>OY776131.1:58330659-61044688 GCA_963675135.1 Galeopsis tetrahit
ATGCCCGACCACCCCCTCGACGGCGACGGCGGCGCTTCGGTCTCGGCCGCTGAAGCCCGAGACCCCTCCTCGAATCGCAATCACGATTCTTCATTTCCATAACAATCGACATAATCTTCCATCTCGGCCACGATCCATGGCGGACGAAATCCTCTCCTCATTTCGACCACCGACGCGACTGCTTCGATCAGTCTCTCTTGCGTTCGCGATCCAGGAGCTTCTCCTACATCAACGGCGCTCGCCTGCAACACTCGGATCGACGCTGCCTCTTTCTCGTCGTTCATCTCTGTCCAAATCGAAGCTACATTGCTTCATCCGTCTTCTTCACCCTGCTCCTGCGCAGCCTCTTCCTCCGACGGTCCGACGGTCCGACGAAGGACTATGAGTATGTTGGTGATGGATCTCTGACCGGACGACACTCGGAGCCGGTGACCTTGCTGATGAAATCCCAAGCGACGACTACTGACCTAGGGTGCCCTCCCATTGGGCTAGGGTTTCCTTCAATTGGGCTTGGTAATGTGCACCTTCTATTTTCTTTAGTACACCCCGATCTGCACTCTCTCTACTTTTTTTTATGGTATTATTGATACTTGTGTTCTAGTTATTGATTGCGGTATTACTATTAATACACTATTGAATTAATATTAATGATTATTGATTATTAATTGTGGTATTACTGATTATGTGAAATTATTTATTACTGATTATTATTATTTTTATGGTATTACATATTATTGTTTATGGTATTACTGATAATTCTTTTTTGGTATTATTAAATATAATTAGATTTGTGAAATTATTTGTTATTGTATGAGATATTACTATTCAATATTCATGGTATTACTACTTATTGTTCATGGTATTACTGATAATTATTTTTTGTATTATTGAATATAATTAGATGTGTGAAATTATTTGTTATTGTATAAAATTTTACTAATTAATATTAATGGTATTACTGATTAATGTTCGTGGTATTACTAATTATTGTTAATAGTATTACTGATTACTGTTTATGGTATTACTGGTTATTACTTGTTGTATTACCGACTACTCCCTCCTTCCTATTCGTTTGTCCCAATGAAAGTTACTCATTCCTTTTTTGTCAAACTATTCCCTCTCACATTTCATTATATTCTTCTCTCTCTAAATCACATCACCTCTCATACATCCACTTATTATATCATATTTTTTAACCTCTGTGTCCGAAGCTCATGAGGAGCTTTCACTGGGACGGAGAGATTATAATAAAATCATACATATAATATTATTTTGTATTAAAACTAAAAAATATACTAATGAAAAAAAAGTAGGAAACAAAAAAAACGAAGAAATAAAAAGTTTGGAATAAAAATTGAAAATGGGAAGAAAAATTTAAAAAAAAAAATTGAAATTTGTGCCTAATCTCGATAGTTTTTTTAATTATGTTTTTACGATTTTTTTTCTAAAAATATGAGTGATTTGGTGGTGAATCGACGTAACTCGGCAATGACTCAGTTGTAGATTGTAAATGTATAAATTAGGGTTGATTTTATTATATTTTGTGTTAATTAATAAAAAAATAATATAGTCTTTTAAATGTAATTATTTTTAAAAAAATATTTTGGGGGTGAACTCATAAAATGAGCGGGTGCAGATAATTGTGGTATAAAAATAATTTGGGGGTGAATTCATAAAATGAGCGGGTGCAGATAATTGTGGTATAAAAATAATTTGGGGGTGAACTCATAAAATGAGCGGGTGTAGATAACCGTTGTAAAAAAGAAATGATTTGGGGGTGAACTCATAAAATGAATGGGTGCAGATAACTATGGTAAAAAATGATTTGGGGTGAACTCATAAAATGAATGGGTGCAGATAAATATGGTAAAAAATGATTTGGGGTGAACTCATAAAATTAGCAGGTGTAGATAATTGTTGTAATAAATTATTTTATTGTATAAGGATAAAAATGTAAATTTACAATAATATATATCGTAAAATTTACAAAAGGTAACATGTCATCAAATCTAAACCTTTAGATTAGATTTTTAATGGCTTAGATTAACTGACTACGGTAGTCATTACGACACGTTACGACACCCTGACTACATATAGAAGGTCCCAACTTTGTATATGTATAAAGAAAAAGTAATGCTATTTGTGTAAAATTAAAAATATGGTGATGGTAGAGTTTATAAAAGATTTTCAATTTTTAAGGAAAAAGTTATTGTGGGAGGTAAAAAAAAAAAAAAAAAAAAAAGTAATTACCGGATGGAGGGAGTATACATTATTTTCCAATTGTATTAATTATAATTTTTCATACTGCCCTTAATAATCGTTTCCTATTAATTATGTATGCCTATCATCTTTTAATTAATGCTTTATGGAGTAGTATTTACTAAGAATTTCCAGCACAAGATATATTTCTTAATTTAAATAAAATAAAATAATATTTGAAGGATGCATGGTGGAGTACATAATGTATCTATGATATATGGTGGCATATCACTCACATAATATAATGCAACAACATGGAAACACATGAATGTTTAACAATAAGAAGCATCATGTCACAGACGAAGTTGGATAGCTCAAATGGTTAGAGCACCATCTACCTAGGCTTTAGATCCTGGGTTCGAGTCATTGCGAGGGGAAAGGGATGAGTATCTGGGTTCGAGTCATTAGGAGGGGAAAGGGATGAGTATTTAATGTAATTCAAAAAAAAAAAAAAGAATGTTTAACAAAGAGTTTAAAAAAATTAACAATAAGAAGCATCACTTCACATAAAAAATAAAAAAGATCATAGATTAAAACCATATGTCACATAATGCAACAAGACGGAAAACAAAACATGAATGTTTAACAATGTGTTTTTGTTGAGTTTTTTTTACCGGATGAGATTCAACTTCGTATTAAATTAAAATAATTGTATTACTGTATTATATTATTATTGAGGGCGATTGTGACAATTGAATGTTGTGAATTATATAATGTAATGTAACGTAAATATATTAAAGGTAGAGAGAGATGATTTGATGATTTAAAATTGATAATTTATTTATAATTATTTAAAAATTTAGATTAAATTGTAAATAAACAAGACAATTTAATTTACAATTAACTTTTTTATAAATTGTTTACCAAAAAAAAAAAAATGTAGTTTTCATTTTCTTGTCCCGGCTTGAAATTCCGAATAACATTCAACCTGCACAAATCGAAGTATGTTCCGAATTACTTTATTTCAAACCCTCATCAAATTGTTGGCATGTTTCTATGGCTGCCCCCCACCTTGCACTTATCTCATAATTGAATTCAATTACTCAAATTGTAAACAACGGATAAAATTTTAATTAATAATAATAAATCAAACCTGCAAAGTTTCACGATAACTTTCACACATTATTTTTTGGGATTATATTTTTTTTAGTCCATTAGGTTACCATGTTTTTGAATTTAGTCCATTAGATTACCACATTTTGAATTTAGTCCATTAAGTTTCGATTTAGTTTGATTTTGGTCCAGTAACCTGCTATAGCAGGTTTAGCAGATCATTTTTTAAAACACTCCCCATAAAATGTTATACACACCCCAATGTTAAACACACCACACTAAAATTTTAAAAACTTTTGTTATTACTATACACATGCACCCCAATTCTTTCCTATTTAATAAATTGTCAAAAATAAAATCTATAAAAAGTAGCATAAATCTTCAAAAATGAAATAAAGCTAAAAAAAATTAATTAATTTTGAAGATTTAGTTGATTTTTTACTATTTTTGAAGAATTTTATTTTTATTAAAAAATCTTCAAAAATATTAAAAAATCAACTAAAATTTTAAAAACAATTAAATTAACAGTATTTTTTATCTTTATTAAAATTTTGAAGATTTATGTATTTTTTTTATAGATTTTTTTTATATTTTTTATATTAATTTGAATTTTTACTTTTTTTAATTAAATTATTTTTGATAATTTATTAAATATTTTTATAATTTTATTTAATTGATTTTTTGAATTTTTGTGTTTAACATTTGTAGTGTATATAATATTTATGGGGTACGTGTTAGTAGGTTCATGTAATATAAAAAAAACATTTAAACGGAAAATAAAATAAAAAAGTTTAAAACTCCAATGCTTAGTTAATGTTTCATTTGTCTTCTAACTTCTATAAAAATGTCGATAAAACTCATATTACTATTTATTGAAAACAAGAGAGGTTTCACCAACACACTTTCAGATGAAAATCGAATTGTTTTCGTTGCTTGGGAAGCATAGAATTCACAATTAATATTTTTGAAGATTTTTTAATAAAAATAAAAATCTTTAAAAATAGTAAAAAAACATCTAAATCTTCAAAATTAATTAATTTTTTTAACTTTATTTAATTTTTGAAGATTAGCCTATTTTTTATAGATTTTATTTATATTTTTTATATTAATTTGAATTCTTACGTTTTTTAATTTAATTATTTTTTACAATTTATTAAATAGGAAAGAATTGGGGTGTGTATAGTAATAACAAAAGTTTTTTAAATTTTAGTGTGTTGTGTTTAACATTGGGGGTGTGTATAACATTTTATGGGGTGTGTTTTAAAAAATGACCTGCTAAGCCTGTTATAGCAGGTTATTGGACCAAAATCAAAATAAATCGAAACTTAATGGACTAAATTAAAAAAGTGGTAATCTGATGGACTAAATTCAAAAATATGGTAACTTAATGGACTAAAAAAAAATATAATCCCTTATTTTTTTGAGTCATTTTTAATTATCTCTTAAAACACTTACAAGTGAGAGTTATTTCACTTTAGGGAGGGAGTAAATGGATAAGGTGAGTAAAAATATGTGGGTGGCACGTGCAGAATGATAATATGATTATCGATCCGCCCTCGTTCATGTGAGACTCACACCTGCCACAGTTGAGTTGACTCGCTCAAAACACACTTCTAACTCAACCATGTTAGCTTATCCAATCAGAGCAATGGGAGTGGAGAAGGACCTCTTGAAACCTGGTACCGGCCCCAAACCCCTCGCCGGTCAAAATGTCACCGTTCATTGCACTGGTTTCGGTAAAAATGGCGATCTTACCAAAAAGTTCTGGAGGTAATGGAGTTAATTTTTTCATTTATTGTGTGAGTAAACTGGAATTACTAATTTTTAATTTGGGTAACAGCACCAAGGATCCAGGACAGAAGCCGTTCTCTTTTCAAATCGGCCAAGGCAGTGTTATTAAAGGTACTTTTACTAGTATTATCAATTGCATTTTCTTTTGTTTTTCATTTCAGTAGCCTAAACTTTTCCCCCCTTTTTTCAGCTTTTAGTATGCAATTTTAGTAATTCCTGTCAAAAAAATAAATAAAAAAATGTATGCATTTGTTTGCTTATATATTAGGTTTGTGATAGTTTTTCTTTTTGGATTGAGTTACAAATGAGGGTGGAGAAGTCAAAATTCTCAAATTGAGAGGTGCCTTTGTGACGGTGATATTATTTACTTGAGTACTGAATTCATGCATCTGGCATTCCATCACAATTTGTATATTAAATTTGATTGATTGCCTTAAAGTTAGAGAAATACTGTACTACAGATTCCTGGCTACTAGGAGTTTGCTTGGGTTAATGTAGATGAATCTTTGCAGTTTGTTTTTAGGAGCACTCTTAACATGTATTGCAATACTAGGACCTACTTTAACTTGTCACATTGTGTATAAGTTGTATTGATATCATAGTAATGTTGTGTATATTCTTGGTGTTGCTTTACTTTATGATAATTTGTTGTTAATCAGGGTGGGATGAAGGGGTGTTAGGAATGCAAGTTGGAGAAGTTGCTCGATTGCGGGTAATGTGCATCATATATTGTGCTAGTAATTGCTAATTTTGTATCTTTTTCTTTTGCCTACAATCCTCAAAGGTTGTGTTGGGAATATGAATATTTGAAATCCAGCAAATTCATTAATTGATGAATGTGTGCAGTGCACTCCGGACTACGCATACGGGCCGAATGGTTTTCCAGCATGGGGTATCCAGCCTAACTCAGATCTGGTTTTTGAGATTCAAGTGCTCAGTGTGGACGATTAGCATTAGCTACATTCTAGGAAATAAATCCATGTTTTCCTTTCTCTAATACTGTACTATGTCTATGTTGTTGAAAATCCATTTACTTACTGTTGTGTGTTGAGCATGAATTAAGACATACATTGTCATCTTTAGGATTAGTTTGATTTGGACTTTGGAGGAGGAAAAATTCATAGTACAAAAACTTGAAACCACGTTTTTCTAACTAAAGGAATTTGTACTGTACCTGATTAGATAATAATCTAATGAAAATTTGCATTTTAATAAAAGCCAGTATTATGATTATTTGTATGTACAGTAGTGTGTAGTTTGTTGGACCAGTTGTGATGTGTAGTGATTATTAGTGTGCCGTAATTAGTCTTGGTTTTACACCACTGTGATGGTCAATTGTTTGTTACTAACAGTAAACGCACCAAACTTTTTACTTTAATTATAATAACATTGATCCTATTTATTTATTTTTGTTCTTTTTGAATCTTGGGTGACAACTAGCACAAGTGATTAGTATGTGAACACCAAATCAGTGATGAGCAACCGAATGACATTTTTGCCCTTGGAATGAAATTAAAACCAGAAGGCCACAATATATGCTAACGAAACTATTTTTTTGGGAGAATCATTGAAAGAGGAATAATGTAATGTAACTATCTCTGTCATGGTTGGAAAATTAAAATAGTGAAATTAATAAATATAGTTGGTAAAAATAAAATTTTTGGTAACTATCTCTGTCATATTTGGAAAAATTAAATAGTGGGATTAATAAATATAGTAGGTAAAAATTACTAAAATAAAGGAATTTGTCATTTTTGGTAAAATTAAAAAATAAATGCGGTGAACGTGGATCGAACACGTGACCTTCAGATCTTCAGTCTGACGCTCTCCCAACTGAGCTATCCCCGCTTGTATGTTAAATTTGCTTTAAAAGTTTATTTATTAATTAGGCTTAAGCAATTCAAATAAAAAAAAAGCAAGATTGTAGACCCAATATTTATGAAAAGTTGTAAACCATATTTTGAGATTGATTAATCAAGAGAAGAGGGAGAGGGCTTTAGTAGCTGATTATTTAAATTTGATTAGTTGGCCTAATTATTGAATTAATAATGTATCATGGCTGAATGACAAAGTGGTTGGTATCTAATGGGGCTACTAATAACTCAAAACACATACTAATATAAAAGAATGGTTCTGGTTCTGTGTTGAAGCACTTCTTGATTTCTCACTTTGGTTAATGTTGTGTTGTATATTAGTAGAATTGATACAGATCTTTTTAATATTAAAGCTAGCCTTTGAATAATTACAAATAACAAGGTTTAAATTTGGAATATACGTTCTATTAGATAAGTGACCCTCTTTTTTAAGATACAATGTAATTTTTTGAGAACAAGATACAATGTAATTTTAATTTGGTTTAAAATCAATAATATTCATGCTTAGCTAACGTAGGATGTGTTATTATTTAAATTTTTTAGAGTCTGATTTGGTATTATTTTGCACGATGAGATGGAGTCTTTCATAATGTGTTGGACTAGATGGATTCTTGATATATCATGCGTGAAAGAGCTTGGACGTATCGATACATCAATTGACGGTGCATTGGATTAATCATGCTAATCATTTAGTGCATACTTTTGCTAAAGTTGTTATATCTTTTTTTAGTCCTTTCTGTTGGGTCGAACCGTCTTCTATTTTGGATGGTGTATTGTATGCTCTTGTAAAATTTAGGGTTTTTTTTATAAAAAAAGTTATAGAGTTATTTGTAGAGATTTTATTGTGTTTGAAAATTTCAGTTTATCAAACCAATTTAGATTTAATGTACATTAACCATTTAGGTATATTTTAGCAAATAATAAAATTAAAACTCCTAATTCAGGTTATGCAAGTTATCAAATAGAGTTTTAGTTCATGAAAATTAAACTTAATAAAAATAAATTAAGTCTACCCAAACCAACTCATTTTCTTCGGTTCTTCCATTACTCTGTTTTTTGAACCATTTTTCTTTCACTACACTCTTATTTGAATTTGAGCATAATTTCTTCAACTTCACTTTTTCTAATTCAACTACACTTTTTAAAATAAGAGAAATATGTTCATAAATAAGAAAAGAAGCAAATAGTGGAGTAAAATAGAAAGAAAGGGTAGAATGGTCACAGAATTGTTATATAATGCGAGCAACCCCAGATTGGTGCCTACCGCCTACTTTCAACTGCTATCCAAATTACTATTCACACTCTCTCTCTTCCACCCCTCTCTCTCTCTCTCTAGCGCAACACTCTTTCTTCACGATCTGTACTAAGTTCTTCAGGCTTTCTTCTCGGTCAGTCATTTCTCTTTCTTGAATCTTGATGAATTGAGTTTTAATGAGTAAATTTCTCACGATTTTCTTCATCCATACGTTTTAGGGTGGAGGCAATTTACTTGTTAAATCGATCCATTCAAAGTAACAATATATATACCTTCATGATTATTTTGTGCCTAACTCACATCTTGCTTTAATTTTCGAGGGCTGGCATTATATTATCTTCCCTGCTCGAAATTGTGCGCGTTATCTTAACGCTGTTGTTTTTTAGGGCGTCCCAGTTTTTAATTTAGCAATTGAATGCGACCGTCCTTTTTCTTGTCAATTATGCGTGATTTTAAACATGAGGTGAAAAATATCCCATATACATGAATTTTGGTAAATTGTTTCTGTGCTTGGGGAGGATGCAGAAATGATAAATCTTGCTGTTGAAGAATTGATATGGCTGAGAAAAGTGAAATATAAATTTGGTGGACTTAAGTGCTGATAAATTGTTATTTTCCGAAAATAGGGAAATAAGTTTAATCTTCAGTTTTCACTCAATTAAGATTAAAATGCTTCTTTTCTTTTTGTCACGCAAATGCTTTTTACTAAAATTTCCTGTTTAATTGTTTTTCAGGTTCATTGGTGTTTATAAATCTATAAACTTACTACGAGATCAATAGGATATTGGAGGGAAAAATATGTGGCTGAGTTTGTCAATTGATGTGTTTCGTTTTGTTATCTCCTTGAATTTGTACTGCAGGGTTATTCTCTAAGTTGCTATTAGTCTTTGAACCAATCACCTAGCCCTTGTTTTTATGCAAATTTTTTGATAAACATCCATGGGATCCAATCACTTTCCTTGCTGTGTTTGTTTCTTCTATATTCTATAAGTAAGCGTAGAAATTCACCATTCAAAAGTATTCTAGACCATCTACTTCTTTCAATATTTGCAGCATAGTTCATCGCCTTCTTGATCTTTGTTTTGATTTTTGGCCAAGTTAGTTTTTTAAACAAGAAATTCAGCTATTATAATTTTGGTTTCCAGCTTTGACCCTCCTTCACTTTATTTAGCTCTACTTTGTGCTTCCAACATTCTGATTTTCCTCTTAGTCGAAAAACAAATTCTAGTTTCCTAGTGAAATTCGTTGCAAGTGTCGAAAGTAGTTATGGTGTGCCAAGCAGCCAGCCAGACGAGATTTCGGGCACTTAAACATGAACATGGGATTGCCGGAAGAACAACCATTATTGTTAGAATTATAGCTTGCTTTCAACCATTGCAAAATTGCCAGGTTTGTTCATGTTATTTTGATCTTGTATTTGATCACTTCTTATATATTCTATCTGATGATTGATTTCTTGTTTGATGGTTTCCTAATTGCTGAATTTTACCCTGTTTTTCTGCTTCAGGCTGAATATTTCCGCCAGTTGCTGAAACCTGTTACGTAAATTTGTTCCAACTTTTCTGTCTATCAAATCAAGCTAGCACTATATTTTTGTTTTTTTTCTCTTCTATTGTTTAGAATACCCTCCAAAGTAATCTATTTGCTGGACTATATACGAGCATTATTCCGGTAAGTTAGCTCTATTCGATGATTCTTAATCAGAATTATCCTGATTTTTTTACTGAGTTTTGGAACCTCTATCCCAATCATGTATTCCAGGTTGCTTTTATTTTGGCTCGATGGTTACAGCCAAAGAGTCTCAGCAGGTATCTGCTTGGAATTTGCCCGGTTTGAATCACAAGGCACTTCTGCAGCTAGAGCAGAACTATAGCTTGCCTTATTCAACTCCTTCCATCCATACACCGGGGCCCACTAATTCTGATTTATGTGGTTTGAACATAGGACAACCAAATGCCGTTGTTGGGCTCCTCAAACTCCTTCCTCCATACCAGAATATCACACATCCTATTGGGAATCCATGTCTGAAAACTTTCCAGTGCGCAATGTCGCAAAATCTTGGGAATTCTGATATGCCAATTGATTGTGGATCTAGGAAAAGATTTCTAATATTTGATCATTCTGAGAATCAAACTAAGTTGTTCGTTAGCCCTTCTCTCTGTCCCCAAAACCACATTACTGCCTCCAAGATTCCTGAAGTGGCATCTCTGGTAGATGAGCAATTGCTGGTGAAACCGCCTTTGGTTGAAGAAAAATGGGATGAAAATCATTTGAATGATGGGGATGGTGATGAGATGGTTGAAGATAGTGAAGAAATCAATGCTCTGCTCTACTCCGATAGTGATGATGAGTATGATGATGGAGAGAATGATGAAGTGACTAGCACGAGGCACACTCTGTTTAGCATTGAAGATGGATACAATAAAGCCAAACAAAACGTGGAAGAAGTGGCAAGTTGTGACGGCTCACCAAAAAGACAAAAATTGCTCGATGGCACATACAAGAAATCATCATTGGTGAGTCCCGTGATGAAGCGGGCTACTACTCCATGCAGTTACGAGGATGATGTGGAGTCCCGTTTCAACGATGGTTTAGAATCGAGCAAGATTGGAAAGAAGGTTAAGATCCATGAGGCAGTGAAGCTCCTAGGGAATATCATTCCTGGACTAAAGAGCAAAGAACCACTCTCTGTCATCGAGAAAGCTATTCTTTACTTGGAAACAATGAAAGTCGAAGCCCAAGCTCTCGGGCTTAGCTACACAAGGCGTGAATCTCCCGCCTTTCCTTAACTGTTCATGTTGAGTAGGCACCGTTGGCGCGTGGAATCAACGGGTAGCCAGAGAAGATTAAGTGTGTGTTTGAATAAAATTATTGATGGATTTGAAAGTGGCTTTTTTTTACTTTTCGCTCGACCATTACTATATGGTCCAATGAAGGACAAGATTAATGGGATGAAAACACTCTTTTTAATCCCATTCTCTCATTATCATGAAGAATATTGGAGGGAGCCTATAATTGTTGACTTGAAATGATTATTTGGACGCTTTATTCCGGGATTAAAGTAAGTTATGGCAGATTTGAAGGCATGGTAATGGTATAGTGGGTGTGCTTTGGTGTAAATGAGGACCCCTTTTTTCCAAGATTATTGAGAAACCTCCATGGATTGAGAGCATGCGTGTTTGGTGCATTAGGGTCCCACCCTCCATTGTTGCTCTTCTTTATGCTTTTTACCCGAGGGACCCCCCCTTCAAGATTCATCATCAAATCAAATTCTATCCTTTTTGTAAGATTTTTGTGTGTTTGGGATTCTTCTACTTTATTACCAATCTCCATCTCTCCCCCTTATTATCTTCCTAGTGTGTTACTGTTAAGGTCGTGTGCTCTGTAATAAATACTTATTACTGTTACAGATGGGCTTGTAATCATAATGCTTCATGTACAACCATTATATGCGCTGAGTGTTTCTCTAACCACTTGTTTATTAATATTGTTATTATGTTTACAGAATATATTTTCATGTTTTTTGTTTTTGTTTTGTTAATGAAAATGATTTCCAGTGTGATTGCTTTCTCCTGTGCTTTGTGCTGGTGGTGGTGTGGGACCAATTATTGGTGTCAATTTTGGAGTGCTATCTTGGGTTTCGGTAGGTGATCATTTGTTCTTATTAAAGTTATCACATTTATTGGAATTCTTTTATACAAAATAAAATAAAATAGTAATTTGTCCCACACAACGTAAATTGAGAAATTATTAGTTAAAGAATTAGTATGTGGTTTGTTATACTAAAATGACACTTGCATGAGACAAAAATGATTTGAATGACCTATATTCTAATTGTGTTTACAAATGCATCACCCCATTTATTTATTATAGAGAAATCTTGAATATAAAAAATAGAGCAGATTTAATAAATAGTTAGGTAGGTATTTATTCAGTGTGGATGATGCAGGGTGGTTCAACAAATATGTTTAGGAATTAAGATATCAGAATATTACAAAAAAGGGAATTTAATTTGAAAATGAAGGTACCATTATTGGCATTTGACAGTGAACTGAAAAGGAAATTCAGGATTATCATATTCATTACAGCTACTTCGACTCATGGAGGTAGTAGTTATTGACTTAAGATAACAAACACTGTTCAACCCAAGTATTTCCATTTAGAAAATGTATGATAGTATGGTGTTTAATATCACTTTGTAATACTTTTGTAATAACTAATATTATAGTAGTTGCTATATAGAATACCATTATTTTGTAAGAAGTACCAATATTATTGTCTAAAAAAAATACTCCCTCTGTCCCATATTAATTTTCATGGTAGATGGGCACGAATATTAAGAAAGTTTAATGATGAGTGGAGTTTTGAGGGGTAATTTTGTAAAACTTTATGTATAAAGTAAATAAATGAGTTAGACTTTTGTGTATGTGTAGAGAAAAAGTAATGACATTTATGTAAAATTGAGGATATTGTGAGGGTGAAGTTTATAAAGGTTTTCCATTTAAAGGGTGTGAAAGTTATTGTGGGACATCCTAAAAAGGAAAGTGTGAAAGTTATTGTGGGACGGGGGAGTAATATCAAACTGGATCCGTTTTCAAGTCAAGATTCTTAAAAATCTAGAAAAGTAAATTATTTAATTAATACTAAATAAATAATGTGTTGACAAATTTGTGGGCTCGATAAATTTGAATTAATGACCATTAATTATTGTTCTTCTCACCTACTATATTAATTAATTCAAACACGTCTTACATTACATATTGATAACCAAATGATTTTAGGTGGTTGGACCTCAAACTATCTCTTTCATTCTAAACCTCGATAGTGATACTCTTATTATTTATATATATATATATATATATATATATATTTTTTCTTACTTATATAAATAATACCGATTAAGAGACGAAAATGATACATTCATACAATTATTTGCATTCCCATTCCATTTCATCATTTTCAAAATAATAATAATAATCATCGTTCAATTTCATTATACTTATTCATAAATAATTATTTTATTTATAAATAACCCCATAATATCATATCATACTTTCAATTTATTTACTCTATAGAAATTGACATTATAAATTTCAACGGATTATATTATAATACTATGACGGGTAGAATAAATTATTGGGCTATATATCTAAGACTACAGGCCACATCACTGATGGAAAAAAAGTGTTGAGAATTATAATTAGAAAAATAAGAGAACTTTATTAAAGGTAGAAAAATTGGAGAATAAATGACAAATAAATAAATATATTTTATAGGCCGGCAGCCATGCATGGTCTTTGACGCATGAATCATATTTTGACATTTTCCAAAAATCGATCACATGCTTGCAGCTAACAGATCAGATATATAGAAAAAGTGGTCTAGTGAAGTATCACATCATCTCCACTGGACAATTCATACTTGACACCTCAACTTCATCAAAATGGAAATTTAATTCATCTTCTGAATATTCTATGTTTCTCTATATTAAGCTTTATATAATTACTAGTATATGATAACACTACGTTGTTGTCTTTTTCTTTGTCATTCTTCATAAATTAATACAAAAAAAAAAGTGAGAGAGAGAGAGAGAAAGAAATAAGATAAAAACCCAATATTTGCAATTAGCAATGTTCAAATTGTAAATGCAGTTTCAATCTTTATTTACACTTAATTAAAAAGTCAAAAGACACCTAATTAATAGTATAATCATTGTCTTTGTACAATGTTTGAGATAAGTTTAAGATTGTGTCCCAAAAAGGACAAAAAAATAATCTTCATATTATAATTGTAGAGTATGATATTGGTATAAGTCAAGGAGAGCAATTTTTTTATAAATAAAAAATCTAGAATAAAAAATTATTTCTTATTAAAACAAATTAAGGTGAAATTCATCTTTTGTGAAGTATGTACTCAACCAAATGGAAAAATATAGGAAGAGCTTGAATTTATTAATTCCCCCCAACATCATTAATTTCTTTTATTTCTCTCCACAAAATCATGCATAAAAGACAAATTTACCCGTACTCCTCAAACAACATGCTGTGCTAGCCTATGGGGTGTTTGCAAACTCTATAAACAACTTAAAAACACTTCTCAAAGGTAAAAGCTGTGAGAGGGCAGTTTAAAAAAAAGTAATTCTGAAAGCAGTTTATAGAGTTTGAAAACACCCCTAAGAAGATAACCACGAGCTGAGGTCACTTGTTGTGGGACAAGTAGCACTGCATTTTATAAAGAAACGAGAACACCTAAAGAACTTGTATTGATTCTTGGAGTTTTCGGTGCCACACATCATCTGCTATACATTCTTTCACTCTCCCTAGATCTCCTTAATGACATCAACACTAGTCTACTATCATTTTTCTTTCTATTAAAACACCAACAATATAATATGTCACATGATATATATTACACAGGGTATAAGAGTAGAGCATAGACTTGGATATCTTAAACATTACACGTGTCACATGTTGTCAAATACATACATGTACAGAAAGCAAATCTTATTACTCCTAGGCTCCATGACATGAATTAGCAATAAATTTTCTGAATGTACATATCTCAAAATGCAGATGGTCCACTCCATTCCAAACACAAACATATATTGTATGTAAAAGTAAAACCATGAGTAACAAATCAACCCAACCCAACCCAAAGATTGGTAATAAAATAGATAGATAGATGATGCTACATTCTCAAACAAAACAAAACAAATGGAGTAATATTGTAAGAGGAAAATGAAACCCATGCAAATTAAAAAAAAAAAAAAAGGCATGATGTGGATGGTTCAAGAAATGGAATTCCTCCACCTCCTGGGAGTCTTCTTGGCCACATCAGCATTAGCTATGTGATGCCCGACATCGTTGTTCTCCGTCGTCTTTGTCAACTTGCTCAGCTTCTTCCAACCCGCGCTCCAAGCTGACGCTGTCTGTTTCGCTGCCTTTGGCGCCTTATTATCCACCTGTCTCTGTAACGTTTCCATGTCATTTTGGAGTTCCAAGTACTTAGCCTTCATACTCTCCACTTCAAACTTGAGGGTATTTATGTCCTTCTTTGCTGACGCCCACCCCTCTTGAAACGACTGCGGCGTCCCTTCCAGCAGCGTCTTGCGGTTACACACCATTGGCTGGTACTCACCCCCTTCTTTTAAGCTGCTGTTAGCTATTGCATTGCTGATTTTCACCTGTTCTGAAAACAGAACTTGCACCACCACTCTAAGTGGCAGCCTTTCATTTTGAGCAGCGTGCATACACGCATCAATCGACAGTTTCTGGCAATCCATTACACGGCACAGCCTCTTCCTTTCGTGTTCTGTTAGAGTAGGATGTGCCTGCCAATGCCAATTCATGTTAACTCAATCAGATTCAACACACTCATCAACAACTATACTCATCATTTAAATAAATTGAGAGAGATCAATTACCTTAAGATACGAATCAATTGCTCTATACAATCCATCATCACAAGTTCTAGCAGACTCCGGTAAGGCCTCTGCTAGAACTTGAAACTTCGTCAACGAAAGGTGCCTGTCTCGCGAAACTTCAGTAAGATAACTGTCCACAAGCCTCGCGACTCTCATCTTGGCGTTCGGATTAGCCCCCCTTGCAGCACCATCATACAATTTCAGTTCAGAAAACGACTGCCTACTCGGGCTTGAACCTACTTCCGATTGCTCTTGAATCAAGAAATGCTCCAACAGCCTTTGCACTAAATCAACATCATACATTGTCTCATTTTTACCATAACTCGGTATCAGCAAATCCGCCAACGTGGCCTGCTCGAACTGCATCCCCACGCGTTTTTCCAGCTCCGTGACGAGGGCAGGAGCGACTTTCAACATGTTAGCCATTCTCAGCAGCCTAAGAAGGAAGCTACACGACACACTGTCTTTCTGCGGTGGGATTATACTTATCAAGCTTTCAATAACCATTCTCTGATCTTTAGCAGGCAAATGATCTTCTAAACCGCTTGCAGATACAACCATATGGAGCCCTCCTTTCCAACTACTGCCACTACTACTAATGCTATTACCACCACTATTACTCCCCTCATCAGCAGATATCGATGGCAGCCATTTACTTGCATAATGCATCATTGCAGCTCCGATCAGCTCATACCTCATCCCCTTCACCTTAATGGCAGTTATAACACGAACGAAATGATCTATTCGAAGAATCGAGACGTCTTCGAACCACCAATCAGGAGGCACGGGGCTGTTCCTGCTGGGGCTGGAGTCCTTCATCTCGTTCCATTTCGGGCTCGAAACGGAACGAGCTGCCTTGCCAGTGTACTGCCATCGTATCCCTTTAGGATTGGCGCAAGCTTTCCAAGCAATGGATTCGCTACATCTGCGAACAATCTGGAGATTTTCAGCCCAGGGGCAAAGCTTCTCGCAGCTTTTCAAAACGAGAATTGAATCTCTCCATGAGGATAGAACTACATAGCTGAGAAACGCTTCGGTTTTGAAAATCAAATTGCCCTCTTCTAAATCCTCTGTCATTTCTAGGTATTCTGCAGCGCATCTAAGGCCAGAGATGTTGGTAGCGGTTAAATCAACAGCAATTCCGTAGCAGAATTTAGCAGCTAGTTCGAAAGCCTCGGGGCCGCCGGGCAGATCGTCGAGGCTTATCTTATTTAATTCGACTTCCCGTGATTCGTAAATTACTCTGTTCATCTTCCCGCTTCGAGAAAGAAGGGGATACTGCAGACATGGAAATATATAACTCTGTAAATGAATTGGAGCTAGATTAGGTAGAAAGGAGTAAATTAGGGTTTTACGTACCTTGTGTAGATGGAAAGTGATATCCCCAATTTGGACTAACAGATCACTAGGAATATCAGTGGCAACAAACCTATATATTTGCAGAAGAAATTAAGATTATAGTCCGTACTACATTTGAAGGTGGATAATGTTGAATCAAAAGGACATACCAAGAGTGGCCTCTTTGCTCAAATCCGTCAGTTACAACTCCAGGTTTGATGGTGGAGAGGACCCCATTGCCGTAATCTCCCAGTGATTCTGTTTCTGAATCCCACATGATGATGAACTCAAACACAAACACAAACTAGAGAGAGAAAGAAGCAGAGCAGAGCAAGTGTGAGAAATGTGGAGAAGAGGTGAGAGAAATTAAAGGCACATGGAATTATGTTATGTATGTATCTCTAATAATTAATTGTCCTCCTCATGGTCATGGATGTGAAGTAGTAATGGGCAACATTGTTTTTGGATCTGTTGTTTCAGTAATAATGCATTTAATCATCAATTTACTACCAAAGAATATTCAATTCTCATCACTATCTAGCTAAGATATTGTTGTGGTAGCTGATAAAAAGAAGACGATGAAGAAGAAGAAGAAGAAAGAATGCAGATTTTTGATATTAATGGTTTAGATGATGTTAGGACCACCTTTTGTGATTGTTGAGATCTTTGGGAAAAAAATATAATGAACCACAATTCTTCATGTTGCTAAAGATGCAACCAGAATCTAGCATTACTATACTATTCAAAGCTCTCTCTCTCTCTCTCTCTCTCTATACCCTTTTTTTTTTTCTTTTTAAATATGAAAAGGTTTTATTATGCTTCCAATTTTCAATCACTCCATTTAATTTTACACAAATGAATACAAATCATAATTTGTACTATTGAGATTATAACAATATCTAAATTTTTAGAGATTTTAAAACATAATCTAGTATCAAACATGGTTTATCTATATTAGTTAATAGTGTTTTAAGAGTAAAATTTTTAAGAGAATAACTAATTAATTGTTTGCATGCAATAATTATGTAGATGTACCAAAATAGGTGGTCTACCATGCATGATGCGTGGCGATAGATGCCATGCATTTCATCATTTTAATAATAAGCTGCAATTTGATTGGATGGTCAGCAAAATTAGGTATATATACTATATTCCCTCATCTCTTTCATGATTGGTTCATGTCAATGCCAATAATATATCCACCTTTTTTATTCAATTCTCTCCTGATTTTCTTTTACGAAGCCTCTAGTATGGACCAAGCTTTAACTGATAGGTATAGATTCACAACTTAAATTTTTTGAAATATTAAATTTTAAAAATTAAATATTATTCTTCGATAATTAAATATATAGAAAATACATTAGAAAATTTCTGAATATTTTCGTCCTCAGAGTATGGAGACATAAGTAGGTCCGGTCCATTTATGGGGAATATTACCAGTATTTGGGTTTTGTTTGAAGGCAATTTCAAAAGTAGTGTGAGCCCATATCCTCATTCATTTACACGCCCTGCAATTTTTATATATAGAGTAAAATATCGAAATTCCAAATTCAATATTTTAATAAGACAAGTATTTCAAAACATGCACCTATGAAGGGATGTTTTTCAAGTTTCAAAAATATGAGATGTAAGTCTTGACTGTGTTGTGCACATGGACGAAGAGAGGAGTGTGGCAGAGGTGTAATATTTTTTAAAATTGGATTACTGTTTTATTTATAGGCATAGCAATGAATTATTATCCAATTATTAAAATTATAATGGATTAAAGACATTGAAAAATGAATGATGTTCAAATTTAAACAATATCACACTATTTCGTTTGTTATGATTTATGAATCAGGGCGACTGGGAATTTTATTAAAATATATTGAAAGTCAGTTTTTTATTAATTACGTATATGTTTTTAACAATATTAATGTTAAAATAAATTATAACTTATTAAATTCCGTGAACATTGTAATTTTTTACTATAGCAATGCATGTGCAAAAGACTGCTTATAAGTTCCAAGAGGATTGATTTAAGAATGATGTCTGATCTTGGATGGATGGAATTATTGGATTTAGCCTTACTCTTTGTGCATCTAATTCTCTTAATGCTTAATAAATTAATACTAATAATTATGACACAGACATAGTTATATAATTAAATAGAAAGAGAACAAGTGGTATCATTGTTTTATTATTTTTAAAAATTTAATAATAGTAGTATATATGTTTGTGGGGCTAACTCTAAGATCGATCGAGCAGGCGACATTATAGAGATAAGATGGGGCAGAGGCAAGGTGTGGTAGACTAGTAGTCCACGTATGAGCTAGTAATGAGGACACAACACAAAACTTTATTCCTATGTTCACTCACTCTTATTTATTTTGTCATCATCTCCTTTTTTAAACATGCATCTTAATATATGGGTCTCAATATTTAAATTTTTATAGGGATATGAATAGGAAAGCTTCAATTAAACTAATAAATTAATAATAGATTTCAAAGTGTCAATTCGTGAAATGATGCATTCTTTAAAATAATTTCACCTAATTCACCCATTTTAATTTCATATAAGGAAGCTTTTAAGTTTGATTAATTTTGAATTTGATCCTAATGGAATACACATTTTAATTTTAGTCTCATAAGTTGACTCAAATTTTGAATTCAGTCCAATTACCTGTCATTACAGGTAAATGAACCGGTCAAATCCATTTTTTCTACACATGAGCAAAGTCACGGTTATTTCACATTTGATTTGAATTGCACACGAGTTAAGGATTTGATCGGTTCATTTTGACATGTAATTTAACTGAATTTAAATTTTGAGTCAACTTATAAGATCAAAATCAAAATGTGTATTCATATAGTATAATTTAAAAATGATATTCCCCAAAAAATTTGGTCATTTTCATCATTAAAAGCGTATAACATACTCTCACTCGTATCGACGTTGACATATTTTGACTCTCTTTGTTTTTCTCGAGAGGTCACTTTGATATTGACTCACTTCCAGCTTGTAAGTGTTTATCTTATAGTACTAGTATCAGTTAATTCGACCCCCAACTAAATAGCTAGATCATAATGCTAATTGTTTAGATTGAACATGTTGGTGTGGAATCATCTAAAACAAAATTATAAATAAAACAATTATCACTTTTTTTCCTTTAAAATATTAGTACTACTTTATATCTTCTTCTTTTTAATGAAATGTATTGCATGAGAAAAATTTAAGCTTTTTTTTTTTTTTTTTTTTCAAAAAGAGAAGAATCCACGTCCAATTTATTATATATATTTTCTAGAATTTTAAATACACACCATATATATGCTATGATATCACGTTGGCGGATGATTAAAGTTTTAAAATACAAGACATAATTGATAATACGATTTACAATTAAATTAACAATAAAATAATTCTTTAACGAATATATGAACCCCTAAAATATTATTATTATTATGAATCATATAGCTAGGTTATTTGCTGTTTCAATATCAAACTTGATGAGTAACTAGGGGTGAAAACGGATCGGATATTTCCCGACCGATCCGAAACCGTATCCGGGCGGATACGGATTCGGATACGGATAGTTGACTTCGGATTCGAATTCGGATTCGGAATACATAATATCCGACCGTATTCGAGTTTTCCCATATTTTATCGGATATTATCCGGATAATAAATCCGGATACCCGGATTTTTTAATATATTTTATTTTATATTTTATATTAATTTTATTAAAGCTCTATTATAACTTATAACATTATTGGGCCTTATTAAAAATTAAAAAGTCTAATAAAAGCAATGTTCCTGCCCGGGATCAAACCGGGGACCTGCAGCGTGTAAAGCTGACGTGATAACCACTACACCACAAAAACCTAGATGTAAATTTAACAAACCATAATTTACTAATATAACTTATGTCCACACATAGTCAATTATTCAATTATCATTCCATTTTTTTATATGGATAAAATCAAAATGGTTCATCTAAGTTTGCACCATACAATAAATTAGAAAAATTAAATATTCATGGACTGGGACATATCAATTTGTAATCTACGAGAAGAATTAGAGTGTACATTTCCTTACCAAAAACCAATTGTAGAACATAAAAATGGATTGAAATCAATTATTCCACTTTTGATAGTTTCACATTTTGTTTCAATTGTTCTTTCAATCGACTCTCTCAGAACCCCCTTTTATCTCTCTCTCTTTCGACAATCCATGGAGGTGACCCACAGAAACAGATGCGGCTCTGTTCCCATTTTTTGTAGCAACAATGGCCGAGGAGGTGGCGCGATTTTGTGTTGTTCTTTTCTTCAGATTTTGAAAAACATTGATAATTACTTTGAACTGTAATTCTTTGGCTTAGGAGTAGTTTGTTGATTGCTTTATTCATGCTTGGGTATAATATTATATATGTCTTCTTAGGCGTTATGTTGTGCTGGAGTGGTGATGTTTACGAAGGATATATTTTGATGATTTCATGTTTGTTGATTTTTTATGTGTTTCAATCACATTTTGATGATTTCCATTTGAAATATATTATCCGATTATAGTTATTCGAATCCGGTCCGAATTCGTCCGATATCCGTTCTGTATCCGTATACCGAATATTCCGAATTCGTATCTGAATCCGGCTTTTCCGTATCCGACTCCGAATTCGATAAAAAAATATGGTTTAGGATACGGTATAAGCATTATCCGTCCGTATCCGATCCGATCCGTTTTCACCCCTATGAGTAACATATACTATATTCATAATACTGCTAACAAGTTTGGTGGTTTTGGTATATTTTGTTGACCGTTTGCATTACAATTACAAATAATAAGACGACGCCAGCCATTCAAGCTGTTGGGCCCATGCACATATTTAAGTCATTATGTTTTATTTATTTATTTATTAAAAGCCCTTATTAAAGTTTACTGAAATTGCATTGAATTGATTCATTCAACAAAGAGGGAGGGGTCACTTATTTTATACTATTGAACAAAAATACGTGTCTTCATATTGTGGAAGAATCAAACTTCAATTTTGGGCTTATATCAAAGTTGTATGTTTAGCCCAGCCCATAAAGAAATTAAATAAATACTAATACTTTCATTACTATTAATTTTAATAAATAAAGCCAAACCCAATTAGCTTAGCTTAGGTGGCAAAGACAAGAGCCAGAAGCAGAAAGTCTAGTCTTGTTTGCTATTTCTATTTTCTCTGTCACAACATCTCTTGCCCATTCATAAAAGTAGCTTTCATTGTGCCCAATTCTTGAATTTTTGAAAATGGACATACATCGGCGATCATCCTCCGGAAAGGGGCAGGTGTCGCCGCCGGGGTCCCTCCAGGCGCCACGGTGATTCATCCCTGACCAGCTGGCCATCCAGTGGTACACGTATTGCCCGATTCCCGCCAGTTTAAGCCACCCCTTTGGAAAAAATTCCATGACGCTACTATTTCTTTCCATCAGAAACATGTTGCTTAATTGTGCCCCGTGTGGTGACACCAATATGTCCGTTTCGCTCATCAATTTCACCTGCACATTTTTTTAAATAAGTCGTTAATAAGTAATTAAGTAAGAGACACCCAAAATGAGTAATTAAACAGGACAGACCTGTTGACAGAAGGTGAGGTTGTTTGCATAAGCCACAGTCAATTTGCAGCCCTCCTCCGCCCGGCAGGCCCTGCTGAAGATTCCAACGACCGCCGTCTTGTTCATGAAAGACCTCGGCCCGGTCCTCATGAACAAGGTCATTCCAATCACCGGAAACTCCTTCTCCGAGCTGACATTGCAGAAAGCTCTGGCTTTACATCTCAACAGATCATAAACTTGCAACCTTCTCTCTTTCGACATTCCGCCTTCATTATGCCTCATCACTACAGCCTTCTCAAAACAAGCCACATTACTTCCACCTTCTTCAAACTTTTCAATCTTCAACTCCTCTGCAAACGTGGCATCCATTAACGAACTTAACCAAGGTCCCATTTTAGTCCTCACTTCACCCCAATGGTACAGGACCCACCTCTGTGGTGAAGCTAAGCATTTGTTTTTGACATGCCACGCGACAAATGGGACGACGGCTGATAAGCCGTGCCAGATGTTGTCGTAGCTGTAGTGGTTGTAAGAAACAAAAGTGAGGCCTTTGAGTAGGGTGGAATTGGGAGGCAGGGCATGAGGCCATGCAAGTGCATATGAATTCCATGACCCATCATGAGTGTCATTGCCTTTAAGGCATAAAATCCGGCCTTTTGCAGGGAATTCTTGGTATTGTACTTCACCCTTTTCTTGTGTGTCCAGCATGGAGCTCATGAACCATGTGTGCCCTTCCTGAGGTTTGTTAGAGTACCGTAGGTCTTTCAGAGGGAGAAAAGTGACCGATTCTCGGAGTTTAGAGGCCATGGATTCATCATCACTGCAATTGTAATGATCTTGCATTGCTTTTGGATTTGTGTTGGCAGCAATGAATGTGGTTTGGAGTTGATGCATGAAGTCCCACGAAGAATTAGTCGTCGTGTGGATGTGGAAGAGAATTATGAAAAGTACGGCGAGGATGGAAAGGATGTAGAGCGAGCATTTGCACGCTGAATAGACTGAGAACGAGATTTTGTGGCGGCGCTTGCAGTTGCAGGGTGGTGGTTCTGAAAATGCTTTGGCCATGGAAGGGTGATTTGTGGATCTTGATGAGGGGTTGAGGATAGGAACTAGATAACTAGTTGAATTAATGGCATACCATTGTGAGTGTTGAGTGATAAATAGATTTTATAAGTATCCTTAAGGTTTGGCCTAATTACAGAAAACACCCTAATATGTTTTAAAATTACAAATACCCCTGGTATTACATATGAACTAACATAGTATTACATATATATAGTACCCTAATGTATTTGCAACTACAAATACCCTTGTGTTCTTACAATAAAGTCCCAGTACTTGTTTAACAATAGGCATCACATTTTCCAGAATTAAAGTCAGTTGTTAGCATATTTACAAAACCATATAGCAGTATAAGAAATTTACATTTTGCATACAAGTAACAAGTATTTTCTCATATAAACATGTGATGTGAGTGAAGTTTACTAGTATCAGCTTATAGTTACTTCTGGAGAAAAATTGGTGGATGATGCAACAGAAACATTAATTTGATGAACGAAAGCCGTTGCGTCTCTCCTGATGAATACCTGATTCTTCATTCGAGTGAAGTGTTTGGTTCGATGATTGTTGGCCTTCTGCACCTCCCCTAGAAAGCATTTCCAAACGCTTTCTTTTGCATTTTTGCTTAAACTCGTCTTCCTTCTCATCAACGAAAGATAAAAATCTTTTCAATCGTACAGATGTTGAACTGTTCTGTGTCAACGTGGGATTTGATTGTTGAGCAAAATATCGCCTGAACTCATGTACTATCGAACAGAAATAGATGAGCAGAGCCACAAAGCACGCGATTCCGCATATTAGGAAAAGACCCCAGAAACTGTTCAATTGTAGTTCATCTGAATCATCGGAGCTTGATTGCTTGCAAGCTCTCGTAGTCAGCCACTTATGGCGTATCTTTTCAAGTTGGCCATTTTCCGATAATGTTAAAATAGCAGTCGACATGTCCATGGCTAGCGGTGAGTCTTTTGGAAATGCCTATAAAGTAAGTCCAACCATCATCATCTTCATCAAAATCAAAAAATAATACGGCATAATGCATCAAAAGGTCCCAAAACAATCTGTTTTTGTTTTCGTAGGTCCCTAAACATTTTTTTTTAAAAGCCTTTAAGTATCAAAAAATTATTTCACAAACTTCCTCAAGACCAAAATTGACAGAATTCTTCGAATCACCAGCTTAATTTAATGTTAATTATGTACAAAAGTATTTTCCGTGATTCATTTTAGATACTTACCTCTAAAGTATTGATGTTAAAACGACTTGTACAAAACACATCTGGATATTAGTAAAATTAACGTACGGAGTACATATTATTTCATGTGACCATTAAGATAATACTTTTGTACAAGTCGGTTTTAACATCAAAAAGAACTCTCGTCCAACAGCTTCTAAGGACCCATTGAAACAAACAAAAAGAACAGTTCTAAGGACCCATTGAAACAAAAAGTGATAGTTTAGGAACATTGATGCATGCCATGAAAAAAAAATCAAGCACATAATGAGAAGAGAGATACTTACAAAACCCCAACCACTTTTGGTGAACTCTCGTCCAACAGCTTGGAACATGCAGTTATTCGAGAGAAATAAATCGACATACGGGCGCTCCTCCACCACCGCAGCAACTCTTCTTTGGTTGAGAGCATCTGCATATTCTTCTGGGGAACCAAGAGCAACGAGTCTAGATTTTGGGATGTTGAGTTCTTCAATTAGATAGTTTTCAGCAAAGGACCCCACTTGGAAGCCAATGCGGTCATTGCCTGTGATCAAGGAATCAATCCCTCTAATGGATGGGGCTAACTGTTGAACAGTGAGGATTGAAGTCAAGCTTGCTGTGTAGCTTGAGGTAATAATTAGAACTACGAAAAGCCAGATAAGCAGAACCATACGAGCAAGACCGCTCATCGTATTTTCTCCTGAAACATTATACAGAGTATCATGCATCAGTGAAATAACAGATTAAGCAAGCTACTTCCAAGTTCATCAGCCTAAGTGGACTTACTGTGTGCAAAAAACATAGTTGAAAAGCCAAACCTGAAAGGTGAACAAAGGGAAATTCTCAGAGATCTTATACACATAATCTTGGAAAATAATTAATACTCACTGAAACTAAATATAAGCATAATCTTGGAACAAACTAATTCTCAGAGATGAAGTTATAGCTATATTTATGTGTACCATAAAATGGTGATGAACTGTTTCTTTGGTGGACCCCGGAATTCGTCATTTATTCTGTGTTCGAGTATCCAAATGACTACTCCGACAATGAGGAAAAATGCAAACGTGACAGCCCACATTAATGGAGTGAACGGGCGCAAGAAAGCCCAAGAGCTGGAGTGTATTTTCCTAACTGGTGCCACAACAACTAGCCCCGAGTCTATATAAGGCTGAGTGAAGTCCACAATCTTGGTACGGTTGGTTACAATCGCAATATCACCAACTACTGCATCAAACACCTGCACAGAATAGGCAAACTCCTTTAGGTTGCGTTTGGATCATTTGATCTCAATATAATTTCAATATGCTTACATTCGTTGTGATGAGGTTTACAAGCTCTGCATACTTTGGATTCTTGTGTCGATCTCCATACAAGACGAACTTATAAGGTACATCATATGGAAGTAACTTAATGGCAGCAAGAAACACGTCTATGCAGTATCCATGAATCTTCTTGGTTTTTTCATCCTCCGAAACAAAAGCTTTGAAACTCACTCTATTTGGAACTCCAATTCTTAATTGTCTTCCATTTTCTGCAAAAACCCACCCCCGTGGCTTCACTGTTGTTGGTCCGGGCCACACCACATGGCTGTCTAATTGTTGGTTTGAACTCGAATGATTGGCCTTTTTGGTGTAAAGAATCTCTGGGGGCACAACAGAAAGCCCGGAATAGTTAGACCAGTACCCTATTTGCTTGTAACCCTTGGCAACTACATTGAGGATATCAAAAGCAGGACGAACTATGGATTTCTCTGAATCAAATGTAATTCGACCCGTTACACCTGTCATATTGGTCTGTAATATGTTCTTAAGCACTTGACTACCCCCATCAAATGTGCTTAAAGCACCAAGATTTAGTGAGCTCCCTCCTAAACCATTTAGGTTTGAATTATTTGAGAAGGAGATGTTACCACCTTGATCAAGAAACACATTCACTGCATTAGCAATCATCCATACAGTGTCATAAGCATATAGACCGTACGGGTTTAATCCAATCGAACCATTGCTTATTCTGTTCCACCTAGACAAGAAAGCCCGTTTCTCCTTAGAATCTGCAGTGTGGGGACGAAATGTGAGCACTCCCTGAATGGATTTGGCTGCTTCTGCAGACACAACGGTTGAATCTAACACAGTAGATAGCCAAGCAGTGGCAATCCAAACATACCCCTTCTCCATCATTCCGAGTTTTTGTGCCCAATTAAAAATCTGGAGTCCTACTTGAGCAAAAGCATGCACGATAATAACTCGGGATTCCATTCTTGAAACCTTAATTAACTGGTTTTTAATTTCATCAGGAGTTGCTAAGGCCCCAGGGGAAAGCACTAGCTTATAAGTAATTCTACAACGCCTCTCTGTAAGCTTATCCCCTAGAGCTATAATACTCCCCCAGCTCTGCTCGTCGTCCGTATAAACAGCTATGACCTCTCTATAACCAAAGTAACTAATCATATCAGCTATGGCTGTAACTTGGAAAAGATCATTGGGGGCTGTTTGGATGAAGTAAGGGTATTGAAGAGAGGAAAGGCTAGGATCCAATGCAGTGAATGACATCATTGGGACATGGAGTTCGTTTGCAAGGTGTGATAGAATATGGGCCATTCCAGAGGTTTGTGGTCCAATAATGGCCACAGTGTTGGTCTCCATGAACTGCAACCCTGTGTGTTTCAACAAGCTTAAAGAATTAATTCCTACCAGAATGAGGATAAATAGACATTCAAATACAGCAAGAATTTAAACATAAAGTACCTCCAATAATGCTGCGAAAGCCACTGTAATTAGAATCATACTTAGAGAGATACAGTTTTCTTCCTCTAAGAATAGTTGGATCAGAATTCACATCTTCAACAGCAGCATCCATTGCAATCTTTGATACTCTCCCATTAGTAGTGTTGAATGAAAAAATGGCCCCAATATAGACATCTGATTCTTGTTGTGCAAACCCCCAAATGAAAACAAGAAACAAAAGGAACATCATCAACCCCCACGAAGAATTCATTGCTTCTATCAGAAACCCATTAGGCCTCTTGAGAAAACTGAGCACAGAGAGGTGATTGAGGAATAGAATTTCACAATCTTGAGAAAAGGGGCATGTCAGAAAATAAAAGAAGATTCTAGAGAAGTGGCGAATCCAGAAGCATGAAATGGGCCAGAAAATACCTTTTTCGAAGATAAAGAAAACAGGAGGACATAGAATGTCCCTCACTAAAGAAGGTGAAAATTTGACATATTCCCAATAGTTGTATACAAAAAAGGGAAGGAGGCTTAAGTTAGGGGAAAAGAAAAGGCATAAACAAAATAGCAGAGTTGCTAATGGGGGGCAAGAAAAGTGGTGCCGACATGGAAAGAATCAGGTGTTAAAGAGAGAGGAGGAGTTTGTGAGAATTTTGCATCAATCAATAATTAAAAATAGCATGAGAATAGTTTAAAGGAGTCGGAAACAGAACAAATCTGTGCCTGTGATTTTCAACTATCTTCTTCCTCCTTGAAAACCCTTCGCCTCACTCCACCAAAATTTGTTGCATAGTTGCATGCCCTCAGCCTTTGAAAACGGAAACACTCATTTTCACCCATTCTCATCATTCATTTTATAAGTGGGGAGCAACATTGGGTCACAACACATATTCTTTATCACAAATGGTAAAAATAAACTTGTCTTCCATTACTAATTCTACTACTACTATCGAATTTTGAAGAAAAAAAAGGATCTTGGACAATTTGCTAGCAAAAATAAAATTGACAAAAATACCCTGCGAATTCTTTTTTTTCAACAATTTGAAAGCTGAGCACTTTTCCATGTCACACTTTATTTCATTTTTCTCAAATGTAATTGCATTAACTGGAATTTTGAGGTTTGCATCCTTCAGTTACAAGAAAATTATATAGTTTCCATAAACGTGGAAAATATTTTCAACATGTCATGTTAATATTGTTTTCTTATTAATAAACAATTGATATTTTTGTAATAATACAAATATAATTCCTGGAAATCTTAACAAGCAACGATAGTTTTATTATATTTTCTTGAAAACCAAAGGAAATTGTATTAATCAAACAAAAGGATTATTATTATTATCTCTCAATACAGACTTTACCAAAGGATGAGTCGGCAACTATTCACAAACTCTTTTTGGTTTAATTACCAAATAATGTTCATTTTTTAGTGATAATGTAAACATGACAAAAGATAGAAATAAACTAGTTAACATCTTTCACGTGTTATATTTGTTTCCATCTATGACACTCACACCCATGATTTGACAAATCACAAATATAGTGACGAATATCATGCCCTCACACTTGGGTTGTTTCATTTTCATGAGCTCTATTTTAATGATTTTCGTGTAGAGCTCCCACTAAAAAACGAGTTTTACAAAAAAAATGATGTAATCGCTGAAAATGAATAATTACGAGAATACTTGAAAGAGAACAAATTTGTGCCTTTGATTTTCAAGTACCATCTTCGATCCGTTGTTGTTATTGTTGTTGCTGCATGCCCTCAGACGACGACGTCTTTGAAAACGAAAATACTTAGCTTGTTTCACTTTCACCAATCCTCACCATTAATTTTAAAACTCTATTTTTTTTTCAAGTCTCGATATCTGAACTAAAGACCAAGTTTTTTTTAAAGACGATAGATTGAAAAAACACTAACTTTTACAGAACTGATACAAAACTTAAATTGAGTACATTGGGCAAATTTGTAATCTGTTTTGCAAAAGTTGAAAATTCGATTAATGTTTTGCAATTTGTCAGACTCTATACAATATTAATTAATGATTTTGGAATTTTTCCAATTGTATACAATATTAATAAACTTTCCATCCCACTCGTTATTTCATTTTTCTAACTGGAATTTTGAGGTTAATTTGCAAATCACAAAGAAAATTTGATAGTTTCCATTTACAAGAAAGAAAATATACTCAACATGTTCTGTCAAAATTGTTTTCTTATTAATTAATAATTTATATTTTTGTGATAATAAAAATATAGTTCCTGGAACTCTTAAACAAGCAATTGTAGCTTTATATTTCCATGAAAACCAAAGGCTTTATATTTCCATGAAAACCAAAGGAAATTGTATATTATGATTAACCAAACTTACGGAATATGAAGGATTATTATCTCTCAATACAGACTTTGTCAGAGCAATAACTTCACCAAAGGATGAGTCAGCAACTGATATAGCTTTCAAGACATTGCATGTGAGTATTATTTCCAAATAAATATCTAGAATTTTTAGAATATTACAATAAATATAAATGTATTGGTGCTTTTAATTATTTATATATACAGTATAATATTATTAGTATTGAAACATCCTGTGTGTTTAACCTCAAAAGGATTGTATTTGCATGGCCCAAGCCTAAAGATAATGTAAACACGGACAACAACGTTAGTGGCACAAAAATTGTCCAAAATAGAAATAAACGATATTATTATTTTCATTTCACGGGCTATATTTGTTTCCATCTATAGTAATCACATGATGTGTTGACAAAGTCTGAAATTTGCAAATTACAAACACCTCCACGGGTGGTACTTGCTTGTACTCTTCTACTTTTAATTCATTTACTTTCAAAATTTACGTTACTAAAAGAAAAAAACATAAACAAAAACAGAGTAAAGGTGTACAAATAAGGGTACATGGGTCAGAAGTTTAAAAAAATAAATATGGAACTAGGAGGTAAAAGAAAAGGACCGTGAAATACATGAAATAACAAAAAAAATGAACATACCGGGTGATATTGCGGGTATCCAATTATAAATTAAGGTACCATTTGTAATTTACTAATGTATTTAGATATAGTCCCTATATCAAGGAGCACAATTTAATGCGTGCATCGTTGACAAGTCAATTATATGCAATTAGGTTAACTGAGAGCACACTTTGGCTGAAGCAAAATGGACAAATTTGTTAATTTGTCAATTTCTGATAGCCACTATGAATTAAAGTGGTTGAAGAAAGTGACGTCAAGTAAATCGATTGGTTGGCCAAATCACGATTATAATGTGTCCTTTTTGTTTATGCAATAATATATCATGCCAAATGAATGGTAGGGCCCTTCTTTGATTGCAAACAAATACTAATAAATTGACAGGCCATTCCCATTTTTGGGTTGTAGTTCTAAATCCTACTCGAAAATTCCAAATTCATCAATTGTTAATTGAGAGTTAAAAGAAAATAAAATAAAAAAGAATCTACATCCCCTCACAGGATTGTGAAGAAAAAGAATATGTCCTTATGATGCCTTTGGTGCATTTATTTATCACCAACTACCACATCTATAAAAAATCATTATTCAGTCACATGAGTGGAGAAAATCAGATAATTTTAGAAACATAAATTGCAGTATAATAAGTAATTTATTGTGTGGATATTTTTAGGAAACAAGATTTCAAACATATCTGTCATCGTGTCGAATTAAAGGCATTGATATTACATTCGAAGTCAAATCACATGTTAAATGTGAAAAGAAAACGAGGTTTTGAAGGGGGGTTGGGTATATAAACTTAGCTGAAGTGTAATGTGATGATATCCACTTGACTAAAAGAAGAAAACAGTTATAGATATTGCAGCAAATCAATATTTCAGTTTGTAGAGTAAACAACATGTTGTCTTGTCTCAAGAGGGAGGATGATCAAGTAACACAGTAAACATTAAGAAGGTCGTTTCAGGGGATTATGACAACGAGGGATGAGGATATTTAAAAACTTCATTTTACCTTGCACCAAGTTGAAACAAACTTAAGCATAGTAATTTAAGCTGGATTTCTTTTTAGCTTGTACTTGTATGATGCCTTCATTGAAATCTTCATGGTTCACCTGCCAAAAAAATAACCCACCATCCACAATTTATTATGTCGCTTCCTTTAATCTTATGCAACCACAACAGCAACAAGATACAAACTAGATAGGACAAGGAAATTCACAAAAAAATTGCAAGCAAGACTAGGATTCCAAACAAATATACACTACGAAATGATAAGACAAACACAATGGGTGGGAGGGAGGGGGAGAGAAAGACCTCAGTGGCATCACGGCGAAGTGCTAACATGCCTGCTTCCACACAAACAGCTTTAAGTTGTGCCCCATTGAAGTCATCTGTTGAACGAGCAAGCTCTTCAAAGTTGACATCTGGATGAACATTCATCTTTCTCGAGTGGATCTACGATTAAAAAAAAAAAGACAATATAAATAAGTAGGCATCTATAATTTAAAGATTCTCAACAGCAAACATGGTACTGTAACAGCCAACTTCAACCTCAGGAGATACCATTAGATCTAAGAAGAATAATATCAAAAGTATTAAGTTCTGACTAGAACATCTACCTGCAATATGCGAGCCCTTGCTTCCTCAGTGGGATGGGGAAACTCGATTTTACGATCCAGACGTCCAGAACGGAGTAAAGCAGGGTCTAAGATATCAGCTCGGTTTGTAGCTGCAATTACCTGAACACAAAAATAGAGTTTAATACCAAATGAGAATCATAAAAACATTAAGCTAAATATCTAAAAGGAAATGCAGAATCATTAGAAAGAAAAAACTAACAGATAAGAACCTAAAGAATCAGCCAAAAAGTGAATGATAAATATACTTGGAAAGATAAAACTAAAGAAACAGAACCTTTATCCGATCATCACTGCTAAAACCATCAAGCTGATTAAGCAACTCTAGCATAGTCCGTTGCACCTCTCTGTCACCACTAACTTCGCTGCATAATGGAGATCATCAAAATATCAGCATTGACATGACATCTTAAGTCCTCAATACATACGCCTGTGAGTTACTCTATCGGAAATTCTCAAGGAGATTCTGAAATTTGAGTAAAGCTCACAGAAAAATCAACCAAACAGAAACTACAATTTCCATGTAATTACGCACCTATCGAAACGCTTTGTACCAATAGCATCAATCTCATCAATAAAAATGATGCAAGGAGACTTTTCTTTGGCAAGTTGAAAAGCATCACGAACAAGTTTTGCTCCATCACCGATGAACATCTAAATCTCAAATGGTTGATTTTTAAGAAGAGAAAATAATATAGTAAATTGAGCAAATGAAAATCATAAATAACCAATAGACTTATGACTAGAGTGTAGGTATTGCTCATTCAAGGATCATTTCATTCACAAGAAATCATACTGCAAATACAGGGTTGCTGACTAAGGTCCAGGAAGATTTAAGGGAGCATTTGGTTCAAATTCTTCAATGGGAATGAAAATCCCTCTACGCCCCCATAATGAAAGGGGTGTGTTGGAGGAAGGGTGTCATAATGGTGGTTACATTGTTAGTGTTTTGCCATAATTTTGGAATAAAGGGGACATCAAATTATTATTAGTGGAGAAGTAGTGGAATGATTGAGGGGTGATTATAAGAGGGGAGGTGGTTAATCAGAATGGGGTAATAATTACCTTATTCGAGTATTGTTAGGTGGATTGATCATCTTTTATTCTCATTAACCACCACAATTACCCCATAGACATGAATAACAAGAGCAGAGGTAGGATTTGAACCAAATGCTCCCTTAAATCTTCTCGGACCTTAGTCAACAATAGGAACTTTAGACATGAAGAATAGGAACTATAGACATGAATAACAAGAGCAGAGGTAGGATTTGAAAATCAATATAATTAGCATGCCACCAGAAAAAGAAGGAAATATATCAAATTTATAATTAAAAAAAAAAAAGCTTTCAGATTATCATACCTGTACAAGTTGTGGTCCTGCTAACTTCAGAAAAGTAGCATTTGTCTGGGCTGCACATGCACGGGCCATTAGAGTTTTCCCTGTCCCAGGAGGACCATATAATAGGACACCTTTAGGCGGACGAATTCCTAATTTCTGAAATCTTTCTTTGTGCGTCATAGGCAACACAATTGCCTCAACCAATTCTTGAATCTGCAGAAATAATAACAAAGTTACAGGTGAAAACATATGTACGAAGTAAATACTGAAAAATAATTTGTTAGTATTAATTGATCAAGGGGACTGATCAGATGACTTGCCTGCTTCTCCAGGCCTCCAACATCATTGTAGTCTTCAGTTGGCTTCTCATCAACCTCCATAGCCTTAACTCGAGAGTCGTACTCGGATGGCAAAGTATCCAAGATAAGATAACTGTCCTTGTTTACTCCAACCAGATCACCAGGCTTCAAATTGTCAGGATCAACAAGGCCTACAACTGGCAGGAAAATTGTCTGCAGTTGACAGATAATGTATTAAAGGTTCTCTTCATAAGAGTGAGCAATATTTGCGGGCCAAGTGAGAAAAATATAATAAAAAGGCTGGACAATGGACATCATCAAAGATTAACCACCATTACACTAAGATATCCACTTTGTACAATCACGAGAGATGGGTGGATCATCCATTGATTATATTCAAACAATCAATGTTAAATTTTGATTTGTGGGAAATTGGGCAAACAGCTATAAAATTTAAAGATCGAATATCTTCAGGTTATTTCCAGTATCACTATTGCACTATATATAAAATGAGAGAGGAAGGGGGATCGGGACATAGAGATGCATGAAAATCTGCTCTCTTACCTGGCGTGTGGATGTTTTTAGAACCACACATTTACCCTTTCTCTGTGAATCAAGATCGATGTTAGCACCATCTTCTTCAGCATCCTCCTCTGGGTTCATTTCCAAAATCTAATAAAAATAGATAACAGAAGCTGGTTCCATCAGTTCCAGTCCAAGATAATGTGAAGAAATTCAAGCTAACTAGAAAAAATTATATCAGAAATTCCCTAAGAATGCAAAGATCAGACCCCATGAGTCATGGCACTGCCTTTAAGAGGCTCTAACTTCAATCCAGACATATACTTAAGCCAATTCAGGATGAAACTAGTCTAAGCCCTAAATTCCACATTCACTACTAATCAGCAGCCATATTCACTGTTCTGAAACCAATTCAGAATTATAATTGATCCTGTTCCAATTGTAAAATGGAGAGTGAATCACCCAATCCTATCTCTGCTATCCCGGTATAGATAATTATACCTATAAACACAAGAGATTAATTCCAGGAGCAGCCAGACTCCTGTAGCAATTGCAACTCAATATCAACTCACTTACCCTAGTTATCACGCAGCCGTATAACCCTAAAGCCCTAAAATACTGTCAACTCCTAGTTATTGCCTTCTTTTCCCCAATAACTAAGCGAAAATTCCCAAAGCGTGAAAGTAAGAGCATATATCTGCTCCAATAAATACCTCAACAATGTTGCCAACCAAGTAAGGGAGCTGCTTGTTTAGCTTGATCTTTTCTTGATTCTCTTTAATCTTCTCCTTGAATGAATCTAACTCTAGGTTCGTTCTCTGCAACTCTTCCTGTCGAAAATGAAAAAGAATTCATCAAACAACCGCCGAAAACCTAACATTAACCAACTAAATTTGTTCCAAAACATTGCATGATTCTTTATTTCCCCTTTCAAGATAATAATTGTCGATTTCTTAGACATTTATCATGCGCAATTAAAATTGAAAAAGAGTCTAACCTTTAATATTCTGATTTCATTGTCGAGAAGGCGAGATGCTCGAAAGATGTCATCGGTGCTCATTGAAGAAATCTGGTCGTCCTCGAAGTTGTCTTCTACCATCGGCGTAGCCATTTTCGACCAACTCTGTGTGCGCAGTGGGGGAAAGAGAGGACTTTTCTCGGTAAGACTGAGGGGGAAACTGAGAGGACTTCAGGTGGATGTGGATCGTTGCCTTGTAAGGGGAAGGGGGGTAAATTATATGGGCCAGAAAATGGATAGTGAATTAAAAATAGGCGCTGACTATATACCCCTCCAGCTTTGTTAAGTATACTCCCCCATACTATTTATTAATTTAATATTCATATAAAATACCTAATTTACCCCTTCATTAAAAATTCATTAGATAGATAGACCCTTCAAATTTAAATTAAAGTTTACATTAGCCCTAACCCTAATTTAAGTGCAGCCGCCGCAATCACGCATCTTCGGCCGCCACCGCCGCCGCACCATAAATAGTTATAAAAAAAACTTAGTCTAAAAAAAATAATATTTCGACACTGATTTGCCGACGAAAAGCACTCTTATCGACACTGGTTTGCTGACGAAAAGCACTCTTGTCGACACTGGTTTACCAACGAAAAGCACTCCTGTCGACACTGGTTTGCCGACGAAAAGCACTCATGTCGACACTGGTTTGCCGTCGAAAAGCACTCATGTCGAAAGATATTTTTTTAAAAAAATATTAATATTTTCAACACCTCTTGGTCGACGATATACATTATCATCAACAATTATTTATCAACGATAGTGTATATCGTCGACCAAGAGTTGTCGAAAATAAAAAAGAGTTGTTGTTGTTGCGGGAGAGAATGAAAAAAAAAAAAAAAAAGAGAGAAAAGGATTGGCGGCAGCCAGCGTCGTTGGGAAGGAGGGGCGGCGACGCCGTGAGAGCGAGGAAGCGGCGACGGAGGGAGGGGGCAACAATATTGGAGAAGCTGTCGAAAAAAGAGAAAAGAAGATTTTTTTTTTTGCAGATGGTGGGAGTGAAAGAGGAGGGGGCGGCGATTGTGGCCGAGAGAGGGAAGAGGGGCAGCGACGGTGGCCGAGAGAGGGAAGAGGGACGGCGAAGGTGGCCGTGGGAGGGAGGAGGGTAGCAAAAATTTACAGAAGAAGAAGAAAAAAAAAGGCAGTACCTGGCGGTGACGACGCTGTGTCCGGCGGCGCCGAAGACGAAGGTGGTGTTGTCGTCGGCGGCGCCGAAGACGAAGGTGGCGTTGTCGTCGGCGACTTGGATGGATGGTGGAGGAGGAGAGGAATTAGGGTTTTAGTTTTTTAGGATTTTAAGAGAATGAGGAAGAAGAAAGGAGGAATTAGAGTTTTAATGGGGGAGTGCATTTAACATGGCATTTAAGAGAGAAGAGGGTAATTTGGGTAATTTTGAGGGAGTACATCTAACATATATCATTTTAAGGAGGAGTGTATGAATCGGGGGAGTATATCTAACAAAGCTGGAGGGGTATATAGCCAGTGCCTTAAAAATAGGGCGCGGCTAAAGGCACCCGGGTTTCCTATGAGTACACCCAGGGGATGAGAACACACACAAATTGGATGAGGACACCCACCTGGTGGGTGTACTCATAGGAAATCCGGGTGCCTTTAGCCGCGCCCTTAAAAATAATGGGCCTACTGGATCCAGTTGTACTGTGGAGGCCTACTGGACCCAGTTGTACTAAGGAAGCCTATGAAATATGGAGTATATTATTTTCGACAATAATAAAATTAAAACCAAAAAAAAAACGTAAAAGATTTTTTTTTTAAATTGTTCTTAATTCTAAAAATATACTATATACATATTTCTTTTGTAAGTCGTCAAATATATCATTGCATCCTAATCTGTTTAACTTCAAATTTGCATGTTCCACTTTAATTTCCTCCATCCCTAATTAAATTGAAACTTATCACCAAATGTTATTATTATTATTATTTCTTTATTAATTAATACACTCTCAACAAAAGTTACTCCATCCGTTCCAGAATTTTATGCACACTTTGATCGACGAAGATTAAAAAAATAGAATAAAGTGATGTGTAAGGTAAAATAAAACAGGAGTATTATTGATAATTCATTTACTAAAGTGAAAGATATTTGACTAAAGGAAAATGAGATTTAATTAGTATTTTTTTTTTTTTTTTTAAGTTATGTTAAAGTCGAAGAGACAAGTGAGAAGTATAAACTAAATAACTCAAATGTTTATAACATTACTATCAATATATTACCAGTTTAAGTTATTGGTAGGAGTTGGAAAAAATTCCAAAATGAAATGTTAGAAAAATACTTTAAAAACAAAAGGCAGTGACAAAGTGGGATAGTTCAAGTGGTTTGAGCACCACTACCTACCTTAGGTACTGGGTTCGAGTGATGGGAAGGGGAAAAAAAAGGGATGGATATTTAACTTGTAATAAAAAAAAATAAAAAAAATTGCAAACATAATAAAAACTTGCCTACCAATCTACCATCCTTCCGTTTCGCCTCTCTATGACAAAAATGGCGGGAATATTTGGCGCCATTTTCCGCAATCCCTCGTTCCCCGCACACTCTCCTCCATTTAATACCCACCTCGCTCTTCCCATTTTCTTCATCGCCAAATTTCCTCGAATCCAACTTCGCAAAATCCCTTCTCTCTCATCGACCATGTCTCCAGCGTCGGATAACCCCGATCACCAACTCGAAATCTCAGAACCCTTGTCCAAGATTCAAAAGATCCACGATAATGACGTTTCTGAACACAACCCCTCTGAAATTTCTCCGTTCTTACGGGTAAAAAAGCTTTCTGAGAAAGCTATTTTGCCTTCTAGGGGTTCCCCTCTTTCTGCTGGTTACGATCTATCTAGGTATTTATCTTCACCACTGCCAAGGAAATGTAAATTTCTTTTTTATTCGTTTCTGATTTGTTTTCTCCCCTATTTTGTTTTGATTTTACAGTGCAGTGGAGACTAAGGTTCCTGCTAGGGGAAAGGCACTTGTACCAACAGATCTCAGTATTGCTGTTCCAGAAGGAACCTATGCTCGTATTGGTACATTTAGATTACTTCTATTTTACAACGATGAATAGCTCCATATGAATCTCTGTTTTTTCTCTCAATTTACACATCGAATATTTGAATTTCAGCGCCACGATCTGGTTTGGCTTTGAAGCACTCGATTGATGTTGGAGCAGGGGTGGTGGACGCCGATTACAGGGGACCAGTGGGAGTGATTCTGTTCAACCATTCGGATGTGGATTTCGAAGTGAAACATGGAGATAGAATTGCTCAGTTGATTATTCAGAAAATTGTTACGCCAGAGGTTACTGAAGTTGAGGATCTTGATTCAACTGTCAGGGGCTCTGGCGGGTTCGGATCCACCGGCGTTTGATCTTTAACTTGTGCTTGATTAGCAGTATTTTGAATTTAGGATTATATCTGCATGTTAGACTATGATGAGGGATAGCCTTATTTTCACTTGGCAAAAAGGCTTGTAGTAGCTGCCTACAACTCCCTTTCAATCATTTTGTCGAACACATTGTATGCATTGCTATTCCCCTAATATCATTATGTCAATATTATTATCTTTTCCAAAAGCAGCCTATTCCTGGAAATATTAAATATAACGACTATTTTTCTGGCTTTGATGCAAATGGATTGAAACTCTAATGGCGATGCAAGTTGGTGCTTTCAATCACCCTCGACAACATATTTACGGTTCTTTTCAGTAAGAGGGGTATAACATTTTTTTTTGAAGTCTCAGGTATTCGGTCTAAGGGGTATTCGGTCTAAGGGGTATTCGGTCTAAGGCCGACTAATCTTGGGGACCAATCCTACCGCCCACTTGCGTGGGTCCCGTTTAAAGCCAGAGTGCTGTATGGACATGACCAACTCCTTGGGGTTAAAAGGGGTATAACATTGTTTAACTACTTTGAAAGTGTACCGTGTGATATTAGAAAAATTGTGAAAGAAATTATATTTAGAATACAAAGTTGATTTTCTGATAAATATTTGATGGTAGAGAATTGTCATTTCGAAATTGACTAATATATCTTAGAAAAGTTGTACACTGGTATACACGTGTTATAACTTAATACTACTCAGATACACAAATATATTGGTACGTTCCTTTATAGATACAACTTGTTAGCTATGTGCATAGCTGAATTTATTGAAAAAATGAAGGATCTATGTCCGTGTTACACACTACGGAGTATTTCTTAAAAAGAAATTATATATCATTCACTCAATATTGCAAGAGCAAAACAAATGAAATAGACTGATAAAATCACCTTTTTTTTTGTATTTACTATGTGGGATAAAATCACCTTTTTTTTTCTATTGTTTTAATTTCTCAATCGTTCCAACAATGAAATAGATTGATAAAATATTGAATCAAATCTTCCTAGAGAGCACATTTTACAACACAACCATGCTTTTTTATTCTTAAAGCCTCGTATTTTGGGACCCTCAAGCATGTGACAAGGTCGGATTCCCAATATCCTTTTTATTATGTGTTCACCCCTAGATGTGTTCACCCCCACATTTGAACTCACCCACCTTATTTTTTTTCAAAATTACCCTCATAACTCATTAAACCCTAATTTTTCATTCCTCTTCCATTTCTCTCCTCCCCCTCTCCCTCTTCCTCTTCAAACCGGCCCAGCCGCCCGCCGCCACTGGCCAGCGCCGCACGTCGCACCGCTTCCTCCATTTTCCTCTCCCACTCCTTTCTCCAAACAGTCGCCTCACTTCGCTGCCCGCCGGCCCCGTCGCGAACAGAACCCAGACAAGTCTCAAATCGCAGCCCCCCTCGCAAATTGCAGCGGGCGCCGCCGCACCCCTCCTTCGCAAATCGCGGCGCCACTGCCGCACCCTTCCTTCGCAAATCGCGTCGCCACTGCCGCACCCCCTCCCCAAAAATTGCAGCCGCCGTCGCCAAGGTCTGTTACTCTTGCCCCGACTTTTTCTTCTCCCCCCCTCCACGCAAACAGGTCCGCCGCACCGCCGCGAGTCCAGCCGTAGTCTTGCTCCAGATTTCAGGTTTGAGTTTTTTTTTTTCCGGAATGTTCTACGGAATCATGTATTTCGAATTTTTTTTTAAGAGATTTGTGTATGGTTGTGATAGTTTTTTCAAAAAAAAAAAAAATGGGTTTCACATTTTTTTCTGAAAACTCGGTAGTGACTCGGTCATGATCGTATTTTATTTCGTGTAAATTAGGGTTAATGTATAAATTAGTGTTAATTGTATTATATTTTGTATAAATTGATAAAAGGGTATTATAGACTTTTTAGTTGTAATTTTCTTTTGAAAAAAAAGTTGGGGGATGAAGTCATAAAAAGAGGGGGGCATTTAACCGTGGCCAAAATCGAATAGAAACTGAAAACCCATTTATAAACCCTTCCGGCCTCTCAAACATATTGATCTCCTCTGTTTTGTTGGCCAGTTGTTCCTTAACTCATATTGCATTCAATGTTTTACTTCTCCATGTGTGGGATCAATTCTGGGTTTCATACTCTACAGCAAATTGGTTTACTTTGCTTGTGGCTCTAATTTCTAATGTACCATTTGTTTTCAGCACTAGTTGTTTAAAGCTGGAGTAATAAATTCATTCAAGTTTTAGTTACTGAATGTTGAGCTATGCCTGTCCTGTTACTAAATTTTATGACTGGAATTTGATCAGTATCCTTTTTGCAGACTTGTACATGAGCATCAGTTTAGAGTTGGCACTGAGCAAATGCAAAAGACATCAGTACGAAGACATTAGTCACATTATAGGTGAAGAGCAGTGCATAATCAGTAAAAAATTCCTCGTTCCCCGCACACTCTCCTCCATTTAATACCCACCTCGCTCTTCCCATTTTCTTCATCGCCAAATTTCCTCGAATACAACTTCGCCAAATCCCTTCTCTTTCATACCATGTCTCCAGCGTCGGATAACCCCGATCACCAACTCGAAATCTCAGAACCCTTGCCCAAGTTTCAAAAGATCCACGATAATGACGTATCTGAACACAACCCCTCTGAAATTTCTCCGTTTTTACGGGTAAAAAGGCTTTCTGAGAAAGCTATTTTGCCTTCCAGGGCTTCCCCTCTTTCTGCTGGTTATGATCTATCTAGGTATTTATCTTCACCACTGCCAAGGAAATGTAAATTCGTTTTTTATTCGTTTCTGATTTTTTTATTCTCCCCTGTTTTGTTTTGATTTTACAGTGCAGTGGAGACTAAGGTTCCTGCTAGGGGAAAGGCACTTGTACCAACAGATCTCAGTATTGCTGTTCCAGAAGGAACCTATGCTCGTATTGGTACATTTAGATTACTTCTATTTTACAACGATGAATAGCTCCATATGAATCTCGAATTTTTCTCTTAATTTGCACATCAAATATTTGAATTTCAGCGCCACGATCTGGTTTGGCTTTGAAGCACTCGATTGATGTTGGAGCAGGGGTGGTGGACGCCGATTACAGGGGACCAGTGGGAGTGATTCTGTTCAACCATTCGGAAGTGGATTTCGAAGTGAAGCACGGAGATAGAGTTGCTCAGTTGATTATTCAGAAAATTGTTATGCCAGAGGTGACTGAAGTTGACGATCTTGATTCAACTGTCAGGGGCTCCGGCGGGTTTGGATCCACCGGCGTTTGGTCTTTAACTTGTGATTAGTAGTAGTATTTTGAATTTAGGATTTTATCTGCAATTTAGACTATGATGTGGGATTCCCTTATTTGCACTTGGCAAAAAGGTTTGTAGCTTCCTACAACTCTCTTTCAATCATTTTGTCGAACATGTTGCTATTCCCCTAATATCATTATGTCAAATATCATTATCTTTTCCAAAAGCAGCCTATTCCTGAAAATGTTAAATATAACGACTATATTCGTGGCTTTTGCATCAATAATAATTTTCACGATAAATTATATTTTTGTACAATGAAACAAAACATAAATATTTTATCATAAGATCTGTAGCACTCCTAGCAATAAATATTATTATTAGCTCTTAAAAAATGACAGAGGCACAAAACTTTCTCCAACCAATCCACCAAGTAATCACAGAGGCACAAAATGACGCCCTCACCCAAGAGTTTACCCGTCAGGAATTTGATAATGCCATAAACCAAATGAATGGTGACACCGGTGGTCCGGACGGATTCAATCCTACATTCTACAAAAAGCATTGGGACATCATGGGCTCCGATATTTTTAATGCAGGGAAACAGTGGCTGGATAGAGAAGAACTCCCTCAGAATCTGAATCACACCATGATCACGCTTATTCCAAAAAAGGATTCAGTTGAATCGATGAAAGATCTAAGGCCCATCTCGTTGTGCAATGTTCTTTACAAGGTTATTTCCAAGGTATTGTGCAACAGGCTCAAAAAGATTTTGCCCAGTATGATCGACAATGCACAATCTGCGTTCGTCTCTGGCAGAACGATCCAAGATAACATCCTGATCGCATTCGAAACCCTACACTCTATGAAAAATAAGCGACAGGGTTCTAGGGGGGACGTAGCTCTTAAAATCGACATCAGCAAGGCCTACGACAGGGTCGACTGGTTCTTTTTGGAAGCTATTCTCCGCAAGCTTGGTTTTGCAGAAAGATGGATCAACTGGATGTTGATGTGCATCAAATCGGTAACATATTCCATTCGAGTCAATAATGACGAGGTCGGTCCCATCACTCCAAGCAGGGGCCTTCGTCAAGGCGACCCACTATCGTCGTATCTCTTCATTCTTTGCTCGGAGGGCCTCTCAGCAGCCTTGAAACACGCCAATAACTCGGGTCAAGAAGATGACAGTCTCTTATTTTGCAGAGCTACACTGGAGGAATGCCATCAGCTCAAGAAGATCCTCGATTCCTACGAGGAGGTATCCGGACAGGCCATTAATTATGCTAAATCGGGGCTCTTCTTCAGCAGAAATATTATGGGGGAACGCAGGGATGCCATCAAGCACATTTTGGGGGTAACAACAGGCATCAATACTAGTAGATACTTGGGTCTTCCATCTCTAATTGGCAAAAAGAAAAAGGAAATATTTAGCTACATCAAAGACAGATTATGGGAGAAGCTCCAAGGCTGGCGTTCTAAAAAAATCTCCAAAGCTGGCAAGGAAATCCTAATCAAAGCAGCAGCCCAATCGATTTCTTCATACTGCATGACGACATTTTTGTTGCCAAGTACACTTTTAACAGAGTTGGAAATCATGATCAATAAGTACTTTTGGGGAAATTCTGCTGATCCGACAAAAGGCATCAACTGGATGCGATGGGAACGCCTATGTATTCCAAAAAAAGACGGGGGGCGGGGTTTTCGGAACCTCCATCAATTTAATATAGCTATGCTAGGCAAAATGGGATGGAGATTGGAAACAGAACCCGAAGCTCTCGTTTGCAGAATTCTAAAAGCCCGTTACTTTCCACGCGAGAGATTCACATCTTCCTCCATTGGTTGGAATCCAAGCTACACTTGGAGTAGCATTCATGCGAGTAAAACTTTGGTTAGTGAAGGCATGAAATGGAAAATTGGTAATGGGGATACGATCAAAGTATGGGGAGATCCGTGGATACCAGAAAATCCTGACCAAATGTCGACATCCCCTTGCATCGATGACCTGGAAAACCTTACGGTCTCGGCCCTCTTTGACTCAGATACTCGATCGTGGGACCAAAATTTGATCCATGAGCTGCTCCCCAACGACTACAATCGCATTCTATCGATCGCCCTACCACCTGAAGGATCGAATGACACACAACATTGGCGCCTCGATCGCAGCGGCAGGTATACAGTTAAGACAGCTTATAACCATTTGATGTCTAACATTATGAATCCATCTTTGCAGGTCAATGGCCATTGGAATACACTGTGGAAGCTTGAAATACCTCCAAAAGTGAAGGACTTTTTATGGCGGACTAGCAGAGATTGCCTCCCCACGAAAACTAAACTCTATTCCCACCACATCATAGAAGAAGTTGAATGCGTACATTGCGCAGGAGGTATCGAAAGCTCCTGGCACTTACTAGTTTCTTGCCCGTTTGCTAGAAATTGCTGGAGCAAGGCGGGGCTTCTTTCTCTAGTAGAGCAGCATGCACCTACGGCTACTGACACTGGTGAACTTATCCTCAATATCATTGGAGGCACAAGGAAAGATATGGCAGCATGCTTTAGCATGGTCTCTTACCAGATTTGGAAAGAGCGTAATTCAAAAATATGGAACAATACTCATGCCACCCCTACCGAAACAGTCCAACGATCATCTAATCTATGGATGGAATGGGAGGGAGCAAGGAGGACAAACAATGGTGGCGACACAGTTACGCTACATCGGGCCCATTGCAATGACTGGCACGCCCCAGGCCCTGGCCTCCACAAAATAAACACAGACGCGGCCTTCTTTGAAGACACAAATCAAACGGGCTGGGGGATGGTTCTCCGAAACAGCCATGGTCAGATAATAAGAGGAAAGTCTACTATAAAACTAGGGCTCTTTGATGTCGCCACTGGAGAGGCGATGGGATTCTTTGAAGCCCTATCGTGGCTTAAAGACCTTGGCATGGATAATTGCATAATTGAAGGTGATGCGAAGATAGTAGTGGATGCCATTAATTCAAATGCAACTTATAATTCCACTTTTGGAGACTACATTGAAGCATGTAGGATGTTGAAAAGCAATTTCACTAACATTACGATCTCCTTTGTCAAACGAGGTGCAAATGTTATAGCGCACACCTTGGCTAGGGAGTCTCGTAGATTCACCAATTCTCACAGTTGGGTAGACCCCCCCAGACTTTGTGGCTGGGCTACCTACTTCTCTATGTTCTTGCAATAAAGAAAGCTAAGCCCCTCGGTTTTCAAAAAAAAATAAAAATGCTGGTAGATTGTGACTTATTACTTATTGGAGTATTTGGAATTTTGCGTTCTATTTCAAGATTTAACTTTTAAATTTCAAACCCATTCCACATTTAAAAATGCTTATAAACTTCTAAATTAATGGCTGGGCCGCTTCATATGATAAGAAGATAAAGTGATAAAAATATGATAAAAATGCAAAATTAGGGGACACAAATATAAACTGGAATATAAACAACAAGTTTGTTTAATTCCCCTTTAGTTTCAACATAGGGAGGCAAAATCAAATACAGTTTGTGGTAAAGAAAAGCAGCCCCATAATCGTTCAATCTGATAAATTTATTTCACAACAGCTAAGTTGTGACAAAAGTAATATTTCATGAAGAAATAAACGAGAACTTAAACGACTAAGCTTTTGAATTCAGAAATGCATTTTAGAGCACGGTTGAAATCAGCATCTTCCAAGGCGATGGTGAAACGGCAGTAACCAGGAATTCCAGTCCAGGCAGCACTGTTGATGCACAAACCAGTGCTTTTAAGCATGGCCTCCCTGATATTCGAGTCATCAAGCTTCAGTGCTCGATTGCTGTTGTCACCTTCGTTTATTTTGATGGTCTTTCCAAGAAAGCTTGATGGCTTTGCTACAATGGATACACCTGCTTGGGCTTCTAGAACCTCCCAACCACAACTTTCTAATGCCTGCATGTATGAACAGTGAATTCTACTGTATTTTGAACCAAAAATGAGTTCAGCATTCTAAGTAAATAGTTGCAAAGCTTACCTGCTTCAATTGCTTATATCTACTTGCCAAGATATTTGTCTGCTCAGAAATGGCATTCAGTAGATCCCCAGCTTTCTGCTCTCTAAGATCGAGCAATTTTTTTACCGTGTATTTAGCAGTTCTGTGAGGTTTGCTTAATCCTGCAAAGCTATGGAATGTTTCCACCATGGAAGGCTGGTTGATATGCAGATATCCAAATTTAATTCCTCCAGTAAGCACCGTAGAAAATAATCCCCCAAGAAAAGCTAAGCAAAAGGCTGGGTGAGCAGAGGAAATTTTCTCAAGAGTAGCTCCCAAATTCCAGCCCTTAAACCCCTTGGCATTGAATTCCACTCCAGAAAACGAGGTATCCAGAATAACCGTCGCGCCAATTTTAGCACATATTTGTAACAATTTACTGATCTCTTCATTACTGTATAGTAAGCCAGTGGGGTTGATAGTTGGTCCAGAAATGTAGACCCATGGTTTTTTAATATTCCCCAGTCCACCTGTAAGTGTTTTCTCGGTCAGCTTGTATCCTACTTGTGGATCGGTTGGGATGCTTGCTATTTTCGCATTCAAGAATTTTGCAGCAGATACGTAATTTCCATTTGAACCAACTGGAAAGCAGAGTGTTCCACCCTCTTGGACGCAACAGAGAACCAACTTACTGAAAAGTGCCACTGTAGAGTCTGCATATATGAACTCAGTATTGGTGGCAGATGGAAGGCCATAACTGCTGCTAATCATTTGTCTAATTCCGAATGTAACATCAGTTTCAGAATCTGCTATGTTCTGCCTTGCAAAACTCTCAAAGATGGAAGCCTTAACTGGTTTTGTTATGGGCAAAAAGCTTTGATCGACATCCATATGCACCAAAGGAGATTCATCAGATTCATTTACTGCCAACTCAGCATGCTCAAGTACGGAGATTGTGGGACTGGAGAAGCCATTGGCCTCAAAAGCCCTCGTCTTCTCACCAATTCTCTGGAGACAAGAAAAGACATTGTTAGATTGGCTTATGATTTTGATATTTCTATTTCTTATTGTTAGATTGCCTTCCATATCTAAATCTATTGCAACTGAATAAGCACCTTATCATACTGAAATGTTCAAGAAAAATGATGCTTTGAGTGTTTGCGAAGGTGTAAAAAAAATAAAAAATTGAAAGCAGGCCTAAAAATATTTACTAAGCAGGAATTGATGCGTAAAGAAAGAAATCAATTTTATTTTAGTTCTGTGTTTATACATGATAAGAGCAGGTCTTTGTGATAAGCTGTTGAATGCCCTTTCATAAATTGTCTATCAATCACGACAAGAAATGGTAATGAAAATATTTGCAACACTAAGTAATCTCCGAACAGACAAACCTGAGTAAGTGGATGTCGATCAGCTATCTGAAAAGACAACAGCTCATGAAAAAGACAACCATAGTAGTACTGACTAATAATAGAATTATCTCCTTGTATAAGTTCGACAGTCTTGCATAGTGCTTTAAGCATTGCCTTCTCTTCCGAGATGACAAATGCCACTTCCAAATCTGAATAAACCTAGAGTCCAGAGAAAAATAGGCGTTAAGTGATGAGCACATTGCGAGGTGAATTCGCTAAAAAAAAATTTAAAAAATCATAGCTGACAGTGCATACCTGATTTCTCAGCAAGCCACATATGATAGCTACGTGTGAAGGAAGAACATTTCCAGCAAGATATTTAAGGACTCCATTGGAACTCGGAAGGCTGGATAGCTCAAAGTGGTCTGATATATCTAAGAGCAAACGACATCCAATTTCCCGCGTGATTACAATAAGATGCTCAAATGCAGAACTAGTGACAGACTCAAATTGAGCCATCCCAGTGACTACTACCTCTGGCTTCAATTTTCTAATCAGCTCTACCAATAAATCTGACTGTCGTGGTGCCTCAATGACAGCAATGGCATCCTCTGAATATTTTCCACTTTCTGTCTTCTGTAAAGGAAATTCAACTTGTCAAAAAGGACAGTGTGCAATGCAGAAAAAGGTTCAATCTTTTGTTTCTTTTACCAAAACCCTCCAGAACAAACATCTAACACAGGAATCACCATGATCTATCTAGTTAGGCACATCATGAAAGTGGCAATTACAATTACCTCATCTGAGAAGTTCATAATAAATAAACCCTAGCAACAAAGTGGCAGAAAAAATGACCCCAACTGTTAATAGATTATGTTTGCAGGGATATTTTTATGGGAATTTGCCAACACATATGCATCTTTTAGCTCATATCCAAAAATCAACTTATGAAATAAGGAATCTCAATAACTTCAAAATTAATGTACCTCAATGTTTAGTGATGTTAACCATTGCCTTGGTAGATGCCGCGACAATTGCTCATCAACAATGGCAAGGTGTGGAGACAACAGTCGTAAAGCACTTTCTATAGCCACTGTCCTTGAAGGAAATACAACAACGTTCTAGCCAATAACAAAAGAGAAGAATGGAAAGTTAGATGCATTAGATGATTATTCCTTGAAAGGAAAATCTGAAACCCATAAGACAAATGTCACAAAGAAAGGTTCAACTCAATGTCAAAAGGTCTTTCTTATTGAGGCAGGTTATAGCCAAGACTGGAGGCAGATGCCTAGTAGAACTCATACAGTAAATAGGTGAAGGCCATACTAACTCGTAAAAAATATGCCCTTCTTCATAATTTCACATAATGTGAGGAGTCCAACAATTACATTATGATAGGTTTCATGAATTTAAATTCTAACGAAGAGAAATTTTAAACACAGTTAAGAGGAAATTTCCTTACATCTGCTGTAAGTGGAATATGATGATATGTTCTCATGAAGCTAGAAATGAGGTTACGAAATCTTCTGCTTCCAGCTGGTGGTTCATATGGGAAAAATGAATTCTCTTTTAAAACATTAGCAAGATAAGCTAGGAATGGGATCTTCTCATCTGCAACAGTGTCATCTTCGAAGAACAAATCTAAAGAGCTGCTGATATCATGGAATCCATTTCTGAGAAACTCAAAAATCGCATTTACCTATCACAGCAGACAAATCAGTGTTCCATTCAAAATTCTCTCTCGAGAGTGTTATGCATTCTCACTCAAACACCAATAGAAATTCATACCTGATTAGGTTGACGGAGCTGACAACTGTATACTGATAAAGCATGAGAAATACGACCACCAGCTTTGGCATAGGCCCATGCTGTTCGAGCGCAAATCGGTTGGTCTCCAACAAGACCCATGAAGAATTCAAAACGGTGTGGACTATTCTTCTCAATTTCAACTAATGCTGTAATATCCGTGTCAGCAGCCTGCAGAAAGGGATCTCTAAGAACCTACATTTAGAGGCTATCATTAAAAAAAAAAAAAGTTATTGTAGAACCTGAAGAACTTTAGTCTGCCATAGCTTGTTTACAAGCAAACCACGGCGCTCAAACAAACGTCTGCATACAGCTTGTCCTGGACGACCTCCCATATTAAAGATCATAATCCCCATAGGTTTTATAACAGATATTCCTTCTTCAACAGCCCTTGCTATTAACCCTAAGCCAAACTGATCTTCAACAAAGCCCTAAAAATAGAATAGTAACTCGATAACACGGTGAAAGAAACTCTTGTACTTCAGAAATAATCCTCAGCAGAGAAAGTACGCGTAATATTTCAGCAGTGGAATAAACAGGTTTGTTATTAACATACTTATGTGTATAAATTGTAAAGAGGATGAACTAAATCTCTTTGAGATCAAGCACCCCAGCAAGAATAATGCCATTACTATACATAATAGAACAATGTATCAAGTTGGCAGACCAACCAATTTCCTAGCATGGTGTGCTTAAATTATACACAACAAATGTGTTTACTCTATGAACATGCAAAACAGTCCTAGGTATAGATTCCATCTGAATCCTGATAAATATCTAATGTCAGAGAGTCCTGATAATACAAAGGTTGCAAAAAGCCCAGATGACCATACAATGCCATATACATATTTTAAGAATCATCATGGTTAAATATATACATAAATTGGTATACTTCAATCAAGCCCTAAACACTTGTTATGTTGACCACATTATAACAATGGAAGTTGAACAGCCATCTAACCTGAAGCGCACAATAGTTGCTGAGGTCATGTAAGAACTCTTCACTCGCATTTTCTGTAATCATTTTGGACATTGCATCTGGGTTAGGATTAAGAATCTGCACAAATTCATAAGCAAATCAGAATGTGGGAAGAGTCCAAAGTAACCATGTCAAATTAGCAAAGAGTTTTTACATGTCTTGTGCATATGGAAAGCATATTCATTTTCTATCATTGCAGCAATAATTCATGAAAGTGATGAAATTACCTGTGGTATGCATCCAACAATTCTCTCAAGTTCTATGTGATTATCTCTGCAGTAGGAGAGCAAATCAGATTCATGAAACTCAACCCTGTCAAGCAAAGTTTTTTTCTCCTCATCATAAATTAGTTGGCCATTGTCATCCAAAGCATTCATATAAAGATTTATCCAAGATATCTTTATGGCTCTTGGATTAATGTCAAGCCCGTAAACCTGCAACATGGTATTCAACTGTAGTAAGAAACCTTGTTTTACTTATATGTTGAGTCTCCAATCACAAGAAGAAGATATTCACAACAAGGTAGTATACTTGATGCAGATAAGAAGCAGCAGAGAAGTAATAAAAAATGGAGTAAACAGTTGTAGGATTAAGGGACCATGGACCTTTAAGGGTAACCACTTCTCTGCAATTGCTATTGATATCCATCCATTTCCACAACCAAGCTCCGATACCGTCTTGTCCTTAAAAATAGAATCTGGATGTCTGTTGATCCCTTCATAGAAGGTGAAAGACCAGTCCTCTGGCATAAAGATACTGGGTATTACCATCATTGTGAGTTTCTTCCTCTTTTGGAAACCTGTGAAAAAGCACAGAAGAATTGGGCAAACAAAGAATTTCAAACCAAGCAGTGAAGAAAAGGTAGAGTTTAATAGATCAATTAACCGAGAGAGCAGAGACTCAATATAAGCAATCAAGGAGATGGAACACAACTTGGCCTAACATCTGAGATTTGCAACAACAGAATGTGAGAGAAGGAACGAAATGGTCCTCAACTCTGTTCAAATACTTTCAGATATCAACTAACATGCTTTTGTCACCTAGTGTAAATGTAGAAATTAAACAAGTTTTTTCTTAATAATTTGAGTGGGAGGAAGGAACATTGGGGATTGAAACGGGTAGTGATATCATGGAGCTACAAGCATAGTGGTAGTCACAACAAATATCTTTAAAACTAATATAGTTGTCAAGCTCCTGTGATTCTGTGGATATGATTTTCAAAAGGCCCCATCCGTATTCCTAGCTCATCAGGAGCCTCAGTTGAACTATAAAAAGTACACTCGTGGAATTACAGGGTATGGCTTCCCTGAGCATCATTAGATGGCTGACAAGTCAGCACTTTACATGAATTGTTTTCTTCAAATGTATTGAAGAAATAACAACGAGTAAGAACAATAAGTGCAATGATTTGAAGGTCAATTAAACTCGTAACACATCAGGACTTCAGCAAATTGAAGAATTCATTATTCATCTAGGTAAATTAGCACTAATATTAAACAGTAGCGGTTGAATAAAACTTTATGGGCACAGTTAACATCGGTGACACTTTAACTAGCGCCATCATTCCTTAATCTCAGTTTTGGGGGAGTGTTGATACTCGCTAACACTCTTTCGTATAAATCCAAAAGCAAATCACACAAAATACCATTTCCCAATAGTCAAATTTGTCCATTATTTGACTCGTCAACGCAATCCTCGCCCAATCAAACAAAAATTATCGAATAATTACAGAATCACGTAAATGCATGTTTGATATGGAGATGGCGATTGTACCTTCATATTGTTCGAGAAAAATGTCTTGAATTTGAAAATGATAAGTCTGGAGACACTCTTCGGATGCTTCTTTAGATGCAAAGCGTTTGTGGAGCTCCGAGAGAAAGATCCGGGCATCGGTTCGGGTACTCGGGTCCTCGAGACGCTCGAGGAGTGACCGGAGGGCACTGTAGGCCGAGTCGCCGGAAAGTTTACACTGCTTCAGGAAGTCCTCCATTGATGGCTTCGCCCCACCCATTAGTATTCAAGAGCTCTGTTGTGTACAGAGACAGAGATCGTTCGGGGTATGAGGAAAACGATGCAGAGCCAATGGTGTGTCCTCTACTCACCAGTGTATATATATATACACACACATGTACGTAGCTATAACAAAAAAATACAGTATATAAATACCCTCCTATATCGTAATGAGGGACAATTATTGCACCTAACACCTATTTTTTAAAAAAAGCAGCACAGACTGATGAGAAAGAACGTCTATTAATAAAAGTGATTAATGAAAATAAAATATTTCTCCACTGTTTTAAAAAGTTTGTTTTTTTTTGTATTAAATTTTATTTTAAAAAGTTGCTAACTTTAAGTTATTTTATCATATTTTTTCCTAAATTACTCCCATTTAATATAATTTGTCATTTAAATTATTTTTTCATCAATCTTTCTAATTGAAGCAATTATTACTCATCCCTTTAATACAGAGGATTCCTTTAATACAGAGAGGAGGTATTATATTTATTTATTCAAGCTTAATATTAACTCGGGTGGCGCTATTAACACCCCATAAAATGTTATACACACCCCATTAAAATTTTAAAATCAATTTTTATTACTAAACATACCCCAATTCTTTTCTATTTACCCTTTTAACACTTAAAACAAAATACAATTTAAATAAAAACCAAAATAACATTATTAAAATTAACTAAATCTTAAAAATATATAAATTTAAAAAAAAAAAGTTATCATCCGAAAAAAAAAATTATCATCCGAACAAAAAATATTCAATAATATAAAAAAAATTAAATAAGGTTGAAAATATTTTAAAAAATCAATTAAAAAATTTAAAACGTTAAGAAAATCAACTAAAATTTTAAAATAATTAAATTAATTTTTTAATTATATCTGAACAAAATTAAATAAAATCTTAAATAAATCAAATATAAAATAAAAATCTTCAAAAAAATATTAAACCTACAAAAAATTTAAAAATATTAAAAACTCAACTAAATCTTCAAAACTTATTTAATTTATTAATTTTTGAAGATTTAGATGATTTTTTTAAATATATATTTTTGATTTATTTATCTTTTTATATTAATTTAATTTTTTTTATTTAAATATTTTTTACACTTTATCAAATTTATTAAATATTTTTACAATTTTATTTATTTTTAATTAATTTTTAAAATTTTATTTTATTATTTTTATTTATTTCTGAATATTTTCAGATTTTATTAAATCTTTTCATTTTTTTTAAATTAATTGATTTATTATTTTAAATATTTTGTTGACTTTTTCAAAATATTTTCAAATTTTAAATATATTTTTTTAGATTATTTTTTTAAATTATTTTACTCAAGGATTACTTAGTCATTTTATTCAGATCCTATTTTTGTCTTTAAAATAATGAGATATGTATAACAGTATATGGGGTGTTAATAGCCCCACCCTATTAACTCTCTCCGTACCTTCAACATTTTAAGGTATATTCCTACATTTGGGTATAAATTTTAAAATGATAAATGATTGTGAAGTTTAATTTTGATTTTCTAAATCTTACATTGATTTTATTTTGAGATTTAAAAATTGATTTTCAAAACCACCTTCAATCAAACATATTGATTTAACATAAAATTAAATTTATATAATATCACTTCAATCATTATAATATTTCTCAACAATAATATAATAATACAATAATATATAATGCATTCAATTATTACAGAATCAATTAATTATTATAATCTCATTCATCAATAATATAATAATACAATTTCATTCAATTTAAAAAAAAAATCTATAAAAAATGAGTATATATTGATGGACAAAAAAATATAATAATATCAGGTCTTTTATTCTTAATTTGACATAAAGTCAACGTCAAAACAAACAAATTGAATTTTAAAATTCAAAATTTTATCCGAATATCCACTGTACACTACTATAATCCGAAGCAAAATAATTTATTATTATGGTTTTGGCGAAATAGCAGTAGTAGTATTATCGTTTGTTTATTTATTGCGAGTCCCAAGACTGAGTCTTCCCAATTCCCATACAATATAAACAATACTACAATGTTAGAATAATGGGGTCCCGCAAGTGTCCGACCAATAGCCAATCAATCAAATTATACAAAAAATCCTGTCAAAAAAAAAAAAATCAAATTATACAAAATGTCACATCACCTTCAATCTAAAAATAGAAAAAATCTAAACCAAAAATAAACTTATCATTACTTTGTGTGTTGCATATTATTCGGATATGAGAACGTTTCTTTCCAATTGAACAAGATTACTTCTCAATCAAATTCAACGACTGATTGAATGGAGGGAATATTTGCACAGTTTGACCAACAATTTTTTTAAGAAAAAAGACTAGTGTGATTGGTGATATAAGATAAAATAGAGATATTTTAGGTGATTTGACCTCACATCTCATTAAATTCACATTTTTTAATATGTTTGTCACCGTACAAATAATCTCAAATCGGATGGAGTAATATTTAATTTAGAAAAATATATACCATAAAGTTCCAATTTTTTATTATTATTATTATTATTGTTATGTTATCCCTTTCTCAACAAATATCCTTATATTGTGCAATAAATAATTTAGCACTTTGATTTAGGTCTCGTAACTTACAATTTTGTTGGACTTGTGCTAAAATAAAATGAGTTTTTAAAGGAGCTTTTGTCTTCGTTAGAACTTGAAGTTAAGGTTTGACGATGCCAGGTGAATACAGGGAAGAATCAAGAAGATACGGTTACATGGAGAATTCAGTCTCCAAGTGGGAGATTGTTGGAGTGTGGAGCCTGAATTGATCATAACGGGCTTGGAGTGTAGGACAAGTTTGATCCTAACGGGTCTGAAGTGGGGAACAAGTTTTTCCTAATAGGCTCAGGGTTAATTATGACAAGTTTGTTCTTAATGGTTTGGAGTAGGGAACAAGTCTTTTCAGGCTTAGGGTTAATTATGACAAGTTTGTTCCTAATGGTTTGAAGTATGGAACAAGTCTTTTCCTAATAAGCTTAGGATTAATTATGACAAGTTTTCTATTATAAATAGATGTTCTTTCTTTGTAATCATTGCGCATCCAAAACACATGTGTGTTTGGTTTGGGATTGGCTCATCCGGATTTGGATGGGTCATCCCCCATCCCATCCCTCTCCATCTAAATACTCATTCAAATTAAATACCCATCCACCCCTATAATACATCTATATACCTATTTTTATACAATCACATCACTCTTTTTTTCTTTTAATCACTCATTCTCTCTCCTACTTTTCTTCCACACATTTATTATCCCTCATACTTTTCTTTCACACATTTATTCTCTCTCCTACTTTCTTCCACACATTTATTCTCTTACTCCCATCCATATTTTTCCAATCTCCATCCCCATCACATCCACCACCATCCCTAACCAAACAACACCATAATGAAATACCTGACTTGGCATCGCCCCAGACGTAGTCGAAAGACGAACTGAGTAAACAAATCTCGTGTTATTTTCTTATCGTCATCGTGTACGTGTGTTTATTTCCTAACATTTTTTAAAAATTTTATCTGACAATCTGCCACTAAAAGTCACATTATGGTCACGTTTGACACATATATATTTTTTAATTAAATATTATTTCATTAATCACATAATTTTCACAAACTACCTCCAAGAGAATCAAATAATCCTGGAATGGAGGGAGTATAAAATATTTATTTCCTCCCACTCACAATTATTTAAACACTTTTTTTATTCATCATAAAATTATTTTTACATTTTTAATATAAAAACAACACACAAAATTAATATTTTTATAATATTATTTTATTTTAAAAACTGTTACTCATTAATTTTGAGCCCATATGTATTTCAACCCTAGTTAAATTCTCTTAACACCTTCATAAAATCTCATTTACATATCACTTAATTAATCAAATTGTCTTTTTTTTTTTAATTTATGTGTCACCGTACAAATAATCTCAAACTGAATGGAGTAATATTTAATTTAGAAAAATATATACCATAAAGTTCCATTTTTTTTAATTATTGTTATGTTATCCCTTTCTCCAACAAATACCCTTATATTGCGCACAAAATAATTTTTATAAGGGAAAATGCAATTTTTGTTTAACGTATACTTTGCCCATTAACTTCAGCACGTTGACTTAGGTCTCGAACTTACATTCTTTTGCCACTAAAAGTTGCATTATGGTCACGTTTGACATATATATTTTTTTTAATTAAATATTATTTCATTCATCACACATTTTTCACTTGCACCCCTCCAAGAGAATCAAATAATTATAGGGTGGAGGGAGTATAAAATATTTATTTCCTCCCACTCACAATTATGTAAACACTTTTTTATTCATCATAAATTTTTTTGTTCATTTTTAATATAAAAACAACCCACGAAATTAATATTTTTATAATATTATTTTATTTTAAAAATTGTTATTAATTTTGATCCCACATGTATTTCAAGCCTAGTTAAATTTTCTTAACACCTCCGTAAAATCTAATTTACATATCACTAAATTAATCAAATTATCTTTATTTTATTTGAAGTCATATCTCATTAAATTCATATTTTTTAATTTGTGTGTGACCGTACAAATAATCGCAAACTGGATGGAGTAATATTTAATTTAGAAAAATATATACCATAAAGTTTCAAAAAAAAATTTAATTATTGTTATGTTATCGCTTTCTCCAACAAATATCCTCGCACAAAATAATTTTTATAAGGGAAATTGCAATTTTGTTTAATTTATCTATTTGCCCATTAACTGCACTTTGATTTAGGTCTCATAATTTACAATTTTTTGAAAATTTTATCTACATGGAATGGAGGGAGTATAAAATATTTATTTTCTCTCACTCACAATTATTTAAACACTTTTTTTATTCATCATAAAATTATTTGTACATTTTTAATATAAAACAACACGAAATTAGTATTTTTACAATATTGTTTTCTTTTAAAATGTTATTAATTTTGAGCCAACATGTATTTCAAATCTAGTTAAATTCTCTTAACACCTCCATAAAATCTCATGTACATACATATCACTAAATTAATCAAATTACCTTTATTTTATTTGACCTCATATCTCATTAAATTCAATTTTTTAATTTGTGTGTCACCATACAAATAATCTCAAACCGGATTGAGTAATATTTAATTTAGAAAAATATACTACTATACCATAAAGTTCCATTTTTTTTTTTTTAATTATTGTTATGTTATCCCTTTCACCAACAAAAATCCTTATATTGCGCACAAAATAATTTTTATAAGGGAAAATGCAATTTTTGTTTAACTTATCCCTTTGTCCATTAACTTCAGCACTTTGATTTAGATCTCGTAACTTACCATTTTTCGAAAATTTTATCTTACAATCTGCCATTAAAAGTTAGATTATGGTCACGTTTGACATATATATATATATATTTTAATTAAATATTATTTCATTCATCACACATTTTTCACTTACAACCCTCCACATACACCCCTACCCCAAAATCACCTAAAATGATATACAAAGTAATAGCAAACAAATTCAACTAATCCATACTCAAAATCCAAAACAAAGAGCAATAAAAAATTTGTGTAGTACCTTTATTAGAAGAACAAATAAAGTTTTTTTTTCCTTTGACTTTTATTTTTCAGAGTTGTTTGAAAATAAGTTGAAATCTCTGTTTTTTAGAAGAGAATTTAGAGAGTGAAATCTATTTATATTTTTGGAAGAGAATCAAAAAAATTCATATAGTATTAAAATTCATAAATTGTTTTATACATAAAGATTTTTTAAGACTTTTTTTAATATGTATTGAATACCGACTTTTAAAAATTCGGATTGAATACTCCAGTCTCCAGACTTTGAAAGTCTAAAAAAATTATACAGATCAACTCCACAACTAATAAACTAATACACTCCTCTAAATTTGCTTCTCAATTATAGATTTTTATTTCATTTTGTTTGGTTATTTTTATAGTTCAAAACATGTCCTAACGCATTTGACCAGAAAGGTGATCTGAAGTGGCAGATTGACGAAAGAAAATTGCAAAAAAATTGTAAATTATCAGACCAAAATCAATGAGGTAAAGTTAATAAGACCATAACTAAAATGAGAGTTAGTTATAGGACAAAAAATATTCACATTTTCCCTTTTCATAATTTATTATTATTGTTATCCAACCATTCAGACTTATTGCCTACAATTTACTAATTATTGTAATCTAATAAATATGATAGTATCAAGTCTTATATGCACGAATCTTAAATTCATGTATTTATTATATTTTAATTTATATGTGATTATTTTATATAAATTTATTATGTTCATTTATATTAGTTTACGCATATAAATTAAAGTTACGTGTGACTAAAATAAACAATAGTGAATAGCATCTCTAAAGAAGGGTCATTATTACCCGCATTAGCTAATCTAAATAAAATAAATACTCGGTTATCATATTACTTTCTCTTTTTTAGCTTTATCCTTTTCTTATTGAATTTATTCATCATATAAAGTTTTGGAAATTAAATAAATGCACTCCAAATGTGAATGGGTGACACTTTAATTTCCATCATTTCATCCATATTCGCACGCCAGTGATTTCACCCTTTGAAAGACTTTTTATATACATATATTCTTATAAGGATCGATGGGATAGCAAAAAAAAAAAAAAAAATAGGAGTAATAAAGTACACAATCACATATGACCGTAGTGATTCAACACTAAAAAATAAATTGATGTCCTGGAATGACAAGAAAATTTTATTTGAAAAGGAATCACTCTTGCAAATGAGGTGCTAACTTCTTTGTTTATCTACTACGGAGTATTTCCCTTTTACTACCTTTAAAAAAAAAAAAAAAAAAATTACGGAGAATTATGGACACATAGTTTAAGAAAATAGTGTAATGATTAAAGTGTTGAGTGATAATTTTGTAAACTTTTATATATAAAGTAAATAAAGTAGTTGAATTGAGTGTATGGTGGACCCAAAAAGTAATGACATGAAAGATAAATATGTGTATATTATGACGTACTACACATACGAGGTTTTTTATTTTTATAAATATCACTAAATCGTCCACTTGCAACATAATATATGATACTCATTTGTCAGAACTTATAATAAATTCAAAGTTGATAATATAGGACAGGGTTGATTAACATATTTTGTTTTGAGGCACTTGATTGATGCCTAAGAGACATAGTTAGAAATCTTGAAGGGTCCATGTTTGATTTGCCTTTAAGAGGAAGGACAATCATTTTGGTGGAGATTTCAAACAAAATTTTCATGTTATGTCAAAGGGTTCTAAATAAGTTATAGTTCACTTTACCATTTATTCATCATATTTGTAAGAACATTTCAAGATACTCCGAATGATGAAGAACATTAGGCTATAGACTGAAAATTTTGATGGTAGCAACACTTCCGACAAGATATTTATCCATTTGTCTTTGATAACTTTGATATAGATAAATATTTTGAAGATATATTGATACTTGCTCCAACACATAAAGAAGTTGGAAGTATTAATGAGACCGTGTTGACGATGATATCTGGAGATACAAGAGAATATTTGAGTTCATATAGTGTTTGTCAATCAGAGTATAGACTTGGTGGTATGGGATAATTGTATTCCTTTGATTTTATGAAGCTAGGTGTAATGGTATAGACTAGGTGTAATGGAGCTGATCGTTACGAGACTTGGAAACCACATTGAAAATACTTTCTCGATTGACTGTTGGTAGAAAAGTATATGTATCCATATAATTGACATTTAGTGTTTCAGATGACATAACTTTTGTAAAGTTTCAAACATGAATTTTTTTTATTATATTGTATTTAACAATGATGATAAGTAAAAGTCAAAGTTAGTTCCTATTTACTGTAGGTGTGTACCTTCAGAGACATGTGTTCACACACAAAAAATTGTATGTTGCAGTATTTAGAGTTAAGAGTCAGAGAAGATTGACAATTATTTGTCTCAATTCAAATGGAAAAACATGTAAACGTACAATAAATATTGTGTATAAGGAATGATTTTTTCAAAATATGTAATTTTGTATGTTGATTTCTTTTATTAATAAAATTATATATCTTTATTCTATTATTTTAAAAAAAAAATATGATGTAATGTGTTTTGATATTTTTAAATAAAATAATAATTTATGAAATCCCTTTATAATTAAAAGATTAATTTTTTAATTCAATGGTTATACTATATAACAAAAACATATTACTTACTTAAATATATAGATTAATTTTTTTATTTTTTATTTCAACTCCGCGTAAATACGCGGGTCTAACGCTAGTGAAAGATAAATATGTGTATATTATGAGGGTAAAGATTGCAATAATTGTTTACATTTAAGGAGAGGAAATATTTTTTTTAGTCTTATAAGTTTGAGTGATTCCAAAATAAATCCTTTAAGGGCTTCTTTTGCTTTACAGGTTGGGATAGATAAGGTATGATAGGATTAGATGGGATTGCATTATTTTTTGAATTGAGATTTGTGTTTGGATTGATGGATTAAATTTTGAAATTTCTTAAGGATAAGTTTTGTTTTATGTTTGGATTCAAGGATAAATTGAGATAAATGTGACAATTTATTTTTCTACCCTTGAGGCCATTAATTAGGGTTCTTTTGTATATATATGTGGTAAGTTGTAATTACCCACAAATTGGAGGGCAATAAAGTCCATCTACATATTTTTTTGTTCTGCAAGATTAATTATCCAACATTCTCTTTGGGACTAATAAACACTCCAATGCATGATTATCAAGGATAATAATTCCGGGCCTATTTTAATCACGGGCTTAATTCATGTAAACCAAACATAGGAATAATTGGGATAAAACAATATATCCTGTTTAATCTATTAAACCAAACATGCCCTAAGTTTATAATTTTACAAAATACATCCTATATCTTACAAGCTATTAATTTTAGTCATTTTTAAAATCTAGTCCTTTAAGTTTAAACTCCAATTTTAATTATTTAAATATAATAAAATCTGAAAACTTTAATAAAATTTAAAAAAAAAATACTGATTTTAATGTATATTTTTTTAAAAACAATATTAAAATATTTTTTAAAATTAAATAAAAATATCATTAAAATCTGAATTACTCAAATTCTACCTAGTCATTTTTCCTAATTAATTAAAAATAAAAAAATTTGAAAATAAAAATATATTCTAAAATCTAGAAAATTGAAAGAAATTTATAAATATATTTAAAAAAAAAGGACAACTCCAACTACCCCTATCAATTCATATTCCCCAAATGTAAATTATATAATTTATATAATAAATTGAACGAGATTATACGAGATTTTATGTATCCGTAGACCTCCCATCCAAGAAATTATTTCCCGAACTAAATTGAACGCAAGTATAATTAAATCTAAACTCTATAAGTAATTACTGTGATAAATATAATATTAAATCATATAAAAATGCATTACAATTAATTTAATGCACATTTATTAAGTTTTAAAATTCTTATTTAAGCTTGTTTGATAATTATATGAGTCGAACTCAAACGAGCTTTAATCGAGTCAAGATTAATTTAAACCCTAAACCACTGTTATATTCCCCAAATGTAAATTATAAATTATTATATAAATCATATAATTTACATTTGGAGAATATGAACGGGGTAGTTAGAGTTGTCCCTTTTTTTAATATATATTTATAATTTTCTTTTAAATTTCTAGATTTTAGTATATATTTTTATTTTTATTATCGAATTTTTATATTTTTAATTAATTAGGGAAAAATGGTTAGGTAGAATTTGAGCATAATTCAGATTTTAATGATGTTTTTATTTAATTAAAAAAAATATTTTAATGATGTTTTAAAAAAATATATATTAAAATCAGTATTTTTTTTTTCAAATTTTATTAAAGTTTTCAGATTTTATTATATTTAAATGATTAAAATTGGAGTTTAAACTTAAAGGACTAAAATAGATTTTAAAAATGACTAAAATTAATAGCTTGTAAGATATAGGATGTATTTTGTAAAGTTAAAAACTTAAAGGATTTATTTTGGAATCATTCAATCTTATCGGACCAATTTTTTTTTTTTTCCTCCATTTAAGGGTATGTAAACTTTTTAGTTACAAATGAAGTATATTGTATGATGCTGAAAAAATTAAAACTATTCAACAAGACATTATTAGTTGGTAAATGACTATGACAGTTTTAGTTGAACAAAACAGCTTGACCGCAAAAGCCACTAGTTCTTTTTATGGGGATGAGATATTTTAATATAGTGACAAAAAAGAAAGAAAATGTGTTTTGTTTTTTAATCACTTAGAAGCCGTGTGAGATGAAAGTCTCATGCACGGTTTTGAATGAAAAAGAAGTGAGGAATCCTCTTTTCGACTCTAACTTTTTTACTTCCGTTGTTGTTTTTCTTTCTATTATTTTTAAAGTAGTTGATTCAGCTTCACTCACTCAAATTTTGGATGTTCCTTTTTATTTCTCATCAATCGAATTACATTTTTGTTTGATAACTAAACTGATTAGACTAAGATTAAGATTATATCTAAATTTTACAGATTTAAAAGTATAATTTAATTTTAATTTTAGCTATCAAACAACTTATTGAACTTATTGAACTGGGATGAAGTTAATCTACTCTTAATTTTAGCTATCAAATAAGGTTTGAAAAGAGTAGATACCATGTCGAGGTAGTGGAGAGATGTTCTAAATAATGTGTTAAGTGATTGTTGAAAAATTTAGAAAATAAAGGATATTGGAAGGGGAAAGGGCTATGAGAAAATATGATGCAGATTCACATCATAAAAAATCTCGACAACGACTTGGAGACTCCTATGTGACAAATTGTTGATAAAAACAAACCTGCAAAGAAAAAAGATGATTGCACTCAAATGAGCAAGTTAAATGTGTCATGTGTGAAGATGTTAAACATTCGGCTAGTCATCTCCATTTTTAATGCAAAGTATGAATGAAGTGCTACAAATCGAGGCAAAAAATAGTTTGTTTGTCGCCAAATTGGTGCGACGTTCGTGTACATAGGTCGCACACACAAGTTCGAAGGTCATTTTCGGCTAAGATTTGCACCTCCTTATGCATACACAGTTACAGTGACGGACCCAGAAATTTTTGGTACGGGGGCCCGATTAACATTATTATAAAAAAAATATATGTACTCATTATTTTTATCAAAATTTCACATTATAAAATTGTCAATAAGTCACATTTCATTAAATAAAATTGATAGGATAAGTTGACTTTTGCTATGTTTTGGTACAAGTTTATACTCACTCCGTTCCGTGATAACTTGCACATTTTAACCGATTCACTTAAAAAAAACAATTGAATTTAGTGGTGTAGAGTCAAATAAAAAAGCATATTTTTAGTGATTTGATAAGGTGTAAGGAGGATTTAGTAAGATGTAAAATAAATTTAGTGAAATTTAGGATAAAATGTAGATAAAAAATGAGTGACGATTTTAAAATAAAATGATGTTCGAATATATATTAATTTTATGTATTATTTTTATATCAGAAGTGTGCAAATAATTATAAAACAGAGTATTAATTGTAATATGTGTGAAATTATCAAAATACCCCTAACAAATTTACAAGATTAGTGGGGGGCCCACGGGCTCCCTTGGGCATCATGTAGGTCCGTTACTGCACAGTTATAACCTTTTTTTTTATTTGTATTTATAATATAAGATAAATCACCTTTTTCCCATTCTTTGAATTTCTCATTCGTTCCAACACTAAAATAGACGAATAAGATATTGAATTGAAGCTATAACACAACCGTGCTTTTTTTCTTAAGTCTTATCATTCAACTCTTTTTCTGCGACCCTCTAATGTGTGCCAAGGTCGGAGCAGGCCCGGTCCTAATGTAAGGCCAACAAAGGAATCGATTCAGGCTCAAAATTATTTCAATTTTTTAGGGGCTCATTTTTTAAGATATCTTTATGTATATATATATAATATAAAATATTAGTGAAGGAGAATAGAAGGAAAAATTAGGAGATAAAAGTATCAAACAAAGAACTAATTCAGTTTATATCTTTTTAAGTTATCACTGTTTCAATTTACGTCTTAGAGTGACCAATTTATATCATTTTCGTCGAAATATTAAATTTTCGGACAAATAGTTCAATTTACATTCTTTAAATTTGAAAATTAAAAAATAAAATTAAAAATCTCATTATAATTAAAAATTACTTGTATAAAAAATCTAAAATTGTCTAAATAAAAATTTCTAAAAATCTCATTACATTTTCTAAAAATTATAATAATTACATTAAAAATCTGAAAAATCTCTTAAAATTAAATAACTTAAAAATCGACTATTAATTAAAAATTAGAAATTCTAAAATGTGTAAAAAAAAGTATATATTCTTAGTCCTTTAAAAATTGTTTTACATTATGTTTCATAAGTTCGTATAGAATAAAAAATATGAAAGGATTGAGCCTTTTTTTTTAAAGTTCGATTCAAACCCAAATATTTCTAGGACCGGCCCTGAGTCGGAGTCCCCATACATTCTGATAGTGAGTAATTAAGACTTGAGGCCTTAAACTTATCCCATCACTAATCATATGTGGTTTTGGAAATCTCAATTCGACATACTATGTATGAAATTTAACACTTCATTCTTACGGGTGAAAACTATCTATAAGCTTAGTTTTGTTAAAAAAAAAAAAAAAGAGTGTAACGAAAAAAGAAATTTGAGTAACTTTTATTAGAACGAGGAGAGTATTTGTTAATAAAATTAAACTCAGTATATACTTCTCCATTAGTTTCAAACCGAAAAATGAAAGTTTCTCACTAATATTATCTTTACAATCTCACTTATTTAATATTTATGTCATTATTTTCTTTTACACCATACTCTTACTTTATCATTTTAAATTTTTTGAAAGGACCTTCATATTCTTGGTATGAAAACTTATACTCTCATGGTCCCTCCTCAGAGTTTTACACACATTGCCACATTATAGGACACTCTCTAGCTGTCTGCAGGAAGTCGACGAGTCAACAGTATAGTGGGCTAGGTTGTCGGGACCAGGAGGGGCGGGTTGAGGAAAGGCCCGTGAGGAACAGGGTCCCCAGAACCGGGAGGATCAGGGTTATCAGGACCAGAGGATGAGAGACCGTCGACGTACTCGGTCTCGTCGCCGCCAGGGCGAGAGGTGCAATGGGGCCTCTCTTCCCCTACAGGCACTATTGACCCCACTTCCGCCCTAGTTACTACTACCCCGCCTTTGGAGGCCCACTTGGGAGGGGAGACTCATACTATAGAGGATCAACATGATCCTATTATGGGGACTACCTACTCAATTTTCAGTTGAAAGAACTCTTTTCGGGCGCTCTCAAAGGATAACTTAGACACACCACTTACCAGAAACTGATCTTCTGAAGAACAACTGGAGCTAGAGAACGCTTTACAGCATAGGGGGGGTCAGTCGACCATACTGGGGTGTCAACTTTGCAGCCTGTCACGCAAGTGACAATCCGGAAGGCCGCCACTAGAACGAAGGGTTCCACTTCCGCTAGAGCATTTTTCCATCCTAAACGTAATATTAAGAAGACTCACTAGACTTTTGCCCACCTCCGGAAACAGGCCAATTATGACTTCACACACGAATCTACAAATGCTTTCCTCAAGGAGATGGACATCGTTGCTCCAGAACGGGAGGACATCTGGCCTAGCGAATATGCTGATTGAGTACTTTTTTTTTTGTTCTTAGAGAGTGTACATTTTTTCCTTGACCTGAGTTTTTTCCCTAAGAAGGGTTTTTCCTGGCAAAATTTTAACGAAGCCTTGACCTTTGATTCGACTTGTGATTTTATGACTTTAGGTTTTTTTTTTCTCTTTAATAAAATTTTTACTAGTCTAATTAGATTGTCCATCTTTTTAACTATCTTCTTTAAATATTTTAAAATTATAATATATGTTACTCCGTATTATTTTTTCATCCAATTTTTTTTTTTTTTTGTCTTATATTTTTTTATAATACTAATGATGTGCCAAAAATTGCACGGATGGATTGAATATCCTTGGAGTCGGATATCCGGATTCCCGAACGCGTATAAGTGATCCGGGTATGCTACTTCCTTCAATATGATCCTCTAGAACCTGTAAAAGACACGCCGGAGGGGAGTCCGGCGCGGACACTCCGATGCCTAAGTCAGTATAGGGATCTCAGTATATCGCAAGGACTTCGAAGTCCTTGATTTATCAAATCAGGTTCTCAAAGGATGTCAAAAGTATTTAGTAAGAAGCGTAATAAGTCTTGTAAAAGTAGAGATTCTAACCTGAAAACGTACTCAAGTTTACCTATTTATAGAGAGCTTCCACGTAAGAGGAAGTTAGGATTTCCTTCCATTTCGGAGCTGCCCTTTGGACTCGGCCCTGCTGCATTGACAGGGTCCTCAACTCTCACTCCCTGAAGAACCGGACCCACTCCCCCTAGTGGACTTCATCCGCTGAGATAAAGGAGGAATGAGTCTTCCTTTACTCAATCTCGGGTCGTTTCGTACGGGACCTTTCTAAATCCCCGGTTCACCAATTCTTATCAAGATTAGGTCTTCCTGATATTTCTCTCCGGGTGGAGCTCCCTCCGGAAGGACCTCCAGAAGAGATTCTTTATTCAGAGAGTATTCTTTAATCCCATATCCCCTCTTTTATCTTATCTTTTATACACGTGTCGACTTTTTATCGGATGACATTTTTAGGCCGCATCAACTAATAAATAATTTTTATATTAAATTTTGGGTTAAAGTTAGATGACAATTTAATTAAGGACAGATGGAGTATGAGATACAAAGGGTATCATTTTATACTACAAAGATTAATATTTTATTTATAAAGGAGTTTGAATAAATAAATAAAAAAGGAAAAAGTATTTATTTATATAAAAAATGAAAGTTTGAATGTAGGAATTATTGTGAGATTTAAGAAAATAGAAAATGAAAATTATAAATTATACATAAAAAAGAAAAGTCGAATTAAAAAAATGGAATTAGTAATATTATAATATTATATTATACGCAGAAGTTGTTCAAAAAACTATATATATATATATATATATTATATGCATAATCAGAAAAATATATAACGCCTCGCTCCTGCTTCCTCGCTGTCAGCGTCGTAGTACTAGGCACTGACACCGAAGCTACACACAAAAGTGAGGGTTTCGTTTTGCTCTCAGGCACCGACCTTTTCCCTATATTTATTTTATTCGATTATCTGTTTTTTCTGATATAATCGTGTCCCGTCAAAGATCCGACCGCGAATTTCGAGTTGGTAATTATGTATACAATCGCGATTTTGAATGTCTAATGACCATGCTTGTTTATTTGGATAATTTTGAATGAATTCGCTTAATTTCAATGGCTCAGATGAATGATGGTAATCAATTTTCGTTTCCGCATATATTGTTGTTCTATTATCGCCTCTGTTTATGATTTTTTTTTTCCAATTATTTTGAGGTTTTTTGAGTTTATCATTTGGAATTAGTTACAACTTCCAATGACCCGCGGTTAATTTATTTTTTTAATAACTGCTATTCTTATGTTCTTGGATCATGTCTTTTAGGCCGTTTAATTCTTGATCTTGGTTTTTTGAATTGGTCGTGGTGCAGTTTAATTCACAATTCTGTTTATAAATCCTGTAGAGATATTTAAACAAGTTCATACTGCTGATGATTTCTGATCATTGTTCATTTCAAGGAAATGATTTCTACTTAATTTGTTTAGGTTAGGGTAAGAACAACATTTGACTGTAAATGGTGGCGCCTTTCAATTAGTAGAGTTTCTGCAACTTAATTCTTTGAACTGTTTTGTTGGCCAGTGGTTCCTTAACTCATATTGCATTCAATGTTTTACTTCTCCATGTGTGGGATCAATTTCAGGTTTTATACTCTACAGCAAATAGGTTTACTTTGCTTGTGGCTCTAATTTCTAATGTTCCATTTGTTTTCAGCACTAGTTGTTTAAAACTAATAATAAATTCATTCACTGAATGGGACTTAACCAGCAGTTTTAGTTACTGAACGTTGAGCTAGCTACTTGAGGGGATGCCTGTCCTGTTACTAAATTTTATGACTGGAATTTGATCAGTATCCTTTTTGCAGACTTGTACATGAGCATCACTCTATAATGGTACTGAGCAAATGCAAAAGGCGTCAGTGCGAAGACATCATAGGGGAAGAGCAATGCATAATCAAAAAAATATCACCCAATGATGTAGAGTTTTTTCCTCTACTTGAGTTGCCTGTGCATATAATATGCGACATTATTTCCAGGCTTCCATTGAGGACCATAATTCAATGTAGACAAGTTTGCAAGATGCTTCTCAAACTGCTCAAGGATCCTTATTTCTCCAAAATACATCTGGCTATAGCACCTACCTTAACAACCAACCTCATTCTTGAAGAGAACATTGGGCAATGTGGATCACTTCTCTTCTTCACATGTGATCTTAGTGAATCTACTTTGTCATCCTGCAGCAGCGATGATCAGAATATTCAGTGCTCTCTCAGTAGGGGTCTACCTGCCTTGAATAAAGGAAATGCTGAGTTCAGTTTTCGTACCAAAAGACATACTCTCATTGGTTCATGTAATGGATTGCTGTGTTTGTATTTCGAGTCAACAACAGAGCCTTTCTATGGTATTTGCAATCCTATACTTGGTGAATTCTTAAAGCTTCCTCAATTACCAGGCGCACCTTTAGCGTATGCAAAACACTCTGGATTTGGTTATTGTCCTAGGATGAAGCAGTACAAGGTTATCAGCTTCATGTATTCCAACCCCAGAGACTTGACAAAATTGGTTGCATCTGTACACACGCTTGGCTCAGATTCATGGAGAAGCTGTACTGAGAATGTCCCCTGTCCTAAACTGAAATCGTTTGATCCTTTTCTTAACGGGGCCCTTCATTGGATATCCACCAGCAGTAAACCATCAGAGCTTATATGTTCGTTCAACTTGGAAAGAGAAAGGTTCGGGTTTATCCCACCACCATCACACTTTGATGCACCATATGTGAAAAAGGTTTCTTGGATCAACATTGGGGTCGTAAAAGGCTGCATTTGTATATGTTTCATTATTGAAGATACAGAGTTTGAGGTTTGGGCAATGAGAGAATATGGTGTTCAAGAGTCTTGGACAAGAGAATTCAGAATCGACATGAAATTCTATTGTAAGTTGGAAGTTGAGGATCTGCGTCGACCCATCAAACTTTTCAGCAATGGGGATCTCTGGTTCATATCTAGTTTTGACTCCCTCGTTTCGTTTAGCCCCCAGAAAAGGACTTTTAGGGAATTGAGGTCGACGGGGCGGTGGAAAAACAATATTACTGCACATGATTTGAGCTTCGTATCACTCAAGGATATCGCGGGAGGTAGTAGTTCGAAAGCCTTGAGTTATAGAGTGGGAAAGCAGAGGTTCCAGTTGGCTGTATAGCACCTTTCAGCAACGTACTCTCTCTCCTCACTCTATGCTATATAAAATGAAGACCAACAGTATGCTTGATAGAGAAGCATATATACTGATGAGAGACTGGTTCAAACAACTTTATTTGCAACTCTCTTGTGTTAATGTAGTTGAGATTAGCGACTGATGATTTTCTCCTTTTAGTCACTAAATTGTAGGAACTCCATCTTTTTTATACTACTCCATATGTTTATACAAGAGTGGCACTTAAATCTGCACAACTTATTATGTAGCTAATGCATTGCGTATTGAAACCTGATATGTTGTGCTCTGTTCTGTTACACCTTTTCAGTTCAATTGTGCTGAGAAAGAGACTCGTAGTAGATTTAAATCTTTTTCGGTGAAGTTTTATAATACAGTTATATCGAGATCAATAATTACTCAGTACTGAGATTTTGGGTGATTTTTTTTCATACACTTTTGGTGGACAGAGGGAGTATATACTTTTGTGTGGATCTGATATAAACTGGTTTATTAAAATTATGTAATATAACGAAGATTCAAATATTTGAAAGTTCTGACGTTTGGTACGATTTTCTTGATATTCTCTAATCTCTATAACATTAATTTACGATGTTAACTGCAAATCCTGTTCATAATAAAAGTTGCCAACCTCACTTCCATGATCAGTTTATAAACCATACAGTAGGCAAATACCTAAAATTTCTTGTGCGCACAATCTGAGATCGAAGATGATGAATTGTGCCATTAATGAACTATCATACAGCCAAGGACGAATATGAATACGTATAGGACAACATAAGAACACCACAAAATTAGTACCCAGATTGCTCTCCTAGTACATTAACAGATCATTTTAATCCGTACGTATATAGCTTGCTAAAATGTGACCTTAGAAATGATATGGAAGTCAGTAAATGATTCCAAATTAATCATCTGCACTTTCCATATTGGCTCCTTTGAGATGCAGATGCTTCTCTCTTTTCTGAAACTCGGTCAAACCTTTCCCACTTCCGGTTACTCCAACCTTCCCAAATGGATCATCTGGAGATTTAAATATGCTCTCCCTCTTTCGACCCGAGAAGAAACCAACCTTAAGAACAAGTAAGAAATGGGTACATAAGGGGCATTTTAAAAAAAAATCCTATAAAGTTCCTGATATACCCTTATTTATTGAATACAAAAACAATTTACATTAATCCCAATATACATTAAATAGGGGCATTTAAAAAAATTTACACACTTTTAATATAGAAGTGGGGCAAACCAAAAAGGAAAGAAGGACCATATTTGTGGGATGGAGGGAAATATAATTCCATCTTTCAATAGCAACCGACTCATATACATATCATCAGAGGAAAGTGTGCAACTGAAGAGAAACAAATGGAACTATCATTCATAATTCATTGATTTATTTGTTCCTATAGTTGCCTGTGGTTGGGCCATCAAGCCCAACAAATAAACCAAATCTCACAACGGTATGAGGCTTCTGGAGGAAGCCCAAAAGCAAAACACAGTGATAGATAATCAACGTGTTATTATAGGCATGAAAACATAGCCATATATAAGTATGGTATGTGATAGGCATGAGAAACATAGATATGGACCATATGGATGAGTATGATGGTATAAGGTATGTACACATAGAAGCAGAACAGCATGGTTTGATGCTGTTTTCTAGCTCTTAACATTAGATAGAAGATGACATTGTTTCCGTAATAACAAGGCGCCTGACCTTTTTTTACTTGTGTTAATGTAAGCAAAAAACATAGTGATATAACACTATATGGCTTTGTTTACTTGGTGGGTTGGGTAGAGGTGGGTTAGGATATGTAAACCTTAGGTTTATGTATTCATCTCATATTTGTTTACTTTTTCACACATGGATATAAAAGTTAAATGCTACCAAACATGGGGGAGATGTGTTTACACACCAAACCCTTCCCTAAACCCATCAAGCAAACGAGGCCTATGTATATATTCATCACACAAAGCCGCACACAATGAGTAGGCAGAAAACACACCTTTTTTGTCTTGCCTTTAGTTGTCTGGAATTGCTGCCAGGCATTCTGTCTCTTATTCTGTGTAACTTCTTTTGCTTCCATCCGCATTTTGGATTTAAACGCATGCAATTTTTTCCTCTTTGCAACTTTCTGTGGATAACAAAAATGTATTATATGAGAACCAAAAAATAACAAGACTGCCAAATTCAGCAAGCAGAAGACAACAAAGCAAGAAAAGCTGACCCAATTGATGATAACAATTCAATCAATAAACAAAATATACCTAAATAAACATAAGACAAGAAATGAATTAGGTCCAAATTGATGCTCCCCCTAATCCTCAGAATATTATATTAAAATACACTACATGATAATTAGAAGTAAAAACATAAAAAGGGAAAAAAGATTCAGCAGAGAATCGACTGATGCTTCCACTATCATGGAGACGCAATTATATAAATAAATGCATAAGAATTACTTATGGCACTACATAAATCAATGTAAACTAGTATGTCGCAAGAAAAATAATATCTTCACTCCTTAATCCATTAATAACTACTACGGTGTATTACGCAAGATATATCATCGTAGTCCTATAGATGAACCATATTTCTAAACATACCACATCTTCAGGATCATTGGGGTCAATCTTAAGCTTCTGTGGCACGGTCCACGGCTCAAAGTCTTTAGTAGCAGATTGGGCTATCTTACGTTTAAGTGCTTCTTTTGTAGCCACAGCAATTTTTTCAGCTTCCAGTAAAGGGTCCGCAGGGTCTTCTTGGATTGGTCTGACATTATCAGGATCCACCTGTCATCACCAATTTAGAACCCTAATGTTAGCCAAGTCAAACATTCATAGCCTTCCTACACAAGCAATTCCCATCAGCTTACTGTTCAGAAAAGTCGTAATCACATTATGCCTCCATTTTTAAAAAAATCTAAAGCATTTCTTTGACATGGGTTGATTCCATATAGTTCATTACTCACCTTGAAAATCTAATTTCAATAAACCACATTATTGAACAAAGTCAATATGAGGTAATGCATAAATGGAATATAAAATCCAGGGAGCAGCAGGAGGGTGGGTAGTGATATACAATCCAGGGAGTGAGAGGAAGTTTGAAGCGGGGAGCAAAGCAGCAAACATGAAATTATCATTCGTCTTTAATCGAATTTAATCCCCCACACACACACGCATAAAAACAAACTGTACAAGATTGAGGCAGGTAAGTTGTACCTCTTCCTTGTTACCCCATTCATTGTAGCTGACGTAATACCCATTTGGAGTATGTGCCTCGATTATTGCATCATACCTGAACATTCAACTAAAATCAATCACAAAAAAAGGAGAGGGTAAAAAGCTACTGAAAGTTGTATGTATACATGGGGGGGGGGGGGGGGGGGGAGAGAGAGAGAGAGAGAGAGAGTAAATACCACTCTCCATCTTCACTATAGACAGCTTGGACCTTGGTGCCAACAAGAAATTTATCATCATCATCATCACCGGTAGATCTTGATTTCTGGAAGGAAATCAGAAGAAAAATTAGCTTTGTAAGCATCATAGGTATGGCAATCACGGTCAAGTTTGAAGCCCAATGCTTGTTTCCAAAAGAACCATGCCCTCTTAAAAATCAAGCACAGAGTATGATTTTAAAAAAAAACAGGTTTGAGAAGTTTAGGAACACACCAAATGAATAGAGCTCCCAGCATGTAGACTAGGAGATACTTCACCACTAGTCCCCGCAACAAGTTCAGAACTACCATCATTTTGTTTTGCAGTTTCCAGAAGCTCCTCTGTCAGAGCAATCACCTTCAACCACAAATAAACCCAATATAATCAGCCAGTAGTTCTAATGCATTAACAAAATGATGAAAACAAATAAACTTCAATCCAGAGTAATATCCCGATTTGACGAGACAGAGCTGGCTGGCCATCACCACATAGCACACCTGCAATGGAACCAAGACACAAGTGATGGGCACCTTGACATACTCGGATTCCTTTTTTTTTTTTAAACCCCAAACTTCTCTACACATGCATACCTCTGCCAACAAGTAAAAATATCCTCACCTTTAAAAGCCACAAGGATCAATACATCTTTCATCTGTAACAGGTAGTTCCTGAAACTGCTTGTTCGAGCAATAATAAATAATAATGCTTGAGAGGGAGAATGAGATAGATTGCAATCAAACTTAAATGAAAGTAAAAGGCCCCCTAGTCTACCATAAGAAATGATTAGCGGTGTCTGAAGGAATGGCCCAGAACAAGTCAAATAATCAAATCCCAAGAAATTTTAATGCCAATGAAGGAATCCACCTCCGTCTTCCTAGGTAAAAGGGGATTCCTAGAAAATTTTGGAAGAGGGAATTTCAGAAAATGAATCACCTCTGCAAGTTCTTTCTCCATGTCGAGGAATTCAGAGTTCTTTGGGTCATCTCTCAGTAGTTGGCGCACCTGGTTCACACAATGAAACACAAGAAACAGAAGAAGAAAAAACATTAATACATGTTGAAGAACTATGGCACACTCGTTATCTTTAAGAAGAAAAACAATAAATTTGAACTTAATAACAGTGCAAAGGATGAAAGTAGGCCAGCCTGACATGTTCCGTTAACTAAAGTCAATATAGAACGCAAAATCATATTAGACCTTCTAACCTTAGCCAGATACATAATGCAAATAAAACAAATATAAGAGATCATTTTCACTGGATGAGAAATTTGTCTGCATGTGTAAAGACTCTACATCCATGTTCCGTCTGATTCCAATAAGAGCAAGCTATTCTTAACTTCTATCTGATCTTCAAAAAAAAACACAACAGAACTTTCTATACTGTGTCGAACCATACTTTTCTATATCAAATACATTGCAATATAGGCGTGAATCAGCAGAATGGGAATTTTGATGGCTGTACCATCATTGCAAAGTCAACCGCCTAACTTGTTGAGGCAGAGTTTTCACAAGATAAATTGGAAAAAAATGCCAGTTTTCAGTAACATAAATGTGATTCCAGATTTATCTTTTAGGTACAATTGAAAGGTAGGATATATGAACTTGAAATCCATAACAGTAAAAACTAAAAAGATAACTTTTTCGATTGATCCATCTTCTCTAATGGATTAGAAATCCACTGTCATAATTTTTGCACTATTTTTTGTGTGATTTAGGTCGATTTGGAATCCATCCATTCAAATCCCCCAATGCAAACCCATCATTAGTCAGTTCTCTGTTTTCCTTTTACCTGGGCTTTTTTTGAGCTTCCCAACTCAGGTCTTTCAATTGTCTCTAAAACTACGTACCCAACCCATTTCCCGAGAACCAGGGACTGGCAGCCCTTCGCTTCCTCTCTTCCAGGGTTCAATATTCCTTAATATTTTCAGTAAAACAGAGACATTCAACCTAATTCCCTTCCGTACTCTGTAATAATAGGAATATAATAAAGTCCGCCAAAAAAAATCTGGTGAAATTCAACTGAACAAGATTTCCCCCAATATGTTAAAAGGGGCCGAGTTTCACTCTTTCCCGTCATCAACTCATACCACCCAAAACCCATAACTGAAAATAAAACTTCGAGCCTTGAGCGTATAATTCACACATAAACCTAATCCACTGGAGCATAAAAAAGTATACACACATATATAAATACAAAAGAAAGTACCTGTTGAAGCTGCTCTTTGTAAGTAGAGAGGTTGACTGCGAGCTCTTCGATGTTCACCTCTTCGCCTTCGCCGCCTTCCATATTTTCCAATAAATCCAACTGAAATTCTCTAAGTTGAGATACGAAATTTAATCAATCGATAAGTTCTGCTCGAATATGAAAAAGAAGAGAACGAAACCCTCGACCGAAATAAAGAGGATGTGTTTAAAAATTAGATTTCTGATTAAAGAAGCATAATCCTTTTATATTGCCATTCATGGATGGTATCGGTTCGTGTTGCAACTTGATTTGGATTTAATATCATAAACTTATGATTGGGCCGCGTATTAAAAAAGGGCACGGTTATACGCACAGTTTTATTGAGAACACCCACTTGTTTATTACGTAGGATAAGTACCCACCTCCAAAAAAAATTAAAATACCCCTCTTCTTTTAAACCCTAATTTTTCGTATTAGTCTCCCTCTCTAATTATTACACTGGACACCTATCCATTCTCCTCCTCCAAAGAGAGGTCGGCAGCCACAGTCTCCCCTCCTTCAAGCGACGCGATCGCGGTTGTTGAAGAAGGTCGTCTGAAAAATCAAGATTTGTAATACTTTTACATTTTATTTTTCAAATTTTTTGCGCTTTTTTATTTATGATTTCAAGTTTTGGTTTTTATTCTAATTTTTTTTACCGAAATTTGTGCATATTCAACAATCTGTATTTTTCGAGAATTAGGATCTTTTTCAAAAACATTTGTCGAAAAATGTTATTTTTTTCAACACTGATTGATCGAAGAAAAAAATTTAAAAGAAAAAAGATGAATGAGACGGTTGTTGAATGATTTATTTTGGTATTTTACTTTACTTTTGTGAGTTTGTAGTTTGTTTGAGTTTTTTATTTTTCTCATGTCAAAATGTTTTTTTTTTTTTTTTTTAGAATGAGATGTCAAAATGTTTTTGGGTGTTTTTGGAATTTCACGGTGATGGTGGGGGCGATTCTGCCGTGAAATGGGATGGGGTGGGTGTACTGATCAAAATTTATTTTTAATTTTAGTCTAGAACTGACATGTCACAAGTAATTGATTTGTAAAAAAAAATCTTGATGGGTATACTCAACAATATAGTGTGTGCGTATAACCGTGCCCATTAAAAAAATCCAATTAAAGTTTTTATTTAATGGGTCTCAAAGTTGGGATCAATTCCAATCCTCCATCTCGGGCCCAGTACATATTAGCAGCACTTATTTCGAATTTTGAAGCTGGATAGAATAAAACGTTGGAAAATATTTTTAAGGCAGCAAACGCATTTATTAATATAATATACAATGATTGGTTGAAATTTACCAAAATCGGGTGTGGACCGGGGATATGTAATTCCATAATTACACATGAATATAATTTTGGAAGTAATTTAGAGTCAAATATTAGAACGGTGGGCCAAAAATTGTAAAAAAGGAGCAACGGTCAGAAATTTTGAAAATAAGTAACCATTTTAAAGGGGTAGAGGCTCCTCATTCATCAAGAAGATTTGGTATTTAATTCAGAGGGTTGAGAAAATTAAGCAAAGATGAAGATGATCAAAGCTCTGAAAAAGCTCAAGGTGTGGTCAACAAAGAAGAAGAAGAAGAAATCCAGGTTACTGGAAAAAGAATCACCACCACCATCTCCACCTCCACCGTCACGGCCACCACCACCTCCACCATCATGGCCGCCACCACCGCCATACTATCGACCTCCGCCACCACCATCTTATAATCCAGCTGACAGTGAATATGAGCCACTTCTGCCCTCCGCGCCACCTTTACCGCCTTGGCTTGAATATGATGTGCAATTTCAAGAAACACCTCCAACAAGCAAGGCCAGTTTAGAGAATTCAATAAGCAAATCAGAGCCTTGGCTTGAAGAATATGATGTGCAATTTCAAGAAACGCCTACAACAAGCAAGGTCAGTTTAGAGAATTCAATAAGCAAACCAGAATTAGAGGCGGAAGCTTGTTGCTACCAGCAGGATATGGTTTACAGCGACAGCAGTACTAGTTGTCAAGTTGCTCAACACCAGATTGTAGAGAAAAGGGACGTCGGATGTGTAGTTAGCTTTGTTGTCCATTTGCTGCGCTTTTTGCCTTGTTTTCATATCCCAGAAGAAACAACACTAACGTTGAAATAAACACATATTGATTTATGGATTGTTTTTGATGTTTTAAGAATTTTCTATATTTTATTGAAGATATATGTTAATAACTCCAGGAGATTTATGCTTCCATTTTCATCTGATACGAGGGCTAAACAAAAAAATAAAGAGTTTTCGATAACTAAGAGACTAAATTACATCTCAAATTTTCCACAATGTGAGTTCCTTGACTACATTTCCCATCGATATTTTACAGACAAGTATAGTATGATGATAATACTAATAATAATAGTTAGGCCTGTAATAACTAAAACTCTCAATAAATGGTGGAAAAGAAACAGGGGATTGATCCATAGAAATAAAATGTTACACGTTGAGGAGTGAAACTGAACAAATCCGCAAATTCTTCATTTTCCCATGCTCAAGAATGCCAAAGTGGGGGGCAGTTGTTGGTTTCTCGTTGTCAACGATGCAAATCAGCTCATACTTGTACTCCAAAGGTTCCATGAAAGAAGACAACTTGGGCCATCAGAACATGCATATCTAGTCCCCCCTTGTTTCAGACCTATTGTTGCTTCCTTAGCCACACACATTTTTCATCGTTGTATAATTTTTTAACCAAAACCTTCTTTCTCCTCAAAATATATGAGAGGTAACAAGTTATATGTAGGTATTTTATAAGTATAAAGATGCTGCAAAGACAATATCCCTCTTGATCTTGGTCACAGCATCCTCAAACTTCGCTTCGAGATCTGTATCACCAATTGATTTTGCAGCTTCTATCAGTTGCTGAAGGACTTCCTCCAGCCTCCTGATTGCCCGGATCAAGCTCCCCTCAAAAACAGGTGTCATCTCCATAATTTCATAAAATTTAGATCCTTTGGCCCAAGCATAAACTGCCTCCATAATATCTGGTCTGAAAGAAGTCACAAAATTCTCTACATCAATCTGTACCTGGTTCCGTCAAAAAAGACAAAAAGAAGCCACCATGAGTATATTATACTGTATTCAATTATGCACTGCATATTCATCAAAATCACCATTTCAAATGAAAGAAAGATTGTGCAGATTGCAGAGTAAGTCATGTTTCACAGACAAACATATATTCAGATACTCTTAATTCCAAGTTCGTCACAGGGAGAAAAGAAAGCTATCATATCATATCAAAGTCATGTTTCACAGACAAACATATATTCAGATACTCTTAATTCCAAGTTCGTCACAGGGAGAAAAGAAAGCTATCATATCATATCATAGAGCATATAACTGCATGCATGCACAACTTCAGAAATATGGGTCTTAGCAAGAATCAGACAGCATGTTTCCACCAGCTAGTTAGTCTTGTGCATTACATATAGATGAAACTTCCAGGCATTCAACTGGATAAAAGAGCAGTAGAAAACACATTCAGCACAAATTTGCTGATGCTAATTCAAATACATTGAATTAAATTGTGAGTGATTATTATTTAGACTCAGTCTCTGATCATGTTTCAAATATCAACAGTCAAATTCCTGCCATGATCCCCTTTTCCCCTATTTATTAGATAAGCCAATTCCTACAATATTCTTCTTTGCCTTGTGGATACTGTTCATAAAAATAACTACTCCATCCGCCACACATTAGATTGCCCATTTGACTTTGGCACGGGATTTAATGTGAGAGTTGTTTATTAGTATTATAAAGGATAAAATAACTTTTTGTTGAGGGTGTATTAGTCAATTGAAGAGAATTAAGACAAAAAAATGTTTTTGTGTTGAGATATTTGAAGGAGATAATTGGGAAGAGTAAAATTACTTCTTTGCCATTTTAGGAAGGGGCAATCTAGTATGGGACGGAGGGAGTATATTTTACAATAAAATATTTATCATCATCTTATAAATAACTCCAGATGTGCAAACTATTGCAGAAAACATTAATAGCATCCCGCTATAGATAGAAAAATAACCAATCAAACCCCAAAAACTAGAATAAAGTCTACAGGTACCTTGCACTCAAGCTGAACCTTGGCCACCTTACGTGCTGTGTCATGTAACTGTGCGAGAAGCAACTCAAGCTCATCACGGGGCTTTTGAGCTTCCTGTAGCTTTTCTTGCCAAACAAAACATGAGAGGAGAGATATCATCTCCTCCACCTTTATGTCCTTCAGAACCCCATTGAACATAAGTTCTGTTAATGTCAATTCATCTGCACTGCTGATTTCACATGCAACTTTTCCCTTTAGCTGGACAACATCATCACTTGTAATATATCTGCAAGTTTCTAAGATCTTCAGCATAGAGACAATGATAATCACAGAGGAATATAAACATTAATATGATTTCGTGAATATGTTCCATGACACTCATTCATGCTCGGCTTGCTATCTTGGAAGACTTTAAACTCAGGAAACTTATGTCGTTTGGAAAGATATATTTGCATGTTTATTTGTAGGATTTGATTTAAGATCATGGCAACTTATTTTATTTTTCTAAATGACAAATTAGTTTCAGAACATCATTATTTCTCTTTGCAAACACTGGATGGGAACTGAAGGAAAATGTCAGGATGATAAGTTATTAAACCCAAGACCATTTTAGTAAATATGACTTTGAAGCAACCAATCATGAGATGTTTAATAAAGAAATGACAAGCCCTAATACATAGAAATATATTTTCTTGAAGAAGTAAGATATAAGATCATGAGGCAAAAAATTAAAAGTAAAAGGTCTGAATAAGTTTAGACAGTATGCTTGAAAAAAAATTGGCACCTCAAAATTTGACAAAAGATTATTGATCATAAAAAACTCACTAGAGGACCCCTTAATCCATCTCTCTAAATTTATTTAGGTAACTGATGCACCATAACCTTCAACTGGAAGTGAAAATAAGCATGCCATAGAAAAACGTCTCCATGAACATCAAGATGCACTCAACCTGAAAAGAAGTGAGCTTACCCCAGTCTCCTGAGTACTCTTTTCCGTGCTTTTAGTTCATCTTTGAATGCCAAGACTGATGAAGACTTCATTGTTCTCTTAAGAGATTTAATTTTTGTTGCAAGTTCTTTCTTTGAATGCAGGACTTTGAGCTTCTGCTCAATCAGAGGAGATTTGGCAACCTCGTGCTTTTCAAAAAGGTTCTCCAGTGCTTCTATCCTTCGTGTTGCTTTCCGGTAAGAACCGCTTTGCACCTGCAGTTGTGCACACCAAACATCAACTAAATAATTTAATTAACAAAACCTACTACAGCAGATCATACTAGAAAACTAATTAGTCACATGCCTTCATGTCATCTTCCGGATCTAGAAGAGGTATGCCTTCTTTTGCAAATCTTGTGAGAACTTCAGTCACTTTCTTCAATGTATTTTCTCGAGTTTCTATTGGCAGAAGATCTTTCGGTATAACTAGCCGAATACTGCTTAAGCTATCAATCTGCGGAAAATGTTATTATGAGGAGAAAGAAGTTAATACAACAATAACAAGAAGCTTTTGTCCAAACAAGCCACGGAAAATGAATGAATGTATAGTACAACAGCAAAAAAATTATGAATAGAGTGTCATTTTTTGGGTGCTCCACTCTCGAAGTTCTATCTGCATATTTGAGTCCTTTGAGAAATATAAATAATGTCATGCAAAGGATAAACAATAAATTATTTGGACTAATGCTCCCAATTGTACAAAACTGAGGTCATCAACTTATTATTTTTCAATCATCTTTACTCAAGTAACACAGATGCACCACCTTCTCTTTACGCTCGAAGCAGCTTTTAGGAATTAGGAAATCAGTGCCAAGACAAAAATAAAGCACATAAAGTGAATAACAAATTACAGGCAGATATATTTTAGAATGACAACATAGTGAAGACTTTGCCTGAGAAATTTGAATTGATATAACAGCAGGCTCTCCAGGCTCCTTTATTGGAAGGATACTAATTATTTTTTTAGCACTTTCATCTTTAACCACTTTGCATCTCGTGAGAACATCCACGGTATAGTTTGCATATTCTGGCTTCTTGTTTGCATCATCTGAATTGTAAATTTACACCAAATTATTATCAATTGAAAACGTATAAAGTGACACTAACTTGAAGCACCCTTACCTTCAGAAACTACCTTAACCCTCTCAAAATTTATTATGACTCCCCATGTGACTTCATCCTGGATAGAGAACGATGGAGAGCTCTCATGCTTCGTGCATTGTATGGAAACAAGTCTGCCCGGCTGCAGAAAAGGTAAACAATGTTTTGGAGAAAATACTATGTCACGGACTTCCTTTTTCAAAGCTTTATATTGTTGTAGAAGAGAATAATAATTTTCCAAGCTATCTTCGTCTTCAATTATGATAGAATCCCTCTCTGCTTCAAGGACTTTTGATTGTTTCTGCAAGGATAAAGCCAGACTCTTAGGATTACTACATATCTGAGACCTGCTAATGTACAACAGTACATATATTAGCTAACCTCAAGATCAGGAATGGCTCGATCTGCCTGAAACTGATAGAACGAATTACGAAGCAGGTTTTCAGGATCTCCATCTTCAGATCGAATTTGATTCAGAAGCATGTTATAGCTTAGATGAAAAGCACTGATTAAAAGAACACAGTCTATCAGAGGAGAAACATTTGGTTGATTTATGCAGTTAGAACATAGCATATTTCCCACAGGTTAATTTGTACCATTAGACATCTGATCAATATGCTTGATTCCAAAATCAACCTACAGCATTTCAATCACAAATACAAAAGACATAGGCATCCAGAGAAAGACTATTTCAAGCAAGAACCAGTCTATATTTCCACTCGTTACTAAACACAGTTCATGGCAATCACATGCTGTGAGATCCTTTGGAAAGTCAATTTCAGTCATATCACTGAGCAATCAACTATACTAAGAAACCAAGATAATAGTCAACATGTATCAAAGAAAATTAACAAACTTCGTCTCAGCCATTTATATAACAATGGTGTCTACATACTCTATTAGAACATGGACTCAGCCTTATCCATGCGAGGCAAATTGCCCAAATCGATGGAACTATATTAAGTCTAGAGAAGACAACAGAGTGGTCCCTTAATGCATCAAATATTTTGAGATAAGCATTCGAATTTTTGTTACAGGTATTATCTGAATTCCCTGAATACCCAAACTCGCATTGCATTTAGATGCAAACAACAAATCAAGACAGGTTGATTAACGTAGTTCGGCTACCAAGTAATTTGCAGCAAACAACTCCTTAAAAAGTCAATTAAAGATGGAAATTATTTGAAACAATACTACAAAAATATGATCTTGTTTTCCATAATTAAGGCACACAAACATGTCGGTCAAATAACAACTCCAACACAGGTTACCTATTTAAAGGATCTGCACTTCCTTTTAACATAAGTTTCGTTGTTGAAGGTTCTAGCTTCTCATCAACCATAAGGATGCATATCCCACGTTCATCAATTCCTCGGCGACCAGCTCGGCCACTCATCTGTATATACTCCCCACTAGTTATCCACCTAAACTTATCTCCATCAAATTTGCGTACATTAGTGAAGACAACAGTTTTGGCAGGCATGTTCAGCCCTATGCTGAAGGTCTCTGTGGCAAATAAGCACTGGAAGACACAAAATGAAGAAAAATATACATTAGGCATATAATGAAAAGAACGCACAAACAAGGGTTACAAGATTTAGAACATGCAGGTTTAATTTAATTTTTTTTAAAAATACAATAAGGAAAGAGGCACAGTCAGAGGACAGGACACAGTGCCTACAACAAATAATCTGAAGTAGTTTAAGGCAGACAGCATGTCTTTAAAATAAACAGTAAGAGCCTCTATACAATATACATATCCAACCAGAATTTTGTATCAAATCAAATAAAACAAATAATCCGAAGTAGTTTAAGGCAGACAGCATGTCTTAAAAATAAACAGTAAGAGCCTCTATACAATATACATATCCAACCAGAATTTTGTATCAAACCAAATAAAACCTATAAAACAATTGTTGGAGGTATATATGTAAGATGCAATCAATTATCCAAATGAGAAATGTACAAGAAAGCACACATTTGATCCAGCATGTTAATGGCATATTTATGCTTTGTAAGTGAGCAAAGCAGTAAAGAAATAACAATTAAGCACTAGAGCTTTTAAAAAGAATATCTCCAGCTGACCTTGATAAATCCTTCCTGGAACAGGATTTCAATAACTTCCTTCAGAATGGGAAGCAAACCAGAGTGATGTACACCTATACCTCGTTTCAACAATGGCAGCATATTTGAAACCTGGGATAGGTAAATATACAAAATTATTCACGAGAGTAATAAAAAAGTACGGTGACAGTATTAAGTAATCACGTCTAATCTTGGAAGTGATTATGAAGTAATCTAACCTGCGGCAATTTTTTATCATCATCTGATAGCATATCCATAGCACTCCAGAAAATAGTTTCAATATTTACTTTCTCATCCTCGCCACTTAGATCCATTTTGGCCATCTACTTGGAAAGAGAAAAATGTATCTATTATCTAAAAAAAATCAAAGGGGATCCATTTCTCCTTATACAGGTATATTTATAAACCTTTTTGTTTAGTATTCGAGAGAATATAAGGAAGAACCAATACCTGCATAGCAAGGAATTCACATTCTCTTTTGCTGAAACTGAAACATATGACAGGATCATACTGGCGCTGCATGATCATTTTCACCATCTTAAATATATCACTATCTTCTCCAGCTTTACCAATGACTAAACCTCTCTGCCCTTTTCCACTCTCCTTCCTTCTGTCTCCACTGGTCGGAACAAGTGCATTCAAAGCCTTCTGAAAGCTGTCCTCACGAAACTTACCCTTTTCATCAACAACTAAATAAAGGCCATCACTTCCAGAAGGGAAGACGTAATGCTGAAGGGGTGTTGGCCGATAATCTGTATAAACAATATGGCATGGTTGATGATGCACCTGCACCATGAAAGATCAAATTACAACGCCCATTCATGCCGCCTAGGGTATAAAACAATGATCTGAACAATAAAACACTAACATGCTATCCAAAAAAATGATTACTGCTTGGAAGAGATTGAAGAGAGTGCAAAAAAAGTCAAGACAATAGCAGGCAAATAGTAGGAAGTTCATTTCTTTCAGTTTTAACACAGTGGCAAACGCAGAAACCTCAAAGGAATTGCATGTTAAGAACACATATCCAGATATCCTAAAAAAAATCCCCTCCTCCAACCTCTCTTGTAGCCAGCGTTTTATTGGCCTATATCATTAGCACAAGCATCTTGGGTGCAAAGCAGAATACCTAAGCTAAAAAAAATCGGCAAGATCAAGTGAATGATCTTTCATTTAAGACCCAGTATCAGAAGGGTAATGTCATTGCAAGGTTCATCATCTACCCAAAAGGATATTAGCAGATTAACTCATTATCGTTAAACCAATTTAGTTTTAATGTAGCTTTGATGCAGGCTGTCATCAATAAGGCTACTGTGTTTAGCCATGTCTGTAGTTTGAAAAATTAGAATACAGAAGCACTTCAAACTATAAGCATCCATAAACAATAAAGAAAAACAGTTAAACAAGTGTCTAGTACCTTTGCAGCCCAATCAGCAAACTCTTTTGCATTAGGCACTGTAGCTGATAGGAACACAAATCGTGAGTTCTTTGGGGCCATAACAATACTCTCTTCCCACACTACACCTCTTTCTCTGTCTCTCATGTAATGAACTTCATCAAATATAACCCAAGCCACCTCCCTCGTTACTTCTGATCCTTTGTACTGCATGCTTCGCCAGATCTCTGTGGTCATCACCTGAAATGATAATCCAAATTTAGCTGTGTACATTATTTTAAAGAACAGTTTAGGCGGAAAAATATAGAAATACATATCAAACCTACCAAGCATGAGGCATTGGGCTCAATGGTGACATCACCTGTCATCAATCCAACATCTGAAAATTCTTCTTTGAACTCTCTGTATTTCTGATTGCTAAGTGCCTTAATTGGAGATGTATATATCACACGTTGCTTGTTGTGCAACGACATAGCAATAGCATACAAGGCCACTACCGTCTTCCCTGCAGATGTGTGCGCAGAGACCTACAATTTTTTCCAAAATCCAATTATATGTCCATTAAACCGATAATTCAGAAAAATTCCAACACATAACTTGTAGTAATAAATTGAAGATAGTAAATAGAGTGAGTTTCACTTGCTCAGTCCAACCAAAAGTATAAAATTTATATGGATATTGTACATAGAAGTTATGAAAGCAAGCAAAAACAAAGTATCAATTACACGAGCCACGAGCAGTAACAAAACAACAACTAATAAGTAGGAGAAAATACCATGACAGATTCTCCATTGTCGAGACACTTAATAGCTTCCAACTGAAAAGGATCAAGAGTAAAGGGGAATTCCTTGGCTGGCGTTAAGCCTTGCTGCGTATTTGAAAGCGGGCGAGGCACATACCCCTCCGGATACGATATGTCGTGAAGACATGTCACTGGCTCATCCATATTAGAGCCATTGTCGTCCTCTCTATGCTGCTTCAGCGGCGGAGTCCCGTAATCCTCCTTGGCGTCTTCCAATTGCTTCCTCTTCACTGATCCCATAGCTACTACGACGGAGAATTGGAAGAGAGAGGTCGAATATTTAACCAAGGGCGGCACAGTAGTGGCGGTTGAGGTTTGGAGACTATGAAATACTAGCAATGACTTGGATTCTGTATGCAATTTTAGGGTTTTAAATACTCCTAAAAATAATTACATTAGCAAATTTGATACGAGTACGATTTTATTTTATTTATAAAAACAGATCTTATAAAGATTTGGGCTTCATCGTTAGATATTCAAATTGTTGATTTTCTCTAGGTGTAGATATCGTGTAAGTTTTTGTTTATGTATTAAATTTATTTATATTAAAATTCACAGTATAATTGAAAATTTTAAATAAGGTAATACTAATATAAATTATTTAAATTTATAATTACTGATTTTTTAATAGGGTTGGCAACGAGGCGGGTATGGGACGGGTATGGCCTGTCCCAGGACCCGTCCCGTCAAAATTTTTTAGACCTGTTACCCGCCCCGTCCCGCCTCAATACCCGGTTAAACCCGCCCCGCTCCGTCCCACGAACCCGACGGGTATACCTGTCCCATCATCACTCACTTTTTTTTTTTTTATAAATATGCTATTTAAATAGAATGGAGAGGAGATCGATGGCTGGGAGAGAAATAAGAAACTCGAAGCCTTTGTGTGTTTCTTAAACCTACAATTAGAAAGAATTAAAATTGAAGAACTATATATTTTTTTATTAGACAAAACATATTTTTTATTCATAATAAAATTTCAAACAGAAACAAATGTTACCTGTACCACAATGACCAGAAGTAACAGTAGAAATAAGTATTCAAGACCAATTCTCATCCCAAGCTTACTTCTATTCCTCTAGGTATTGAAAAAGTATATATTAAATTACTAATCATGATATAGATATATATTTTTTAATATATATATATATATATCTATACGGATCGGGTTCGGGTCGGATATATACAAAACCATTACCCGTCCCATACCCGGCGGATATTGTTTGACCGGGTATTTACCCGACCCAGGACCCGTTTGACCGGGTATTTATCTGTTTCGTGCGGGCCGGTTTTATGCGGGTTCGGGTTTTTACCCGTCCCATTGCCAACCCTATTTTTTAAATTATGGGATTTCAATTTATTCACAATTTCATATTTCCATTGATAAAAATTATTAAGATTTAATTTTCATTCTAATATATACTAATACAACGTTTTGTTACATATAATTTTAAAATACGATTTGTCATAATTTTAAAGATTTTAAATATTTAAAATATGGTGATACGTGTCAATTATAAGATTAAATATTTAAAATAAGGTGACATAAAATAATTTTATTGAATTAAAGAATATATGTAGCATAAATATTACTCTATGTGCTGTTTAAATTTAAGGGGGTGTATTCAATTGAGATTGTGTTGGATTTTTTTGGACTTTTAAAATCTGGAGGTATTCAATCTGGATTTTTAAAAGTCTTTCAAAATTTTGAGGTATTCAATACGGATTTTAAAAAGTCTTTAGAAATCTTTAGGTATTCAACAATCTATGAATTTTAATACTCTATGGATTTCGTTGGATTCTCTTTCAAAAATATAAATAAATTTCACTAATCAAAATCTCTTCTAAAGAGTAGAGATTTCAACTGATTCTCTTAGAAGACTTGAAAGAGAAGAAAAAAAAAATGTGTTAACTATGTTCTTTGATAAGCATAGATTCTTCACCACCATTATTATCAAAAAAAATTACATCTCTGTATTTTAAAATTATGTTCTTTCTTTAAAAATTATAGTATATCGGACACCGTCAATAATATCTAATCGACGTCAATCCCCATTACGTGGTGTTCGATATCATTAAAAGATTTTGGTGGTTCACCCAGAAATGCAACTATTCAATCGAATTTTTGGTATTTTCAAATTGCAATTCACAATTCGCTGGATTACATAACTTTCTTCGGGAAGGAGGTCGCTCTGATATATTTCCAATATAAAGAAGATCAAGATTCACCACATTTCAACATGAAAGAGGAAAATTTGGAATTGCTTTCTCAAAGACAACTACAACAAACTATGTGAAAATGAGGCCGAGGTATAACTGTGATGAAAATGAAGATGAGAATAATAATGATAAATAATAATTTTTTTTGAACTAAGTTTTAGTTTTAGGGACGTAGTTTATGGAAATCCATGTAAATCAATAAAAAAATGTGTATTTCAAAATTCTGTCAAATCTATAAAAATCCATATAAATCAATAAAAAAGTCAGTCAAACTCTGCATAGAGTCTATGAATTTTCTAAATCCACTGACTTTTTAAAGTTCAAAAAAATCCAACAGAATCTCAATTGAATACACCCTCCTTAGTATAAAAACAATAGTTGACTAGCATTTATTTATTTTAATATTATTTAAATTTTGTCATTATTTTTTCTTAAGATTGTTTTCACTTTTTTAGATAGAAGATTGTTTTTATTTTTACTAAGATAGTATCAAGAAAATTCTCCATCTCATTCCATTTTGCTTCTAATTTTTTTTTTATTTAATTATTTAAATATTCAATATATTATGAACATTTATTTTTATTACTCCCTCAAGAACCTTTTGAAATAAAGAAAAAATAGCACATTTAATTTTCTTTAATGTACGCAAAAGAAAACCTTATTTCTTACTTCTTATTAATTGGTTTCCTAATATGGAAACAAGAATACATATTTGCTTTTAGAAAAAGATTATAGTTCCGTATTTAAAAAAAAAAAAATAACAACAAGAAATCCGATTGTTTGTGACTCACAGATAAAGAAAAAATTTCAAGTGTAGATTTAATTATTTCAAAATAAGTTCTTTAAATTTTCACATTTTCAAATACATATTCATTTTGATCAACTCAGATTCTTTTTATTATAAAAAAAAAATCTCAATTTTTTAGTTTTTAATTTTTATTTTACCCAAAAACTTTAAATTTGTGCATAGTTAGGAACAACGATTCTGTGGGTATGTGAAAAACAAATATGATTACTTCTTCATCCCAACAATAACAAAAGCTTTTCATTTTTTTTAAATAAATTATTGTCTCAATCAAATTACCTCTCTAATAAAATTATCGAATAAAATGGACAGTGGTTAGTTAAATAGAGAAAATGCCAAAGAGAAATAGAAAAGGAAAAAAATAGATATATAATAAATTTTATCATTTAAAAAATGAGAGAATTATAAAGTGACATTCAAAATAGATAAGTTTATTTTATTCTATTGGAGTGCTAAAATTAATTTCAAATTCCAACAAAATCGAAAAAAATCAGACTACCATCAATTAGAACCCAACGATTCAAAATGGTTGAGCAACCCAAATAAACGATTGGGAAGTACCCTAATCACAATTTTAATTGATTTAATTAATCAGGATAATACTCATGTGCATAGTCTCACCAAATTAAATGAAAAACGATCTCGTCTATGATTTTGTGAAAACGGTTAGTATTTCGGTAGATTTTCAATGACGATTTGACAAAGTTTACAAGAACCAACCCGGACCCACTCAGTATTACTTCACATGCTTAGCTGCACAACAATAATGCAAATAAGATGCGTTCCCAATTAATTTATGGATATTTGCAACAATGACTTACAAAATTGGTTATGCCCAACACAAGTGAACTAACTTTACATTTGTCCTTCAATCACTCTCTCATGTTTATAGAAATTAAGAAAGAGGTAAGCCCATACATACAGAACAAGTATATCCTAGTAAAACATGAGGGATTGGATAAAACATTCAAATTAGTATACATCATTATTGTATCATCTACTGTGTTTGTTGTCTGTCTTCCTTGATTTTGCACACTCCCCAAACCACGAAAAACGACCACTTCTGCGTCCTCGCAGGGGCGTGCCATGCTTAGCCTGCGCCTGCTCGTTGTGTATGGATGAAATACAACTCAATATCCAAGGCAAAACTGGTGCGGAACAAACAAAAAATGGATAAAAATATAAATTGGATTTATTACCTTTCCCCTTGCACGTGGTTTGGTATTATTCCAACAAAATAGCCCTCTGCAACCTCCTGCTGCTCCTGATCCAGATTCATATCCCCTTCACACAAGGTAAACCAAGACTTTCAATAGTCACGTCTAAATGATCTATTAATGAAATATAAGAATGCTGATTTGAGTGCATCGACTTTAGAGACTAAGCAAATGACTTTTAGCAATTATACTAGCCACATCTTAGTTGGACTTTTAGCATAGGTCATTATAATTGTAAAGGATGAAATGGATTATAAGGTAGAGAGAGAGAGACTCACAAGGTATCTAGGCTTGCAAAGCTGCTATTATTATGCAACAAGCTTGGAGAGATGGGGTAATGATTACTCCTCTTCGCAATTCCACTTCCACCATTGATTTTCAGAGCTTTGATTTCATGATTGAACTCATCATCTTCCCAGTCCTGCTGTGAATGCACGTCTGCAGAGTTTATAGATTCAAGTCCATCTTGTGGCAGGACTTGGTTTCTTTCAGCAGGTTTCAAACGGCTCATTGATCCAGGCGTCCCTTTCTCCATTGCCTGCAACCATGCAGTTTCTAGTCTCTGCTCATGGATAATGGACTCGATTCTTTTCACAGGAATATCTGACTTGCCCCCTTCCTTTGAAGTGCTCGGGTTAGCCATTTCATGACCTTCACACACATAAAAGCGTATATCAACATCAGAGTTACCTATTGCTCTAAACAATTTGTTATCCACATTCATCGCATTGTTTTTCTCACCCGAAGAATCTGGTAAAAGGATTATTTTAACCTCCACGTTTCGCCGCAATACAATCTCAAATGCATTAGTGATGCTGCTAACGAAACCTTCTGCTCTGGTTTTAACACTTGTATCCCCGAAGGCAACATGAGCTACAAAGCCACCTGCATACAGATGATATTGCACAATTAAGGAGTTGTTCATAAAAATAAGAAATTCCAGTTTTCTTTTGAATAGATAATGGTCTTTGTTACCTTTAACTTCAGATATTGACACGAGCCTTCCATGAGAATGAAGGAGCTGCCTCAACGTCTTAGAGTGGCACTTCTCAATGCACTGAAGCCAGATATCAGTGAGCATCTTTGAGTTCATGCATCTCAAAGAACTTCTCCCACCTCTGCAGTCATCTCTTGTGACTGTCAATGATTCAGCACCGATGAACTGGATTAGGTTTGGATTGAAATGGAAACTGGGAGCATCACTCAGTGAGACTGAATTGTCTTTGCAGTGACCAGATCTCGAAAAAGAACTTGAACTCTCAGGAGCCAACTGTGTATCGGTTCTCTGCTTTTGGGCAGCAGATTCTCTAAGCATAACTAACCGATCCTCTTCAGTTGCCTTGGAACTCTGTCTTCGACTGCTTCCTGAGTGAGTTCGATCTGGTGAAGCCACCGAACCCAACTGCAATAGTGTTGCTGTGAACCATGTTGACCGTTCACTTGAAGCTCTCAGATGCTTTTCTGCCTCTGAGAGAAGCGTCAATGCATGCTTTAGTCTCTCTAGTTCTCTTTCTGATACTGAAATGAATGTAAGCAGTTGCTCAGATAATTATAGAACAAACAACAATAAGAAATGAAATATTCACAGAATTTATTCAAAATAATATATTGTCACAAGCTCCTTTCAGTCAAGAGACTCAAGTAAAAATGTGGAAGATCTGAAGAAGCTGCGGTCTATTTAAGTAAATACTTTGAGGCTCAAGGATGCTGAGATGAAACAGAAACTAAGGCACCATCGATAACCATATAATAGCAAAATAGGAACAACACATCACGTCAAATGGGAAAAGGAGTTATTTGGAGATTTACGTGATGATGCTAAGACGGATTTTCTCATTAAAATTGAATTAAAGCAAAGCGTACATTACAAACAAATCAATCGTAAAAAAAATGTATGCTCATGTATTGGCCTGAAAAGGTAAAAGAATTGTCCAAGTGTAAAAGAATAAGGATAGCCCTGTATTGCTTGTTCAAGTGTAAAAATTAATTGCTACTAAAGTTGGCCATTATACGAGTTACCCCATTACATTGGAATTTCGCAGAAATATTAATATTTTGCATCAAAGCATATATTAGGAATCAAAGGAGGAAAGATCAGGCGGACACTTACAGCCTCCCACACCGAAGAAAGAATCACGCTTTCCATCAACACTACTTGGGTAAGTTCCAGCAATAATATCTACAATAAGAGTAGCCATTTGAGACATTAGAGCCATTGGATCAACTCCAATATCCATCAATTCCCTGGCTTTAATCACTGTTTCTGTTGCATTTGATGACATGGCTAACTCCAAGAGGTCCAATAATTTCTCATCAGAAACAACCCCAATCTACAGAAAGAAAACACATATTACTTCATACATTTAAATGAACAGTATTAAAAAAACCATGGGCCACAATAATTTCAAGAATGATGGAGTATCTACTCTTTTCGAAACTTTAACCAAATTCATAATGTTTATCAAAACCCATGAGAACAGAAAAGAACATAAGAGAATGTTAGCAAGACTCACAAGCTCATTCACCAAGGAGACAGTGATTCTCTTTCCAAACAAACTCAACTGGTCAACCATGGTTTCTGCATCACGTATTGAACCATCTGCATTAGAAGCAATCAATTCTAGTGCATCTGACTCAACATCCAAGTTCTCTTCAGTGGCGATCTTCCTGATTCTAGAAACAATGTCAATGTTGCTAATTTTGTTGAATATGTGCTTCTGGCATCGAGACATTATAGTACGAGGCACATTGTCTATATCAGTTGTTATGAGTATGAAAACGACATGTGGGAGTGGTTTCTCAAGAAGTCGAAGAAATGCAAGCCACGTCTTTGAGGGCAACAAGTGGCACTCATCTACAACAAAAACCTTAAACTGTGAGAGTGCTGATGGATGAACTGCAGACAGACTTTTCAAAAGATTCTTAATCTTGTCAATCCCTTTTTCATTGGAGCCATCAACTTCTCTAAGATACTTGCTCTTTCCAGATATGGAATCAGCACATTCCCGACAGACCCCACAGGGCTTAATCTCTTCAGTAGCAAGGCAATTCAAAGCAGCAGCAAAAATCCTAGCAGTTGAAGTTTTCCCAGTTCCACGAGGCCCTTGGAAAAGATAAACAGGGGCAATCCTTCCTCTTGAAACTGCATTCATAAGAGATTGAACAACTACATTCTGACCAATCAATTCATCGAAAAAAATCGGTCTATACTTATGGCTCAGGCTTCTGGCATTCTCAGGAGAACCTTCTTCTTCATTTAATTCCCCCTCATTCAATGCCACTAACTCTAGCCCTTCCTGGCTCCTGCAACTTGTTGACCACCTTCTGCCATCCAACCGACTCAAGGCTTCCAAATCGAGCTCTCCAAGATTTGTGGAGAGCTCATCATCACTGTTCCCACTACCCATAGATGATCCTCCTCGACCTTTGTTATTAAGAAGGGGTACAAGACTTTGTTTGGCAGCCCTAGAACTCAGTCTCTTGTTCGACCCCAAAGATGACCGATGGTGACGTCTTCTTTGATGTGAAGACTGGCTTCCACAAAATATACTGCTTCCCTTCCTTCTCAAAGAATCCGAAAGGGATGGAGAGCAGCAACTTCCATGCCCTCGGGATTTAGGTGTCGACCTTTTCGACCAATAACAAGGAATCCCACATCCTCGTCGCCCGGGCAAATCCAACTGATCATCCACCTCATCATCAGCATCATTCAACGATCCTGTGGTCGCATCCCAAGATTCAACCGTACTCGGGTTCCTGATCCCGTATTTATTATTATAAGAGCTAGAGGACAAAGCTGGAGTACCATATGAAATAGAATCATCCTCTTTCCTATGATTACTCCTCAACAACTTTGTTGGTGAATGGGCCCACCCCTTTTGCCTGAACCTTGCAAGCAATGGGGAGAGCGTATTTGCCCTCCTTAGATCCTCAGAATTTAAGGTATAATCCTCAGTATCATCAGACTGATCAACTAAACTCCCCAGATCTTCCCTCCCTAAACCTAAACCTAAACCATGTCTACTCAATGGTATCTGCTTTTGCAATCTTTCATTATGGCGATGCCTGAGACTAGCACTAGAATAATTACTTCTCTTTGACTTCTTCTTGATACTGCGCATAATCGATGGAGTGAAATCTGTGTCTTTGCACCTAAAAATGGCCGAAGATAGCTTCTCATTCAAATAAGTATCACTCCTCGAATCAACGTTTCTAGCATCACTTAAACTATCCGCGTCTGCAATTTCATCCTGAGTCGAAAACGACCCTTCTGCATCCTTCCTATTAACCACATCATCATCACCAATCTGCTTACTCCTGTCACTCTCAGATTTCTGACTCCTCCAATTATACAAAAACACCCTTTTCTCTCTATCTTTCACATTAACATTATTACTCCCCTTATCACCAGCACCAGCACCATTTCCAGTATAATTATTAGGATTATTTTGCAATTGAGAGGAAGAAGCAACGTTGTTACCATTATTAATCTGGCCGTTCTTGTGATGATGCACGTAATGATGCTTCGTTAGGGATCTAGAAGAATTAATCGGCGACCGCCACGACGAAGATGTCCCCGGGTCCCTTAAAACTCTCGCCGCCTTGCGAATTTGCGTTAACTCCTTTTTCAAATGCAAGTTACTCGGATCGATTCCTCCGCCGCCGCCAACCGCTGCACCTCCTCCCCGACCACCGCCGCCGCCCGTTTCTATTGACATTGCCTTTTAAATACAGCTACTCTGAAAAGTGAGAGAATGCGTCAAAACAAAAAAAGGGAACTAGTTTGCAGATCTGAAAGGCTTTATTTCTCAGTTGTCTGATGTAATTTTTTCTGCTCAGCCATTAATAATGGACAGCTAAGAGCTTACAGTAGCAGAGTCTGATAACGAGGGGTAGGGTTCAAATGCCAATCAAAAAAATGAAGAAATTAGTTCCTAAAAGCGCAGAAACAGAGGAGGGATTCAATTATTTTGCTTATTAATACGAAAGATTACAAAAATCTGCTTCTTGAAGATTGAAATCGAAGAGAAATATGAAAAGATTTGAAGAGCGGAGGTCCCGCCTAAGAAGGGGAGCAAATTTTTTGCGGGATCAAAGATTCTCTCCCTCTCTCTCTTCTCTTGTAATGAGTGAGAAATGGTGGGGCAATTCTTTCTCTCTCTGTCTCTGAGATTTACTTCTTCGTTTGCTCCTTGTTTCCATAACCCCAACTTCCATTCATAGGTCACTCATTTCAGTAATCTGTTCAAGTTTTTTATTTTTCTAATTTAAATCTATTTTCCACCCTTTTTATTTTGGAAATTGCAATTACTATTATTTTCTTCCATTGATGGTCAAATAAATACGTGTCGCGCAATATGTACAGTTGTATTGAATTTTTATTCCTCGTACAAATTATAATTAAAAAAAAACAAGCATATTTCAAAAAATGCATTTAGTGCATGTAATATTTGGTAAGTAAATTACTAAAAAGTCCAATTTTGATATTCTTTATATGTAAAGAGAATAACTTGTAAAAAAAGTTAGAGTGGTCAATTATACGTTGTTGATACTCGTATATGTAATTTAAATTTTAAAAAGGTTAGTAGAAAATAAATACAGTATTATACCGTAGTTATTATTAAAAATAACTTTGAGTTATATTATAAATACAGTTCATATAACATAACAACGTGTAAACACAATATGTACGAAAATTACATAAAATTTATTTCTCTTTTAGCACTCTTAAAAAAATAGTGTATAAAATCATTTCCATATATATTACTATGACTTTTCTAGGAAAGGAAAGGAAAGATATCAAAAGGCCAATCCTGTCTTTCTCAAGTCGTTTTTCAAAATTTTAAAGATATTATTTTTTTCGACAAAAATATGATTTTTTTATGGATGCTCAAAATTCATAAAATAGATAATTTGAAAGTGTCTCCAAGCGGAAAAAACTCAACATTTTTTTCTTTTTTCATCTTGATTGGTTTGGTATCCCTGATATAGCCAAGTTAGTTGAATTAACAATATTTTCATCTGTTTGGTACATATTTAATATACGCGCATCCTGTGTTAATTAATAGGCCCGTAACTAATCATTATACAATTTCGATAAAAATATCAGTCCATTCTTATGATGATTGGAGTGACTAAGATGTCATTTGCCCTAATTTGAGAGACGATTTATTTGTTGCAACCATGGAAGGCGATTTCAAGCTCTTATAAAATGTGGGCTAGACATATATAAACCCACTGAAATTAAAAACAATCTAGCACAAATTTGTGATCTGCAACGTGAAATCTAAAACCTCCATCTTAAGAATTTTCAATTCAAATAAGCAGTGAATAATTGTGATAAATTCGAAAATAAAACAACTCGATGCATACCTTGAAAGAGTCGTTGAACTGGAAATTATACATATTGAGACCGTCGTGCATAAAATTGAACACTTTTATCTGTCATTTCAACATTCTCACAATTAACTATCAGAATTTGTTCGAGATATGTATCTACCAGATTGCATCTGAAATGTGTACTGAGTAGGGTATAGAAAATATAATAGAGTATAAATAGAATTTTAATTATTGAAAGAGGACAATTTCGTCTCAATACTTTTTACAATAAACTCAACTGCTTTTTTAGCATGGTCCAATCGTAAATTTCAAATAATCCACATCAAACATAAGTTGAACTTTTGTGTATATTATCGGTGTCACCAAATTGGGTGGAAAAACATGTTGAATGCATGCATTTTCATTTAGTGAAATAAAAAGCATCAAGAGAATTATGGGCTCTCTCATTCACATCACCAAATCCAAAGTCTTTTGAGTGTTATTATTTTTACTTTGTTGGATAATAAAAACATTGACAGCTCTGTGCCTTATTTGGTAGTAACTCCAAAATGCAGCTGTGAAAATCAATAAGCTTTCATTTCTCGGGGGAAAGATAATGTTTGTTGTCATTCATGAATGTACTCCTTTTCTTAATTAATTCCATCACATTTAAAAAAAAAAAAAAAAGTTTATGGCCCTCAAATTAATTTATGTGTTTTTATTTTATTAATTATGTTAGAATTAAAAATACATGAACTATTAAATTGATAATTTTACAATATTTTTATTAACTAATTTCGTTTTAACTACTAAAACATTTTTTAAAATTATTGTTACTTGTTTCTAGTATATATATCCCCTCTTTCCATACCTCTATATTGAAACACTGATGAATTAAAAGTTACAAGTAGGCCGTAGCATCATATAATTCAATTATGTACAACTTTATCATGATTGAGTTGCATCCATGCAATATATAAATATAAATAAATTTACTCAGTGTTTATGGTGTTCGATTCTTCTTTTCATTATTTCCCTTGTATAATTATTATACTGCCCTTTATGGCCATTCAAAGTTGGTGGTAAAAAAGCCTAAATTCAAATGTATGTACTCCCTCGTTTTATGCACACTTTTATCGACACGGAGATTAAAAAAATGGAATAAAGTGATGTGTAGGGTAAAATAAATGAGGAGTATTATTGGTAATTCATTGACTAAAATGGAAGAGATTTAACTAAAAAAAATTAGATTTGAGTAAAGGTAAAATAAATGAGGAGTATTATTGGTATTATGATTTATCAAAATTGTGATTTGCGAAACAGTGTATGATGATAATATTTATCTAGTGAATATCCCAAACATAATTAATGTTTCACATGTGAATAAAAAAATTGAATTGCCGACAGTTCCAAAATTAATTCGATATTAACACTCAGATTCGGACTTTCGGAGGTAGTCACACTCAAAAAAAAAGTTGTAGAATTTTAATTGCCTACGATTTGTATTTAGTAGATAAGCACGAATTTACTTCCATTTTTCTTTATTATTCATTATAAACATTAGATCGTATATATGTCATGTTTTCAATTTTTCATATTTTAACTGAAAAATCAATGTACATTTAAGTTTTTTATTTTCGTCTGGCAAGTATATAAAAGGATGCAGTTTAAATAGAAATGATTCAGTCTTTATAAACGAAAGTACATGTCTGAACACACTAAAAAAAATTATGAGACTTTCTCACGAAAAATAATCAATTAGACGGTGAAAAAAGTTGTCACTTAAAAAAATCAATTTAAAGGTAAAATTATCATTTTTGGTAAAAAATAAAATACCAAAAATAATTCGGAGTATATTTTTTTACTATAAAAGTGATATAATTCTATTTAAAAATGTCAACGTTTTCTCCAATTTCATCGGACTATTTCATTAAACTGTCTTATACAAAACTTGTTCTTAAAACAAAATTTAACGTAAGGCGGAATTAAAAAAAAAAAAAAAAAAAAAAAAATTTAACGTAAGGCGGAATTAAGATGTATATTTTGTGTGTATTTAATATTTATTACTAAAAGTATAAGATGTGTTCCCGGAAAAATAAAAAAAATAAATCTAGAAAGTATAGGGGCAAATTTTTTTATTTCCCCCATCTGAGTAATTGATATGCATATATAGCGTTTCACTATTTCTTTGTCAATTGTCATCATTCGTAGCTGTATTCAATGGATTGCATTTCTGCAGGAGATGGGTCAATTTTTTTGGTCTTTTTTTCTTTTTTCACATGCACGAATTCTGCTTCTATAATTTGGCTTTTGACTTGGCACTACATACTCTCCTCTTTAATATTAAAATAAAATAAAATTGCGAATGTAAACAAATAATTAGAAAAATATGAGCGAATATTCAAAATTCGCAAATCAATAAATGAAACGCGTCTTAACTTTTTAACTTTGCAACTACTGTACTTATTGTGTTTATATAGAAGCTACATTATGAATTATGAACAACTTTATTTAACTTGGGTAGGTGTATGTAATAATTTAGACATAGTAGTTAATTCTTCGTTGGCCATCTGGTCCAAACTTGGCTTAATTAATCACCTAATCTAGTCTTTTGGTTGTCTAGTGTATACTATTTTATAATTAAAATTAAAAAATAGTTACATTAACACCTATGTTTTTGTTTTTTTTTTAAATACGCTTGGTGATAATTTAACAACTAAAATAGTAGATAAACTGGAATTTGGAATAGAGAAATCAAATTAATTCATTAATTGTTTTTATTTTATTTTTTGCCAAATTCATTAATTATTTTTATTTAGTGACAATTTCATACCGACAAATCACAGACACATATAAATACGCTGTCGTACTTCAACTTGTGTATCCAAAATGCTACAGCCTACACTCTACAGTAGACAATTAATCTGGCATTTTGTTGATGATATATATATTCAACTCAATATAAATCTATAAATGGTCTGTTTTTAGCTACAGACACTGTTGTACTCATTGGAAATCAATGCAATCATGTCCTAATGCAGCTCGAATTTTCAAGTTATATTTGACTAATTAATTTAATTTGCCCCATACAGTATATAATTCTTTTGCAGTAGAATATTATGTAATGAAAAATTAGAATCAATCCGATGCATTTAACAATTGAAAATGTCATATATGATAATTAAGGGCTAGCTTCCCCTTTAGACCGATCTCATCTCTCAAACATTTATTTATATTTGTTTTATTATCCAATTATAGTGGTCACATGCTAATCAACGTAGAAACTGCTTATAGTGTAGATTATTAAGAAAATGCCAAAAAAAACAAATAAGAGATAGTAGAAAATAATAATTGTGTGTGTTAAGTTTTAGGGGTGATTCTTTGCACAGAACATGTTGTGCTCGTTTTAGCCCCAAACAAAAAAACAACTTCACATGAATGGATCCTTCATTGTTAGCATAACGACATGCGTAATCATGCACCATATTAATATTTAATATTAATATATTTCTAATTAAATTTACATCAATGGCATTATTATACATTGTAAGACTAGTCAATTAACTAGCACCACTCGGCCACAACAAATCTTAACTTTTAAATCATTTTATTAGGGCACAATATACCATGATAAAAATTAAGTCAAAGATTTGAGGATGATATGCCACATGGTAAATCTTGCTATGTGCAATACTTTGCATGTGATGTAAGAAATTAAATTACGATTAAGCAAATTTGGTGCGATTTTTTTTTTAATTATAAAAACAATCCTAAAAAGAATTGGGCTTCATTGTTAGATGTGTCATGGCATATATTCAATTTGACAAGTAACTAGAACCATAATTCTTATGCATTCGTTTTCAATCTACATGTTTTGTTGGTCTTCTTTTTAGTTTGTAGTAGTTTGTCTAGGAGGGGCCATATTATTGAAGTGAAGTGCACATTCATATCACTCCAACAAATGGGCCGCGGAAGAACCTAAAAACTTTTTGAAGATGGCCCACCCATTTCTCATGAATTTTACAATAACACGAAGATCCATAAAAAAAACGCGATGACTATAATGAAATCGACCAAAAAAAAAATCATGGGTGAAAAAAACCCACACGTACCGAACGTGGAAAGTCTCACCAAGAAGAGGTTGCATGGAGACATAAAATAAATACTAAAAGAACTACGACAAATTAAAACAACAAAAAACTATACTAAGTGAAACAAGAAGGACAGTTCTTATGGTAGTCACATTTTACAAAGTGACTACACAGTCACTTTGTCGAATCGCGCCATGTGGCGTCGTAACGACCTGCTACCTGTTATACAAGTTTAAGTTATTTTTAGCATTATTTAAATTTTATTTTGTTATTTACTATATTACCCTTCTTTTATTTAAATTATTTATAAGAAAGTTTAATTTATTAAAAATAATAAAATTACTATCCTACCCTTTTAATACAAATATTAATAAAATGACTATCCTACCCTCTTAATACAAATATTATAATTTTAAATTTAAAAAATCAAATAAACAAATTGCAGAATAATGCATTAGAGTTCCTTTCCGCTTACTTTTCTTCTCCACAGGCCACAACGATGTTATGTTTCTCCCCCAATTTCATAATAATACTTGAAATTGAAATTAGGGTTCCTTTCTCCCAATTCCATTGTTCATAAATTGCGAATGAATTGGAATCGTTTATTTATCCCCCAATTCCAACGTTCCTATGTTGCAAAGTGAATTCAATTATCCTAAGTTACAACGTTTATTTCTCGCTCAATTCCCGATTTTCGTCGACGGTCGCTGACTCCAAGAAGGCGGACAGAGATATTCGCCGACGGCCGCTCACGCCAAGAAGCAGGACGGAGATATTCGCCGACGGCCGCTCACGCCAAGAAGCAAGACGGAGATATTCGCCCACGGCCGCTCATGCCAAGAAGCAGGACTGAGATTTCCTCCGACGGTTGCTCTCTCCAAGAAGCAGGAAGAAGACTTTCTCCGACGGTCTCTCACTCGAAGAAGCGGGAAGATGATTTTCTGTTTCTCCGACTGTATTGCATGTGAACCCCAGCGACTCACTACCCCTCCGACTCCCTTCGCCAAGCCCTAACATCGGTTGAAATCTCTCTGTGTTGTTTCTCATTCAGCTTCCAACTTATCATTGGAGAAACAGTGCCAACTCACTACCCCTCCGACTCCCTTCGCTAAGTTTGAGTGTAGAACTCAATAAATCGAGCATAGAAATTGTAAAGAAAATCAATTAGAGAAAATCGAAAATACTAACCTGGTTTTCAAAATCAGTGCGGCTGAAAGGCGGTGGCGGTGGCGGCTGAAAGGCACGATGATAGCAGAAGGCACGATGATAGCAAAATGCACGATGATAGCAAAATGCACGATGATAGCAGAAGTGAAAACGCATGCTAGATTTTAAGGATTTTGTAGGTCCCCAAAGTTGAGTTAATAACAAGTAAGCTAGTGAAAATGTCTAGAGGGGGGTGAATAGACTTTTCAAAAATCTATCGAAATATCAGAATACAATATGCGGAATAACAAAATTAATCAATGAGCCCAATCTAAGTTTATACTCAACTTATTAAATTCGAGAACTCTGTTCTATACTCAACTTGTCTTGTTTAGTTATGTGTGTAAACAATTAAACAGTTAAGAAATTAAAACAGTAAAGTAAACAACACAAACAATTTATAGTGGTTCGACAACTTGTCTACGTCCACTCTCACAAACCCAGTTGTGATGTTTCCACTAAACTCTTCCAATCGAGTACAAAGTGTATTTTCCTGTGATTTTAAGTCCCAAGAAGAAGACTTAGATCTTCAAAGACTATACCACCAGATACGTCTTATGATCTTACTAGAAATTTAACAAGTATCTAGCACCTTGATAAAACAACAAAAAAAACTAAAAACTTATTCAGTTGTAGTCTTCTGATTCTTCACTTCACTTCTGACTATCTTTCTGAACTTCAATGAACTCTGTGAGTAAGCTTCAGTATGTATCAATATGTAGCTTCAGTATGCGTAGTTGTAGTAACAGTAGTCTTCAAATGATAAACACCATGAAGTATTTATAGACTTCAATCTTCAAGAACTCAGGTAGTTGTAACCAACTCTTCTTGAAAACTAACTTTAACTGAATCTTCTTATCAATCCACGCGTTTCTTGTTACGAATTAGTTATTCCCATAACTAACTTCTTCATTCTTACCTTTACATACGTTTGTTGTAACTAACTTCAAGTTGACTTGTCTTGTGTAGTCTAGTAGATGCACTTGTCTTGTAGTCCATCAGTCTTGAGTAGTAGACTTCAACTCTTCTTCTTCAGTCTTCACATGCGACCTTCAATAGTAGACTATACTAATCCTAACAAGACTATTACATTACATTAAGCTTGTAGCTTAGTCAACTTATAAACTATACAATCAATCTATTACATTCAAAAATCATGAGCTCTATACAACAATTATCATAGCTCAATAACAATCTAACATATACAAATAGCATATATGAAGTACTTATAAATCTGTACTTATCTTTTAATATAAAACAGTACTTGTCTTTCATGTGAACTCTACTGATCTGTTCAAGATGACTTCAACTCAACTAGACTAGATTAGTCAACACTTAGAAAATATTCAAACTATTTTTGGCTTATCAAAACTTCATCTTTCATCAATATGTAGGACTTGTCTAGGATTCATATCCCAACAATTTCCCCCTTTTTGATGAAGCCAAAACTACTTGAATCTTTTCTCAACAGTAGACTAGTTAAGTAGTTATCTTGTTCTTAACATCAAATAGTACTTTATATTTTCATTCATTCAAAATAATACCAGTAGATATTACACATAAAATATCAGAGTAAAAACAACAATATTATATAAGAATTCAACTAATCTGAAAGAGTACCTCCTTCTGGATTTGGAACACAGAAAGCATCTATGAGTCTCTTATGATTAATCCTTACATGATCTTCATCTTCGATCTTTTCTTTATCCAACAGCTCTTCTTCAAACTTTTTGATCTGATTCATATCACACCTTTTTCTAGAGCTTGTCATAGGACATTTCCATCTTGGAAATTCAGGAACACGAATATTGAAGTTTGCTCCAGCAGATATCCTTAAGATCAAATTCCTAAGCATTCTGTTCTGACCTTCCATGAACCTGTCAAACAAGGAATATAATTCATCTGATCCTTCAGCATCACCATATTTCCGAATAATCCAGTGATCAAGTTCCCATTGTCTCTTCACTTTCATCCATTCAGCTCGATGCTCTTTGTCTATGAAGTGATCAATGAACTTGTCTTCCATTTGTTCTTCATCAGCCTTTAACTTCTGCAGATTCTCAATATGTCTACCAATTTTCTTCTTACTTGCATAATGAGTTTCATCATCTGGATCAGTAGACCTTTGTTTCTTCTTAACTATTGCAACAGGCTCTTCAATAACTAACTTTCTTTTAACCTGTCTGGTCCGAACCTCAGCTTCAGAAGATGATACAACACCTTTGCCTTTCAACTTTTTCAGCTCATCTGCTCTAGCTTGTTCAACTTCAGCAGTCTTGACTAGCCTTCTCTTAGGCCTTCTGAGCTCTTGAATTGCTTCAGCAGCTTCCTTAGCTTCTGGTTCAGCAGACTTCTCAGTATCAACTTCAGCAATCTTCTCAACTTTACTGATCTTTTCCCCCTTTTTGGCTTCATCAGCCTTGAGAGTGAAAAGACTAGCAAATCGAGTCATCTCTTCTTTCACAGCTTCCTTCATCATATTAGAAGCTCTTTCAATCTGCCTTTGGTGAGAACCATTTTGACTCAGCTTATCTAGTTTGGTCGCCACCAACTCCAGCTTCTGAGTAGATAAGTTCAACTCATTCTTAAAATGGGTTGCAGTCAGACGTAGCTTCCGGTTCTCCTCAGTCATAGCACTTATTATCTCTTTTGCTTGTGCTAACTGATCAAAGGCTTCCTTTCTCTGAACATCAGCAACTTCGATTTTAGCTCTATAGACTCTTTCCATCTTCCTGGATTCAGTAGCTAGAATACGAACAAAATCAACTGAGCTCTTCTCAGAATATTCCACCTGGTTCTGGAGAAATCCTTCAATTTGATTGAACATCTCTTGTCTGAAATCGTTGTCCAACTGGTTGACTTCATTGATGATCATCTCCTTTGAACTTGTCACAAGGACACTATTCTGTTCAATAAGAGTCTTCTTAAGATCAGTCTTGAGAAATTCATCGATAGACAACGTGATGACAGATTTCAATTCTTCCTTCAATTCATCTATTGAAGCAGCTGGGATAGCATTAGACGACTGAGCTTCGACCAACACTTCTTCCTTTTCAATCAGTTCATCCTCAGTGAACATGACTGCTTCAACAAATTCTTCATCTTCTTCGCCTAAATCAAATGAAGTTATTTCTTCAGCTTCGTCAGCTTCATTAGTAGACATGTTGTCCATTTCCAAAATTGGTTCAGATGTCTGGATAGCAACTTCAGCAACATCTGGCTTAATCTCGTCTTCTACCAGATCTGTTTGAGTACCAGCGTCAAATGAGAACTCATCTTCCAGAACGCCATCAGGAATACTCAACAACTTTTTAACCAGATCAACCAAGGCTTTGCGAGGGAATAGTTCGGAGTGATCCTTAACTCCACTATTTTCTTTCTGTTCCATCTCCCAATCCATGAAATTGGAGATTCCGCCCATGCCTTGAATGACCTCGAAAAGATCATCTGTAGCAGATTTCTTCAGGGAAAACCAAGTGCAAATCCGCACTAACTTCTCAAACTGTTCCGAGGCAGTGTCAATGTCAAGAGTCGAGAGCTGCTTCTTCAAATTTCTGGATACTCGAGCACGAATTCTCTTCTCTCGCATACACATCGGATAATAAACTAAGGATTCAAATCTAACATCAGACGAGTTCTGAGTAGGTGGGGTCCCTAACTCAGCTGTTGCAGTGGCAACTGGCATTTTGTCTGAAGTAGATGGGTTGAGAGGTTCAACATTTTCTGTTGAAGGTAGAGAGGGAGTTTGGATGGTGGTTTCTGGGAGCTTTAATGTGGCTTGGTCAGGTGTGACAACTGTCGAAGTATCAGTTGTATCTATTATGGGAGTGTTTTGGGGTAGACTGGCTCTAAGCGGTAATGCCGCCAGTACTTGCGAGGTTGAGGGTTGAGGTCTAGGACTAGATCGATGTGATCTAGCCTTGGTTCGAACAGAAGAAAGAGAGAGAGGAGGAATTGACAATTCTTGAGTTGAGGTACCAACCTGAGAACTCGACTCGTCTGGTTGAGCAGGGGAACCAATTCTGACTAGTCGATAGAGTTGGAGATCTTCAGCACCAGTCTCCTTTTCTTTTCCAGACTCTTTCTCAGATTGAGTTGCTTCTGAGTCTTCAGCACTCGACTCAGCTTGTGCGGCATCCTCTGATTTTTCATCATCCGACTCAGCTTCCGAAGAACTAGAAGAGTCAGCATACGGCAAAACTGCTGAATCGTCAACCTGAACTTGCCTTGGAGCAGATGGCCTTGTGGCAACTTGTTTCCTCAGTGCCTCCGTTCTCAGATAGAATTTCAACGGATGAAAAGGCTTACCTTGGCTCCAATCAGACTTGTTTGGCAATAATAGAGGTAGCAAGATACTTAGCTTGTTGCCATATCCAACAACATTTGATACAATCCAACTGCGAGAGTCGGTATCAACCCTAACACTTCGTTCAAAATACATCATTCGATCAGCGATCAATTTGAACCAATTTCCCTCCGTAATTCCGTCATAAATTGCAGCCATCACCCTTGTCTTTGCTTGAGTGACCGCATCATGAGAACCGGTGGCACATAGTAGCATCTTGCTTGCTATGTCCAATAGAGTGCGATATTTCTCCAATAGTTCCGATTTCTTGACGGCAGGGGCTTTACCATCTGGTTTGAGCCTCATCCTTTTTCCACAAAAGATGCTCAAATACCTCATTTCTTGACCAGTGGCATAATTTTCCACATCAATCGATCCGATGGGCAATTTCAAATGCCTGAACAAGACCTCACGAGTGATTTCAACACGACTCGTTCCAATGAAGGATTCAATCACATCTCCTCGCCTTGTGGCGTTGGCATAGAACAGCAACACCTCTTCTTCCAAGACGACTTGTGGAAAAGCCTCCAGATAAGGCTTTAGTCCACATCGAGAGCATTTGTCGATGATTTCTTGATTACCAGCAGTGTGAACCCCTTTGAAGAACATTGAGGGTTCCACATGCACCTTGCCTTCAGTGATGTACCTACCAAGATCAAATCTTGCTTGCATGTTAGTTCTAACATCGAAAAGTGAAGCAATCGACATATTTAGTGAGTAGTGTAAGAACAGGGGGGGGGGTTTGATCTTGATAAGAATTTGAGAGCTATAGAAGGGGAGTTATGAAATCGTGAGTCGAGTTGTGTGAGTATGGTGAGTTTGTTAAGAAACTGAAAAGAAATCCAACGGCCTAGATTGAAGAATTCGATCCAACGGTTGAGACCTTTGGAATTCGGTTACGGAATTGAGAATATTATGTGATTTGATATTGTAAAATTTGAAATCCGGCTCTACTTAATTAGGACAGAGGAGTGAACTCATCTGACCTAGTATAGTTGAGTACGAACTGGGTGTATACACCTCATTAAAATGGGAGTGTATAAATCCAATTCTAGGGTTTTCAAATTCTAGCATTATCTAATTACAATAATACCCTTAATTTGATGTGATCAAACACTTAGCATATTTCAATCAAGAGAAACACTTAGCTTGTCTGTTCGAGTCCATCCAGAACAGACGAGTAGACTTAAGCTTCGCAAGACGAGTTGGCTCAAGTACACAAGACGAGTTCCACCTTCGCCTGTGCCTGTCTATTCTGAACGTCGAACGACTGTATGTACCTATCTCATCATTTTCAATGTGTAATCGTAGGTACAGGTAGAGTAAGATAAATAAGATGAATATCAATCTAAAGCAATGATCAAGGTTTCGAACAAGATGACCTTTAACAAACATAAGAGTCAACATAAGGATATTTAAGAAATCAAGGATTCCCCCTTAAATGTTTATTCCCTTAGTATTACCCTCAGCTTTACCAGCTTCCTCATCGGGTTGTTTGGTCATCTAGTCTATCCTTGTATACCTGTCTGTTGCGTGAGTAGTCGAGTGCTCTGGTCTAGTGATCTTGTCTCCTTTTCTTGATGTACCTGTCTGGTTAGGACATGGCTAGAGGCAAGTAGGGTCTAAATCAATTAGTCCTAGACTAATGCTTAACTCACGAAATCGTGCCTCAGCTAATGGTTTTGTAAAAATATCAGCTCTTTGAAAATCAGTATGAATCTTTTCCATGCGAATATCCTTCTTTTCTACATGATCACGTATGAAATGATGCTTCACATCAACATGCTTACAACGTGTGTGCAAAACAGGATTTTGTGTAATGGCAATTGCACTATTACTATCACAGAAAATAGGAACATTTGATTCATGTATGTTGTAATCTCTAAGCTGTTGCATGAGCCAGAGTAGTTGACTACAACAGCTACCAGCAGCCATGTACTCGGCTTCGGTAGTTGAAGTTGCAACACTAGTCTGCTTTTTAGAAAACCAAGATATGAGTTTTGTGCCTAGAAATTGACAAGAACCAGAAGTAGATTTCATATCTATTCTACAGCCTCCAAAGTCTGAGTCTGAATAGCCACTTAAGGATAGATCATCATTTGAGGGATACCATATACCACGATTGATGGTCCCTTTCAAATATTTCAAGATCCTTTTGGTGGTTTCCATGTGACTTTCTTTTGGATTGGCTTGGAATCGAGCACAAACACCAACAGAGAATGCAATGTCTGGTCTGCTAGCAGTTAGGTACAGTAGGGAACCAATTAAACCACGGTAATAGGATTGGTCAGCACATTTACCGTTCTCATCTGGATCCATTCTGTAAGTTGGTTGCATTGGTACGCCAGTAGATTTACAAGTTTTGATCCCATACTTGTCTAGAAGATTTCTAGTGTACTTCGCCTGATTTATGAAAATACCTTCTGGAGTTTGTTTTACTTGAAGACCAAGAAAGTAATTCATTTCACCCATCATAGACATCTCAAATTTACTTTGCATGAGTGTTGAAAAACTTTCACTCAGCTTTTTGTTAGGTGACCCAAAAATGATGTCATTTACGTAAATTTGGACGAGTAAAATGTCCTTCCCTTCTTGTCTTCTGAACAAGGTTCGATCGACCTTGCCCTTAGTAAAACCATTTTCCAATAGAAAGAGAGAGAGAGTGTCATACCATGCTCTTGGAGCTTGCTTTAATCCGTACAAGGCTTTCTTCAATCTGTACACCTGGTTGCCTTTGACTTCGAAACCTGGAGGTTGTTCAACATACACTTCTTCCGCAAGAATACCGTTAAGAAATGCACTTTTGACATCCATTTGATATACAGTAAACTTCATGTGAGCAGCATATGCAAGGAACAATCTAATGGCTTCTAGTCTAGCAACAGGAGCATATGTTTCATCATAGTCTATGCCTTCAGCTTGTGAATAGCCTTGGGCGACTAGTCTAGCCTTATTCCTAACGACTAAATCATTCTCATCTTTCTTATTCTTGAAAATCCATCGAGTGCCAACTACATTATGATGTTTTGGCCTATCGACAAGTTCCCAGACGTCGTTTCGAACAAACTGGTTCAACTCGTCTTGCATAGCGATGATCCAATTACTATCAGTCAATGCCTCTTTAACAGTGGTAGGCTCAATAGATGATAGGAAACAACACCAGCAAAACATAGTTGGACTCGGCTGTTCTTGCGACTCAAAGAGTTGTCGTCTAGTCTTCACACCAATAGTAGAGTCACCAATGATATTTTCAGTATCATGCGCAGATTTTCATGTTTTCCTATTCTTAACAGGAATACTATCATCATCTATATCATGTACAACATCATGCATGTCAACATCATTTGTATCATCAACAGATTTACCAGGAGTAGATGAGTCAACTAGAGCAGGCATGTCAACTGGTCTAGAAGACTTACCTTGAGCACTTACTTTCTCCTTGTCATCAGATTCGAGAGCTTTCATGAATGGATTGTAGGCTTGAACGGATTCATATACCTCTGAATCTTTGTCAGATTCGATCGTTAGATCAGTTACCTTCTTACTGATCTTGTCGGCAGACGAGTCCTGTTGAGATTCATCGAAAACCACATGTGGTGTTTCTTCCACACAAAGAGTTGAGTAGTTGAATACCCTAAATGCGTTGCTAGTCGAGGAGTATCCTAAAAATATCCCCTCGTCTGCTTTAGCATCGAAAGCATTCAACTTGCTCTTTCCATTGTTGTGAATGAAACACTTACAACCAAATATATGAAAATATGAAACTCTGGGTTTTCTACCTTTCCAAACCTCATAAGGTGTCTTGCCTAGAGCCTTGTTGATCGTGCTTCTGTTTTGTGAATGGCATGCAGTATTGATAGCTTCGGCCCAAAACTTTTGAGGAGTGTTGAACTCAGCTAACATGGTCCTACAGGCTTCTTTAAGGGTTCGATTCCTCCTTTCTGCTACACCGTTTTGTTGTGGTGTCCTAGCTGCACTAGTAAGATGCTGGATACCACATTTAGTACAGAAATCTTTAATATAGCAGTTAATGAACTCAGTTCCTTTGTCACTACGAATCTTGACAATGGACTGGTTCTTCTCAACTTGTAACTTCTTCAACAGTTCAGGCAGAAGTGTTTGTGTATCACTCTTCTTGTGTAGAAAGACTACCCAAGTGAACTTAGAATAGTCGTCTACAACAACAAGTGTGTACCTTCTACCATTCAAGGTTGAAGGAGTTATTGGACCATGAAGATCCATATGTAGAAGTTCTAGGACTCTACTAGTTGAGAGAGTAGGAATTGACTTAAAAGAACCTTTAACCTGTTTACCCTGTTGACAGGCCGTGCATACATGTGACTTGTAGTAAACTTCATTGAGAATACCTTCAACAAGGTAATCTCTGGCTATCTTATTAAGAACCTTAAAGTTTAGATGACAAAGGCGTCTGTGCCAGAGCCACCCAAGCTCTTTAGGATTCTTAGTAAGTAGACAGGTGTCCCTCGGACAACTGTTCCAGTTCACTATGTACACACTTCCTTGTCTTACGCCGACTAGTAGGACTGTGTGCGTCCTTTTGTCAATGATTTCGCATTTGCGGCTCTTGAACTGCACCTTGTAACCACGATCACAAAACTGAGAAACAGAGAGTAAATTATATTTCAAACCTTCAACATATGAGACATCTTGGATCTCAACGTCTCCATTCCGGATGTAACCAAATCCTTTAGTGACAGCAGTGGAGCTATCACCAAATATCACTTTTGGTCCTTCTTGCTCATGGTAGCTTGATAAGAGAGCCTTGGTACCAGTCATGTGGTGTGAACAACCACTGTCTATGTACCAGGTTTCTCCTACTGACCCACCCTTCTTATACAAGTCAAGTCGACCCTGCAATGAAGATATTCAATAATTTAGGTACCCATTTGTTTATTGGGGTCCTTGGGGGTTAGTCGTGTTCAGAGGAATCCAAATATACATTGGAGTCTTGAACAAGTTTGATCTTTTAAGCTTTCGCCCATATTTGTTACAAAATAAGACCTTGTTGTCCTTAACTGGCCTATCAGTCGAGTTCGGGTCTACTCTTTGGAGATAGCCTTTCGACTTAATCTCTACTTGAGCAGGCACTGGTCTATGATAGTCAGAGTAGGGCTTGTAAGCATTGGGTCCATACGGTTTATAGACGCGTTTGGGTCTTTCCTCACTAATAATATCATATGACAAAGGTGGAGGATATAGGACAGGTTGTGTACGATATTTCGGAGTTACCTGTCTAGGTCTAGACGAGTAGAGCTGAGACTGCCTTATGAAAGGAGGTCTAGGCTCTTATCGTCTAGTCTGTACCTGTCTAGTACTCGTCTCCTCAGGATACCAGTCCTCGTATCTAACCTGGTTGGGTCGTCCACGATTAGTGGTCCTTTGAAGATTAGTTCTAGGTTGAACAGGCTTGCTGTTACCATTCTTTTTACCTCCCTTGGTAATCGGAATGTTAACTCGAGCTTGTTTAGGTACAGTACCTTTAGAAGGAGTTCCAATATCGTATAACATTGGTCCTTTTCCTTTATCATTTGGCAAAAGTCTTGTTTTAATAGTAGTAGGGTTCTTAATGACTCGAGTAGACGAACTAGATGACTCAGCACCTATACCTGTCTTGTCACCTGGGTCTCTATACCTATCTGACAATTCAAGGTTAATCTTTGAAGAGTTAACCAGGTCAGTAAGTTTGAGATCAAGTGTGACAACCTCGGTCTCTAAGAACTTATTACGTTCTTCAAGTCTATTGCACTTGCTCTTTAAAACATTAAATTCATTTTTCTCAGTTGCATGTGTCTTAAGTAGGTCTTGATATAACCTGTCTGTCAATGCACACTTTTCTTTGAGTTGTCTTAACTCTTCAATCAAGCGTTCATTTAGGACTGTTATATTAGGATCTACTTTGGACTGAGCTTCCTTAAGATCAATGATTTCTTGTTTTAATGCAATGTTTTCATCACTGACTTCGATGAATGCTTGATTAGCAAGTAGAAGGTCGTCTTCAATAGCACTAGTCGAGTGCTGAGGACTACTTCCTACTTCACTACTAGCAGTGTCACTTTCATCAGTTTTTGAATAATCACAAGATTGAAAAGATGTAGCAAATGATACCTCTTGGTCGATTTTAGCCATGCAACATAGGCCATCATCTACTATGAATGCTTCGTCGTGATCTTGATCAGTTGAGTGACTAGATACGGACGATGGCAACTCGTCTGAATCCGAATCAGAGTCATCACTGGCCATCATTGCCTTCTTGCCACGGTTGTATCTACTTTCCCTTCGAGCTTTACGTTCTTCTCGATCGTTAGTGCTCAGGTCTGGACATTCATATATGTAGTGACCTGGCTTTTCGCAGTTGTAGCACAAGAGATCATTAGTAGCCTTTTTAATAGGAGATTTATCCCTACGTTTATCACGTCTATCAGAACGCTGAATCTTCCTATCGTCAGACTCTCTATCTCGCCTATTACCTTTCGAGACTTCGTCTCTCCTTTCGGACGAGTTTCGGTCTCGTCTGGTCTCAGACGAGTTCTTAGAAGTAGACGCTCTATGATCCCTATAGAACTTCTTGTATCTTCCGAAACGTTTATTCAGCCTATCAAACTTTCTAACCATGAGGCTCACCTGATCCTTCAGACTAAGATCAGTATCCAACTCATCTTTCGCAGAGGCAGACTTAGACCTGTCTACCTTAGAGGACTTAGAAGAGCTAGACTTAAAGGCAACGTTCTTGGATACAACATGTTCTCTATCACTACTGGCTAGTGGTTCATCTTCATCTAAATCAAACTCATGAGCCTTCAGAGTTTGAAACATGGTCTCTGCACTCCAAGCATCTATATCTTGGGTATTCTTAACTATCATCTTTACCATTTTCCATCGAGAATCTAAGCTCTTAAGAATCCTAAGATTGATTTCACGAGGAGTATAAGTTTTACCAAGAACTTCAAGGTCATTCATGATTTTAGTGAAACGAGTATCCAGCTGGTCGATAGTTTCGCCAGCTTTCATCCGAAATGATTCAAATCTTTGGACAACAGTGGATAATTTGCTCTCCTTGATCAGGGATGTCCCTTCACAAATGATAGCTAATCTGTCCCACATCTCTTTGGCAGTCTTACATTTTAACACTTTTCCTAGATACTCGTTAGGAAGGGTGTGTAAAATATAATTCTTTGCCAAACTATCCAAATTATTTTGACGCATTTCTTCTGAGGTTAGATCAGACCTTGGTTTCTTGACGAGGGTGCCAATTGGTTTGTCTTTGTCAAGGTTTGCAGTATTTGGAACCATTGTCACGATCGGACCCTCGGTCACAACAGAGATCATTAGATCGTGCGTGGAGCTGAAGATAGCCTCCATTCGCAACTTCCAGTAGTCGTAGTCTTGAACCTGGAACTTGGGTAACTTGTTAGCGCTGATCTCAAGAGACATGATTTCAAGAAATAAGTGCTAAGTAGTTTTATGATCAAGAAGCAGATAGATCAGTAACAGGGAACAAGGAACAGATAGGACAAGTATAGATCAAGAACACGTAAGCAAGTACAATCACGGACCAAGACTTCACCCTTAGTCTTAAGTCGGTTATCAAGAAACAGCAGTTCGAAAACCACTGCTCTGATACCACTTGTAGGTCCCCAAAGTTGAGTTAATAACGAGTAAGCTAGTGAAAATGTCTAGAGGGGGGTGAATAAACTTTTCAAAAATCTATCGAAATATCAGAATACAATATGCAGAATAACAAAATTAATCAATGAGCCCAATCTAAGTTTATACTCAACTTATTAAATTCGAGAACTCTGTTCTATACTCAACTTGTCTTGTTTAGTTATGTGTGTAAACAATTAAACAGTTAAGCAATTAAAACAGTAAAGTAAACAACACAAACAATTTATAGTGGTTCGACAACTTGTCTACGTCCACTCTCACAAACCCAGTTGTGATGTTTCCACTAAACTCTTCTAATCGAGTACAAAGTGTATTTTCCTGTGATTTTAAGTCCCAAGAAGAAGACTTAGATCTTCAAAGACTATACCACCAGATACGTCTTATGATCTTACTAGAAATTTAACAAGTATCTAGCACCTTGATAAAACAACAAAAAAAACTAAAAACTTATTCAGTTGTAGTCTTCTGATTCTTCACTTCACTTCTGACTATCTTTCTGAACTTCAATGAACTCTGTGAGTAAGCTTCAGTATGTAGCTTCAGTATGCGTAGTTGTAGTAACAGTAGTCTTCAAATGATAAACACCATGAAGTATTTATAGACTTCAATCTTCAAGAACTCAGGTAGTTGTAACCAACTCTTCTTGAAAACTAACTTTAACTGAATCTTCTTATCAATCCACACGTTTCTTGTTACGAATTAGTTATTCCCATAACTAACTTCTTCATTCTTACCTTTACATACGTTTGTTGTAACTAACTTCAAGTTGACTTGTCTTGTGTAGTCTAGTAGATGCACTTGTCTTGTAGTCCATCAGTCTTGAGTAGTAGACTTCAACTCTTCTTCTTCAGTCTTCACATGTGACCTTCAATAGTAGACTATACTAATCCTAACAAGACTATTACATTACATTAAGCTTGTAGCTTAGTCAACTTATAAACTATACAATCAATCTATTACATTCAAAAATCATGAGCTCTATACAACAATTATCATAGCTCAATAACAATCTAACATATACAAATAGCATATATGAAGTACTTATAAATCTGTACTTATCTTTTAATATAAAACAGTACTTGTCTTTCATGTGAACTCTACTAATCTGTTCAAGATGACTTCAACTCAACTAGACTAGATTAGTCAACACTTAGAAAATATTCAAACTATTTTTGGCTTATCAAAACTTCATCTTTCATCAATATGTAGGACTTGTCTAGGATTCATATCCCAACAGATTTTAATTCCTTTAAGTTATAATTTGATTTGTTTTTTATTAATTAATTGATTTGATTTATTCTTTTGTTATTAATAACATAAGGGTAAATATGTAATTTGATATGTTACATATTTTGATTACATTAACAAAAATATAATAAATTATTTTATTGTATAAGGATAAAAATGTAAATTTACAATAATATATTTTAATTAATTTAATTTAATTTAATAGAAAATACAAATTTATGATACATTACGACATATTACGACAATACATATCATAAAATTTACAAAAGGTAACGGGTCATCAAATCTAAACCTTTAGATTAGATTTTTAATGGCTTAGATTAATTGACTAAGGTAGTCATTACGACACCCTGACTACATATAGAAGGTCCCAAACAAGAAATCTAACAATAAACTAGAATTAGAAAATAAAGCAGAAAAATGGATCAACGAATAGGCCTACCAATTGTCTTTCCATAAGAATGAAGCATTTTTAAAAGATCGAACTGTTGACCCGAACTATAATACCAAGAAAAAAGTTGTAGTTACGACGACGGTGCGACAGTAAAATGACAGTGCAGCTATGGCGGTGACAGCCGGTGATATCTTTTAGAGGAAGATTTTTCTAAAAAGAGAGAACTAGAGTATAGTGGTAGTAGTAGTGGTGATGAAAATTAGAGTTAAAGTCAAAGCTCATTTTCTTGAATAAATTTGAGAGGAATAAATAAATAACACAATTTTGATAAAGTAAAAGAGTGAGTTTAGGCGTATGCATTTATAAGTTGTCACAATATTTTGTGGATGTATGTTTTAGACAAGTTATATATAACGAGACAACACTCAAACTAAAATCTAAATTATACACCTACTACCATTGGTGCAAATTTCGTGAATGGGGATTATATACAAAGGGAAAGCAAGTCCAGTCCATACCTAAAGAAATAAAGTGGGATTTAATGGATAATGAGTGTGACATTTTTATTTTGACAGATTGTGTTGCATTTGTTTGTTTTGTTCCATCAAAGATCAAGGAACTACCTGTGAGTGTGACCCCCTTACTTTTTCTTATTTTTATTTTTTATTTAATTAATAATTTTTAAATACTTTTTCTTTTGAGTTCCATCAAAGACACGAGCTTCCCGTGCTTGAGAAAAAAAATAAGGCCCAAAATAAAAAGACTGAAATTTAAAAATTTCAAATTAACCTAACAAGTAAAAAGTCTCAAAATTTAAAGACATAAATTTAAAAGAAGGTTAAAAAGTAATTGAGTAAAATAAAAAAATGAGACTCAAAATATAAAAGTCTTAACTGTTTTTATGTTTGTGAATGTGTTAATATAATAACTACTCCGTATTTAAAAAAGTTAAAATACTAACGATTATAACTAAAATTATTAACTTTTTTTTTTTAACAGTCTAAAATTGTTAACTTTATTTGACTCAAAATATAAAAGTCAAATGATGTAGAGAGAGAAAAAAAGAAAAAGGTAAGAAGAGATATGAAAGAAAAAAATAAAAAAGAGATATAAATGATAAAAAGTAGAAAAAGATAGCGTCAAAAAATGAATTAGTAATTTTCGTTTAAACACCTAAAAAAAAGTATTTCTCCGTTCTATAATAAGTGTTGTTTTAGTCAATTTATCTTGTACACAAATAAGTGTTGTTTTAGAATTTTTACACTATTTATTCCCATTATGTCCCCCAATTTGAAAATTATTTAAAATATAAACTTGGAAATAATTAAAGAAGATTGGGTAAAGAATTTGAAAAGATTTGAAAAAAATTAATGTGATCAAAATCTTCATTTATTATTTAAGGTATACCTGTCAATACATACCCTTTCTTAATTCCAACAAATTTCATGAAAACAACACTTATTGTAGAACGGAGGAGGGAGTATATTTTAGAATACTCTTGGAAAGTTTTATAATAATTCTAAAAATCTTTTCATAATCAATATTGGATATAAATCCCAACTATTCATTGAGAAAATTAGTTAGTACAGTATAAATTCATTGAAAAAATTAGTTAGAACAGTATAAAAAATAAATAGTGTCATTTATAAGAAAACGATTGAAAGCGTTAAAATATATATAATTTTTTCACTTTTATTAACAAGTTGCTCAAGAATTTATTTTCCAACAAAATGAAATAATGCCACGCGAGGATGAATATATATTTTTTAATTACACAGGGGTTAAAGAGAAGTTAAATACTTAAATCCTAAATTAGATGAAATATTATTAAACTTTTCCAAAACAAAAAATACCAGTAGTTCATTTTCAATCATAACCCAAGTCAATAATTTAATAAAATTATATCTCAATATCTCTTTTTCATAATTTATATTTTGAATTTATCATATAACAACTTTGTATTAATATTAAAAACTACATCCACAGATTAATTGGTGCCTGAAAAAATATTTAAAGAAAGAAGAGAAGAATCTTAAAAAATGTGGAAGGAAGAAAGAAGAATGAAATCAAAACTGAATCAATGTGGTCCATTAATTCAATAAATAAAATTAAAATGTTGTATATTTTTGTTTTGAAATTGAGAATTTTAAAATTGAAATGTGGAAGTAATGGTCCAATTTTTCCTTCACGTTCTTAATTAGACATCAAAGAAAATTTAAAAAAGTTCAACTTTCTAATAAAAATAAATACACTATTTATATAATAATTCAATGAATTTGATTATTTCGAATACTCTACTTGAAAATCGAAAACAACATATTTTAAATTTAAAACACAAAAATTATATGAAATATTTCATAAATAAAATATAGATATTCAAATTAAGATAAATTTGAGGCAAAAATTTGTGGGTCAGGGTCAATGCGAGTCAACACGGATCAAACTTAATAAAAATATATTTTTTCGATTTCATGTATTGTTTTACTATATGACCAACATATTGTCACTACAAGTTCAAAAATATTTTGGACACTTAATTTTTTGGGCGAATTCTCCCGAATATTTTTTGACATGTAATATTACACTTTTTAGTCTTGTAGTGATAATACATTAATATTTTAACATTGTATTAACCATATATTTGTCATGTAATAAATCACTTTGTTTATGAATTTTTTAAGCGACTTGAATCTAGATTTTTTATCCGCGATTTTTAAAAAATATTTTAATTAGACATATATCATGTGTTAAATATTCACAAAATATTGTTAAATTAAAATAATTCAAAACATCTTTTTCCACCGAAGAATTTATAATTCCACAAAGCATGTATACTGGAGTATGTTATACTCCAAAATGGGAAAAATTTAAAATATAATTAAGAAAATAAAAAATAAGCTGACATGGCATAGATGGGCCAATCAACTTATTTGAAATGCAATGGGGTTTTGCCACGTGTCTATCCCCACCATGAAAAAAATCTTCCCCCAAATAAAATCATCATGAATTTTTTTTAAAACCCTCACACAGACAGAGCCACCCCATTTCCATTCCCGCTGTTTCCTCTCCATCTCCATTCTTAGCTTCTGTCTTCAGATTTCTTCTTTTTTCCCTTCAGGAGTTCAAATTTACAGAAATATACACAACAAAACATTAGCTACCCCTGTCAATTTTAAGATTTAATTGGGGAATCTTGAGAGAAACCCTAGTTCTTAAAGAACCCTAATTCGGCTAAACCCTGTCTGACTTCTCTACAGAAGCATTAAACTAGTCCGATAATTTTGTGGGTTTTCTGAATTGGTGCTGAAAAGACTGGAAATGGAGGGAACTCCTCATCCGCATCCGATACCAAGAACTGTGGAGGAAGTCTTCAACGATTTCAAAGGCCGTAGAGCTGGCCTCATTAAAGCTCTTACAACTGGTATTTTTGTTCGTTTTAATTTTTTTTACCATTCCTCAGAAGAAAGTTGACTTCTTGTTCATTATTTTGAAAATATATTTGCTTGTTTATTAATTTAGTATGCTGTGCCCTTGTTTTATTCTGTGAGATGTGCATGGATTTCGTTTTTGTAAATGTGTGCAGATTTTTCACATTCCTATTGTATGTGCTCCTCCGTGTCAGTGTGTGCAAGAAGCTCTGTGGGATACTTTGATTGATCATTACAATTCAGGGGTCTAATATTCACAGGTTGTATTCTTTTGGTGTCTTGCAGATGTGGACAAATTTTACAAGCAGTGTGATCCTGGTAAGTTTCTTCTTTTCTATTTCCGCAAGTTTAGCACGCATTTATTATTACATAACTTTGACCATCAGCAATTAACGCACCTGTAATTTTGTCCGTGACAGCGCACATGTTTTATTTGAATGTTCTAGTAAACAAGTTAACTTCAGAATTTAATTGGTTAATGTGTACTTTATCACTATGCATCAAATTTAGTGTAATTTGTCGTATTGTCCTCGTGTTGATTAGTGGCTCCTGAATTTGATGCGTAAATCCACGTGCTTTATCTTTGAGCCTTAGTTCTGCATTTTCTGTTTATTATTTACAATGATTTGCCTTATTGTCCTCGTGTTCATTAGTGGCGCCTGAATTGATGTGTAAATAACCACGTGCTTTATTTTTTATCTCTTTCTTTTAGTTCTGCATTTTCTGTTGCGCTTTCAGAAGAAGTTATCAACAAGAAGTCATTTTTCAGAATGTGCCAGACAGGTTTCCCCGTCATAGGTGCTAGACCGAAAAATGTTCGTACAAGTGGATTCTCTTGATTGCTCTTATAAAGATTTCCATTTGCTCAGCTATGGAATCACATTTCAGTTTAGTTGAATTTTATTTCACTTTGTGGTTTTTGAGTGAGGAGTTAGGCTTTTATTTCTGAGGAACCTAAAGCATTTTTTTATTATTGTTTAATTAAAAATAGTACTACCTTCAACACTATCTGGGTAACTTCAACAGGCCATACTAGAACATATCATCATCTGAAATATTTTTCTGATTTGGGTCATGGGGTATGAACCTGCAGCCTGTGTGCTTCATTCTAGTTTTTGGGCACATATATTTTACCTAATGTAGCTGCAGAAGTTTGAATTTTCCACTCATTTTCGATCACCCTATCATTTATAAAATTAACAGATTGGTGATTTTTATGGTCCTTGTAAATGCAAAATGCTGATCCGGAGAATGGGAGAATGTTTTTCGCACGGCACTATTGATGTTTAGATGGTATATATAGGGAACACATGTTTCAAGAACACTTGTGGCTTAACATTTTCTTCCTTTGGGATCTTCCGTGTTTAATACTAGATAATAGATATACGATGAGATAGTTGGTGTTTCTGTGTGGGATGTTTTTAGTCAGCAGTCAGAAACATTTTTCTGCTTGACACATGGACAATGGTCATTTTGAATATTTGTGTCATTAATATTAAATGTCGACTTAATCTTATGGTTGCATCAGTATTTTTCCGCTGATTGTGTACTGTTTGATTCTTATTTGGTGTCTGCATCTCAGTTGTTCTGCTATTTCTGTTACGGCTACTGCTGCTATGAGATCTTGGCATTCTGTTTTCTGAACATTAGTTTGAAAATGTATTGGCATAGCTTTTGATTGTTCAATGAAAAACCCAGTTTGTACCCGTATTTGCACGATTTTGATAGCATATTGTGTGACCTAATAGGAGTACTTGGTGGTTTAAGATATGGTTTTTTATCTTGTTAATTTAACTCTTTCCAACTGAAAGGCTGAAAAACTGTCATGAATGACACCTTATTATACTTGAGGGAATCTAAATGATCTCCCTCTGCATTAAGTTTTTCTGTCATGATACTTAGGAATTTAAATTATCTGTCACTCTGCCTAGTGTTAAATGGTATGCATGTTTTGAGTAGATGAATTAATCAAACTGTAGGAGCTGACGTTTTTTCTGCATTTATCGACACTTGCAGAAAAGGAGAACCTGTGCCTTTATGGGCTTCCAAGTGAGACATGGGAAGTCAACCTGCCTGTCGAGGAGGTGCCGCCTGAACTGCCTGAGCCAGCACTTGGAATAAACTTTGCCAGAGATGGGATGCAAGAAAAGGACTGGTTATCTCTTGTTGCAGTTCACAGTGATTCATGGCTGCTTTCTGTTTCATTTTACTTTGGTGCAAGATTTGGATTTGGCAAAAGTGAGAGGTAAATGCCTCCAATAGTCAACTAATTTAACGATTTAGTTATTTATCCCGAAGATACACAATATCCACATCATCTCCTACAACTTATGCTTTTAGGATTATCTTAGTTGTGAAAAGAAAACTGTTTTACTATGACACAGTGGTGTGAAGGTAATCTCAAACCCATGTGAAAGCTTAATCTCAAACCCATGTGAAAGCTTAACCTGATGAAGTGCATTGCCCTAGCGGTGAGAGTGCTTTACATCTTCAGTAAAAGTGTACAGCCTTTTGGTGACGACTCTTTAATTTCCTTCGAGAACTTCTTGGGCAAATGGATGCGCTGTATCTAATTTTTGCTGTTCTCTGTATACCAGGGTTGTGTGTGGGATGTTCTCTTTCATCTCATGTCCTCTTTAGTTTTGAGGTTCGGTTTAAATTTGTATGTGAACTCTTCATTGAGGACTAAATGCCAAGTTAGATGTTTTGTTTGGAGGCATTGTAATCAAAATGTTTATTAAAACTGAATGTATGGAGTGCCACTTTATAAATAGAAGTAGCCATAAAATAAAATAAATGTAAAACTTGGTGGGCATGATGAACTCCATCTGAATTCTTAAATATCAGGATCTACCTTGAGAGAAAATGGGAAAATATGATAAATATTTTCTTTCATGTCTTGCATTATCTGCCTAAATTACACTGAAATCTTGATTTCGTACAGCATGTAATCTGTGCATAGTGAAGTGAGGGTTTCTAGGAAATGCATGCTTAGTTTAGGGCTCCCTGCATTGCTGGCTTCTGCATAGAAATAAATGATCTCTTTTGTTGGAAATTGGGTTTGTACAGGAAGAGGCTTTTTCAGATGATAAATGAGCTGCCAAGTGTATTCGAAGTTGTCACAGGAGCTGCTAGGCACGCAAAGGATCAGGCTACTCCCCAAAATAACAGCAGCAAGAACAAACCTGGTGGCAGAATGGTAATTACTGGTTTACTTGTACGACTCACCTTTTCAGTCACATCTGCACATCTTTTTAATTTTTTCTATATGTTTTTATTTAATCCCCCACCAGCCATCTCGACAGCCTGAGCTTCAGCCCAGAGGAGTTAAGATGTCGGCACCAGAGGATGAGGATGAGAGCGGAGAGGAGGATGATGATGAAGATGAAGAAGAAGATGAAGATGAGCAGGGAGGAACGCTATGTGGGGCTTGTGGGAACAATTATGCCAACGATGAATTCTGGATTTGCTGTGATATTTGTGAAAGATGGTTCCATGGAAAGTGTGTGAAGATAACACCTGCCAAAGCTGAACACATCAAGCACTACAAATGCCCTACTTGCAGTAACAAGAGAGCAAGAGTTTAATCATCACAATATTGGAACTCCAGGAGTGTCAAACACAATCATAGATCGAGGTTTAGAACTGTTAATCCTGACGTTTCAAAGTTGAAGAACAAGTGTTCTTCCCCAATTTTCAGTTATGAATTAGTGGGATATTTTATTTAAAGAACAAGTGTTCTTTTAAATTGTACTTTGGATATCTTGTGCAAAAAATATGTTCTAATCTTATAGTGGGATATTTTATTTAAAGAAAAATTTCCATCTTTATATCTACCCTTATCATGTTTTCTTCTTAAATTTACCAATAGTCATTGCATGAACAAGCATTATCCTTAAAACAATGAAATCTGTTGTTATCCCTCACAATGATCTCTCTTCCTTCAACCTCAGAAATAATCTTCATCGCAGCGTGGCAATCCCAGCAAATCCGCATGTTCTTCACCACTCTTATAACACTTCCAGGTTCACTAACAAGCAAACCGAAACAAACAGCCAATTTCTCACTATGAGTACCCACCATCTCTTCCTTTTCTTCATCTTCCACATCTCTCAACACGTTGCTTTTATCAGCTACATATCCTGCACTTTGCATTTTCCTTTTCAGTTGTGCCAATTTATCATATATCTCATATGATCGTTCATGTGAGCAGTCGCCTACTATAAACTTGTGCACCTTCGTATCATACTCAACCCAGCTCCACCCTGTTGTCTTCACCACTCCTCTTGTCTTCATCAATCCCCTGATTCTATCAACCTCTTTCCACTTCCCGGAAGATGCATACATGTTTGAAAGCAGAACATAATTCCCTGAATTTTCTGGTTCGATCTCAAAGAGCTTGTTTGCAGCAACCTCCCCAATGTTGACTCTTCTGTGTATTCGGCTGGCATTTAGAAGGGATCCATATATTCCTGCATGTGGATTCATAGGCATTTCTTCGATTATTCGTTTTGCTTCGTCCAGTTTCCCCACTCGTCCTAGCAAATCCACCATACATGCATAGTGATCTGCATCTGGATTTTTTATTGATTCAAACACCTTTCGAGCTTCATCCAACATCCCCGAATGACTACATGCTGTTAGAACTACAATGAACGTGATTCGATCTGGTTCAATGCCTTGATGTCTCATTTTCTTCGTCAGTTGGAGGGCTTCAATGCCATTGCCATGAGCAGCAAAACCCGCAATCAAAGCATTGTGGGAGACCACATCTCTTTTCTCCATCTCATAAAAGATCATCTTAGCTTCATTCATGCTTCCACACCTGGAGTACATAAAGATGAGAGAGTTGTACCCTGATAAACTTAATTTTATACGGTTTGTCTTGACAAAGTCCAGAACCCAATTGCCTAGCCCTAGAGCCCCTAGATGGCCACAAGCTGAAATTACACTCACCATGGTCACTTCATCGGGCATTATCATGTGATCGTTTATCATTTCTTTGAAGAGTTCGATAGCTAGCGATGATTGCCCGTTTTGTGCATAGCCTGCTATCATTGAGTTCCAAGAGATGACATCCTTTTCAGGCATTCGATCAAAGAGGTCTCGGGCTGCTATCAAGTCCCCAGCCCTCATGTAAGCTGAAATCATAGAATTCCAAGTAACCACAGTCCTTTTCACTCCTAGTTCGTTGAATATCTTTCGAGCCGTCTCAAGGCGCCCACACTTGGCGTACAAGTCAAGTAGTGCAGTCTTCACAAGTTGGTTCGACTGAATTACCGCACTGCGCTCAAGCATCTTTACCACCGCGTCCGCAAGTGCAGGATCACCACGCGATGAGCATGAAGAAATAACGGCAACCCATGTCGTCTCGTTCAGGCAAATCCCAACGCTCACCATTTCACGAAACAAACTTAAAGCCTCTTCCGAGAATCCATTTTGTGCATACCCTGAGATCATGGCATTCCATGTAACCACACTTTTATCAGGCGTTCGATCAAAGTAGCTCCTAGCACTCTCCAAATCCTTCATCTTCGAGTATCCACTAACCATGGTAGTCCACGAGATCACATTCTTATCCGGCATCAAATCAAACAACCTCTTAGCCTCATCTACGGACCCCCAATTCCAATACCCCGAAATCATCACATTCCAATCCGCTAAACTTCTCTCACTCATTTCATCGAACACCTGGCGTGCTGCCTCAACAGGCCCGTATTTCCCATACACATTTATCAACGCATTGCGTATATACGTCCCGTAAGCATGTCCCATCTTGATTAACCATGGATGGAACAAAACGCCGTTCTTTCCCGCGGCTTTAATCAACATAGGGAGCACACAGGGATCAGGTCTTAAATTGCACTTTAGCATTTCTTCAAAGACTGCGAGTATTTGATTATTTGCACCCAATTTGGAGTAATACCTGAACATGTTGGTGAAAACGACGAGATTAGGAAGGTGGGCAGATTGGAAAATGCAGGCGGCGTAGGATGGCGGAGCGTGAAAGCGCGTGCAGAAGGCGAGGAGTTGCGCCACCCAGAAATTACGGCGGTGTTGAGCATGGTGAATGAGTTGCGCATGGAGTTGCTTAAGATGGGTAATGTTGATTACTTGTAGTGCAATGGAGGACTCTGGCATGCTAACTAACTTAGGTGATTGTCCTTTCTCTGATCAGATTGTTTTAAAGAGTTTGATTATGGAATATAACCTACTACTGCAAAATAGGTTTGAAGAGAATTTGTTATATTACTGTATTATTTTGACAAAAACTTGCAACTGTCTTATATTTGTAACACGGATTTTTATCACTTATAAAATTTATGATGTTATAATAAAAGTAGATTTCGATATTATAAATATATGATACAGTCTCACATTATACTTCTTTCATTTTTTTAAAGTATTAAAAATTATGTTTTGAAAATTCATTTTATTATAAAAAAAAAGTATTTCTCCCTACACTATATATTTAGCTCAACCAACTTTTTTTTTTGGTAAGATGGTAAAAATTGCATTAAAATATAAAGACTGTTTTTTATCCCAAGAATTTAAATGGGTGAAAGATGAGGTGGTTATGAAAGAAGATTTTAAAAGGGAATGAAAAAAAAAGTAGAAAAAAGTTAAAAAATATGAATAGTGTATTTTTGTTGAGACAAATATAAGTGAGAAGATTCAAAATTAACAGGGGTTTTCTTAGGATAGTCCTCGTCTGGACTATTAATAGTTCGGATGTCAAATCTCTGTGTCGCGCCCTAACTTGATACCTGTCGCCTTTTAAATTATTATTTTATTTATATTTTATCTACACCTGCTCATTTAATTAGTTCACCCTCAAATTATTTTTTTACTACTGTTATCTGCACCCGCTCATTTTATGAGTTCACCCCAAATCATTTTTTAACCATGGTTATCTGCAATCGCTCATTTTATAAGTTCACCCCAAAATTATTTTTTACCACGGTTATCTGTACTTGCTCAATTCATAAGTTCACCCCAAAAGATTTTTTTTTAAAATATAATTACTACTCCCTCCGTCCAATTTCATTATTCCCACTTTCCTTTTTTGGTTGTCCAATTTTATTATGTCAATACCCTTTTTGGAAATAATACTATTCATACTACTTTATCTCCACCCTCCTACCATCACTTATTTACTCATTTTGCCATTCACTTTATTCATAAACAATCATTTATTTACAAATGGACCCCACAATACCCCATCATACCCTTAACTTATCTACTTTATGAATAAACTAATCAATATTCATTAAAATCCATGCCCGGAGAAGTGGGCATAATAAAATTGGACGGAGGGAGTACATTTTAAGGACTATATTATCCTTTTATTAATTTACACAAAATATAATAAAATCAACCTTAATTTGTAGGGTGATACTCGAGTACATGCAAGATACCGTTACACACCAATTTTAATTTTAATTTTTTATTTATATTTTATCTACATCCACTCATTTAATGAGTTCACCCAAAAATTATTTTTTTTACTACGGTTATCTGCACCCGTTCATTTTATGAGTTCACCCCAAATAATTTTTTTATCACGGGTATGTGCACCCGCTCATTTTATGAGTTCACCCCTAAATTATTATTTTTTACCACGTTTATATAGACCCCTCATTTTATGAGTTCACCCCAAAATATTTTTTAAAAAATAATTACATTTAAAAGACTATATTATCCTTTTATTGATTTACACAAAATATAATAAAATCACCCTTAATTTGTACATTTACAATTTGTAGTCGAGTCATTACCGAGTTACCGTCGATTCACCATCAAGTCACCCATATTTTCAGAAAAAAATCGTAAAACATAATTTAAAAAAAAAAACTATCGAAATTAGGCACAAATCTTGATTTTTTTTTAATCTAAGTTTTCTTCCCCTTCCTCTTTTTCTCCCATTTTCAGTTTTTATTCCAAACTTTTAATTTCTTCATTTTTTTTCCTTTTCCTTTTTTTTTTATTTTTCATTTTTTCATGTGTATTTTTTTAAATTTTAATACAAAATAATATTATAGGTATGATTTTATTATAGTCGGTAATACAATAAGTAATAACGAGTAATACTATAAATATTAATCAGTAATACCATTAACAGTAATTAGTATGAATAAACACTTATCTTATTCAAAGTGAGATGGTCTCATGGCGACATTGTTCATAAATTAGTAGAAATAAACACTTATTTTTTCAAAAGTGTTAAAACGTCATTCTCAAACTATGTTTTGAAAAGCAGAATTTTGGTGAAATCAAAATAAAAAAACTTTAGAAAATGTGAATGGAACTATAGGAAAACGTCATGCTCAGACCATCGATTAGTTCTAAAAAATATGTGTCCATATAATGTTGCTTACGAACATTGACCTAAAGTCCGATTTGTATAATGTAACTAGATTGATTGTTATTAGACTTGAAAATTACATTATTGAGGACACATTTTTATTTTGGAAGGAATATAATGTTGGTAGTAAAGTTTTTATTCTGAGAATAATATTGAATGTTTCGATGACACGGCTCCCATAAAGTTTCGAATAAGATAATTTCTTATTCTATTGTCTTTTGCAATGACGATAAATAAAAGTTAAAGTCCAGTCTCTTTTCATGGTAGGTGTGTAGTGTGTACCTTCTGAAACATGTTCATGCATAAACAATTATATGTTGCAGCCTCAAAAGTTAAGAGTGGATTAAAAAATATTTACCTTGATTCAAATGAATAACAAATTTACAAATTTATACTATGGAGTACATGTTTCAAATATTTTTTTAATTGACAAATTAAACTTAAAATATATTATAAATTTATTTGAATTCCTTACAGGCACTAACGGTCCTACGTTGCCTATTGTGACATTGTTCCTCCTTTACGTCAAAGAAAGAAGAAATTGTGATCGAGAGCAAATCGGTGAAGACTTTTTGGGCCAACAATGTTAGCCCATTTAATTAAAAGTGGAGAATGTTTTGGGCTAGCATTTAATTAAAAGTGGGCAGCCCGATTGTTTTATCAAAGAAAATAATCAAATTAACCAGCTCATTTCTTGAATTGTGCGTGAGCAATAACAAATGTTAAAAAAAAAAAATAATAACAAAATGTTCTTTCAACAATTACAACTAAAAAATACATCAATTTTTTAAAATAATCTCATTTCATGTTGAGCCCCTAAAATATTATAAAACATGCTGAAATTTTATAATGAATGAACAAAAAATTCCTCAAAATTATTCCACACAATTGATGCCTTTTGCCTTTTCTTTTTAATAATAAAATCATTGTCATTTTTATCTGTATTATTAGATGTAGTTGTGTCATCATTCTCCTGTTGAGAAGATATATCTGTAAAATATACATTAAAAATAAAATTAATAAATGTCAGAATCTTACTAAATTCATAAATAAAATCCATAAATTTCAAATAAATCTCATAAATCAATAACCATATAGAAATCATACCAATTTTATATGAATGATAATTGAGATTTGAGAATACTGCGTTAATGTGATTGTCGAAAAAAAACAGTGTACAGTCAAAATTCAATGAGAGGAATGGTCAATATCACATAAAAAAACTAGTATCAACAATTTGAGAATACTTAGGCGTACTAATAATACTTTTATAATTCGACTAAGAATGAACAAAAAAATAAAAAATATAAATCACATAATGTTTTTTTTTATGAACGTGTTTGAGATCGGAATGGGATTTTGTAGTTTTTCTCCTGATTTTAAAGCGGCGCACAAACCCAAACGAATCTGTTTCGGTTAGATTATCATAAACATATCAATTATGATCATATAGACCAATAGCACATACAATACAATAGTCGATTAAGCGCACAATATTTGTTTCTACGGGTTCTCTAAGAAGTTCTGTTTCTGAAGAATTAAGTGCACAATATTTGTTTCTACTGGGTTCTCTAAGAAGTTCTGTTTCTGAAGAATTAAGCGCACAATATTTGTTTCTACGGGGTTCTCTAAGAAGTTCTGTTTCTGCAGCGCACAATATTTGTCATCTATAGGCTCCCCAGTTTTGTGATCTCGGATAATTTCCGCTGTTTGGAAACGGTTGAACAAAATCAACACAATATAAATGAAAGATAAAATTAAACAACCTGAGCATTAGTGGACTCCGCCTGTTCTAATGTGTAAAAGCTAGTACAAAATTTTAATGTCAAATTAATATCTTGAATACTGAATTCAAAATAGAAATTTGTATAAAAAATTCAACTAAATTAATAATTTAACCTAAAATTCAATTCATTCAAATATCTAACTTAAACTTCAAATATAGAATTGTTCATACCTGGAGCTCTTCTTCAATAGAATTTTTGAATAAAAAAAGAAAACATGAGAACCGTATGTGCCGCCTAAGTACTGAATTCGAAATAGAAATTTGTATAAAAAATTCAACTAAATTAATAATTTAACCTAGAATTCAATTCATTCAAATAAAAAAAGATAATTTATTGTTTATTAGGATTATTAATGATATGAGAATTAAAATAAAGATTATATATTATCAATTTTTTTTTTTTATTAATCATGTGAGGATAAATTTGTAATTTTATAATTATATATTTAAAATTATTAAATTTAATTTAAAAGTGTGATAGAGCGATAAAAAATGATAATAAGTGCAATGCAAGACGATGGATTCTGCGACGCCAAATGCAACAGGTAGCAAGTCATCAAATATAAGCCATTAGATTTCAGATCTGATGACTCAGATTACTGGACTGTTGATAGTTCAGGCGACACTGGACTGTCCTTAGAAGGCCCCAAATTAGTATAAAGGAGATTCACATTTCACAGTGTTAAAATAGAAAATGGAAAATAATTTTATGATGCAATTGCATGTGCGATTTGCAAGTATATTTGGGCTTATATATATATTTTTTGGTGTTGGGCCGATACGTAAATATATTTATATTGTGAAGGTGATAATTGTAAGAGCTATTTGAGGTATGTAAATTATTTTGGAACGAACTAAAGATAGTACAAAACTTTTATGGAATAGAAAAGAATATTATTTTTATGTATACGAAGTATGTACCTTTTAAAAATTAAACTAGTAACATTTGAAAAAGAAAGTTTACATGAATTTGATTTACGGGATAACTATTCTTTTAGACGGTCTCGCGTGTTTTTTCTAAAAAAGAAAAATGAAGCGTGTGGTTTGAAATAACGCGCGTTGTTACCTCTACGTTCTCTATTCTTGTATATGACCAATATATAACACATGGGGTCCGTTAATGTTGATGGATTTTGTCGAATATTAATTAATAGTATATCACTGACCAGTCTTCTGCCGGTCACACTACATTCTCTAACTATTTTATCAAGTCTTCTCATGCATCCTCGTCACTGAATTGTCTAGTTTTTATTTTAGTAAAAGGTAAAAAAAAAAAAAAGATTTTTTTTATCACGCTTTATAAATATAATTACATGTATATGCATTTTGTTTTACCTGTATATACATTATTCTAAATATTTATAAATATAATTACATGTATATGCATTTTTTTTTTCTAAACCTACACATGTGCATTATAATTTATATATGTCACAGATATACAAATGACCCTTCCCACCGCCCGCATTTATGTGGTCCTAATAAGATACCCCATTAAACAGGTTGGGATAATTAACGTGTATATATATATATATATATATATATATATATATATATATTTTAAAAATATTATTTTCAACAATTTTTATTTTTAATCAGTTGAGTATAAATATACAGCACATTATAATTAAGTCATAAATTGTTACATTTACATTCTATGTATATATTTGTAATTGTAGGTTACATCTTTCAATCTTATTTAGGTTGTTCAATTCATGAAATTAAGGTTAGCTAGACACGTACAGAGAAAGAAGTACTTAATTTTGATTTTAATTTTGAAATATACGACTTCGAAGCTCTTCAATTATTTTCAAAATTAGTAGTTATATATTAAACATGCAGTACTTTATTAATTTTAAAGATTTCAGTTTAGATATAAGTACAAATTAAACAAAAGATCCTACATCTATATGCATAAATCCTTATAATTAAGCTGAGTTAATATAACGGCTAACAAATTAATATGCATGATTCCTCAAAATTAAAGTTTAATAAAAGAGGAGGATATATATTATCATCATTATTACAATTCGCCTAACAAATTAATTAGAATCAGCTGGCCTGCAAAACCCTACAATTAAGTAACTAAAAAGCATATTACTCAACCATATGTCTTTAATTAATTAAGATCAAAGTAACAAATAGTGTACACTACACACATTAATTAGGCACATAAACGACATATGAGTAATAAGCTTCAGCTTAATTAGGTACCTAGCTACGTACGTACATATATATGGATCGATAGTGTTACTTGAAATTAAGGGTTGGTGAAGTCTTTGGTTGCCTGATCTGAAATAGCATTCCACTCCCACAGTCTATCGGAGAAGGCGGCTGGATTGACGGGCGGCAAAGTGGGAAAGTGGGAAGCAAGGTTGGGGGAATTGATGTTGGGATCAATATTATGAATAATGTGATCATGATTTATGGAAATATTTGGTAATGATGGAGGGTATTGTTGTTGTGAGTGATTAAAATTCATGACTAGCCTATGTAAATCATCAATATTTGTATTGGAATTACTGGCAAACATGGTGGTGCAATTTGGGGGTAAAGAAGAAGGGTTACTACAATTAGTGGGCTGTTTGGATTGCTGCAGGAACCCCATTTTGTTTGAATGGTGGTCGACATTGTAATTATCATGATTAATGTCTACTACAAGAGAAGTTGGAGGTGGTGGTGGTATAATTGGATTGATGGTGTAAGAATCATTAATCATGTGATTTGAGACTAGGGGATTAATTTGTGTTAGAGCTGGGGTGGCACCGGCATTAATGTCGCTTATTTTTGCAATATTACCTTGGATTAATCTCCGAGGTGGTTGTGAGTTTCTTGATGAGGACGAGGATGAGGCTCGGGGGAGGGACGGGTGGTCTTCGACTCCCGCTCTTTTGTAGACACGACAAAGGGAGATTTCTGCCTGCATATAATTAATATTTCACAATTGAACATATATAATTGAATAATTAGTTGAAGTAGTGTGATTAATAGTAGAAATAGCTAGCTAGCTAGATATCAACATTTATGATATCTCAAGTACTGTTTGAATGATGAATTTGAATTTCAAAAAATTAAAGGTCATTCATGTTGGATCACGTTTCTGAGGTGAAGAATATTTAAGGTGCATGATGTACCCAAAGATATAATTATTCAAGTACTGATCATTTTCAATATCACAAAATTAAATTAATCACTCCTATAGATAGTTGTAATTAGGCCCTTGCTATGTAGATTAATTCTTCCACACAACATACACAAACACGCGTGTGAGCTGATCAGAGTGTAATTTTGTCTGAAAGCTATATATATAGGGTTCGATCTCTCGAAGAATTAAAGCTCAAGTCTTGATTCACACATATATATAAATCAAGAAAAATTAAACGTACGCTTCTTTCGATCGATCGATCGATCTCCAAAAGTAGGCCGGTAGCTAGCTAGGTTTAATTTTAAACTAAAAAATGGAGAAACCCCCCATCTTTAATTTGAGTAAATGAGTACCTTTTGGAGGCGTTCGGTTTCATGCAGTGGCAATCGGTATTCGTTCATGATCCAGCTGGTTCGAATCCCCTTGGGGGCCTTACCCGAGTAGAAAACCAGGGTTTTCTTCAGTCCAATGGATCGCAAATTCTCACTCCGGATCATTCTATCCGCACCCGTAGCCTTCCAGTACCCGGAAGTCGTAACCCGGTTCGGTCGATCTCCGTTCCTATACTTCTTATCTCGAGGTACATAGAAGTACCACTCCTTCTCTCCTATTGCTGCCAAACCTGCATCATCATCGATCATATATCCATCCATCATATTCATTAATATAAATGAATGAATTTGTGATAATTAGTATATATATATATACCAGGGAGTTCCCAAGGGTCATAGCGGTAAAGGTCAAGAAAAGTAATGAGTTCAACATTGAATCGTTTGCCCTCCACCTTACGGCGGAGGTAGAATTCGACGAGCTCTTCCTCTGTCGGGTGGAATCTAAACCCCGGCATCACCACGTCGTAGTCGTGCTCGTCGCCCCCCTCCTGCTCTTGTTCTTTGCTTTCTTCTTGATTTTTCATGCTTGATGATGATGCAACTGCCATATACCTACTAGTATTCAATCTTTCTGCAGTATTAATTCTATCTCAGAATTGTTCTCCTATATATATATGGGAGATGGAATGTGTACGAGGGGGTTTGTAATTGGTAGGGTAGTAGAGGATAAGAGAGAGAGAGAAGGGGCTGTAAAAATGTTGAAATTAAGATTTGTACGTAGACTATAAGAGAATTGGGGATAGAAGGGTAAGGAATAGTGATCATGATGGGGAGTCAATAGAAAGATCCACACAATTTAGAGGGCCTACTCAAACTATTTAATACCAGAAAGAGACACGCGCGGTGGCTTTGGACACTTCTTTATTTCACCATTTATTTCCTAAATTCTTCCTTCTTTTTTATTTCTCAAAATAACATTCCACATTGTATATAATACTCCTATATACTCAATTAATTTAGACTTAACAAAAATATTAACTTACTACATTACAACATTTAAATTATGAATAGCCGGTCAAAACGACATTTAAATTGAATAAGAGGGAGTACGTACTCTCTCCCCGGGTTTAGGATAAAGTTGGTAGTTTAAATGTGATAAAAAAGTAAAAAGATGAAGATAGATTGATAAAGATAAACAATTGGGGTGGGGTGGGGTGGGAACTGGGAACCGATTAACTACATAGTCGGCCCGATAAAATTGGACAGTACTAATTACATGTGACATTTAAAATGGTAAAATTAATAGAACCCTTAAACTGAGGAAGTATATGTCATCAGTTCTTGATTTTTTTTTTTTATTTATTATACAATTATAAGTGTGGAAGAATATTTCTCAGTTAATGAAATTAAAGCAGCTGGCCTCGTGCCATTCTTTAAGAAGGAAAGTTTTTTTTTTTTTTTTTTGTATAAAGTCCCAATTAAATGAAACATGCCAGTAATTTGGATTTATATATGCATATAATATATTTTTTAAAATAGGGTGCTGACATCATTGGATAAGAAAAAAAAAAAAGTGATTTGCGAGTCTTCTTTAAGACATTATAATTCAATTAATAAATTATAGTCGGGATGATTAATTGCTGAACAAAGTAGCTCGTGCTTTGATTTTGTATATCTAATCTAATTAATTAAAGGGCAAAATAGGGGTACTATAAGAAATGTGTGGCGGCTCACATTCATGGTCAGCTGGGAAAAAGAAAATTTGAAATTAAGTTGATCGATCTCAAATTCAGTAATACTCGACCGACCTAATTTATGTAGTTTACTTTTACACTTAATTAATTACGTGTTAATTATAAATAAAATGAGAAATATTTTTACTGTTATGCATGTAAGTTATTCAGTACGTACTGAATTAAGCTCATGTTTTGATCAGGTTCAATATTTCTTTAGGAGTTGAATTGTACTACTCATGAATCTAGCTACTCTGATCATGCATGTTATAATTAATTAAATTAATGATGCAATTTAAAGGATGGCGTCCCTAGCTAACTATCTATTAATTAAATTTTAGAATCTGTCTAATTTCCTCCTAATTAAGTCCTAACTCGATCCTATATATGAATTCAATTTGTAAGGCAAGGAGCTAGCTTTTAAGGCTAACAATCTAGATGGCCACCTAGTAGCTAGTGAATTCAATTAATACCGCGCGCATGACGCTTGTGGCTATATATCCATTCTTATGAGCTGACCAAGTAATTACAATATATATATATATATATGTATATATAAGATTGAATATATATATGTTAAATAATAATTATATTAAGGATATTTATTTATATACTGTAGGAGTATTAGAATATAGTGAACGATGATAACACAAATCAATTAATCACAAAACAAAAGATGTTGAATTGATTCATTTATTTTTATATTATAGTTATAAAATTACCAAATCATAAATATATATATATGGCCGCCTCATATAATATTTTTTTCTAATATATATATTTGTTTGTGGGGAGAGAGAATACGTATTAATCAGCAGTATGTGTTATAGCGAAGGGGCTGACCTGCATGGTCAAGAGAAACCCGTGACCACTGTCTCCAAGGTGACTGACAGTAACTTTAAAAGCTAGCTTTCTTCCATTTTCATTTTCATTCAAAAAAAGATACTTTGATTTTTATTTTCAAACATTTTAACTTCTAGATCATTTTACTCTTGCTGACCATTTATTTTCTTCTGATAAAAAAGGAACAATTAATAACAAAATACTAGTAGTCTCCGGCCTTTTACTAAGCAATATTAAATAATGATAGCATTAAATAAATACAACTCAAAGTGGCATGCCTATTTCTTGTGAACACACAATTAAATTTCTGTAAATTTTAAACATTTCTATAAATTCAGAATTTTTTATTGATACTAAATTCTTTCATGAGCTGAAAGTAATTACACTCATATTAATTAATTGTTGTAACTCATGAATCACACGTATTATATTGGCATCTCATCTGGTTAGTTAATTTCTCCTTGATTGTGAGAAAATTTGATCCGAGTGCTGGCCATCATGGCTTAATCATAGGAAACAGCCAAATTAAACCTCGTCACACAAAGGAAAAGTAAATACTTATGACAAATGGGTCCTTGACCCAGCTACATATGGTTTAAATTCTCTTTGCTCCGTCAGAGAAAAAGGTTCCATCCTTTTTTTTTTTTTTTCTATAATATTTTGCTTCAACACGCTGAAAGAAAAAATAAAAAATAAAAAATTCAAGCTCCAGATATTTAATAAATACATATACATATATGATCGTAAAACAATTATATACTCCCGGGCCGTCAAAAAAAATATTTTGTATTTTATAATTACACGTAGATATTTTTTCATATTTAAATTAAATTAATTTGTCTGTGATCCAAAATCGAAAAAACTCATGTCTGAAATCAATATATATATATATATATATATAATTTGAATATTCCAGTATCTAGAGAGTTTTTATATATAAATGAAATCAAAGAACTCTTTAAGTACTTCAATATCTTCAATTGCATTATGTTATGTGATTGTGATCCTTAATTCATTTGACAAATTGTCATCCCCTGATTTATCTTCATCTAATATCGATTTGTAACGTGAAATTGATTTTTTTTTAAATTTGCCCTATCGGAATTCGGATTAAATATTGGTGCTAATGAAATGCTCGGATTTAAAGCAGAGCTAGCTCATGCCCCGTTTAACATCTTTAACAAAATACTCTCTCCTTCTAAGCACAAGCTTCTCAAATATTTTTTTTCATCTGTCCAAATAAAAATTTCTTATTCTTCTCCTTTTTTAAGTAAATTACTCTCTCACACTTATAAGCATCACTTATACTGTACATCATATTTCATACTCCCTCCATCTTTTAATAAGTGTCATTTTAGCTTTTTTCAACAAATTAAGATTATAAATTGTGGTCGATATTACCCTTCATTAATTCTAACTAATTTTAATATAGAAATTTTATTTGATAAAGAATGTAGTTAAGAATGTACCTAGTATTCATAAATCAAATTAATTTTGGTATAAACATTTTTGGTGGAATTTATTAACGAAAAATATTTATGGTAAATGAATAAGGATAAAATAGTCAAAATTAAAGAAAAAAATCATAGAATGACACTTATTTTAAAATTAGTTAAAAAGCCAAAGTGACACTTATTAAAAAACGGAGGGAGTATTTAATTTATGGGCCTCTGACAGAGATAATATACAAATACCTATATATCATGCATTTTTTAAAAATTAGAAATTAAGTAACCGAAAGTCATAAATCAACTTTGGGAAATGCTCGATCATTGGTGTAAACGTGGAGGACACTACTTTGAGTAACATGGCGGAGATCCTAGGATGCAGAGTGGACTTCATTCCATTCACATACCTGGGAATGAGAGTCGGATCAAATCACAGGAAAGCGGTGGAATGGACATCGATTGTGGAGAAAATAAAGAATAGGTTAGCAAGATGGGATGACAAAAAGATCTCGATGGGTGGCAGGATCACGCTGTTAAACTCGGTTATCTCTTCTCTTCCGACATACTATCTGTCCTTTTATTACATACCAAAGAAAACCATGAGTGAGATTGTGCGATTACAACGTAATTTCCTTTGGGGGGGTGGGAGTAATGGGAAGAGAGTTGCATGGATTGACTGGAAAAGAGTGTGTAATACGAAACAACTTGGTGGGCTAGGGGTTAGAGATATTGGAATTTTTAACAAAACCTTGTTGGGAAAATGGGGGTGGAGATTTTTAAATGAAAAAACCAGCTTGTGGACTAGGGTTCTTAGGTCTAGATATGGGGCTACTTGGGGAGATGGCTTCGGCCTATTCCCAACAGGGAGGGTGGGAAGGGTATCATTATGGTGGAGGGATGTGTTAAAAGTGGTAGATGAGAGGAATGGGGGCTGGTTCCACGGAAATCTATCTAAGGTCTTAGGGGATGTGAAAAACTATTTCTTTTGGGAGGAAAATTGGACGGGGGAGGGTACTCTTAAAGATAGATTTAGGAGGTTGTATCAGATTAGCATAGACAAAGGAAAAACTGTGGGTGAAATGGGCCTTTGGGAGGGGGAATCTTGGAGATGGACATGGAGATGGAGAAGGGTACTTTTTGATAGGGAACTATCATCGTTTAACGATCTGATATCTGTGTTGGACAGGTGCAAGCCCAAAGACGGAATCGAGGACTCGTGGAAATGGAAAGCATCGAAAACAGGGAAGTTCTCCACAAAAGCAACATACTCGACCCTGTTCAACCAAAGCCAAGAGATTAGACCGGACGACAGGATGATTCAAGGATTCAAAAGCATATGGAAAAACTTTGCACCCTCAAAAGTCAAAGCGCACGCATGGAGGCTCTTATGGGGAAGGCTGCCAACAAGATCCAACCTTAGAAGAAGAAACATCCTCAAGCAGAACGATGACCTAAGGTGTGTATTATGTGGTGTGAGCGAGGAGACTGAGAAACACATCTTCCTGGAATGCCCACAAGCAAACCGAGTGTGGACGGAGTGTCTGACTTGGCTCAAAATACCGTCAGCACTACCATCAGAATTACTAGATCATTTCCTAGGTTTCGGAGGCCTCATCAAAGGAAGAAATGGGAAGAAGATCGCCACATGTACATGGTTATGTATGGTATGGCTCATATGGAAATGGAGAAACGCAATCCTCTTCAGAAACGAGACTTTCTCAATCACAAAAATAAAGGAGGAGCTAAGGGCAAGACTATGGAGTTGGGTCACAATCAAATATCCCACCCGAAACACTGCATCCTTTAGGACTTGGGTGACAGATCCACTCAAGTGCATAGTTTTGAATACTGTGTAGTTTCATTTCTCCTGTTCTCTATGTGATGATAAGATTTGTACATTAAATTAGTTTTGAGTATCTCTTGTGCCCAGTTTGAATAAAATTCATTTTACCGATAAAAAAAAAAAGTAACCGAAAGTCATGCTCTTCCAACCAGAAAGCTCGATTTGGTTTGATTTCAAATTAGGTGATCATGAAGAATGACAAAACTCGGGATCATAATTATTACCAACTTCATATTATAATACAATTATAGTTCTAAGTTTACTATATAAATTTTGACTTTGTAATATTCAATTAGTAATTTCTAATACGGAGTACTATTTTTTCCTTTTTATTGCAGATTCATTGAATCATTGTGCATTATTTAAAGAAAGTTGAGTGACATAAGAGTGACTTGCGATAGTCATTTTAGTGGGATTTATTAAGATAAAAGTCTCCTCCTACTCTCGGATTTATTAAGATAAAAGCCTCACTGTATTTATTTTTTTGAAACGGCAAAAGTATTATGAATAATGGGTGTCAAGAAATACGCGAAAGGAGAATAATGTAAGGCCATGTTTGATAGCTTAGATTAAACCTAGATTAACTGTATATCATTTTTATTGGTTGTTTGATAACTTAGATTAAGGGTAGATTATGCTTTAAAATTTATAAAATTTAGATATCATCTTAATCTTAGATAACCAGTCTTTGCTATCAAACATGCCCTAAATAATTAAGGTGCAGTCTCCTTTACTAGATAAAATAAATAAATTGGGTGTATAATTAAGTAGTGTGAACTTATAAATAAAATGATTATTTATAAATAAAGTGAATATTGACAATTTGAGTAAATAACTAAATAAGTGATGGTAAGAGGTAAAGAGGGTATACATAAAGTAATGTGAATAATAATATCTTCAAAGTAGAAAGAATAATGAAATTGAACAATAAAAATGTAAGTGAGAATAATGATATTGAATGTTGAGTATTATTCAAAATAAACCAAATTTTTTTAATTTTTAAAGCAATTTTTTGTCGCAAAATAAATTAAATAATTAATTTTGTGGCATAAATTGTGAAATTAGGAGTATATTTTTTTGTGGCATAAACTGGGAATAGCTAATATGAACAAAAATGAAATGATGCAAGGGTTGCAAAATATAATATACTTACATTGAAGTTTTTGGAGATCATTAACTTCGATTGAAACCTTAGATATCTTTGAATGAGAAGTGAAAATTTTAAAATAAGAGAATGTGACAAAAAGAAAATTGTGAGAATAAATGTAGATCGGCCACATATGCTGAATATATGTTAAATAGAGAATATTTAGATTATCGAAAAGAGTTGCAAAATAAAATAAAATAAAATTATGAGACAAGAACTGGAACTAGAATTAAAGAATTATTGTTAAAGTATCAATTTATTTTTCGAACCAAACTATTATGAATCATTGGCTCTGTAAGTAAAAAAAAAAACTCTCCTTTGTATATTGCCAATAATTTTATTGGAATTTAATCAATTATTCTAAACCTATTATCTCTTGTTCTTGAATTGTCGCTAAAGTTCCAACATATACTTGAGTAGGTAATATGGTTATCCATAAAATCTCGAACCATCTACCAATTAATTTACAATATAAATAAAAATATTCACTAAATCTTGAACCATCTACCAATAAATTTGCATATTTTATTAATCTGGAGTATATAAAAATTCAGTCGAATGGGATAGAGGGTAGTGGGCCATAACTGTAGATAAGGGCCCATCAGTAATGGGCCCACATGAATTCCGTGGCCTGAAGGATTTAGACGGTTGTCAACTCTTCATCTGCGCCCGGTCCCCATTTCTAACAGACTTCCCCTGCAAGTGCAAATGACTTCCCCTTCCACCTGATTAAAAACTTGTTTAAATAGCCACTTTAAAATACAGTGATACTTGAGAGTGCAATTATTCTATACAGTTGAAATTTGAGTTTAATAAGTTGAGTTAAATATTGAATTAAGTAAATTGAACATTAAAATTTAAGATATTTATACACTCAATTACAGGAGAATTTGTTAGGTAACAATATCAATCATTATCATTTCATTTATATACGTCTGACATTTTTTAACAACTAGTAAAATCATATTACCATGTCAGCAGTAATTTAGTAAAAGTTATTGAAAAAAGTGTTTCGAAATTAAAAAAAGTGTTTGAAATTATACAAATTATAAAATAATAAAGTGTGGATTTGTTTTCTCCTTTAATTTTTTTTTAATATACTTATTTTATCTTCCTCCCCACATTATTCACAAACAAACACTATCTCAAAAAAATGATAATATATTTATATTTTTGTTTGAAATATTTATATATCATACTAATTTATTTAAAATATAATATAATTTTTGTATGATAGAATTATGTAATCCACAACAGAGTTTTCATTTCATTAAAGTGGGTCATCACCGACCAGTGGGCCGCGTAAGTTATTGCAGCCGTCCCACCAATCTCCTTTTTCCCTAAACCTCACTCATATGTTACTATGTCACCTTAAAATTATTCATTCCATTTTATATAAATTTCACATTAATTTCCTTACTTATATAATATAGGTTTACAGTATTATACTTTTTTTATGTGTATTCAGCTATATAAAAACTTATAGGAGACAGAGATAGCATTATTTTATAGAATTAATATTATACATTCAAAAAAGTATTAATAGTCACTACAAAACAAACACGAAATGGCATCGGGGAAGGCATCGGATCTGCCGTCCCCTTAGATGAAGGCAACGGCAATGGCATCGGCAGTGTGCCGATGCCAATATGGTCGATGCCATTTAAATGGCATCGGATTTGGGGAAAACCGATGCGAAATGGCATCGGCAGGTCGCCGTTACCAAATGGCATCGGGGCCCACTGCCGATGCCATTTCGCATCGGGGCAAACGCCGTTACCAAATGGCATCGGGGCCCACTGCCGATGCCATTTTGCATCGGGCCTATTGCCGATGCCATTTTGCCGATGCCTTTTTATTAAAATTTAAAAAAGCCGAATTTGGGATTCGAAGGCTTTTGAGCGCCCCCTGTGTGCCGTTTAGGCTAGGAGCTTTTAGTCGACATGTTTTGAATGCAATTAATATATATTCAATTTAATTTGAGTTTTTAATTCTTTCATTAATTCAATCCATTCTAATTTTAATTGTTCCTTATTAAATTATTTATCAAAGCATATCATAATTATTTCTAAATTATGTTTTTCAAATTAACTAAATTATGTTTTTCAAATTAAATAATTTATTTACGGTATCAATTCACACTATTTAAATTTATTCTAATCCTCAATTTACAACATTTTAATTCTTTAATTAATTCAATCCATTCTAACTTTAATTGTTGCTTATTAAATTATTTATCAAAGCATATCATAATTATTTCTAAATTATGTTTTTCAAATTAAATAATTTATTTACGGTATCAATTCACACTATTTAAATTCATTCTAATTTTTAATTTCACAACATTATAATTACATGTAAATTCATTCTAATTTTCAATTCAACACATTAAATATATATAATTATTTTCACTTATCCATTTAAAAATATGAATTCACTTATCCATATAATTAAAAATATTTTCATCTATTATAAAATTATTCTATAGTTCATTTTCAATTAAAATAACATCATATCACAAACAACATTAATTATAAACATAATTAGCATGTTCACGTCAATTAAAATAATAACATCACACACAACATTAAAATAAAAATTAATCCTCAACGTCAATGTAATATAATAACATCACACGTAACAAAGTAATATAAAAATGTATCACTCCTCATCACCAACACCATCACCATCATCCTCAGTATCATCCCGATCCTGAACCTGGCTACTATCATGAACGTGGTGCGACGCCCCCGACGGCATCGGCGGCCTCGGCTCCCCACCCATCCCACCCATCTGACCCATCCCACCCATCTGACCCATCATCCCACCCATCTGACCCATCCCACCCATCTGACCCATCCGGCCACCCATCTGTCCCATCATCATTGCAAGCTGCGCCTCAAAATGCTTGGTTAAGCGCTCCTCCTGTTGCCGCATTTGTTCCAGTAAGCGTTGCTCTCTTTCTTCATTGACTCTCCGTTCTTCAGCAATCCTCCTGTTCATGTCTTCCTCGGTGAATCGTCCATAAGCCGTACCACTTGACGTCTCGCCAGGACCGGAGGAGACCCGTCTGTTCTTGCCTACTTGTGCAAGGCCCCTAACACGTCCATGAGACCTGCCGACCTTCTTCACCCGTTCGAATAGGCGGTGGATCATCTGTGACTACTACTCCGGCCATGAATGCAGTTTTATTCGTTCGCCACGTGTGATTCAGTGGTAAGAACTTTCGGTGGTTGTCGAACCACGACTGCTTTCGACTTTTATTCAAGTAGAATGCATCGGTGTACTCTCCACAATATGGACAAGCAAGCCTTCCGGCTGTACTCCAACCAGACAACATTGAGTATGCTGGGAAGTCACTAATGGTCCAGATAAGTGCAGCTCGCATCCAAAAGTTTTGCTTTCTAGCAACATCGTAAGTTTGCACCCCATTTTCCCATAAAAATCTCAAATCTGCTATCAGTGGTTGCAAAAACACATCAAGTTTGTCCTTCGGACTTTTAGGCCCGGGCACGAGAATCGAAAGAAACATGAATGGATCCTTCATGCATAACCACGGGGGTAGATTGTACGGAGTAAGTATAACTGGCCATGACGAATATTGTTTCCACGTCATTCCAAACGGTGCAAACCCGTCTGTGCTCAAGCCCAACCTCACATTCCTAATTTCAGATGCAAAATCAGGATACGAACGGTCCAAATGCTTCCAAGCCATCGAGTCTGCCGGGTGACGCATAACACCAGAGTCATCAGAAGCGCACGAGGCATGCCATGTCATATCCTTCGCAGTGGCCTTGGACATGTACAATCTTTGCAAACGAGGAATTATCGGAAAGTAGAACATCTCCTTAACCGGGCGTTTCTTTTTCAACCGACCATCTACATCAACCCTACTCGGCTTATACCGTGATCGACCACAAATCTTACAAAAATCTAGTTCGCTGTCTACACCCCAAAATAACATGCAATTCTGTGCACAACAATCAATCATTTCTACCGGAAGACCCATCCCACTCATCAAATGTTTGGTGTCGTTAAATTTCTTGGGAACCTTATTTTCGGGAGGACAAATCTCACGAATCAACTCAACAACCTGATTGTATCCCCTTTCAGACAATCTGTTTTCCGTTTTAATGTTCAACAATCTGGAATTGAATGACAACTGCGAATGAGATTCACAACCAGGATACAAGTCTTGGTCCGCTGCACGAAGCATGCCGTAAAACTGTGCCGCATTCTCGTTAGGGGGTTCTTCATTAAGTGCCTCCTCTTCCACGTCGATTCCAAAATCAATGTTTGGGCCACCCATTAACTCTTCTACCATAGTGTGGTACGAACTAGGTCCCGCTGGGTCAACGTCGTTTGAAGTTGACGCATATTCATTAGTGTTTTGATATGGACGTGGACCCCAACTCTCTTCCCCGTGATAAATCCAATTATAATAATTCAGTGTAAAACCATTTCGATATAAATGAGATTTCACTTCATTAGGATCTCTATAAGTTTGATTTCGACATCTAGCTTTCGAACAAGGACACCTAATTTTTCCTTCCCAAATCGAATTCGGATTACTAGTAGCAAATTCAATAAATTCATTTATTCCACTAACAAATCCGGGGTTCATAATCCCATTCACTAATCTTGGACTATACATCCAACTACGAATTGAATAATCCATGTCAATCGACGTCGACTAGCTACAACACACAAACAACCAACGTCTCATTTCCCAACTCTATTAAAATCAATTAATATAATTCTAATTATATTCTAATAATTATTCTAACACCCTAATTAACAAATAAATTCATATAGACATATAACACAAATACAATTCTAACACCCTAAATAACAAATAAATTCATATAACTTAATTATTAAAACATACGTACATATAAATACATGCCTAACACAACTTAATTAATTAACAATTTATAAATTCTTACAATTAACACATGCATGCATAAAAATTAACAATTCTAACAATTTTATATATACATACAACATATATGCATATATATACTAAAACTATATATACACATATAACTTCAAATTTAACCAATGAAAACGAAAAAAATTACCGTAGAAATGCTCCCGTCGAAGTGTAGAACACAAATGGCCAAAAACCGAGTTCGATCCGCAAACGAAGGTGATTTTTGAGTGGGGATGGCCAAAAACTCGAAGCTTCAATTTGGGGGAGGGGGGCAGCGGCTGTAACGTTCTGGAAGAGAAGGGGTTTGGCCAATTTATATTTAATTAGGGCATCGGGGAAGGCATCGGGCCCACTGCCGATGCCATTTTGCATCGGGGGGCCGTTACCAAATGGCATCGGGGCCCACTGCCGATGCCATTTTGCATCGGGCATTAAATGCCGTCCCCTTTTCGCATCGGCCGGCCTGCCGATGCCATTTGCCGATGCCATTTCGTTATTATTTTGTAGTGAGTGTATAATCACATTAATTGTGTGGGTCTTGCTTTCTACACATTATTAAAATTATTGTTTTGTTAGAACTTAATTATAAGACTTTAATTAAATTGTCTATTTTTCATAAGTTAATAAGTACGTACGTTTGGATAAGATGTGAGTTGTGGTGATGTTACCATAAGATTGAAGTGGTTCCACAATTCGAAGCATGCATGCCCAGCAAATAAGAGCCGCAGAGGCGGTAAGACACAAACAAAAATCTACTTTTTGTATACATTATTATTATTAATGGGGGGCGGCTACTACAGATATTCATTTAGATATTATTTTCCATCATTTGTCGTTTATGCCACCCCTTTTTAGATTTTTCTCCAAAAACTGAATTTACAATATTCAATGCTCTCAAAAAGTTTCTTCAAAGACAAAATGCATAAAGTCTGTACGTCAAACCAAGAAACTAAAATTCTAACATCATTGTAAAAGATACTACTAGTATATTGTTACTTCATTTAGTTAATTAGACGACTTTCTATTAATTTTAATTCGTTGTATTTTATTTATTTATTTATTTATTTTGATAAGGGGCGACTTTCTATTAATAATGATAAAATAGAAGAACCTATTGAATTACAAATTTCAATCTTTTTGGCTTGGGTTATTTTTCCCTAACTTGACTTGTACAAGAAAATGACGACTTAGAAGACTCCAAATGAATTCGTGACTTTTCAATTTGACGTGATTTTACAAGTGTCGTGATCATCAAATTTGATCTTATACGTCTAATAAAACCCGCCCAATAAATAATACTACGAACAATTGTGTTAAATCAACTAACTACTGATGTATAAGTTCAGACACAAACACAAATTAACAATTTACTTTTCAAAATCAACTAATGAGTGCTAATTTCTCAAATTTTTTTCTTTTGACTATCTCTCCTTTTTTTTTTTTTGGGATTAAAGATTTTTTAGTCCACTAAGTTGGAATGATTTTGAATTTGGTCCAGATGGATTATACATTTTGATTTCGATCCAATAAGTATGCTTAAATTTTGAAAATGGTCATTTTACCCGTAATATCAGGTCACACACAAGTCAAATGTAAATTTTAATTTTTGTTTTCTTTTTTAACATGTGAAATATTTTTTTCTTTTTATAACTTAATTATATTTATTAATTTAGAAAAACTATGAATATTAGTTAAAACACTAAATAATATTTTAAAATTATTGAAAACAAATTATGACTAGTATATAAAATAGAATTTTTTTTTTTTTAAATCTAAAATATTACAGTATAATATGAAACAATAAAAAAAATCAAATAAATTATTTTCTAAATCAATTAATTCTTAAAAAAACTCCATTAACATGTCTAATTAGAAAAAAATAGTACTATAAATTTATTTATTTTAAAATAATATAATAGATATATAAATTTATTCTTAAAATAATAAAACTTCCAAATGAAAAAAAAAATTAAAATCGCCAAAATTATTCACTAAAACCTTACTTAGATATTAATATTTAAATATTTTATATAAATTCACAAATCACCAAATATTTTAAATCCCAAATAATTTCTCAAAATAAATTAAAAAATCATTGAATTAATTCAATAAATAGAAGTATATTTATTTAAATAGAGTATTACAAAAAATAGGTCTTCATATTTTTTATGAGCTAATTTCAAATAAAAAAATATAATAAAAAAGAAAAATAATAAAATTGACATATAGTTAATTTCAAATAATTTTTTTTTTACTATTCATCATCTTTTTTTCTATTAAAGTGGGTGAGAGGGTGAAAATTTTGAATTTACTTGTATATATTTTTTTTTATTTGAGGATTTTTATGATTTAAAATATTAAAATAAAAGTAAAGTTTTAATAAGGAATTTTGATAGTTTTAATAAATGTTTTTTTATTTGAGAGTTTTTTTATTCTAAGATAAATTTATATATTCATTTAATTATTTTAAAATAATTAAATAAATTTCTAATATCTATTTTCAATTATATATTTTTCGAATTAAGTAAGTTCATTTTTCTAATAATATATTGATTTATTAATTTTTAAATTTTATCAATATTATAATTTTTTAAAAATTTTTGAAAAAAGTTAATTCGAATTTTAAATATTACTCACAAGTTATTTTTCAAAATTTTAATTTTTTTTTTATTTTTGCTAATATTCGTGATTTTTTTTAATTAATAAATTTAAATTAATTTTTAATTTATATAAAAAATAGAAATATATAAAAAAATGTCACAAAACATATTAAAAAGAAAATGGATTAAATTCATGTGCTTGTGACCTGTTACATTACCTGCTATTGCAGGTAAAAGGACTGGTTTCAAAATTTAAGTATACTTATTGTACCAAAATCAAAATGTGTAATTCGTGTGGACCAAATTCAAAATCAGTCCAACTTAGTGGACTAAAAAATCTTTAATCCCTTTTTTTTTTTTCTAAGAATGTACGAGACCTGTCACAAAAAGAATGTAGGAGAAAAATAAAATACTAATTTTCAACTAAAAAAAAATCTTTTCTTTATAAACTTTGACTTATGAACTATTTTGAAAAGTGCAATTTTTTCTTCCAAATACAACTTTTTCCATGTCGTCCTACAAATGAAAAATTCACAAACAACTTGTTACTTGTGGCTCATTGCACAAAATACATTATCTTATTAAAAGCTTTAGGCAAAAGCCGGCCTAGAAGATCCTTGGCCGACTCAATCTTTAGATGTTGGGCGTTCCGGGTGGAAAAAAAAACTTAATTTTTTAGAATTTGCAAATATCATTTTACTATTTTGGGAAACAGCTAATCAGTGCTTAAAATTAATTAAATTTGAAATAATTTTATCTTACTTAATTAAGTTCGAATTTATGAAGAAGTGTAAAATTAATTTACTTATATTATATTTGTCTTTAAGCCTTTAACACTTACTCTTGAATCATATTATGACTTCTTCTCACTTATTGGACATGCACTTGAGACTTTTAGATGTAATTGAAAATTTTCATAATATTAGAGTTTAGCATTACCTATATCCTGAGTTCAAATTTCTTTAAAATAATTTCACATCAAGATAAGTTCAAATTATTAGATTGAGATGAAATTATTTAATGGTATTAATTAGTGTTCATATGAACTTTGGAGACAGACAAAGTGGGATAGCTCAAGTGGTTAGAGCACCACTACCTAGGCCTTAGGTCCTGGGTTCGAGTCGGGAGGGGTTATGGGTATTTAACTTCCATAAAAAAAAAAAAAAGAACTTTGGAGACATCTGGTAAAATTTGATATTTTTTATATATTAATTTAATAATAAATATAAAATACATTGCTCTTATGATCTCATTTTCACGTTACAAGCCAGAGAACTTGTTTTAAGAATAATTAATTAATATATTTAAATTTTAAAGAAGAATAAATTAACTTTTAAATTTATAGATTATAGTCTGGTAGCAAGATAATTAGGCCTAGGTTGGGCTGGCGAGCGTGTATCAATTTGTTACATTGGCCCACTACACCAATTATTTAATTTCCATGCGTATATTATCTAAATATGGTCATCAAATTAACAATCGTTTATTAAGTATTTAATTCCATGCGTATATTATCTAAATATGGTCATCAAATTAACAATCGTTTATTAAGTATTTAAGTGGTCCACATTGTGCAATAAATTTTCATTCACCTAATATTTGTTTTGAGCAAATAAATGCCCTAAAATAATCTACTCAAAATATATAACAACTTGAATAATATGCAGTTTTATTCGGCTATAATTTCAAAGTTGAATCAAATTACCTCTTATAATTAAGTTGGTGTAACATGTGAACACGATTATCGCGAGTTGCATATACTTTTTTGGTACAATTCATTTCACTTGACTTATTTAATTTATTGTAGTTCGTAAAATATTACACGCACGCGCGCACACACACACATATATGTATATAAATAATAACTCAAACTCCGCTAACATATTTCTTTAAATAATAAGTCAACTAAAATAATTATATAAAGAGTATGATGTCAACTCTTATAAAATCAAGACATGTCTTACTCTACCTCACTGGTTTATAAAAATAAAATAAAAAATCCCCCAAATAACTAAAATCTCCCGTGCTCAAATTATTGTTAATTCTCTCTTGGCATTTCGATCATCATTCTAAAAATTGATTTATTTTCTAGCTATTTTATATGAAGGATGAGGTGAGGAAAAATGTGATGAATTAATTATATAGTATAATTATTAGGAATTACTCCGTAATATACAAGAATTAATTTCTCACTTCTTTACAAGTTCGAACTTTTAGATGAGACAAAATTCTTTCATAGTATTAGAGCCTCCAGACAATATAAAAATTAATTCTCCGACCACCTCTCGACAAGTTCGGACTTTTTGATGAGACATAATTAATTCTTTTAATAATGATGACAAAGGATATGTGTAGACAAGGGAATGTGACCTTATTTAACAACTCTACCAAAACCACCGTTGTGATTTATTGCATTATATTAATATATATTCCCAACTTTCATTAAATCGTGTGGCAGTACAATATCCTCATTAATATGGTCGACATCTTCATTAAAAAGTAGTCAACATGACCTATTATTTAATTTCCACTTTGAAAAAAACAGTTATATGATTTAACATGTCGATATATATATTAGTGATCGATGATGTATCCTCTACAATGGACGGATAATATTAGTAATAACTTGTGAATATTACTAATAACTGATTAATTTATTTGAGAGATTTTGTATATTCAAGCAATTAAATGAAATTTTGTGTCATGTATTAAAACCATTTTATACAATTCTCTCATTTAAATATAAATATTGCATGTTAATTGTCTTTACTTTAAAATACACAATTTATTATGTGATATTATCAAATTAGTGAATACTCGCCCTTTATTTAAGTCGTGTCATGATATTTAAATATATATTTATGATTATATGAAGAGATTTTCATGAATTACAAAGTTAATATAATGCATGATATTTATGGCACCTCTATTTCTAGTTGTGATTATAAAACACGGAAATAAAATCAATATATTTAACGGACGTGACAATATGTAATACGTACGGAGTATAATATTTAAATATAATCTACATGCGTGTTACTGCTCATTTATGATGTAATTGACTAGTTTAGTAGAATAATATAATTATCTATATAATAAATATATTTAAAAATGTATACATATAAAAGTATATATGGAGTATTATTTTTAAATATATATTATAAAGTTTAATTTTTCAAATATGTTAACTTTAAAATCTAACACGATTTCAGTAAAAATAATTAATTAAGATATCAAATAGAAGCAATTATACAAAATAAAAATAAAAATAAGAGTATAATATTTTGAAATAGTCAACGTAAAATGTATCGTGTATATATTATTGCTCAACTAATAATTTAAATACCCCTAATTTCATTAAATCACACGTACATTAAACAAACCACTAAATAACACATCATAAATATAATTAAACATCCTTATAATATATCTTAATTATTGTTGTGTTATATGAGTAAATATAAGGATCAATTTTATTTTATTTTTATGAAGCCTGATAGCAACATAAATCACTCTGAGATAAAATATAAACTATACTATATCTATATATATTTAATAAAAGTTTTTTTTGTTTTGTTTTTTTATAATGAATTTTGATAATTGAACGTGGGCCAAAGCAAACCAAGACCACCGTTATGGGGTTATTACATCGTCTGAAAGTCCCATGAAATAATAATACAAGCGTGTTGACGCTCTGACCCACCGATATACTTGTTGACTGTCAGAACTCCTCAAATTTATTGCTTCGTTCGTTAGGTACAAACAATCAACAATCATGCCTACAAATACATTTTATATTACTGGTATTATTTTGTTTTATTTCACTTATGAAAACAATGTTAGTAAAAAAACAAAAAAACTGAGAGATAAGAAATGGAACGTTACACGGCTGGGCTGTGATTCATCTTATTTTTAGTAATCATTTTAAATAGTATTTCATCCATCAAAAAAGTACATCTCCTTAGCTGAATACTCTATAAGTGTTAAAGAATAATTTATATTTTAATATATGTAATAAATATAGGGTAAAAAGTAAAATATATTGTAGGTAGACCATTAATTAACTTTATTAGCAAAAGTAAAAAAAATGTACTTAAAAATTAACTACTTAAATATAATGAACATATTTTTGATGAAAATAATAAGATTGAAAATACTTTTCGTGGACGGAGAGAATATTATTTTTCATTAGAATTGCATTTTAGAAAAAAATTACACTTCCTTTATTTTATTTTTTACTTTTACCCTTCACATTTTGTTGTTCTATTGAATTTTCGCTCCTTGTCTTGTTCTTTTTCTAATAGTTTGCCTGTTCTATGTTTATTTTTCGTCAACATTATTAATTTTTTTTTTTTTTTAAATCAAAGTACAGTGAGACAAGATAAGTAAAAGTAAATGCATTTTTGTTAAAACTTAAAACTTTAAAATGCATTTTTGTTAAAGTTAAGTACACAAGCATGCGAATAAAATAGCAAGGTAGCGTTATTGATACTGATAGTTCTATTTATTTTAGGGAACGGGGCGGGTATGGGACGGGTATGGCCTGTCCCAGGACCCGCCCCGTTAATTTTTTTTTTTTTTTTTTTTGGACCCGTTATCCGTCCCGCCTCAAAATCCGCCCCGCCCCGCCCCGCGAACCCGGCGGGTAAACCCGCTCCGCCTCGCAATCAATTTTTTTTTTTTAATTTTTATAAATCTGTTATTTAAATTTATTATCTTGATTAATATTGTAACCAAGTTTTAAAAGAATTACATTTATATTAATAGTAGAGCATTCATGGAGTTGAGAGTGAAATAGTAATTTTGTTTAATAGGGCGGCAGCACTCCAATCTAATTTAGTTAGATCATCTAACTAATTTAATCTAATTTAATTTAAAAACTAATTGACATCACTTAAAAATAATGTAACTTTTTATTTACTTTCCTTACAATTTTTTTATTTCTATGGGTACTCATGGTGCCTTTTATCTTGACCTTGTAATCCATTTATTGATTTTTTTTCATCAATAAATTATTTGCTTGACAAAAAATAAAAACTAATGTGATTCAATCTCTAATATTTAAATTTAGAAAACATTTTTAATATATATTTATTATATTAATATATATATATATATACGTATCGGGTTCGGGTCGGGTATATACAATCCCAGGACCCGCTCCATACCCGGCGGGTATTCGTTGACCGGGTATTTACCCGTCCCGTAATCCGTTTGACCGGATATTTACCCGTTTCGTGTGGGCCGATTTCATGCGGGTCCGAGTTTTTACCCGCCCCATTGACAACTCTAATTTATTTGTTCCACTTTTGAAATAATGAAATATAAAGTTAATTACAAAATTGTGTAAGATGATTTGATGGGCTTCTTTAAATACAAGGGCCTGGGCTGTCAATAAATATTATAGGCCTATGTGAACATTCTTCAATTGAAATAGGCCCAGTCTATATACCCCTCAATACTTGTTAAATATACCCCACCCATACATGCACCCCCACTCAAAATGTAGATTAGATATACTCTCCTAAAATATCTAATATGTACTTTTATACATTTAAATTAAATTATACATACACTCCCCAGTTAAATTCCTAACCCAATTTTTTTTTTTTAAGTTCTGTAACTAGCGGTTATGGGTGGCGCTGCCTCTTCCCTCGTCCAAGCTCCTCCCTCTTTTTTTCGTTTTTTTAAAAATTTCTGTAACTATCGACGCGATGGCGCCACCCCTACGCTGCCGACGCTCCCTCCCTCGCCCAAGGCCGCGCCCCTCCCTCGTCAAGCCGCTGTCGCGCCTGCACCCTAAACACACAAGTTTCGTTTTGTTTCCGACAAAGTATGTTCGAAAATAAACACTATCGTCGATAAATTGTTGTTGACAACAATTGTTGTAAACTTATATATATAAAATAAACAAAGTAGATGGATTGAATGTATGGTGGGCCAAAAAAGTAATGACATGAAGGGTAAATATGTGTATATTGTGAGGGTAGGGATTGTGATAATTATTTTTATATATTTTGGAGTATACAAACTTTTGAGGGACAAACAAAAAAAGAAAGTATGAAAATTTTTGGCGGACGAAGGGAGTATATATATACGAAGTATATTTTTTTGTAAATGTTTTGGTGGTGGGACGTCGGTGGTGACGACAACTGTTGCAAAAATTAGGGTTTGATTTTCAGTTTTAAATTAAGGGAGGTGTATCTATCTATGAATATTTTAAATAAAAAGGCACATTAAATATTTTACACGAATATTAAATTAATAAATGTAGGGGGGACATATACTTACCAAAGCTGGAGGGGTATACCAGTGCCATGAAATATTATATTAACAATGTTTTTCGAATAAATGCTAATTGAGGTTCGTTCAAATTTTCTTTTAGACTAGTTTAAAAAATTACCAAATATCTTTTAAAATAACGAAAAATATATATTTGGCTGATGAATATTGCAAAATTACGATTTTATATTTTTCTCATCGTCCAAACATTTTTTTAAGAGGATATTTGGTAATTTTCCAAAATTCAAAGTTTTTTTGATAATTTGATCAAAGCTCGAAGGAAGTTTTGATAGTTCGTCATTTTATTTTCCAAGCATTTTAATTTTTATATTGACTGACAGAGAATCATGGACTAGTTTATTTACTTTACTGTATTAATTACCTACCACACTATATTTTATTTTCTTAAATTCTGTATTGGTCAAACCATGCAAAAAGTACTGGGAGAGTAGTTAATACACATTTTTTAAGAAAAAATATCAATTATATTTTATTTTTTTAAACTCTGTGATAGTTAAACATGCAAAAATTTTATTTTCTTAAACTCTGGGATGGTCAAACCATACAAAAAATACTGGGAGAGTAGTTAATACACATTTTCTAGAAAAAAATATCAACTAATCCTGTAACTTAAGTCGAGTCCAACTTTAGTTTATGCAATAAACTAAAGAATACTGGGAGAGTAGTTAATACACATTTTCTAGAAAAAAATATCAACTAGTCCTGTAACTTTGTAACTTAAGTCCAGTCCAACTTTAATTTATGCAATAAACTAAAGAATACTGGAAGAGTATTTAATACACATTTTGTAGAAAAAAAATATCAACTAGAAAATAGCAACATTCTTTACAGGAGAAAAAATAAATCATTCACTCGAATAAAAATCATCAAACAATTGTACAATTATTATCTCACCTCTCAATTACATGAACGATCTTTCTGTCTTAGATCTGAAACATGTAAATCTTGAAAACAATTCTTCACACACACACAAACATACATAAATAAATAAAGTATATGTTCAACATTCCAGGTGCATATACAATATAAGCAAAAGCAATCCTAGTTGCTATTTACGTTAATAGGGCTGTTGGTGAAGATACTTTCATTACTATAAGGATTTCCAGAGCCTCTGCTGACTCCTTCATAAGTGTCTGAAGTTGATGCTGATCCAGCATTTGGATTGAGACCTGCCAGTTCCATTATGCTCTCTATCTCCTTCACCACTTCACCCATCGTCGGCCTGCTGCTCCCCAATTCATGAACGCACCTCAGCGCCAGCTCAACGAACCTCTCGACACTCCCTGGCGACATGCTTGCACCCACGATTGGGTCCAGAATCGGCTCAAGGTTATACAACGCCTTGGTCTTATCCATTGCTTCTTTCACTTCTCTCACAATATACTTCCCTTTCACTATAGGAGCCGTTGAAGTTAAAATCTCCAATAGCAACACTCCAAAACTGTAGACGTCGCTCTTCTCATTCAACTGTTGTGTCATGTAGTATTCTGGATCCAAGTATCCCTGCATTCAGAATACTAGTGAAAATTGGAATCTTATGTTTGAATCAATACACATATTAAATGTACCTACTTACCATTGTGCCTTTAACTTGAGTGGTAACATGACTTTTCTCTATGTCACCCATAGGCTTAGAGAGACCAAAATCTGCAACTTTAGCGTTTAGGCGATCATCGAGCAGGATATTATTCGATTTGATATCTCTGTGGATGATGGGAGGGTTCGCTTGCTCATGCAGATAATGCACGCCTCTGGCCGCTCCCAGAGCTATTCGTAGTCGTTTCACCCAGTCCAACCTGATCCCCGTTTTCCCTGCACGCACGCACATGGTCTTATTACCACCAAAACTGATCTATAGAGCCAAAAAGAAAAGAAAACAAGATAAGTACCATTAAGACTATCCTTCAAGGTGCCATTGGTGATATACTCATATACCAGCATCTGTTCCCCGTGATCGAAACAGAAACCAACCAGACTGACTACGTTTTTGTGATGAACCCTCGAGAGCAGTTCGATCTCCGTTTTGAACTCCAAACCACCCTGTGTGGATCCTTGCTGAGCTCTTTTAACAGCAACCAGTTGACCACTGGGAAGAGTCCCTCTATACACCTGAAAAAATGCATTCACTGTTCTGTTGTAGTCAAATGTTGACATTCAATTACAAATAAGACCAAAAATTGAACCTTTCCATATCCACCACTTCCGATATTATTTGCTTCAGAGAAGTTATTAGTGCATTTCTTCATTTCTTCAAATGAAAAGCATCTGGCCCCTTTTAGCTGAGGAACACCACCACTGCGTGTACTAGAGTCCCAGGATGCTGCAATTGGAAGAGGAGGGTCACAACGGTAAATCAACAACACATTTTAGTGAAATCTCAACCATACATTACATACCAAAGGGATCACCCCTTCTAGAAGCTGATGCAGCTAGTTTTTTCTGACGGAAAGCATACACGCCTGCAACGACTAATAGTAAAACAAGAATCGATCCCCCAACGGATGCTCCGATTATCAGAGGTTTACGTGACTTGCGTCTCCCCTCAGCCAGGCCTGAAGAAATACATGCATGCTGAATCTCATCTGTCAATTATTTCAACAAATTCAAATGCACGTACCTTCAAAGTATGGATATGTGTTGGCATTGAAATAAAAAGGTCCGAAATCAGGTGGTGGCTTGAAAGTTTGATTGCTTAGCAAAAAAGCAATTCCAATAATCCCTGACCGATTAAAATAATCTTGGCCAGATGGGAAAATTTGCAGAGACAGAACAAGGTAGTGATCACTGTCTCTGGGTGGATTACTCACGGAAACTGAATCCACAGGTCGGCCATGAGACATAAGTACATCCATCAATTTCGTCTTAAGAGACTCGAAAACACTTTCATTTCCAAAGTTGGAAAACGAAGGGGCACGAAAATACAGGCTGCCTGAGTAAGGATATAAACATTTGCACGTGGGACTTAGAGTTTTTTCCGAATCGCATTGAGTTAAGCAATTCTGAGACGGTGTTGAGTATGTTGAAGTTGGTTGCTGTGCATGACTGCAGTATTTCTCCCTCTCTGCATCTCCTTCGTCACATATCGGGTTTCCCACAAGCCTGGAGACGAGACGAGTACAAAACTGATTGTAACACTCCATAAACCAAGAGGTTAGCTTTACAAAGTGAAACACAACTTACATAATATTTTGAACAGTGTAATCTTGTCTTTGAGGAAAATCATCAATCAAGTTGTTTTGTAGATCAATCAGCTGCAGTTGGTTACTATAGCTGGAGCCTATATCCAACGTACCATTTATTCGATTCTTCTTCAATACGCTGACCAGGCAAAGTAAACGAGAAATCAGAAGTTTTCATGATATATATATACATAGCATTGCGAAAGGTACTTACACAGTTTGCAACTGAGGAAGCATGAACATGGAATCTGGAAGTTGCCCCTTAATGTTTGTATTTTCCATAAACCTGCAAGTATGTTCACTTTCATTATATCTTCATTGCATAAACACACAGACAATAAAAGTTGAGAGAATCGTACAATGAGGTCAAAGACTCCAAAGACGAAAACCACGGGGGAACATCTGTCGCATCAAACGAGTTATTGCTGAAATCCCTGCATCATCATGTGTATATCATGTTTCAGATGCAATTCAAAGTAAAAAAGAAGTGCTTATTGAGATTGCTGGATTAATTTGACATACACATAATTGAGAGAATTCATGTCAGTTAGATTTGGCAAAGGTCCAGTAAGATGATTGGCTGCTAAGTACCTGGAAAGTCCAACCAGAGGAATGTTTTGATCATATAAACTTGGATACAGTAGTCAATAATCAAATTATGTGTGCATATACTATATATGATATTCTTACAGCTCCTGGATGCTGGAGAGGTTGTTGAGGTTTTCAGGAACATGACCACTTAATTGGTTTCTGTCAAGCCGTCTATGCAACAAAAAATGTGATTAGTCGAGTTCTATTTTTTGGCATAAATGAGACGACGATTAGTACTTACACGACCTCCAGAGTTTGAACAAGCCCCAGCGAGGACGGAATGCTACCCGTTAGCTGGTTGTTCTCGAGAAGCCTGCTCAAACAAATTTGACCAATCTCATATCTCTATACTTCTCAGTCAACATATTACATATATAGTAAGATTTACTTACAAATGTATAAGTTTCATTTCTGAGCTAAACAGCTGTGATGGTATAACCCCAGTGAACCGATTGTTTCCAAAATGGCTGCAGAATTAATAAAAATTACTCCACGATGCAACAAAATCATAAACACAAAGGGTCAAGTAGAGACATACAAGTGCCTTGTGTTGACAAGCATATCAAGACCGGGTGTAGTTCCCGTGGAAACGGGGATACTTCCACCGAGCTTATTATCAGCTATATCCAGCCAATGAAGATCCGACAAATATCCCAAAGTAGGTGGTATGGGACCGATGAAGTTGTTCGAATTCAGAGACCTTTACAACCTCAGAACATGAAGTTTTGCATTAATCAATCAGTCAAATTTATGAATGAATGAAATGCTTACAGATAAACCAGCTTGGTTAGTGATCCAATTGAGGATGGTATCTGACCAGAAAATCCACAACCAACCAGAATCCTGCAATGGCAAATCCCTTAAGTAGCTAGACAGAGATATGGTGCATGGCTATAACATTGATTTTCTTACAAGGTTGACAAGTTTTTCAAATCTCCAATTGTTGTAGGAAGCGGGCCCTTCATCCCTTTGTTGTAGGATAAATCACTATACAAACAAATTATGATATGGCTCTGTGGAATTAACATCATACATGCACATAGGCTTATTAAACTTACAGAGTCTGCAACTCGGATAATCCTGTGATGTCTGATGATAGCTGACCACTTAAATCAATGCTTGCTAATGTGCTGTAATAAGGCATCATACTATTATTCATAAATGGTACTCCATCAAACATATATATTAAAGAGGTTTAATTTCCTTTACTCACATGGAAATGATACGATTATTACTGCAACTAATTCCATCCCACTTATCTCCACAAGGATCACCACCACTCCAATTCGGCGGTACATTTTCCCAGGAGTTCTTCAGAGATTTCAGAGCAACAACTGCATACCGAATCACTTTCTTTCAGACACAAATTCTTATATATTCTTAAACTGATCATTTTAAGGACAAGTCCCCCATTAACTATAAGTAGATGAATTAAAAATTGTAAACATGGAATCATAAATTAAAAAAATACATCAGATTCTAACACTTGTACTATTAAGTTCTATAAAAACTTAAAAGGCCGGCAATCATGAAGCAAAAGCAACCAAACTTACAATCATTTGTGTCGGTGGAAGCTGCCATTCCAAAAAGTAGGACTAAAGCAACTAGACAAGAGTGATGAACCCCCAAACACATCATTATTCAGTTTTAATAATAGATTCTCAGATCTCCAGAAATGCTAATAAAAACCCATGATGAAAAGGAGAGCAACTAGCTATGCCTATGTCCATTGTTTCAAGAATTTTATCAATCTACTATTGAGTATTGATGATGTTAAATATTAGTAATAGTATTTGATATTTCAAGAACCACAAAAATTGGAGAGTGCATTGAATGGGCAAGTTGTTATTAGTTGAAGAAGTTTAATTCTTAGGCCGGGAGGATACTTTTCAAAATTCCAGGCAATGAAGTTGACCCATCATTAAAGAGTTGTGAGTTGACTCATCAGTGGGAGAAAGAATTCCAGGCGTGGGCTGTTTGTAGCTTAAAACAAGTTGCGTCTGCTAAGTGCTTAGCTTAGTGCCACACTAGTAGTATACTGCTTCCAAAACTACTCATTCCAAATATTAATTGCTCTGTGTTTAATATTTGACTAAAATCTTATACTCAATCAAACATTTGTCCTATATTTCAACAAATCAAGGTACACTTGAATGGTTAATGGAAAATAAAAATAAAAATTATGTGAATTGTTGATTACAGTGTGAAGTTTAAAAAGTCATCACACATTAATTAACATTAATAAGAGTATCATTCTATATCCATAATTTATTTTACGATTAGTCCCTATCGATCGTTATTAGATATTAAAAAAATGTTGAAAATGGTTTTTTTTGAATTTTTTTAAAAGTCATGTTCAAGAAAGATAAGTAAAAAAAAAAAAACTGTACTTAACTTAACTGTTTTTACTAAAAGCCATTATTTTTCTTTTTAAGGTGTGCCCACTTTTGTTGTTAAAAAGAAAAATGTGCCCTGCGCGCCAACTTCTGGATTTTAAATAACATATTTAAAACATCTACTCCCTCCCCCATTCTACAATAACATTCGGACGTTCCACAATAACTTTCATACTTTTTTAACGTTACACAATGACTTATAGAGGGGTGTACCTTTTTCCTTGGCCTGAGTTTTATGCCCAAGGAGGGTTTTTTCCAGGTAAGGTTTTGATGGCACTCGGCTTCTTGCTCGTTTCTTTTCTTCTTTTATATGATTTACCTTTTATTTTATTGTCCCTTTATAAACTCCACCTCACAATATTCTCAATTTTATATAAATGTCATTACTTTTTCTACACATGTACACAAAAGTCAACTCATATATTTACTTAATACATAAAAGTTTACAAAATTACCCCTCAAAACATAATTCATTATTACACTTTCTTAATATATGTGTTCATATATCTATAAAAATTATTATGGGACGGAGGGTGTAAAAGTTATGTACAGTAGGGTGTTACCATTACTTCCTTAAAGTTTATTCAAATTACTAAATAATCATCTCGTAGTTTGAGTAAATTACAATTACATCTAAAGTTATACGAGTCTTGACTGCAAATTTTGAAGGAAAAAAAAATCTACACCAACATATTACTTAGTAAGACTAAGATCCAACTTCCCACTGTCTGTAAAGAAGCTTTCATTACTATAGTGATTGAAAGAACCTTTGTTTGCTGGTTGATAAGTAGCTGAAGTAGATGCAGAATCAGCATGAGGATTGAGACCAGCCATTTCCATGATGTTCTCTATCTCCTTCACCACCTCATTCATGCATGGCCTATATGCCCCCACAACTTCCACACACCTCAGAGCAAGATCAACGAACCTCTCGACACTCCCAGGCGCCATGTTTGAAGCCACTGTCGGGTCCAGAATCGGGTCGAGGTTGTACAAATCCTTGCTCTTATCCATTGCTTCCACAACTTCCCTCACAATGTACTTGCTATCTTTGTTTATAGGACTTCTTGAGGTTAAAAGCTCGAGTAGCAGCACTCCAAAGCTATAGACGTCGCTCTTTTCTGTCAGCTGTAGTGTCTCCCAATATTCCGGATCTAAGTATCCCTGATTAATCAATAATATATAAGGCACTACATATGATGAAACATAATTTGTAAACTAGTCACTCACCTTTGTGCCTTTAACTTCAGTGGAGACATGAGTTACATCAGGTGCACTGATAAGCTTAGAAAGACCAAAATCTGCTACTTTAGCATTTAGGCTTTCGTCCAACAGAATGTTATTGGATTTGATGTCCCTGTGTATGATGGGAGGGTCGGCTAGGTCGTGCAGATATTGCACGCCACTTGCTGCTCCCAGAGCTATTCGCAGTCGTCTTTTCCAGTCCAACATGATCCCCGTCTTCCCTGCATACATTTTGTATAAAATTTGGGAAATGTAGGGACTTAAATCAATGAGAAGATAGAACAAGGATATATTATAGAATTAGTACCGTTGAGATTGTCCTTCAGCGTGCCGTTGACGATATACTCGTATACCAAGACGTGTTCCCCACGATCGAAACAAAAGCCAACCAGACCCACTACATTCTTGTGATGAACCCTTGACAGAATCTCTATCTCCGTTTTGAACTCCAAACCACCCTGCATCGACCTCTCATGAGCTCTTTTAACAGCAACCACTTGTCAATTTGCAAGAATCCCTTTGTACACCTGGAAAAACCATGATTAACAGATTGAAAAATTCAACAAACAGTTAACAAATATGCGAAAAAATCAAACCTTTCCAAAGCCACCGTTTCCTATATGATTCGATTCAGAGAAGTTCTTGGTGCATTTCTTGATTTCTTCTAATGAAAAACATTTGGCTCCTCTTAACTGAGGAGCTCTGCCGCTCTCTGAACTCCGAGGCCAAGATGCTGCAAGTACGAAAAACATGGTCAAGATAAAATCGACATGAAGTTATGAGGCAAGACGATTGATGTGTCAACCCATACCAAAAGGATAAGCCCTTCTAGAAAGTGATCTAGCTATTCTTTTCTGACGGAAAGCGTAAACGCCTACAATGATTAGTAACAGAACAAGAACTGATCCACCAACTACTGATCCAATTATCACAGCTGTACTACTCTTGTCTGAACCTGCAAAGATATTAAAATCACCTTAAAGTAAGGATTTTTTCTTTCACAATTTTGCTAATGAAAACTACCTTTAAAGTATGGATAGATTGCGCCATCGAAATATAAGGGTCCAAATAAAGGTGGTGGCACGAAATCTTGTCTGCTCAGAACAAAACCAATCCCGGAAATCCCTGTTCGATTAAACCGTTCTTTACCAGATGGGAAAATCAGCAGATTCAGTTCGAGGTAGTCGTAAATGTTTCTCGTTGGGTTACTCACAGAAACAGAATCAACTGGTAGATTCCTTTTTTTAAATGCATTCATGAGCATGTCCACAAGGGACTTATAAAGGGTTTCGTTTCCAAAACCGTAGAAAGAAGTAGCGCGAAAAACCAGCTTCCCTGAGTAAGGATACAGACACTTGAAAGTGGGACTATAAATTTTGTCTGAAGGCTTGCATTTTTCTTGTGGTGTTGTGTTTGAGGAGTTGTTCTCCTGTGGAATGAAGCAGTATCTGTTTTTATCTACGGTTACTCCTTCTTTACAGTACAGGTTCCCCACCAATCTGGAGACGAATCAACGATTAATGTACGCATGGGACAAGATTAACCTTAGGAGTGACAAACAACTTACATGATTTGAATCTTGTTGTAACCAGATGGTGAATCAAAATAATCGATGAAGTTGCTTTGTAGATCAATCAGCTCGAGTTGGGTACTATAGCTGGAGCCCATATCCAATGTACCATTGATTTGATTGTTCTTCATTACACTAACAAGATAAACATGATATAATAATGGTTTGAAGCTTAATGAAGTCAGTTAGTTATTTTAACCAACTCTGGAAGTCAGTTTCTGGTGTGCATCAATTATCTAGTAGTTGGATGGAAGTTTTGTTCAGAAATTTCTAAAACCTAATAGTGGTGTATCAAGATGTAAATTAAGCCAAGAAACGACTCTGAAACACTTTCAGAGAAAAATCACAAGTTTCAGATTTCAGTTTAGAGAAGGATAGAGATTGAGAGTCTTTTATTGCCTTGGTGAGTTGAATATCAATAAAATTTAGTGTCTCTCAGTGGATGTAGACCGAATCACGAAAATCTTGTGTGTTCAACTGGTGGATCATTTTGCATTGTTTTTGGTTTATAACACATGACCCATAAAGTCCTGATATACCCCTTAAAGCAACTTACATAGTTTGCAACTGAGGAAGGCTGAACAAGGAAACTGGAAGCTGGCCTTGAATATGCGTACGTTCCATTATCCTGCAACCAGTATATCATTATACATTGGTCAGCGCAGTGAGACTGACGACCAACTACACAGACAAACAAAGATACAGGAAAACGTACAATGAAATCAAGGACTGCAAAGATGAAAACCATTCGGGAGCATCTGATGCGACGAAAGAATTATTGCTCAAGTCCCTGCATAATTATAGTTCAACATAGTCTGATAAATCAAAATCAAGATCAAACTACATTCTACATTCAGTAAATCTTGGGGTTCAACTTACACATAACTCAGGTTGCCCATATTGGTTAGATTGGGCAAAGGTCCAGTAAACTTATTGTTTGCCAAGTACCTGCATAATAAAAGCTTAGTAAGATGGACAGTCTTACTTCTGAAATTAGTCCACAATCAAAAATAGGCATAGTTACAGCTTTTGGACAGCGGTGAGGTTGTTGAGGTTTCCAGGAACACGTCCGCTTAAAGAGTTTTCGTTGAGCTGCCTGTTGCAACCATAATATACGATTAATCCAATTTTCAGTCAGTGTAAGAGATATCAGCTGTATAATGAGTACTACGTACACGACTAGCAGATTCTTCACAAGCCCGAGTGAGGAGGGGATGCTACCAGTTAGATCATTGCGATCGAGAAGCCTAGTCGAATAAATATCCAACATTAGACCAAGTTGATAATTACATGGTAGATATGAAGAGGAAAATTGATACTTACAAATGTATAAGTTTCATGTTTGAGCTGAACAGCTGGGCAGGTATATTACCAGAGAGCTTATTGTTTCCCAAATGGCTGTAGAATGGCAGTATAGCAGTTTAGTGTCATAAAACCAAAGCTGATAAATGTAAGAAAAGTGATTAATATACATACAAGTGAGTTGCATTTAGAAGCAAATCAAGACCAGGCGTGGTTCCCTCGGAAACGGGGAGATTTCCAGTGAGCCTATTATCAGCTAAGTCCAGCCAGCGAAGATTTGATAAGTTGCCAATGGAAGGCGGTATCTGACCGATGAAGTTGTTCAGATTAAGAGCCCTTTAACCAAAAGGAACAGTAATCAAACTCCAACTTCAAAGAAATGATTAATCCATCTTCAAACTAATTAGGAGTAATTCTTACAGGAAAGCCAAGTTTTGTAGAGATCCTATTGAGGGTGGTATTTGACCCGAAAAGCCACAGCCAACAACCATTCTGCAAGTACATATATGTATGACAATTCCCTTAAAATGTTGAAAATATTTGCATAAACTTTTATAGTAACATTTTCTTACAAGCTTCTCAGTTTCTGCAACTCTCCAATTGATGAAGGAAGAGGTCCAGTCATGCCTTTATTGTATGAAAGATCCCTGTACAAACAAATTAAAACGCGTGGATATATATATATATATATATATATATAATAGATAATAGGTAAATTAAATTGAGTAATGGAAACTTACAGATCCTGCAGCTCTGATAATCTTGTGATGTCTGATGTTAGCTGACCACTTATATTAAAGCTGGCTAACATGCTGTTATAAGACGTTAATTATAGGATTAAGCACACATATGCAAGGCCCGTTAGTCACAAATATATATAGCCACTAGTAGAAATTAATTACATGGAAGTTACACGATGATCAGCGCAATCAATTCCATCCCAACGGCTTCCACAAGGATCATTGCCAACCCAGTTTGGAGGTACGTTTTCCCATACGCCTTTCAGAGTCAGCAGAGCAAAATCTTCAAGGAGAAACAACAAGTATAAGAGCAAAACTATAACTAAATCAGACAGTAGTATGCTAAAATGTTCGCCTGAGAATAATAAACATCATAGAAGCTTCAACTTTAAGTAAATAAAACTTGAAAGCAAAAAAGAAGAATCGTAAACTTACAATCAGTTGCATCCGTTGAAGCTGCTGTTCGAAAAACTTGGACTAAAGCAACCAGCACAAAGAGATGAATCCTCCAAAACATCATCACTGTTGTTGCTTACAAAAATCGAAAGAATTTGAACTCAAAAGCTTCAGTCTACTAGCTCACAACATTTGCATATATGTGTTGTTGAATTAAACACAGAATATATTTAAGTAGGAGTTTGTGGAAGGTGTTGAAAGTTAACTTTGCAGAGTTGAATTATTAATCATTTCATATGTGGAAATCCAAGGATGGTAGTCCCACTACTTCCCACAGTAGGTCATCGACATTGAAAAGTCCCAACTTAACAACAAAATGTAGTATTCTTCTTGCCCCCATCACAACGTAACAGTCTGTGTGGAGAAGAATAATGAGAGGACGCCCAAAATTTAGCATGTTAACATTCCCCTCTCTTGATTATGGAGCCATCACTACAGTTGGCTCCTAGCTTAGCTTATCCAAATTATTAAACAAATTTCTTCATTTTGGATATGAGCCATGTGTTTGCATTATTGCACAGTCGGAGTAATTTTACTTGGATTTTTGTTTTGGGACTCACCCGTCCGAACGTGGGACGTATCCTTGTTCTACTTCGAGATTTCACATTCGAATTTCCCCCTCCAACTACACTTATCCCTAAAAATACCTATACATCCTACTGTTACATCTCATCCAACCACTCTTATACGATTTGACATAAAGTTACATCTCATCCTACTCAAAATACCAAAACAAAAACACAATTACTATTCATCAGAATTTCTCCATCCAAGATTTCTCTCATCCTACATAATCCCAAAACAAACATACCCACAATGTATTCTGACTGAATTATGATAATACATTTTTCAATACACTAATTTTATACATATTTTTTAAACGTAATTTAATCATCTTCTTATGCATGTCAATTTTTCTTCCATCCTCATTTTCTAATATTATAATAATTCTGTTTTTTTTTTTTTTTCCCACTAGCTTCTACGTCAGTTTTTCTAATTCTAATTTTATAACAATTCTGTTGATAAATAAAATTTCATATATTTACATTTAAAAAAATACTATAATTTTTCTAATAAGACCGACATGACAAAAATGGTGGACATTCAATTTTGGGTAAATTACCAGAAAAAATTAGACAGGGATCATAAACCCTAATAATTAACCAAAATGAACCGGAAAGACGAGACGGCGGCCGGCGGCGTGTTGGTGGATGTTGTGGTGGCTCCAAATTTTAACCTAGAAAAGGCAGTATGCAGCCATGGGTTATTCATGATGGCGCCAAACCAGTGGGACCCACATTCCAAAACCCTCAAACGGCCACTTCGCCTTAATCCCGACGATGACGAAACCTCCGTCATGGTTCACGTTTCTCAATCGCCTCACGCTCTTCGTCTCACCGTTTTCACGCCGCACACTCTATCCCCTCCTCAGCACCAATACTTGCTGGTCTGTGTGTGCGCTACTTCTATTTTTCTGGAATTTCTTATGTAATACTACTACTTCTTTGTACATGATATGTGTATTTTATTAAGAAATAACGATATTTATTGTTGCACATTTTGCTCGAAGGTTGTACCCTGCGTGCTAGCTGGTTCCTTTTTGTTTGTTTGGTAAAAATCTGTTTATATTACATCTGGACTACATATTTCTTGTAGTTTGTCTGAATCACAAAGCTACTCAGTAAATCTTGGATTTCATTCCACTTCAATGTTTGGGACTTTTTTAAGCAGATAAATATGCGTTACCTTTCTCTCCAAGTACATCTTGGTGCATAATCAGAGTCTCATGTTGTATTTAGTTCTTTTCTTGAATTATTCCTACTACCTAACATTTTGCTTTTGCCTTTTTTATTGATCATACTTTCCATCCATATTGGGTGTATCTGTATTTCCTTTTAATAGTTTGGTTAATTATGTAGAGTCAAGTGAGACGAATGCTGAGATTGTCGGAGGAAGAAGATATGAGGGTGATTGAGTTCCAGAGGGTGCATGAAGAAGCTGGAGTGAGGGGGTTTGGAAGAGTGTTTCGATCGCCTACATTGTTTGAAGACATGGTCAAATGTATTCTCTTGTGCAATTGCCAGTGAGTGAGGTTACCTTTCTCTCATTTTCTATGTGTGTGTGTATATATATATATATATATTTTTTTTTTTTTCTTGCCATTGCGTAATCTATGTTTGATTTGTGCTGAATCGAAGGAACGTTGTCAAATATTCCAGAGTGAAATTTCAGGCCAGTTATGAACTTTAACCTTTAATTTTTTTTCCATTTTGCAGGTGGTCGAGAACTTTAAGCATGGCTCAATCACTTTGTGAGCTTCAGGCGGAATTGAAACATACATCATCCAGTGCATCAAATGTGATAGCTGAAAATGGAACTATTTCCAGTTGTCAAACAGCTGGATTTAAACAATTTGCTCCTGAAACTCCATTAGGTAAAGAATCAAAGAAAAAGTCTAGAGTTCGCAAACATTCAACTTTAGCAAAAGAGACTGAAGTGAAAGTCAGCAACGATGAAATATTAGAGTGCTATGACGAAACCAGGAATTCATCCTTCCCATCACGAGATGTAAAGGAAGACTTCCATGAAAGATGTAATCCTTTGCAGGCTACAGTTGGTGTTTCTGAAAGGAAGCCTTTAGAAACTACAGAAAATCATGCCATCACTACAATTGGGAATTTTCCAAGCCCTGGAGAATTAGCTAGCCTTGATGTGAAGTTTCTGGCCAAGCGTTGCAATCTTGGCTACAGAGCAAGTCGTGTAATAAATCTTGCTCGAGGAATCAGTGAAGGCCGAATTCAATTGCAAGAAATAGAATATTCTTGTGGTACACTAAACTTATCTGACTATGATAAGTTGGTTGAGAAGATGAGAGTAATAGATGGATTTGGACCATTCACATGTTCAAATGTGCTTATGTGCATGGGTTTTTACCATGTCATTCCAACAGATTCAGAAACTATTAGGCATCTACGACAGGTGTATTTCTTTCCCAGCATTTACACTCTATCCTTTTAGCTCATTTATTGCCATCTTTCTAAAATAGTCCGACTGATTGCAGGTTCATGCAAAATGCTCCTCAAAAAAGACTGTTCAAGCAGATGTTGAAGATATTTATGGAAAATACGCACCATTTCAGTTCCTGGCTTATTGGTGTGCATTTACAGTCGGTCATTAATTTTGTGATGTTTTTCAACTAATATCATTTGGATTCTGCAGTTCAGCTCAGGCTTAAAATTAGAAATACGCACCATTTCTAACTGAAATCATTTTTTTAAACAGGTTCGAAGTTTGGCACTTCTACGAAGATCGGTTTGGAAAATTAAGCGAAATGCCCCATTCTGATTATAAACACATTACTGCAGCAAACATGAGACCAAAAACAGAAAAAGCAAGTAAGAGGAGGAAACCATGCCCGCGTTAGGTACGTAGGTGATGGTTATACTAAACTAATGGAGGCATCAAAAAATACTATTGGATAATTGTGTATCGGTGTAATTAGTTATGGACGTTTTTCTCTCCATCTGTATATAACTATGGGATCCATCTTCATTTAGGCATTGTGGATTTAGTGAAAATCCTTCTTTTTTAGCTATTTATTACTACATCAATGAAACACAACATGATTGGCACGTCATTGACTTAATCCAATTCGTATGGTGTGATTTAATTTGTATTTTTTGTTTTGTTTACTCTTCATGTAATCGGAGTAAATTTCTAGACGTTGATAAATTGATGGATTTGTTGAATGTGTTTTAGGTTTTTCCTAAAACGATTTAGGAATAATAGAGATGACTATAGGGAAAAGAAATATGATATATTAATAGAAAAATGATGTGCCATTCTTTACATTTTGATCATCTACATTGAAGTAACTTGCAGATCCAACGAGTCCATAAATAAAATAAAAGACCAAAATCAAAGTATAGATTATCATAGTGAATAACACAAATTATTAACAGGAAGCAAGTAAAAAGTTTATGATCAAAATTAAAATAAGGTGGAGTGACCAAATGGAAGAAAATATACAAATATACCCAATTCTAACGTAATCAAATAAATATAATCTTTCTAACAAAATTATTATCATGAAGGCAATCAATATATTATCACTATCTTGGTGATTATGCAGAAACTTAAGTATGTCCATTTGTTACACAGCACAAAGCAAGTAGCAACCCTACCTGCCTTCTAACTTCTGATATGGATGAGTAGAACTTTTGTTTGGTCCTAGAAAACTGTCTGAAGTTGATGCAGATACTTCACTACTAGGATAAAGACCTTTGTTTGGTCCTTGAAAACTGTCTGACGTTGATGCAGATACTTCAGTACTAGGATTCATACCTTTGTTTGGTCCTTGAAAACTGTCTGAAATTGATGCAGATACTTCAGTACTAGGATTCAGACCTCCCATCTCCATGATGCTCTCTATCTCTTTCGCCACTTCACTCATCTTCGGCCTGTCAGCCCCCGATTCTTGAACGCACCTCAGTGCCACATCAACTAACCTTTCGACGCTCCCTGCTGCTGCGTTTGAAGCAACGATTGGGTCCAGAATTTGCTCCAGGCTATACAGCTTCTTGCTCTTATCCATTGCTACCTTCACTTCTCTCACTATATACTTCCCTTTTACTATAGGAGTTGTTGAAGTTAAAAGTTCAAATAGCAACACTCCAAAGCTGTAGACGTCGCTCTTCTCAGTCAACTGTTGTGTCATGTAATATTCTGGATCCAAGTATCCCTGCAGGTTTTAGGGAGATCAACAAAGTAATTAGAGATCAATCATCGTATAATAGAATCTAAAATGTACTCACCAGTGTCCCTTTAACTTGAGTGACCACATAACTCATTTCTGCAGCTTCATCCATAATCTTGGAGAGACCGAAATCTGCTACTTTTGCATCCAGGCATTCGTCCAGCAAGATATTATTCGATTTGATGTCCCTGTGTATGATGGGTGGGCTTACTAGGTCATGCAAATATTGCACCCCTCTGGCTGCTCCTAGAGCTATTTTAAGTCTTCTCATCCAATCCAACTTAATTCCTCCCTTCCCTGCATGATCAGTATGCAGTTTTAATTACTCTACTGTTCATATTTGTTTCCAGACCAGAAACTTAAAAGGGAAAAGGATGTAAGTACCAATTAGACCGTCTGTCAACGTGCCATTTGTGATATACTCGTAGATCAACATCTGTTCTCCTTTGTCGAAGCAAAAACCAACTAGACTGACGACGTTTTTGTGATGAACCCTTGAGAGCAGCTCAATCTCAGTTTTGAACTCCAAACGGCCTTGCATAGACCCTTGCTGTGCTCTTTTAATGGCAACTACTTGTCCATCCGGAAGTATCCCTCTGTACACCTGAGAAATGTATTGATAATATGTGATCCACTGGGGATTACTGCAGAATGATGGGATAATATTAAGAGGAAAAAAGACAAACCTTTCCATAACCACCACTTCCAATCCCATTAGTTTCGGAGAAGTTATTCGTGCATTTCTTGACTTCTTCAAATGAAAAACTTTTGACTTCTTTTAACTGAGGAACTCCACCGCTGTCTGAATTGGGGTCCCAGGATGCTGCAAATATATATGGAGATGGTCACAACTGAAATGGAATGATGAAACCAACACAAGTTTAGGCCAAGATTGAGTGAAATCGGAACCATACCAAAAGGATTTTTCTTTTTGGCAGCTCTTCTTTTCTGACGGAAGGCATAAGCTCCTGCAATGACAAGCAACAAAACGAGAACAGATCCACCGACTGCTGCTCCGATGATCACACTCTTACTTGAAGACTTGCCTGATGGCACAACTGGAGAAAATGAACAAAATAATAATTTGGTGTCAGCAAAGGAATAGTAAATTTCTCAAGTTTAACAAATTCAAATGCTGTACCTATAAATGGTGGATATTTTTCACTAATGAAATAATATGGTCCAAATATATCTGGTGGCTTGAAAGATTGATTGCTTAGCACAAACCCGACTCCAGAAACTCCTGTTCGATTAAAAAAAATTTGGCTAGATGGGAAAACTTGCAGATTCAGCACGAGGTAGTCGTCAGTGTTCTTTGTTGGGCTGCTCAGAGATACCGAATCCACAGGTTGACCGTTTGACTTGAATGACTCGATCAGTTTCTGCTCAAGAGATTCGTAAACACTTGCATTTTCCAGATTGGAGAAGGAAGGAGCCCGGAAAACCAGGCTGCCTGAGAAAGGAATTGCACATTTGCAGGTGGGACTAGAAACTTTAATCTCTTGATCACATGGAAAAGGTGTGCACTTTTTTGGTGGCGTTGAGTATGAGGAATTAGGCTGCAGTTTAGGAATGGTGCAGTATTTCTCCGTGCCTCCTCCTTCTCCACATATTGGATTTCCAACCAGTCTGATGCAAATCAAGAATGTTAGAACAATCAAAGCAAAAGGAAGTTCTGGAAAGATGAAGTGAACAGCAGCTTACATAATTTGTCCAACACTATAACCTGCTCGTTGTTTGAATTCTTCGATGAAGTTGTTTTGCAGATCAATCAACTGGAGTTGTGTGCTATAGCTGGAGCCAATATTCAATGTACCATTGATTTCATTCTTCTTCAACTTTCTGACAAGGTAAAAGGTGTAAATCGTGACTTTTTCATGATCCTGTTTTTCCTTCAATGCTGCTAATAAGTAATCTACTTACACAGTTTGCAATTGAGAAAGGCTGAACAAGGAAACTGGAATTTGCCCTTCAACATTTGTGTTTTCCATTATCCTGCATATGTTCATTATCATTAAACTGTAGTAAAAAGCCTCCCTTCAGATATAAGCTATATCGCCATCGAAAGTAGTGAGAAACATACAGTGAAGTCAAAGACGGCAAAGATGAAAACCATGGGGGAACATCTGTTGCATCGAAAGGATTATTGCTCATGTCCCTGCATAAAAACACTCCCATCATTTTCAAGTTAGTTACAAAATTCAAAATAAGCTTTTCTGCATTTAGTGAATAGTTGAGTTCCACTTACACGTAATTGATCGAGTTCATGCCAGTTAGATCGGGTAGAGGCCCAGTCAAACTATTGTTTGCCAAGAACCTGGAAAGTTTATTCATTCATTCATTCAGATAAACTTTGGTAGAAAGTCAATGCAATTTTTTCAAATAAGCCTATCAAATTACTTACAGCTCCTGAATGGAGGTGAGGTTGTTGAGGTTTTTAGGAACAGGTCCACTTAAAGAGTTCCTGTCGAGCCGTCTGTAGCAACAGCCAAAATATGCTTATTAAAATTTTCCTCACTCAAGAAATTGTGTTTCTGTGCAGTAAATGGGATTATTGTTACTTACATGACCGTGAGATTCTGCACGAGCCCTAATGTGGAGGGAATGCCACCAGTTAACTGATTGTTTTCAAGAAGCCTGCGCAGGTAAAGGTCATCAGACCAATCTGATATTACATCATATTGTTAAGTGTGTTTTAGATGCACCAATAAGGTACTTACAAATGTGTGAGTATCATCTTTGAGCTAAAGAGCTGAGATGGTATTCCTCCAGACAGCTGATTCTTCCCAAAATGGCTGCATAACATTGAAATGGTTTGAGTTAAAATCCATCCAAAATCTTTAAAACAAAAAAAAACTCGAATAAACCATGTAAAAAGGCAAGCAGGCCGCATACAAGTGTTTTGCGTTGACGAGCATATCAAGACCAGGTCTGCTTCCCCCGGAGACGGGGATAGTTCCAGTGAGCTCATTATCAGCTAAGTCCAGCCAATAAAGATTCGATAACTGACCAATCGAAGCTGGTATTTCTTCGGTAAAGTAGTTTGAATTCAGAGACCTATTTCATACAAGTATTGTTTTTATCTCAAAGTTTAAAACATGGAATTGAATTGAAGCATTCAAGTGGTGGAATAACAGCAATAGAAAAGCATGCAAGAAACACTTACAAGTAAATCAAATTTTTTAGAGATCCTACGGAGGCTGGTATTGGACCAGTAAATCCACAACCAACTAGAATTCTGCAATGCACACAATGACATAATTATTAGCTCCTTTGTCATTAATATTTGCATAAGCTGGTGGATTTAATGTCATAAAATATCCTTACAAGCTTGTCAAGTTCGTCAAGCTTCCAATTGTAGAAGGAAGCGATCCAACTATACCATTGTTATACGAAAGGTCCCTAAGAAACGGGTCGATGATGAGAAAATAAACAGGACTGGATAATGAAATCATCAAAATAGAATAGACTTACAGAATCTGCAACTCAGATAATTTTCCAATGTCTGGTGATAGCCTACCACTTAAATTGATGCTTGCTAACGTGCTGAAATAAGATTAAGCACAATTATGTGAGAACTGATGCTATTTTATTACACACAGCCACAGTTACTAATACAAACAAACTAGTCCATTTAATTACATGGAGGTGACACGACCATTTGTGCAGCTAATGCCTTCCCAAATACTCCCACAAGGATCATTACCAACCCAATTCGGCGGCAAGTTATCCCACTTGTCTGCTACGGACTTCAGAGCATCATCTGCACACAAGAAGTCACATTTTACAGATCATAAATGGATTAATCTTTATAGTTCATAAAACTGAAAAATAACACTTACAGTCATTTGAATTTGTGAAGGCTGGAAGTCGAAAAACTTGGAGAAAGGCAACCAGAAGAAAGAGAAGAATCCTCATTGCCTTATTACAGCTTCTGAAAATGGTTACAATCACACTTTATATTAATCACAAGTATTTGACAAAAATGAGAAAACTTCAAAAGTAGCACCTAACTAACAACCATTGACTTATGTCCAGCTACACTTCAAAATAATGTATCTGAAGAGCCAGCAATATGCATTTTTTATTGCTTCAAGGCGTAAGAACTGGCCGTCAACCCACAAGTTGACATTGTTAAATCATTTATTTATAAATGTTACCCTTCAGATTGACTGATGAGCACATACTGATAGAGATGGATTTGATATTTTACCTTTTTGATTGCATCGTATATTATAAAATAAATGTGACAGTTTAATATATAAAATTGCTTATATAACTAAAATTATATTCTGGTATGGACTTCCTCCCACGACGTACTAACTGCTACAGCATAATGAGTCAAGTTGCATCTGCTGTTAATTTCATTAATTATATAAACAAGTTGGTGATTATATGTTGTACCAAACAGTGTGATTTCAATCGAATAGGAATTTTTTGTGTTTCTCAATTTGGAATTTAGTATATACTAGTGGAAGCCTAAATAATTCAATCTCCCATTTAATTTTTCAAAGTAAAAAGAAAATGATGGTAAGGAGGAAAGAGAGATGAAAAAAGCAATTAAGTAGTTAAGTTAAAATATAGTGTTTATAAAGAAAGTTCAAATGCATCTTCATAGTAAATATGCTAATTATGACACAATTACTCTTACTTTCCTTTTTTGTTGTCCAATTTAGTTATTTTTATAGTTAGAATATAATGAAAGTTCAAATGCATTTTCATAGTAATTCTTTAAAAGACAAAACAGTCATTACTTCCAGGAAAAACTCAGCAGTACTATTATAAACTAAAACACGACCAAATTAGGTAATGCAATACATTAGTCCTGTGTAATGTTCCTTTATTCAACATCTTTCAAACTTTAGCTAAAACATCACATATCACTTTTACATTTTGATGATCACAAGAGACAGATCAAGGCTTCCATGGAGGTGGTGGCGTGGGAAACATGGGCGGCACCGCCAAGAAAATTGTATTCTTGTCGATCCCCACATTCTTTTTCCCAGAAAGAGCAGCAAGAGCCGCAACTAGGCCAGCATTCCCAACGAGCGTGGGCTCTGTGTAGTTGTAGTTTGTGCGTATATCATAGAAACCGTCATGCTTATCCGGACCAGCAACCATTGCACCAACGATGGTGTTGGGATTTGGCTTCGACGTGTCCCTCCACTTCCATCCTCCCTTGCAATTATACTTCACTTTATTATTCGGAATCGAAGCACCTCTATGATGAACATGCTTTGGGTAGCTTTTCCCAAACCCCACTACATAGCTCATCTTTCTTGGATTGTTCCCAAGAATGTAATCCATCTACAACATATAATAATAAATAAGCAGTTGCAGTAAATAAATAATCATCAACCACCATTTTTCACATCAGTATATGTATATACCTGAGTCCTTGCAAATTTCCTGAGGACATCAATTGGGAAGAAATGGCCCCCACAATACCAGCCAGGTATTTCAGCAGCTTTCATATAGTCACTGTACAATGTAGCCAGGAATGCTGCATTCACAACATACTGAAGAGGCTGAGGGTTTCCTCCATTTAATTGGATCATGCCTCCTGTTCGAGTTCCTCCGATTGTTAACAAAACTCAACTTCTTACTGTAAATTTGCAAAGATGATTGATTGGTTACCTTTTGTCCTGTTAAATGATTTAAAATTTGGTAGGAAAGAGCACATGAACATGTTGGTCTGGTTGTGAAATGCTGCTAAAATATCTTCATAAGGATATCCAGGGCTCAGGAACAATCGTATACGACTCAAAAGCACCTATTTACAGAACATCAGATAAAATGAACACAAATACAACTCTGATTGAACTTAATTACCTGAGCTCCAGCAAGCTTATTATCCCAACTAAATACATGATCAAAAGGGTCTCCACGGAAAGCACCAGCATTCCTCGCAAGACCAGCAGCGGTAGCAAGGCTAAGATAGGTCGAATTTCCAGTGGCGTAATACAGCCAAGTTGCGCCCCAGATATACTCATCCCAATACCCCGTGGAGTTATAGAAAATTGATGCCTCATTATCATTACTGTATCTACCACGTTGAATCCTGGAAAATGTAAAGAGAGTCTTGGCGCCATGGACAAGCTTTTGTGAGTAAGGCTTGTTATCCTTGAATACAATTGATGCAGATGCCAGAGCAGCCGCCATTTCAGCAGCAAGATCCGAGCAACCATGGCATTCCGTAACAGGCCTGTCATAATCAATGTCCTCTGGACGCTCCCAGCAAAAGTGATCATCGGGAAGATACCCTCCTGCAGCAACCCCTGCACCAACCTGTACGACGAGTCGATCTATGGAATCAGCGGATGAATTGAAGGTCTTGAGGAAGTAATCAGTCCCCCACTTGATAATGCCTTTGACATGGTTAAGCTCTCCAGCTGCTTCGTATTTCGCGCTGTACTCAATCACGCTCCAACTCAACAGAGTCATGGCGAATGATTGTGGGAAATTGAACTTAATTGCATCTCCAGCATCGTGATAGCCGCCACTCAGATCTTTAAACTGGCTTGAAGAATCAGACTTGCCGTCATTTAGACATGAATCGCCCCTCCACGCTACATTGTTGTGTTTCGGCAGTTTTCCAGCTATAATTACAGTAGTATTACAAGTAATTGAACATTAGCTAGACAGAGAGAAAATGTGAATGGTGCATGCAGTTTGATTGATTACTTACAACGTTGAGCATTGAAGAACATGAGAGCCTTGTTCAGTGCAAGAGTGTAATTATCCGACACTTCATTGTGATTTGACAAAGCTATGATGCAAAAAGCTTGGACAAAACAAACCAGAAGAAAGAGATGAGTCTTCCGACACATCATTGCCATACTGAAATCTCTAAAATTGCTTACAACACTTGTGTTAAACCAACTCATCATTCCAATGCATGCATCATTATTTGTAATCCAAAAAAAAAGGATTCTGAAAGAGTCAATTATTTTATTTGCCACGAAGTGACCTGCAACACATGCAAGTTGACATTGTTAAACCAGTGAGCACATGTTGATGTGTGAGAGTAGGGAGCACCTGTATCCACGAAGGATATTTATAGGATCAGAATTGATATAGTCAATATTTGAATTTTTTTATTAAGTCAACGTCTACTTGTGTTATTAAAATTAAGCAGGTCCCGTATTTTAAGTGTTTTTTGCACTTTCTTGGGTTGACATATTTGATTCTTCAATCGAAAATTAATTCAAGGAGTAAATTTATAAAATGAGGCAGCGCCATTAAAATACTACTGTAACTAATAATTAAGATAGTGTGTGCAAATTGCAATTGCAATTGCTTTTTTTTTTTCAACTACTTGATATGTACTCCACTTCGTCTTGTCTAACTATAACCAGAGATTTAATCTGCTTCTCAAACCTGAAACTACTGAGTTCAAAATTCAAGAATGAATTTGCTGCTATAAATTTCAAATTCATTCTCAACACCTTCAGTCCTAATGCAACCTGGCGTCAGAGATAATAAATTGCAACTTCCATAAAATATGATTGGGTATTTATGTTAAGTTTGTTTGAATGAAAATCTATATTGGTTTATCCAATAAAAACTGGAAATTGTAATTGTTTCACTACATATATGGCAAGAGAAAAAAACAAGGATATGGAGTAACCACACTTATTCAAGCATCTCTGAGGCTCGGCCATAATATAATGTGCCCTTATTTTTTTACATAAAACATACAAGGAATCGTAACCTCGATCAGTCCCTGGCCTCCGGTGGAGTATCAGGCTGCTTTCCAGGCATAGCATCTTCAAAAGCAGGGTGCCCTCTGTATGACTCGTTCACCTTCTTCAGGGTTGGGAATTCGTTCTGCCCACACATTAAAAGTATTAAAACCGGACATGTATAAATCAGAATTTATTTGGAATTTCCAGTGATAAAACTGGATTTCTCATTATTTTCTTCAAAAAGAAGTAGTTGATCGTGTTTTAATGAAGATGTACCATGTCGATGTTGAATCTTTTAATAGCGGCGTCAATCTGAGGTGCCAAAAACAAATCAACCTGCACATTTACACCCCAAATTAGAACTAATATTCTTCAGTATGTGTCATTAAAGTATGACTTGGAAAAGTAACAAACCAGGTAAGGTTCGTCTCCTGTAGCATATTTCCCAGCAGAATTTTCCAATAGCTTCTCCAGAGCTACATTTTTCAAATGGGAATAATGGAAAATGAATGATTAAACAGATATGTCATTTCAACAATACGGTCAATATATTCTATTAAGATCTTTGTAGAAATCCCCATATCTAGACACAGATTTGCAATATTAGTTTATCCTAAAGCATTTGTTTCGTCGATAGAATAAAGCATTCCAAATTAACTGGTAACATCAACTAGAATAGTATTGTACTGAAATCAACTTTGTTTTAAGTTGTTGATCGTATTCAAATCTTTTTACCTGATTTCTTACATAAATAAGAATTCAAATACTTGTTTTAGTAAATATGCTTATCTATCTTGTTCTAATTACCGCTGGCTGCGTTATGCCAAGATTTAATTAGTACGACAACATCTCATAACATTGAACTATTTAATCAAGAATTCTGTTCAAAATGATTATTGTTCCTAGCTAGTTTTCTTATACCAAAAAGGCAGTCAGACGAAGCTTACCAGCAAACCCATGTTTTATACGATGAACAACCCAAGAGAGCATCTCATCAGCTCCAAGTTTTTCCTTAATATATCCCTGAAAATTTTCAGAACAGTGAGTAATCTACCTTATTTGTTCCTATAAAGAAAACATATCAAATCCACATGTGAACCAACAAATTTGTTCCAGTTAGGGACTGGAACTTAAAGGGTGTGATCATAACTCACAATGATGGGTATATTCTGATAAGGCTGTATGCTTGCAAAAACCACATTTGCTGCCTATAATGAACAAACCAAGTAGACAATTAGAACCAAGGATATACATTACAACAATTTGAGGAAGAACTAATATAAATTTGTACACTCAGTAGTCCAATTTAAACTAAGATATGACATATCCATGTATTTGGTTCACTTAAAATAGCTGGTGCAGATGAAAAGGTTAAAAAAAATCATGAGATGAACTCTAATGACCTGATAATTCAAGGCCTTCTTCTGAAGATCCTGAGGCAACAATGGATATTGAGGATATTTCTCTTCTAAATACTGCACATGGTCAACGATTAATTACATATTACTATAATCCAAACAACAATTCATACATCGGGTTCAATTTGGAGTGAGAAACTTGCCAATAAGATTGCAAACGAGTCTGAAAGAACAATATCACCATCGACGAGCACTGGTACCAATCCAAGCGGATTAATCTTCAAATAATCTTTTAATTCCAAAGAAAGTGTCAGAAAACATTATATCCAAAATATCGTCATACAATCTACTGGAAGAGTAATTAGGGCAAAATTACGAACCAGGAGACTTCTGCTCTCCTTTGAGCAAGTCAACCGCTATGTACTCGTAGTCCAACTCTGTTTGATTCTCAACATCCCAAGAATTCATAAATTAGGAAGAAGTGATTGTGTGTTAAAAAAAGCTTAAGAATCGAAAGAAAACGTACTTTTGAGATTGAGAGCAATCCGTACGCGGCAAGAGCAAGAGCTCCGCCTGTAGGAATAGAGTTTCAGCTTCTTTGACTCATCCCCAACACCGCCGCTTGCCTGATTTGACGATAATGTAGACAGACAACTTTTTCAAGAAAAATTGAAGAAACTTAGGGTACGAGTTTGAGGGACTCACCATGATTGCACCGCAGTTTCAACTTTGGAATTTGGATAGTGCAGGCCAACGAAGAGTGAGTGTATAATCAAATCAGTTTCTTGTCTTTTTCTGGAAAGGAAAGGGAAATTACACTATTGAATCGGTTTCATTTCGTTTCCAACACGTAGTCATTATTATTAGTACACTTTTATTATTTTTTCACTTTACATATGTATGGATAATTCTACCTTTGATGATTTTGTCAAGACACCACCAAGAGGATTTTTTGCTAGTTGCTACTACAATTTACATGTCAACATCAATTAAAGCGAAAAAAAGTTGAAAAATTCCAAGAGATAAAAGATGGAGTATATGCAATTACTGTGTCATCATGGCAAATAAATATCATCTCAAACTCAGTTGTTCAAAAATAACCCAAAAAGGAGAAGAAATTCTATATTGTCCAAAGAATGTGTTTTGTTCTGATACATACATACATAGTGTTACAATTTTGGAGAAACTTAAAAAAAGGGGGTTCAACCTAACCCCAACTTCGTATTGAGGTTGTGAGTGTTGTCCTCCGCCTAGTCCTGTGTAATATTCATGTTCCTTAACCAAGATCTTTCCAATGTGTCACTTATGAAAGAGAGGGAATATATAGATCAAGGCCTCCAAGGAGGTGGTGGAGGTGGTGCCGTGGGAAACATGGGGGGCACTGCTGAGAACATTGTGTTCTTGTCGATTCCCACATCCGTGCCCCCAGAAAGAGCAACGAGTGCTGCAACGATGCCAGCATTTCCTGCAAGCGTCGGCTCTGTATAGTTGTAATTTTTACGATCATCACGGAAACCATCTTGCTTATCGGGGCCACCAACCATTGCACCAACGATAGTGTTGGGATTTGGCTTGGATGAGTCCCTCCATTTAAATCCTCCCTTGCAACCATACTTCACATTATTTTTAGGAATCGAGGCACCTCTATGATGAACCTGCTTTGGGTAGCGTTTCCCAAAACCTACTAAATAACTCATCTTTCTTGGATTTTTCCCAAGAATGTATTCCACCTAAAAAAGTGACAAGATACAAGTTGTTATATAGGGAGAGAGAGAGAGAGAGAGTTCTCACGTAGAACTGATGTCAATTTTGGTTTTACTCAAGTCGACTTTCCCGAATTGAAAATTGTAACGCAATTTTTACTTTTCAACATTTTGATCTGGTAACTGGCTATAGCCGGTCAAACATCCAATTGACGCTGACGTAGCAAAGCCTAATTGGTCAATCGGATGTCTTACCTATTAAAGTCGATCACCATACCAGAATATCGAAAATTTTAAAGTTACAACTTACATGACTATTTTCAATTTTGATGCTAAGTGTTTGTGGCTTGCATTCTTTTGTATCCTAATTTTTTACCAGACATTGTACTAATACATTGTATTCTTTTTTGTATCCCAATTTGTTACCACCCAAAGTGCTAATATTTTGTATTGAAAACTTCAGAAGTATTATGAGCTGTGTGTTAATGTATTGCTAAAACTGTCAACAATGTGATCAACGGACAATATTTTGCGCTATCTAGGTGTAAGAAAATAAAATCATAAACTACAGCTTTTGGTCTTGCAGTAAGCCTTTGATCAAAGGATTGTTTGGAATCTCAATAGAACCAATGGACTATACTGCCAATGCACAAGGAAAGAGTTGTGTCTCGACCATAAGCCATAGTTTTCGGTCAACTTCATATAAAATATAAATAAAATAAATAAAGCAGATATCGGGTTGTATATCAATATATGTACATACCTGGGTCTCTGCAAATTTTCTGAGGACATCAATTGGGTAGAATTGGGGTCCACATTTCCAGCCAGGTATATCAGCAGCTTTCAGATAGTCGCTGAACAGCGTAGCCAGGAATGCTGCATTGGCAACATACTGAAGAGGCTGGGGTGCTCCATGATTTAATTGGATCATGCCACCTGTTCGATTCCCTCGAGTTGTTAACGAGACTCAAATACATAAATACACAAGATAGCAAAGATATATGATTACCTTTTGTCCTGTTAAATGATGTATAATATGGTAGGAAAGAGCACATGAATATGCTGGTCTGGTTGTGAAATGTTCCCAAAATATCTTCATAAGGATATCCAGGGCTCAGGAATAATCGTAAACGAGTCAGAAGAACCTATATAGAGAATAAAGCAGGCCATTTGACAAACAATCAGTTGAGCTATTAGATAATTCCATAGGCATATGCTTGTTTAGAAGTTAGGACTCCAAAATAACTAAATGACATAAAACGAAGAATAATAGAATATGTGCAGTGTCACGGAACAGAAAAATGAGCATAAATATCTTGGATTTAACTCACTTGAGCTCCAGCGAGCTTATTCTCCCAACTTAATACACCATAGAGAGGGCCTCCCCAGAAAGCACCAGCATGCTTTGCAAGACCATTAGTTGTAGCAAGATCAAGATAGGTCTTATTTCCTGTGGCATAATACATCCAAGTTGCACCCCATATAAACTCGTCCCAGTAACTCGTGGAGTTATAGAAAGTTGCTGCCTCATTACCATTACTGTATCTACCTCGTCGATCCCTGGAAAATTTAAATAGAGTCTTGGCACCATGAACAAGCTTTTGTGAGTAGGCCTTATCATCCTTGAATACAATTGATGCAGATGCCAAAGAAGCTGCCATTTCAGCAGCAAGATCAGAGCAAGTACTGCATAGTAAAACAGGTCTTTCATAATCAATGTCCTCTGGACGTTCCCAACAATTGTGATCATTCGCAGAAGAATCTCCTGTCGTATCCCCTGATCCAACCTAAAGCAGATATTATAGATATCAACTAATAGTATAAATCTATCCCTCTTAATAAATTTGTATTCAGGGAAATACATCAAGAAAAAGACGATAGAAATGATCTCTAGTCAGTATTTATTTACCTGGGACACTAGTTGATCTATTGTATCAGCAGTTGAATTAAAGGTCTTGAGGAAGTAATCAGTCCCCCACTTGATAATTTCTTTGACATGGGTAAGCTCTCCAGCTGCTTCATATTTCGCACTGTACTCAATCACGCTCCAACTCAACATAGTCATAGCGAAGGATTGAGGGAAATTGAATTTAATTGTATCTCCAGCATCATAATAGCCACCACTTAGATCTTTAAACAAGCTTGAAGAATCAGGTTTCCCGTCCTTTACACACGAATCCCCCCTCCACGATACATTATTGTGTTTAGGCAGTTTTCCAGCTGAAAATGGAAGTAATTGAACATTAGGGAAAGGCAAGTGAGGCAAATGGAGACAGTTCCTTTGGATCTGAGATCAAATCATATAAATGCATCCTGCCACATCATCTATGTTGATACAACAGATGATTAGATTGACTAACCCATATTGATAACAAATCAGATTATCAAAAATCTATTCAACTCGATCATCAACACAACAACATAATACTTGTGTTTCTTCCACATATATACTCATTTGAATAGTTATCAACTAAGAAAAATAAATCCCAATTATGATTCATCCTATTTTTTTCAACATACAATCATCTTAACAACGTCGATTTAAGAAAATACACAAAAGTAAAACCAAATTGGTGAAGTAGTATTTACTTACAACGCTGAGCATTGAAAAACATGAGGGCCTTGTTCAGGGCCAGGGTGTAATTATCCGGCGGCGGCGGGCGGTGATGGTGGCGAGGCGCCACCTTAACAATCAAGGTAATAAAGCCGGCCAATAATGCGGCGGCGAGAATAATCCCCACAGTCCACTTAAATATTTTCCGGCTGACAATAATGCAGCCGAGATCCACATACCTCTTCTTCTTCTTCTCGGAGGGGCCGAGCAGCCAGCTCTGCTGCGTCTCGTCGAGCGGCCGGGACAGCGCCGCCCTGTCGTAATCCTGCAAGTTGCGGCTGCGGTCGTCGTCCGTGGCGGAGTCCGCCGCGATCTCCATCGGGCCTCCCCAATCTCGTCCGTACATGGTGACACTGATACCAGAGTAGCGGAAAACTAGTATGAATTATATACAGGCCGGAAAACTGAAGTTTGAGGAAATGGGCGGTGGAGATGTGGACTAATAGGGAGAGTGAGCTGTAGATATGTCAATAACAGGGAGTTGTTGAAATAAAATATTAGGCGACGAGTAATTGCCGGATCAATGATGAATACAATATTAATCGTCGGTAAAAATTCAATCAAATTATAGTAATTCAAGTTGAAATTTGAAGGCATGCTTGAAAGGTGAGTAGATTGGTTTCTGGTTTTTATATTCAGAGACAGTGTATTTCCAGGAAACTAAGGTCAGTGGTGTTTTATATTGATAATAATGCAGATCTTTTCCGCTATATATTCCGTCGGTAACTCAAATGCAAAATTAATGGATTTGACTTTCCATTAATTTTGAGCTGTAATCATGTGACGTTTTTATTAAAAATACTTATTTAGTGGTCGTTAGATGACAATTTTGGTTGGTTTGATTACATCGTGAACTGGTCTCCAAAATCGAATCAAATATACTGTATAGTAGTAGTATAATTTATTTTTTTAATTAAAATTTAAAAGAAAAACAAATCGAATTGTTTTTTTTTTTTTTTTTTTTTTTGAAAACTAAGAGGATTAGCTTTCTTTATTGCAAACACAAATAGGGAGGGGTAGCCTTTCCACAATGTTTGGAGGGTCTACCCAACAGTGATCATACTTAAAGTGACGAGCTTCCCTAGCCAAGGTGTGGGCTAGATTATTAGCTTCTCTATTAACAAACGAAATTCTAATATTTGTAAATTGGGCTTGCATTGTCCTGCAAGCAGTGATATAGTCACCAAAACTAGAGTTAAAATGCTCATATGAGTTTATGGCATCGACGACAATTTTCGCGTCCCCTTCGACGTTACAATCGTCTACGCCCAGATTTTTTAGTCATGATAGTGCCTTGTAGAAACCCATGGCTTCACCTAATCCGACTTCTACACAGCCTGGCCTAATCCATGTTCTGCCACCCAGGATCTGCCCACGTGCATTTCGGAGTACCATTCCCCAACCAGTTTGGTTTGACTCAGTGAAGAAAGCGGCATCAACGTTTAGTTTGTAGTGACCCTCGTTCGGTGCGTGCCAAGCTCTGCATTGAGGTGTTGTTCGTTCTGGTTTGTTGGTCCGCAGGTTGTGACCTCTTGAGCTCTCCCATTCAATCCAAGCGGCTGCCGACCGATGTGCAACATCCCAGGGAGTGCCGTGGGAATTATTCCAGACCTTGTCATTGCGTTCTTTCCAGAGTTGATATGCCACCATGCTGAAATTAATAGCCACCACTTTGCTGGATTTGGCTAATATTTCCAGTACTAAATTTCCCAGGCTGGTTGCATTAAAAGTGTGTCGATCAATGATGGTTGTCAGTCTCGTTTTCTCCCAGCATGCTTTGGCAAAAGGACACGAGATGAAGAGGTGCCAGCCAGTTTCTATTTCTCCCGAGCACATAACGCAACCCACCTCTGGGACGATGCCCTTATCGTGTAATTTTGTTTTCAGAGGGAGGCAGTCCCTCCCCATTCGCCATAGGAAATCCCTTATTTTGGGCGGCACCTCCACCTTCCATATAATCTTCCAGTCTCCGGGGACTTTTAGTGATGCATTCGAATTGATGTGCATAAGCAAATTATAGCCGGATTTGACGGAATACTTACCAGTTCTCTCATGCTTCCAGCTGTAGGAGTCGAGTGATCCTCTCGGTGGTATGGCTATGGCTTGGATTCTGTCAACGTCTAGCGGGAGCAGTTCTTGGATTAGAAACTGGTCCCACTCTCCTGTTTGCTCATCAACCAGTGCTGAAACCCTCAAATCTTCTAGGCCGTCCACACAATCTGATTCAACCTTTCCGTTTCCAATCCCTGGAATCCAAGCGTCGTCCCAGACTTTGATGCTGTCCCCCGTGCCCAATTTTCTGTAGGCGCCGTCACGGATCAGGTCCCGGCTTGCATATATACTTTTCCAGGTATAGCTTGGGTTCCATCCTATGCTTGAATCAATAAAGGTGTGTCGAGGGAAGTAGCGTGCTTTAATTACTTGGAAAACCAGTGCGTCCGGCTCCGTCATGAGTCTCCATCCCATCTTTCCCAACATGGCTATGTTGAAGTTGTGAAGATCGCGGAAGCCTCGGCCTCCATCTTCTTTAGCCACACATAATTTTTCCCAACGCATCCAGTTTATGCCTTTTGAAGCATCTTCTGAGTTACCCCAAAAAAATTTATTGATCATTACTTCCAGTTCTTTCAGCAAGGTTTCTGGCAGCAGGAATGTCATCATGCAGTACGTGGGGATAGCCTGGGCGGCTGCTTTGATCAGAATTTCCTTACCCGCCTTTGATAATTTTTTTGTTCTCCACCCTTGGAGCTTTGCCCATAACCGATCTTTGATGTGGTTGAAAATCTCACGTTTCTTTCAGCCTATAAGGGAGGGGAGGCCTAGGTAGCGGCTAGTGTTGAGATCAGCTGCCACTCCTAGGATATTGCGGATGGTATCCCTCCTTTCTTCTGGGACGTTTTTGCTGAAAAAGACGCCGGATTTGGAGTAATTGATGGCTTGACCCGATGCTTCCTCATATTCGTCAAGGATGTGTCTGAGATGGTTGCATTCCTCCTCGGTTGCCTTGCAAAACAATAAGCTATCATCAGCAAATAATAGGTGTGTAATTTATGGGGCACGTCTACATATACGGTTTCCATGGAGAGTTCCCGAGGTACTGGCATGCTGGAGAGCGGCTGAAAGACCCTCAGCGCAGAGAATGAACAGGTACGGAGATAGAGGGTCGCCCTGTCTGAGCCCCCTGCTCGGGATGATAGGGCCCACTTCGTCGTCGTTGACTCTGATAGTGTAACTCACTGATCGAATGCACATCATCATCCAAGTAACCCATTTCTCTGTGAAGCCTAGTTTATGGAGGATCGCTCTCATGAATGACCAATCCACTCTGTCGTATGCTTTGCTAATATCAATTTTGAGGGCAACGTCGCCCTTGGGTCCGTTTCTTTTATTTTTCATGGCGTGGATGGTCTCAAAAGCAATCATAATGTTGTCCTGAATAGCTCTTCCCGAGACAAAGGCTGATTGAGCTTTATTGATTAACCCTGGGAGGACTTCTTTGAGCCTGTTGCAAAGGACCTTTGACACGATTTTGTAGAGGACATTACATAGTGAAATGGGGCGGAGATCCTTAACCGTCTGCGGGGTTTCCACTTTAGGAATAAGAGCCACAGTAGTGTTGTTTAAGCCTGGTGGGAAGTCGCCTCTTTGTAGCCAATTTCTGCCCTCCACGAAAATGTCCATGCCTAAGATGTCCCAGTAGTGTTTATAGAAGGATGGGTTTAAACCGTCCGGGCCTGGTGCTTTATCTCCGTGCATTTGGCCAATAGCTTTCTTGAACTCCTCACTTGTGAACTCCCGCGTCAGTTCGTTGTTTTGAACTTCAGTGATTAACTCTTGGACTGGGTTTATGAAGGTGTCAATGTTGCTGTGGTCTGTGCTTTCTGAGTAAAGATCGGTGAAGTAATTAGATATCAGATCACACAGACCCTCCTGAGTGTCAATCCAGTTGCCGTTTTCGTCCTGAAGTCGAGAAATTTTGTTTCTTTTCTTCCTTGTGGAGGCCGTGGCGTGGAAAAATTTGGTATTCATGTCGCCCCCCCGAAGCCAATAGAGTTTTGCTCTTTGACGCCAATAAGTTTCTTCCTGTCGAAGGATGCTCCCATAGTCGCTGCGAGCCTGGTTGAATGCCGTCCGGCCTGCTGTGCTCATGTTTGGTTGTAAGAGTGTAATCTGTCTTTCCAGTTCCCTTTTCCTGTTGCGAAATTTCGAATCCACCTTCTTCCCCCACTTTTCCAGTTTGTCGCTCGTTGCTTTTAGGCGGTGGTTTATGTTTAGGTCCCCAAAGTTGTTCCAGTAGTGAGCAATGATTGATCGGAGTTCAGGTTCCTCCAACCACCTGTTTTCAAATCTGAATTTTTGCCTACCACGTCGAAACGGAGTTGGATGGGTGTTAAGGAGTATCGGTGTGTGGTCAGAAATAGGTGCCACCAGGTTGTTTAGGATGGCTCGCGGGAACATATCGTGCCACGTCGGATTACCCATTGCTCGGTCGAGGCGCTGCTCTATCATAAAGTTTGGATCATTGCCCCGATGCCACGTGAAAGGGTAGCCTGAGATTGGGACATCAAACAGTTGGCAGTCCTCAATAGCCTCTCGGAAGCCTCGGAATAGATGGCGTGGGTGTGGGAGTCTGCCTCTTTTATCTCCGGGGTTGAGGAGGTCTTTGTAATCTCCTATGCAAATCCAAGGGATCCCCTCCGTATTTGACAGAGAACGGAGTAAGTTCCAAGAGAGATGTCGTCGGCTTCTTTCGGGATAGCCGTAATAACCTGTCAAAAGCCAAGTACCATTATCATCAGAAATTTGTGCGTGGATGTGGTTGTTGGAGTAATTCAAAACAGTGCAAGCAGTTTTATTATTCCACATTATTGCCAAACCGCCACTTTGGCCAATACAGTCTACAGAAAAGCAGGAATTAAACTTTAACTTAATGTGAATGGCTTCAAGCCTAACACCATAAGACATAGTTTCAGAAAGGAAAATAATATCGGGCCTCCGAGCTCGAGCGAGCTCACACAGTGCCGGAATTGCAGTTGGGTGGCCCAACCCCCTGCAATTCCAACTGAGGATTTTCATGTCTCTCGGCTGGCCTCCGAGCCGGGGCTAGCCGCTAAAAAATAGTCTTCCTCATCTTGGGTTGCAATGGGGGTCTTTCCTTGCTTAATGATGCTTCTCTTCCTTTTCTTGAGTTCCAGCATGTCAGTATCTTCAGTTGCCTCCTCATCATAGGTGGATTCCAGGTCATAGATCGGATTAGAGATGATTATGCCCCTGTTGGCATGATTGGCGGTGGCATTAGGTGCTGCATAATTGTGGGAGTTATTGAGGGTGGTTTTCAAAGTTGAATTTGGTTGTCCCTGATTTGTCTCCTCGCAATGGTGTGGGTAAATGGGGAATGATTTTTGGAACCGCCTGTGTCATTAATTTTTGATTCGTAACTGCTTTGTTCTTTTGCTGATTTCCCGGGATCTCCGGCATCTGTCCACAGCCACTTGTCTCCGGCGTGGAGGGATTTACGCCGGTCAGGGGCCACCAGTTTCGTGCTCCATTTGTTTTTTTTGTTTTCAGCCTTCTCATCGAATTTGTCCGCGCAGAAGTGGATTGTGTGGTCTAATAGTCCACAGTAGAAGCAAAAATTATTGAGCCGCTCATATTTGAATTTGACCTTGGATCTAGCCCCTGATTCTAGACGAATTTTTTTGGATCGTTTGAGTGGTTTTGTGACATCCAAGGCGACTCGGATGCGCATGAATTGCATCCATGATGCTCCTTTGTTTGAGCTATCGTACTCCATAAATCGGCCGATGTAGTCTCCTAGTGCACTTCCCACTTGCTCCGAGAAGTAACCAATTGGGATTTCATAAATCTGGACCCAGAATGGAGCCATTATTAATGGGACCTGGGAGGGGATTTCACCTCTCTGTAGTTGGTGAAGGATGAGCATGTGGTTCCCCACGTGCCACGGACCTCCGTCCACCACTCGTTTGAAGTCCATCATGTGGTTGAACTGGAAGAGGAGTCTGCCATCACCAACAGCTTTTATCATCATGCCTCTCGCGGGTTGCCAAAGGTTTGCGATTCTGCTGCGAGTTAGGTTAAAAGAGAGGTTCGGTTCGGTGAGGAATCGCCCCAGGATGCTGAGGTGTGCTCCTCCACCCCCTGGGATTTCATCTTTTCCCGGGGTAAGGAAGAGGTCGCCTTCGTCGTCCTTTTCCGAGATGTTAAGGTTTTCCATTTGGAGAGAGGTGAGTGATCAGTTGGGGGTTTAGAGCGATTAAATAGGGAGGGGGAGGAAGTTTCTGGGGTCGAGATATGATTGAGTATCAGGCGAATCCCGACTGATGATACAGTCAGATCAAGACTTGAAATCTTGAGGATGGTGGAACTCTCAATCGGATCGTGGGATATCTCAATCAGATCGGCGGCGAGGATCACAATATCAGATCAGGGCACTGCTGAAATCAGGGCTCTCGACGAGGAGAGAGAACGTATTTTAGAATTGAGATCTTGGTCTTACACATGTATATATATAGAAGATATCGAATTGTTTAAGACATGGCAAAATGACTGTTTTTTTTTTTTAATCAAATAATACACTGTCGATCCTAGTGTGTAAATGAGTTGTTGAGCTCCAAATCCGCTGTTATACTCTAAACTTAACTTGAATTCAGTCAAGCTTAAAAAAATTAAGCACAACTTAATTCGATTCAACTAGAAATTCGATAAACTCGAGCTCTACTTAACTCTACTCGAACACTTTATAATTTTAAAAATTAAATGTAAAATATATTTTTCTAATATAATTAATATCAAACTAAATTTGAATCCATCTCAATTACTTGTGTATAAGTATAAATTATATAAATAATGATAAAATAGTAAATATATCCATACTTAATTGGGCTCACGAGTCTTTTGAGTCGAGCATTTATGAAATTCGAACTCGATAGCTACTTGAGTAACTTAAAACTGGACTAGAATTGATTTTGATATTTTCTTAAATCAACGAGTTGGCTACACTCACTTAGTTACACCCCTAGTCTTAAGGAACAGGTCTAACAATATAAATATATCAAATTATCCAACAGTCACATATAATCCAACCTTATAAGCTCAACACTGTATTTTTAATAAACAAGGCAAGACTATTTTTTTAAAAAATTTATTTATTTAAAGACCAACCGAAGTATATAAATTAGATATAAACAGATATTAATATGGCATAAAATCAAAATGTATAAAAATGAACGGAAGTTGAAAATGATAGTAACAAACCTTATATGTATAATTCATTTTTATTGATTTTAGAGAATATTGATTATTTATATATAAAACATATAAATTTTCTTATATCTCTCTATATATTAATATGGAGTTAAGATTGTTGATGTGTCGTCTTCTGATTAATTTTGTCTACGTGACATTGTTATATTTAGCTAGATGAGCAACGGCGTAATACGCTGAATGTTAATAAAAATAAATATTTATATTATATATTTAAATAATTTTTTAAAAAAATAAGATTTATTAAAAGCAATTCTTAATAATGATAAAATTTTGAAAACAAGCAATTTAAGTAATATTAAAATAATTTTTAATAAAGGTAAGTCAACCATCAAAATCAACCACAATCGATTTAAATATCAACCAATAACTTAATTATACATCATACTTTCTAAAATTAACTACACATAAGAAAAATTAATTACAAAATGACACATAATTAAATTATTGGTTGAGGTTTTAAAATGGTGGAAATTCTTATCAACTTTGAAATTTAATTAATTGACTAATTTCCTTAAATTATCAAACATAACATAAGTTAATGAAAATTTTAATTGTTTATTAATCCAATGAAATAAGAAAATAAATTATTTCACAATTTTATATTATTTTTTATTTCTTGAGACAAATATGATGCATGCATACAATAAATTACTAATACGTTATTACATTTACGCATTTTGATTAATTAATTAATATTTTTTTTTTTTTAAGTAAACGATAAAATTGATTTGCTTAAAAAATAATATTATGTTTTTAAAATAAATATTACTACAAAATATGATTTTTTTCGCTTTAAATTATTTAAATATATTAATATGTAATGACATTTGCTAACATTTCGCGTAATAATCGGATGTTTATTTAGTTTTAGAGTATTGTGAGGTTCACTTACAAATAAATTGATTGTGTATAAATATAATGAATGACAATTTGAGTAAAAAAATGATGATTTGGAGGGTGATGATAAAAATATTATTTCTATTTTGAGACATACATATTAATTAAGTTTAGACGTAATAAAAATGAATTCTTGCATACAAAGTGCGGACGGAGTGAGTATTTTTTTTCTTCTTTTTTTCTTGTATTTTCATCTCAAATTGGTTTCTTAATACTCCAAAAATTTTAGTTTAGTATTTCAAAATTTTGTTCATTTATATTTAAAAGTATTATATTGTATTATTATAAAATATTGGAACACGTTAGTATATTATTTTAAAGACATTTGTCGTTCAACTAATAAATTATTTAAAATTTGAATTTTAATATGTTACCGATTAAATTATAATAGAAGAAATAAATTTATTTAAAAAATAATAATATTTGTGCTACTTTTAAATTGTTTGACTTAATTTTGAATTCAAACTATCAAAACTTCTTATAAAATATAACTTGAGTCAACTTGTATAATTTAATTGAATGACAATTTTATCATATGTATAATAAATACATATATATCTTTTTATAGTAAGCTTAATTGCGGCCCCTATAGGGATATTTAGTAATTCAAATTCTTCTAATTGGAATTTTAATATGTCCAACTATAGGACATTTAGAACATTATACATTCATAAACCGAAATTCTGGAAATGCAATTTTAATAAATCAAACTATAGGGATATTTAGGAACAATATATATTCTTAAATCGATTAAATTTTAATTCTCGAAGTGGAATTTTATTTCTCCAATTGCAGGGATATTTATGAACATTATTTATTCTTAAACTAACAAAATTCAAATTCTTGAACTGAAATTTTAATTTATCCAATTTTAGGTATATTTCAAGAAATTATATATTCTTAAACCGACGAGATTTCAATTCTCAAAATGGAATTTTATTTCTCCAACGGTAAGGACAATATATATTCTTAAACCGACAAAATTCAAATTCTTAAACTGGAATTTTAATTTATCCATATGTTGGGACATTTCGAGACATTATATATTCTTAAACCGGCGGAATTTCAATTCTCGAAATGGAATTTTATTTCTCCAACTGTAGGGACATTTAGGGACATTATATATTCTTATACCGACAAAATTCCAATTCTTGAACTGAAATTTTAATTTATCCATATGTTGGAACATTTCGGGACATTATATATTCTTAAACCGACGGAATTCCAATTCTCAAATTGAAATTTTATTTTTCCAACTGTAGAGACATTTAGGGACATTATATATTCTTAAACCGACAAAATTCAAATTCTCGAATTGGAATTTTATTTCTCCACTTGTATAGACATTTCGGGACATTAAATATTCTTAAACCGACGAAATTCCAATTCTCGAATTGGAATTTTATTTCTCCAACTGTAGGGACATTTAGGGAAATTATATATTCTTAAACCAAAGAAATTTCAATTCTTGAATTGGAATTTTAATTTATCCATCTGTGGGACATTTCGGGACATTATATATTCTTAAACCGACGGAATTCCAATTCTCGAATTGAAATTTTATTTCTCCAATTGTAGGGATGTTATATACTCTTTAACCGACGGAATTCCAATTTTCGAATTGGAATTTTATTTCTCCAGCTGTAGAGACATTTCGAGACATTATATATTCTTAAACCGACGGAATTCCAATTCTCGAATTGAAATTTTATTTCTCCAACTGTAGAGACATTATATATTCTTAAACCGACAAAATTCCAATTCTTGAACTAGAAATTCAATTTATCCATCTATAGGGATATTTCGGGACGTTGTATATTCTTAAACCGACAAAAATTCCAATTCATGAACTGGAATTTTAATTTATCCATCTGTGGAACATTTCGGAACATTATATATTTTTAAACCGACAAAATTCTAATTCTTGAATTGAATTGGAATTTTAATTTATCCATATATGAGACATTTTGGAACATTATATATTCTTAAACCGACGAAATTTCAATTCTCGAATTAGAATTTTATTTCTCCAACTGTAGGGAAATTTCGGGACATTACATATTCTTAAACCGACGAAATTTCAATTATCGAATTGGAATTTTAATTTATCCATATATGGGACATTTCGGGACATTATATATTCTTAAACCGACGGAATTTCAATTCTCGAATTGGAATTTTATTTCTCCACCTGTAGAGACATTTCGGGACATTGAATATTCTTAAACCGACGAAATTCCGATTTTCGAATTGGAATTTTATTTCTCCAACTATAGGGACATTTAGGGAAATTATATATTCTTAAACCGATAAAATTCCAATTTTTGAACTGAAATTTTAATTTATCCATCTGTAGGGACAATTCGGGACTTTATATATTTCTTAAACTAACGAAATTTCAATTCTTGAATTGGAATTTTAATTTATCCATCTGTGGGACATTTCGGGACATTATATATTCTTAAGAATTGGAATTTTAATTTATCCATATATGGGACATTTCGGGACATTTTATATTCTTAAACCGAATGAATTCCAATTCTCGAATTGAAATTTTATTTCTCCCCCTGTAGGGACATTTTGGGACATAACATATTCTTAAACCGACGGAATTTCAATTCTCGAATTGAAATTTTATTTCTCCAATTGTAGGGACATTTTAGAGACATATATTCTTAAACCGACAAAATTCTAATTCTTGAACTGAAATTTTAATTTATCCATCTGTGGGACATTTCGGGACATTATATATTTATAAACCGACAAAATTTCAATTCTTGGAATTTTAATTTATCCATCTGTAGGGACATTTCGGGACATTATATATTTCTTAAACCGAGGAAATTCCAGTTCTAGAATTGGAATTTTAATTTATCCATCTGTGGGACATTTCGGGACATTATATATTTTTAAACCAACGGAATTTCAATTCTCGAATTAGAATTTTATTTCTCCAACTATAGGGACATTATATATTCTTAAACCGACAAAATTCCAATTTTTGAACTGAAATTTATCCATTTGTTGGAACATTTAGGGATATTATATATTCTTAAACCGACGAAATTCCAATTCTTGAATTGGAATTTTAATTTATCCCTCTGTGGGGACATTTCGGAACATTATATATTCTTAAACCAACGGAATTTCAATTCTTGAATTGGAATTTTATTTCTCCAACTGTAGGGAAATTTCGGGACATTATATTTTTTAAACCGACGAAATTTCAATTCCCGAAATTGAATTTTATTTCTCCAACTGTAGGGACATTTAGAGACATTATATATTCTTAAACCGAAAAAATTCAAGTTCTTGAACTGTAATTTTAATTTATCCATATGTAGGGACATTTCGGGACATTATATATTTCTTTAACCGACAAAATTCTAGTTCTTGAATTGGAATTTTAATTTATCCATCTGTGGGAATTTCGGGACATTATATATTTTTAAACCGACGGAATTCCAATTCTCGAATTAGAATTTTATTTCTCCAACTGTAGGGGCATTTAGGAAAATTATATATTCTTAAACCGATAAAATTCCAATTTTTGAACTGGAATTTTAATTTATCCATTTGTTGGGACATTTAGAGACATTATATAATCTTAAACCGACAGAATTCGAATTCTCGAATTGAAATTTTATTTCTCCAAATGTAGGGACATTTAGAGACATTATATATTATTAAATCGACAAAATACCAATTCTTGAACTGAAATTTTAATTTATCCCCGGCAGCGGCGCCAAAATTTGGTGTGCTGTCGCCGGCACCCAAAAATAAATACCTTAACTAACAACTATGCAGTAGAGTAAGTAAGGGTCGATCCCACAGAGAACGGTGTAACTCAATTGAATAAATTGTGTGTGAAAGCAGTAAAAATGGGGGGAGTTGGATTGGTGGTTTCTAACTGACTACTAGAAAGCATGAAAAATAAAAGTAAGCAATAAAAATAAACAAGAATCAAATATAAAGAACGATATAGCCCTCGGATTGCTTCCCCTTAATTAATTTAAAAAATTTAATTAGTGAAGCCGGTAATCTCAATCTAATCTCAAATCTTATCCCTAAACTAGTGGTACGACCAAACTAGTTCGAATTGTTTCTTAAGTTTAATTAATTAGAAAGTACGACCCCCAATTAATCTATCCCTACGAATAACCCCAAAACATGTATTCAAAGTTCAACTCGAGGAACGCATTAAAGAGCTAAAACAATAGAATAAACTAGACCATGAATACGAGACGCTCGTTTCATGCAACCTAGACGTTATTATCCCCTAAGGTGTTCTGCCTTAGTTGCTACGATATCCACAATAATATAACAATTATGGATTATACATCGTGAATTAACTAGAATTGATAACAAATAAACTCGGATGGTCAGTTCTAATAAATCTATTAATCAAAACATGTTTCGCATAAATCAAATAACAACGAAATCAAAATATGAATTGAGATAAACCGAATCACAAAATCAAAAAGGCATAATTAAATCCAGGTTTCACATCCTCGAACTAGAAAAACAATCTAAGTATTAAACATAATTAAAAGAACAATAAATAAAAATAAACTCAAACTCATTGCGCCTCCTGCTTGCTTCTACGAATTCCAGAACGGCGGCTTCTGCTTCCTCCCTCCAAGATGGCGGCCGTTGCTAGCTTTTTTCTCCAAAACACCAAAAGCCCAAAGAAATCTTTACGTCCATGGGCCTCAATTGACAAAATTAGGCCCAAATAGAAAGATAATAAATAATGGCCTGAACTTAATCCCAAATTAATTCTTGGAATTATAACATTTCCCAATTTGAATGTTGGTTGAGTTTCTACTTGGCACGACATTGAAGGGCTCGTCTATATATTTTCAAAATGCTCCAATTTTACCTAAATTAAATAAGAAAATAAAATATCAAGGTAATTGAAGTCACAAACTAATGAGTCGAAAAAGTTGCACTAAAATACCAATTTTATTCACAAAGAATATTTAATTAAAGCACAAAAGTATGCAATAAATTCGACTCATCAGGGACATTCAGGACATTATATATTTTTAAATCGATAAAATTCCAATTCTTGAATTGGAATTTTAATTTATCCATACATTGGACATTTCGGAACATTATATATTCTTAAACCGACGGAATTTCAATTCTTGAATTGTAATTTTATTTCTCCAACTTTATGGACATTTTCGTGACATTATATATTCTTAAACCGACGGAATTCCAATTCTCGAATTGGATTTTATTTCTCCAAGTGTAGGGACATTATATATTCTTAAACCGACAAAAATTCCAATTCATGAACTGGAATTTTAATTTATCCATCTCTGGGACATTTCGGGACATTATATATTCTTAAACCGACAAAATTTCAATTCTTGAACTGAAATTTTAACTTATCAATCTGTAGGGACATTTCGGGACGTTATGTATTTCTTAATCCGACGAAATTTTAATTCTTGAATTGGAATTTTAATTTATCCATCTGTGGGACATTTCGGGACATTATATATTCTTAAATCGAAAAAATTTCAATTCTTGAATTGAAATTTTAATTTATCCATATATGGGACATTTCGGGACATTATATATTCTTAAACCGACGAAATTCCAATTCTCGAATTGGAATTTTATTTCTCCACCTGTAGAGACATTTCGGGACATTGAATATTCTTAAACCGACGTCGAAATTCCAATTTTCGAATTGGAATTTTATTTCTCCAACTATGGGGACATTTAGGGAAATTATATATTATTAAACCGACAAAATTCCAATTTTTGAACTGGAATTTTAATTTATCCATCTGTAGGGACATTTCGGGACTTTATAAATTTCTTAAACTAACAAAATTTCAATTCTTGAATTAGAATTTTAATTTATCCATCTGTGGGACATTTCGGGACATTATATATTCTGAAGAATTTGAATTTGAATTTATCCATATATGAGACATTTCGGGACATTTTATATTCTTAAATCGACGGAATTCCAATTCTCGAATTTGAATTTTATTTCCCCAACTATAGGGACATTTCGGGATATTATATATTTTTAAACAGACGGAATTCCAATTTTCGAATTGGAATTTTATTTCTCTAGTTGTAGGGACATTTCGGGACATTATATATTCTTAAACCGAATGAATTCCAATTCTCGAATTAGAATTTTATTTCTCCACGTGTAGAGACATTTTGGGACATTACATATTCTTAAACCGACGGAATTCCAATTCTCGAATTGGAATTTTATTTCTCCAATTGTAGGGACATTTTAGAAAACATATATTCTTAAACCGATAAAATTCAAATTCTTGGAATTTTAATTTATCCATCTGTAGGGACATTTCGGGACATTATATATTTCTTAAACCGACGAAATTCAAGTTCTTTAATTGGAATTTTAATTTATCCATCTATGGGACATTTCGGGACATTATATATTCTTAAGAATTGGAATTTTAATTTATCCATATATGGGACATTTCGGGACATTTTATATTCTTAAACCGAATGAATTCCAATTCTCGAATTGAAATTTTATTTCTCCCCCTGTAGGGACATTTTGGGACATAACATATTCTTAAACCGACGAAATTTCAATTCTCGAATTGAAATTTTATTTCTCCAATTGTAGGGACATTTTAGAGTCATATATTCTTAAACCGACAAAATTCTAATTCTTGAACTGAAATTTTAATTTATCCATCTGTGGGACATTTCGGGACATTATATATTTATAAACCAACAAAATTTCAATTCTTGAAATTTTAATTTATCCATCTGTAGGGACATTTCGGGACATTATATATTTCTTAAACCGAGGAAATTCCAGTTCTAGAATTGGAATTTTAATTTATCCATCTGTGGGACATTTCGGGACATTATATATTTTTAAACCAACGGAATTTCAATTCTCGAATTAGAATTTTATTTCTCCAACTATAGGGACATTATATATTCTTAAACCGATAAAATTCCAATTTTTGAACTGAAATTTATCCATTTGTTGGAACATTTAGGGATATTATATATTCTTAAACCGACGAAATTCCAATTCTTGAATTGGAATTTTAATTTATCCCTCTGTAGGGACATTTCGGAACATTATATATTCTTAAACCAACGGAATTTCAATTCTTGAATTGGAATTTTATTTCTCCAACTATAGGGAAATTTCGGGACATTATATTTTTTAAACCGACGAAATTTCAATTCCCGAAATTGAATTTTATTTCTCCAACTGTAGGGATATTTAGAGACATTATATATTCTTAAACCGAAAAAATTCAAGTTCTTGAACTGTAATTTTAATTTATCCATCAGTAGGGACATTTCGGGACATTATATATTTCTTTAACCGACAAAATTCTAGTTCTTGAATTGGAATTTTAATTTATCCATCTGTGGGAATTTCGGGACATTATATATTTTTAAACCGAAGGAATTCCAATTCTCGAATTAGAATTTTATTTCTCCAACTGTAGGGGCATTTAGGAAAATTATATATTCTTAAACCGATAAAATTCCAATTTTTGAACTGGAATTTTAATTTATCCATTTGTTGGGACATTTAGAGACATTATATAATCTTAAACCGACAGAATTCGAATTCTCGAATTGAAATTTTATTTCTCCAATTGTAGGGACATTTAGAGACATTATATATTATTAAACCGACAAAATACAAATTCTTGAACTGAAATTTTAATTTATCCATCTGTGGGACATTCGGGACATTATATATTTTTAAATCGATAAAATTCCAATTCTTGAATTGGAATTTTAATTTATCCATACATTGGACATTTCGGAACATTATATATTCTTAAACCGACGGAATTTCAATTCTTGAATTGTAATTTTCTCCAACTTTATGGACATTTTCGTGACATTATATATTCTTAAACCGACGGAATTCCAATTCTCGAATTGGATTTTATTTCTCCAACTGTAGGGACATTATATATTCTTAAACCGACAAAAATTCCAATTCATGAACTGGAATTTTAATTTATCCATCTGTGGGACATTTCGGGACATTATATATTCTTAAACCGACAAAATTTCAAACATTGAACTGGAATTTTAATTTATCAATCTGTGGGGACATTTCGGGACGTTATGTATTTCTTAATCCGACGAAATTTCAATTCTTGAATTGGAATTTTAATTTATCCATCTGTAGGACATTTCGGGACATTATATATTCTTAAATCGACAAAATTTCAATTCTTGAATTGAAATTTTAATTTATCCATATATGGGACATTTCGGGACATTATATATTCTTAAACCGACGAAATTTCAATTCTCGAATTGGAATTTTATTTCTCCACCTGTAAAGACATTTCGGGACATTGAATATTCTTAAACCGACGTCGAAATTCCAATTTTCGAATTGGAATTTTATTTCTCCAACTATGGGGACATTTAGGGAAATTATATATTCTTAAACCGACAAAATTCCAATTTTTGAACTGGAATTTTAATTTATCCATCTGTAGGGACATTTCGGGACTTTATAAATTTCTTAAACTAACAAAATTTCAATTCTTGAATTAGAATTTTAATTTATCCATCTGTGGGACATTTCGGGACATTATATATTCTGAAGAATTTGAATTTGAATTTATCCATATATGAGACATTTCGGGACATTTTATATTCTTAAATCGACGGAATTCCAATTCTCGAATTTGAATTTTATTTCCCCAACTATAGGGACATTTCGGGATATTATATATTTTTAAACACACGGAATTCCAATTTTCGAATTGGAATTTTATTTCTCTAGTTGTAGGGACATTTCGGGACATTATATATTCTTAAACCGAATGAATTCCAATTCTCGAATTGGAATTTTATTTCTCCACGTGTAGAGACATTTTGGGACATTACATATTCTTAAACCGACGGAATTCCAATTCTCGAATTGGAATTTTATTTCTCCAATTGTAGGGACATTTTAGAAACATATATTCTTAAACCGATAAAATTCAAATTCTCGAATTGGAATTTATCCATCTGTAGGGACATTTCGGGACATTATATATTTCTTAAACCGACGAAATTCAAGTTCTTTAATTGGAATTTTAATTTATCCATCTGTGGGACATTTCGGGACATTATATATTCTTAAGAATTGGAATTTTAATTTATCCATATATGGGACATTTACGGACATTATATATTCTTAAACCGACAAAATTCCAATTTTTGAACTGGATTTATCCATTTGTTGGGACATTTAGGGATATTATATATTCTTAAACCGAGAAAATTCCAATTCTTGAATTGGAATTTTAATTTATCCATCTATAGGGACATTTCGGGACATTATATATTCTTAAACCAACGGAATTCCAATTCTCGAATTGAAATTTTATTTCTCCAACTATATGGACATTTCGAGACATTATATTTTTTAAACCGACGAAATTCCAATTCTCGAAATTGAATTTTATTTCTCCAACTGTAGGGACATTTATAGACATTATACATTCTTAAACCGACAAAATTCAAGTTCTTGAACTGGAATTTTAATTTATCCATCTGTAGGGACATTTCGGGACATTATATATTTCTTAAACCGACAAAATTCTAGTTCTAGAATTGGAATTTTAATTTATCCATCTGTGGGAATTTCAGGACATTATATATTTTTAAACCGACAGAATTTCAATTCTCGAATTAGAATTTTATTTCTCCAACTGTAGGGACATTTAGGTTAATTATATATTCTTAAACCGACAAAATTCCAATTTTTGACCTGGAATTTTAATTTATCCATTTGTTGGGACATTATATTTTTTAAACCGACGAAATTTCAATTCTCGAAATGGAATTTTATTTCTCCAACTATAGGGACATTATATATTCTTAAACCGACAAAATTCAAATTCATGAACTGTAATTTTAATTTATCCATCTGTGGGACATTTCGGGACATTATATATTCTTAAACCGACAAAATTTCAATTCTTGAACTGGAATTTTAATTTATCCATATATGGGACCTTTCGACACATTATATATTCTCAAACCGACGGAATTCCAATTCTCGAATTGAAATTTTATTTCTCCACCTGTAGGGACATTTCGGTACATTATAATTCTTAAACCAACAAAATTTCAATTCTTGAATTGGAATTTTAATTTATCCATATATTGGTCATTTCGGGACATTATATATTCTTAAACCGACGGAATTCCAATTCTTGAATTGGAATTTTATTTCTCCAACTGTATGGACATTTCGGGACATTATATATTCTTAAACTGACGGAATTCCAATTCTCGAATTGGAATTTTATATCTCCAACTTTAGGGACATTATAGATTCTTAAACCGACAAAAATTCCAATTCATGAACTGGAATTTTAATTTATCCATCTGTGGGACATTTCGGTACATTTTATATTCATAAACCGACAAAATTCCAATTCTTGAACTGGAATTTTAATTTATCCATTTGTAGGGACATTTCGGGATGTTATGTATTTCTTAAATCGACGAAATTCCAATTATTGAATTGGAATTTTAATTTATCCATCTGTGGGACATTTCGGGACATTATATATTCTTAAACCGACAAAATTCCAATTCTTGAATTGAAATTTTAATTTATCCATATATGGGACATTTCGGGACATTATATATTCTTAAACCGACGGAATTCCAATTCTCGAATTGGAATTTTATTTCTCCACCTGTAGAGACATTTCGGGACATTGAATATTCTTAAACCGACGTCGAAATTCCAATTTTCGAATTGGAATTTTATTTCTCCAGCTATAGGGACATTTCGGGACATTATATATTCTTAAACCAAAGAATTCCAATTCTCGAATTGGAATTTTATTTCTCCACCTATAGGGACATTTCGGGACATTACCTATTCTTAAACCGACGGAATTCCAATTCTCTAATTGAAATTTTATTTCTCCAATTGTAGGGACATTTTAGAGACATATCTTCTTAAACCGACAAAATTCTAATTCTTGTACTGGAATTTTAATTTATCCATCTGTGGGACATTATATATATTCTTAAACCGACAAAATTTCAATTCTTGACATTTTAATTTATCCATCTGTAGGGACATTTCGGGACATTATATATTTCCTAAACCGACGAAATTCCAGTTCTTGAATTGGAAATTTAATTTATCCATCTTTGGGACATTTCGGGACATTATATATTTTTAAATCGACGGAATTCCAATTCTCGAACTAGAATTTTATTTCTCCAACTGTAGGGATATTTAGGGACATTATATGTTCTTAAACCGACAAAATTCCAATTTTTTAACTGGGATTTTATCCATTTGTTGGGACATTTAGGGATATTATATATTCTTAAATCGACGAAATTTCAATTCTTGAATTGAAATTCTAATTTATCCATCTGTAGGGACATTTCGGGACATTATATATTCTTAAACCGACGGAATTCCAATTCTCGAATTGGAATTCTATTTCTCCACCTGTAGGGACATTTCGGGACATTATATATTCTTAAACCGACAAAATTCCAATTCTTGAATTGGAATTTTAATTTATTCATATATGGGACATTTCAGAACATTATATATTCTTAAACTGACGGAATTCCAATTCTTGAATTGGAATTTTATTTCTCCACCTGTAGAGACATTTCACGACATTGAATATTCTTAAACCGACGTCGAAATTCCAATTTTTGAATTGGAATTTTATTTCTCCAACTCTGGGGACATTTAGGGAAATTATATATTCTTAAACCGACAAAATTCCAATTTTTGAACTGGAATTTTAATTTATCCATCTGTAGGGACATTTTGGGACTTTATATATTTCTTAAACTAACGAAATTTCAATTCTTCAATTGGAATTTTAGTTTATCCATCTGTGTGACATTTCGGGACATTATATATTCTGAAGAATTGGAATTTTAATTTATCCATATATGGGACATTTCGGGACATTTTATATTCTTAAATCGACGGAATTCCAATTCTCGAATTTGAATTTTATTTCCCAAACTATAAGGACATTTCGGGATATTATATATTTTTAAACAGACGGAATTCCAATTTTCGAATTGGAATTTTATTTCTCTAGCTGTAGGGACATTTCGGGACATTATATATTCTTAAGCCGAATGAATTCCAATTCTCGAATTGGAATTTTATTTCTCCACCTGTAGGGACATTTTGGGACATTACATATTCTTAAACCGACGGAATTCCAATTCTCGAATTGGAATTTTATTTCTCCAATTGTAGGGACATTTTAGAGACATATATTATTAAACCGATAAAATTCAAATTCTTGGAATTTTAATTTATCCATCTGTAGGGACATTTCGGGACATTATATATTTCTTAAACCGACGGAATTCAAGTTCTTTAATTGAAATTTTAATTTATCCATTTGTGGGACATTTCGGGACATTATATATTCTTAAGAATTGGAATTTTAATTTATCCTTATATGGGACATTATATATTCTTAAACCGACAAAATTCCAATTTTTGAACTGGATTTATCCATTCTTAAACCAACGGAATTCCAATTCTCGAATTGAAATTTTATTTCTCCAACTATATGGACATTTCGAGACATTATATTTTTTTAAACCGACGGAATTCCAATTTTCGAATTGAATTTTATTTCTCCATCTGTAGGTACATTTCGGGACATTATATATTCTTAAATCGAAGGAATTCCAATTCTCGAATTGGAATTTTATTTCTCCACTTGTAGAGACATTTCGGGACATTTCACACTCTTAAACCAATGGAATTCCAATTCTCGAATTGGAATTTTATTTCTCCAATTTTAGGGACATATATTCTTAAACCGACAAAATTACAATTATTGAACTGGAATTTTAATTTATCCATTTGTGGGTCATTTCGGGACATAATATATTTTTAAACCGACGGAATTCCAATTCTCGAATTGGAATTTTATTTCTCCACCTGTAGGGACATTTCGGGACATTATATATTCTTAAACCGATAAATTTTCAATTCTTGAATTTTAGTTTATCCATATATGGGACATTATATATTCTTAAACCGACGAAATTCCATTTCTTGAATTGGAATTTTATTTCTCCAACTGTAGGGACATTTAGGGACATTATATATTTTTAAACCGACAAAAATTCCAATTCATGAACTGGAATTTTAATTTATCCATCTGTGGGACATTTCGGGACATTATATATTATTAAACGGGATTAAAGTTTTTTTAGTCCTTTAAGTTTGACTAATTTTGAATTTGGTCCTAATGGAATGCATATTTTGATTTTGGTCCCATAAGTTGGCCAAAATTTTGAATTCAGTCCAATTACCTACCGTTGCATGTAAATGAATCGGTCAAATCCTTAGCTCGTGCATTTTTCTGCAAATGAGGAAATTCACGGTTATTCACGATTGATTTGAATTGCACACGAGCTAAGGATTTTACTTGTTTATTTACCTGCAATGACGGGTAATTGTACTGAATTCAAAATTTATACAACTTATGGGACCAAAATCAAAATGTGTATTCCATCGGGACCAAATTCAAAATTAGTCCAACTTAAAGGACTAAAAAAACTTTAATCCCTTATTAAACCTACAAAATTCCAATTCTTGAACTGGAATTTTAATTTACCCATCTGTAGAGACATTTCGGGACGTTATGTTTTTCTTAAATCGACGAAATTCCAACTCTTGAATTGGAATTTTAATTTATCCATATATATGACATTTCAGGACATTATATATTCTTAAACCGACGGAATTCCAATTCTCGAATTTGAATTTTATTTCACCAACTGTAGGGACACTTCGGGATATTACATATTTTTAAACCGACGGAATTCCAATTTTCGAATTGGAATTTTATTTCTCCAGTTGTAGGGACATTTCGGGACATTATATATTCTTAAACCGAAGAATTCCAATTCTCGAATTGAAATTTTATTTCTCCACCTGTAGGGACATTTCAGGACATTTCATATTCTTAAACCGACGGAATTCCAATTCTCGAATTGGAATTTTATTTCTCCAATTTTAAGGATATATATTTTTAAACTGGCAAAATTATAATTCTTGTACCGAAATTTTAATTTATCCATCTGTGGGACATTTCGGGACATTATATTTTCTTAAATCGACAAAATTCAAATTCTTGGAATTATAATTTAACCATCTGTAGAGACATTTCGGGACATTATATATTTCTTAAACCGACGAAATTCCAGTTCTTGAATTGGAATTTTAATTTATCTATCTGTGGGACATTTCGGGACATTATATATTTTTAAACCGACGGAATTTCAATTCTCGAATTAGAATTTTATTTCTCCAACTGTATGGACATTTAGCGACATTATATATTCTTAAACCGACAAATTCCAATTTTTGAACTAGAATTTTATCCATTTGTTGGGACATTTAGGGATATTATAATATATTCTTACACCGACGAAATTCCAATTTTTGAATTGGAATTTTAATTTATCCATCTGTAGGGATATTTCGGGACATTATATATTCCTAAACCGACGGAATTCCAATTCTCGAATTGGAATTTTATTTCTCCAACTGTAGGGACATTTTGGGACATTATATATTTTTAAACCGACGAAATTCCAATTCTCGAAATGGAATTTTATTTCTCCAAGGACATTTAGGGACATTATATATTCTTAAACCGACAAAATTCAAATTCTTGAACTGGAATTTTAATTTATCCATCTGTATAGACATTTCGAGACATTATATATTTCTTAAACCGACGAAATTCCAGTTCTTGAATTGGAATTTTAATTTATCCATCTGTGGGACATTTCGGGACATTATATATTTTTAAACCAACGGAATTTCAATTCTCGAATTAGAATTTTATTTCTCCAACTATAGGGACATTATATATTCTTAAACCGACAAAATTCCAATTTTTGAACTGAAATTTATCCATTTGTTGGAACATTTAGGGATATTATATATTTTTAAACCGACGAAATTCCAATTCAAGAATTGGAATTTTCATTTATCCATATATGGGACATTTCGGAACATTATATATTCTTAAACCGACGAAATTTCAATTCTCGAATTGGAATTTTATTTCTCCAACTGTAGAGACATTTCAGGACATTATATATTCTTAAACCGACGGAATTCCAATTTTAAAATTGGAATTTTATTTCTCCAACTATAAGTACATTTCAGGACATTATATATTCTTAAACCGAAGGAATTCAAATTCTCGAATTGGAATTTTATTTCTCCACTTGTAGGGACATTTCAGAACATTACATATTCTTAAACCGACAGAATTCCAATTCTCTAATTGAAATTTTATTTCTCCAATTGTAGGGACATTTAGGGACATATATTTTTAAACCGACAACATTCCAATTTTTGAACTTGTATTTTAATTTATCCATCTATGGGACATTTCGTGACATTATATATTCATAAACTGACGGAATTCCAATTCGAGAATTGGAATTTTATTTCCCTACATGTAGGGTCATTTCGGAACATTATATATTCTTAAACCGACAAAATTCAAATTCTCGAATTGGAATTTTATTTCTCCAACTTTAGGGACATTATATATTCTTAAACTGACAAAAATTCCAATTCATGAACTGGAATTTTAATTTATCCATTTATGGGACATTTCGAAACATTATATATTCTTAAACCGACAAAATTCCAATTCTTGAATTAGAATTATAATTTATCCATCTGTAGGGACATTTCGAGACGTTATGTATTTCTTAAACCGACGAGATTTCAATTCTTGAATTGGAATTTTAATTTATCCATCTGTGGGACATTTCAGGACATTATATATTCTTAAACCGACGAAATTCCAGTTCTTGAATTGGAATTTTAATTTATCCATTTGTGGGACATTTCGGGACATTATATATTTTTAAACCGACGGAGAATTAGAATTTTATTTCTCCAACTGTAGGGACATTTAGGGACATTATATATTATTAAACCGACAAAATTCCAATTTTCGAACTGGAATTTTATCCATTTGTTGGGACATTTAGGGATATTATATATTCTTTAACCGACGAAATTCCAAATTTTGAATAGGAATTTTAATTTATCCATCTGTAGGGACATTTCCGGACATTATATATTCTTAAATCGACGGAATTCCAATTCTCGAATTGGAATTTTATTTCTCCAACTTTAGGGACATTTCAGGACATTATATATTTTTAAACCGACGAAATTCCAATTCTCGAAATGGAATTTTATTTCTCCAACTGTAGTGACATTATATATTCTTAAACCAACAAAATTCAAATTCTTGAACTGGAATTTTAATTTATCCATCTGTAGGGACATTTCGGGACATTATATATTTCTTAAACCGACAAAATTCCAGTTCCTGAATTGGAATTTTAATTTATCCATCTATGGGACATTTCTGAACATTATATATTTTTAAACCGACGGAATTCCAATTCTCGAATTAGAATTTTTTTTCTCCAACTGTAGGAACATTTAGGAAAATTATATATTCTTAAACCGACAAAATTCCAATTTTTGAACTGGAATTTTAATTTATCCATTTGTTTGGACATTTAGAGACATTATATATTCTTAAACCGACATAATTTCAATTCTCGAATTGGAATTTTATTTCTTCAATTGTAGGGACACTATATATTATTAAACCAACAAAATTTCAATTTCTGAACTGGAATTTTAATTTATCCATATATGGTACATTTCGTGACATTATATATTCTTAAACCGACGAAATTCCAATTCTCGAATTGGAATTTTATTTCTACAACTGTAGGGACTTTTGGGGACATTATATATTCTTAAACCGACGGAATTCCAATTTTAAAATTGGAATTTTATTTCTCCAAATGTAGTGACATTTCGGGACATTATATATTTTTAAACCGACAAAATTCAAGTTCTTGAACTGAAATTTTAATTTATCCATCTGTAGGGACATTTCGGGATATTATATATTTCTTAAACCAACAAAATTCCAGTTCTTGAATTGGAATTTTAATTTATCCATTTGTGGGACATTTCGGGACATTATATATTTTTAAACCAACGGAATTCCAATTCTCGAATTAGAATTTTATTTCTCCAACTGTAGAGACATTTAGGGACATTATATATTCTTAAACCGACAAAATTCCAATTTTTGAACTGGAATTTTATCCATTTGTTGGGACATTTAGGGATATTATATATTTTTAAACTGACGGAATTTCAATTCTCGAATTAGAATTTTATTTCTCCAACTGTAGGGACATTTCGAGACATTATATATTCTTAAACCGAAGGAATTCCAATTCTCGAATTGGAATTTTATTTCTCCACTTGTAGGGACATTTCGGGACATTACATATTCTTAAACCGCCGGAATTCCAATTCTCGAATTGGAATTTTATTTCTCCAATTGTATGGACATTTCGGGACATTATATATTCTTAAACCGACAAAAATTCCAATTCATGAACTGGAATTTTAATTTATCCATCTGTGGGACATTTCGGGACATTATATATTCTTAAACCGACAAAATTTCAAACATTGAACTGGAATTTTAATTTATCAATCTGTGGGGACATTTCGGGACGTTATGTATTTCTTAATCCGACGAAATTTCAATTCTTGAATTGGAATTTTAATTTATCCATCTGTAGGACATTTCGGGACATTATATATTCTTAAATCGACAAAATTTCAATTCTTGAATTGAAATTTTAATTTATCCATATATGGGACATTTCGGGACATTATATATTCTTAAACCGACGAAATTTCAATTCTCGAATTGGAATTTTAAACCGACGAAATTCCAACTGGCCAAACCGCCGGTTACGGTTTGCAAACCGAACCGTAACCGAAAAATGGCAGTTCGGTTACGGTTTGACATTTTGACAAACCGCAAACCGTTGGTTTTGGCGGTTAACCGACGGTTTGGCGTTTTTTATATAAAAAAAAATAAAAAAATTTAATACACAATTCTTTTATTTTTAATGTATAAATTTAAGTTATATAATTTTTTATTCAATTCTAGTAATGTATTTTCTAAAAAATGAGTTAAAACGAACGAAAACGGAGATAATATTTAAAAAAAAAAAAATCAAAACCGCCAAACCGGCGGTTCGCGGTTCGATTACGATTCGCCATTTTCGAAAACCGTAACCGTCGGTTTCTAACCGAAATCGGTGGTTTTCAACCGACGAACATGTCTACTTGGTGGTGAATCGACGGTAACTCGGGAATGACTCGACTGCCGATTGTAAATATACAAATTAAGGTTGGTTTTATTATATTTTGTGTAAATTAATAAAAGGATAATATAGTCTTTTAAATGTAATTTTTTTTTTAATTTTTTTTTTGGGTGAACTCATAAAATGAGGGTGTAGATAATTGTGGTAAAAAAATAATTTGGGGGTGAACTTGTAAAATGAGCAGGTGCAGATAATGACGATAAAAAATTATTCGGGTTGAACTCATAAAATGAGTGGGTGCAAATAGCTGTGGTAAAAAAATAATTTGGGAATGAACTCGTAAAATGAGCGGGTGCAGATAACCGCGATAAAATAATTTATTCGGAAGTGAAATCATAAAATGAGTGGGTGCGTATAACCGTAATAAAAAATGATTTTTGGGTGAACTCATTAAATGATCAGGTGCAAATAAAATATAAATAAATAATTAAAATTGGTGTGTATCGATCAAGTATCACCTTAAATATATATAATAAATTTAAAATTAGATTATTATTTTTTAAAACTCAAACATATAATTTTGGAACGATTAATGATATGAGAATTAAAATAAAGATTATATATTATTATTAATTTTTTTATTAATTATGTGAGGATAAATTTGTAATTTTATAATTATGTATTTAAAATTATTAAAATTAATTTAAAAGTGCGATAGGGCGATAAAAAATGATAATAAGTGCAATGCAAGGCGATGGATTCTGCGACGCCAAGTGCAACAGGTAGTAGATCATTAAATATAAGCCATTAGATTTCAGATCTGATGGCTCAGATTAATGGACTATTGATAGTTTGGGCGACACTGGACTATCCTTAGAAGACCCCATGTTATCAAATAGTATATACTATTAATTTAAGAGTATTTAAAATTTATTTTTATTAAACAAAAAATGTAGATGGGTATTTTTCTTATATTTTTCAATATATGTGTATTATTTATTTATTTCCACATTTTTTAATTTTCATCATTTAAAAATGTTGAATATAGCAAATAAAAACTTGAATACCATAACTAATAAAGTTGAACACTCTTATAAACAATTGAACATTAAAACAAAAATGTTGAACAAAAAATCAAAATTCACAGAGAAGACAAGATATACATAGAAAAGATGATGAAATTATGAAAGAGGATAACATAAATAGAGAACAAAATTCACACAAACTCAGTGTGTCAACCCACTGGTTGAACTCAGTGTGACAACACACCCAAAAAAAACCCTAGATCTACGACGCTATCACATGAGCGGTGTAAATCGGTGAACGTCAAAGAGTCAAGACCCCCTCCCCCCGACGGAGCATTGAAGCTTTGCACCCCACGACGGATGGCCCCCCTCAACGGAGCATTCAAGATCTACAACGACGACAACCATTTTCTCACGTGACGCCACCGTTTGCATCTAACGACAGAGACGTTCTATTTGAGTTGATTGTTGATACGGCAAAAATGGGGGCGACGATGCTTTTGAGAGTACTTTACATTTGCTTACGGAGAGCAGAATTGAGGTAGGTCGTTGATGGTCGTCGATGCTCTACGTTTACCATGGGAAGGGTACTGAATCTCCAAACCAATCTTTGCGCCATGGTCACTCTATCATGTAGGAATTTGATTTGGGGGATTTTATGTTAATCAAATGTTTATGGAAATAATTAAATTTTCTTGAACAATCGAAAGAATAAACGTGATTCATATATGCATCTAGAATTCGAGGGTTTCATTCATTCAAGAAATATGCAAACTATCGCAATCAATCACCAAAGGTTGCAAATATTGCAATACTAGATTAGCACCCGCGAATTACGCGGAAAGTTAATAAAAATAAATGTTTATATTATAAATAATTAAATAATTTGATAAAGTAAATTTTAAATAAAATGGGTGAAAAACAAGCGAAATGAGACGTTTAGTTTTTAATATTTAATAAATATGAAAACAACTTAAAAAAAGGATAAATTAAAAAAATAATAATAATAATAAAATAACTCTTAATAAATTGTAAGTCACTTTTCAATATCAGCCACAACACCTCAAATAAATAAATATTTTGATTAATTGCTAATTAAATCACAACTTTTTCCTCATTTGCAATTTAATCTAAACTTTAAGATAATTGCAAATAAATCACAAACTTTAAATATTGTTGCAATTTAGTCTTTTTGACAATTTCAATTGTGTTCGGATCTAACATAATTTATATTTTTTAATGACATAACAACACCTTAATAAAACAATATTATTTTTTAATCAAACCAAATATCATAAGATATGATTTAGGGACAAAATAGACTTCTAAGAAGTCTAATTTGCAATAATATTTAAACTTGGTGATTTATTTGCAATTATTTTAAGGTTTAGGAGAAAAAAATTATTTACGTCCCGTAACTTTTACCTTTTTTGAAAAACGTCCCAAAATAGTTAAAATTTTAATTTACGTCCCATAACTTTTTCAATTGATTAATTTACGTTCAATTTTCCTTGAAAATCCCCAAATTTATGTAAATGGGACGTAAATTGAGCAATTAAAGAAGTTATGGGACGTAAATTAAATTTTTAATTAAAATGAGACGTTATGCGAAAAAGATAAAAATATTCAACAAATGTATACAATTCACTATAAAATTAATGTAGTTTATGTTATACAATCAAATAAAAAAATAATTCATAAATTAATTAATTATTATAAAAATCAATTAACTTACCTAATTCATTATTAGAAAAAAAATTATAATTACAATATAAGTATTATAAAATAAATTATGAATATTAATTAAAATACTAAATAATATTTTAAAACATATAAAAATAAATTTAGAATAATATTTAAATAAGTAAATAATTTTTCATAATATCAAAAAAAAATATAATATGAAAAAAAAACCAAGATTTATTCCTAAGTCAATTAATTACTAGAAAAATCAATTAACTTACCTGATTAATTATTTAAAAACTCAATTAACCTAATTAAAAAATAATTTAAAAATCAATTAACATACTCAAATAAATATAAATTTTATCTTTAAAATAATAAAAATTCCAAATAATTTTTTTATTAAAATTATCAAAAACTCTTATTAAAACTAAACAATTATTTTAATATTTTAAATAAATTAAAAAAATTCACAAATATTTAAAATCCCCAAATAAATTAAAAAAATACTCAAATATATCCAAAAAATTTCATCTCTTACCCACGGTAATTGAAAGATGATGATGAACGTTATATTTTTTTAACAATTTATTAATTTTATTGTTTTTCATTTTTATTATATAATTTTTAATTTGATATTAGTTTGTACAAAAATATGTGGATCCACTTTGTGTAATACTTAGATAAATTTTTATATTTATTTGATTACTTTAAAATAAATAAATAATTTTATAATACTTATATTGTAATTATAATTTTTTTCTATTAGGTCAGTTAATAATTTTTCTAATAATGAATTAGGTAAGTTAATTGATTTTTATAATAATTAATTAATTTATGAATGAATTATTTTTTTATATTAAAATAAGTTAATTTATGAATAAATGAATTATTTTTTATTTGATTGTATAACATAAACTACATTAATTTTATAGTGAATTGTACACATTTGTTGAATATTTTTATTTTTTTTGCATAATGTCCCATTTTAAATAAAAATTTAATTTACGTCCCATAACTTCTTTAATTGCTCAATTTACGTCCCATTTACATAAATTTGGGGATTTTCAGGAAAAATGGACGTAAATTAAACAATTGAAAAAGTTATGGGACGTAAATTAAAATTTTAACTATTTTGGGACATTTTTCAAAAAAGGTAAAAGTTACGGGACGTAAATAATTTTTATCTCTAAGGTTTAGATTAGATTGCAAATGATTGAAAGGTGGTGATTTAATTTAAAATTAACCATTTTTAAAATTAACAACCTCCTTAAATTATGACACATAAGTCAAATTAACCACAAAATGACACATAAGCCAAATTAACCACAAGATGACACATCATCAATTTAAAATCCCTATTAGTATATAAGGGAATTTTATATTACAGGAGTATTGTATTATGTATATATAACAAACTAGTGTAGAACTCGTGTATTACACTAAATTTTAAATATATTTTTAAATATTTAATAATAAATTTTTATTTATTTACTTGATTTAATTTTTCATATTTTTTTTTTGTATGATAAATTATTAGTATAATTATATTTTAAAAAAATGATTTCGTAGAATTATAGTAATTATTTTGTTAAAAAAAATTAACATTTTTTTCAATTATATTTATTATAACATTGTATTATAATATAAAAGTTTAACTGATATAATATTTTGAGTTATACAAAATAATTACACTTATGTTAGTTAATTTTTTAAAGCAAATTTCAAAGAAAATTTGTGAGAATCAAACGAAATGAGACATTGGCCTTTAATAAATATGAAAATAACTTTTAAAAAAATTATAAAATTTCGAAAACAAACAATTTAAGTAATATTAAAACAACTCTTAATAATTTATAAGTCAACCTTCAATATCAACCACAACACCTTACATTTAATAAATATGAAAAAATAACTTTGAAAAAATTATAAAATTTCAGAAATAAATAATTTAAGTAATATTAAAATAACTCTTAATAATAAATTGTAAGTCAACCTTCCATATCAACCCCAACACCTTAAATAAATATTTTAGTTAATTACAAATTAAATCATAACATTTTCCACATTTGCAATCTAATCTAAACTTTAAATTAATTGCAAATAAATCACAAACTTTAAATATAGGTGCAATTTAGTCTTTTTAACAATTTTAATTGTGTTCGAATCTAACATAATTTAGACTTCTTAATGACATAACAACACCTTAATAAAACAATATTGTTTTTCAATTAAACCAAATATCAAAAGGTATGATTTAGGGACAAAGTAGACTTCTAAGAAGTCTAATTTGCAATAATATTTAAAGTTTGTGATTTATTTGCAATTCTTTTAAGTTTTAGATTGGATTGCAAATGAGCAAAAGGTCGTGATTTAATTTGCAATTAACTCTTTTTAAAATTAACAACTTCATTAAATTATGACACATAAGTCAAATCAACCACAAAATGACACATAAGCCAAATTAACCACAAAATGACACATCATTAGTTTAAACTCCCTATTAGTATATAAGGGGATTTGTTAATCTTGTAAAGTAATATAATTATTTATATAATAAATATGTATAAAATTATATAATAAGTTTTACATATATATTTTCGAGATCTATTTTTTTAAAATAAATTAAACTTATAAATTTAAAATAATTACAGAAAAAAATTAATTAAAATATAAGATAAAGTAATTATAAAATTTAATAAAAAAATTGTACACACCAATAAAAATACATTTTGACAAAGTGGGATAGCTCAAGTGGTTAGAGCACCACTACCTAGGCCTTAGGTCCTGGGTTCGAGTCATGGGAGGGGAAAAGGGGTGGGTATTTAACTTGTAATCAAAAAAACCAATAAAAATACATTTTGAGATTGTATTTTACTCAAAAGTACATTAAATCATTTAAAAATAAACAAAGCTAAAGAATAAAATGAATACTACAATAAAGTTAAGTAAATAAAATAAAAATTAATCTAATTAGTCAATATTAATATAATAAAAGATTCAACATTTCATATCAACCATGGAAGAAGAAAAAATGGGGTCACGCGAGGCTCTAGGCGTCTGCACATAGATATGGTGCGATTGTAGGTGCGATTTTACAGTATTCTAGGTGCGATTCCCAATTCAACTTTCAGAATGTTTTCTAGGGTCCCGGCGAGGTTATCCAACTTTTAAACCTTCTACTTTTCCCTAATGATTACTCTGGGGAGAATTAACCAATCCGCAAATTTTAGCGTGTTTATCTCAATTAATGGGTCGGAAAGTTTGATTATTCCAAGAACTCCACAAGGGAGTAGCGTGCTCTGTGGTTTGATTCAGGCCGTTTTTTTCGTTTTCCCGATGAAACGATTCAGTTTCTCTTGGTGTGTTTGTCTGGATGTCATGATTACATTTCAGTATGCAGAGGGCAATCTTCAGTTATTGGCCGATTCGATGAGGCTTAGCACTATATATAGAGGAGTTTTTGGAGCAAAGGATGCACACATCTCAAATCTCTTCCTTTTACTCATTACTAGTCATTTGCCCGTGCGATGCACGGGTCTGGTGTAGTTTTATATTTTTTTAGAATGTCATTATATATAGACATATATATTAAAATTCTATCACATACTTCATTCGTCCATTTATAGGCTCTCCATTTTGGTTCGTCTGCCGTCCGCCTATTTTTTTATTTATAAACTCTACTTTATATCTTACATTTTCTCTTTATTTCTCTCAATCACATCACATGTATTATATCTATTACATTTTTTAATTACTTTTCTTAATTCATGTGACCAAAAGTAATGAAAAACTTATAAGTGAATGGAGGGAGTATCACATAAATAGTTTTGAGTCTGTATTGTTTCTACTGTTTTTAAGATTCCTAATCTATACCTAACAACAACAAAATCCATTATCATTAGACAACAAATAAAAAGTTGTAAAAAATTACCTACATTTTAGAAATTTCATGTTGCCCCGATTCATCCAACTCAGCTGATGAACTAACAAATCTATTTCTAAATTGACCTTCATTTTGCCATTTACAATTATCATTTCTACACATTAAATGCATGTTTCTTACCTCATGAGAACATAATCTCGAGCCTAAGTCACCCTTCTCACCTCCCCACGTAAAATTTTCCATCAATGACGTAGGAAACAATCTAATTCAAGATTAAACTGTATTCAATAAAAACTCAGATTGAGCAAAAGACTTATCTTTTCTCCCCTTTCATTTTTTGCAATCATAGGACATTAAAAAGTCTCATAGGATACACATCAAATAACTTATCTACTACAAACGATTATTTTAATTAATAGAATTCAAATTCATATTAAAATGAAGCTTTCCTCTGAAATGATCAAATTTGTCTTGTTTACCATGAGTGAACTCATTAAAAACCTGGATCATATCACAAGGGAACCTTTAGTAGTTCATACAAAAAACATAATACATGGAAATTCAGACCTAGCATTTGACAAAGTTATGATTGACAATCAACGTCGAGTTTCTGAAACTTATGATCTACAAAGTTGCTAAATATACATATCATAACATATATTACTCCCTCTCTACCAGAAAAACTCTCATACTTACTGTTTACTCACTTTTTAAAAAATATTATACAGTAATAAATAAAATTTTAAGATATAATTTTATAAAAAAATAAGTAAGTGAAGGGACTTATATGTATATATACGGACCATAAAAATAATTACATTAAATGTAATATTATAGATATTGTACGGATGAAGTTTTTAAAGGGCCTAAAAAGTAGGTGTGAAAGTTAAATTGAGACGGCGATCTCAAATGTAGGCATTCATCAGTTTAGTGCACTTAATGCTTGCGGCAGAATAGGAATTCAATCCACTTGTACAACTCAATACCAAAATTGTAACCGTAATCTCTATATATTACTGAACTTTCAATAATTCTCAATTACTGCATGTTCTAGATACGGTACAAAGGGCAAATATGAGATATCTTTAATTTGTCCATACAGCAGATAAGGAAGCAATCAAGATTCAAACAATGCTACTGGCCGGCGAGTATGTGTAAATGTGTTTTTGGATGGGTTTTCGAATAATACGATGATATTATTAAAATATGCTATAGTCAGAATCCCCCTTGTTTACTAACTTTGTTCAGGTAAAATATGTTTTCATATTATTGTGTTAGCAAGCATATTAATAGAAGATCGATAATTTTTTAAACAAAATGGTTCAATGTCAATCAAGATGGAGAAAATGCCTTAAAAAATGGAAGATATCATCCTCAATGTAACTTTATTTTAATAATAGAAAAAGAAAAATTAAGGAATAAACTTACATCAACTCTATGATAGTCTTTAATAGAAGCTATACCTCTTTCCATAATTTCATTTTCAAACACTCACATATACAACCGTGATTCATTAAAAACAAAAAAAAAAAGTCATCAGATATTATATGACACATACACCTTCACATATATAAAATCCCAGGAAAATTTAAACACATAAAAAATAAGTAGTTATAATGGAAAATAGAGAGAATGAGAGATCAATACCTATGACATTTAGAAAATAAGCATTCCGATTTAATAGAGGGATACATCAAGCCTTGTAAAATCTTCAAACATAATAAAAATAGATAATTAAAGAAAACATAAAACATATATTAAAATAGGGAGTAAAAAATAGTAAAAGAGAAGGAGAATACACTTGTGTTGAACGACTCTCACTCTGAAAATCACATTAATAACCCCAAAATTAATAGAGATGTATAAACAAACTCGTCAGTATAAATGTGTATACCATGTAAAGGAAATGAAATAACACTAACACCCATACACATCGATAGAGAAACAAATTATTAGACGACCGTCTCAATAATAAATGTTCATCTACTTTTGTATGAAACTAACCAAATGATATGTCATTTCATAACAACTATTTTCGTATTTAACATCCAAAAATCAAATATTAAGAAATGGAGTTGTTGAGTAATCGAAGTAGAACTTAGAAATGCCTAAATCCTGAAAATACTGCCAAATTTCATTTCTAAACACGTTCAGATCTCTACCCTTGAGCATCCTCCTGACCACTTCCTGCATCGAGGATCCTGGTCCTCGCCAAAAACTCGTGCGGAACAGGACAACACAAAATTAACAATAGAAAGAAACTAAATGTTGAGTTGAAGTCGAAGACCACCACCTTCGATATCTCTGTCACATTATGCTAGTTGAGGATGGTGAATTAAATTTGAGAGGCCTACTAAGGAAGGAAGAAAGAGCGGTGAACAACACTGCTCAAACGTTTGATTGAGAAACGTTTTCAGTAAAACTATTCAATTCAACTGGCTTCAATCAAAATACATACGGCAAAAGAATGACATATGAGTTTTGGCCACATGTTATAAATAATAGAAAATAGTAAGAATATCCTGAAACAAAATTTGACCTGAGATACTCTTGATCTTGTTCCAGCGCCTTTTGATTATAGCAAATATCTGAGCCCACTTGTGATAGTTTCTGCATTAAATGCAAATAAATAGAAAATTTAGACCATTCCCACTGTTGCATTCACATCAACTAAAATTACCGAAAACCTCAAAGTTATCTAGAAACAAATTGTTTAATCTAAACTATGCTTTCTAATCAGGAGGAAATCTTCTGAATATGATCTCACATTTCTCGTTAATTTTCTGAATAACTGCACCAAAATCAAAGTAGTTTAATTACAACATGAATTTGGGTCATCCAACCAACAATATTGGAAATATTATACAAGTAAAAAAATAGACCATTTGACATAAACTGCGTTATAAGGAACCAGAAAGGTCGATTCTCTTATTTACATAATGATCTCGACCATCTTCTGTCCTTCATCCGAGTAATAACCTATTGATGATATGTCTGCAAAAAAAAAAAAAAAAAAACTTTATAATTCATGCCAGGAGGACTATAGATAAAGGGTGGCAACCTTGAGTGCAAAAACCAACTCGATGAGGTTTGCTAGGGGGTTTTAATTTGGCATCTGATTCCATGAAAAAAAAAACAGAGAATTCGACAATTTAACCCTCTAAAAAAAACAGTGTTTTGTGAAATAGCTAAATATTTAACAAAAGATTTAACAGATAGTAGTATTTTTTTTCCCTTACAGAAACGATGCAGTTTTCTGTAATTGGCAATTTTCCAACTGAAACGACGCCGCCGTCTTTCTACTTCAATGTTTATCAATGAAAGCATCGACCCTTCGCCGAAATTCTTCGTTGCTTAGAGTTTCGATTTCCGCCGTATCGGGCGCAAGCGGCTTTCTCTCTTCGGCCCGCACCACAATCTGCTTCTCACAATCGTTGATGCCTGTCTCTATGTTGTCGATCTGTCTGATGAGCAAAACCATTATCTTGTGGGTTGCAGGAAAATCATTTACCGAATCCATTTTCTATCTCTTCCGTTTCTGCATTTATTTTCATAATTCTTAAAGTTGGGAATGTTAAAGGGTTAGAAGTTAGACAGACTCTTTAATTATAAGTTTGCTTAATTATTATGACACATGAGCATGACTCAGATTACACATGGCACAAGGAGAATAGCCCTCACACGACACATGGCAGAAGCAGGAGAGCCTCATCCTCCTTTTATTATATAAGATTATCATTTCTTTGAGCACCATGGCGGATGATCTGAGGAGCCCTCTCCGTAGATTTTCTCTTTCTGAAACTGAGGAAGTTCCTCTTATGGTCGGAGACCATGAGCTTATTCTCCCCCGATTCGCTCTGCTTGGGAGATTCACTGTTCGTAGGCCCATAAGCATCAAAGAGTTGCTGATAACAATGAGGAAAATATGGAGACCTACTGGTAATGTCAATGCGGTGCATCTGGGAGAGGGATACTTCTTATTTGATTTCGAAGACGAGTTCGACTAGAGCAAAGCATTCCATCGCCAACCTTGGATCGTTAATGGCCCAATGTTGATCCTCTCTAAGGTTCGTGGTGATGAGCAGCCTAGGGATCTTGTTATTAACATGATTCCCATGTGGATACAGGTCCATGGTCTCCCTCTCTACTCAATGACGAGGCACATTGCATACAAGTTGGGTGCTCGTTTTGGAGATGTTATAGAATTGGACTGTCCCAATGGGGTTACTGCTTGGGGGAGATGTCTAAGGATTAGGGTCTTACTGGACTTAACAAAGCCGATTCACAGGAGTACTCACATCACTGTTCGAGAGGAAACCATTACTCTCCCACTCAGGTATGAGAAACTTGGTGAATACTGTTATTTTTGTGGCTTGTTGACTCATGTAGAAAAAGACTGCCCGGAAAGATACTATGAAAATGGCCATGATTGTTCGGAGGTTAAGCGGTTCCCGGTGTGGCTTCGAGTTGATGGTCAGAAAGGGCTTGACCCTAAGGTGTACGCTTTTTTGAGAAGGGAGAACAAAGCTAAGGAGTCGGAGCGAGAGACTGCTGGAAACAAAAACAGAAATGAAGAGGGAGCATCATCTTCTCGACAGATGTGCAGAAATGAGGAATATTTGGGGATGGAACTGGCACCCGTGGTCTGGAGAGGTAACACTAACAGGTTTTCTGAGGATGAAAGGTACTTTGCAGATTCAGCCCTTCAGGATGAAGACATTCAACTTCTGGACAATGAAAATGCTCGACTGTTCCTTCAAGATACCCAGGTTGTGGACCACGAAAATGAAGCCTTGATGATGAACCGTATCTATGGTCCTCCACGAGCATTACAAATCCGTGAAGGAGTGGGAGCTGGGAAAGGAGCTATGGTCAGAATTAACAAGAAAGAGACTGAAGGAAAGTTGAAGGACCCAATGTATCCTGATAACAATGACCAAACAAGCGTGGCCCAGAAGTTGAAGGGGGCGCCAAAAGGCTCGAGGAAAAGAGGACGACCGATGGAAGTGTGTTGGGATACTGAAGGACAGGCCATAACAAGGAATGAAGAGGTATTTGCAGGGATGACAAGTGGGAGGAAGCGCTGCAAAAGTGATGATGAAGCTGCTAGCACCAATAAGGTGGAGTTGGGTGACACCCACCTCCGCCGATCTGAATGAGAATCTTATCTTGGAATGCTCGTGGTTTAAAGGGCCCACAAGCATTCCATAAATTAAGGCGAGTCATAGCCGTAAATAAGCCCTCAGTACTGTTTGTGATGGAATCAAAAGTATCCACTAGAGTAGTTGAGGCATGGAATGCCATCTTTAATTTCAAATTTTGTTTTGTAGTGGATGCTCTAGGCAGGCAAGGAGGCCTTATTATGTTTGCTAATCAAGATATGGATGTTACTCTTAAATCGTACTCGTTTGGCCATATTGATGTACTTATCTCTTGGAATGATTCTCAATGGTTTTTCACAGGGTTTCAAGGAAACCCTAATGATCAATACAAACATTTGTCCAATGAACTTCTAACAAGAATTAAAGAAACCCATGGAGATATCAAGGAATGGATTGTGGGTGGGGACTTTAATCAGATTCTTTACAATTATGAAAAGGAATGTGGGGTTAAAAATTGGAAAACCACAAGAGACATGAACAGTTTTAGAACTACGCTTCAATCTCTTGATCTCTTTGATTTGGGTTATAATGGCCCAAGTTTCACTTGGAATAATAAAAGAAAAGGACCCCATAACATCAAAGAACGTTTGGATAGATTTGTTGCTAGCCCGGAATGGAAATTATTGTACAAAGATTCTGAAGTTCATAATTTGCATTGGTTTGGTTCGGACCACAGGGTTATTAGCCTTACCATCAAATTCCAGCAGATACAATGGAGGAAAAAGCATCAGGTTTCTTTCAGATTTGAGAATGCCTGGCTTCTTGACAAATCCTTTAAGGAGACCTTCTCTGCTACATGGAATACTTCAGAATATTTGATCTCATTTCATTCTAGGCTCAATCATTGTGCAATCTCCTTGACTCATTGGGCAAAAACAAAATTTGGAGCTTTAGACCAGAATATTAAACGGGTTTCAGATGAAATCTCAAGGTTAGAATTTGTGAAAGAAGAGGCTGAGATCACTCTGGAAATCAGTAGATTGGAGCACAGGTTGGATCTTCTTTTTTCCCAACATGAGGAATTTTGGTTTCAAAGAGCAAGAGTCAATTGGATGATAGGGGGAGATCGTAATACAACATATTTCCATAGAAGAGCCATTGAAAGAGCCAAAAGGAATTTGATAAAAGGATTGTATGATGATCGTGGAGTTTGGGTTTCTTCAAGCGTAGGCATAGAGAAAGAAATTTCAAGATTTTTTGGAAATCTTTATTCCTCTTCAGAACCGACAAGAAGTGAAATTTACAACATCACTCAACATACCAATTCAATGATCTCAAATGATATGAATCGTATCTTGGACTTGGAATTTACGAAACAGGAAGTAAAGGAGGCAGTTTTTGGTCTTTCTCAAAACAAAGCCCCGGGTCCGGATGGTTTCAATGCGAGGTTCTATCAAGAAAATTGGGACATAATTGGGGATTTCACTTCAAAGACAGTACTCGAGATTTTAAATGAGCAGAAAGAACCGGATGAGTGGAACCATACTCTTATTACCTTAATCCCCAAAAATAAAGATCCAAGGAGCTTGACAGACTTTCGACCGATAAGCCTTAACAATGTTTGTTATTGAATTGTTGCTAAAACAATTGCTAACCGACTTGCACAGGTTCTTCCAAAGGTTATAGATGAACACCAAAGTGCGTTTGTGAAGGATAGACAAATCTTTGATAATGTGTTGATTAGTTATGAGTGTATGCATTGGCTTATAAGTAACAGAAGTGCCACGGGATACGCTGCATTAAAACTCGATATGAGTAAGGCATATGATCGGATTGAATGGCCCTACCTGCATGACCAAATGAAACGGCTGGGATTCTCGGATAAGTTAGTGAAACTTATTTTGAGATGTATCAATTCAGTTTCTTATGCTTTCAGGATTAATAATTCGATCATTGGTGCTTGTAAACCATCCCGAGGTTTGAGGCAAGGGGACCCTCTCTCCCCTTTTCTTTTTGTGTTATGTGCACAAGGTTTATCTGCTAGAATACAACACTTAGCAGATCAGAACCTCATTGAAGGTATCAAAGTTGCTTGATACTCTCCTATGATTTCACAACTGCTATTTGCAGACGATAGCATTGTTTTCTTTAAAGCTAAACCGGATTATGCTAATCTTCTGAAATCTACCCTTTTGAATTATGAAAAGGCTTCGGGACAGTTGGTTAACTTCGATAAATCTTCACTTATGTTTAGTCCCAAAACATGTGATTACAACCAAGCACAAGTCATGAATGTGCTTCAAGTGAAGCTTACCCAGGGACATGCTCTCTATCTGGGACTCCCAACATTCTCCCTTAGAGGTAAAAGAGTTCAATTTGCATATCTTATTGACAGGCTAAGAAAGAAGGTGGATAATTGGAAGAATAAAAACTTTTCGGAAGGAGGGAAAGAAGTTCTTATTAAAGCAGTTCTACAGGCATTACCCACCTATGCAATGTCATGCTTCAAAATTCCAGTTCAAATTTGTCATGAGATGGAGAGAATAATCGCTAACTTCTGGTGGGGAATGGACAAAGGGCATCCCAAGATGCACTGGATGAATTGGAACAAACTTTGCAAATCGAAAGAAGAAGGTGGGATGGGATTCCGAAAGTTGACAAATTTCAATCAAGCATTGTTAGCCAAACAAACATGGAGAATGTTGGATAAGCCTGACTCTTTAGTTGCAAGAGTCTTTAAAGCAAGGTACTTTAAACATACCGATATTATGGACGCTCAACTAGGAAGCAATCCCTCCTTTGTATGGAGATCCATCATTTCAGGCCTTCCAATCTTGAAAAGCGGAATCAGATGGATTATTGGCAATGGTAATAAGGTTACTCTTTTTAAACATGCTTGGGTACTCGGACTTGAGGAGGGAGTAATTAAGTCAAGAATTGCAGCAGGTAACAACCCAACTTTCTTTCTTACTCAAGATAGATTTTGGAATGAGAGTCTGGTTAGCATGGCTTTTCTGCCTTTTGAAGTGGATGGAATTTTGAGGACTCCAGTGGGCATTCAAGATGAGGAAGACTACCGATTCTGGAAGCACGATACCTATGGCAAATATTCGGTCAAATCGGGGTACAAGGTATCGTGTCGATTATCTTTCAATAATGATCAGATTTCAGGTACTTCCGGTGAGGATGATCAGAAAAATTTGGTGGAAGTTTTTGTGGAATCTTTGCATTCCACCTAAGGTTCGTATTTTCGGATGGAAAATGTGTTTAGATATTATTGCTTCAGAAGGAAATTTAGCGGATAGACACATTCCCATTGATCCTGGATGTGGCCTTTGTGGTGGTTTTCGACCAAGTACTTCGCATGCCATATTTTTCTGCCCAGGAGTTCGACAAAATTGGAAGGAATGCAAGTGGTGGCATTTCTTGAAAACTCATAAATCAATGAAGGCTATGGATATCCTCTGATCCTTTAAGGAAAATCATTCCACAACGGAGATGGAACAAATGTTGATGATTGCTTGGGGTATTTGGCACGAGAGATGCCGTATGATCCATGATATTGTTCCAAAGAAGGGTCGGATGAAAGACAATGTAGGAAAACAAGCTTTGATTTATCTTTCGAATTTTAAGGAAGTAAGAGATGATAATATTTGCCATAACAATTCAAAAGTGAGGAAGATTAAAAATCATATGGCTGTAAATGAGGAGTGGGACTTCACGTTTGAAGTGGATGGGGCTTATAACGTTGAGTACCTTAAATATGGAATTGGAGGGGTCATGTTTGATTCAGAGGGCAGGAGTGTTACATCATTTTCAAGTGTGATCCCTCCACAAAGATCCCCACTTGCAGTCGAACTGAGGGCTATCGAAGAAGCTATTCGAGTAGCCAAATTGTTGGGGGTGAATAGGATTGATATCAGATCAAATTCTCTTCAGGCTATTTCTTTATGCAACAATCAGATGCCTGATAACTCTAGAGGACCTGAAGCAAACCTATCACGAAGCATTATAACTTCAAAAAATGAATTTGTGGTGTGCAAATTTACGCACATATCTCGTGAGGTTAACAAGAAAGCCCATTTTTTTGGCTCAGAGGGCTACGCATTCTACCATTTCTCAGGACAGAGGTGGAGAATTTCATTGAAGAACCTTAGACTGTTTGGAAATTTTAGATTTCCCGGATCACAATTTGTATTAGGTTTCTTCTTTTGTTCAAAAAAAAAAAACATTTCATATCAACCACAACACCATAATTAATTAATTAATTAAAAAGAAAATCCAATAGTTAATAGGAATATAATATTTTGAAATAATTTATGGATCATATTTTACTTAACCAATAACTTAATTACACGTCATACTTTTTAAAATTAACAACCTACTTAAATTATGACACATAAGTCAAATTAACTACAAAATGACACATAAGCCAAATTAACCTAAAGATGACACATCATCAATTTAAACTCCCTATTAGTATATAAGAGAATAAGTCAAATTAACTACAGAATGACACAAAAGCCAAATTAACCTAAAAATGACACATCATCAATTTAAACTCCCTATATAAGAGGATATCTCAATTTAAAAAGTATAGTGGTATACTGGTATATTAAGTTTTAATCTAATAAATTAACATTAAAAAATTATTTGTACTATTTAACACTTAACCTAAACTACTCAAAAAGATAATTAACTTTTTTTTTTCACATAAATTAATAAAATATTTTAAACATATAAAATTTATACCTTATCTTGTTGAGATTTTAGCTAATATGGGGAGTTTAGATGTGGTGGAATATGTAAATCTTGACTTCATAAATTAAGGGGATGCTAGATTGTCTAAACCCATAAAATTTAGTTTATAAAAATCGAGTAAAATTATAAACTCGATTAAAGTGTTTAAAGTTATGAGAAACCTTTGCTTTACAAGTTTTGAATGTGCTTAGTTAAAATAAAATAGAAAAAAATTATTAAATGAAAATGAAAATGAAAACGAACACAGATAGGCAAACTTTAACACGTATATGACTTTTTTTTTTTTCTTTACTAAACACGTATATGACCCTTTTTTTTTTTTTTTTTACTAAACACGTATATGACCTAAAATAGCTGGTAACAGAAATCATACTGTAACTCAAAGTCCAACAAACAGACCTTTGAATTATTTTCAAGAAAAACCCTCAACCATTCTCCCTCCTTTTCAATTCACCCTAAACCCCTGCTTCCCCACTGTTCTTCCGATACTCTCCCACACAGAGCGTACCTTTTTTATCTCCAAAATTTCACTGTTCAGAGGCACCGTCACGGCGGCGCGGCGGCAATGGGAAGCAGTAGTGGGTGGCGCATGGCCGGGATGGAGGTGCCGCTACTAAGCACAGACTCAATCGAGTGGCGTCAACTCTCCGTCCCTTCTCATTCCGGTTCAACTTCTACGGCCGACAACTCAAACCATTTACTCTCCAAAGACTTCGCTTCTTGCTGCACCGTCGGAAACCCTCCTTCCTATTTCATCTGGTAAATTAAACCCCTACCATCTCTTCTATATATTCTATTTCTAATCTGGAGCACTAATATGGCATTCCCTAGTGAAATTTGGGTTGCTGCTTACTTTTTGAGATAATTGTAGACAAAGGGGAGGCGTCTGATGCGTATCAGTTAAAGCCCTTACACAATCATACCAAGGAACATTGGAGACAATCACAACATTCCTGCTGTACCTAATTTATTGCTGTGTTACTGAATGTGTATCAAGTGTTTATATGTGTTTGAAATACTGTGTAATGAGTGATTGATGATGTATTGGAAGGATACAGAGTGAAGCATACATATATCATGTGGATATTCTAGGCCTATTTGAGTGTTCAAATTGGATAAGTAATAATATGTGTAATTTTTACATCTTACCTTTAATAATGTGAACTAAGCAAAGCATACATAAAATATATATGTGCCCATATGCTATACTTAGTTGTTGATGTCAATTTTGTTATTCCTGTGTATTACATACGGATGACCCAATGCATCTTTGTTACACCAGGAAAACCAGAAAGACTAGGTCAAATGTGCTGGAGATTCTAGAATTGGGCAGCAGTAAAGAAATATCAAGGATTGGACTGCAGCTCACATTTCCCGATGCTCTTTTTCCATTTGCTTTTATCTACAAAGACGAGGTTTTCTTATGTTCAATAAATCTATGTTTGCTGCTCAACTTTTTCCCCATATTCATTTTACTTAGTGGCAAGCTTCAAAATTATGTCGTGGAGCTAGAATTTATCTGATGTTTTCTTTTGCGTGCAGAGAAATTCTACCTCTGGGGATCATTTGTTGCTCTACACTTTGACAATTTCAGGGGTTGCTTACCTCATTAGATTGAGGAACAATTTCGACTATGGAACTTCTTCTCTTATCCCGAGTAATGAGATCCTTGTCTGTAACACACAAGTTCATCCCCAATATGGAGCAATAACATCTGTTACAGCATCAGAAGGTTGCTTGTCTATTGGAAGGAGTGATGGATCTATTGGTTGTTTCCAACTTGGCGCACTCGACCCTAGCAGTTCAGGTCTATAATAGGGTTCTGTTTTTTTTTTTTTTTCCCCTTTACATTCCACTGTTACTATATTTTTCTGATGTTCTGATTTGCAGGCTTTATGTATGAACTGCGAGATGGTGTTGGTTTTGGTCGGTTATGGGGCGTATTGTCAAGGTAACCTTTTTAATTTTAAAGCAAATGAAAATTGTGTCTCAAAATTTATTAAGTTCTCTTTTCTGTTTGCTGTTGGGTGGAAGGGTTTGGTTACTATGTGAGGAGATTGTTGAATGTCCACCTGATTTAGGTTCATTCCTTATTCTTTTAATGTTCTATTATGAGAGGCACGTACATGGTGTGCCAAGATAATTACCTTCCCCAATATTTTATTTAAGTTCATTCCAGATTCTCAATGTAACCTGATTTAGATTTTCTAGCACTCCATATATTGCATTTGCAGACTAGATGCATCACCTAAATTCGCGTTTTTTGGTAATCCAAATTTGAAAATTGAACGCATGAAAATGGTGTTAGAGAAAATGTTTGAAAAAACGACATATTTTTTTGTTGCGGAAGCAGCTTTCATAATTTCCTGCACTTGTAAAGTGTTTTAATTTAAACTTGAAATATTTCAAATTGTGATTGGTCAAAAAATAACGTGAATAATGGTGAAGATAAATTTAAATTTGGCATATTAACTGAAGTCTCTTTTTTCCCTCTACAAGTAGCTCCTAGGCTTGTTTGACTAAGGAGCATATGAAGCTGTTTAATTGGAGAACTAACCAGATCACAAGTTCTCATAGTTCCTTTTGGGTTTGATTAGAAATAGGTTCCTGTAATTAAGCTAGCAATCTATTTGATATGCTGGCATAAACAGGCAAGTATCTGAGTTCTATTGAGATACTAAATAATTTTAAGAGATTGCAGCGTTGATATATCTATGAGCTGGTTATTATGATGCTTTTTCATCACGGCTCTCTGACAAATAAAAAAGAGATTACCCGGTGACAGGTTTGGAGAGGTAAGTGGACTTTTATAATGTTGGAGTAATGAAATGAGGTCAATTTAAAGTACATCCTGTGAGCACGTGTGGTTGCCCCATTTTGGATTAACTGTGAAGATGACAATGAATAAAGTGGAACGGCAGAAGACCTTCTGGGAAACCTCTCTCTATTACGCTTTGTCTGAGTTTCCCCGAGTCAAATTCATTTTTATGGATGACTTGATTAATGCTGGAGTCATACACTCATACTAACCTCAACATGACTTTATTTTTGTTGGAGAGGTTCATGTCAGAAACAAGAGGCTGAAAATCTAGTCAAATGAAACTTAAAATGTTGCCAGAGGCAACCAATGTTTTTCTGATTGAATAATATGTTTTGTGTCTATTTTTGTTTCTCATGTTATCTTTTTCTCATACTATTTTTATGAACCTACTGTGTTTTAGGAGTTCAACTCTAGCTGCTGTACAGGATTTAGTGATATCAGAGGTGCAACAGATAAAGCTTCTTTTTGTGCTTCATTCTGATGGAAGCTTTCGGGTTTGGGACCTTTTAGGCCGTAGCAAAATTTTCAGTCATGCAATGACGGTTCCCTCATTGTCAGGCAAGTATATGTCCAATTTACTGTTTTATAAAATTATAGTTCACATGGAATTGTTTATTATACAGTACTTGCTTTATAATACTTCAACAATTGATATCAAAGCATACTAATTTCTTGATCAACACGCTATGCATCAAAACTATACCCTACATCCTAGATATTTTCTGGACTTGAGTTTGTGTCTCAAACATTACAAAACAAAGTCTGCTATGTATGAACTATTTGCTCTCAATAAGGGAACGATATGGTGAATTGTGCAATAGTAAAGCAATGCCACTTGTTAATCAATTTGTTCGATATTTGCATCACAGCTCTTTACATCATTCTAGAGAAGTATCATTTTGCTTACTTTCCTTTAATAAAATTTTCCTTGACCATATGCTTAGTATTAATGAGTGTATTAGTAAGTGAAAGAAATGATCATAATGAACTGTTTCTCATTAAAAATAGAAAAGAAAAAAAAGATTGTATAACTTTGGACCTTTAAAAATCAACTTCTGAATTAACCACACACGGGACAGAGGTATCAATGCTGTACTGCGCTTATCACTTATCTTATTTCCTTTTTATAGATAAGCAATTATTAGGGGAAAAAAAAATTAATTTACAGGACTTGGAGTTGGAGTTACTTGGTGGTGGATCAAATACATGAGCTAGACAGGTGCATGGTTCTTTGCATGGTCTGGCAGTGAGGTTTTCTGTGCATGCGATGAACTTTGACTCCAATAAGGAAGTTTGGGTTAGAATAAAATTCTAGGGTAGCTTGTGGCTGTCAAAGCATAGAGATTCATATTTTTTCATGTGTCAGATATAGTTATAGTCTTATAGATTAGACCAATTTACTGAGCTTTCTGAGTTTGTTTTGAATGGGACATCTCATCTCTTGTACTTGTTACTTTTCATTCATAAGAATTAAATACTCTTATCGAAGAGAGACAAAAAGAGAAATACATATGCTTTATTTTCTTACGGAAATAAAAAGGGCTGCCTAATAATATCTGTAGCTCAGACTATGTTATACTGTCCATGTAAGTTTTGATTATTTGAAAAAAATAGTGGTGGCAACTGTCAAGCTCCTTATTTTTTAATTGTATTTGGTTGGTTCTTTTTGTTGGGGTATCTACCTTGGTGTAGGGTAGGATGCTGTCTCCATTTATTTCATAAGAAGAAAATACATCTTTGACTTATATATTGATCATTTATTCATTTCTTGTAGTCTTTAGTACCTGGTCACGTTGTTATAGCTAGCACGACTTTCATTAAATTATTGCTTTCAGGTGCATTTGTAAGGCTTTGGGTGGGTGAAGCTAATGCTGATACTGGCACGATTCCTTTGGCAATGCTTCATCAACAAAATTTGGTATGCAGCGGACTAGATGTGAAGGAAGCATCTTTGCTTTCACATTGAATGTTAATCTGTTGGAATCCAATTCTCTTTTCAGATATCCTCAGTCCTGATTAATCAGTCTGGCTTTTCTATGTTTGATTGTCAGTTCCTATGGTTCCTGCACAGCGAATAAATCTCTAAATTATTAATCTGTATGTGTACAGAGATAGAAGTATTTCCTTGTTACCCTTGCTGACTAGGAAAATTTTCTCGTGTTCTGCCATTCTTTAAGTGAACCATATGAAGAAAATCATTCACGTGCTTTACTACACATAAAGAGATAGATAAGAGCTTTTTGACCCGAGTGCTTTTACATTTCTTGCTTGATCCTTGTTCATGTGGAAAATCTTGGCATTGTACGTACATGGAATATATGCTCATACTACCCAGTTTTAGGGATTGACTGGCATTGCCCCCCTGGACACTCCAAGTGGGTAAATGGTTAGGTGAAGTCTTCGTTCCAATACTTTGATGACATAAACAAAGACATTCTCTTTCCATGTAATTGAATACATAGTAGTAGCATGATGCATTTTTACCACCCTACCATTAATAACCCTCTTGTACAGTTGTACTAAGGCACTGTGTTATCCTGGTAGTATTATTTCCAGTGCGGTTGATTTGTTGCTGGAAGGATAGTTTAGGCTGGGTTATTATAGCACAAGTTTTACACTATGTCATACTCCTGATAGTCTTTAAACTGGTGTTTACTCGTTGATTTTTGGCAAATTGTGAAGGAAGTTAGCACAGAAACAATCTTTCTGTATGGACTTCGTTATAATGTGGGGGACAAGACTCCATTGTCGTTGGAGCCTTCACTGAATAAAATCTCTTTGGGAGAGGTAATAAAATGTGTTACCTTGTATTTACTTTTATGGTTAACAACCTTACAAATATCAGACATTGCATGATTTTTCTCTTCCTGAATGTTTTAGGGTGAACCTATTGATGTTAAACTTACTTCAAACAATGTGTGGATTCTCAAGGAAGAAGGACTCATAATGCAGGACTTGCTTCGGGATGACTTAACTGAGTAAGTTATTGTGTTGCACTTTATTACCCACTTTTTAAGTCAAATAGACTTGAGATGCTTTTTCTTCAAGTTCTATGGGTTCTTTTCTATGTATTTGGTCCTTGTTTAGAAATGCTTAGGATTGTTTGCACTTTGCTGTCTTGTGGGATAGTTTGTACTAGGTTGATACACATAGCATTCTCAGTGTTTTTTTTTTCCCTTTCAATCACCAAAACTTTCTCGAAGAGTTAGATTTTCCGGCCTTTTCCAAGTGCAGCTAACACTTACTTTATTGTGTTAGGGGATTAGCACATTACTATGCTTTGCAGGAAACTTTAGTCGCCGACCAGCTGTTTCAGAGTTCTGAGCATTCTTCAGATGATCTTCTCTGGCTTGCATATTCATCATTTTCATCTGCAAAGGTGCTATAATCAGTTTAACTTTGTCACCTATTTCTGTTTTTATACTTAATCAAATCTGCAATGCCACCACCAACATATCCAAGTCACAGTCCAATCAATTTCTCACATGTTGCATGGGTAGAAAATAGTTTGTTTCTTTCTAATATTAAAATATTTGTCTTAAAGATGTCTGTACATTCCTTTGAAATTCAGACCTACTTCATGCTACATAGGCAAAAGGCTAAGTCTTGAACTTGGTGATTATTTCTTAAAAAAGTATGTTACACCTCCAATTATTGTTCTTGTTGTTCTCGTATTGCAATGCATATGTTGTTTCTAAAGCTGACATTTTTGTAAGTAGAAACCTTTTCATGTTGCATGGGGTGTAGCTTGTAGATGTGGCCTGGTGTTTATACTTCTCCAGCTGATCCCGTTGATGATACATTGGGGAGCACTATTTTGGAAGGTTAAAAAATGTATAGACTACAACAGGGATAGGTCTTTTGAGGCTGTAGGCCTTGTTTTAGGGACAAATAAACTAGAAACCTATTTCAGATTATTAAGCAATGGATAAAGGTTTTAGGGGCCTTATGGTCTCTTAGTCATAAAGCTTTTAGGGGTAATCTTATTTCTGAGGTGTCTAGGAATTGGTTCTATGCCTTGTAACTGAATATGTAATCATAATAGGGACTTCTCATCCCTATGCAATAAAAGTATAAGTTTCTTATCAAAAAAAAGCAATGGATAAAGGTTGAGGACGGTATAAATCTGGTAGGCTTCCCGGTATTGTTTCCTTGTTATTAACAGTTTTACAACTAAGAATATTTGAATAAATTGGAGGACATGTTTAGTTGTCTGTGTATAAATTACCTTTCAATTAAAGTGAAAGTGCAGGGAGCAAAATATTAGAAAAGGGAAAGTAGTGGCTGCAGAAGACTAGAACAAAATAAAAGCGAACGTGTGGCTGGGGGATTAGAAAATGAAATTACAAGGGGCAAAAATCAGTAAACAAAGTGCAAGGAGCAAAAGTAAAAAATAATGGAACTAGAGGGGGTAAAAATAGTATTATTACTTGATTGTACTTGTTGATGTCGCACGTAAGACTACTGTATAACTGCAGGTATGGTAACAAATATGTTTTGGCATGCAGGAGGAAGTGGTCCCTTTTGTATCTTCTTTATTTTTGCGTGCATTGCTTTCTCCTGGGGTTTATTGCAATGCTGTTCTCAGGCAAACTTTTGGAGATTACAACAAGCACTTCGCTGATTCTGAGTTCGGTTCGTTCACTGTTGATGGTCTGAAAAGTGAACTTTTGTCGCTAATTGAGCAACAGGTATTTTGATACCCTTTAATTATTTTGAAGAGCAGTATTCAAGAGAATTGTTGTTACTTCTATTACTGTACCTTAGCATCCCTACTTTCCATCACATGTTTCTGCTCCTTTAGGTTTCTGGACTATATACACTTAATCCATACTATATTATTCATGTTCTAGAGTCACGGAAGTCATGTGCATGAGTGTACGTTCAGTTAAATTAGAAGGATCCTTAGAATTACCAGATTGGCTTTGTCTTTTATGTGATTGCCCTTGAACAAAAAAAACTATTTTTATAGGCCATCAACAGCAGATTATAACTCACGAGTTAAATGGAACAACATTTGATAAATGTTGCAATTTTTATTCTTTCTTGCTTTATCACTGTGTGCTGAGCAAGTACTTGTAGTTGACTTGTATATTCTGTTGTAGGGTGGAAGTTCAAGTCCAGTTTTCATTCTTCAGTGTTGGAAAACTTTCTGCGCCCGTTATGTGAATAACTGGTGCCAGTACAATGCAGCATGTGGTCTGCTCATAGATCCATTAACAGGTTCTGTTGGTTTAGTCAGGAAAAACACAATCTCTCTCTGCCGTGGCTTGGAGGATGTAGAGCATGTTATCTATGGTATTCCTGAACTTGTATCTATCTCCAATTATTTGCATGAGCTTTTCAACTTCACAATCCAATATGTTCTTTGCAAGTTATTCTAATGCGTAATCTACTGGACTTATATTTTACAAGGTTCCTTCGAGGAAAAAAACAAGTATGTAGGCTCTGGGTTTGATTCTTCTAGTGATGAGCTTGATCGACAAATTTTATTTGAGTTTCTACAATGTGTTCGAAGTGTGAGCCAGCAGTTAGGCAAAGCTTCATCATCTATAATTTATGAGTTGTTTCTCAGCAGACCTCATGTATCATCTGAGGAGGTTATTCCTCGGTTTCTAAAGATTCTAGAAATCGGATATAGTTCCTCTACTGGAGCTACTCTCATATCTGAACTTGGGGTTGATACTGCTTGGGAGAGAGAATTATTGAACCACAGAACCCTAAGAAAATTCTCATCAAATATGTTCTTGTCCCTTCATGAATTGTGCCGTAAAGCCAATTCTTGGCGAAAGGTCTTGGACGTGGTGGAGAGCCACATAAAGTTCTTAGTGCCTCACAAAATTGTACTTAATTTGGACGCAGAAGCTGTATTCCATATAATTGATTCTGCAATAGTGCACTCCACCTCCCAAATTGCCAGAGTTATGTTTGAATCTGTATTGGATGTTCTTATGCTGCTTAGCTACATGACTAGCATCTGTGGGCAGGTCAGTTCACTATATCATTAACCCCCCCCCCCCCCCCCCCCCCACACACACACACACACACACACACACAGAATATAGTATAGTAGTTCATACATATACATTTTATTGATCTTCTGCACTCATTGCCACATAGTGACCCTATCATGTTTTTAGGGTTCTCTTTTGCCTTTAAAGTTTTGTCCTCTCTTTTTATTATTTTACTGTTGTGTGTGTTGTGTGAACCCTTCAGAAAAGTGCTCCCAGTTTCAGATATTGCCAAGTTGTAGTAGTTACTTTTATTTTTTGATAAGAAACAAAAAATTTATTGCTAAAAAGCGTTAGGGACGAGAAATCCCTATTGAGTGCAGCAAGTTGTGCAGATACAGACACTATCCCTATATGAATTCAGAATTATAGACCCTTATAACCACTCTGACTTAAAGCTCAAAGTCTACAAGCCATAACGCCAATCCCTAGCAAAATGCGATAAGGATATCCCCTTGAATACACTATGACTCACTGCTCATTGTTACTTTTAAGTTGTTTTGCTTGCTAAGTTTGGGATTCCTCATCCCATCGTTATCATCTTAATTAAGTGTTAACTTTCAATTCCTTAAAAAATAGTGGCCCTTTGGAAAAGAGCTCTTGTAGAGTAAAAGACACCTAGAAAGCTTAAAATGGCTACTATACTTGAATCCTCAAAAAACCTGTTTAGTTTTTTAATATTTGGACCTTTCCTAATTAAAGAGCGAAAGATTTAACTTCTGGGCTAATAATTGTATATGTGAAAGCTTGTTTTCCTACCAGTTTCTATCTCTTGTCACCCTAAAATATTGAAAAAATATATCTCATCAATAATGTCGACAATTGTGCAGCTAAAAATTCTATTTAAACCTAGCCAGTTGCTGCCCCAAATAAAATAAAGGAACTTTTCTGAGTTCGCTATTCATTTTCTTTTGCAGATTAACATGCCACATGATGATGTTTCAAGAGTTAAACTGGAGTTAATTCCTATGATTCAAGAAATTCTGACAGAGTGGCATATTATCCATTTCTTTGGGACCACACCATCTGAATCTCCTCCAATTGAAGATTTTAGTTATAAGCTTTCATCTCTACAAATTGGTAGGATATATGAGCCCGATGAGTTCACTTTGCTTCTGAATATTACCACCATATACATATGATTAGTTATCAATGATCAGATGCTAACAAATTTATTTTTTATTGAGTCTTGACAGATAGCAATGGGGATAAAAGATTGTGGAATGCAAAACTTGGGAAATGTGAATTTTCTTTAGCATATATCCTGTTATTGAGAATGCAAAGTTCCTCAAGAGAACTGAGGAATCTTTCTTTCAGCCAACTTCCTAATCCCAGCAGCTTAGTTAGTTTAAGTAGGGAGTTCACCAGCTGGATAATATGCGGAAGAAGTGGAGAAGGATCTTCTGTATTCTTCAGCAATGCAATTGATCTTGCAATAATATTACTTGGACACAACCAGTACAATGCCACTGAGGTTTGTTTCTTATTATCTCCTGACCATTCTCTCTCTGTCCAGATTTTTTATAACAGAGTCCTTACACATGCTTTGTTTTTTCCAGTTTTTACTTACTTCGGTGGATGTGTATTCACGCAAGGAAAAAACCTTTGGAAGCCTTCAAGATGTGGATGGAAAATATTCTGCACTCTTCCATCTTCTTGGATGTTGTCTTATTGCTCAGACACATGGACTGCATGTGCCAAATAGAGACAAAAAACTTAGGGAAGCAATCCGCTGTTTTTTCAGGTATCTGAAGATGACATGGTTTAAGCTTGCAAGTCCTTAGTATTTCTGTATCTCTACAATCTGACTTCCCTTGTACATGTTCACCTTTTCTACTTGTGTTCTATTTGTGCTTTTTAATCTGGCTGAAACTTTTTTGTTTGCAAGGCCGGGCTAGTTGTGATTGAGTTTCTTATTCTTGTGTCATTACTATGTAGTTTATATACTTTAATAGTTGTCTTGATTTAATTTGACTTGAATGATGCTATGGAATCATCTATCATATATTCCTTTGGGTTTTGAAAATTTTAACAGCAAACTCCAACCTCTGTTTCAACAAATAAATAGGAAGGTTTATTTATCTAATTATCCCTTACATTGTTTGTTGTTCAGAGCTGCATCAATGGAAGGATCTTCCAAAGCTTTGCAAAGTCTGCCGCATGAATCAGGATGGTTGCGAATTGATTTCAGTTACGATAAGCTGTTAAGATAATTTTATTGTATTCTATCTTTTCTTAATTTATGGCTATATTTTTTTTTTCTTCTGATTCATGTAGTTTATTCTCTACCAGGCAGTTCACCATCAGCTTCAGCGTGGAAGCTTCAATATTATCAATGGGTGATGCAGCTATTTGAACAATATAAAGAGAGTGAAGCTGCTAGCCAATTTGCTTCTGCTGCCCTTGAGCAAGTTGATGAAGCTCTTGGCACTATGGATACTAACTCCAGCGAGAATCTTGGGGAATCAGTGACTAGTGCAAAGGGCAGACTTTGGGCGAATGTCTTTAAATTTACTTTGGATCTTCATAATTATTATGATGCATATTGTGCAATAACTTCAAATCCAGATGAAGAAAGCCGGACAATTTGCTTGAGGCGTTTCATTATAGTTCTTTATGAGCGTGGCGCTATAAAGGTGTGTGGCTGTTCTTACATTCATGGAATTCTACTCTCTTCCTGGACTATTTCCTGTTGGTTGTCAGACATTGGGAGTTGAAGCAAGTTGTAGAAACATAGGACTTCACCTTCAATCTGTTGTAGGGTCAGTGTATTTTTGTCATTATATCTTAGATTAAGTTTGTAGGTTAGAACTATGCTAGTGATCTCAACCTATTATCTCTGCATATGATTGCGGTTCTTTCAATTGCTTGTTGTTTCCCATTGGAAACATTTTTTAGACATGAAAGTTAGATAATGCTGAAAAGTTCTACATTGACGGACTTAAACTTTGCAATATTTTCTCCTGTGACCCCCTATATTTCTGTTCTTTCTACCTTGTTGTTGGAACTGGATTTTTTTTTTTTTTGGGTGGGGGGTGGGTCATTGATTGAAGTACTTTGACATTGCAAAAATGCTTCCAGAATTAATTTGTCTTTGTTATTTGTTCTGTTAATCCTTGCAGATGCTTTGTAATGGCCAGTTGCCATTGATTGGTTTAGTGGAGAAAGTAGAGCGAGAGCTTGCCTGGAAGGTTGTTATGGTTTACCAAAAAACAGTTATATTCTAACTTCTAGATTACTGATGAGTATCTTAACAACATCATCTCATTTACTCTGCAGGCAGAGCGTTCTGATATTTCAGCAAAGCCAAACCCTTTCAAACTACTTTATGCATTTGAGATGCACAGGCATAACTGGCGTAGAGCTGCAAGTTGCATATACCTGTATTCAGTGCGTTTGAGAGCTGAAGCTTCTGTCAAAGATCATCAACTCCGGTCTTTGACTCTGCAGGAGAGGCTGAATGGGCTAGCTGCTGCTATTAATGCTCTACAGCTTGTTCATCCTTCGTATGCTTGGATTGAAGCACCTGTTGATGACATATCTCCTGATAAAGAAAACTATCCTAATAAAAAGGCTAGGATGACCAAGCAAGAACAATGTAAATCATCCTTTAATGAACTTTTGCTGAGAAGTCATTAAGGCTGTGCATGGATCAGTGGATTTTTAAAACGAAATATTACAAATCAAATTTAACAAATCCATTAAGCTTGCTGGGATAATTTCATTTTGCAATGAAATTAAAATCCCTGAACTCTCATTTGACCTATTCTTTGAGCCAATATGGTGAATCTGAAGCTCACATAATACAGAGTCATTTGATTCTTCTTCCAAATTAATCCTGAAATCCAGATCTTCATCGATCATAACCTAAGTTTCTTTTGATTTTAGATATGTGTTGTACGATCTTTCTATCTATTGTCTAGTCATTAATTTTATCATTTTCACCTTCTTTTCAGCTCCAGCTGATGATGCTCTGCCTCAAAAGCCTCCATCCTATTTAGATGTTGAGAAACTTGAAAAGGAGTTTGTTCTGACATCAGCAGAACACTTATTATCTTTGGCGAATGTCAAGTGGAGCTCTACTGGTATGATAACTTGATGGATACCCCACCCCCCTGGTCAATAATTGGATACTACTTATTAGTCAATTTATTTTTTGCTTTGCTTTTTCTTGAATTTGGTTATTTAGACTCTTTTCTCTAACTAGACTGTTGAGTTCAATTGTATACCGATATTACTCTTTCTCAATTAATACTATTGGGCTTAACAGCCTCTTTTAGCGGACTAGATAATCCCTTTTTGTTCAATTTAATATAAGGGTAAAAGGTTGTTGGTATTGGAATCGAAGAAAGAGGATGACATGCACATGATTGCCTGATTTCAATTTTTCCTACCATTTCAGGAAATAATAAACCATCACCCGAGCTTATTGATCTGTTGGTTGAATCATATTCGTATGATATGGCTTTTACGGTGATCCTCAAGTTTTGGAAGGGTTCTGATCTTAAAAGGTTATACTCTTGTCTTCTTGAATCTTTTTGCCATAGAAATTGTTAAAAAGTTCCAAAATATGTTTTCTATGCTGATTATTCACAACATGGCTAATATCTAGGGAACTTGAAAGAGTCTTTGTTACCATGGCATTGACATGCTGCCCAAGCCGACTAGGCCCCTCACTGCATGGGTAAGTAAATGACGAGCTACTTGCCTACTACTGTATTTTCTTTTAGCCTCTAGCCATCCATTATGTTTTTTCTTGTCCATCTCTTAAAAGAATGGACGGGCTTAAACTGATTTTGTTGATTTATTTATTTAATTCTTCTTTTCCTTATCCGTCAAAAGCTTGGTGAATATAAACAAGTATTGTCAGATATCTCAAGCTACATATTTTAGCCTACTAAAAGAACACATTTTTGCTTTTCTCAGGAAAGGTCGTAAAACACACAGTCTTTTGTTGACTTCATCACAAGATGAGGTAGTTCACGATTCAGTGAATACAGCTACAACAGTACAGCAATTTGCGGGAAGCAGTCATTGGGAAACACTGGAACACTACCTTGTTTGTACTTCTTAATGCCTTTCTTTTATTTTTGTCATTGTGTGTTATATTTGATTATAAATTATAATATGTAATGGTTTTCTGGCACGGCTATAAAGAAAGTGAATTAGGTTATTTAATATTTCTTCTTGCTTTCAGCATAATTTTATATGGGTAATTTCTGCATATGGGCCTCTGCTCTGCCCTTTATTGTGTGACCCATTTTAATGTAGAACTTACTTGGGCCGCATATTGCAGGATAAATACAGGGCACTTCATCCAAGATTACCGCTTATTGTTGCTGGAACTCTTCTTTCTGCTGATTCTCAAATGGATATACCACTGTGGTTGGTTCGACATTTCAAGGTAATTTTTTTTTTTATGAACTACATACTTTCAAATAAATTATCAAGGCTATGCCTTGAGTTCCTGGATTTGGAGATGGAAGCATTTTTTATTCTCCCTTAACCTGCTTGTATAAGGTTTTACATATATGTCAGCATTTTTAACATATATTCTCCCTTAACCTGCTCTTTTAACATATATGTCAGCATTTTTTATTCTCACTTTACCAAAATGATATTGAAACGTTTCGAAAATATGCTTTTACAAGTGCTATTCTGGTCATTAGTAGATAGCATACATCTCAACACTTTTCTGTGTTCCTGCGTGTATCAAAACCAAAGCTAGGTGCTTGTTTCCTTTCTAATTTTTCATTTATCATCGCAGGGTGATCGTAATGAAAGTTGTATTGGGATGACTGGAAGTGAGTCGAATCCAGCATCCTTATTTTGCCTATATGTTGATCATGGCAGATATGTAGAGGCTACTAATTTGCTGATTGAATATATGGAAAAATTGGCATCTATCGTAAGTTGCCCCTCTATTATTCATTCCTTCACATTTAGGCCTTTACAGCACCTCCAAGTTTTATAGTTTTTGGCCTTCCTGGACATATTTTCTGTCTTCGGGTATAAAATGCTTTATTAACTCTTGAGCATGATACAAGCAATGGGGTCGAATTGACTTATATTCTTGGGAAGTTGAATGGGAAAGGAACTGTGATTGATAATTTAGGCTATTGCACACTGAAGTAAATAGTGTGTATTACTGAGTTATTTTGATAATTTTGGAGTGAGTATAACTTGATATGATTGGTTCAGTTTTTAGAGACACTTTTAAGGGCCATGCTTGTATTTTGGTTAGATTGACAATGGTTTGTGTTTGTGGCTTTGCATATCAAAAATGGATTTAAAATTGTAATGTTATTATTTGATGAATAGCCTCGAATGCATGTTCTGATTTATCTCTTCAATAACTAACCTTACATATGGAAACTAAATCAACACTCTCATATACCCTTTCAAATAAGAAAAAGAAACATCTGTTACTTTTGTGGTTTCCTTCAATTAAATATAAAATCCATATTGCTTTCTTGTTCAACAGGAGATGAAAGTTGAGTACATGAGAATCATGAGATTCTATATGAATTAATTTTTATGGTAGCCTTCTAAAAGTAGTGCCTATATATTTACTATTGTGACTGTTGTGTTAGTTTCAATGTGACTTATTTCATGTTGCTATTAGTATCTGAAAAGAGGATTGCGATTTTATTTAACTGCAGCGACCAGCTGATGTTGTGCGTCGTAAGAGGCCACTCGGTGTTTGGTTTCCATATACTTCAGTGGAACGGCTATGGCACTTACTTGATGAATCAATCAGATTGGGCCATAGAAGCAGCGAACAGTGTGAAAAGCTGAAAGAGCTATTGCAAGGGGTTTTATCAAACCATCTCAATCTTGTACGTTATATATTCTCACTACTTTTCCCTCTCCTCTTCTTTCAAGTGATGAGGTTGGTCTAGTTGATATATAATCAATCCTTTGTTTTTTCTTTGTCAGCTGAAAGTGGATTCAGATGATGTTTTATCTTGTCCAAATTAGTGTTTGGTGGTTTCTATCATGGGTTGTGAAACTATTTGAAGGCACGGAAAATGAAGAAATTTGAGGTTGCTAATTCATTGCTGAGCTTGGGCATGATCGAGTTGACATTTGAATGATGCGACGGAGATAAGTTGATTCAATGTTTGTTCTTTTTCACGTCTATAAAGTTAGTTTGTTTGTTTTGTGATGTACGTAGTACGTACGTATAAATTGCAATGCTTCTATTCTACCTGGGAGTAGGTTGAGCGGTTACAACTGTGTAGATTCATACAAGAACACTTTTGGTGTATTCATTGCAAATGTAGTAAACGCTTCGAATGTCAGCCAACAACATATTTAAATCCATCGTTCGTTATTGTTTTTAAGAGATTACTGTATTATATTGCTAACAGTGAAGAAATTAATTAGTTTTATTTAAATAAACGTGTATTTAAGATGTAGGGTGGAATTTAGAAGCCGCTTTATTACAGGTAATTGCACTTGATACAAGTAATTTTGCTGATAGCCTCCTATTCAATTGTAATATCTTATTAAGTTAAATTCAGCGCATAAAAGTTTTCTTATGTCAATGTACCTCTCTTTTGAATGGTAATACATATATATGCAAATAACTATATTAGAAAAGAACCGTGTTTGAACGAAAAGTCCAAAAAAAAACCGAGTAGAAATGTGAATGCGAATCCATTAAATTTGGTTATAATTATTCTTGAGATCTCTAATTTAACACTCAAATTGCATTCTGAAAAATAAATGTTCAACTGAGTTTTGATTGTTTGAAGTGGGTTCTTTTTAATTAAAATTGAACTTTTATTGAATTTGGATATTTAATTTACAATATAAAATTGTAAAAACATAGTAAAATATGGAGTATTTTATATTAGAAATCATATTTTATAAAATTACATGTACACAATTAAGATTTTACTTCACGAGTTATCCCGAATACTCATAGTTGACAAATATGCAAATGAGATTACATGAAACATGAGATTATATGAAATAATATACTAAACATACTTATATGGATTTTTATTTTATTTTCAATGGGTTCTAGAAAGTAGGCGTAAAAGTCCACTGAGGCTCCTACTTATTATTATTATTATTATTATTATTATTATTATTATTATTATTATTATTATTATTATTATTATCTAGAAAAAAGAAGAATAGTTAGATTAATAAATGATGTCAACTTCTTTAAAAAAAATAAAAAATGATGTCAACGAAACCGAAAATTCTTTGATGTTTTAGCTTAGAGTTTAAGAAACATGATTCGGTGGGACCAAAATATAAGTTGCCGTTGGACCACTTTTTATTTAAATACTTTCCATTTAATTCATCGTTTAAATTACATTTAATGATATTCAACTTTTTTTTATATTTTAAATGCATTTCTCTCGTATATATTAGGAGTATATCTTTTACGGCTTCTCTGCACACATTTTCGACATTGAAAAAATTAGGAACCGAACCAAAAATTGCAATTCTTCAATATTTAATACCTGAAAGACTGAAACTGAACTGACAAAAACAAATTGTACAATATCATCCCTAAATATTGAGACAATTCGATACTGAAATGTATTGTTTGTAATTTTTCCTACATAAAGTACAAGTGTGATATCAATAATATGTTCATACATATTTAATATAGAATCTGATATCTATCTTTTTTATAAAACTAATTTCAATATAAAATATTAATATTACAATATATTATATATATAATATATTACAAAAATAAGTCAGGTTAAACACACGATAGCTCTAAAACAGCCTAAACATTTTTTGAAACAAAAACAGCCTAAAGATTAGTTACGCATATTAGATCAAAATTCGTTCCAAATTCTCAGTGTATCGTTTGTGTCAATATAGTGAGAATATACCATTGCATATACTATTTGTCATTGATTTTTGTTTTTTTCAATTGTTTTTCATTTTTATTCCGTACAGGATATCTTGGCATCGTGACAATGTTTTTACTACTGTCAAGTGTCAAGTGCCAATTCAATCAGAAATTTGTTGCTTTTTTGTAGGATATGAATTTAATATCTTGACTAATCAATAACAAGTGGAATATGCTAATAACTTAATTGAGACAATTAAGGAAATTTGATCTGAACTTTTATAATTGCACGAGTTGAATAAGCCTTGATTACACTTGAAATATTGAAAACATTTAATGTCTACTTTACTAAGATTCATTTAACTCTTAAATAAATAATTTAATATCATACCACTTTAATTAGAAGTCTGTTTGAACGGCAATAAAAGGGTGAAAATCATAAATCGAGTAATTATTTATCTGCAATTCACCTTCACTACTTTTTGTCCAATCATTTAATTATCCACATTCAACATAAAATTACATACAATGAATAGATTATACTATTATTTAATGATGACTAATACAATGAATTGGTTGGTTATCAATTTCTTGAGATAAAATTATTTGGTTTTAGTTTTTTTTTTTTTTTTTTTTCTTTAAGATTAATTTACACTAGTTCTCATTTAAACCCACTTGATGCCTTGATTAAATTACATACAAGTCCCCTAAATATTTATAGTGGAAATGGACGTGCTCCTATAGTTAAGTGCTTTCCTAGAAGGCTACAACCAAAAAAATAAATAAATAATAATAATAATAATTTAACCTTAAGTTGAATTGAAATATTTTTGTAATTTTATATTGCATTCAAATTCAAAGTATAGAACTAAAGAATAAAATTCGTTTGGTATAATTTGATTCTTGTTTGAAGATGAGTGGGAACACTAGAGGGGCATATTGGAAAGCAAAAGCTAAGGAAAGGGAAAGGGAAAGGGAAAGGGAAAGGAAACACATGTAATACTAAAAGCAAATTAACAAATTAATTTTTTGGAAACCCTAAAAGCAAATGTGTAATTAGTAGTAGTAATCACTAATTACCAGTAATTAAGAAATGAAGCAGTTTCCCAAGGGGGGGGGTCATTATTAACACAAATAAGCCGTGTAAAAAAGAAGTATGTGTAGATGATTAACGAGTAATACTCCAATAATAATTAATTAATTAAAAAAGTAGGGGATGAAAGGTCAAAAGTCCAGTTGGGTATGCCTGATTCTGTGGTTTTCGTTAAAATAGAGATTTAAGAACCATTTTAAATCAAATTTGTTGAAGAAGAAAAGAGTGAAAAATAAGAAAAACAAACCCATGCTCATCGCTTACCACCAACAATGCCCCTTTTTTCCCCACGCTAACCAATAGGTCCAGAAAATAGGATTCTTGATTTTGACGATTAGCGTCGTCCCTTCAGCCTCGGAGGAAAAGGGGAAAGAAGAATATTTCAAAACCCATACAAGAAATCCCTTCTTGAAAAAGGTGAAATTCACAAACCAAGTGATCGAAGCGGCGGCCCTTTGTTTTCTCCAGAGTAGGTTTTTTTCTTCTTGAAATATGCTTTTTTTTTTCTCAAGATTTTTTAATTCTTCAAGCATGTGCCGTGTCTTTCGTTTGCTTTTGTCTCTCTTGAACTGTAAAGGTGAATTCTTTTATGCGCAAGTGTTTGTACTCGTGTTTTCGTTCAATTTTTCTCGTAAAGATTAATTATTGTTGTTTCCTTCGAGTTGTTGAACTCTCTCTTTCTCGTCTATTTGGTTTTCTGTTGACAACCTTTATTTTGTTTGATTAAGTTTGTAAACAGCTGTCTGTATGGCCTCAGATAAATGGATTTTCTTGTTGGGTAAAAGAATTAAAGAATAGGAGGTGTATCATGTTTTCTGAATCTTGGTGGATGCCAATATGCTCGATGTTGTATGATGTTTTAATGAGACTTCTATATTGAGTCCCTAGATGAAAACAGAGCAGGTTTTTTACATTTACTTCCTAGGTGAAGCACGTTGATTGCTTTCCGAAGACTCCGTATATGGTAGCTTATCTTCCATATGCACTTGGCTTGTGATGTAGAATTGCCTTCATAGGATCTAATGTTGCTACATTTAGGATTTGGAAAAAATACTACTAAGCAGCTGGTCTACTTCAATCACAAAACTGATTAGATACCTAAAAGAGAGAATGATAACTCTGTCAGTTATGCAAATCATAGGAACTTGGAAGCAACTTTTCGCTTAGTATTCACTTTTTCTTACATGGTTCACATACCGACCTAAAATTAACAGGCTGAATGTGGAATAGTTCAATTGATACGCAGTACTTTGCATGGACATTATGAAAAGAAGACATACAAGATTGTTCCAGTTCTTTCTGCTGCTGTTAGTCTTTGGCTTATGTATTATACTGCATGATTACTCTACTTTTGGAGAAAATGATGTGGTTTAAAGTATCATTGTCTAATTTTGTGTGCTGGTGTTTGTGGTTTCAGAATTTAGAAGTTAAACTATTCCTTTTGTTTTACTAATAGTAAACAAGGCAGGATCTGCTAAAGCGATAACGTCCCTATTCCTCAACTACTGACGATGTCAATAGTTTATGAACAAAGTCTTTATCTCTATGTTGTCCTGAATATAAGTAGTGCACAATTGTGATTATATGATACATTATGTTGTTTTTGACAGACATCTGGTGTCTCAATGAAGATGCCAGACTCACCTGAGTCGGAGAAAACGCACAATAACACCAGGGCCCAAATAAGGGAAGACAGTGAGTATGTCAGATTGGTTATACCAGATGAACTAAAAGTAGCTGATGCTCATGAAGAACCACAAACATTACCAAGAAGAAGGCCTCTTATATGGTGGATCAAGGCCTTAGTATGGTCTGTAATCACCATAATACTTCTTCTGGTATTTGTTAAATATGGAGTGCCCTTTATTGTAGAGAAGGTACTTTAACTTCCACATTTTCTGGTTCAATCTTGTCATTTCTTATGCCTAACATATTGTGAAGCTGAATTCTTGTGACCATTTGCAGTTTAATTTTAGAATTGATTTAAAAGATATTTACTGGTTCACTCTTAACTTCTTGTGTTATTGGCTTATTGTTGGAGTCTAGTTAGGCTTTGTGTTGTAGTCTTAATGTTCAATTTTTTCCTTATTACATGATGATGCCCTCGTGTATTCTGATTGCCAAGATGTGGTGGCTCAGTTGTTCAAGGCTTCAAAAGATGGAGGAAAGAGTCCAACTGGCAAACCTTGAGTGCTCATTATCTTTAATTATGATTAGTGGCTTTAAAGTTGATATTCTGAAGGCTTAATTAATAGATATTCCTTATTGCAACTTCACCGGTATTAGTTTTTCAACTTGATATTTTTGCAAGCATCAGATGGAAATAGGGTCTAGAATAAAGATGTGAATAGATGGATCTTAAATCTGTGTATCTACTATTGTAATGTCTATTAGGACAATGTTGGACCAAATGTATTGAACCGTAAAATGATTTATGCTGAACTTGCAGTATTCATCGATATTTGATCAGACAGAATTCTAAGTATCTGACCTATAATTTGATGGTTGTGTTTAGGTTCTTTTTCCACTGTTGCAGTGGGAGGCGACTGCATTTGGTCGTCCAGTACTGGCAATTATACTTGTAGCTTCTTTGGCTTTGTTCCCTGTGTTTCTAATTCCTTCTGGTCCTTCGATGTGGCTTGCTGGGATGATGTTTGGATATGGCTTGGGATTTGTCATAATTATGGCTGGAACAACCGTTGGGATGATCCTCCCATACTTGATCGGTTTGCTCTTTCGTGACAGAATCCATGTAAGACATCAGGATATCCTAACTTATATTCATAGCTCCTACTATTTTTTAGTGGATAACATATGAGTTTGTGTTTGGTCAGCAATGGTTGAAGAGATGGCCTCAAAAAGCTGCTATGATAAGGTTGGCAGCAGATGGGAGTTGGTTCCATCAATTTAAAATGGTTGCTCTATTTCGGATTTCACCATTTCCGTACACCATATTCAATTATGCAATTGTCGTGACTAGTATGACATTCTGGCCCTATTTATGGGGATCCATTGCTGGAATGATACCAGAAGCATTTATTTACATCTACAGGTCCCTCTCTCTCTCTCTCTCTCATCGTTCTTGGCATTGGATTACTGACTTGGTCTCTCTCTCTCTCTCTCTCTCTCTCTCTCTCTCTCTCTCTCATCGTTCTTGGCATTGGATTACTGACTTGGGTGATTTTACTCTTTTCTTGTGCAGTGGTCGTCTAATAAGGACACTAGCCGATGTCCAGTACAGTAATCATCATCTTACTACAGTAGAGATTGTTTACAATGTGATTTCCTTCATTATTGCGATCATCACAACAGTTGCTTTCACTATCTATGCTCGGAGAACATTGGATGATCTAAAAACAGTCGAGGCTGATGGCGAAGGCAACAATAACAGCCGAGTGGAGCTGCGCAAGCTTCCCCTTGAAAAACACAAGAATAGTTTTGTATTGTCTTAGTCATAGCTAGCTGCATTTCTCATGAGTTGCTGTAAATGAAATTATCAGATTTCAAATACAAAAGGGTTCGTGTTTTGTTCCCATTTATCTTGCAAGTGTGACTAGAAATGCTAGACTGCATATTGACTAACTGGTGTTCCTGCAGATGCTAATGCCTCAAACTTTAAAGGTGACTGATTTTATTGATATAGGGGTTAATTGAACGAAATCCTACCTGATTTGGAAATGTTGTGAGAAATTCACATGTGGTTTGGATATGCCACGAAATTTGCATACGATTTATTAAATAAAATTAACTTTCTAAAAAAAAAAACATGAATTGACGGTTTTATCTAGTTTAGCGTGTCTTTCAAAGTGTAATCTCAGGACTTTAATATTTGTAAAAACAAAATATAAAAAATAAAGGTAATAGATAAAATTGTTAATTCGTTTCTGAAAAAAATAACAATTACGTTTCAAAACACGAGAATTTAGCGTAATATTCTAAAACGGGAAGTTTCATGCAGTAAACTCCTTTATATAGTATCCTACTCTACTATTCATGCATGCATGTGCATATGGAAGGCATAACTTGTCATGTTCAATATAAAATAAATGAAGGCAGGTGATTTTATTGTTTTAAATTTCAAATTGATCATTACAGATGGTTCGATGAAATACAACCATGTAAAATCCATCATTTGATCCACCAAATAAACGAATGAAAGCACAGGATACGAACTCCTACAAAATTAGTGCATTTACATTCTTCTGATTAAAAACTAGAATGAAAGCTAAAGTCGTGAAATATTTCAACAAGAGATTCAAACTACAGACCTAAATAATTTACACAATGGAGTGTCTAACGACCTATATTGGAATGAAGGCAGCTACTCATTGCCATTAGAAATATCAACTTTCCTAGCCTTAGTTTCTCTTTTGTAGCAGAGTAGCCTCCTTTCATTTCCCTCCATTTTTTGAGATCAAAACCATTACAATTTGACGTCTCATTGTAGCATACGCTGAAATCCAATCTCCTTCCAAATAAAAAGGGGCCATAACTGAATAATAATTATTGAGGCGCCGAATGCCAAGGTTTCGGTGGGGCATATAATGTGTCAATTGGATTACGCATTAGGGGATTCCACCTATCGAAAACTATTCTGCCTCCTCGACCAATCCTTCCGTGGAAGTTAAATGAACGAGTAGACGACGTCTCCTTGGGAAGGGAAGTTGAAGGATCTGATGAAGGAGGTACGATTCCTACAGCAGCTAATTTATCAGGAACTAGTGGCTTTGTGAATAGCATGATTGGATCATTTGGATCCTGCATTAACATGAGTACAATCTTGTTATACAACAAATTCTCCAAATCACAACCTTTTATACGCAGAGTAACATCGGAGAGGGATTATTTTTACTAGGAAAAATGCAATAGATGTTTACCACTTTATAAAGCCAACTATGAGGAACACGCCTCCTGACCTCTCTCCTTGTGTTTCCTTCGGGAACCATCACCAGCTTTGATTCTGTGAAAGATGGATTTTGCACCATAACTGGTATATTGTGTGGGCGACTGTTTGCCACATCGTCTGAATCGAAGAACTCCTCTTCGCTTGACACAACCTTGCTTGGAATGGAGGGTAATCCTGGTAACATGGCCAGAGAATCCTCGAGGGCCTCGGCTTCATGCTGAAGTACACAAACAATCAGGAGCATCAGTTACTAATATAATCACAGTGGGACTGATATGCCTTGAAATTGCATTCTCGCTCATTTCCAGGTCATGTTTTATTTACTACAGATTTAAATTTTTAACCAGGTTTCTCTTTCATTATCTATGTTTTACAGCTAAAAGGCAGGCATCGTCGTAGAGTAATGTCAACATTTAAATTTGAATCCAGCTTCCACTGAAGAAACCATCTTCTTTCTCTATATTATAAACGCTAACAAAAATTAGAAGATCTGTGCATCTGCAAGATTTATTGTAGTAGAATTAAATTTACATTGTATTATGGTGCATGAGATCTGATTTTCCTCTACATTCTGTTTATACAGGTACACATTATTAATATCTTTCCACAGCTGTTTCTGGTACTTCTAAAAGTCTATTACTTTTCACAGAATAGAATATGGTTCCTCACTAATCTGTAACACAATTACTGTAATGTTTAGATATACTGAATACATGTGCAGATTATTCTGTTAAAATGTCTTTATACACTCCCATGCATTAATATCTTTGCTACTTTTCCTTCAATGCTTATAGGAAAGTAAAAGGCCATAATCCCAAACATTTTGTCATTAAGATACTCATGAGTGTAAACTTTAGATTATCTTGACTGATCAAATATCAAAACACATCAATGACGAATTATAATAATTAAAATGGATTAGGACTAATTTATGGTAAGGATAACATTGAAAACATACATAGCTGAGGTGAATTTTTGTTTCCAAACAAAATTTAAAAAAAAAAAATGTTCTCCATAATCAACACCTAAATATTCTACCCAGAGTATATTGAAACATAACTTGAATTGGTCAATATTCAATTCAAAGTAAAATAGATGAAAAATAGGAAATTCACCATAGATTATAATTTCCTTAAGAAAAATTTCAATTGTACGTGTATGTGATTTCTTAAAATGGATGTCAAAGCATCGATGGGTATATCAGTTCTTGTTCTATTTAAACAGTATTTGTCAGTGCTTCACATTACCAGAAGATTCTACTCCACATACTCATTTCTTACCAAACTTATATGAAATACAGCTTTAGTTTTCATGGTGGATCACACAAACAGACATCTGATACAACTTGCAATATGCAACCCTTTTAGCTTTTCTAAAATTGAAAAGGTAGGCATTCAGGAATTAACAATAGTAGCAGACAATGATGCAAACCTTGTACTTCAGTTGAATTCTTTGGAGGGTGACCTCACTCCCCAAAAGTTCTCGTTTTTTCTCTTCTCTCTACATAAAAGCATGATAAAGGAATGAGCAGTAATCATCATTACAAAAGCTTCCATCACCCTGTGCAATATAAAGAAAATAACAAGTAACAATACCTTGATCAGAGTCTCGAGAATGTTCTTTGCCTGATCAAGGTTGCGCCTAACCTGAGGGAAGTATACCAAGAATCATGTTAAGTGATCAAGTGAATCATTGCAGACAAATTAAGAAGTTGATTGGAATTTAAGAGTTATGCCTCAAAGGTGCTCAAATTTTGAATTGTAAATAATCTATTATTAGTCTGTAGATTCCATGATCCTCGCCTATCAGTGTCTCAAACCTTGTCAACTTGATTAGTGTCCAGAAAGAATTGGAGTAACTATTGGAATTAGCAACTAAAGATATATGTCTAAATACCCAAAAAATAAACAACTGTGAGTTAGTGTTTCATTGGTAAGCACGGACATGATTCAAGAGAGTGGTACACTGGAAGCTTTATGCAAGGCCAGTAATAAAAGAACTAAATCACAAAATACTGCAGATCTTCAGATCAAACATTTGTCTATTTCGCAAACAAGATTCAGAATAATAACTAAAAGATCCCAATCAAATCAAAAGCAAGCTTGGTGAGTACCGAAATGGTGAAATGCTGCACAGAACATGGATCGAAGGGAAATAATTTAAATTGCTAACCAAACTAATGTCAAGATCAACAGAAATTACATCTCAATTGTCTTCCCAGAGATTGTAAAATGGAATCATTACAAATTCAAGCCAAAAATAAAAAGGATAGTGCGACACGACATCATGTTATGCTAAGGCCCAACTTTTTAGTTTAGTTGAGGCAAAATGAAATATTAAAATTTCAACAATGACATCCACTTAGATCATTAGGCATATGGATTTATAACTTTTCAGTACATTGAAGATATATCCGGAAACTGCATTAAAGAATTTTCATAAGAGGTAAACAGAAGAAGCAAAAGACAGCTTAGTATTTTAAATCTTATAGCATAAGACAGTCTAACATCACTTGCTTTTAAATTTGTGTACAACCTATTAAGCATGTATGATCAAAGTTAGCGCTTAATTGAAGAGCAGTAATTGTCCTAGTGACCAACTGCTAAGCTTTTGAAATACCCATAAAATTATAATCCTTTTCTTTCATACTCTACTAAAAACATTAACAAAGACAACATGCAGTTAAGGTGGAAACGGGAGTGGTGGGTATAATGGACGTAGAACTCACTTGACGAAGCTTTTCAAATGATTGCACATTGTTTTCCCTCCTTTGCATCTGTTCAGAAAAGGCAAGTCAACCATAACAATGTCAATTAAACATGTTTAACCATTTAAACGAGCACATAATACAATCAATTATCTCATACCCTCCTAGTATGAAGCCTGTGAGCTTTCTCCCGCGGCCTAAACACATTGTACGGATTGGTATCGTTAACTGGCGGAGGAGGCTGTAAAGTAATCCCAAGGAGCAGTTATCAGCAGCTATAAGTAGAAACTAGGAAGAAATGTTTCATGTAACTTGGACACAAGGAACAAAATGTTTGGTAAGTTGTCAGATGCAATTTAAAAATGCTATATGAACCATAAGGTATAGAGGTCAATGAAGCCTCAAACTTACTGCAACTCCATTGTAGTTCCAAATAGCTCTTATTCTATTTGAAATAGAATAAAATGGGGATATATAGGTAGGTGGGTAATAGAATGAACTAAAATGCATGGACAAAGAATTCTAGGAGACATTATTTGTCTTCCTATTCTTCGAAACAAGAAAGGGAATTTTTTATCTACACCCCTTTCCTGTGATACTATTTCTGTTAGTTCTTGGAGAAAAAAACATTAATTAAAATATACCCTAATGCTATAGACAGGGTGAAAGTAGGAGTGCAGCCATGTTCATTCAGCATAAAACCAAGCTCCTCGAGTGTAGTTTACAATATAAATAATTTCATTTGAGCAGAACTAATACCATTTACGGAGAAGCCAAAACTAACCTGCAAACGTCGAAGGATAGGTTTTTGCCATCGTTCACGCTGTCAGAACATGAGAAGACAGATAAGGCAGAGGGCTTTTGAGAACTAATCAAATCATAATACAAACAAAGGGCCTACTTAAATTAAACTTGAAAAATTAGGGCAAAAATTGAATAATTAATTTTCAACAAGCTAAGAAAGAATACTCTGATCGCCTAAGGGTCACCAGCACTTAGCCACATTATTGGTGCCTATTATGCATATATTTGGTTAAAGGGTAGAGAATCAGAGTCCATAAGAAATTATGTCCCCTTTACACATCAGATAACAATCTTCGACAAGGATCCAGTATTCAGCCAAAAAATGGGTAGGGGAGGGAGAGGGAGTGACAGGGAAGTCGTCAAATTCGAATAAGAATACTGTATGATACGACTTGTTTACTCCCAACAAAACAAAACTGTAGCACTTGTTTGGATCATAAAGAACAAATAAGTATTGGTGCATACCTTTTGCTTCCAGTAGTTATAAATAGATAGGAAAACTCCATAGTTGATGGAGTAAGCTTGTAGTGCCTAGTACAAGTCAGCTTAAGATTAGCAAATTTACAATAAAATAAAATGCGAAGAAACCAATAAAATTAAAGATAACAAATAAATAAAAAACACTTATAAGCACAATAATAATTTCAACTATTTTACACCACTGATCAGATAATGTAAGTAAAGAAAGAATAGAGAAGAACCCAGGTAAGGTTAATGTATGACTTGACATGTCTTCCTCAAAAGCATACCCCCCTTCCTTGATGTTTCCATTAAGATATACTAAGTTTAAAAAAATTAAATGAGCATATCTGTTTCATATTGACCAACAGTTTTGGGGAACCAATAATAGGGGTCTTCACTCTATCTCATAATTTGGAAACAAGTGTCAAGTAATGAGGTTAAAATATTAAGGCATTAAACTTGATGCACAGTATTCTTCGTGTGGGGGCCTTATTCACAAATACCCTTAGGCACAGAAAAGTTATCCTCATTATACTGAAACCCCAACAGAACAACCCTCACTCAAAATTTGAATGGTTTAAAAAGTCAAAAGCTTGTATACTGAAACTTTAGATTTTCCTAAGCTGCTGCTTCTTCACAAACTCAGCTCTTTCCTTAAACTAGTAGTCATAAAGTTTCTCCCTTTGTCTTGGGTATCCAAAAATGAAAACCAAAATAACCTCCATATATAAAACTTACCAGGTACACAAATGTAATCAAACTCCTCGAAGAAACTGACAAGTCAAACAAAAAAATTGAACTTCCTCCAATACTGGTCATGTTTCAAACAATTAGTCCAGCCGTTCAATGACATACAATACCAATAAACTACTTCACACCAAGCTAATTTATCAGGATAGAATAAAATAAAATTGAAAGGCATATGAATCAGTTACATAACAAGATTATCCTCACAATCTCCAACAAATTGGTCAATCTCAAGTGTGTATCTAAAAAGTATCTTCCCTGGTCATCTGCATAACCTTTTGGTCACACAACTCTTTTCATCATAAGTCTGTTAGAGATACATTATAAGGGGGATTTTATACACGCAACAAAAGGCATCTAGTAGACTGTAGATTAAAACAAGTTGATTACATCTTATTGTAGACATAACACATGTATGGAGATAAAAATAGTAAATAAACTCAAGACTGAGGAGCATGACAAAGACAAATATGCTGACTCGGATAAGCCTCTCAATAATTTTGAACTAGTTACAAAACTTTCATTTGATGGCAAAACAATAAGTCTCAGTTGACTTTACAACCAAAAAGTTAAAATGCTACAAGCAACGGCAGATCATTGTAAACACCACCTAACAAAGCGTAATTTTCACCTCAACAGCAGCATCAAAAGTTAAGAGAACTGGTATTGGGGAACCAAGGGTTGTAGCAATAAATCCTGCCCTTTCACGAGCCTTATGATCCAAAACTTCCAATTTGAAAATAAATGTCTCTAATCTGCATCAAAAATCAAATGATGTGAATGGGTGAATAAGAGTATAATCCAAGGTCATGAAGTCCTCATTTTCAGTTCTAGCCGTCTCCAACCCCCTAATCCCTAACCAAGAAAGAAAAAAAAGTAGTAGTCTAGGAAAAGATATGCACACTACTAATTGTCGATATTCAGTCTACCTTTAAGCATCTATAGTTTATCGATATTTTCTTCTTGACATTACTAACTACAAAATCAGGAAACAGAACCTCTCTAAGTTAAATTTTCTAAGTCAACTATTTCGAGAGAGAACTGTATCAAGAGTATAGATATAACCATAAGACAACAGATGCAATAACTAAACCAAAGGCAAAACAAAACTAAACATCGCGGCACCAGTACTAATAACACTATAATGGACGTGAGGTAGGTGTGGAGGGTGCCTACGAGAAAATCGTCAACTATTCCTAAGAAGAATGTTTAATACAAAAATCACGTTAGAAATTATGAAGTTGTCAAATGTCCCATTTGAAGTGGCCAGTAATCTCTCAATTCTCAAACGCATCAGTTTTTCTCAGTAATGTTAACAATAGACGAGACATGCTAACATTCTACAAAGACTATAAAGATAGAAAGAATATTACTTTTCAGCAGCAAGAGTATTTCTTTCTTTGTTGAAGTCTTGAAGCCAATCTTCATCCTCATTATCAAGATCATACTCAACAAATTCTCCAATTTCAGCCCGAGCTGTCAGCAACATACATAAATTGTTATATTATAAATTAATCGAATTATCAACGTCCCAAATATTAACTAACCTCCTCTTGCCCGCAGATATGAGGTCGGTTGCATGAAAGTACGTGAGTAGTCCCTTTCATATGTCTCCACAACCACGAACTCAGGAATAGGTATTTCTGAAGCCACTTTCCTGACAGGTGTATGTTGGACCTATATATTTACAAATATGGCATCAGTTGGAAAAAAATGGGCAGATTCACGTGCATATTAAATTGTTCCTCACAACCCAAGCAACATGCTTAAGTCTTATGAAAAGACAAGGAACAAATTTCTCACATTGCAAATATTATCACTTGTCCAAAGCATCACAAAATCCTAACAATGTTTAAACTCATTGTATGACCTCTTGCAATCCGTTGATTTCACAATAAAGAACAAAACAAGTGAAATTTATTATTCCGATTATGAATGATTATTGGAAGATGAGAAGATTCTCACCTCCTCTTCCTACAATCAGCTCATTATTTTGTGTATGGTATTATAGAACAAAGAAGAAGGTTGTGCAGTCAGTTCTCACCACTGCAATGTCAGCTAAGAAGGTCCTAAGTTAAGAAGGGTCGTCTAATTCAGTTGTGTGAGTTCGTTTGATAAGCCTTTAGTACACATAGGTTTTAAATTGGAAGGAGACTACAAACTGCTATCTGCAGCTTAGAACAAGCTTTTTTGGTTTGGCACTGCATTGTGCTCACAGTGTGGGGCCTAAATACTTTACTTACTTTCTGGAAGATCTGGATACGGCCACAAGATGTTTAATAAAACAGCCAGACAAGTACTAAACCTCAGATCCATAGTCTCCATGAAATCCTTTGGTCACCTTAACCAATTTGCACCCATGGGAGATTGATGAAGGAACCTTATTGGAGATGCAAAAGATAGCAATGTGAACTCACTGCCTGATGATGGAGTGCTTTAACCACACCAACCCATATGATAAAACATTCATGGCAGACCATGCTCAGTAATATGCAGATCAGGACTAAAACACCATATATTATTTTGCCTGATTATATCATCTTGCGAATACCCTCAAGTTCATTACTGAGTCATAGTTATTGCAATTGACTGATGATTCTTAAAAGATGTAAAGAGAAAAGACATTGTATTTTTAAATTAACTCTCACGTAAAAATGTTTATACATCAAATGACATTCACTACTACACAAAAATGTCTAACTGGCAAGTGCAATTGGCATATTAATCAACCTATGTTAACTCAAAGTACAATTGCACCTCATTATCAGCCTCCACGGCCAGGCGGAGTATCTGGGAGTTACGAGTAGAAGTTGGGACCTCATCATCCTCAAAGTCCTTAAAAGATTTTAAAATTGGGAGCTTCTTGTTGATGTCAAGTGGTCGAGGCCTAAATGAGAGCCTGCTCATAGCATCAATTCATTCCCAACTTCACTAAGCTACCGTTTCCTCTACCTGCCACCATACCAAGTGGCCACTTTCTTATCCCTGCCGTAGATAGAACAAGTTCAAATTTAAAAAAAAAAAAAAAAAAAATTAATCGACATTAACATTTTATCAGCGTATTACCTTATTGTATACATTGAAAGCAACAATTTAAACACATTGGATTTTGCGAGAAAAAACAAAAAGGGCGGGGAATATAGAAATGTAATACGTCACAACCCTAACTTAACAACCTCGAGTTTGAAATTATAAAATTCGCGCCCCAAAAACGTTACAAAACCCAGTGGTACAGACATGCACAAGCATCCTATCTATGCACACCTAATACCCGACACTTCAGCAGGGATATACGTATACGAAGCGACGAATTCCACGAGTTGGCATGAGTATATAAACGTAACGATAGACGCAGAGGAATAAAAAACTAGTGAAAAAGGAAGAAAGCTTTGTGAGAGAGTCAGTGCTATAATTGATTGCTATGGAAATTGAGAGAATTTTGTGGATTAGGGTTTGTGTAATTGCAGTAATGGAAGCGTTGTACACTAATGGGGGACAGAGAACAGCAGACCCGTATTATCGTGGTCCGACCCAAATCCGTATACAAATGGAAATGGGCGCGAGAGGCGAGAGCAGTGCCTTCATCAGAATTTGTTCATTGTTTATACTTTTGAGGGGAATAGTTAGTGGGCCGGGCTGGATATACTTCAGGCCTAGATATTAGAAATTTAGAAGAATGGCCCCCATATTTCGAGCCCATCATACTAAATGCACCTCCCGTACCGGACATACCCTATTGTCGTTCCTTTCATCTTATTCCTTAACGACCACTTTTAACTGCCGTCGCCATTATTTTTTATGGCCAACAAACAAAAAAAAGTCTGAAATTTCAAAAAAAAAATTAGAAAAATCACAATTTTTTTAACAAGTAATGTTTCCAACAAAGAGCGTGAGCATTCCAAACACTCATTATTGATTATCAAACCTCTTTTCCTCTTCTTAAAAAAAAAATTAGAAAACTCACAATTATTTTTTAAAATTTTGACAAATCAATGTCGACCATATATACTCCCGTCAACAATAATTTATCGACGGGAGTGTAGGGGTGGGCATTCGGATGGTTCGATCGGTTCGATTTTGAGCTTTTTTTAACCAAAATTTTAAAAAATAAAACCGAACAAATTTGTTAGTACCGAATTGAACCGAACCGAATTAAAATTTGGTTGGTTCGGTTCAATTTGAACCGAAATTCTTGCATAAAATATTATTTTTCAAGAATTTTTTACACTAAAATTCAAATTCAAATTATAAGTTCAAAAGTTCACAATCCAAACTAACAAATTCCTTAAATTTTAAAATTACAAACCATGTAAATCCCACATAAAAATTAATTATTTTGTTACATTTCCCACAATGAAATCCATCTTTAAGGGAGCTAATTTTTTTATTTTTTTTGTGGAGGCAAGAAGACGACAAATGTCGAATTGAAAAATTGAGATTGAAAATTAATAAAGTAGCATACTTTAAGAAGAGTTTCTTTTTGTGTTGGATTTCCCGACAGAGTTTCCCGACAGTTTTTTTGGGTTGGATTTCTGATTGTGCTGTTTGAATGGTTGAATTGAATTCCACTCATAGTGATGTGTATCGATTTTTCCTCTTCTCGCTTGAGAGTTCGGTTCCATCTCTTCGTTTGAGAGTTAGTTTTAGCCATTGAAAATCAACTTCGTGATTCTTCTCTGAAAGAAGAAGAAGAACCGATTTTTGATCTCCATATGTAGTTTGGTTTACTTATATTTTTATTTACTTTAGAATTTTATTTGTTGTACAGTAGGGAAAGTGTGTCTTTTCTTAACATACCTTTTGGTATATTTTCTTTTTATTTCTCTTTTATACAATTTACCTTTTATCTATATCTATATATACATAATAACACAATAGTAGTTTCTTGAGAAGTTCCCGCCAAAATGTTGTAATAGAAAAATATTATTTTTTGTGGGGTCCATCTAAAATATCATATTTTAAAATTCTTTTTCTCTCTCTTTCTTTATTTTCATTTTCTCTCTCTTCTCAATTTTTCTTTTTGAATTTCTTCATTATTCTCTATTAAAAATATAATATTATAATTCAATTTGATCAAATTTTTGTGTCTATTTTATAGATATGCTTCTTCTTTGTATCTATAAATATAACTATTGTAAATACTTATTAAAGATTATACAAAATGAATATTTATTAATTATTTTTTATAAATTTTAATTTTATCCAATATTATTGTAACGTTTATTTTTCAAATAAAATATTAAAATTAATTTATAAATCGTGCATCGCACGGGAGAAATACTAGTTGTCATTAATATATTAGTACATTTTTTATGCTACGGGGAGAATTTTATTCAAATAGATTCCAAGATAATAATAACAGTACTAATAAGTTTGCCAAACCAGCATTCATTAACTCACCTTCCTTTTTTTATTATTATTATATATGTTTGATTATTTATTGTAAATATCTTGTTAAAAAATCGAATGATAAAATGAGTTATTGAAACTTGAGTAAATGTATTTTTTTTTTGTCAATCAACAGTTTTAATCTAGTCCGTTAATTTTGTCAATTTTAAAAATAGTCTCTTAAGTTGGTGTTTGCAAACAAAACTATGTGCTTAAAAACACTTCTTTTTTAAATAAAATCACTTTTGAAGTGTTTGTAAACACAAATAAGTGATTAAATTAATTATTTAAAAACAATTTTAGTCAAGCATCCCTCCCCATGCTTCTAACAACTTCTAAGTGCTTCTAATCATTACACTCACTAATTTTACAATTTTGCCCTCACAATTTAAATAATATTTTATTTTTAGTCATTATTTATTCAAATGTAATAAGGGTGTTTTTTGTAAAATTATAAAAAAGTGATTTGTATGACATACACCACAACATTTATTAGAAGTGCTTATTTTTAAAACACTATCTATTTTCAATTTTACTACAAAAATCAACTTTAATCACTTTGAATCAACTACAATTGTTTACAAACACACCCTAAATCTTTAAATTCAACTTTTTGTCATTTATTGGCTAAAGCAAGTTAACAAAATTATTTTTTTTTTATTATTTTAATCCGCTAAAAGGACAGAAAAATAAATTTTATAAACTTATAAAACTAATTTTAAAGTCAAGAAGCTAACTAGAATTTGTCCAAGTTAAAAGGGAAAATGCATTTACTCTAATGATTTTATAGTAGTGACTATAAAATTCTCATTATCAAATCAATATACAGAATAATTATTTTGTTCATAGTAGTTATGTTGAACTAACTTATGAATATATGCATCTAACGTATGGTTCAACTAACAAATATGCGAAAGTGTAAAACATTTGAAATTACATGTTCTTTGATGCTCCGATGAGGAGAATCAAAAGCTTTTTGTGAAGGTTAATACCTCATTTTATATGGTAATCCATTATGTAATTATAACCTCACTCATACATTTTGGTACATGAGTTTACAATGTCATGCATATTTGATATGATGTAATCATATCAATGTCATATCTCTAACTGAGATTTGTTGCGAAAATAATAATCATATATGAGAAACAACACAAGGGCTTCTGAACCTCTCTTGTTCGAGAACGCGTGTCTAGATCAAAGGAGAAATGTCCATGATCTCCTGTGATCAGATCTGAACAAGACCATTTTTATGCGGGAGATTTCACATGTCGGAACTGAACTGACGAGAGAAGATGCAAAAAAGAAGTGACATGAGAACACCAAATCCCAAAATAAGCCTCACCTTAGTAAACTAAATATCTAAGTAGAAGCGCCCCAAATTTTTGGGACTTCTCCCGAGTTACTCTGGGTTGAGCCTAGGTTCACCCAAAATTGTTGATCATCTCTCCTCCGATGTGTTAAAGATAAAAAAACCATGTCTGACTGGATCTATATGCGGGGTTACCACTTGACAATATCTCGTATCATGATGTACTTCGAAAGGGAACTTGCCCACAAAACATAATCACTTAGCCCGTTAGCCGTATGACTGAGAAGGGGATCTTCCTAAGGTCGCCCCCTGATCAGAGAAGCATAATGAGTTGTACCCCAAAGGAGGGAACAGACAAACCTCCCTTACAATATCTGACATATGTAAGTTTCGAGAGAGCCTTGTTATCTCTCCTTTGATTTGTTAGAGGAGAGGTGGATGGTTTATGATCTCATGTTCTCTTCTAAAGAGATAATGTCCTTTTATACAGAAAATGAGATCACACGATCTTGGTGTATCAGAAGATCTCTGCAAAAACATGCGCACTACCTGAAACATTTAATGATTGTCAAAGTCGTACGATGACGTGGCATTATTCGGTAACAAACCTTAGAGGACTGAATTACTGTTATACCCCTCAGGGAGAAGGTATATAAGGTATCCCATTTCACCTTTCAAAGGTTAAGTTCATTTATTACGGTATATTTCAACTCTTTGCATTCATATTGCTCACCATCTTCATCATTCTTAATTGACTTAAGCGTCGGAGGGCCATCGCCAGACACCTATCCGACTTGATATTGTTGCAGGTTCTTAGTTCTTGTTTCTACCGATCGTGTTAGTTCGTGCTCATCTACATTGAAGGATTTCTTAAGAGGCTAGTTAGGCACTTCACTCATTTTTTATTTTTGTTTACTTCCTCATCTTTTAATTTGATGAGGTCTCATTAATATTGATCTAAGACTATTATTTATTTATAGGTGAGGTATTCCCTTGTGCACTTCTATGGTGCATGTGTATAACATTATTCTCATTAGTTGTAGACTTGTAGTTATATCTCTCACTTTTATTGGCGGCAAACACACTCATATTAACATGGTTAAACTATTTACATTAATGTGATTGTAATCTTTTTTTTTTTTTTTTACGACTCTCGATCCTACGAGATATCATAAGTACAGTATGCGAGTCCAAAAGTTATTTGTAGACAGTTTCCTTAGGGTATAATGGTGAGATCGAAGGTGAGAATGAGCCGACCCTCGATAGAATTGCATAACAAGAACAAAAACACAACATGAAGGATTATACCATAGGAGTTGAGCTTGCTCAAGTTGTCAAACATAGAAACTATGTGTATCAGGTGGACATCAAGTCCAAGCGTTGGTCATTGCTCGCGTCATTGATAACAAAAAAATCTACTAAACTTGGTTTGGTTGAACAAGGGTGAGCTATCCAACTCATGAGTCTGATTCGATCGCTTGACGATCCGATCAACTTGAGATCTAGGACCTTCGTCTACGCATCCCTAACAAAATAGTGTTGACAATTGCGTTTGTATCTATTTAAAATACTATTAGGTATGTTTATTTACTTGGTTACATATATTTATTCATTTAATTATACACATTTTATATATTTTTGAATTTGATAACTAATAATATTAGAATACAAATGAATATTAATTTCTAGGTAAATTTATTAATTATTATAAAATTGTATTTGAATCGTATGATATGACTTTTTTTTTTTTTTTTTTTGTTGGTTTTGTTTTTTATAACAGGGAAAAATGAAATAGAATAAAATGAAGTAAAAATGATTTCTTCTGCTCTACCCTGTTCTATTTTTTCTTACCCGTATCAAAGCTCATCGTCTAAGAAATGTCACAGGAGCCGATCTGAGCCCAACACGCTTGCCTTCTCACCGGAAAGCCCGTTTTTGAGTAAAGAAGCTTTGAAGCTTCCACTCTTCTACTCAGATCCATAGCTTAGTAGAATTGGGGAAGTTATATAAATACAATGCTGCGTTTGCGGGCCTTTCGCCCCACCAATGATAAAATTGTGAAGATTCAGTTGCACCCGACACATCCATGGCTTGTCACTGCAGACGCATCAGATCATGTCTCCGTTTGGAATTGGGAACACCGCCAGGTTCTATCTTGTGCCTTTAAAAAAATCGTCTGTGCGTGTGACTAGAAATTCGTTTTAGTGTGTGAATTTTTAATGTTTGCTAGTGGTGTTTTAGGTAATTTATGAGTTGAAAGCCGGGGGTGTAGATGAGAGGCGTTTGGTTGGTGCCAAACTGGAGAAGCTGGCTGAGGGCGAAACAGGTTTGATCCTTAGTTGGACTATGAAATCTGATGGAGCTCAATAATTTTCTGACGTGATTGTGATTGATTCATTTGTTTTTTCTGGATGGTGATTTATTGTCTGATTGTTCTTAAGAATTTAAAATGTTTGTGTGTGAGTAGTGCTTGATAACCAGATATTTGACATGATTTACGGTTAGTTTATGAAACTGATAATTCATTCATGGAGGAAACATTTGGACCATGTTTGTGATCTGTGTATTGAGGGAGACAAAATAGCTAATCAACGTTTGCTGGGGATAGGCAGTGTCTGTGTACTAAATCTCGTTTTTCTTGGAGATGATGAAAAGTCTGAGCTGTGGTTGCTGAGGGTTTCCATCCTCTTCATCCCCATCCTGTTCACAGTTTCACTCGGTGTTCATTCTAGGATATATGAAAAAAAACCTATAGAACTGGTTGCTCAGGAAATATTTGCTGTTTTAGGAATGCCACTTACGAGCCTTTACACCTCCAGAGTTTGTGTTGGAGCTATATTTTGCTTTCTTACAGAACCATGTTGATTTTTTTTTTTTTTAAAATATATTCTGGGTGATTTTAATGACATAATGCATTATGGTTTCATTTGTTTGATATTTGTCAGAGACTAGAGGAAAACCCACAGAAGCCATACGAGGTGGGAGGTATATTTCCACTCAAGCATTTCAATTTCAATGAAAAAAAAAAAAAACGTTCTCAAGTATATCAACAGTTATTTCCTGTTGTTGCATGTGTCTTAAGACTGACTGAGCTTGACATTGTGGTATGTGGTTTCAAGTGTTAAACAGGTTAGCTTTTATGATGATGATGTACACTATTGGCAACTTTGGCGGAATCGATCTGCTGCTGCTGAAGCTCCAACAGCTGTCAACAATATCACTTCAGCTTTCAGTTCCCCTGTCCCCTCAACAAAAGGACGCCATTTTCTTGTCATATGCTGTGAGAACAAAGCTATTTTTCTAGATTTGGTAACAATGCGTGGCCGAGATGTACCAAAGCAGGATTTGGACAACAGATCTCTTCTATGGTAAGTATTAAGTATATCTAATATTTCTTGAATCTAATACTTTGCCCAGACTTGAATTCATGATCCAAATCAGTGGGAGGTGGGAATTTGATTCTTATAAATTTGTCCCTGAGAAATGTATAGGCTCAATTTATGGTCATTCTGGGGAATGTATTTTGGCTGAGGGAGTGGGGATTTGTGTTGAAGGTGAATGTGTTTGATAAATTTATTGGGAGAGAAAACGAAAAGATGCGGTGTATTTTAAAATACTGGCTTTATTTTATTTTTATTTTGTCATTGTTAGATCTTCTTCACTGTAGATTTTATATCAATTCTGCTCTTTTAGATAATAGGTATAGTAGGACATGCATGATTCATAATTTGAGGGAATAATAACTGTTTTCTTCGATGTTAATGGTTTTATGAGAAGGAAAATAGCTGTTGGAGAACAAAACTAAATTTAGTGATAAGCTTCCATTGGGTAGAAATAGAAGGACTTCCACTTTTAAGCATTGACTGCACAATGAGCTCAATATTGAGCATAAATGAACTCCATCAAATCAATTGCTAATATTCAAATTTGCACCTGACCTCATTATTATTTCTGTACTTTAGTTTTGGAAAGCCTGAAATGGTACTTTTGACCATGGGTATTTTTTATATGATTGCTAATTTGGAGTGAACTCATCAAAGATTATATAGTTGGTCTTGAAAGGTTACCTCTGGATTGAGGCCTGTTTAAGTTGGTCGTTTTACGAAATAATGTAATGTAGAACTGACATAAGAAACTATTTGGTTGTTGCAATTTATTCATGAAAAGAGGATTATTATTTTCATTGTCAATGGACAGTCCTTCTCTGCTCCATCTTTAAAAGTCATTCATGTGGCACTCGCTGTGCAAATTATAATTGCATTAGGACCTAGTTTTGAAATATGTCTTTGGCTAAGAGCACACCAAATGCAGACTGCCCACCGGATGAAGAGTTGTTTAAATTGCATACCTTCCGAATTTAGAGTATATTCCTTGACCTGGTCACTTGGACATAATATAAGTTAACCTTTTTTTTTTTTTTGCTTCTTTCTGGTTGTGGGAAATATATTAAAGCCTATTTCCCTGCAATGGAAGAACAATTGTCCTGACCATGTAAATTTTTCATGCAGTATGGAATTCCTATGTAGATCTACTGCTAATGATGGGCCTCTTGTGGCATTTGGTGGATCAGATGGTGTGATTAGAGTTCTTTCCATGCTAACTTGGAAGGTTTCTCTCTCTTTCTCTCTGTCTATAATTACTCATGAAAGTTATGTCTGGATCTCATCTCTGAAAGATGAATGCGCACTGGCATTATATAAGATGCTTATTTTGGCTGCAGCTTGCTAGAAGATATACTGGAGGTCATAAGGGATCGATTTCTTGTTTGATGACTTTCATGGCCTCTTCTGGCGAGGTAGTTCCTGAGCTGTAAATTTATATATTTTCTTCAAAGCATAGAGACGTGTTTGGCATTGCATAACGATATCAGTGTGATTTAGTATCCCTCCCCCTTCTAGTTTCTACACATAGTGTTAGTTGATTGTTGTAAAGACGACCTGATATTTTTGCATTGTGAGTTTCATTAGTTTACATGGCTGGGTGCCTGTTTGTATGTGAAAAATGAGAGTGATCCAGTCTTGCTTTTGAGGAGAGTGATAGAATCATGATCAGATTAAAACTTTTGTGCAAATAAAAGTAGGACTCATTTTTTGTAAGCAAAAGAATGGGAACCCAATTTAGTTCAAATGAACGTCCATGAGCTAATGCTTACTAATGATAAAAAGGTATAGGGACCCAACTTCTGCTTTGTTGAAAAGGAGCAGGAAACATGGTTGGTGTTCACATATCTGGATCCAACTATTATGCTTGGTAATTAAATGCTGGTGTTTGGCTAGGCTCTGGGAGATTCTGTCTAGGAAATACATGCGCAGGAGTTTACTAGTTGCAAATTTTATTAACTCTTATTAATTTCAAAATTCTCTATCATATCTCTGCTTTATTAACAACTAAATAATTCATCCGAAACACGCTTCTTGTACACAATCATGAGAACTTAATGTTGAATATCTGTTAATGTTATTTGTCCAATCTGCAAGCATGCAAGATGATGAACTGCAGTTTTTTCGTTTGTGCCAATTTCAAGGACTCAACCTTGCTCAGCCTTATTAAGTTGTTCATAACATAGAATATACTTACAACAAGATTTATACCCATGACCCATTTTCTAAAATCAAACTTGGTGAATTTCCATACGTTAAGCTACTTCTTATCCAATAGCAAATTATGCATGCATATTTTCTTACATATTTTTTGGTCCACTCATTAGCCTCTCCTTGTTCGATGTGCATTTTAATCAGGCCCTTTTGGTTTCTGGTGGTAGCGATGGTTTGCTTGTGCTTTGGAATGCGGACTATGGTCAAGATTCACGAGAACTTGCTCCTAAGTTGAGCCTAAAAGTATTTTTCTGTCTATTTACTCAATATTTTCATATATACGATTATTTTTATTATGCAGGGGTTTATTTTTTAACTGCTGTACTGGTTCTTTTGTTGAAAAGCCTCTGATATCCTATTATTCTTATAGGCACATGATGGGGGAGTTGTTGGTATTGAGCTTTCCCGAGTGATTGGTGCTGCACCACAACTCATTACCATTGGTGCTGACAAGACATTAGCTATCTGGGACACTATATCATTTAAGGTTCTAATTGATTTTTTCCTGGCCTTTTATAATTTAAGGATTCAATGTGACAATTCTCTCATGTTTCAAATGCCCTCCCATTAATACTAGGAACTTCGTCGAATAAAGCCTGTTTCAAAATTGGCCTGTCATAGTGTGGCATCTTGGTGCCATCCTCGAGCTCCGAATCTTGATATCTTGACATGCGTTAAAGATTCCCATATATGGTATGTGTGCAGTTTCTCCATCACAGTTCCACATTGTATGTTATATGTGCTGTCATTAAGTTTGTTTGTAATCTTGTTACTGACTTAAAGAGATATTCTGATTACTGCCAAACCTTTGTTAGGGCCATTGAACATCCCACTTATTCAGCTCTTACAAGGCCACTTTGTGAATTGTCATCATTAGTTCCACCTCAGTTGCTAGCATCTCACAAGAAGCTTAGGGTATGATTTTAATATTTGAATTCTTTTGATTTTAATTATCAGTGAGAGGATTTCTTGATTATGGATTTATATTGAGCTTATAGTTCTTATCTGAAATTTCTCTATAGGTTTATTCAATGGTTGCACATCCTTTACAACCCCATCTTGTCTCAGCTGGGACCAACATGGGCGTCCTTGTGTGTGAGTTTGATGCCAAATCACTCCCACCTGTAGTTCCATTGCCTGCAACACCAGGAAGCCGAGAACATGCTGCTGTGTACGTAGTTGAAAGGGAATTAAAATTGCTACAATTTCAATTGTCAAACACAGCAAATCCAGCTCTTGGAAGCAATGGCTCCTTGAATGATGCGGGAAGAATCAGGGGAGAGACACCAGAACAGCTCCACGTGAAGCAAGTTAAAAAGCATGTCAGCACTCCTGTTCCACATGATTCATACTCAGTTCTTTCTGTGAGCAGTTCAGGAAAGTAAGTAGCCTCTTTATTTTCAAACTTAACAATTAGCAATGGCCGCCGCTTAGGGATTAATCATTCAGGAGATACTGGAATAGCAACAATTTGCCGGAATTCATATTGAATTGTAACTGTGATGTTAAGTTCTTCAATATTATGAATTTTGCTGGCTGTATTTGTTGTCCTTAATTTTTTCATGTGTATGCATACAGGTTTCTTGCCATTGTGTGGCCGGATATTCCCTATTTCTCCGTTTACAAGGTGAGTGACTGGTCAATCGTTGATTCTGGTAGTGCAAGGCTCTTGGCTTGGGACGCTTGTAGGGACAGGTTTGCCTTGCTGGAGTCTGCATTACCTCCCAGAATCCCTATTATCCCTAAAGGCAGCTCGTCACGAAAGGCAAAAGAAGCTGCAGCTGCTGCTGCACAAGCTGCTGCTGCAGCAGCTTCCGCAGCTTCATCTGCCAGCGTTCAAGTTCGGATATTACTGGATGATGGAACATCAAACATATTGATGAGGTCAGTTGGTAGCCACAGTGAACCAGTCACTGGTTTGCATGGGGGAGCGCTACTTGGTGTTGCTTATAGGACATCTCGAAGGGTAAGCCCTGTTGCAGCCACAGCTATTTCAACAATTCAGTCTATGCCCTTGTCAGGGTTTGGAAGTAGTTCTCCTTCTTCTTTCAGTACTATGGATGATGGATATTCTTCACAAAAATCTACTGAAGCAGCACCTTCAAACTTCCAACTTTACAGCTGGGAAACTTTTCAACCAGTGGGAGATCTTCTTCCTCAACCAGAATGGACTGCATGGGACCAAACTGTTGAATATTGTGCTTTCGCCTACCAACAATATATCGTCATATCTACCTTGCGTCCTCAGTTTCGATACCTAGGGGATGTGGCTATTCCTTATGCTACTGGAGGTGTTTGGCACCGAAGGCAATTGTTTGTCTCTACACCAACCACCATCGAGTGTGTTTTCGTGGATGCTGGTATTGCACCTATTGATATAGAAACAAAGAGAAGGAAAGAAGAGATGCGGCTTAAAGAGGCACAGTCGAGAGCTGTTACAGAACATGGAGAATTGGCATTAATAGCAGTTGATAGTCAACAATCTGCTTCACAAGAGAGGATAGCATTGAGACCTCCCATGTTACAAGTTGTTAGACTAGCTTCTTTTCAGTATTCTCCCTCAATACCTCCATTCTTAACATTGCCTAAACAATCAAGGGCCGACAGTAGTGATTCATCAATACTCATGGAGGAAAGGAAAGTTAATGAAGTTGCTGTGGGGGGTGGGGGGGTTGCTGTTGCTGTCACTAGATTCCCAGCAGAACAAAAACGACCGGTTGGACCTCTTGTTGTTGCTGGGGTAAGAGATGGGGTTCTCTGGCTAATTGATAGATACATGACTGCTCATGCTATATCACTTAGCCATCCCGGTATCCGTTGTCGATGCCTTGCAGCATACGGAGATGCTGTTAGTGCAGTAAAATGGGCAAGTAGGCTTGGTAGAGAACATCATGATGATTTAGCTCAATTTATGCTTGGAATGGGTTATGCCACTGAAGCACTTCACTTGCCTGGTATATCTAAGAGGTTGGAATTTGACCTAGCAATGCAGAGCAATGATTTGAAAAGAGCCCTTCAATGCCTTCTAACAATGAGCAACAGCAGGGATATAGGGCAAGAAGCTCTGGGATTGAACTTGAATGACATTATGAGTTTGTCTTCGATAAAGGAAAATGTTGTGGATGCTGTTCAAGGGGTAGTTAAGTTTGCCAAGGAGTTTCGTGAACTTATTGATGCTGCAGATGCTACTGGACAAGCTGATATTGCTCGTGAAGCCCTTAAAAGATTAGCTGCTGCAGGTTCTGTGAAAGGAGCTCTGCAAGGTCATGAGATAAGAGGGCTTACTTTACGCCTTGCAAATCACGGAGAGTTGACACGACTCAGCGTATGCATCTTTTATCTGTTAATAGTTCTTCTAACATATATCTTGCCGTGAATTTGTCTGCCTTATGTTAAACAAAACTGCTAAAAATTATATTAGTTAACATTAGTATTGAACTCAACTGAATAATCTGGTTAGATATGTAAAATCCTATTTCATATTGTGCTATGATTTTCCCTGTTAAGCAAATACCTAGCTCAAAATTTCAAAATACAATCTCTGTGAATATGTCGTGAATTTTTTATGATTCCACTAGGCAAATATTTCCAACATTATGTTTTAAATCTGTGTCAAGTAGGAAAGTTACTCTTGAGGTTTGTTCTATTTATAAGAATGCCTTATCATGTTTTAAAATTACAAATATTCCCTTTAGGTTCCCGCAATAAGTGCAATTTATGAAAAACAAAAAAAATCTTAAGGGGTATTTGTAGCTTACAAACTTTACCAGTTCAGTTTATCCCACTTATCCTTGAAATACTATATTTGCTCTTGTCCCTAAGGAGGGTTTTCCCAGACAAGGTTTTAATGGCGCTTCGGCCTCTGGCTCGGCCTGTGAGCTTATGGTTCTAGGTTTTCTTCTTTTATTTGATCTACCTTTTATTGTCCTCAGTCCATCTTTGCTTCCATTTGCAGAATTTAGTGAACAATCTCATCTCAGTTGGTTCAGGAAGAGAAGCTGCTTTTGCAGCTGCTCTTCTGGGAGACAATGTACTCATGGAGAAGGCTTGGCAGGAGACAGGGATGCTCGCTGAAGCTGTTCTCCATGCTCATGTATGATTTGCATACCCTTACAAACACTAACCTTGAGGTTTAGCTTGATTGCAAAAGAAGCACGTGTAGTTTTCTTTCTCAATTTGGGCAAACCTCAAGTGAAAGCCTTCTGATTTCCCTAAAATTTAATGCTATATTACTATACTAAGTTAATATATACTTACATCCACCCTTTCCTTCAGGCTCATGGTCGACCCACGTTAAGGAGCTTGGTTCAGACATGGAATAAAACGTTGCAAAAAGAGCTAGAGCACACTCCATCCACCAAAATGGATGCTGCAGCTTCATTCCTTGCTTCTCTTGAGGAATCTAAGATCACAAGCCTGCAAGATGCAGCAAAGAAGCCACCAATTGAAATTCTCCCACCGGGGATGGCCTCTCTATATGGTCCTAATCCTGGTCAATCTGCTCAGAAAAAGACGGGTCTTGCCCTTCCCAGTTCTCAGCTGCAACCTGTCAAACCATTGCTATTAGAAGGGTCCACCACAGCCACACCTCAAACCGTAGCAACTTCTTCTGAGCCCGGTGCTCAGCCCTCAACTGAATCAGGTGCTCCACCTGAATCTGCTACTACGGTTTCAGAAACGGGGATTCCATCACAATCAGAGTCAGATCCTTCTGTTGTCTTGGCCACTGAGTCTAGTGATCAAACAAATGATACAACTGTAGACAAGCAGGAACAGGCATCAGAACCGAGTGTTTCAGAGGCTACTACAATTGAAGCAAGTGTGCCACCAGCATCCATAAGTATTACAACTGTCCCAGATACCGGGCCCCAACAAGTTAGTAACCAACGGACAGGAGTACGTCCTGAACTCTCTATGATTGACTTCACTTAAGGAGCATATTTTTTGATATCTGTATTCTAAGCTATACGAAGAATCGTAGTCTGTGATGTTCAGAGTGTGAGAAGGAAGCATTTCAAACACGGGTAGAGATTGTGTGGTGTGTAAGCTGCATTTTGATTGAGACATCGTTTGTATTCTTTCTGGATCCCCGAATGTCATTTGGAAGTGTCACTTTCTTATGGAGCAGTTGTGATTAATTTCATGAATCTTGTGTTAGGTTGTACTTTGTTGTATTTTTTCATGCGTGAATCCCTAGAACTCATTAGGTTTTGCCTCTGTTGAACATTATTTCCTGTAGATGTCGTGAAGGCTGATGTAAATTGCGGTTTTGTTCCGACATGTTTGACCATTTGTTTTTTTCGAAAACAGCAAACAAGAAGAAACCTGTTGTTCACTACTAGGTTTTATGTTGTAACACAACTTGCCAAGTTACTAATGCGCCTCTCGCGGCCTAGATTCCTTTTTTGTTTTTTTTTTCAGGTTACTTAAAATTTTATTATAATTAGTACTCCATCCGGTCAATTTTATTATGTTCACTTCTTCGGGTGATGATTGAAGGGTGGAGATAAAGTAGTGTAAATAATATTTACTCCCTCCGTCCACCAGAAGCATGCTCATACATTTGGACACAGATTTTAAGAAAAAATAGATAAAGTAAAAGTGTTTCGGGGTTGTTGTGAGGAAAATAAATTGATTGTTTCTATAAAAGAAAATGAACATACTTTTGGTGGACAGACAAATAAAGAAAGTGAACATACTTTTTTTGATAGATGGAGTGAGTATATAATTTTACTCACTATATCCACCTAAAATGTTTCTATTTGGTTCATGTTTTTGTTTTTTTGAAAAATATTAATCTAAGTTGTCTAATACACTTATTTTATCTCATCCCTACTTCATTCGATTTTATCTACTTTATTGTATCTTTTCATTTTGACAATGTTTGTTTTGAGATTCACCTGATTGGACGTGGGATGTTACATCCTCTCATCTTGTTCTAGTTCGAGATTTAACATTCGAATTCCACTATTCAATTACATTCACCTCTAAAAATACATATATATCCTAGATTAATATTACAATAAATAAATTAAAAAAGTGACTAAATTATAAATATAGTACTAGGGGTGTGATTGAGAGGAAAAAAGAGTTACTTTTGGACACATAATTTAAAAAAGTGATTAAATTGTAAGATTAAAATATGGAGTAAAATATATTTGTCAAAAAGGGTACAAAAAATTTATAGGTGGACAAACCAAAATTGTAAAATAAAAAGTTTATAAACGAATTATTTAAACACACACCATCACTATTTATCGGAATTTCCTATCAAAAAAAACCCATCCTATCCGTTAATGAATTATACAATTATTATACTGTATATGAATTTTTCAACTTGATGAATCTCCAATTACCATTGTCCAAAAAAAAAAAAAAATCCGTGATGCTTTTTCTAAAAAAAGTCTTTAATTGTCATTTCTCAATTAAAAAAAATATACACGTGCCTCATATACCAAAAATCACAGCCACAAAAAAGATGGGGCAGAGCAATTTTCTTGAAGTGCAAGACAGAAAAAGGCACGTGGCCCATCAGTTATGACCAATTTATTTATATAATAATTAATTAATTAAAAAGAGAGAGTCCACACGGATCGAGTGACGATTGATGATGATGTCTGTTTGTCCACAATTAACCTAACCCCTTCCTTCCAAAGTGATTGGAAAAGTCATTTTAACTAATTCCAAACCGCACATATCCCTCGGCCTTTTTAATAAAATATTTGAAAAAAAGGGTTGTTGATAATAATGTCTTTATATATATTTAATTTAATTATTTGTATTTCAATAAAATCTATCCACTCATAATTTAATTTATTTATATCAAATATTATTATAGATCATCTTAATCTTAATATTCTATATATTTAAAATATTAAATAAAATCTATCTACTCATATATTTTATTTTATTTTAAGTTTAATTAACTTTATCAAATATTATTAGTGTTAATCTTAATATTCTATATATTTTAAAATATTTAATAAAAAATAGAAAATGCATTAAAATTTCTATCAATCCTGACAAAATATAAAACAATTTAACACCCCACCTGCTCAAAAGACTTGATATAAAAATTCGATTCTTTGTAAAATGGATGCAGAGTGGAAAGAATTATAATGAATGGAGAAAGGTTTGAAATAAAAGAATTTGAGATTTTGTAAATGGTCTCATTATATATAATCTCATAAATATAAAATATATTAAAATTTAGATTAAGATTATGAGTAGATAAATTTTATTGAAATAAAAATAATCAAATTAAATATATATTGAGGAAATGTCACCAATATCAACGGCGCAAAATATTCAGATTTTATTAAAAAAAGCCCATATTCCGCTCTCTCCCTCTCTATTAATATTCTCCCTCTGAATGAGAATTAAATTGTTTAATAGGAGTAGTAGTATTACAAATCGTTTCATGATCCAATCTTCATTTGAAAGGACAAAACAATTTGCGACTTAATCTCAAGTCTTCATACAACATTTTACTTTAAAATACTTTTTCAGAACAATAAATTAGGACTGTTAGGTAAATTAAATTATTCAACCAGTTAATAACACAAACAATATAAATACCTTTAAATGGGAAAATAAATTCCGTCACGTTTGGCGTGTCGCTTTGCCTGATACCCCCTCCTCCGCCTCTCTCTCTCTCCTCGCCGCATTAACACTATTTCTATGGCGGCGACGCCAATTTAAACCAGAAACCCTCCATCCGGAGCCATGCCGACCTTCACTGCTATTGCGTTGGAAAATCTACTCGAGCCTAGAGCTCGAGATTCGCTCAAGAAGCCTTTTGCCGGAAATCCAGTAAACCCTACCCCGGAAAACGGTGGCCCTAGACACTTGTACATATCTCCGGCTCTCTATACGACCCCGGAGCAAGCTCCCGTACCCGGAGTTTCCTCGCCCGACCCGTTCTCTCTTTCTCCTTACTTAGTTAACCTCAAGCGCCGCCGCGGAGGTAGTGAAAGGACTACTGAAGTTCCGGAACCCCCCTGTGAAGACGAATCCGATGGTTTTGTTTTGGAGGATGTCGGGGAGAATTCTGTTAATGAGAACGGTGTTTTCGCTGAGGAAGAGGAGGGGTTTCTGGATCCAAGGAGTGAGGCGGTGAGCGTTGGGAGTGAGGTGGATGCGAATGATTTTTGTAGAAATCAAGGAGAGTGCCGGAGTTTTGTTTCGTCTCAAGGAGAATTTTTCGACGCAATTGACGGTAAAAGAATAATTCCTGCTTTTTTAATTTTAATTGTACTATGTGTTTCTCTAATAGAATCTTCATAGTTGGCTCTCAGATTAGCACCGAATTATAATTTTGCTTTTCTGCTAGTATGATTTTCTGGATATGCATATTCACCATTGAGATATTACCACATCACTCATTTTTCTTGTTTGCAAAATTCTCACTAGTGGTTCGTTGGCTTTTAGGTAGAATTTTCATTTTTCTTGGTGCAAATTAGTAACTCCATAGGTCTCCAGAGTGGTTACTTCAAATGTTTGAATTTGTGACGTTAGGATGGTGAATTTTGTGGGAGATGATGTGTGGTTCTTGTTTAGTTTGTATCTTCTTCTGGGAGATGTAGGGCTATGATGATGAACTTTAATAATTCTTTTGATGAATTAAGTGAAACGAGATGGAAAACAATTGCCCATAATCCACATTGGTTTACCTTTCTGACAATAAAAGTTTGATTAACAGAATTCTCCTCTGATGGGTCAATCTTAAGTACTCCATCATACGAGTCTAGAATTGAATCAGAATTGTGTGCTTCAAGGAGCAGTCTGGTCGAAGAAATTGAAAGGCGGAAGACTGCAGAGGAAACTCTTACTTTGATGCAAAGTCATTGGGAAAGAGTCCGGAACATTATGTCTGAGGCGGGTCTTACTTTCCCTGCACCACCTTCTGCCAGTGATAATTTGCAGCTCGAGAGCCATTTGGTTGATCAAATGTCTCAGGAAATTATCATTGCCAGATTTGTTGCGGAATCAGTTGGAAGGGGTCAAGCACGTGCTGAGGCCGAAGAAGCTGCTTCTGCAATCATTGAGGTGAAAGACATGGAGATATCAAGGCTACAGGATAAACTGCAGTACTATGAAACTGTTAATCATGCGATGTCCCAGAGGAATCTTATTGGTAAGCCTTTCTGAATTAAAGCTTTCTAGTTTAAGTCTGCATTTGAAGTTGTCTTGCATTTTCACTTGGACATGCAGTCTCTCATTGATTAAATGACTTGTAATTGGTCTTTTCTCTCAAGAACTGGTAATAGTCGTAAGGCATTTTCAGCTAGTAGCTTTTGGGTACCAAGGTCTATTCAATTTGGAGGCATCATATATTTCTAATTTCCCATTGTTTCTATATTATCTTGCTAAGATTTTGTCCTGCTTCATTACAAAGTGTATTCATACTGGGAACTTTAACATAATACACCCTTGCTCTAGCCAAACTGTCTGATACCTACAACTCAACCTGCCGACTATGAACTATCTCTTTTTTAGAGGAAAATCTGAATCTGGGTCCTGCATGCATCTAAAATATTTTTGACAAGTTTTTTAATATGTTACATAGATTCTACTTTCCTGTGTCTGGCTCTCTACAGTGACTTTGAATATTAACGTTATGGTACTGACTACTGAGTGTCTTTGTTGGGATTAAAATGCAGAGGCTGCACGTAGACAGCAAGAGAGGAAAAAAAGGAGGAGACGGAGGTGGCTTTGGGGTTCTGTGGGAGTATCTGTTGCAATAGGGGCTTCATTGGCTGTGTATTCGTACATTCCTCATACTGGCGAACACCTCTCGTTCCTAAAGTTTGGGGACTCTTCTGTCAGCTGCTCCGAGACCTCCGAGTGATGCATCTGTTATCTGGACTCTTGAGAGGTATATCTTCTTTAGCTAGTCTTTGGGTCAGAGCTTAGGTAAGTTAAATATTGCTAAAAACCTATTGGTACATTGTTTTCTTTTGTTACCCTTTTTGGGCATCGCCTTTCCAATTAGCAACCTATGATCAAGGCATAGTTTAATTTTCATTTATGCAATCCAAGTATGTGAAAATGTATCATGTCTATGGCTTAAATTAGATTTGGATCTGTGACAATATATCATACGTGAAATACAAATTTTGATTCTGGAAGTATGATTCAAATTCCTCTGCACTTTATTAAATTGCAGGGTCGTAAAAATACAAATTTTGAATATTCGTTTCGTTTGGACTTTTTGACTTGTTGTCTTATTCAAAAACAACATTTTCCTCTCTGTGGGCCAATATTCGACTTTGAAATTCAAACTTAAATTGGGATGCCCCGGCTCTCTGCTCTCCTAATCTATGTATAAACCGTCCTTGGCTTATTTTGAACGTCCTACAATAATTTGAACTCTTAAAATGAAAAGTCATTTATAAATTACACTTTTACAATATTTTTTATTTTACATAAAATGTCATTATTTTTTAACTTTATACATAAAATTTATAAAATTACCTCTCAAATTTTTAAATTATTATTATACTTTTATAATATGTTTGTTCATGGAGGGAATAAGAATTTAGTAGATATATACAATTACTAGAAATAATCTAATTTAAGAATGATATTATTCAACTCGTGTGAACTCTTAAAAGACTCCATTTTTTTTTTTTTTGAAGAAACTTGTAGACTCAATTAAACTTGTGAATATTCGATTATTGAGATCAAGCCCGATTTCATAATAAACGCATCAAACTTTAACAGAAGAATTCCCTGAATAACAACCATTGGTTCATCACTTATACATTAATTGGATAAACCGGCTAAAAAGAAATGGTCCCAAGAATTTATCTTATTTTGAAGTCGCTTTAGAAGATTCTCAAATTTGGGAAATTGTTTGGGAACAATCCAAATGATTTTGTTCAGAACATAAAACAAGACCACACACTACGATATATTAAAAAAAAAAAGATGATTTAATATGTGTGGTGTATAATTATCATGCTTGACCAGTGATAATAAGACCCTCAAAAACAAATTAAGTATCAGTTCTTTAAATTTAAATTATGATACATGAACCAAATATAGTTGATATAGAGAAAAGTAGCAGTTGCTAAATCTCAACAAATATAAACATACTAGGACAAAGCAGGATTTGATCATATCGGACACATCATTGGTTACCCAACGCAAGATCGTGCCAACCATCAGTCTCGACTGGTTGAGCTTCCTGGTCTGAAAAGACGAACAAATTCACAGTAAGCAACAAAAGGACATGGCATGTATATAAAACTTGTGATACCCATTAATGACACTCAAAGCTAGCAAGAAATATATTGTTTGATTCAACCCAAATCCAAGAGATTACATGGACATTTCGTCTGAGCTCTAAGATTGACATTATGATCCACAGAATTTATAATTGTAACGTTATTCTATAAAGAAAATGTCTCATATTGAAAAGCAAGAAAGCAAACAAATAGTTCCAATATCTATGTAACATGTATATTTGAATAAAAAATACAAGGATGAACTATGCTCACAATGCTAAACAAATTATGCATATGATTTGCAAGATGCGTGTAAGCATTGGATCTTATAATGCTTTAGTTTTTTGGGGGCCATGATTTTGGGGCCTCTCCCGAACACAATGTTCAGACATAGACCTCAAAAGTGAAAATAAAAGGCTATCTTCTTGAATGCTCCCCCAGCTACTGTTTTATGATCGAAGTTACATACGTTTATAAAGCATCCTCAAGCATATAGTACACAACAGTCATTTTATTTTATACTCCGTGCAAGATTCGATTCATGTTCCTTATGTAACCTTATTTACATATTGAAATTATGGAGATACCGTATAGCATGTTTAAAATAAAAGAAAAACTAATTAAACAAATTGGTTCTGAAAATTTTAAATCATCTCATAGAGTACTTCGAAAGTATTTCAGAATCCAAATAATTTGAGTCTATCAACTTCAACCCTTCATTTAGATGGGAAAATTCCAATTGTTGACAAGGTTGAAAGGAAACATACTTGAATCTTCAGCGTCATCAGTCCTAGAAACCAGTACAGGTGGCAATGGGAGATCTGAGAAAATTACACATAAAGCACCATATTAAAAACCTAGAATTTAGAGAGGAAATTTAACACATGGAAATGAAACTTCAACAAAAACCCAACAAAATGATGGAACGAATTACCGTCATCAGGCAGAGTATCTCTCATCCATTCATCATCCACAATATCAACGAGAATGCCCAAGCTTAACTCCGCCATTAGCTATGATTATCGTCTCTTCTTTACCGAAAATTCAATTTCCTGCAAGAAATTCGTGAATCACAGTCAGGAAACAAAAATGAAAACGAAGACAGATACAGAGTTTCTTGATTTCATGAAGAATCCATCGATGAGCACCTTCGATTTAACGGGAAATTATGTTGGGCGTGTGTAGTTCCTGAATCCAGATTCAGCGTTGTAAAATTGAAACTTGAAAAATAGATTTTCAAGTTTTTGGGCTTATGGGCCTTGGCCTACTGTGCTGTTTCTGTAGAAGGGAAGCCCATCTGACTTTCTTTTTTTTTCTAAAATAAAAACAAGGCCACTGTTAAAAAGACACCCTTCTTCTCCACTCTCGCCGAATGGCAATGGCGCTTAGAACCGCTATAACCAGACGCTGCTTATTCCTCCTCTCCAAATCTTCTTCTCTCAATTCATCCTCATTTTGCACTTCTTCTGAACCCAAGAAAATCAACCCCAAATTGGTGAACTTTTCCCTCCCCTCCGACTCCGACGATGAGGCTCCCCCTCAGGCTAAACAAGTCGACAAATCCAAGCTCCCACCTCCCTACAATCCCTTCGACAAGAAACCCGCCTTCCAAGACCCCGATGACCCCATGAATCTCCAGGAAGTGTTTGCCAAAATACGCGAGGATGGCCTCATGAACAGTGCAGTCAAGATGTTCGACGGATTGTCTAAAGACGGATTGACCCACGAAGCCCTGGAACTCTTCTCCCAGATCAAGGATAAAGGGAATATGCCCGATGTCATAGCGCACACGGCGGTCATGGAGGCCTACGTCAACGCCGGCAAAGCCAAGGACGCGCACAAGGTCTACTTGAGGATGCTGGTTAGCGGAGTCCTGCCCAATGCTTACACTTACAGTGTGCTGATCCGGGGGCTCGCCGAGAGTGGGGAGGTGAAACTGGTGGAAGAGGCCAGGAAATATGTTTGGGAGATGGTGGCGCGTGGGATGCGCCCAAATGCGGCCACTTGTGTGGCGGTGTTTGCGGGGCTGATGAAGGTGGGGGCGGATGATGAGGCAACAGCGATGCTGGAGATGTTGAAGGAGAAGGGAGTTGTACCGGAGGAGAAGGAAGTTAGAAATGTGATCAAGAATACAAGTGTGTTTGATTATGGCCGCTCCCTCATCAATGTCTTGTATGGCAAGTGACATGAGTTGTCTATGAAACTGTCTCCATCTTTCTAATTGATGTCAACTTTTAGTCTTATTAAGCCTAAATTCCATTGAATCAAAGCTCATATAAACATATAAAAACTATAGCTTGCTTTCGTGCAAATCTGCCAAAAGTAGAACAATAACTTGAAAGAGTAGGGAACACAATTCTGATCAAATGTGAAATATTACAGACCCTGAATTACACAATACTTAATAAGAGGTTCGTTCCTATATGCATTTCCTTCTAAGAAGAAACATAAGCTTCCTAGTAAACTGATATCATCATCCTCGCTGTTGAAGATTCCGTCGGAGATGGGAAATTTAATGACCACAGTGACAAAAAATATAAGCCTGACTAAACGAGACGTGAGTGCTCGTGCAATGAATTAATAGTAGGCCTCCTCAAAACTGTTGATTCCACCGAAAATCTTCAAGACTCCCCAGGGCAAAAGGCAGACCTTGTCCGAGCGCTTTGTTGAGCCAGCAACGACAGGATGATGTAACCGAGACCACAAACTAATAACCACCACCACTCTTGCTAGGGCATTCCGATGCTCTGTGACCTGTTTGACCACAGTTGAAGCAAGCCCCGCCAAAGTTTCTGTGGGAAAAAATGAGAACACATATCAAGTAAGGATAGATACACAGATACATACATCTGAAAGTGATTAAAATGAAGAAAAAAAAATAATGGTGCATCTAATATAGGAGTAGGAAACATTTTAAATTTAACTTAAACACACATCTGAGGTTTAAAAGCATCCAGAGACCAGAGTAATCAATGTGTCTAATTGTAACAAACAACCATTATCCATAATGCTTCTACTTAACGAAAGCGGAATATACAACGAGTAGGAACATACCTATCTCTGGATCCATCTCTGGATCCAAACGAAGGGGAACCACCAAAAGAAGGGGAACGGCTTGATCGCTTATCACCACCAATTAACCAATCACTTCCACTGCCACTGCTTCTAGAGTTCCTACTCGGAGGACTCGACCACCTATTTTCAGATCTGTTGGTGCGACCACCACTTGATCCACCTCTTCTATATCCATCCCCAAAAGAATCATCAGCATCTGGCAAATCTCGAGAAAATCTTGGGGCTCTCCTTTCCCTTGAACCACCTCCTCCTCTTGGAGACCGCCTCTCGGTGTTTGAAAACTTACCATAAAAATCACTGGCAGGCCCATCGTCTTGCAAAGCAGGCAACTGGAACAAAAGGAAGGACAGTTCAAGCAACGAAAATAGACATCAGTAGCTGATACTATGATCTTTTGACTTATTTCAAAAAGATAAGAGGCAAAATAAAACTCACCTTAGTTATTTTGGTAATTGTGTTTCCTTCTGGTAGCTCTTTACTTAGCAACTCTTTTGCAATTTCTTCAGGGAGATCAAAAACTGCTCCTTGGACCTGATAGCATACTCGATTAATTATCTGAGAGGAACTCCTTTATAGATTCACTGACAGAAAGTTGAGTAGCATATGAGTACACTCACCTTTTCATCAGCTATAATGTGTATTCTTCCAATTTCATCAGCAGCAGTAGAATAAACATCAGAGAGAAACCCAGTAACAGATCTAGCAGATAGGTATCCTCGGGAAAAAGCAGCATCACGGGTCAGCTGTAATGTAACCAAACCCTGCAGGCAAACAAATAGTTCAAATCTAACACTGATGCAAGCTTGAGAAGCTGAAAATAAAATTGGATGTCCCAAAACTGGCATCAAGAAAAGTTGAAAGAAGTCACAGATTTCAGAAGCAGGCTAATCTATTTAGAAATAGAGGGTGTAACTCTTTTTTATAGGATAGGACATCCAAAGTATGAAAACTTGCAATTCACCTGCTGATGAGTAATAAGAGACCGAGATGATGGAGGCTGGGAAAAGCCACTCAAGGTTGCTAGAGCAGCAGCAAGTGCACCAACTCCTTGCTCTTCCAAGAGCTTTTGGGCAGTTGGAGTAAAGTACTCAAGAGATTCAGGATGAACTCCATTCAGGGTAGCAACAACTTGCTCAGCTGACGATTCCAAAACCTGTTGAACCGTGGGCGGGCTAACATATTCAAACTTGCAACCAACATCCCGCTCAAGGGATCTGACTGTTCTGCGTTGGCTACTAGTAAACATTAAAACAGCTGTGCCTAGTTTTCCTGCACGTCCAGTTCGACCAGATCGGTGCACAAATGTTTCAGGGTCATTGGGAAGCTCGTAGTGGATAATCTGGAAAAAAAAGCAAAGTTTTAATAAATAACTCAAATGAATACCAGATCTGAAATAATACAATCAAAGAACATAATTTCAAAAACCATATTGAGTCAGACCAAGCATTCTAGATAACCTATCTGCTCAAACAATCATTAATTTGAACATAGCCCTCTTCTGCCATAATTATTTTAAAATCCAGAAGTTATATAATCATGTGAACTTACAAGATCAACATTGGGTATATCAAGCCCACGTGCAGCAACATCAGTAGCAACAAGCACTGTGAATTTTCCTTGTCTAAAACCATTCAGGGTTCTTTCTCTTTGGTGTTGAGAAATGTCCCCGTGCAGTGCTTCTGAAGCAATGCTATTTGTTAATACCAAAGATACTTCATCTGCATCTCGTTTAGTCTGTGTAAAAACAATGGCTTTGCCACCCTTAGCGTAAACCTGCAAAGAAAATTTAAGAGGGCGGTTAAGCGGATACACAACAACAGAGAACTGCAAAATTAAGAAGCTAAGTTGCAACTCATACAGTCACAAGATCGCTGAGGATTGACCGCTTAGATGTCGCTGTAGTTGATAGAGCATACAACTTAATCCCTTCTGCTAACTTTTCCTCATTAGTCCCCACCTGCCATGAGAATCAAATGAGTTAAGAAAGGTAATAAAAATAAGGTTGTTAAATGCACTTGGAATCACATGATGCAACATTACAGTCATGTACATGTAATCCACAAGCAATAATAAAGTAAGACAGCATTATCAAGAAGAACAGAAGCAAAAAATGAGATTCACAATCACATTATTGCACAGTGCCACTTAATTTTGAACATTGATATGATGTCAGATGACTTATTTAGTACTACACTATATGATTAAGCATAGAAAGGCATTTATCTGATGAAGAATGTGCACTTACCAGATCAATGGTCAAAGGATTGTTCAAGTACTTTCTGGCTAATTTGTTTACCCAGCTCGGCATGGTTGCTGAAAACAGCATGCTCTGCCTCTGTGATGGAAGCTTTTGAAGAATGGTCTCAACATCTTCCTCAAATCCCACAGCAAGCATTTGATCAGCTTCATCGAGGACCAAGTACTGGACTTCCCCCAATTTAAGGCTGTTATTTTTTATAAGATCAATGATTCTACCAGGAGTTCCAACTACAACATCAACTCCACGAGTAAGTGCACCCTCTTGTGTAACATAAGAAACGCCTCCATAGATGCAAACTGTGTTAAGATATGGAGCAGACTCTTTGAATTCTTTTTCCACTTGCTTAGCCAATTCTCTTGTAGGTGCAAGCACCAAAACTTTTGGAAGCCGCCCACGTCTTCAAACAAATAGAGATGCATTATTTCACAGAATAGAACTAATAGTAGGTTAATTTAACACCTTATTGAGTATAATATACCTCATAGAACCTTGTACCGCATCATCAATTCCTCTGAGTATTGGAATCCCAAAAGCCAGTGTTTTTCCTGTTCCAGTCTTAGCACGAGCAATTATATCTCTCCCTTCTAGTGCTGGCACTAATACAGCTCTCTGCAGAAGCAAAAGATTAGGAGCAAGAATAGGCTGCAAAATATATCCAGATAAAACCTACAAGAATCTATATGGAAAAAAATTGAATCTAAAAACTAGTTTTATGGAAACATTAATCCAGTAACTAGTGCAGGACGGTAGAGAGGTGCTATGATAGAACCAATATATAACTTTCCGTTGTAACTTATCCATATCTGAATTCAGTACATGCTCAACAAATAAAATATATTAGGGTTGCTCTAATCGGCTAATCTTATCCTTCTAATTTTGGAGATTTCACCCTAGGTTAAGCTTCTGTACGTTCCATATTCTTTGACTTGCATATTCATAAGTTCTTCCATAGCTGCAATTCCCACTGCTCATAATTTAACGACAAAGCAAATTAACCAATAGTAACACCTACACAATCGCTCGCACTTTAAACTAGACGGAAAACGCCTAACAAAACAAAGCACGAACATCATAAAACATACCTGAATGGGGAAAAGGTTATGAATCCCACGCTTCTCAAGCGTTTCCACAAGGCGTTGAGGCAAGCCCAATTTAGAAACAGCGAGCTCATCATCGTCTAGAGCAGCAATGTCCTCCCCTTCACTCGCAAAATCTTCTTCATAGTCACTGTCGCTAACATCAAGGCCACCCTTTCCGAACCCACCGAGCCCCTTGAAAGCTTCCTCGCTCAGAACGGAAGAATTGGGAGTTGCGACGGCTGAAGGAACGAAGGGAGCGGAAGAGTTCGGGCGAAATGGAGCGGATGAAAAAAGTCTGAAAGGATTATGTGCGGCGGGGGAACGGAGGAACAAGGGCGGCACTGCGATGGGCTTTCTAGAGATATCTAGCGTTGGGTTGGTTTGGTATATGGAGGAAACTCCGAAGGAAGAACAAGCCATGGCGTTGTTTGTGCGTAGAGCGAAAATGGCGAAGAGATAAGGGTGGAAGAAGGGGTTTATGTTTGTATGGTACTACAAACTTCCACCTCTATCACTCTTTTCTGAGGGCTTTTGTGGATACTTATTTGCAAAATTAGGGCGTCCAGCGGTGGATATTTTTCAATAAAAATTAAAATAATGTTGAAAATAAAATAATATACGTGGTAATATTATTAATAAAGTTTAAAGAATGAAAGCTGTTTGGGGAAAATTAAAAAATCTTCTCATGCCACGTTTCATATAACTCTGTTTTGGCTGTTACGGAAGGATAAATCATAAATGGACTCAATTTGTTTGAGTGGTTAATTTTATTTTTAAAATGTTTAAATTTTGTACATGTTATGAATTTATCATAAATGGGTTTAAGATTCATTGAAAGTCCAAAGAAGTCATTTTCATTTTTTAGTATATATACTTCCCCCAATTTATAATCGATTAACAAGTTCGTTGATCAAGATAGATTTCAGCAATTATATATGAATGAATAATAGTTTATAATAGAGAAGTTACAACTAACTAATACTCTCATTTATTATTATTCTTTATATCAATCTATTTTTTTTCTCTATGTCTATCACAATTTTATCTTATTTTAATATTGATGAAATTATCACCACTAATTGGATGCATGAGTTGCATCATTTGACTATTTTTTGCCCGTCTTTCAAGAGGAAAAACGGTTTAAGAAGCATAATCATCTTGTTGCATCAAAGGATTGTATATATGCTGCACAATTAAGTTCAAGATAAATTGCTTACCAATCATGCAAATCTGGAGGGTGAAGAATAATAGCAAATGAGAGTATTAGTTAGAGTCTTTGTTAGTTGTAACTTCCTTAAGTGGTGTTTGGTTTGGGATTGATTTGAATTGGATTTGGATTGAGGTGGATTGGATTTGGATTGAGGTAATCCATGAATAGTAATTGTGTGTGTAAGTTGTGTTTGGTTAAGGATTGAGAAGTAGGGGTAGATGTATTTTTATGTCACATCAAAGTATGAGAGAGAAGAAAGTAGGAGAGAAAATGAGTGGTTGAAAAGAGTGATTTGATTGTATAAAAATATGTGTATAGGTGTATTATAGGGGTGAATTGGTATTTGGATTTGTATTGAGATGGATTGAGAGAAATTGGATTGGGATTGGTCAATCCAAATCCGGATTGGTCAATCCCAAACCAAACACCGCCTTATTGTAATCTACTATTCATTTCCTCTTATATAGGGGATGAATGAGAATCATTTTGACCGTGTAATCTTTTCAATTCTATATTTATCAATTCTCTTAATATTAATTTTATTCGATTTTTTAATGAAATTTTACAAAGTATAAATTGTAGTAAATGATTAGTAATAAGATAGTTACCGCGAAACTCACTTTCTCCTCTTTCCTTTTTTACAAGCTTCGACCAAGTTGTCTAGTAAGGTTTATCATTTATTTTACTGACATTCAAATTACTGTAATTTGGTGTTTGGTTAAAGGTTGTGGTGGATTGAATTGAGATTGAAAAAAGTGGATTGAGGTAATTCATGTAGTAATTATGTTTAAATTGTGATTTCATATAGATTGTGAAGTAAGGGTGAATGTAGTTTTATGTCAAATCAAAAGTGACGTAATATTGTATTAATAGGTATAAAAATAATAAGAGATATATTGAACGTGTGAAAGAAATGAGTGATGTGATTGTATAAAAATAGGTATGTAGATTATTATATGTGTGAATTGATATTTAAATTGAAAAAGATTGAGAGAGATTAAATTAAAAATGGTCAGTCAAAATTCGAATGTTACAATGCCTAACCAAACACGAACTTAGTTTCAAAAGATTGTTATGGTTGATATTATATGAAACAAATGATTATGTATACTTTCATTGCAAGCTTTTTTAGCCCCTTTTTAATAGACAGGTTTGATGAATCTTGTGATATGTGATATGTCATGTTTTCCATTTTGAAATATTAATAGATGAATCTTGTGATATGTCATGTTTTCCATTTTGAATTGTATAATTTTGATTTGTTCTTTTTTGTATTTTCATAGTTTGCGCATATCTTGTTAAAATTTTTTGAGTCAGCCGACTTTGATTTTTTTTTTTAATAACATGTTTCAATAATTTAAATGGTGTTTTAAAAAAATGTGAAACATTCAAATTCGTTTGAAAAAAAAAATCTTATTCCCATAATAGGATATTTTATGGCATTACTACATGGACTTGTTTGATTGGATTAATATGCTTGAAGCTTCGTTACGAAAGGCGCAAATGGTGTTGACAAATGGCGCTCTCAAATCTTGAGTATATATGAGTTGGTTTGTCACAACCATCAACTCTGAAGAATGTTATCGCCGATTTGAACACTATTAACTAAAAAAATCTTCACTATTGATTCATCGACTTTTATTGTTAATTATATGCGCTTTGTGGCCAATCATAGGGTCAAATGGGGAGATGTTTTCGTTCCACTATAATGTTACACGCCACCTTTAGAGGTGATTTATTTTCTCGTTTATTTCATTATTGAGTCTTTCTATGGTCAGGAAGGCTTCGCCCTTCCTGATAACATGAAATTTATTAAATACCATTGGATCATTGATCCAACGGATGAAATTGTTTTTATATGATTGCACTTCGCAATAGTGCATTTGCTCTATGCAATGTGCAAACGCACTGGTTCGCCATACTAATAAATTAAATTAATAAATATAAAATTACAAAAATATCCTTATAAAAATATTTAGTTATAAAATAATATATCAAAATTGATACAATTTCACTTTTAAATTAAAAAACTTTTAAATTAAAATTATAAATAATTTCACAAACACTTTTATGATTATTTTTTTCATGGAGATGAACAATCCAATATTTGGGGATTTTTGCCCAAACCAAAAAAATCCAGATTTCTGCCGCAAAATGCCTCTCGTCAATCTCTCTCGGCGACTCTCACAAATTGCAATCTCATGCCCAAATCTAGTTTGGTCGTTTGCTGCTCTCAGTCACATGATCACATCAACAATCTCACAGTGACTATATATATTTTTAGTCATACAACTTTCGTTTTACAAAATTGTAGAAACAACGGAAAATTGAAATTTCGGCGATCGTATTCCCGCGACAACAATCTCAATCAAAGCCGTCAAGTTTACTCAAACGTCGATCGACAAATGGAACAGTTAAATCACCAAGTAACTCACCCGCTCCGAATCGAAACCCACCTAAAAATATTTCGACTCAGAAAGAGTAAATATGGACAAAATTGCCAACTACTCGAAATTCAGCTTCGTGAATGTAATAAGAATGTTAATTGAGGTTTTTTGTTTTTTGAGAGGGCGTTAATTGAGGTTAGGAGTATATTATTTGGGTTGCAGAATGTGAAAACATGGTTGAGAAGTTTGGGGAAGATGAACATTGGGTGGGTGGGGGTTGTTCGAGGTGGGTTTATTTTTAGGTTGGATATTTTAATGATTTAAGTGCAAACTTGTATATAATCTGCTTTTAATAATATGTGAAATTTGAGTTTTAAAAAAGTTATTATAAGGGTATTTAGGTAATTGTATATATATTATTTAGGTAATTAATTATTTCAATCAATTGCGAAGTTAATCGCACAATGACGAAGAAATATGACGTGTCACTTTTTAATTGGGTTCCTGTTATCAGGAAGTGTGAACCCCCTTCCTGATCATAGAAAAACCCTTCATTATTTATCGTTTTGTTTGAGTTTGATTTGTTTTTTACTTTGTTTTTACTTGGTTTATTTTAAAGGGGTGTACATTTTCTCTTCGTTATAAATTTTATCCATAAACAAGATTTTTTAGAACAAGATTTGAATGATTTTCCACCCTCTAATTCGAATTGTGAACCTATTAATTTAATTACTTAATTTCTCTTATATATCTTTATTTGTCAAATTTTGGAGTATATCGTTACAATTGCACTTACTTACACAAAATTTCATCCAAATTATAGCAAGAACACTATTATTTACGTCCAAATTATAGCAAGACCACTATTATTTACGTAAGTATAATCATAAGTTCAAGTGATAAAAAATCAGTGAGTGTTGTTAAATAAATAAATCCTCTACATATAACTTGAAAGTATCAAGAAAATCCCTCATTTATATATATTTTTAAAAGGCCCTTATTTATTATGATGAATAATAAAATGAAAAAAAAAAGACCCTCATTTATGATGAATTAATGAGTGTTGTTTTAGGGAGGCTAATAATTCATATATTACTTGTCGTTTGCTTTAGGCTGATATATTAGCGTCTCCTACCACGTGTCTATGTATTTTGGGTGATTTTAATGTTGTGACAGGAACACATAAGCGGAGTAGGAGCTCAGTGGTCACCTATAGAGCTTCTCTGGACTTCAGAGAGTTCTTGGATGAGTCGAATTTAGTTGATTTGGATACGGCTGGGGCCCAGTTCACCTGGGTGTCTCGGAGTGGTCCTCGTGGTTACACGGTTGCTCGGTTGGATAAAGTTCTAGCCAATCAGGGATTTTTGGATCTTTGGGCTGGTGTTGAGGTTATGGCTCTTCCTCGCCTCAAGTTAGATCATCATTCGTTGTTTCTTACAGTAAGATCAGATTGGGTTCATGTTATACGTCCCTTCAGATTTCTCAGTATGTGGTGCCAACACGATTCCTTTAGAACAGTTGTGGTTACTTCTTGGGCTCAGGCGTTGGATCATCCGAATCCCATGGTCCGGATTATGTGGAAGTTGAAGAGACTCAAGTCTGCTCTGCGGGTTTGGAACAAGACGGTCTTCAAGAATGTGTTCACTCAGATTGAGATGGCCACTCGACATCTTGCGGATATTCAACATCTTATCGAGTTGGAAGGGGACTCAAAGGCCAACTTTGCGGAGGAGATTCAGGCTCAGGTCGATCTGAACATACTGCTCTCTGTCAAACAAGAATTCTACACACAGAGGAACAGATTGCAGTGGCCAACTGATGGGGATAATAACACTCGCTTCTTCTATATCTCCCAATGTATTAAGAACTCCAGGGGTAGTATTGCATCGATGGTTGTTGATGGGGACCTCACCACGAACTTGGACACCATTAGTGCCCACATGGTTGCCTACTACTCTCAATTGTTCGATGATGATCCGTCTACGTCATTTGATGCCTTAATTCTGGATAATTTTATGAACACTGTGGTGACCACTGACCAAAATGAATTGTTGTTGAGTGTTCCCTCGACTGAAGAGATTTGGCGTGCAGTCTTTGAAATGGATGCTTCTAGCGCTCCGGGACTAGATGGTTTGGGGGATCCTTCTTTCAAAGTTGCTGGGAGCCTGGGACATTGTTGATCATGATGTGATAGTTACTGTCAAACACTATTTCACTAGCAGGCTTCTGCCACCTGAGCTAAATTCGTGCTTCATGACATTGATTCCTAAAACAGAGGGAGCCACTAGGGTGGAGGAGTTCAGACCGACTGTGATGGGTAATTTCATCTTCAAAGTCATGACTTGGGTTTTGTCGTCGAAACTGGGTACTTTCATCAGCGGTTGCCTTTCTACTTGTTGGGATATGAATCATAAGACAATTTCTAGTTGATGATAAGATGAGTTTTTATGGACAAAAGTATACTTGAATATATGTTAAATGTTGATTGATCTGTTATGGAAGTCGTCTTGTATAAGACAAGAACAGATCTTATTGAGATATAAAAGAATGATTACTTGATGTAATAGGTCTTACAAGATAGGCTTAAATGATTGTATAGAAACTTATGTGTTATGTTGTAATAGTCTTTAAGGTGACTAAACTGATATATAAAGTTTAATGTAAATGTAATAGATGAGTAGGAGTGTAGGACATAAGACTATCAAGACTGAAAACCAGACAAGAAGACTTGATCAGACCAGACAAGTTGGAAGACAGCCAAAAATATTATAAGTACATAATATGTGGAAGACAAGTTAAGTCAAGTCGTAAGGAATTAAAGTGAAGTCTTAAGAAGGAAGCTTGAAGTTGATTATAACTGAAGTAACTGAATAACCGTAAAAAATTAAAGAAGGATATCAAGAAACAGTTATGAAGTTTGTTGGAAGAAGTTATCAAGAAAAGTTGGTTAGGGTAACAAACTTTCTTGGTAAGTCACATCTATAAATAGGTGTTGATCTTCAAGTGTTAAAGACTACTGAAACTACAAGTATTTAAAGCAGAAAAGTCTTACGCATTCAAAACACTCTCAGAGGTAAAGAAAAATCGTATCAAAGAAGAAGCCCAGATTAGAAGATCGTAGACTTTTAGACTCGTTATAATCATAGAACTCAACTTTGGGACCAACACTACTTATCAGTTTGGATTTGTTCCGGGTAAGCGAATTCATACGTGTATTGCACTGGCCTCAGATGCCATTAATACCCTGGACTATCCGAGGATCCGTGGGTATATGGTACTGAAGGTGGACATGATTAAGGCATTCAACACGATCTCCTGACAGTTTTTGGAGGCGGTTTTGGCTGGGATGGGGTTCAGAGCAGACTTAATTCGTATAGTCCGGGAAGTTCTGGACTCAGCTAGGATATCGGTTCTCGTTAATGGGGAGCCGAAAGGTTACTTTTCATGTACGAGGGGTGTCCGTTAGGATGATCCTTTGTCTCATTTATTATTTTGTATTGCGGAGGAGGCTCTTGGAAGATGGATCGATTGAGAGACAGACAGAGGTAGACTCCAGCCCATTCGTAATGTCATCCCGCTACCTCTTCTACGCGGATGACATCATGATATTCTTCACGGCCACAGAGGCTAACGTCAGGAACCTGCACTCCATCTTGCAAGGGTATGGGAGACTGTTAGGTCAGATCTACAATCCTCCGAAGTTACATGGGGGTTCCAATCTTTTGCGGCAGTCCAAGGAAAGCGCATTTACAGCCAGTTTCAGATTCTGTCATAGCTAACTTTAGTAGGTGGAAGGGTAGCACTTTGTCCATTGTCGGCCGTCGTTGCCTGATTAACTCAATCATTACAGTCTCTTTGGTACATTCGATGATGGTCTACAAATGGTCCAGTTCTTTGCTACGTCAGGTGGAGTCGGCTATGAGGAACTTTCTTTGGAAGGGGGATGTGAACAACAAGAATGGGGTTTGTTCGGTTTCTTGGTAGCGGGTCTGTGCCCCTTTGGGGGAAGGAGGACTTGGGGTCTATCCGACTGGCGAATTCCTCATTTTTCTGTAAGCTAAGCGGGGATATTTTCAAAACAAATCGCTAGATACGGAGCTCCTGCATCGAAGGCGCTTCAATTCAGAGCACAAGCTGAGACATATGGTAGAGTCTCTTCTATTGAATCGAGTCTTCGTCCGCATGTTATAAGACTTAGAGATGGCTCGAGGTGGCTGATTGGCAGAGAATCTCGTGTCAGCTTTTGGCACGACAATTGGCTTGGTTATACTATTTTTGAGAGGATTGGTCTCCCTGACTAGTTCGCTTCTACACTCACTTCCACGGTTGAGGATATCTTCTATGATGATTGTTGGCACTTCCCGATGTGCTTTATCATGAGATTTACGGAGATTGTCAGGGATATCCTGCAAATCACGGTGCTTAGGGGACCTAACAAACGTATTTGGGAGGGCTCACTTTCAGGGGAACTCTCCTCCAACATGGCATTTGATTTACTCAGATCACCCGTGCCCGTGCTTGGTTGGACATCATGGATTTTGGGCACCTCCATGCCCATGTGTCGCTCCACTGCAATTTGGAGAGCGATTTGGGGCAAGCTGACCACGGCGAATTGGCTCTCGCCTTTAGGGATTCAGGGTCCGTCGATTTGTGTGCTGTGCCGCAGGGATTCTGAGTTGCTGATAGGGGTGTGCACCGGTCCAGAACCGGAATTTTAAAATTTTACGGACCGGAGACCGGACCGGACCTATTTATTATTATTTTTTTTTTTTTAAGTTTATGGAAGCAAGAACAAAATTGATGAATTATGAAAATTAAAGTGTTTGCTCTTCATTACGCCAATGTGAATTTTATTTACATTATTATTAATGATCTTTTGACCCTAAAACAAATTAAATATGTTTGTTAAATTATATATTTGCAAAAAATGTAATAGTTTTCAACACATTTTCACCAATTACTTGGTTTTGAAAAATAATTGAGAGTGCTTTAGTAAAAAAATTAAAAAAAATAATAATAAAAAAAATTCCGGTCCAAACCGGTCCGGACCGGAAGACCGGAATCTAACCGGTCGGTCCGGTTCCGGTCATTTTTCCGGTCCGGTTTTTTTTTAACACTCCTAGTTGCTGGACTATCTGCTTGCCCATTGTCCGTTCACATTGGAGATTTTGCGCAGCTTGACTCACATGTTTGGGGTCTCGATTCACACAGGGGCCAGCTTCCTAGACATCTTCCTTCAGGCCATTAGAGTTCGGTTGGATCAGCAGTCTGTGGAGTTGTGGAGAGCGGGCTTCATCACTGCTATTTGGGATGTTTGGACTCTGCTGAATAGGGTGATATTCGATGGGGTTTCACTCTCTGTTAGGAGATGTATGACTCAGATCATTTCAGGCATCAGGGAGGCCAACAACATAGCTAGGGGATATTCAGACGGCACGGTTCGGGATCTACTGATTGCTAGGGCTCTTGGTTTTTCGAGCAGACACAGTTCATCTCGGATTTGGTTCCCGCCTAATCCGGATTAGTACAAGGTTAACACGGATGATAATGTCTCTTCTTCCACGGGTAGTATGCATGCAGGGGCAGTTTTCAGGACCTTCAAGAGATTCTTCGTGGCTGCGGTCGCTACTAAGGTGGGTTGGGGCCTCCCTCTTGAGGATGAGTTGACAGCGGTACTTATGGCCATCAAGTATGCACATGATCAGGGATGACACTTTCTTTGGATTGAATCAGATTCGACACTCCCGATTGACACTTTTATGAGCATCAATCCCTCTATTCCTTGGTGTCTGCAACGCCTTTGAAGGCAGATCCACCCTCTTACACAAGATATGCACATCAGATACTCACACGTCTTTAGAGAGGCCAACCAGGCGGCGGATGTTGTGGCCAAGACTGACCTTAATTGTGTCTGGAGAGGCTACCCCCAGACTTTTTACGCTCATTTCTGCATAATTTATATACTGCTTTCTATAGACATTGACTTCTAGAGGAGTGTACCTTTTTCCTTAACTTGAGTTTTCTCGAGCAAAGTTTTAATGGCACTCCGGCCTCTGGCTCGCCCTGTGAGCTTATGGTCCTAGGTTTCTTTTCTTTTATATGATATACCTTTTATTGTCAATAATAAAATGAAAAAAAAAAGTCAGTGTTTTCATAATTAGATAGGCGGTACCAGACTTGACATCAATTGTTGAGTCGAGTTAAGTAGTATCAAATTCGAACTTGACTCGATTAAAAAACTCGAACTTGATCGAGCTTAATTTTTTTAACTCGAATTCGATTGGAGGAAAAAATCAAAATACTCGAGCTCGCCTCAACTTAACATCTTACATAACTCTAATTAAACATTTTATTTTATTTATATATAAATAACATATTAGAGGTAAATTTATAAAATTATGCGAGCTCGATCAGGCTCGCGAACGAGCCTACTATAGTTGAATTCGAGTCAATTAAATTCAAGTCAATTTTAAATTTGTCTCATATTTAACACTAATAGCTCGTGATCCGACTCAAATACTCCTATTCTCACAATAGCTTTTTAATACCAACCCATGATATTAGTTTTTTCAAAGTTTTCACTCTTTAATTTATTTTTTATCAAAAAATAAAGAATGATATCACAATATCAATCATAATCTCGAAGAATTAAAAGAAAATCGTATGGGCAATTGGGCAGTAATATTAAATGCTACAATATTTTTCCACTTATGACATAATTGATATGATTCAATGAAAATATGGTTAAATGAAATAAATTCATGAATAGAATGAAGATAGAAAATAAATATCAATTGTTATGATTGGTATGAAAGTATTGTATACAATTAGTTATATTATTACTATTATTATTAATTTTTGTTGTTGATAATATTATTATTAAATATTATAATAATATATATTATTATTAGTATATAAGAATTATTATTATTATTATTATTATTATTGAGTGTTTAATTATTTTTATAGTTAATAAATATTTTCATAATTATTACTCCATTTTTTATTATATGTATAATTATTTATTATTATTATATATTATTCATATATATATATATTATTATTTTTAAAATTTATTATTTTTATTATTTATTTTACAATTTTATTATTTACTTAATAATTATAATATTAATTTTTAATTTTTTTTAATTATTAATATTATTATTGTACAAAATAATAATAACATTCTTATAATAATAATAAGCTCATCTCTATTCTATTTGAAATAATCATTCATAATATAATAATATACCATGAAGTAAAAAATCATCAAGTCCATTACTAATTGATGAGTATTTTTTTTTTCACATACCCGATTTACATGAAAAATTATTGTACAAATTAAAAAAAAAAAAACTGTACAAATTAACTGAATAAATGAGTAAAAAAAGTTGTCATTTTTATTAAGAATGCAGATTTCCCTTCAATAAATGCAATTACAAACAACTGAACCCGTTTAATAATAAGAAAAAGATAATGAACCAATAATAAATTGCAAATTGGAGTCGGTTAAAGTACGACAACATTTCACAGCGAAATAGCTTAACTAAGCCGCCATTATTGCCTCTCGCTCTTCCTCTCAAGCATTCCTACAGCGCAAGAGTCTGTTTACTCTAAATCCCAATTCTTCCTATTCTGCAACTTGATCTATTAGTGGATCGACAATTTGATTAGTATTTTGTGTGTGCCAAGAACTGCATTCTCTTCCCCTCGATTTTATCGACAAGGTGAGTTGAAGAATTGGGCTCAATTTCCCTTTATTCCCCCGTCAACATTGATTTTTTGCCCGTATATTTTGAACTTTGGAGCGACAATGTTTATTCTTAACGTTTGGGGACCATTTTGATTTTCGTTCCTTTTCGAAGTTTTGATGAATCGTTGGGTGTTTTAAGTTGTTATAGTCATTGTATGAACAGCTTGTGATCAATGTTTATTTGTCCGTCCCCTTTTCAGTCTTTTCTGTGGATATACGTACTCTTCTGTTGGGGATTAGGGTTTTTCATGTTTCTGAGGAACTTGAGGAAACGTGTCCGTCTAATGTTCATCTGTCAAAGTTGTTCCAATCAGTGAAAAGAGAACTGGATTCAATTTTTGCGGTTTGTAATCATGTTCATTCGATTATTAGATTGTCATATCCCTCGGTTCTTGTTTATATCATGTCATTTTTATTAATTAATAATTAATGATAATAGTATAATTTTTGTTGTATTATTAGGCTTTCTTCTGGAGGAGAGCCTTATCTGGGCTTGAGCCTGGACTGGAAAATGGGGCCGATATACTACATACTGATAGCCTTGCCTTGTACAATTGGGGCAATAACACTAGCAATTCTTCACATTTACAAACATTTATTGAATTATACTGAGCCCACATATCAGAGATACATTGTTCGCATCATCTTTATGGTTCCGGTGAGTAAATTACTTTTCTTTGCTGGCCTCTCATTATCTGTTGCCCTGATGTCTGATTTAAATGCCTGGGGGCTTACTTTCTGATTCACGCGGTTGAATATTTCAGTTATCATTTTGTCACAGTAGAAGTCTTTTCATTACTCTTTTTGCAAATGCTGTCGCAGTATGCAAACTTTATTTCAATTTTAATTATTTTTCGTGCGCGCGCGTGTGTATGATGCATATTGTATGGATGCGTTACAGTGTGAAGTTTAAGCCTAGTTGCAATTTTCTTCAATTATATTCTAAGGACCCTGAGGAAAATAGTCTCAATTTACTAGTGTAGTCGAGTGATAGGTTTGTTATACTTACACATTTGGTAAGTGGATATACGAGTGTTATAATGGACTGGCAAAGCTGGTTATTAACGGTAGCTAGATATTATTTTCCTGTTTGACGTCTACACTCCATTTTGATCTACTTTCTATACTAATCACCAACTGCTAGAGTAATTGCAAGTTAAAGAGTCATGGAGGAAATGGGTCAGAAAACTTAAAAGACTCTCGTCTCATTTTATAATTGCTAGTTTGCTACAAATGACTAGATAACCACTTAAAAGATTAGATGGTACTACAATTTTTGGGCCGTTCATGTGTGACAATAATGTGAAGGGCTTGGAGCTGTGAACAATGGCTTTAAATTCTTAGAGAACCAAACTGCAAGAATTGCTGTTCAAGGCATATAGACTGTTCCATGCTTAAGGGAGAAAAGTGGAGGTGTATGGCGGATATGACTTATTTATATAGCTGGCATCCTGGCAGTTGCATTTGTATTAGAAAAGGCAGGAGTCTTTCTAGCTTTAGTTTAAAGGTGTTTCCTGACAGAGCTGCTTCCGTTTCTTATTTTTCTTTAGTGATACTTTTGGGTCTCTTTCAGCCTTTCATTGCTCTGTTCCTCTTCTGATTGAAGTATTGGAGGAATTTTTTTTGCTTTTTTCAGACGGCATATGTACTGTGTAACTTTTCTGATAGATATAGATCCTTTTTTGCTGTATGTATGCATTGCCATCCACTTTCACATGACTACATGTATGCTGTATACTTAATGGAGAAATAAGTGTGTACTCCACTGTCTGGTAAGTTGACAAAAGAGGACTATATGAGTTTTGGGAGATTAAAAGATTGAAGTTGCAAAGTTGTATTTAATAGATAATGAAGAATGCCAATGGCTGTTCTTGGGCACGCTATCCCAGACTAGTTGAAGCGGAAGAAATTGGAGGAGGTGGCAGTGAAAAGAAGAATGAGGGAAACAAAGTGCACCCTTGTAAGCACATGGCAGATTCACGAGCAAACACTTATAGGTCTTATGAAAATAAACTTTACATATGTAGACATACTGACAAATGCAGTAGTGATTGGGTTAGCAACTTTAATGTGTGCTAACTGGGATTGCTATCAAGTATAACATCCTTTCTTAACTAAATAAAGACCCTATCTCTACGAGTGCTAAGTAATAATTAATAAACTTAGTTGCCCCAAAGTCTAGAACATAATTTATCATTCAATTTCTGAAAATTGTAGTGTAAATTATATTAAATTCCATGTTTAATATCAGATTCATCAATGCCCATATTAGTGTAATATCTATTTTGTCTGTCCTATGGAAGAAAAAAAAAACCCGGAATGAGATTGCAGATGGAACTGCACATATTTTTCATGCTTAAGTCTTCTTGTAGGCATGTTCTGACCATTTTTGTAATTGATTTTTTAACAGGTTTATGCATTGATGTCTTTCTTGTCTCTCGTATTTGATGGAAGCACAATTTACTTCAATTCAATCAGAGAAATGTAAGTATGGTTATTGCATTTTACTTGAATTTTGTCACAATTTGAGTAATATAGTATAAATCATAAATGCTCTATGCTGCTCCTTTTTTCTAAGCGATTTTGACAATTTAGTCTCTATCATCAAGAGGGTGAAGAGGTGTGTGATTGCATAAAATTTTGATCTGCATGTTTTTTGTATTTGTGAAAAGATAGTTTCACTCTCCTTCCTCTTGGACTACACAGTGAATGGGTGAACTTGGACTAGCAAACTTATTTTATCAACTTGAAAGAACAGTATGGAGATGATCACTGAACTGTTTGTTGAAGAAGGCTGACTTTGTATTTACTTTTTGAGGAAAGTAGTACTGCAATTAACTACAGTATATTACTTAAAATATTTTCAACTATTCGTTAGTATCACATGGTATCCTGTAACATTTTCCCAAACTACTTAGTTGGTAACTTCCTGTCATATATATTTCTTTATTTTTCCTTTGGCTTGCATTAAGTCATTATCCACTAGTCGACACTCAATATATATATATATATATATCCCTACTTTCAAGGTATTAACACAACTGAAATGAAATTATACGTCTTGCTTTGATCTTCTTTACCTTTTAATGTAAACATGACTTTATTGATGTCTTTCGTTAGTTTAAGGATGATGTTATGTATGCATTAAGCGATGCATTTTTGTGGAATATAAATAAATAGTTGTGCATACCTTTCATGGCACGACACAATGCTGTTTATTGTATATTCAACTTCTATTCTTTCTATATTTCCTTGATTCATTCTTCAATCAAAATGATTAGTTCACTATGCTGTTTTAGCTGTTGCTTGATTGTATTTATTTTTTGGGTTAATTGCAAATTAAATCACCACCTTTTCTTGGATTGCAATTTAATCTAAACTTTTGAATAATTGCAAATAAAATCACCACCTTTAAATATTGTTGCAAGTTAGACTTATAGACAATCTTATTTGTATCCGAATTTAACGTTTCGAGATTAGATCGAAATAAAAAATAATTTTGTTTCATTAAGGAAATGTCACATCAGCTAGCCACGTTAGATTTGGGCACACATTAGGCTATCTAGGAGTTTAAATTGCAACAATTTTTAAAGGTGGTGATTTTATTTGCAATTATTCAAAAGTTTAGATTAAATTGCAATCCAAGGAAAGGTGGTGATTTTATTTGCAATTAACCCTTATTTTTTTGTTTCATGAAATTGATTATTCTTAATTTTATTACTTGTTTTGCAGATATGAAGCTTGGGTCATCTATAATTTCTTATCACTGTGCCTGGCATGGGTAGGTGGTCCAGGAGCTGTTGTTGTAAGTCTGTCTGGAAAATTTATGAAGCCAAATTGGTGCTTGATGACATGTTGCTTCCCCCCACTTCCCTTGGATGGGTAAGTACTTTATACTTGAAACTAATGGTGATATGCACTTTATTTAATCGTCCTTTAGAAGGTTTGCAGGTTTTGTGGATCATCATCTATGTTCTCTCTATATTAAGTTTCTTTCAGATTATGGTGTTCTTGAACAGATAAATGGATGATGCATCTCTATTTTTCTGTAAGGCCTGTGAGAGTAGGTGCATATGGCTACATGCCCAAGTAGATATTGGATTACTTGACTCAAATCTTTCAATTTTTCTTCATGTTATATCATTTTATCAAATGATAGGAATTTTCAAAGGTGTCTATGGTGTGAAATAGGAATTGATCCTTAAATTTTTTCAAAGTGCACCGTATAGTGTGTCTTAATCTGATTTACAACTTTCTTTTGATTGTTTTGGGTGGTTAGAATAATTTGCTGGTCCATGAAACTTTATCTTCCTTGTTTGTTATGAGTTCAGTTTTTTTTGGTTACATGTGCTTTTTTTATTACTCAACCTTTATGAATGAGTTCTTGAGGTGAATGCGTAAGTGGGTTGATGTATTCTTGCTGTTATTTGGCTTCTCAGTTCTCGCTGATAATTTTTTTTCAATGTCTAGTTTAGGCTGTATTTTTTTTATAACATTCAAATTTATTTTGGAATATAAAGTGGATTCAAATGACTTAACTTCTGTTGGTGAGGATGGCTCGTTCACTTCTCGTAGATTGTTGGTTAAGTACTAAATGTGAATATTGCACCTCCTAAGTTGGTTTTGATTAACTTATGGTTGATGATGCTATACAGGCGCTTCATACGACGGTGCAAACAAGGGTGTCTGCAGTTTGTGATCCTGAAGCCCATTTTGGTTGTAGTTACTTTAGTACTGTATGCAAAAGGGAAATATGAAGATGGAAATTTCAACCCGATGCAGTCATATCTCTACCTAACCATTATCTATACAATCTCGTATTCAATGGCACTTTATGCATTGGCCTTGTTTTATATGGCTTGTAGAGATTTGCTTCAGCCATTCAATCCGGTTCCCAAGTTTATCATAATCAAATCCGTAGTGTTTCTTACATACTGGCAGGTATTGCATTAATGATTTATCTTTTATCTGAGGTTGAAAGTTCTTTGTTTGATGACAATTTACTGTCTGTAATGGCAATTAGCATAAAGAAAAAAAAAAATGTAATAGTCTGATTTGGTACTTCCTCATGCTTGATGACTAAACATCATGTGCTGAGAACTCTTACATTTGTTTTTTAACTTTTGTTTTGCAGGGTGTTTTGGTTTTCCTGGCTGCCAAGAGTGAATACATAGGAGATACTAAAGAAGCAGCAAAGTTTCAAAATTTCATAATCTGTGTCGAGATGCTTATTGCTGCTATCGGGCATCTTTATGCCTTTCCCTATAGAGAGTATGCTGGTGCAAATATTGGTGCAAACCGTGGATTCACTGCAAGCCTTGCACACGCTGTGAAGTTGAACGACTTTTACCATGATACAGTTCACCAGGTAACAGGTTGCAAATTAATAGTGGGTGAATAACATTTACCGTCCTCAAGGTTTGGCCAAATTATGATTATAAATTTCAAGTAATCCATTTAAACAGACAAATTTCTACATACAACATTACAACCCCCTCAAGATCAGAAGATGATATAATAGTATAATCATGTATCTCAGACTAAATTTGGGTGCTTTAATTGCATTTTGTCAACTTAAAATGTTTAAGGGTTTTTCTTTTTTGGTCCGATTTTTTGAAAGGAAAGCTGCCAAAGATTAGTCTGGAAAAATGCATTTGTAGCTTACATCAATACATCAAAATTTGGTTGTAGTTTCCATAATCTTTGGGGTCATTTAATGGATTCCATTTCATGTTTTCATAATTCAAGTATTCTCACTGCATATTCACTTTCACAGTTTGCACCAACCTACCATGACTATGTGCTCTACAATCCTAGTGAGGGTGACGATGTATCAAGGAAGTACAGGGCCCGAACTTTTGTCCCAACGGGCCCTGAGATGGATTCAGCTAGAAGAAGCAAAAATATGGCTGGGAATAAGTTGGACGACATACAGTTAATCAGTTTATCATCTTCAGAAAGTGCAACTCCTCAACATTCAAGTGCTACAAAAGATACCATTAATTTAGAGGCTGTGAACACATCAGTGCTCATGGATGCAACGGATGCTGTTGATGTGCCTTATGATATTACCCTCATTGACATAGATATGACAAACTATCCAGCAGAAGTGCCTGCAGCTAATGAAGATGGTACAAGGTGACGTTTGTGGAGCATCTATGGACATTCTGTATGTTCCCTTTTCTTTTGCATTAGATATTCATTCTCCGTCACTAGAATGACTGATATTTGTATTTGTAAATATACTTCGGAACATGTTTGCTGTTTTCTTATAGTAAACTGGGAGTTAATTGTTGAGTTTGATCATTCTTCCATTGTTATGACATTTGTGTGGTAGTGCAGAAACTATTCTTGGTGTGCCCATGTATTGATTGAACATGAGGGTCATTAATTGTGCATGCAGGGGTTTTGAATTGTTTGATATGGCAAATACTTGTGTGTGAGAACATCTTTTTAATAGATGATGGGTAAAAAAAATCATTTTTTTTGTTATGAAAGTGGGTAGTTTCCATATTCTCCTACTGAATATTCATCGCTTTTTTTCGGTCCGGGTGGGCTGTTGCAAAGGTTGAAGGGTAGGAAAAATAGGGGTAAAATGGGTAATTAAGGTTGGGTGTATTCATCATTTTTAAAAGAATACAAAATTAACAAAATCATGGGTGTAAGTATTCTCAGTAATTTTCAAATTCCTCTTACACACTAACTCATACCATTGGTCTGTAGTCTTGTGGCTCTAACTAATTTTTATTAGAAACCAAAATTAAGAGTATTTGATTGGATAAATGAATCAGATAAGAAACAAGTGAGTAGTGTAGTTAATTTGGTAGGAAGAAGATAGAGAAGTGGAATGAGTATGAAATGGAAGATGCGGCCTATCCTCCGCCGACATGAATCTTTTATTTGAAGATTAGTCTTTTTTTTTTTTGAAGTAATTATTTATTCTTTTATGAAATCAACGATTACTCATATCTTCTTCGTTAATACTCCCTCCATTTTTTAATAAATGTCACTTTGACTTTTTAACTAATTTTAAAATAAGTGTCATTTTAGAGTTTTTTCTTTAATTTTAACTATTTTACCCTTATTCATTTACCATAAATATATTTCATAAATAAATTCCATAAAAATTGCTTATACCAAAATGTTTGATTTATGAATACTAGCTACATTCTTGACTACATTCTTTATCAAACAAAATTTCTATATTAAAATTAGTTATAGTTAATGAAGGGTAGTATAGGCCACAATTTATAATCTTAATTTGTTGAAAAAAGCTAAAATGACACTTATTAAAAAGTGGAGGGAGTATAAAATATGTTTAGAATGGACCAGTCACGCTCAGTAATTATGTTAAATTAAAAAGTGGCATGAATTATTCAAATTAAGGAGCTAGTATTAGTGCATGGTTCAAGGTAATTTCTTAATTTAATGTAATATATGGCGTGGCATGCCTAAAACAATCGTAATCAAGGCGAATTATCCTCTTAATTTTTGCATTAAAGAAATAAAAAAAGTGATTAACATACTACTCCATTTTGGACTAAATAATTTTTGTAGAAGAAAATCTAGTGTCCACGTGTTAAAAGGTCGCCAAAAGAGACATTTAAAAGAGACGGCGGGCGTAGGCAGTGTGGTCGTTGAAGCAAAATAAATAGAGAGAGGCGCAGAAGAAGTTCCACCATCATAAAAGCCCTCTCTCTCTCTTTCTTTCTCTCTCTCTCTCTCTCATCGATGGCATTCAACTATGGTGAAATATGGCCTGCAGGATACAAAGAGCAGCTTGAGAAAAGGCAGCTGTTCTTGAGAAGCTACCAGTTTTCCAGAAAACAAAGCGTAGGTGAGAGAATCAAGAAATCACTTTTCAGAGTGAAAAAAGTGATCTTAATTCGACTCAAATCAGCAAGAAAAATGTTCTGCTTCAAAATCAGGATCACTGGCTTTTTTGTCAACAACAGCAGCAGGAGGAGAAGAAGAAGATCTAATTTACCACGTCATAATTATTGTCGCCTCGGTTCTTCAAATCCTATTTCTTCATGCTTCTGCTAGCACTTTATTTTTTTCCTATTTCTACATTTTATTTATTATTATTATTATTCCATTTGGATTCTTCTTACTGCACCTTCAATTTGGTTATGTACTTGCACGCCCACTACACTAATTTGTCACTAATGTGTATACTTTAGGCTGATTCATTAATCTTAGATTGCAAAATCTATCTTCACGCAAATTCTATAATGCTTTATTTTTGTTTATCTTCCATTTTGTATGGTAGAAGCAAATTTAATTTAGGGATGTTTTTTTGTGATTTAGATGAAATTAATCATCTCAAGTCAATACACTCGTGCTTATTTGACCATCAAATAAGTATAATTCCATTTTAGGGTTTTTTTTTTTTTTTAATTTTAAAAAGTGGTCTCCAGAAGAAAGTTTATTTGACCATCAAATTAATAAGTTACAATTCCTGAAATGAAAGCGCAATAAGAAGAACTGATGACTTATTGAAAGATATACTAATAATTATTTATGGGTGTGCTCTTTAATTTCCACACCCATATTCATATACAGTAGGTAGGTGTGAATTGTGTTAAATAAATGTTAGTGTGACAGTAATACAGATCACACTATTCTCGAATTTAGCACCTTTTTAGGTGAAGAGAGAGAGAGAGAGAGAGAGAGAGAGAGAGAGAGAGAGAGAGAGAGAGTATTAACTTTGAATCTAAAAATAGAAGCTGGCTGGAGGACCTGAATTTGCATAGGGCCTTTCACAAAAAAGTCAATTATTCAAATCTCAAAATGTGAATATAAAGTATGTAAACCGTGACTCCGAACCTCATACCCATCTTACTTTACATTTTACAACTCTTCAAAAACAAGTCATATAGAAGAAGTATATACAAAATCGTAATATATGCATAGAATTTGTGTAATCACACACGTACTCATTGCTCTTCAAAAAAAAAAAAAAAAAAAAAAAAATACTCTCCAAGTACTATAAAATTCACTTTAGATTTTATAGATAAATTAAGAAAAATCAATAAATCTAATCAAATTTTGGACCATGTGCTTATTTTACTCATATTAAGTTAATTTTTCTTTTTTAAAGTCTCGGGTATTCGGATTAAGTCCGACTAATTTCGGGGGATCAATCCTACCGTCCACTTACGGGGTCCTGTTTAAAGTCAGAGTTTTGCGCTCTGTATGAACATGTCCCCATAGAAATTGTTTGCACCTTAGAAATTTCGAATCTAAGACTTAGAGAGGAAACTACTCTTAAGTTAAATTGATTGTTAATTTGCCAATTAAGCATTTTTCTTACTTTTTTTTTTTACTTGAACAAAGGAGAAAATGTGACTATACTTAGAGATGTTTGAAAATATATATATATATATATATATATATATATATATATTTGAAGTCAGGAAAGTATTAATTAATTCCAATTTCATTAGTTTTATTATATACTCCGTAGAACATATTGTGGTGTGGTTAAAAACTTGTGCACGCCAACCAGTGACAGAGCCAGAACTTAACCGATGGGGGCCCAATTATGAATAATAAATTTCGCTTTTAATATTATATAAGTTTGAAACATATACAGTAATATATTACTAATGAATCAAATAGAGTTTTAATATGTTTCAATAAAAGTTTCATTATTTCCGTTCATTACCTACAAATTAATGTTTATACAGTCTATACGCGAACTTCTTTTAATTTTTATATTTTAAATTGTTATATACTTCACTCGTTTTATATTGATTGACACTATTAGTCTTAATTCTTGTTTTAAAAATTTGTCATTTTAGCTATTTTTAACACGTTTGTCCCTAAATTACTCATATGCAAATTTCTATAATTTTTATTTTAATACTTTTTTCATTTCTCTTTCTTGATAATTGAAATAAGTCATTTCACACTCTTATATTTTCCTTCATTTTTCTCTCAATCTTTAATGATAATGAAAGGTAAATTTATAAAAAAAATGTTATTTAATTATATACAAAACAAGTACTACATTATAAGGAAAATAATAATTGCACTACTAATATTTTACTAATTCACTTAAAAATTGTTATATGATTATTAAATATAATTAATTATAATTAAAATTATTTTTTATTTTATTTTTTAATATTTTTAAAAAAATTATTTAAAAAAATTTATAAAATGGGTGGGGGGCCCAGTGGCCCTGGGCCCTCTCTCCCTTCGTCCCTGACGCCAACCTTGTTTTAATTTTATGATATTTTGGGTGATTTATTAATTATATTTATTACATTTAGAAGATATAAGAAGTAAACTAAAGATGGATGAGGATTTATATAAACTGCATAATTTAAGAATGAAAGAATATACTAGTTTAGTTTATGGTACTTTAGTTTTGCATGTAAAGACAAAATATTACTAACAACTAAGAAAATTTATTAAATAAGGTGTGACTTTTTTTTTTTTTTTTACCTAATTAGCAATAGGTTTCAGAAATAGAACTATTACATCCTAAGTTCCTAACACAAATTGATAAAATAAATACCACTCGAAATCAAGGAAATCGGATTAGGCTGCCGCTTAACTTGGCAACCACTGTGATTGACTAATTAATCGCCGAGGCTTGTAGGAAAAGGAAATTGGAGTATAAAAATAGAAGAAAAATGTTTGAAAAATTGTTACTTTGTGTGTGTAACAAACATACATATAAATCCAGCTAATAAAATTAGTTTATGAATTAGTTTGACTTTTTAAGAAAGTAAATTAGTAGAACAGGGTCAGCATATATTATGATCAGTAAAATGCAAGAAAGTGTTCGTTCCCTTACTTTGACTTTAAATAAAGCATTACCTTTAAATTCACATTAATTTTGGATAATACTAATAAGAAGAAGACAACAACTAGGAGTGAAAATTAAATAAAGTTCCTACATATCTATATTTAATTTTTTTTTTTTGGGGCTCCATTCGGTCAAAATATCAACCAAGTTTAAACATAGACTTATTGTGTTTGATAAAACCTACATTTGTGAAACTGATAAAATCTAAAGCTGGACACTAAAAAACAATTGAGATAAGTGTAAAAATATATAATTATTCCTCCGCGATTCCATTTAAAATTTGATTAATAGTATAATAAAATCAAATATAAATAACAATCAAAGTCAATTAAATTTAAAATTTGAATAATACTAGTAATAAATTCGGATTCAACTTAACAATGTTTATATATACCCTAAGGAAAGCTATAGGGAAAAAATATATTTTATTTCCGTTAATTTAGTTATATATTAAAGTACAAATTTTTGCCGTTACTCCAAAATTAGACATATAATTTGTGTAATTATTTTCATACTATATACAGTTTACCGTTATTAAAGTCAGAGTACAACATGCATGTTAATGTTCTTCTACTGAGATGTACGGAGTATACAATAATAATGTCAATATATAAATGTGCGGTTAAATATAAAAAAATGGTAGAGATGTGAAATCCTAACGAAAAGTTTATAAGCCCAATTAATGCCCAATTCAGTTTACCATTTTACACAGTAATTTATAATTATAATAATAATAATAATTTCCAAATAATATTATGATTTTCAATTATATAATAACCTACAAAGCTAGAAGGGGGTTTACAAATCTACTGTTTTTCGTATCGTCACTGTCAAGAGTATACGATTCCACTCCATTTGAAATTTATTTCACTGTACAAATACAACTTCATATTGCATAATTTTGAACGCCACTATATTTTATTTGAGTACCCCTAGGTTTTAAAATCTATATTTTGAACGCCAAATATGTTATTACAGTATATAATTTTCTATTTTGAACTCCACTATATTTTATTTTATTTGACTAACTTCTAGATTTTACTGTTACATTATCATTAGTTAAGTACCCCTAATACTCAAGTGATATAATACAATTTTCTTTACAGTTAAAAAAAAAACAATATATGATTTTAGTGATTAAAAAGAAAATATACATTAATTAATTCATGCCGAAACTCAGAACATCTGCAAAGGATGTTAAAGAAAATTATACAGTACGATTTATTACCTCAAGTATTAAATTAGAATACTGTATGTTTATACATGATTTTTTAAAAGTAAGGACAGACTAATCTCGGAAACCAATCCCACCGTCCACTTGTACGGGGTTTCGTTTAAAATCAGAGTTTTGTACTCTATATGGACTAACTTATAAAAATTATTTACACTTTACAGAGTTGGAATCTAAAACCTAAAAGAGGAGCCCACCCCAAATCTATACACCCTAGGCGAACTCCTTGAGATTATGTGAATACATGATTTAGTTACAGCCTGCATTTACATATTAAATGCGATATAGTGGAAATTAAGGTTGGTTCACGGTTTAAGAAAATTGTCATTTAATTTTGGACTAGTGACACAACAATACATGAAAGCCTGCTAACTCTCATTACTAGTGGGCACCATTGGTCCTGTTTTAGTTTTTTTAATTTTCTAGAGCGGTCCAGTTTTATAGTATTTAATTTGCCCAAATTAGATACAATGGCCTTCATCTTAAATAACTCCAATTTTCATTTTGTAATGTAATTAATTGCAAATTAAAGCTTTAAAATTATATATACATTATATTCAAATAATGTTTATTTTATACGATAAACGTAAATTAATTTATGCAATATGCAGTACATTATATTGTAAAATTAATTTTTTACAAGTTGACATCATGGGAATTGTGATTTTGGACTCTACTACTTATCAGCCCTGAATATATATATTTTAAATAATGTATACCTTATTTAATGTGAAGTTGACAGGCAGCATTACAAGTTGCATCACTAGAAACTTGTACATAATTAATTGTTGGAATGTGACTCAAGAGAATTTGTGTCGTGGAGGTAGGCCTATTTCGCCATTCTTTGGATCAATCGCATTGCTGCCCTCTACTCTACAACGACACACCCCAACACTGCATATTCCACATTTTTTTACCATCCGAATGTTCTATTACATAAAAATATAATTAATAAAAAAAAATCTAAATTAGCCATAAATCTCAATTTTTTACTTTTTAATTTTCCTTTCCCCTACTCTTTTTCTATTTTTAATTTTTTTTTTCCAAATTTTTTTTCTTAATTTTTTTTTCCTTTTCCTTTTTTATTTTAAATTTTCCTACCTTTCTTTTACATTTTTTGCATGTGTATTTTTTAAATTTTAATACAATATAATATTATAGGCATGATTTTATTATAGTCGATCGGCAGTGCACTTGAATTTCAATTTTAATTTGATGAGTAAAGGACCTGCCGAAAATTCATGCCGATCGGCGGGTGACCCAACCACCACCATGCCCGACCACCCCCTTGACGGCGACGGCGGCGCTTCCGTCCCGGCCGCTGAAGCCCAAGACTCATATTCGAATCGCAATCGCGATTCTTCACTTCCATGACAATCGACATCATCTTCCATCTCGACAACGATCCATGGCGGCCGAAATTCTCTTCTCATTTCGACCACCGACGCAACTGCTTCAATCAATCTCCCTTGTGTTCGCGATCCAGGAGCTTCTTCGGCATCAATGACTCTCGCCTGCAACACTCGGATCGACGCCGCCTCTCTCTCGTCGTTCATCTCTGCCTAAATCGAAGCTATATTGCTTTGTCCGTCTTCTTCATCATGCTACTGTGCATCCTCTTTCTCCGGCTGACGGCAGTCCGACGGAGGAATGTGAGTATGTTGCCGATGGATCTCTAATCGGCCGACACTCAAAGTCGGTGACCTTGCTGATGAAATCTCAAACGACGACTGCTGACCTAGGGTGCCCTCCCATTGGGCTAGGGTTCCCTTCAATTGGGTTTGGTAATGTGCACCCCTATTTTCTTCAGTACACCCCGATTTACACTCCATCCACTTTTTTTTTTATGGTACTATTAGTTATTGGTACTGGTATTACTATTTATTGATTGTAGTATTACTATTAATATACAAATGAATTAAAATTAATGATTACTGATTACGGTATTATTAATTATTAATTGTGGTATTACTGGTTATTGTTTGTGGTATTACTGATTGTGTGAAATTATTTATTATTGTTTAAGACATTACTGATTATTATTATTTTTTATGGTATTACATATTATTGATTATGGTATTACTTAATATAATTAGATTTGTGGAATTATTTATTATTGTATAAGATATTACTGATCAATGTTCATGATATTACTAATTACTGTTCATTGTATTACTGATAATTGTTTTTGGTATTACTGAATATAATTGGATGTGTGAAATTATTTGTTATTGTATAAAATTTTATTGATTAATATTAATGGTATTACCGATTACTGTTCGTGGTATTACTAATAATTGATTTTAGTATTATTTAATATAATTAGATATGTGTAATTATTTGTTATTGTATAAGATATTGGAGTACTAATTATTTTTAATGATATTAGTGTATTACTGATTATTACTTATTGTATTATTGAGTATAATAAAATTATACATATAATATTATTTTGTATTAAAATTTTAAAAAATACTAATGAAAAAAATGAAGAAATAAAAAAATTTGAATAAAAACTGAAAATGGGAAGAAAAATTAAAAAGAAAAAAAAATTGAGATTTGTGCCTTATTTTGATAGATTTTTTAAATTATGTTTTTACGATTTTCTTTTTCTAAAATATGAGTGATTTAGTGGTGAATCGACGGTAACTCGACAATGACTCGACTACATATTGTAAATGTATAAATTATGGTTGATTTTATTATTATATTTTGTGTAAATTAATAAAAAGATAATATAGTATTTTAAATGTAATTATTAAAAAAAAAAATTGGGGGTGAACTCATAAAATGAGTGGGTGCAGAGAATTGTGGTAAAAAAAATTAGGGGTGAACTTATAAAATTAGCGGGTGTAGAGAACCGTTGTTAAAAAGAAATGATTTGGGGTGAACTCATAAAATGAGCGGGTGCAGATAACTGTAGTATAAATATGATTTGGGGGTGAACTCATAAAATGAGCAGGTGCATATAACTACATATAACTGTAGTAAAAAAATATTTGGGGGTGAACTCATAAAATGAGCGGGGTGCAGATAACTATGGTAAAAAAATAATTTGGGGGCGAACTTATAAAATGAGCGGGTGTAGATAATTGTTGTAAAAAAGAAATGATTTGGGGGTGAACTCATAAAATGAGTGGGATAACTGTAGTAAAAATATAATTTAGGGGTGAACTCATTAAATTAATGGGTGCACATAAAATATAAATAAAAAATTAAAATTAAAACTAGGGGGTACGGTGCACTAGGGGTACGTAAGTGTGACCCTATGTGAATATTGTGAGAATGAAGTTTATGATTTTTTTTTCTTCGAATTGTGCAAACAATTGTGGACAAATGAATAAAAAAGTGTGTAAACAATTGTAAGACGGATGAGTAGTGTCTTCAATGAACCGATGACTTAGGATAGACTACACTATAAACAAAAGAAAATGAAATAAATCAAAGGGGGAATGAAACATAGACACTACTAAAATTAAGTTTATAATAAAGCAAATGTAACCAAGAAAAATAAAGTGAAAATCAGTGTGGATGGGGCTTTCTTTGGAGAGTCCGCTCAAACTGAGATTGGAATGGTAGCAAGGGGAGGTATGGGGAATTTGTGAAGGTCAAAATGTTACTATTTTCAGGTCTTATAGAGGTAGATGAAGGGGAGGCGATCGGTTTCTTGGTGGCTCTTTCCTGGGCGAAGGACCTCAATTGGGATGACGTGATCATAGAAGGAGATGCGAAAAGGTTGGTGGATGCAATCAACTCAAATTCCATCAATAATTCAGTGTTCGGAGATTATGTTACGGCTTGCAAACTCCTATTAAACTCTTTTAATAATTCTAATGTTTGTTTCGTTAAAAGGGGTGTCAATGATATGACACATGAATTCGCTCGAGCTTCCCATTTCTATGGGAGCTCCCACAGGTGAAATGATCCTCTGATCTTTGTGGATGAACTTTCTGTTATAAACTATCATTGCAACAATAATACGTAATCTGCTTTAGTGTAGAAAAATAAATAAATAAAGCAAATGTAACCAAGAAAAATAAAGTGAAAGAGCAATATACCTTAAAATTAAATAGAAGAAATTGGTATATGGGCAGGGGAGGGCACCTCACATGAGAAGCCACGCCAATCAGTCTTGGCCGTTGCTAACATTTTTTATACTTATTTGTCTCTCTTCACAGCTTATATATATATGCATTGCTGGCCCCCCTTCATTTCTCCATATTGTAGTCCACTTACACTAATATTATACTAGTAGGCCATGTTTGATAGCAAAGATGTTAAACTAAGATTAGGATGATATCTAAACTTAATACATTTTAAAGCATAATCTACCTTTAATCTAAGTTATCAAACAATCAATAAAAATGAGATGGAGTTAATCTAGATTTAATTTAAGCTATCAAACATGGCCGTAGTAACTGTGATAATTTGAAGTTAATCAAGTTTAGCCTAGGCTTGGTATTATAATGAAAAGGCTGTAATTTTCAATATGGACAATTTTGACCAAATATTATTCCTCTCGTAGATTAGGTTAGAAATTAATCCAATCTAATCTCTGTTGAATACACATAATTAGGTAGGTAGACCCGTGTCTTGTTCTAATTCTCTCCAACAAGTGATTAATTAATCCAAGTTTTTAATACAAATATCAATCATTGCTTGCACATGTCTTACATATTCTCCTTTATCCTCCAATTATATGATCAAATTATCGAATCAAGTCGGTAGCCACTTGTGGATATATACATCTACATTTTAAAATTCAACAAAAATACAATTAGTAGTCGAATAAACTCTTTTAAAATGCAATGTATTGGTGTATAGTATATGATGTTATTATCAGCCATGTGTTGAAGGAAAATTTCACTATATATATGCAAAAGTGATTCTCCATGTGCAAACTTATTCATACCCTGGAGTACTATATATACATAAACTAACTCTGTATTTCAAACATAAAGTGATCTATAATGCTGATGAAAACATATTTTCAAGGTGGAGGATACAAGAAGCTTTCTAGTTGTAGTGATGAAAAGGAAAAGGAAAAGGAAAAGGGATGTAGAAGGAGGAGGATGTGGTTGAAGAAGGTGAATGGAAGAGTGAAAGGGGTGAAGCTGGAATGCTCTAGAAGGAAGTTGAAGGCATTTTCTCTCATGTACTTGTTGTCAAGAAAGATTGGTCGGAAATACATGGAGTTTGTCGAAAGAATGAGCATGGATGAAGCTTGTCGTCGTCCCTCTATTGTCTTCTCTTGTTACTGGGGCCTTCCCGTTCTCTCTCATTAATCACTAGTATTTCATTTCTTTATAGTTGGCCTTATTCATTATAAATTTGATGTTAGTAGTGTTATGTTACTTGCTAATTTAATCATTTCTTGATTTATACAGTATATATTGTTTGGGAAAGGGCTCTTTGCAACTTCAATTGATCATTACACGCTGTTTCTTTAACAACAAATGTACCAAATCACATATAACTAGAAGCATCTTTCTTTACATAAAAGTGCATGAATATTTATCCATAATTCTTGAAAAAATAAAAGACATATTCAGGGTCGGTGTCTGAGAATCACAAAAGTTGTAAAAGGAGGCAAGTTAAAAAAAGAAGTGTTTCTGTCCCTTCCAAGAGCAATCGCAAACACACCCTAGCTAGTGTGTTTCAGAAATATTTCGAAATTCTCAAAGAAAATATGTTTGTCCTGTTGAAGAAGATTACTCCAATAGTTCCATTATGATTTGTTGTAATTTCTTCCTTTGATTTGTTTTCGATAATATATATCCATTAATCAATTTTGAAACCCGCAAAGTACGTATCATAATTTGCAAAAAGTAGAGCATGAAACATCATGCATACTATAAACTAAACTAGACGAAAAGTTTATAAAATGCGCCACCACTTAACTGACTATCCTTTTTCTATTACAGACTGGTCGGGGGTGTAATCAAACCCAATTACGAGCTATTTGAAACTAATATACGTACGTCATGTTTGAGTTCATTTAATAAAGTTCATAACTCAAAGATAAGTTTGTATACATAATTTGACTTTAATTTAAAAAAATTTCACTACATAATTAAATGAAATCATGATCAAATTTACTCCAGTAGATATATAAAATTAATAGTAGATGACCTCCTCCTCGTAAAGAATGAGAAAAAAGCACCTCGATGATGATGATGAAACGAATATCTGACTCGGCAACGACTCACCAGCAGTCGGCGTTGAGTCTGTACCGAGACATATACCGGGCGGCGACTCGGTTCTTCATGTGGCCTGATTCTGCTATGGCGGGAGGGAAAATGTTGGAAGATGCTCATTGGATGAAGTGCTTGTGGAGAAGCAGAAGCAGCAACTTGACAAGGAAATAAACGAATCACGTGGGAGATGAAGCAATTTAATTAGTGGTAATTGTTCAAATTCGATTCTCCATTTTCTTGAATTATGAATCAGCAATTTAAGAGACCTTTCTTACTAGATGTAATTTGTTTCCTTTTTCTGATAATTGTGTTAGTCTTCGTGTATTTAGTTGTCCCAGGCCAAATACTCTTTATCAATTGTAAATGTAAAACATGTATTTATTCATTTTCGAACAATGAATTAAATATCAATTCAATTCATATCTATTCTACAGAACTCAGGTCTTGTGTATGTGATTTTTCTTAGAGCGCGCGTTGGTTCAAAATATCAAAAGGTCTTGTGTATGTGACTCAAAATAAGTTAATAATTAAACCATTTTGATTAACTACCTCTCCTCCTATAAATAACTCTCATCAATCATTTAACTATTTTCCAACCTTTTTTGTGGGGTGGGGGAATAAAAGATCAAAGACAAGACAACTCCAACGAGAGAAATCCCTAAAAATCTGCTCTATTTCACTTTGAATAAATGGTAAAATTTACACACTACAAATTCTTTTGAAATCTTGATAATTCGTCCCACGATGTCGCACTCAGGTCCTCTTCCTTTTGTGCCATTTTGGCACACGTACTCGTATAGCTTGAAACGAATCCGAACGGATTTCAATTGACATGAATTTTTTTGCTTTAGCCTTCCGTAGCCCAATTTCAATTGCTTTTAGCTCAGTCCCAAGTGGGGATTGTTGAGGTAATTTTTTTTCCGCAAAACTCAATTTAACCTGACCTTCTCTTGTTTTCATTATCATTAATGGAATTGCCAATTCGTTCACCCTTATGTACCTCACCTCAGGTTGCACTCCTAAAAACATCCAGATATGCTATCACTCTTTCTCCCGTGGTCTCCCGGATCTTGTGTGGACATGGTTCGTTTGAATGTAATTTTGTATGCATCATTGAGCATATTTCTCTCCAAACTCCCCATACTATCATTATTACTTCTTCAAACAAAGATGTTGTCAATGAATTTTGTATACCTTGAAGTAATTCCATCATGCTGGAGAAAATTCCACTCTTAATTAGCCCACAAATTCCAAACATTTTTAACTCCTGGACATGTAAAGATTACATGTGTCGTGCTTGGTGCAAAGGTGTCGCAAAGACCACAATTTGGATTAACTGGGATATGTCTTCGACTTAAGTTTCCTTCCGTAGCTACAAACTCCATGCATAATTTCCATTCCAAAATTTTAATTTTTGGAGGAATTTAAAAATTCAGATCTTATTCCACCAACTTTGCAAGACTATCGTATTTGAGGTTGTAGGTGTCTCATCACTTCCTTTATTGTCTTTGCAAGCCACTCTATATCCAGATTTTATTGTGTATCGACCATGAGTTTCCATCAGCCAAAACCTTGTGTCCTCCTCACCGGCATCACCAATTGTTGTTCTAAGAATGCCATCCACTTCAAAAGGTAAGAAGCCAATATTCAACATTTTTTTGATCCCACTCCATTTTGTCATCAAGAAATTTTGTTACATTGGTGCCTGTAGCAATAGATGATTCAATTTTCCCTTCATTTAAGCCCAAAACCCATGCATCTCTATGTAATCTAATCGTGTTCCCGTTTCCCAACATCCATCGTAATCATTTTTGTAAGATTTTCCGACTAGCACAAAGCGATCTCCAAGTAAACGACAAATTACTATCCCCTTCAGCTTCCATAATATCCTCATGCTTAAAGTATCTAGCTTTGAAAATTCTCCCCATAAGAGAGGTAAGTTTCTCGATCATACGCCAAACCTGTTTGACCAAGAGTGCTTGATTGAATTGTGTCATTTTTTGAAAGCCCAAACTTCCTTATCCTTTTGGTTTGCAAAGGTTCTCTCATTTTGTCCAATGTATTTTGTTATACTCAGTATTTTTTCCCCACAAAAAATTTGCTATAAGAGCCTTCATCTAGTCGCAGATTCCTTTTGGAATTTTGAAACACATCAATCATAGCATGTGTTGGAATTGCCTGGAGTACAACTTTAATTAAACTTCTTTTCCGCCTTCCGAGAATTCATTATTCTTCCAGTTTGTAATTATTTCCCTCATTCTATCTACCAAATATGTAAATTGAATCCTCTTTCCTCTCAAAGAAAAGGTCGGGAGGCCCAGATAAATTTGGTGTCCCTGTGACATACATGCAAAACCTTTTTAATCATCTCCTCATTAGACCCCATTTGTGTTTGGGCTGAATAGAATTGATGATTTATCAAAATTCACCATCTGTCCCGAGGGCTCCTCATACTGTTTAAGAGTTTTTTGAATCCTCTCTGCATTCTCCTTCGAAACATTAAAAAACATAACACTGTCATCTGCGAAAAGAAGATGTGTGATCATAGGTGCTCCCCTAGCAACCCTGATCCTCTCCAAGTTTCCTTTGTCTGCTTGATTTGTAAAACAATTAGATAGGCCTTGTGCACAGAGTACAAAGAGGAAGGGTGAAAGAGGATCACCTTGCCTGAGACCTCTTGAGGGTCGAACTTTGCCAATAACAGAGCCATTCACTCTGAAAGCATAACTAACCGTTGTTACACATCACATGATGAGACTGATCACCTTCTCAAAAAAATCTATCTTCAACATTTGTGATTTAAAAAAAATTCATTCCACTCGATCATAAGCTTTGTTCATGTCGAGTTTCAAAGTCGCATAATTTATCCTCACTTTTTCTAACGTAAGAGCAAAACATGAGCAACATAACCATAATTTAAATTGTATTTCACTATTTAATGATTCTTGTTATCATTTCTATGGAAGAGTTTGAACCAAGCGCCCTTAGTCTTAGTCTTCAGGGCAAGTTCTAAGCTTATGTTCTAGATTAGTAGAGATAAACAGAGAGTGAGACTGTGAGAGTAATGTGTTAAAGAATAAAAATGTACTCTCACCGTTTTGTTATAAGTTTTTTTTTTTTTTTTTTTTTAATTAAAGAATATGATAAAATAATACATAGTACAAGTGATGTGATGATGAGAAAGAAAATAATAGATAAGTATGAAATAAAGTATGATAAAATAATTTATAAAGTATAAGTGATTGCGATTGAAATAGATAAATTAATATATTAAAAATGGAATGAAAAATTTATTATGAAACATTTAAAAAAATGGAAAATTAATAGTGAAACAAAACATAATTGATGGGACATGTGAGGATTGAAAGAAGCTTAACGCAAGAAAGGGAGCTTTCTGGGAAATAAAGGAAGCTGAAACTAATTGAAGAGGGTCTGCAGTCTTTGCTGATTGCTTAATACTCCCTCCATTTTTTATTAAATTTCATTTTGTCTTTTTTAATATTTTTAAAATAAGTGTCATTCTATATTTTTTTCACAATTTTACCCTTATACATTATAATCCCTCCAATTTCTTTAGGCTTTTTTCTTTATTAGTCTTAATTTAAAATTGAATTGTCCACTCCAGCCAATTAATTGCTTTCCAAAATATTGTGATTCTTTCCAAAATCATTTAACATTAATGAAGGGTAAAATGGTCTATAAATTATTATCTTAATTTGTTGAAAATGGTTAGAATGATACTCCCTCCGTTCAATTTCATTATTCCCACTTTCCTTTTTTGGTTGTCCAATTTTATTATGCCCATACCCTTTTTGGAAACAATACTATTCATACTATTTTATCTCCACCCTCCTAACATCACTTATTTACCCACTTTGCCATTAACTTTATTCATAAACAATCATTTATTTACAAATGGACCTCACAATACTCCATCATACCCTCAACTTATCCACTTTATGGATAAACTAATCAATATTAAAATAAAAATAAAAAATAGAGTCATGGGTGAGAGAGGAGAGAGAGAGAGCCCACACACTTATCACCGGAACCCTAGCTGCCCAGCCGTGAAGTACACCGTTAAAACTAGTATAGGAGTCCCGGCATATCCAGAGGAGAGTAATACCTGCACCTTCTACATCACAAACTTCCATAATCAATGGACTTCGAAAGATCTAATGGAGATTCTGGCTCGATATGGTAAGTTCAAGGACACTTTAATACCAGACAAAAGGAACGGGCGAGGTTGGAGATTCGCTTACGCAAGATTTTACGGAAGGGGGGACACAGAGGCCCTGGAGAGGAAGCTGGACAACATATGGATCGGAAGTTACAAACTAAGAGTCAATATCTCAAAATACGCGGACCAGTTCAGGAAAGAGATCGCAAAAGTATCGATGAAGCCAACAATAAAGCAGTCAGCCAAGCTAAAGCCTGACACGAGCTTCGCGGACATGGCTAAAGCGAGAACTCAAACAGAGAACTCAAAGAGGCAGACGTCAATCACGGAGGCAGAGAGAGAAAGATACAGAACAACCGAATCGGTTATCAAAGATTGGTCACTCACAAGGGGCGCTTTACACACGGAGGGCAATCAATTTCACCTATCGGGGAAGGAATGCTCGTGGGCTTATGGGGCTATTGTCGGACGCCCTCGAAAACCACAAGAGTTGGGGCACGCGATATTGGCCCTAAGAGTCGGAGGCCAATCGAATATCACCATAAGCGCCCTCAACGGATATCTGTGGGCGGTGTTTGGGAAAAACACCGGAGTTATGAGTAAATTCCTGGTGGAAGAAAGAGAGTGGATACAGGAATACCTAGCGGAGTGGAGACCGATGAGCATCAAGGACGGGATAGAAGACAGGGAAACCTGGATCCAAATCCGGGGGGTACCTATTATTTGCTGGAATAAGGCTGTGTTTCAATGGATATTAGAGGACATCGGAATCATAATCGACCTCGATCCAGCCACAGATTATCGAATTAAAATGGACGTCGCTAGGGTGAAGATCAGAACGGATTCGTTCAAATTGATCTGGAGGCATGTAACATTTGGTATGGATGCCAATCTTATCGAAGTGCATATTCATGAGGAACATTCGACCGCCCAAGAGTGGGTTGAATACTGTAAAGTCAATATCCCAGACGGTATATTCGAGGCAGGTATCGGCAAGATGGGTACGGATGAGGAGGAGGAAGCAGAATTCCAAGAGTCGCCGGTGCCGGAATCGGAATCGAAATCACAACGGTCAGAAAATCAGAAGTCTTCGGCCAACGTCTTGGGGCCAAGCGAAACGTCGGGGGACCAAGGTCGCCTCGAAAGTGACAAGGTTGTATTGGAAAATCTGAATGTGGGGTATTCCAAGACAGATGGTGGCATGGCCGAGACATTAAAGCCCATTAAGTGGTGTGGACCCGATAATATAGTTAGTCATAAAATGACTCTTCAATGGGTCCCAAAAATCTTAGGAGAGCATTCTACAATGGGGAACAACACTGTGTATGATGGGAAGAATAATACGCATTCTAATGAGGAAGATACAGAGAGTGCAATTCACAAATCCATCCAATATATGGGTCTCAATCCAAGTACTAAACCATTAGAACCTATACCAACAAAAGTTGATACTCCAGGCAACAACGTAAGTCAGATGGATGAGAAACAACATGAACTAAGTCAATTAGCACAGGAAACAGATACAATGGTTGATCACGGTCAGTCCAGCTACTCATACAGAGGTCAAATCAAGGCAATTACAGAGTATTTCAGCTATTCGACGAACGGTATTAGACTAAAGACACCCACTGAGGGTGACCAGTATGTCATCACAGAGGCCCCAGAATATAGACCGGAAACCACTAAGGAAGATATTATTAAAGACCAGAAAATCCAGATGAGTTTCAACAGTAAATTAAGCAACACCATTGAGGGAACAGAAGCAATTAGAGGGGAAGAGGTACAATCCAAGGAAACACAAACCAGGGGAAACGGATATAACAGTCCAACTTCATCAGACACCGAATCGGAAGATAGAAGTGAAGAAGGAAACATCAATAAACGCACAAACAAAAGCAAAAAGGCTAGAAGGAAGAGAATGAGGAAGATCCAACGCAAAAGAGAAGCTAAATCAAAGCAGAACCAATGGGTGGCATTTGCTCGTGGGTTGTCAGAATCTTCCAAAAAAGCTCAAATAAGAGGTCAGAACAGTCACGAAGAAGTAAGTATTCAAACAGACCAAAATCCAAATAATCTGATCGGCCCAGAAGAGATTTGGGAATTGGGGAAACAACTTGGAGCAATCAATGATAAGAATGAACAAGAGATATTAAGGAAACTGAGGGAGTTGCAACAAAAGGACGACGTAGAGAAGAGCACTACCAAATCTACAGTTGTTTAATGAAGATCCTATCCTACAACATTAGAGGGCTCGGGGGCAGACTAAAAAAACAGGAAGTAAGAGAGTTGGTATCAAAGTACAATCCAGATTTGGTATGCATACAAGAGACTAAGTACTCAGACCACACAAAAATTACAACAGGAGCGTTATGGGGGGAAGGAGATATCGGATGGGCAGCGAAGAATGCGGTAGGAAGATCAGGAGGAATCATCAGTTTATGGAATAAGGAGAAAATAGATATTGTACAAGAATGGTCAATGGAAGGGGCAGTGGGCGTCGAGGGGAAATGGGAGGAAAATGGAAGATATATCACAGTGGTCAATATCTACAGCCCTTATGATATTGGGGGCAAAATCAGGTTATGGGATGCATTATTGGGTAAAATCAGATCTAGCAACAACACAAGCTGGTGTATAATAGGGGACTTCAACGAGGTCCGAAATGCATCTGAGAGGAAAGGTAGAGCAACATATACACCAACGGCTAACAGTCGGAAATTCGAGGAATTCCTTACAGAGGCCGGTCTCAACGAAGTTCAACTAACAGGAAGAAAATTTACATGGTCCAGACTTGATGGGAAGTGTTGCAGCAAGATCGACCGAGCCTTTGTTTCAGACGATTGGATGGACGGTTGGGACGAATACAACTTGAAGGGGCTGAACAAGAATAGTTCCGATCACTGTCCTATTTTTCTATTCGAAAGCTTGCAGAACTGGGGGCCTAAACCGTTCCGATTCTTCAACAGATGGCTCGACTATCCTGGCTTCGTCGACCACATCCAAAGCCAGTGGAATGGATATGCCGCGAGTGGAACCGAAAGCTACAAGTTCAAAGAAAAATTGAAAAAGCTGAAGTTTGATATCAAAGAGTGGTGCACACTAAATGCAAACGCGACAGAAATAAAATTAAAGGAAGCCAAGTTTGAGATGGATAATCTGGACAGAACACAAGAAAATAGAAATTTGTCGGAGGGAGAAAATGAGCGTCTGAAAGAGGTTAGAAGCGATATTTGGAACATGAAAAAATTAAAAGACAGGGAGATTTTTCAGAAATCGAGAATCCAATGGATCAAAGAATGAGATGTGAATTCCGCCTACTTTCACAGAATTATTAATTACAGGAGAGCAGGTAACAAGATTGAAGGATTGATGATAGAAAATGTTTGGTGCGACGATGTCCTGAAAGTCAAGCAAGCAATATTCGAACATTTCAAAACGCAATTTTCAAAACAAACATCCGACAGACCTCGCCTTAAGCATTTGGTGTCAAAAAAATTAGGGAGAGAGAACAACGAGAGTCTTATGGCACCCTTCAGTGAGATGGAAATAAAAAATGCAGTCTGGAGTTGTGGTGGGAACAAGAGTCCAGGCCCTGATGGATTGTCCTTTAAACTCATCAAAAGAATATGGCCCACGATCAAAGGAGATATTATCAATGCTATGGACGAATTCCATCAAAGCGGTAAGATTGTTAAAGGCGGCAACCCGAGCTTCGTAACTCTTATCCCTAAAAAGAAGGGCGCATCTCTCATGAGTGAATTCCGACCTATTTCATTAATAGGTTGTCTTTACAAAATTCTAGCAAAGGTATTAGCTAATAGGATGTCCAGGGTAATTGGCGAGGTGATTTCTGAGAATCAAAGCGCTTTCGTGGGTAATAAACAAATTTTAGATAGCATTTTGGTACTCAATGAATCTCTGGATTTCGTCAAAAGGGAAAAGACTGATGGATTATTCTTCAAAGTGGATTTCGAGAAGGCTTACGATTCGGTATTTTGGGAATTCATTGACGAACTTATGGAAGGTATGGATTTCAATTGGAAGTGGAGGAAATGGATACGCGGCTGTCTTTCATCGGCTACTATGGCAATCTTAGTCAACGGGAGTCCGACGAGTGAATTCAAACTCGAGAGAGGGATGCGTCAAGGCGACCCCCTTTCTCCATTCTTATTCTTTATAGCAGCTGAAGGGTTAAGTTGCTTAATGCAGAAAGCTGTGAATATCGGGAAATTCAAGTGCCTGGAAATAGGACGCCTAAAAACAAGTGTGAGCCACCTACAGTTTGCCGACGATACAGTAATTCTGGGAAGAGCGACACGGGAGAATGCAAAAACTATGAAAGGGATATTACGTATTTTCGAGTTGGCATCTGGATTGAAGGTCAATTATCACAAGAGTTCCTTGTTCGGGGCTGGTATAAACACGGAAGAATTACACCAATTTGCTGAAATTTTGGGATGCAATCGGGGATCCATTCCGTTCTCATATCTCGGTCTTCCTATTGGCGCTAATCCAAGATGTTGTGCAACGTGGAAACCACTAATCGCTAGACTCCGAAAAAAACTCTCGGGGTGGGCAAGGAGACACTTGTCTCTCGGAGGTAGGATCACCCTCTTGAACTCAGTGCTCACAACAATGCCACTTTATTATATATCTTTTTACAAAATTCCGGTGAGTGTTTCTAAGTCCATTAAAAGAATTCAAAGGAATTTTCTTTGGGGAGGAAATGATAATTCTAGGAAAATCGCTTGGGTGAGATGGGAGAAAGTTTGCAAAAGTAGGGTAGTAGGTGGGCTTGGAGTTAGAGATATTAATCTCTTCAACAAAGCATTATTATGTAAGTGGATATGGAGATGGTCTAACGAGAAGGAGGCATTGTGGGCTAGAATTCTTAAATCTAGATATGGATGTTTCAATCACACAGGTTCGGAAGCTATGGGTCACTCCATTTGGTGGAGAGACATCGGTAAAATCGCTGGAGGGGAGGAGGGGTCTATTTTTTACGAGAATTTGGAAGTTCGCCTGGAAAAGGGGTCTAAAATCAGTTTTTGGACCGATCCCTGGATCGAGGATAAAAGTTGCCTTAAAGATAGCTTCAACTCTTTGTATCGACTATCAAATGATAAATCTGGAAGTGTCAAATTTTTTTTTTTACAAGATGGTGTAACATGGAAGTTTCATTGGAACAGGTCATTTAACGCTAATGAATTTTTGGAGTTTATTTCCCTTTGGTCTCGCATTTGCAGATACAGGTTAGACGACTCGAGAGACGATTCGATGAGATGGAGAGGATCAAAAAATGGGATATTTAACTCGAAGAGCATGTATCTCAAACTCGCAGAAAGGACGCCGTCGGAAGTGAGGTCGAGAGTGAAGTGGGAAAAAATATGGTGGAAATGCACGCCAAAGGTGTCGGCTTTGACTTGAAAGGTCCTTCAAGGTAGAGTGGCAACAATGGACAATCTTAGGCGGCGAGGCATCAACCCGAACGAGGCGAGCAGCTTATGCCCTGTTTGTAAAGTTAGTCCAGAAACATGGCAGCATATCTTTGCTTTGTGTGTTGTATCACTTCTGGTTTGGGAGGAAATAACTATGTGGACTAAAGGTAGATTGTTGTACTCTATTTCTATGGGGGATCAATGGGAAGAATTTTATAAAGTTGGGAAAAAGGCTATTCACAGAAATATTCGCGGGCTCATATGGCAATGCACGATTTGGAAAATTTGGAGGAATCAGAACAACATTATCTTCAACGAGGTTTCATTAACGTCGGAAGAAATTTCAGAGAGCATTAAATTCAGTTCGTGGAAATGGTTAAGGGCACACAACATTATTAAATCACCTTATATTGACTGGGAAAGGGAACCGTGGATGTGTATATGTGACTAATTCTCAGAAATGTAGAACAAATTCTAATCACCATGTAATAGAGTTCATAGTTGTAGCCGGGTTTAAATACCCTTTGCACGTTTACGTTAATACAAAGTACCATCTTTTCTTCTCAAAAAAAAAAAACTAATCAATATTCATTAAAACTTGTGCAAGGAGAAGTGGGCATAATAAAATTGGACGGAGGGAGTATTTAATAAAAAAATGGAGGGTGTAGTTAATACATAAATTATGTACATACCTAAGTCAAGTATGAACCGGATTGAATGATTCACATAAACCATAAAATTTGAGTGAGTCAACAAATTTGAGATATATTTATTCATACTTAATAAAATTGATTATGACAATTTAATAATAATAGTAATAGATTGAATGTATTATTTGTCAGTCTTTGTATGAGTTTATTAGTCAATATTTAAAATGATTTCAGATAATATTAATAAATAGGTAATATCATAATATGTACAACTGTACAAGTATATAAACAACTAAGGAGTATCTACCCTTATATACTATTTCTAATCTTCTTCTCTCCGCATCTCACTTTTTTCCGATTCTAATTTTCTAATTTTCTCACAATTTACAATTAGGTTGTTTTACAGTTTTTTTCCATTTTCTCTCTCTCCCTTCTTTTTATAGGTCTTCTCAATATTTTCTTTTACTCTTTTTTTTCAATACAGTTTTTTTTCAAATTTTCTCTCTCCCCTCTCTTCCTATTCTCTCGATCTGCTAAATTTTCTTATACAAATTTCTCTCTCCCTCTTTTTTTTTCTCGATTCTTTTTACCATTTTCTTTTATAATATTTTTACAATTCCACGAAGTGGGTTTTGCACTAGTATATATATAATTGCAAATTTATCTGAATTCTACGTGAGAATCTAATGACCTATTAATTTATTACTCACAATTTAAATATTTATAAAATTGAGAATTTTATATAATTCTATTTAACTTCAGCAACATTATTAATATAATATGTAAGTTACTGGATATAGTTATTGCTTTTCTAAAACACCTGGAAAAAAAATATATTAAGAGAAAAAGGTAACCCATATTTGTTGATAATTTATGACTTGAAAAACGGCATTTATACGGTTGACGTGAGCGACACGTGGTAGAGGCCCACAATTTAATTCTACTCTACTGGAAAATGCGTAGCAAGCACGATTCAAAATTTACACGAAATTGGTTTGGGTTGGGTATCCCTCTCTCTGTCATTTGCAATTTGTGATTCAGACCGCGTAACTTTAACTCGTCTCCTTCACCCCTCTCTTGCTTTCTTTTTTTTAATCATCACAATTCATTTTGGGCCTCTTAATAGGTCCGTCAAATTTGCCATTATCTGAAAATTTTCCGAATCATATGCCTACATATCTTGCGCCATGTGATTTTTCCGATTTCTTGAGCGTCGCTTGGATTGTGATTGATGTCTGATAGAGACCGGTCTAGAGCTGATGAGAGCGGCGGCGCCGATGACGAAGACGGAGAGGATAAATGCAAAGGGTGCGAGAGGAAGGGCAAAAAGATGTCTTTCTTTCGGTTGAGGAAGAGCAAGAAGGTGCGACCCCAGAAGCAGAGGGGGGGCGTTTATGTAAATTCAGGTGGCGGTGGGTGGTGTTGCTTGTGCGTGAAGCAGCCGAGGACTCTGGATTCTCCCGGTGAGTCACCTTCTAGTGATCCTAATAGTTCCGAGTTTACTTTTGATATGCTCAGGGCTATTATTGAGAAGAATGATTTTTACTCCAAAGAGTGTAATACCCATTTCGTCAAAGAAAATACTAGCAATCCAAATTGATTGTTTGTTTGTTTGTTTGTTGTATATTGCGGTTTTTGGAATTGATTCTTGAGTTTTAACAGGAGGGTTTGCTTCAAGAAATACCCTTATTCTGTTGTCAATGACAGCTTAATTCAAAAAAATTATTTAAAAAGGTTAAAGTTATGTGCATTCTCTTTAATGTTTTGACTAAATGGATGCTTTTGAATGATTCTTTGATTGTTAGCTTTGCATTGGCCGATATAACCTACATTGAATGAATAGGAAATAAAAAGCATAAAGAAAGATCAAAGAGATGTATGTAATGTCTTGTTTAGTCATTTTTAGAGAAACTGCATAAGTTGTTTTGAATTGTTTCTATCATGCTCTTAGTGTGGAATTGTCTTAGTTCTAGCTCTTCATCTTTTACAGGGGTCCTTGGTTATTTGTAGTGCCATTGACAACAAAATAGTGTCAATTTCTAATCATTAAGGGGCACATAATATGACATAATGCTGTTTTAGAATGAGCTTGATGTCACCTGTTTGTGGAATTCTTTTTTAACGAGTAGTAGCTTTAGTTATAATACAACATCTTTCAATGCCTATTAGTTTCCCAGATTCAGAAGTGTAAATTATTTTGTTGCTACTTGTATGTTATCCAAATAACCTTTATTAAAGAGGCAATGATACTCTGTAGTATAAAACTTTGGTAGTGTAGTTACATAAGAACTAGTCATGTAGACTCTCTGTTTGTTGGGTTCTTCGTCTACATGTTTGGGATTCTTTAATGTGTTGTTTTAGGTTAGGTTGATAAGTAGTATCGCTGTAGTAAGTGTCAGATGCAACGACGTATGATAATTGGGGGAAGACGTATGATTAGGAACAGGCTTCATGTGTTTGTTGGACTGATTTTGGGTCTTATTAAACAACTTATTTCAACCTTGATTATAAATAAATATACTTGTTGACTTCCTAAGGGAAACAGATACAGGAAAAGAAGCACTGAAATATCTTTTTGGATGGTGTGATAATATTTATACTGACAATGGTGAGAATGATTATAAAATAATGTAAGAAATGAGGTAGTACACTTCTGCAGAATAATAATAATAATCACTACTAGTACTTTAAGGTAAGGTAAGTGAAGTTATTATTATATTAGTAATGATATTGGCTGCTTATTTACCTTTTTCCTTCCAGTATAGTATAGCTTAATGGGTTCTTTACTTGTTGAAGTTGTGTTAGGATCTTAAATGAAAACTAAGGGTGGTTCAATGAGGTAATTGTGGTGATTAACGAGAATAAAAGATGATCAATTCATCTCCATCACACAGGTCACAGAATAAGTTAATCAATTCATCTCAAGTGTTATTCAACCAACAAGTGGAAGCAGGTTTAATGATCCCCGTTGAAGCATTTGAATCAAGATCAATGTTCACTAACCACAATCATGATTTTAGCTATAGCATTTGGTATACAGTATCTTCTTTCCCATTCATTAATGGTGATTTCATGCAGCTGAAATATGTGGAACTATAGTCTCGGATGTCAAAACGGTAAGTCTATGCTTCTCTAGTTCCGTTTTTTCAACATGATTGTGTTAAATATTGAATTTTCGTCTTAGTCTCCTCAAATTAAAAGGTAAGGTCTAGCTCCGCCCTTGAATGTATCATTTTCATCATTTTAGGGCTATGCTCATATAATGACTCTCGTGTGATCTTATCAACAAAAAAATTAATCAGTTTGCTTCTTTCGAATAAGGTGGGTTATGGAATAAATGATGGAGTATATGCATAATGCTTATCTCGTGCATGTGCTTGAATAGTGGCTTTTATCTAGGGGTGGCAAATCGTGTTGACACGATAAGGAGAAATACAAACACAAAAAAAAAAATCGTGTCGACGTGACACGATAAGAAATTAAAAAAATAGCACAACATAAATTACAAGTTAAAATCGAATTGAACACAAGCAAAACATGAAATTATCGTGTATCAGGTCGTTAAAACAGGTTCATAACATGTTATTGTGTTATATGTTAATTGTATCATGCATAACAGGTTGACATGACACGAAATTTGTGTGTCGTTGACTCGTTATCGTGTCGGAATCGTGTCGTGTCCGCATTGCCACCCAATTTCTGGGATAAATAAAATCTGTTGGGTTTGTGATTTCATTTCCATTTCGATTTCGATTCGTAATACCACGTCACAAATACGTTGAATTGTGTATAAAAAAAGTGTTATTACTTTATAAATATAATTGTATTATTTGATAATGACTTGATATTATAAATTATAAAAAATTACACTTGTCTCCGTTGTGTGCATACAAAAATTTACAGGTGTGAAGTTTGGAGCTAGGGAAAGCCGGTGTATATCTCCTTTATTGACAATAAAAAGTTAGGTCAATGTACTTAAATCGATTTTATGGCTGTTGATGAGATTCTTGTTGTTTTGTCAACAAATTTAGATGACACGTGTTTCAAGACGACTTTATCTTGGGTGTAGGCCCATAACTGAATTGAGTTAACATATTACATGGGTAGGTCTCAATGTCTCATGGAACATGAATGCACCTAATTTTTATTTTTAGTTTTATAAAACTATTTAATTTCTAAACAGTGTCACGTGTAGGCACAAAATTGATATTTTATTTGAAAAAAAAATCACATGAAGGAAGGGTCATCAATTTTTTTTGTCCAAATTGACTTAAATTGTTATTGAGCTGTAAAATTCTTGCTCAGATTTATTTAAAATTTCAAACCAAATATCAAAATTTTAATTTATTTTTTCATCACCCCGACTGGACCCAAGTCCATTGGATGCAAGTATGCGAATGGGCTTATTAGGCATCAAAGCCCAGCTATTATAATCCGCTTGAGTTAGGGAGGTGGCAAGCATGGCATAATAATATTCCACTACTAAGTAATTCGTTAAATGAAACAAGTAAAATTATGGAGAATTAAAATATTGCAGGTGAAATAATTATAATATTTTAGTTAGGCTAATAAAATTTTACGGGTCAAACAATGGTTGCAAAACATATTTTTTTTAAAAATGTGCAGACAATTCTAAAATGCATAAAGCAGGCCACAATGAAAAAGTGATTCGGTGAAAAAGATGATAACCCTCAAATAAAGCACATAAATCCGGCAAGATTCACATATTGAAGAACAAACAACAATTTATTTATTTTAAACTATCAGATATTCACAACATCATAGTCACCCGATTCAAAGATTCATGTATTACTAATAAATTACAATAACCAAAAAATGTTACAACATGAATTATTAATATGTTTTTGCTCATGCAGTAACACAATTTTTAGCAATATGAAAAATAGGATAGAAACATAATTAGATTTACAGAATGGTATGAAAAAAATTATCGGTGGAAAATCGTTGTCCCAATAGAGAGTTGAAAATAGAAGAACTTGGACAATGACAAATGTGGAAAAGAAAATAACCTAAAAGTGTACGAAGAAAGAAAAAAAGAACAACATATTGAAAAACAACACCAACAAATATGATATTTATTCGATAATTATAATATTACAATATCCCAATTAAGTGATTAATGTGTTACCATTTGAAAATAGAAAAACATGTACAATGAAAAAATATTTGATTCAGTAACTGCATGAACAAAATGATGTTACAATATGCACTAATAACAAACTTTTACTACAAGAAATAAAATGTTTTACTATAGGAATAAAATGATATTACAATATGCACAAGTTTAAATGTCAAAGTTGTTTATTAGTTATAAAAAAAAAACAGTGTAGTATGACCATTCTCACCTTATTGAAGAGAGGAATGAAAAATGTGTATTGAGTTGATTAGTGGAAAATAATGACATTTTGTATCCTTTGAAAATGTTTGAAAAAAATTATTAAAATAGTGATGATTATTTCATTTTCATTGCAGAAAGTAATGTATCTAGTATGGAACAATCTTTTGATCAAAATGTTACACATAGTATGAGAAGAAATAACTTAATTTGCAAGATTACTTACACTCTTATGTTAAAATACCTCTTTCAAATTAATATTTTATCAACATTATTTTATTTTTAAAATTGTCACTACTTTTTCATCTATATTTTACTTTACACCTCATCAAATATATATACTTTATATTTCATTAAATAACTTTAAATACTCCTTTTATTTTGAATTAACAACCACAAAATTTCATTTTATTAAAAAATGTACCATGCAAGTCATTTGGGAGGGAATTAATAAAAATGAGTGGAAGCCAGGTTGTTTATTACTAATAACTTCTAGAGTGTGGGTGAAAGTGTCGATAAAGTCCTTTCCGCATTAGGAAAAGCCAATCCCAAAAGGTGTTTATTTAATTATTAGATTAAAATTACCCCTCGAATTTTTATTTTATTTTTTACGGAAATAAATTACCCCTCGAATTGAAAATCGAGAAAAGTGACAACTTGTTTATTAAAATACTAATAAAATTATAGCAAGCTGTGGATCTTGGGAAATCCTGTCAAAGCTAAAGGAACAACAATTTTTGGGGGACATGGATTGCTATGAAATGATTTTTTACTTCTCCCTTATCCCCATCTTTCTTTTTAATTAATAAAAGTTATTTAAAAGGGATATTTATGCATGTGAGATATTTTTCTTGGCCCAAAAATTTATGCTTTTTAAAAAAGTATTATTAACTACGGCACATATAGAATTAGATGCTTAATTTTTCTAATGAAAATCTCAATATAAATTATTAAAGTTTTTCATCAAAAATAACATTGGTGATTTTCAAAAATATTTTCTCGTAACTTTTGAAAATAAGTAATTTTAAAAAGTTTATTATTTTGTAAATAGAGTTAGAAAAAGAAAGAAGGTGCAATGCAATAGGATCCAAAGCTGGAAAAGTTATTGATTGGAAACAAAAATAGTATGGGCAGAGCAGGTGAAATGAGGATCAGATTCTTTTTTTTAGTAAAAGTATTTTCGCATTTTTTATTAACGAAATGAATAAATAAATTAAATTACACCAGTCCAAGAATACCACGAGGAATCCACGTGACGCCCATAACAATCTGCCTATGTGGCACACTTACTAATTACAATTGGAGGATACATGCATCATGCATCTACATACTTCCATTCCATTATTCTTTTCCCTATTTTTTATGCCTTATCTTCACCATTTTAATGAAAATTATTAATTGATGCAATCTTAGAATAATTGCGAATAAAATAATTATATGAAGTTAGGTAATTAATCAAAATAAAATAATAATGATTACCTTAATTATTTTGAGCCGTACAATGAAAGAGACTTAAACTGAACTGGAGTGTTTTTTATTCTCATTTAACCACTCTAATTACTCACGTTCATTCCATTACCATTCTTATTTGAATATTATTTTTTTTTTTGAACCAAATGTCCCTAAATGTAACGTAGACAGACGATGATAAGACTGCACATTTTTATTCTAATTTTGCTTTTGTCTGTTTAGATTGTTTATTTATGGGCTTCAGCGATTATCACTTTTTTTTTGTCGTAAATTGATATGTAGACAATTAAATGTATTTTAGTTTATTGCACATAAATTTTATTTTAGATTTGATTTAATATCTATTTTAAGTTTAATTAGTCATCCATCTTAGATTCATCTACGTTACCAACAAAACAAGGCGTGGTCAATGCCAGCTTAATTAGCTAATCTATGATGTGTATGCTATGCTCAAAGGAAATAGGGTGGCAATAATAATAACACAGAAAATGTCATATCAGAAAATCTAGTAATTAACCTAAACATTATTCACAATCTCTCATGATACACTTAATTTATCAAACAGTTCTAAAATCGTGTAAAAGTTAATGAATGAATGACTAGGTGAACAAAATACATTGAATCTGTGGGACTCCCATAGTCTCTCACAAGAAAATATTCTCATCCATTTCTTAATACTTTAGATCAACTTATTGATTTCACTTTTTTGTATTCTACCTTAAAAAAAAATTAACACCGTCACTTCTACTATTTTTACATAACATATGTCAATAAATCTATATAAAGGGAACGAAACACTAAAAATAACACAAATGATTTTACACAATGTTTCTTTCGTCACACTTGTTTCTGATATACACAGAGATGTTAAATGAACAAGCGAATGAATTTAAGAAAACAGTAAGTTCACTTTAATAATAATTTTTATGATCCGGGTCTCCGATTTAGTTGAATTTCATGTGCTAATTATCTCATAAACAAGGGGAAAGCTTAAACAATGACATATGTATGTCCAAAATCGCCATTTAAGAACAAAAGGACATGGAGTCGAGTTAGGGCAGGCAAGACTACGACAATATATATGTTTCTTTATACTAAATCCTAGTCGTTTTTCTTCAGAGTTGTGGGTTTCCTTCATCACCAATCCAGAACTCACGTGTCACCTGTTTGATTCTCATTGATTAAAAAATGATTATTAACTTATCCACATCTGCAATTTTAATCAATTTCCTGAATTCAGCAGATTTGCAGGCGTGGCCCTAACTGTTACTCCACTAGTATTTCTGGAAATATAACCGCCCGCAGACAAGAGGTATATGTATTTTTAGAAACTGGTGTACTTTATTAACTGTGCAATTCAATTATACAGATGGTAAGTATGTAGGGGTCTGGGATTGAGTTTAATCACAAGAAGAGTGATGAGTGATGATTCAACTTTGGTAAACGCATTTAGTCATACAGATGGTGGGCGATGCGTTTTGTAAAGGAAATAGAATTGTTTAATAGAAATGGTGGGCTCTCTCAGTGGTCCCTATTTAGGCTTCCAAAGTATCAGAGAGAAGAGGAGAGACGGTGATCAACACTTTGAAATCAGGGATATGGTTTGAATCTCAATTTCTTCGATTTTCAATTCTTCAACTGGCTTTTCCCTATTTCATCTACGAATTTGAGGTCTCGTTTCTTGAGCATCAGCCCATATAAAAGGTAGGTCACTCTTTCTATTTTACTACTTGTCCGACTATTTCTGCAAAAGTTTCTTGTTAGAATCTCAAACTTTAGCAGGTAATCTCTTTAATTTCTGCATTTAATTTGAATGATGATTGATGCTTGGATGATTTCTAAACTGGGATTTGAACTGCTGTTTCTCTGTGGTAGATTGAATATATGGCATAAGTTGAGTGATTTACCAGGAGCATACAGTGTCTTGTTTCTCTCTTTTAAGGTTGTTTACATGGCCAAAGTTCAGCTGTTTGTTAGGACATTCATCGCAATAGCTCACTGATGTATTAGGATCAAACACTATCTTCAATTGTTATAGGTTGTATACATTGCTCGAGTTATGTGATGTATTGTTCTTGCTTGTATTGGGAGTATATAGCTAAAGTTCAGATTTTAGTAGAGAGTTTGTTGAAGATTCTTCTACTATTCATTTTCTTCATGTTTCAGATAGAAATGTCTACACAACCTGGTCAATCCTCTACAAACTCTGCAAGATCTGCAAGGATAATCGCGCAGACATCCATAGATGCAAAACTCCATGCGGACTTTGAAGTATCAGGCAGTTCATTTGACTACTCCAGCTCTGTACGCGTGACAAATCCCGATCAAAGGCCTAATCCCGATAAAGTTACCACCACTTATCTTCACCAAATACAGAAAGGTAAATTTATACAGCCATTTGGCTGTTTATTAGCTCTTGATGAGAAAACATTCAGAGTGATCGCCTATAGTGAGAATGCTCCCGAGATGCTTACAATGGTGAGCCATGCCGTCCCAAGTGTTGGCGACCACCCAGTTCTTGGCATCGGCTCTGATATCCGAACCATCTTCACTGCTCCTAGTGCTGCAGCATTACAAAAGGCTTTAGGATTTGGTGAGGTTTCTCTTTTAAACCCTATTTTGGTTCACTGTAAAAGTTCCGGGAAGCCTTTTTACGCCATAATCCACCGAGTCACGGGTAGTTTAATCATTGATTTTGAGCCTGTGAAGCCTCATGAGGTCCCGATGACTGCTGCTGGAGCTTTGCAGTCTTATAAGCTTGCTGCCAAAGCTATAAACCGATTGCAGTCTTTACCTAGTGGGAGCATAGAAAGGCTATGTGACACAATGGTGCAGGAAGTTTTTGAACTCACTGGTTATGATAGGGTGATGATTTACAAGTTTCACGAGGACGATCATGGAGAGGTGTTTACGGAGATCACGAAGCCTGGGCTTGAACCTTATGTGGGGTTGCATTATCCTGCTACGGATATACCTCAGGCTGCTCGTTTTCTATTTATGAAGAACAAGGTTAGGATGATCTGTGATTGTAAAGCGAATCACGTGAAGGTGTTTCAGGATGGGAATCTTCCCATTGATCTCACGTTGTGTGGGTCAACTCTCAGAGCTCCTCACAGTTGCCATTTACAGTACATGGAGAACATGGATTCGATAGCGTCTTTGGTGATGTCGGTTGTGGTCAAAGAGGGAGATGAAGAGGGGTCGGATTCTGCCCCGGAAAAGAGGAGAAGACTGTGGGGATTAGTCGTTTGCCATCACACGTCTCCGAGATTCGTCCCGTTTCCTCTCCGATACGCGTGTGAATTTCTCGTGCAGGTGTTTGCGATCCATGTGAATAAGGAGTTTGAATTGGAGAATCAGATGCTGGAGAAGAACATCCTGAAGACGCAGACTCTGTTATGCGATATGCTTTTGAGAGACGCACCGTTAGGTATCGTGTCCCAGAGCCCGAATGTGATGGATCTCGTTAAATGTGACGGGGCTGCTCTACTATACAAGGGGAAAAAATATAGGCTGGGAATGACTCCAACTGACTTTCAGATTCGGGATGTCGTTTCTTGGCTAGACGAGTACCACAGGGACTCCACGGGGTTGAGCACGGACAGTCTGTACGATGCAGGTTATCCGGGGGCTCTGGCCCTTGGTGATGCCATCTGTGGGATGGCAGCTGTCAGGATAACTGATACGGACTGGCTATTCTGGTTCAGGTCCCACACTGCTTCAGAGATTCGTTGGGGTGGTGCAAAGCACGAACCGAGTCAAAAGGACGATGGGAGGAAGATGCATCCTAGGTCGTCGTTCAAAGCTTTCTTGGAAGTTGTGAAGACAAGGAGTTTGCCTTGGAAGGACTTTGAGATGGATGCAATCCACTCGTTGCAGCTTATTCTAAGGAATGCATTTAAAGAGATTGGGGATACGAATATGGAAACGAAGGCGATTCATATGAAGCTGAGTGATTTGCAGATAGATGGTAAACAGGAGCTTCATGCAGTGACTTCTGAGATGGTACGATTGATCGAGACGGCCTCTGTGCCTATCTTGGCGGTTGGTGTTGATGGTTTAGTGAATGGATGGAATACCAAGATTGCTGAATTAACTGGTCTTGCTGTTGATGACGCAATAGGGAAACACTTTCTTGATCTTGTTGAAGAATCTTCAGCTGATACAGTGAATCAGATGTTAAAATTGGCCATTCAAGGTATGTTTTCAATCAGAATGATGATTTTTAAAAATATGCTTGTTGATGATAGTATTGTATTTTTTAGCAAAATGTTTAATACGATTCTTCGTTCTGATCAGGAAAAGAAGAGCAAGATGTACAATTTGAGATCAAAAACCATGGAGAAATGAGTGAGGCTGGTCCAATCAGCTTAGTTGTAAATGCTTGTGCAAGCAGGGACGTGGAGGAGAATGTGGTAGGAGTATGTTTCATTGCTCAGGATATAACGACCCAGAAGAGTATGATGGACAAGTTCACAAGAATCGAAGGAGATTACAAAGCTATTGTTCAGAATCCCAACCCTTTAATCCCACCTATATTTGGGACAGACGAGTTCGGGTGGTGTTCTGAGTGGAATGCAGCTATGACTAAACTAACCGGATGGAGTAGAGACGATGTGATCAATAAAATGCTTCTTGGTGAAGTCTTCGGGACAAACAGAGCTTGCTGTCGTCTCAAGAATCAAGAGTCGTATGTGAACCTTGGTGTCGTAATCAACAATGCAGTTACTGGTCAACATAATGAAAAAATATCCTTCGGTTTTTTCTCAAGAAACAGGAAATACGTCGAATGCCTACTGTGCGTGAGCAAAAAGCTGGATGCAGATGGGGCAGTAACAGGAGTGTTCTGCTTCCTCCAGCTGGCTAGTCAAGAGCTCCAACAGGCACTTCACGTTCAACGATTGTCTGAACAAACTGCGTTGAAAAGATTGAGAGTGTTGTCTTATATTAGAAGGGAGATTAGGAATCCTCTTTCTGGGATTATATTTTCTAGGAAACTGATGGAAGGAACTGATCTTGATGTAGATCAGAAAAACCTTTTGCGAACTAGTGTTTACTGTCAGCGTCAGCTAAACAAGATTCTGGACGATACAGACTTGGATCATATAATTGAAGGGTATGTAGGTGAATTTTTATATACAGTATGTTCATTAATTTGTTTTGATTTACGTAATATTATACTGTATCACTATCAGGTACTTGAATTTGGAGATGGTGGAGTTCAAGGTGCACGAGGTCCTGATAGCTTCAATTAGTCAAGTGATGTTGAAGAGCAATGAGAAGGGTATTAGGATAGTGGATAGTTTGGGTCCGAATGTGACGAGTGAAACGATGTATGGAGACAGTTTGAGACTTCAGCAAGTGCTCGCTGCTTTCTTGCTGGTATCGGTTACTTACACACCAAGCGGAGGCCAGCTCGCTATTGCTGCCTCGTTGACTAAAGATTCTATCGCAGATTCCGTTCAGCTTGGCCGTTTGGAATTCAGGTAATTCAACATTTACTACTTTAGTTCTTTAATTCTTTTATCATCATACTGGAGCGGATAATTAATTAGATGATAATGGATGGTGTAGGATAACACATAATGGTGGAGGAGTGCCGCAAGATCTACTAAACGAGATGTTTGGTGAGGCGGAGGATGCATCAGAGGACGGGATCAGCATGTTTATCAGTCAGAAATTGGTGAAGATGATGAGCGGGGACATTCAGTATCTCAGGGAGGCGGGCCGCTCCACTTTCATCATCTCCGTTGAACTTGCCATCTCTAAATAACTCCAATCCATAATACCACGTTTGTTCTTGCATCTTCTCTGTTGTAATATAGTATCAACTTTGTGTTTATGTTTGCTCCAAAAAAAATAGATCTTCCTTTGCTGCTCTTAACTCGTTTGCTTCTACGCTTCATTCTTGTTTTTTTTTGTGGTGGGTGGGGGGCATCTTTTCTTGGAAATTAGTTATGTAGGTTTAGGAGTCAAAGTAAGGATTAAGCAAATTGGGTAAAACATGCACATCCGACAAAGATTTGATAATTCACCAGTTTTTTTTTTTTTGGCTTAATAGTCTAAACTACCCATAATCCTCAATAATGAACAACTAGTTGAATGGAACAGTCTTAATTAATTACCTTGACTCTTTCTATTTGAATAAATAGTTGTACAATTTGCTTGAAAAACAAGCGATTTTCCTTTCCAACTTTGTATCATTATCATGTTAGGTCTTTTAGTGGGTATTTATTGATAATTAGTAAATAGAATTTGATGTGATTGATATATATATATCATCGAATATTCTTCACCCCACAACACAAATGATGAAGCTTAAAAAAAAAAACACAAAACATAGTATTTAATTAATTAATTAATTTTGCTTGGGCGCGAACTTGGTCTTAATCTTGTCAACTTCCTTGGTCCCAATCTGAAAAGTCTTGGTTAGAACATTATCCGGCACCGGCGGAGTAGACGCAAACAAGGTGGCGGCGATGGACTGCGTCCCCTGCAGCTGGCTGTTGAAGGCGGCGATGACGGCTGCTGGTGACTTTCCGTTGTTCTTCTGGAAGTGGAGGAGGCCTTTGGGGAAGACGAAAATCTCTCCTTTCTTGATGGACTTTGAGAAGAGAGCATTGCCTGTCGTGATGAACCCCACGTCCAGTTCTCCCTCGATCACGTAAACTACCTCGGTGGCGCGTGGGTGCGTGTGGGGCGGGTTGAGGCCACCGGGGGCGTAGTCAATGCGGGCCAGGGAAACGCCCAGGGTGTTGAGCCCGGGGATTTTTTGTACGTTGGCCCCGGTGACCCCTGATCCCATGGTGTTGTTGGTGGCGCCGGCTTTGGCTAGGCCGTCGAAGAAGAAATCCTCGGCGGTGACATTTGATTTGCAAGGATATCCGTTTACCTTTACGGCTGTTTCAAAATAGATAGAGAGATTCTTGTGTGACGACACTACTTTAATATATTCGGACACTAATTATTTACATAAGTTCACGACTTATATAATATATGAAATCGTATTGCCTTTAAAATAAAATGGTCAAAACTCAATTATTAAATTGGCAATATGATGAGGAGTAATAATAATCCAGAACATGATGAATGAAATACCTTAAAAAAAGAAGACAATAGATGTAGATGGCACATACAGAATTAAAAGACATGCACATTTCATGGAGATTATAGTTGAAGAGTGTTAGGTGAGAGGGAATTAATGTTATATACTAGTAGTATTAGATTAATTATATGATTGGGTATTGGAAGGAAATTCATGATGAGTATTGAAATTAAATGTTGCACAAGAAACAATTAGCTGAAAATGTAATGTAGATAAAAGGCAGAAAGATTAATACCAGAAGTGAGATCAGCAACACAAATATCTTGAAGTAAATCTGGGTCTGCAGAAACTACTAGGGTACTGCTGAAGGTAATCAGTAATAGTATACCCAACATCATATTACAAGCTGCTGCCATTGCTACCTCCAAAATAATTAACACAAATTTGTGTGAGCTGAGTATATATATATTAAGATGAAAAGGCAGGCTAGGCTAGGCTAGGGTGCAATAAGTGAAATGAGTTGGGATGTTTGGAGAGTTAAGGGGCAAAAGAGATGCATTTATAGGGTGTTTTGGGGGTGAGTAGGAATTAAGTAGGAAACATGTCTTCGTAGATTCAAAGTAAAGAGTATGCTATTGCTAACCAATATATAATTCCCTCTCTCTTCTACAAAATCCTTCATCTCCTGCACGTGATCTCATACTATATACTCTAGTCCTTATTTGAATGTAGCGAAATTCATAACACCAAGGACCTGTTTGGTTAGGCCTTAAGGATTGTGGTGGATGGAAGATGAGGATGGAGATTGGAAAAATATGGAGGGGTAATTATGAATAGTAATTGTGTTTGGATGGAGATTGAAAAATATGTGTGGATCAAGAAAATAAATATTATTAAAATGAAAAGAAAAAAAAAAGTGACGTGATTGTATAATTATAAGTGTATATATGTATTATAGGGATGAGTGGGTATTTAGATGGAGAAGGATCCAGACGGGCCAATCTCAAACCAACACACCCTAATAATATTGTGTTCATGAGATTGATAACAAACTAATTATATACAAATTGGAAAACTCATCAAAATTAAAGCCCAAAATCTAACGAATTATAATACTAATTAATGAGGATGTAATTGGCCTTTCTTTGTTGTTGTTGTTAATTTTTTTAAATCAGTGAATGAAGTAATTAATTGTTTGAAATATACTACTCCCTATTTTGCTTGTGTGACGTATATTAATGAATTATCAAGTAATGGAGTATAAAATTTTCTCGAATCCCTATTTTGTGAAGTTGATAATTTTTTCTAATAGTTTTCTGTGTCAATATTATTCATTCATGTCTTTGAAGCATCTATATATTGTTGTGACTAAGCTATCAACAAGTGAGGTAGGTGGCTGCAATTCTAATCTCCATTAACCCAAAATAGAGTAATAAATACTCACTTTCTTGTTAAATACTAAATAATATAGATTTTATTACAACTTTTTTAATGGGTAAAAGAGAATTTCATTACATTACATGAATAAAACAATCCACCACATACACTAGTCATTTCTGAGGATTATCCACGAACTTGGTATTTGAGTATTAATTAATTAATTTGATTCCAATCCTATCTCTTACGCATATATAATTATAAATTCTTCAGATCAAATTACGTACTGTACCTTTTAAAAAAAAAAAATCAGATCAAACTTTAATAATATCATCATATTGAAATTTGAAATCAATTGAGCAGCTGTCCACCACATACAATTTATTGTTTACCAAATTTTCATAATGACGGGTTAAACTTATAATATCGCGCGATGACGAATGAAATGTAATTAAATACTGTATTACTTACGCTATAAAATAAATAATGAGCAACGTAGAATTGTCAATGTTTGGTAGCGTTCGATCCTTTTCTTCCTATGCAAACCTAAACAGACAAAGTCCCAATTTAATTATATATGTACCATCTTCACAATCTCATTTCTTACCATCTAAATTAAATTTATGCGTGTATAAAGTAAAGAAATAATAATCATGACGACATGGGCTAAACATCGTAATAGTGAAACATAAAAAATGACACAAATGAATAAAATCGGTCGATAACACAAGTCAATGTGATTTTATTTACCTAATGTCTTCTCAACATCCATATGTACCTGACTATCAAATATTTGATCTTCAATTCGTCCTATAGCTATAAATAATGAGACAGATTAATAGTCTTCTTATTTAATTATTCTAAAGACACATTCAAATGCAGTCACCTTTCGAGAATCGACCACCGACGATGGTCTTCCTCTTTTTTTTTTTTTTTATATTGTAGAATTATTTTGTCATTTTAATATCTGTGTTAACCCCTAATTTTGCTAATAATTAATAAAAATGCATTGGCGAATATTATTTGCATAATTTTAAAAGCAATAAGAAAATTTCCACGGACTGTTTTGGTTGGTACGCTAAAGTGCCAAATCCGATATTGATACGTGTCCCGAAACTAAAATCGGAAGGAAAAAAAAGTGAATTCAACTGGTCCACTGTGATTTTTTTTTTTTTTTTTTTTGTTACTAATAATTTTACTAAATTGTACTAGTATAAAAAATAAAATTAAGATGATACTCTAGCTTTGATTGGTTTTAATTGTTGGTACATAAATCTAATTTAGTTTGATTCAATGGAATACTAATTCCATAACATAGGTGCAATTAGAGCTGTCAAAACGGGTTAACGGGTCGGGCCGGTCCACAACCCACTTCAACCCGTCATTTTACGGGTTTTGGCGGGCCGGTCCACGACGGGGACGGGTTGAAAAATACTCAACCCAACCCACGGCGGATTGCGGGCTAGCCCACGGGCTTTTTTTATTATATATTAATATTTTACTTTTTTTTATTTATTATTACGTATATAATTACTAAAAAAAATATTAAAATAAAGTACAAATAATTTGGAATAATCTTTGATTAAACCCTCTTATAATCAGAAAGTAGACCTCAAATATATATTATTTTGTTTAATTAACAAATTAATCGAACTAAAATTTAAACCTTCAAATTGTTTAAATCTTTATTGCCAAAAAGGTAGAATCAATATATATATATAATTTTTTTTGACGGAAATATATATATAATATTCAATGAAAGATTAATTGACAAATCAATTCAACTATCAGTAGTAAGTATTAATTTGTGAATACACATCTCACCATACTCTTTCTCAATCTACTAATGATAATTATGCTCTTATAAATAATAAGTTAAAAAAAAGATTTAAATCTACATTAATTATTATATCTTTCATGTGAATACATGGATGACAATAGTGTATTTTCATTCTCAAATCTTAATTTTGTGTGATTTTGATCTTGATTTAAAGTTGAATTGAATTCATAAATTTTTATTTATCACATTTTTACTTACAATTCAACTTAAAAAATAAAAAATATATATTTTTAAAAGCCCACGGGTCAACCCGCCCCGTCCACGGTCCAACCCGCCAAAACCCACGACCCATACGGTCTGGTCCATACGGGCCTGCTTTTTAAACGGGCCTAAATTACTCAACCCAACCCACCTTTTTTATAGGCGGGGACGGGTCGACCCAACTGGCCTAGCAAATTTTGACAGCTCTAGGTGCAATATAAAATAAATGACATTTTTTTTTATGAAAGACGGTGTAATATCAGATATAAGTCGAGACTTACTATTAATTTGATTGAATTTTTAAAACTAATTTATAACATTCCATTTCACATGAGATCGATCTTCTCAAAATAAAGATGTTGCAAAGAAGTGTCCAAATCCAAGGACTCTTTCGTGGGAAAAAAAAAATCCAAGGATCTTCTTGTACGCCTATTATTTTTAAAGATTGCATTTTGCTACTGAGGCTGTTGAGATATAACATACATTCAAAATTATCATACAGTATCATTTTGTGTATTCGTGATTTGAGGTGAGTGGTATAAATTAAGTTCTAATTTAGTAGATACGTTTGAGATATCTAAAATTAGGTCATAATATCTCTTTCTAGTCATTTAATTTACACATAATTAAGTGTATTTTTATGTGTTGAATATAAATTTTATTTTAAATTTAATTAGACATCTGTTTTAGTTAGACTAATCTACCATACTAAATTAATATAAACGGTAATTTATTGAACAATATTTAAGTATTTCATAAAGCTAACCATGGCTTGGAAGATAATTACATTACGAAAACTATTTCAATTTTTAAAGTACGTATAGGTGATGATGTTTTAATTCGCTAATTAAATTAGAATTGCTCCGGGTTCATCGGTTGCGGGTTAGACCCTATCCATCTCATACTCGGTAACCCGCAAATTGTTGGAGCGTGAAACTTGAATTGACTGCATACCGAGCACGATATCGGCGAGCTCCAGTTTTAGGCCCATATTTTATTAGGCCCGGTTGATCCTAATGGAGTTAAGGCGAATTTTCTATTATAAATAGATCCGAAAAACATAGTGAAATACCTGATTTGACATCACTAGCTCCCAAACGTAATCGCAAGCGGCAAGACGAACTGAGTAAACAAATCCTGTGTTATTTTCTTTTTCGCCATTGTGTGCGTGTGTTAATTCCTAACACAAACATCATTATCTTCAAAGATAGACTTATGAGAAATATGGAACAACCTAGAACCTACGGCTATGTCTTTATGAATATCGATGTTTCTGGAAACTCTTGCTCTCAGTGGAATTGTAGTAGCTTCCCCACAGGCCACAGCTATGTCGTGATGAGAGGGGAAAAAAAACATGTATTGATATTATTGATTGAACACAATATCAGACTTCTTGTAAAATTAACATCAGTATTTTTATTTTTTTTTAACAAATTAACATCAGTATAAATCACTTATAATTTGTTACATATCAAAACTATTAATATACGTGATAGACATATGTCATATGTGTGATCTTGTAATTATAATTATAACATACGCCAAATATTATCAATGATTTTCGCAGTTAAATACTACTCCTATATAATTTCGTCCAGCGCAAGTGGTGGAACAATATTCATTAATTAATCTCCGGTTGTTATAGGTGAATCACATGCAACTTGTCAACTATTACTTGCATTATATGGAGTACTATTTATTCTAAAAGAAAATAATAAACCCCAAAACGTCAACTAAAATATATATGGCGTTCTGATGTGACGAATTTTAGTACTTTAGCCTTAATTTGTTATTCCAATAATACATATTTTAAAAGAAATTGGACCGTTTCAATTTGATCAAATCGTGCATGCAATTGGAAAACAATAAATTTCTGGAATATTGGGTGAAGGTTTGTTAGTTAATATTATATTGACCAAGACCTTTAGTTGTTTATCAATTATTTTATTTTATTTTTTAAAAAAAAATCTGGCTATTAATGATCCAAGTGATGATAAATAAATTGTATGTGAAAGGAGAGACCAAACAACCTTATTTTGAGGAACGCCAATTCAAGCCTCTTTCTCTCTCTCTTCTTCCAACATTATTACACTAAAAGGTTCTTAAGTATTATATATCCTAAACTTGCATTGCATGTACAAAAATCGACTTCAGTTTACACCATGAGCGCAAAGGTAATAAAATTCCCTATTCTTTCTGCAATATTATTTAACAAACACACACACACAAACATACATTACAAAAGTCTTACTGTATTTCTTAGTATTTATTTGTTTAATATACACAAATTAATTAAGATTTGGTTATCTGGGAAATGAAACTCAGAAAACTGAGATCAAGGTCAGCATTAACTGCCGGAAATGCAAGACTGGAGTGTTGAAAATAGCTACCAAGTTCATTGGTACACAAAAAATCTATGCTCTTTTTTCTCTAACGTAACTTAACGATGCATATAATTAATCAAATGGATTAATATATATACATACATACATACAGGTGTGGATGAGGTAAAACTGGACGCGGAAAAAGGAATACTCACCGTTGTTGGGAGTGCTGATCCTATTTGTATCGCCCACAAACTGAGGAAAGAAGGTTATTTTGCAGATATTACAAGTGTTGGGCCCAATAAGAAACCCGAAGAAAAAAAACCTGACGAAAAGCCGACCTGCAAGCCACTTCCTCCATGTTGTAACCAATGCCAACTTGTTGGTGTTAGTTTTGTTACCTATGATAAACCAGGCTGTTCAATTCTATGATCAATACATATACAGTTAATTTATCTGAAGTGATTTACTGTCAACTTATGTTTAACAAGTGCATGAATCTGTATCTGTCATCATCTTTAGCCTTCCTTCATTAAAGATTACAACAACTGATTCTTGAATACATATCCGTACATGCTGTTCTTATACAAGAGTGTTTCAAATCTCTAATTATATGCATTCATTTTTATTTTGTTAATTGGTTTCATGAAATTTCCAGAATCCTAGAATATGAGGGTTTTATGTATGATTTAAATGATGCATAATAAATTAACTCTATTATTTTAATTAAAGTATGAGATTTTTAATTAACCCTCTAGTTGGATTGCAGGCTAAGTTACGTACATTTTTTTAAAAAAAAATTATATTTATTTGATACTACGTACATTGTAGAATTATTCAGCTCTTTCCTAATGATTCCTTACCTACTGGATATTGATGGATTCAAACTAATTTGTCAACTGCTTATGTGTGACATCACATCAAATTTCAAACAGGACATTTATTGTATTTTACAACTTTGATTCTTTTCTTTTTCTAACCCTATCTTTTTATTTGCTATCATAATTTATTTAATTAATGAACTAAAACTATGCTCCTATATTGTATCTGAGAGAATTACTTACAGATTGGCGAAAAAAGAGTCATGTCTCCTCACATAGGAAACTCGAAAGTCGAAAGACCTGAGATCAGGATCGATGATATTTAGTTGCTAAAATGAATCCCTGTTTTTTCGCTTCCAAATGTAAATCTTCTTCCTTCTCTCTGCACTCTGTTTCAACATTTTGAGTTTGTGAATACAATAAAGAAGTTGCTTTAGAGGTGATAAATATTACAAATCCAGGTTCGTCTCGTCTAGACTTTTCAGCTGCATAAGCCAGGGCATAAGCTTCTGTGAAACAACGTAGACTCTTTCCCGCACAGATCTACAGATGGGAGGCTCATGGGCTTAGAACTAGATTGAGAGGATGCCACAGAGCACGTTGTAGGCTTCATTGCTGGTCGTCCAACAGCAAGACTACATCTAGTAACCTGTTTGTTGGACAGTACCAAAACCCATTATAACCAATTAGAGCCATGTGATTGCTGGTCATTGAGAGGGTAAACTCTCCAGCAGGAGAAGACATGACTAAGTAATACTCCAAGATCACTTTAAAAATATGTAATAAATCATCAAGGTAAATTAAAAGCGGCGCCTAACTTTACAAGAGCAATAAGATAGGTGAAAAATGTGGATCTGCAGTAACCTACGTGCTTATTAAAAATACTGATTAATTGCAATGTTAAATCACGAGATTTTCATATTTAATCAATTACAACATATGTTTTTTAAATTGCAATTCAATACACGACCTTCAAATTATTGCAATTCGATCACATGACTATGTTCCAAGTTCCAACATGACAGTGTATGAAATTGAAAAATAAAAAAATTGTGATTAAATTGAAACAATAACAAAAAGTCGTGAGTTTAAAAAAATGTGAAAAGGTTGCAATTATGCAATTAAATTAACCCTAACAATTAACCTTTTGTTTTTCTAAAGGTGCAAATTAACCCTAACAATTAATTTTTCTAAATTAACCCTAGCAATTAAATATCCAATGGTTTTTCAACCGCCCTCCAACATAACTCAAACCCATGCCTAACTTAGATCATAGGTGCAAAGTGAAATGGGACAACATCAGACAACACATAGTATTGTAACAATAAGTGATAAAGATTAAACAATATTTTTTTAATGTTAGTATAAAGTACAGCTAATTAGGGACAACAAACAGTAGAAAAATCTACCTATATTATTAAGTCAACAGAAAATGCAAACTGACACGGACCATCCACTAAAGGTACCACTAACCAGGTTTAAATACAAGGACATAAGACCTGAAATTTTGACTTTAGCAGTCAATTAGAAAGAGGGAAGATAGAGAAAAGTTACCTTCTCTTTAGAAGGTACAAATGTGTCAATTGGTTTGGAGGACGATTCGAATCTGTTTCAAAAAATAGTATGAGATGTGAAAAACTGGTATATATCAAATGGTAAAATCAAATATATTTTTCTCATTCAGTTGATTCATACCGGCCCTGGAATAACTTGTTCCTGGCAGTCTCAATTCTTTTTATTGCCTAAATACATCAAATATAGAATATAAATTAGCTAATAAGCTCATAATTTCTGATAGAAGGAGAGGTGACTGGGATGGGAATATTGCTATAGCATAAAAAACATACCTTAGTTGTTTTGTCTCTGTTGAATGTATTTTCATCTACCAAAAAGCTTTCCAAACCCTAGAGGGGAATAATAAAATTATCATTCAAACTAAAAATAAAATAAATAATTGATCAAAACAAACTATAGATTTTTGCAAGAAATGTCAATTGCCTCTTCATCTGGTGCCATCCACTTCAGCTCAAGTTGATCATCGTCAGTCAAAACTATTGGTTCTCTAAAGAGTCTACGAGTCTCCTGATACGGCCAATCAACTGGTATTTGGTATCTACAAGAAGAGGATCAGAAGTTCAAGGTCGAAACTAACATAAAATAAAATAATCATGAGAAATAAAAAAATAAAAAAGATTCTCCTCCAAAAACAGTAGTTGTAAAACATGTATTCAGACTACAGACTAGGGGTGTAAGTGAGTCGAGCCAACTCGAAAGTTACTCATGCTCGACTCGAAAAAAGATCGAAATCGACTCGAAATTAATTGAGTCAAGTTTCGAGCTACTCGAGTAGCTACCGAGTTCAAGCTTGGAAAATATTTACTATTTTGCCATTAATATATAATTTATATTTATATACATGTAATCGAGTCGAACTCGAGTTTATTTTAGAAAAAATATATTTTACAATTAATTTTGAAAATTATATAGGTGATCGAGCCAAGCTTGAGTTTATCGAGTTTCTTATCGAGTCGAGCTCCATCTTTAAAATTTTAGGCTCGACCAAGTCGAGTTTCGAGCTTAGCAATACTCGGCTGATTTACACCCCTAATCCAGACTCCAAATAATTTGTTTAAACTTAGTCGGTCATAATATGCGCATTTTCAACAGTCTTTGAGATATTAATCCTATCATTTTCAACTTGATCGGTCATAAATGCTTCACATAAATCGTAAACTTGGTCGGTCATTTGTCAAAAGTAAGCATTTATCAAGTGCAAGTAAACTCTTCACATGAATGGTAAACACCTTTCTTTGTTAATATTCTCCAGAATGTGCTCAAGTGAGCCATGTTGGCGTATTAGTTTCAAAGCAGTCACACCTCCAATACCTGAGAAGCACAATACAGTTTAAATTTAAAAAATCCTGACAATGATTATACTGAAGCATACAGATGAACTTTATAATGGCAGCAAAGCTATTTTCTGTATGAATTCATGTATAGGCAATATATGCAAAACATTATGCATGTAATTGTAAAGTTTCAGGAACACTTACAGAAACATTAGTCAGAAATGTCGCCTCAATCTATTTATTTAATTAGCCATGGAACATCATTTTACTAATCTAATCCGAACAAAAACAAAAAGACAAATTCTATCCCCGTCACAAACCTTCCCTAGTTAATCCAATGAAATAGTAAAAAATTAAAGGGTATATTGGATATATATTTTCCCCTAATCCAGATGTAAATAAGGATTTCAAAGTTTCAGGATCATCTTTTCTCAAACTAACAAGAAACGCCTTTTGAAATTTACACATTTACTATTTGCTTCGCAAATGGCTTGGTAAGTCCCATTGGAATCAGAGAAGGCAATATTACCTCTTATGCTCTCACAGTAATCACAGCCAGACAGGATACAAAGATCTACAAATTGATCCATGGTGAGATTCAATTCCTCCAAAACCTGAAAATATACATATAAAGCTAAATCAGAAAATTGCACTACTAGAATTGATCACTATAACCTCATAGTACCTTTGAGATTTCAAATTCCACCACAGGAATTTTTTTGGATCTAGGATCCATTAAATGGCGGATAAACCGGGTAGCCCCAAAAGCAAGGGTATCCATGTCCTCAGAGGCCACCGCATAAACCTGATGTGAAAACATTGTTCAGTAATATTTCAGAGCATATGCAAGGAACGCTTTCTGGCAAGATTTGGGGTGAATCATTTTCCTTCTGTTACAGTCTGAAATCGTGAAAAATAGATGTTGCAACGGCAGAAGTAATAATTGTAATCCATGAAAAAGAATTACCCAGCTCCCATGAAAACAGATGGGTAGAAATTTATTTTTCTACAAGCAATTTCATGGCCAGTGACTAGAAATTCATGCAATGCCTCTTCTGAGGATTAGAATAGCACTATGTTTTTTCCAACAAACATGAAAGCCAAATACTCACTTTGTCTGCTTTGCAAAGTGCAGCACACTGTGCTTCTGCTTCACAAGGAGCCTGAGCAAGTATCAAGAAAAATGTGGTCAGAGGAGAAAATTACTCTTTCCTCCAGAAGAAAAGCCTAATGAAGATTTCCAAAGTGAAAATATTTCAAGTAAAGATGCAAACTGTATGAAAGCAGAGAACTTCAGAAAAATTATTCTTCAGATTACCTCAATAACAGGGACTCCCATAAGTCTAAGAAGCTTTTTACAGTCTTCATATTGCTGATCCGTAGCCTGTTTTAACAGAAAAGGTGAATGTCCACAAATTGCTTCTAGATATATAGTATCATAGCTTGTATAATTGAAAGGAAGGAAAAAACAAAGAACCTAACTGCATCAAATATAGCATGAAAATATATCATCCATATCTGACTAGTTGTAATTCAAAGGTCATGACAACTTGAGAAGATATATTATGGGGTGCCCTTATGTCAGATATTAAGAGAGCTCACTTTCATAGAACATGTCCCAGCTGCTAGATAATAAGCTCTACTAGATCATAAGCCTGTGAGCTGCCTAGCTGCTAACTGGAACACTGAACTTGACTTTCATGTCTTCAGTCCCGATAACATCTAGTGTAGAATTAGACAGTTGTAAATGGCTTTCCATATCATAATTCCTAAGGAAAAAGAACGCAGCACGGCTTGCTATGCGATGCCCTCTAAGGAATATACTTTAAGTGATAATTGGTCCATGCCCATCATGGAAACAAAATATAGGTGATTGCAAAGCTTTACTTTGACAATATTAATTTAAACTCCTCATCAATTGTAGAACCACAAAACTCCACAAACACCTTTGTTGTTCAAGGGCATATTCTTTATTTGTATAAATTTGCAATTTGTGTCAATAAGGTAAGGTTAGAAACACACTATTGGGAAACGATTGACTAGCAGGTGCATTTTCACTTTAAAAGTATTTCTATATGATCAGTTAACACTAGAAAACATAGAGGGAGCTCACCTTTACTGTTCTTTTACTAAACTTTTCAATATCCTCCTTGTTTCCAGTCTGCAATGACAAGAAAAGGACTCTGCTGTTTAGAAAACATATAGAGATGACAAGAAACTGTCCCGGGGTTGGTAAGAGGAGGATATGAGATTGGGAGAATAGATATAAAGTTTAAGGTTACAAACATGAACAATGATGAAGTTGCACCTTGAGAGCATCATTTAAGTCCATTGTTGCGTCAGCCCTTTTTAAGGATCTGCATGCAATTACTAACATCTTAATTGCAGTAATCCGCCCATAATCTTCAGAAGGTGACATTACGAGTACCAGTGGAGAACCAAATACCTTTTCGCAAGCTCTTGTTTTTTCAAAAGAGGAGGCATGCCATCAAAAACATAGCTAACATCACACAAAGCAACATTTTCAGGATGAAGGACAAAAGCTTTCACAGCATGACAAGAGCAAAGCAGAAATTAGTACTAGAGATAACAAGGTGAAGAAACATTACACTGGCTTTATTCCAGCTTCCAGAAGCCGGATTGTCCTTGTGAACATCCCTTGCAAATGACTAGAGAAATGCCAATTAAGGAGTGAACTTTCCAAATTGAAGTTTGACTATTTATAATTTAATGAAAAATGGACGTGAAAGGTAAATAGTTTATTAGCTTCCAACTACATAATACCTCGTCACTTCACCAGCTTCATTAGTGAGCATTTGTGTACCACTTCTTCCAATAACAATCTGCAATTCGCACCCACCAATATATCATAAGAACAATCAATTCACTGTTTCTGCAACTTCAAGCATTGGATGCACGCTCTATCGGACTATGGGTATTTATATAACATCAAACCTAGAACTCACCTACTCAATGGGGTACCAAAAGAGAAGTTGCCACAAGAAATCGTGATGCGAATATATACTATCTACATTGAAAACGAAGGAAAAATAATCATACTGACAAGGAATTGGTAGATGCTCAAGCTGGCATCGATGGCGATTTCCCGACCAAAATAGCTCTCGAGATTCTGCTCTTTCACAGCCTTAGGCGCATTGTCCGCCAATAGCTTTGTTAAACCCTAGAAATTTCAACACAAATCTCAATCTACTAATCGACCAGAAAATTAAACTATAGGGAAAACGAATACCTTTATTCCCATTCGATTTGCAGGAGCACTATGAATGTGTTCGTTCAGCGGTTCAGTTATGGATGTATGTAGTCAAGTGTATGGCAGCGCTTTAGGCTCGTCCTTTCCCGCCTCAAATGTATGATGAATTCGCGCTTATCACAAATCGAATGTACTCCCTGATAAATTATTTCTTGTTCTTGATTTCTAAGTAATTTTAATACTTCAAGTGTGCAATTAATTGATTAATTTAGGGGCGGATTGAATAATTTTTTTAATCTTTTAGGTTCCGTTTGGATGGAGGGATTTGATCTATGGATTTCAAATCCATCATTCAAATCCACTCCCCTTATTTGGATTAAAAATAAAATGAATGGATTTAAAATTCTAATCATATTTTTTTAGTTAAAATTGAGAGGATTTTAAATCCTCTCTAAAACCATGTCATTTGAAATCCATCTATTTTCAAAATCTTTCATTTGAAATACCTCCTCCAATCAAATCCCTTCATCCAAACACAACCTTACATGACTTTTTTTTTTATAGAGGAGAATAACTAATTAGTTTATTGAAGCAAGTGTCTCACTAGTCAGGTTCATAATGCTTTAAACATATTTCATAATTTTCTTTAGATAAAAATAGATTTGCAATTAAGTTACTTTAAAAAAGTATGTATAAAATCAATGTTCATCCTTTAAAAATGGACAAAAATTTTTTTTTTGGGTGAAAATGGATAAAATCTGATCACACACATTGTGAGATGTATTTAAATAATGTGTTTCCCAAATTATTAATTCCAAAAATGTCTTCTGTAATCTTATAATTGACCAAACACCAAAGAAAGCCCATAGATGAAGTTAGGGTAAGGTGAAATAACATCCACATCGGGCCTCAAATTATTGTTTTTTGGCCCATTTTATGGCCCAGCCCTTTTTGTCAGGTCTATAACAGTTTCGACGTGTATCATTACAATTCAACGTCAAAGGTTGCAATAATTTGGAGATAATTATTTGATTAGACTTTCATTTTCAAAAATTTATTTCACTTAATGCAGCAGGATATATATTCCAAGTTTGCAAGGGGCATGGATGACTTGTTTGGAAACAAGTGCTTGATTTTTAGCTAATAGTTTGAGATTCCTTTTTTTATAAAGAAAATAATGCCATTCTCTTGTACAACTATGTCACACTAAACCGACAATATTTACCAATCACATGAAAAATGAATAAAAATAAATGATTAGGTGATTAAAATGCATACAATTTAAAATTATCTCATAACTGTGTAGTAATGAGGCAATCTAATTAAACTCTAAACACATTTTAATCATTAGGATTCATGAAAAAGTTGTATAATGTGATCGTGAGGCTGTATCATTATGTTTCAATTTTCCTTTTTCTAATTAGTTATGTAAATATAATCAAATACACACGAGCAATAATTATGAACACTAGAACATGACTATGAATAATTAAAGTGATGTAGGGTATCTATAGGGTGGTAAGGTGCATACGTTAAATAGCGTGGAATCATCATGGCCCTATTGATTAATTTAAGGTATGATTACAATTTACAATTTATGTGGGTAGCATTAAGGTTTATATATATAGGGATAATAATGAATCTAAAGATAATAGTACTTTTTAACACCAATAAGTAATGCTTTTACATTTTTAGGAATTTTTGTCCATTACATATCATTAATGGTACTATTGTAAAAAAAAAAAAAAAAATCGATAGCCTTTTTTTACATTTCATTTTGGTTTATATAATATATACACATTTTCTCATTATTTATTTTGTCATTCTCCACATACTTCTAAATTACATATTTTCATTTTTGTTAACACTCTACCATCTCTCTATAATTTATATCTTCATCTATATTTTATCTTTTATATCTCTTACATCTATTTTTCTATCTCTTTATCTCAATACCTCTCTACACATTAAATATTAGTACTTTATATTTCTTAAAAATTGTGTAAACCGTAAATGAGTAACTTAACGAGAAAAAGATTAAGTATAACTTTAGTAAAAACTTGCATGAAGCAGATCATATTTACCCTATTATATATATGATCGGTCACCAACTAATTTATACTGCCTCAACTCAATATATCACACTTTAAATTTCACAGAATTGAGATGTACGTGTGGACTAAAGCCTATCCAAACATACCTTTAGATCATATGTTCAAGTTTTTGTTTGACCCATATTTAAAATGACTCCTACTGTAAATGATGGAGGTGCAAATGAAAAAAATAGTCATTCAAATTGAAGAATATACGGCCACAAAATTATTATAGTAATGACAAAATGGATGTAATACACCGGGGTGATAATATTTGTTACTACCAATTTTTAACCGCAAAATTCTAGTATATATTATAGTTGTGAAATATTCGAGTAGGAAATTAAATCAACGACAACAATAATGTCCAAAATAAAAATAAGTGCAAAAGAAGGTGGCCATTCATATCAACATCCCTACATCACTCACATTTAGTTTGTTTGCATGATGTTATTTAATAATTCTATATTTTTTATTAAGTAAGATAAAAGGTGTGTACATTGCTTCATCACTACCAAATTAAATAGGACTGTGTAGTTACATAAATTCAATATCCATTGCCATAACTGTGAAATTAGTACGACTTTATGTTAATAGACCAAAAATAAAAATATAAGCACACTTTATTTGAAAGGAGGAAATATCGTTAATCATAATGCATAATTTTGGTGTGATGAGGCTAAAATGGAAAGGTGCGTTGTTTGATTAACGAAGGATAGTTGGAGTTTCCAGGAAGGATAGAATGAATAAATTTATAAATTAAGGATGGGGGCCCTTTGCATGTGGGAAAAATTGCCTTTAATCGATTGCACAAGTTGAAAATGCACTAGACAAAGATTTTGTTATATGAATGTGTTCACAGCTGCTGCAGATCAGAGTTGAGGAGAGTTTATTAGTGGACGTTTCTTGATTAAAATACTGTACATATAATAACATCACTTTTTCAGCTTCTTCATTAAAATACCAAACCTGCCGCTTCTGTCCTCGGGAATAGTGGACCTCATAATTGGTAAATTATCAAAGCTTCAAACTTTCGTCTTCTTCTAATGTGCCTCCTCCTATTTTTAAATTAAATTGGCGATTTTAATATTCAATTTCAATTTAATAACGATTTTTAACATTTTTGTGTAAATTCAATATCTCTTTAGTTGTTTCAATTTGGTACTCAAATTACATTTTCAACTAAAGTTTGAGGATGTATTATTACCTGAAGTGAAAATCTTTTTATATAGATGAAATCGTCTCGAAAAGGATAAGACAGGTGTCTAGTTCGTAGCTGAAAATATCATGTCATAATTTAAAAGTTTGTATCAAATTTAAACAACTAATAAAGTGATGATTTTGCACAAAAATATTATTGGAAATCTCAATCAAATTAATACTAGATTTATAAATGATGATGAATTAATATAGAATTATCCCTATATTTTTTTATGTATATATGGCTATATGCACACACACTCAAAGGTTAGGTAATAGGCAAGAATATATTTATACACACACGAGGCTAGCTAAAATGGATGGATCTCATATTAAATTGAAGTTCCACTTCCATCACTCCCACAGGCCACAAGAAATTAATGTTTTATATATCAAGCATACTTTTTGTAGGTTATTGGCCCTTTGACTCTTCTATGGCCATTTTTTTTTTTTTTTGAGAGAGTTCAATGGCCATTAGAAACCCGGACTGGTGACTGCTATAATGGAGATAAACATTGTGACGGATGTCAAAAATATGTGTGTGTATTTATATCGTTTTAGCATCTTTCTATACGGGGGCTTACTATGTTATTCGAATTACATTGTCAAGCAAAAAAAAAAAACAAATTCAACTCATTAGTAAATAGGTTATCTGAGTCGACTCTAATGAAAATTAAAAGAGAATTCCTAAAAATCGAGCCTAAAACAAATCGAATTAGAGTCAACTTGTTAATAAATTGAGTATCTAACGTGCTCGAGCTCAAATTGTTTATCCATACGAGCGAACTGAGTTCGAGTCCGATCTTATGAGTTGTTGGATTCTAACCTCACAACTTATTAGGAATTAATATACTAGAATAAATTCCGCCACCTCTCTATAAGTTATAACTTTTAAATGAGGCGAAATTCTTTCGCAGCTTCTACTCTATTTTCATATGTTTTTGGAAATATTTTTGGTTAATAAAATGGTTAAAATCAACCAATCAATACAACTGTTAAAAATATTGATATAAACTTCAAAATGAAATTTGGGCTTAAAATATGTTGTATACGGAGTACGTTTTAGAAGCAAATTATTTATGTATAGTGAAATATGAGCATAGTTGTTAGCTTTAAAAAATCATTTGACAGGGTAGGTATGTTAGGTCGCTTTTATTGAATATATTTCAAAAGTTTTATCATGGTTATTTGATTGGATGGATATTGGTCGAATAAATTCTTGTTTTGATATTATTTCATGGTTTGATTAATTAACAAGATATTAATATCCTTTATTTTTTTTCAACTAAACTCGCAATCCCAATATCGGATAAACTCAATTTTTATAAATAATTTACTTTTGGCAAAGTCCATGTAGCAAACTCAATCGAGATAATGAAGACATGGAGTTTATATATTGTCATTTTATCCTGTATGTTTATATATTTATTTATATTAATTTGATATGAAGTGTTTAACACATAAAATTGTGCTGTAATGTTTTTTAAAAAATGGTTGTTTTGCAGGACCGAAAAATCTTAGAAACTAGGCAAACATGCCACCAAATTAATTAAGCAAGCAACATAAGAGAGAAAGCTATTGACGTACAGTTGATGGAGTGTAATAATTGGTACAGTGCACTAAAAGACAAACTGTTCATACCTGCGTTGGAGAGATTAAATTAGAAAAAAGGCTGCTGGAAAGCTTACAATGAGAAGGAGTAGCTTTTAATACTGTTCCCTCCTCATATACTCCGTATTTTCGAACCCATCAAAATACAGAATTATCAATTACTAACTATTTTTTTTTAAAATTTTTTTATACTTTTCTTTTTAGTTTATATTTTAAGAGTTTGTATATTTTTAAATAAAAATAATTATCACAATCTACACTCATATAATATGGAGTACATATTACGTATATTTACTTTTCACGTCTTTACTTTCAAATTTATATACATTCAATCTAATTACTTTATTTATTTATATAAAAATAAATTACAAAATTACCTCTCAACACTCTAATCATTACTTTTTTTTTTTTTTTCTTAAACTTTATGCCAAGAGGAAGTATATATTAATACAGTATTATCGATCGATAAAGAGCTCAATAAATATTCTTTTATTATGATCACTATTTCAATCACAGTTTTATTTTCCAAAAAATATATATATATTTTTTCGCTTTTCAATTATCATTAAGTTTGACCTTATCGTTCTACTTTTCTTTTGCTTCACTTTATCCCTCCTCTATTTTTATTTCAATTCATTTGACACAACATTCATAACTGGCCTACAACAGGCCATTTAAATAAAATAAAATAACATGACTTAGGCTTAGGCTTAGGCTTAGGCTTAACTTAATTTAATTTGTCCTAAACCAGTTATGCACTTCGGCTTGCCCCGTAATTTGTCTAAGACTTTAAGGCCACGTTTGTTTGATGGATTTTGATGTGATGGATGGTGTACACTCTAGAGGTTTATATGAAATCATTTTATATTTATTCATTCTTTTACACATAAATATAAAAGTTAAATATTATTCTCTTGATTCAATTTTATAATTTTCACTTTTATTTTTTATCTGTTCAATTTTATAATTCTCTTTATTTTAAGTACTCACTACTTTATTTTTTCACTTAAATTTTCACTTTTTATATAAACAATCAATTTTCTTAAAATTTGTATTCAACCCAAATGAAAATTATAAAATTGGGCGAATCAAACAGGGGTCTAACTGTGTCTTTGCCCACCAAATCATGGGATATGTGTCTTTGCCCACCAAATCAATCCAAATTAATCCATCAATCAAACAGGGGTCTAACTGTGATGAATTATACGAAAATACGGAATATACTAATATGGGCTTAGAAATTAATTAAGGTTTGATAATGATTATTAATGAAAGAGACACATATCCCCTTTATCAACTAAGTGGAGGTAATAAATTAAAAAAGGAAATCCACGCACTTTTGGATCCTTTTTTTAATTTTCTTTTCATTTAAAAGTATGTCCTTGAGCTATCGATCGAATATCATTTTCTATATAGTTGTAATAGTTAATTAAAGAAGCGCATAACAAATCTTCGAGGATATGCATGTAGACTATGTAGTAAGGATTATATTTACTACTTCGTCAACTATATATACTCTATGGAAATTTTTAAAATGATTAGAATAGTGAGATTAAAAAAAATGATACTAATAATAATGAAAAAGAAAAGTTTCTACTCATATGCTTACATTTGAAATATTAATCATGGGAATCCCCTATTTCAAGCATTGCCTACGGCTTTTCTTTCTAGAGCACGCAAATAAAATTGATGCTAGCTAGAAGTTGGATTTTTTCCTTAAAACATTCTCAATCTTATAATGTTTTGTTTAGAATTTAGTAAATAGTCCAAATATGATGATGTATAATAATTTGATATATGCAGTGGTAATATAAATAATTGAATGTACTAAGTGAAAATGAGATGTTGAAAAAGATAAGACATGCACACGAGGCTGACCACGAAACTATGTCGTTTAGCTTTGTATCTAATTTGGCACCACCTTTAATAACTTTACACTTATTAGCTAGCTTGCTTGCATTGTGACTAATTAGACATCCCATGTTAGGGTGGCCTAAAATGTGTTAACATCCACTACTAAAGCTAGCTTTGACCCCATTACAAGAACTACTACATCCCTTCAACTTCAAATTTCTATGGATAAGCCAATCAACTTTTTGCTTATTTCAAATATATCACATTACTTTATATCTATACATAACTAATTATATATTCAAAATAATAATTTATTGACGTTTGGAAATGATTTATTCAAGGTGCTATGTGTCCGGACGACTAATCAATAATAATTGAGGTACATACATGGCTAGGATTTGGGGTAGGGGGCCGGGAAGAAAATGTAAAAGCAAAATAGTCAAGAATTGCTGAAATTCCCGTTTAATAGATATGTTGATATATTTATTATTAGGTCTGAATGTTTCAATTGATCTAAGTTGAATCATAAATAGTGTATTTTTCGATCATTTAGTATGTACATAATCAAATGTAATTCTCCGTGTTGATGATTGGATTTTTTATTTAGAATGATTAGGCATCTCCAATATGTATATATGCTACTAATCTATCTTACACAAGTACCATTAGTAGTACACTTTGGTCGCACCTAATAATAATTCAACTAACTCTTAAATGAATAGTTTCATGCTTTATTTATAAACATAGATATATCAAGTAATGATTACAAAGATAATGAAGTGCCATTCCACCAAAAACCATTTTGATGCATATTGTTGATCACCAAATCGACATATTTTATTGTCGCAGGCTGCAGGCGTGCGATTCTTATAGTTCTTCTTCTTCTTTTTTTTTTTTTACTTTCGGTATTTAATTAGTTTAAGAACTGACTAAATTAGTGGACCAATCACACCATTTATTAACAAGTATCGGGTACCTTGCTTAAAATAAGAGTATAAACCGACTTCTTAAAAATGGTTCACTTCTTGCTATGAATTCTTATAATTCTAACCTTATTTTGTTTGTGGTTGAATTTAAATTGGTGTAGCTAAATAACGCGAAACTGAAATTTAATTAGAAATTAAAAAAAAAAAATCCAACATATACCCACTTATTCATTTATTTGAACTTTAACATCTATAATCACTTCAAACTAAATTTGCATAAATTCCAGCTATTTTATACTTTCTCCATCTCCATTCCCTTTAAACGTGGTAAGTTTTGTCATTTTAAGTATTTCTTTTAAAACTTTATGCTTCATTTATTAATAATTATTTATACTTTTATACAAATTACACCAATTGCCAACAACATTTTCCTTTGCCTCTCTAAATTTTTTCTTTGCTTACATTTTTCATCAAACTAGTACAGTAGTAGTCAATTTTTTTTTAAATCTACATTATCCACATATGTAAGACTTAAAAGGGAACCGAGAATATATTATGCACTCTAAATTAATACTCTACTTTCTTATTCATCAACACCACACATTCATGAAACATTCTCTCGAGATGTCAATTTCGAATTGATTAAAGCATGATTTACAAACAAAATAAATGGTTAAAACGTCATTTTTTAATAATGAGTTTCAAGGTTTATAGAATCTAATGAACTGGAAGAAATATATAGCTTTAAAATAGTTGTGTCCGTAAGTTCCATTCAATCCCTATCGAACAACAAGTCCAAGCCTATAAATTGATTGTTGACCTAAAAGCCAATTCTGATTAGATGTCAACACTTTCTTTCAATAATCAATTCTTTCCAACGGTCACCATGGGTTTCGGAATTCATCAACATTTTTTTTTTAATTTTATAGGTGGAATTAAAATCAGTACTATTCAATAAATGTTAATTGAATGAATGAAATTACGTTTTTAATTTGCCACAATAATCGTACGTACAAGGCCCATTAGTTTTAGGGATCAATTTCATTTGTTTGCTTTTTAAAAGTTTGAATGTTCTTGAAATTTTATAATAAGAAGAAATTGGATAGAGTGCATATTGAGAGAATCGAGAAATGTATAATTCATATTGAGTAGTAAAATAAAATTGAATAGTGAATTAGATGATCATCACTCCTCTATATAAGAGGAGGTTTACAAGAGAGGTTATAACTACTAAACTAGAAGTTACAACTAGAATAACTACCCTATTAGAGGCACCTCATCCTTTCGGTCACAAAGATTAAGGAGGAGATAAGGGCAAGACTTTGGAGCTGGATCACAATCAAATATCCTATTAGAGGCACCTCATCCTTCAGGACCTGTGTGACAGATCCAATAAAGTGCTTGGTTTGAGACATCATGTAATGTAACATAACCTTTACTGCTTTCTCTTAATTGATGAAATCTGTATACTTTTCGGGTATTTCTTGTACCCAATATTAATAAAATTCCTTTACCGATCAAAAAAAAAAAAAAAAAAACTAGAATATCTACCCTAACTAATACTCTTTCATTTGTTGACTTGACTTGTTGTTATTCTTCACACCCTCCCACGAGATGAGCATGGATGGTAATCAAGCACATCTTGAAATTGTTATTAAACTTAAAAAAACTCCAAATCTTGAAGAGTTGAGACCATGTGATATCGAGTTGAAGAGAACCATAGGTGCGGGCATGCCAACATCAAGAACGGAAGAATAGGGAGCCAAAATTTCCATTTCAATGTCAATACGTCATCACCAAGGAAAAGATTTTTTCAAATTATAGAATCGTGATAGACACGAAAGATAGAACCGTGATAGACACGAAAGATAGAACCGTGATAGACACGAAGAGAAAATATTAGATTGAGTATAGAACTCTTGAATATAGAAAAGAATCCCTAAATTTTTAGGGTAGAAAAGTCAAGTATAAAACTCTAAGAATTTGATTCGAATCAAGATGAAATCGAATCTAAAACTCACGAGCATAAAACCCGCAAAGAAATGAGTATAGAACTCCAAGAATTCGAATCCAAAAATTCACAAGCATAGAATTCGTAAAGAATAAATCTTGAAAAGAAAAAATAGGGTAGAAATCCAAACCCATCAAAGATTTGGCAGAAATGAGTATACAACTCAAGAAATGAGTATAAAACTCAAAAAGTTTAAGAAATGAATATAAAACTCAAAAGACACAAGAAATTCACCCAAAACGAATTGCGAAAGCGTACCTAGATCGACAAACTTGTTTAATCGATCATAAATTAATCGATACACAGCTCTGATACCATGTGAAATTTTACAATAAGAAGAAATTGGATAGAGTGCATATTGAGAGAATCGAGAAATGTATAATTCATATTGAGTAGTAAAATGAAATTGAATAGTGAATTAGATGATCATCATTCCTCTATATAAGATGAGGTTTACAAGAGAGGTTATAACTACCCTAACTAATACTCTTTTATTTGTTGATTTGTTGACTTGACTTGTTGTTATTCTTCACAAGTCTCAAGGTTAGGATGCTATTTTATTTATTTGACTGATGCTCTTTAGTCTTTAATTTATTTATATGATTTTATTAAGGAAATAACATTACAATTTTTGCAAAAGAAAAATGAGGAGTTTCTTAATTTATATTATAGGTCTAAAACGAATTTAATACGTGAAACAAAAAAAAGGTTCTTCTCACATACCATCAAAAACTTTTTAATTATTAATTCATTTAATTGACAATTCAAAAAGATAGTCTCTGGTAGGGCTTGGAGGTCAGTTTCCAGCCAAATGCATTCACATTTATTCAACTTGATAAGATTTATTATGCCTGTATAAAATGGGTGCACTCGTGCAAATTTTCAAATATCATTAAATTTAGTTTTTAGAAATACTCGGAATGTTACCAATTTAGTTTCAGAACAAGTGGCATTGAAAAATAGCTCTTTTCAAACTTATAATTTAAAAGTACTTTAGTTTCAGAGTAAAAGTTTCATCCCAAAACCACTGGTTAAACACATGGCTACACCTATATTGTAAAACTTGGTAGCTAAGATGAAAATTTCTATTTTAGGTAGATTGATATAATTTTTTCCCCCTCAAAATAAAGTAAATGATGAATGAGGAAATAATACTTAAAATTTATCTTTTACAAAGTGATTATGTACGAAAAATGTGCATCAATATTAATATGTACGTTACATTAAATAATACTGATAATAGGTGACGGGGGGGCCTAGTTTGGAAAATGGAAATGTCAAATTTGAAAAACAATTTATTTCTCAGTTATAACTTTTGTATGTAATTAAATGTATATCTTATAATTTAATTTTTATCCATCACATTATAATAATTAGTTAAATTGTGGATCAATTTTACTATGTAATTAAGTGCATATATTGCTACAGTGTGATTTAATTTTTTATTGAAGCATTATGATTTTTTGAACGTGCCTAATTTATGTCTGTGACGCTCTTGATTTTATTCTAGAATCTTATCTTAGTGATAAACTATCATCCAACAATGAGCATATGAGACAATATACTCACTCCATTTTTTAATAAGTGATGTTTTAACCTTTTTTTTTCACAATTAAGTGATGTTTTAAAAATTTTTACAATGTTTGTTCCATTTGACAATTATGCAATCCCTCTAGCTTTATAAAATTAATTATTTGAGACATAAAATTGAAAAGACTTGAAAAGATGATGAAATTAATTGGTTTAAAATTTTGAAAAGATTTGAGATGTAATGTAAACAATGAAAAATGTTCATTAGAAAATTAATGTGACTTTTTTAATACACATAATTTTTTAATTCCAACAAATTTCACGAAAACATAATTGGTTAAAAAGAAAGGGAGTATTTTATATAATGAATAGAGTAAATATGTAAATGCTCAAGAGTTGTAGTCCTCCCTCCACCTATGCATACATTTCCCAATTTAATCAACCCACCACAATATATTCTTAATTAATTATTACTGTCTATATAGGTTCAACCGTTCAAAGACCCATCTAAAATATTAAAAATAGACATAGAATTTTGTATTGAACATCAATTATTCAATTATCGTAATGAAGATATTTGTCTCTGCCCGTGATCTCATGTGACCGCATGTTGATTTCGTTATCAGTTCGCTTAGTTGTAATGCACCAATTTCATATTATCTGTTCTTTTTAATTTTGTTTCCAAATACTTGTTTCAACTATTTTTCTAATGTTTCTCTCTAAATAATTGTTTCTATATATTTTTGTAATTTCTCTTTTTATATAAAAATTATATTTTGTGTTTTTCTTATTCATCTCCTTCTTTCCTGATAATTGATATATCATTTGTAAAAAAATGTGCCTCTTATACAAAATAATAAAAAATACAAGCATATATAACGAAACAAATGGAGTAATATATTGATATAGAAGAAAATGATGTATATAAATAAGTCAGTCTCTTACCTGAGACATATCGATCTTCAACGTAGTATTTATGTCAGACTTACTTTTAAAATGTGATTGTAATAAAAATTTATAAACCCACATTTTTTTAACAATATAGAAAAGCTCTTATTCATAACAACAAATGGATATGAGGAATACACACGAATTACAGTAAGATTTCAACATTACTAGTATTACCCATCGATCATTCCATGAATTACATTACGAAAATTCAAAGAGCCTAGAATTACATCTTTAAAGAAAAGCAATTTACACAACTTAATTTTAATTTAATATCATCTGCAAAGCACGGCCGCATTTTTTTATTTCCATATGTTCCACACAATGCAAATCCACACACACATAATATAATTTGAAATTACAAGACTTGAACTTTTAATCTAATTACTAAAAAAGTTGAAAAATAACATTTTTAAAAGCACGTCTCTTTTCCTGTAGCGAACACAGACATAAATAAAAGTTTTTTCAGGTTGCTAAATCATGTGTTATTTTTTTAAAATTTTCAGGAGTATGGGATGAGAATGACATTTTATTATTAGAATGGGTTACGTTTTTAAATTTTCTGTGTTATGTTCCGTCTTTCTTGCACATTTTTTTTCTAATTTCAACTTTATAAAATATTTATGATTTCTAACATCCTACATTTATTAATTATCTCATTCTAACATTTTCTCCAACGATAAATCTTCTTCTTCATACAAACTTGTCAATATATGAAGATAAAATATTTATAAAATATTAAAATTATGAGATGTGGTAAGAGAATATTACAATTCATAATAATCAACTTCTTAATTTCACCAAAATAAAATAAAATTGGATGTCACTTATTTGTTAGCGGATGAGTTTAATTGCAGTAGTCTTATTTATTTATCCAATAATTTATTATTTAATCTACAAGTCGAATTGAAAGATTGTATCAACCTACAATATACTATAGTTAGGTAGCAAGCATTATTTCCCAAATCAATTTTCCAACTTCATTTTCTTACCGCTCATAAATGAACTATTTAACGGTGTTAATATAGCTTTTGCTATTTAATTTGTATATTGATTTTTCTGAAGCTATTGGTGAAGTAGGTTTTTGTTGTTGCGATACTCAATTTTCTGATACTCTTCAATATGTTATTGATTAAGTTTTAACCATTTTGCTTATTAAATTTTAAACCTAGAACAAATCATCAATTTTAACATATATTTATCAAACTTTATCCAATTTTATAACATTTTGATAAATAATACCTATACTTTTAACTTATATTTAAAAAAAAAAAAACATTTTGCGTGGACCTAGTTTTAAAAATATGATAAATGATCAATTTCAGCCTATACATTCTTTTATATCAATATTAACCCATGTTATTGTTTTAATCAAATAAATACCCACAACTCAGACACCGCGGGAGGGGAGGATTAAAAGATTTGACCATTCCCTTCAAAGTAATTAAACATTCGCACAAGAAAAATAATACTCCACTCAGTACTAGTATATAAACAACTTACGCTCTGAATTTAATTTTTTATTAGCGTATTTTATAAACACAAACATTTATTTTTAACATAGGAGTATAAATTAAATTAAATCATGCAAAAAAAAAAAAAGATAATGTCGTGAGTGGCCTGACCTACAGTTGAAATGGGTACTACGTACTACGTAAGTAATTCGATAATTTTGGAAAAATTATCATTACTTTTACCGAATTCGATAATCGGTTGTTCCCATTGCATATATATTCCAACCTGACATTTATCTTTTTAAGTAATAATTTCAAGTCACAATTCTTTTCCTTATTCCAGTCCAAACAAGTTACCACTTGTGTTGCAAAAATATTAGTTTCACCTTATTATAATATATATGTGTGTATATATATATATATAGGTCATCATTTTTATGTTAAAATCAAATTAAAATAATAGACACTCACATTTTCTATACCCAAATATAAATTGCAAACTTTTTTCCTTTCAAATTAAAGTTATTTTTACTATTTTTAATTTCAAACTCACATTAGCTATTTAAAATAAAGTAGTACTCCATTAAATTTAAAATGTTAATTTATTGATATATATATTTTTTAAATGTAACTATCACACTTTTCTTTTTAGGACGTCTGATAATAACTTTTACATCCATAAAATGAAAAACATTTATAAATTTCACCATCACAATATTCTTAATTTTACAAAATGAACTTTTTCTCTACATATAGATAAAAATAAAAAATTTAGGAGTACAAAATTACTCATTAAATTCCACTCATTATTTTTTTTTTTATAATATTTGTGCCATTTGGAGTAAAATTTGAAAGGTGTTAATCAAACTTATTTAGACATGTCTCACGGTAACCAAGATTCAGTAGAATTTTGTGTATAGTGTTGAGTGTAAAGCAAAGTTTAAAATACAAAAACAATTACCGATGCAACTTTACTTTGTCCGAATGATATTGATTTGATGTTATATATTGTGTGCACGTAATGGTCGAATTGAACATGGCCATAGGTAACAGGATACTTGACAACCCCAAAGTGTTTTAGACTTTTAGTAGTAGGTAAAACTGATGATTCCACACACAAAATTTTATTTTTCTCATATAGTACTATACTCGATCTACAGTGTATGCTGATTTCTGACTTGTCTTTAACTGGCCCTACATATTCAAACTCAGGATCCAAAGTCCTCTTCCAATTAACTTAATAATTTATTTATACGTGGGATTAAAGATTTTTTATGTTCAATAAGTTGACTTATCTTAAATTTGGTTCAAACATCTTACGCATTTTAATTTCGGTCCACTAAATATGTTACTTCTTTCGTCTTGTAATTACTTACACATTTTTTTTGTTGGGACATCTAAAATTATTTATACATTTTTAATATGAAAATACTCAACAAAATTAATACCCTCCCAACATCATTTTATTTTCGAAATAGCCACTTTTTTTTACATACATTTTATTTTACACCTCATCAAATCACCAAAAATACTCTACTTTATCTTACATCATCAACCACTAAATCCATTTTTCTTAAAAAGTGTGCCGATCAGACCATGCAAATAATCCCGAAAAGGAAGGAGTATAAATTTAAAAATTGTCATTTTACCTGTAATAACAGATTATCACACTTTTTTTTAAAGCAGCAAAATTGTATTCATGGGTATCAAAAACACCCCAAATTAACAGAGTTCACAAACATAAATGTAAATTTTAATTTTTTAAAAAATTATTCTTATATTAATTCATTATTAAAAAATCAATTAACTTACCTAATTAATTACTATAAAATTCACTCATCAAACAAAATCAATTAACTTACCTATTTTTTTTAAGTAATTAAATAAATATACAAATTTATCTCTAAAATATTGAAACTCCCAACTGAAAAAAATACTCCCTCGGTAGTTATTGAGGTTGTAAAAAGTTCTCAATAAAAACTTACTTATATTTAAATATTTTAAATAAATTAAAAAATTCTCTTATACTTTAAATTTCAAAAAAATCTCAAATAAATCCAAAACCCAAAAAAATCATTAAATTAATTCAATAAATAGAAATATATTTATCAAAAGTGAGTACAACTCTCGTTCCATAATAAGTTTCATAGATAGATGAACACCCATATTAAGAAAGTGTAATAATTAGTAGAGTTTTGAAGATAATTTTATAAACATTTATGTATAAAATAAATAAATTATTTGACTTGTGTGCAAACTAATACTTGAATAAATAAAAATATATATATATATATATATATATATATATATATATATATACTAATAAAAATGAAAACTAATAAAATTAACAAATAGTTAAAAAGATATTGATCATCAACATTCGAATTTTGGATTTAAAATATTTGTGAATATTTAGATTTATTTAAAATATTAAAATAACTGTAAAGTTTTAATAAGGGTTTTAGATAAATTTATATTTATTTAAGTAAGGTAATTGATTTTGTAATAATAGATTTTTTTTTCTAGACAAATTAATTGAGTTTTTAATAATTAATTAGGTAAGTTAATGAATTTTTTTAGTAATTAATTGATTTAAGAATAAATTATTTAATATTTTATTTTATCAATATTATAATTTTTTGGATTTTATTAAAAAAAATTATTAATTGAAATATTATTCACAATTAATTTTCAGTTTTTTTTAATATTATTTAATATTTTAATTAATACGGAATATTTATATTTTGAAAAGTTAACAAATATAAATAAATTATTAATTATATAATTTGGTAAAATGATTATTTTTAAAATTTAAGGTGGTGTTTGGTTTGGAATTGTGGTGGACTGGATTGAGATTGAAAAAAAGTGGATTGAGGTAATCCATGGATAGTAATTGTGTGTAAGCTGTGTTTGGTTAGGGACTAAGAAGTAGGAGTAGATGTAACGTTATGTCATATCAAGAGTTATGTTATACTGTACTCTTTAGTCTTTACATCCAATTTTAAAATGCATACTTCTCCGGACACGTATTTTAATGAATATTGATTAATTTATTCATAAAGTAGATAAATTGAGGGTATGATGGGTATTGTGGAGTCCATTTTTAAATAAAATGATTATTTATGAATAAAGTGAATGACAAAGTGAGTAAATAAGTGATGGTACAAGAGTAGAGATAAAGTAATATGAATATTATTGTTTTAAAAAATGGTATGAGCATAATAAAATTGGACAACAAAAAAAAGAAAGTGAAAATAATGAAATTGGACGGAGGGAGTAATATTTTATTATAGTTAGTAGTGAAATAAAGATTGAATGATAGTAAATGATATACTATTATTGTTAATTAGTGACGTAATGAATATTAATTTTTTATTGTTTGTATTTAATGTATGAAAAAAAAATAGAGAGAATGAATAATTTAATTGTATAAAAATAGGTATACAGTATATATTGAAGTATATAGTGATGTATTGATATTTGAATTTAAATTGAAATAATTGGTAAGATATTAAATTGAGATTGGACTAACCCAAATTTGGATTGACCAATCCCAAAAGTTACTTATGGTAAGAAAATCAAAATGTGCAATCTGTCAGCACTAGATTTAATTAAAAAATCATTAATGAGTTTATTTATTTAATAATCCAGTCTTGTGCACTGTGCCCATACCCCTAACCCCACCACACCACACCACTAATTCGTTTCCTTTGTGAAAAAAGTAAAGCAAGAAACATAGCACAACCCTTTCCTTATTGCCTATTTCTGCAATTCCCCTTCTCAAACCTTTCCCCTTTACACTTCCAATTACAAACTCAAACACACCCTAGCTACTCTCTATAATTAAACTTCTTTCTTCAATTCATTTCTTTTCTTGTTACATCCATCCATCCAACAATGGTGAGCATTTTCATTCTTCGTCAGTTCAAACAGGGCGGTTTGATTATTGAGCTAATTAATTTATAATGTTGTAATTGAATTAACAGGGGGAAGACGCAGAGCCCGGGCGTAGCACATCTAAAATCAAAGGCAAAGGAGGGTTCAAAGCTACTTCTTTCATCTACGGTAAGTAATTCATTAAATTGACTGTGTTTGGGCTTGTAGGCATTATTGTTTAAATTAAATTAAATTAACAAGGAAAGGAAATGTTGGTGCAGCTCTGGCGACATTGGAGAACATGGGTTTCGTAGCGAACATGGTAAGCTTGGTTCTCTACTTCTCGTACAAGATGTATTTCGATCTGGCCACGTCAGCAAACACCCTCACGAACATGATTGGATCCACTTACTTGCTCTCCATTGTCGGCGCCTTCATTTCCGACACCTACCTCAACCGCTTTCTCACCTGCGTCATCTTCGGCACTCTCGAAGTCTTGGTAATTCTTTTACACTTTCATTTTCTTAATGTATAATAATAATTATTTAAATAATACTAGTAAAACCACTAGTTTTATCGATTTCTACCCATTCTTAGTAGCAGTAGCATGTGGTGGGTTGAGACTTGAGGAGAAACAAAGCAAAAAGCATGATAGGGGGCCTCTTTCTCTCTCCTCTTTAACACTCATCATGTGTGTGTACACGTTATTTTTTCCTCACTTCTATTCTTTATTCAACGCAACCCCTTCAATTTCCCACCTTATACTATTACATCTTAATTCATGTCAGATATATTTCTTTTTTCTAATCGCCAAGATTTATAGATAGTAGCATCAACTAAGTTTTATATTTCTCTGACGGCCACTGTCACATTCAGGATTAAATAAATATTACTGTAGTAGATTATTTTAATTGTAGTACTTTAGGATAGATAGTAACATGTTTAATGAAATAAAATGAAAAGTGGTGATGAGGTGACAAGGATATGATGATTATTACACAACTCACTCATGGAATGTTTCTCACATGACATGACGCTACAACTACTATGTCTATACCCTCTACTCTTGATAATTAATTAATTTAATTAGGCTCTGTCGATGATGACAATACAAGCCCACAGCGAGAGTTTACTACCAACTTCTTGCGGCAAGTCCAGCTGCCTCAAGGGCGGCCCCGCCGTCTACTTCTACACCTCATTGTGTTTGTTGGCCCTTGGCGCCGGCGGCGTTAAGGGGTCTATGCCGGCGCTAGGGGCCGACCAATTCGACGCCAAGGATCCCAAAGAGGCTAAGGGGCTTGCTAGCTACTTCAACTGGCTGCTGCTGAGCTCCGTCGTCGGCGGCGCCTTCGGTGTCACCGTCATTGTTTGGGTGGCCACCAATAAGAACAACCAAAATTGGTGGAAGGGCTTCCTCATCACCGCGGTGGCCGCCTTTGTTGGTTACGTTTTTCTTCTTCTTGGCAAGCCTTTTTATCGCCTTCATGTGCCTAAAGATAGCCCTTTTATGAGAATTGCCCAGGTATTTTATTTTATTAATTTACATACATGCATTAATAATTTATACAGAGTATATAAATTTAATTTTGCAGGTTATAACCGTGGCAATAAAAAATGGGGGGCTATCTCATCCAGAGAGTACGAGTGAGCTATACGAGATCAATGAGAAAGATTCAGAATCCAGTACACCAAAAATTGCACATACTCAACAACTTAGGTAACTTTACACAAATTAAACGTGTAACATTATTCCATTTTCAATTAAGTGTCACTTTGAATGTTACTACTACATCTTATACTCTGTTTTCAACTTTGTGTATATTCAAATTCAATGATACACAGATGGCTAGACAAAGCAGCAATTCTAGGACAAAACACAGAAGCCACCCCATGGAAAGTGTGCACAGTAACACAAGTGGAAGAAGTCAAAGTGTTGACAAGAATGCTGCCAATCATAGGCAGCACCATTATTCTGAACACGTGCATGGCACAGCTTCAAACCTTCTCAGTGCAACAAGGCTACAGAATGGACACACATCTCGGGTCCTTCCAGGTCCCCGCGGCCTCGATCCCCGTCATCCCTCTCCTCTTCATGATCATCCTCATCCCAGTCTACGACCGCCTAATCGTCCCTTTCGTTCGTAAATTTACAAAACACCCCTCCGGCATCACCCCGCTGCAACGTGTTGGAGTAGGATTGGTTCTGTCCTCGATTTCCATGGCTGTTGCAGCGTTGGTTGAAGTCAAGAGACGGGACCAGTCGTTGAAGAATCCGGGGAAGGAAATTAGTCTTTTCTGGTTAGGTTTTCAGTTTGGGATTATCGGGATTGCTGATATGTTTACGCTCGTCGGATTGCTCGAGTTTTATTACAAAGAAGCGCCGGTTGGAATGAGGTCGCTCTCCACTTCTTTTGCTTGGATTTCGCAGGCGTTCGGGTATTTCTTGAGTAGTGTTTTCGTGGACGCGATTAACTCAGTGACTCGGCGGGTTGCGCCGAGTCGAAAAGGGTGGTTACATGGACAGGATTTGAATAGTAATAACTTGGATTTGTTCTTTTGGTTTTTGGCGATTCTGAGTGCGTTAAACTTCTTCAACTATCTGTTCTGGGCAATTCGGTACAAGTATAAAACAGATGATGAACATGATCAAAATGGGGAGGAAGATTCTTCCAAGCTCGTCACAAATGGTGGCTTTCTATTGGAGGAAACTGCTAATGGGAAATACTGAGTTGGCATATGATTAAAGATATATATAAATATATATAGTGGTGGTGGTGGTGGTGGGTTTTTTTTTTTTTTGGTTGTTGCAGCCTGTCCGTTGTTCTTCTGTTTTTGAATCAGGTTTTGTGTGTGTTTTGATCATCTTCTGGGAAATTATTATTCTTGAAAATATGGTTAAGTTTGGTATTTATATGTGCTCACCATGATACTGTAAAAATGGCTTGTGAGGAAATGAAGATAATTATTTCGTTATATTACAAGAGTTCATGATTTTTTTTTTTCATTTCACACTTATTTATTTAACTTATCGTCCCTCAAATCATAAACTTTATTTCATTATACTGTTTCGTTGTTAATACGTAATAACGATTGTATTAGTAATTTAAAGTAATCAACAATAACTAAAATCTTTCTTCAATTAAAAAAATAAGTAACTAAAATCAAACACAAAAGAGCAGGCCTTCATCGGCGTATCTATAAATTAGACCGAAAGTCCAGGCCTGATAAGGAAGCGACCCAACCTGGATTAGCTTCGGCCAATGTATGGGCCTAACTTGTCGGGCTTTAGGGTGTACAGTTTAAGGGCGCGGCTAAAGGCACCCAAGGATTCTATGAGTACACCCACAAAATCGATAAGGACACCCACGTGGAAAATACAAAAATACCCTTCGTCCTATCAAAATCCTAAATTCTCCCCCATTCTCAAAATTAAAAAAGTACACCCACTTGACTACCATTTCCTCCGCCTCCTCCACTCATCTTCTTCAATCGGTCGGCAGCAGGCCCTCCCCATCGTGCCGCCGCCGCCCACGCCACAGCCTCTGCCTCGCTGCGCCGCGCACGCCTCCCTCTCCACTTCGCGGCCGTTCGCGGCCGCAGTCCCTTACCCTCCCCTTCCCTTCGCGGCCGCAACCCCTCCCACTCCCCTTCATCGCACCCAGCTACCCACGCCGCCGCCGTTCGAAGGTAAGTTTTTTATTTTTTTTTTACAATTTTTACAGTTTTTCAAAAAATTAGGGTTTTGAAAATTTTATTTAGTAAAATTTGGGTTTTTAGTAGTTCGAGAATTATTTTCGAACATTTCGAGTTTGTTTTGGAAAAAAATTCGAACATATTGCGTTTGTTTTGAAAAAAAAAAATCGAACAACTTGAGTTTGTTTTAGAAAAAATTTCGAACAAGATGTTCGAATTTTTTTTTCAAACAAATCTAAGTTGTTTTGAATTTTTTTTTGAACATATTGGGTTTGTTTTGGTAAAATTTTCGAACATCTCAACTTTGTTTTGGTAAAATTTTCGAACATGTGAAAATTTTATTTTTGTTGTTGAAATTTTGAATTTTTAGGATTTTTTATGTTTTGGTGTTGATGGTGGGAATCGGAATGATTCGTATGTGAAATGATGAATCGTGTGTGAATCGGAGTAGATGGGTGTACTCATCTAGCTTCTTTTTTTTTAAAAAACTACAGGGGTAAAAACGTCTTTTCGCACCACCCCTGGAACAAAAAAAAAATTCTCCGTGGATGTACTCATAGGAAATCCGGGTGCCTTTAGCCGCGCCCACAGTTTAATTCTTGGATTGGTTAACTGGGCTTCTTTATTCCATTTCCATTTTTTTTTTTAAATGGTGGATGGTTTTCTTGAAATGTAAATTTATCCATTGAAATTTAAGTTTGTGTTTGGACGAGATATTTGATTTGAGGAAATATTTAAAATGAATGTACTTAGAAATAAATAGATTTTAAATGACATGGTATTAGTGAAGATTTAAAAAATTACACAATTTTAACTAAAAAGAGATGTTAAGTATTTGAAATTCATTCATTTACTTTTTAATCCAAACCAGTGAGATGTATTTTGCATTGTGAATTTAAAATCTATGGACCAAATTCCTCCATTTAAATGGAGGCTAACGGTTTTAAAAAAAATCAGTGTGTAGTAATCAATTTATATTAATAATTAGATGTAAAATTTTAGATTCTATTTAACATGTGCATTGCATTATGTACATCTTTATAAAATGCCTACTATATAATTTATATGACCGGCTTGGAGTTGGGCAATTCTTGATAGGCCTGAGTATGTGAGTCTAGAATGGGCCTGTACAATTTCCGGGCTAATTGATAAAACCCATTGACAACTTATGAAATCGCTTTGGTTTTATCTTACAACAGATTATTTAATTTTGTAATTGATCTGACCACAGATTTATAAATGGGCTTATAAATTGATTTTAGTAAAATAAAAATGAATTTTGCAAAACTGTTCATAATTCATTATCAATCATATCATAAACCAGAGTCATGTGCACCAGCTGTTTGTCTGTTGGCATAATTCTCTCTCTCACTTTTGACCGACTCATTTCCACTCACAACTACTATTGCTACTTACCGTATACACATATAGGCTATAGCAACCAAATTTCTGTCACATGTTGTTCATCTTTCACAATCTGCATTCATACCAAATTTCAGTTGCTTTTCTAATTTTCCTCCTAAATTCAATGATCCTTTTTCTGTTTCTTTTTTCCCAAAGCAAATTAGTGATCTAATACAGCAAATTTTGGTAGTGTTTTAATAGTATATATAAAAATATATTCAATTGAATCGAATTGTATTTTGGGTAAGAGATAAATGATTGTTGGATATGTAAAATTAACACTTTGAAATGTGTAAATATTGACATTATAATTTTGAATTTGATTATAGTTTTACAAGAATTGTGTGCGAAGATTTACATACATATGTTTTATGTTGTTGATGAAATATGTGAGGTGGAGCGGCAGGGGCACGGAGGAGTCACGTGAAAAGTGGCCTTTGTTTATTTCCTCCATTACTAGCTAGATCTCTTTCATACGAGCATCTCCCCTTTTATTATTATTTTTATTTAAAACTGTCGGCAGAATTAATTGGCCACATTTTAATTTAACAAAAATAAATAAATAAATCCAAGAATCTCGATATATAGATACACCGCATACGAAATAAATCATGCATATGCTTATATGTAACATCTTATATCAAAATTACGTGAAAATTAAAAATCTTTACGAAATGTAGGTACCAAATATGAGACATATTATATTACAAGAGTAGAGTAATCACAATTACAAATTGACGATAAGAATGTTGTATAATGTAGTATATATATTAAAACATGTTTTATCTATTTTTTTTTTTCCGTCTATATAATGTGTGGCGTCTATTAAATTTACAACACGTATGGTGCAAGTGACGATCTTAATGAACTGTTTTGATAATAGAGATGGTAAAATTAAAAGTATATAGTATGATTTACCACGAGTAACATTGCAATTTTTTACGAAATAAGAGCATTCATATAATTTTTGAAGTTTTGAGAGCCGATTTATGCAAGTGAGCACACTTTTTTTTAGGTGGAAGCGATGTTACGAATAAAACTCACCGCTTTGCCGTGATGTTTGACATTTTTTGATCAAATTTCATCGTTTGAGGGGTAAAAAACGTGTTTTATTGTCTTTATTTTTGTGTGTTATTTTTGCATTTTTCAATTGCGTAGAGTTTTTGTGTACTTTCCTAATTTCATACACTGGAGTTTTGGTTTTTAATTATTCTCCAAACATTGTGGAGGCAACTTTGAAGGATTTTAATATTATTGAAGATGTGTTGTTCGTTTTATTAATATTAAGTTATTCTTTGAATTAACGATTTTTATTTGTTCGTTTTGTTATTACGCACGCTGCATCAATATAATTATTGGCTAAAACTTACTACAATTTGGAAAACCAATACTATTAGTTGAAGAATTTGGTAGTGAAATACTACTCCCTTCAATTCAAAAAGTTTGTCGCATTTAAACTTTAAATTTGTTTCAAAAAATTTATCGTTTTTCCTAATTTTACCAATGATTTTTCTAAATTGTCCCTATTCTTTTGGAAATATATTAATTACGATTTTTTTGGAAAGGTCAAAGAAATGGTGGAAAAATAAAAGGAAAAAGAGAAGAAAGGGGGAGAAAATAACTAGGGGTAAATTTATCAAAAAAATATGTTCTTTAATTTTATACCAAATGAGAAATGCGACAAACTTTATGAAACGGAGGGAGTACTACATTAATTGAAAAGGCAGGAATTATTTGTGAATTAAATAATTAAAACGAGATCTGAAGTTGTATGTCATGTGAGAATTGATTAAGTGGAGGTGGGAACCGTAGAGAAATAAAAGACATTAATATTAAGTGCAGCGAAGAACACGGTTCATCAAAAGACAAAAATATTACGGCGTCGTCTACGGGTACCTAAAAACGTGTTTTCTTTTTGTCTTGGCACCGCATGCCATGTTATACAGCTGGGAGAGCTCAATCCTATTCCTACTCCCAACTCTAATTATGTATTTTTATAAGATAAAAGTTGGTAATTATAAAATTTATGAAAGAATTCTGTTTTATCTAAAAATTCGAATAAGTTTGTAAAGAGGTTGAGAATTTTCCTAATATACCCCTCACTTGTGGGTCGAATTACCACCTCTTACTCTTTGGGAAGTAGGTCCATCGAATGGACAATTTAAATGGATGAAGTTGCTTTCAGGCGTGAATCTTGTGGCTCTAATACTATGAATTTTTTGTCTTATGTAAAAATTCAAACTTATAAAACGGTAAATAATTAATTCTTGTATATTAATTACTAATAACTTAGCCATTGCTATTGTCAATAATAGGGGTTGTTTGGACTAAAATTCATCATTTTCTTTGAATTTTGGTGGATTTGAAATTATTTTATTTTAAATCACACGTATACAAAGAATAATATCCATCTATTATTAGTTGGTTGAGTTAGTCTCATGTGCATGCATAGTGTGCATGTGCACACTAATGCATATGTAGACCAACTATGTATTAATAAAGACAAAATTATATAACAGAGTAACTATTGAACAAGTGGTTGCAAATGTTTTTGTATAAGTACAAGGTTATGTGTTTGATCCCTTTTCACTAATAAAATTTTCACTTTTCATTAATAATAGTTACCACTTTTCACTAATAAAATTTCCACTTTTCATTAATAGTTACCACACTTTTCTCCGGGATTGAAATACGATGACCACTTTCTCTCTCTCACCACTTTCTCTCTCTTCTCCATCGATGGAGATCCTCTCAACTCACGTGAATAAAAAAGAAATTAAAAAAAGTAATTTCAATACTGTTTTTACCACTTTTTCTCCCTCTTATCACTTTCTCTATCTTCTCCATCAATGGAGATCCTCTCAACTCGCTTGAAGAAAAAAAGAAAGTAATTCTATTTTTGACCACTTTCTCTCTATTCTCCATCAATGGAGATCCTCTTATCACGATCTCCATCCTCACAATATATTCATATTTACCCTTCATACACCCAATTCAACTATTTTATTTATTTTATATGTAAAAGTTTACAAAATTACCCCTAACACTCTAATCATTAATTAAAAAAAAAAATTATGTGTCCAAATTTATGAGCAAACTTTTACGGAACGAAGGTAGTGTATATTATTCATTCTACTTTTGTTAAAAAATTTATCTATTAATTTTGAATTGATTCACATCACTTGTGTTACATCTACTGTCCCCGAATCAAAATGTATGTCACTTCAGAGTTATGCACACATGTTAATAAAATTGATAACTTCTTATTAAACCCTTAATTAATTGTTCTAGAATTCTACACTATACATTAAAACTTACTATCTAGATTATTATTAATTAGTTTGAGGATAACTTAGGAAAAAGTGTAATTAATTTATATTAAAAAGTGCAAAATATCATATAATTTGTAAATAAAACGAAAGGTCAAAACGTTATATATTATGAATAAGAGAGAGTATTATTTTATCACAATACTCTTTAATTATATGCCAAAGAGTTATTAGCGTATGATTTATTATATAAAGACAATTGTCAATTGGTATAGTTATAAGGATGAGACCGAGGTAAAGACTAAAGAAAATTGGTATAATTATAAGGGTGAGAACGTCTCACAAATCTCATTATATTATGGATAGTGCGGGGCAAAAATTAATGAAGGAATTTCATTTTTCTACTACCGTTTAAAGTTCAAAGAGTACAACTCTATAAATGGACATGAGAAAAAAAGTGAAAATATTTTTATTGGACGGAGAGAACACAATGGTTTTGGTCATTTTGAGCCTCTTACATTTAAATGAAGATTATTCGAATACATTTATGTTAAAAATATTATATACTTCCTTCGCTTCACTATACTGTATATTGTCCATTATTTCATTTTGTACTGTCGCATTATACTCTCTTCGTTTCACAAAAGCTTTCATATTTTTCTTCTAGTTTGTCCTACAAAAATTTGTATACAAAGAATGAAAACGATTATCACAATCTCTATCCTCACAATATATATTCATATTTACCCTTCATACATACAATTCAACTATTTTATTTACTTTATATGTAAAAGTTTATAAAATTACCCCTAACACTCTAATCATTAATTTAAAAAAAAAAATTATGTGTCCAAAATTATGAGCAAACTTTTGCGGGAACGAATGTAGTATATTATTCATTCTACTTTTGGTAAATATTTTATCTGTTAATTTTGAATTTCTTCACATCACTTGTGTTATATCTATTGTCCCCTAATCAAAATGTATGTCACTTTAGAGTTATGCACACACGTGTTAATAAAATTAATAACTTCTTACTACACCCTTAATTAATTGTTCTAGAATTATACACTATATATTAAAACTTACTATCTAGATTATTATTAATTAGTTTGAGGGTAATTTAAAAAAAAGTGTAATTAATTTGTATTGAAAAGTGCAAAACGTCATATAATTTGCAAATAAAACGAAAGGTCAAACATCATATATTATGATTATGATTATGAATAAGAGAGAGTATTATTTCATCACACTATTTAATTATATGCCAAAGAGTTATTAGCGTATGATTTATTAGATAAAGACAATTGGTATAGTTATAAGGGTGGGACCGAGGTAAAGACAATTGGTATAATTAGAATTAGTCTCTTGTGCATAGTTTGCATGTGCATTAGTATGTAGACCATCTATGTATTAATAAATACTCCCTCCGTCCCGTAGCAATTTGCACACTTCATAAAAGGAAATATCTTCATAACCCCCACCCTCAAAATATACTCTTATTTACTCATATGTCATTACTTTTCCACACTCAATCTACTTTTTACTTTACTTTATTCATAAATTTTTACAAAACTACCCCTCAAAACATCAATCATTACACCTTTTCTTACACATTTCTTAAATTGTGTGCCCACCCAAGTGTGCAAGTTTCTATGGGACGGAGGGAATACAAAATTATATAATAGAGTAACCATTGAACAAGTGGTTGCAAATGTTTTTGTATAAGTACAAGGTTATGTGTTCGAGCCCTGTGACTCACTTTTCACTAATAATTTTTTTACTTTTTTTTCTTTTTTTTTTCTCCACTTTTCACTAATAAAATTTTCACTTTTCAATAACAAAATTTCCACTTTTAATAATATTTTTACTTTTTTTCTTTTTTTTTTTCTCCACTTTTCACTAACAAAATTTCCACTTTTCACTAATAACAGTTAACACTTTTTAATAACAAAATTTCCACTTTTCACTAATAATAGTTACCACTTTTCACTAATAAAATTTCTACTTTTCAATACCAAAATTTCCACTTTTCATTAATAGTTACCACACTTTTCTCCGCGATTGAAATACGATGACCACTTTCTCTCTCTTCTCCATCTATGAAGATCCTCTCAACTCACCTAAATAAAAAAGAAATTAAAGAAAGTAATCTTAATACTGTTTTTACCACTTTCTCTCTCTTCTCCATCAATGGAGATCCTCTAAACTCACCTGAAGAAAAAAGAAAGTAATTCTATTTTTGACCACTTTCTCTCTCTCTCTTCTCCGTTAAGTTAACTCTATTATCACGTGATCAGATAGAGATAATTAGTAATTACACATACAAATATACGGAGTACAAGTTTCATTAAATTAAATGTCCTGTTGACTGTTTACACTGGCTAATCCAACTCTACCGTGAGTGTTGAAATTGTCTCCATCCCAACACTACATCTTTGTCCCCCCCCTACATTATGGAGATGAACAATCACCGGTCGATTGGGTGGGCACCTTACACCCCTCTACATTTTCTGTTTTTAATATAACAATTTGTTTTCTTATTATTTATATTATACAGCAAATGTATTTTTGTATGTCATAAAATTTATATCTACAATATATGTTATTAAAGTGTTTTTTTATATTCAATTAATAAATTATTTTTCATGATTGTATAATCAACCCCTTAATAAACATTTAAAATGTAAATAAAAAAATATGTCAAATTCCACTGTATATTAATTGAGAGTTTTTTTTTTTTTTTTTTAAGTGTCGTCTACTCCTTAATTCTTAAGATGTGTCATATTTTTATAAAATGTCTATTTAAATGTTATTATTATATATATATGATATTATTTAGGTGTTATCATGACTAATATTGAATTGATTTTAAATAATTAGAATGATGATATGTGAAATATACAATAAATGTTTACTATCTTTAATATTAATAGTTTTAAATGATTTTTTATTGAGAAATTACTCAATTTTAAATTATACTAATAAATTAGTAAATATGTTATTAATTTTAAAAAGTTCTATTTTTAATATATTATGAATATTTACTAAATTACAGTACATTAAAATGCATAAGTTACAATAAACAAATGAGTTACATTTCAAGTACAATATTTAGGTTAAAATAAAAACTTGTTATATTTAGATTCTTAGATACTTTAAATTGTAGAGAAGACAAATATAGAAAGCGAATGAAAAAGGTAACAATCGTGAAATTGCTTCACCATTTTTACACATTTTTTCATGATTTTGAATTTTGTGGCTAGTCAATGAAGCCTTTTAAGACACCGTTAGATATACGCCTTTCTCTCCACTACATATACAAATATTGAATTACATTTCTCACTTAACTACCTATCTAGAGAAATTATATCAGAAGATTCATTCTTCAAATTCAATCTTGAGAAAGTGAAAAAGTAACTCAGTATACCAGCACTCCTTTGAGATTCCTCGTTTAAAAAAGATAACAAGTCCACTCCACAAAAAAACAAATTATCACACATTACGACTCACACTATAACCTACCAAATTAAGAGACACAATTTATTTTTTACAATTCTATCTTTCAATTAATAAGGGATTTTTTTTTAGCATACCTCAATTATCATAAAAGATAGGAAAAAAAAAAAAAGATATATAAATATAATTTCTAATTAAAATGAGAAATTGTAAAAATATATAGAAGTAGTTTATAAAGAAATGTAAAAAAAAACTATAAATATTTTAAAATAAAATTTAAGATAAAAAACAATAAACAATATGCAAGTGAAAGAGAATAAGTTAAAGTAACCCAATTTACTAAATTTCCTGTTAATGCATTTAATAATTATTATTGCAGGGGCAATATCATCATTATATGAAATGTAGATTTTTGTAAGATGGTTAAATAATTTTCTTAAAAATTAAACATAAAACATATACTGCAAAATGTTAGTAAAATATATTACGATGGTTTTTATATTTGAATGAGAAGAAGGAGAACACTGTCGTTTAAATGCTTCATTCAAAGTACACATGATGTTAAATTTATTTTGAGTCATGGAATTTAAAATACAAAAGTTAGGCGTCAAAATCATACAAAGTGTTTTGTGAACTAGGGTATTAACTATTAGGATCAACAATATAATTTAATTATAAAATGTAAATGTGATGATAGTACTTATCAAATATTTTAATGTCACACAAAGAGTAGCGCTAAATTGAAGGAGTATTTTTCCAACTAAAATTAGTAAATAAAATAAAAAGTAAAAATTATTCACTTTTTTTAAAAAAAATACCTCCTTAAGACTAATTTAGTAGTCCATAAACTTCATGAAATATTCTAAACGTAACTTCACTCTATCACTTTGGGTATCTACTTTTTATATTCTGGTCATTCATGTGTGCATAATAACAAAAACACACTCCTTAAAAAGCCCTGCTTTACTTATTTTAAATCTTTTTTTAAAGAAAAAGAAAAGAATAAATCATAATCTCGTAGCCCCAACAAAATTGTGCCTCATTATATAGATTTGGTACTCGAGCTGCACCTCTTTCTTGCAGCTCCCTAGTTCCGAAGCACTACAATTTTCATTTTTTTTTTTTCTTAACTAGAATTCATTAGCATAAACTATCTAAATCTACAAGGAGAAATCTAGGAGTATAGATTTACATTTTTTATTTGAAGATTTGGAATAGCTTGAAAGTGAGTTCAATGGGGCGGCTGGGGGAATTGTTGGTTGTTATTTGTGTTTTGTTCGTTTTGAGGAAATGGGGTGTTGAAGGTTTTGAAGTTGATGAATTTTCTAGCAAGAATAGCTCAAAAGTGACACTTTTAGAGAGTCTTTCACATTTGGAATCTGTGTATGGAGTGTCTGCTGCAGCTATTCCTCCTGATGCTCTCATGGTGCCTCTCACTCTTGTTCCAGGAGCTTCTGCTAAAGGGGCTGGTAAACTCTCTCTCTAAAAGTAAAATTAAAAAATTGTGGGATTTTCTTTTCTTTTTAGTTCATGTTCTGTTTTTAAATTAAAGTTTTAAATGTATTGCTATTTCTGCCCCAGTTTGTAGCTTAATTTTAAATTTCATTGTGTTGTCTGATGTAAATCTGAAATACTTGATGCCCTTGTGATTCTCTCTCAATTTCAATTGCATGCTTCAGTTTCTCCTTGATTCAAAGATTTTTTTATTGCAAAACTGTAAATGGGGTTATCTTTCATCTGTTGTTTATTTCGTTTTATTATGTAACTTATGCTGAATTAATATAGATAAAAACAATATTTTTAATAATTTGTCAAATTCGGATGTACATTGTGGTGGATGGTTCAATTTTATAAGTTTCTCTTGTTTTTGCCGTTCAGTTTACTAATTTTCTGGTATGATATTTAGTGCTAGAAATAATTGTGTGGTTGCTTTTGTGAGGATAATAAGTGAGTTGCTTTCTGTGGCCATCTGATCAATTCTTTAATGCACGATATGGAACTGCTTGATTGAGACGCTTTTGTTGAATTTGCATACCATTGATGTTACTTTACATCTACACAGCTTAAGAAGAGTATTAAATTCTACTTAACTATCTTTGCTGGCAACTGTTATGATTGCTATAGTAATAAACTTTCTTTAAGAGTTGTCAATTTCTTTAAATTTATCATGAGCTGTTGTTGCATTCCTGAAAATGACTGAAATTTTGGTAAATTGATAAAATTAATCATTGCAGTGTGTTTGGATGGAACATCGCCTGGCTATCACTTGCATCGTGGGTTTGGGACCGGAGCAAACAGTTGGCTCATCCAGTTGGAGGTTTGTGCATCCACTCAAAGATTTGTACTTATGATTTAGGATTTAGTTAGGGACCGAGAGTGTGACTTCCACTTAGTGGTTATAATTCCATTAAGTTGAACCCCCCCCATATACAGTCACATGTGAAAGAAAAAGTTATTTTTTAATCATAACTTTGAGTTTTCTTTTTTTTTTTTATTAGCCATTAGGATTATACCCTTTTGGGTTGTGGCTGGTGTAGGTTGTAAGGACAAGAAGGGTAAAATTGTAAAAACAATATCTTCACTGGAATATAGTGGGAGTTAAGTTGTGACTATTAACTTCACTTTAGTTATATATGAATCACTTTTGTGACTTGTGGTAGGGTGGAGGCTGGTGCAACAATGTTAGATCATGTGTTTACCGAAAAACTACACATCGCGGATCATCAACATTATTTGAGAAACAAATTCCATTTACAGGGATACTTAGCAACAAGCCTGAAGAAAATCCAGGTTTTACTTCTACCAATATATGCCACATTTTATTAAAAAGAAAGAAAAACGGAACTTGTAACTAAAAGCGAAGAACTCGTGCTTATTATGTCAATCACATTCTGATCCTAGTTCATATGTTGGTTCTGTCATCTCACTTCATTCAGTTTACCATATGCAGATTTTTTTAATTGGAATAGAATAAAGATACGCTATTGTGATGGAGCTTCGTTTGCTGGGGACAGTGAGAATAAGGTTCGTGGCATTCTCTCCCGTATATTTTTTGTCATTGCTCTTTACTGAGTGTTTTTATATATCAAATGCACTATTGTGAACTTGTTCTCTGGGGAGTTACTTATGCGCTTGTTCGTTTAACTATTAAACTGTTGGTCAATGTGCCATTAGATCTTTGTTTTAGTTTATACATATAAGCATTTATTCTTATATATATTAGCATTTTTGGATCAGTTTATCCATGTTCTAGTTGTTTTACACTCAGGGTTTCCAGTTTTGTCCTTTCCTGTCATTTTAATCACATATTATTGCAGGCTGCAGGGTTGCAGTTTAGAGGGCACCGCATATTTCTAGCTGTAGTTGAAGAACTGATGTCCAAGGGCATGCACAACGCAAACCAAGTAATCATTATTATTACTTTATCGTGCTACCACAACTCTTTTTTTTATATTTAATTTAAATTCACACGAGACATTGCTATTCAGGCACTTCTTTCCGGCTGCTCTGCTGGTGGTCTTGCTGCTATACTGCATTGCGATGAATTCCGGAGTCTGGTTCCTGGAAGTACCAAAGTGAAGTGCCTTAGTGACGCCGGATTATTTATGGATTCGTAATTTCCTTAAATTCTTCTTTTTATTTTTAAAAGGAATATATCTTCCTTAGTCATACACTGTCTTTTTCTCAATTTCTTAAATTGCTATGCATATCTTTTACTGCAGTGCTGATGTATCTGGTGGACATACACTCAGAACTTTCTTCGATGGCGTTGTTAGCTTACAGGTACGAGTAACTCTCTTGTACACCAGTTGTACGGTACGACTTATACACTGTAAACAACTAATACTAGCCAACTAATGCACAGTGGATACTAGTTTTTGTCTACGTACTTAATCGATCAAATTGATTGTTTGTACAAAGCAGTACCGATTTTTAAATAAAAATTTTGTGTATTATGACAGGGTGTTGGTAAAACCCTGCCAAGCAGTTGCACCAATCGCCTCGATCCAACTTCAGTAAGTCTACTCTTGTCAAATTTGTCATCTCGAAACCAATTTTATTTATTCTCAGTTTGTCATATTTTTCTTGGCAGTGCTTCTTCCCTCAGAATTTGATCGGCAGCATCAAAACCCCGTTGTTTCTTCTTAATGCAGCATATGATTCATGGCAGGTAAGACAAATAAAAGTGCCAAAAATAAAAAGGGAAAGATATATTGATCTAACATTCCAACTTATTCAGGTCCAAGAAAGCTTGGCTCCGAAAACTGCTGATCCTCAAGGCAACTGGCACGACTGTAAGTTAAACAATGAACGGTGTTCAGCATCACAGATCCAATTTCTACAAGGTAAATAAGTAGTGCTGCTACTTGGTAATGTAAAAGCTCGTTTCGTTCCATGGTATGTGATCATCGTTAAATTTTTTGTGAAGCAGGTTTTAGGAATGGTATGGTGAGTGCAGTGAAAGGCTTCTCCTCGTCAAGACAGAATGGACTATTCTTAAACTCTTGTTTCGCGCATTGCCAGTCGGAGAGACAGGATACGTGGTTCGCTGATGATTCACCCATCGTTAACAACAAGGTACCATTAACCCTTTTTCTACTGTACGACTAATTCACAACTATCACTTTATAGTATAACACACAAAATGTAATGTTTACTTTGTTCTGACATTGTTATACAGCCTGTTGCAATAGCTGTGGGTGATTGGTACTTCGATCGAGCTACTATCAAGGCTATTGACTGTGCATATCCATGCGATACCACTTGCCACAACCTGGTATTCAAATGAAATCAACCACTTTTATTTCTTACCACCAATATTAATTTATATGATTAGATTATTATATTGTTCACAAGGCAATCATATCTCTATTGCCATGTATGAATCTTGGTGTACACTAATACTCAATTTCTATTCTTCAAAGAAAATGAAGAATATATAATTCATTACCTACTTTTCTTCTACTCTTAATTTTTCTTTTTCTATCCATGCCCAATTTTATTTGTTCAACATTTTTTATAAATATGTATTAAAAAAAAAAAAAAACAATTTTGTGTACTGGCCTTTATATACTCCAAAAGACTGACTTGAAAATCAGACAAGAAAGATAATGGGAAAAAATAGTAGTCATGATTCTACTTCTGTACCCCACCATAATTCCAATAATTGGATTATATTTACAAAATATGTTGAAAAAATAAAAAAGAATATTATTTGGGGCAGTGAACCCACTATCTATTCTGACGACCTAAACAGTAACACCACTTACATAACATCGAAAACAGCTTATCTTTATAGTACTAATTTTGAGGCATTATTCATCTTGGAATACACAATTTATTTAGAATAAATTAACTAATTATAATACTTATGGTATAGTTGTAAGTAGGACATACTGTATTGAGATTTTGTTTGATTAACAGGAACAAATTCATCGGACTGTTGATAGGTCGCGAGGAACTAACAAACGCAGAAAGGAAATAGATTATATTTCAGATGGGATTTTCTTTCTTCATCTTATACTATTTCTCCTTCTGTATTTTTAACTTTTAATTTAAGTAGCCGATGGTACACATTATACTTAAATTTATTAATTAATATAAGCATTTTAGGCATTACTACCTCCGTTCCTAAAAAATTTGCATATTCACTTTTACGATATACACATATGCAATATTTTTTAAAGTCCACTATACCTTCAATCAAATTACGTTATTTACTTTATGTAAAAATGCTTGTAAAATTATCCACGAGACTTTAATTATTACACTTTTATTTTAAATTTTGTTCCAACAAAAATTTTCAAGCACGATGAATGAAGTATTAATTATGTAGGTTCTTCTACGGCTGACAACATAACATGTCAAATCTAAATGGACCTTACAATGGAACATAATTAAATAACCACACGTCATACGACTTCACACACTATTCATTTGAGATTGAGAGCAACATAAAATTAACAGGCTAATAAATAGGAACCTGAGACTCCTCTTAATCAATAGTAAAAATATAAATGTCTCACTTAGAAATTAATTAAAAACTAACACTTCATTCGTCCCTTACTTGAAAACACATAATTTTTTGGCACGAGTTTTAATATATGAATTATTAATTAGTATTATGAGAGATAAAAGTGAGGGTAGTAAAAACTTTTCAATTTTATAAATAGTAAATATGTTTTTTAGTGTAGATAAAGTGATGATATTTGATGTAATATTAAAATGTTTTAAGAAAATAATTAAAATACTCTTTTACTATTTTAGTTATGTATCATTAAGTTAGAGACACCTAAAATGATAAAATGGGTCACCAAATAGGGTACCCCGAGTATCAAATTAAAAAAAAAAAACATAAAATTTTAAGAGATTTATTAGTTCACTAAAAAACATAAAATTTTAAGTGCAAAGTATATATATATTCGTTCACTAAAAAAATATAAGAGATTTTTCAGGAATTAATTGGTAATATAAGAGATCTATTAGAGGTATATATACGAGGTAAATTATACTCTTTCCGTCCCAAAATTATTTGCAGGTTTGACTGGCACAATTTTCATTTGTAGTTTATTTTGTTTTACCCTTGATTTTGTATTTAATTAAAAATTTATGACATTATCCGAATTATATTTTAAAGCAAAGTGAATCGTAAATTTTAAGGTGAAGTTCTATCTTATAAATGAGAACGATCTCACACAAGTCTCCTCAATTATAGAAAGATACTTTACACTTAATAATTAAAAAAATAGTGAAGAACTCTCACGACAACTAAAATTTGGAATTATAACTGACCCATTTTTTTTAAGACATTAAATGAGTCGAATAGAACTAGACGTAGTTCAAGTTTAATTGAAATATTATTAAGTAATAGAATTTTTGTTTGAGTTTATTTGATAATTCAATGAGTTGAGCTGGTGAAGTTTGATATTTTGATCATAATTTTACCATTGCTTATCGAGCTCGAGCTTGAGCCGAGTTTTAAACTTATCGAATATAAATGTATATTAAAACTTGTTAATTTTAATGTAGAAACCGGGCTCAAATAACCTTTTTATCGGACAAAGAGTAGGCTGGTTTGATTTTGAAGGGTAATTTTCCCTCATTCTGGGGGCCCATTTTATTAATGCCGTAATCCTTTTTGGTGTAGGGCCCATTGGCCCAATTGAAAGGGCATCAATTTATTTGGTTCACATGCGCATCTATAGCTACAACAAAAATTAATACTGCACATGTTGACATATCCCTTCAGACACCTCGAAATACCTAAATTAATAAACACCTCCAAATACCAATAATAATGAAAATACTTCCGACATCCCTTCAAAGGTTTACGCCTTTTTTTGTCCGTCAACACAAAGTTTACATTTCCTTATTTATCAAATTTTAGTATTTCTCTACTATTTTTTCATCCATATATTTTTCTTTTTTACCCTTCTCACTCCATCTTTCTGTATCAACTACCCACTGCATATTTAATATTGTATAATCAAATTTATGTGTAAAAAATAATTGTAAAATTGGGAGTCTAAATAAGTTGTTATATACACGTGGGCACACGAAATAGAGTCTGGCTTGATACCCCACATCACATATATACGTTTCATGTGGATGTGGTGCAGCCGTGCAGTTGATATATTTGAATGGGCCTTTTCATTCTTCGAAATTTCTATCATTGAACAAATTATATTTATGCATTATTTTAATTATTTTCAAGCTTTGTTCAGGTCCAGGTATTAAATTATATTGTCTTTTTGTAATGTACTCGGTTGAAAAAGGTGCAATTGGGCCCATTCACTGTAAATGCTTCGTGCACATAATTATATTTAACTAGCTCCTCTATATGTATTACTACTATAAACTACTAATATATTAATGAAAATCATGGGCCTTACACCATGTTCCGTCTATTCAAAATTATTGTATGCCCAAATACATATAGGTTGTGTTTTGATCGAGGATTCCAAATTTCAAATAATTTCAAAATCTTGTTTGGATTTCGTGTACCTTATTCATTATAGATAAAATTGGACACACTGCACACATGTATATAGATAACATTTTTAGTATATCTCCTTTTAAAATTATAATCTTTATTTTATAAGTGTGTGAAATTGACTATTTGTGTGTTTTATTATGTACGATTATGACGTGACTATATACATCATTGTGAGAAATTTCAAAAGAATTGGTTGTAGAATGATGAAGAATTTCAATTCAAATTAATTTTTTTAAAAAAAGTTTCAAGTATGGATTCAAAATCGATTGATTTGAGGTTTAAGTTTGGTCGTAAATTTCAAAAAGATAGAATACGTAATCATAAGTAGACGTATATAAATGAGTACTTGGATCATTAATAAGGTGGTGACAACTGAAGTAGCTATAAAATTCAGAAATATTTATAATGTAATGAGACTAACTAGCTAGTTGTGTTTGAATCCGTACAAGTGAAGTAGGCCTAATGACGTACACCCTTTTGAGAGTATGTTTTTCGACGATGATAATGATGTTTTGGAGTGACGAAATTGAATAGATGTGATCGAGTGGTGGCAATATGATAATCTAAACTGATCATATATTTGTGAAAAATAAACATAAAATAAAAAAAGAATAAGCTAGTAGGGGAGGATATAATTAACATGATGTGTAAATCCCAAAGCACATAAATGGTACTCCAATTAATAAGGTAATAAAAGAGAAAACACGTACTCCATCCATATGTTTTTCCAATGTCCGTACATCAAAGAAGGTGATCATATTATAGTAGTATAATCGGCCCTCTCTATCTATTTACAGATAAATAAAAATCTATACATACATATATATGTGACACACCTCAGCAAGAATTATGTAATATCTGGAAATGGAACTAACATGCCTATGAAAATTGTCCAAAGGGAATTGGAAGCTTGTAAATAGTTTGTGGAGGAGGTTGTAGTAAAGGTTGGTGGTGCCAATTTCCGTCGACAGCGGAGGAAAATTGTGGTTTGGTTTCTGTGTAACATTCTTGATCATCAACTAAATCATATTCATGATTTAGATTTGGTTGTGATCTGTGAAAGGCCGCATTACTGTTGATTTCAAACAAATTACTCATGTTGCTGCTTGCATTATTCATCATCATTTCCCAATTCAGAGGAGTATTTGAATTGATCATGTGATCAGCCACAGAAAAGGATCGACACGTGTCATCAAGATGATTGGGATTGAAGAAAGTCGAAAGCCCGGGCCCGTAGTCAAAGGACAGGAATTCGGAAGGCCCGATGCTCTTTTCATCCAATAATTCTTCCACCTGCATCTTGGGGGGTTCTTCCTCTTGTGATGTTGTAGTAACTTTGTCATTTGGAGAAGATTTAATACTAGAGGTAGAGGATGTTGCTGTTTGTTCAAGGGGTTTGTGAGTGTTTGGGTCAAGCCCCTTTTGCCTTAGCTTTTTCTTGATTGAAGAATTCCACAGGTTTTTTATTTCGTTGTCGGTTCTTCCAGGCAACTGTGCTGCAATCTGTGACCACCTGCACCACACCGGAAAATTATAGCTCAATAATACCAATATAGTAGTACGGTGGTGATCATGTTAAGTATGTACCTGTTACCAAGAATTGCATGCAATTCGATTATGAGATTCTCTTCTTGGGACGAAAATGCCCCTCTTTTCAAATCAGGCCTCAGGTAATTGATCCACCTTAGCCTGCAGCTCTTTCCACACCTCTGAAGCCCTGAATAATATTATTACAAAATTAATTTAATGTTTGAGATATATAGAGAAAAAGAGAGAGTTGTTACAAATATACCTGCAAGCTTAGGAACAGAGCTCCAACAGCCATGGCCGTAAGTAGTTATGTGCTTAACGAGTTTCTCATCTTCCTCAGGAGACCAAAGTCCTTTTCTAAGCTTCTGCTTATAGCAGCATGAATGCCTTCCCATGATTTCAATACAATAGGAATAGGATATCGGAGAGGGGATTTTAAAAGGCGGTCACATTCACAAATATTTTCAATTAATCAACATTGGGGGGGCTATTTTTATAAGCAAGCCAATCTCAAGTTTTCAATTGAAGGTGAAAGAAGCTTTACCCATGTCTTATAAAATTAAAGAGTTTTAGGATATATAATAATCATGAGATTGACAAATTGACAGCACTTGTGGGACATAAAGACAGATATTTATTTGGTGGATAAAATTTTTCTTTTTTTTAAAAAAAAAATCTCCAAATCTTAATCAGGAATGGCCATATATATAAAAATTGATGTAACGAGTCCTCACATTTTACACAGGTTTCCAATAATAAATTGGTATAGTGTCCATGTAAATGAACCATGTACTCAATAAGAATGGACTATAAAAAGTGAAATATAGGGGAGGGTCTTTTGCATAAGTTTAATTAGGGGTATGCACGGGTCCAAAATCGGACCGGATCGGGACTGGAATCTGTCCAAATGCATGGACTGGAGACCGGACCGGAATTAATCCGGTCCGAGTTTGGACCGGATTTTTTTTTTCCAAGTTTATGGAAGCAAGAACAAGGTTGATGAATTTATGTATGAAAATCAAAGTGTTGCTCCTTATTTTAAATCAATCTACGTCAATATAAATTTTATTTATATTATTATTAATGATCTTTTGACCCTAAATATAAATTAAATATGTTCGTTAAATTATATATTTGAAAAAATGTAATAGATCTCAACAATTTTACCTCACATCCTCACCCATTACTTTTTTTTTTTTTTTTTTAATATAAAAAAAAATCCGGTCCGGACCAGACTGGAAAACCGGAATCCAAAATTTAAAGGACCGGAGACCGGACCGGAAACTACCGGTCTGGTTTTTTTTTGTGCACTCCTAAGTTTAATTATGGAGATAAGATTGTATTTTAATTATTTAGTATTATTTATATTTTATATAGTGTTAGAGCTTTGTTTAGGTTTTGATTAATTATTAGTGGGCCGGGCTTTTAGGGCTTACACCCCTAAAACCCTAGTTTACTTATTATAAATACGAGTTTCAAGAACATTGTAAAGGGAGTTATTGAATAGAAAAATATTGGGTTTTATTCCTTTTGACGTGTTTTATTTGTGTTCTTCCAGTATTCATTTTGAATCAATGGATTATCACTTTTAATCTCGTTTACGTATATTCCGGACATTCGTAGAATCAACGAATTTACGTGTGTATCGTACTTCGGCCTACATCACAAACTGTGTCATAATATTTTCAACTTCTCAAAGGGTAATCCCCTTATTTTTTTTCATTGAAATGATCTAAATTTCTACAACTACTAAATTCATTTTGATCAATTAGAAGGAATCTATTGATTGATTGATTGAAAATTGATATAATATGTGATGAAGCTTCTTCATTATTCATCATTCATTTAATTCTATTTTCGGCTGAAAAATTCTTGCTCTCCGTTATTGGGCCTCATTAGTCTTAACAGAAATCATTAAACATCTAATCAATGATTAGAAGCTGAAATTAATCTAATACTGTACTGTATATATAGGAGTAGTAAAAGCACACAGCCGACAGTCACAATAATCAAGCTGCCACTGTAGTTTGAAATTTCAATCCGTATTTTTTATTCTTCCTTTTTTTTCAGTATTCATTTGTTCTTACATATATTCAACTGTTCAGTAGCATAAGTGCGCAACTACATTTGTCAAAAAAAAAAATTCCACTTTTTAAGTATCCTTTTGAGAAAGAAAATAATAAAATAAAAAAATAAAGGACGACGGACTTATGTGATTAAGTTATTCCTTTTGCAGAGGAATAGTATATAAAACTGATAAGAAGCTCGATTTAGACACTAATTACCTCAGTCTATTTGTGCACCTCCCTTTTCCATTGTTGCATAATTATTTACCCACTCTCAACAAGAAAAAAATACACACAAAATTTATACTCAGACAATATTATTTTATTTCCAAATTTAATTTTTATTTTGAACAACATTTTTTTACACATCTTGTTAAATCACTCAAAATATCATTCATTTATTTGACCCCTCATTTCTTCTTAATTTGTAAGTAATTTCATATGTGCAAATAATATGGGGACAAAAGTAGTAGGAAAAAATAACAGGACACTCAAAACAAATAGAAAAATCCTAATCAATCCATACACATGATGAATTGACAAAATTAAAAGAAAATTGGACTAACTTATGTGGCACACAATTACACTTACATCACATATGACACATATCTGTAAAAAAATTCGAATGTAGATTTCATAAAAAAAAAAAACTAAACCTTGAGTTCCATATTAGTATAATTTAAATTCGAGTAAAAATACGAATACAAAATCATAACATTCAATCTGATATTTGCAAATGACCTTTATTAGAAATTAATATAAGAATTGTTTCTCTATCTCTTTACAAATTCGTACTTTTAGATGAAATTCTTTTATGGTATCAGAGTCATGTTGGCTCACACCGACATATTGTGTGTACGATTCATGTTGAAAGCAACTTCATGCATTTAAATTATCCATGAGTCTCCTCTCCAAATAGTAGATGAGACTGAATTATTTCAACCTTGCAAGATTTGGTGTTTATGAAGAAAGTAAAATGAACTAATTAAATAAAAGAATAAGGGGAAAGGTTTAAATAATTGTCAATTAAAATTTAGGTAATAAATTTTTAGGTTAAAAATATACATGAGTTGAATAGATTGATAATTAAAAATGAAACAAGTTCAAATTTTATTTATTTATACTCGTGTGTTACTTGTATGAAACATGATATTTCCTTTTAATTTTCCAGAAGTTCAAATCCCTTCTTCATATACTCCCTTCTTCACACAAAAATAGCTACATTTGACTTTACACATAGATTAAAAAAATCAATAAATGTAGTCAAATTTAATTAATATGTCTATTTTATCCTTGATATTCCATAAATTGGTGTAAATTCCCAAGTAGTTGGGTCTTAAGAGTAATTATGAGGTGAGTTTAATTAAGGGTAAAATTGTCAATAAAGCATTTAATGTTTAAGTAAAAGAGGAAATGTAGCTATAATTTGGGACATTCAAAAAAGGAAAACGTAGCTATCTTAGTGAGACAGAGGGAGTATATATTAAAGTACTTGAGATGAAAAAAAAAAGACTGCATCAATAACAAGAACATATTTCCAAGTTTAAAAAATACTTGCTGAGCTGTCGCTTCAAGTCAACCATAAAATAGTAATTTCTCTGTCCCTTGCTTTTTCAACCATAAAAATACTTGCTCAACATATTCCTTTATCCTAATTTTAGTATTTCAATAATAATTAAAATACTAGTATTTATTTGCTCTGCTGTTAATTGAATTATTAACCCACCAACTATGTTTTTGGATTGTTGATGGATATGCCAAATTAAATTCATCTCCTTTTACAAGTTTTATTTTTTTGGATATATCAATCGAGGTATCATATCCATTAATAGAGTAGTATTATATTGTATTAGTATAACTATGACCAATAATTTGCATATGCATGTATGTTAGGCTTTGGGGGACACGAGATCTGTAGATGACATCTACTTTTACCAATTTATAAAATGCCTCGTGAAAAATCAATACTTCTATGTGAATTCTTTGTATTTTCAACGGATTTTTTTTTTTTAAATAGTTGAGGATTTTTTTTTTTAAATAGTTGAGTCTAACAGTTTTTTTTTTTTAAATGATTCTTGAATGCTTTTTAAAGGTTTTTTTTTTCCTTTTTTTTAACACTATTTTTAGAGTTTAAAAGCAATTAAGCAAGTCTTCCTTCGTCCAAATTTTAGAAAGTGTTAAAATTCATACTTCTCTATAGCAGTACTTACCAGCCTTCAATGACAAAATCAAGTTTCATCGCCCTCGAATTTTAAATGTTCCGATTATTGCAATTCTTAATCATCATTTATAAATAAATAAAAAATACATTTAACCCATTTCTTAACGCATTCAATTATTGCAGTTCTAAAACATTTTTAAACCCATTCCCCCGCCCAAAAAAAAAAAATATATGGAAAAATAGAAGTTTGCAATTATTTGTATTAATAGACTTTTCCGCGTTGAAGTAATTAATAAAAATGAGACACGGTCCAATTAATTCATAGTATGATTTAATTAATGGGAATATGATATTATGAGCTGGATACATAAATGAGAATGAACAAGTACATTAGAATTTAATGATATTAAGAGTTGTAGGTCCCTATAACACAAAATCGAATCACCAAATTTATTCGCTCAATAATAAAGATTTTATTTAAATATTTGTGGGGATTTTAGGAAGAAGAGGCGATATCGCTGTGCGTGTGTCGGTAACCATGAAGATGAATGAAGTCAGAAATTTTAACTCCACTGAATCAAATGTTATAAGTTTTTTAAAAGTTTTAGAATTATACATACTTAAAAGTGGCAACTGTTTAGTTAAAATAATTGCAACGGTTAGTAAAAAAAATCATTTTATGATTAATTTAAATTTTATGTGTTGTTAGTACGTATATTCATTGTAGAGATCATTAATAAATTTGCATGTCAATTTTCTTTTAATTAGTTTTAGATAAATGACATTATGTTTGTATATTTAAAATTATTTTTAAAAAAAGAAATAGCATGGATTTAAACTTTGCCGCTCAACCAACTAGACATATCAATAAATAACTACTCCGTATTTTTTATTTACATTTTTTGAATATTTATTTGTTTAGTACTTTTGGTATATATTTTTTACATAGACTCACATTAACACCCCTAAAAATTACTCCAACTTTTATTATTAATGAATCTAACAATTTAGCTTTCTTTTCTTTTAATCCTAGAATGCTGGAGTGTTTTTTTTATATAATTTTAAATAAAATATGTATAATAATATTTTTGTAAATGTAAAATAAACTACATATTTTTGTTATATGATCAATTATTTTTAAATGTAATGTATTTGGAAATCAAAGCTTTGATATATATGTATATTAGAAACATATAGAATTATATAAGTTAATACCTACATATTATTTGAATGAGCAAGAAGCAAGAAGGTTTATGTGAAATATTGCATATGCAATATTAATATATACTCATAAAAGTTCGCCGGTCATTAGCGAGTTGACCGCATCAAACTAATTTTGCCCAAAAAATAATTTAAAAGGCAAATAGAAAAGTTAACTCGTAGGTAGATCGATAAGATAATAAAATGCATGGTATATAAAAAAGAAAAGAAAATCTAAAACCATAAACTTACAAGTCGAATCAGAGGCCGGAGTGTTGTTAAATTTTATCTGGAAAAATCCTCCATAAGGACAAAATCCGATGGCAGAGAAAAATGTACACTCCTCTAAAATATGTGTTACTGTAAAAGTAAATATGTGCTGTTGTAAGGACATGTAACACATAATTGTCTTTATAATAACACATGTAAATTACTGAAAAAGTTATTGTAAAAAAAAAAAGTATTATTATAATATTGCACGCTGTATTGTACCAATTTTAGACCGTATAATATTTCACTATTGAGAGTGTGTGATATATGATATATCTACTATATAATTATATTATATTATTTTATACTGTGAACAAATATGGAGTATTAACATATGAATTACTAGATAATTTCCTTGGTTTTGGAGGCCTCATCAAACGAAGAAACGGGAAGAAGATCGCCACATCTACATGGTTATGTGTGGTATGGCTCATATGGAAGTGGAGGAACGCAGTCCTCTTCAGAAACGAGATATTCTCGACCACCAAGGTTAAGGAGGAGCTAAGGGCAAGACTTTGGAGCTGGTTCACAGTCAAATATCCCACTCGAAACACCTCGCCTTTCAAGGACTGGGTGACAGACCCACTTAAGTGCATGGCCTGAGTCACTATGTATTTTAAATGTTTACTATTTGTCTCTCTGATGATTAAACTTGTACACTGAACTATTCGGGTATTTCTTGTACCCAGTTTTAATACAATTCCTTTTACCGATCAAAAAAAGAAAAAATATGAGTATAATACATTTATTATAAAATTTATTTTTACGATCATTTCAGAGTAGTTAATGATCCCTCGAGGCAAGGCACATTACTAACAACTACTAGCAAGTGAAACTATAACTTTAAATAAATTGAAAATAAAACTAGTAGCCTAGAAGGTATACTAGGTTGGCCGTATAATCAAATGATAAGGATAGTGTTGATCAGCCCCATTGGAAAACGATACATAACTCACTAAAAAAGGAAATATTATTTAATTAACAAAAATAGCGGCACTATCTACATTGCTATTTCTTAGTATGCCTACATATTTATGTAGATTAAAATATCTTTAAATAAAAAACAATATAGTTCCATTTAATAATAAATACTCTTTCCAGACTAATTTTTATTTGATAGGGAGGGAGTATTTCTTAATTCTTCAATTATTTATCTCATCTTTTAATCTACAAAGAGGAGAGAGACTAAGGATGAATTTTTTTTTTTAATACAAATTAAAATGGATGAAGTATGGGGAAAAAATCGAATATCAGTGATTTTCTAAGTACTGGAGTACTTTTTTCTCAATCTGCCAACCAAAACTCAAAATACACGCCCACTTTACTTGTACTTTTCATATACTATCACACGCAAAAGACGCAAAATTCTTTAAAAGTCAAAGAATCGACATAAACTAAAAATATAAAGTAATCTCAACATTGATTTAAATTTCGTTTTGAGACATGTTTTTAGCTATTTTTAAGTTGAGTTTTCATTGAATTGTGTAGTGTACGGCCAACCAGATAGAACGTATTAGACCAGGTTGGTCAAATGATGCAGACCGCGAAAGCGTATAAAACATGAAAATACGATAAATACACTCATTCCGTGGATTCTATAAATATTCGAAAAAATGACAAGAATTCAAATACGTTAATTCATGAAGAATCCTGTAATTGCAATTCAAAAGAAGTTAATCTGCTCTTTATTCTTTGTTTTTCAAAAAAAAAAAAAAACACTAATGCCATTTATAACTTTTATTCTCCATCATTTTATAATATGGTGGATTGAATCAATAATTGATCCTCTCGTAATTATACTAAACTTAAGACATGTATTATTGGTAAACTAGAGCAAAAAAAAGAACAATCTTGTTATATGATCAATCAAAAAAGAAGTAATATGTTTAACTGGACCTTACCGAACAAAGACCGTTGTCCTGTTGGGCCGGCCGAACAAAGATCACCGTCTTCTAAAATGATGGATGCAGGGTATAACAGTATGTTTTATGGTGATTGTAATTCATGGCCATGCATAGTGAATGTATTATGTAAATTATACAAGATCAAAAATTTAATAAATACTCTCTCCATTTCATAAAATTTATTGCATTTGATCTTTATTTTTATTTTAAAAAGTTTATCGTTTTTTCTATTTCTACCACAAATTTTTCTAAACTGTCCCTTTGTAACTTCTACAATATTACTTTTAATTGTGTGATAGAAAAGAAAGATTAATGAGAAGATAGGAAAATTAATGAGAGGTAAATGTGTCAAAAAAATATGTTCCTTAATTTTATACAAAATGAGAAATGTCACAAATTTTATAAAACAGAGGGAGTATGTATTTTCTACAGCCTTGCGCGGCGGCACATGAAATAGACAAGTATAATTAAGATTATAATAATGATCTTTAACTAAGCTTGCAGGTCTTGTCACTATCCAACACCCATACTGCAATTTATTTAATTCATTAATTAATGCCTAAACTCTTGGCAAGTCTGGGTGTATCAGTATCAGTTTCAGTTTCACTTCCACATAATATTAGTAACATATATAGAGAACAATATGCACGCAAGGATGCAAAGTTATACTCCATCCGTCCCAACTTATTGTATGGCTATGTGAATTATAATTCAATCGGATTATGTTATAAAGTAAAATAAGATATTAATATTAAAATAGAGCTATGTTTTAAACGTTCTCACACTAAACATTTCGAGGCCTATAACCACTCTCTCGCGACGATTCCCGTGGTAGGATCCGCCACAGAAGAAGGTCGAGGCCTTTCTCTTCGGATCTCCGATCTCGACCGTCCCCACAGGATCCCACCTCGACTAGCGGAGTTGATCCGATCCCAATTAGCAACTCCTTCCATGCATGGAGGAGCCCACGAACATTCTTCTGGAGTCTGTGGCTGAGGCAATCAACAACACTCAGGATTTGGAGGCTGGTGCATCATTGAAGCCGCCGACCAACGATGCTCCCATCCCTGCTCAGGCGACCCTGATCCGCCCCACAGAGAAACTCAGACGTCGCAAGGTGTCCGTGGGGAGCGTATGCTATCAACAAATCCCGGACAGCGCTATCGACGATTTCGAGACTAAAGTCTACGCGGACTACTCTGTCAAATTTTCGGCAGACAATGATATGACCTGAGTCTCCACGTTCAAGGACATATGGGGCGATACTTTTGACCCACCATAGATCCCTCATTCCATCTCGGGTTCTCATTTGATCATTTTTTTTCGAACTTTTTAATCGTTTTACCTGGTTGGTGATTTTCAGGGGTGTACCAATTTTGATGCACCCCGACCTCTGATTCGAATTGTGAACTTATCATGACTTTTATCTTTTCTTTTTTCCTTTTAATTCACAACCATTTATTGTGACGAAACATTTTGAAAATTATTCTAATGAATTAATCATGACTAGCAGAGATGGTTGTCGATGAGTTGAGGGAATTAAGTGAGTGAATATATTATTTTTGGGTCACATTTATCATATAAATTAAAAAAAAAATTATCACCACCTTTAAAATCACCAATTATTTATTTAAATGAGAATTCAATTTATTCCTACCTAATCACTTTATATATAAGTGATAAATTATAAATAAATAATATTTTTTTTAAACCGACAAACAAAATTATACGGAGTACATAAAATCTTTTTTTCAGAAAAAGTATTGTTTACAACTTTGTGGGATACCGTACACGAGCATAATTATTGGCTATAGCAATATTAAAGGGGAAAAGAAAGAAGGAAGAAAAGTGAGCAACATATATGATTGGCCAATAGCATGGATCCCAATCTTAAACTCACGATGCTTCTCAACTAATATAAGTACCATTTTAGTCTTTCTAGACGGAGAACTCCATCTATGAAATCATGATAATTTTTTCTAAAAGTTTTGAAATCCAAAAAAAAAAACCTATTATGGCAAAAACTATCAAATTGAGAAAGTAAAAACATACATGAATAAAAAATAGACACGATCATTCAAAAAAAAAAAAAAAAAACTCCATGATAATGTAAGCATTTAAAAAAAGAAAAAGAAAAAAGAACAACCTTGGACTTGGAGGAAAATTTCGATAATGTATCCATAAATCTATTTACCGACTTGAAAGACAAGGACAAGTAATGATTGCTTTTAAGACTAAATTGATTTCGTTGACTAAATTACACCTATCAACTTCCCACATCTTGGCAATTGTGTAATGTCTTTTTTTTTTTTTTTTTTTGACGGAGTGTAATGTCTTTTTTAATAATCCATAAAAAGGGATAAAAACACACTACAATATCTTATCTAATTAATTGAGAAAATGAAGTAATATACTCTATGTTTCTATTTATTTTCATAATTAATTATCTCCTCTCCACAGTCCACACCAATAGAAATTAGGAAAAAAATTATAATCGATCCTAAATTTGAAATTAAAGGGACACAATCTGTGTGTCTTTGAAAACATGTCACCTTTTTTGGTTCTTTATCTCAAATTCATGTAATGAAGGCCTTTAATTCTTAGATTAAAGTTGAACAACTAATTGACAAGAAAGATGAATAATGTCCCAAATTAATCATGGGATTATGCTTGACGTGTAGACTTATTAGATGTTGAGATTGCTCTACACAAGATTAATGTAAACGACTTTTGGATGATGGGATTAGGACACAAAGTATAATAAAGGTCAATCCAATGCATTAAGCCTTCTGTCCAGGTTATTAATGTTTCCTTCAAAAGGAAAATAGAATAACACAATTATGACATTGGAGTATTTCATGCTCTACCTATGAAAATGAAATAAATTACACAATTAATGAGATTAATTATAAACGTGTCAAGAGTTGATATGTGTTGGGAAATCCTCCTTCTTGTGGAAATTTTATTTATTTATTTATAAAAAAAATAAAAAATAAAAACTAATGTGTTGTCTAAAGTCTAAACCATTATCTCGAAGAAATTGTTGCAAAAGACTTAATTTTATTAAATTTAATAATTGTTAAATAACGGTAAAAATTGCTTAACGTTAACAATCACATCAATTAATTACCAGTGCATTCTTAATTACATTAACCTAATATTATATGGAAATTAAAAGAGTATTTGCTACTCTTCCGTTCCATATTTGATGACCCATTTTACCATTTTGAGTGTCCCTTACTTGATGACATGTTACCTAAAATAACAAAAACATTTTTAAGGAATCTCCTTAAAACATCACAATATTACAACAAATGTCTTTACTACCCCACTTTATTTTACATAATACCAGAGTCGGTCCTAAAATTTTGTAGGCCCGGGGCGAACAAGAAAAATGAGCTTCTTCTTTTAACATTTTAAGAGTAAATGAGTTTCTGTATAATTGTCATAGGTGTAGGAGAAAAATTACTTTTTATATAGGGTTTAAATAATATTTTACCACTCATTTTGCACCTAATAATAACTCTGAAAAAAGTTAGTACTAGAATGTAAAAAGTGAGGTTTAAAAACATCTAAGGGTAAAAAAAACTCTTAAAATAAGTATTAAATGTGTACATATGGATCGTGCATGAAACATGCATATACATATCATACACAAAATTTGAACGAAATGTGCACGAAATGTGCACGTACGGATCGTGCACAAAATGTGCACATGACATTTGTATTTTATTCACTATAAGAAAAAAAACATTTTGTCACACATCTTTCATCACACTATAAAATGTGTCAAATCTTTTGTCAAACTCATTTATATATATATAAATAAAAGTAGGCTCCCAAAATATCGGGACTCAGGACGGTCGCCCCTACCGTCCTGCCTCATGGCCATCCCTACATAATACTAATAAACAATTCATTTATTAAAATCCGTATCCAATTGATTTGAGTCATCAAGTATGAGACAGAGGGATTACTTTTTACGAACATTTAGCAATTAAGGGGAATTATTATACTCCCTCCGTCCACGAAAAGTAATCCCATTTGACACATATTCTTTGTCCACCAAATGGAGTCCCATGCACTTTATGGAAACTATCACCCTTCAACTATCACTTAATTACTCAATTTGCCATCAACTTTATTCCTAAACAATCACTTTATTTACAATGTACCCCACAATACCCTATAATACCCTTACTTTATCTACTTTATCTACCATTTTCTTAAAACTTGTGCCCATTCCCATGTCCCTACTTTTCATGGATGGAGGGAGTAATTAGTTGAGAGATCAGAGTTACGAGCTCTAACGATAAATTTATTTAATCTAACACTTAGATGCATTGATTGTATCATCAATTGGTACAATTTTAACCAATTTTTTGAGAAAAAAATTATTTACGTTCAGTAACTTTTATTCTTTTTTAAAAACGTCTTAAAATAGTTAAAATTTTAATTTACGTCTCATAACTTTTTCAATTGTTTAATTTACGTCCAATTTTCACTGGAAATCCCCAAATTTATGTAAATGGGACTTAAATTGAGCAATTAAAGAAATTATTGGACGTAAATTAAATTTTTAATTAAAATGGGACGTTATGCGAAAAAGATAAAAATATTCAACAAATGTGTACAATTTACAATAAAATTAATGTAGTTTATGTTATACAATCAAATAAAAAAACAATTCATTTATTCATAAATGAATTTTTAATGTATTTTAATATAAAAAAAATACTAATTCATTTATTCATAAATTAATTAATTATTATAAAAATTAATTAACTTACCTAATACATTATTAGAAAAATTATTAACTTACCTAATTAGAAAAAAATTATAATTACAATATAAGTATTATAAATTTATTTATTTTAACGTAATCAAATAAATATAAAAATTTATCTAAGTATTACACAAAGTGGGTCCACATATTTTTGTACGAACTAATATCAAATTAAAAATTATATAATAAAAATGTAAAACAGTAAAATTAACAAATTGTTAAAAAAATATACTCCGTATTGTTTATCATCATCTTTCAATTACCGTGGGATTTTTGTATTTATTTAAATATTTGTGGATTTTTGTATTTATTTAAAATATTAAATTAATTGTTAAGTTTTAATAAGAGTTTTTGACAATTTTAATAAAATAATTTATTTGGGATTTTTATTATTTTAAAGATAAAATTTATATTTATTTGAGTATATTAATTGATTTTTTAAATTATTTTTTTTAATTAGGTTAATTGAATTTTTAAATAATTAATTAGGTAAGTTAATTGATTTTTCTAGTAATTAATTGATTTAGGAATAAATCTTGTTTTTTTTTCATATATTTTTTTTATATTATGATAGATTATTTACTTATTTAAATATTATTCTAAATTTATTTTCATATATTTTAAAATATTATTTATTATTTTAATTAATATTCATAATTTATTTTATAATATTATACTGTAATTAAATTTCTTTTCTAGGTAAGTTAATAATTTTTTTAATAATGAATTAGGTAAGTTAATTGATTTTTATAATAATTAATTAGTTTTATAGTGAATTGTACACATTTGTTGAATATTTTTATTTTTTTTGCATAACGTCCCATAACTTCTTTAATTGCTCAATTTACGTCCCATAACTTCTTTAATTGCTCAATTTACGTCTCATTTACATAAATTTGGGGATTTTCAATGAAAATTGGACGTAAATTAAGCAATTGAAAAAGTTATACGACGTAAATTAAAATTTTAATTATTTTGAAACGTTTTTTTAAAAAAATAAAAGTTACGGGACGTAAATAATTTTTTTCTCCAATTTTTTATCCATAACTTTTTAAAAAAAAAAATTAAAAAAGAAATGCAGTTTGTATACTGAAAAATAAAAATAATGTTCACCATACAAAATAAATTTATTTACAAGTACTAATACTATCCATTTCGTGTTTTTCTAATGCTCATTAAAATGAGTTAAAATTGGTCAAATTAATTCAAAGTATTCAGAGAATCAGAGTTCATAGGATTTTTTTTTATTTTTTTTGATAACCAGAGTCCATAGTACTCCAGTTTATTACGGAACAAATTAATACTTTATCCATACATAAATAAATGACTTGAAAAATCCATACATAAATAAATGACAGTTTCAATTAACATCATACGGAGTATACTACACAACTAAACTATACTTTTCTCTAATTTTACCCTCTTTTGAACTTTAGAGTATACTTTTAGTTTTAACTTACCTTTGTTAACTCATCATCTCTCACTAATTAATTTTTTTTAATAAAAAGTTAAAATTATAAAATATGGTAAGAGAATTATTTATTAAATAATAAGAATAAATTTGTCAATACATATTCTTCACAATTTGAAAATTAAAAATTTTAAAAAAAAATCATTTATTTGTGAAATTTTCATATAGGCATATCTTCTCATGTATTATTGGATTCCATGAATAGAATCAATGGCTTTTCTAATATAGGCTAAAATTAAATTTAATTAAAAAAATGAAATAGAATTTAAATAAAGGAAAAAAAGTGTGAATGAAATTAAAATGGGGCATTCATGGTGGGGAACATTGAAAATTGAAAGATTTAGGTTCCTGCAGGGTCCATATATTTATGAGATGACCTTAATAAATCGGCTAGCACACTAATCTTAGGAAACATAATCACATGCATATCTTCTTATCACTGTTTGTTAAATCAAAACTAAATTAATTCATTAATTAAACCTTAATGATCTCCTTTATTGTCCAATATTCCCTCCTGTGGATTGCAAATTCCATGCCATCACGACTTACTGCAGGTTACTCCGGTTAGTATTTTAATGTATCTTTTTAATGGGTTATACTCTCTTCATTTTAGAATTTTTGTAATAAAAATTAAGGAATATAAATTTTGGATAAATTTACCCCTCATCATAAAATCTATATATATAATAACAGGATAGTAGCTTCCTAAGCAAGTTCCCGCCAAAATGTTAAGTATTAAAATATTATTTTTGTGAGCCCCACATTAAAATATCATCTTTTAAAATTATTTTTCTCTTTTTTTCTTTATTTTCATTTTCTCTCTCCTCTCAATTTTTCTCTTCCATTCATTATTCTCTTTTCCACCAATTTTCACTCTTTGTAATCTTCTTTCCTAACAAATTATGGTGAACCTTTTAAAAAAAAATTATTATTCATTCTCCATTCTACTCTCTCAACACCAATTTTTCTCGGTAATTTCTGTTCTTTTTTTCTCCATAGTATGTTTTATCAACAATACTTCTAACAAATTATCTCCAAAATTGCAGATTTTAAAATAAATACTCTCAATGTTGTGCTTTCTCATTAATCGTTTTGTCTACTCATTTTTTAAGTTCGGTTCTTCTAACAAATTATTCGGAGTTTTTAATTTCCGATTTGCTTCCTCTCTGTCCAATGCCTTTGACTGCTGATTTTGAAACGATTCAATTCACATAATTGTTGCTGCCTAAGTTAATTTGCAAATTGATATATATATATATATATTTGTTTTGTACTATTAAACAATATCGGTTCTTAGTCGCTAACTTTCTACTCATTTTTTTTAGTCCGATTAAACAAGATTCCGCAAATAATTTGCAATCCTTAATTTAATTAGAATGAACTCATTTCTGTACTCCATTTTCTTTGTTTTCCCCAAATCAATGATTGAATTAAATTCAATTAGATTAAATATATGATATTTTTTATTATATAAAAATTTCTTGAGCTTAATGAACAATTATAAATTATTTAAAATTTTAAGCTACATCAACGAAAAACAATGCAGTTACAAAATCCAAATTTTATTTACTTTATATGTTTTAAGTATTAATATTCGTCTTCGCATATACTTTATCAAAGATTATATAAAATAAACATTTATTAATTATGCTCAATTAATTATTTTTGGCAAACAAAAAAAATCTTATACTATTGTATGTATATAAAAGAATATTTATTAACATCACAAATCACACTGTTTATATAAGTTTATTATTATGTAGACCGTGCATCGCACGGGAGAAATACTAGTTCCCTTAAAAATATGCAATTATGCATGCAGGAAGAATAGTGAAAAATAAGCTAAAATAACAAATAGATTGAAAAAAATAAATCAAAACTATTAAAAATTAATATATAGAAAATAATTCTCCTCTTCTCTACAAGTTCAGAATTTTAGATGAGACAAAATTCTTTCATGGTATCAGAGTTTTCAGACAAACTTTGATTCCTGCAATTCCACCCATTTAAATTATCAATTTCTCCACCTCTTTTACAAATTCGAACTTTTAAATGAGACGTAATTCTTTAAAAAACAAACAAATGTTTTAAAATAGAAAGAGTATTTTAATATGACATATTATTGCATAATTGTATATTAAACCGAACTACTGCTACAAAGCTTAACCACGTAAATACTATTCCCTCCATCTAATTTGATAGTAATTTTCATTTTTGTCAATATTTCATAATATCTCTACTTTTTTTTCTATTTCTCTCCACATTTTCTCCTTTCTATCACTCCATCTCAATACCATACTGGAGTACTATTTAAAAAAAAATGTGTAAACAGTAAATAAGGTATAATTTTATACAAAATATCATTAGATGAAAAAAAGGTACTTGTTAAATGAATGTAAGCCTTTTAGTTAGTACTTTAATAATCACTTCCATAGTTCCATTCTTATCTAAAGCTTGGTGATGCCTTTATTTAAGTAAACCTAATCAATTACCAAGAGGAATGTCGTTGAATTGCACTGTTTTGTCACCCAGCTTTAACTAATTGCATACGCGTTTAAAAAAAAAAAAAAAAAAGAAAAATGATGGGTGTCTTTATTTTCACTTACACCAATCTGTCCACCAAAAAATATGGGAAAACTTTTTAAAAAAAATGTAAATTTAGAAACTACATCATTATAAATTTATTAGATAAAAATTTATACGAAATATTTTATACATAAGAAATAACCAATTAACGTAATTAAAGAAAAAAACTGCGGGTCACAAATTTTTAAAAATTGCTCTAATCAGATATAATTCACGTGTAAAATATCAATAAGTGTTACTCATATTAAACAAACAATTAAAACATAAAACAAAGTAGGCGTTGACATTTAATTAGGGAATTTTTCATCATTTTTTGATTTAGTGAATTAAAACTTTAGATAATCAAATTTGGTGTGAGTTGAGGCGTGTCAATCGCTGTAATCCGTTGCCAAGTTTTATTGGACAAGGATTGCGAATTTTGCGTAAAGGTCTAAGGATAAGGTTATATTATTATGTCTAAAACAGTGATGTTAAACTCGCAATTATTATTTCAGTTGACTCAAATTTTCTAAATCACGATAAAAATAATAATTATAAAAACGATTTGTACATGAAAAAATATTACTCCCTCCGTCCCGCTATAAACTTCCCATTTCTTTTGGGTGTTTTTGATTAAGAAATATGATAAAATAATAGATAAAGTATAAGTAATGTGATGGTGAGAGAGAAAATAATAGATGAGTATTAGATGAAGGATGATAAAATAATAGATAAAGTAAAAGTGATGTGATTGGGAGAGAGAAAATAATATGCCAAAAATGAAATGGGAAACTTATATCCATAAAAGGAAAGTGAGAAACTTATAGGGGGACGGAGGGAGTACTAATTAACTATATTATGTAATTCAATATTCGTGAATTTATGGAGTTCCAGACAAATTTTGTTTAAAGAAAATAAGACTCAAATATAAAATATAAAAAAAATTGGTTCATATGTATGAGACAGTTTAGACTCTCCAATTTTATTACTCCGTAGTTACCACAATTACTTTCACACCCTTAAAATGAAAAACTCTTTATATATATACTCCACTCTCACAATATCCTCAAATTTGCACAAATGTCATTACTTTTTCTCCACATATACATAAAAGTCAACTCATTTCTTTATTTTATACATAAAATTTTATAAAATTACTCCTAAAAATTCCCATTAAATTCACTTTTTTATTTTATTTTACGTGTCACTTCACATGTGAAAATAAAGATGAGAAAGAGGGAGTAGTAAATATTATTCATTTCATTTTAGATCAGTTTTTACATTAATTTGGACATGAAAATTAAAAAAAAATTGATAAAATAAAAGTATTTTGTAAAAAGAAGTAATTGCATAGTAAATAAATGAGAATTTTAAAATTTTCATTTTATAATAATATGGGACTTAATTATGATAATAATATGGGCCAAGTGGGATAGCCTTTTACCGTAAAACGGGTTCTAATAATTTCAATTGGATTGAAAATAGGCCCGGGCTATATACCACTTCAGCTTTGTTAAGTATACTCCCTCGATTTATGTACCCTAAACTTCCTTTTGATTGAGTCGGACTCGACACTCACGATTGACACTTTTATGAGCACCAAATACCAATCCCTCTATTCTTTGGCGTCTGCAAGGCTTTTGGAGTCAGATTCACCCTCTTACTCATGACATGCACATCAAATACTCACACGTCTTCAGATAGGCTAACCAGGCGGCGGATGTTGTGGCCAAGACTGGCCTTGATTGTGTATGGAGAGACTACCCCAGACTATTTACTCTCATTTCTGCATAATGATTTACATACGTACTGTTTTCTATAGACATTGACTTTTAGAAAAGTGTACCTTTTTCCTTGACCTGAGTTTTATCCCTAAGGAGGGTTTTCTCAGGCAAGGTTTTAATGGCACTCCGGCCTCTGGCTCGACTTATGAGCTTATGGTCTTTTCTTTTCTTTTATATGATCTACATTTTATTGTCCTTAAAATACCCTAAATACCTTTATTCCTCATTTTCTTTATTTTCTTCCTTCTTCAATTTTTCAAAAACCCTAAAAACTAACTATTCCTCTCTCCCTCTCCACCAAACCGCCGTCACTGCCCGGTGCCGGCGTCGGCACCGCCCCGACCAGCTTCGCTGCCCAGCCTCCTCCTCCCTCAGCCGAGCACTGCCACCCCCTTCACCACGGCAGGCCCTTCTCTTCTTTTTTTCTTCCTTTTCTCCGCTGCAAAAACCCCTCCATCGCCCTCACCCTGCGCACGGCCCCAACCCTTTTTTTTTTCTTCTTTTGCTCGATTCCGCCGTGGAGGTCATGGCCCCCATCTACAAGTGGCTGCCCTCCTGTCGACCATGGCCCCCCGCCTTCCCCCACACCCGTCCCCCGCCCACCCGCCGCACATTTCTACAGGATTTCTTTTCTTTTTTTTAAATTTTCGATAATAATCAATTGCCCAAAAACGCTCTCGTCGATAAGAATTTGTCGAAGTAAGTCTTTTTGGTCGATCCATCTTTGTCGAAAATTTTATTTTTTCTGTCGTCAAAAGTGTGTTTGATCGAAAAATCAGTGTTTACGGAAGTGTTTTTGATTGATTCTGGTTTGTCGAAATAAGATTTTTATTCTTTTTTTTTTTTTCTAATTTTTTTTTTTAATTTCTAAATTTATTTGAAGGGGCGGCAGCCGAAGGGGCAACTGACGGCGACGGAACTGAGGGAGGCAACTACTTTTCCTTTTCCTAGGGTTAGGGAGAGTATATTTATCTTTAATATATTTTACTAAAATAGTAAATTTGATATTTACACTAATATTAAATTAATAAATTGAAAGGAGAAGTATACTTAACAAAGCTGGAGGGTATATACTATATAGCCAGGGCCCTGAAAATATCTAATCCAGAACCGGGATGAGCCTGGCCTAGACCACAAGAATTACGAGACCTATGTTTTGTATGGGCCGTTGGATCAATGATAGTTGAGATCCAAAAATCTATTTGAAATTCGTTTCATTTTTATCATTAAAAGTTTCCGAAATTTGAGGCCATTGAATATTCTGAGTTAGATTGAATTTCCCAAGTTCCAAATTTTAATCAATTTTCTTGATAAAAGAAACTAAAGAATTCGACCTAGCAATTTCATATATTACAATTTACATGTGCACCTGCAAGAATTATAATTTGATTTTAAACTACGGGTTAAACAATAAAGTATTAAGCAAAAATTAATGACAAAATTTTGTATGACACACCGTGTGAAATGAATTCAAATATTTGTTACAAAATAAGTTTCTCAAAATTAAAATACAGTGATCCGTAATTCTGTTAAATCGCAAATTTATATGTGAATCATCGATCAGCGTTGTTATTCTCATAAAAAAGATGTCACATTTATAAACAATTTTCTTGAAAATATACTAGTAAATTAAAACCAAGCTCTCACTCATCTCTACAAAACCACATTTGCATCCATTCTTTACTCAAACCACCACCATTTGATATTCGTCCTGTTAATCAGAACCCTGCATCAACACCAAAGTTTATGATGATCAGATCGAGGATTGGTGATGCTGCTGCAATACAAATGAAGGCAAATAAATGCATTATTCAGTTTGTTAATTTGCTAATTTCAGTTGCTTTAGCTTCTAGTTGCATCATTGTAAGCACGACAGTCGATTAAGTTCTTAGTCGGGGCGTTAAGCCTCAGAAGAAGTTATTGGAAGAAACGAGGCTTTTAGTCTAGGACTGTTTTTAAACCACACTCTCTTCAATTCCACTTATTTATACTAGTACTACATTTTTAGTGACAGCCAAATAAAAGATTAACTCAAAGGGTTAAAGTAAAAAATGTGCCAAGAAAATACTGGAATGTGGTTGAATAAGAGAGCACCAACCTGATTTTTTGCATTACGCGTACTCTGTGAATTTGTTCTTTTAATTGGATCCTCGGAGTTCAAGTTCAACGATGTAGTTGGTATCCTCAGGTGAGCTTCGGTAAAAGGAATCGAGGGTGGTCTAGTGTGAAAATTTGCAATTCTCATTCCTTGGATTGAGGGTACAGGGAAAAAAGGATAACTCATTCCCATGGGTGAGTAATGTGTAGGGTACATGTGTTGGGATCCCGGGGGAGCGAACATCATAGGCGGCATGCATAGTCCAGCTCCCATGGACATACTCTACACACACCACCATATCTTAAATCAAATCTAATTGCATATCACTATGAGTATGAGTAGGAATATCAGGAATATTTCAAAACTATAAACTTCACCTTATATACCTGCACTTGATGTTGAAGGTTCTTAAGATATTGAATGGCATCATCAAGCATAGATGCCTTATCTGCCTGAGAGTAACACAACTGATTAATATCATACAACAAAGGACAAACCTCCAACACTTAAAGCCATGATTTTTTACCTTGTTGCAATGCGGTATAAGTTCTTGTAAAGCACGCATCTTCTCATTGATCCTATCCCTTCGCCTCTGTACGCAAATACGAACCAACAAACATTCAAGAAAAGAAAAGGAAAAATAACACAAGTTAATCCAAACTCTACTTGCTGCTCACCCTTTCAGAAAGATTATGTACTTCTGCTGTTCGGCTTTTCTTTGGTCCAGTATCTCCTCGAGCAGCAGTTGGTTTTTGGACACCAATAGATCCAATTTGGATATCCTGTCCGAAAATTAAACAGATGTGAATAACCAATAGCAAACGACAGTACACACACAGACACAGCTTTCTTTGCATTATGACTTACATCACTATGGCATTCACACTCAATATAACAAAATTTTCTTTTTAAGTTATGTGTTTCTTCATAAGAAACTCTATCACCACTGTTTCCAGATCCTACAGAAGACGAAGCAAAAACGGGCTCTACACCATCTAGGACATTATTATTTTGAGTTGGAGATTTGCCACAAAAACTCTTTTCCTTATGTTTCTTGACTGATAATTGTCCTGAATTAACCATGGTTTGATCACTCTCCTTAACTTCCATCCTTTTGACACCAATCCCATTCCCACCAGAGATTGGATCACCATTCCCAAACATAACATTTTGGCGATGATTATTCGTGGAAATTCCAGAAAATCGGGATGTTTGGCCCTGCTGAGGCAGCCGTGATCGGGCTTTACAAGAAGGAAACTTGAAAGCATCCTGGCCATTATTATCCAAATACCTATTTGCCTGATCACAACTACTACTACTTCTTTTGCTCCCTGATGTCTCCTTAGCCTTAACACCATATAATCCTTCAGAAAAGTAATCCTGTAGACCATCATTTAAACAAGGCACCAATTCATCATTTTGACTTAAATCCAACTCCTCTGAAGCCACTACATCGACCCCAACTAAATTATTCTCCGTTCTGCACCCAAATCCACCAGCATTTTATAACATCGTAACTATATACCCGAGTCATATCAAATTAGCACAAGATAACATAAGAAAGTTGCAATAACATGGTAAAAGTACTAATTAAGCCTACCCTGAAACAGAGCGATTAGCTGAGCAGGATTTCTTCTTGCTAGCTTCAAGGTTTTCTATAGCCAATCTCAGAAACTCAGAGAGAGGCATAATGGGATGATGATGATAAAACTGCAGTCAAAATTATTGTATCAAATGGTAAGTAATCAACATTCATCTACACTATTTATGACATTTATCAGTGAAATACTTGAGGCATATGCAACATAAATAGTAAAGGACACAACAAAATATATAAAAACATAATAGCTTCTTCATTCGTGATGTCTCAATCAGTAAAGTTAGAAGAAAATGATTGAAACCCATAATATTTCCAACATAAACCCACTATTTAATAATACTCAAAGATTGCAGTTCATAAAAAACCCACCAACTAAAATCTTTAAACTCAATCAAGTTCAATCGCAAATGCTTTATAACCCTAATCAAACACAAAAATGCAAAAACCCACCTCTTAAATCAGATTATGAGTCACAAAAAGTGCAATCATTTATGAAGAAACTCCCCCAATGTCAACCATCAAAGAGTTACCCTTTGTTTTATGTTCCACCGTGAGCAATGACGAATTTTCTTGTACCAACCAAAAGATTTCGCTCATCTATATGCACTTGCACGTGTTTTCTTCGTCGAAAGCTACAACCTTTCACCAATTCTTGGAATATGAAATATACAAATCTTTGGTGTTGAACAACTTCTCCATTTAGTATTACTCCTCAATTTATTCCTGACAATAGTTTATTTGTGATAGGCCCCTGGGTATTGAATTTTGTGCTCTTTTAGAGTACAAAATGGAATTAAAAGCCTGTTCTTTTGGATTTGTGCCTCTCGATTATGATTGTTGGAACGAGGGCCCCAATGAAAATGCAAAGGGTTTAAGCATTAATATGATTGGTATGCTTCCCAACTCAACTCAACTCATGGCCTATTATTTTATAGTAGGAGTATAATATATGGTGTGTTGTCATATACGAGGAAATTCATTTGTGCATTGCCATCTCTCTCTCTCTCTCTCCATAATATATTTTTCAGTGGCCTTCTCTGCTCCTCCCATTCACATATGAGCGTATGTATGCAAATATGAATATGAAATGCAAAAAGGCAAATCAACATTATATATTGTAATAAGAGCATCTCTCAAATTAGTAACTCTCATTTTTCCACATGTAGGGATGCTCTTGTTCCACGTATCAATCTCTAAATCTCTATTAAAAAAAGTTAAGTGCTCACTAATCTTGAAATCAACGCGGAGTACAAAAATTGGATGGAAGAATGAATGATAGGAGTAATAAACTGCCTGTTCGGATGGAGGTAAGGGTGAGCATCAGTTGCTTCGTTCACCAAACCAAATAAGAAATTCTAAATAATTATAATTGGTAACCAAAATCGAACTGAAACAGTGTAAAACTGATCTACAATCGAACTAAAAATTTCATTTCAGTTGCCGTTATTAAATGAAAATCGAAATTTTGATTGTTTTTTTTTTTTTTTAACAATAAATAGGAGTAACATAGCAAATAATTATTGAGCCTAAATAAATAACATAAAGATTACAGCCAAAAACTTGTGATCAGAAGGATCTAACCCCATATTTCAAAATTTTGGTAGAATAATCCATATATATTTTTTTTTTTCAGATTTTGATTTGTAAAAAAAAATGATAATGTTTAAGTAAAAAGTGATAATATTTTTAACAAAAGCACTTTTTGCTCAAACACTATCACTTTTTATATATAAAAGCGTCTCACGGTCTCACCCAAGACTAGCCCAAGATTACAATAAAACAACTCAATTATAACAATAAAGGTTAAAAATGCAGATTACAGTAATCGTCCATAGCCGTTCACAAAGCAAATATGAAATCATAATAGTACGTAGCAAATCTGAAAACATAGCTAAACAAAAGACAAAAAAAGTGATAATCCTCCTCCAATTTATAGCATATTTCATAGGCACAGCAAGTCCAAATACTTGACAAATCCTGCTCCGATTCCTCTAAGTTTCAACATTTGACAAATGTGAGAGTAAAATACAAATCATCTGAATAAATATGAAAATTATGTAAAAATAAATTAATAATCAATTTGTTAAATTTCTCAAAAATTTCAAGTTCCTTCGATTGTTCTTCAATACATATGGAATTTCGTTAGCCTAGATTCATTCTTTGTGCACATACCAAAGGTTCAACAATTTTAGAAGTTAAAAAATTCTAAATACATGTAGTACCTTTATCACCGGTACTAAATGTCGACTATGATGCAATATTTGAAATTGAAACAATTTATTGCTGATCATTCGGGAAAGAATTGGCCATTGTCGACTAAGAGTTTGACTTCCACCCCTTCAACAAATTAAAATTATATTCACATTCTATGACAACTTCGCTCAAGTAATTATCTATTTTATTTTTGCTTCCTGACACCTCACTCTCAAGTCTTCCTCAAGTATTTGCTTCTTAAGCCTTGATTTAATACTCGATACGGTATAGACGCTTATGGCCTCTTCTTCTATGCCTTGCGGTAGTGATTCCTTTGACATTATGACCTTTAACATAATGATGTTGTTCATAAATTAAATTATTTCACTAGAAATAAAGCTGTTGTCACCATTGTCACTTACATCACCCTTCAATTAATATATTTTTCTATGTTGATCGAATAACTTATAATGTTCACTTTTCACACAACAAAATATATTGAGACATTTTTCCTTCTCATACATGATACATCCCACACAAGGTGTATTGCATGTACTCAAATTTATCGTATGGATTAAACACAACACAAAAATAATTTTATTCATCACATTTTTAAGATCCCCCAATCTTCATGACCTCCCCATTTTCTTGATCTCCAAATTTTTACTTCCATTCAATCATTTAAGATGACACGTAAATTATTAATCTCACTAAAAATGAATTAGATGTGAGTCATGTGACATATAAAGAGCTAGAAATGTGCAAAGTTGACTTATAAAATGCTTCAATAAATTTATGGGAACAACACGTACGCCAATCAGCTAAAGTTGGAATCCATCAACCCTACCCTTCCCCAAAATTTTGATTAGGGTTCATCCTCCTCCTAAGATTTTGCATCTTGCATGTGTATTTTTTTTCTTTTAAACCCAAAGAAACTTGCATGTTGCATGCATCATGTTGTAACTTTAAAGTTATGCCTTTTGCAAATTTTCATTTGAATGTCAATTTGATTTATTTATTTTCGATAATTGAATTTAAATCTCCATTTCTTAATTAAAATATGAGTAAATTATAAGACAATCTCACCGAAGAATCTTTCATTAAATTATTTATTATAAGTAGAGGAAGCTTTAGAATATTTGAAAGTGCAGTTGAAGAATAAATTCTCTTACTCCACAGGAGTATTATTTATTATTATAAAAGGAGAAATTTGAGGGACAATGCCCCCTTCCCTTTGGACCAATGTGCCTCCACCCGCAATTCCATATGATGTACTTAGTTATTGAATTAAGGTACTATTAATTTTACGAAGGATACATGTGTGGAATCGTATTAGGTGCGAGATGGAGCTGTATTTTAGCATTTAACTTTTACTTTTATTTTTAAAATATGATAGAATATGTTTATATGAAAACTCATTTAAACATAGTCTCATACTCCTTTCATTCTGCGATTATTTGTACACTTCAAATACAAAAATAACACACAAAATTAATACTATCACAATATCATTTTATTTTTAAAATTATAACTCATATTGAAATTAAAATTTACCTAATCATTTACATTACACTAATCCCAAAAATATATTAATTTACTTTATTTAACTTCATAATAAAAAAAATATTAATTTCCTTTATTTAACTTAATCATCTCACTAAATTTAGTTTTCTTAATTTATGTGTAATTAGAAGTATAATTTTAGGGTGAGTCTTGTGTAGGTTCGAGGTCATATAATATAACAACTCGAGTTGACCAGTTAATTTATTTATTTATTTTTTTTGTTAATTTTTTTTTTATGATATTTCACTTTTCAATTATAGTAACGTACACTTTTTGGTAATGTTATATTGCACTTTTTAGTTATATGGTGTTACACTTTTTAATTGTAGTGTCTTACACTTTACAATAATATTTTCATTTATAGTGACTTACACTTTTTATTAATAATGTGTTGCACTTTTCGTTTTGCACTTTTCATTTTGCACTTTTCAGTAATCATAACTTACAATTTTCATTAAATATTGTGTTGCACTTTCGGTTATAATGACTTGCATTTTTTAATAATATTGTGTTACACTTTTTAGTTATAATGACTTACTTCCACGTTTCAGGAAAAAAATGTTAATTTTTATTTTTTATTTTTTTTATTAATCAACTCGAGTTCTTATTTGAGACTAGACTTTGTCATAATTTTAATAATGATGTATATTAATAGAAAATGATGTATTAACTGTTATTATCAATAAAAAAAAAGTCTTTGCCCTATCAAAAAAAAAAAAAAAAAATTGGTGACGTGAATGATGAGGTTATAAAAAAAGCTAGACTAACATGGCAAAAGATGCAGATGGCACGAGACCCATTAATGAGGAGTGAGTTGTATCTGATTCGAATCCTTTCCTTTGTGAAAGCAATTAAATTAATGAAATGGAAAAGGAAAAGGAAATTTTAGAGGATTAAGCAAATTAATGAAATGGAAAAGGAAAAGGAAAATTTAGAGGATTAAGGAAACGCGCAAATTAAGCTACTGTTTACAGCGTACATACACCCATCCAATCAGCTCTCATCACGTGTACCCTCCCCTCCCCTCCCCTCCCCTCCCCCTATTATAGTCTGTCTATACAACACGTCTTCCTGATGTGGCCTATAAATGGGTTAGCCACCCCCCGGCCCACTACTCTTTCACACTTCACACTCTACTTCTTCTAATCTTGTACTAGTAATATTAATTTGAAGCAAATAAATAAAAATGCCGTCAGATGGAACAGCAAACTGTATCGACATTCTTCTGGCCATCATTCTGCCTCCTCTCGGCGTTTTCCTCAAGTTTGGTTGCGGGGTACGTATATTTCCTTTTTCTTTTTGGAAATGAATTAAAGAAGATTAATTTAGGATTAATGAATTAATAAAATATAGTAATTGGTGGTGCAGGTTGAATTCTGGATTTGCTTGTTACTGACCTTCTTTGGTTACATCCCTGGCATAATCTATGCTATCTATGCAATCACCAAATAGACCCTTTCAAATGGTACGTAATTAAATTAATTACTACTATCTTTTCCCAAATACTTAAATACAATACACACTAAATTGAAATACAGATTTTTGTCCACATTTGATTAATGAATGTTTCTTGAGCAACGTTCAAAATCTCGATCTTTTTGTGTTTTTGCAGGGAATATGTGTTGGTGTTTCAAATTGAAGGCTATCTAGCTCTTATTAGTCTCTCTCTTCATTTTAATTTATTTTATTTTCTCATCAGCTTTGTAATTGTTGGTGTTTTGAAGACTAGCCTAGCTACCTGCTATTAGTCTCTTCCATTAATGTTGTATTTTTTTTTATTTATTTTTTTCTCTCGATAATTTGTGTCGTTTGAATTAAGGATCTGAATTCATGTCATTGTTTTAGTAATTGATTTAAAAGTGTCTGGTACTCCTTCATTTCTATTGCTTTTCTTGCCGTAATATCATTAATAATTACCATTACCATCTTCTTTGAGTAATTTTCATTTATAAATTAACTAATACTTCATAATTTATTAGAAGAGAAAAATGTTGAACTCCAATCCTATTTATTACTCATCTTCCATAATGGGTATTCTTTTATTTATTTCTTTTAAATTTATGATTTTTTAGACATTGCAAGATTTTAAAAAATGAAAATCCAAACCTTTATACAACAAGTTAAATAAATTAAGTGATATTCAATCGAGTTATGTTAGTGCAGCAAAAGAAAAGAAAAGAAATTTAAGTTTAGCTTTAACTTATATTCTTCTTCTCATTGCGTGAGGTGCATCATGAAGCATTAATTAGTTTACTTTAGGTGTGATCTTAATGGATTGTAATCAAATAGTTTAAGTGAAGATGTTAAACTTAATTCTAGCGGGTTCCGAACTAACGGGTCAAAACAGTTAAACATAATTTAAAAAAAAAAAATCAACTAAAAAATCAATTTATCCCAAAAGAAATTATCGGAAAAAAAAAAGTCTATATATCTGATCTTCGATCTTAGTCCAAGGGTTGAACTGGATGGTCCTCCAAATATTGATTCATTGAACATTTTTAGTATTTTGAGTATATTAATAAAAATAAAAATAGATCAAGTTTATATATGATGTTCAAATATATCCATTCTGTAATAAAACTTTAGTCAATGTCATAAAAAATTCATCGTCGTCTGGTTTAAACTTTGAAGTTTATGCAACAAGTTTTTAGGTGACTAAAGTGACTTTTATTTTACTAGTATTTATCCCGTGCGATGCACGATTTATAGGTGAATTGAATTGTTCCAAATTAGAATTTTTCCCAATCAAGTTAACCTTTATAAAGTTTAATTTCAAATTAGCGGCCAAAGGCTTTGGACAGAGAGGAAGTAAATCGAAAATAAAAAACTCAGAATATTTTTTTAGAAGAACCGGAAAAAAATGAGTAGACAAAATGATTAATGTAGAAAGCACAACATTGAGAGTATTTATTTTGTAATCCGCAATTTTGGGAATAATTTGTTAGAAGAATCGATAATAAAATATACAATGGAAAGAAAAAAAACAGAAAATTCCGGAGAAAAAGAGTGGAGAGTAGAATAGAGAATGAGAGAATAATAAATTTTTAAAAAGGTTGACCATAATTTGTTAGGGGAGAAGATTACAAAAGAGAGAAAATTGGTAGAGAAGAGAATAATGAAGAAATCCAAATAGAGAAAATGAAAAAAAGAAAAGAAAAACCTAATAAGCAAAATTGACAGAGAGAGAAAATGAAAATAAAGAAAGTGAGAGAAAAAAGAATTTTAAAAGATAGGAGTAATATTTTAATGGTGGAGCTCACAAAAATAATATTTTAATACTTTTAACATTTTGGCGGGAACTGAGGAAACTACTATTCTGTTTTTATATATATATAGATTTTGGGCTTTTGAAAAAATGTTTTTACTTATATTAATTACCTAAAATTCAAATTTTAAAAGTGCAAGAAATATGTTTTATACCGACTTTAGTGTTTTTTTTTAGCATATTTAGTTTCAATTGAGATAGTATTTTTACACATATTTGACTTCAATGAAATATTCTACTACTAAACACTCTTAGCATTTAAATTACAAAATTTTCACATTACTCACCTTTAAATTATAGAAAAATACAAACAAATAGATACACTCCCCTAAAATTCAAACTAACCATAATTTTAACTCTAACCCTTATTGGAGAGGCCGTCACTGCAGCCCCACTTCCGGTAGCCTTCCGCCAACAGCCATCACTGTCTCAAATAAATTTAGAAATTCAAAAACAAAACTTAAAAATTTTTTAAAAAAAAAAACACTGCCCCAAACAAATTTAGAAATTTAAAAACAAAACTTAGAAATTTAAAAAAAAAAAAAAAACTTATTTTCAACCAATCAGAGTCGACCAAAAGTACTCACGTCGACATTGATTTGTTGACCAAAAACACTCTGTTCGATAAAATTTATTTTGTCAATGAGAGAAGAGAGCGTTTTTGGTCCACCAATTATTGTGGAAATTTTTAAAAAAAACTTGTATAAAGTTAAATTTTATGCAAAAAGAACGGTGGTTTAGGTACGACAGGTAGGCGGCGGCGGCGTGGGGAAAGGGGTGGTAGTTCCAGAAACAAAAAAAAAAGTGAAAGAAAGAAAAAGGGCGGCACTGCCAACGGGAGTGGGTGCGGCAGTGGTGCGACCAGTGTGGGGGCAGATTTGAAGGAGAAAGAAGAAGAGTGTGGAAGATGGAAATTAGGGTTTTGTGGGGATGGGGGTGTATTTATTATGGAGAGTTTTTTTAAAAAAAAGGTATTATAAATAATTTGGAGAGAGTGCATCTATAATATACTCCCTCTGTCACAATCCATAAAACGAAATATTGTCATAACCCTCACCCTCAAAATATACACATATTTACCCATATGCCATTACTTTTTCACGCTCAACCTATCTTTTACTTTACTTTATTCATAAAAGTTTACAAAACTGCCCCTTCAAAACATCACTCATTACACTTTTTCTTACACATTTATTAAAATGTGTGCCATTCCAGAGGTGCAAATTCCTCTGGGACGGAGGGAGTATCAGTTTTGGGGGAAGTGCATGTATCGTGGGAGTGCACCTAACATTAATGGAGGGGCATATAACCCACGCCTTAATTATTAGAGCCAGGCACATTCAACTGACTCAATTGCAACAGCTGTTGCTGAGTCAGTTTAATGGGCAGTTAGATGTTGTTAATACTTAAATGTCTTAACATTTTCAACAACATCTGAATTTGACATTTCTTGATTTTTGCCAAGTCTTTTTCCGAATGTTACATTAAAATTAAATGGTGAGCTAAATCTTATCACATACGGGATTCGATCTTAAAGCTTCTACAAGACTTTGGAACCTGAAAGATTTCAGAACCTGTGAGAACGTTCTAGAACATCCTGGAACATGTTATAGTGACCTGAAACATTGTGAAGGATATAGAGAGATTATAGAGGTTGAGATCTTAAAAAATAGGATCTCATATGAAAGCCTCTAGAATTTATTTTTACATCTATAAAAGTAGAAGGAAGGCTCCATTATTTAGAATGAATTGAAGTATTAATCATATAATGTCTATGTGATATTTTTGAGTTATAAATATGCTACCATTAGAGAACAAAGTAACTCTCCAAAAATAAAACAAATCTAGACTATGGCATAAAAAAGCAGAGGCCATATGCATAGTGAAGTATGAAAGTCATATCAAATATCAAATGTTAAAAGTTGCAACAACAAAAGTAATCCCTTCTTTCAAGCAATGAAGGAACTGAAACAATAGCAACTAACATACATAGTGAAAGAATAGAAAAAAGATAAAATAAACTAAGTACTTAAACCATTAAACCATGCGGTAAGAAATTTGTCCCCACATCTCTAACACATGAAAAAATAAAGTTCAATGACAAATTAAAGTGTTATTTCTATGAATTTTAAACAATATCCTCACCATCCCATCAATACGACGGATAACCTCCTCACGGTCTTCAGTGGTTTGCATTTCGACGAAAACATAGCTCTTGCTTCGTTTCTGTTTACCACGAAAAGACACTTACATTAAATTATGTACATTAGTAAAATTGTTTGTATAAGGATAAACAAATACTAGTAAAATTGATCATGTAATCATAGATATAGATTAGTTTTGGGCGTTGTTTTATACATTTGACGATTTACGGATTTAAATTTGTCTAGATTATAGTTTTCGTTGTGAAAGTTATTGTTATAGTCTTTCACTGTATCTCTATATTTCTAATATTCTATTATAGGGCCTGTGTTACACTATTTGTCACATTCAGTATAACATTGTTCTTTTTTCAATTAAACCGAGTAAACACACTTTCAGTTGAGCCAAAACCTAACGTCACTAGGTCTAGATCCTTATTTTTAGTGTGTTTTAGTATATGTTAGCAATGAAAACACATCACATATCCACAACACTTAGACCACCCGAACATATTATTCATATTTAAAGTCTAAGTTGTGCATGTATATTAAGTCGATTGATGAACGTGCTTAGAGGACTATACTTACAGGTTGCGATGTACAAAAGATCCAAATCAACACATCAACATCCCCACAAGTAAGAAGGAAAAATCAATTTCATCCAAGGTTATTAAAAAGTGAAGGTAAACTAAGGTATGGTCATTAATGTAGAAAATCAATTCAATGCAATGCATGTTCTAAATGGTCATTGTGCAAATTAATGTGTCAATACTAGACTAAAGTAAAAAACTGAATTTTAGTACTACCTTAAGTGATGAATAATGTTTTTTTTTTATAGGGATATGAATAATGTTATTGCTATTGGTAAATCTGATAATTGTGTTATATGTTAAGATGGTGAAACTACTTCTATTTCTAAGAATTTTAAAAATATTGTGATATTTGTAAAGATAATTGTTAAAACATTTATTGTAACATTTGTACAAACAAATTCTCACAAGTCAAAAACATTGAAAAGAAGTGCTTACGTCGTAACTATGAAATTCTGGATTTGCTTGTTACGTACTCTTTGGTTACATCCCTGACATAATCTATGCAGTCTATGCAATCATATATAAACTTGCATAATGGGTATTCTTTTACTCCCTCCGTCCCATGTTAATTTGCATAGTAGATGGACACACATATTAAGAAAGTATAATAATGAGTGGAGTTTTGAGGGATAATTTTGTAAAACTTTATGTATAAAGTAAATAAATGAGTTGACTTTTGTGTATGTGTGGAGAAAAAGTAATAACATTTGTGTAAAATCGAGGATATTGTGAGGGTGGAGTTTATAAAGTATTTTCCATTTAAATGGTGTGAAAGTTATTGTGGGACGTACTAAAAAGGAAAGTGTGAAAGTTATTCTTGGAGTATTTATTTATTTCTTTCTTTTAAATTTAAGATTTTTTAGGACATGTGTTAAAAAATAAAATCATTTTTTCTTTTCAAATACTCCCTCAGTTTTTTAATAAATGTCACTTTGACTTTTTAACTAATTTTTAAATAAGTGTCATTCTATGGCTTTTTCTTTAATTTTGACTATTTTATCCCTATTCATTTACCATAAATATTTTTCATTAATAAATTCCACAAAAATTGTTTATACCAAAATTAATTTGGTTCATGAATACTAGCTATATTCTTCTATATTAAAATTAGTTATAATTAATGAAGGGATATCGACCACAATTTATAATCTTAATTTGTTGAAAAAAACTAAAATGACATTTATTAAACGATGGAGGGAGTATAAAACTTCCCAACATTTATACAAGAAGTTAAATAAATGAAAATAAATTGTACAAAATGATGCGTCGAAAAAAAACGCTTACGGATGTCAATCGTTCCTTTGCGAGCACTGCTAATCACGAGTTTGAATCACGTGTTTATCCTTGGCAATATTCACGAAAATCTCCTTGAGAATCCCAAAATGACCTGCAAAAGCACACCGGAGGGGGCTCCGGCGTGGAAGCTCCGACGCTCAAGTCAGAATCGATATCAGGCGAATCAAAGAGGAATTCCCCTGTATTTCTAGGGAAATTCCGGCGAGTAATATAGTGTTTCTTCTCAATTTAGTGTATATTTCATAAGAATGTAAGTATTATGTAAAAAACGTAATTAAGAATATGGAAATAACCTACTTATATACCTGACCCCTCTCTCCGGAGAGGGAAAGACTCGTTCTCCCTATATTCTCGGCCCATTCCTGTAAATCCGGCCCCCAAGTCCCTGAGGAATCGGTCTATCTCCCTGAAGACTTGGTTCCTCAACGTATCATCCCCTATCTTCATGGAATGACCCCTTCCTTTGACTTAGTTAAGAAAGATTAATTGACATCACGCGTTCCCCTTTGGGCCCTATCCTTAAGCCCAAAGGATATTATCCTTTCAATGTGGGCCAAAGGCCCAACCAATCTTATTTCTCTTTAGAAGCCCAGGGGTGTATTAATCCAATCCTTCAAGCTCATTGACCTAATTGAGATTACTATAATTCATCCTGTTTCCACGTGTCGACTTTTCCAGGAGCGACATATTTATCTACATCAACCACTCCCCCCTACTCTCGTAAAATACCTCAAATTTATGAGAGTAGGAAAAAACAAGATGAATTAACCTGAACACCTCTTCGTACAGATCATCGCCATCTTTCCTTCAATACTCTCTTCCATTCCTGAATACACCCAAGTTCAAGTTTCAGAGAGTGTATCATGTCGCCCTGGGAAATTATATCCCTCTCTGAAACCCTCGAGCCCTAGGGAGCTCAAAACTCTTTGAAATTTCCCCACTTCAGGGATATTAGGTGTTATGGCTCGTACTCTGAACCTTAAGTACTCTTAAGTGGCTAACACTTATCACTCAAAAACTCTCAGCCATATCCTGGCTCAATATGGTTTAGATCTCAAACCTCTCGAACTCTTTAAATGATTTACACTTCTCAAAATCTCCAGCCATACCTTGGCTAGTCCAATCAAGGCGGTTCATACACTGAACCTCAAAATCTCATAAGTGTTTCTCATTTACAATCTCATGAGTCTAGTCGCGCGATCTTAAATCGAAACAGTTCATCTCTTTGAATCTCAGAATTGTGAGGGGCTCTCTAATTCCCCTCGGCCCCACTCTCTGATCGTAAGAAACTTTAATCCTGCTTTTATACCTCTGAGTTTTTCTTTGGACGGCTAGGGTCCTATATCCCTAGTTTTGAAAACCTCTTATAACTCTGGATGTCATCTATTTCCCTCAAACCTCGAGGGATATAATGGGTAGAGCTTCTTCTTTAATCATTTTGGGAACTGGACACCGGTTGGGTCATAGAATTACAAACACCATTTCCTGTTTCATATCAAGGACTCTCGCAAATATATCAGGAGTTGGGTTCATATCAAGAACCCACGCAAATATCCCTCGTCTTGAATGTTTTTCGACTTTCCGTGTTTTATCTCATCTCTTCTTACAGCTTACAATACCTGCATATTATCTCCTTGCATGCATGTATATATATATATATTTCTCTTTCTTCATAAGCATGTCATATATTATATCTTTAGATATTAGACATATCATGCGTTGTCTATTCAACTTTTCTTAGCTGTGCTTCATTGCATGTTTCTAGTATCTTCTTGACACGTAAAGGCTCTAAAGCTCATAGAGAAATCTTAAATAAGAATATAGGGTTTATGTTTTCTGTACTTACTTGGTGACTTGATAATGCTTCTAGTTTCTCTCTTAGAGTTAGAGTTTTTAGGGATTATACTCTCCCAAAAGTTAGAATTCGTAGGGATTATACTCTCCCCTAAGTTGTTTATACTCGTAAGAGTTGTTTATACTCGTGAGAGTTGTTTATACACGTAAGAGTTGTTTATACTCGTGAGAGTTGTTTATACTCGTGAGAGTTGTTTATACTCGTGAGAGTTGTTTATACTCGTGAGAGTTGTTTATACTCGTGAGAGTTGTTTATACTCGTAAGAGTTGTTTATACTCGTGAGAGTTCTTAGGGATTATACTCTCCCTGAAGTTAAAATGTTTAGGGATTATACTCTCCCAAAAGTTAGAATTCGTAGGGATTATACTCTCCCCTAAGTTGTTTATACTCGTAAGAGTTGTTTATACTCGTGAGAGTTCTTAGGGATTATACTCTCCCTGAAGTTGTTTATACTCGTGAGAGTTGTTTATACTCGTGAGAGTTGTTTATACTCGTGAGAGTTGTTTATACTCGTAAGAGTTGTTTATACCCGTAAGAGTTGTTTATACTCGTGAGAGTTGTTTATACTCGTGAGAGTTCTTAGGGATTATACTCTCCCTGAAGTTAGAATGTTTAGGGATTATACTCTCCCAAAAGTTAGAATTCGTAGGGATTATACTCTCCCCTAAGTTGTTTATACTTGTGAGAGTTGTTTATACTCGTGAGAGTTCTTAGGGATTATTGGCAGGTTAATTATATCTTCCGCTACCATACCCCCTACCCCCCTAACTTTAGAGGCTGTCGTGGATAGAAACTTTAGGAATTGTTCCTAGGCATTTTCTATTCGAATCTTTATGAGCTGGTGTAAGTCTCTTTATCTTGCAATATCTCTATCATGTTATGTTTTAGTTTTCGAAGCATATCCATTATCTCAATATTCATTATGTGGACGCCTAGCAGTTATCTCATGCAAAGAATCTCAGGAATATCTCAAAACATCATATCTTATTAAATTCACAAACAATAAATGCAAGTCATACCTGACTCATGCCAACCACCCTACCCCCTCTACCGAGAGGGTAAAATTACCCATCGAATTTCTCAGGGACTCGGCGTCCCTCAACTGTTCACACGTGTACTCTTATCTCTGATATACCTCAAGGTCTTGGATACTCAACTCAAGTTTAGGGAGCTCCTAAGGGGAAACTCCTTCATTATGTTCTGGTTCAGCTTAAGAGTGACATGTAAATCTCCAGGCCTACTCGTATATCAGTCTCAAATCAATCCTGTAAAAATACACCAAAAAGGGCTTCCTACATAGGCTCTCCAGTGCTCGAATAAGCGTCATAAGCATCAATTATATAGTTCAAACATGAAATAACCAAATAATGTAAATAAAGTCTCCTTTGATCTCAAACCTGAGACCTGGACCCCCTCTAGGACCTCCTATCATAGCAAGACGATTAATTTCTCTAATCTCCAATCTCAGAAGGGGATCAACTTCTTAACCTCTTATTTGTGGAACTCTAGGTGATCCCTGTATAACTGACCTTCCACGGTGCAGTATTTCAGCCTTAAGGCTCGGGCCTCTCGGGACAGTGGAGCCCCTGGGTCTTTGTTCGGCTCTGTGAGGATTTCTCTCCAATCTCCTCCAATCATCTCCATCCTTCCATCAACTCTAGTTTTCGGACTTATCATTTCGGTTACTTAGGGCTATTGGCCCTTAAGTACTTCAAAATGCTCAAATCATGTTTCATCACTTTAAAAGAATCATCTCATGCAATATTAAAAATTCATTATCTTTTCAAAAATAAAACTTCATAGCATCGAACAAACAAATCAAATCAACTTCCACTCTAAAAATCATAAATAAAGTGGATCATGCTCACTCAAATAATCTCTTCAAATGAAAATTACAATGAATATTCAATTCTCCACGTTTCATCATAAATGAGTATTTCTAGTACATGCAAGCTTCAATGTCCTAAACGAGGACATAACTCAAGACATATCATTGTTTAAAGATCAAAAGGTAAGAAGTAGCACTTTTCATTTTTTGATCTCAAGGACCTGAATAAGCTCAATCTATAATTTGAAATCATATCTAAAGTATAGAAACATGTCAATCATACACAATTTGAAAATAGTTATGCTAGCTTTCGTTTCCAGAACCATAGTCATCATCAATTCTCCTACATAAAGTAGTCATAGAACTCAACATATGAATCACCTACTCATGCTTCTAAGATTTCAAGTAATTCTCAATTCCCATATCATTTATAAAACATCTACATAAATCAACCGTGTAAGCTTAAGGGGACCCTTCTTACTTCAACGGAAAAGAGTAGCCTCGTATCATATATGTCAATCTCTTAAAGACTTGCTCATAATAATATCTACAAGAATTAACACTTGTACTAACCAGTGGTACTAATGTACTCAGCATATCTCTGCTAGCCCTCACGGACTTGGGCTCTTAGGTTCTGGCCAATTCATGTTCATATCTCTGGTAGCCCTCATGGACTGGAATACTTCATATCTCTGCCAGCCCTGGGGGACTGGAATACTCCATATCGCTGCCAGCCCTCGGGGACTAGAATACTCTATATCTCTGCCAGCTCTCGGGGATCTGAATACTCTATATCTCTGCCAGCCCTCGGGGACCTGAATACTCTATATCTCTGCCAGCACTCGGGGACCTGAATATCCCTCCAGAACCTCTTGCGTTTTCAGCACTCCCAGAGTTCTTAAGGGTTTCTGGGCTGGATCTCCTCAAAATTTCTCGAAACAAAAAGGTTAAATAACAATTTGTACCAAGATTTAGTACGTGTTTTGTCAATATTCTAATGCTCATTCAATAAAAGGTGTATTCTCGTGCGAATCTTTCCACATATACAATACGTCTCATATTTTCGCAACATATTGATTGAAACGATTAACATCCACGCTAAACTAAATAGATTAAAATCATTCTCCACAACATCTTAGTTAAGGAGTAGTCATTTATGCAAATCACAACATATAATAGTTTATCATGGTTCTATCTATCACAGGTAAATTATTCTTCTCACTCAAATTCATCGCATCGACGAGTCTCATTCAAGTATCAGATTAGTATCAATCAATTAGCCAAGACAATGCATGCTACCTCATATATCACATTTTTCAACATAATAGTCAGAAAATGATTGTTGATGCAAATATTATCACAATCACTTTTTATCAGACTACACACATGTTCTCATTATAGACTTATATTTCTTATACAAACTAATTTTTCAGAAGTACTTAACACTATATCATCAACAAAAACGTCTTTCAAGTGATATTTCAATTTCAATTTACATAAAGAGTGCAGAGATACCTCCCTTAAGTTATCAAATACTCGAAAAGACTTGTGAGATTCCAGGTATATGTTCAGGTCATTTCTGACCTACAGCCTCAGTCGCCCTCGGGAAGGCTATAGGGGCTGGAGCGCCCTGGACAACCATCACCTTCTCCCTGGATCGTGTTATTATAACATTCAGTTGTTCAGTAGTCAATACCAGCAATTCTGAACCTGTAGCTGCTGGAGGTATCTCCCTGCTAGGTCCACTCCCGAGGGCTCCAGACATGTCACCCTCAGTAGGGATAGGAGTGTCTAGAGTCTCTTCCCTCAGATTCTGGACTTCTATTGGTGTAAGGAGCGGATTTTCCCCTGAAGGAACGAATGCAAGTCATTTTCCCGAACTTTCAACCAAATTCTTCGGAGGGGGAGGAAGGAAAATAAGTAGTGGGGTTCTTCCTCCCACTGGAATTCCAAATTCAGGTCGTATAGGGGAGGAAAATATATTCTTTCCCTCTTTAGTAGTTCGTCTAACAAGCTCATGTTCACCTCCAATAGTAAGGAAATAAATCTCACGTCTTAGATCTAGTTTCCCACAGACGGCGCCAGTTGATGCGTCGAAAAAGAACGTTTACGGATGTCAATCGTTCCTTTGCGAGCACTGCTAATCACGAGTTTGAATCACGTGTTTATCCTTGGCAATCTTCACGAAAATCTCCTTGAGAATCCCAAAATGACCTGCAAAAGCACACCGGAGGGGGCTCCGGCGTGGAAGCTCCGACGCTCAAGTCAGAATCGATATCAGGCGAATCAAAGAGGAATTCCCCTATATTTCTAGGGAAATTCCGGCGAGTAATATAGTGTTTCTTCTCAATTTAGTGTATATTTCATAAGAATGTAAGTATTATGTAAAAAACGTAATTAAGAATATGGAAATAACCTACTTATATACCTGACCCCTCTCTCCGGAGAGGGAAAGACTCGTTCTCCCTATATTCTCGGCCCATTCCTGTAAATCCGGCCCCCAAGTCCCTGAGGAATCGGTCTATCTCCCTGAAGACTTGGTTCCTCAACGTATCATCCCCTATTTTCATGGAATGACCCCTTCCTTTGACTTAGTTAAGAAAGATTAATTGACATCACGCGTTCCCCTTTGGGCCCTATCCTTAAGCCCAAAGGATATTATCCTTCCAATGTGGGCCAAAGGCCCAATCAATCTTATTTCTCTTTAGAAGCCCAGGGGTGTATTAATCCAATCCTTCAAGCTCATTGACCTAATTGAGATTACTATAATTCATTCTGTTTGCACGTGTCGACTTTTCCAGGAGCGACATATTTATCTACATCACAAAATAATATTCAATTTCAGTTAAATTCTTCTTCTCATTGTGTACCTCACCATGATGCATTAAGTCTACTTTAGGTGTGTAAATTGATAAGATTCTAATTCATTTAGCCCATTAATCTTAATAAATTATAATCAATTCGTTTAAATGAAGATGTTAAACTTAATTCTAGTGGATCAAAACATTTAAACATAATTAAAAAAAAGACAAATAGTCGTGTATACCAGTTACATGTATGTAACTGATACAATTTGATTCAATTTTCTAAATGGGTGAATGTTACCATGAGTTATGATAAATACAATATAATATTAGTATTAGTTCAAATACAGTATAGTATTAGTTCATACATATTATATAATATTAGTTCAAATATTAAATAAAAACACGTTACATGTAATTGGTACACAAGAGTACAACCCTTATTAAAAAAAAAATTTCAACTGAAAAATAAATTTATCCAAACAGAAATTATCAAGAAAAAAAAAATCTATATATGTGATCATCAATGATATATGGATCAACCTCAACATATTTCCTACTCGTTTCAATATAATAATTTGAATATAATGATACGTTCGAACTTAGCCCAAGGGTTGAATAGGATGGTCCTCCAAGTCTTGATCCCTTGAACATTTTTAGTATTTTGAGTATACTAATAAAAATAAAAATAGATCAAGTTTATATATGATGTTCCAATATATCCATTTTGTAATAAAACTTTAATCACTATTATTAAAAATTCATTGTCGTCTGGTTTGAACTTTGAAGTATCTTTGAACTTTGAAGTATCTACAACAAGTTTTTAGGTGACTAAAGTGACTTTTAGGGCATGATTGGTATGACTGAATGAAAATGTGACTGAATGGAATGAACTCATGAATGGAATGAATGTTTGAATGGAATGAAAGTCTGAATGGTCATTCTCATGATTGGTATTGACAAGGAATGGAAAAAGCATTCCTTGATTGATTTCATTCTCATGATTGATATAATAAAATGAATGCAAAACAATGTAAAAAGTTTATCTTAAATGACTAAAATACCCTTATACATATTTTATAGAAACATATTAAATTGGTTAATATGCTATTATTTTAATAATAAAACTAAATATAAATATTCGTTGATTTAAAAAAAATGATATACATTTTTACCCATTATTATAAGATGTAATCATGAAATATATATACGAAACAGAGATTTCTTATGTATATATATAGAACAACAATACACTACTTGACTAGTTCTTCTCTTCTACATGTTTTCTCAGCGTTCTTCTCTTCTGCGTTTTTTTCTCAGCGTTCTTCTCTTCTGCGTTTTTTTCTTAGCGTTCTTCTCTTCTGCGTTTTTTTCCCAGCGTTATGCATTTTTTCTCTTCTGCGTTTTTTTCTCAGCGTGCGTTTTTTCTCTTTTGCGTTCTTTCTCATCATCCTTCCCTCTTGGATGAATTAGGTTAATGAATATCGTATTTAATCGTGGATTAAGGTTGGATAAGAGGGTTAATGAAAATCTTTTTAATTGTTGATAAGGATAACTTTGTAAAAATATTTTTTTAATGATTTTTTTTTTAGAAAATAAAAATAATTTGATTTCACGTAGAATTGAATGGGTAAAGATAGGGGGATGGAGAGGAATCAGAATTCTTTATTTTTGGGAATCACCATTCCACGAGGAATCACGATTCCGTGTAAAAAAACATACCAATCATGAGATTAGGAATAGGTCCATGAATGCTCATTCCATTCTAAGCGCATTACCCCATACCAATCATGCCCTTAGTTTATTTTGGGCTTCTGAAAAATGTTTTTACTTATACTCCCTCTGTTCCATACTTGAAGGAACAAATGAATTGGACACAGGTTTTAATTAATGAATTGTTTATTAGTATTGTGTAAAATAAAGTGGAGGTAGTAAAGACTTTTCAACTTTATAAATAATAATAAAGTTACTTTTTAGTGTAATAAAGTAGTGGCATTTGTTGTAATATTGTGATGTTTTAAGGAGATTGTTTAAAAGTGTTTTTGCTATTTTAGGTAATGTGCCTTCAAGTATGGGACGCCCAAAATGGTAAAATGTGTCTTCAAGTATGGGACGGAGGGAGTATCAATTACCTAAAATTCAAAATTTGAAAGTGGGAGGAATATGTTTTATCTTGACTTTACAGCATGATTGGTATATTAGAAATGGAATAATCATTCCTTACTTCATTCAAACTACTATGATTGGTATGTTATTATATGAAAATTTTTACAAAAATGGTCATTCCAAATAGAATGGTTCCCAAAATTAAAGGAATGATCATTCCTTCCATACCACATGGTTTTATGTATTCCATATAATTAGGAATTAACTTTTTTTATTATTATTATTATTAATATACAAAATGTCATTATTATTATTTTTAAATAATAATATTAATAATTTAAAAAAAATTAAAAAATAATATTATGATTACTAAATAAATAATAATATATCATAAATAATAAAAATAATAAGTTTTAAAAATTAATAAATATATATATATATATAAATATGAATAATACTCCCTCCGTCCCACAATAACTTTCACACTTTCCTTTTCGGGACGTCCTACAATAACTTTCACACCCTTAAAATGGAAAACCCTTTATAACCTTCACCCTCACAATATCTTCAATTTTACACAAATGTCATTATTTTTTCTCCACACATACACAAAAGTCAACTTATTCTTTACTTTATACATAAAGTTTTACAAAATTACCCCTCAAAACTCCACTCATTATTACACTTTCTTAATTTACGTGTCCACCTACCTATGAAAGTTAATACGGGACGGAGGGAGTATGTAATAAAAAATTAATTATACATATAGTAAAAAATAATAATTATAAAAATATTAACTAACGATCAAAATAATTAAATACTATCAACAACAAAAATTAACAATAATAATAATTTAAGTAATTTTACAAAATACTTATGTTCATTCCTTATTCATACTGATTCGGGTGGAATTTACACATTTTAGGGGCACATGTGAGGTGTATTTTGATGTGGATTTCATTGAATTATGCATGGAATATGATTATTTAAGCCAAAATGAGAGAAAGGTTGTGTTTTGTCGGTTTTGTAGGTAAAACGATGGAATTTGGAGCAAAACACATACCACAAGTGATCGGACTGGAAAGAGGAGTGCACGGTTGGCTTCGTCTCGGAAAACGGAGTGGATTAGCCGAAGGAATCAAGTCAATCCGACACCCGAGGCGAGAGTTATGCACGAAGCGAGAAAAGGCCGAAATCGAGGTGCAAGGCAACTCGGCCGAGTGACCTTACTCGGCCGAATCTGAGAGTTTGGCCTCGACTGCGCACTCGGCCGAGTGAGATTACTCGGCCGAATCTGAGAGTTTGGCATCTACTGCGCACTCGGCCGAGTGAGGTTACTCGGCCGAATCTGCGATTTTGGGATTTACTGCGCACTCGGCCGAGTGACCCAACTCGGCCGAGTTGAATTGAAGATTTTGAAGATCACTCGGCCGAGTAAGCCAACTCGGCCGAGTAACGCGCATACCCTGTTTTTGTGAAGATGCGACTAACACCCCAACTCGGCCGAGTCACTTCCAAATTCGGTGCCAAACGCGTGTTTTCTCTATTTTCGAGGGACTAACTTGCAAAGATCATATCCAAACCCTACCCCAACACTATAAATACCCCAATTCTTAAACCTCACACCATCTTACCCCTCTCCCAAGAATTCTTCACACATTTACACATATTTGGAGGTGTTTGGCCATAACTTCTTCATCTCTCCACCAAATCATGCAAGGGAGGAGCCATTAGCTTGGGAATTCATTCCCCCACCACACCATAGCCTAAGCTTTCTTTTATTTTCAGTTTTTTTTAGTGCTTTGATCTTTGTTTATTTTGTAATTTCATTATGATTGTAGTTGGCTAAACACTTTGTGATTCTAAAGCCATGTAAATACTTTTGTTGAAGTTTATGAATTAATGTTTTGCTTATTTGGTGTTTGTGTGGTTTAATTCTATTTGGATGCTTGATTTTCATTGCAAAGCATGTCATTAGTGTACAATGATGATATGTTAATCTTAGTTAATTGAATTAGGTTGAGAAATCTACTTTGATTAATTGATTGCAAGCATTTGACCTAATTTTATTGTGAGATTGAAAGATGATCAATGATTAGGAAGATGTGTGATGATCTTAGGAACTTTATCGGGTCTTATTGTGCAACTTAGGTAGAGATACTAGGTTGTGTAGTATTTCCTTTGAATTACTTGGATCGAAAGGACTTTTAATTCATTATTATGTGATCAATCTTATAGACAAAGCATAAACACCACTTAGGTAGATTATTAATCATAGATGGATACATTAGTGTTGCATGTGCTTTAGGATCCACTTTCTCTCTTTGAGTTTTCATCCATTTTTACTTTCGTTTCTTGATTTGCATGCCATTTGATCGATTTCGTCTTTGCTCTTTGTTACTTATTTGTGACACTTGGTAGGTAAATTTTAGAGTAAAGCACCACATTCAAATTATCGATCACGTCTACTTAGAATTCGACTAGCAAACTACCCTTTTACGCTTTAACCTCCCTGTGGGATCGACCTCGTGCTTATCACGCTACAATAGACGCCGTATACTTGCGGTTGTTTATTTTAGTGTTGCATAACGCGTGTATCAAGTTTATGGCGCCGTTGCCGGGGAGGTTTTCATAAGCTCTAGAGTGTAGGCTAGGAGAGTTTTAGTTTAGACACTTTACTTGTTTTCCTTATTTGCAAAAATTCCAAAAATATTTGTTTGTTTTACCTTGATTTCACTTGTGATTCTTACTTTCTTTTGAACTTTTGTCTAGACATGGCATATGATCACCCGAGCTAGGAGAAATCAACAAGAGTTGCTACCTCTAGACCCGGAAATCGAAGTTCGTTGTCGAAGACAAAACGCCGAAAGAAGAAGGATTGAATTAGAAGCTATGAATCGAAGAGAGAATCCAATTGTGGAAGAGGAAAGGAACCAAGAGGATGTTGGAGGCATAGTAGAGCCTAATGGGAATGGTGGTAATCGACCACAAGGGGGCATAAGAGATAACCTCAACCGGAGGATGGAAGAGAATGTCAATGTTGAAGGAGATGGAGAGCAACGGGAGGACAATGGAAATCAAAGAGTTTTGAGAGACCACTTCCGCCCTATCCCAAGGCCCTATGGAGGAGCGGGTCGGGAACCCGTTGACGCTCATAACTTTGAGCTCAAGCCGGCCTTAATCATGATGGTCCAAAACAACCAATTTGGAGGGTTGTCAAAGGAGGATCCTAACCTCCATTTATCTCAATTCTTAGAGATAAGTGGAACGGTTAAGATCAACCGAGTTCCTCAAGATTATATTCGTCTCCAATTGTTCCCATTCTCACTCCGTGATCGTGCAAAGCAATGGTACATGTCCCTTGATCTAAGAACCATTGAGAATTGGGCCGACCTTGTTGATGCCTTCCTCATGAAATACTTTCCTCCAAGCAAGACAATCAAGATAAGAGGAGAAATTTCTTCCTTCATGCAAGACGATGATGAGTCTTTAGCCGAGGCTTGGGAGCGTTTCAAGGATCTTATACGGAGTTGCCCTCAACATGGTTTCTCAAGAGACCAATTGATTTGCTATTTCTACAACGGGATGGACCATAGAACAAGAGGGATGGTGGATGCCTCGGCCGGTGGAGGTTCTTTGCTAGGAAAGACGACGGATGAAGGTTATGTGCTTCTAGAGGAGATGGCGAAGAACGGACATCAATGGCCATCCGAGAGAAGGCAAGCCCGGAAAGTTGCTTCCACTAAGGAGTCAGATGATTTTGCTACTTTATCCAACAAGATGGACAAGTTGACTTCGATGATGGCGGCCAAGTCATTAATGGGACCTAGTGATGAACAATATGAAGAGGCCCATTATATGAACAATCAAAGGGACCGTCAATTTCGAGAAAGAGATTGGAACGAGAGGCAAAACACTCCTAATCCGAATCATTACCATCCCGGATTGAGGCAACATGAGAACTTCTCCTATGCCAACACAAGAAATGCCATCATTCCACCTCCAAATTTCAATGTGAGAGATGGAGCTATTGTGGAGTCTTCATCAAAGCCATCAATGGAGGATATGTTTGGTACTTTTATGGGGGAAACCACGAAATTTATGAGAGAGACTAGAGAGAATGCAAACATAACTCGGCAAAGATTTGAGGAACAAGGAGAAATGATCAAGAATATGGCAAACAACATGAAAGCCATAGAAAAGCAAGTGAGTCAACTTTCTAATGTCATCGGTAGTCAACACACTCCGGGGCAATTTCCTTCAAACACGGAGCTCAACCCCAAGGAGCATTGCAAAGCTATAAAGCTAAGAAGTGGGACGAGTTATGATGGGCCAAAGATGCCACAAGAGGAGGAAATGGTAATGGCACCCGAGGATGTCGACAAAGAAGATGGACAAGAGAAAGGGAAGCAAGAGGAGATAGTGAGGGAAGAAGAGAAAGTAGAGGAGAAAAAGAGTGAGGAGGCAATCCTTCCTCAAGACAAAGGCAAGAATGTGGTACCTCTCCCATACCCTCAAAGGTTGAAGAAGAAGGGCTTGGACAACAAATTTGCTAAGTTTGTGGAGATGTTCAAGAAGATCCACATCAACATCCCCTTCGCCGAAGCTCTAGAACAAATGCCCCACTACTCTAAGTTCTTGAAAGAAATCATGTCCAACAAAAGGAAGATGGTGGAGTATGAGACGGTGCATTTAACCGAGGAATGTAGCTCGATCATTCAAGCAAAGCTACCTCAAAAGCTTAGAGATCCCGGATCCTTCACTTTACCATGTGTCATTGGAGATGGAGGTACATTTAAAGCTTTGTGTGATTTGGGAGCTAGTATTAATCTTATGCCTTTGTCCATATTCAGGTCACTTGGTTTGGGGAAACTTACACCAACCACGATGAGCCTTCAATTGGCGGATAGATCCATGACTTACCCCTTGGGTATAGTAGAAGACGTGTTGGTTAAGATTGATAAGTTCATATTCCCGGTGGATTTTGTGGTGTTGGATATGGAGGAGGATAAGTATATTCCACTCATCTTGGGAAGGCCATTCTTGGCAACCGGTGGAGCTATCATTAATGTGAGGAAAGGGGAGTTGGAGCTTCAAGTGAACAACGAGAAAGTGTTGTTCAACATTTACAAGGCCATCAAGTTTAGAGATGATGAGGATGAGGTCTATGAGTGCAACATGATCAACCACGTGCAAGCTTGTGTGAATATGCATGCGGAAAAGAGCAATTCAAAGGATCCACTTGATTTTTGCATAAGAGAATCTCTTAACTCACTCTCTTCTATTCCCTTTGATTTCAACTTTGATGAGCTTAATGATATAGAATTGTTTGAATATATGTCTTCTCTTGATGTTTTGAAGGAACTTCCAATTAAAAAGGAGGAGAAATTCATGGAGATACGACAAGAAGCCAAGTTTGGGGGGGTTTTACTTGAAGAGTGTCAAAGATTTCCTCACAAAAATCTTGACACTTGGCCCTCATGTTATGCATTGGAAGCACTAAAGGAGGAAGCTAAGGAGAAACCAAAAGCTCAAGAGAAGGGGAGGAAGCTCGATTTGAAACCACTTCCGGAGCACTTGAGATATGCTTATCTTGAACAAGGTGAACTCTTTCCGGTTATTGTTTCTTCACACTTGCATGAGCTTGAGTTAGAAAAATTGCTTAGGGTGCTTAGAACTTATAAATCGGCTATTGGTTGGGATATTTCGGATTTGAAGGGTATACCGGCTCATATTTGCATGCATAAAATTAGACTAGATGAGTCTATTAAGCCTAAAGCCCAAGGTCAAAGAAGATTGAACCCCATTATGCAAGATGTAGTAAGAAAAGAAGTGTTGAAGTGGCTAGATAATGATATAATTTTTCCCATAAGTGATAGTGAGTGGGTGAGCCCAACACAAGTGGTCCCTAAGAAGGGGGGTATGACCATTGTTAAAACCGAAGCCTTAGAGGACGTTCCTTCTAGGCCCATTGTGGGGTGGAGAGTGTGCATTGATTATCGTATGTTGAATAGTGCCACTAGGAAAGATCACTTCCCTTTGCCTTTTATTGATCAAATGTTGGATAGGATGGCGGGATATGAGTATTATTGCTTTCTTGATGGTTACTCGGGATACAATCAAATTTTGATTGATCCTAAAGACCAAGAGAAATCAACTTTTACTTGCCCTTATGGTACTTTTGCTTTTAGGAGAATGCCATTTGGATTATGCAATGCTCCCGCCACCTTCCAACGATGCATGATGGCTATTTTTCATGGTATGATTGAAAACATAATGGAGGTATTCATGGATGATTTTTCCGTGTTTGGTTTTTGCTTTGATACATGTCTACGTAACCTCTCTTGTGTTTTACAAAGATGTATAGATACCAACTTGGTGCTTAATTGGGAGAAATGCCACTTTATGGTGAAGGAAGGGATTGTACTTGGGCACAAGATTTCGGCTAAAGGGCTTGAGGTTGATAGAGCCAAGATTGTGGCTATTGAGAGGCTACCTCCACCAACAAATGAGAAGGCGGTTAGGAGCTTTCTTGGACATGCCGGTTTCTATAGAAGATTCATCAAAGACTTCTCAAAGATAGCCAAGCCTATGTGTGCATTATTGGAGAAGGGTGCCACCTTCATTTTTAGTGAAGAGTGTATAAAGTCGTTTGAAATTTTGAAGGAGGCCTTGATTAAAGCTCCCGTGTTGGTGATACCCGATTGGAGCCAACCATTTGAGATCATGTGTGATGCTAGCGACTATGCTATTGGAGTAGCTTTGGGCCAAAAGAGAGACAAGCTCTTTCGGGTGATTTATTATGCAAGCAAAACATTGAATCCGGCTCAAAGGAACTACACCACAACGGAGAAGGAGATGCTAGCCGTGATTTATAGCATTGACAAGTTTAGAGCCTATTTGGTTGGAGCAAAAACTATTGTGTATACGGATCACACGGCTTTAAAGTACTTGGTTGAGAAGAAGGAGGCTAAACCAAGGTTGATACGATGGGTGCTCCTTTTGCAAGAATTTGATGTGGAGATAAGGGATAGGAAAGGATGTGAAAATGTGGTGGCGGATCACCTCTCAAGGCTTGAGAATGTGGAGGAAAAAGACATCCAAGTCCCTATTAAAGAGTGGTTTCCCGATGAACAACTCCTTACCATCAAAGAAACATGTCCATGGTTCGCCGATTTTGTGAACTACATAGCCACCGGAACACCACCACCAAACCTCTCATTCCATCAAAAGAAGAAATTCTATCATGATAGTAAGTTCTATGTTTGGGAGGATCCGTTTCTTTATAGATGGTGTTCCGATATGGTCATGAGAAGGTGCTTAGGAGAAGATGAGTGGGAGAAAGTAATTGAAGAGTGCCATTCATCTCCTTATGGTGGTCATTTTGGGGCAAATAGGACGGCTCACAAGGTTCTTCAAAGTGGTTTCTATTGGCCATCTATTTTTAGGGATTGTGTAGCCTTTGTGAAGAAGTGTGACAAGTGCCAAAGGATGGGAAACATCTCAAAGAGGCATGAGATGCCTATGAAGAATGTAATTGAGGTGGAGCTTTTTGATGTATGGGGGATTGATTTCATGGGACCATTCCCTACTTCCCATGGATTTTCCTACATCCTATTGGCTATTGACTATGTCTCTAGGTGGATTGAGGCCATTCCAACCACTACAAATGATGCCAAGGTGGTCCTCAACTTTTTGAGAAAGAATATTTTTACCCGTTTTGGTACTCCAAGAGCATTAGTGAGTGATGGTGGTTCACACTTTTGCAACCGATGGCTTGACTAACTTTTGACAAAGTATGGAGTAAAGCATAGGGTGACCACACCATATCATCCCCAAGCTAATGGGCAAATGGAGCTTGCTAATCGAGAGGTGAAGCAAATCTTGGAGAAAACCGTTGGGTTGAAGAGGAAGGATTGGGCTATCAAGTTGGATGATGCTCTTTGGGCATATCGAACGGCCTATAAGACACCTTTGGGCACATCTCCTTACCAACTTGTGTATGGTAAATCTTGTCATCTACCCGTGGAAGTGGAGTTGAGAACTCGTTGGGCCATCAATGAGTTGAATCTTGATTTTAAGGCATCCGGAGAAAGAAGGAAAATGATGCTTAACGAGCTTGATGAATTTAGAAATGGAGCCTTTGAGAATTCCAAGATTCACAAAGAAAGAGCCAAGAGATTTCATGACAAGATGATTGAAAGAAGAGAGTTTCAAGTTGGAGAACAAGTCCTATTGTTCAACTCAAGGTTGAGGTTATTTCCGGGCAAATTGAAGTCAAAGTGGTCGGGGCCCTTTGTGATTAAGAATGTGACGCCCATGGGAAATGTGGAACTTATTGGTAAGGATGGAACGACCTTTGTGGTGAACGGACAAAGAGTGAAGCATTACTTTGGGAACGAGCAACTTCGAATAGTGGAAACACTTCACTTGAATGAGGCTTGAAAGAAGAAACAACCGTCCGGCATAGGACGTTAAAAATAGCGCTTCTTGGGAGGCAACCCAAGGTTTTATTGCTTTCTTGTTTCTATTGATTTGATAGTATTGATAGCTTAGTTGCTTTGTAGGTGTGGATGAAGAGTTTCATGGATACCTTGTCATGGAGAATGAAAAAGAAGCAAAACCAACTTTGGAAAAAGAAAGCAAGGGATGCAATGGTGACTCTTGAAGAGCATTGGATGTGCAAGGAGGGAGGTAACAATTTGTAGCCCCAAACTTAGAATTTTTACATAGTAAAATTCTAAGTTTGGGGGAGTTATTTTTCTTTTATTTTTCCACTAATTGTTACCCTTGCACCGGTTCGTCATTCTACTTGTGTCACATTTTGCACCGGCGCACACTTGGCTTTCGCATGCTTGGATTGTTCAAGTTGGTCTTGATTATATGTTGGGTAGTGGACATTTGGTGAAATGTGAGCATGAATAGTCATTGGAATCCATTGTTGAGTAGTTATGGTGATGTCTATTTGCTTTGAATGTAAGCATGATTGATGTTGGATATAGTATCATGATTGTGTTCATATTTGTGATCTTTGATAGCATGGATGCATGATGTGTTGTTGTTTGGGAGCATTTGATGATTGTGAGAGTCCTATTGAATAAGCCGGTGAGAATTGAGCCTTAAATCGAGCATGTAATCCGGTTTAGTTCATTTGAGAGTGGACTAGGTTATTGCTAGTGATCCTAGAACTTGCCCAAGTTCTTGTTTGAAAGCATGATTGTGTGAAATGATGTGATGTGATATAGGCCATCTTGTTCTAAAAGAGTCACTTAGCCAAAATTTCCCAAAACCGAAGTAATTTTCCGTAGTTAGCCCCTTGAGCTTAATTCCTCATTTTCTTGGCAAACTACAATGTTAACCACTTAGCCTTTTTGAGCCTTTTGATTCCCATATCTAGTGGAGGATGAAAGACAAAGTGGAGAAACATGTGCTTAAATGAATATCTTTGGTGAAAAGGAGAAATTGGAGAAGTTGAAAGAAAAAAGAGAAAGATGAAAAGAAAAATCAAGGAAAAGAAAAGAGGGACAAAGAGCCCCAAAAGCTTGAAAAGAAAAAAATGGTTCAAAAGATGAGGTGATGAAAGCTTGAAAAAGAATGGAAAAAGAAAAAAAGTGAGGATGAAGTTTGTAAGCTTTGAAAGTGGAAGCACACATTGTAAAACAACAAACTTTGTCCTCCACTAGAAGAGTCACAATTCCCAAATTCATCCTACCTTGTCCAAAGAGCCAGTGTTACATCCTTGATTAAGTCCTATTGATCACTTTGTTGAGCATTTGAGTATGTGTAGAAAGTAGAAGTTGGGCAAGCATATGGTGATTGCATAGCATGACTTGGTTGATGAGTGCATTAACATCCTTAATTTGTTTGTGTGTTTGAGAGAGACACTCCATCATGTGAGTAGAGGATTTGAGCATTTGGATTATGTTTCCCATCACAATGTGTTGTGTACTTGTGCATTCTTTGATCTATGAATGTGGATTGCAATAGTGAGCCTATAGCTTTAATTGAGAAATGCACTTGGAGAAAGAGATATCATTACATCTTACTTTGCATGTGTGATTTGCATTGAATATTCCATTGTGATCATTCCACCCTCATTGCTTTAAGTGCTTAGTTGTTTGAGGACAAACAACATTTTAAGTTTGGGGGGGTTTGATTCGGGTGGAATTTACACATTTTAGGGGCACATGTGAGGTGTATTTTGATGTGGATTTCATTGAATTATGCATGGAATATGATTATTTAAGCCAAAATGAGAGAAAGGTTGTGTTTTGTCGGTTTTGTAGGTAAAACGATGGAATTTGGAGCAAAACACATACCACAAGTGATCGGACTGGAAAGAGGAGTGCACGGTTGGCTTCGTCTCGGAAAACGGAGTGGATTAGCCGAAGGAATCAAGTCAATCCGACACCCGAGGCGAGAGTTATGCACGAAGCGAGAAAAGGCCGAAATCGAGGTGCAAGGCAACTCGGCCGAGTGACCTTACTCGGCCGAATCTGAGAGTTTGGCCTCGACTGCGCACTCGGCCGAGTGAGATTACTCGGCCGAATCTGAGAGTTTGGCATCTACTGCGCACTCGGCCGAGTGAGGTTACTCGGCCGAATCTGCGATTTTGGGATTTACTGCGCACTCGGCCGAGTGACCCAACTCGGCCGAGTTGAATTGAAGATTTTGAAGATCACTCGGCCGAGTAAGCCAACTCGGCCGAGTAACGCGCATACCCTGTTTTTGTGAAGATGCGACTAACACCCCAACTCGGCCGAGTCACTTCCAAATTCGGTGCCAAACGCGTGTTTTCTCTATTTTCGAGGGACTAACTTGCAAAGATCATATCCAAACCCTACCCCAACACTATAAATACCCCAATTCTTAAACCTCACACCATCTTACCCCTCTCCCAAGAATTCTTCACACATTTACACATATTTGGAGGTGTTTGGCCATAACTTCTTCATCTCTCCACCAAATCATGCAAGGGAGGAGCCATTAGCTTGGGAATTCATTCCCCCACCACACCATAGCCTAAGCTTTCTTTTATTTTCAGTTTTTTTTAGTGCTTTGATCTTTGTTTATTTTGTAATTTCATTATGATTGTAGTTGGCTAAACACTTTGTGATTCTAAAGCCATGTAAATACTTTTGTTGAAGTTTATGAATTAATGTTTTGCTTATTTGGTGTTTGTGTGGTTTAATTCTATTTGGATGCTTGATTTTCATTGCAAAGCATGTCATTAGTGTACAATGATGATATGTTAATCTTAGTTAATTGAATTAGGTTGAGAAATCTACTTTGATTAATTGATTGCAAGCATTTGACCTAATTTTATTGTGAGATTGAAAGATGATCAATGATTAGGAAGATGTGTGATGATCTTAGGAACTTTATCGGGTCTTATTGTGCAACTTAGGTAGAGATACTAGGTTGTGTAGTATTTCCTTTGAATTACTTGGATCGAAAGGACTTTTAATTCATTATTATGTGATCAATCTTATAGACAAAGCATAAACACCACTTAGGTAGATTATTAATCATAGATGGATACATTAGTGTTGCATGTGCTTTAGGATCCACTTTCTCTCTTTGAGTTTTCATCCATTTTTACTTTCGTTTCTTGATTTGCATGCCATTTGATCGATTTCGTCTTTGCTCTTTGTTACTTATTTGTGACACTTGGTAGGTAAATTTTAGAGTAAAGCACCACATTCAAATTATCGATCACGTCTACTTAGAATTCGACTAGCAAACTACCCTTTTACGCTTTAACCTCCCTGTGGGATCGACCTCGTGCTTATCACGCTACAATAGACGCCGTATACTTGCGGTTGTTTATTTTAGTGTTGCATAACGCGTGTATCAAGTTTATGGCGCCGTTGCCGGGGAGGTTTTCATAAGCTCTAGAGTGTAGGCTAGGAGAGTTTTAGTTTAGACACTTTACTTGTTTTCCTTATTTGCAAAAATTCCAAAAATATTTGTTTGTTTTACCTTGATTTCACTTGTGATTCTTACTTTCTTTTGAACTTTTGTCTAGACATGGCATATGATCACCCGAGCTAGGAGAAATCAACAAGAGTTGCTACCTCTAGACCCGGAAATCGAAGTTCGTTGTCGAAGACAAAACGCCGAAAGAAGAAGGATTGAATTAGAAGCTATGAATCGAAGAGAGAATCCAATTGTGGAAGAGGAAAGGAACCAAGAGGATGTTGGAGGCATAGTAGAGCCTAATGGGAATGGTGGTAATCGACCACAAGGGGGCATAAGAGATAACCTCAACCGGAGGATGGAAGAGAATGTCAATGTTGAAGGAGATGGAGAGCAACGGGAGGACAATGGAAATCAAAGAGTTTTGAGAGACCACTTCCGCCCTATCCCAAGGCCCTATGGAGGAGCGGGTCGGGAACCCGTTGACGCTCATAACTTTGAGCTCAAGCCGGCCTTAATCATGATGGTCCAAAACAACCAATTTGGAGGGTTGTCAAAGGAGGATCCTAACCTCCATTTATCTCAATTCTTAGAGATAAGTGGAACGGTTAAGATCAACCGAGTTCCTCAAGATTATATTCGTCTCCAATTGTTCCCATTCTCACTCCGTGATCGTGCAAAGCAATGGTACATGTCCCTTGATCTAAGAACCATTGAGAATTGGGCCGACCTTGTTGATGCCTTCCTCATGAAATACTTTCCTCCAAGCAAGACAATCAAGATAAGAGGAGAAATTTCTTCCTTCATGCAAGACGATGATGAGTCTTTAGCCGAGGCTTGGGAGCGTTTCAAGGATCTTATACGGAGTTGCCCTCAACATGGTTTCTCAAGAGACCAATTGATTTGCTATTTCTACAACGGGATGGACCATAGAACAAGAGGGATGGTGGATGCCTCGGCCGGTGGAGGTTCTTTGCTAGGAAAGACGACGGATGAAGGTTATGTGCTTCTAGAGGAGATGGCGAAGAACGGACATCAATGGCCATCCGAGAGAAGGCAAGCCCGGAAAGTTGCTTCCACTAAGGAGTCAGATGATTTTGCTACTTTATCCAACAAGATGGACAAGTTGACTTCGATGATGGCGGCCAAGTCATTAATGGGACCTAGTGATGAACAATATGAAGAGGCCCATTATATGAACAATCAAAGGGACCGTCAATTTCGAGAAAGAGATTGGAACGAGAGGCAAAACACTCCTAATCCGAATCATTACCATCCCGGATTGAGGCAACATGAGAACTTCTCCTATGCCAACACAAGAAATGCCATCATTCCACCTCCAAATTTCAATGTGAGAGATGGAGCTATTGTGGAGTCTTCATCAAAGCCATCAATGGAGGATATGTTTGGTACTTTTATGGGGGAAACCACGAAATTTATGAGAGAGACTAGAGAGAATGCAAACATAACTCGGCAAAGATTTGAGGAACAAGGAGAAATGATCAAGAATATGGCAAACAACATGAAAGCCATAGAAAAGCAAGTGAGTCAACTTTCTAATGTCATCGGTAGTCAACACACTCCGGGGCAATTTCCTTCAAACACGGAGCTCAACCCCAAGGAGCATTGCAAAGCTATAAAGCTAAGAAGTGGGACGAGTTATGATGGGCCAAAGATGCCACAAGAGGAGGAAATGGTAATGGCACCCGAGGATGTCGACAAAGAAGATGGACAAGAGAAAGGGAAGCAAGAGGAGATAGTGAGGGAAGAAGAGAAAGTAGAGGAGAAAAAGAGTGAGGAGGCAATCCTTCCTCAAGACAAAGGCAAGAATGTGGTACCTCTCCCATACCCTCAAAGGTTGAAGAAGAAGGGCTTGGACAACAAATTTGCTAAGTTTGTGGAGATGTTCAAGAAGATCCACATCAACATCCCCTTCGCCGAAGCTCTAGAACAAATGCCCCACTACTCTAAGTTCTTGAAAGAAATCATGTCCAACAAAAGGAAGATGGTGGAGTATGAGACGGTGCATTTAACCGAGGAATGTAGCTCGATCATTCAAGCAAAGCTACCTCAAAAGCTTAGAGATCCCGGATCCTTCACTTTACCATGTGTCATTGGAGATGGAGGTACATTTAAAGCTTTGTGTGATTTGGGAGCTAGTATTAATCTTATGCCTTTGTCCATATTCAGGTCACTTGGTTTGGGGAAACTTACACCAACCACGATGAGCCTTCAATTGGCGGATAGATCCATGACTTACCCCTTGGGTATAGTAGAAGACGTGTTGGTTAAGATTGATAAGTTCATATTCCCGGTGGATTTTGTGGTGTTGGATATGGAGGAGGATAAGTATATTCCACTCATCTTGGGAAGGCCATTCTTGGCAACCGGTGGAGCTATCATTAATGTGAGGAAAGGGGAGTTGGAGCTTCAAGTGAACAACGAGAAAGTGTTGTTCAACATTTACAAGGCCATCAAGTTTAGAGATGATGAGGATGAGGTCTATGAGTGCAACATGATCAACCACGTGCAAGCTTGTGTGAATATGCATGCGGAAAAGAGCAATTCAAAGGATCCACTTGATTTTTGCATAAGAGAATCTCTTAACTCACTCTCTTCTATTCCCTTTGATTTCAACTTTGATGAGCTTAATGATATAGAATTGTTTGAATATATGTCTTCTCTTGATGTTTTGAAGGAACTTCCAATTAAAAAGGAGGAGAAATTCATGGAGATACGACAAGAAGCCAAGTTTGGGGGGGTTTTACTTGAAGAGTGTCAAAGATTTCCTCACAAAAATCTTGACACTTGGCCCTCATGTTATGCATTGGAAGCACTAAAGGAGGAAGCTAAGGAGAAACCAAAAGCTCAAGAGAAGGGGAGGAAGCTCGATTTGAAACCACTTCCGGAGCACTTGAGATATGCTTATCTTGAACAAGGTGAACTCTTTCCGGTTATTGTTTCTTCACACTTGCATGAGCTTGAGTTAGAAAAATTGCTTAGGGTGCTTAGAACTTATAAATCGGTTATTGGTTGGGATATTTCGGATTTGAAGGGTATACCGGCTCATATTTGCATGCATAAAATTAGACTAGATGAGTCTATTAAGCCTAAAGCCCAAGGTCAAAGAAGATTGAACCCCATTATGCAAGATGTAGTAAGAAAAGAAGTGTTGAAGTGGCTAGATAATGATATAATTTTTCCCATAAGTGATAGTGAGTGGGTGAGCCCAACACAAGTGGTCCCTAAGAAGGGGGGTATGACCATTGTTAAAACCGAAGCCTTAGAGGACGTTCCTTCTAGGCCCATTGTGGGGTGGAGAGTGTGCATTGATTATCGTATGTTGAATAGTGCCACTAGGAAAGATCACTTCCCTTTGCCTTTTATTGATCAAATGTTGGATAGGATGGCGGGATATGAGTATTATTGCTTTCTTGATGGTTACTCGGGATACAATCAAATTTTGATTGATCCTAAAGACCAAGAGAAATCAACTTTTACTTGCCCTTATGGTACTTTTGCTTTTAGGAGAATGCCATTTGGATTATGCAATGCTCCCGCCACCTTCCAACGATGCATGATGGCTATTTTTCATGGTATGATTGAAAACATAATGGAGGTATTCATGGATGATTTTTCCGTGTTTGGTTTTTGCTTTGATACATGTCTACGTAACCTCTCTTGTGTTTTACAAAGATGTATAGATACCAACTTGGTGCTTAATTGGGAGAAATGCCACTTTATGGTGAAGGAAGGGATTGTACTTGGGCACAAGATTTCGGCTAAAGGGCTTGAGGTTGATAGAGCCAAGATTGTGGCTATTGAGAGGCTACCTCCACCAACAAATGAGAAGGCGGTTAGGAGCTTTCTTGGACATGCCGGTTTCTATAGAAGATTCATCAAAGACTTCTCAAAGATAGCCAAGCCTATGTGTGCATTATTGGAGAAGGGTGCCACCTTCATTTTTAGTGAAGAGTGTATAAAGTCGTTTGAAATTTTGAAGGAGGCCTTGATTAAAGCTCCCGTGTTGGTGATACCCGATTGGAGCCAACCATTTGAGATCATGTGTGATGCTAGCGACTATGCTATTGGAGTAGCTTTGGGCCAAAAGAGAGACAAGCTCTTTCGGGTGATTTATTATGCAAGCAAAACATTGAATCCGGCTCAAAGGAACTACACCACAACGGAGAAGGAGATGCTAGCCGTGATTTATAGCATTGACAAGTTTAGAGCCTATTTGGTTGGAGCAAAAACTATTGTGTATACGGATCACACGGCTTTAAAGTACTTGGTTGAGAAGAAGGAGGCTAAACCAAGGTTGATACGATGGGTGCTCCTTTTGCAAGAATTTGATGTGGAGATAAGGGATAGGAAAGGATGTGAAAATGTGGTGGCGGATCACCTCTCAAGGCTTGAGAATGTGGAGGAAAAAGACATCCAAGTCCCTATTAAAGAGTGGTTTCCCGATGAACAACTCCTTACCATCAAAGAAACATGTCCATGGTTCGCCGATTTTGTGAACTACATAGCCACCGGAACACCACCACCAAACCTCTCATTCCATCAAAAGAAGAAATTCTATCATGATAGTAAGTTCTATGTTTGGGAGGATCCGTTTCTTTATAGATGGTGTTCCGATATGGTCATGAGAAGGTGCTTAGGAGAAGATGAGTGGGAGAAAGTAATTGAAGAGTGCCATTCATCTCCTTATGGTGGTCATTTTGGGGCAAATAGGACGGCTCACAAGGTTCTTCAAAGTGGTTTCTATTGGCCATCTATTTTTAGGGATTGTGTAGCCTTTGTGAAGAAGTGTGACAAGTGCCAAAGGATGGGAAACATCTCAAAGAGGCATGAGATGCCTATGAAGAATGTAATTGAGGTGGAGCTTTTTGATGTATGGGGGATTGATTTCATGGGACCATTCCCTACTTCCCATGGATTTTCCTACATCCTATTGGCTATTGACTATGTCTCTAGGTGGATTGAGGCCATTCCAACCACTACAAATGATGCCAAGGTGGTCCTCAACTTTTTGAGAAAGAATATTTTTACCCGTTTTGGTACTCCAAGAGCATTAGTGAGTGATGGTGGTTCACACTTTTGCAACCGATGGCTTGACTAACTTTTGACAAAGTATGGAGTAAAGCATAGGGTGACCACACCATATCATCCCCAAGCTAATGGGCAAATGGAGCTTGCTAATCGAGAGGTGAAGCAAATCTTGGAGAAAACCGTTGGGTTGAAGAGGAAGGATTGGGCTATCAAGTTGGATGATGCTCTTTGGGCATATCGAACGGCCTATAAGACACCTTTGGGCACATCTCCTTACCAACTTGTGTATGGTAAATCTTGTCATCTACCCGTGGAAGTGGAGTTGAGAACTCGTTGGGCCATCAATGAGTTGAATCTTGATTTTAAGGCATCCGGAGAAAGAAGGAAAATGATGCTTAACGAGCTTGATGAATTTAGAAATGGAGCCTTTGAGAATTCCAAGATTCACAAAGAAAGAGCCAAGAGATTTCATGACAAGATGATTGAAAGAAGAGAGTTTCAAGTTGGAGAACAAGTCCTATTGTTCAACTCAAGGTTGAGGTTATTTCCGGGCAAATTGAAGTCAAAGTGGTCGGGGCCCTTTGTGATTAAGAATGTGACGCCCATGGGAAATGTGGAACTTATTGGTAAGGATGGAACGACCTTTGTGGTGAACGGACAAAGAGTGAAGCATTACTTTGGGAACGAGCAACTTCGAATAGTGGAAACACTTCACTTGAATGAGGCTTGAAAGAAGAAACAACCGTCCGGCATAGGACGTTAAAAATAGCGCTTCTTGGGAGGCAACCCAAGGTTTTATTGCTTTCTTGTTTCTATTGATTTGATAGTATTGATAGCTTAGTTGCTTTGTAGGTGTGGATGAAGAGTTTCATGGATACCTTGTCATGGAGAATGAAAAAGAAGCAAAACCAACTTTGGAAAAAGAAAGCAAGGGATGCAATGGTGACTCTTGAAGAGCATTGGATGTGCAAGGAGGGAGGTAACAATTTGTAGCCCCAAACTTAGAATTTTTACATAGTAAAATTCTAAGTTTGGGGGAGTTATTTTTCTTTTATTTTTCCACTAATTGTTACCCTTGCACCGGTTCGTCATTCTACTTGTGTCACATTTTGCACCGGCGCACACTTGGCTTTCGCATGCTTGGATTGTTCAAGTTGGTCTTGATTATATGTTGGGTAGTGGACATTTGGTGAAATGTGAGCATGAATAGTCATTGGAATCCATTGTTGAGTAGTTATGGTGATGTCTATTTGCTTTGAATGTAAGCATGATTGATGTTGGATATAGTATCATGATTGTGTTCATATTTGTGATCTTTGATAGCATGGATGCATGATGTGTTGTTGTTTGGGAGCATTTGATGATTGTGAGAGTCCTATTGAATAAGCCGGTGAGAATTGAGCCTTAAATCGAGCATGTAATCCGGTTTAGTTCATTTGAGAGTGGACTAGGTTATTGCTAGTGATCCTAGAACTTGCCCAAGTTCTTGTTTGAAAGCATGATTGTGTGAAATGATGTGATGTGATATAGGCCATCTTGTTCTAAAAGAGTCACTTAGCCAAAATTTCCCAAAACCGAAGTAATTTTCCGTAGTTAGCCCCTTGAGCTTAATTCCTCATTTTCTTGGCAAACTACAATGTTAACCACTTAGCCTTTTTGAGCCTTTTGATTCCCATATCTAGTGGAGGATGAAAGACAAAGTGGAGAAACATGTGCTTAAATGAATATCTTTGGTGAAAAGGAGAAATTGGAGAAGTTGAAAGAAAAAAGAGAAAGATGAAAAGAAAAATCAAGGAAAAGAAAAGAGGGACAAAGAGCCCCAAAAGCTTGAAAAGAAAAAAATGGTTCAAAAGATGAGGTGATGAAAGCTTGAAAAAGAATGGAAAAAGAAAAAAAGTGAGGATGAAGTTTGTAAGCTTTGAAAGTGGAAGCACACATTGTAAAACAACAAACTTTGTCCTCCACTAGAAGAGTCACAATTCCCAAATTCATCCTACCTTGTCCAAAGAGCCAGTGTTACATCCTTGATTAAGTCCTATTGATCACTTTGTTGAGCATTTGAGTATGTGTAGAAAGTAGAAGTTGGGCAAGCATATGGTGATTGCATAGCATGACTTGGTTGATGAGTGCATTAACATCCTTAATTTGTTTGTGTGTTTGAGAGAGACACTCCATCATGTGAGTAGAGGATTTGAGCATTTGGATTATGTTTCCCATCACAATGTGTTGTGTACTTGTGCATTCTTTGATCTATGAATGTGGATTGCAATAGTGAGCCTATAGCTTTAATTGAGAAATGCACTTGGAGAAAGAGATATCATTACATCTTACTTTGCATGTGTGATTTGCATTGAATATTCCATTGTGATCATTCCACCCTCATTGCTTTAAGTGCTTAGTTGTTTGAGGACAAACAACATTTTAAGTTTGGGGGGGTTTGATTCGGGTGGAATTTACACATTTTAGGGGCACATGTGAGGTGTATTTTGATGTGGATTTCATTGAATTATGCATGGAATATGATTATTTAAGCCAAAATGAGAGAAAGGTTGTGTTTTGTCGGTTTTGTAGGTAAAACGATGGAATTTGGAGCAAAACACATACCACAAGTGATCGGACTGGAAAGAGGAGTGCACGGTTGGCTTCGTCTCGGAAAACGGAGTGGATTAGCCGAAGGAATCAAGTCAATCCGACACCCGAGGCGAGAGTTATGCACGAAGCGAGAAAAGGCCGAAATCGAGGTGCAAGGCAACTCGGCCGAGTGACCTTACTCGGCCGAATCTGAGAGTTTGGCCTCGACTGCGCACTCGGCCGAGTGAGATTACTCGGCCGAATCTGAGAGTTTGGCATCTACTGCGCACTCGGCCGAGTGAGGTTACTCGGCCGAATCTGCGATTTTGGGATTTACTGCGCACTCGGCCGAGTGACCCAACTCGGCCGAGTTGAATTGAAGATTTTGAAGATCACTCGGCCGAGTAAGCCAACTCGGCCGAGTAACGCGCATACCCTGTTTTTGTGAAGATGCGACTAACACCCCAACTCGGCCGAGTCACTTCCAAATTCGGTGCCAAACGCGTGTTTTCTCTATTTTCGAGGGACTAACTTGCAAAGATCATATCCAAACCCTACCCCAACACTATAAATACCCCAATTCTTAAACCTCACACCATCTTACCCCTCTCCCAAGAATTCTTCACACATTTACACATATTTGGAGGTGTTTGGCCATAACTTCTTCATCTCTCCACCAAATCATGCAAGGGAGGAGCCATTAGCTTGGGAATTCATTCCCCCACCACACCATAGCCTAAGCTTTCTTTTATTTTCAGTTTTTTTTAGTGCTTTGATCTTTGTTTATTTTGTAATTTCATTATGATTGTAGTTGGCTAAACACTTTGTGATTCTAAAGCCATGTAAATACTTTTGTTGAAGTTTATGAATTAATGTTTTGCTTATTTGGTGTTTGTGTGGTTTAATTCTATTTGGATGCTTGATTTTCATTGCAAAGCATGTCATTAGTGTACAATGATGATATGTTAATCTTAGTTAATTGAATTAGGTTGAGAAATCTACTTTGATTAATTGATTGCAAGCATTTGACCTAATTTTATTGTGAGATTGAAAGATGATCAATGATTAGGAAGATGTGTGATGATCTTAGGAACTTTATCGGGTCTTATTGTGCAACTTAGGTAGAGATACTAGGTTGTGTAGTATTTCCTTTGAATTACTTGGATCGAAAGGACTTTTAATTCATTATTATGTGATCAATCTTATAGACAAAGCATAAACACCACTTAGGTAGATTATTAATCATAGATGGATACATTAGTGTTGCATGTGCTTTAGGATCCACTTTCTCTCTTTGAGTTTTCATCCATTTTTACTTTCGTTTCTTGATTTGCATGCCATTTGATCGATTTCGTCTTTGCTCTTTGTTACTTATTTGTGACACTTGGTAGGTAAATTTTAGAGTAAAGCACCACATTCAAATTATCGATCACGTCTACTTAGAATTCGACTAGCAAACTACCCTTTTACGCTTTAACCTCCCTGTGGGATCGACCTCGTGCTTATCACGCTACAATAGACGTCGTATACTTGCGGTTGTTTATTTTAGTGTTGCATAACGCGTGTATCACATACCTATCATAATAATTGTCATTCCTAATATTTTATTCATTTCCTACCTTCATTTCATTCATGAGTTCATTCAATTCACCCATATTTTTATTTCATCATACCAATCATGCCCTTAGTGTTTTTTAACATATTTGGTTTCAATTGAGATAGTATTTTTACACATATTTGACTTCAATGAAATATTCTACTAAACACTTTTTTTTTTTTTTGAAGGTTTACAAGATCCATACATGATTGGTGAAAGCAGATTCTAAAATCCTCTAGATCTTCAAACCGAGACGAATCCAAAACGGCGTCGTTGTCCTCTCCAATCATGAGGAGGTGGAAAAACGAGTGAAACCTTTATCCGTCAAAGAAGCACAAATCTTCATTTTTCGATTTAAGACACCCCACACTAAGGTATCACCAAATAAAAAAAGTAAAGATAAAAACATGAAGACAAAAGACCACCAAGCACCAAGCACCAAGATTCATCAGACTACAGGGATATCCAAATCCTAAAGACCAAGCACCAAACACCAGGAGGGGAAAACAAGTCCTAACAGAAGAAAAAACAGGTCCCATGGAAGGGAGGGTAGCAGGTCGTAAATAAAGCAGAAAGGTCGGAGAAAACCGACACCAACTGAGGATAAACAAAACTAAAAAGCAAAAACTACAATACAGAAAAATAAAAACAGAAAAATAAATGGGATCATCGAATAACTCACCTGATCGGCCACCGTAGCGCCGCCAGGGAGGGTGTATCCATTGATCCCAACTAAAACTCTAAAAAGACCCCTAACCCCACTGGATGATCTTCAAAAGAAATATTAAGCGAGGCGGCGGCGAGGTGGTGCAGCAGTGCGGCCGACTGTGAACCTACTTTTATGTAGAATCTCTTATAGATCTATCAATTTTAAAGAACAGAGAGCGTGGATTGTGGAAGTGTTAAGAGAGACTGTAGTGGGGGAGAAGATGTTGGGAAAGAAGATGGTGGGCGGTGGTGACGGTTTTGGGGTTTTTAGAGGGGGAGAGGCTCCCGATTTTTCCTACTAAACACACTTAGCATTTAAATTATACAAAATTTTCACATTACTCATCTTTACTAAATTATTTTTCTTCAATTATTGCATTGACATGTTACATCATAACATGCCTTAAAAGATGGTTTGCTGTATCGAACATCATCGTTTAGTTGCCTGGCTGGGTTCTTAGTTATGATGCCTATTCAAAAAGCAAAAACACATGATAAATTTTATATTAAAAAAAAAAAAAAAAATGATAAATTGAAGGGTTAAATTAGTACATATCATGACAATTTACTTCAAATAGGAGAATGGGCCCAAAAATTAGTTGATTAAACATAGATGCATACTCGGATACTCCTATGGGATGGGGTATATACCCCTCCAACTTTGTTTAATACACTCCCCCTTCCTTTTTATTAATTCAAAATATATATGAAATACCAGTTTTACCCCCCTAACCCTCATTTTTTCTTATCTTCTCCCCATTCTTCCCTTTCTCTCCCATACGCGTCTTTCTTCCCATCCACCGCCGCCGCCCATCGTCGAGCGCCGGCGGCGTTCGCCGCCGCCCTCCTCCCTCGTTTCTCGTCTAGCGCAGCCCCTCACCGCCTCATTTTCTTCTCGTCGCCGTCGCCCTCATCATCTTCCCCAGTGCTTGCGCCGCCCAGCCCCTCACCGCCCCGCCGCTGACAAGTCCCCGCAACAGATCCGGCCCGCCGCCGTACGCAGCAAGACGCCCCCCACATCATCTTCTTTTTCTTTTTTTTTTCGTTTCTGCAACTAACCCCTCCCCAAATCCGCCGCCGCCGTTGAGTCCGCGCCGCCCACCCGCCGTGCCCCCTCCCCACCCTCTCGTTGGCCGCGCCGCCCACCCGCCGTGCCCCCTCCCCACCCTCTCGTTGGCCGCGCCGCCCACCCGCCGTGCCCCCTCCCCACCCTCTCGTTGGCCGCGCCGCCCATGCGTTTCTCCAGGGTTTTTTTTTCGATAACATTGAATCGACCAAAAATACTCTCATCGACAAATGGTTGTCGACGAGATTATTTTTGGTCGACTCAATATTAACGAAAATTGAATTTTTTTTAAAAATAAAATTGGTCGATAAACCAGAGTCGACCGTATTATTTTTGGTCGACAATCCATTGTCGACGGGAGAATTTTCGGTGGTTTGTCGAAAATAAGTTTTTGTTTTGTTTGAATTTCTAAGTTTTTGGTTTAGGGTTTGTTGTTGAGTTTTGTTAAGTTTTGTGGATTAGTGGAAGTTTATTTTTAAGTTTTGTTGTTGAATTTTTTTTTTTTTTTTGTGGATGTAAGAGAAGGTGGTTTACTGCCGGAGGTGATGGTGGTTGCCGGAGGAGCAGCGGCTGGGTTGCAAAATTAGGGTTAATGCATTAGGGTTAGGGTTTTAGAGGGGAGTGTATGTATCTAACATGATTTAGTAAAAGGGGTAAAATTGGTATTTTATATATATATTTTGAATTAATAAAAATTAGGGGGAGTGTATTAAACAAAGCTGGAGGGGTATATACCCCATCCCTACTCCTATATCTTCAAATGGCCTGGATCATGGGACTTAATTGTGTTAAGTGGCCTGGGGCCGCATAAATAATTTAAGGGCGCGGCTAAAGGCACCCAGCTTTCCTATGAGTACACCCACGCGATGAGTGCACACACAAAATGGATGACGACACCCACCTGAAAATCACAAAATTACCCTTTCTCAGTAAAAACCCTAAAATGATTCAAATTCTCAAATTCTCGTACACCCACCTCCCTTCCTCTCTCGTCTCCTCTTCCTTCGTCGTCGCCGCCCACGTCGCACCTCCCCCACAATGTCGCCGCCCACGTCGCACCTCCCCCACAGTGCCGCCCACGTCGCAGATCGCGTCGGCCGCCTCCCTCCTCAGCTGCACAATAGCGACGCCGACTGCACCCCTCTCTCCACTCTCCTCGTCGGCGGTTCGCGACGCCGACTGCATCCCCCCTCTCCGCTCTCCTCGCCGGCGGTTCGCGATGCCCTTCGCGACGCCGACTGCACCCCGTTCACGACGTCGACTCACCCCGATGCCCTTTGCGGCCGCACCCCTCCCCCTCTTCTCGCCAGCACCGTCATACAAAAGGTATGTTGGTTTGAGATTTTTTTTGTTACAGATCAAAAAAAAAAATTAGGGTTTTGAACATTTTAGGAAAATTAGAGTTTTTAGTAGTTCGGGAATTATTTTCGAACATATTGAGTTTGTTTTGAAAAAAATTTCGAACATATTGTGTTTGTTTTGGAAATTTTTTCGAACATATTGTGTTTGTTTTGGAAAAAATTTCGAACAACTTGAGTTTGTTTTGGAAAAAATTTCGAACAAGATGTTCGATTCTATTTTTCGGACAAATTTAAGTTGTTTTGAAAAAAATTTCGAACAAATTGAGTTTGTTTTGTTAAAATTTTCGAACATTTCAACTTTGTTTTGGTAAAATTTTCGAACATATTACGATTTTATTTTTGTTGTTGAAATTTTGAATTTTTTAGATTTTTGATGTTTTGGTTGGTGGTGATGGTGTGAAATTTTTTGGATCGGAATGATTCGGGTGATTCGAGTGTGAAATGATGAATCGGGTGTGAAATGGAATAGAAGATGGGTGTACTCATCCGACTTTTTTTTAAAAAAAGTACAGGAGGGTAAATACGTCATTTCGCAACACCATTGAGACAAAAAAAAATCTTGTGGGTGTACTCATAGGAAATTCGGGTGCCTTTAGCCGCGCCCATATATAATTTAAAAGTTCAGAACTTTGGGCTTTTAATTTTTCTTTACATGTCTTGAGGTCCAATCATTTTCTTCACTCTTATTGTGTTTTGCTCTAATAATACTCATTAAAAAAAAAAAGCAAACCACATAAGTATTTTTTTTTTTGAAAACACATAAGTATTTATTTCAAATCAAATACAACAATTCAATTTAATGTAAATAATGCAATGAAATCTTATAAATTATGCAAAATAAATACAAGAATTTTGAACAATTTTCATATAACTCAAAATTAATATTTTTGTAAAATTATAAATATTATGAGAACAAAGTTTATAAAGGATTTTTATGAAAAAATGTGAAATTTATTGTGGTACTGATCGAGGGAATATGTAAAATCAATTAACTAATTATTATCACATTGAAACGTATCAATGATACAAATAGAGGAGTAAAATTTATAAGCGAGTCGAAATTAAATATTTTTTATTTAATCCTTAAAACAAAATTGAGAGAAACAAAGTAAAGAATGATTGGACATGAACCTCATTTATAGAAGAAATTAGGCACCAAGACTCGTAAAAATGGTTCACATATATATAAATATCAGAATTATTAACATTAAGCCTTGTATATACAGTATCCCTAATCACTTTTTAATTCACTAATTGGTGTGGGTGAAATGATAACCACCCTCCCACACAAGAATTTTCACTTATTACCTAATTTAGCATCTGCAACAAGTTGGTGGAATTGACAAATAATGTAAATTATAAATGAAGGGGCCTCATTGATTTGTTAGTAATTAGATTAGAGGGATATTTTCAAATTTTGGCCTTAGAATTAGTATTGAATTCCAATTATTCCTACTCTTTACAAGTGATTCCCACATGGATAAGACCAGAAATAATAGGGTTGTACCTAGTTTTTTTCAAAGATTTTTTTTTTTTTTTTTTTTTTTTGTACTTTAATTATCATTTATTTACCCTATACATAGGAAGGCATCTCTTGGGGTCAAATAAAATTCTTTATCAACTTGGCAATATTTACTACTTGAAAGAAGTTGTTCTTAACTTATCTCTACCTAAGAATAAAAAGATTAGCCCCCTTTTTACAAATTACAGTCAGTGCTCAAGTAAAGATACGTGTTTAATTTAATTGAGGGGTTACGTTTAAAGTTAGAGTTTTTTTGTATGGACTGATCTCATAGAAATTGTTTGAACTTGAAACCTAGAGAGGAGCACATTTTAAGTTTCAAGTCTACACCACTAGACCAACGTCTCCTTGTGGTTACATCAGAGCCGGTCCTGAGATTTTGTAGGCCCGGGGTGAACAAGAAAAATGAGCCTCTTCTTCTAACATTTTAAGAGTAAATGAGTTTCTGTATAATTGTGATAGGTGCAGAAGAAAAATTACTTTTTATATAGGGTTTAAATAATATTTTACCACCCATTTTGCACCTAATAATAACTCGGAAAAAAATTAGTATTAGAATGTAAAAAGTGAGGTTTAAAAACATCTAAGGGTAAAAAAAACTCTTAAAATAAGTATGAAATGTGTACATATGGATCGTGCATGAAACATGCATATACATATCATACACAAAATTTGCACGAAATGTGCACGTACGGATCGTGCACAAAATGTGCACATGACATTTGTATTTTATTCACTATAAGAAAAAAAACATTTTGTCAAACATCTTTCATCACACTATAAAATGTGTCAAATCTTTTGTCAAACTCATTTATATATATATATATATATATATATATATATATATAAATAAATAAAAGTAGGCCCCCCAAAATATCAGGGCCCCAGGGCGGTCGCCCCTACCGCCCTACCTCAGGGCCACCCCTGGGTTACATAAGGAAAAATATAATTTCAATATTTCACTTTCACTTTCACACCTCTACATTAACGATAGACTTGAATCTATTTATATTACAAAGGCTTCAATTCGATCATAAATTGGTTTTCACTATAAAAAAAATTGCATTTTAATAATATAAATTATGTCATTATAGTTTTACTAGTTAAAAGTCTTCAATGTCAAAATTTTGAGAATTAATGATAAGACTCAAGTCATTAAAATGTCAATTTTTTTGTACTAGCGATTTTATAAATTTTGGTTTGTTGTGAAACTAATACTTTTATTCCTTTTTCATCGAGTGTACAAAATGGAGTGGCATACCACCCTTTTATAGAGAGCAAGAGAAGCTCCTAGAATTCTAACATAAAGATCATCATAAGTGATCATCATAAGTGCTTATACTAGAATCATCTAAAAGTATTTGAAAGGACATCCATTTTATATATTATTTTATAACACTCCCCCTTGGATGTCCGTCATTACACAAAGAATATGCCTCGTTAAAAACCTTACTAGGGAAAAACCCAGTGGGACAAAAACCTAGCAAGGGAAAAAGAGTACATATTACTTAGTGTATTCAATCTCCCCCTGATCCAAGCATCATGCGGAATCCTTTAATCGACGCATTCCGATACGCTTCACCAGCTTCTCAAATGTTGCAGTAGGTAGTGCCTTGGTAAATAAATCTGCTAAATTGTCACTTGAGCGGATTTGTTGCACATCGATCTCACCATTCTTTTGCAACTCATGAGTAAAGAAGAATTTTGGTGAAATATGTTTAGTTCTATCTCCTTTAATGTATCCTCCTTTTAGTTGAGCTATACAAGCTGCATTATCTTCATATAATAAAGTTGGAGGATTTTTATTGTCATGAGACAATCCACAATTCTTTCGAATATAATTAATCATTGACCTTAACCAAACACATTCCCGACTGGCCTCATGAATTGCTATAATTTCAGCATGATTTGAAGAAGTGGCAGCAAGTGACTGTTTTGTAGATCGCCATGAAATGGCTGTACCACCACATGTGAATACATATCCAGTTTGAGACCTTGCTTTATGTGGGTCAGATAAATACCCAACATCAGCATAACCAAGCAATTCAGGTCGAGATTTATTTGAATAAAATAGGCCAAGATCAATTGTTCCTTGGAGATAGCGAAAAATGTGTTTTATACCATTCCAATGTCGCCTTGTGGGAGATGAACTAAATCTTGCTAGTAAATTAACTGCAAATGATATATCTAGCCTTGTGCAGTTAGCAAGGTACATAAGTGCACCAATTGCACTGAGATATGGTACTTCAGGACCAAGTATCTCTTCATTTTCATCTCGCGGTCTGAAAGGGTCTTTATTAGGATCGAGTGACCGGACGACCATTGGGGTACTTAGTGGATGTGCCTTTTCCATATAAAACCTCTTTAAAACCTTTTGGGTGTAAGCAGTTTGGTGGACAAAAATTCCACCTTCGAGGTGTTCAATTTGCAAACCAAGGCAAAATTTTGTCTTTCCAAAATCCTTGATCTCAAATTCTTTCTTTAAATATGCAACTGCCTCTTCGAGCTCTTCAGGAGTCCCGATTAAATTGAGATCATCAACATACACTGCAATTATCACAAAACGTGATCCATTTTTCTTTATAAAAACGCATGGACATATTGGATCATTGGTATAACCTTCCTTGACTAGACATTCGGTAAGACGATTATACCACATACGTCCAGATTGTTTGAGCCCATACAAAGACCTTTGCAATTTAATAGAATAAATTTCTCTTGGATTTGATTTACATGCTTCAGGCATGTTTAATCCTTCAGGGACTTTCATGTAGATATTTTTTTCAAGATTACCGTATAAGTATGCAGTGACTACGTCCATTAGACGCATCTCAAGTTTTTCATGCACGGTAAAACTTACAAGATATCTAAATGTAATTGCATCCATCACAGGAGAGTATGTTTCATCATAATCAAATCCAGGTCTTTGTGAAAAACCTTGGGCTACCAATCGTGCTTTATATCTCACAACTTCATTTTTCTCATTTCTTTTTCGCACGAATACCCATTTGTATCCCACTGGCTTTACACCTTCAGGTGTTTGGACTCCAGGTCCAAATACTTTTCGTTTTGCCAGTGAATCCAACTCGGATTGAATTGCATCTTTCCATTTTGGCCAGTCATTTCTACGCCGACATTCATCAACCGATCTGGGTTCATGATCCTCAAATTCTTCCAAAAAATCAAGTGCTACATTATATGCAAAAACATTGTCAATGACTGTTTCTCTTCGGTTCCAACTTTTTCCCGTAGTGATATAATTTATTGAAGTTTCTACAACCTCATGCTCTTCAGGAGCAACATCTTCTGAGACAACTTCTTCAGGAAGCTGAATTTTCTCACTACGTGCGAGTTGTTCATCCTCATTTGACTCGTCGATCTTAATTATTCCTCTTTTCTTTCGAGGGTTTTTATCTTTGGAACCAAGAGGTCTACCACGCTTCAGGCGTGCTTTAGATTCATTAGCACTTGTTATTTGTCCTTCAGGGACATCAATCTTAACCGGAACATTTTCTGCAGGAATATGTGATTTAGTAACTCTTCTGGAGTCACTAAATGCATCCGGTAATTGATTTGCAATTTGTTGCAAATGTATGATCCTTTGAACTTCTAGTTCACATTCTTTTGTACGAGGATCAAGGAAATCTAATGCAATTTTCCAATTGATTTCTTTTTTCGGTTGATCCTTACCTCCCCCTAATGTCGGGAAATGAGATTCATCAAAATGACAATCTGCAAATCTAGCAGTAAATAAATCACCTGTTAATGGTTCAATATATTTAATTATAGAAGGTGATTCATACCCGACATATATTCCCAACCTTCGTTGGGGGCCCAATTTAGTTCGGTGAGGCGGTGCAATTGGAACATAAACCGCACACCCGAAAATTCTTAAATGGGAGATATTGGGCTCATAACCGAATGTTAATTGAAGGGGAGAAAGGTTATTATAACTTGTCGGCCGAATTCTCACAAGTGTTGCTGCATATAGTATAGCATGTCCCCAACCAGATAAAGGGAGTTTTGATTTCATTAACAATGGTCTAGCAATTAATTGCAATCGTTTGATAAATGATTCGGCTAGACCATTTTGTGTGTGAACATGAGCTACAGGATGTTCAACACTTATTCCAATCGACATGCAATAATCATAAAAAGCATGTGATGAATATTCACCAGCATTATCTAAACGAATTTTCTTTATTGGGTGATCTGGAAATTGTGCTCGCAACTTTATTATTTGGGCAAGTAATCTTGCGAATGCCAAGTTGCGAGAGGATAAGAGACATACATGTGACCATCTCGTTGATGCATCAACTAGCACCATAAAATATCGAAATGGTCCACATGGTGGATCTACAGGCCCACAAATATCACCATGAATTCGTTCTAGAAATGCAGGGGATTCAATCCCCACTTTAGTTGGTGAAGGTCTAACAATTAACTTCCCTTGAGAGCATGCAACACATGAGAATTCATTAGAATTTAACACCTTTTTATTTTCTAATGAATGGCCATGTGAATTTTCAATTATGCGCCTCAACATGGTGGAACCAGGATGTCCAAGGCGATCATGCCAAACCATAAAATCATTGGGAGTAATAGACTTCTGGTCTATTAGGTGATATGTTTCAGCTGTATTTATATTCGTGTAATATAGGCCAGAAGAGAGTGAATACAGCTTTTCTAACACACGTTTCTTTCCAGAAACAACTTGTGTAATCAATAGACATTCACTGTTTTTCTCATTTAGAGTCTCGATATGATACCCATTTTTGCGGATATCTTTAAAACTTAACAAATTTCTTTGAGACTTGGGAGACAGTAGTGCATTATTTATAACTAGTTTAGTTCCTTCAGGGAGAAATATTGTGGCTCTTCCGGAGCCATCAATCAAATTTGCACTACCACTTATAGTGTTAACATTTGTCTCCCCCTTTTGCAAATGAGAAAAATATTTTTCATTTTTAAGTATAGTGTGTGTAGTTGCACTATCAATTAGACAAATATCACCATCACTATTCATTCCCAAATGTTTGGCATCCATTGCTTCTTCATAAAGAAAATAAAACATAAATTAGAAATTAATATTAATAAAAGATGCAAAATATATAAATATTTTATTCATCATGAAATACTTATAGGGTATTCATCATATGCTTAGTTAACATCGTTAAAGAAATCGGCTACATCAAGATGGGTCATAACCACATCATCACCATCAAGAGCAATATTGTTATCAATAAAATTTGTCTCAACATTTTTTGCCTTATTTTTCAAAAAAGCTTGATAAAGCTCAACAAGATGATCCGCTGTTCGACACACGCGGGACCAATGACCTTCCATTCCACACCGGTAACAATGTTCCTCATATTTCTTCTTTTCTCCATTCTTTTCTCCATTGTCTCTCTTCTGGGAGACAACTTGTTTCTTGTCACGATCATGGTTGTTGTTATTATATGGAGTAAATCTACCATGACCGCGACCACGATTATTACCACGTCCTCGGCTACCACCACGTCCACGACCACGACCATGACCAGAATTTTGAGATTGAGTCGCATTCGCTTCAGGGAATGGACTAGAACCGGTGGGTCGGGACTCATGATTTTTCAACAATAATTCATTATTTTGTTCGGCTAAGAGAAGGCATGCAATTAGTTCAGAATATTTCTTAAAACCTTTTTCTCGATATTGTTGCTGCAGGAGCATATTCGAGACATGAAAAGTAGAGAATGTCTTCTCAAGCATATCATCATCAGTTATGGTTTCACCACATAACTTTAATTGTGAAGTAATTCTGAACATAGCCGAATTATATTCATTGACAGTTTTGAAATCTTGCAGACGTAGATGAAGCCAATCATACCGGGCTTTTGGAAGGACGACCCTTTTTCATCGAGTGTACAAAATGGAGTGGCATACCACCCTTTTATAAAGAGCAAGAGAAGCTCCTAGAATTCTAACATAAAGATCATCATAAGTGATCATCATAAGTGCTTATACTAGAATCATCTAAAAGTATTTGAAAGTACATCCATTTTACATATTATTTTATAACATGGTTCAATTTTCGTCCGAATTTTCAAACAAATTATTCAATTGGTTTTGGAAATTCCGGGTTTGCACATCTCTCTACATGTTTAGTGATACACTTTTACGGAAAAACTTAAAAATTAAGCGAACTTTAATTAAAAGGAAAGATTTGCAAGAAAGAGAAATGAAATTATATATAAGTAGTTAATTATAAAGAGATTAATATTGAACTATATATCCCTTTAAGGTCATGTTTGTTGTAGGGGCTGCAGATTTGGAACAATCGTTTGATTTGATCCCAAATTCTAATATTCAATTGGCTCTTCAACCATACAACTTTTTCCTTTCTAAACAACCAGATAGGGTGGAATTTATGCTTGTTAGTTTAATTTGACAAAAATAAAAAACCGCACTTACCGCCCAGTTATAACTCATAATTTGATTCAGCAACAACATCATGATTATAACATAACAGTTCAACGCAAACAAAATCAAATCGTTTTCCCATTAAAAAAATGGGCTTTAAGCTTGGTAAAGTACTACTTCCTCCGTCTCACAGGGAAAGCTCCCCATGAGTTCCGGGCACGGAGGTTAAGAAATACTAATATAATAAGTAGTTGTATTAGAGGTGATGTGATTGAGAGAGGGAAAAATATAATGAAATGTGAAAGAAAATAGTTATAAAAAAAAATGAATGAATAACTTTAATTGAACAAATAAAAAAGGAAAGTTGAATAGCACTGGACGGAGGGAGTACTAATTTTTTATTTTTTTGTTAAAGACCTAAAGAAAGTATAAAAGAAAAGGTCAGTACAAGTGGTACTCGAATCCTTTACATTACATTTGTTCAAATATAAGTTTGATGTGATGCATGCAATATTGATTGGAACAATTGTCAATACATGCAATATGAAAACAAGAAGAAAAAAATGGAGTTTATTAGGAAAATAATATAAAAAATTAATTTCACGACATTCTACAATTCCAGACTTTTAGACGAAACAATATATATATATTTTTTCTGAACTGTAAACTTAATGTTGCAAATGTTGAAGTTTATTTATTTAGTGGTGAAACAAAAGCTAATAATGCATAGTGGAATGGAAAGCGAAATTCGGTGGGCGAAGAGAAGGCAGGGAAGAGATTTAAAAAAGTGCTTCCATGAAAGATCCCATGCCCAAGTTTAGATGGTTATCCTTCAATTTACATGAGAAACTCAGAAAAGTACTACTCCAGTATCTTTTTAAAGCCTGGAGAACCTATACGGCTATACTGCCAAGTCTTTTTCCTAGTACCCCCTCTCCTCTCTCTCTCATCTTAAATATAGGAACTAATTTAAAGTATGTAGTGTGTTTTTAAGGAATTATAAATATGTAAATTTAATTTCACACCACTCTACTCTACAAATTCTATTTTTTAATAATACTATTCTTTTATTGTAGTAGAGACTTAACTAGGTTGTTCACTTGGCAAGTCTAAGTTCTCTCTATAATATAACATTCATATTAAATTATTTACTTGATTACTCTTTTAGGATAGAGTTGAGAAATCTAGTTCAGAGCAAGACGATTGTTAAAAAATATTTAAATTTTTAACTGAAATAAAATTATATTTGTACAACGAGGGAGTGCGCGCCTTGATGATGGAGTATTTGATTTTTTTTTTCGTGTGAGTGGATTGATTTGGAATTTTTTTCCCATTTGGTTAGAGGTTGCACACTTTCTGTTTTGTTGGTTTCGAGTTCAAGTGTATGCGGTATACGCATTTGTATACATTGTATAATGTAATACTATGATCGTTAAATTGACATTCAATTTTAGTTACAAACAATTCTAAAGTACGGATTCACAAACAATTCTAAAGTACGGACACTGTGATTTTGAGTGATTGGAGTATTGTGGAATAAAAAAAGTCTTAAAAGATACTCTTTCTTCCCATTAATTGCCTAAATTAAAAGTCTTGCTATAAGTTTTCTATTTTTTAAAATTTGAAAATTCACTATCGTTCACTACATTTATTCCATCTTATATATTTATGTCCTTTTTTTTTCTAACTTTCTACTTTACGTTTTTTTCTTCACATCTCTCTTTACCATAAATACATATTTTATACACTATCACAAAAAGGTTAAAAAAAAAAAACTTATGGATAGATGGATGGATTATTTTGTAGTAGCCATATTTTATGGCATACTCATAGACGGAGCCACACTGGGCCCAGAGGGGTTCAGTGGCCCCCCACTATTTTTTATTTTATTTTATTATATATATATAATAAAATTTTTATTTTTAAAATAAGAATATATATTTATATATGAATAAAATTATTGACAATTTGAGTAAATAAATGATGATTTTGAAACTGTTTGCATACACTTTATTTCTTAATACTCCGTTTTTTTTAATAGAGTCAATAATATAGATTAATAGTATATTTGAAATTATTGTCTATATTTTTGCTAAGATTCACAAGAATGTCTTTAAAATTGAACAATATTTTAGTATTGAATTTAAAAGAAAAATAGTTTAGTGTTTTAAATTTTTTGTACATTTATATTTAAAATTATTATATTGTATAACTATAGAATATTGGAATACATTAATGTATTATATTTTATTATATTGGATATTAATATTTTAAAATTTTTTATATTACTCGACTTCATTTTGAGTGCGGACTATTAAAACATCTTACAAAATACAATGAAAGTAAACTTGATGATTTGATTTGATTTGATTTAATGGAATGAAATGTATTTACAATTTTATTATAACAAATTTCGATAAGTATAATAAATATATTTTTTTATCTTTATAATAATGAAAATCGGGCCCCCCTACCGAAAATTCCTGGCTCCGTCACTGGGCATACTGTTTATTAAAGTTTTGATGAAGAAACAATATACATCGATCAGGACACTTCGAAGGACATAAATAAACTTAGAACATTTTCTAATATGTATTTACTTAAATTGGAACTCACTTTATTCATACACAAGTATTTTGTTTATAAGTGAATCATGCAATACACGCAACTCATTTATTTTCTACTTCATCTATTCTACAATTATTTGAACTATTTTCTTATTCTTTCATTCCACAATTATTTGTACATCTAAAAAATGAAACTTTTTAATAAACTCCACCCTCACAATTTTCATATATTTATACAAAGTGTCATTATTTTTACTCTCAATTCAATCATTCACTTTACTTTATATGCAATTGATTTTTAAGTAATTTAAATATATTATTAATTGTTCAATTGAATTTTTAATCCATCAAATTATAAACAAGTTAAAATTGTGACTCAATTACATCAATTGTACCATGCAAATGAGTGTGACTATTTATTTAATTATTGTTCAATTCAATTTTATTATTCTCATTCCCTCTCTGAAAATAATATTATTCACACTATTTTAATTTTTTATCTTCAATCTCAAACCATCACTTATTTACTCAAATTGTCATTATCTTTATTCATAAACATTAACTTTAATTATAAGTAGATCCCATCATACTTAATCATACCCTCAACATGCATATTTTATCATAAATTAATCAATATTTATTAAAATTTGTGTCCGAATAAATTGACATAATGAATTTGGACAAAAATCGAATTTTTTTTTAATAAAATTTCTTGTGTGAGCCAAATATATTTTAAGTATATTTTTTTACTCTCTTATCTATTAATTTACTAATTTTTACTCATATATTTTCTTTTTTGAACTATTAGCTCCATGAATTTTGACTTTTCACGGTGTTTTATCATAACGTATCTTGTATTTTAATTTAATTTCACCTCTATGTTTGTATATCCCCTTAGTCGGATTTGCACTCCTTTTCGAATAGTCAAAACTTTAGTTATCATTGATGTATACACTAACGAAATTTTTTTTAAATATTAAATAATACTTTAAAATATTACTTATCGTACCCCCAAGTTTAAATTTTTGGGTCCGCCACTGTTTGTGTGTCCATAAAGTGGTGCAAACAGTTCTGAGACGGAAAAAGTACTATATAAGTAATCAATATTTTTTACAACCGGTGAAAATGAATCATTCAATTCATACAAAATTTGGATGAGGGTAGTAATGCAGAAATGCAACCACTCTCTGCTCCATGAATTGAGAGGATTCCAAAATAAAAGTGAGTGCATGCAATATTCTTTCTTCGGAGTATCCTTGATCCACGCCACCTGAAAGTGCAACATGAACAAACACGCCGTACAATTATTGCAACACCCATGTTTCATCAACTAAAGTTCTATAGTAAAACTACGTCCCTCTCATCTAAAAGTCCGAATTTATAGTGAGGTTGAGAATTAATTATTGTATATTTAATTCCTAACACTCCCCCTCACTCGTGGGCCGAACTAACACCTCTTACCCTTTTTTGGGGAGGAGGCCCATGGAATGGACAATTTAAATGGGTGGAGTGCTTCACTTAATCGAACCCAGGTCGTTTGTCTGGTTTGCTCTGATACCATAAAAGAATTTCGTCTCATTTAAAAGTCCAAACTTATAGTGAGATTGAGAATTAATTCTTGTATATTTAATTCCTAACAACATCCATGAAAATGATTTATTATTTAAAGTGACATTTAAGGGGTGTTGCAACTTGCATGTGTGTAATATAATAATTTAAAACTACAGATCAACTTAAAATTATTTTTTATTTTTTAAAATAAATTACAACTTTAAGTTTAATCAAATTCATATATTTTGCCCGTCAAAAAAAAAAAAATCATATATTTTGTGATAGCCGGACGGCCCCGACTTTAGATGGTCAATTTTTTCTCAAACATTGCCTACTTTTAATTTTCTTACAAAAACAAATTACATGAATCACCTCTAAGTACTGGTAGTTTTTCACCTTTCTAAATTAATTATGACATATATATTTATCACTCACGACTCCATTAAATAGAGAGATTATTCTTTTTAACCGTGTTCTACAAGTACAAGATTATTATTATCATTTAAGAAATCTAGTCTAGATATCATGAGTTTATATATAAATATGAAATTTTCTACTATATAATTAATAATTGAAAAAAAGAAGAAGATAAAAGATACATTTAACATGGTTGATGATCGTGAATTCGTGATCATATATATGTACCCGTAATTATCCTTAAATAAATTCAATCACACCCTAAAATAAAAATGTTTGGCTGTGCATGGTGGCTGCTGCCATGTTTTATCCAAAAAAAAAAAAAAAAGAACCCAAATGACATAATTATATATATGCAGTTAATTGAGACAAAGAAAACATTAAATCACATGTGTGAACTCTGGAGAGAACACATGCTAAATTAAAATTTAGAAGAAGAAGCTTCATTTCAAATTAAGCTTCTCAAGAAAATCTTAGCAAACGTAGTAAAGTGAAAGCAGATCGAAAAGAAACACAACATGATAGATTACTAAATCTTCATCTTATTCATTCGGCTATATATATATATATATATATTTTTGCAATTTACCAGCGGAACTAAGAGTTGCAGCATTTTTTGAAAGAAATTATTACAATCAAATTACAAATATATATACTAATTAATGTACGTACGTCCATCCAATTAAGGAAGCCCTGCTGCAGCTAGTTAGCTACATCGAGTTTCTCCCATCGATTAGTTGTGTACGAGATATAAGCGGAAGCCTTCTTATCGATCCCAGGCTCGGCCACCCAACGGCCTCTGTCTTCGTCACTTGGGTACACTTTGTAAGCCTTCACATACTCATCCCTCGTCTCTTCTTCCCTTCGGGGCCGTGATGAGTTTTTTCCTTTGAACAAACTGAACAAAGAGAATGACGATGATTTTTTCTTGTTTCCTCCTCCCATTTCTAATTAGTTTGGATGTAATATAGTATTTTCTTGCTTGTTTTGGAATTGAAATGAAGAAATTGTGTGGAATTTATAGTTGGATTTTGTTGGGATCCAACGGTGAGGAATCAAAAGAATTAATCAAGGGCCATCGATTGATTGATGGCTGTGATTGCGTGAAATGAAATTACATACTGATACTGTTGGTTGGTTAGTAAAAACTAAGGCACAAAGAACTTGTGTTAAGGACCATTGATTCCATTATTTGACTAGAACATGCTTACTGAGGACGTTTTCATTGCCTTTTCTTGTTTGTCTATTTTTTCTTTTCTTCGGACAGTACTCTAGCACTAGCACAATTAATATTTGCCATCCCTTATTAAAAAAAAAAAAAAAATCTAAATAAACCGTATTCATAGATTAGTAGCTAGGCATGATAAATAATATTGTATTATTATTATTATTATTAATTACTATGTTAAACAATATTACTATGCATGCAAGTTAGTATTACTCTTAAGTTAGTTTTACATTATTTTTTAAACACAATATTATATAGATTAACAGGGAGTAATATTATTTAGGGAAACAAATAATTAAAATTATATTGTGCACATAAAATCGTTATTGACTCACTGGTAATGTCGACTTAGCTCTGATTTTTTTAGCATTATGACTGGCAAAGTATACACGGGCTAGATATTAACATATCATTATTTGTCTACTTATTTGTATATACTATTTACATAAAAAAAAAAAGATACAACAATTTCTCCAATTATTCTACAGATAAAACGACGTTAAAAATAAAAAAAAATATTGAATTATGAATCAATTGCAAAACACATCCATAATTTCTCGAGTACGAGTTCTTTATAAATTCAACAATATTCATCTAAAAAACCGTCCAAATTAATCCACCCTTGATTTAATGTTTTAAAAATTCAAGTTCACACAAGATCTGTATCCAATTTTTTTTTTTTAAATAAATTAAAACCATGTTGTGATAAATTTCTTTTTTTATCTATTTTAAACATGAAAATTTTGCATGCAACCTTCAAGAAGGAAAGATCCTAAAATAAATAATCATGCATGTAATTGTTAGGTAAATTACGTGAAGCATTTTCCTAAATTCAGGCATCTTTTACTTTAAAGTCACTGGTTGATAATTGATAGAAGGCAATGCCAGGTGAATTGGGCAATAATTAACCTAATGTAAATATAAAAATGCAGCAGTAATTAAATAATTAATGTTACTAATTGGGTAAGTATATCTAACTTCGCAACTTTTTCGTTGTTCTCATAATTCATAAATCTAGAGTCTCCAAGCAAAGTCCTTCTATTTCTACACTCCAAACATAGAATTTGAATTTTATTGTTGTGTGCATGCCTTTAATTAACATCTATATATATTCCGTTCACTATTCATTGTATGACCCCAATAATTAATATCTGATCTGTGTGTGTGTTTTTATTTCTCAATATAATTGTCTGGAAAATATATGGTTTAATTTAATCTTACTCAAAAGACAAATAAGGAAGTGTGAGTAAATAAGTTTTTTTTATTAATCTTAATTTGGTGCAAAATATTAATGTGGCATGGTACAATCAGATGCAAACTTTTTTTTTTTTGTATTAATATTATGAGCAAAACGGTGTGCGTTTAAATTTTTTGGTACGTGTACATTTACAATTCTTAGTGTGTATTTCGATATCGTAGTATTCATTTACGGTTCGTAGTGTACTAACTAACTATACATTTGAGTATGTAAAAAAAATAAAAAATTAATAGATTAATGCAAATCATGATTCCAGACTTTACATAAAAAAGTAACTCCCTCAATAATATGTGGTCAAGTTTTGAAAAATGGCATAAAAAATATCGACTTCACGAGACAACTAAAAAAAAGAACTGTGAGAATTAGGGTTTGGTGAGAGAGATAACTTTGTATATATACTAAGATTTACAGTAATAACTAATTACATAAAAGTAGGCAAGAAATATGCACAATAAACCCTATATACAAGGAAAGGAGATAATTATGAAATTGTATGGAATTATTCCTTAATATCCCCCGTCAAGCTTTGCGTGGGATGCGGAGAGACACAAAGCTTGGAACGCAAGAATTCGAACGCCGGGCGAGGAAAACTCTTTGTGAACATGTCCGCGAGCTGGAGATGAGAAGGCACAAAGTCGGTTAGTAATTTTCCAGAAGTGACCATTTCCCGGACAAAGTGACAATCAATGTCCATGTGTTTCGCCCGTTTGTGAGCGATCGGATTTTGGCTGAGGAAAAGAGCACTTCGATTGTCAGTCAGAAGGACCGGGCGAGCAGGTGGGAGCTGACCAAGTTCTCGCAGAAGGTTCGTCAACCAGATGATGTCGGCAGCAGTGTTCGCCATCGCCCTGTATTCAGACTCACAGCTCGAGCGAGCAACTGTTGGTTGCTTCTTGGAACTCCAAGAGACAAGGTTGCCTCCCAAGAAGATAGAATAACCATAAGTTGAGCGACGAGTTTCAAGACACCGGGCCCAATCGGCATCCGAATAGCTTATAATTGATCGATCAGGTCGGCGAGCAAAAGATAGGCCATAGTGAAGTGTCCCTTTGACATAGCGAATAATTCTCTTGACTGCAGAGAAGTGATCGACAGTGGGCGACTGAAGAAATTGACTGACATGATTTACCGCGAAGGAGAGGTCTAGTCGAGTGATCGTTAGGTACTGAAGCGCACCGACAAGCGAGCGGTAGAGTGTGGGATCGGAAAAAGAGGCACCCGTACTCGTAAGAGATTCGCCGGCGACCAGTGGTGTAGCAATTGGGCGAGAGTCGACCAGAGATGCTCGGTTGAGGATGTCGCGAGCATACTTAGACTGACCAATGAAAAGACCATTCTGAGTGTAGGAGATCTCAAGACCCAAAAAATAGTTTAAGCGACCTAAGTCCTTCAGGGCGAACTCCCTGTGGGCCTGCGAGATGAAGCGAGCGAGGAGGGGAGGATCATTGCCAGTAAGGATGATGTCGTCCACATAGAGGAGCAAGTAGATGACTGACTTGCCCTGTCGGAGGTAAAAGAGCGAGGAGTCGGATTTGCAAGCAGAGAAACCAAGGCCGAACAGGAAAGTACTGAACCGCTGAAACCAGGCCAATGGTGCTTGGCGAAGACCATACAGCGCCTTCGTGAGACGACATACATGATCCGGGAAGCGAGCATCAACATAGCCAGGGGATTGGGCCATGAAGACGGGCTTATCCAGGACGCCATTGAGAAATGAATTTTTGACGTCGAGCTGATGAAGAGGCCAGGCCGACTGAACGGCAATGGCGAGGATGATTCGAACAGTCGCAGCCTTAACCACTGGACTGAAGGTGTGGGAGAAGTCATCGCCAGGAATCTGAGTGAAGCCCTGGGCGACCAGTCGAGCTTTATGTCTTTCAACAGAGCCATCGGAGTGATATTTAGTCCGAAACACCCATTTGGACCCAACAATATTTACGCCCGAAGGGCGAGGAACCAGTTCCCAAGTGTGATTATTGCGAAGAGCATCGATTTCTTCCTGCATGGCTGCCAGCCAGAGAGGAGACTTGGCAGCTGACTTGAATCCTCGTGGTTCAGATGAGAGAGCCAAGGTAGAGATAAGTGCCGAGGAGGTCGAGCTGAGTGGGTATTTGGGCTTAAAGATTCCTGCCTTACCCCTAGTGACCATTGGATGTGAGGACGTTGGTGGGGGCAAAGCGCGAGCAGGTGGTGGTGGTTGGGCGACCACCGGTGCGACATCAGAACCTGGGTCAGAAGAGCAGAGCGAGCAAGGAGTGGGAGTGTCTGGAGGAGAGTGGTCGGCAGATGAAGGCGAGCAGTCAGGCTCCAGAAATATAGAAACATCCAATAGTGTCACAGGAGAGGAGCGAGGAGATGCCGAAAAGGGAAAGCAGTGCTCGTCAAATTTGACATGACGAGTGACGAACACTCTTCCTGAGTCTAGGTCAAGACATCGAAAGCCCTTGTAAGAACTGCTGTAGCCCACAAAAACGCAAGGACGACTACGAGGTGCCAGTTTGTGCGAGGCATAATCTCGGAGAAAGGGATATGCCCGACAGCCAAAGGGCTTGAAGTTCTCGTATTTAGGTGATTCAGAGAAGATGACCTGAAACGGAGAGGTTCCTTTCAAGATGGTAGATGGCAGACGATTTATGACATATACAGCTGTGGCAAAAGCATCAAACCAAAAACGAGCAGGAAGATTTGCATGAAACATCATAGAGAGCCCCGTCTCGGTGATGTGTCGGTGTTTTCGCTCGGCCCTGCCATTTTGCTCGGGAGTGTACGGACATGATAGTTTATGGTGAATCCCATGTGCTCGCAGAAAATTGGAGACCTTGTTATTGACAAATTCCGTTCCTCCATCACTTTAGAACACTTTCATGGTAGTCGAGAACTGGTTGCAGACAAAGGAGTGAAATGTCTCCAAGATGGTAGGGAATTCACTCTTAGCTCGCATAGGATATATCCAAGAGAAGCGGGAAAAGTCATCAACAAACACGACATAATATCTATAGCCATCTGTGGACAGAAAGGGAGCAGGGCCCCATAAATCACAATGCACCAATTGTAAAACAGATAAAGCTCGCTTTTCATTTATTTGAAAGGATAGACGTTTGCTCTTAGCTAACTGACATGAAGAACAAACTCCAGGATTTGGTAATATAGATGTAACTGAAATAGCTCCTAACTTTTGTAAAAGTTTCAAAACATCAAACGGGACATGCCCCAATCTCAAATGCCATAAATCATAGGATGCCTTAGACACAGCTGATCGAACATTTGCAACGAAAGCTGGAAGAGACGACTCCAGCACATAAAGGCCTTGCTCACATCTACCCCGAGCGACCACCTCCCTGGTGTTCCGCTTCTGAATTGTAAACGTCTTGTCAGAAAATATAACATCAACAGATAAATCAGAAGTTAATTTGCTGATAGACAATAGGTTCTTTGTAATGTTAGGCACAACTAACACATCACGAAGTTGCACTGTACTGGAAATAGAACGAGAACCAACATGGGAGATAGGTAGTGCAGAACCGTTACCAACTATGACCGAACCATTACCAGAATACGGCGAGCAGGTGTCCAAGTCGGTCGGGCTAGCAGTCATGTGTGCCGAAGCCCCGGAGTCAATGTACCAGTCGGAGGCAGAGGGTTGATTGAGCGAACAGGCAGAGTGAAAGGCTTGTGCCAGGTTCGCATTTGAGTGATCGGGCGGACGAGCATACGATGGGGCAGATGAGTGCTCGTGTGGACGAGCATAGCGACCAGGACACTTGTCGGCATAGTGGTCGCCCCGACAGATCTGACAGCGAGGAGTGAAGTGTCGACGGTCACCTCGGCCAGAGGCATGACGACCACCCCGAAACGAGGACGAACTGCCTGTTCGATATGGGGCCTGGCCGCGAGTGTGCGACGAGGAGGCAGAGGTCGGGCGAGGTCGATTATGAGCAATAAAGGCAGCCTGAGGAGGAGCAGCATCGGGGGGTTTGTTCATGATCTCGAAGGCTGTGGCCTGATGCACGAGATCCCGAAAAGAGGGAACAGGAGTCATTGACATGCGGGTGTCGGCGAAACCCCCAAAGTGAGCCCCTAGGCCGCGGAGAAACCAATGAGATTTGTCCGAGTCATCGACGGGTTTGCCGATGGCGGCCAGTTGGTCGCACAGGAGCTTGAATTTGCGGCCGTAATCAGGAGATCAGTTGGGAACAGGCATATCGTTGCGTTTGAGGAGAAGAAGTTCCTCGCGGAGTTGTGTGGTGCGAGATTGGGACGAATGACTGAAAGCGGCCTCAAGAGCCTGCCAGGCTTGCCGAGAGGTGTCCCAGTCGATTACTTCGGACAGTGACTCCTCGGTGAGAGAGGAGAGGAGAAGGCCAAGGACTTTTTGATCCTTAGAGCGCCAGACGGTGTAGGCCGGATTCGCGACGTTGTCGACGGTTTTGGGGGGGGCGACAGTGGTGCCGTCGACAAAGCCGAACAGATCGGCACAGACTAGCATCGGAAGAACCTGTTTATTCCAGAGAAGGAAATTGGTGGAGGTCAGTTTGACTGTGACCATGTGTATTAAGACGTTCATGGGGATTGAGGAATCGGCCATTGTAGGGCAAATCGAGGGGAAGAGCTCGATATGAGAAGGGAAGAATGAGCCGTGAGGGCGGAGGGAGAGAGAGATGTTTAGGATCGAGAGAAGGCTGATACCATGTGAGAATTAGGGTTTGATCACCGTAACTTTGGTGAGAGAGATAACTTTGTATATATACTAAGATTTACAGTAATAACTAATTACATAAAAGTAGGCAAGAAATATGCACAATAAACTCTATATACAAGTAAAGGAGATAATTATGAAATTGTATGGAATTATTCCTTAATAAGAACGCTCTCAACATAGGAGATAAAACAAATACTCTCAACTCATAATGAATCGAAAATTACTGTACAATTTTATCAATTTGAACCCTTTATAATGGATCGAAAATTACAAATTAAAATTAGAGTACCCGCACATGTCACATTTTATTGTCGAATTTCACTAGTATAATTTGCTTCTTTAAGTTACAAAAAAAAATAGACAAATACTTAATTAACAATATTCTAAAAAACCAAAACCCCCCTTAATTGTCTATGAAAAGGGTCAAAATAAGCTTTTAGGACTTTTTTTTGTGAATGTTTGAATCGCATGGGCTTCTCACTTTGTGTTTTTTTAGAATAATTATACAAATGAAGAAAAACATTAAAGCTTGAATTTTGTGTGAGCTTCCAACATTGCTTGCAAGCTGTCTGCCTTTTGGGATTCTTAAGAAATCCTCCATCTAAATAAGAGCTTGTGTATTAGTCCAAGTTAATTGTACTCAAAACTATGGAAATTGACTCATATTCTCCATTAGCTTTAAGCATATTAACTTGTTTTGTTAATTAAATATATAGATATATATATAGTTATGTTCTTGGCTATCTTCCCATCATTACTTTAATATTATTCACTATTCCACTCATTATTGTATTTATCAAAGTATTTAGGTTCATCAGAATACTCGATTTTCAAACTCCATATTGGTTCTTGCTTCTTGATTATTTGGCCAAAAAAAAAACTTGTTAAATTAATTTTGGAAAATTAGACAGAGACATGCTATTTCAACTAGTTTTGGAGTAAAGATCGAAAAGATGTTAACTACACTAGTACTTAAAGGGACCAATTGTATTAATTTGCTCTAATTGTGCTTCTCATATACCCTCTCCATTCATAAATAAATGATTTTTTAATATTATATATTTGTATACAATTAAATGAAATTTTAACATTATTTACATTATTTTTTTCAATTTTATTTTAGAATATACTCAAAATTTATAATTTACATTTGTTAATTTTCTATGGAATTCAAAAAATATGGAATGTGGGAAAGATATATATATATATATTTTTATAAAATCGTGGGATGTGGTAAGAGAATTATTCATTAATTAAGGCCAAATTTGTCGATACATATATTTTTTAATTTTAAAAAATCATTTATTTATGAATAAATGGTGTATACGGATTACGGGAGTATGTATTATGTATATATATATTTGGGGGAAAAGAGAGACATTCCAGTGGTGGGTTAAGTGAGATTTACTTCCAAATCATTTATTTGAGTTTTTAGTCAAACAAGTTAAATAAATTTGATTGTGAATTACAAAATCATCCCCTAAATAATGAAATACTATAATTCCCCAATATTTTAACACAATTGTTACACTAAAAGGCTGATCTAATCCACAATATTAATTTACAAAATACGAAACTTGTGTGTCAAAGGTCATTCTTTGGGGACCAAATACCTATATGTACATAAAGCTCCCACTAGAAATAAGGAGGAGAATCGAACTAAAGATTAAAGTTTTAGATTTTTAGATTAGTTAAATCACATGTGAATAGAACATTTGATATGAATGTTAGGACCACGACAAACATAGATTTTGATGATAATAGGACCAAGATACAAAGATATCAACAATAATAATATTTAATAAACGAGGATTAGGTGAGTTAGGCTAGCTTGACTCTCCAAATTATTGAACCCTTTCAATTTAACTAGTTTTTTTTTAATGATTTCTACGTTAGGTGGTAATTATTGGACCTATATTAGTAAATACACTCTTATTCTTATTTATTGTATAGGCCCATCTTAGTTTCCTATGGGCTCTCTTATAAAGCCCATTAGGGTTAGGTTAGACCTAACTATCTCTTGTATAAATACCCATTGTAAATCACTTTTAGAATCTAATCAAGAAATCATATTTCCAATATTCTCCATTTCTCTATATGGTATCATCGAGTCATTTGGCTCACGCCTGATCCAAACCCTAGCCGCCGCCGCCGCCGCTACAACAACCCTAGCAGCCGCCGCCGCCGCTCCGATCCAGCCGCCGCTGCCTTCATCTTTCTGACTTGCCACAGCCGCCCTAAAACCCAGCTGCCGCTGCTCAGCTCCCTGAAGCGCCGCCGCCGCCACTGTTCATCCCAAACAACAAACTCTCTCTCCGCTGCTCTACTTCATACAATGGCCAATCCATCTACGATGTCCTCTCTCGTCACTTTTAAGGGACTTGCGCAAATGTCTCTAAAACTCACCTCCACCAACTATGGAGCCTGGTCCTTTCAACTGCGCCTTCTTCTCACAGGTCACAATCTCCTTGGCTATGTCCTAGGTACACATCCGTGTCCACCTTCCACACTTCCAGCTGCCGACAGTGCTGCATCCACCACCGCCATCTCCAATCCTGCACACGAACTATGGGTGTGTCAGGACAATCTCATTCTCGCAACCTTGGTTGGCTCTATGTCCCCGGAACTAATACCCTTTGTTGCATCGACAAAAACCTCATGCGAAGCCTGGAAAATGCTTGAGAGCATGTATGGAAAGCCCTCGCGAGGTCGCATTCTTGCCCTCAAAACCAAGTTTCGCTCTCTGTCCAAAGGTGCTCGCCCGGTCTCCGACTTCCTCATGGAAGTTCGCTCTGTGGTCGACGAGCTTGCTCTCCTCGGCATTTCCTCTGATGCCGAGGACGTCACTCTCCAAGTCCTCACTGGCCTTGACGAATCTTACAATGACATAGCTAATGCCATCCAAGCTCGCGAACAGCCCATCACCTTTGCTGAGCTCTGCGACAAGCTCCTCAGTGCCGAGGTTCAAATTGCCTCGCGACCATCCTCAGCCGTAATGCCTGCATTTGCACTTACTGCTGGTAAACATCATCATCGCTCCTCGCGACCAGACACGAGGGCTAAAACTGTTGACACTCGTCCTCGCCAATCCTCGCAAAGACCCTATCTTGGCACATGCCAATACTGTCGAGCACCGGGCCACACTGCTCGCACCTGCCCTGAAATTCCTTCTTCACCCTTGCCTCCTGCTTCCTCTACGGGTCCTCGCCGCCCACATGGGCAGTACACACCACCTTCCCGTCTAAATCGGACAGCTGCTCGTCCGGCCTACTCGGCTCACTCAGCCTCCTCGGCACATCCTGCCGAGCACTGGATTCTTGACTCAGGTGCTTCGCATCACATCACCAACGACCTCGCCAACCTCTCCCTTCACTCGCCCTTTGTTGGGTCTGACAATGTAGAAATTGGTGATGGTAAAGGTTTACGCATATCTCACACTGGCTCTATGCGCTTTCCTCAACTTGAGTCTCTCCATTTTTCGAATGTCTTGGTCGTCCCACACATCTCGAAAAACTTGATTTCAGTCTCCAGTCTCTGTCGTGATAATAATGTTAACATTGTTTTTGATCGCTCTTCCTTTCAGGTACGGGATGGTCACTCGGGGAGCATTCTCCTCGTTGGGAGTCGTATCAATAACTTATATGTCTGGCCGGCACAAATGTCCATCATCCCTCCACAAGCCTTCACCACTCAACACCTCACAACGACCACCTGGCATGCTCGCCTTGGCCACCCATCAACAAAAATACTTGCTCACACTCTCTCTACACTTAGCCTATCCAGTGCACCTTCCAAACACTTCAACTGTAACTCGTGCTCATGTATCAAGAGTCACAAACTACCATTTTATGATTCAAGCATTATATCTACTAAACCACTTGATGTTATCTTCTCTGATGTTTGGTCGTCGCCTATCTTATCTCCTGATAATCTAAAATACTATGTGCTATTTGTTGATCATTTTAGCAAATACATATGGGTGTACCCCCTAAAAAGGAAATCGGATGTTCTTTCAACATTTACCACATTCAAAGCACTTGTTGAAAACAACTTTCAAAACACGATCAAAACCTTTTACTCTGACAATGGGGGAGAGTTCATTGCTCTTCGCCCCTTTCTTCAATCTCATGGCATCGCACACCTCACCACCCCGCCTCACACTCCCGAACATAATGGCTTATCCGAACGTCGCCATCGACATGTGGTCGACACAGCTCTTGCCCTTCTTCACCATGCTTCCATGCCCCTTATCTATTGGCCCTATGCTGTCTGCTCGGCAGCCTACATCATAAATCGTCTTCCTAAGGTTAATCTCAACATGTTATCCTCCTATGAAAAGCTCACTGCTCGCCCACCTAATCTAGCCAAACTCCGCATATTTGGCTGTCTCTGCTATCCTTTACTTCGCCCTTACACAACTCACAAACTTGATCCCCGCTCCACTCCATGTATCTTTATTGGATACTCGCCCACGCAAAGCGCCTATCTATGCCTTGATCGCTCCTCAAACAGAATCTACACCTCGCGGCATGTTCAATTCGTTGAGCATACGTTCCCCTTTTCCAGCCCCCCTCCTAATCCATCTCCCTTGGCGACCTCCAACTCCTCGCCCATTCTCCTAGCACCTCCACTACCCAACTCTATCACACCCGTCCTCGCCCCTGACCCAGTGCCGAACACGCCTCAGCCGACCACAACTGCACCTGATCTCCCCCACAATCCAGTGCCAACCACACCCCAGCCCACCACACCCACACCTGACATCCCTGTGCCGATCAATGCTCCCCCACGACCTTCTGTACCTCGCATGGTTACTCGAGCTCAAAATCATGTATTCAAGCCTAATCCGAGGTATGGACTCACTTCTACCATCACCTCTGACATTGAACCAAGCTGTGTCTCACAGGCCCTCAAGGACAAAAATTGGCGAGCAGCCATGTCAGCTGAATTCGATGCTCTCCTTCAGAATGGCACTTGGGACTTAGTTCCTCCCACTCCATCTCAGAACGTGGTCGGCTCCAAGTGGGTCTTTCGTATTAAACGAAAACCTGATGGATCTCTCAACAAATACAAAGCTCGCCTGGTCGCCAAAGGCTTTCACCAACGACCAGGTGTTGACTTCACTGAGACCTTTAGTCCGGTCGTCAAGCCAGCCACTGTGCGAGCAGTTCTCAGCATTGCTGTCACTCAGCATTGGCCACTTCAACAGTTCGACGTCAACAATGCCTTCCTCCATGGCAAACTTGCTGACACTGTTTTCATGGCTCAGCCCCCTGGCTTTGCAGATAAGACCTTTCCATCTTATGTTTGCAAATTACACAAATCTATCTATGGCTTGAAACAGGCTCCTCGCACGTGGTACTATGCTCTTCGCTCCTTTCTTGAGGAAATTGGGTTCACTCCCACTCGCTCGGACGAATCATTGTTTGTCTACAACAACTCTGGGGTGGTCGCCTACTTCCTCGTCTATGTCGACGACCTCATCCTGACGGGCAACAACAAACCCATGCTCGCCCGTGTGGCTGCCGACCTTCGTGCCAAGTTCTCAGTCAAGGATCTTGGTCCTCTATCTTACTTCTTGGGGGTGGAGGTTCTCAGATCTAAAAACTCATGCTTCCTCTCTCAACGCAAGTATGTTACTGACCTGCTCGCCCGGTACAACATGCTCACCTCAAAACCTGTTCGCACTCCTTTACCTACCTCTGCTCGCCTGTCTATCTCAGATGGGTCCTCGCCTGCAGATGCCACCCAATATCGTCAGGTCCTTGGTTCCCTTCAATATCTACAACTCACCAGGCCAGACATTGCCTTTGCCGTGCACAAACTATCGCAATTTATGCATGCACCCACCATCACTCACTGGGGTGCTGTCAAACGTCTACTGCGGTACTTGAATGGTACAAGGACTGTTGGGGTCACTCTCACCTCTAGTCCATCCTCATCACTTCACTGCTTTACTGATGCGGATTGGGCCGGAGACACAGACGACCGAACTTCCACCAGTGCCTACATTGTATTTCTAGGGTCCAACCCTATCTCATGGTCGTCCAAGAAACAAAAATCTGTTGCTCGCTCCTCGACTGAAGCTGAATATCGAGCACTTGCTGCTGCTGCCTCTGAAGTCCAATGGCTCAAATCCCTATTTCAGGAACTCCACTTCCCCACTTCACCTACACCAGCCCTTTACTGCGACAACATTGGTGCTACCTACCTGTGCTCGAACCCCGTCTTCCACTCACGAATGAAGCACATTGCCATCGACTTTCACTTTGTTCGTGATCTCATCAAGACAAAACAACTACGCGTCTCTCATGTCTCTTCCGCCGATCAACTTGCGGATGCTCTCACGAAACCTCTCTCCAGCACTCGCCTACAACTTCTCATGTCCAAGATTGGACTCACCAATGGTGCTCCATCTTGAGGGGGCGTATTGGACCTATATTAGTAAATACACTCTTATTCTTATTTATTGTATAGGCCCATCTTAGTTTCCTATGGGCTCTCTTATAAAGCCCATTAGGGTTAGGTTAGACCTAACTATCTCTTGTATAAATACCCATTGTAAATCACTTTTAGAATCTAATCAAGAAATCATATTTTCAATATTCTCCATTTCTCTATAGTAATCAATATGTGGGAACATATATATTTTAAAGTTTATTTGGTTATGCTTTGCGGTTTATTGCACATAACAATGAAATATGCCTTCATGGAAAATAACATTGTCACGTTGAAGAAAATCATGCTTGTTTGTGTTGGGGAAATTAATAGAACACTTGATTCAAAGTCATCGATAACATTGATAATACACATTATTGAATAGTAAATTATTATAAAAATGATGTTTAGTGTTCTTTCTCTAATTTTAAAATAAAGTAAAGACAAAAAGTAATTGTTAATTGAAGAATGATGAAACGATTGATAAGAAATTATAGGAATAAACTAATTAAAATGGGATAACAATTTATTTATTTCAAGTCTTATTATCTTGTACATACAATATATACAAGTATGATGAAAGTGATATCTTTCATATATATATAAAGCGCCCCCAAAATTTACTCCATAGTCCATACATATCAAACCATGTAACATGGTGAAAGTATTTGTGTAGGTAATCTACTCTTATAAATATGTATTGTATAATAATAATAATATTTTAGATGGCATATAGTTGGTACTATTGTATATATTCGAATATTTAGAAGATCTTCTAATATAATTGAGAGAGTTTGGAAGATTAGGAATGATATGGTGTTCAACTTAGACATCTATAATGAGATTTTGGATGTTACTAAATTTAGCTCTTGAAAATGGTTGAGAGTTCAATTTTTTTTATTGGCTGCATGAATGGGACTGCTCCCCCTCAGATTGTATCCCTACAAAACTGTAATCACTCTATTTGTTAGGCTTTCAGTTCTGACATATATCTTGAACATTATATTTTTCAATTTCCTGAGTACCTTTTATAGTTATTTCCTTTTTTTTTTTTTTTTGACAGAGAGTTATTTCCTAAATTAATCTGCCATGATGTGGTTAAAATTGTTAAAATTTGTCTTAATATTTTGTAATCATAAATTGATAGTTTCTTCAAGCGGTTTATTAATAGTTTCTTACTTTTCATGTTCTGAATGGACACTCTTACTAAGTTGCATGTCGATATTTTTTTTAAAGTTATTTTGGGAACTTACATAGTTTAAAAACTATACTTTAATTAATAAAAAAGGTTGTAAAATGTTTTGCCAGTCTATAACTCAAAACATTATTAAAAAATAATTATATAAAAAATATAGTATGAAATTTTATTAATAAAAATATTTCAAAATATGAATTTTCTTAAAAAAAAAAAAAACATCGCAAATATCTCGCGGATTCATCTAATTGAATAAATAACACAGTTCATATTATAATAACATTGAAACGTAAAATTTTGATAAGTGGCCACTTATCAAAATTTTACGTTTTCATGAGTCTAATGTGAACTTTTGATTTTAAAGTAATACTACTACATTTTAAAATATAAAATTAAAGTAGATTGTTATTCTTTTTAAAATTGCTAAAATATAATACTGTGTAAGCTAAGATTTATTATTTTATATATTAAAAAAATATAACCGAGTTCATTTTAAGCCAATGGTATCTTTAAATTATTTCGAAATCCCCTAAAAAAAAAAAAAAAATCGAAATCAAGATTATACAGTATTGAGTCAGAAATGAAGAAAGTGGGCCGAAGAAATAAAAACAACTAGGTCTGAGAGCCCAACAAGCCCAAATCTGTAGCCTACGTGGCTTCGGATAAAGTAGCCGGTGACTTGAAACAATAACCACCCTGTCAATTTATCTTCCAACATTTTCTGTCCTGTATCCCAAGGCCGAAAGCGAGACCTAAAATTGAAAATATACGCCCAAACCCTCCTCGATCGAAAAGTTTATCGATTAAGGTAATGTTTCTTGATATATCGAAGTTTAATATGATGCAAATCTCTACTTCTGTGAATGAATGCATGTTTGTACTTTATGCATGATGATTTTGGCTTATTTAAAGCCCTAGGTCGGAGAATTCTCTACTCGCGACCTGGAAAGGGCAGAGGGAGTGATTAAGTTGGATTAAACATTAACTTGTTAATTTTTGAATGATAATTACTTCAAACACACAATAACACCAGAAAATTATATAATTAAAACGAGTCAAGAGATAATTAATTATATAGTTTTGATTCTTTGAGCAATTCGTACTGTAGCTCAATTTGATGTACTTCTGACAGTTGCTGTGCCTGTAGTGAATTAGTATGAGTGGAATTTCAGGACTTAAGTTTTGCTATTCTTATATATTAACGTTTTATTTTCCTTTAATCTCTGTTTTAATAGATTTGTGTCCCAGATTTTGCTAGGAAGCCTTGAAAGTATGGATAATAGATGGTATAGTGGTAAACAAGAGATGCACAATAGAAGGCAACAGAAAAAGGATGAGGTAAGGCTTGTAAATTTGATCTAATATCTATCTTACTTCTCATTTGAATGCGGATGAGTATTTATCGTTCTGCTGTAATATGTTTTATGTACTTAAGAATCTCAGGGGTTTTGTGACTTTTTGCTTCTTGCTGGGGAACATGTGGACTGTCCTTTGCTTCATTATATATTCTTATTGATCTCTGCAAATGGTTTTATTTTGATCATTGTATGAAATCTTTCTAGAATTTCTTTGATTCACTGGTTTCAGTCTTAATGATTGTATGTGTACCTACTACCTACTATGTTAATTCACACTTGTTATAACCAATGGCTCCACTTGATTTAGTTATATGGTATGAACATGCGACCTTTCATTTGGTCTGGCTCCATTACCAATTGACCAGCCCCTCTAAACGCTTAATTTTCTAGAGAGTAGTATCACTTTTAACATTAGCTTAGTTTCTTCATCAATAATTTAACAGGCTATTGTTTTAATTTTACTGTTTAATTGTCCCTTTGTTGCATCTTGTTTCTTTGTAAGTGTATTTGAGGCAATGCAATAACATAATAATGCTGCAGTGACATTTTTTTCTTTAATGTTCTTTGACATAGGCACATGAGGCTACTGTTCTTCAAGATCTTGCTGATGATTTCCGTCTACCAATTAATCACAGAGTGACAGAAAATGTAGATTTGGAAAATGTGGAGCAAGCATCGTTAGACGCACAGATAACATCATCGAATGTTGGATTTAGACTTCTACAGAAGATGGGATGGAAAGGGAAGGGGCTTGGAAAGGACGAACAAGGTCTGTAGACTGTATAGCACTGAATTGCCTTCCTCATATAAATTGCTCCTCCCCATCCCACTTGCATCTTTGGCAGATCTTTGCATATTATAGAAAATGTTCTTTGATATTTATTCGGCTTTTCAAGTTGAGTTTGTCAATCTACCTTTTTAATTTTATCTTATAACTGCTCTGGTATCAACCTTGCACATAAGCTACTTGAACTTTTCTGGTGTCTTGACTTAAGATGCATACTCTGTCTTTTATGCATTTCTTTGAATGTCAGACTGGCTTTCTTAATATTATCGTGCTGTTACATTTTTAGGGATTATTGAGCCAATAAAATCAGGAATAAGAGATGCAAGATTAGGATTGGGTAAACAAGAAGAAGATGATTACTTTACAGCAGAAGAAAATATCCAGCGCAGAAAGCTGGAAATTGAAGTTGAAGCGACAGAGGAACTTGTAAAAAAGAGAGAGGTATGCCTTTCAACTTGTCTTAGTAGCGAGGAAAAAAAAATATTTTCAACACTAGGTAATTTGCAGTTAATGTTACACTTTTTCTGAAACATACATCTAATAGCAGAAGGCAGCATATAGCATATATGTGTGTCTTTTGATGGGAATGGTATATCATAAAGGGAACATCAACTTTGGAAGATCTTGAGAATTTCGTGCAGTTTTTATTACCTGGTGGCTTCTACTGCCTGCTTCCTGCACATTATTAAAATCCAGGTTATAGCAGAGCGTGAGCAAAAAATTCAAAGTGAGGTGAAAGAAATACGGAAGGTGTTCTATTGTGATTTGTGCAACAAGCAATACAAATTGGCAATGGAGTTTGAAGCTCACCTAAGTTCCTATGATCACAATCACAGAAAGGTTTGGTTTCCCTTTCAACGAATGCTCCTGTTTTCGTTTTATCATTTCCAAGATTTGATTCTCATATGTTTTTGGATTTTAGAGGTTCAAACAAATGAAGGATATGCATGGAAGCAGCAGTCGCGATGATAGGGAGAAAAGAGAGCAACAACGTCGAGAACGGGAGATGGCAAAATTTTTGCAAATGTAACTACTCAATATTAACCAGAATCTATTTTTATCTTTAACTGAGTGTTGATGAATATAAGTGGTAACCAGTACTTTGCTTAAGGTTTTTTTTTTTGCTCTTAACAGGGCTGATGCCCATAAGCAGCAAGTGCAGAATCAGGAGGAAACTGGATCAGTTCCAACTCCTGCTACAGCAAGTAGTGCTACTGCAGTGCAAGATCAGCGGAAAGCTTTAAAGTTTGGATTTTCTGCAAAAGGCAGCACACAAAGGGTATTCACAAATTTATGTTGCTAATTGATTTATTCTGAATTGTTATTGTTCAATTTGTTCTTGCCTCAGCTGTTGGATTACTGGGTTGAGAGCTAGCTACTCATTTGTCATCTTTGTTTCTTCCCAAAGTTAGATCACTCTTTGTCCTGAACAAGCTTAATTATTAAGTAAAGAGAGTAAGTAATAAGAATGAAATCTTAGTGGATTCAGTGTGTATTAGTGCAAAAAATTTAACAGAATCGAAAGAAGTATTATATACTTAATCTGGGATATGGACTGGAACATTTGATATTCCTTTGGATACAATTAAATCAGAAGACAAAAACATCTTATACATGAAACGGGTTCTCATCACATATAAATTCCATGACCTGTAGGCTTATGGCCCTATCCAAATCATGTTTTAAAACAAAGTGAGAAGAGACCGACTCACACAGGACTCCCTCAAATCAAAAATACATTTTAGCAGTTTGCAACAAGGTGCCCAACCTTGATGTATAGGCAAATCCAACAGTTTAACTAAACATGCAGTAGTGCTATAATGTATGAAGAACAGTATAGGCTCTGAATCATCCGAATCTGTAAGTTCCGATTACAGAAAAATCTGATTAGTAGTTGTATTAATAGACGTAACTCCATATAAAATTAACTGTCGTGTATATTATGCAAACTGGGATTATGCCAGTTGTACTATACATGCATAAAAATCCAACAATTCAGACAGCTCTGTGGTTTGTAGAAATATATTGTATATGCACTTGTTTTAATTCCTGATGCTACCAGAATTAATTGAAATGATTGGGAATCGTTTTTCATTCATAACTTATTGTTTCTTGAATGTTGTGGTGGTTTATCTAGTTTGGTGTTGTTATTGCAATCACGTCCCCAATATAATCATATATGTTTTGGTGAAGCAGAGCTCTGTAAGTACCTCGGCGAAGAAGAAGCCAAAGGTTGCTGTTGCCTCAGTTTTTGGCGATGACAGTGATGAAGAATAAGGGTATTTATGGCATATGAATATCAGTATTGAGTGTATTTTTAATAGGTCTAAGTTGTAATCTTTTCAGATAATTTAATTCTACAGAGATGTTCTCGTGTAACAGTGATTGATTGACAAGACAGGATGCATTATGGTTTCAATTCTCTTTCATATCATAACTTATGCTAATCTTGTCTTTATGCTTAATAATCTGTGGATGTGAATTTTATGGGGCGTTTTTTCTTTTCTCAATTTATTGTTAATTGTCATGTATGTCGGACGACTAATTCTCTGCTCACGTAAAAATGATACTACTATATGTTGTTCGATAAATATCATGTCTGGTTTGTTCATAAATAATTATTCAGCTCCATTTGGGTTGTTTAACTAATTCTCTGCTCACGTAAAAATGATACTACTATATGTTGTTCGATAAATATCATGTCTGGTTTGTTCATAAATAATTATTCAGCTCCATTTGGGTTGTTTAACGACCGGAAACACCTTGCCTGGTTTTATTTTATATATTTTCGTACTACAATGACAAATATATTTTCATTTTTTTTTTTCGAATTACCCCTGCAATATTCATTATTTTGAACCCCACTATATCACAAAACAACAAAGCATATGCATTTTTCAATTCCATGTATCATGAGTTGATTGAATGATTTGAAACATTATGCTCCATTATTTAGCCAAGGAGTAGATGGGAATATTATTATATTGTCTATTACGGAGTATGATTTATGAGTGTATATATATTGAAGAGTGCGATTATGAGTATTTTTAAAGTTGAAATATACTGTATTTCTTTATGTCTTTTCGTGAGTTTCTTTAGTTTCTTAAAGGGGGCATGTCATACAACATCTTATCATGATAGTGAATTCACTACACCAACATAACTTTTCATAAATTATTATATGCATCTCATATTAATGGTTGATTAAAGTAATGAATCAAGTAATAATATTTAAACAAGTAATTATCTTTTACACTTAATGCATAATTAATGCTGTTCAATAAAAGAATAACTAATTAGGTTGAAAGAAGAGGAAAATTTTATTTTAATCCTATACACACGTATAATAATGAGTGAAGTGAGAGGTAATTTTGTATGTATAAAGTGAAAAATGAGTTGACTTATGTATATGTGTGGAGAAAAAATAATTACACTTGTATAAAATATTGTGAAGATAAAATTTATAAAAAAAAAATTATTTTAAGGGTGTAAAAGTTATCGTGAAACTCTTCGATATATCTCTTGCTGGAAGTAACCCTGATCCCATTGATAATGAGTGGGACCAAATAATTCGATGGGGTAGTTGCTGAACCATACCACATAGTTCCAGCAACTACAAAAGCTGCGGTAATTGCGTTGAGTATTGTCCAACAAATTGTTTATCAATGACGGAAGAATATGAACTTTCTTCCTATGATCATCACAAATTGAATTATAATCAAATTGTTTTAGGTTGGTTACCGGTATCAATAATTTTATTTCGGAAAAGAGGCACTGAGCCTTACATCATCTCTAACCAAACTATTACATTCTAGGGGAAAATCATCGTTCCATATGTGTTCAAAATTCTGTCCCTCGCCAAAATGAGCCAAGAAATGTGCCACACGGTTGGCTGATCTACGGGTAAAGCAACATGAATTGAAAACCGAGATTCGGGCTAGCTCCCGAAGGTCTTCGATGAGCAGAAGAGTGTACGGGTCGAGATCAAGCTCCCCATAAAAAGCCCGAACAAGAACTTGTGAGTCCGTCTCGAGGATCAGGTTCGTAAATCCCAACTCAAGGGCCTTTCTAGCAGCAAAACAAAGAGCCGGTGCTTCAATTCTAGTACTATCTCCCGATGCTCTTGAATTTTTCGATCCTGCCACTGCCACCGGTATCAATAATTGAAGATTACACAATTCGAACAATTTCTTCGAATTTATCTCAAATAAAAAAAGAACATTCTGAAAAAGTAAAAATGAATAATTTTCCTTTTTTTTTTTTTGAATAAATACATTATTTTTCTCATGGCTAGTGAATCCATGCCAAAAAAAAAAAAATAAAAAAATTACAATATATTACTAGTTGGTTCTCTTCGAAGCCTTTTTATTTATTTTTGAACGAAAGTTAAATACTAATATAGTAATATTATATTATATATGTAGAAAATAGAAAAAAAATATATAGAAAAAATGAGAAAATTAGGTTGAAAAGCTGAAAATAAGGAAATAGAAAATTTTGGTGGGAGGGAGAATTATTTAGAATCAAATCACGTGATGCCCACGTACTTAAAAGAGTCAACCTCTCTTGCATACCGTTTGTAATTTCTTCTAATTCCACTACTTTATGTTTCATCTTTCTTCAAACCCCTTCCCATGCCTTTGTTTATTCAGTTGTTGACAATTTCCATGTCACACTTCACTTGTCTCTTCCCACCTTCTTATTATATACTACTCTCTTTCTCTCTCTTTCAATGCCCCACCCTCAACAATGGCCGCCGCTGACCCCACCAACGGCCACGCTAACCCTGAACCCATCACTCCGGCCCAAATCCAGTCCGAGTTCTGCCACCACGACCCCACTATTGCCCGCATCAACAACGGCAGCTTCGGCTGCTGCCCCGCCTCCATCATCGCCGCCCAGCAGCGCCACCAGCTCCTCCTCCTCCGCCAACCGGATTTCTACTTCTTCAAAACCCTCAAGCCTGCCGTCCTCCACACGCGCCGCCTCATCCAAACCCTAATCAACGCCGACCAAGTCGACGAAGTCTCCATCGTCGACAACGCCACCACCGCCGCCGCCATCGTCCTCCAGCACACCACCTGGTCCTTCTTCTCCTCCAATTTCCAACCAGGCGACGCCGCCCTCATCCTCCACTACGCCTACGGCGCAGTCAAAAAGTCCGTCCAGGCTTATATCACACGCGCCGGCGGCCACGTCATCGAGGTTCATCTCCCTTTCCCGGTTAAATCTAGCTCCGAAATTGTTCATGAATTCCGAAAGGCTCTCAAAACAGGGAAAGCCAACGGTAGGAGAATTAGACTAGCTGTTATCGATCACATAACTTCTATGCCCTGTGTCATTATCCCTATCAAGGAATTAATTAAATTGTGTAGAGATGAGGGCGTCGATCGGATCTTCATCGATGGCGCACACGCAATTGGGAATTTAAAAATTGATGTAAAAGACATAGGAGCAGATTTCTACGCTAGTAATATGCACAAATGGTTGTTCTGCCCTCCATCAGCTGCATTCTTATACTGTAAAATGTCAACTGAATTCACCGATCTGCACCACCCCGTGGTTTCCCACGAGTACGGCAATGGCCTGGCCGTTGAAAGTGCGTGGATCGGGACGAGAGACTACAGTGCACAGCTCGTTTTACCCGAGGTGATGCAATTTGTGGGTAGGTTTGAGGGGGGTCTCGAGGGGATAATGAAGAGGAACCACGAGAAGGTTGTGGAAATGGCGAAAATGCTGGTGGAGGCATGGGGGACGGAGCTGGGGGCGCCTCCCGAGATGTGTGCAAGTCTGGCTATGATTGGATTGCCTGCTTGTTTGGGCGTTGAGAGTGATTCGGATGCGTTGAAGTTGAGAAAGCATTTGAGGGAGAGTTTTAAGGTTGAGGTGCCCATTTACTATAGGGCGCCGTTGGAAGGAGAGTTGGAGCCCATAACTGGATATGTGAGGATTTCTCATCAGGTGTACAATGTGGTTGATGATTACATTAGGCTGAGGGATGCGGTTGTTAAGTTAGTTAAGTCGGGGTTCATGTGCGCGCTTCTTTCTGAATGACAACAAGGTACTCTTGCTTTGCTTCTTTTTCTATGCAAAATTCTTGATTCTGGCTAATAAGTGTTTGTAGTTCTTGAAGTTATCATACATTGTGTAGTTGTGCAATTGTGCGGTTTTTTCGTTCTGTATTGAACTGTAATCTTCTGGTGAATCCCTGTTTGTTTGTTAGAATTCACAACTGTTGAGTTCATATACACTAGTGCCTTTGTTGTTTTTGCCATTTTGGTTGGGGAAAAGTCCTTAGAGCTCAAATTTGGAATTGGTTTAATATATAGGTATGCATCATACTTTCTTTGTTTTTCTTGAGCTGGAACGTTTGGAAGACCAAATTAATTTTATTTATTCATTGCAAACTCAAGTATTTTTTGTTGATTAAGGTTATGCTCATCATCTGTTGCAAATAGAACTCTTTACTTGGACTAAATAATCTTTAGCCATTTTGACCTTTATTTTGAGTTTAAAAAGTCTGGATTTGGGTTTTGCAATTTAAAATTAGTTCTAGTTCGGAATTTCAAAATTTGGTTTAAAAAACCATCACTACACTGTAAAAGTTAAATCCTACCATACTAAAAAAACTCAAACAAACACACACCTTACTATTTATCAAGATATCATTAAAGTCATTTAAAATCCAAAGCAAACATGAGTTGAAACTATACACAATGTTATACTGTAACTTATAATATGAAGATTTTCGACCCCCTTCTTCTTTGTTTGCTTAATCATTACTGCAGAGGTAGGGAGTACTTTCTTGTCTATGTGATAGGAAGAGTGATACATATGGTAAGTTGTAGAGATAGAAGACCTCTTAACACTTTTTGTTGATTACAGCAGCAGCAGCTTACTTGGAGAGGAGAGGAGAGACAACACAGTTGTGTCGAGAAACAAGTGGTTGTGTTTCGTCCCCGTAGCCGCGATACAGTGCTTGCAAGACATTACACGACGGTCAAATTTATCCACATAACGCCCACAAGTTTTCCTGTTAGAAATAAAAAAACAAATATGTACTATGTAGCCACGGTTGTAGGTTCTCTTATGCCAAGTAAATACACTTTTCACTCTAATGAATTATGAAATGGAAATTTGATCAGGGGCCCAACTTTTGTATTAAAAAATAAATCGTGGTTATGTTCATGTGGCAACACACTTTTCTCCAAACAATTATACATTTTTTTTTTCAATATTTTATAGTAATACTTATTTTTATAGTAATAGATCTAGAACGTTTTATTTTGTTTCATTTTGCCCAATTTTTTTTTTAGAAAGATTGATCGACTTGTGAAGGTTTCGCCCAATTTTTCTATTATTTTCCTTAAATGTTCTAATATTGTATACGCTTGTCTCCCAATGTATATATCTCTATTGGAGAAGGTCCTCAATTTATGACACAAATATATCAAGTTTGTATTGCTACAATATCTTCACAAAAATGAGTTACATTTGTGTATACTTCTTATTTGCGCGATGCAATTGGTGTATTTGAGCCCCAATTTCAACTTATTCTAATGTTGATGGTCAAAATTTTAATTGAACAATTAAAGTTTTGTCTAAATTACTTAAAATCCAACTGGTATGTTATGCATCAAATTAAATACAAAAATCTGCACACAAAAGTAGGTTCCTGAAATGGAAAAATGAAAAATTCTTCTATGCAATGGAGTGTATAAATATAATTGAATTATAATGTTCAATTTACTTCATTTATTCTTTAACCTCAATATTTAATCCAATTGTATAAATAGTATCACTCATTAATGTTGATTATTAAGAAAGTTTCAATTGCATTGATTTTGAATTAATTTTTTTTAAAAAAATCTGATCCGAGCATAGAGGAATAGATACTGAAAAAAAAAACTATTTTCCTTTACTATATAAGTCTTTGTCCATATTTATTATTATACATTGTCCACATTTGGTTGATGGGGTTGGGTACTTTTTTTGAGCAAGTTTCATGTTTCCAAATTTTGAAAATGGATTATATTAGATCAGGTCATATTTGATAGAAAAAAAAAATTAGACTAGAATAATATTTAAATTTTACAAATTTTAAAATATAATCTATCCTTAATCTAAATTATTAAATAAATTATAAAAGTCAAGATGGAGCTAATTTAAGTTTAAATCATACGTTCGATTTAGAAGGAGAATTGAAATCGCATTTCTCAAACAGTTGAAATCGTAGATTTTAAAGAAACGAGATCGTACTTTTTAGAAGTATATTTTACTTTTCGATTCAACTGCATTTGAACCGTCGATTCAAAATCGTTGAGTTGATCTAGAGTCGTTGATTTAAAAATCGAATGTCTCTCAATTAGATTTCGATTTGAAGGTTAGGCGCCCTCGAACGGAGGATTCGAAACCGTCGAGCAAGATTTGAGCCAAATTGCATTAGTCATGTTTTTTTTTTTCTTTTCTTTTTGGGGGTGAAGAGTTTAGTGTGTATAGTCATGTTTCTACAATTGGAACATTCGTATATATCCATCCATCCACACACTCTCTCAATCATTAATTCAATTTTCGCGTATCCCGAATCCTAGAATCATATATAAGTCCTTTCATCCCTTTTCAGCTGTATCTATCACATTCTTCGCCCACAATTTTTCACACTTGAGCTTCCGTTATTGCGACACCTCATCCGCCTCGCCGCCGCTCTCTCTTGAAGGGTTTCGGGTATCAAATTAAGGCAACCTCTTGAAACCCTTGTTCTTATTTCTAATTCCAGATCGCCCAACAAAACAATCTCATCCACCGCCCAGTATTTGTCAAAAGGTGCTCTTTTGCCGGTTTAATCGCGTTTTTGTGATTCTAGGGTTTTTGGTTTTGCGAGATTTGAAGAAAAAAATCGCTTGTAATTAGTCTTTAATTGGTTTTGTGTTCTTGTATATGGTGTTGGGCATTGTGGATTCTCTTTTTATCTGATTTTTGGAAGATTTTGTCGGCTTATGTTTTGCGATTATTTGCTGTAACTTGGTTAGGCCTTCAGTTGCAACCTTATTTTGCAGTAGCCCTCTTTTTGTTTTGGACTTTCTTTAACCTTCTTGGATTTTCTTGCTGTTCATGTTTAGGGAATTGGATGGTCGTTGCTGAAGGCGTCTCTTGCCAATTTTTTAGTCTCTTAAGGTACCGATATAAATGAAGAATTCCACTTTCCAGTATCAATATATGTGTGTGTGTTTCGTGTATATTAATATATATTTATATTTCCTGGCTATCCTTCGTTAGATGTCCTTGTTATATGACTATATGAGCTAATCCTCTATGCTGCAAAACCTAAATTTATCCCCTCAAGGAATTGCCATTCCACATTGGATGACTATGCAAACGGTTTAGAATTTTATATACTACTGGGTTTGATTGATTTTTAGTGAGATCAAGGATTTTGTGATTTGATATGGCCTGCTTTTTATCATCTATAATTTGCAATTCTTTGCCTGGTTTTAGTAATCAGTGTTTGTGTAGTTTTTAACTTTATCTGATGTTTGTTCCATTAAAACAGTGATGGTTGTGAAGAAGGTTATAGCCATCTGTCAATCAGGTGGTGAGTTTGAAACTAACACAGATGGCATACTGTGTTACAAAGGCGGTGATGCTCATGCTATGGAGATTGATGATAAAATGAAGTTCAATGTTTTCAAGTCCGAGGTAGCAGAGATGTTCAATTGCAATATTGGCACCCTTGCCATCAAATATTTTCTGCCTGGAAACAAGAAGACCCTTATCAGCATTTCCAATGACAAAGACCTCAAACGCATGATCAAGTTCCATAATGATTCTGACACTGCTGAGATCTACGCTATGACCGAAGAAATTGTTGCCCCTGATGTATCCCAAATGCCAGGCAGTAGGTAGATATATATTCTAGCAAATATATTAGAGTTGTTGTGTATGAAGAATGAATGAAAAATGTGGTCAAATTCTGTCTGCAGGTCTAGTAGGACAACTTTGTCAGAAGCTGGGGTTCCTGTTGATGCTTCCCAATGCTTGATCAACAATATTGTTATGGATGACATAAACAAGCCCGGACTTCTGCTTGATGCAACTTTTGATGTGGTTGGTGATACTAACCTCGATGAAGCCCAAACTGATGTACCAACTGAAATAGCTATAACTGATGAAATGGCTATAACTGGTGAAATGCCTATGCCAATTTCTTTCAGTGGGCCCTACGATGATGAAAAGCATGCTAAAGCTGCACAGCAGTGGCAGAACAATATTACTGGTGTGGGCCAGAGGTTCAATAGCGTACATGAATTTCGTGAGGCATTGAGAAAATTTGCCATTGCTCATCAATTTGCTTTTAAGTACAAGAAGAACGATAGTCATCGTGTGACTGTTAAATGCAAAGCAGAGGGTTGTCCATGGAGGATTCATGCATCAAGATTGTCGACCACCCCACTGATTTGTATCAAGAAAATGCATTCAACTCATACGTGTGAAGGTTCGGTGCTGGCAACTGGTTATCAAGCCACGAGAAGTTGGGTTGCTAGCATAATCAAGGAGAAACTGAAAGTGTTTCCAAACTACAAACCCAAGGACATTGTGAATGACATCAAACAGGAATATGGTGTCCAACTAAATTACTTTCAGGCATGGAGGGGGAAAGAGATTGCTAAGGAGCAGCTTCAGGGTTCGTATAAAGAGGCATATAGTCAGTTGCCACTTTTCTGTGAGAAGATAATGGAAACAAATCCTGGAAGTCTAGCCACTTTCACCACTAAAGAAGACTCGAGTTTCCATCGCCTTTTTGTTTCCTTTCATGCTTCCTTGTATGGTTTTGAACAAGGCTGTCGTCCTTTGCTTTTCCTGGATAGCATTTTCTTGAAGTCCAAGTACCAAGGCTCTCTATTGGCTGCCACTGCTGCTGACGGGGATGATGGGTTTTTCCCTGTAGCTTTTGCTATTGTAGACATGGAATCTGATGACAACTGGCATTGGTTCTTACAACAACTCAAAACAGCTCTACCAATGTGTCGTGGATTAACTTTTGTTTCAGATAGGGAGAAAGGGTTGAAAGAATCAATTGCTGAAATTTTTCTGAACGAGGAAGTTTATCATGCCTTCTGTCTACGCTATCTATCTGAGCAACTCATCAGAGATTTGAAGGGGCAATTCTCTCATGAAGTAAAGAGGCTTATGGTTGAAGACTTATACAGTGCAGCTCATGCCCCTACACCTGAAGGCTTCCAGAGGTGTGCTGAAAGCATAAAAAACATCTCAATTGAAGCATATAATTGGATTATGCAAAGTGAGCCCGTTCACTGGGCAAACGCATTCTTCCCGGGAGCAAGATACAACCTCATGGCATCAAATTTCGGGGAGATGTTCTACAGTTGGGTATCGGAAGCACATGAACTGCCCATAACGCAAATGGTTGATGCTATACGCAACAAGATTACCGAAATTATCTATTCGAAGCAAACACAATCTATGGAATGGTTGAGAAGGTTGACCCCATCAATGGAGGAAAAGATAGACAAGGAAAGCCTCAAAGTGAGGACTCTTCAGGTGTTAATATCAGGTGGTAATAGATTCGAGGTTCGTGGAGACACGGTTGAAGCTGTTGATGTCGACAGTTGGGATTGTACGTGTAAGGTTTGGCAGCTGACGGGGCTCCCCTGTTCCCATGCTATTGCTGTAATCGGTTGTCTAGGGCGTGATCCATATGATTATTGCTCGAGATACTTCACAACTGATAGCTACAGAATAACGTATTCAGAGGCGGTTCATCCTATCTGGGGTTTAGATGGTGCGTGGGAGAAGTGCTCGTCTCAGTTGGCAGTGACTGTGAACCCACCTCCGACTCGTAGACCACCTGGCCGTCCCACGACAAAGAGAGTTAGCTCACAAGATGCGGGGAGACGTCAACTTCAATGCAGTAGATGCAAGGGGACAGGGCACAACAAATCGACTTGTAAAGAGTTGTTGTTGGAGTGCTAGGTAATTCAATCATGAATTCTGTCTGAGCACCCTTTAGATTTTATCTTTTCTGGTGTTGTTGATCATACTGTGACTAGATGTTTTGTTACTGACCTGTGTCAATAAGAAGAAGAGAAGTGATTCGTTTATGTGGCTGTTTGCTAGATTCTGTGCAGTTTTGGTTTTCATCTAGGGTAGGCTACCAATCAATATCCATCGCTTTTGATTTGTAACATTGGTCATGAGTTTGTAATTCATTAGCGGGAGTTGACATTGACTGGCGAATAGGTATACACACGATCATCACCTGCTCTTATTAATAATTTTATTTGGATCTTTATACTTGCAAATCTTATAATTAATAATTCATACATTACTGGCCTTGTTTTAGTTAGTGTAAATTCTCTCATCACTTTGAAATTGTCGTATCTTTGCAAATGTGGTACACTATGATTTTTTGGAAAAAATAATGGAATTTGCAAGCACATTGTTGCTTGGTGTCTCAACAAAATGAATGAAAACAGGTCGACAGCATTAGTACAATATTGGGATTTTGACATGAGAAGCAAGCAGTACCACTAATGAGGTGAGAGGGAAGTGTACTTTTTGCAGTACCATTCAATTCGGTTGAGATTTAAAAAGTAAATATGAAATGAAGATGCGTGTACCGCTAAAATAGGAGCGAGAGAAAGTACAGTTGGAATATCCAACAACGATAAGATATTGTACTACGATGACTACTAGTTGTAGTACTATTGCAATACTAGTACATAATTACTACTTTTCAACAATAATCTCATTTCAATAGTACTGCTTACCAAACATTAATCCATCCCATCCACAAAACCATGTTGTATAAATAGGGGCACGCATCTTTGTTGAAAAATTGACTAAGACATTTTTGTTGTAACTTGTAAGAGTGGAATCGACGACGGAGGTGTTCGAAAAGTATGTAAGTAAGATCAAATGATGGAAGGGGGAGACGGGGACGAGGTAGAGCACGGGATGGACATTTCAATACCTAACATGGTCTTGTTGCCCTTTCCATGCACTGCCTCTTCCCTGGCTCTCCTATCCTCTCTCTCTCTCTCTACATATATATATATATATAGTATACATCTAATTGATTGATTGATTGTGCTACTCTGTTTATGACCAAAGTTATGCTTGTGGGATGGATATATATGGATTCAATATTCATGGTCGTGTGTGGCCTGCCTGCTATTTTTATCTTTTATGTTTCATACATTGTCGGTACCTAATTAAACCAATTTCTGCAACTCTGCTTATTAGTAAAATGATGTAATTACTTGGATCTTGACAAGACCTACACTCAAGTAAATTAGTTAAGATATCAGGTACATTTTTGTTGGGTCTACAGTATTTTCTCCGACAAATGGACGGACTCAAGTCACCTGATGATCGGATCAGACAGTGTTGAAGACAAAGACCAAGTAATATTTGTGTAGCACTTACAACACATTTATCACACACTCCATTCTTGAGGAGAAAAAAAGAGAAGACTAAGCAGTGTGATTCTGCCTCTAGAATATTATGATAACATGTAATTGAGCCTCATGGTTTAGCTCAAAGGCTAAAACATAGTGAGCTGAAGCCCATCTATCTTCTATAAAAGAATTATTAGAGTAATCTTTAAATAATTGAATTTGTATATGTTCCTCCTCGTCCATTTTACTTCTTCTCAATAGATTTTCCAGCGCTAGGGACGGGCAAGATTACATACTAAATTAAAATGAAATTTGACAACAACGATTATATTTCTCCTGTGTTAGTGTACACTATCTGGTTGGAGGTATTAACAAGGAAAAATCAATACTCCTAATTGTAACAGATAGACAAACAACCAAATTCGAGAGATGATCTTTTTGCTAAACTGTACTCCCTCTTAGCATTATAATTATAAGTTTTCCATTTTTCTTTAATGGATGTCCCATAATAAGTTTCTCATTTCATTTTTTTTCATTTTTGACATATGATTTTCTCTCTCCTAATCACATCACTTATATTTTATCTATTATTTTATCATACTTCATCTCATACTCATCTATTATTTTCTCTCTCACCGTTACTACATCTGTTATTTAAAGGTGGGGCTATTAACACCCCATATAATGTTATATATACCCCATTATTTTAAAGATAAAAATAGATATGGATAAAATGACTAAATAACCCTTATATAAATATGAAATAAAATAATTATAAAAATATCTGAAAAAATATATTTAAATTTTGAAAATATCTTTAAAAAGTCAACAAAATATTTAAAGTAAAAAATCTAGAAGATTTAATAAAATCTGAAAATATTCAGAAATAAATAAATAAAAATAATCAATAAAAAATTTAAAAATTAATTAAAGATAACAAAAAAACTTAAAAATATTTACTCCCTCCATCCCACAGGAATTTGCACACTGTCCCATACCAATTTACACAATATCTTCATAACCCTCACCCTTAAAATATACTCATATTTACCCATATGCCATTACTTTTCCACACTCAATCTACTTTTTACTTTACTTTATTAATAAAAGTTTACAAAACTACCCTTCAAAACATCACTCATTACACCTTTTCTTACACATTTCTTAAAATGTGTGTGTGTCATCCCAGATCCCAGAGGTGCAAATTTCCTCTGGGACTACGGAGGGAGTAATAAGTTTGATAAATTGTAAAAAATATTTAAATTAAAAAAATTAAGAATTCAAATTAATATAAAAAAGATAAATAAATCAAAAAAACATATTTAAAAAAATCACACAAATCTTCAAAAACTAATTAAGTAAATAATTTTTGAAAATTTAGTTGATTTTTTAATATTTTTAAATTTTTTGTAGCTTTAATTTATTTTTGAAGATTTTTTTTTATATTTGATTTTTTTTATTTAGTAATTTTTTAAGATTGAATTGATTTTTCTTTTCTCTTTTTTATTTAGTTTATTAAAATTTTGATTTCTTAAATTGATGTTTTTAATTTAGTTATTTTAAAATTTTATTTGATTTATTTAATTTTGTCCAGATTTAATTAAAAAAATCAATTTAATTATTTTAAAATTTTAGTTGATTTTTTATAATGTTTTAAAAAAATTTAATTGATTTTTTCACTCAAATATTTATTTAATTTTTTTTATATTATTGAATATATTTTTTGATTTTTTTTTACGATGATATATTTTTAAGATTTACTTAATTTTAATAATGTTATTTTTGTTTTTATTTAATTTGTATTTTATTTTAAATGGTAAAAGAAAAATAGAAAAGAATTGGAGTATGTTTAGTAATAAAAATTGATTTTTAAATTTTAATGGGGGTGTGTTTAACATTTGAGTGTCTATAACAATGTAGCAGGTGTTAATAGCCCCACCCATTATTTAATTTTTTTTTTTTTTGAAGGATCACCCATTATTTAATTATATTTTTTAATCAAAACAATCAAAAGAAAGGGGAACCTATAAGAGAAGGAAGGGAGTATTAACATTTGTCAACTGAAAATAAGGCCTTTAAACTACTTTCATGGTAACAAGACCTAAAAACAAATCCAAATTACTATAAAAAAAAGGGCAACATGCTATGGGTCACGATTTTTTCAAAATATAGCAACTAAGAACCTCCTGAGCCCATTTTAACAACTAGATACGCATTTATGTGGAATGTGCCCATTTTACCCTTACTTTTCCCAACAGATAAACAGTGAGCTAGAAGCTATGAGGTGTACGTTTTTGCCTTCGATTAGACATCTACTTTTTGACATTCACTCCATCATCTCGAAAGCATTTACATTTGGTAAGTTCTTCGAGCTTGGGTTTCTTGTAAGGATTTAGGAGTTGGAGATTCTTGGAGCTTGGATTTTGACATAAGCTCTAAATTTTCGAAAGCAACGCGTTTGACGAGTGGTTGGAGCTTGGGTTTCAATTAAAGCTTTAGGATTTGGGGATTCTTGAAGCTTGGTTTTCTTCTAAAGCCATGAATTTGAGGAAGGTAATTTCTGTTTATAAATCACAGAATATTTTTGTTTTACGAGTGATGTTGATCGACGTATCTGTTGTTTCAAAAAATTTGGAAGGGTCGAGGGAAAGCAACCATGAGTCCGGTGAAGAAATCAAAACGGGATAACAAATCACACACTGAAAAGGGTTTTTCCAAACTAGGTAAGTTGAAATTAATATTTCCTTGCTTATTTTGTTCATGTATTGAAGTACTTTTACCTAGAAATCTTGTTTTCTTTGAATTTTGTATTTAACTTGAGAACAGGTAAACGAAAGGGTACAAATGATGATCATGGACGACATAGGAAAAAAGGTTTGTAGAAAAAAGATCAAATTTCAAATTTAATTTTTTTTTTTTTTCATGAGGCATTTATCTTTTTTTTGGGTTAGGAAAGGGAGCTGCAGTGAATTATTCATCATCGAGCATCTCAGAATCAGGTGAATAAAACTTATTTTTATAAGGTTTTAAAAGGAAACAATTTTGGATATTCATAGCCTTTTTCAACATCATTTATGAGTATATGATGTTGTGGCTTTTTTTATGACCATTTTTGTTTTTGGATGTTGTAGAAAGTGAAGAATCTCAAGATTATTTCAAAAAGCACAAGAAATGCGATGAGGTTGACAATTCTACGTCTGATGAATCTTCAACCGGTACATGCTTACAATTCTTGTTAGGACATTACATAAGTTCAACGTAGAATTTTCTTGATAACGGTATATTGACAACACATTTTTGTGATATCGCGTAACAGAAAGTGATTCGTTATCTATGGATAGACAAAATAATGACGTACTTAACGAGTCTACAACTGATTCAAGCAGTGAAGAAGATTGTTCGATGATGAGTAAACGAGTAAAGCCGAATAATTGTTTTGGTTAGTTAAAAGATTAGGCAAATTGAATATTTGGATATTTACTATAACACTTGTATAAATTGATATGCGTGGGTTGGTTTGCAGGTCGGATACAGGTTAACAAAAGAGAAACTTATTATCGATCCAATCTTCGAACTTTGATTAAGGAAGTGAATGGGCTGAAACTCAATGAAAATCACAAAAAATATATTAAAAAGACTCCGTTTTGGCTGTTTTTTGAAAGTATATATATGGATAATTTTGAAAGCTTGTTAAAGAGGGCGAGAAAACATGAGAGCGCAATTAGACAAATAATCAAATGTTTTGATGTTGATTCTGAATCTTTCTTTATTGGGGGAGAAGTTCTTCAATTAAATAGGAGGGATGCCCAACTTATATTTGGTATTAGCTGTGGGAGCAAACCTATACCTTTGAAAGAAAAAGAGAAGATAATTCCAGTTTGGGTACGTAGATGTTTCTCAGCGGACCTAGATAAAGTTTCAGATTCTAATTTTGTGATGTATAAGAGACTCATACTCTCAAAGTTGACCGCTGTTTCGAGCAAGAATGACCGTGATAGCTATAAGGACGTTGCTCGTCTTTTGTGTTGTTACATGATGGCTATTCTGTTTTGTACCAATAAGAATTGTTCGGTCTCTACGCATATAAGTTGCTATTTAGAGAATTTCAATGAGATTTGCCTTCATGATTGGTCAATGTTAATTGTTGAGATGTTGAGTAAGCAATTGGGAAGAACCAAGAATCTTAAAGTTGGAGGGTGTGCTGTCCTACTTCCTGTAAGACTTGAATAACTCTATATTTAATATCGTTGCATCATATCCTTTTTTCATGAATTATTACAATTTTTATTGATTTGAGAATATGACAGTTCTGGTTATGCGAGCATGCATCCTTATTGAAGCCCGTGCATAAATCTGCATTCCCACGATTTCTAAAATGGGATTTAAACAAGATGAATTCGGTGGTTAAGAAGTTGAAGCTATCTCGAGATATAAAGGTAATAAATTAACATTTTTTTTGTTAAAATAATATTTAATCTTCTTAAATGTTTGAACATTTAACTCGGGGCATTTTGCAATATAACAAATGTTAGGTTCGAAAGATATTGTTGAAAGCAACGTCGGACGAGAAGAGAAAACTTAGGACAGTTTCTGAGTTGAGGCAAATTGAAGATGAACCTGAAGCTTCATCAGAGGTTGAATATGTTGTTGGTATTGGCTCAGATAAGGATGTTGAAAAGGATACTGAAGACTTTGAAAAAACAGGGGAAGCAAATCAATCTGCAAAGTTGGAGAAAACAGGGCAATCAAAACAATCTTCGTTTAATATGGATTCTTTTAATACAATGCGAGAGTCTGGAGAGGGATGCAGTGGAGGAAAGGATAGTGAAACTGCTTACGGTTTGTGTACAATGCGAGATGATGGGGGAGAATTCAGTGGCGAAAAGTAGACTTTCAGAGCTGTTAATGGACCATCATTCAGTATTGGGATGACCCAGTATAATACACCACAAAGAGTTGCTACAGTTCAGATCGCTCAAGTTATGATGGATCTCAGATCAGGAGGTGTTGGGATTGTCGAGAATATGATCAGGGGGGCATGCACTGGTCAGCAAGATGAAGTTTGTAGGAGCCGTGTTAGGCAAGTTGATGAAGGTTTCCCAATGGATAATGAATCTCTCCCTACAGACAATAATGATATGGATAAGATTTCCAGTGAAATGCAGAATGCATCAACGGGATTTCAGACTGAAGTGCAGAAGTTCGAAGCTGAGTTAAAGAATAAGGAAAATATAATTAAGCGACTGAAATTGGAAAAAATGGAGTTGGAAAGACGTATAGAAGAATATACTGTTCCAACACCAACTCAGATTTACAGCAATCCGAATAACTTAGCCCAAATAGATGCAGTTGAGAAGTTGTGTATTGCAGAATCAAATAGTGAGCGGTTGACGAGGGAAAATGAAGAACTAAGGAAGATGATCGAAGGACTGCGGACTGAAATGGATGGAATGAAAAAACAACAAGTTGATGTAAAGGGGGACTCTAACACAACGTCGATTCATGAAAAAACAAATTCAGAAGATGGATCGCCTATTTTGAAAGAGAAGAAATTGAATAATCATCCGGATCCAAGTACTATAACCAGAGGAGTTAAGAAGAGGACTGTGAATGAAGAGAGGAAAGGGAAGGACATTACACCACAGCCCAGTACAAGAGAGCTCATTGAAATTGGGGATGAAGAAGGAGAATGTGTAAGAAAGAGGAAAGGCCGGGTTCAGAGCCAACAGCCGTTGAAGCTTGACGAAAAACTTCTTACAGTGAAAAACTGTGCTACCTACATTAAGGAAAGGATCGCGGATCTGTGGGAATTTAACTCGAAGGAGTAAGTAGGGGGACAGTCTTCTCCATGATTTGATAATTACGCTTGTTTGAATGTATTGAGTGACCTATTTTTAGGCGTTGCAGGTATCCAGTTTGGTCAGGAAAATCACCATTTGCAGAAGTCACTATTGGTCACATTGTAGATATTCTACAAAACGGAATTATCTCTTCTTCGGTAAAAACATTTCATTCTGCATTTTCTTTACGTTTCATATATTAACCCCAACATTTCTAGCCACTTATTTAGGAACTATTACAGGTGATTGATTCTTGGGGTGAGATTTTGAGGGTTATTCACTTTAAGCAGAAGCCATGTGTTAAAAGGATTGTGCTGATTACTTCGATGTGCTGGGTATACTAATATAATTGCATCTTTGTTATATACGAATAATTTTGATTATCTGAATTCTGATATCTTTTTTACTGTTATAAAAATGTCAGACTTTGATTACGGATTATGGTCACACACAAAATCAGACATTGCTCAACAACATCGACGCAAAGTTGGAAGAAGCTGTAGATGCTGATTACCTACTTTTCCCGGTTAACGGGGGAAACCATTGGACTCTCCTAAGGTTAAATATGAAGACGGGCGAGTGAAATTTTTTAACTCTATGCTTCCAAGAACTGCTGGACGCGTAGATTCACACTTGAAACCAGCCTTAGTTGTTGTAAGATTTTATCTTTTTGTTTTTGTTTTTTGTTTTTTTTTTTATATTAATGACCATCAATTATTTCCAATTCCAAATGATACAGGTTAAGTATGTGTGGTGTAGACTGCGAGACGCTTTCAAAAGGCTTAAATCAGGTCATAACTTTTTAACAAAAGCTTTGCGAAATCCTGTTTCAGAAGATTGCGTGCAGCAACTTTCAGGTTCATTGGATTGTGGAATTATCATATGTTACCACATTGAGAACCTAATGTTGGGAAAACAGAGTAAGAAAGGGGAATATGGTACAGTGTCAGTAAGTAACTACCGAAAATGAATGGTTGAATGGTTTATGGATCCTAAAGTAGCAAAAATTTAGGAAGTTGACTGAGAGAATTTAACATATGGCATGCTAAGAATATGTATTTTGAATGAGATTGATGAGTTCGGGTACTTTATTTGTAGAATATGAATTTTGAATTTTGCTAAGATATGGCATGCTAAGATTGATGAGTTTGGGTAACTATGAATTATGCATGCCAATCAATACTCATATGAATTGGGTTATATAACTGTGCTTTGGTTCGAATTGAAAAGCATGCATTTATTTCTAGTTCCCCTCTTTGTTGTGGTTATGAATGCATTTATCTAACTGTTTACAATTCGAACATGATGTTGAATTATGCATGCAAATCAATTCTCATAGAACCTATCATCTTGATGTTGATTTTATTTAGAAAATTGGAGGTATGTCATTTGGGTGATGTCAACATATCTATCTCCAAAATTGGGAACCTGTTACGTAAATCATTAGATTTGTAATTGCAGCAGTAGGGGACTTATGACAACTTGGTTAACCTGTATACTTAACCCCAAGTTGAACAGTTCAGGTCTATGTTGAACACTTCATATAGTTTTGAACTGTTCAATTCATGGTTGAACTGTTCATTTTAGGGTTGAACTGTTCAAATTAGTGTTGATCCCCTCGAATTTTATAAAACACTTTCATGAAGAATGCGAATTTGTTATAAATCGAACTTTACATAGCCGAACTGTACATTTTTTGATGTTATAGATGCAACACTCTTTTTCAATACAACTTTACAAAGCCTTCAAATTGTAGATTTTTTATGTTATAAATTACAGTTTTAAATTTAACAAAAATCATACCAGCAATTTTAATATTTTAATTTCCATGAACCTCATATTAGGGTCGAATCTACGATTTGAAGAACAACGTTCGTCATCTCCTACATTTAATTTCCATTTATCTTTATAAAATAGTTAAATTCCCACCAAAGAAAAACTCTATTTTTATGGGAAAATATACAATTCTATTTTATCGATCACGACCATTGACTCATGTCTACATATTTCTACATTTAGTTCTTTATAAAATAGTTAAAATGGATCAAATACCTTTAAATTCTATTTTTATGTTGAAATTTGTAAATTCTATTCTATTTTATCGATTACGACCATTGACTCATTTAGTGTTATTGTTGAATTACCACTCTATTGATGTTATAGATGCAACACTCTTTTTCAATACAACTTTACAAAGCCTTCAAATTGTAGATTTTTTTTATGTTATAAATTACAGTTTTAAATTTAACAAAAATCATACCAGCAATTTTAATTTCCATGAACCTCATATTAGGGTCGAATCTACGATTTGAAGAACAACGTTCGTCATCTCCTACATTTAATTTCCATTTATCTTTATAAAATAGTTAAATTCCCACCAAAGAAAAACTCTATTTTTATGGGAAAATTTACAATTCTATTTTATCGATCACGACCATTGACTCATGTCTACATATTTCTACATTTAGTTCTTTATAAAATAGTTAAAATTGATCAAATACCTTTAAATTCTATTTTTATGTTGAAATTTACAATTCTATTCTATTTTATCGATTACGACCATTGACTCATTTAGTGTTATTGTTGAATTACCACTTCAATGTCTAGGGAAATTAAATTGAAGCTACTGTCACTCAGTTTGTTGAATGAATTTTGAAATTAATCAAATCAACAATCTTCGACATTGGACAAATTTACAAATTTACCATGTCTACATATTTCTACATTTCGTTCTTTATAAAATAGTTAAAATTAAAAGTATCAAATTCTATTTTTATGGGGAAATTTACAATTCAATTCTATTTTATCGATCACGACCATTGACTCATTTAGTGTCATTGTTGCATTACCACTTCAATGTCTAGGGAAAATAAATCGAAGCTACTGTCACTCAGTTTGTTGAATGTATTTTGAAATTAATCAAATCAACAATCTTGGACAGTGGACAAATTTACAATTCCATTTTATCGGTCATTGAGTTAACTTGAACAGTTCAACAATGCTCAAATTTAGGGTAGCCATTGAGTTACATCTTCAATGAAACGGGAAAATATTTATAAATTGAATGTTACAATTAAATGTACAAACTTGAATTGCGGGACACAACTTTTCAATTTTAAATTTTAGGAAATCTATTAAGATCAACTATTAATGTCCTAACTTTTCAATTAGTTAACTATTACAGATGAACAATGTAGTTTTAGGAGAAAGTTCAATTTGTGGAATGTTGTTAAATTTGATAATTTATATGATATGATATTTTAAAATTGAACAAACTTGATAAATTTAATAAATTATATGATATTTTAAATTTTGAACAATGTTGTTAAATTAAACTCATTAGGGCATATCCACGGTACATCGAAATATGAGACAATGGATCTTTTCAAAATCAAAAAAGAGAGATTTTGTAAACCAAAACATCTGTTTAGATCCCACTGGAAGTCCCCAATACCTGTTCAACATTGTGTTAATTGGACTTTTCAGCCCATAGTACTACAAAATTGTACTAAATTATATGATGTTATAAAATTGAACTTTCTCCTAAAATTTAATAAATTAAATTGATATCCAGAACATTATATACCCAAAAATTGATATCCAAAATATATGATATGCCCTAAAATCGAACTATGAGGCAATGGGTCTTTTCAAAATAAAAAAAGTTAGATTTCACACACCAAAACATCTGTTTATGCCCACTGTAAGTCCAAGTAACAAGTTGAACATCTGATTGTTGAACATGTTTCAGCCCATAGGTGTACAACTTTGTAATGATTTAGGTGCTTGGGGAGTGGGAATTTGGCTGTATAATATCATTTTGGTTGTATCTAATTTCAGAGGGGTCAAGTCGCATTAAATGATATGTCATCCCTACTTTCCCTCCAAACACACGCTCCCCAATACTCCCCAAAACTACAATCTATTTCTTCTTATATTAGTCATCTCCTCCCATGGTTTTGGTGCATTTTTCTCTCAGCTAGGTTGGAAAAATGAGTAATCCCACAATACCTCCAGACCTCATCCACGAAATTACATCACGCCTATCACCAACCGAAGTAACTCGTTTCAAAATCACCAGCAAATCCTGGAATGCTCTCATATCCTCTCCCCTGTTCATCAATGATAGCTACCTCAATGCGCTTAACAAGAATGAGAGAATGTGTAGGTCCCCAAAGTTGAGTTAATATCGAGTAAGCTAGTGAAAATGTCTAGAGAGGGGTGAATAGACTTTTCAAAAATCTTTCGATATATCAGAATACAATATGCGGAATACGAAATTAACAATGAGCCCAATCTAAGTTTATACTCAACTTATCAAATTCGAGAACTCTGTTCTATACTCAACTTGTCTTGTTCAGTTATGTGTGTAAACAATTAAACAAAACAGTAAAGTAAACAACACAAACAATTTATAGTGGTTCGACAACTTGTCTACATCCACTCTCACAAACCCAGTTGTGATGTTCTCATTAACTCGTCCAATGGAGTAATGTGTTCTTGTGGCTTTAAGTCCCAAGAAATAAGACTTTGATCTTTTCGATTATATCTCCAGATATATCTTCGATCTACTAGTGATTTAATAAGCAACTAGCAAGCTTAAAACAATAAATAAAACTTCTCTGTATCTTCAATAAGCCTTCTTGAGTAGTCTCTTCTTGTCTGGGCTTCTTCTTGAACTTCAAACTTTTGCTTTGAACTTTGCGAGCTTCCTTGCTTTGAACTTCTTCATTATACGCACAGTAGTTTGATTTTCAGTAATCTCAGTAGTCTTTAATCGTTGAATGCCTTCAAGTATTTATAGACTTCACTTTATCAAGATAAGTTAGTCATCTAACAAACTTTCTTGATAACTTCCTTCAACAAACTCTTCAACCGTTTCTGAATAAGTATCTCTTAATACGACGGTTAATTCTGTTAATTAAGTTGTAACCAACTTCTTATCTTCAGAAATACGAACCTTCAATTCTGTTAAACTGTATTGACTCGTCTTGTCTTCAGCACTTGTCTTGTTGCGCACCTGTCTTGTGTCCAACTTGACTTGTCTTGCGCAGGTCTTCTTCAGTAGACTTCAACATAGAACTAATCTAGTCCTAACATCTAATCTTAACAAGACTATTACATTACATTAAGCTTTATAAATAGCTTAGTCATCTTAGAAACTATACAAAGAATATAAACGAAACATGAGCTTCTATACATCTCAAATAGCTCAGTATAAAACCTATCAAGTATACAAAGTACTTATAAACTGTACTTGTCTTTTTCTTTCATACTTGTCTTTTGAAACTATTACTTGTCTTGTGAACTAGTACTTGTCTTGTGAACTAGTACTTATCTTGTGAACTAGTACTTGTCTTGTGAACTAGTACTGATCTTGTCTCATACAAGACGACTTCTCCAACAGATCACTTAATACTTAGAATATTTCAGGTCTTCTTTGTCAACTGATCTTGTCTTATACAAGACGACTTCAATAACAGATCGGTCAATACTTAGAATATATTCAAGTCTTCTTTTTGGCTTTATCAAAACTCATCTCATCATCAAATAGAACTTGTACTAGGATTCATATCCCAACAATTTCCCCCTTTTTGATGAAGCCAAAACTACTTGAATTATTTTAAGTAAATAGATCAGTTAAGTAGTTATCTTATATAATCATCAAAATATTAACATGAGTCTTTACTAACCTTCTTCAAATATAGACTTGTTCAACTTGCTCTTCTTCTCTTACTTCCTTCTCTTCCCCCTTTTTGACTTCATCATTCAACTTCCTTCTTTACTTTGACATAACAATGATCTCTTCTTGCTTTCCTTCCTGTTGTAGAGTAATCATAGACTGCAACATACAACTTAGGTAGTTTTGTAGCATTAGTATCCATCTCAAAGATAGAAATGATAAGATATAGCAAGAGATCAAGAAATAACACAAAATCTTTAAGTAAATTTTCACGGATCAGTTCAAAGAGAATAACAAGACTTTCCAAAAAAATCTTTTTGGTTATCAAGAAACAGTAGTCTTTTCGAACTCCTGCTCTGATACCACTTGTAGGTCCCCAAAGTTGAGTTAATATCGAGTAAGCTAGTGAAAATGTCTAGAGGGGGGTGAATAGACTTTTCAAAAATCTTTCGATATATCAGAATACAATATGCGGAATACGAAATTAACAATGAGCCCAATCTAAGTTTATACTCAACTTATCAAATTCGAGAACTCTGTTCTATACTCAACTTGTCTTGTTCAGTTATGTGTGTAAACAATTAAGCAATTAAACAAAACAGTAAAGTAAACAACACAAACAATTTATAGTGGTTCGACAACTTGTCTACATCCACTCTCACAAACCCAGTTGTGATGTTCTCATTAACTCGTCCAATGGAGTAATGTGTTCTTGTGGCTTTAAGTCCCAAGAAATAAGACTTTGATCTTTTCGATTATATCTCCAGATATATCTTCGATCTACTAGTGATTTAATAAGCAACTAGCAAGCTTAAAACAATAAATAAAACTTCTCTGTATCTTCAATAAGCCTTCTTGAGTAGTCTCTTCTTGTCTGGGCTTCTTCTTGAACTTCAAACTTTTGCTTTGAACTTTGCGAGCTTCCTTGCTTTGAACTTCTTCATTATACGCACAGTAGTTTGATTTTCAGTAATCTCAGTAGTCTTTAATCGTTGAATGCCTTCAAGTATTTATAGACTTCACTTTATCAAGATAAGTTAGTCATCTAACAAACTTTCTTGATAACTTCCTTCAACAAACTCTTCAACCGTTTCTGAATAAGTATCTCTTAATACGACGGTTAATTCTGTTAATTAAGTTGTAACCAACTTCTTATCTTCAGAAATACGAACCTTCAATTCTGTTAAACTGTATTGACTCGTCTTGTCTTCAGCACTTGTCTTGTTGCGCACCTGTCTTGTGTCCAACTTGACTTGTCTTGCGCAGGTCTTCTTCAGTAGACTTCAACATAGAACTAATCTAGTCCTAACATCTAATCTTAACAAGACTATTGTTGGTCCTTGGTGGAGTATAACACAAGTGTATGGGGGGGGGGGAATGCACTTGTGTATGCAAATTCTTTTCTTTTAACAAAACTGGTCTTATCAGGCAGGTTGTCTCACAACTGGCCTGAGTGTGAACTTTGATAGATACTTGTCCTACTGATTACTAAAGAGTGATCAGTTGGCTAAATATCTAAAAGAGTTGCTAAGTGCGGAATGTGGTTGGGCTTTGACTTAAAGAAATACTCCAAGTTAATTTCTGAAAAGATATAGTTATCAGGGACTTTGTCCAAAACAGTTTTCCTTAAACTTACAAGTTTTACTCTTTGAAATATGTTTGAATATGAATGCAATAAAGAGTGCAGTAAGTAAAAGACACACAAGTTTATAGTGGTTCAGACTCAAGCTCCTACATCCACTTTGCCTGATTGAACAGGATAATTCCTTCACAATGGAATTAGCTTGTTTTATAGTGCCAAGGTGCACTGATCAACAACACTCTCTTTGTGTTTTGATCCCTAGGATAATCTGAGTCCTAGTGCTCAATCTCTCTAAGTTAAGACTGTGTTTCACTCTAACAGTCCTTAACTCCTCACTTCTACAACAAACACTCTCTTCACTAAATGAGATAAGGTTTGAGGTTTGGTTCCAACTAATAGAGATATCCTTTACAATGAGAACAGATGTAAAGGCTTAGGATATCTCAATGCTAAGCTAGGATGTTTACAACGATTGGCTTAGCTGACTTGAAGTGATTCAGGAAACTTGGAATACTTGAGAATAGCTTGGTTTCCTTTGAAAGCTTTATATGAGTTTGATAGCTTATTGTTGGATACTGAATCCCTTTGATCACTTCTGTTTATATAGTCATGTTTGAGCAACTATCCGTTGGAGAGATAGCATTTCAAACATTTCTATTTGCAGCTACATTGAAACGGCTAAGTAGCTTGACTTCCTTTTATCCACTGTGTAAAAGGGCTCTTCTATGGTTGCTTGAATGAATGTGTTGACTTCTGAAAAATGCGGCTGAGATGACTTGTGACAGTTTCCAAATAAGCACACTTTCCAAGGTTGATTTGTGGCAGAATCTACACTCAACCAACGGTCAGATGGGACAAGCTCCCTGAACATTCTTGCTGCAGTTTTAGAATGTTCCAACATTCATTCAATGCTTCACTCTTTAATGCTCTAAGTCTTCAATGCTTGGTTCAGGCATGATTGGCAATAAATGCTTCATTGAATGTGTCTTTTGTAAGCTTTTGACAGTTAATTCTCTTGATCATTTGCACTTCAACTGTCTAGATCTTTTGCATTTAAGAGCACAGCTTCAGTGTTCTTGATCTCTTCAGCCTGGTTGTCCACTTGTTCAGTTGTCCTGATGCTTCAGCAACTTTGGCCTTAAGACTTAATACCTATCAAGCTTTCTAACATGTAGCTTTGGACAACTATCCTGAACTCTAAAATCTCACAACATTTCTGAGATTTTTAACTTAAGCATTCTACATACTCAAGTGTTCTGGGACAACTTGCCTGAACACTAACTTGAGCATATCTCAACTAATTTGTACATCATCATTCAGGGGTTTTGGTATCTAGATCAAAATCATTTTATTCCCAACAATTTCCCCCTTTTTGATGATGCCAAAACCTATTACAAAGGGACCTTGACTTATACTATACTTTACCTTCAGGATCAATGAACTGGTCAACTTTCCTGAAAGACACTGTTAGCACAATAAATCAAGTATATGTAATATCAAGTTAGTTGAGATAATGAGTTGTTATCTCTTGATAGAAAATCATTGGTCCTTTTATATATCATGGAGCATTACTGATCAAAAGATTCAGAAGGACACACTAACTGATACAAGTAAACAGAATAACAACAATTAACATTAATCAAAAACAAGAATAGGGAAGAGATAAACTTATCCATCAGAGAGTTCCATCATCTTGGGGAGCAATGCCATATTGAGCCCAGACCCTTTTCTTCAGCTCCCAAACATCCTTGTTGGAGCCTCTAGGGCCTATTTTCATCTTCTCCATCTTCATGATGTTGATGAACTCCTCCAGAATCTTTCCCTCATCAATCAAGTTCCCATTGAACTTAGGAGGCATGTACAGAATTGGACCAGGGGCCTTGAACTCAATTCTTGCCATATCAGCTGCTGCAAACAGCTTCTGGTAGAGGTCCCTGTGGTTCTCAAACATGAATTGAACAAAGACTTCATCTACACTCTCTCCAAGCCACTTCCCAATGACATAGAAGTCATATACAAAACTTCTCTTGGCCTCCTCCCATTCATCATTCAGTGAGATTGGAACCCACTTATCATGGTGAGGGTACTGAGTGTCCCATCTTTGCAGCATTTGAGGTTTGAGCCTTCTGTATGAAGCTCTCCTTTTTGGGGCTCTAAAATTTGCCCTTCTTTCATCCCTTGCCTTGTTGGCCTCAACCAATTGCTCCATCCTCTCTTTAGCTCTCTGAAGAGCTAGCTTCTCTTGGGTTTCTGGATCTTTTCCAAAACCTTCTTCAAATAATTTAGAGGGATCATCAGCAAGTTTGGGCACACCAACTTCAGGCATTCTTTCCTGGACTTCTTCTTCAGCTTCTTCTTCTTCAATTGCAGGCATCCTGGCTGTTTTCTTTAATCTCTTTGATTGCCTTGCTGGAGTAGATTCATCAGATTGAAATTCTGAAGGCAAGGTCAAGCTGGTTGGGAAATCATTGAAGGCTTGCAGCTCCTTCCTCTTTTTTTCAGATGACCTTGTCACCTTCCCCCTTACTTCAGCAGCCTTCTCCTTAGGTTCAAGTCCTGTAGACTCACCACCTGGCCTTTGAAGCTTCCTTGCCTGACTTTCCATAGCTGACACCATGGACTCCTTGACAGCTATTTGAATCTGCTCTTCCTCAGTCAAATTTTCAATATTCATTGGGCCTTTGCCTTTCCCAATGTCTTCTACTGCTTCCTCCTCAAACTCAGGGACTTTCTCCTTTCCCTTGGATTCACCAATCACCAAGGTTCCCTTTGCCCTTGCTCTCTCTCTTTCCCCCTTTTTAGCATTATCAAAACACTGGGGCTTCAGTTCACTCATTGAGACTGAGAGGTGTGAGTAGGCCTGAGTGAGGGACTTAAATTCTTGCAGTAGATAAACATTCTCATCATGAATGTTTTGCATTTTATCATCTGCCATGCTCAAGAAGGTGTGAACAGGCTTCATCTTTTGGGAAACTATGGCATCCAATGTGGCTTTCAGTGATTGATCAAGTTTGGCCTGAAGTTGATCAGAGAGGTTGGCCACAACTTGATCAGACACCTTGGCCATGAGTTCAACAGTGAACTTCTCAGCTGCTTCCTTCACCATTGCAGCTTTCAACTCTTCTGCCTTCTTTCTCTGGGCTGCTGTCCTCTGCCTCAAAGCATCCTTGATTGTCTTTCTTAATGCTTTCACATTATGCTTGTACAAGGATTTGAGACCCTGCTGCTCTTTCTTCACAGATCTTGTGAATTTACCCATAGCATCTTTGGCCTTTGTCACTTCAGTTGAAACTGTTTGCAGTCCAGTTTCAACTCCACTTATCCTTGCATCAAGAGTAGGCAAGATTACTTCTTCTGACCCTGTGAGCCTCATCTCCACAGAGGCTAGAGTCTTGCCTTGGCCATCTAAGGTATCAGCAGTTGTTGCATGGGCCTTCCCAACTTCCCTGACCAGTGTGTCCAACTTCTCTGACTGCTCTTCAATGATGGATGCAGTCTGAGTAGCAATCTGAAAGTGAGCCTCAGAGGTGTTGGCTTGCTCAAAGAAGATTTGGTTAAGTGTGGACACATTTGCTGAAACTGCCTCAAGATCAGTGTCAGCATCAATTGGTATATCTGTCAAGGAAGCATCTGCAAAAATTTGCTCAAGAGTGACAGCAACTGAATCTGCAAAACTAGTAGTGTTAGTAAAAATTCCCTCATCACCCTCAATTTCTTTTTCTCTCATAAGGTCTGATACATCAGCACCTTCTCTCTCATTTTCAACTCTATTCTTTTCTTCTTCATTTTCAAAAGATGTACTCACATTTACTGGAGAATCAGGCCTCCTTTCACCAAGGGATTCATCAAGTTCATATTTGACTTGAAGAATAGCCTGACTCTCATATTGGGCTGCACCCAATATTTCTACTTCCTCACCCTCTATTTGTGGTGCACTCAAGGAACCAGTGATCACACAATCCTCACCATCATCTCCCTCTGATTTTTCAGCACTAATAGCCTTTTCAACTCCTTAAATTCCTGACACCTCTATGTCCTCAACAGGATCCACAGAGGGCAGTTGTTGGGAGATCACAGTACTTGGGCATCCCAAGGCCACTGAGTCATCCTGAATGACTAAAGGCTGGTCAATGTCCAACTTGCCTGACATTGATGAGGCTTTAGCCAAACCAGCTTCTCCTATGGAAGTCTCAGCATTGTCAAGCTGTGCCTCAGGCTCAGAAGAACCATCCTTGGCCAATGCATCTTGGACTGAGTTACCATCTTTGGTCAACTCCTCTGAAAGATCAGAGTCCTTCTCAGAATGAAAAGTCAAGTAATGTACCTGAGCTGAGTTGGTACCAGGGGGATTGGGATTGGTGTGATCATCATCATCATCATCATCATCATCAGATGGGCTGTCAGGATGCTTGATGCCTTGTGCTATCCTCTCTCTTTCAGCAAGCACCTTCTCATGAACAATGGTGCAAAATAGGGCCTCAGTGGTTAGAACACTGGTCTTCTTTACATTTGCAAAATGTAGCAGCCTATTTTCCTCAACCTGCCACCAGTTGGCACCCTTATCCTGAATAGCCTGAGCTATTTCCACAATAGTTCTATCTTTGATCTCAACAAGTGCTCTGAGATCATAGAACTGTTGTTGCAGCCTGGGATAAGCTTTCAAACCTGGATATAATTCATCCACATTGGCTCTAGCAATCTGCCTCAACATTCCCTCATAGGTGAACTCTTCACCACTATCATCTCCAGATGAGTTAGCTTGGGATTCAGGAGGATTGGAGTGGGATTCAAGTAGGCTTGGCTGGGATTCAGGTGGGTTGGATTCAGAAGGAATGGGTTCAGGAGAGGTCAAAACAAGTTGGGATTCAGGTGCTTTTGAGAGCATTGTGCCTGAATAGGTAATTGGGATGGCTGGAATGGGTGGGAAATCAACTTGATCACCTTCTTGAATAGCATTTTCAAGAAGTTTGGTATAAGAGAGAAGTCTTGGATCAAGGGGAGAAAAGGGTCTATCTTCAAGATTGACCAAATCTGCCAACACATCAATACCTGCTCTCTCAGGTGCACCTTCAGGGGAGTAAACTTTCTTGGTCAGGATTGGGGCATCTTCAGGAGTCTTGCACTCCTCTTCTTCTTGCCTTGGAGATATTCTTCTAGACTAAATATCAGGGGAGTTGGCTTCAGGGCTGTTGGTCCTTGACTTTGACTTGGAGTTAGACTTGCTTGCCTGTCTAATCTCCTTGAAGAACTCTTTCTTCTTCTTTTTCTCTTCCATCAATCTCTGCTTCTCAGAGGTCTTGATGATTCTCCTTCTCCTTTCATACCTTGTAGGCTGGTCAAGGTCTCTGAATTCTGTGATTGTCTCAGGTTGCAGTGGGATAATCTCTCTGACTACTTCACCCTCTTCAGGAGGGTTGACTCCTTCCTCAGCTACTTTCTCAATTTCTTCAGAAGTGGCTCCTCCACTTCTTGACTGGCTTTCAGGGGAAGATTCACTTAGAATCTCCTTCATCTTCTTCATCTTTGGCTGGATTTTGGGTGGTTGTGCTTTCCTTTTCCTCGGAGAGGCTCTTGTTGCTGGAACAGGTGCAACAGCTTTCTTGGAGGCAGCCTCCTGCTTTCTCTTTTCTGTCCTTGAAGACAGTTTTCTGAACATCACCTTCTGTGCTGGAAAAGGCTTTGGCTTGGCTTGAAGGTGGGTATAATGAGCAAATCTTTCCAAGAGCAGGCTGGCTCTTGTGCAGAACTGGAGTCTTCCCTCAACCACCACCTTGTGGTGTTTCACCTCTTTAAACTTGAATTTCTCATTCATCATTTTGTCCAAAATGAAGCTTTTCCAATCAAATTTGACTCTCTTCTCAGCAGAGTCAATCACAGCAGCCATTACTCTCAACTTAGGCATACTAAGTTGTTCAACACTCCCAGAGTGACTTAACAAACTCTTCACCACACAGTCAAACAAGTGTCTAAACAAAGGTTTTAGAGTATTCTTGTTTTGAGCACTTACAAGCTTTTTGGGTGTAAGCAGCCATGGAAAGTAGAACTCCTGATCTTCTCCTTCCTTGTAAGTCTCTGGATTCTGGCCTTCAGAAGGTAGCCCAAAGCTAGCATCTATATCCTCTGCAGTGAAGGTGATGGAGTGTTGGCTTTCTGCTTCTTCATCTTCCTCAGCATATGTGAGCTTTGTGCACACATCTCCTTTCTTGCCCTTCCATCTTAGATGGGCAAAGAATTCTGCCATAAATAGATTTAGGCATGAATCAGGCTTGGTCCCAAGAAACTTTTCCAAGCCTGCTTCCCTAAGCCAATGGAGTACTGGTTCAACCTCCTTGTCCGGACTGTCAAAGGCAACCAGTTTTTCAAACCATAAGGAGTTTGGGTTGCTAATATAGGAGAAATCAATGTCCAAAGAGGAATCATTGAAGTCTACAAGCTCTTCTCTCTTAATCTTAGGTGCCATGGATAATATGAGAGATTTGGTAGGTGTTTGGGGAGGAATTGCAGGTTTGAGAGTATGAAGAAAGACTTAAGGGTTTTTGAAATTTTTGAGTGCGTAAAGATGGTAGTGAAAAGTGAGGAGTTTATATATGTGGGGAGTTTATTAACCGTTGGTTAATAGAATCTAACCGTGGGTAATAAGTCTGACCAATTGGATAATATGTGGTAGTGGGATTGAGGCGGTTTGATGGAGATTTAATGCAAATTAATGGTTTTGATGAAGGCTCAAGAATTCATGAAATCCCAATTAAGATTTCTGCATTAAATGCTGATTTGCCTTTTTGGTGGTAAAAATCTTTATAGCACACTCCATCCTAAAATGGCCTACTCTTAGACCAAGAAACCTCTTAAATGTCTAATCAATGCTAAAAATAGCAATGATTATCTAATTAACTCGGACAAACATCCTGAGATGTGCTTTGGTTTCTGTGAAGGTCAAACTGCCTGATGAGCTTGCCTGAGTGGGTCCCAAGGTTGCTGACTGGGTCCCACTTGGACAAATCCCCTGACCAACATTGCTGAGCATCATAGGGACAACCTTGCTGAGTTTCCCCCTTTGGCTTACAACTTCAGTGAGGTTGGTCAATCTTGCTGAAGTTCAACTTTGATGAACTTCCCCCTTCATATGAGTTTTCTTTCCTCATTTTTCCATCTTGCCTAGATCAAGTAACCCCAATTCAGCTGACAACTCTAAGAACCTTGCTTCAGCTAGAGGCTTTGTCAAAATATCAGCTTTTTGCTTATCAGTGTGGATTTTGACAAGCTTGATATCTTTCTTCTCCACATGATCCCTTATGAAGTGATGCTTGATGTCCACATGCTTGCATCTGGTGTGGAGCACTGGATTCTGTGAGATGGCAATTGCACTATTGTTGTCACAGAATATTGGCACTTCATTTGTGAGGACTTTGTAGTCTCTGAGTTGTTGCCTGAGCCAAAGTATCTGAGCACAACAACTTCCAGCTGCAACATATTCTGCTTCAGTTGTTGAAGTTGCAACTGTATTCTGTTTCTTGGAGAACCATGAGATAAGCTTGCTGCCCAAGAATTGACATGTTCCAGAGGTGGACTTTCTGTCAATTCTGCATCCTCCATAATCAGCATCTGAATATCCAGTGAGCTCAATGTTGTCATCAGCTGGATACCACAATCCAAGATTCTCAGATCCCTTGAGATATCTTAGGATTCTCTTGGCAGCATCAAGATGGCTCTTCTTTGGATTTGCCTGAAATCTTGCACATACTCCAACTGCAAATGTGATATCAGGCCTACTTGCAGTGAGATATAGCAATGATCCTATGATTCCTCTGTAGTTAGTGGAGTTGGTTGACTCTCCACCTTCATCAGGATCCATCTTCCAGTTAGTATTCATAGGAATTCTGACTGGCTTGCTTGTTGCACATCCGAATTTTTTGATCATGTCCCTTGTGTACTTGGCCTGATTGATGAATATCCCCTTCTTTGATTGAGTGACCTGAAGTCCTAAGAAGAAATTCATCAATCCCATCATGGACATCTCAAATTTGCTTTGCATGAGTTTGGAGAACTTTTCACACATCTTCTCATTTGGAGATCCAAATATAATGTCATCCACATAGATTTGGACTAACAAGATATCATCTCCTTCACAGATTCTGAACAGAGTTCTGTCAACAGTGCCTTTGACAAAACCATGATCTAGAAGAAACTGTGATAAGGTGTCATACCAAGCTCTTGGAGCTTGTTTTAAGCCATAGAGGGCTTTCTTCAATCTGTACACCTTGTCTCCTTCTTCAAATCCTGGGGGCTGTTCAACATACACTTCTTCCTTGAGCACCCCATTTAGAAAAGCACTCTTCACATCCATTTGATACACCTTGAATCTCATGTGAGCTGCATATGCTAAGAAAAGTCTGATTGCCTCAAGTCTGGCCACTGGAGCAAATGTCTCATCATAATCAATCCCTTCAGATTGACAATATCCCTTGGCCACCAGTCTTGCTTTGTTCCTCACAATGATGTCATTTTCATTTTTCTTATTTTTGAACACCCATTTGGTTCCAATGACATCTTGATGAGTTGGCCTATCCACCAGCTCCCATACTTCATTTCTGGTGAACTGGTTCAGCTCTTCTTGCATGGCTATGATCCAGTTGGTGTCTTGTAATGCTTCTTCAATATCTCCTGGTTCTATTTCTGAAAGAAAACAACAAAACAAGGCACTTTCTCCATGAAACCTTCTAGTTTTGATCCCTTCACTTGGATTACCAAGTATCAGGCTAGTTGGGTGGTCTTGCAACCAAGTCCTTCTAGACCTGATCCCTTCAGGAGGACTGTCCTCATCTGAGGTTGGATCACTAGACTCATTAAATTCAGGAAAATTAATTGAAGGATCAAGCTCAGGATCATATTCAGGGGTGTTGTCCTCATTGTCAGATGAGTTGATATTTTCATTGGTTCCCCCTTGAATATTGGATCCATTAACTACCTCAGCATTGCCTACTTCTTCATTGGTAGTTGTTACCTGGTTTTGAACTGGGATTGGATCAATCAGTTCAATATCACCTTCAGGTTGGTTGACTCCTGGTTGATTGCCATCAGGTAGGTTGTCCAGTTTTTGACAATCATAAAATTCAGGCTGGGCAACATCTACAAACACTGTCTCCTTGCTTTGAAGCCTTAATCTGGTTGTTCTTTGTGTTATCTCATCAATATTCAGGTTTCTATCCCTGAACTCATTAATAGATTCATCAAACACAACATGAGGTGTTTCTTCCACAATAAGGGTTTTGCAATTGTAAACTCTGTAAGCTTTGCTGATTTGTGAATATCCAACAAATATTCCTTCATCAGCTTTGCTGTCAAAAGCTTTCAATTGCTCTTTCCCATTATTATGAATGAAACACTTACAACCAAATATGTGAAAATATGCAACAGTGGGCAATCTACCTTTCCATATTTGATATGGGGTTTTACCTTGTCCTTTGGTGATTAAGGACCTGTTTTGTGTGTGGCATGCAGTGCTAATGGCTTCAGCCCAGAACCTTTTAGGCAGTTTGGATTCAGCAATCAAGGTTCTTGCTGCCTCTTTCAAGGTCCTGTTCCTTCTCTCAGCTACCCCATTTTGTTGAGGTGTTCTTGCTGCTGAGGTTTCATGAGTGATGCCATTCTTGCTGCAGTACTCTTTGATGTATGAGTTTATGAATTCAGTGCCTTTGTCTGATCTGATCTTGACAATATTAAGGCCTTTTTCATTGCTTAGTCTCATCATCAATTCAGGTAACTTGACTTGAGTCTCCTTCTTGTTGAGTAAGAATACTACCCAAGTGTACCTGGAAAAATCATCAACAACAACTAAAGCATATTTTCTTCCATTTATACTTACTGGGATAATTGGCCCAAATAAATCCATATGCAGTAGTTGAAGAACTCTCTCAGTTGAGATGACAGGCTTTCCTTTGAATGAAGCTTTGATCTGCTTTCCTTCCTGACATGGCTGGCATATGTGTTCTTTGGTGAACACTTGATTTGGCAGCCCTTTAACTAGAGAGTTTCTTGCAATCTTGTTGATGGTTTTGAAGTTCAGGTGATTCAGCCTCTTGTGCCACAGCCAGCTTTGCTCTTTTGTGCTTTCGGCAACAAGACAAACTGGTTCAGGGGTTTTGCTCCAATCTGCAAAATAGACATTTCCCTTTCTCACCCCTGTTAGTAGCACCTGTTGTGTTGATTTGTTCTTGATAGTACATTCATTAGGAGCAAATTCAACACAAAAACCTTTATCACAGATTTGACTTATAGACAGCAAGTTATATTTTAGGCCTAGGACATATGAGACATCAGTAATTTTAACACTACCAATGTTTAATGTACCATAACCTCTTGTGATCCCTTGTGAGCTGTCTCCAAAGGTTACTGAAGGACCCTCATTTTCTATGAACTCTGAGAGAAGCTCTTTATTTCCAGTCATGTGTCTTGAACATCCACTGTCCAAGTACCATGCTGTTTTCTTGTTGATGCTTCTCTTCTTCTTGTGGTCCTTGTAGCCCTGCAAAGTCAAAATTTAGGTACCCTTTGAGTGTTGGGTCCTATAGGGTTAGCTGTACCTTTTGGAACCCAAATCTGCCTGATTACTCTGATTGATTCAAAGTGACTGACTTGGTTTCCATTTACATCTACATACACAGTTTGACCCTTAAATGCCTTGGGTGATCTCTGTGTATAAGTGTTAGCTTTGTAAGGTTCAGGAGAGTTGGTAAATTTCTTTGGAACATTTCTCCTGAAGTTACTAAGCTTAGGTGCAGCTGGATAAGACTTTTGAGGATAGGTTTTTGGATGGCCTTTTCCATTTGGCAAGTAAGGTCCAGGCTTCCTGAATGTTTTATACCTATCAGAGGGGATTGGCCTTAATCCATTCAGTTGAGGTTTCCTCATTTGAGTTGGCCTTTTCTGAATAGGTTTTGGACAACTTCTCTGATGATGATTCAGATAGGTTGGCCTTCCATTGGTTCTACCTTTCTGAACCTCATTCCTCCTGTAAGCAATGCCTTTAACCTTTTCCAAGGGTGTGGGTTTAGGTGCATTGATTACCTGAGTTGGTATAAAAATTCCTTTACCCTTATCCTTGATCAGTGGTTGATTTATTTCAATTTCATTTTGCTGTGCCACTGATCTTACAAAAGTCATCTTAGAATTGCTTGATGAAGCAATGCTAAGACCAGGTGAGGGTTCACATGGATTATAGCCTAATCCACCCTTTTGAGCAAATTGTCTTTGAAACCCTTGAATCTCCTCTATTGCCTTAGCAGATTTGTTCAAGGCAGACATTTTTATTTTTAAGCTCCCCTCACTCAATTTTAGAGTATCAAATTCACTTGAGAGATTGTCAAATTTTGCCTGAAGAATTCTGAGATCAAAATCCTTTTTCCTCAAGGCCAGTTCTTGATCATCAATCAACTTTTGTTGTTCAGAGACTTTGAGAGACACTTCCTCAAGTTCTTTCACAATCTGCTGATATAACTCAGTTGATTTAATGTCAAGCTCAGGTTCAGGAAGGTTGGGAGTTTGAGCTTTTGAATTCAGTAGCTCATTTTCTCTAAGTGCTATATTGCATACTTCTCTTAGTCTGGTGAAATCCTCAAATAACTTTACAAAGTTGAGTTTTAAGGGGATTTCACTGGACTCATGTGTGTTATTTGAAGAACTGGAAGAGCTAGAAGATGAACATACCTCATCATTTTCAAATGCCATTTGACAGTCATCATCACTGTCACTGTTGGAGAATAGTCCATCATCAGAAGAGCAGACACTTTCTTCACTAGCTGAATCTCCAGCCACCATAGCCTTCCTGCTGTTCAGCCTCTTGTCTCTTTTGGTCTGCCTTTCTTTCCTTTCTTTTGCACTGAGGTCAGGACAGTCATACTGAAAGTGACCCTTTTTCTGGCAGTTGTAACACACATCTTCATCAACATTCTTCTTGTTTGAGGACTCCTTCCTCCTTGATGATGATGGTTCACCTTTGCTGTATCTCTTTCTATCAGCATACTTGTCCTCTTTCTTTTCATCAGAGACTTTGTCCTCTGATTTGCTGTCAGGAGAGTTGAATCTCCTTCTGGTTCTATTGTCTTGGTAGAACTTCTTGTATCTACCAAATCTGGAGTTGAGCTTCTCAAATCTTCTAGCCATGAGTGCCAGCTCCTCCTTTATTTCAGATTTTGAAACAGATTGAGAGGACCTTTGAGTATTCTTCTTTTCTGTTTCAGCAGCTTTGAAGGCAACACCTTTGGTTGAGGAGGATGGCTCTTCATGCACCTTCTTTCTGTTGAGATCAAACTCATATGCCTTGAGTTCAGAAAATACTTGCTGCATTGGCATGTTGTCAAGATTGCTAGTGTTTTGCATCATGACAGAATATATATCCCACTTGGATGTGAGACTTCTCAAGATCTTCAAGGCAACTTCTCTTTTGGCATAGAACTTCCCAAGAGAGTTTATTTCATTCATGATGTCAGTGAACCTGCCATCAAGATGATCAATGGTTTCATTGGCTTCCATAGAGAATTGTTCATATTTTTGGATAGCCACTTGAAGCTTGTTCTCCTTGATCTTTTGGGTACCTTCACACATAAGTGCTAGGGTGTCCCAAATCTCTTTAGCTGATGTGCAGTGGTACACTCTTCCCATCACTGCATCTGGAATTGTCTGGTACAATGTATTCATTGCAATGTAGTTCAGGTTGTGCCTTTTTCTTTCTTCAGCTGTAAAGTCATCTTCATCCTTTGGCAGCAACTCCCTTGGATCAGCTATTTGAGCATCAGTGAGCTTGGGATTTGCTTTAGTAAATGTGAATGGCCCTCTAGTGATGACTTTAAGCATCTCATCATGCTGGCATGCAAGATGTGCTCTCATCCTGATTTTCCAGAAATCATAGTTCTCAATTGAGAACATTGGCAGTTTGTGATGAGAAATATGGTTGACTTGGTTTGGACCCATATTGTTGATGTTGTTGACAGCATCTCCTGGAACTGCATTGTTAGCCATTTCAACAGATGTAATATAGGATGAACACAAAAAGGTTTTTCAGAAATTTGGATCAGTTCAGTGACCACAGACAATGTGATTTTTGAAAATCAGTTGGATTTTCAGAAGCAGTGGTCTTTGAACCCCTGCTCTGATACCACTTGTTGGTCCTTGGTGGAGTATAACACAAGTGTATGGGGGGGGGGGAATGCACTTGTGTATGCAAATTCTTTTCTTTTAACAAAACTGGTCTTATCAGGCAGGTTGTCTCACAACTGGCCTGAGTGTGAACTTTGATAGATACTTGTCCTACTGATTACTAAAGAGTGATCAGTTGGCTAAATATCTAAAAGAGTTGCTAAGTGCGGAATGTGGTTGGGCTTTGACTTAAAGAAATACTCCAAGTTAATTTCTGAAAAGATATAGTTATCAGGGACTTTGTCCAAAACAGTTTTCCTTAAACTTACAAGTTTTACTCTTTGAAATATGTTTGAATATGAATGCAATAAAGAGTGCAGTAAGTAAAAGACACACAAGTTTATAGTGGTTCAGAGACTCAAGCTCCTACATCCACTTTGCCTGATTGAACAGGATAATTCCTTCACAATGGAATTAGCTTGTTTTATAGTGCCAAGGTGCACTGATCAACAACACTCTCTTTGTGTTTTGATCCCTAGGATAATCTGAGTCCTAGTGCTCAATCTCTCTAAGTTAAGACTGTGTTTCACTCTAACAGTCCTTAACTCCTCACTTCTACAACAAACACTCTCTTCACTAAATGAGATAAGGTTTGAGGTTTGGTTCCAACTAATAGAGATATCCTTTACAATGAGAACAGATGTAAAGGCTTAGGATATCTCAATGCTAAGCTAGGATGTTTACAACGATTGGCTTAGCTGACTTGAAGTGATTCAGGAAACTTGGAATACTTGAGAATAGCTTGGTTTCCTTTGAAAGCTTTATATGAGTTTGATAGCTTATTGTTGGATACTGAATCCCTTTGATCACTTCTGTTTATATAGTCATGTTTGAGCAACTATCCGTTGGAGAGATAGCATTTCAAACATTTCTATTTGCAGCTACATTGAAACGGCTAAGTAGCTTGACTTCCTTTTATCCACTGTGTAAAAGGGCTCTTCTATGGTTGCTTGAATGAATGTGTTGACTTCTGAAAAATGCGGCTGAGATGACTTGTGACAGTTTCCAAATAAGCACACTTTCCAAGGTTGATTTGTGGCAGAATCTACACTCAACCAACGGTCAGATGGGACAAGCTCCCTGAACATTCTTGCTGCAGTTTTAGAATGTTCCAACATTCATTCAATGCTTCACTCTTTAATGCTCTAAGTCTTCAATGCTTGGTTCAGGCATGATTGGCAATAAATGCTTCATTGAATGTGTCTTTTGTAAGCTTTTGACAGTTAATTCTCTTGATCATTTGCACTTCAACTGTCTAGATCTTTTGCATTTAAGAGCACAGCTTCAGTGTTCTTGATCTCTTCAGCCTGGTTGTCCACTTGTTCAGTTGTCCTGATGCTTCAGCAACTTTGGCCTTAAGACTTAATACCTATCAAGCTTTCTAACATGTAGCTTTGGACAACTATCCTGAACTCTAAAATCTCACAACATTTCTGAGATTTTTAACTTAAGCATTCTACATACTCAAGTGTTCTGGGACAACTTGCCTGAACACTAACTTGAGCATATCTCAACTAATTTGTACATCATCATTCAGGGGTTTTGGTATCTAGATCAAAATCATTTTATTCCCAACAACTATTACATTACATTAAGCTTTATAAATAGCTTAGTCATCTTAGAAACTATACAAAGAATATAAACGAAACATGAGCTTCTATACATCTCAAATAGCTCAGTATAAAACCTATCAAGTATACAAAGTACTTATAAACTGTACTTGTCTTTTTCTTTCATACTTGTCTTTTGAAACTATTACTTGTCTTGTGAACTAGTACTTGTCTTGTGAACTAGTACTTATCTTGTGAACTAGTACTTGTCTTGTGAACTAGTACTGATCTTGTCTCATACAAGACGACTTCTCCAACAGATCACTTAATACTTAGAATATTTCAGGTCTTCTTTGTCAACTGATCTTGTCTTATACAAGACGACTTCAATAACAGATCGGTCAATACTTAGAATATATTCAAGTCTTCTTTTTGGCTTTATAAAACTCATCTCATCATCAAATAGAACTTGTACTAGGATTCATATCCCAACAGAATATTTCTCTTTGATGAACAAATCTTTTTTCCTCCAATAAGTTATGAAATTTCTGATCCATTAACAAGGTCATTCTGTAGGAATGTAATCGATGATGACCCACCAAAGGAATTGGTTGCAACCTGCAGGGGACTGGTGTGTGAAGCGACTCAAGATGATAGGTACTTCATCAACAACCCGCTGACAGGAAAAGAGATCCAAGTACCCAGTGCTCATATCGAATGGGATCCAAAGGCCGACTGGTGTTCTTCCTTTTTTGGGATGGGGTTCCAGCAGATCACAAACTCTTACCACCTGTTGAGAGTTCTCTTCTTCCAAGCTGGGGATGTGAAGACGCAGGTTGATATCTATTCAACTCGGACAATGATGTGGACTCGTCTTTCACCATTCCGTGATCAAATGCCTTCAGGTAAATTTGTTGTGTGGGTTAGGGGTCTCATTTTCTTTCAGGTTTACAAACCCCACAGTGTGTCAACAAAACTGGTTACTTTTAACATAGAAAATTATTCATGGGGAACTATTGATTTACCGCCGGAGGTTGCGGATTCTGGGTATTCTTGGGAAATAGGGGCTTTAGATGATGACACATTAGTCGTATATCCTCTATCCCCTATTTACAACATGTATGGAGTGTTCAACTTATGGCTGCTTCAAGGATATGGGGAGAATCAGGAGTGGAAATTGGTTCATATAGAGCTTAACCCGGTTTATCACAGGCCTCATCGGTTCACAATCCAACCGTTACACTTCGTGAAGCCAAAGGGTACCATGATCCTGTTTAGGAAAGATCCATGTGGAACATTTGGTACATATGATCTTATCAATCAAAGTTGGCATCATGTTGCAGTTTCTGAAAATCTCCTTGTCAGCGGATATTGCAAGATTCACAACATTGAAGACTGGACTTCGAATAAGCGATGCCTTAGAGCTACTAGAGTTGTAGACTGGAACGTCGTCTCTCTCTTGTCGGGCCAATTTCACCCAGAAATTTTGAGCATCGAAACTCCTAATCCCCAAATAGACCCTGTTGTCGGCACTGTTGGGCACGTGAAAGAGTTCATTCAGCTCTTGTACAGTTAAGCTTCTGTCAACATTCCCCAAACGGAAAGTGATCCTTCTAGGTACATGCTGCCCGTCGAAGTCCATGTCGATGGTGGTTAAGAACTCCACCATAAGCTCAGTATAGGACGGCTTCTGAATTTGTAAGAAGTTCGTCCATCCAATCGCAGCAAATAGCCTATCCACATCTTCTTTGATCCCCATGTGGACCATACAGCTGTCATCGATGTACTTCGTAGGGTGGAAGATCATACGAGACACCGTTACGAAGTTGTCGGCTAGCATCTCTCCTCTCTCTCCTAGATCAATTCCAAAATGGGATGGATAGGTGCCACACAACCGATAGAGATGCCATTCGAGCCATTCATTCATCTCCTGAGAGCTTGGTCCATCATTGTTTGCCATTTTCTACAACCAAAAGAATAGAAACTCATGAGAATGTGCACAAAAATTTTCATTTAAATTCATCATTCACAAGAGTTCCTTAGCATTTGAGTTCATATGCATCCACCATGTTCAAGTTCACACCCCACCTCTTCAACAATAGACATTTATTTTTTTCTCTCAATGAACTCCCTTCTTCAACAACAATCATGCTTACAAGGTGTTGGTCAAAGTTTTCACAGGAAATTAAAGCACAAAACACCTTGCTATCACTAATGTTAACTCTATCCTAGCATGAATCTCTCAAATAAAACACACTCACAAGACTACAATATCACATGCTCAAGAGTTACACAAAAGTTCATGAATATTCCCAAGTTCACCCTTCTTGCAAAAATTCCTTCAATTTCTAGCCTAAATTCTCACCAATCACACAATAATAGCACAAATTAAGCATAGATATGAGTTACACATCATCAATAATCACCAATAAACATAACTCATGGAAGAAATTTGCAAGAAATTAAGAAACCCACCAAGTTTTGAAATTTTCGTCACCTCTACACTATCCCACAAGAATAGCCTTAAAATTTACAATATCATGCTCATTCTTGCAAAATTAAAGAGGGAGAAGAGTTTACATACCTTGGGGAGTGATTCCTTGAAGTTGTTGCAAGAAATTGAAGAGAGAATTGAGAGGGGGTAAGAGTGAGTTTGAAATTTTTGGGGGTAAAAGTGTGTGTTGTGTGTGAAAAAGTGATAGGAGTAGGGTTTTATGAGTGTAAAAACCGAGTGGGTCGGGCCTTGGGTCGGGTCGACCCGAGAAAAAATTAAAAAAAAATTACCTCGCGTTTCTCCAGAAGTGAAACGGTCGACCGATTGGAGTGCCTCGGTCGGCCGTTTTCCATCGACATCCAGTGGCAAAATCGCGACCAGATCTAACTCGGCCGGCCGTTTGATATGCCTCGGTCGGCCGAGTGCCATCAGCTTCCAGAATGTTTCCCTCGACCAGATGTCCCTCGGTCGGCCGAGTGATATGCCTCGGCCGCCCGTTTGCTTTCTGTTTCCAGTACCTCGTCCACCAACAGATCTCACTCGGCCGCCCGTTTGGACCACACGGACGGCCGTTTGAGTTCTGCTTCCACCATTTTTTACCCCTTTTTTCAATGTTTACACCCAAAAATCCTACAACAAATCAACACACTATACCATAGCAATACTAAAACACCACCAAACCTCAATTCTCAAAAAATTTGCCCCAAAATTCATGTAAAGCATGCTATGTAACTCTCAAAACAATTCAAAGCTCAACATCATCCACATTTTCCATATCAAACGAATCAAACTCATTCAAACAATAGACGAATGTGCAACGGTGCAAATGAAATTGTAAAAACGACCACACCCCCCCCCCCAAACTTAGACTTTTCTAAGCAAATCTAAGTTTGGAAATGAGTGTTTACCTTTGAGTTTGCACCATATACCATTCCATCTTCTTCTTTGAATCCTTTCTCCTCAATTAAGAGTTCGTGTCCAAGCTCCATTAAGCATCAACATCATACCTCAACCTACTAAACAAAACTAAACCAAAAAAAGATCAAAAAGCACAAAAACAAACAAAAACAAACAAAAACGAAAAGAAAGCAATAAAAGAATGGGTTGCCTCCCATTTAGCGCTAGGTTTAACGTCCTATGCCGGACGGAACTCTTTCGAGTTCAAGTCTCTTCAAGAGACTTTGTACCTCCACCATCTTTTTGACACGGGTTAAAGTAGAGTTTCACACGATGACCGTTCACGGTGAAGCGACTCCCATCTTTGCTTTGTAACTCAAGAAATCCACTAGGAAACACCTTTTTCACCACAAACGGACCACTCCATTTTGACTTCAACTTTCCGGCAAACAACTTCAAACGGGAGTTGAACACGAGCACCTCATCTCCTTCTTCGAACTCCTTCTTCTTGAGACGAGCATCATGCCATTTCTTTGCCTTTTCCTTGAAAATCTTAGAATTCTCATAGGCATGTTCTCGAAACTCCTCAAGCTCACTTAATTGGAGCAACCTCTTCTCTCCAACCAAATCACAATCAAAGTTCAACTTTTTGATTGCCCAATAAGCACGGTGCTCAAGTTCCACGGGTAAGTGACAAGCCTTTCCAAAGACAATTTGGTAAGGAGACATATCCAATGGGGTTTTGTATGCCGTTCGATAGGCCCACAAAGCATCATCCAACTTCAATGCCCAATCCTTTCTAGTGGTGTTGACCGTCTTCTCGAGAATTTGCTTGATTTGACGATTAGACACCTCCGCTAAACCATTTGTTTGAGGGTGATAGGCGGTTGACACCTTGTGTTTCACATTATATTTGGCTAGAAGATTAGCCATCACTTTGTTCACAAAATGACTCCCCCCATCACTTATCAAAGCCCTTGGAACTCCAAATCGAGTGAAGATATTCTTCTTCAAGAATTGAATCACCACTCTTGCATCACTCATCTTTGTTGGAATAGCTTCGATCCACTTAGAAACATAATCAACACCAACAAGAATGTAGGTGTACCCACATGATGGAGGAAACGGCCCCATGAAATCAATGCCCCAAACATCAAATAGCTCAACTTCAATGAACATGTTTAAAGGCATCTCATCCCTTTTTGTTATGCCCCCCATTCTTTGGCAACGATCACATCCTCGGATGAATGTTTGACAATCTTTGAAGATTGTTGGCCAATAAAACCCGGCTTGGAGAATTTTCATCCCCGTCTTTGAAGTACCAAAGTGTCCCCCACAAGGAAGAGAGTGACAATGCTTGATTATGTCCTCCCATTCCTCTTGAGGCACACATCTCCGAAGCACCGAATCAACCCCTCTCTTGAAAAGAAACGGTTCATCCCATATGTAGCTTTTCACTTCCTTGTTGAACTTCTTTCTTTCATAGGGACCTAAGTCTTCGGGGATCATTCCACTTGCCAAAAAGTTGGCAAAATCGGCATACCATGGGATTTCTCCTTTCACTCCCATCACCGGTATAGTGTCAATCATCAATAAGCTTTCATCGGGAAAGCTTTCTTTAACCTCAACCATATCTTGCTTTTGCTCTTCATTTTGCTCCAACCTTGAAAGATGATCGGCTATGACGTTCTCACTTCCTTTCTTGTCTCTTACCTCTATGTCAAATTCTTGAAGCAAAAGGACCCACCGAATGAGTCTTGGTTTGGCGTCCTTTTTGTTCATCAAATAGCGGATAGCCGCATGATCGGTGTAGACAACGGTTCTAGCTCCCACAAGGTAAGGCCGAAATTTGTCAAAGGCATACACAACCGCTAAGAGCTCTTTCTCGGTTGTCGTGTAATTGGCTTGTGCGGTGTTGAATGTTTTTGAGGCATAGTATATGGCATGCAATCTCTTTTCCCTCGTTTGCCCCAACACAACCCCCATCGCATAGTCACTCGCATCACACATCAACACAAACGGCTCCTCCCAATTTGGTGTCACAAGGATCGGTGAACTCACCAAGGCCTCCTTAAGTTTCCTAAACGCTTCAAAACACTCATTAGTAAAATCAAATGATACATCTTTTTCTAACAAATGAGATAAAGGTTTAGAAAGTTTAGAAAATTTTTTGATAAATCGGCGGTAGAAACCCGCATGGCCAAGGAAAGACCGAATGCCCTTCTCATTCGATGGTGGAGGCAACTTTTCGATTGCTACCACCTTCGCTCTATCAACTTGGAGCCCCTTGGAGGACACATGATGGCCCAACACAATCCCTTCGTTCACCATAAAGTGACATTTTTCCCAATTCAACACTAAGTTAGTGTCCTCACACCTTTGCAAAACAATATCAAGGTTAGTCAAACAAGATTCGAATGACTCTCCAAAGACGGAGAAATCATCCATAAAAACTTCCATGATACGTTCAATAAGACCATGAAAAATCGACATCATGCAACGTTGAAATGTAGCGGGTGCATTACACAACCCAAAAGGCATACACCTCCATGCAAATGTACCATACGTGCATGTGAAAGTGGTCTTTTCTTGGTCTTCCGGTGCAATCATGATTTGATTGTAACCCGAATAACCATCAAGAAAGCAATAGTGTGAAAAACCTCCTAACCTATCAAGCATTTGGTCCATGAAAGGTAAGGGAAAATGATCTTTGCAAGTAGCTTTATTCAATTCACGATAATCAACACACACACGCCACCCCGTGGCGACTCTCATAGCTATTAGCTCATCTCCCTCACCTTGCACAACCGTCATTCCCCCTTTCTTAGATACAACATGCAAAGGTGACACCCATGGACTATCCGAAATAGGAAATATCATACCCGAATCTAGAAATTTTATGACTTCTTTCCTAATAACCTCTTGGATAATAGGGTTCACTCTCCTTTGGGGTTGGACTATAGGCTTCCTATCTTTTTCTAGACGGATCCTATGCATGCAAATTGATGGGTTAATGCCTTTCAAATCCTCAATCGACCAACCGATGGCCGATTTGTGCTTACGTAGCACTTCAAGTAGCCTATCTAATTCATGTGATGAAAGAGAAGATGATACAATTACCGGATTCTTCTCGTTTTCTCTTAGGTAGGCATACTTTAAGTGCTCGGGAAGTGGTTTTAGGCCCTCTTTCTTCTCCTCCGTTTTAGACTCTCCTTCCTCCGACTTCAACAAGGGTGGTAGAGTGAAATTCCCATGTTTGATCTCTAAAGTTTCCTCTATCTCCATTTGTTCCCTATCATCAAAGTCAAAATTGAAACTTTCATAAGTAGAGGAAAAATATGAATGAGAATCAATATCATTTAAATCATCAAAGAAGAGAGAGTAAGAAGGGTCTTCCAAAGATTCTTGGACACATATGTCTACAATATCGACGAAGTTCAATTGTTCCACATCCATGGGATGCTTCATCGCATCGTACATCGATATCTTCACTTCTTCTTTCCCAACTTTCAATGTGATCTCTCCTTTCCCAACATCAAGCTCTACTCCCGCCGTTGCTAAAAATGGCCTTCCAAGAATTATAGGCACTTGTTCATCTTCCTCCATTTCTAGCACCACAAAGTCGACGGGAAACACAAACTTGTCCACTCTCACAAGAATATCCTCCACTATGCCCTTGGCAATTGTGATTGATCGATCGGCAAGTTGAAGTGCAATCGAAGTAGGCTTCAACTCCCCCCTTTCAAGCTTTTCAAACAAAGATAGGGGCATCAAGTTGATGCTAGCCCCCAAATCACAAAGAGCATTCCTCTTGATCCCATTTCCAATATCACACATTATGACAAAACTACCCAGATCCTTCATCTTTTGTGGCATGTTCTTTTGGAGCATAGCACTACATGCCTTGTTGAACTTGACAAGCTCGGGTTCATCAATCCGTCTTTTCTTGGAGATCAAGTCTTTGAGGAATTTTACATAGTTGGGCATTTGCTCTAAAGCATCGGAGAATGGAATGTTGATATGAAGTTGTTTGAAGACTTCAAGAAACTTAGCAAATTTCTCATCCAATTTCTTCTTCATGAATCTTTGAGGGAATGGTACCATTGTCTTTGGTACCCCCCACTCATCACATGGTATGCTCTTTTCCTCGTTAATCTTCTTCTCCTTCATCTTTTTCCACTTTGGTATCCATTCTTCATCCTCAACTTTCTTTTTCTCTTTTGGCTCAATCCCATTTTCTTCCTCATTTTCGGCACCTCCCATCTCTACATCCTCACATTCTTCTTCAATTTCACCTTTTTCCTTGACATCATCTTCTCCCGGTTGAGTGGGCATGGATGGACCCTCATATTTAGTGCCACTTCTAAGCTCTATTGCCTTGCAATGCTCTTTGGGGTTTATCTCGGTTGTTGAGGGAAATTTTCCCTTGTTTAGCATTTGATTAACCGTCGTGCTCAACTCTCCAACGGACGTTGCAAGTTGCCCCACCGTGTGCTCGAGATTTTTAATCCCCCTTGAGTGTTGTTCATTGATCTTTGCTTGTTCCAAATTCGTTTTAACTTGTTGCTCTTGAGCTTTCTTGAACAACTCTTCCATCCGTAAAAGTGTATCTTCCGTAGTAGCTTTTCCTTCACCATTAGGAAGCTTTGCCCCGGGATCAAATCCGGGTGGATATTGCATTGCTCCTTTTGGGTTAGAATACGCCAAGTTGTCGTGCCTTCGAAAGTTTTGATTTTGATTCCCTTGAAATGAGGTGGATGGCCCCCCTTGCATTGGGTGACTTTGATTGGGTTGGAGTGTTGAGGATTGACCACCTTGAAAACGATTTTGTTGAGGAGCTTGATATGGACGACCACTTTGATAATTTTGTTGGTAGCTTCCTTGATATTGGGGTCTACCCATGTAGTTCACATCTTCAACTTGATTAAAAGGAAGCTCTCCTTGAGCCATAGGTAATGAGCTCTCACGTGTTTGATTAGACGATAGAGCGTTCACCTTTTCAATCAAAGTGGTGACCATGGTCTTCACCGACTCCATTTCATTTACTTGGGCAACTCGATGTCTTCCTCCTCTATCCATCTTCATTGTAAAAGAGTTGTTCGATATCCCCTCCATTATTTGTTTGATCTCTTCCGCCGACTTGAGCCATATCGAACCTCCGGCACAAGCATCCAAATGTTGTCGATCTTCTCCCCTCAACCCACAAAAGAACCAACATGTAGTTTGCTCTATTGGGAAACCATGTTGAGGGCAAGTTATGAGTAGGTTGGTAAACCTTTCCCATGCTTCCTTGAGGGTCTCGTTAGCTCCTTGTGTGAATTGAGAGATGTTTTGCCTTGCATCCATCACTTTTGAAGGTGGATAATACTTCAACAAAAATTTCTTCTTCAATTCTTCCCACGTTCTCACCTCTCCCGCCGGAATGCTTGTTTGTAACCATGTTTTTGCCTTTCCGGAAAGTGTGAAGGGAAATAGCCTCAACTTCTTTGCATCTTCGGACACACCATTTTGCTTGAGTGTGTCGGCTATCTCTAGAAATTGAGCTAAGTGCTCATTTGGATCTTCTTCAAAACCTTCCTCGGTCCTCCCTTCAAATTGCTTTTCTCTAAGCATTCTCAACAAAGAGGCATTTATTTCAAAATTATTGGCCTCCACATTTGGCCTTGCGATCCCATCATAATACTCCCTTTGTTGAGGCTCAAAGTACTCTCTCATGGGCCTCCCATCTTGTATTTGAGGACGAGGCTCTTGTCTTTTCGGTGGAGGTGGAGCGTGTACTTCTTGAGGATATGCACCTTGGGGTGGATGGTAAGGATAAGGTGGGGGATAATACCCTTGAGGTGGAGGGTAATATCCTTGAGGGTATTGTGGATAAGGATATGGTGGAAAGCCTTGGGGATACCCTCCTTGTTGGACATTAGGTGGATATCCTTGAGGTTGTACACCATAGTGGCCTTGATTGAACACACCACCCATTTGAACATTAGGTGGGTGTTGTATGCCATTTCCTCCCCCTCCTTGTATTTGAACATCTCCTTGTTCAACTTGGAGATTCTCTTGGGTATTGATCTCGTCACTTTCATCATCTACCACGGCACCCGGCGGTTGATTTTGTCTATTCTCCGCCATTCTTCGATTTATCGCTCGATTCCTTCTTGCGGTGGCTTCTATCTCAAGGTTGATAGGTTCAATTTGTCCTCCACGTGCTCTTGTTATCATGCACCTATGGAAAATTGCAAATATCAAACTCTTGAAACAAAAATAAAAATAAAATAAAAGCAAGTAATTGTAGCTAGCACTAGTATTCAACTAACTCTAAGTCCCACTTATAGCACTACGTCACCTCCCCGGCAGCGGCGCCATTGACTTGAACGAATTTTTGGTCACTATATGTTGACTAACTACTTCCCCTCAAGCATAAGGGTTCGTAGTAGTAATGGAAGTATTCGACCAAGTAGTATCGACCTAGGAGGTGGGTTTGTGCAATGGATCCCTAGAGTTTTGTGTCGTCATAACTAATGTAACTACGGCTCGGTTTTTGGATTTCTAAAATTAAGCTAAGTTACGACTAAACTTCAAGAAATTAAACCAAACACCAACCTAGAAACTAACAAGCAATTTGAACTCCTAAGAACAAACAAATAATCTATAAGTGCAATTACCACAACTTAACAAAGAAAATTACTACTAAGCAAGAATTTAACAATTAAAACAAAGAACAACTACGAATATGATTCGAAGAAGTGCAAGGGTGAGAGAATGCTTCGGGTGTTCTCCACCTAGTGAAATAGAGAGGAATTGCTTTCACTTTGTTAATGCTTTAATCAATATTTGCTAAGAGCACCTAAACGCTAGGATGACAACCATTTCCCTTCGGGTAATATAGCCTTAATTCTAAGGTGTTCCCAAACCCGGTAATAAGGTTTTCTTCCTAATCCTCACCAACTACTCAAACAACCATTCAAGTAATTAATGTCCTTTAATGGGGTTCTAATACGATTAACTCTCTCTCGACGAATTAAAAGTATAACTAACACATTTGCATACCAACAACTCACACCATAAATATGAACATGTCCATGTAACTCTCGTCTACGCTAAACATGCATCTAAATATGGATTAATAGAAGTTAACATACAAAGTACACATAATACCCATTAAAAGAAGCAATAAATCTAATATTAGCAATAACAAAGCTCAAACAATTCCAAACTTGATATTCACATGGTTTTAGAACACCCAAAGCATAAATAAACTTAGCCCATGGTGTTTTGAGAAACACCCATGGCTAAAACATCAAAAGAAATCAAGATACACATTAAATATTGAATTATATAGAAAATGAGAGAATGGTTTGAAGTCACCTTGTTGTTTCTTCCAAATATCTAGATATTACAAAAGTGTGGAGCCTTCTTCTTCAAAAGCCTATGCTAAGTACTAAATATTGAAGCTAATCTAGGAATTTAAGTGCAATAAATGTGGAAGATTGAGTTAAGATGAACTAGGGTTTATGGTGTTGTAATAAATGAGGCCAAGACTTTTCTACAAACTGAGTTTTGAAGCTATTTAAAGCTTCCAAGAGTGTGTGAGACGAAATTAGCACTTTGGTCCTTGAAGTTCTTTAAAATTCGCGAAAAACCCCGAAAGACGAGAGTTGACTCGGTCAACCGAGTGAGAGGGACTTCCAGAACCAAAAGTGGTTCCAGAACCCACTCGGCCGCCAGTGTGATATAACTCGGCTGCCAGTATGAAGTCACTCGGCCGCCAGTGTGAAGTCACTCGGCCGGCCGAGTGACATGGCCATTCCAGAAACTCTCTGGACCTTTTTTCCCACTCGGCCGCCAGTGTGAAGTAACTCGGCCGGCCGAGTGAAATCTGCTCTTTGGACTTTTCAACTCTTGTTCAAGGCTTTCTTTGCTCGTCCTCCAACCGAACTTCAATTCTCATGCGCCATTGCTCGTTTTCCCTCTAAAATGGACTATTTTCACCTTGTTTCCTACACTTCAACACATTTCTTAACAACGAGGTTAGTAGCACCATTTCTATCAATTATGACCACAATTACATCAAAATGCTACGATAATATAGCAATAATGAACACAAATACGAGCAATCTCACACCCAATCAGGTATTCTTGGGAAATAGGGGCTTTAGATGATGACACATTAGTCGTATATCCTCTATCCCCTATTTACAACATGTATGGAGTGTTCAACTTATGGCTGCTTCAAGGATATGGGGAGAATCAGGAGTGGAAATTGGTTCATATAGAGTTTAACCCGGTTTATCACAGGCCTCATCGGTTCACAATCCAACCGTTACACTTCGTGAAGCCAAAGGGTACCATGATCCTGTTTAGGAAAGATCCATGTGGAACATTTGGTACATATGATCTTATCAATCAAAGTTGGCATCATGTTGCAGTGATGAGTCGAGATTATTACATATATTTTGTGCTTTAATCGAGAATTATATGGGAATTAATTTCATATTTTATTGTGTTTTCTCGACTCATTACTTTGTGTCTTCATATACTTTAATATTTTAATTTCTTATATTCAGGTATAATTGAAGTATTTTGAAGATACATGAAACGGACCAAGAGTGGAGATACATGAAACGTGAGTCGATGGAGCTGATTGTAAAGAAAGAGGCCCAACACTGAGCTCCCCAGTGTTGACAAGTGAAGAAGATTTTCAATTGTCGATAGGCCACATTAATTGGGCTTTTAGATTGGAATTAGTGGCCCATTAATTAGGCCTTTAGAATGTTCTCATTTCCTGATATGTATGTAAGATCGAGTCCAATTAATGATGGGCCCATTAACCCAAATCTTGATACCTAATTCAAGGTATTGGCGTGAGCAAAAGAAAAGGAGAAAGGAGGCAGCCACATATTATTTTTGAAGGCGTGGACGGATAGGAGCAGCAATTGTGAGAGAAGAGTTCCGATGAGAGTCTACCGTGTGATTTCTGTAGCCATGTTCGGCTAATTTTGTTTTTTTAGTTCGAGGAGGCGCGAAACCTTGTTATGATTTGACTACCCATTTATTCAGTAACAGATTTCTCAACTTTTTATCTTTAATTTCTTCGTTATTTGTTTTAAGCTATGCATGTGATATTTATTGATTTTGTGAGTTTGATCACCTTGCACGATTAAATATTTATTTCTAGCTAAATTGCACGTTATAATCCGTAATTGTTATAATTGTGTAATTGGAGTAGCAAATAGGGCAGAACACTCTAGGGATAGCGAAGTCTAGGTTGTATGAAACGAGCGTCTCGTATTCATAGTCTAGTTTGCTCTATTATTTTGGTTCGTTAATGCATTCTATGAGTTGAATCTCGAATACATGTTTTGGGGTTATTCATTAGAATAGGTTAATTAGGGGTCGTACCATCTAATTAATTAAACTTAAGAAATAATTCGAACTAGTTTGGTCGTACCACTGGTTTAGGGGCAAGATTTAAAGAAGAGTTGAGATATTTGTGAACTTTAATCGTGTATGAGAATCATTCAAGGGGATGTAAATCCGAGAACTAGAATTTTCTTTTGTTTGTTTACGTGTTATTTTTATTGCTCTTTAGTAGAATTAGGAACCATCCATCCAAACCCCCCCCCCCCTTAATTGTTTTATAACACGAATTGTCCAATAAAATTTGCTACTCTCTGTGGGATCGACCCTTACTTCCCTACTACATAGTGGGTATTTAAGGTATTTATTTTTGGGTGTCGGCGACAGCACACCATGCAGTTTCTGAAAATCTCCTTGTCAGCGGATATTGCAAGATTCACAACATTGTTCAAACACTGGCATCTCCCATCCCATGACGTCTTCATTCGTGAGCCACACTTGATTTTGAAGACTTTTTGTTATAATGTTGCATGCACTTAGTAAACTCAAACTATTTTCCAGAATTTATGTTGTTTTCATCATGTATTTTGGCTATGGATCACCCTATCTATTTTGTGTTTTGATTGATGGGAATGCATGACAGACAAGTTATTTGAAGTGGAGTAGATGACTCCACCTTTTGGGATGATATTGATGTTAGACTATTAATCTAATTAATCTGCTAAATTATATATGCTTTACTGAATTATAGATTTTGGGATGATATTAATAGTTGATAATAGATTTCCTTTACTGTTCTGTTTTCATCTAATATTTTGGCTATGGATGTTTCTATCTTTTTGTGTTTTGATTGATGGGAATGCATGACAAACAAGAAACTCAGAGGTGGAGGAGATGACTCCAACTTCTTGGATGATATTGAACTTAGACTATTGATCTAATTACTCTGCTAAATTATGCATGCTTTACTAAATTATAGATTTTGGGATGATATTAATAGTTGATCTTAGATTTCCTTTACTGTTGATCAGTTTGATGTCTTATAAACTATTTGTAGTTATAATTGAAAAGTTATGAATTAATGGTAGATTGAGGGATAATACTCATATCAGCTCAGTTTTAAATTGTGTGGTTAAAACATTGTAATACTCTTGGGATGCTATGTTCAACATAATTGTGTGTTTATAATTGTAAACTGAGCTTATTTAATGGCTTGTTGAGGGATAATACTCATAGCATGTTGTTTTAAATTGTGTGGTTAAAACATTGTAATACTCTTGGAATGCTAACATAATTGTGGGTTTATAATTGTAAACTGAGCTTATTTAATGGCTTGTTGAGGGGTGATACTCATAGCATTCTGCAATTAATTAGGTTTAAAACCTTGTTGAGGGTTGATACTCATTGCATGCTGCAATAAATTAGGTTTAAAACCTTGTTGAGGGTTGATACTCATAGCATGCTGCAATAAATTGAGTTTAAAACATTGAAATACTAATATAATGCTAACATAATTGGGTGGTTATTATTTGTAGGAAACAATATTCAGCACTTGATTATATACATGAAGCTATTACACAAATTTATGTAGACACCAATAACAGGTTGGAGGGCGAATTTTGACACTGAATGCTCATATGCATGAATAACATTATAACATTATTACTGTGTGAATGTACTTCATGCTTGCCCTATATTTTACATGATATTAAACTTTAATGCATACTATCATCCATTTCTTTAATCAACGAATATTATTTGAAGTTAGTTCGCCTAAGGTTTTAACGTAAAACTGTAATTTTGTTACTTGGCTAATACTTCCACATACCATTTTAATACTAATATATTATATTAATTGTACTATTAATATAATCCGTTCATTTATTTTCCAACTGTTACATACCTTCCAATATGTACGTAAACTCTGTGATGTTATACATCATATAAAGCTTCTCTGACAATCTATAATTTTTTCAAAATTCGAACAAATAGCTTATATATTATTTCAAATGAAGGGAATAACATGTTATTCCCTTCATTTAAATGAAGTGAACACCATCACCCAATACAATGTTTTCAATCGGGATACAGAATATGGGAACTGTCGTACATTTATGATCACATCCGTAGCTCCTCTGACAATCTATAATTTTTTCAAAATTCGAACAAATAGCTTACATATTATATTAAATGAAGGGAATAACATGTTTTCAGATATTAAATGAAGTGAACACCATCATCCTTCAAATTTATACAATGTTTTCAATCGGGATACAAAATATGGGAACTGTCGTACATTTATGATCACATCCGTAGCTCCTCATTTTCATCCCCAAATTTGATACTTAAATTACCCCTTTACCCCTCAAATACCCTTTAGTCACTGCCGTACATTTTTGATCAAATCCGTAGCTCCTCATTTTCATTGCCAAATTTGATACTTAAATTACCCCTTTACCCCTCAAATACCCTTTAGTCACTGCCGTACATTTTTGATCACATCCGTCAGATCACACCATACATCATACCTACTTCACTTTCACTTGATTATTCATCCCAAAATTTTGAACCCAATTTTTCCAATTATACCCGCACTTATCTGATCACATCCGTCAGATCACAACCTACATAATACCTACTTCACTTTCCATTGATCATTCTTTAACAAATTTTGAATTCAATTTTTCAGTCATCTGAAAGTTCAATATTTTCCCTAATATGGGAACTGTTTTGGATATATCGATTATGAGCTGATGTTAAAACACATACAGGTAATCTATTATCAACTTCGTTCGAATATTTTACTGTCATTCTATTAAAATTTGCAGATGGTAAAGTTGAACATAGCATCCCAATATTTGAACACTATTCATGTATGTTGAACTTTCTCTGTTTTTCCAGCAATTCAAAAAATGTAACCGTTATTCTGCAGTAATTAGATAATGTTACCGTTTGTTGGGATATAAATTCACCCTAAGCCCCACTTGTTGTTAGAATAGTTTTGATGGCCAAAACACTTAGAGTTTATAAATGTAATAGGATCAGCTGACTTGTATAGAACAGCTTAGACTAGTCTTGTGTGATCAACTGTATTGATATCAGCTGATCAGCACAGTCTTGGCTTACATGCCTATCCTCAAGATGAGAAGAGTAGAAGACATGAAGACTAGAAGATCCTTGAAGACCAGATAAGTCAAGGTGCTTGTATACCTACTTATCTGATGGAGTCCCAGATTGAAGATGGCCTAAAGCAGTACAAAGAATTTCCAGATCAGAAGAGTGTTACTCTACTGATATCAGAAGACAGAAGACCTAAGGCCAGAAGAGTAGTCAGAAGACTAGAAGTACAGATCAGAAGACTATGTGCTCTTCCAGGACTCGGCTGATTCCTAAGTCATCTTGCAATTCAAACGAAGACCTACCTTATTTAGAAGATTGACATGATCCCAGGATTGAAGCAATCAAGCGGCTGGAATCAAGGAATCAAGCTATTATGGAAAGATTGCTCAAACGGCTAGTCAACTCCAACGGCTAGTTGCAACCAATCTCCATTATAAATACAAGAGGATGAGAAATCACAAAAGGAGTCACGAGAGAGAATTCAACGAGCCAAGCAAGCAATCAAAGCTAAAGCCATACTATTCTAAGAATTCTCAAAAGAGCCAGAAACCATTAGATTATCTATAGCTCTTAAGTGATTTCTATCCAACCCCTAAGAACCTGAAACCTGTTCATATTGTATATCAATTGTTTTAGGCATAGTGGTTAAGCAAATTATAAGCTTGAACCATTAGTTGGATACACCTCAAAAACCCCAAACCCTCACCGAAAGGTTAAAGTTTTTGAACCCCTTAAAGTGCAAGTGCTTACAATCACTTGTGGAGACCGTAGCTGTTAGGACGGCTCAGATCTCAAAGTCCTAACCTTGGGACTATAAAGGTCAAGACCCTTGTAATTTGTGGTAAATTAAAGGGATTAAACATCACGTGTGGACGTGAGAGTGGACGTAGGAACGTATATCCGAACCACTATAAATCCGGTGTTATTTACTTTCCGCACTTTACATTTCTGTCTATACATACATTATTATATAGTGCATACTGTGATTTCAACATTCTTCAAAACAAGGCCATAACTTTCAAAACAAGTTGAACACTTTCATTAAGCTGAGTATTTTCATTAAGCAAAACAAGTTGAACACTTTCATAAGAATTACAAGAACGAGTCTAAACCAGGGCCACCATAATTCCGCATATAACCTCCTCAGTCAGATCACTATAGTCATTTGGACCAGCAGACTTGCAGTCCAGTTGACATAGCAATCAGAAGAGGTTCTCAACTCTGTTTGAAAAAGTTTTAAAGTCTATTCACCCCTCCCCTCTAGACTTTAATCCCATTCACTACTCGTTCAGGGACCAACAAGTGGTATCAGAGCAGTGGTTCTAACGGACTACTGTCTCTAGATTATCAGAAGACTTGAGGGAGTCTTTCTGTAGTCCTCTTGAACAGATCTTTTTGGAAAACTTGTTTTTGAAAATTCATACAGCATGAGTGCTAATATGCGAAAGTTGCCTAAGTTTTCAGTTGAGGATTATGATTACTGGAAGATCAGGATGAGGAAGAATCTCACATCAGTCCACTACAAGATGTGGTCAGTAATCACAGAAGGCCCAATCACCATCATGACAGTCAACACTGCAAATGGTGATCCAGAAGTCCCAGTTGGAGAACTGGCTCCCAAGCCCATGAAGGATCTCACACCAGAAGAGATGAAACAATCAAATCTTGATAGCATTGCTCAAGATTACATAATGCAAACTCTTCCAAATGAGTACATTGCAAAGGTAATCCACTGTGAGTCAGCCAGAGAGATGTGGGAGGCATTGGCACTTCTCTGTGAAGGAACTGAGCTGATCAAGGAATCCAAGTTGTCTACAGCAGTCAAGAAGTTCGAACACTTCAAGATGCAACCAGAAGAGTCTATTGATCAGCTAGACAATAGATTTACCAAGATCATCAATGAGATAGAATCTCTGGGCAAGAAATATACAAATAGAGAGAAAAATCTAAAGATCTTAGACTCTCTAACCAAGAAATGGAGATTCAAGAAGACCATCATCAAGGATACTCAAGATATCAAGAAGTGGTCTGCTCAAACTCTATTTCAGAACCTAAAAGCTCATGAATATGATCTGGAAAGAGAAGAAAACTCAGGAAGTGATGAGCCAACTGCAACTCCATCTACCTCCAAGACTGTAGCCTTCAAGGCAGCCAATACAAAAACTGCAAGTACCTCATCTGGCAAGACCTCTCTGAAAACAGAAGACTGTGAAGGATCAGACATGAGTCTGAAGGAACAAATGGCTCTTATGATCAAGAGATTCGAAAGGATGAACACTCTCAACAGCAAATATAGAAAATTCTATAGAAACTACAAAGATAGAAGAACAAGTTCACCCTCCAGAGGTTCCAGAGAAAGAACACCAGAAAGACATCCTAGAAAGGATGTGGAGTCATCTGACAGCCGAGGATCTAGAAGAAGAGATGCCACTCCTCCAAGGAAAGGCAACTCAAATCAGAAATCTGGATCATGCTTTAATTGTCGCAAACCAGGACACTATGTCTATGAATGTCCTGAGCTGGATTTGGATGACAAAGAAGAAAGAAGGCCAAGAAGAAATTCAGACAAGAAAGCTATGGTGACTGAAGAATCTGAATATCAAAGTGATGAACTCCCTACATCACCAGACTGTCAAATCTTCTCAGATGATTCAGATGACCTAGCTATGATGGCCATAGGTGAAAATGAGGTAAACTCCTATACTACTACTTTCCATTCACCTATTTTTTCACAATCTGATGAGATAAACTCATCTGAAGGCGAATCAGAAGACATCTATTATCAATCTTTAAGAAAGGTAAAAGGTGATCTGGATATTGCCACTAGAGCTTTTATAGAAGTGGAAGAGGGGAACAAGGGTCTAAGGAAAGAAATTACTAAGTTGAAAAAGACTAAGTTTGATAACACCCCTGAGTTGGTCACAATGAATGAAAGATTGACCAGAGAAGTGGAGCTTCTTAAGGAAGAAAATACCACAATAACTCAGTTGTATGAGGGGATGTTACAAACTCAAGCTTTAGAAACTAAGGAACTTCGTTCACTACAATCCAAGTTCGATGACCTCTTCCAAACACACAAGCTCTTAGAAAAGGAGAAGGAATGCCTAAATCAAAAGATATCAGAGTTCAATAAAGCTTCTACTACTATTGAAAGTATCTCTGAGTATTATAGATCAAATGGCAATAAGATGGGTTTTGGCTATGAACTTAATCCATCTACATCCTCTCCAGCTGGGGGTAGTACACCTAATAAGTGCACTACTCAGACACATGAAAAGGGTGAGTGTTCTAAACACAATGAACCTAATATGAACCAAAAGGCATCTGTACCAGCTAAGGCTAACTATCCCAAAACCAAAAAGGGTAAAGGACAAGCTAACCCCAAGCCTATACAGAGGAACAACAAACAGCCTAGACCATCTCGTTTGAGACAGTCTCAGCTGTATGCTGCTCCAGCCAAGAAGAAGAGGTCTTCTTCAAACAAATCTGTTCTCTTTGCACCCCCTATCTCTTATGATATTGTGAGAACAGAAGAGTATGGTCCATATAATCGTGTGCATCGACCAGTTAATGCACCCAGGCCGAATGTAACTAGTCAAAAGATCATGTATGTACACTCCTATAAAGGGAAACCATTTGACTATTACTTAGCTGACACTAAGAACAAATCAGATCAGTCCAAGGTGCTGACTGGTAAGATTTGGTTCTGTGATGCCCGAGGGAAACAACTCAAGTGTTCAAGGTTGTTCAAACGACCAATGTATATGTGGGTTCCCAAGGGTAGTACTAACACCCAAGGACCCAAAACAAAATGGGTACCTAAGACTTAACTTTTCTTGCAGGAAAGGAGGGACCTATACAGAAGAGGAGGTCTAGCAGGAGAAACTTGGTACATAGATAGTGGATGCTCAACTCACATGACAGGAACCAAAGCCCTGTTGACCAACTACATAGAGAAGAAAGGTCCAAAAGTCTTCTTTGGTGATAACGCGCATGGTAACACAAAAGGATATGGCACCCTTAAAAATGGTGACATTGAGGTACATGATGTATCATATGTAGAAGGTCTTAAGTTTAATTTATTATTTGTTTCTCATTTTTGTGACACTGGTTACTCAGTCAAATTCTCTAAAGATGAGTGTCTCATAAGTGATAAAAGAACAAAACAAAACCTTCTAACAGGATCTAGAAAGGGAAGTATGTATCTTGCAAATTGGAACAGCTGTCCTAAGGATACATGTCTGCTTGTGAAGATCCCTAAAGATGTCAGCTGGCTATGGCACAAACGTCTTAGTCATCTGAACTTTAAGACTATGAACAAGTTAGCAAGGGAATCCTTAGTTGATGGACTGCCTAATGAACTCTACTGTAAAGATCAGGTATGTGATGCATGTCAACAAGGAAAGCAAACAAAGGTCTCCTTCAAGACCAAGAAGACAGCATCAACCAGCAGAGTTCTTGAATTACTTCACATGGATCTCTTTGGACCAATCACTCCAACCACTCTAACAGGGAGGAAGTACACTCTTATTGTTGTAGATGATTATTCCAAGTTTACTTGGGTTATCTTCTTATACAAGAAGAGTGAAACACAGCAGAAGCTCCCTGAACTATTGAAGAGGATCCAAGTAGAGAAAGGAGAACCAATTGTGAAAATTAGAAGTGACAAAGGCACTGAATTCATTAACTCTTATATTATTGCCTATTGTACTTCTAATGGTATTCAGCATGAGACAAGTGCAGCAAGAACACCACAGCAGAATGGTGTAGCTGAAAGAAGAGTCAGAACACTCAAAGAAGCTGCCAGAACACTCCTTGCTGAATTCTCCACTCCCAAGAAGCTATGGGCAGAAGCCATCAACACAGCTTGTCACACTCAAAACAGGTCAGGTATTCACAAAATTCATGAGAAAACCCCATACGAACTGTGGAAAGGAAGAAAACCTAGAGTATCTTACTTTCATATATTTGGTTGTAAGTGTTTCATTCACAACAATGGGAAGAGTAAGTTGAATGCTTTTGATGCCAAAGCAGATGAGGGGATATTCTTAGGATACTCCTCTACTAGCAAAGCATTTAGAGTACTCAACAAACGAACCCTTCTTGTGGAAGAAACACCTCATGTTGTTTTTGATGAATCTTGTGAAAAGAATGCAGTAGAAACAAACTCAGCTGCAGATCAGATGAGACATCTAATGATCAAGCCCAAACCAGATGAGTTCATTGAAGTAAATGAACCTTTCCCTGAAGAACCAGAGGAAGATAAGCCTCATAGACCTGTCACTAGATCTCAAACTCAAGCAGGACAAGCTGACCAGAATCAAGATGCACCAATCCCAAATGCCAGGGGGAATGATCTCTTTGACACACAAGATACAGATGATGATCGACCTAATCAAGCCAACCCTCCTGATGGCACTAGATCAGATGAGAATCCAAGCTCATCCAATGCAGATACTCCTGTGAGGCATACATGGAGTAACAACCATCCATCAAACCTCATCTTAGGAGGAGCTGACTCAGGTGTCAAGACCAGAAGACAACTGAATCAGAACTCACAGTCATCTATGTTCTGCTGGTGTGCTTTCCTATCCAACATTGAACCAGCTGACATAGAAGAAGCAATGACAGATAGCAATTGGATCACTGCTATGCAAGAAGAACTAAACCAATTCGAAAGAAATGAAGTCTGGGAATTGGTAGATCGTCCTGAAAACCACAATGTAGTAGGAACAAAGTGGGTATTCAAGAACAAGAAGGACGAAAATGATGTGATAACTAGAAATAAGGCAAGGCTAGTTGCAAAAGGATATTCACAATCTGAAGGGATTGACTATGATGAAACTTTTGCTCCAGTAGCCAGATTAGAAGCCATTCGACTGTTTCTAGCTTAAGCATCATATATGGGCTTCAAGGTATATCAAATGGATGTCAAGAGTGCTTTTCTAAATGGTATTCTGGTAGAAGAAGTATATGTAGAGCAGCCTCCAGGATTTGAAAAAGGTGATCAAGTATATCGACTGAAGAAGGCTCTCTATGGTCTAAAACAAGCCCCTAGATCTTGGTATGACACATTGTCACAATTCCTACTTGACAATGGATATACAAAAGGCAAAGTGGATAGAACTCTTTTCAGAATACAAGAAGGAGAAGACATCCTAATGGTGCAAATATATGTAGATGATATTATATTTGGATCACCCAATCAAGAGATGTGCAAGAAGTTCTCTGAACTTATGCAAGGAAAGTTTGAAATGAGCATGATGGGTGAGATGAACTACTTCCTAGGACTTCAAGTCAAGCAGAGTTCAGAAGGGATCTTCATCAACCAATCCAAGTATACCAAGAGCCTATTAGAAAGATTCAAAGCTCTACAAAGCAAGACTTCAAGGATTCCAATGATGACATCTTTCAAAATGGAACCAGATGAGTCTGGAAAGGCAGTTGATCAAGCTGAATATAGAGCACTGATTGGATCTCTACTATACCTTACAACTAGCAGACCAGACATAACATTTGCTGTAGGAGTATGTGCTAGGTTTCAAGCAAACCCAAAGCAAAGTCATCTAGAAGCAGCAAGGAAGATTCTCAAGTACCTAAAAGGAACAGTCAACCTAGGACTATGGTACCCTGCTGATGACAATCTAAAATTGAGTGGCTATTCTGACTCAGACTATGGAGGATGTAGAATTGATAGGAAATCCACATCTGGAACCTGTCAATTTCTAGGCAACAAGCTGATATCATGGTTCTCTAAGAAGCAAACCTTAGTTGCAACCTCCACCACTGAAGCAGAATACATGGCAGCTGGTAGTTGTTGTAGTCAGCTGCTCTGGCTAGTTCAACAACTCAAGGATTACAATGTAGAGGCAAGAGAAGTCCCTATTTATTGTGATAGCAGCAGTGCCATTGCCATCACTCAAAATCCAGTCCTCCACACAAGGTGCAAGCATGTCGACATTCGACACCACTTCATAAGAGACCACCTTGAAAAGAAGGACATCAAGATGGAGAAAATTCACACAGATATCCAAAGAGCAGACATCTTGACTAAGCCCCTAGCTGAAGAAAGGTTCAAGACCCTATGTTATAGCTTAGGACTCCTGGACCCAAGCACATGAAGAAGGAAAGATCAGCTGAAAACCTCAGCTGATCCAAGTGCAGCAGACTAGGAGGATCAGATGAGGTGAATAGACACCCTCATCTTCAGGTAAGTTCTTTCCCAATGAAGACAAATAAAGCTGAGGGAAAACTTAGAGTCATCTAATCAAGGGGGAATCAATGATACCTTAAGAATCCTTGATGAAATACTCTAAAATCTGCATTGCATATCATATATATATATATATACAGCAGACTTGAACAAAGTTATTTGATTTCTTTACTCTAAGCAATGTATACTATGTATAATAATAAACTATTCTTCATAAAATACTTTATTTATATACATACATACAGTATACTATTGAGTTATACTTGGTTGGATTAATACGCCATCCTCACCGACTCAACAGTATGCATGCACTGTACGGATTTCAAATAACTCTTGCTCAAAAATTTATAATTTCTGCATTACATAAGATAAAGTCTGAATATCTTTAAATGTGAACCCTTAGATCAAGAATCTCACTGTTGATCTTAAGAAGTAACTTTTCAGAAATTCAGACCTATCAACTCTATAGTTTTGTCATCTTTCACTCCACTACCTCATTTCTACCCCTATAAAAGGAGGAAGTTATGAGAACACCTAAGAACACAAATCACTAACTATTATTTTCTGTTTCAGGAATGGAGACAATCGAAAGAAGAGATGGAATGGAGATCATCCTTCAACCAAGGTTTTGGGTGAAGGAGATGAAGCTTTGTCCAGAAGATGAAGATGATGCAGATCAACACACTTGGCTTACTCAACATGAGTTTGCCTATGAAAACTAGAGGAAAGAGAGACGTCCTTATTGAAAACTAGAGGAAAGAGAGATGGAGAAGACAAAGTAGCAAGCAAGCAGAGCTTCTTCTCCAGGGGGAAGTTCTACATGGAGAGCTTGTTTTCAAAAGCTACTGTGTCTAAACAGAACATGAAGGCTAAGTCCATGGCCCTCTCTTCAGACTCCATTGAAGCCTCTTTCAATCTTCCTTCTCCTTCAAGAGAAGCGAAGAAATTCAAAAAGGACACATTTGATGCTACAACCCATCTGATGATGAGGAACATCAGATGGTAAGGGCAATCTGAATCAGTGGGATATCATCCAGGCTGATCATCTACATATTGATTTGATGGTCCTACTTGATTCAGATAGAGCTGGAAGATCCATCAAACCAGGTTGGATCACCACTCACAATAAAGCTGGAAGATCCATCATCCAGGTTGGATCATCACAGCAACAATGAAGGATCCATCAAGCCAGGTTGGACCTTCAAAGCACAGAAGATTTACTCAGCAAATCTCAATCCTCCACTCAGCTGATCAGAAGACCAACTCAGCTGACCAGAAGACTTTCAAGGAAAATCAGCAGACCTCTTGAAGAAATCAGAAGACTTCACTCTGCTGACCAGATCACTTGATTTTAGAGTTTAAATGACTATCTTTGATCATGTAATTCATTCTAGATTTATTCCTGAATGTAATTAAACAAATTGGCCTATATAAGGAATGCAATTCACTTATAAAAAACGGCCTTGATGATCAATTCTTGCCACAAAATTAGTCACAACGGCTATTTTTGGTAATGATGTCATTAATACTCAATTACCAAATTGCCAGCAAATCAACTGTTGCCACATGGCAAATTCAGCCGGCAAATTTAAAGAAAGGCCCGAAATCAAAGAAGGAAAATCTTGGGCTCTACTCCACAATTACACCCAAATCTGACCGTTAGATCAAGAATCGTTGGAGTATATATACACACCCTTAAAACTCTCCCAAACCCTTTCGCTCTCATTACTCAATTGCTCTCAATACTCTCTCGTTCTGCAAATTCCTTTCAAGCTCTCAAAACCTAACACTCAAACTCTACTATGGCAATCATTGAAATTTACGACGAGAAGACCAAGAGCACAGGCACCTTGGATGCTGCAAAGTGGTCCAAGGAAGGGAAGATGTTCACAGAGAATGCTCTGTTTTTCAAGGGCAAACACAAAGCAGAAAACAAGGAGATCCTTCTTCGCTGCATCAACCTCAACCTGCGAGATTTTCTGGAAGCAGCACCCACCAATGTTTACGAACAAGATGTGCTGGCTTTCTATGCAAACGCTGTGATGAAGGGATCTTATGTCGAAAGTGTCATGGGTGGACACAAGGTCAAGGTAACAAGGGAAATTCTTCAAGAATTGTTTGGCTTGTCAAGGGGGAATGTAAATATCTCCACCTACATCATGGGTAGAGAAAAAGAGTACATGGAGATGTTTACTGATGGAAGAATAAAGGCTATTGATGCCACTGGGCTCAAGAAATCCCAACTTGAACCTAAGTTCCAAACTCTGATGGATATAGCAGGCAAGATGCTGCTTGGTAACACCTTCAGCCATGATGCTGTTACCACTCTGAAAGTTCGAGTTATGGCTGCAATCTGGGATCAGATTGATGGAGATTGGCAAGGACTATTTCTGGATAGAATTGCTCTTGAGGCCAAGAAAGTGACCTTGGACTTACAGTCAAGAGAATGGAAGGTGACATCAACAGTCAGCTTTGTCAACAAGCTGAGTATCATCCTTCCAGAAGTACTCCCCAGAAAGTATAAGATGGGACCTCATAAGACCTTTCACATCTCCAAATACTACTTAAGGAAGGAAGCTCTTGCTGAGGCAGCAAGGTTGAAAGAAGAGAGGAGGAAGTTGTTAGCTGAAGCATCTTCCAAAGACGTTGTTGAAGAGGCAGAAGAGTCTGCTCATGACTCTGCTGCTGAAGAAGAAGAGGAGCCATCCAAAGATGAGGCTCAAAAGAAGGCTGCTGAGGATGATGATGATGACAATCAGACCTTAGCACAAAGAAGATATCTGATCAGATCAGGGCTCATCTCCCCATCTGACTCAGATGCCACTCCCACTGCCTCTCCTTTGAAAAAGGCAGGTACTTCTAATCCCCCTCTCACTTTCACACCTTCTAAGCTATCAAAGGGTCAGAAGAGAAAGAAGAACACTTCTTCTTTCACAAAGAAAACCAAGAAATCCAGGCTCCCTACTCCAATGAGCATAGCCCCTATTTCATCCTTCAACCCTTCTGATGAGTCCAACCCATCTGAGCCTCTAAACACTGATATCCACATCCCTGCTGATACTCACACAGCAGAGGAACAAACTCAGCCACAACTACCCATTGAACCCCAATTACCTAACCCTGCTGATGTTCAACCAGCAGACAACCAAACTCAGACCACCTCCACACCCCCTACTGATGATCAAACTCAGATTATATCTACAATCCTTGCTGATATTCAAACAGCAGATATCCAAGATCATCAAGCTCAAACATCTACTGATCTTCAAGTAGAAACTGAACCAGACCAGCAGACCCAAAACCCTGCTGAGGAACAAATCACTGAAGATCAATCTCAACTTCCTACCCAACAAGAAGAAATCACTTCCCAAATCCCTGCTGATACTCACACGGCAGAGGAAAATGCCCCAGCTACCCAAACTCCTACCATCACTGTCCCTTTTGCTCCAGTTGACATGGCACCAGAAGACCTGGTTCAAGATGGCCCTTCTCAATCTCAGTTCAGAATGGTGCACTACCCCATGTGCCAAACAGAGAAGATTATGAGGATGAAGATAGCCAACCTGCTCAAGTCCACTACCCCTGGAGTTGATGAGAATTCAATCCAGTTTGAACAAGTGCTTAGGGTATGCACTTGGATTGAACTCAGAAGAGATGATGTAGATGACCTTCTTGAGGTCATGGAAGGAATGGGAGGAAAGGAAAACTTCCTCGACTGGGAAATGGAGCAAAAGGAAGTTGCTCAAGTTCGATCTTTTGCTCAGCTGCTATCAGATGAGGCACTGACTGCAGCTTGCAACCGGATTTTAGGAATCCCCACTGCTGATGTCTCTATCCTAGAAGGCTCATCGGATCAGCAGTCAGCTGAACAAGCAAAATTGAAGGAATCAGCTGCACCAGCCTTGGTGGAAGACTCAGCTGCACCTGCAGAAGACTCAGCTGCATCAGCTGACAAAGAAGAGATTGACAAAGAAGTAGTCAGAGTACCAGCTCACTTCAAACCTTCAGACGATCTGACTCACTTCATTGACAATCAAGAGGATGCAGGCAGACGAATCATGACCCATCTGACTAAGGCCACTACCTGCTACCTCAATGAGGAGTACCTATCAGCCGAAGAAAGAGGCAAAGCATTAATTGTTCATCCAAAGCCTCAAGGTACACCCTCTACTTCTACCCCATCTGTTGACCATACAGCAGACATCTGCTCCCAGGTCAAAGCTGCAATAGACTTGCACTTTGAGAAAGGTTTAGGCCTGCAGCTAGGAAGATATGTTGAGAAAGCTGCAAGGGAACAAAAGACTCGTCTTCATGACCAGATTCTTGACGTTGAAGACAAGTTTGGTGAAGCACTTCATCAGCAGATAGGAGAATACTTGAGTACCTATCAGAAGTTGTCAGCTGACACCTCCAAAAGGTTTGCTGATCTTTACACTGATGAGATGCACCGCATGGAGACCACCTACACGTCCAGAATTGAAGAAGCTGAAGCAAGAGCCAAAGAAGGTCAAGCCCTTCTTAAGGCAGCTGCAGAGGAGAATGAGAAATTGCAGACTCAGCTGAAGGAGACAGCAGCCAAGTTGGAAGCTCTTACAACTAGATTTGAAGCTGCCTCCTCCTCCAATTCACATGCTGAAGTTCTAGAGCACAGCATAACCCATCTGACCCAAGTTGCCAAGGTCAATGCCATGGCACTGAAACAAACTCTGAAAGTGGAAATCATGAATTCCATGAAGCCTTTTGCGGCTGCACTTGCTGAAGCCAAAAAGGGGGAAGATATGTTGATAAAGGCTCTAGAGAAGTCTACTGCCCAGCAAGCTGAACTGGTAGTAGCACAAGATGACTTGACTGAAACCTTGGGTGGTTTAAAGAGCAAAATCAAGAACAGGCAAGGCAAAGGCAAAGAAATTGCTCTAGAAGATACTCAAGCACCCACTCAAGCTCCTGCCAAGAGTCTACAGATCACTGCTCCTGTAGAACAAGTTTCTGAAAAGAGAATGACAAGGAAAAGAAAGGCAGATGAGCAAGCTCAGTCAGCTCAGACCAGCAAGAAATCAGCTCCAGCAGAGCCTACTGCAGAAGAGAAAGAGGTTCTAGAGTTGAAGAAAAAGAAATTGCTTGAAGCTCAAGAGCTTAAGCAAAAGAAGCTGAATGATGCGAAGGCAGTCAAAGCCAAATTTGAAAGAAGAATTGCCAAACTCAGGAAAGCAATGAAGGACAAAGCACAAGAAGACAGTGTCCTAGTGTTTGACAGCAATTATGTGGATTACTTAGCCCTTCAAGATGAGCTACCAAGATGGTATCCCCTGAAGAAGAAGTGGCAAATTCAACACCACATAGTAAGGAAATTTGGCCCTCTCCCTTCTTATGAAGAAGAATTTCTTCAATTCTCCCAGTTCATGAACATTGAAGATCCAGAGTTCTGGGAAGAAATTGTCAAGACAGCCAAAGGACTTGACAACTGCAGAATCCTAACTCCTGAAGAACCCAAATGGGATGCACCCCTTCTGGATTCAGGAAGAGCCAACATGATAGAAATCAAGAAGATTCTGTACAAGATCTATGAAGAGGAGAATGTTACAGATGTACAGCACATGGAAGAAGTTCGAGCTCGTCTGTACCTTGCCTACCGCGTTTGAAGATCAGAAGACCTGATGAAGACTACTTTAGAAGTTTAAAGAAACTATTACTTGTAATCTGTAAAAGCTCTATATATAATCAAGTTATAGTTCTTTTTGCATACAAGACAAATTCTCATTGTCTTCATCAGATGCTTCAGTCTTAGCATGTTATAAACTCTTATCTTATTTCATTAAGAGCATTTATCAAGTATAGTTTTGGCTTCATCAAAAAGGGGGAAATTGTTGGGATATAAATTCACCCTAAGCCCCACTTGATGTTAGAATAGTTTTGATGGCCAAAACACTTAGAGTTTATAAATGTAATAGGATCAGCTGACTTGTATAGAACAGCTTAGACTAGTCTTGTGTGATCAACTGTATTGATATCAGCTGATCAGCACAGTCTTGGCTTACATGCCTATCCTCAAGATGAGAAGAGTAGAAGACATGAAGACTAGAAGATCCTTGAAGACCAGATAAGTTAAGGTGCTTGTATACCTACTTATCTGATGGAGTCCCAGATTGAAGATGGCCTAAAGCAGTACAAAGAATTTCCAGATCAGAAGAGTGTTACTCTACTGATATCAGAAGACAGAAGACCTAAGGCCAGAAGAGTAGTCAGAAGACTAGAAGTACAGATCAGAAGACTATGTGCTCTTCCAGGACTCGGCTGATTCCTAAGTCATCTTGCAATTCAAACGAAGACCTACCTTATTTAGAAGATTGACATGATCCCAGGATTGAAGCAATCAAGCGGCTGGAATCAAGGAATCAAGCTATTATGGAAAGATTGCTCAAACGGCTAGTCAACTCCAACGGCTAGTTGCAACCAATCTCCATTATAAATACAAGAGGATGAGAAATCACAAAAGGAGTCACAAGAGAGAATTCAACGAGCCAAGCAAGCAATCAAAGCTAAAGCCATACTATTCTAAGAATTCTCAAAAGAGCCAGAAACCATTAGATTATCTATAGCTCTTAAGTGATTTCTATCCAACCCCTAAGAACCTGAAACCTGTTCATATTGTATATCAATTGTTTTAGGCATAGTGGTTAAGCAAATTATAAGCTTGAACCATTAGTTGGATACACCTCAAAAACCCCAAACCCTCACCGAAAGGTTAAAGTTTTTGAACCCCTTAAAGTGCAAGTGCTTACAATCACTTGTGGAGACCGTAGCTGTTAGGACGGCTCAGATCTCAAAGTCCTAACCTTGGGACTATAAAGGTCAAGACCCTTGTAATTTGTGGTAAATTAAAGGGATTAAACATCACGTGTGGACGTGAGAGTGGACGTAGGAACGTATATCCGAACCACTATAAATCCGGTGTTATTTACTTTCTGCACTTTACATTTCTGTCTATACATACATTATTATATAGTGCATATTGTGATTTCAACATTCTTCAAAACAAGGCCATAACTTTCAAACCAGCATCAGCTGAGTATTTTCATTAAGCAAAACAAGTTGAACACTTTCATAAGAATTACAAGAACGAGTCTAAACCAGGGCCACCATAATTCCGCATATAACCTCCTCAGTCAGATCACTATAGTCATCTGGACCAGCAGACTTGCAGTCCAGTTGACATAGCAATCAGAAGAGGTTCTCAACTCTGTTTGAAAAAGTTTTAAAGTCTATTCACCCCTCCCCTCTAGACTTTAATCCCATTCACTACTCGTTCAGGGACCAACACCGTTATATTACCGTTATTTAACCCTTTTTCTGCACTATAAAACCCCCAAACTGAAGCTCTTTGTTTCCATTACACCTCAAAAGCTCACACAACAAAATAACCATGTCTCAAAACAGTCATTCTCCATCTAGTGAATGGTATTTAAGGTATGGAAGGGCTGACTGCAAGAAATGTGGTTTACAAACAGCCATTAGGATGTCAAAGTCTGAGGCTAACCCTGGAAGGATGTACTACAGATGTGAGGTTCATGGCTTTTCCCATTGGTGTCAGGAAGCTAACACAGGTGAGGATGCCCCACTTGTTTCGAATAATGAGATAATGGATGCTGCTGAAACCTCACGAAGCATGCATACAAGTCCACACCCCATCGTTAAAGGTTGCACTACGAAGGGTGTTCAACCATATTCGCACCACAATCACACTGTTATACTGATCAACTCATTGATGCTTTTTTGTGTGCTCATGTTGTGCATCTTCATTGCATTCAAGGTTGAGTAGTTATTTCAATCAGAAGAGTGGGAAATTTCGAACGTTTTTACAACTTGATAAGATTCTGTCAATCGGATGATGAAATGATATGGTTAATGGCAGTATATTTTCCACATTTTGTAAGCAGTCAATTGAAATATTTTCCAGCTTTATTAAATGTTGTAATATGTTTCTGCGTATGAATGATATTATGAAAAGTTCATCTTAAACAATAATTCAGTTTACATTTCCCCAACATTATTTTTAAATTATTGCAATTGCTTTTAATGATAAGTATTCAAAAAATTGGGGTTTAAATATCAAAAAACCTTGCAAAATAAACTAGAAAGATAGTTGTTGGTGAAAGAAGACTACTATTCTGGGGAGAGCAAGCATGCAGTTTACATTCCCCCAACATTAAGACAAATTCTTCAAATTGTTTTTGTTTTTAATCACTAATTATCCAAAAATTGGTGTCTACTAAGCCAAAAAGCCTTGCAAAATAATAAGACTACTATTCTGGGGAGAGCAAGAATGCAGATAACATTCCCCTAAACATTAAGACAAATTCTTCCAATTGCTTTTAATGATAAACATTACAACAATTGGGATCTAATCCCCAAAAAGCCTTGCAAAATAAACTAGAAATCTAGCAAAAATAATTAGACTACTATTCTGGGGAGAGCAAGCATGAAAACATGTCATGCCTTCCCATCTGTCCACACCTATCACATAATCTCAATTCATTTCTTCGGGAACGGTTCTCCCCAAATGAAGCAACTCTCTTCTTTTTTGGACGACCCGGGGGGCGATTTAAAGCAGGAGGGAGAACCTTCTGTTTGGATAGCTGGGATTCGCATTCAAACCTTTCTGTTTCAGGAATTGGATGAATATCGAAGCTGTAACATTGTCGATAATTAGTGGTGAAGAAACACTCTTCCACGTATCTGAAAACTGACGGAGAATTCTTTCGTATTACAGCAACAACATGGGAACATGGGAACCCTCTAACCTTCCATTGGTGACACGAACATGATTTCGAACGCAAATCAACACGAACAGATGGGGTGGAACCCACCTCAAACTCGCCGCCAGGACAAGGTACAACGCTCCAAGTTCGCTCTTTGTTGGTAAGATGATTCCACCATTTTTCTTTGGTGGGACACAATGCACCAGTCCAAGACTGACTTTCCTTCCTCCTTTCAAGATGCCAACGACTAATACCTATAACATCAAGGATTATATTGGGTGATAAATGAGTTACGAGGGATTACCAAACTCAGATAATATTAAAAATGTTTGTAAATTATGGGCAGACAAATTACCACTACGTATCGATTCTAACATATAAGTAATAGGCAGTTCCCTATGCTTGGATATCCATGCATTGAATGATTCAGCAGCATTGGATGTCATTTCGCCGTATCTGCAAATTTGGGGAGAATGAGCCACAACCCACTTATCGTACGGGAGATCTTCAAGCCAATGTTCTGCAATCTCACCACCAAATTGTTTAAAAATAGCCAGCTTTTCTTCAAATAACCGTAAGCTTGGAGCATATGCAACTGCTCTGAAATGGTCGGCCATATTTGCTCTTTGGGAATTGTTCCAGCCCTTTCCAAATTTACCTTTCAGATTAGTTATTAAATGAAACAAGCAAAAGAAATGCACGGGCTCTGTAAATACTTTGGGGAATGCGGACATTAGGCCAGGATTCCTATCAGATATATACACAAGTTGTTTGTCGTGTTTTATATACTCCCTACAAATCTCTAGAAACCATACCCAATTTTCCAAGTTCTCGGAAGATACAACTGCAAATGCAACAGGGAAGAGGCCTACAATAAAATAACAAAATTAGTTCAACGCAAGCTCTAAAACATAACCACAACAATGAGAAAGGGCTGGAATTTAGGAACTTACCGTTATCGCCATCTTTAGCAGTAGCAGACAGTAATATTCCCTTAGAACGACCTTTCATGAAAGTTCCGTCTATGAATAACATGGGCCTACAACTCTGGAATCCATCGAGGCATGCTTTGAATGAAATGAACAAACGTTCAAAACGGTTCGAGATTTGATTACATTCAAAAACAACAGCGCTTCCTGGGTTGGTCCGTTGAATGGCAGCACAATACCATTTCAGTTGGTCATATGACTCGTCAAATGAACCAAAAATTTGATCCCTCGCAGCTTCAACAGTTCTCCATGCCTTCCAGTAGGGGATTGTAAGACCGTAATCATCGTTCAAGAGTTGGATGATATCTTTACCACCCATGTTAGGTTTGGTTCTAACGTTTTGCATTAGGAACTCAGACAAGATCTTAGGGCTCAACCTCTTTGTATCGTCTTTTATCAACAACCCAGCACACTTGTGAATGAAGTTAGCATTGGTTATTACAAAATAGTTTGTAACTGTTTGACATCTACCCTTTACAAACCAATCACAGTCACAACTGTGGAGCTCATTACAAACGACGTGTATATATTTAAGGTCATTCCTCACATATTTAAACCTAAATCCAATTTGAGTTGCATACTTTATAATAGATTTCCTAAATTCAACAGCACCGCCCCTAAATTCTACACCAATTCCACCATTCATATTTTGAGACCAAGAATCAGATAGCAAAGGCTTTGTAGGAACAGAGGGGCATATATCATAAGATGGAACGTTATTAATTTGATCAAAATCATTTCTTCTGTAAGAGGTTGTAGACTTAGCTTTCTTGACACATCTAAACGGTATTTTGTTAGATGTTTTTGCAATACATGGACTCTGAGGGATACTAAATGTCATGGAGGAATGCATTAATGGATCATCACTTGTAATTGGAGATTGTGGCGAAGCAGACATTGAAACATCTAATAAATTGGGGGCACATACACATACTTCAACTACTTTCTCGGAAGCTATTTGCGAATACGAAACCAAATTTTGCAAGTCATTAGCACAACCCAGAATGCATTTATTTATACTGCCCACAGACCAACAAAATGATATGTTTTCTGAATTACCTTAAAGTTGATGCCAAGAATGAACAACAGATCGACGAAACTGGTCGAAAGATGTGTTCCGATTAACGGAAATCAATTTGCACTCGCCATTGAATTTAACATTTAGAATAACTTCAAATTCCATTAATAATCGCCGAATGCAGGGGCTCAAACAGACAAAGAAAGTTAAACTCTAAAAACAGAGCAAGATATTTTTTGAAACCAAGCTTCTTGGATGAATTTTGAATTTGAAAACGAGAGGGAATTAGGGATGATGGTATTCCCTTTAAGATAAATTGCAAAGAAACCCCTAACAAGAAATAGTATGCTGTGTTTGAAAAGGAAGTAGGTGTGGTATAGGAGGTGATATGACAGCAAAAACGCAGAGCAGTACGGCTGGGGAAGGAAGGAGTTTTGAGGGGTAAAAGGGTCATTTAAGTACCCCATTGCAAGTTAAAAAGAGGTTAAAAAGAGGTGGTGAGTTAGTTGCTATATTTTGAAAAATCCAGTACCCCATTGCAAATAAACTCTAAAAAAAATTAAAAATCGTTTTTAGTTCTAAATGAAAGAATTTAGACTTCGGACACCTTATATTAACGGCACAGCTTGTGGTCTGGGAGATCTCTTTTATAGTAAAAGTTGCGCCTCTTTCAATAATTTTACACTCCATCGGTCTCAAAATAAATTTTACATTCTCTTTTTACGTTCTATAGAGTAAAACAGGAAATGTAGCTATAATTTGGGACATCCAAAAAAGGAATACAGTAAAATCTCTATAAATTAATACTCTATAAATTAATAAACTCTCTAAAATAATAAAATCTTCCAGTCCCGACTTGGGCCTTTGTAAAAAATCATCAAATTCGATAAGATAATAAGATAATAATTTTTCAAAAAATCCCTTTATAAATATTAGGCCCCATTAAAACTCTAAATTAATAATTCATAAATATTACTCTACAATTATAAATATTATGGTAATTTACTAAAATATGAATTTATTGTTACTTGATTTTTATTAAAATTTAAATTTAATTGGATTTCATCCCTAACTTTTTTATTGGCAGCCATGAGTTCCGGTGTCGAGTTCTCTAGCAACAACAACAAAATTTATCATTTAAACCTAATTGAATCTACGGTCCCTGTTATACTCACATAATGCTTTACGCATTTGATCATTTATGGATGATTTTGCGATGTCTTTTAGATGAGAAGATATGGTTGGGTGTTTATAAATTATTTTATTTCTATATTGAGATTTATATAGTATATGTTTCATTCATCATGTATAAATATATTTAAGTGCAACGAATTAATGTAAACATGTATACAATGAAATATTTAATTAGTTACAAAGAATTGGTTGATGCATGAATATAATCAATGAAACATATATGAATTCATTTATTTTTAATACATATGTACTAAATTTGATGAATTCAAAAAATCTCTCTTTTAATTAATAAATATTAATTTATCGATAAATTAATACCTCTTTAAATTAATAAAATTTCATGGTCCCAAGGTTATTAATTTAAAGAGGTTTTACTGTACGTAGCTATTTTTAAGGAACGGAGGGAGTAATTTACACACCTTAAAATGTTAAAACTCTTTGTAGAAATAGAACATTATATACATGTAAAGGTGTTTGTCAAGAAACCCAATAAGTGGGAAAAAAAAATGTGTCTGAATTACTTAAATTTAATTTGTACACTATTTTCAACTTTTGAGAGAATCTGTCTAAATTTTTTAATTTTGCTATATTTGATTAAAAAAAAAAAAAAAAAAAAGCCATTGATCTGCTATAAAGGTAAAAGGGAAAAAAAGAGAGCACAAGTATTAAGTTGAATTCCATTAATATCTCGCCATCATTTTCCCTCCTCTGCCAAACCCTAATTTCATCAGCTTCTGAATCGGTGAAGATGCTGCTAAATCCGGACACTTCCACCAGTAATTCACCAGCCACCATGCCGGTGGCGACGGCGTGTAGCAACTGCGGGCTGGAGGAGCGGCGGCTACTCCACCAGGTCCGCCACCGCGGAGTGTTCCGCCGCCTGTGTACATCTTGCGTCCTCCGCCTCCATCCGCAATCCTTCTGCCCCACATGCTTCCAGGTCTACCCTCCACCCCCATCAAACGACGCCGTTGTGACCTGCTTCAAGTGCTACTCTTCCTCCCACTCCCGATGCGTCGTCTCCGGCCCCACCTCGCCTCCCAATCCCTACACTTGCCCCCTTTGCCTCCACCCCAATACCCCCGTTTTTAAATTGAAATCGACCAAAGAGGCAAATGCGAATGAGAATGGAAATTCGAGATTTGAGGATTTCAGGACCATGGATAGAGATTCAGCCAAGAAATTGTTAGCTGCTGCGAAAATTGCGTCAGTATCCATGAATAAAGCCGCTGTGGCTGCTAAGGCAGAAGCTGAGAGGCGAGCTAAAGAAGCAGCGTATGCCAGGAAAAGGGCAAAAGAGGCATTGGAGCATGTTGCTCATTTGGTTATGAAGGAGAAATTGAGGAAGAGAGAAGTGGCTTTATCAATTTCAAGGCCTCCTGTTGGTACTAATGGCGGTTATAGCGTCCCTGCTGTTAAAATTGATCGAGAAAGTAGTGCAAACACTAGCAGTAATAATAGGAATGGCCCGAATGTAACTCTGTTCAATGCTTTGGAGAAGCCTAATGTTGCAGGAAATGTGGATAAAGACAATTCAAGTCAAGTGTTAGCAGCACTGAATGCAGTTGAGTTGAGAGAAACTGTGAAGTTGGTGGATGGTGGAGAAAAAAGGAAGAATGATAGTAATGGTGAAACTGTTGCACAGACTCCCAATACTGAGGAGGAGAGAATAGAGGATGTTGAGAATGAGATGGTTTTGGTTCAGTATAAGGACAACAGTAACAGTAATGGCGGAGATCAGCCTTCTAATCCTGGCTCATTGTAATTAGTATTCATCCAATAAACAAATTTGTCAAGATGAGGTTGGTTGGATTCTTAGTTATTCTGAGTTTGAATTTTATGTTTATGGTATATTTCCTGGTTTTGACCGCATTTGATGTTTCTTTTTTCAGGGCTACTTCAGAATGTGCTCACAATGTAAGTTGGCATTTCTGACTTGCATCATCTTTGCTTATATGTGAAAATCAAGCCTTTATGAGCTGACTAAGACAGTGTCTTTGATGTTCTTTTGAGTGCTTACAGTGAATGAAGTACACTGATTCTTGTTTTTACATAATTTTGTACTCTGTGATGTAGTATTCAGTAACAATTTGTTTAGATTTTTGTGTCAAATGTATGTAGGAGTTCAAGAATTGAATGTAATCTAGATTGATGTAGCAACTTTTATGGAGTTTATATGTTTTCTACTGTGTTATGAATTGTACCAGTATCTCAGAAGTCTAAAATTCATTTAGAATATAATCCGGTCCTCCTCCATTGACATCTTTATCTGACACTAGACGTTGTATTCACATCTCTTGCTCTCCTTTTACGATCCTGTATTCAAGAAACATTTAATTTGGAAGCAAGTTTCAAACATAATACTGTATTTGTATTTCACGAGTGAGGTGGGGGTTATAATTAAGTTTGTTTTTATTTCCTGTAAACTCTGAATTATTTTTCTTAACAAATAAACCCTCCAAGTTTAAAATCAAACATATAAGAAAAAAACAAAATAATAACGGTATTATTTTCTCGTTCTTCCATCTACTCTACGTGAGAAAGAAGAAATACTGTAAAAGCTAATGCATTTATCAGTTGCTGGTCTGAGAATAATAATAAAAAAAAGTTTAATTCTTAATCCGAAAAGTAATAGAGCAAAGTTATTTAATTAGCAGCACAATTTTGCTATCGAAAAAAGCAGAAACTAACAACACATCCCTGAAATTCCATTCAAGTATTGAACAAAGATATTCTCGGTTGAAAAATCATATTTATGGATTGGGTTTGTAACTTGGTTTTGCTTTCAAAAAAAGAAAGTGAATGTTGTGAGACCCAAATCAAATATTAAACATTTTAATATAGGAGGAGGGTGGTGGTGGAAGGCGGTGATCAGATCATGTGTCGTTAAAAAGAGGAAAATTAACAATTTTATTGATACCATATGCCAGATTACATCAGGGAAAATGAAGAGAGTGCAGCATAGCTATATTTCATCACCACAACAGTTGGGAACACACTTATTCACAAAATTTAAACAGCAGTCTCGAATACATTAGATCCTCTAATTAAGTACAGAGTAGTAGTAACAATCTAAACGCGCAAATGTTATAAAAATATGATCATTCTTACACATTGTTTCAGTTCGAGATGTGATGCCTTCCTCCTTTGGCTATGGAAATTTCAGTGATGCAGGTACACACAGCAAATCTGAGAACCACGATGTATCTCTCTTTAACCAAAGCTTGCTGACATAGTCAGAATCAGTTGAACATAGTTTCAATTGCTTTCACGGGTTATTCTGATACTATGAAGTCGAAGGATCAATTATCTATCATTGACTTCCCATTCTTCCTAAACCAAATGCTCAATTCATCCACAAACCTTGGCCATAATTTATGGCCATTCCACTGCGATCCCTCTGTAACCAAAATGTCATTCCAAATGCTCAACCATCCACAAACCATGACAATAATGTGGATCCAACCCCGATCAACCATATATCGAGTTGTATTCCTTCTTCCTAAACATTGCCATAACTTTATCCCCTGTGTTTCTTCGATTATAGCAATCACAACTCAATAAATCAGTAGCGTACTTTGACAACAATTGGTGACCAACAGCCTTATCAGATGTCCAAACTGAGAAGAAAAAAAAAACAGTAGGGTCCCATAATGCATCTCCAAATATTTTAATTTCAAAAGAAACCATGGATATAAACTTTCATAACCCATGGCATGCACAGCATGCTTCTCCATGCAAAGGTCTACCATCATACTAAGCCGTGTGTAGAAGGGTATATAATGGGCAACTAACAGCTCTGAAGTTTCAACGGTTTGTTTTACCACATATCTTGCAAGGGAGGACTTTAAAAACTTCTTAAAAGAGAATTGCAACAAGAATCTAAATATCTACTATTTTACCAGTTCAGGCTGGCTTATTCAGCAGCCGATAACTCGGGGGAGAAGGCTAATTTTACCGGTTCTTAATGCAAACTATTAAGCATCACATGAACCAATGTATCCAAAACCCTGGCCCTCTCCCCTCCCAAATCAAATTCATCAAACTTATGTAGCAGCAGCCAACCCTGAATCAGGGTTGAGCTCTGCAACCGTAACCTTAATCGGTTTCCAACCTGTCTGATAATTATAGATAATCCACTTTTTCATGTTAACTACCATGTGCAAGATCTGGAGTATTTCGCCCAATGAAAGCTCTTTTAAGCACATCTTTTTCATAATTCTTGCAGCTTCGTACCTAAACATCAAATTTTAAAAAATTGAGGAACATGGCACTCTTTCAACTTTAGAAGCAAACAAAAAATAAGTGGGGTAGCTCACCGCCAATGGGAGAATTATATAAGCAAAATGAAAACAAAATATACCTGCATCGACTTTCCAGTATAGCAATTCTTCCTGAAGATGATGACAGAAATTTCTGGATTTCATCCCATATCAATTTTGGATACTTGTTTGCATCACCAGCCATTGGGTTCACACATTGCCATAGTCTCTCATTTTTCCCAACGAACAACTGTAGAGCACCTAATTGCTGCTGTACTACCAACTGTTGCTCAAGGGCACATGCCAATGCTTTCTTAACATCAGTATTGCGATGTCTGGTGTCTCCATATCTGATGCAATCTGTTATATTTTCTTCTGTTGGCATCATCTTCTCATTTTTAAGGGTGTTTAAAGCAAGTAAGACGACCCCGATGAGACCTTGAATATACTCAGTAGGCTTAGGGCTTCCTGATGTTCCCCACGAATTAACAGGGACGACGTTAGTTCCTGATGCAGAAGACAACGGCACTGGAATGTCTTGATTAGCATGAGTATATCTGCTGTCTTGCGATTTCTTTACTGCATTATATCCCTTTTGGGGAACATTCGAGTTTATATGGTTTGAAGACTCAAAAGAACCTTGTCTTTTGTCTCCTCCATTTCGTTGTTGTGAAGCAAGACTTGGTGGCATGGGGTACTCCAATATTTTTAAATTGCCAATATCAGGTACATAAGGACCTGAGGTCAAGTTGGGTGAATCAGGTCTACGAGGCAACACACTAGGAGGATGCCAATGTTGATTAGGTGAAGAGGAGCTAACAGGCAGCAATGCTGGTTCAACAGGGAGGCTCGTTGGCCTAAATGGCTGAGGATAGTGGCTTGGATGATGGCCATTTGATTGAGTACTGTTGGTCCTAGAAGAATCAGAATTATTATGAGAATAAGAGGATCCAAAACCATTACTGGCAAATTTGGGATTATAAGCACCAGATAAGTCCTGGGGATCATTGAACTGTTTAGGATGCCCATGTGCTGTTCGAGAGTTGCCATTTTTATAGTCTTCTTCAGACCCAAGCATGTTATTCGAGGTTCTTGGCATGCTAGGTTGAGGGGTGTTTCTACGAGTTTGTTTCCCTTTATATTTTACGTCTGTTCCTCTTCCCATATTTGGGAATTTTTGGTTTCCCAAATGGGGACTCTCATGAGAAGATTCCAGTGATTGGTTTACCGTAGTGGAATCTGTTCGTAATGAGTCGGACATGGATAAAGACCCATAACTGTTACTTGCGAATTGTGCAGATTCAACAGTTGTAAGTGGCTGTCCTCCAGCTGATAGACTAGTCCAGAGCCATACACTCTTTGCAGCAGCAATAAGTGGTGCCGAAGCTTTTTGTGGTTGAGCTAGAAGAATATTATAACGACGCATCCGCAATTGATGAAGAGCATTTGAGAAATCTCGATCTCCAGAAATCAATAAATAATTGGCAGGCGCAGGATTATCTACTGCCCAAAATAACATATCCACCAAAATCTTCTTATCACTAGCATCTTTGGCACCTGATTATATTTCCATAGAAGGATCAAATTAAAACCAAATTGAGAAAGCAATACAATAAACAGGGAGAAGTTTTCATTTTTCAAAAAACAAAATATTTTTTTAAAATAACATCCAGCTTTTGCAATACTCTCATTAAACACAGTTATCAGAAGCATTTTCAAATCCAAATTAGTATACCTATGTAAAGTTTCTGCCCCAAAAACATCCATGTTTCCCCCTCCCCATCCAAAACAAAAAAGACAGAGAAGAGAAGTACACAACACAACCATTATAATTTTTTATTCTTATTCATTGAATGGGGAGTCAAAAAAAATTCGTATTCATTGAATTGCAATAATTTAAATAGAAACTAAAAGTATGATCACTAGTGCCGGCCATTGCGATTATATAAGTTTAAAATTATAAATAACAAATAAATACAAAGATTAAATGGTTTTAAAAATCGATCTATCAGGAAAACAATCGCTACTCACTCCAACAGAAGTATTTGCAGCAGAATTATACGCATGCACCTCCACACACGATTATATGGGCACGATGATGAACATATTCGGAATGTACAAGACGCGATATCTTCAATTAGGGTTGATTTACTTTTTCACTCAAGTCAACACTCCGGATCTACTCATCAATAAAGCCAGGTGAACTTATTATTGACTCAATTCTACAAATCCGATCTACTAATCAAACAAAATCCATAAATCGAGAACAAAAAGGTAACAATAAAAACCAACCCTCAGTAGATTAATACTCTGGATCCGAACAAAATAAACTAGAGATTTACCAGCAGGGACGTGATTAAGGGCGACACCAGTACTATTAAGCGCCTGCTGAACGGCAGGGGAGATTCTGGTGGTATCTCCGTAAGCAGAGATAGAGACGGGCCCACAATAATTCAACTTCACCAGCGCAGAGCTTATATTCTGGGCGATGTTGTGGGGATCGCATGCCTTGGGCACGTGACAGTTCTCGATGTCCCACCAGACCGAGGTCTTGGCCTTGACGTACTGCTCCTCCGCCGGCGACATCTGCGCTCCGTCTCCGCCCATCGGTGCCGCCAGATTCAGGCGATCGGTATAGTCAGAGTTAGGCGATTGGTAGAAGGAAGAATTTACAGAGGGATTGAGATTGAGGTTTAGTGGTGGAGAAGAGAGGCGCAGGATAGCAGTTGGTAAGGAGAATGAGGAGTTTGGTATTCACCGAGGTTGGAGCAAGTTAGCAGTGGTGTAGTCATTTTTTTTCCCGTTCCCGTCTCAAAAATCTTAATTATTTATGGGCGAAAGAAGACTACTATCGAGTCTTTGGAATGTGTGTGGAGTGGGGCAGGATTTTGGATTCTTGTGCATATGGTGAAAAGACTAATTTGGCCTTGGGAAGTCTCCATGTAAGAGAGAGTCTGGGTCCTGGGCACGTCACGCGGCGTGCGGTGTGGAGCAGTTGGACTTGGGAAGACTTAAAGCGGGTCTCGGACGGCAACTTCCGTACCCGAGACGTTCTGTATTGTTTTTGGAAATTTGTATGGAAATTTTCGATAAATAGTGATGGTGTGTGTTTGTTCTGTATTTTTTAATGTATTATGCTCCGGACCTGTCCCGCGTCCGTACGGGTCCTAGATAGTCGCTCCATGTTCCGTCCCATTTTTTCATATAATGTTGAATTTATTTAAGTTGTTTCTCAAAATTGAAAATAATATTTTTTATCTATACATTGAAACAATTCACAATAATATAAATATTTTTCATGTTATATATATAAATATATTTTGGGATGGACTTATGTGAAAATACCCTACGTGTGCTTATGTGCAAATCCATCAAATAAGGGAAAAAAAAAATCTGGATTAAGGTACCTGGGCCCAAATCCAAAGCCCGCGAAAAAGGAAACATTATTAAGCATATAAAATAAAATTAATTTTAAATAGGTCGTAGGCTCAATTCTCAATTAGGGCATTTTTTTTCTTTATTTTTCAATATTAAGGGCATTTTTTTTCTTTATTTTTCAATATTAAGACAGTAAATAGCATTGACCCCTTATTTATTTTTTACTTTTCTCAAACACTTTTCTTTCTTTTTAAATTAATTTTCTTTCCTTTTTATTTATTTTTTATTTTTTACTCTTACTCATTATTTTGCATACAAGTAACAAACAAAATACCAACACATTAATACACAATACACACAAAAATTAAGATAGTACACACATAATACTATGAGAGTATCACACATTTATGAATGTCAGTATGGGACAAAATACCAAAATAATAACACAAATTTGATGTGTATTGCTGTTTTATACATTAATATCACAAATTTTATGTAAATAGTATTACATCGTTACATTTAACAGTATTACATTATTATAATTGACAGTATTACAAAGTGAAAACCAAAATATTTATCACTGGATCATTATTCTCTTCTTCTCTAACCACGTTATACACTACTTTACCATACCATCATTCTTCTTACACGTTTCTTGTCTCCTTTTTTAATCACTTGTGCACATTCTTTTAACAGTATCACACCTGAAAGCATACAATATTACAGAATAAGAAACATGGTATTATAAAACAAAAATATCTAAGCATTTGAGAATTCTACAATATCAACAATTTAGGGAAGCCATACTCTATTGTTTACAAAGTAATTCATCAACTTAACACAAATAAATGAAAATAATACTTGATGGGGTACTATATTATTCTACATCTCAACACACCTAGACAGTAACACATGAAATACTTAGTCAGTGTCATACAAAAAACCAATTTTTTTTATCAAATTGAATGTTTAAAAAATGAACTAATTAACTACTCAAGTTTTGAAGGACATTAAATCAAAACAAAAACAGTATTACAATTAAAACGTAACAATATTACAATTAAAACGTAACAGTATTACATGCAATTATACCTTTTTTTTAATTACGTCACCATCATTCTCTTCTTCTCTAACAACACTGTCCAGCAATTCATCATCCTCACCTCTTGACCTTATTTTTGTCTCTATTTGCTTCATATTTTTCCACAGTATAACATCTAAAGGCACACAGTGTTATATTATACACACAATAGTATTATATTTTGCATATGATAGTATTACCAGTTATCCACCAATGTACTCTACTTCATGGTCAACTTTGGAGATATTTCTCAATACAAAACTAGAGACCTATTAAATTGAGTTATTGATAACTTATTTGCATTCAGCTCATGCCATGACTTCAAAACTTTACATTACTCGTTGGATCATATACCTACTTAAATCAAATACTAATACCAAGTAGAAACAATGAAATCATGAACCATAACATACAAATAACACATAAAAATTGATTTCAACAAGTGCCTCCACTAGTGTTCGTAATCGTCACACACATACTTACGCCCAATATCTAGAATAGAGAATCGCGACTTTCAGTCTAAAATTTTGAGCTGGAGTACGAAGAACTACCTTTGACACAATGCTCTCCACCAAATCATTCGGTTTAGCTAGAACCGGAGTCGTCGCCGACAACGAAGCGCAGATACGCGCGACGGCGGTGGATCGGCACCGGCGCGGAACAAAAAAGGTCTGAGGCAAACTCCTCGGCGAGGAATATGGCAGATGGAATTTCGAAAAAGCATTTGCAGTAGAAGAACAATTGGCGATGGTAGCCATTTTCAAGCTTTGGCAGTATGGACGGATCGGCGCGACGTATGGACGGATCGGCGCGGCGGATGGACGGATCGACGCGGCGGGAGGGCGGCGTCCGCGGCGGGAGGGCGGCGTCCGCGGCGGGCGGATGGAAGGATCGGCGCGGCGGGAGGGCGGCTTCGGCGGCGGGCGGGTGGACGGATCGGCGCGACGGGAGGACAGATTGGCGCGGCCAGAAATGTAGAAGGGGGATGGAGGGCGACGCCTCACTGTGTGTAAATCGCACACAGTGAGGATGTGGGATTACAAAAGTAAATTTTGGTATTTAAACTTAAGGAATTTGCATAAAATTAAAATTTTAAGTTTGAGCGGGCCGGGTCGGAAAAATATATGGGTCAAATATAATAACCTAAATCATAAATTGGGTAATTTTCACATAAGCACACATAAAGTATTTGCACAAAAGTTTTTGCGATATATTTTATATAATAATTCGGGTCAGGTCGTATACTCGTGGGTCGGACATAAGACCCAGACCCGACCTGTTCACATACGTGGCCAGGGCAGACACGACCCGTTCTCAATACGGGACGGATCCGACTTGACCCAAAGCTCGCGGAGCAGGACGGGTACCCCGCGGGTTAGGGTCTCATCCCTACTTCTAATCTTTTATTTTCATAATTCTCTGGTTTTTATAAGAGATTTTGAATAGTGTAATTTATTTATATTTTTTGAGGAGAATCCAACAAAATTCATAGAGTACTAAAATCTATACACTGTTGAATACCCAAAGATTTTTTAAGACTTTTAAAAAACCGTATTGAGTACCTCGAAATTTTAAAAGTCTTTAAAATTTCGAATTGAATACCCTCCGACTTTAAAAGTCTAAAAAATTCTATAGAATCCACAATCAATACACACCCTTAGTTAGATGGTGAAATTCAAATGTATTCCAAACTAGAACAAGACGTTACGTTCCACGTTCGAATGTGTGGGTTCCAAAACAAAGATGCTCTTATTTTTTCAAGGAATTAGATGGTCTATCTAACAAAAGCCCAGTGAGTAAAAATGGCTAGTATAGCCCAATCCCATTACCTATGTTATTAAAAAAGAGATCAAAAATAATTTTTCGTTTGAGCATAATTAGAACTATCAAAATGAGTCCGACTCGACTAACAGGCTAGGTTGGATATTGATTTAAGTGGTTCAAAATCAATCGGGCAGCCCAAATGACCTAACGAGTTGATCGGACTCGAATTTGCTCAATTATTTTTTTTAAATAATAATTTGATTAAATAAAAGTTTAAAAACTAAATTAAAACAATAAAACTAAAACCTAATATGTGCATCCCTTCCAAATTTAAAAAAGTGAAAACCTCAAAACCCTACCATCTACGGATCGTCGCCAGCCCCTTTCTCCTTGAAAAAATCGGATGCCCACCACAAGCAGCGTACAAGGCCCAAGGGTAGCGGGCTCCAGCCATTTTTATTTTGAGATTATTTACTACTGGCTCCTTGTTTTTTAGTTTTGTTGCAACCCACTCCTTGCGAATTTTTGCGAATTTTTAGGTAGCAACCCACTCCCAAATATGATATGTATTGTCTCTTTTGCCCCTTCATTCTCATTTGTTTTATACTCCGTATTTGTTATATTTTTTTATTAATTTTAGAGAAAAAGACTCGTACAAGCTTTGTCAGATCTCCTTTCTCTCTCTCCACTCCCCAAGTCTCCCTTTCTCTCTCCACTCCCCAAGTCTCCCTTCACTTCAGCTTCCATTCTCTCCCCTTACCTCTCAGCTCCCCCTTCCGGCGAACGTCCCATATGGACGCATTCTTCAAGTTTATGGCAAAAAAAAATATCGCTGTATAATGGAGTTTTTTTGTCATTTTTCTGAGATGGAATGAAGCTGAAAGAAAAAAAAAATCTAATCAACAGTTCGTCATTTTTCTGAGATGGAATGAAGCTGAAGAAAAAAATATATATAAATCAATTCGAGCATTCTTGCAGAAACCCAGATCGACAGATCTGTGTGTGTGTGAGTGAGAGAGAGAAGAGAGTGAGAAATCTTTGAAGAGAGAGAAAAATCTTGAAAATCGCATAAAATTGTGAAAAATTAATTTAGAAGTATATTTAATTTTTATTGTAAAAGTATAATAAATTTAAAAAAAAAATGTTTGTATACATCTAAACATATTATTATTATTATTATTATTATTATCGTAATCTTAATGATAATTACGAGTAAAATTATCTACATGTATCAATTTAAATTAAATTTTAAAAAAATAAAAGTTTCTATATATCTAATTATTATTATTATTAATATTAATATTGTCATAATCTTAATTATTATCAATTAATCAATTCTAATTTTAAAAAAAAAATGAATTTTTAACGACGTTTAGTAAAATTAAAATAAAGAAATAAGAAAGTTGTCTAATAAATTTTTCAGATTTTATATTTGAGTTGGAAATTTTTTAAGTTTGTGAAATTTGAATTACTTATTCCATCATTTTAAATTTATCAGACATTTTTTTGAATTTAACATTTTTTAGTAATTTTTCTAGTACACGTAACAACAATATCTCGTATACAAGAGTTAATGTATTTAAAACAATGATACTCCACTTCATATCAGTAACAATGATATTTCGTATATAAGAGTCGAAGATTTATGTTTAGTACCTTGTATACCATTTAAGTTTAGTAACTTCTGTTATATTCAAATTCAATTATTGTAATATTCAAACTCAATTAAGGTTTAATGTTTATATTTGATACTTTGTTGTTATGTTTAGTATCTTATATACAATTTAAGTTTAAGAGTTTAGACTTTGAATATTTTTTTAATTGTTAGTTTTAAACTAATACACCTAAATATATTAGAAAAATAAAACAACTTAATTTTTTTTCAATTCATCTCTACTTAAATTCATTATCAGGAGAAAAATTTAAAACAATCTCTTTGTTTAGATATTCACACTAGGTGTTCAAATATTTCTCTTAAGTTTATAATTCAAATTCACACTCTTTGTTAGCTTTAAACTAATATGCATATTTAGGGTTAAGGTGTGTTTATAATTATTTAAAAATTTCAAACGGACAACTTAGTCAATATGCATATGTCTAATTTATTCCTAATGAAATTGGGGTGTGCTTAATATATTTTGGGATGTTAGCAGTGGCTCCTTTCAAATTAAACATAGGAGGGTGTTCCGTGTTCAAATATTCACTCTCCGTGTTCAAATATTCACCCTTCGTGTTCAAATATTAACTTATATAGTATTCAAACTCAATTTTTAGATTTAAGGTTTATGTTTAGTACCTTATATACAATTTAAGTTTACCAACTTATGTAATATTTCAATTTCAATTTAAGTTTTGGTAACTCATGGACATTTAGTTTATATATGAAAATTTAATGAATGAATAAATCAATTTCAATTTTTCATTTAAGTTTAGTACCTTATGTTTTAAATTCAGTTTATAAACCGAATAAATCGAACCAAATAAACCGAAAATCGTCGATTCGGTTCGGTTTTTGGGTTTTATGTCCACCCCTACCTACATATATTAGGAAAATAAAACAACTTAACTTTTTTTTCAATTCTTCTCTACTTAAATCCATTATCATGAGAAAAATTCAAAAAAAATACTCTCTGTGTTCAAATATTCACTCTCTGTGTTCAAATATTAACTTATATAGTATTCAAACTCAATTTTTAGGTTTAAGATTTATGTTTAGTACCTTATATACAATTTAAGTTTACCGACTTATGTAATATTTCAATTTCAATTTAAGTTTTGGTAACTCATGGACATTTAGTTTATATATAAAAATTTAATGAATGAATAAATCAATTTCAATTTTTCATTTATATTTTAAATTTAATTTATATATGTAAATTTAATTAATGAATCAATCATTTCAATTTCAATTTAAGTTTAAATTTAGTATGTTGTATGCTATGTAATATTTAAATTTAATTTAAGATTTAGAGTTTAATACGTTATATGTATTTCAATTTAAGTGTTTTGATACCTTATATACCACACAAGTTTAATAACTTATGTAATATTATTCAAATTTAATTTCAATTTAACTTTTAGTAACTTATGTAATATTCAAAATTAATTTAAGTTTAAGGTTTATAACATTATGTTTAGTATCTTATATACAATTTAAGTTTAACAATGTGATATTCCAATTCAATTTAGGGTTTAGTACCTTATGTTTATCGAATAACTAGTAATTCTCCCGTGCGTTGCACGACGGATTGATTATTAATAAATTTTAATTAATTATTTATAGAATACATTCGTGTGATTTAAAATTTTCAATGGTTGAATTTTATAGAATTTAAAGAACAATAATACTATGTGAAATCATATCATTGATTTCATCTTGTGAATGAAGCTTCAATTACATTTTTTAAAATCTATTTTCACTTATAATTATTGTTGGAATATTACTGCATCCGTCTAATTATCACAGAATTTGAAAAATATTAATATAATTGAAGAGAGTGAATATGAAGTGTAGAATAATTTAAGAGTAAAAGAGGTGGAGTCACAATGTATACACAAAAATAAAATGAGAATTTTTTTGTAAGACATCTAAATAAAAAGATTAAAAGCTTCTGACTAAATAAAATAATTAATTAAAATTCAATTTTACGAAATAGATTCATGAAACTATCTCATACAAATTTTAACTTATAATTAAAATCTATATATAATCTTGGAAAACAAAAAAGTATAATATACATAAATTAATTACAAATGTTTTTTAATAATTAAAATTTATAGAGGTATACTTAATTACAAATGTTTTTAATAATTAATTTATAACTGACTGCAAATAGAATAAAAAAAAAGATTTAAGAGTGATATAAGACAAAAATTAAAACAGCTGGACATAAAAAAAAAAAAAAAAAAAAAAAAAAAAAAAAAAAGAAGGATTAGAGAATAAAAAAGGAAGTGTGAAATGTTATTTGGAACGGAGGAAGTATAGGGTAAGATACTAAACATTAACCTTAAATCTACAAAAATTACTAAAACTTAAATTGAAATTGATTTTGAATATTTTCATAAGGCTAATATTTGAACATGGTTAATATCTGAATAAAGAGTGTATTGTTATGAATTTTTCTCCCTTAACAATGAATTTTTTTGTATTTAAATATTACTAAACTCTAAACTTATATTATCTTTATTTAAGTTTAAAATTAATAATTAGAATAACATTAAATTACTTACATTTTTATCAATTTAAAATTAATTATGAATTGAATCATATTGTTCTAGAGTTTCTGTAGATATATAGTCTTCCAACGAGATCTTCTGTTACACAATGGTATAACATCTTCTATTTAAACTCTTTAGATGAAATTTTAATTTAGATTAAATAAAATTTCTTAATTCTCTCCCTTAAATATATCCCAATCTTATCAAATATTTAAAGAAATTCTCTCTCTCTCTCTCGATGAAATTTTAATTTAGATTAAATAAAATTTCTTAATTCTCTCCCTTAAATATATCCCAATCTTATCAAATATTTAAAGAAATTAAAATCGGGACAATATTTTTCAACACAAATTATAGATAAATAACTTTATATTCAAATTGTTTAAATAATTTATATAGAAAAATCTTAAACAATTTCAAAAAAAAAAATAAAAAAAATTTGCAATCAGTTTGCTTAAATATAATAAATACGTTTAAATAATTTAATATGTATGGCATTTTGTTTAAATATAAGTATTTAAAAAATATACTTTAACAATTAAACAAAAATGGTCAAATTAAACAAAACAAATTAAAATATAAAAATGAATAGATCGAAATAAAGGGCTTCCTTCCTTTACAGGTTTATAGTGAGAGAATGAGAAGAGGGTTGGAGAGAGAAACACAGAAGTGGAGAAGCTAAGAGAGAGAGAGGGAGAGGGGGAGGGGGAGGGGGAGGGAGAGAGAGAGAGAGAGAGTATTGTAATGGTTTCAACAGAAGTCTCTCCAGGTTTACTTAAGCAGATCTGGTTCTATTTTATTTTTTTCAATCTTGATGATTAAAGATTTGAGCTTTTTTTGCAGATGAAAATATTTTTGGGGACAATTTAAATAAATACAACATGATATGAAAAAATGGGGCAGGTCCGCCCCGATCCCCACGGGGCGCGGTGCGGATGCGGGGCATAATACATTAGAACGGGCCCGGGACATATACAAGTGTGTTCCATATACATTTGCATCAATAGTTGCAGCGCCGGAGTTTATGAAAATCTATGTAAACCAATAAAAAAAGTATATTTTACAATCTTGTCAAGTCTATGACAATTCATATAAATCAGTAAAAAAAGTCAGTCAAATTCTGCATGAACTCTATGAATTTTCTAAATTCACATACTTTTTAAAGTAAAAAAAAAAAAATCAAATAGAATCTCAATTGAATACACCCGCTTAGATCTAATCTTTTTAATAAATACACGTCTGACTCGAAAGTATTTTAAAAGTCTTTTTAGTCTATTAGTGCATTTAAAAAAAAATCTTACAACATATTATTATCTGACACTTTAAATTTCAAAATGAAAGAAATAAAAGAAATAACAAATTGGGATTATATTTTTTTTAGTCCATTAAGTTACCACGATTTTGAATTTAGTCCATCAGATTACCACTTTTTGAATTTAGTCCACTAAGTTTCAATTTATTTTGATTTTGGTCCAGTTACCTGCTATAGCAGATTTAACAGGTTATTTTGAAAACACAACCCATAAAATGTTATACACACCCCAAATGTTAAACACACCACACTAAAATTTAAAAATTGTTTTTTATTACTATACACACTCCAATTCTTTCCTATTTAATAAATTGCCAAAAAAATTAAATTAAAAAAAATTTAAATTAATATGAAAAATATAAATAAAACCTATAAAAAATCGCCTAAATCTTCAAAAATTAATCAAAGCTAAAAAAATTAATTAATTTAATTAGTTTTGAAGATTCAGTTGATTTTCTACTATTTTTAAATTTTATTTAGCCTTATTTTCGACGTTTTTTTATAAAAGTTAGAACGCAATAAAACATTATTAATAAAGTAATGGAGTTTTAAATTTATTTTATTTTCCTTTTAAATATTTTTTTGTATATTATATGAACCTAATAACCCCCATAAATATTATTTACACTCCAAATGTTAAACACAAAAATTCAAAAAACAAAATATAGTTAAATAAAATCATAAACATATTTAATAAATTGTCAAAAATAATTTAATTAAAAAAAGTAAGAATTCAAATTAACATGAAAAATATAAATAAAACCTATAAAAAAAATACCTAAATCTTCAAAATTTTAATACAACTAAAAAATTAATTAATTTAATTAGTTTTAAATTTTTTATTAATTTTTTAATACTTTCAAAGATTTTTATTTTTATTTAATTTAATAATTTTTTCAAGTTGATTTTTTAAAATTTATTAAAAATATTCAAAAATAGTAAAATAATCAACTAAATCTTCAATTCTTTCCTATTTAATCTTTGTTTAATTTTTCAAGTTAATTTTTATCTTTGTTTAATTTTTGAAGATTTTGGTGATTTTTTATAGATTTTTTTTTAGATTTTTTATATTAATTTGAATTCTTACTTTTTTTAATTTAATTTTTTATAGTAATAATTAAATTATTTTTAAATATTTCCTATTTTTTATTACAATACACACCCCAATTCTTTCATATTTAATAAATTGCTAAAAATAATTAAATTAAAAAAAGTAAAAATTCAAATTAATATAAAAAAATTTAAATAAAACCTATAAAAAATAACCAAAATCTTCAAAAATTTTAAAAAGATAAAAAATTTATTAATTTTGAAGATTTAGTTATTTTTGAAGATTTTAAATAAATTTAAAAAAAATCAACTTGAAAAAATTATTAAATTTAATAAAAATAAATTTTTTTAAAAGTATTAAAAATCAATTAAAATTTTAACACTACAAAAAAAAATGGCTTTTAACACATCTTAAAATGATATAATACAACACCTTTTGTGACATTTTGTCTATTACCACATTGTTTTTTTTGTGTGGTGTGTAAGCGTGTGGGGATAGATCAAAGATATTAACACATTAATAAATGTTGAAAGTGTTTAGCTATTAATACAATTGAAAGTGTTAAGATTGATTATATATTAACCCACTACAAATTGTTAAGATAGGTTTGATATCAACACACTAAAAAATGTTGGGATAGAATATATTTTAACACACTAAAAAATGTTGGGATAGATTATGTTTTAACACAATAAAAAATGTTGGGATAGATTATGTTTTAACACACTAAAAAATGATGAGATAGATTATATCTTTGCACACAAAAAAGTGTTGTGATAGATTATATTTTAACTACACTTTTTTGTGCTTAGAAATTCTTCCAACCCAATGTTAACATTATTAATATTAATTATCCTTGAACTTATATGACTATAGAAATTAAAAATAAACTAATAATTTGTAAGTTATATATCTAATGAAAAATATATTCATACATCAACTATGGTAGAATTCAATTACTCAAACAAACTAAATTCAATCACCGATTTCAAAAGGAAGCTAGAAGTGTTAGAAAAATATAACAAAAAATGTCAAGATCGAGCTCTTAAAGTTTTAGAGTAATAGCTAGGTGACCAATGTCTAGAACCAATTATAAGACGCGCTAACAACTTGATGCAAGCTCTAGTCTTTTCATGAACACGATTCTGTAGATATCACCTGTATATAAAAAGAATATATAAGATCTCAATTCCGAAAAGTTGTCTTAGAAAATAAAATTAAAATGCACCTGGCAAAAAGCCTCGGACCATTCAGCTGAAACTCGAAAAAATATATTTTTCTGTTCTTTTTTTTTAAAAGGGACTTTATCAAGAAAGTCAAAGTTGCCCGATGGTTCAAGATTATATATAGAGGCAGCAACAACATAAACTACTCAATAAAATTTCATTACTTAAATAGTGAATTAAACTAATTTTCAATGCAACAAATAGATCTAAAAAAATAATAGATCAACAATAACAATTTAATTTACTAAAGTGTACCAGATCAACAATGCAAGCCTCAACTATTGAATCAAGAGTTTACCTTGCCATTGAGCATCTAGTCAAAAACTAAATGTATAGTTTGTTGTTCTGTTATTCTTCAGATCCGTATATCTGTTTCATATACAAATAAATTGCATTCTAGAAGAAAAAGCTACGAAAAGTGTATAACCTTTTTGTCTCGAGAATGCCAAGCACTAATATACATTAGAAGTAAGAAAATACCTTCTCCTCCTGGAATTTATGCTTCTGCTTTTGCACATAGATAATAAAATAGTAAAAGGCAACATGAAAAAGGGCAGAGCATAAATAGTTCTATACCTGAGTGCAATAGCTAGCTAGCCAAGTTTCATATCCATTCCCCACCTGTAAACGAGATCATTCTGGGAAAAAAAGAAACCCAGTCTATAATATATATATAGGAACAAGGTAGGTAATCAAGCCCTTTTAGATTAGTGAAGCAAAAAAATAGTAATGCAACTACAAATTCATGCTATATCATTGAGTTTTGCACCAAAAGTTTGTTAAAGAGAGAGAGCAATTACATAAAATGATCTTAGGGATAAAAAGGAGCATAGGAAACACAAAAAATTAACCTGTATCAAATGCTGAGCACAATGCCATTCTGATCTTGAGAAACAGACTGCAAAACAGAGTGAAATACAAAGCACGAATTTTAGAGTGTATCGATAATTTACCCACTGCACGGGTGCACTTAGTACTACCTCTAAGATAATAGACTTTTCTGCTTAAATCAAAATACAACAGTACCAAAAGCAACACACATATACTTAAGAAGTCCAATCACATAATCTGATCTAGTCCTAACTGCTGCAATTATACATGACTATATCAGATATGTTAAGAAAAAACAGTGCAAAAGCATATCATGTACTTAAAATTAAGATTTAAATTACAAATAAACTCAAGAATCGTTGTTCTTATTAAAAAAATTGTTGCGAAAAAAGAAATAGCAAAAATAGCTAAACTCGCCATATTATACATTATTTTGCCATGCCTGCAAAATATTGTATAAGAGTTCCTAATTGTCAGTAACTTGACTTTTCTAAAATAAGTTCAAATATAGGTTCCTACAGCATGCTAATCTATAATGTTTGTAAATTAAGTTTGGTTATTTGAATTAATGACATAGCTGCAAATTAGTTCATATACGGGGTACTACAAATTACTCAACATTTTTTCACAGTTGCAGGGTTAAAATATAGCTGCAAATAAATTAAGAAAAATATGAAAAGTTATTAGGAAAGTGAGAAAGACATCATAGAAATTTCACTTAGAAAGTTATAAACAAAACTTTCTTATCATGACAGAAGGATTATAAAAGAGGAAAGCTACTAGATATATGACATTAACATGTAAGGGACATAGATACCTGCATAATAATCTTTAGGTAGGATTATTTATAGCATAAAGAAGGGTCAGAACCTACAGCCTGCGTGCAGATGTAGTGTAAGTTAGATACTTGATTATATTACAACCAGAAAGCAATATTATAAACAGACTTCAATAGTTTCCTCAAATTAAAGGAATTTTTTAGTACAAATTTGTTTTAAGGTAACATGTAAAGAGCTGGATGAATTATAATAAAACTTACTTCAAACTAAAAGGTTAAAACCAAGTACAAGGACAAAAACGTAGGAAGAGAAGATACTTGAAAAAAAAAAGTTTAAATGGCACATAGCCACATACACAAAAGGCAACATATTATATATAAAGCAAAGAATAGAAATAATGTAGAAGATACCGAAATATAAGTTCTGGTCCAAGGTTTTCTGAATTCGCTATCAAGTATCATCAAATTTTAAGTTTTAAAATTTACCCATAGAGTTTGCTTCGTTAAAATTATCCTAGGGAGACTCTCAGGCAATTATGCTGAACGTTGAAGCTGCTGTGAATATTAAAGAAGATAACTTTTGTTTGAATGACATACACTCAGAGTTCCCAATAAAGGAAAAAACATATGACCAAACCTGTGATTTATGGGAACCTGATGCTCAAGATACAACAGCACCAGCAAGGCAACCAATTGAAGCATATCCACTAAAAGTATGTTGCATGACAATTAGTATACCACATTAAGAACTTTAAGTAATGTTTACTTTGGGATTTAAAAACTCCAAAGTAAACATCACCTTAGAAATTAGTTTTTTCCTGTTTATTCAAATCTTTAATGAATATGTGTACAAAATCTGAAAAGAAGCTACTAATTACTGACCTCTTCAATTGCAAATGTGTGTTCATCTAACAAGGGGTGCAATAACATGCAGGCGAATCCCTGCCATGGTACGGAGTGCCCATGCTCTCACCAAAGGATTTGGATCCTCCTCCAATCCTTCCGAAAATAGTTTATAACAGTTTATTGAGAGCAATTTTTCATTCGACGACCTACAAAACAGAAAAGTCTTGTTATGCAAGTGATAAAATTTTAATATTATACATATATATAAGAACCACTAATCACATATTTATTCTACTACACTATATATTAACCCATCAATATATGAAACAAACAAAGTTAAACCATAAACTACTGTATTGTGGCATACTTTTCAGCATAAAGAAGAAGTACAAGTATACACCAACTTCTTAACTTCTAGTGACTGAGATGCCACATTTTCACCACCAATGGTTCAAAGGAAACAACTGTTAATCTAACTTGCAAACATTAAAAACAAAATCAAAATTCATTAAACAATCAAATTCGTAAAACACAAAACACACTCATGTAATTCACGGCGTAATATCAATTGAAGTATGACTCTTCATCAAATCCAAATTAGCACATCAACTGAATTTATTAAACGAAATTAGAAGGGAACTCACCTGGATACATCGAAGCCCTACGCAATGAGGGCAAGCAGATGTCACTATGATATCTTTGATTCTGTTTGTTTCGGCTTTTTCATCACCGCTTACTCATTAATTTTTCCCCAATCTCATGAATCGATGTAACCTAGCTTGATTTCTGTTTTCTGAGTTTTTTGCGAATCTTCAAAACACTCTCAATTCTTCCAGCTACTCTCAGTTCTCTAAACACTGAAATAGAAGATGTTTGTTTAGGAAGAAAATTCATAAAACCACGATAATATATAAAACTAGGGAAGCTAAATTCGACTTTGCTGCTTCAAACTCTGTTAATCGCTGCTTTTAATCACTTCCAAAAGTTCTGACGGTACACAGATTAAGATCAAGACCACATATGAAATCTGAAAAAGGCAAGCAAATTGATCGATGGAAAAGGAATGGAGGATGAAGGATTTGGGGATGAAGATTGCGCTTGGGATGAAAGGGGAAGAAAATTTATTTCAATTTGGGCTGTTTAATTTGGGCTTTTGCAGTTGGGCTGTTGAATAAGATTATTTTAATTTGGATTTAGTTAAAGGTTATTAATTTTTCTGCAGGAAATTTATATTTCTTTTTAATTTTTAAATTCAGTCCCAAAAACTAGAGGGACAGAGTGGAGCTCTTAATTTAATGAATTTTTTTTAGATATTTTTAGGTAATATCAGATATGGCAGTCAATAGTGTGGTAAGAGGGTTAGTAATAATACATTTATTTATAAGTGTGATAATAATTTTTAATAATTAGTATAGACATACATATTAACACACTTTATAATGTAAGTGTAATTATAGACCATTTATCACCACATCTATTTTATAGTGGGTTAAAAGGGGTGTGGTAATAGTCCATTTTTGAAGATTTGGGTATTTTTTAATAAAGAAATAAAACTAATTAAATTAATAAGTTTTTTATCTTTATTAAAATTTTGAAGATTTGGGTATTTTTTATAGGTTTTATTTATATTTTTCATGTTAATTTAAATTATTATTTTTTTAATTAAATTATTTTTGACAATTTATTAAATATGTTTATGATTTTATTTAACTATATTTGATTTTTTTTATTTTTGAGTTTAACATTTGGAGTGTATATAATATTTATGGGGTGTTATTATGTTCATATAATATAAAAGAAATATTAAAAAGAAAAATAAAATAAACTTAAAACTCCATTACTTTATTAATGTTTTATTTGTGTTCTAACTTTTATAAAAAAACGTCGAAAATAAGGCTAAATAAAATTTAAAAATAGTAGAAAATCAACTGAATCTTCAAAACTAATTAAATTAATTAATTTTTTTTTAGCTTTGTTTAATTTTTGAAGATTTAGTCGATTTTTTTATAGGTTTTATTTATATTTTTCATATTAATTTTTTTTTAATTTAATTATTTTTGGCAATTTATTAAATAGGAAAGAATTGGGGTGTGTATAGTAATAAAAAATAATTTTTAAATTTTAGTGTGGTGTGTTTAACATTTGTGGTGTGTATAACATTTTATGGGGTGTGTTTTCAAAAATGACTTGTTAAACCTGCTATAGCAGGTAACTGGACCAAAATCAAAATAAATCGAAATTTAGTGGACTAAATTCAAAAAGTGGTAATCTGATGGACTAAATTCAAAATCGTGGTAACTTAATGGACTAAAAAAATAAATCGAGATTATTACCTAATAAGTCCAGTATTATAACACCTTACTATAATAGAAACACCAAATTGTATATTTTTCTAATAGAGTCATAATAAAGCTAAAAAACCCATTATACCCTTAATACAATTATTTAATTATTTAAATTCCAAAAAAACTGCAGAGTCAACCTCCTAGAAATTAGGTCATGTTTCCTGTAATTAAATGACTTTCCAAATTCGAGATTCAAAAATTATTCCAAAATCTTGTTACGAACCCAATTTTCAATTTCGATTTCAAAATTTCTTCCCAAATCCGCATTTCGATTTTAATATCTCAGAATTATTCCAGAATCTTGTTATGCACCCAATTTTCAATTTCGATATCAATTTTTTTTTCCAAATCCGCATTTCGATTTCAATATCTCAAAATCGACCGAAGTGGCCCGTTCTGTTCCTCCTCCCGCTGTCTCTTCATCGGCAACTCAGTCACGGATTGTTGTTCATATCATTGATTGTTCATATCATCAAATCAATCATTGGGTACCTGCGTCTCTGTTGGTTGTACGTTTGATGGAAAAGACCCCAAGGACTTGCAGCAGGAGATTACTGATGGCGACGTGGAGGTTCCTCTGGATTGAGGTTTTGTTGGATTTTGATTTGAAGTTTAAGGTTGTTGTTCATATCATTGATTGTTCATATCATCAAATCAATCATTGGGTACCTGCGTCTCTGTTGGTTGTACGTTTGATGGAAAAGACCCCAAGGACTTGCAGCAGGAGATTACTGATGGCGACGTGGAGGTTCCTCTAGATTGAGGTTTTGTTGGATTTTGATTTGAAGTTTAAGGTAATTGAATTTTCTGTTTAGGCTTTGATCTCTACTTTTTTTTAGTTTTGTTTAAGCTGTTGGTTGTACTGATTCTTTTGTGATGGAATATGCATTGAAATGACGATACTTTTTATGTCATTCATATGTACTTCAATATGCATATTATTAAAATGCAGTTTAATTTGCATACTCCTGAACGTAATTCACATGAACTTCAATATGCATATGTTTAGTCTGCACTTTAGTTTGCATGTTTTTATGCAAAATTGTCGAAATGCACTTTAGTTTGCATAATAGTGAACGTAATTCACATGAACTTCAATATGCATATGTGTAGATAATACATACGCTTCTATTTTTCTGTTCTTCTACACTTCACCGTTTTTGCAGAAGCTTTTTCCTAAACCTGTAGGTTGAATTGTAGAGTTCTCAAAACCCTCAGTTTAACAAGATTACACGAAATAAATGGAGATAGCTATCTTTTAGGAAATTTTTTATATTTTAGAAGGTGAAAGATTTTCGGGAATTAGAGAGAATGAGGATACCTAATATTTGTGAAATTTTTAAATTTTTGGAAGCTCCTTAAATTACGCAATTTTCGAATTTTTGAAAGCTCCTTAAATTAGGGGATTTAGTTGACCTGTTAATTTGAATTAAATATTTCGAATTGTGTCAAATTAGTAAAAGGGTAAAGTTGTCTAAGATTTTTAATTTTGACTCTATTAGACAAGAATTTATGATGTAGGTTTTATTAGAAAAAACTAGTAGTGAAATGTCCTTATTAGTTCACTATTGATTTGACATAAAGTTCATCTACAACTATTTTTCAATCTCTATTAAACACAATTTATTAAATAGACTTTAAAATAGTTTGAACCCAACTTATTTATTAAATGAGCCAATTTTAATAAGCCGAACTTTAGGGTGGAGACATTTTCACCCTAATTTTAATCGAGTTGAGTTGAGTCAGTTGTTATTTCCCTGCTCAATTATCGCATCCAATCCCCAAATCATTTTCATACCCGAACCTCTCAAGTTCTTTCAAACTTGTGTTAATCTCCACCCTTTCAAGCCGTCGATTATTCTTACCAACAAGCAGGATCGACGCCACTCTAATTATTTGCTTAAACCCGTTGAGCTACTTCACTAATTAAGTTTTAATTTAATGCATACAGGCGTTGAATCTGTGCATTTATTTGTTCTGTCTTTCTCTAAAAAAATACTCCCTTATATGAGTATTATTTGCATGTTCACCGCGCTTACCTGCCCATGCTATTTGAATATAATTTGTTTTTTCTTCTCTTTTGTCTCTATAATGGTTTGGTGAGTTTTTTTTATTTACTTATTGAAATATCTATTGTTTCATTTAATTCCTACAGTACAGTAAGCAGAAACCAAAGCCAGGATGATGGAGGAGCTGTTAAGTAAACTGACTGCAGAAGAGTTTAGATGAGAGAAATATGCAGCTGCAGTTTTTTCTCTTTGGTTGTTTAAGGGTGGCTAAGATTTTTGGGTTGGTCAATTTGGCATTCTTGTTTGTACAAATTTGATTTATAAAGTTGGTTAATTGAAGGATATTGTCCCTTATAATGAGCATTTAGTTGGCATAAACAATAATATTTGACATTTATAATTAGACCCATTTTAATTTGATGTATTTTGTTCAATTATGGAGTACTTATTCAGTATGCAATTTAGTCTCGTGTGTATGCGCTTTTGTCTCTTATTGTTCCCCCTGTACGCATTGTCACTAATAGAAACATGTGATTATCTCTATACTTGGGGATAATGTTGCAAATAAGCTTTGCCAAATTCCTATTATTAGAATTATAATTGATTGTGTATTTTTATTTAATGGATTAGACGATATGAGGTTGCAGCTTGGTTCAACTAAAGCTGCAGGTGCGAGTGCATTGCTCAAGACTTGTGAAGGAGTTAGAAGAGAAAAATTTATCTTTGAAAGAGTATGAGATTCGTGTAAATAAACTAGGAGAACAATTAGATCTTCTCCAGAAGGATCTTCTATCCAGAGAATTTTCTCAAAGGAACAGAAATATGAAATCTCAAGAATTGAGCATGAGATAATGCAAGAGATAGCAAAGTCTGGATCAAATAAAGAATGTGAGCTTATGAAAATATTAGATGAGGTATCCCGATAAATTTTGACAACATAAATAAGCTTTTGGGTAAAGGACGAAGATATAGCTAAGTTAAGAGATGAGATCAGAATCATCAATCATGTCTGCACATTGGAAGCTTCAAACTAAAGAATTGAAGTGTCAGGTTTGTTCCTATCACCTTGCATTTACATACGTACTAGCAGCTCTTCTTAGATTGTCGATGACTTGTTATATAATTTGTTGCACCTACACTGTCTTCTCGAAAGTTAGAGAAGCATCGGAGAGCAGATCAAGATTTGAAGAAGAGAGTTCTGATGTTAGAGTTCTATTTACAAGAAGCACGAGCTCAGACTCGCGAGCTGCAAAGAGTAATACATCTTCCATCTTTTACTGCTGGCTCAGCTGTAAATTATTTCGTTACGTGACTATTGTTCAATTCGATAAATTTTCATCAATCATCATCAGCTTTAAAAAACTAATCGCTTTTCGGTCATATTTTAGGATTACTTAACACTTTCAGTTCTCATTTATGCTCGTTCCACGGATGGGAGAGCGTTGGTATAAAGCTTTAAAAGGAATTAAGATATCAGCTGGCTGCCAAGCAAACAGGTTTACCTCCAAGCATTGAAAATCAAATTTTAGGGAGACCTCTGGTTTCAAATTGTTGTTTCTATGTCAATTTTGATCCTGGTAATGTTCTCTAAGAGATAATATTAGTAGATCATATAAATAATATTGTGTATCAGTATGGGTTAGTTTAGTGATCTTGAGGAGAGTTAGAGTAGTTTAGAGCATCTAATTTTGATGTGTTTGTAGGAAATGTTTGTGTAGAGATCTTTTCAACGTCAATCTTTTTAATGGACAACATATGCGTATAGTGTTAAATTGACATGGCTAAATAACCATAAGGTAAAGCTTGTCTGGACAATAGAAGCCTCGACTTGCACAAGATCTACATAAGGGGAAGAAGCCCAATATATTTTATTTGCCTCTCTTGCAAATGTAAGTTTCATCTCCTAACATACATCTGCAGAACTAGTGGTGAATGAATGGTGATACAGCTCCTTATATCCTACAACCAGTGCATTCCACCAGGTGTAGTTAGACTCACATTTACACACAAATACACACATCCATGTGTGTGTGTGTGTAATTTGTAGTAGATTCTACACCTGGTAGAATGCACTGGTTGTAGGATGGTGTACATTTGCGGCCTATGCTGACTACATTTATGTATACTAGATAAGTGGAAGGGCACTAGAAAATAGAAATTCTTCACTATTTGTTTACTGCAAAGAACTGTACAGCCCAAAACTTTATGTACATGAATGAGTTCTGATCCATTGATGGCTTCTAAATATTAAAATCAATCCTCCCTGTGATGATGGATATCACTGCAACAATGCAGCAAATAAAGTGGAAACTGCTTGACTTCATAGAAGCTGTGGAAATACTGGCTGTGGGAGGGCTTTCACCGAAGCCTGCGATGCCGCCTCCTAGTGCAGGGCTGCTTGCGCTCAAGGCGCTTGGAGGAATACCAAAACTGAAAAAGTAGACCAAATAATGCATAGTGATTAGATTACATCTGTTGAAAATTGAATACAAAAAAGCAAAAATATTTCCTCATGCCTACAGTAGATTAGATGAAATAAGTAATAAGTGCATTAGAAACAAAATGCCGATAGTTCCTATAGATTAGAAAATTAGTGGAATGTGTGCATTGCAAACCTTCAGAAGACTCAAAGGACCTTAAAGATAGTCAAATTGTAAGAAAATAAATCATAAAAAATGACACATTAGATATAAAAGCTTAGTTTATTGTGATCTTTACCCAGATGGAAATGCTCCGGATGAAGACTCTGTAGTTGGGGTTGGGGTTGTTACTGGATTTGGAGACGTTGTTGAGGATGACGACAATGTCGTGAAAACACAAGAACCGGTGCCTGCATGTTACATAAATCACAAAGTGTGATTCAGAATATTACCAATGATGAAATTAACTAGTTAATCTATTTGAGTCTTTGTGGTTACTTGGATTAAGATTGGTTATCATAGCAGCTCCACCAAAGTCGCAGCTAGTTTGCACAGGATTTTTCTGGTAATAGCTGTTAAAGGCATAAGATGCATGATTCTGTAGAGTGTTTGGATTGTAGCAGCTTCCACTCTGCTGGATAGCTGCACAATCTGCACCTCCAAGCCCACATGCATAATCAAGTGCCAGCTGAGTTGTAGTCTCCGGCAAACCACCGCGGGCCACACACCAGCTCTGCCCTGGAATCGCTGGAGCATTGGTCATTGCGGGAGGAGCCACCACCGGATTTGTCACACCGCCTGGGATGGTGGTGCTGGGAGTGGTGACTGGATTCGTTATTGGGGTTGGGGGATTGATTGGATCGGTGATTGGGGGAAATGTGACCGGAATATTTGGTGTTGCAGTTGCGGGGTCTGCGACAGGGACGGGGAATACCGGCGGCGTGGAAGTATCCGGTGGGGCAAAGCCTGTGGCTGGGGTTGTGACTGGATTTGTTACTGGGGTGGTGACTGGATTAGTTACTGGGGTGGTGGGGTAGGTTGTGATGGGGGGATTCATGAAATCATGTTGAATTGTTTGGACCAATTCTCTGCGGTATGAATGTTTTATTTGTTCATCTGCTCTTTTAACTTCTTTTAGACCAGAAACAAATGACCCTGAAATTCAAAATAAATTCCAATCTTTCTTTACTAAAAAATAAAGAAAAGAAAAACACTTTTATTTTTTTACTGCTTCCTTTCATACAACACATGCATGCCCATAATTCCAGATCATGAGGTGGAAAAGTAGCTTTACTCTTTATCTCGTCATCAGAATCTTTTTGTATACCTTCTTCAATTTCATTATTTTTTTTGTTATTATTATTGTCTTTGTTCCTTTTATCATAAGGTAAACATTCTAAGAGAAGTACAGACCTTAGAGCTAAGATCTAGAACATGCATATTCAACTAAAACATTCTTGGAGAAAAGATTGCTTATAAGTTATTGTGCAGAGCTTATTTCTACAATATAGTCCATTATATATACAGGAAATGACTGGTGGGAAGCAATAATAACAGCTTTTAGGAGTCGATGAAACTGAAAGAATTTATTTTCACTGAAATAAAGAAACAAACTAACCTGATGTGCAGAGCAGCAAGTGAAATAGGAAAATTAGAAAATTGGAAGTTGGTGTTTCCATTTTAATAGCAAGTGCTGATATTCTTGGGGGTTCAAAGGGGTATGTTTAAAATGATAATAATGGCGTCGCAGATATATATAGAAGTTATGTTAGAAAAGGATTGGCCAATTAGAAAGGTAGGGTGATGAAAATAAAAGGTTAAGGATATGTATGTATATAAATAAAGGTAAAGAAGAAAGAATATTTGACGCAAATATGATAAGAAAAGTGGTTACTTTGTGATGAAGAATGAAATTTGAATATATTTTGCCTCTCAATAGTGGAAAGAAAAGAATCAATTAATTAAGATAAATAAAAATTAAAGAACATCTGTCTCAGTTGCTATATTTTATCGTTGAAAAACAAATAGTGTCTTTCACAAGATGTGTTGGGTGAGCCGTGAGCACATGCATATGCATATGCATGCATTGCCCAACTTCTTTTTCTTTTTCGCACCAACTTTACCTTAGTCTAACGTGCACATCTCTGAATCAGCTTTCGAGTTTTTCTAAAAAAAATTACTTCTAATCTAAAAGTCCAAACTTATAAATAGGGTGTAACATCAATTTATTTATATTAATTCTCTAATATTTTTCACTTCAGTCTAACTTTCCCTTTTCTTTTAAGTACAACAGACACAATTAATTCTTATAAAATATAAATTAAAAGCCTACATAAGAATATTTTTACAAATGAAATGAAAAAAAATAAAAAAATCCTAGGAGAACAATAGCCTCAAGACATAAATCCACCTCTGTGCTTTGCGACACGCTGTACATATAATTTGCTGATCCATGTTCAATTTTAGATAATTTGCTAAATTTTATGACAAATGTTAGCATGCGATTTAATTCTTTTACGTCAGCTGGTGTTTCTTTTTCAACATATATAAATTAGGGGCATAACAGTTGAAAGCTTCTATATATATATATATATATATATTCAAGAGATCGACTGCACATGCATGCAACAGGGAATATTGGGAACTTTTAAATTAAGTGCTTTTAGAAAGATATATAAATCCGAATGACCAAAGCTGCTAGAATCACCGGTTTTGTTGGGTTGGGATCGGAATCAGTTTGGTTTATACATCCTAACTCAAACCTTATTTTATCTGATTAGCTTACAACAACGTATTTTGAAAACCGAATCAGGTGAAATAGCCTGATAGAGTTAAGGTGATTCAAAGGAAAATTCAATGAACAAGATAGATAATTTCTCAAACACTACAAAATAATGGAGAAATGGGGACGGGGAAGGCATCGGATCTGCCCTCACTAATGATGAAGGCAACGGCAAAGGCAATATGCTCGATGCTATTTAAATGGCATCGGATTTGGGGAAAATCGTTGCCTTTTGGCAATGGCAGGTGGCCGTTACCTTTTAGCATCGGGGGGGCCCGTTACTAAATTGCATCGGGGCCTCTGCCGTTACCAAATTGTGCATCGGGGCCATTGCCGTCCCCTTTTCATTAACATTTAAAAAAGACGAATCTGAGTTTCGAACCCAGGTATCGCGAGGCCACCAACACCCACCCCCACAGCTGGGCCACCCATTTTTCGAAATTTCTGGCATTTTTCGCGAATTGCAGGGTTCGAACTCGGGACCTCCCGGTCTCGAAGGCTTTTGGGCACCCCCTGTGTGCCGTTTAGGCTAGGAGCTTTAGTCGACATGTTGTGAATGCAATTAATATATATTCAATTTAATTTTAGTTTTTAATTCTTTAATTCAATCCATTCTAACTTTAATTGTTGCTTATTAAATTATTTATCAAAGCATATCATAATTATTTCTAAATTATGTTTTTCAAATTAACTAAATTATGTTTTTCAAATTAAATAATTTAATTACGGTATCAATTCACACTATTTAAATTTATTCTAATCCTCAATTTACAACATTTAAATTCATTCTAATTTTTAATTTCACAACATTATAATTAAATACAACATTGAATATAATTATTTTCACTTATACATTTAAATTTATTCTAATCACATCATTTAAATTCATTCTAATTTTCAATTCACAACATTAAATATATATAATTATTTTCACTTATCCATTTAAAAATATGAATTCACTTATCCATTTAATTAAAAATATTTTCATCTATTATAAAATTATTCTCTAGTTCATTTTCAATTAAAATAACATCATATCACAAACAACATTAATTATAATCATAATTAGCATGTTCACGTCAATTAAAATAACATCACACACAACATTAAAATAAAAATTAATCCTTAACGTCAATGTAATATAATAACATCACACATAACAAAGTAATATAAAAATGTATCACTCCTCATCATGATCATCATCACCATCTTCCTCAGTATCATCCCAATCCTCAACCTGGCTACGATCATGAACGTTGTGCGACGCCCCCGACGGCCTCGGCGCGCCACCCATCCCACCCATCATCGATGCCATCTTTTCCTCAAAATGCTTGAGTAAGCGCTCCTCCTGCTGCTGCATTCGTAGGAGTAAGCGCTGCTCTCTGTCCTCATTGACTCTCCGTTCTTCAGCAATAGCATGGTCAATGTCGGCCTGGGTGAATCGTCCATAAGTCGTACCACTTGACGTCTCGCCAGGACCGAAGGAGACCCGTCTGTTCTTGCCTACTTGTCCAAGGCCCCTAACACGTCCACGAGACCTGCCGACCTTCTTCAAGTACAGTTCAGACATGTCGGGTATAGGTGGGCCCTGGGAACCATCCTCTGAAGTAGGTTCATCTGACGGATCTCTTGTAGTATTATTGGTCAACTCCTCCTATATCTGGTCCTATACGTGCACATTTAAAAGTGGGTTAATACATTTTCAAGTACAATTAAATATATATTTGTTATATAATGTAATGTATATATGTACACACTTACAAGTATATCACCCATATAGCCATAAGTGTATGTGCCGTTTTCGTAACGGTGGTAATATTCCACTATCTCCCAGTCGTATGCAGGGCGTCCCATCCTCTCCTCCTGTATTTTGAATCGAAGACATATACGTATAAATAAACTAAATAATTAACTAAAATTAATTATATATAATTGACCACAAATACTTACAATGCGCCGTGCGACCTCTGCTGCTCCACGAGCTCCGCCTTTATGAGTACCATGGCTAGTTCCCGGACCTCCAGGCTCGGATAAGCGGTTCTTACGAGCCTGCTCGCTCTTCTTAATTGTTTCAGGATTGTTCCAGTGACTCACTAAGTCGTTCCAAACATTCACATCCCACCTCGGCCTCTTCTTATCCTTCACCCACGCTTTCTTGACTCTTGATAACATGTTAGTGTACCGACTTGCTGCTCTTTGAAGAAAGAGTATGTACACCTCTGCAGAAGATATGACTTCAGGGTCCCACCTGACCTCGGTCTGCAAAAAAAAAAAAAATTAATGAATTAATATAACAAAATAACAAAATGTTAATGTAAAGTTATTTTATACCTGGAATGTATCCCACCACCGCTGTATCGTGCCGTGTGATACCTTGGCCCAGGCGTGTGCACCAAACTCCATATTCCTGTACATAATCAATCTGATCGTCCTCAAAATCAAATTTGAAGGCATCAACCTGTTACACGTATTTTATAATAATAAAAAAATTATTAATAAACATGTTATACATACGTCTAATGAAATTTAAATATAATATACTTACGTATCAAGGTAGATAAACAGGAGAATGCGACTCTCGGGTGCATCAGTCGACATGCTGGCCTGTGTCCCGACAGACGGAGGTCTAACTGGCGAATGTATCGGTGGAGGGGATTGTTCCTGTGCATATGGAACCATATGAGGCACCTGAGGCACCTGAGTGTAATAGGAATTAGGGTTCATTCCGGGCATCTGGGGCAACTGTAGTATCCCAGTCATATCGGGCATATAAAAACCCTGTGGTATGGGCACAGTCGGTGTCTCATCCACCGGCTCTCCTCTACCTCTACCTCGCCCCTGTCCAGAAGAACCATGTCCAGAAGAACCCTGACCAGAGCCATGTCCAGAAGAACCATGTCTACGACCACTCATCTGTCAAAATGAACATTAAAACATTATTAACGTTGAACATTGTAACAATTAAAAAACATTATATATGAACATCACTGTAACGATTAACACTAAAATATAAATAAGGAATATAATTAAGGAATTAATATTTAGATAACATTGTCTAACAATTAACCAACGTCTCATTCCTCCAACTCTATTAAAATTAATTAATATAATTCTAAATATATTCTAATAATTATTCTAACACCCTAATTAACAAATAAATTCATATAACTTAATTAAAACATACATATAATTAAATACATGTCTAACACAACATAATTAACAATTTATAAATTCTAACAATTAACACATGCATGCATAAAAATTAACAATTCTAAAATTTTTATATATACATACAATTGATTTGTCGTGAAATTGCTCGAATTTGTGGGTCAATTATGCTCTAGATATCAAGAAATTCTTACAACTCTTGTGTAATCATGAGCTAATTGTTAGATATGTTGATACATGAATGTTTTGTTTGATTTTTAGGTAAAGCAAGGAGTTTCGAAACAAATCACGAGAAATACAGCCGTTGGATCAATCCAATGAGTCAACCACAAGAAAGGCATCAAGAAGAGGGTCGATATGAGATGAGAATCGAGCCGATCGGGCATCGGGATAGAAAGTTATGCATGAAACGAGAAGAGAAGGAGGGAACTCGGCCGAGTTTGGTCAACTCGGCCGAATCTGCAACTTCGGATATCACTGCGCACTCGGCCGAGTGACTCAACTCGGCCGAATCTGCAACTTTTGAAAAAACTGCGCACTCGGCCGAGTGAGCCAACTCGGCCGAGTAAGGTGGAATTCCGTAACCACTGAAATTGAAGACCACTCGGCCGAGTGACCCTCACTCGGCCGAGTCTCAACTGGAAAAGTCGCGTAACACTTTTATAAGTGATTAACTCGGTCGAGTAACCCCAACTCGGCCGAGTTACAGAGAAAAATTGCCCCACTTCGTTTTTGACCTAAAAACACGTGCCATGCTCAAGGGGGAGGGTATAAAAGGTCACAAGTTCGTTTTTCAAGGGATGACACACCATTTTGAGAAGTCTCTACACATAGTGATAGGTTTTAAAGCATTTTTCCATATAGTTTCTCATAGATTAGCTTATCATTTAGTTAATTTGTCATTTCAATCAAGGATTGTAAGTGGGCTTTGCTTATTTCATCATATTGTAGCTACAATTCCATCATCAAGGTGATATCTCTCAATTTTAAGTTTCAATTTGGTAATTACTTTCTACATTGCAATTTCTCAATTAATTAGCATGGGTTTTATGTTGTTTTGTGTTGTAGCCATGGGATTCTCTTCTAGAACCATGGGCTAATCCCCAATTGCCATGGGTGTGGATGTTTTGATGGGAATTTAGTGTAATTGTGAAGTAATTGCATGATTCACTTAGGATTTGGGTGTGAATGTTTCTAGAGTTGTATTTTGTTTGATTCATTTGATTGATCAACCCTATTAGCTAGCATTTTCGATTGTGTTGATTGCAACGAGAGTTGGGTTTGCATGATTGGGGTGTGAGTGTGAGCTTTGGTCAATTGAATAGAAGTTAATTAGTAATTAGCTAACTGAGAGGGGGTTAATGGCTAGACCGACAACTTTAGACACTAAACGAATAGAGGTCGTCTAGGAGTTTGGTGAGAGGGCGTTTCATAGGCATTAGTAACCGTGTTGAAAGTGTTTATGAAACACTATCATAGGAGCTTATGGTATTTGGTTAGATCCTATAATTGCTAATCAATGCACAATGTTCGCCTATGCCTTTCGAGGGGGTGTGCACACTTAGGTGATAGCCTTTAGCTTAATCCGAATTCATATCTAGCTCATGTAATTGCTTCACTAGTTCATTTATTCCTAACAAAACGGAAACACCCGAGGCAATACACTTCTCTTGCACTTTCCAAAAGAAAGTTAGTTAGTTCACTATTTCTAGTCACTATTACTTTTTACTTTAGTTAATTTAGTTTAATATCTTTGTTCTTATTCCCGAAAATCCAAACAAACAAATTTAGTTACTACAATAGCATGCTAACTTGCAACTTTAGGGATTCATTGACACTCAATTAAGTCCTTGGACGATAATTACTTGGTATACTTATTATACTACTCACGAACCCATACGCTTGTGGGGATCGTATAGTTGTAAAAAGTGTGCAAAAATACGAACAAGTCAACAACATATATGCATATATATACATATATATACTAAAACTATATATACACATATAACTTCAAATTTAACCAATGAAAACGAAAAAAATTACCGTAGAAATGCTCCCGTCGAAGTGTAGAACACAAATGGCAAAAAATCGAGTTCGATCCGCAAATGAAGGTGATTTTTGAGTGTGGAGGTGAAAACTCGAAGCTTCAATGGAGGTGTGGGGGTGCTGCTGTTATGTTCGGGAAGAGAGGTGTGGGCCAATTTATATTCGATTAGGGCGACGGGGAAGGCAACGGGCCCACTGCCGTTGCCATTTAGCATCGGGGGGCCCGTTACCAAATGGCATCGGGGTCCACTGCCGTCCCCTTTTCGCATCGGCCATTAAATGTCGTTAACAAATGGCATCGGCCATTAAATGCCGTTACCAAATGGCATCGGGGCCCACTGCCGTCCCCTTTTCGCATCGGCCATTAAATGCCGTTACCAAATTGCATCGGCCCGCCTGCCGTTGCCAATTGTCGTTGCCTTTTGGCCAATATTTTGTAGTGAAAGAGGCCACGATTTATAACCGCGCCACAACCGAAGTTGCAATTTCCATAATTAAATCTGAATTTCAAAAATATATTCTCAATGAATCCAAACAATCCACCCCTACACTATTTATAAGCACTAAAAGTATAAAACTCATATAAGAAGTAACTACTATTCTGTTAAATCCAAAAAAAAACTAACTAATACGCCTGCTATTATTGTCCTTTAAAAAAATCTCAGTTGAGAATTATGAATGGTGATTAACATGTGTCATATTAAAAAATAATCAACGTGTCATAATATTGAAGACGATACATATTAAAAATTCAGTAGAATGTAATACTAGTGAAACACAAAAAGTGAAACAGGTGAATTGAACACAGTATAATTAATGGTTCTGAATTGAAATAGAATTTCTCACGATTGAGTTCCAATTCGGGATTTCGCCGCCGTTGAGCCGAAATAAGCAGCTTCAAACCATTGAAGGGGTGTACACCATATATATCTCAACCACACGAGGTGTTTGTTTTAATGTAATTGTAAATCTAATACAATATAGGTATGTAAAATGATTTTTTTCTTTAGAGTTCACCAGTTGCACCAACAATTGATATATAATCAATATTATTCAATAAAAATAAATAGTAATATTAAAGTATACAAAAGTAGAACTTATCCATATAATGTTTGAGTTGGTCTTATATGCAATGCTACACCATGCCAATATAGCCGGCACCTCAATTCTTAATATATATGTAAAAGGAAATGCTTATCTAAACTTTTATACAAATCAATTCAATTAGACTAGTGAAAGTTCAGAACGGTTTGAGTTTGTGAAATGCAAAATTTAATTACAAATCAATTCAATTAGACTCGTGAAAATTCAGAACGGTTTGAGTTGGTGAAATACTCAATTTATTAAATTTTGCAGATTTTGGTCATCGTAGACCCCACTAGTGTGGATTTGTTAAAGAATGGACCCTTTTGCAGAAATTGCATGTAATATACAGCATTTGCGCATCAACTTTAATTTGTCTGCTTTTCAATTAACCTTTTTTTATATATATATATATATATATATATATTTAATTTCATAATTTCATATTTATAAAATGACCCTACTCTGATCTTGTTAATGTTGGGCTATATAAAAATCTGGAAAGGATCTGCATGTGGTCTTATCGCCATTCATGATGAATCACAAAGTATCTTATCTGACAAACTCTTATGTCACCACCTTAAAGCAATCGATAAATTTATCATTTCAAAATCTAAAAGTTGCATGTTTTTCCATTTTTGGGTATAAAGATTAAAGACAAAGGAATTAAAAGTAGCCAAATCCAAACAAGCTAATCTTGTTTTCCCACTTTTTTCAATTTCTCATCTTGATCCATCTCTTATGATATATTTGTTAAAAAAAATCTAATTTAAAAATCCGAATTCATAGAAAGGTGTGTAATTTGAGAATGTGGTTCATCAAGTGAACAATTTAAATGAGTAAATTTGTTTTCAGCTGAAATTGAGTGAGTTTGAGGCTCCGATAGAATTAATTAATTACTTATATTTATATAAAAATTCAAACTTGCAGAGAGAGTTGTGTAATCCATTTATATTAATTTTGTATATATATTACACAAGGTTGTAGAAATCGGAAATCGCCAGTCGGGCGTTTTCTGACCGCCTAGCGCCTAGGCCGCCTAGGCGATCCGATTTTTTATTTACTTTTTTATATTTTTTTAATTTTTTTTTTAAATACATGAATATTAACAATAAAAAATAATTTATTTATGTATTGTTGATTTGTTTCCCAAATTCACATTTGTTGTAATTGGATTTTTTTTAATTTATTTTATTTATTTACGTGGATGAAACGACGTAGATTCGAATTTTTAAATTAAAAAAAAAATTAAAAAATTCCGCTTAGACCGCCTAGGTGGCGCCTAGGCGACGCCTAGACCGCCTAAGCGGCGCCTAATGAGCCAGCCGCCTAGATGGCCCGATTAGTATAAAATCCCATCGGATACCTCCCGCCTAGCGCCTAGGCAACCCTGATATTACAAGTAACATTCTCATATGAGTTCGTGTAATATGAACAACTTGTCGACTGAAACACTTCACTGGTAGGGAGGAAAATCAATTCATTTAGGCTTCATTTGGATGGAGGGATTTGATGTATGGATTTTAAATCCACCATTCAAATCCACTCTACTTATTTGGATTATGAATGGATTTCAAATACTTAGATTTTTACTCACACATTTTTTAGCTAAAATTTAGAAGATTTTAAATCCTCACTAAAACCATGTAATTTGAAATCCATCTATTTTTAAATCATTTCATTTAAAATGCCTCATCAAATCAAATCCACTCATCCAAACACACCCTTATATTAATTATATATATATATATATATATATATATATATATATCAGTATGATGTTGGGTCTCGAGCCGTCTCTCCACGAGCTACTCCAACAAATGACGGGCTCAGGTCACTGAATAGTCGGAATCAAAAAAGTTCAGAGGAAAAGATCAGATATCATCTTAGTAGTCAGAGGTGGATCCAACATACAATTTGGGGGTACAATTGTACCCCCAAATTGAATATTTTTTAATTTTTTCTTATATAAAAAAAAGTTAATAATGTCTCAAAAAAAATTCATAACCAGAATTGTACCCCCAATTCTAAACTTAATAATTTTTATACCTTAAATTCTAAATCCTGGATCCGCAACTGTCAGTAGTACTCACAATACTTTGTTAGTCACTCCACATTTTCGATTCAAAGAAAAGACCAAGTTGTATGTATGTGAGGCTTCCATCGATTTGCTAGGACAACATACGGGTGGGGCTTTTGTGTTAAGGCCCAACGACCAAATCAAAGTGGGCTCAAGATCAACACCCATAAATTAAGGGTCTGACTATATGCATCCCTCCATTTCGGAGGGATGCACTCCCCCGATTCACACCCCCCCTAAATTGGCACACACCCACCCTAAATTGTCATAAATACCCTCCCTTCATAAAAACCCTATTACTACGCACACACCCCCAACCCTTCATCTTCTTCCTCCCCCATTTCCTCCGACCCACCCCCTCCTCACCACCACCCACCCACCCCCCGTCAACGGCGACGCCCACCCCACCCACCCTCGCCGCGGCCGACCCCTCCCCTCCGTTTAAAAAAAAAACCCATTTCCTCATCTTCCTCCATCTTCATCTTTCATCTTCCTCCTCCCCATTTCCCCCAACCCACCCCCTCCAGTCGCCGGCAACGCCCACCCCACCCCCCGCCTCGCCGCGGCCGTCGGCCGCCCCGTCCTCCCCCTCTGAAAAAAAAAAATCTGAAGCTTTGCGGCCGCCCCCTCCCCCTCCCGTCCGACGCCGACCCACCCCACCCACCCCAGGTTTACCCCCCTCCCCCTACTCCCTTCCCCGTCTGTAAAAAAAAAAAAAAAAAAGGAAAAAAAAATCGTCGCGGGCCGCCCCCTCCCTTGGCCGCCGCCGCCGCTTTTTTTTTTTTCCTTCAATTTCGCCGGCCCACCTCACCCCCGCCGTTCACGGCTTCGGCCCACCCCACGCTGCTTCGACTGACCTCGCCGCCGCCCCAGGTATGTACAACGGCCCACCCCACGCCGCTTCCTCTCTCTTTTTTGGCCGGCTCGATTTTGATTTTTTAGGGTTTTCTGCATAGATGCAGAACCTCTTTTTTTTCTTTTTTTCTTTTTTCAATTTCGACATTGTAATGTCGACCACGTACACTTTCGTTGACAAAATGTTGTCGACGAGAGTGCATAAGGTCGACATTACAGTGTCGATTTAAAAAAAAATTAAAACTTTTTGATCGACCGTATACATTCTCATCGATAAATTGTTATCGACGAGAATTTATACGGTCAACCAACAAAGATCGAAATTTTTAAAAAAAGAAATTAATTTTTTTTTCGTTAAACCAGTGTCGATCATATAAACTCTCGTCGATAAATTGTTGTCGACGGAGTATATATGTTCGTCACTGGTTTGACGAATTTGTTTAAAAAAATTGTTTTTCTAAGTGTATATGGATGAAATGCGGTCGTTTTGTTGGTCGATTTATTGTTATTGAAATTTTTTAATTTTTTTTAGTTCTTGGTCACCGGAATAAATGGTGATGGTTGTCGGAAGTTGTGATTTTGGGATAAGGAGAAAGAAATGACAGTAGGGGTGCGTTTAGTAGGGAGGGTGCATCTAGTATACTGTATTTTAATGTATTTTAATGAAGGGTATTTTTGGTTTTTTACCCTATTATTTTATTAATATATTGAAAGGGAGAGTGCATCTCTCCGAAATGGAGGTGCATATAGTCAAACCCATAAATTAAACTTGAGCATTTTCACAGCAGACAATAGTTAAAAACAGAACAAAAGGGATTAAAAAAATATGAACAAAAATGAACTAATTTCTGAATAATGGGCCGTTGATCGGGTAGAAAATTTTAATCCAAACAAAAATGAACTAATTTCTGAATAATGGGCCGTTGATCGGGTAGAAAAACTTCTCTCAATATGGGTCTGGTCATTCGTTTTTAACTTTGGGCGCGGCTAAAGGCACCCGGGTTTCCTATGAGTACACCCAGGGGATGAGAACACACGCCGTTTAGATGAGGACACCCACCTGAAAAACCCAAAATTGCCCTTAACATTTCTCCCCCTTCCTCCCTCCACACTCTCCATTCGGTACACCCACCTCCCATTCCAAGAAAAATAAACTTCTCCCCCATTCCCCACTCTTCTCCCAACTCCCACTCCACCGTTCCCCCCCTTGACGTCGAACAGGCTGCCCGAACAAACAAGGTTGATTTCTGAACACTGCGCATCGACTTTTTGAGAAGAAGAGGAGGACGCGATTTTTTTGTTAGTTTTTGCAAAAATGGTTAAAGGTTAGTTTTTCTTGCTTATATTTGAGAAGAAGAGGAGGATGCAGGTTTAATTTCGGTTTTTATTGATTGAAATATTGATTTTATTGTTGTAGGGTTTAGGATTTGTTTTTTGAATTTGGTGTTAATTTCATGTGTTGATTAAGGTTGGTTAATGTTGGTTTTTTGTGTTATAATCATGTTTATGTGTAGAATGTATCAATTTTTGATGGGTTAGGATGAAAATAAACCAATAGGCATCTAATTTTTGATGGGTTAGTACGATTGCAGTGTTTTGCACTGGTTTTTCGCACATTTAATGCTTGTCCGGAAGTAAATTTCGGACATGGGTTGTTTGTTTTGGTTTAGGTTTCGAACATGGCTTTTTTGTTTTGGTATGATTTTCGAACATTGCTTGTTTGTTTTGGTATAATTTTCGAACATTGCTTATTTGTTTTGGTTTTAGTTTCGAACATGTAGTAATTTTCGAACATGGCTTGTTTGTGTTGATATAATTTTCGAACATGGCTTGTTTGTTTGTGTTTTAATTTCGAACATGGCTTGTTTGTGTTGGTTTTAATTTCGAACATGTATTATGTTTCGAACATGGCTTGGTTGTTTTGGTTTTAATTTCGAACATAGCTTTTTTGTGGTGGTTTTAATTTCGAACATGGCTTCTTTGTGTTGGTTTTTGTAGAGGGTGTTAGTAGGGCTCGACCGACTGCTTCCAACAGGAAAAAGAAGCAACATATTAGCGATGAGGTCGCTCCTCAAGAGCCCAATCCACAAGAGGCCATTACACAAGATGTCATTGCTCAAGAGCCCACTCCATAAGAGGCCAACCCTCAAGAGCCCACTCCACAAGAACCGGTGCCCACTCTACAAGAACCGGAAGTAGATGATCAAGACAAGGATGAGGGCAACGATGAGGGAGATGGACAGGACGAGGAAGAGGCGGAGGGAGATGATGAGGGAGAGAAAGAAAGAAGAGTTGTGAATGTTGATCGGCAATTGGTAACCACACCTCCCCTTCTCAAAAGCTTCCAAGAGCATGTAGCCAAATACATATGGTTGGGTGAGGAGCGAGATGTGTTGAAGTGTCACTGTCATGTGACCAAACTATTGCATTGGGAGTTTGATGATGATGAAGATTGGCGTCATTGGCGGAGGTTTTTGAAAGGATCTAGATTGATTCATGTTAGACGTGGGGCTTACAAGTATTCAAACAAAAATCTTATCACAACCTTTGTTGAGAGATGGCACGAAGAGACCAACTCATTCCACTTGCCTTTCGGGGAAATGACAATCACCCTCGATGATGTCCGTTGTATCACGAGTCTGAAAGTTAATGGTCTCCCGGTGCAGTCTACGTCCGAAGAACATATTTTGGCTTCAGATTATTTGATGAAATATTTGGGTTTATCATTAGTACAAGCCAAGGAAGCATTAAGTGGGCAACGAGGGGGTTCCGTGAAGCTATCGTGGCTAAGAGAAACTTTGGGGTTAAAAATCGACCAAGTAAAACTCGCGGAAGTAATTTTCGAACATAGGGCAAATGTTTGGAACATTTTTCGAACATATGGTCAATGTTCGGAAATATGTTTCGAACATACATTCAATGTGCGAAAAAAATTACCGAACATTACATCTTTTTCGAACATTTCCCCAATAGTGGAAACTTATTTTCGAACAAAAATCAATTTTTTTAAAAAATGATCACAACTAGAGGTTTTATACACCATCCAAATACTTTGAACACCATTGTAGTCCCTCATTCAAGCACGATAAACCATTCAAAAAATAGAGCAATTAAATTACACAGTCAACAATTTGTACACAAATTACCTATAAATGTTGTTTTTTGATAATTTGTACACAAATTACACCAAAAGACAAAAGTATTCCAAAGTTTATAACCACAAAAACTAACAAAAGATGGTAACTACATCCATACACTATCATCTAATTAATTCCTCCGTACGCATATGCATTTTTCCATCCGTCTGAAATGTGTTGACCCTCATTCTTCCACGAAGTAATGACCGGGGGCAAAGTGCGCCCAACACCCATCGTAACCTACACGCATTCGAGATTTATGTGTTATATATACGTAATGCAACATATACATGTAAATAGATTCATTAAATCAATGCAATCAAATACCTGGACGAAATGGTTCTCATTAATCAATCCCATCCAAATACTCCTCGGTTCTTGAGGAGGTTCTTTGTTGAACGACAGATACGTAAGGTGGTGTTTGGTTTGGGATTGATTTGGATTGAATTTGGATTGTGGTGGATTGGATTGAGATTTGGGTAATCCATGAATAGTAATTTGTGTGTAAGTTGTGTTTGGTTAAGGATTGAGAAGTAGGGGTAGATTTAACTTTATGTCACATCAAAAGTGATGTTATAATATTTTATTATTGTTAGTAGTGAAAGAAAAGTAAGAAAGAGAAGAAAGTAGAAGAGAGAATGAGTGTATGAAAAAAAAGTAAAAGAGAGAATAAAGTAGGAGAGATAATAAATGATTTGATTGTATAAAAATATGTGTATTATAGGGGTGGATTGATATTTGAATTTGTATTTGGATTGAGATGGATTGAGAGAGATTGGATTGGGATTGGGCCAATCCAAATCCGGATTGGCCAATCCCAAAACAAACACCGCCTAAGGGATAGACGGGTATCAAGAACCACCACCGCCACATTATAGTGTGATGCCACTAGATATCCCATGTACGGCAACCCGAACCAATGTTTTTTATGTGCAAACTCCGTAAAGCAATTCAAATTTTCAAGCACAACATGGACGTAATTAGGGGTGTGCATCAGTCGGTTTGGTCACCGAACCGAACCGAATTAGCAAAACCGAACCAAAACCGAAATTTCATTATAATAAACCGAACCCGAACCGAAATTCTGGGGAAAAAAACCGAAAAAACCGAAAAAACAACCGAAATTCTGGGGAAAAAAATTGCAGTGCTGAAATTAATTAAAAAAATGGCAGTGCTGAAATATCCAATTAAATGTCCTGATCAAATACTTAAAACAATTGTCCAAATGCTTAAAATAAATTGTCCAAATACTTAAAAATTACAGCAAGTGTGGGGACTGGGATGGAGCCGTGGAGCGCAGACCTGGAAAGGAGGGCGGCCGATGTTGTACAACGTTAGATTGCGGGACAGTTCGTTCATCAAGTCCATTCGAACCCTCGCCCACTCATCCTCACCCCATCCCATAAGCCCAGCCACTGCTCGAAAACCGCAGTGTCCGTCACCCTTTACGTTGTTGATATCGATAATGTAGTGTTGATGCTCGATCGGTAAATTGCCGATGAAGTCAATTCCTTGGGATTGTTGGATACGCCGACGGGATACCTACGCACATTACCAAAAATTTTACACATCTACAAAACACCAAAATATTACCCATCTACAACCTAAATACACTCATCTACAACCAAAATACACCCATCTACAACCAAATCACCAAAAATATTACACATCTACAAGAACACCAAAAAAATAAACACATCTACAATCATATTATACTTTAATATTATACATCTACAACAAAACCAAAATAAACATGCAAAGGCTGAGAATTATCGGTTGTTTTTGTGGAATCCCTTTCTTTTGGAAGGACGGGGATGAGAGCGAGTTATCTACAGTGATGACCGTCTGCTCCTTTTGTACCGAGCAACTTGCAACTTGACTCTCTACAAGCTCAAATAGGGCTAGACTCACGTTTGGTGGACGCATCGGACTTCTTCTCCTTCTTTCCTTTTTTGGGTCGACCACAAGTGTCTTCCTTAGGAGGTGGCTCAATAAGAGTCGTAGTCTCGGGGTTTGCAAGCTCCATCATACGCTTTAAGAAGATGAGTTGCTCCTCCGGAGAGAAGCTCTTACAAACCTCAGCCATGTCGTCTACGGAATCTTCAAACTGATTTTTGTTGTGGGTGGGAACGGGGTCAACCGGTGTGGTGGTTGGGGCAGGCTCCATATCCAACTTCCTCCAAAAGGGATTAATGGCATTCACGGGTATCGGTTTGTCACAGTAAACATATTCCTCGATCTCATGACCACATGGCAAACCATACACCTTCCTCAAGATATGTTGGCACTCTTTAGGATCGAATTCGGGTCGTTTGATCACCTTGATTTCATCAAAGATCTTTTCTAGAGCCACAAACAACACTACCCCTCGTAAATAATTGAAAACGTTTGAGGAGAACCTATGTTGGGCAACATTCAAACTCTTTTCGAAGGAGGCTTTAATTGAAACATGGCATGCCTCGAATAGAGTGTGACATTTCTCCCAACATGTCTCAAAATTTCCTAATGAATTGCCGAGCATTCTTTTCAACGCGGCATGATGGCTTTCGACCCTGATCAGAGAAAATTTAAAACGTTAGGCAACTTACAAATTAAAGTAATAATTTAAATAAAGACAAAAGTATAAACATACATGTTGGTTGTGGTGTTTCCAAAGTGCATAAATTCATTCGTCCAAGCCCTTACAGACCTCTCTTTATAAGGGGTAATCCAACTCTTCAACACGTAATTCACTGGCTTCTTCGGAAATTTGGACTTGAACTTAGCAAGAGCTTCTTCAAAGTCGGACTAGGTATCGGACCTCCACAAATAGTTGAAATGAGAGTTGCATACATCTTATTTTTTGACATCTTTAAATGCACCCTTGCAGTTGGCTAGTACATTCATCAATGCAAGCTCACGGTCCGTGATAATAACATCGGGAAGAGAAGATTAGCCCAACACGTCTCGAAGCACCTCCAATGCCCATTGATAATTTTCTTCTTTCTCATCCATTAGGTACACCGACGCAACACAAAATGTGATCTCAGTCGATGTAACCCCCACAATCTCCAAATAAGGTAGCCGGTACCTATTCGTCTTGTATGTGCAATCTATCATGAGTACCTTCGGAAAAACACGCACCAGTTGAAGTGAGATGGTATGTGCAAAAAACAACTCGTTAAGAGTGTTTGTCTTCTCACATCTTCGTGTGGCATGAAAGTAATTTTGCTCGACAAGTTGACTCATCAAATATTGCAACTGACTACGTCCACAATATTGATGGATTTTATGCTTCAACCTTACATTGTAGATCGTTCGAAGAGTCGAGTGATTGTTCTCATTCTTCTTCTTCAACTTCATCAATACAGATTTAGGAGGAGCGTGTAATTTGGACATTTCGACAACGAAGTCCTCTTCCTCGGTAGTTAGGCGGTCGGCATAAGAATGTCCCTCAAGGTAACGGGATATTGGATGGTTATGTGTACCGCATTTCACCTCTAATCTCCACTGCATTTCACCTTCTTCTGTACCCTTCAACATAAACGGACACCCACATTTCTTGGTGCCCGTAACCTTTCCACTCTTTTCTTCTACCACCTCGTTCTTCTTAGCCTTCTTCTTCATAGGAGTTTTAGGCTTCTTCTTTTCACGGTACACACCGCCACGCTCACACGTCAAGAATATACGACCTTTTTTAGTACCTTGGCCGTTATCCGACCGCTTCACAACAATAATTATGTTGTGTTGTTTCCCCATACTACGCACCCAAGACAAGAGTGCGTCACGAGACTCGAACAAAGTCATATTCGTGAAGACGTCCGTGTAGTCCATAACAATTTCACGACCACGGACATCATCATTCTCCCTTTCAACAATAGAGTCATTCACCCACTCATCATCATCATTGTACTCCTCGTACTCCTCTTCGAGACAATATTCGTCCACCCAAACATCGTCCTTCTCATCACCCAAATTCTGAAATTAAAAAAAACAAAAATTATACACTGTTCGAAAATTTGTTCAAAACAAAAGCTTCATGTTCGAAAAAAAGTTCAAAACAAACGCTTCATGTTCGAAATATTATTCAAAACAAATGACTTATGTTCGAAAAAAAGTTCAAAACAAAAGAGAGTTGTTTTGAACTCTTTTTCGGACAACACGACCATGTCCGAAAAAAAATCACGAACATGGTCGTCTTCTTCGCAGAACCAGTCGCGAAAAGGGAATTTTTTTAAAAACGAAAAAATGCAATACATAATGTCAAAATGTATGTCCTAAATGCATATTATTTCAACTACATACCACTATAAAGTCATAAGATGCAAAAACAACAAGCATAAACACCAACACAAAAAAAAAAACCCCTAAACATAAAAACTCTTTCACTTTCAAAAAAAAAAAACTTTCAAAACATGATAAATAACTTACAAATGAGTCTTTGGCACCACCACTAGTAGTTATTACATCATAATCGACCATTTTCGACTCTATCTTAGCTCTAAAACTCGAACTTGCAGAAAAGGAAAGTTTGGAATTGAGAGAAAGTGATGACTCTATGCATTCCCGCGTTTAGATAGGAGGTGGGTGTACTCATCTGGTGATTTTTTAAAAAATGTACAGGAGGGTAAATACGTCATTTCGCAACACCCTTTTGACAAAAAAAAATTCACCTGGGTGTACTCATAGGAAACCCGGGTGCCTTTAGCCGCGCCCTTTAACTTTTTATTCGTTACTTCAGCTCCATTGCATTGGGTCTGACTATTTACACCTCCACACTCCACCGATCAGTTTATTAATAAAATAATAGGGCGAAAAATTAAAATACCCTTCACTAAAATATAAGCATACTAAATGCACCCCCGTACTGAACGCACCCCCTATTGTCATTCATTTTCTCTTTTCTCTAAACCACCACTTCCGACCGCCTACGACACCATTTCTGGTGACCACCAAATAAAAAAATAAAAAAAATCTAAAAAATACTTAGAAAAATCACAATTTTTTTATAAATTTCGACCAACCAGTGTCAACCATATACACTCCCGTCGACAACGATTTATCGACGGGAGTAAATATGGTCGAAAAAAATAAAAAAAAATCTGATCATGTAATGTCGACCAAATACACTCTTGTCGGCAACAATTTGTCGACAAAAGTGTATTTGGTAGACATTACATGATCGAATTTATTTATTTTTAAAAGAAGGGTTTCTACATAAAGCAGAAAATCCTAACTAACCGGGAGCAGACAAACCTGGGGTGGCCAGCATCTTGGACAAAATCAGAGGGGGCAGCCGGCGTATTGGGTAGAGCCGCTGTCGGCGACGAGTGGTTGGGTGGGAGGGAGGGAAGAGAGAAGAAAAAAAAAACAAGGAAGAGAGAGAGGGAAGAAGAAAGAAGAGGTGGGTCGACGAATCGGGGTGGGGTGGGCCGACAAAATGGGGGAAGAAAAAAAAACAGAAAAAAGGAAAAAAGGGAAAAGAGAGAGGGAGCAGCGGTGGCGGCGACCAAGAGAGGGGGCCGCGCCGGTGAAGAGAGGGAGGGGCGGCCACGGAGCCGCTCCCATCCTGCAAGACTTTTTTTTTTTTTTTTTTTAACAAAAATGGGGAGCGGTGGTGACCGAGGGAGGGGGCCACGCCGGTGAAGAGGGGGAGAGGGCCGCGGCGGTGGCTGGGTGTGGGTGGTGGGTTGGTGGGGAAAATGGAATGGAGAAGATGAAATTAAGTTTTGGTGGGGTGTGTATAGTAAGAGAAATTTTATGGAGATAAGGACATTTAAGACAATTAGGGCATGTTTGTTTTAGGACTCACACGTCCGGACGTGGGACGTAACGTCCCCCGTCTTGTTCTAGTTCGGGATTTCACATCTGAATTTCAACATCCAATATAATTACATCCACTCCTAAAAATACCTATATATTTTACTATTATAATAATACAACATCACTCATTTTTACTAATTGATTTGACATAAAGTTACCTCTTATAATACAAAACTACACACTCTTACACAATTGATTTGACATAAAGTTACATCCTATCCTACTTAACATCCCAAAACAAACATACACAATCACTATTCATCAAGATTTTCCCATCTAAAATTTCTCCATCTGAATTTCTCCCATCCTACATAATCCCAAAACAAACATCCCCTTAAGGGGGTGTGGCCCAATAAATCGGGAGAGTGCATCTATCTGAAATGGAGGTGTAAATAATCAAACCCATTGCATATTCCAATACTGAATTTCCTATAAATTATTAATTCTCGATTATTTAATTTTAGTTTCCTATAAATTGTTTTTACGATCCATTAGGATCGGAAATGATATAGAGCCCACCAATTGTGCCCACCAGTTTTGCCCACCGCCTATGTGGCATTACCACGTCAATAAATTCTTATTTATATTTAATTTAAACTTAATCTAATATCAATATTTTATTTTTTTATCCATATCAATATTTTAAAAAATCTTTTTTTATATTTAATTTAATATTATCTCTATCAAATTACGCTAACTAACGCCATAAATCTTTTCTCAAATCTTAAGATTTGAGAAAAAATTAATGGTGATGGAAAGATTTGAGAAAAGATTTATGGCGTTAGTTAGCGTAATTTGATAGAGATAATATTAAATTAAATATAAAAAAAGATTTTTTAAAATATTGATATGGATAAAAAAATAAAATATTGATATTAGATTAAGTTTAAATTAAATATAAATAAGAATTTATTGACGTGGTAATGCCACATAGGCGGTGGACAAACTGGTGGGCACAATTGGTGGGCTCTATATCATTTCCGCCATTAGGATTCCCATAACTAAAAAAATTATATGTTAGCTAAGAAAATAGTCATATTTTCAATTTTTTTTTTGTCAATTTATAAGTTTTCATTTCAACAAAATATCAAATTTGTGATGGGAAAGTAATGATTTTAAAGGAATTTATTAGATAATTAATATAAATGAATTAATTTTTTTATCTCTCTATAAATTTAAACATTTAAATAAAACATAATTCTTTCATTTAATACCTCCACCTATTTAAATGGTAAAACAAACTTCAAGTAGAATCATTTGTCTACAAAACATACAACGGTATTGAGTCTGATTGTATACAACAAAAGCCAATTTTTTTACATAATAAATCTGCATGTACTCCTATATATATATATATATTTTTATTTTTTTTTCTCGGCTACATAAATTAGTATCCTGTCAATATAATTCGTAGTCATGATTAATGTTGCACCTGCATTATATTTATAGTGGCCTCTCTAACACGTCGAAGTGCAATTAGTAAATATGATCGTAACTACCCCTTAATTGAACATCAAAGGTTGGCGTAGTACATTAGAGGGATTTTATTCTCTTAAGTCTTAAGTTCATATTTAAGGTATAAATAATTTTTAAGAATGAGTTCGTACAAATTTTACTTTGATTTCAATTAAAATTCACTAAAAAAAAAAAACGATAAATATTGATCATGTAAATTAATAGGTTCTTGTGTCGGATATCACAATTTAAAGTATGTTGTCATTGTCAATCAATCATCTAATTAATTAATCACTCCGATCATCTTATCGATCACATCCCAATCCGGCCTCATTAGTTGACAGTTTACAATTAATTGCATATTAATCTGATCTCCAATTATTAGTATTAACCAAAAATTATGGGAAGAAGATACAGCTGTGCGATTTAGAAGCATGACATGAGCTAGCTGTCACAGCATTTATTTTATCCAAGTATATATTTGGATATGGGGGAATGTCTACCACTCGGCTTATATATCAACTTGCTCTTCTTTTTTTTAATGGTTTTTATTTTATTTAAAGTTCTTGAAGTAAATTAAGTTTAAATTTAAATTAATCACAATGCCTTTTAATTTATCTCAAGGGCTGGAATAATGGTCACATGTGGTACTGCTTTAATTCTTGATTGAGAATTTGAGATCCATAAAATTGTAGTATCACCTAAATTTCGTGTTTCAATTATATAAATAGTTGACTGTATATATATACATTAGAATATAAAAATACTCCTATTTGGATTTAATTAACGTACGCTTGCGATCTTGTTGAATATATATATAATTTAAATAAAGGGTTGACCGTGCAATATTATAATCCATGAGCTTGATTAATTAGTTAATTCTTAGTAATAGGATGTTATTAAATTAAAATATGCATGAATATCAAACTAAGATTGCAGAAGATAGATTGCCAATCGTAATGATGGAGACAGATGAGCATGATTAGAGATGTCAGTTGTTGATTTATGTGGCTATTAGTGTCGGACCTATTATGCTAATTATTTATTAATCACTATTTTAGTACGCATCTTAATTAATGAGTAGAAAGATTAATATGTAGACGTGACATGTAGTATGAATTAATAGATATATGGATAGTTATCTAAGTTTTAACCACCAAATGAAATAATAATTCATATCGTTGATTGAGACTTAATTAATATTTTACTTTGAGCATGTTTTTTCCCACATGGTTTAAAAAAAATGTTATTTAAAAATAAGGTAAAGTAATATAAGTATATTTAAAAATAAATGAAAATCATGCAAAGTTTATGTAGAGAACTAAAAATAATAATAATAATAATTTTAAGTGTACAGAGTATATGAATTAGAAAACAATCTTTCAAATCACAAAGGTGGCATTTCAATTTTCCCTTTCACAGTTTTAATAAAATATTATTACTTCCAAAATAGACCAAGCAACTCCTTTATTGCTTTAAGAAAATTCTTCAACATTAATGGTTTTTATATGATAGGCAGAAGTTGTGATGTCTCCAGCAAGTGAATATGTTATTAATTACTAATTACTTGTATCTCACATGTCACTTATAATTTGTAAATTAATTATGTTTAATGTTTTTATCGACCAATTTAATTAATTTAAATGAAAATCAATATTAAAATAATATTAATAATGTAATCAATCGTTCACATATTGAATCATAAATCATTGAATGCATAACAAACTTTTAAATATGTCAAAATACATACTTGATTTAGGACCAAGTCGTGGGAACATTAAAAAAATCCCTATCGTATGGATCATGCCAAATAAATACATGAAATTACAATTTTTTTCATTAGGAGACAGAATTTCCTATTTTTTCAAGATTTGTATCCCTTTCTAAATAAATGGAATCGAGGCTTAGATGGGACTTGGAAAAATGATTCAAACAAGTCCCATGATCGGAGGCTGTAAAGAATTTAATTATTGAAAGTTGAAACATTTTTTTCAATCTAATGTAAAAAGGTTCCATAGTAAAAAAAAACGTTTTACTTAGTTCATAAATAATTATCTACTCTGTTCCATTTCATTATTCATATTTTTTGTTTGGTGTTCAATTTCAATTTTTTTATAATATTATTTATATTATTTTATTTTTATCTTTTAATTATTACTCATTTATTTATACGTGGAGATAGGATTAAAGACAAAGAAAAAAAGGGTAGGTTTAATCAAAGACATAAGAAATAGAGAATCTTGCTTTGTCCAGCTATATATCTGTCAAATGATTTTGATACTTCCCCGCCAATGTTGGCTTTTATTCATTATGATTAATATATCAATAAATGGTCGGCCAAATTTTATTGGTTTTTCTACTCGCTATATTAAATAAATTAAGTATCAGTCACATTAAACACATTTCTGAATTTGGCCTCTGTTTTTGCATACTGTTTTTGTTTTACAACATATCAAAAAAATAAAATAAAAAATTATGTCATTTGAATAAAATTTTAATTGTTCAATTAATTTTTTTATCTGTCACATAATTAAATTAAAATTGTAATTTAATTATATTAAAATTGTAATTTAATTATATCATACAATTGAATTCACACCATTAACACAAATTTACTCATACGATTATGATCTAACATTCTACCATCAATAGTAAAACTATCTACCCCAATAACAATAAACATTAATTATTCTTTCAACTAAAACTCACGATATCAACATTTTCAATTCACAAATGACAAATTTCTTCAAAATTCCTTATATACTAAGCTTATGTGTCAATTTTTTAGTATGAGTTTTAACGATGTGTTGATTTATTAATGAGTTTGAATCAGGTGATTATGTGTTAAATAAATAGAGATAGAATATAGTTGATTCAAGGGTTAATTCTAAATAAATACACCATCTTTGATCTCAATATCAATTTAATCACAACTTTTATGATTTTTTTTTAAAACCCCAACCTTTCATCATGTTGCAATTAGATACACATTTTTTTTCTCCGATCAACAATTGATGATGTGGCTTGCCGGAGCTCGCCACGTCATATTACACATATTTTTTTTATTTTCCACATAAAAATTACACTTTATAGAAATAAAAATATAAAATTTTATAAAAATAAAAATAAAATTACATCCGTCTCCTCTGCTTCTCAAGTTTTTCTTCTACCATTCTCAAACTAAATCAAGTTATTCTCTTCTAATCATAAAAATCATACAAAAAAAAATCATCCAAAAGAAAAAAAAAAAAAAATCACGCATCTAAGAGATTTGGTGGTTTATTTCTTCAGGAATTCTTAAATTATTTAATAATTTTGTTGTTTTCTTCGAGTTCGAGAACTATAATTTTTTTCGGTGGACCTCAGTTAATTATTGTATTTGAGTGTATGGTTGTATTTGAGTGTATGCTGAACATAACCTTGTTGGAATTTTTTATTATTTTGTTCAACTAGTTCGAGGATTACAATTTATATGTTTTATGAGAGAGGAAAATATTCTATGAATTAATGTGTTTAACACTAATGATTATTGCAACAAAAATGTTCTAACCTTATGATTTTGATTTTTAGGATTTAAAGAGAAGAATTTGATTGACTGAGTTTGAGAAGTGAGAGAGACGCCCATAACAAGAACTCTGTTGAGTTTGAGAAGCGAAAAAGATGTCGAGAGTTTTATTTTTATTTCTACAAAGTGTAATTTTTATGGTTATAAGATAATAACTTGATTTAGTTTGAGAATGGTAGAAGAAAACTTTAGTTTGAGGAGCGAGGGAACGCATGAAATTTTATTTTATTTTTATAAAATTTTATATTTTTATTTTTATAAAGTGTAATCTTTACGTGGAAAAAAAAAATATGACGTGGCGAGCTCCGACAAGCCACATCATTAATTGTTGACCGGAGAAAAAAAATGTGTATCTAATTGCAACACGATGAAAGGTTGAGGTTTTAAAAAAAAATCGTAAATGTCGTGATTAAGGGGGGTGTATTCAATTGAGATTCTTTTGGATTTTTTTGGACATTTAAAATCTGGGGGTATTCAATCCGGATTTTTAAAAGTCTTTCAAAATTTTGAGGTATTCAATACGGATTTTAAAAAGTCTTTAAAAATCTTTAGGTATTCAACAATCTGTGGATTTTAATATTCTATGGATTTCGTTGGATTCTCTTTCAAAAATATAAATAAATTTCACTAATCAAAATCTCTTCTAAAAAGTAGAGATTTCACCGGATTCTCTTAGAAGACTCTAGAAGAGAAGAAAAAAAAAATTTGTTAACTATGTTCTTTGATAAGCATCACAGATTCTTCACCACCATTATTATTATTATCGTGAAAAAAATTACATTTCTGTATTTTAAAATTATGTTCTTTCTTTAAAAATTATAGTATATCGGACACCGTCAATAATATCTAATCGACGTCAATTCCCCATTACGTGGTGTTTATCATCTAAAAGATTTTGGTGGTCAAGGTCGTCACCCTAGAAATGCAATTATTCAATCAAATTTTTGGTATTTTCAAATTGCAATTCACAAGTTCGCTGGATTACATAACTTTTTTCGGAAAGAAGGTCGCTCTGATGAATTCCCAGTCGAATATAAAGAAGATAAAGATTCACCACATCTCGACATGAAAAGAGGAAAATTTGGAATTGCTTTCTCAAAGACAACTACAACAAATAAAGAACTTATGCATGGAGAACTAGTATTGCTAACTATGTGAAAATGAGGTCGAGGTATAACTGTGATGAAAATGAAGATGAGAATAATAATGATAAATAATAAAAAAAAATTGAACTAGCTTTTAGGGGCGTAGTTTATGGAAATCCATGTAAATCAATAAAAAAATGTGTATTTTAAAATCCTGTAAAATCTATAAAAATTCATATAAATTAATAAAAAAGTCAATCAAACTCTGTATAGAGTCTATGGATTTTCTAAATCCAATGACTTTTTAAAGTGCAAAAAAATCCAACAGAATCTCAATTGAATACACCCTCCTAAATTGATATTGAGACTAAAGGTGGTGTATTTATTTAGAATTAACCCTTGATTCAATTATATTTTTCAACTACATGATAAATATTATTTTTAAATAGTTTATAAATTTAATGTATTAAAAAATTTAAATAAATATTTTAAAAGTATACATTATGTCGTTAACACATTATTTAATACGATGAATAAATTAATTTATATTGTAAAATGAATTCAAAGTATAAAGTGTTAGTCAAAACAGTAGGCTGGCTCTTGTGAATAAATTTAGGCATAGGCTCTCTTGTCGGTAACCCCTAATAATGGGCCGGCGCACTCGCATTGTGGGCCTCTTAAGCATGCCCAGTTTTTTTTCAGAAAACTGAGATACTGTTTTTTTCTTTTTCCCTTCTTTTTCATTTTTTAAATTTAAAATATTTTTACGAAGAAAAGTAGGATTTGATTCAAAATTATTGACATTCGGTTGAAGTATGTCGGTTTTTTTTCTTTCTATTGGTACAAAAATTAAATAACTCCTCTCATTAAGTTCTCATACCTTTGGAACATGTATGATTTATTTATTAGTATTGTAAAAAATAAAAGCGAGTAGCAATTTTTTTTTTTATGAGTAATAAACTTATTTTTTGTGTTAATAAAATAATAATATTTAATGTAATATTTGATATTTTAAGAGAATAGTTTAAATGCTTTTTCATTATTTTAAGGGTAAGTAAATAAGTAAAACACAATAAAAAAAACAAAATGAATAATTACGCAAGGAATGGAGGAAGTAATAAATACTTCCTCGATTCCACAATAACTTTCACACTTTTTTTTTTTGGGACGTTCCACAATAATATCTTTCACGCCCTTAAAATGGAAAACTCTTTATAAACTCCACCTAGGAGTGTGCAAAGTATGGTTCAGACCGACCGAACCAAACTAGACCATTTAATATGGTTCGATTTTTGATTTACGGTTCAGTTTAAGGTTTTTAGATTTTTTTTTTAGTATGGTTTGATATACGGTTTTTACTAATGAAAAACCGTAAAAAATTGAACCAAACTGAACTTATTTTATATATATATATATATATATATATTATAGATTTATATTCTCTATATTATATAATCCTTAAACTATTGAGATTGTGTTTTACATTTTTATTAATTATTGTGTGTAGGGAAAAAATGAGCAAAACTACGGTTCGGTCAAAACCACCCGAACCGCCCGAAATATTATGGTTTCAAAACGAATGGTTTTTATTAATAGGGTTTGGGTTACGGTTTTGAAAAAAAAAGAACGGTTTATAATTTGGTTTACGATTTACGGGCGATTTGGTTAACCAATCTGAACTGTGCACACCCCTAACTCCACACTCACAATATTCTTAATTTTACACAAATGTCATTACTTTTTCTCCACACATAAATAAAATTCAACTCATTTCTTTACTATATACATAAAGTTTTACAAAATTACCCCTCAAAACTCCAATTATTATTATACTTTCTTAATATACGTATCCATCTACCTATGAAAGTTATCTTGGGAGTTGGAACGGAGGGAGTAGGTGATGAAAGAAGGAAAGTGAGAGAATAATCTTGCCTACGTTCTATTTAGGGGGTGTATTGGTTGTGGATTTTGTAGGATTTTTTTAGACTTTCAAAGTTTGGAGATATTAAATTCGAATTTTCAAAAGTTTTTTAAAATTCTGAGATATTCAATACGGATTTTAAAAAGTCTTAAAAAAATCTTTGGGTAGTCAATATATTTTAATACTCTATGAATTTAGTTGGATTCTCCTAAAAAAAATGTAAATAAATTATACTATCCAAAATCTCTTCTAAAAACCAAAGATTTCAACTGATTTTTCAGAGAACTTTGAAGACAAAATGTCAGAAGTAGGAGGTACCCGCCCCGCGAGCTTTGGGTCAGTTCGGATCCGCCCTGTATTGAGAACGGATCTGGGTCTTATGTTCGACCCACGAGTATTCGACCTGACCCGAATGATTATATGAACTTTATATAGTATATGTATATATAATTTTTTTAAATTTTTTTTATTAGTAAAATACTTTATATATATATATATATAACATGAACAATATTTATATTATTGTGAATTGTTTCAATGTACTGTATATATAAATGAAAATTATTGTTTTAAATTGTGAGAAACAATTTAAATAAATTCAACATGATATGAAAAAATGGGGTGGGTCTGCCCCGATCCTCACGGGGGCGGGGCACTATCTAGGACCTGTCTCGGGCGCGCAGCGGGTCCGGGTCATATACAAGTGTGTTCCATATACATTTGCATCAATAGTTTCAGCGTCGGATTTATGAAAACCCATGTAAATCAATAAAAAAAAGTATATTTTACAATCCTGTCAAGTTTATGAAAATCCATATAAATCAATGAAAAGAGTGTGTCAAACTGTGCACGGACTTTATGAATTTTCTAAATCCACAGACTTTTTAAAGTAAAATAAAATGCAATAGAACCAATTGAATACACCCCCTTATTGTTTCTGTTTTGAATTTGTTTGTTATTTCGAGTTGTTCTCACATTGATTTGGTTTGGTCTAGAGAAGTATATATTTTTCCCTTACCTCGATTTTTATCACTAATGAGAATTTTTTCAAACAAGTTTTTAATTAATGACACTCTAACTTTTAATTCAACTGGTAAACTTTTGACTTCAAATTTTCCCTTCTCCTTTTATATGCAACTTTTTTTGCACAAGTGTAATCCACACATACCCGGTACGTTGTCGTTTATAGATTTTTAGCACACGAAGTTTGTATTTAAAAATTAAATATTGAAGAAGTTATATTATAGCAAATTAGCAATAAATTAATTGAAGAAATTAAAATAGAAATATAACATACCCAGATATGAATTCTTCCAAAAATAAATCATTTGGTAATTTGCAGTGCAGGCGCCAGGCGAAAATGCATTTGAAGAAAAAAACAAAAAAAAATCCAGCTAACATGGATATGTATTTTTCTCTTTGCTTTCTTTCTTTGAGATGGTCCCTTTTCTCATTATCGGTTTTTTTGTTCTTTTCTTACACTTATTATTTATAGTTTTCTACTCCGAAATAAATATATAAATAAATAAGGTCAAAAGTTCTCCAACTTTAGTGCTACTGGTCTACTACCCATATATTATTTTGGCAAAATAAAGGGAAAACAAAAACTGAAATCCGACACCCAGCTTCCACAATTATTTTCACTCAATTTCTGACAAATTTGGTAGATAAGAGAGCTCATGTGTGACGTGTTAACTAAAAATATTAAAATGTGATTATCTCAATAAATATTGCAATTTTAATTTTACAAAAAAAAAAAAAAAATTAAAAAATGACTGAGATTTTATTACTCCTTAATATCTTGAAAACCTAATTTGAAATTTTGAGAATCATTCTAATATACTATTATATATATTTAATTCAAATTACGGGTATGTTTAAAGCAAATATATAAATAATAGAAAAAATAAATAATGTTTGTTGTAAAACAATTGACAATACAGCCCATCATATAATATAAAATGACTATTTACTAAATACTCCGTATAAACAATAAACTACCATTGATACCAAAATGATGACATTTAAAGTTTAAATATAGTGTTGTCATATCTACTAGTTTAGATATTATTGCTATGCAGTCTAATTGTTCTTAGTTTTTATATCTTATATTTTTAACCTCTTATTATAATCACGAAAGATAAGATGTTTGAAGTTTAGACATGTAAAAATAACTTCATTCATTTGTGTGGATTAAGAAAAAATTGATCAAATTCTACTCACATGAAGAAGATAATGTCATTTGCTATAACATTCAGGTAATCAAATTTATTAGTGTATGTGATGATTGAAAATACCTATATTATTGCAACTTGACAATCACTACAAAGTAGGAGTACAAACAGACAATTTTATTTTTTTGAAGAAACAAACAAACAATTAAGAAAACTAAATTTATACATATGTAATTTATTTGCAATATTCTCCGATATTTAGTAGTAATACTTCCATAATATTCTGAAAAAAAAAAGCATTATTCTCGGTATTTATATTTCAATATCTAAATTTGCAATATACCTACAATATATTTGTAACATTTTCAGATGTAGCCACCAAATTTCACTATTGTAATATTTTATACTGTTCTTCACGAAATGCGTTTCAGTTTTTCATAAATTTACTATTTGGTGAGGTTAACATGTTTGCAGGTTGCTGAATCTGAAAGAAAGAAGGTTTAATTTGAAGGGGGTTAAAAGCTGGAGTGTTTTTGTTGTGAAGTCATCTTCAAAGGAAAAATTAGTAAATTAAATAAGAGAAGTGGAAGGGTACCTTGTATCTCTCTCCTCCTCCTCCTCATGCTTCCATTTTACTGCTGTTTATATGAAATTGTTATTAAGGCATTTTCTCATCACCTACCACTGATAACTTCCTCTCTCTCTCTCTCTTAACATTGTTTATTTATACATTTACACTCATTTTCATATTCCTTACCTGAAACCACCACAAACAAGAATTGTGTATTCATAGCCCTAATTAGCATTATATGTACCTAACCTGCTCTTGCAGATTCAACCCTTTGGTAATGCTGCAGAGGAAATTTATGAAATTTGTCATCTTGGAGGGGTTTCTGAGTAAATATTTGATTTGTTGCCGTTCTTGAAATGTGGGGTTTTTGAGTAAGGTTTCTTGGAAGAGATCTGGCCTGTTTTTGTTTACAATTTGAAGAATTGAGTTGCTAAGGCTATGGGTTTTTCAAGATCTGGTATTTGAGGATACTAATTGTGCTCTCCTATTCTGGGAAAGGTAATAGCTCCAAGTTTTAGATTAAATATGCAAATTACGTTCCATTAACTCTTCTTTTGTTTATGTTTAATTCGCATAATGATGTGAGAGTTAATGATAAGCACTCGTGGATCTTGTTCAAAATTTGTTGTTGATCTACTCATTCAGGGCATTCAATTGTTTCTGCAAGCATTTATTACACCATATTGTTAATTGCTACACTGTTTTGACCATTTTCCCCTGAAATATTGTGTTGTTTGCAAGAATTCTCTGCTAGCAATGCTCTTACAAGGTTTTTTGTAGAGTAGGTAGCAGAACAAGAATTCCCCTTAATTCTTGGATTACTTGTTTTGATTTCACAGATTGTTTTGACATTGTGAACGATGGCGTCTGATCTTAACTCTGAGCTTTCGAAGAATGCTATTTTGGGTATCAAAGTCTGGGAAGTTATAGGAATAATTGTGGGGTTATTGATTGTAATAATCCTCTTTTTGTTGACATTTTATTTAACTTCAAGAAAGAAATTAAGAAGAAGAGATCAAGACAAGTTTCCCCAAAGCCAAATCCCAACAGTTTCTAAGGAAATAAAAGAAGTGCGAGTAGAGCAAATATCGACAGAGGAATTCGTTCCTAGTGATGGGATTCTTCTCACCATTCATAACAAATCAAGTGATAAAGAATCAGACAAGGTTATGGTTCATCTGGGAATGACAAAAGATAACAGCAGCCAATCAGGTTCATTTCGTCACATCGACAACAAAGATTATGGCTCGGGAGAAGAAGGGAGTTCCGGAACATTTGCAGGACACAAACCTTCTTCATCACATCCTATAACTGCTCCTTCTCCTTTAAGTGGCCTTCCTGAATTTTCTCACTTGGGTTGGGGCCATTGGTTTACTTTAAGAGATCTTGAACTTGCAACAAATAGGTTTTCAAAGGAGAATATTATTGGAGAGGGTGGTTATGGAGTTGTTTACAAAGGACAGCTCATCAATGGAGCTCCTGTGGCTGTTAAAAAGCTCCTTAACAACCTGTGAGTTTCGAATTGTTCTTGTGACAACAATGTTCTCTAATCATTCCCGTTTCCTGTCGTTAATAATTTTAATGTTTCTTTAATCAGAGGCCAAGCTGAAAAAGAATTCAGTGTGGAAGTAGAGGCTATTGGCCATGTTCGACACAAAAATTTGGTTCGACTTCTGGGATACTGCATTGAAGGAACTCACAGGTACAGTAGGAATCCTGTTATATATATATTTTTTCTTCATTATATCCAAACATATATTCACTTGAGGCTCTAAAACTTACGAGATCTTGCTACATTGTGTGTATTGAATCTGATTATGCTAAACAATCTAAAATGCTCTCATTCAACTATATGTATATCTTTCAGGCTACTAGTCTACGAGTATGTCAACAATGGCAATTTAGAACAGTGGCTTCATGGGGCAATGCGTCAGCATGGATTCCTTACTTGGGAGGCCAGGACGAAGGTTCTTCTTGGCACAGCTAAAGCGTAAGTTGGTTGAGGTGTTTATTTATTTACTTTTTTTCTTTTTCTGTACTCTGTTTTAACATAACATAATGTGTCATATGCTTCTTACAGGCTTGCCTATCTGCATGAGGCAATTGAACCAAAAGTTGTTCATAGAGATATAAAGTCAAGCAACATACTGATTGATGAAGAATTCAATGCTAAGGTCTCCGATTTTGGTTTGGCTAAGCTGCTCGGTGCTGGGAAAAGTCACATTACAACTCGAGTCATGGGCACCTTTGGGTTAGTGTGTATATATTAATATATTTTTATTAAAAACAATCCTTTTTTATGGTCTTTTAGTGTCTGTTAAACAATCTGTGGCTCTCATTACTGAAATGTTGGATCAACATAGCTTTTAAAGTAATTTGATACAAGAATTCACTTTATTCAATATTCACTCCATTTCCTATCAATTCTCAGATATGTGGCTCCTGAATATGCAAATACCGGTCTTCTAAACGAAAAGAGTGATGTTTATAGCTTTGGGGTTTTGTTGTTAGAAGCAATTACAGGAAGGGATCCCGTAGATTACGGACGTCCTGCTCCAGAGGTATTCAGTGATTAAGGCACTAAACAATAAGCATGTCCTATATGTCTCATATTCGTTTATACAACTTTGTCTAAAGAGGGTAAAGCATAATTGATGCACCCCCCCGAAATGTTTGGATTCAACTCTTGTAGAATATTACTGTATTATTATGTCTTACTCTAGGAGAAATCTCTACAAGAAAAAACTGTATGGATAACTTGTACTTTTAATGCAATTAACTGTGGAATTGCACAATTTTTTATTTATTTATTTTGATCAATGGAATTGCACAATTTGCAGGTTAATCTGGTTGATTGGCTGAAAATGATGGTTGGAAGTAGGCGGTCGGAGGAAGTTGTGGACCCAAATATTGAAACGAGGCCATCAACTAGAGCCCTTAAAAGGGCCCTTTTGACTGCTTTGAGATGCGTTGATCCAGATTCAGACAAGAGACCCAGGATGAGCCAAGTTGTTCGAATGCTCGAATCAGAAGAATATCCCATACCAAGAGAAGTAAGCCTACTTCTTACATCAACTGAACCTTTCACTGTTCAACTTTATATATTTAGAAATATGTTTTCTTGCAACGTTTTCTCGGGCCATAACATAAAAATCCCACTACATTGAAGAGCATAATTCCATTCCAAAACAAACTAACTCTTATGAAATGATCTTGGAAAGACATAAAGGCTCTTTATATATCCCGACTAAATTAATTTTCCTATTTAGTTGCTTTTCCTGATCCCTTATTTGACTGATTTTCCCTGCTGAGAGCTGATGATGTTTTATTTATTTGAAATTAAGAACATAATGCTATATATATGGGACAAGTTACATGGAACCTTATTAATCATAGTCCATAGACTAAGCTTAGGTTGTGTTTGGATGGAGGGATTTGATTTGAGGAGGTATTTCAAATGAAAGAATTTAAAAATAGGTGGATTTAAAATCCTCTCAATTTTAACTAAAAAGTGTGTGGACATAAATCTAAGTATTTGAAATCCATTCATAATCCAAACAAATGGAATGAATTTGGATTGTGGATTTAAAATCCATACACCAATTCCCTCAATCCAAATGGAGCCTTAGATTCACGTCTAAAGTCATCACCCATCCATCAAATGGAAAATTGGTCGCGATGAACTATGGATTCACAATGACTGTTTGGTATGTGCAATTAATTGAATGTAAATATATATGTTGTTCGTCTCATAAACTGGATGAAGTGATAGTTTACCTTGTAATTTGCCGGACGATCAATCTGATTTAAAGGGCATCACAAGAATCAGTTTGCTAATGTTTTGCTTCTATATACATTTTCTATTCGGTTCACACGTACAAGAATGAATGAGTTTGATTGATGTGGTCTGATTCTGTAGGACCGAAGGCACAGAAAAACACGAGCAAATAGCATTGAGGTCGATTCCCAGAGGGAGAACTACGACACTGATAAAAGTGATGGGCAGGATTTAAAGACAGAGAACCGAAGAAATTAACGATGGTGTGATTTGCATGGGAGGAGCAGTTTATCTGAAGAAGGTGCTTTGGTAGGAGTATGGTAGATATTAGGTTGGAACAATGACATTTTTCTTTAGTTTTATTATTTTGAATATTTTTGGGGTTGCTGTATTTTATTCCTATTATTTGCCCGTGTATGATAATATAATGTAGTCATAGATATATGATTGTTTTATTATGGTTATGGTGATTATTTGTGATGTGGGAATCTTGAGAAAAACAAGGGGTTTGTATATTGGTATGAAATTTACTATTTCAATTACTATTGTTTTACTATTTCGTAATTTTAAGTAGTTTAAAATAATCAACATCGTCACATCTATCAATCAAGATTTTCTGGGTGAAACTAGATGATTGTCAAAAAAAATAAAATAAAAAAATACTACTGAATAATTAATTTATATAGTAATTCCAAAGTGGTGGATATGGTTTTATTACATCACAATAAAAGAGGAGAAGTACTCATTATTTTGGGTTTCAGCACATGAATTTCTTTCTTGCCTTAGGTGGCTTATTGCATTGAATTTCCTAATACTCCGTACTAATTAACATTAAATCTAGCTAGCTGGAGTATTACAAATCTCATCATCCAAATCCTAAATTAATAAGCATGTGTTGTCCTGATCCTCCATCGCCTTGTATGTGCTTGAGACTATAATAATAATCTATGGCACTGATGGATATTTGCAAATGCCATATGCTGCAAATAAGAAAAGATATTAACAATTTCATAATTATAAGCACTGATATACATATACATGTGAATTTATAATGTGACGAGAAAGAGAAAGAGATTAATACATACATGGATCGATTGTCGTAATAACACCAATTTCTTGATTGCATAAACCGCCATATTTGTAGAAATAATTGAGAAGATAATTAGCGTTACTTGCAAGGACGGGAGGATCATAACATGCACCACCTGGTTTGATATTACTACAATTTATCTGTCCACAAGCATAATTAACGAAATCTTGCATTTTTTCAGTTGAGGCAGTTAGTTGTGCAATACACCATGTCTTATCCTACACACAAAAAAATACATATATAATTAGTTGATTATAATTCAAATGCTATATTATATTATATTATATTATATTAATTGGAGTAGGAGTATAAAAGAATTCAAAGGACTTACTTGTTTCTCATTTCCATCAACAGCAGCATATGCAACCGTTGATATATAACATGTAAGAAGCAGCAGTTGATGTTTTTCTCCATGGAAACTATGTTTTTTATTAGATTAATGTGTTTAACAATTGCTGCAAATGATTAATTTATACACCACGAAAATCAAATTAATTAATTACTCGAATCTGCAGCTATCAATGGTGGTTATATTTTTTTAGTATATATGAAGATTTCAGCTATTATATGACATTATAAATTAATTAATTGCCCTTTACTAATTCAACTAGTAATTCACCTGTAACGCACGTATAATATATATATTTTATATGTTGTGAAATTTTAAATACTTGTTCGAAAAGAGTAATTTAAAAATTAAAAAAGATAATAATATACTTAGCTAGACAATATTATTTGGCCAATTACTAAACATTTTAGTTCAATCTCTCATCATTATCTCACATCAATTCATGATTAATCAACAATATATAATAGTAGTATATTAATTAAAAAAAATATAAATTATTAGAAGGGATATTTCTTTTCAGGTTAACTGTGCAGTTGAGTTTATGAAACTCTCCATTTTGGGCAGACGCATAAATCGAAAATTTCTGTGAGAAAAGCTTACCCAGGGCTTCTATGTTGGTACCAAATCAACGATAAGCCATGTTAATCAAACAATTTAGAGTTAACATAACTCAAAACTGAAAATAAAAACTAATAGGAACGGCTATAAAACCAAATTGAAATCCTTAGTAGGAACTTGAATGAATACCAAAGCATGAAGAAAACTAAATGGAATGAAAATTTGAATAAAACAACTTGGGAAACCCAACAGTCACATATCGGTAGAAGTGATCAATTTAATATCAATAATTATTGCAGACCTCATGTACTGTATTGTCCAGAAGTAGTAGTAGATCAAATTTAAGTTTGAATTTTAATGTTTTTTTATTTGTTCGAGGCGGAAGGATTTTCAATACTTGTGTCAACAAATTAAAAAAGAAAAAGGCTGCTCTTATTTTTTTTCGAAACCAAAAAAAGATTTAAAAAAAGATTTTTTAAAAATAGAAAATCGAAATAGGCGAAAAAACAGAAAGTTACTAAAAATGACAACTATGCTGTTATTATATATATAATATATATATAGATTAGACATAAAAAGCAATCTTCGTGGATATTATAAAAAGGAATATTCAAAATAGGCATATATGTATGCGTTTTATCAAAATAAATGGTCATGGAATAATTGTATACGTCAATTCAAAATATATAGATATACCTAACATTGGTTACTATATATGCCTTCCTACTGATATTGTTATACCTTAATGGGTCAATTTAAAATACATATACCTTAATATTGGTAAATTGGTTACTATATGTCTTCTTTCTCTATTGTTAATATGTATAAAGTTATTCCACATCCTAGTTAGAAACTAATACACCCTCTGTATTGGTGGATACACTTTTTCATCATGTATTTTTGTAAATCTAGTTAGTTAAGCCGTTAAGAGAAGTTTATTAACTGCTAAAACTTGATTAGTCTATAAAAGACTATCAAGGGGATGTTGTATCAGTTAACTCACTTTCTCAATTTTGATATATTCGATTTTCTAATTTCATATTCTTCTTTGATTGTTTCTTTGAATCTCAAGAATGAGAATGATTTTAGCATTCTACATGGTTTCAGTTTCTTGATGATTTTGCCAAGAATCGATCCATTATATCACGCCTCTTTTCGCTTCACTCTGTTCCAATCACGAGCAATTTCTCTCTCGTTTTCTGATTGATTCGCCTATTCTCTTGTCTTGCCAAGTTTCGCACTTCGCCCCTCTTTCTTCGATCGATGGCTCCGACGGTTACAGACCCTGATTCATTGGATCCAGCGAAGAATCCCTTTTCCCTTTTGGCGCTACACCAGAACGACAACCCTGCCGTCTCAATCGCTCTTGAGCCGCTCGATGGCACTAATTTTGTCTCCTGGAGCCACGCCGTCAAACGAGGCCTCAGCGTGAAGAACAAAGCCCGGTTGATCGATGGCTCATTGGAGATTCCCTCTGAAGAAGATGATCTAGCCATCTACGCAGCCTGGGTAAGAGCCAATGATCTTGTTCTGATGTGGATTTTAAATTCAATAAAGCCTGATATTAAGAAAACCTTAGAGTACTTTTCTTTGGCCAAAGATATTTGGGATGAACTCAAAATTCGTTATGCTCAATCTGATGGCACTAGGGTTTACCATCTAGAAAAATCTTTGAGTGCTATCAGTCAAGGTTCCCAATCTTTGGTTTCTTACTATAATCAGTTTAAATTTTTGTGGGATGAGTATCTTAGCTTTAGGCCCATTCTTAAATGCTCTTGTGGTGCCATGGATGGTTGCACTTGTGACCTTCCTAAACTGATGACCACCGCCTTAGAACAAGACGCTGTTATGAAATTTCTGATTGGCCTACATGATTCTTATAGTCCCATTAGAAGCCAATTTTTGCTACAATCTCCATTTCCTCCTTTGTCCAAAATCTATGGCCTCTTACTTCAAGAAGAGTCTCAAAGAAGTTTGAATTCTGTCCCTGATCCCATTCACCCTGATTCTATTGCTATGGCAGCAAGAAATTCAAAATTCTATAAGGATAGAAAGAAACCAATTAAGTGTAGCCATTGTGATGGCATAGGTCATACTGTGGATAGATGCTTCCAAATTATAGGTTTTCCCCCTGGATGGAGAGGACCTAGGGGTCCCCCTAATAGAGATCTTCCCAAAGCTGCCAACCTTTCTCTAAGCTGCTATTCAAATTATAGGTTTTCCATTCAGAACACCCCTTTGGAGGCAAATCCCCTTATTGATCAGGCTCTTTATGATAAATTTGTGAATTTCTCTAAGCTGCAGCAAACAGGAGAGAACATGGATCTACCTCATTCTGTAGCAGGGGCATCTACTGTCCAAATTGAGGAGCTCAAACACACATCTGATCCAGGTATGTCTCCTAATAACTGTTCAAAATCTATTAGAGTCTCTACTTGGATAATGGATACTAGTGCTACTGATCATATGATTTTTGATATCTCCTTGTTTACCACTCCTCCTTCCTTGGCTAATATTAAGATCTCTATGCCTAATAATGCTATATCCACTGCCACACACATCGGCAACATTGTCATTAATGAGCATTTAACTCTATACAATGTCTTATATGTGCCTGAATTTACCTTCAATCTTTTATCTATAAGCCACTTGACTAGATACTCCAAATGTACTGTGAGTTTCCTTGCCTCACATTGTGTTTTACAGGACAATACCACTAAGATGGTGATTGATACTGTTGATCAAGTTAGAGGCCTATATCTCCTACAAACTGCTCATCCTGCTAGCAATTTTGTTTTAGGCTCTTCTACCTCTACTGTCCATTCTAGCAATAGTTCTAGTACTTTCAATTTGTGGCATAATAGGCTGGGACATATTTCTAAGAAATGCATGTTGCAAATTCCTGAGTTGAATGTAAAATCTCCTTCTATGCATAATCACTGTTTCATTTGTCCTTTAGCTAAACAAAAAAAAGAGATCCTTTCATTTAAGCAGTACTAATGCATTTCAATTGATTCATTGTGATGTTTGGGGTCCCTTCTCTACTTATTCTATCTCTGGCCATAGATTCTTTCTTACTATTGTGGATGATTATAGTAGATGCACATGGATCTATCTCTTACATGCTAAAAGTGATGTTTGTCTCTCCTTACAAAATTTTTATAACATGGTCTTCACTCAATTTGGCACTAAAATACAAACTTCAAGGAGTGATAATGGGACTGAATTCATTTTCTCTGACTTTTATCATAATTTGGGAATAATTCACCAAACTTTTTGTGTTGAGACACCCCAACAAAATGGGACTGTAGAGAGAAAGCACCAACACCTTCTTCAAGTGGTTAGAGCCCTTCTATTCCAGTCATCTTTACCTATTAAATTTTGGAGTGAGTGCATTAAAACTGCTGCATACATTATTAACAGAATTCCTACTCACATACTCCACCACAAGTCCCCTTTTGAAATGTTGTATAACACTAAACCTGACTACTCTTACTTTAGAACCTTTGGGTGCTTATGCTTTGCCAACACTTTAGTTTCTCACAGACATAAGTTTGACCCAAGGGCTTCTAAATGTATTTTCATTGGATATCCCATTGGGACAAAAGGGTATAGATTTTTTGACATCAATACTGGCAAATTTATCACATCCAGAAATGTTAAGTTCTTTGAACACATTTTCCCTTTTGCTAACAAAACCCAAATTGATAAATCTATACCTTCTTTGCCTACTGACACTCCTTCTACCACTTTTGATGATCTTATTGATGATGTCAACACTGATATTCATGCCATTTCTGATTTATCTAATGATATACACACTATTGATCATACCATTACTGATTTCACTGATCCACCCACTCATAATAATGAAGATAACACAAGCATTGAGCATGATATTTCTACCACTGCCATTAAGTCTACTTCAAGACCTTATAGAGTCAAAACACAGCCTGCTTATCTTCAAATCTATGAAACTACTCTACCTACTTTTGTGGATCATGCAAAACTTAACACTTCTCTTTCTGGAACACATTATCCCATACATAATTATCTATCTACTCATAAACTCTCACCTTCTTTTAAAAAGTTTACTGCATGTATTTCCCAAATTCAAGAGCCCAAACCTTATAAACAGGCTGCTCTAAACAAGAATTGAGTCAATGCCATGAATAAAGAATTAGATGCTTTAAATAAGAACAATACATGGACTCTTGTCGACTTACCTAAAGACAAACATTGCATTGGTTGTAGATGGATCTATAAGGTTAAATATAATTCTGATGGCACCATTGAAAGATATAAAGCTAGGTTAGTAGCTAAAGGTTTCACCCAACAAGAGGGCATAAACTACTTTGACACCTTCTCTCCTGTAGCTAAAATTACCACTGTCAGAATCTTATTGGCCATTGATGTTTCTAAAAATTGGCACATACACCAATTAGATGTTAATAATGCTTTCCTACATGGTGATTTAGCTGAGGAAATATACATGGTACCCCCTCCTGGATACTTCTCTAACAATGATAAGAGAGTTTGTAAATTGAATAAGAGTCTTTATGGTCTAAAACAAGCTTCTAAACAATGGTTTACCAACCTGACAACTTCTTTAGCTTCTGTTGGTTTTATCCAATCTAAAGCTGATACTTCTCTATTCACTAAACAAACTAGCTCTGCCTTCACTGTTGTTTTATGCTATGTAGATGATTTGATTGTGGCAGGCACTAGCCTTGATGATATTCAAACTGTTAAAACTTTTCTACATAACAAGTTTACCATTAAAAATCTTGGTGTTTTAAGATATATTTTGGGTATTGAGGTTGCCAGAAACAAAGCTGGTATTATTCTTTCTCAAAGAAAATATACTCTTGATTTGTTGAATGATTCTGGATATTTAGGGAGTAAACCTTGTTCCACCCCTATGGACTCCAAAATCACATTTGATACTCAATCTCCCATTCTCAAAAACCCTGAGCAACACAGGAAATTAGTTGGCAAACTCTTATATCTCACAGTCACTAGACCTGACATTTCCTATGCTGTACAAACTGTAAGTCAATATATGCAGGCCCCTACTGAATCACATCTTATTGCTGTCCATAGAATCCTCAGATATGTTAAAGGTAATCCTGAAACTGGTCTCTTTTATCCAAAAACAAATGTCTTTAAATTCGTCATGGCCACATTGGGCCAGCATATTTCCCTTTCATTGTAGATCATATTCAGACAATAATTTGCATAATTTGGGACGACACATGGACACGTCGGTTTTATAAACTGACAATCTATTTGTCCACAACACCATTCCAAGAAACCTAACATTCTTCAGGCCGAACACTTAATGGAGTGATACACCACGCTTTTGCCTACCTAAAATACATAGTATATTAAACTTGGTAATTAACAAAATAATTCTCTTCCAACAAATTCACACTCCATATTTCAATTTAATGAATGTTTGTAACACTACAAAAAAAAAAGGTTTTTAGCATCGAATTTTTTTTGATACTAAAAATGAAATATTTGATACCAAAGGGTATTGGTATCAAATTTATTTTCGATGCAACTTCCGATACCTATACACCCGATCCTAAAGACTGAGTATCAGAAAAAAAGTCTGATACTAAAGGGTAACTCTTTAGTATCAGAAATGTATAGTATCAATAAATATTTTCTAATACTAAAGGATTGAACTCTTTAGTATCAGAATTGTATTTAGTATCGGATTATTGTATCAATTTGTTTTGATACAACAATGCATTTATAGTATCGTAAACTTTTATCGATACTAAACATATAGTATCAATAAATATTTTTTGATACAAAATGATTGAACCCTTTAGTATCAAAATAATATTTAGTATCGGATAATGGTATCAATTTTTTTTGATACTACATTGTATTTTTAGTATCAATTTTTTTTAACGATACAAAATATATAGTATCTATAAATATTTTCTGATACTAAAAGAATTTAACCTTTAGTATCAGAAAAACATTTTGTATCGAATAATGGTATCAACTTTTTTTGATACCACATTGTATTTTTAGTATCAATTATTTTTTACGACACTAAATATATAGTATCAATAAATATTTTTTGATACTAAAAAATATAACCTTTAGTGTCAGAAAAATATTTAGTATCAAATAATATCGAATAATGGTATCAATTTTTTTTGATACTACATTGTATTTTTAATATCAATTAATTTTAACTATATCAATAAATATTTTCTGATACTAAAAGATTGAATTCTTTAGTATCAAAACATGCATTTAACATCAGATAATTATATTAATTTTTTGATACAATATTGTATTTATTGTATTTAAAACAGTACCGACTGATTCTAAAATTAATGATATTGTAAAAAAAATTAATATTAATTTCTGAATAGCAAAAATCACACTAGCTTTATTACACGCATAAAATGCTAATATTCAATATGATTCAAATCTAGCTTTATTTGCCCTCCATATCACTAATTCAAATATCAAAATAACATTTATCAACAATGAACCACACGTATATTAGTTTCATATACAAATACTAGTATATAAGCTCCATTACAAAATATCTAACGTGAAGTGCTTTTCAAGAACTAGTATATTAGGTTGGTTTGTGGAGAATTTCTGAACATGCAAATTGTGGAAAGCCTTGCAGTTGCCATAATCTCTTGCAATTGAGCCACTTTCAGATCTATCATATATTTTCCACAAATGATCAAATATTAAAGCACAAATTCATATATGTATTTGGATGAGGCTGATCGCAAACAAAATACTCTCTTTTTTTGCAGCAACCAAAACACTATCCATTTTGGTAAGAAACTCAATGTTTCACTCTTACACAAGAAAATTTGTTGACCAGATTGGGGGGAAGCACACTGGCCCTTTGTGTTTTTAAAGCACCTATTACAAGATTCAAGCAAATCTAAAGCAGAGAAAGAACCACATCGACCAGGATTACTTATGTATTCTCGTCTTAGTGTATGAGAAAAGATGAGCAAAATCAATGCTTTATAATTGGTCGCTCTATTAACTTCAGAGGCCACACATCAAGCATAGAAGCATGTCCAAGAACCTTCACCAAAACTATAATACTGAAAATGCAACATTTTCATCTAACTAAATTAGAACACTACTGGTTTCTAGAAAAACAAAATGGTAACCAAATAATATATAATAATACCTTTTTTATGTGTTTTCGACTTTCCTTGCAATTAAAGGCACAAAACTTTTCTAGCCAAAACTATTGATAGCATAAAGGTTTGTTCTCAAACGACTCTCTTAATATTAAACAGGGGCCGAACGTACAAACCAATTAAAATTACAGGTCAACGCCATCTCCAGTATTCATAATCAAATAAACATATTTTTTTTTTCTTATTTTAAATCGTTGCAATCAAGCGCCCATCAATTGTACGGAGTATAAAATACAATCAAAAGCAGCAATTTCAAAATGCCAAATACATGCACGTCACTTAAAGTATCACTTTATACCATTACGAAGATAGATAAGTTGCCTACTGCAATTACTTTAAACCTATAACTGCTCTATCAACTAAAAATCTTCATTTCCCCCAGTAGAAAGCAAGCAAAAACACCACATGGAACACAATTAAAAACGGATCACATTCACAACAATTTGGTCTATTCGATCGACGAATGAAACAGAAGAAGAAATTGAAGAATGAACACTACCTGTAGCAGCAACGAGCGGTTGAAGGAGGAAGAGCTGACAACAAAACACGAAATTCAGAATAATTACAGTATAAATAAATCCTCTCAATGCCACCAAATCAAAACCATGGAGATTTATTCCCATTTCCATCGCAAACAAAATACTCTCACAAGTCTAATTATATAAATGAAATTCAAACAGTCTAATTATATCAGCTTAAAGTAAAGTAATGAAAAAATCTCCACAAGTATTAAGCATATAATACTTCAAGAAATATGTCGAAGAAAAATGTCATACCTGAAAACAGAACCACAAGTATGAGACACGTTTGCAAACACTTTCAACAATGTCACTTTACCAAATTGCCACTAGCTTGGATTTGGAGAACAATATTTGTCAACTTGTGAACTTGTTCCTCTAGAGTTTCTCTCTTCATTTTTTCACCTTCCATTATCGCTTCTAGTTCCCTTCTCTTTTCTTCCATTGCTTCTTCTAATTCCTTTCTCTTCCCTTCTTGGAGGGCTACCTCATTTTCTAATTCTATTCGCTTTTGTTTCTCTATTGCAATCTCTTCTTCTAGATCTTTTCTTTTTTGTCTTTCAGCTTCAACCATCAATAAAGCTTCAGTAGCTCTTTGTTTTGAAGTTCCAGCAGTCTGATTCTTTACTCCGATTCCATAAGTTCTTTTGTATCCACGCTTATCATCTCCAATTGATTGATGAAAGATCCTTTCCCGTTCAATAGCAACATCACAATCTAGTGGAAGGTTCAATAACTCATCCTCAATTTCAGCCTATGAAATACATTTCTCACATCATTACAAATCAATTATTGTCAATATAATCATTCAAAATCAAGTAAAACAATTAAACAAAAGCTATTTACTCATACATACAATTAGTTTGGAAGACTGTGGATCAATGGGTTTCCTTGTCGGCTGTCCATAAGCAATCATAAACAACCCTAAATTATCAAACTCCACTCCATTGTTTGTCTATCATGAACAAAATATTCAAGCATAAGTAATAATTTAGGGAAATATAATTTTAATTTGAAGAATGACATGGTCTTACCTTTTCTTCTCTAAGGCGAGCAAAACTCTTTGTGCCCAAATGGTGAGTCATAAGAGAGCTGTTGCGGTTCTTTGCATTTCTCTCACTACAGGCCTACATTGTCATATATCCAACAAATGATATGTTAATATTATAAATATAAACAATATTGAGCATAATAATACTAATTATATACCTGTCCTTCTGGTGATTCCCAATAATGAACCATCTTTTCCCATTGATCAGGGTCCACCCTACGATCTGGCTGCTTTAATAGCATTTCAAGTGTTGCATTTGCTTTCTTTGGTATTTTATAGTGTTTTTCCTTAAGTTTTACTCTCCATGATCTTAAGCAATGATCTAACTTATCCATTGCCCATTCCTTTGGGGAAGTTGGGCCTTCAAATGTGAACCTAGTCTTCAAATAATTAACATGCGAAAACAGTAAACTTGAGTACTTTTAAATCACAGTTTCAGAAACTTATTTAGTTATTTAGGAAAGATAAAAGGTAGAAAAGGTTGTTATTTATCTACAAGTAAGCCTAAAATCATCCATCATAAGAAAATCAGCCAGCACATAATGTTAAAAGATTCAATTCCAGTAGCCACAACCAAAGGACCTAATTAAACAATATCAAGACATAGTTATTGAAAAAAGAGGTACCATATATGTGTGGAAACCAGAATTATCACCAGCAAATACACTATGTCACTATCTTAACAATTCATTAATTTTATACCACAAAATAGGCCACCTAAGGAAGACCACCAACTTAACATTCAGATTTTGAAGTCTCTAAATATTGCAGTAACACAGAGCAAACTTATATAAATAGACAGGTTATATTTCATTGTGTTTCACAAATCTAAAGATGATTAGATCAGCCAAAATTTGCAAGACTATAGATTTGTTAAACAAATAAGTGATAAACAAAATTTGCAAGACTGTAGATTCGTGAGACAAATAAGTGATAAACAAAATTTGCAAGACTACACAGTAGCTACATAAGAAGATACAAAATTTGCAAGAGCATATACACAACAAATATGTAGATCTGTCTCAAAGAGTTATGATTAATACCCAGTGATCCGAGTGATGCATACACAAAACAAAATAAAATTTTAAAAGTAAACACTCTTATGAATACGTAAGGTTTTAGAGATAATACCAAAATGATCTTCCAAAGAGTTTCTTTTGTTTGCTCATCCAAGAACTTTCTCCAATCTTCTAAATCAAATGGTATCAATTTTGAATCTCTTGCAAGCAAGCCAAGGTAAGATGAAAACTTTCTCCCATTTCTACATTTTGGTTGTCCATGAACATTTACCTTCACTATTGCCATAGTGTCACCTTGTAAGTTAGCACACTTGTTCGGTCCTCTAGCAGCGTACTTTTTAACAGCCTCATTCTCTGCACCATGAACACTAATAAATACTTCTACAATTGTTGAAAAAAAATATGTTAATTAGTTAAAAAAAAGGGGTTATTAGCTACTCTACCAATAGGTGCAGCACTTCTACTACTAGTTGCAGTACTTGTTGTTGCAGTAGTAGTAGATTCGATAGTCGTGTTAGTTGCAATACTTTTAGTCGGTAGCATTTGGTCTCCTTTTTTAAACCTCTTAGAAGGATTTAGCACATCAATGCTCTTACATTTGACACCATTCATACCTTTGATCATTGTATCCTACATGCAAATCAAGTTCAAGTATATAGTTGTACTCACAAATATGGGCAAACACATTTGACAAAACAAGAATTACAAAAGATAAAACCACACTCACAAATGACACTTAAATCAAAAACTACAACTGACATTCAAGTGATCGTTCTCCTTTAGGCTCCCCTTGTAGAAAAGTGTTAAGAAGAGATTAGTATAGAGGATTTAAAAGAATAATTAATTAAGCTTATATATTGATCGAGAAATGTAGTAAGAAGAAATCCATTTCACTAAAACATTTCCTGGAATGCTTAACGAACTAATTAATTTAATAACTAATTAATTATTTAGTTTTATCTTACATAGAATAGAAACTGAAAATTGATTTTGACTTTACAAGTTATTGAAGCTCATTACCTCGCTCAGCCGGGATGAAAGAATGTTTGATACAAAACAAATGCAGCAATGTGAGTGACTGGAAACAATATGAAATCTGCAGAAATAAATGTTTTGAGAGGATGTGAGGCAGTTTGTTTCTTAAAATAGTGAAACAGAAAACAGATCTCTCTCTACCTCCTTCCCTAAAATTAATGAGGTAATTTATGTCACGGTAAAACAAACACAGTAGCCGATATGATTCATACAATCTGAATGGTGAAGCACATATGATGTTTGATAAGTGTCCTGAACTGTACTTGCGGCTGATTGTTGTAAAAATTAATACCAGTCTTAACAATTCTCCCAATTCAATTTGCTAACTATATCATATAACACCAATTAAACTCATATTTTATCCAAAAAAAACACCAATTAAACTTATATCCTAATGTACAAGCTACTCTTATATCCTACTACACTCTCCTTCAAAGAAAACGAGGCAAAGGATTTTGGATAATTACAATTTTTAGGTGGTTATAGGATTATATATACTGCCAATTCTTAACTTGTCTAAATAGAATCTTAATATTGATTATTAAGGCTAACTCCAAACTCAATGAACGATGATATCTACTAAAATGACTACTGGACAGTCGAAACTAAAAATTGCAATAACTACAAACCTATCTCCACACTCTTAAATAAACTTAACATTGAATCATACTAGGAAAACACACAGACTCCTAAGGATCGACATTAGCATACGTCAATGAAATTAGACATAACTACTTGAAATCAAATATATAATTACTCGCATTAATCAAATAGTCATCAAATTTGAGACCGTTTCGACTTGCTTCTGCCTCACTTCAAGCTTTAGAAAACTAAATAGCCTCAATTCATGCCTTGATTTATTCATTTTTAGCTAGTATTAAATTAATTCTAACAGCATCAAAAATTGTGAATCCAAAATATAAATTACCTTCTCAGTAATAATAGCCTCAATTCATGCCTTGAATTCTCTCTCTCGTTCTCCCTGTCACAGATGGAACAATATCAGTGGAGGCGGGCGATATCTCTCTCCCTCTCTTGTTCTTCTCTCACAGATGGAACAATATCAGTGAACGCAATCAGTGGAGGATCGACGAACACGATCAGTGAAGGAGTTACGAACGCGATGAGTTGGATTCAGTGGAGGCACACGGAGGTCGTGCGAATTCAGTCATCGTTCTCGTTCTCGAATATGGGGCATTTGATTTTTTCATTGGGCTTGAATAAATATATACTAGAAGTTAATGGGCTGAACAAGTAAGCACCTATTAAGATGAACTATTTTTTTGACGGAACTATCTTGAATAAATATATAGAATTTAATGGGCGTGAATAAGTTGGGCCTCAATTTATACTTTAGACTATTTTCCCCATCAGAATATGTTTGAATAAATATATAGAATTAAATAAATATGTTTGTTTTGTGCTATATGTTTGTTCTTCACTTGCTCTACACTAGATTAAGTTTAAATGACGTTGATTATTGGAAAATTGTTTCCAATTTATATTCACTCTGTATAAAATTTAATCCAAACATAGTGAACCCTGCTCCCCTGCATATCATTGCTTCTTGAGGTAAACATGGAAATAAATTAAAATAACAAGGAACTAATAATGAAAGATGGGAAGATTCATTAGTTGCTATAGCTACATAATTTATGTAACATCTCGATTAATTAAATACATTGTGTCCAAAAGTGAAGCCCTTTGAATGCTATTTTCATAATTTTTCTGTTATCAGTATTAAAGAATTGTTGTTTAGCATAAACTCAGGCAGAGAATTCATATGGGGATTTGAGTGATAAAGTGGTGGCTGATTTTGGTTGTACAGCTGATCACTTATTGCAGGTTTAAGACCCGAATAAGCTGCTAACAGCAAGTACCCTAAAGCAAATCACGTTGTGGTTTGGAAAATGCACGAAACTCCTCCGTAGTTTATTAAATAAAGCAAATTCTCCCTTTGATTTATAAAGATTTTATCAATTTTCTTTATTTCCCATTATGTCATACGGAGTATAGTCTGAAGACTACAATATTTGGAAAAAGGGGTGTAAACCAAAGGGATCATGGTGAATCAACAAACTCAAATCTTGACAGAGACAAACATTATATTTCAAAATAGTTCTCTGACTAAACAAGTCACTCAATGTCTTCATGCTATATATATACCCCATCCCACGCACAAGACCAGAAAAAAAGGGACATCCAGAATAGCACGACAAAGAAGATCTGCAAAGTATCATTGGTTGTTGCACCTTGTATACATATAACAATTTACACCATCGAAAATCAAATTTTCAATACATCTAGAGTTGAAGGCATACGACGTTGAAAACGAGGGACTAACGTAAACCTCAATACTATCAAATCTTTTGGCATATGCAGACACAACAGCACAAGTTAAGGCAGTAGATCATCAATAATGAAGTTTATCCAGATGGATGCAACAGAACTGCTGCATGTGTGCAGTCAAATGCTGCTAGTCTCACGGCCACCATTCCTACAATCAACGCGAAAATAAATAAAACCCGGAGGGCAGTTAATGACAATCAAACCTCAATTAAACATGTTAATTCAACAAGAATATCAAAGTAACAAATGTAAATAAAGACAAACTCTAAACTTTATAGATTCATCAGAAACTATCTTTTACATAGAAAACACTCGTAGTTATAAGGATTAGGAAAGAAAAATCTTATTGATAACTAGCATATCTCATCCACTTTTATACTTTCCCCGTTTCATAATAAGTGTTGTTTTATGGTAAAGTGAAGTGTACTACCTCCCCAACAAAAACCAGCAACTCCAACTTTGGAGACTCCATTGCTTTTCAAGGCAGCAATTACAGTTTTGGCATCTTCACACCCTTTGTCCTAAAAAGTCGATACAAATATGTAACTCAATCATTACCAAACACACAAAAAGAGTCATTCTTGGAAATTATAATGCATCAAAAGATGATTGATAATTAAATGGTTCATTACAAATCTTGCAATATAGAAATGAATGGATAAGAAAATGAACCGGGTTATGAGCAATTAGCCATGATTCAATCGTATGCTTGACAACTAGATCAATTAGTTTGTCAGGAAATTAAAACAGAAAGAAGTAGTAAAAAGAATAATACTAGCTCATTTTTACTAAAAGAGGAACTCAGAACAAAACCTGATTGAGAAATCCACCATTATTCAAAGTCGTCTTCATCACTTTCGAATTCTGAACTATTTTCCCCATCAGAATCACTAGTGTCACTTTCAACATCCATGTTGTCATTGTTATCATTGTCACATGCATAAGTTTTATCAGTGTCAATGATGATATTTTCTAAAACATCGGGAGCATGTAACTGAGTATCTGCCTCCACAGAATGATCTTCATTGCACATAGCATATGCATCTCTAGGCTTTATTCTTGTCACGACACTCCAATCTGTTTCCACAGGATCTGGTGTATAAAAAACTTGAAAAGCTTGAGATGCCAAGACATATGGCTCAGTCGTCTTCCATAGATGCTTGAAATTAACAAGTGTGAAACCTAACAAATCTTCTTTAATGCCTCTTGTCATATCCACCCAATCACACTTAAAGATAACAACTTTTCTTCCTTCGTAATAGTCCAACACAATAATTTCTCTAAGAACACCATAGTATATCACACCCACTTCTGAATCAACAGCTACACCACTATTCTGAGTTTGAGAATGCAACTCAGCATCTTTTGTTCGAAATTTGAATCCATTATAACTATACTTTTTTACCCTTTTAGCCAAGCTACTAGGACCTTTACTTAGCCAATACAGATCCTCCTTAATTTGTTGGTCATCCTCACGATAGAGTTCTCCAGCCTAATATAGGTAAAAACATTATTAATGTAACAAAATAAATACATATAAAACTTAGAAATGAAGAAAGTAAGCTTCTTATTTGAAACTCTTCACTTACATTAATCTGCCACCATTTCAAAAAAGAATCTTTATGAAGCTTTTCAAGTTCTACATTGTGAATATGTGGATGTTCTCGGCAAAGCAACCTCTTATGTTCTCTGTATTAGAACATACTCGTTAAACAATACTACTGCTTATATCTTCAAGTTCAAATGTAATTCACTAAAAAATGATGCTTACTCTATATATTCTGTCACTTGGTCACAATTGAATAAGACATACTCGTGTGCTTGAATCCATTGATGGTGATCCAAATAAATAACTTCTTCACTCTTTAAAACGCGACCAAACCTTGAGAAAATGGATAATCCTTTGTGAATTTCATCACCACCACCATCATAGCTCCTATTTGATCTATCTTCTCTCGACTCAACTCCTTCCAAATATCTTGCACAAAAATTCATGCACTCATCAGCAATGTAAGCCTCAGCTATTGAGCCTTCGGGTCGCACTTTATTTCGCACAAAACTTTTTAGTCTTGACAAATACCTAAATGGTTAAAACATGAAAGTTAAATACTTTTAAATGTAATTATTTGGGCTAAAATAATTTGAAATCATAACATACCTCTCAATCGGATACATCCATCGATATTGTACTGGGCCGGCAATTGCAGCTTCATATGCCAAATGGATAACCAAATGAACCATGACGTTAAAAAAAGCAGGGAGGAAAATCCTTTCTAAGCGACATAGTGTGAATGTAACTCGAGATTCCAATCTCTCGAAATCCTCAAATGTAGCATCTTTGGAACATAACTCCTTAAAAAAATTGCTGAACTCAATAAGTACAACACTTGTTTCTCTAGATAGTGATTTTCGTATTGCTAAAGGCAACAATTGCTGCATTATAATGTGACAATCATGACTTTTCAATCCAAAAATCTTTTTAGCTCCAACATCAACACAATGTGAAACATTAGAAGCATACCCACCTGGAACTCTCACGGAAGATAATACCTTGCAAAAGGTAGCCTTAGCCTTTTCATCTAGAGAGAATGGAGCTGGTGGTATTATGAACTTTTCACCAGCATCAATAGGATGAAGATGAGGTCTAATATTCATATCCACAAGGTCAAAGCGTGCATTAAGAGAATCTTTGTTTTTCCCTTCAATATCCAGTAAAGTCCCAACTAAGTTATCGCATACATTCTTTTCGACATGCATTACATCCAAATTATGTCTTAGCAAATGATTTTTCCAATACGGTAAAGAAAAGAATATACCTTCTTTTTTCCAACCATGACATGGGATTCCTTTTTGTTTTCTACTCTCACCTCTTGCCTTTCTCTTCCTCCCTCCTAACTCTTTCTTCATCTTTCCAAATACAATTTTTACCCGAGACGCTTGACTGAACAAATCGATACCGGAATACACCTTTGGTGGTGGTCTCTTTTCTAGTGTACCATCAAAAGCAACCTTGTTTTTTCGAAAAGGATGATTCAAGTCCAAGAAACGGCGATGCCCCATGTAGCACATTTTTCTACTTCTTTTCAAGTAACGAGAAGTGGTGTCAATATTGTAATGAGGACATGCATACTTACCTTTAGTTGTCCATCCAGATAAGTTACCATAAGCCGGAAAATCATTTATTGTCCACATTAATGCAGCATGCAACACAAATGTATCATTACTACAAGCATCGAATGTCTCTACACCATTATGCCACAATTCTTTCAATTCCTCAATTAACGGTTGCAAGTAAACATCAATGTCATTACCTGGGGCTTTCGGACCAGAAATAAGAAGTGACATAAGAAAATGTGAATCTTTCATGCATAACCATGGTGGCAAATTGTAAACTAGTAACACAACTGGCCATGTACTATGAGAGGTGCTCATTGTACCGAAAGGGTTGAATCCATCACTTGCTAAACCAAGCCTGACATTTCGAGCATCTTTAGCAAACTCGGGATATTTGCTATCAAAATTCTTCCATGCAAGAGAATCAACAGGATGCCTTAATTTCCCATCACTACTACGTCCCTTTTCATGCCACCTCATCGAATGCAATGTTTTTGATGACATGAAAAGTCTTTTTAAACGCGGTATTAAAGGGAAATGGCGTAAGATCTTAGCTGGCCCACTCTTCTTTCCAACCACTGGATTCTTCCATCTTGAAGTATGACATACAGTGCAATTCTCATCTTTATCCTTTTCTTTCCAATACAACATGCAATCATTCGGACATGCATCGATTTTTGTATATTCAAGTCCTACATGATTTATGGTTTTCTTCATATGGTAGATATTGTTAGGGAGTTTTGCACCCTCAGGAAGAAGCTCAATCAAAAATTGTAATAAATCATTTAAGGAAGTATCACTCCAACGATGCATGCATTTCATATGATAAAGACGGATTATACATGACAAAGTGGTAAACTTCCGACAACCGGGATATACTTCTGTTGTAGAATCATCCATTAACTTGTGATACATTTCAGATTCTGAATCCATCTCGTTCTTATCATTTTGTGGAGACTTACTTGTACTAGCATCAAAATTTGACACACCAAATGCATCATGCAAGAGTCCATGTATTTCATTAGTCTCCTCATTACTATCCTCATAAACAAAGGTTTCATCATTTGATAAAGTAGATGGTGATAACCCCTCTCCGTGAAAAACCCATTTACTTCTAGCATAATTCTTATCGAAACCTATCCACTGTAAGTGGTCGTGAACTTCCTCGGGATCAAGATATACAGTGAGACCACATTTCTTACATGGGCATTTGATTTTTCCATTTAAAGATAACGAGCATATTGATTCCTTTATAAAGTTTTTTACTCCTTCCATATATTCATTGCTGTTTCTCGGCATAAAAACCCATTCTTTTCCAGATTCCATGTTACAATTTCCTACATTAATTACAATGAACTAGAATCTGTCAAACATACCATCCTAGTTCAATTTAATACTCTAGCAATCAAGTAAGAATCTCCTTAAATAAATTAAAACACAGAAAGATGGTAAAAAAACCAGCAGCGAAACAATGAAGAACAGAAGAAAAACCAGCGGAAATCAGCAAAAAGAGAGCAGAATAAACAGCAAAAAAAAGGACAAGATCGACAACAACAATAAAAGAGTGGGAAATGCATTTAATTAATTTATTATTCCCAGGCGTTCAAGTACATAAAAACATGGAGTTGTACATGCATTTACAGACCTGCGCTCACTTCAGTTTTGGAGAGCTTTGTTTGTACTCATCAATCACTTATTTCACTTCCATTTTTTTTATCCATTGCTGCTAAAATGGAGGAGGTTGAAGTCCCTTCTATATTCGATTTACAGGTACACATTGGTTAATTTAATTTTTCAATAATGAATTTGTTTTGAGTGATAAATGGATGTATGTATGTAACAGGAAGGGGTACCTAAGATGATGTTTGAAGGAAAAACAGTACAAAGAATGGAGATTTTGGTGCTGCAAGGATTGAAATGGAAGATTAAAGCTTACACTCCATGCAATTTTATAAACTATTATCTGAGAAAGTTGAATGATAATAAATTTCCATCAGGAAACGTGATTGCTAGATCCCTCCAAATCATCCTAAGCATGTTCCAAGGTTGCACATTTAATGTACAACAAACTTGTTCAATTATTAAAAAAAATATACTATACTATGAAATTAATATGTATATATGTGTAGTGCAGGGGTTCTCTCTACTCTTTGGCCCTAGCTTGTATCACATGAAAGGTTGCAAAATTCATTACTATGAGGAAATTAAAATAGTAAAGCTACGATCTGGCTGCTTTAATAGCTCAATGCACCACAAACCAATAGACTGCAGAAATAGAAAAAAGGAAAAGAACGAACAAACCAAAACAAAGGAAGAACCTGAATAGCACGAAGGAGGAGCAAACGAACAAACCCCAAACAACAGAATCGCGCATAGGCAGAAGATACTCACAACTCTGAGTGCCCCTGAAAGTATAAAAACCGTGTTTATTATTTTTTTCATTCAGGAATTTCATCAAACATGTAAATTGCAGAAATTAAGATTAAAGACAATGTAATTTCATAGGATATGGAGTCATAAAATTTCGTCAAACATGTAACCCCACCAAATCAATTACGTTTACCATTTTCGAAAAATTTAAGAAAGAGGGGAAGATTGCTTACCTGAACCTAAACTCTGTTAATTTGATTATATTTGGAGAGCTGCTTCATGAAATATGGAGGGAGCAAAATTGTCTACTCTCGGTGAAATTAAAATCCTTCTCTTGATGAAACGTGTGAAGGGAACGAGGTTAAAGGTTCCTCATCCTAATTAATTGCTACTGCATATTGATATGGCCTTCATCCTTGAAACCTAAGAAATCTTCATCCTTCTGCTTATTGATATTACTTGCAAAACCTACGAATCGGCGAATCTGCGGTGAACGGTGCGCGGTGGGAGGGGATCCAGAGATGAGGAATCGCGAATTGTGTATTGCTTTAGAAGGAGACAGGAGACACCATAAAACCTTTTTTTTAAGGTCCCAGTGCAATTGGTATCGAACTTTTTTTTTTTGACATATTGGTATCGGAAGTTTAATATTACTGTACATACAAACCATCTTTACTATTTAAAAAAATATTGATGCAAAAGAAAAATGGTATCAATAAAAAATTAATAATGTTAAATATAAAATTAATTATATCAAAAAATAAATAAAAACACAGGTAGCGTACATAGAGGATAATGATATCATAATAAGTGGATAAGAATTAAAAAAATTAATAATGCTAAATATAAAATTAATTATATCAAAAAATAAATAAGATTGATTTTATTTTACTGCGTACGTACACTTATTTTACAAAAAGTTAATAAGTAAATTAATTATACCAATAATAAATAGTATCAAAAAAAAAAAAATTGATGCAAAAGATTAGTTGGTATCAATAAGAAAATTACTAATACTAAAAATAAAATTAATAGTATCGGGAATTTAATTTCCGATACCAATAATAAGTAGTGTCAAAAAAATTAATTGATACAAAAAAATAAGTGGTATCAATAAGATCAAAAAATTAATTTCTGATACTAATAATAAGTAGTATCAAAAAAAAAAAAAAATGATGCAAAAGAATAGTTGGTATCCATAAGAAAATTACTAATACTAAAAATAAAATTAATAGTATCGGAAATTTAATTTCCGATACCAATAATAAGTAGTTTTAAAAAAATTAATTGATACAAAAAAAAAAAAAAAAGTGGTATAAGAAAATTAATAATATCATAAATTTAATTTTCAATACTAATAATAAATAGTATCAAAAAAAATTTTGATACAAAAGAATAGTTGGTATTCATAAGAATATTACTAATAGTAAAAATAAAATTAATAGTATCACAACTTTAATTTCCGATACCATTAATAAGTAGTATCACCAAATTTATTTGATATAAAAAATAAATGGTGTCAATAAAAAAAATACTAATACTAAAATAAAAATAATAGTATTGGAAATAAAGTTTTCGATACTAATGATTAGTAGTATCAAAAATATTATTTGATACAAAAAATAAGTAGTATCAATAAATAAATTACTAATACAAAAATAGTAATAGTATCGATAAAGTGATGGATGTTATAAAGTTAATGGTATCGAATTTTAAATTTCCGATACCAATGATAAGTAGTATCAAAAAATTATTTGATCCTAAAACTAAATAGTATCAATAAATAAATTTCTGATGCAAAAACAATATTAGTATCACTAAATAACGGATGCTATAAATTTAATAGTATCAAAAAATATTTTTTTGATACCAAGGATGAAGGTAGTATCATAAAATTTTTAGTTGATACCAAAGGGTTAGATTTAGTATCAGAAAATGCAACAAATACAAATTTTCCGATACTAAAAACCTCTTTTTTTGTAGTGTAAGTTTATTGGTAAAATTTAAAATTTTAAGCACAATAAATGATGTTGTATTAATTGGTGGGTATAAAAAAAATGAAATGAGACCATCATTTTATATCATTTAAAGTAAATGACATAAGAAAGTTACTTTCTCTTATTCAAAATATACACATATTAAGAAAATAAATTATTTTCTATGTTACTCTTAATTATTAATTAATGGTTGTACATCTCAAAAAAAAAAAAAAACATTTATGTAAATATTTAGTGATCTTAAGATTAAATTTAAAAGAAATATAATTAATTTACATTGAAAAGTGTAAAACATCATACTCCCTCTTTATATTAAGAATTGAAATAAGTATTAATTCATTCCCTTCTTAGAGTTGACAAACTCACTAAAATCACTCTGTACTTGAAAATTAAAGATAAAACTTGAACTAGAAAGATTTATAAAATTTGTGACATTACAAATACCTTCCTTTAAATTGACTTGTATTTTACAATTTACATTGTAACAAAAGAATTCGAAACTTAAGGCCGTATTTTTAATTAAAAAAGTGGAGTACAATTTTATTTAGACAATTATAATCCCTCCGGCCCTTAAACTAAAGCAATGGACTAGCCAAATATGCAATCAACTTTCTTTTCCCTTAAGCTTGGATTGAAGCAGACATTTTTTGTTGAGTGAGTCAGAGAGAAGACTCGTGAATTATATTTGAATCATTGATGTAGAGCTTACTTCTTTATAAAATTAAAAAAAACTAACGCATGCAATGGACGAGTGAATATACACAATGTCTATGATCCCACTAAAAAAATACTCCCTAATAAATAATTGATCAAATAAATATTATATAGAAAAAAATTATGGAGTGTGACGATGATCACAACCTTCAGTGTTTACATTATCATATTATCATTTACACGACCATAAATTGTTGGAACCTGTTTACGTCGTGTAAACTGCAATATTAAAAATTTCAGAATAACAAACAAAATTCACAAATAAGTCGAGTCAAGGGAACCCTTTTCCCGCAGAACAGAATACGCCCAAGATAGTGCTCGACTGTTACGGCGTTCCGTTCCCAGAGGTAAAACGACTTTCACTTAATACACAGTAGCACCACTGTATAAGAAGTATCGGCGAACGTACGTAGTACGAACTGAACACTCACGGAAATAAATCCGTCACAAAAAAGAACAGTGTAAGGCTTTCGGGAGCTCAACACACTGCGTAAGGACGAGAGGAGAGTAGAAGGATTGAGGGGCGAATTTCAGCGTAAGGATGTATGAGGGAAGAGTCTCATATTTATAGGCAGAAGAAACCCTAGGAGGGAGAGGGAAAAACGCGTGGGCCCAGGCCCGATTCTTGGAAATATATTGCGAAAATATCGCAGCGGTTGAGATAATATCTCGCACGTGGATAAGTCTTGAAGACTGAATCTTGAAGACCAAGTTTGAGACTTCCAGATAATTCTGGAACATTCTTGAAGTAGTTCGAATGGGCCGAGCCCATTCCCCACATTCTCAAACTTCCAAGTTGAAACTCTTCAACTTCAACAATTAATTTCTCACTCACCTTAACTCGATTTTGAGATATTAAATATACCACGTTCATCTACTCCGCGAGTAGATCGACTATGTCACGTTCAATTATTTCTTAATTAACGTTTAGTCCGTCTAATTAATTAAATTAGATAAGGGTGTCAAAACCCAATTAATTCCCATTAATTCCAACAATCCCCCACATGAGTGAAAATCGTATCTATACAAAATCAGACTCAGTGTTCAGTTCGAGTGAGATCTCCGTGCGTCCGGATAAGTGGTTTTTAGCCTTGAACTTTCCGTAGCCAAACACTATCGGATATACCGGCGGCTTAGTGGACGCGATGCCTTGAACTACTCCTCCATAGTGTATACCTAGACAACAGTGTCAGCACACTTCAATCTCGTCTTTGTAACGTTCTCACGTTTTTGTCCGTTTTGGCCATGGACGTCCTTTGTATTCATAAATGTTTGGTCGAAGCGGCCCTCACTTCTCATTTATATAGGTAACTTCCTTTCGAGTATCCCGTTATACTTTAGGAATCATTAAGAGTCGAAGACTCAGCCTTTACCACATCTTACGGGTCGTTAACACTTGAGATAGTGCTGTCCGGAATAGTCGTAATTTTCAAGTGTTTTATCACTAACCTCCACAACTTCGTTTTCCCATTGAACCAAGTTCTTGGGATCTCCAGTCATCATGGTTGGGTTACCACTGCTTTGGTTTTTATTGTGGGTTTTAGACCCATTCCTTCTACCAGCTTGTTCAATTGATCTCGGTTTATGCTCTTCGTGAGCGGATCCGCTATATTGTCCTTCGTATTGACATAATCAATGGACATTACTCCAGTGGAGTTGTGTCTACGACGTATGTGTCTTGAATTTCCGTTGTACATGACATTCGAAGCTCTCCCAATGGCAGCTTGACTGTCATAGTGTACCGTCACCGTAGGTACCGGCTTTTTCCAACATGGAATGTCTTCTAGAAAATTACGCAACCATTCAGCCTCTGCAGCGGCTAGGTCTAACGCTATAAATTCTGATTCCATTGTGGAACGAGCAATACATGTTTGTTTCTTGGACCTCCACGACACTGCTGCTCCTCCAATAGTGAATACATATCCACTAGTGGACAACGAGTCTTTTGTGTCTGATATCCAATTTGCATCACTGTATCCTTCGACTACAGCTGGATGTCTTGTTATAATCAAGGGTGTACTTCAAGTATCTTAGTACCCGTTTCAACGCTTTCCAGTGCTCATAACTTGGATTGTTCGTGTATTGACTCAACTTGTTTACTGAACATGCAAGATTAGGGCGTGTACAGTTCGTGATGTACATCACACTTCCAATGATCCTTGCGTATTCCAGTTGAGCCACTAGTTCTCCTCTATTCTTTTTCAAGTGAACATTGAGTTCCAAAAGTGTCTTAGCAGGTGGATCGTCAAAGGCCTTAAATTGCTTTAGTACCTTCTCCACATAGTGAGATTGTGTCAAGGAAATTCCATTGGACCTTTTCTCTATGTTGATTCCAAGAATCACATCTGCTAATCCCATGTCTTTCATGTCAAAGTTTCTACTTAACATGTTCTTCGTATTAACTATGATATCGTGATTGTTACTTATGATTAACATGTCATCCACATATAAGCACACAATAACATATCCAGTTGGTGTATCCTTCACATACACACACTTATCGCATTCGAAACCCATTTGACAGCATTGTACTGTCAAATTTCAAGTGCTACTGTTTTGGAGCTTGCTTAAGTCCATACAGTGATCTAACGAGTTTGCACACCTTTTTCTCGTTTCCAGGAGCAACATATCCTTCAGGTTGCTCCATGTGTATTTCAGCATCCATCTCACCATTAAGAAACATCGTCTTAACGTCCATTTGGTGTATTTCTAGATTGTGCAAGGCAGCAATAGCGACTAACACCCGACTGGAGGTGATCCTTGTCACTGGTGAGTATGTATCGAAGAAATAATACCCTTCCTTTTGTTTAAACCCCTTTGCAACAAGACGAGCTTTGTACTTATCAACAGATCCATCTGCTTTGTACTTTCTTCTAAGGATCCACTTGCATCCTAAGGGCTTACAACCTTTAGGGAGGTCAACCAACTCCCATGTGTGATTTAAGAGAATAGACTCGTATTCACTTTTTATGGCTTCTTTCCAGAGGTGTGCATCTGGTCTTGCCATAGCTTTTTTGATAGTTTTAGGTTCATCTTCCTCCAAAACATAAGTAATGAAGTCTGAACCTAAATCTTTATCAATTCTAGCTCTCTTACTGCGTCTCGGTTCTTCACTCTCTTGAGTGGAAGGACTAACAGTGTCGTCTGTTGCTTCGAGAGTTCTCTTACTCGAACTCACTTCCTCTTTCTCCTTAAGAGGAAAGATACTTTCAAAGAACACTGCGTTCATTGACTCCATTGTAGTGCCTTCTGTCATATCCGGTACTTCGGATTTGTGAATCAGAAATCGATAGGCACTACTGTTTGAAGCATATCCTATAAAGATGCAATCGACGGTTTTAGGGCCGATTTTAACTTGTTTAGGAAGCGGTACTTCAACCTTAGCCAAACACCCCCACACTTTGAGGTAGTTGTATGAAGGTTTTCGTTTCCTCCATATTTCATAAGGAGTTTGATCCTTAGTTTTGTGAGGAATCTTATTCAGAATGTGGTTAGCCGACATAATGGCTTCCCCCACAAGTTCTGAGGTAGACCAGAGCTGATTAACTTGCGTTCATCATCTCCTTTAGTGTTCGGTTTTTCCTTTCCGCAACACCATTAGACTGAGGTGAGTAAGGGGCTGTCGTTTGATGTATAATCCCTGATTCAATACATAATTGTTCAAACGGAGCTACGTACTCTCCACCTCTATCACTACGAATTGATTTAATTCGAGTGTCCAATCGATTCTCTACTTCATTTTTATAACGTTTAAAAGCCTCTATAGCTTCGTCTTTACTTCTTAAAGGATAAACGTAGCAGAATCGTGTACAATCATCAATGAAATTAATAAAATACTTTTCCCCTCCTCGTGTGGAGCTTTTACTCGAATGTGATTTTTCATGATGAACAAATCCACATTACTTGTGGAAAGCATTCCACTGAATTCAACAATTTTAGGTTTTTCCATATTTAGCTTTAAGGTCACACCTTAGCTACCCTTTTCATTCAAACATGTCGACGGAGACCTCTCTCCCTCACATTTGAATGTCTCCATGTGAGGAGATGCATATCCCCACATTCGAGCTGCTTGCCACTTTATTTGTGAATTTCTCTTATTCACCAAATTTGGACACAGCCTCGATTAAAAAATCAATCTTTGATTTTTCTTTTATTGGAATTATTTCCAACTTAAAAAATTAATTTAATCTTTGGTCAACATACCAAAATTAAATTCAATGTCAAATGTGACATTTATTATCACCCGTGACTCGAGCATAATTTTTCGATCAAATTATACTAGTCAAAATCTTTTGAACTAAATTCAAAACAAATTTATGCTTTCGAGCACAAATATTTAGTTCCCAAGAATAATTAATAATTAAATTTGGATATTCCTCAGTAGTTATCCAAAGTTTAATTAATTATTAATTTATTTTATTCTGTAATTAATTGACAAAGTCAATTCTGTTATCAGAATACATCAATTCTGCTCAAGCCGGAGATGCTCCCCACGAAGCCATGCTCCATCCAACGAAACCATGCTCCATATCAAGGGTAGGTCTCTTATAGAATTGATTTTTTATAAGAAACTGAGTTGACCAAGTCAACTGTTTTTTGTTTGTTACACTTTTCAACTGTAATGACTTACACTTTTCAAAATAATATTTTAAGTTATATTGACGTATACTTTTTGGTAATATTATATAGACGTGTACTTTTCAGTAATATTATATTGCACTTTTCAATTATAATAACTTACACTTTTCATTAAATATTGTGTTGCATTTTTCAGTTATACTGACTTGCACTTTTTATAATATTGTGTTGCACTTTTTATAATATTGTGTTGCACTTTTTAGTTATACTGACTTGCACATTTTAGTTATAATGTCTTTCACATTTCATGTGTTGTTGCTGTTGCACTTTCAATTATAATATATTACACTTTTTAATAAAAAAATGTGTTACACTTTTTAGTAATATTATGTTGCACTTTTTAGTTATAATGACTTACACTTTTTAACATACACATTTTCGTGGAAAAAATTATAAAAAAAAAAAAAATGGAATGTTGACTTAGTCAACTCGATTCCTTATAAGGAATTGAGTCTATATAAGACTAATCCCCATATCAAATATACTTTGATACAACTGATTAATTGATGTAATTAATCAATTTAATCCTCTCGCATTAATTGATTTAATTAAATCCAATTTAATCCTCTTTCATTAATTACGTAATTAATCAATTTATCAGCACGTCCTCTAATTTAATCTTATAGATTAATTGACGTGCAATTCCAATTTGGATTTCCAGGCACGCTCCGCGAGTAAGCGCCTGCAGCTCAATGGATAATTCCAATTTAATTGGATTTCCAGGCTCTTAGAGTTTTGCGTTGTGCAGAAACTCTTCTCAGAATCACCAGATCTCCTCAAATCCATGAGTCAAATCCATGAGTAAGCGCCTGCAGCTCAAAGCTCAATGGATGGAGACCACCTCCCATAACATCGGGAGATTTAGACCAACTCTCATAATTTAATCTTATATCAACTCCCAGAATTTAATTTGGAGCTTTAACATCTGTAATGTGAGAGTAAGAGTGATAATGGAGTCTCAGCACTGTCTATCATGCTTTCTTCCCCTCCACACTTTCTTTCTTTTTCTCGCTCTCTCTCTCTCTTAACCCCTCTCTTGTCATCGCACATACACTGTCAAAGTCCATGATCCTTTGCCTCATTTTTCGTTGATTCCTTTACAATTTCGATTCAATTAATTTATCGCAAGGAATTTCTCAATTATAAACTGCGTAGAAAGGTAGAAAGATTAAATTAATAATTAAATTAATTTAAAATTTCGATATTTTCAGTAATTATCCAAAACATTAATTAATTAATTATCTAATAAATTAAATTAAATAATTAATATATATTCTGTTTTCAGAATCACCAAATCTCATCTCGCGAGAAAGCGCCTGCAGCTCAATAAATAGACAGGAAGTCTCAATATCCAAAAGGGAGACGCTTCCTTATTAGTCGTCTTCCTTATTAGTCGTTGCCAATATTTTCAGTACCATGTACTGCTTCCGTATCAACGGGATCAACATCCATGTTATCATTCATTTTTGATATTGCAGTAAATTAATTAAATTAATTAAGTCTGAAAAAATTAATTAAATTCGAAAATATTAATTAAATATTCTGTTCTGCGATTGTTGGAATCTGTTTACGGCGTGTAAACTGCAATATTAAAAATTTCAGAATAACAAACGAAATTCACAAATAAGTCGAGTCAAGGGAACCCTTTTCCCGCAGAACAGAATACGCCCAGGATAGTGCTCGACTGTTACGGCGTTCCGTTCCCAAAGGTAAAACGACTTTCACTTAATACACAGTAGCACCACTGTATAAGAAGTATCGACGAACGTACGTAGTACGAACTGAACACTCTCGGAAATAAATCCGTCACAAGAAAGAACAGTGTAAGGCTTTCGGGAGCTCAACACACTGCGTAGGGACGAGAGGAGAGTAGAAGGATTGAGGGGCGAATTTCAGCGTAAGGATGTATGAGGGAAGAGTCTCATATTTATAGGCAGAAGAAACCCTAGGAGGGAGAGGGAAAAACGCGTGGGCCCAGGCCCGATTCTTGGGAATATATTGCGAAAATATCGCAGCGGTTGAAATAATATCTCGCACGTGGATAAGTCTTGAAGACCAAGTTTGAGACTTCCAGATAATTCTGGAACATTCTTGAAGTAGTTCGAATGGGCCGAGCCCATTCCCCACATTCTCAAACTTCCAAGTTGAAACTCTTCAACTTCAACAATTAATTTCTCACTCACCTTAACTCGGTTTTGAGATATTAAATATACCACGTTCATCTACTCCGCGAGTAGATCGACTATGTCACATTCAATTATTTCTTAATTAACGTTTAGTCCGTCTAATTAATTAAATTAGATAAGGGTGTCAAAACCCAATTAATTTCCATTAATTCCAACATAAATTAATAGTACATGAGATGAGATCATATGATTACAAAATAAATTGTGATTAGATTTAAGCATAGAAAATCTCTCATAAGAGATATTGTGATGGGCCGAAGGCTAATCAGTAGGTTGTAAATGAGTCGACTCGATGTTTCAAATCTATTTGAAATATTATTGATCGAACTTTAAATTTTTTTGTTTAATAATTAAACGAGTCGAACTTGAATAGTTTAATATATTTATACTAGATTTTTATTTTAAAATTATTGAGCTCAACTCGAGCTTTATAATGTACAAAAAAATTTATTTGATATCTATGTTGAATCGAGCTTAACGAGCTTTTATCTTTTGGCTTAGTTTGAATGCACTTCGAAAGCCTACGTGGCAAATGGTCTACTTTGAATTAGTGCAGATGCTTTTGGGCAAAGAGTCTAAAAGTGGTATTAATTGAAATTGGCCAAATAATCAATTATAGCCTATACTTTTTCCTTTTTATCAATTCTAGCACATACTATTTTTTTTCTCCAAATGATACCCATACTTTCAATTAGTACTTAAAAACATCCTCGTTCTCATTTTTCGGCAAAGCCCGTCTGATGTGGACGTCGGATTCCACGTGGACGGCTGACATGGAAATTAGTAATTGTCCAAATAATCTATTATATCCCATACTTTTCATTTTTTATTAATTTTAGCCCACATTTTTTATTTTTTCAATTTTAGCACATACTTTTCATATTTTCATCAATTCTAGCTCATACTTAAAAAAACCTATCCGGTATCATTTTTTGCAAGGTTCGTCTTACAGGACGCCAAAAATAAATTGATAATAACTTGAAGGAATGCACCCATCAAATATTCACACTACTATTGCAAAATAAAAATGTCATTACAATGCAATGACCATATTTATTGCCTACAAAATAAAGACGTTGTTACAAGACATTTGATCATAAGTTTTGTCATTGCATGACACATGCAAAAAGAAAGATGTCAACATGACATATCAAAAAAGATGTCATAACAAGGCACGTCCAGTACGACCTAAAATATAGATAAAATAACGATCACATGTTGTGTGACTTTATAATGTTGGTGGTGAGGTGCAATAGTCAACAACATCTGATCTTTGGCTGCTACGATCTTCAACTTCACGAGCATTTATTCGTACTCCACTAGAGACAGCTGCTGCAATAGCTATAGGACCACTCACTGTCCTTGATCGACTTTGATTGGGCATCTAAAAATAACACATATATAACAACTCAAATACCATAACAAAATTAATTTTAAAATATCAAAGTTTAATATAGATAACTTTATTTCAAACACTTACTCTATAATACACTCTTCCAGAATTAGCCAAAATCATACCTTCACTTCCTTACATAGAATGAAAAAGACATTTAAATATTAATTACTTTAGTACCAACGAAAAATTGAAATTTTAAAATAGACATAAAAAAAATCACCCTATAATTTGCTCTTAAGTTTGAACATAAATTAACCTCTCCAACATGAATTAGAAACATGACGAAATAATTGAAACACACCCTTCAAACAAAGAATACTAAAGTATACCGTGAAGCTAGACCACGAGAAACAGGTTGAAATTTAGTTTCTTCTCTCGAATGTCCAGTCAAAACTAAAGAATGAGCTAGAATTGATGAAAATATGAAAAGTATGGGCTAGAATTGAAAAAACAAAACATATGGGCTAAAATTAAAAAAAAAATGAAAAGTATGGGCTAAAATTAATAAAAAATGAAAAGTATGGGATATAATAAATTATTTGGACAATTACTAATTTCCATGTCAGCCGTCCACGTGGAATCCGGCGTCCACATCAGACGGGCTTTGCCGAAAAATGAGAACGGGGATATTTTTAAGTACAAATTGAAAGTATGGGTATCATTTGAAGAAAAAAAATAGTATGTGCTAGAATTGATAAAAAGGAAAAAGTATGGGCTATAATTGAATATTTGGCCATTGAAATTGATAGGTTATCTTTTACAATTGAAAAAGCTCAAAAACAAAGAAAAAATAAAAAGACAGAGATCATTTGAGAGCCATCATCAACTCTGCTAATCAAAGTATTAGGAACAATTTTTTTTAATAATTGTGTTAGTGGTGCTGAAGTTTTAAATTTGTTCCTTTATAATGCCTTTATATAATATTGTTAAAACCATTCAGCTATTGCATTAGCCATTTGATAAAGTAAAATTATACTCACTCACCCCCATCTTAATGGCCTTTTACCAGATTTTTTTGTCTTAAAATAATTGTTGGCAGATAATAAGCCCATATTTTTTTTAATACGTACATTTTTTTTTTTTAGAAGTCAGTAATCAGTATGGTGTCATTTTATTGCTAAGACTCGGGAGCACATGAAGTACTCGGCTAGTTTGGATTGGTGGATGAGAAAACATGAGACAAATTAACTCACCATCCCTAGGATTATTAGTCCTACAAATACATGATAAATAGTACAAAATTAGCGGGCCTTGCATTAATCCCGGGCCACAATCAATCAAACCAAACATTTGATTAGTTGAGAATAAAAAATTAATCAAGTCTAATCCAACCTAATCAAGCAAACCAAACTAGGCTTGAGTATATTTATACATGAGAATACAAGCTCAACATTTCAAATTGAAAAGAATGCAATTGAAAATTGAAATACAATGCATCACCTTAAAATAAAAAATTAAAGAATTTAAACCTACATTTAAATTATAGAAATTAAAATAATTCAAAAGAGTTTGAGAGTTTTTGTTTTGCAAGAGCAAGAATAACATGGGATGTCGTATATATCGTGGTTAGTAAATGACTAGTCTTGAGTGAGACCGTCTTATAAAATGAGATCTGTGAAACGGGTCTTCTTAACTCTCATATATAAAAAGTCATATCTGAATAAGAAGGGATAGTGTTTAAGTAAAAAGTGACACTTGTTAAAAATATTATCATTTTTTATGAAAAATTATCACTTTTTTTACAAATAAATAAAAAAAAAATGGATTATCATACTAAAATTTTGAAATATGGGTTATGTGTCTCACAGAAAAAAATCGTACGATCTCACACAAGTTTTTACTGTTAGTAAAATATGTCGTTTTTTAAAATAAAAAAAAAAAATTAGTAAGGTGGGGTTTAAGAGTAGAGTAGTGGCTCCCGCAAAAGATTTCAAAGTCAATCAATGAATGGTGGCATATATATATGTGTGTGTTTCTTTATTTTGTGTGTTTATTGGAGTGGAATTAAATAATGAATAAAAGTGAAATTGAATTAAATGATGAAGAAGGTGTTTCCATTGATGATATATAGACCAAAATCGTGTTTAATCGACAACGACAATGAGCGACATTTGTTGATTGAGAGGCTCATCGAGCATGACAATCTCCGATTGCTGCACAAGATTAGGAACAGAATGGATATGTACGTATATATTCATTGTGATAACAAGTTGAAGTTAAAATGCTACTGTTATACCTAGTCAAAGAGGTCAATCTTTGACAAGTCAATCCTAGTCACCATCTTACGTGGCGAGGACCAGTCAACAGTCGTGCGACGACTAGTCAACAAGACCAAGAAAATGTAATAGATTTAATGTATTTAATATGTTTAAGTGCTCGTCCAAAGATGTTGGCGAGCACTCTCTTAGTTAGCTGCTCGCCCAAGTATGTGGCGAGCACGTGCTTATTCTTAGTTAAGATGTTTTAAGTGTTGAAGTCTTGGGAGACAACATGGAGCGTGGCGACCACTCTCCTCGACGGCCCACCGGCGACCACCAGGGCCCAGCTCCTCGGCATCTCGGCGAGGACGAGCACCAGAGGCGGTTTAGCATTAAATGCGCCATCAAATCACCTTTTCGGGCAGAATGAAGGCCCAATCTGGAGGCTCCACGTGTAAAGGGCGGGCAGCCCTCGAAAAGCAGTATATAATGCCCATTTGGGCTCATTTGTAAGACAAGTGAAAGATTCCACAAAATCTCCCTACCCAAAGCAATAAACTCTCCCAAGCTTCTAAAGCTTTAGCTTCTCCAAGAAGCTATATCTTGTGTTCTTGTGTGTTCTTCATCAAGTTCATCACAAATCATCACTTTAATCCATATAAACACGTAATAACCCCCGTTTAATTATATATGTTTGTATCGTGCTAAGCACAGTCCACATCCAAAGTCAACCCGTTTATAGTGCATACAACATTTGGCGCTAGAAGGAGGGGACCTTTTACGTGTTCTATCATCAAAGTTTCGTCCGATCAACGAGCGATCGGTTAGCAAACTCCCTGTTTCAAGCTTTAATCGGTATATCTACCGTTTAGAGCATCATCTACGATCTTTACTGTTCTTCGTGTTCTTGAACATTTTCAGTTTTTCGTAGCATATTTTGGAGTTTGATCTCCCTGTATTTGTGTTTTCAAGCTTCTTTTGTTGTTGCTTTACTAAGACTAGTAGTTGTAATAGCACGTTCTTCTGCGTAAGAACTTTAATCTTTCGTTTTTTAGATTATTTCTTTGTAATTTAAGAAGAGACACTCTTTAAACGATGTCTCAGCATACTCCACCACCCGGAGGGAACGAGCACCCTCCGGCTCCGGCAAATCCTTTTGCAAACCTGAACATGGGGGATATTATGAATGACCCCCAACACTTGAAAGATTTTTCAGACTTCCTCCTGGAGAAGAGGAGGCAGAACGAAAAGGAAGAGCTCGAGAAGGCCAAAGATCGGGCTTTCGTCGAGGCTCGTAAGAACAGGGGGAACGAGGATGATCGTTCCTACCACTCACATTCTGCTCACCCCCAAGATAAGGGCAAGAATAAAGTTGGCGAGCACTCCCACAATAGCCATACGGGAGACTCACAAAGAAATTCGGTGTTCAACCGAATGAAAGAAAATGATGGAAGGGCTCCTCGCCGAGTACCTTTCAACGTAGATGGCCGACCGCATAAGGCCGACCACCACCATCGCACTGACCGAAGAGAGCAGGGCGACAGGGTCTCAGCTCTAGATCGAGTGGGACCAGGAAAGGGTTCGCGAACTCCAGCCAAGAGTTATCGCAGCCACCATTCAGACAGGCACTCGCCCAGGCGATCACATCATGATGATCACCCGGCCAATTCCCATGGGAGTCGACGTGCCGAGAACGTCATCCCACGAGCTCAAACTGCCGAGGAGGGGCAAATCGCCCAATTCCTCGAAACTCAAAAAGTAATGAAACAAGAGATGGACGCTCTGCGAGCAGAGGTGGTCGCCTCGAAGCAAGGGACCACACTGCCGATCAGTCTGCCCGCACCTCCACTAAGTGTTGCAATCCTTACAGCCCCCATTCAGAGAAAGATCCAAATGCCTTCCATGACGGCATATGACGGGATGTCCGACCCCAGAGTACACTTGTCCAAGTACTCCAACTACATGGCCTCAATCGGGGCAACGGACGCAACACAATGCAGAAACTTCTCCCTAACATTGGGAGACCGGGCTCATCGATGGTATACAACTTTGAGTCCCGGATCTATCACTTCTTTCCTTGAGCTGGGACATCACTTTCTGACCTACTATGGGTCTATTGCTGCTCGCCCAGCCTCAAAGCAACGTCTGGCGAACGTCCGCCAATCCCTGACTGAATCAGGCAAAGACTTCATCGAGCGCTTCGATAGGCTGGTGATCGATGGGGAGGCCGTGAATGATGAGACGAAGCTGATCTCAGCGGTTTCCGGTCTCAGGATAGGTACCAAGCTTTGGGAATCTATCCATCTTACTTTCCCCAGTTCTTATGCGGATTTCCACACGAGGGCTGGAAACTTCATTCAGATGGAGGAAATAATGGACGCTGCCAAGGCTAACGAGCAGCCTGACACGTCCAAGAGAGTGTGGCCTAAGAAAAATACTAACACTGGGGAATCTTCCCAGCCCAAGAAGGCGACCACTCAAGCTGGCAGTGCTCGCCCAGCGAACTTCAGGCCATTCGAGGAGGCACCTGAGATCATCCAATTCAGGGAGGCCCTCACCGTGGATCCTAGGGGCATCTACGACGCGATAAGGGGGAAAAATCTGCTCCCCCAAGCAAAGCCCATGCATACGAGCGATGCAAATCTTGATGGTGGTAAATTTTGCAACTACCACAACTCCGTCGGCCACCACACCAATGGGTGCCGAGACTTGGTGAGAAATCTTTTCAAACTTTACAATGAGGGTAAGCTCACCCAATTCATCAAGTCCGGAGGTGGCAACGGCGACAACAGGGGCAAGAAGCGTCGCGACGACAGCAGCGGTGACCTGCGCCAACAATTGAACCGCCCCAAGTTAACTCCTCCCATGCCAAAAAATGTTACTGGCGACATCGACAATCTGGGCCAAGACTGCCTTGTGATAGAGGGACCCTTGGGGGGAACTCAATCTGGAGTCGCTCTGTCTGTTCGCCGGGCTCAGGGCGAACAGCGAGCACTCAACAATGTGCACCAGGTGTGCGTCGCTCCTACTGCCGAGAAGCCTCCTTCTCATCAAATCCGTTTCACGGACGACGACCTGAACGGCGTGGTGCAGCCAAACAATGATGCGTTGGTCATCACGGGGAAGATAATGGGAACCATCGTCCATCGGATGATGGTCGACACTGGATCATACACCAACATCCTTTTCAAGCATACTTTGGATGCTCTCGGTGGATATGCAGATTACATCGAGCCTTGCGACGATATAATCGTAGGGTTCGGGGACACGCGCAACCTTCCCATAGGGAAAATCAGACTAACTTTGGACTTGGCATCGTCAAAAGAGCCTGAAATGCACCATGCTAGGCAGCTCGACTTCTTGATCATCGACATGCCATCATCCTACAACGCGTTCCTAGGCCGACCTTTCTTCAGCGAGTTCAAGGCGGCCGCTTCAACTTATTATTACTGTATTAAGTTTCCATCCCCGGCGGGAGCTATAACCGTTAAGGGCGATCAGACACGGGCGAGGGAGTGTCTCGTCCGTTTTGCCAAACGTCATTCTAAGGAAAGCGCCATGGTTGGAAAGTATATTATATGTCAAACTCAAACTGAACAAATGAACTACTTGGAGGGTCTTCCTAGCAAGTACAGAAAAATTGAAGTTGGGGAATGCAGTCATCAATCCGACGACCACCAAGTGGGGGCGAACGAGCACGCCTCCATGGAAGTGGACGACCACACCCCAATGGAATGCGGAATTGAGGACCAGTCTCCAGAAAACTTCCCAGATTTGGAGCCTAGGTTAGGCTTTGAGCCAGAATGCGGAATTGAGGACCCTCGTTGGAAGGAGCCTAGAGAGCGGGCAACTTCAGCAGAGGACCTTGAAACCATCAAGTTGAACGAAGCTCGTCCCGAACTCGAAGTATTCATAGGTTCAAATTTACCAGAACATCTGCGATCGGACATGATCGCATTTTTGAAAGAGAACATCGGTGCGTTCGCCTGGTCGCACGAAGATATGGTGGGCATTCCCACGAATCATGCCTGCCACAGACTAAATATTGATCCTACAAAAAGACCCATCACCCAAAAGCGAAGAAAATTTGGGCCGGATAAAAGTGCGGCTTTGGCAGTCGAAATCAAGAAATTGATCGACAACAAGTTAATAGAGAAAACTGGAACTGATCCTGAGTGGTTGGCAAATCCAGTGCTCGTCAAGAAAACGACCGGGTCGTGGAGATTGTGCATAGACTTCACAGATTTAAACGACGCCTGTCCAAAAGATCATTTTCCGATGCCCCACATTGATCACCTAGTGGATAACACAGCGGGGCACGAGATTTTAACCTTCATGGATGCCTTCGCAGGGTACCATCAGATTGCAATGCATCCCGACGACCAGCGACATACGGCCTTCATGACGGCGCGTGATATGTATAGCTGGAAAAGAATGCCTTTCGGTTTGAAAAACGCGGGGGCAACGTACCAAAGACTGGTAAATAAGATGTTTGAAAAGCACATCGGTGAGATGGTAGAGGTCTATATCGACGACATCGTTGTCAAAAGCTTACGAAAAGAAGATCACCTACACCACCTTGCCATGACATTCGATATCCTAAGAGAGTACAACATGAAGCTAAATCCAAAGAAATGCAGTTTTGGAGTTGGCTCAGGAAAATTTCTGGGGCACTTGGTTAGCCAGCGGGGCATCGAGGCGAATCCAAGTAAAATTCAAGCAGTAATCAATATGCAAAGCCCAAGGAACGTGAAAGAAGTTCAGAGGTTGACAGGATGCCTTGCATCGCTGAATAGATTTATTGCACGAACGGGCGACCGTTGCAAACCTTTTTTCGACGCTCTGAAGAAAGGAAAGTTCGAGTGGACCGACGAGTGCGAGAAAGCTTTCGAGAAATTGAAGGAATATTTATCGGATCCGAAGGTCCTATCCAAGCCAGTCCCCGGCGAAATTTTATATCTGTACTTGGCGGCCACTGACTGTGCGATCAGTTCAGTGCTCGTCCGAGCTGAGGGGAGCACACATCTGCCTATCTACTACGTAAGTCAAACACTGCGAGATGCGGAGTTGAGATACACTCCAATGGAAAAATTGGCGTACGCATTAGTCATGAGCGTTAGGAAGTTAAGGCAATACCTGTTCGACCACGAGGTGGTCGTCCTCACCACTTTTCCTCTCCGACGAGCACTGCATCGTCCGGATACCGCGGGAAGGTTTCTAAAATGGTCAGTAGAGATTGGACAATTCGGTCTCACCTACGCACCCAGAACGGCAATCAAGGGACAAGTGCTGGCAGAATTTATCGTAGAGCTCACTTTCCCGGAGAAATTGGCCGAGGGAATCGAGCTTCCTTGGTCACTGTTCGTCGATGGCTCGTCGACGAGCACCAAAGCAGGGGCAGGAGTTGTCCTCATCAGCCCAACCGGACAGGCGTTTGCTTCGGCGATCGAGTTCGAGTATCGGGCGACCAACAACGAAGCAGAGTACGAGGCTCTGGTTGCAGGAATCAAGATGGCTATGGCCGTGGGTGCTAGAAAACTGAAAATTTTTTCTGACTCTCAGCTGGTTGTATGTCAAATCACGGGCGAATACGAGGCTCGCGGCGATCAGATGATAAAGTATCAAGACCTTGTGAAAGGATTACTCGAGCAATTTGATCAATTCCACATCGAGCAAATCCCTAGGGAGAAAAATACGCAAGCAGATGCGTTAGCTCGGCTGGCCACTTCAGAGGGGGAGGCAATTTTTTCAGAAGCAACCATCACCAAGATTTCTTCCCCATCGGTGAACAGAGGTCAAGTTTTGCAGGTTGAAGCGACCAGCGACGAGGACTGGAGGACGCCGATCACCAAGTACATCAAGACCGGCGAGCTCCCGGACGACAAGGTGAAGGCGACCAGGTTGCAGCTCAGGTCCGCAAGGTACACTATTATTGGCGACCAGCTGTACAAACGGGGTTTTTCAATGCCTTTATTGAAATGCCTCGGAGAAGACGAAGCGAAGATCGTCATGCATGAGATCCACGACGGAGTGTGTGGAAATCATACTGGGGGGCAAGCGCTCGCTCTAAAGATCATAAGGCAAGGCTATTTTTGGCTAACACTGAAGAAAGATGCAATCCATTACGCGCAGAGGTGCAAGAGATGTCAAGCCTTCGCTCCCGCCATTCACTCACCACCAGACGAGCTCATCTCGGTGTATAGTTCGTGGCCTTTCGCGAAGTGGGGGATCGACATCATCGGACCTTTCCCACCAGCTGCTGGGGGGGTAACTTTCGTCGTCGTAGCAGTCGATTACTTCACCAAGTGGACAGAGGCAAAGGCATTGAAGACCATCACAACGGGCCAAATGACAAGCTTCATTTGGAAGAATATAATTTGCAGGTTCGGCCTACCACGAGCGATAGTGACCGACAACGGACGTCAATTTACAAGTCAAGACATGATGGATTTCTGCTCAAGATGGAACATCAGGAAAATTTTTTCAACACCCTACCATCCACAATCAAACGGTCAGGTAGAGGCGATCAACAAAATCATCAAGCACACCTTGAAAGCTAAGCTGGATGGATTGAAGGGCAAATGGGCCGAAGAGCTGCACATGGTTCTGTGGGCATATCGGACGACCACAAGAAATTCTACTGGTGAAACTCCGTTCGCGCTCGCGTTCGGAACCGAAGCTGTCATACCAGCAGAGGGGCAAGTCCAAACTTTTCGAGTAGCAAATTATGACGAGCAGCTGAATAACGATGCACAGCTCTCCGATTTAGACTTCCTAGAAGAACGAAGGCTAACAGCGGACGAGAAGAATGTGGTCTACAAACAAAGGTCAGAACGCTACTACAACACCAAAGTACGTGCTCGCCAGTTCACTATCGGCCAGCTCGTACTTCGGAGGGCGACGGAGCAGTCCATTGGCATACTTGGCCCGACCTGGGAGGGTCCGTACCGAATAACGCGCACACTCCTAAACGGATCATACGAGCTTAAAGATCTCGAGGGCAAGCCAAGCAAGTACCCATGGAACGCGGTCAAGCTGAAGAAGTATTACCAGTAAGTTTTTAAATTATTTCATATTTGTATAGTTTGTATTTAATCGTCATTTCAAGTCAAGCAAAGTTTTAAATTTCCAGCAAGTGTTAGATAATTTTGAAAGTTTAAGACAAGGCTCTGCGCAGCCATCTAGGATACAAAAGACGAGCACTCTCTTTTAAAAAGATGCTCGCAAGGTAGTGGCAAAGACGATCACTACCTGTCAAACAAGGAGTTCAACCGACGAATGGTTAACTCTAAAAAGACGAGCACTCTTTCTTAGAGTCTCGCAAAGGAAAGACGAGCACTCTTTCTTAGAGTCTCGCAAAGGAAAGACGAGCACTCTTTCTTAGAGTCTCGCAAAGGAAAGACGAGCACTCTTTCTTAGAGTCTCGCAAAGGAAAGACGAGCACTCTTTCTTAGAGTCTCGCAAAGGAAAGACGAGCACTCTTTCTTAGAGTCTCGCAAAGGAAAGACGAGCACTCTTTCTTAGAGTCTCGCAAAGGAAAGACGAGCACTCTTTCTTAGAGTCTCGCAAAGGGAAGACGAGCACTCTTTCTTAGAGTCTCGCAAAGGAAAGACGAGCACTCTGTCTCAGATGCTCGCAAAGGAAAGACGAGCACTCTTTCTTAGATACTCGCAGTGGAAGACGAGCACTCTTTTTTAAAGATGCTCGCAAGATAGCAACGACGATCACTATCTAAAGCATACGAACGAAAACAAATAAAAGGCAATTTAAAAAGACAAGTATCATAACATAAATCGAGAAGCAATGACGAGAACGATCACTCAATATAAAGAAAATAAGCACACACATCATAAGCAAAAGATTCCCATTCATTAAAAAGCCTTAGAAGGCTGAAATTACAAAAAAAAAGGCCTTAATGGCCGAACAGTCCTAAGAAAAACAAAATAAAACAAAGTACAAAAAAAACTAAACTACAGGAGCATTCTCCTCGGCAGGAGCATCTTGCTCGCCAGCTATCTCCTCGTCCACGACCTCCACTACAGCAAGGGCGCTCTGCTCGTCCTGTGGGGTTGGGGAGTCTTCGGGAGGATTTACAAACTCCACCGGAACTCCCAAGAGTCGAGGGAACTGGAGTCCCATTTGCACCAACGGAAGCAGGGGCAGCTCGGTTCCCGGCTGAGGATTCTCCTTCATAAGGAGGTCGTCCAAAAATCCGCCGAGCGGAATCACATCCACTTCCGGATGGGCATCCAACAGTTTATAAATAAGCCCGTGGGCAGTGAGCGCCACCGATAACATGGCCACGCCCCCAGCGAGCTCAGCAGTCTCATCTCGCTCATCTATTGCATCGACCAGCTGCTGCCGAAGAGTGGCCAACTCCTCCTCATCATTTGCGGACTTACTTGTAAGAGTCCTTACCTCGTCCTCGGCAATCTTGAGGCGAGCACGGAGACGTTCGATCTCTTGAAGATCTTCTTGATCCTTTTTTCGAACCATCTCCAGTTGCTCCTCGAAATCGGCCAAATTTGCCTCAGCATTGGCCAGCTTGGTCTCGAGATCGACCACTTTTGCCTCGGAGGCGAGCAGTTGCCCTTCAACAACTGTCTTTGCTTTAGCCATTTGAGCAATTTTTGCAGCCCTGTCCTCGCTAAGTTTGCGGCCATCAGCAATCTGGCTGGCGAGCTTCTCCATGGTATAAGAGGCTCGGCTCAAGTCAATGGCGACCAGGCGCGCATTTTCCATGGCATTATGGTTGTCGACCTCTTCGATCAGTGTGGTCGTCAACGAGCGGGGTATGTGCTTCATCGCCCTCTGGGCGAACAGGTTCAGAGGCTCTTTATCAACCGGGTCTCGCGACCGGTAGAAGCCGAGGAGATTCTCGCTGAAGGGTTGGGCGACCGGATAGTCGGCAACTCTGTTGAAAAATAAGAGTTAGAATGAAAAATACTTAAAAATTTTCTATTTTTAGAAAATCTTGAAAAAACTTACTTGGCAACCCTTGCGGCTTCCCAGCCGAGGAGGGTATTATCTCCCGGAGCCCTCTGTCCGACCGAGGAGCTCGTCGCAGTCTCTCGCGACCGAGTACTTCGGGGAGGAGGGGAAGCAACAGTTTTTGGGGGAGGCGAGTCACCCCTCGGCGGAGGGGATCTCCTCGGCGAGATCCTCCTCTCTCTAGCCGGCACGGCCCTCTGCTCGGCAGCAGGTGGGCGAGAAGTGCCCCCTCTGGTCGACCTTGCGACCCTTTTGGGTGGAGCCCCCGAGCTCTCCGCCCCTTTCCTTTTCTTGCCGGCGCCATCGACAATCTTGCGCTCGCGAAGTATTTGTGCTTGTCGAAGCATACTGGTCGCTTTTAGGCGCTCGATTTCAACAGTAGGGGGAAGATAGGCGACAACCCGTTGAGGAACCACTACTAGATAAAGAAGCGAGAAGTCAGTATCTTCGAAGAGTGAATTTAAAAAAAAAAAAGAAATTTGAAATATTTTACCTGGAGGGAACTCTCGAGTGAAGTGATGAGGAGGTACTCTGAGACCTGCTCGCTCACGCATGCACTCCCTGTTCAGAAATCGGCAAGACCTCTCCAGGTAGCGACGATTGAGAACGCAGCAAATGTGGTACTGAAAGAGAGGAGTAAGACGGTCGTCGGCAGTCCTCTTGCGAACAGTTTCACCTACAAAAAGCGAGGAGTTAGTCAGTATAGAAAGAGCGAGCAGAAATAAAAATAACTTACCACGAATTCTTCGATATTCAGTCTCAATAGGAATGCGATCAGAAGATCCATCCGGCCTCACTGAACTCATCCAGTCCCCGGCCACCCACCACCAATTGGTTTTCCAATCCCTAATCTTGTTGGGAACCCCTTCAACCAACTTAAAATTATCTCGACCTCGTACATAATGGTACCCATGGCCTACTTTCCCTCCGGCCTCGGCCGCCTGAAGAAGATAGTTAATCTCTCTCGGGCTAAGCCACGTATTCCGACATCCGTTCTCGGCTGCTACCAGGCCGAATAGTGTGAGAATGCCGATCAGGTTCGACCAACCGTTCGGTAAAATTTGCGAAGGGGCAACATTCAAGAAGTGTAAAAAGTTTGTGATACTGGGGTGTAGGGGGAACCTAAGTCCTGCCTCCATCATACCAATATTAACGGCGACCATGCCCTCCGGCGGCTGGTCGGCCCTCTCATCCTCGCGAGGTACAAAAAAGCAAACATCGGCCGGCAACTGATACCTTTTGCGAGAATTCTCGAGCTGCGCCAAGGAGACTTTGCTCGCATACTTGCTCGCTTCGTAAATCGTTTGGAAAGCTCCTCGATGCGGACGAGGAACCTCTCGAGGAGGGTTTTCGCTGTAATATTTATAGTAGGCCTCCCTCGAGACCTCGTCGCCATCCAAGTCCTCCTTACCACTCAAAATATCTTTTATGCTCTCCGCATATCGAACAACTTCTTCATAGTCCTCGCGGAGACTCCTCGACAAAGTCTCCTCGACTTGGGCGATTTCTAACTGGTCGCCCACTTCTCGATCCAAATCCTGATCGTGCAAATCAGAGTCCGTCTCACCATCACCCTCCTCGGCATCATTGCCGGCATCTTCCCTATCAGATTCACTGGTATCGTCGACATCGACGACCACTGTTTTTCCCAAATTACGGACACTAGCATTTATAGGTTCAGGGGATTGGATCCTAGAGTCCGACGAAGACGCCCTCTCCGTCAAAACAATGGCTAGACGATCAGCCTCGCCGGAACTAGCGGCACCACCATCTAACGGCGGCGAACCACCACCGGAACCGCCACCAAAATCCATTTTTTTCTTAAAGAAATGGGGGAAAAAAGAGATTTAAAGAAGAAAATGAGATTTAATTACCTTTTTAAATCGGAAACCACCACAAAACACGCCGGAAAAGCTCGAAGTTTAAAACTTGGACGGAAACTGGAAGTTCGAAAGTTTGCAAAGTGAAGAAAGTATTTTTGTGAGTAAGGAAGCCATATTTATAGGCAAAATCGACTAGGGGCCTAATTGCAAAAAACGGGGTAAAATCCGTAATTTTCCCAAAATTTAGGGCCATTTCCGAATTCAAATTCGGAGAGTGACTCTCACGCGCGACCTTTGAGGTCGGCACGCGCCCCACGCGCACTGTTCGAAATTCGAGCGCCGCCCACGCGCCTGACACCAATCACATCATACGTCATCAAAAGTGCCTCGGAAGGCGAGCTCGGCGTAGGAAACGAGGCGACCACTTCCTTTTCACGTCATCAAGATCTCGAAATTGTTTGTGTTGTCGAAAACCATTTTCACCAACGGAGAAGACGATCACACTGCTCGCCTTTCCATTCTACGAATACGAAGAAAGGCGACCAGGGGGCAAATGTTATACCTAGTCAAAGAGGTCAATCTTTGACAAGTCAATCCTAGTCACCATCTTACGTGGCGAGGACCAGTCAACAGTCGTGCGACGACTAGTCAACAAGACCAAGAAAATGTAATAGATTTAATGTATTTAATATGTTTAAGTGCTCGTCCAAAGATGTTGGCGAGCACTCTCTTAGTTAGCTGCTCGCCCAAGTATGTGGCGAGCACGTGCTTATTCTTAGTTAAGATGTTTTAAGTGTTGAAGTCTTGGGAGACAACATGGAGCGTGGCGACCACTCTCCTCGACGGCCCACCGGCGACCACCAGGGCCCAGCTCCTCGGCATCTCGGCGAGGACGAGCACCAGAGGCGGTTTAGCATTAAATGCGCCATCAAATCACCTTTTCGGGCAGAATGAAGGCCCAATCTGGAGGCTCCACGTGTAAAGGGCGGGCAGCCCTCGAAAAGCAGTATATAATGCCCATTTGGGCTCATTTGTAAGACAAGTGAAAGATTCCACAAAATCTCCCTACCCAAAGCAATAAACTCTCCCAAGCTTCTAAAGCTTTAGCTTCTCCAAGAAGCTATATCTTGTGTTCTTGTGTGTTCTTCATCAAGTTCATCACAAATCATCACTTTAATCCATATAAACACGTAATAACCCCCGTTTAATTATATATGTTTGTATCGTGCTAAGCACAGTCCACATCCAAAGTCAACCCGTTTATAGTGCATACAACAGCTACAGTATTATTTGCGAGCGTTGAAGTTAGATTTAACAAGTTGAATGTGGAAGGACCCAACTCTCTGGAACTCTATTAGAAGCACCATTTGGGTATTACTATTACTATTACTACTAATTGTTTATTTATATAATTAACAGGAGGCTGCAAGAGTATTTGGTTCACATTCGCAAGAGGCCAACATTAATATTATTAACCATAAAGCCTGCAAGGTATAATAATCCCTAATTGTATGTTAAGTTACTTTACAATCTGCATTATTGACTTTAGAATTGTTGAATTTACTGCTGCAGAATGACTCTGTTACTTGGACCTCCAGGATGTGGGTGGGAAAACTACTTTTTTGAACAAATCGCTCGAGGTTTATTTATTTATTTTCTACTTACTGTTAAATGAATCATGTTAAAGTTAGTGGTAGAGCTCTTATCATCATTTTAATAAATGTTGATGCTACAGTGCTTGTTTCACTTCTCCAGCCAGCACCAGAAACCTTTAATCTCTTTGATGACATCATCTTATAAATGGCCCAAGGAAAGATTGTCTACGAGATATGATGTTTTAGAATTTTTCGACAGATGTGGATTTAAGTGTCCCATCAGGAAAGGAGTGGCTGATTTTCTTCAGGAGGCAAGTGCACCATATATAAGCTTTTGTTATTCTCATCTTCACAATAACATTTGACTCGATTATAGGTTATTTCAATACTGGCACAGATCTCAATGCAACAAACATACTGTTACATTTCAGTTGATAACTTCTCATGCAAGGAAATATAAGCTAGGAGTCTCTTCATCAGGAAATAATTGTATTATTTCTTGCAGCATCCATGCCAAGTTGGGCTTCTCCTTTATCATATGGCCGGAGAGATTATATATAGGTCTTTCCTTGAATGAATTTCTTGCTCCAAGATGGCAAAAGGTGTGTAATAATTCAACAATAGGTCATCAAATACTAGAGAAGCGCGCGGGGTTAAACTTTGATGGGTATCAGTTGGTGCCCTGCTTGGATTTGCGGTGCTCTTCAATACCGGGTTAAGTTTCTTGAAGCGTAAGTAAGATCATCTCTAAATTGTAGCTAGTCGATCTGCATTCAAAATGGTTTACACATCTGAAAATGCTTCAGCTTCTGGTTCTCGTGCTATTGTTTCAACTGAAAAACTTGCTGAATTACGTGGCGAAGAATTGGTGAGTAATTCCCATTCACAGATACAACATAAAGGTTAGAAGTTTTCCTTCTATTTCGTTCTAGTTTATTTGTGGTTGATAATTGGAAACCTGTTTTGTGATCTTTTCTTTTCATTGCAGGTAGAATGGTTTTACCTTTTGAACCACTATGTATGGTGTTCCAAGATGTGCAATACTGTGTTGACCCACCTAAGGTAACAAAATATGCGCAAGCCGTATACACTAATCAACTGGTTTATGCCATGGATTGAGCTTGATGGAATCAAAGATGATACATTGGTGGGCATCCCAGGGGTTAATGGTCTTTCAACTGAGCAACGAAAACGGTACCTGACAATAGCTGTTGAGCTTGTTGCTAACCCTTCAATCATCTTTATGGACGAGCCTACAACTGGGCTGGATGCCAGATCAGCAGCGGTTGTTATGCGTGCAGTTAAGAATGTGGCTGATCGATACTGGAAGAACAATTGTTTGCACCATACACCAACCAAGTATTGATATATTTGAATCATTTGATGAGGTAATTTACCCTTATTTTTATATATGTTTTGCAATCTTTAAAACTTCATGTACACAAAAATTACTTTGAATTGACTCTACAGTTAGTACTCCTGGAAGCTGGAGGACGCATGATCTTAATAATGGACCCAAATTCATGAATTTATTATATTGATTGACAGCAAATTCCAAAGTGGTACTGGATATGGTTTTATTATTTGGTTCCTACATCCTGGTCGATGAACTGCCTTCTAACATCACAATATAATATGGAGACATAAAAGAAGAAGAGATCACTGTATTTAATTTGGAGTAGAAGGCTTTCTCACTCATTATTTTGGATGTCACCACAATTTCTAATTGCCTTTAGTGGCTTTTATTCTCATCTGTTACCCTCTTCTTTTTGCTTATTGTATTGGGAGGTTGAATTTCCCTAAAGGTAGTCCACATTTTTTATTCATAATACTCCCAGTTCCATTTTTTTTCCAGATTTTTTTTTAGAATTTTTACAATGTTTATTTCAATTATACCCTCCTTTAACTTTGGAAAGAATTGAAATTTAATGTGCACTATCGAATGAAATTAATGTAATTAGAAATCTCCCATAATTATTATGTAAGAGTATATTTGTCAATACATATCTTTTCTTAATTCTAACAAATTACTCTAAAACATCATTTAAAAAAACCCGGAGGGAGTACTAATTAACATTAAATCTAGCTATTACAAAAATCTCATTCCTGATCCTCCATCGCCTTGTATTTGAGACAATAATCTATGGCACTGATGGATATGTGCAAGTGCCATATGCTTCAAATAAAAAAATAACAATTTCATTATAAGCATCTACATATATATGTGAATTAATGTGAAGAGGAAGAGAGAGAGAGAGAGAGAGAGATTAATTACATGGATCGTTTGTCCTAATAGCACCAATTTCTTGATTGCATCCATCGCCATATTTATAGAAATAATTGAGAAGATAATTAGCGTGACTTGCAATAAGGGGAGGATCAAAACATGCACCACCTGGTCTGATAATACTGCAATCTATCTTTCCACAAGCATATTTAATGAAGTCTTGCATTCTTTCCGGTCGAGCAGTTAGTTCAGCAATACACCATGTCCTAACCTACACTCAAAAATATATATATATATCAGTTGATTATAATTCAAATGCTATATTAATTATAAAGGAAATCAAAGGACTTACCTGTTGTTTCTGATTTCCATCAACACCATATGCAACCATTGATATAGAACATGTAAGAAGCAGCAGCAAAAGGATATTCATGTTTTTCTCCATGGAAACTGCTGCTATCAGGAAATGATATTTTAACAATTGGTGCAAATGATTAATTTATACTCCATGAAAATCAAATTAATTACTCGATTCTGCTATCAATGGTGATTATTATATGAATATGATATGATTTTAGTATGAAGATTTCAGCTATTATATGACATTAATTAATTGCCCTTTACTAATTCAATTGACATAAAAAGCAATCTTCGTGGATATTATAAAAAGGAATGTTCAAAATAGGCATATATATCAAAATAAATGGTCATGGAATAATTGTATAGGTCAATTTAAAATATATATACCTTAAATAATATTGGTTACTATTTATGCCTTATTACTATATTGTTAATTTGATATACCTTAATTTTGGTTGTTAGGCTTTCTTACTATATTGGTTATTATACCTTAATTTTGGTTGTTATGCTTTCTTATTATATTGATTATTATACCCTAACCAGTGTAAGACCCCCGTTTTACGCGGGATTGAAATAAATTTATACTCCCTCCGTCCCGTGATTTCTTTCACATGTGAAGAGGCATACAAAATAAGAAAAGTGAATTTAGTGGGAAGAGGGAGTAATATCTTTCCACAAGCATATTTAGAGAGAATAAATTATTCTGTTAATTCTTCTTCAGTTTCAAATCGACATAATAATGACAATGTCAATTTCTTTATCTTATCACTTTTAATTATATTCTCTCTAAAAAAAAAAAAGAATAGTTATTTCAAATGTATTTCCATCCAAGGCCTTGCTCAAAATTCATTTTAGAAATAGTAGTTGATTCATTTTAGAAGGATTCTTACCCTTTTAATTTAATCATTTTTTACAATTTATTAAATTTATGTAATACTTTATGATTTTATTTAACTTTAATTATTTTTTAAATTTTAGTGTGATGTACTTAATATTTGGGAGTGTGTTTAACACTTTAGTGGTGTTAGTAGCTTCATGTAATAAAAAAAATATTAAAAAATAAAATAAAATGTGGAGTTACATGTTAAACGTAGTGAAGATGTAATTGGACAAAAAAAAAAAAACATTGAACTAAATTAAAAAAGTGACAATCATTGACCAAATAAAAAAATGTGGCAACTTAATGGACAAATTCAATACAATGCATAATTATTACATTTACATTACCATTTTGACACAAATATTTTGTTTTAAAGGTCTATTAAATGATATTTCGATAATCTTGCATATCTTGTCTAATCAAATTAGAAATATTACTGGAAATATAGTGTTAACATATATTTTTCATGAATATAAATTTTACTAAAATATGATATATATGTGTTATGATTAGGAAATTCGGCAAATTAAAGATAAAATTAGTTATTTACGTAACATTAAATAAATTCAAAATTTTAGATATTTAAAGATTTGTGAAAAGTTTTTTAAATATGAAATAATTAATTATTTACGTATTCATCCACTAACTCACTAACTTGAGTATATATGAACTTTTAACTAATTTGTTAAATATGACATAAATTTATTGGCATTTCCTAAAATATGTCAAATTTCAATTCTTTGGCCTGTTTTAAAATTAGTCAATTTTGATCCAATTTCAGTTTCCTTAATTTAAGGAAATTCAAATTTAATTTTAATAATTTTAATGGACCTTTAACTAATTATTTATGTATTCAGTAAAAAAAAAATGGTTAGAAATTTATTGACTCGAATTTCCTTAATTAATTTTAACTATGACATAAATTTATTAATTATTCTTCTTAAAATCTGTCAAATTCAAAATTTGCACCTCTTTTGAAATTAGTCAACTATGACATAAATTCGATTTCCAAATTCAAAATTGATTTTCAATTAAGTGAAAATCGATTTTCCTTAATTAATTTGACATATATTATTTAGTAATGATTAGTCAATTAATATCTATTAATTATTTTTTAAGTCAATACCATAAATATAATAATGAGTGATCGAGTTAGTGTCAAAAAAATTTGTATAACCATGATCATAAATTTATTGACCATAATTAAAATCTGTCAAAATCGAATTCTTTCACACCTGTTTTAAAATTAGTCAATCAATCAAATTCGAATTTATTTACTTTTTTAATACATAATTGAATACATAGATGAATAGAATACATAAGAGTATTATATGATATTAAGATTTGTTTAAATAAATTTTAATATATACTGAAATTAATAATTTTTTTTATTATAATATCCTTAGGGTACGCATATCATATTTTTGCATTAAAGAGATGTAGGTTACACACTTAATCTTGACCAGATTTCGATTTCATTGATTTAAAAAAAAAATTAAATTGATTTTATCAATTATATATTTTGGAATGTCTTTAAGAAATTCTAAACAAATAAAATATTGTATACGATTTTGCTAATATAAAAATAGGAAAAAAATATAAAAACGTATTTGGAGGAATTTATTCATGCAAACAGTTACATATTGTGATGGAATTTATTCAGTAAAAAATTATTTGGAGATCTGCAAATTTCCGGTGCTATTTCCTTTATACGATTTTCTCATTAGCAATCTGAAAATTAAAAAAAAAACGATGAAAGGCGAGACTTAATGCAATTAGTTTTATTGAGAGTTGTTTGCCTTTTAAAAGAAGGCTTTTCATTCAATTTGCAGAATTGCACACGTGAACGACATGTAAATATAATATATGTGCGTGTATGCCTTGTTAAAATCGCAGATTTGCAATGATACGAAATTGAATATACAGAAAGAAACGTGAATGTTTCATTATAGATCTACAACAAAAAAGAAATGTGAATGTTTCAATAGCAACAAAAGGAATCGTGAATTTTCCATTACAACTTATAAATGAGCAGAAATTACATACTTTTTAAAAAAAAGAGCAAAATTACATCCTTTCGAAAATGAGGAGAAATTGTGTGGATTGAGAAAAATGAATGAAAGAAGGTGATATTATATAGGAGATAAAATTAAGATCCAACGGTTAAGACTAATAGTTTTAAATGGACGAATTAGATTAAAATAAAAAGGAGGAAAATGTGGTAAGAAGAGGAATTTTGAAATGGTGACATTTGAGAGGAGAGAGGTTGAGGTAGAGGGGGTGAGAATGTGACATGTGTCACAACAAAAGTTTGTAAATATATATAGATATAGATAGATGGGTCAATTTAAAATGTATATACCTTAATTAATTTTGGTTGCTATGATTTCTTACTATATTGGTTGGGGATAGTCTTGGGTGAGACCGTCTCACAGAATGAGATTCGTGAGACGGCCTTCATATATAAAAATAAAAAATGATAATGTTTGAGCAAAAAGTGATAGTTTTTAAGTAAAAAGTGATAATCACTTTTGTTAAAAATATTATCACTTTATACATAAACATTATCACTTTTTTTACAAATCAAAATCTGAAAAAAAAAAATTGAGTTATCCTACCCAAAATTTTAAAATATGGATTAAAAGAGATTCGTCTCACAGAAAAAGATCCGTAAGACGATCTCACACCAGTTTTTACCTATTGGTTATCATACATTAATGGGTCAATTTTAAATAGATTTATCTTAATTTTGATTGACTTTGACCTCTTTCCATTTCATTTTATCACAATCAAGATATTATGATAATAACCCAAAACATTTTAAAATTCATGAATATTAAAAATAAATAATTTGAATTAATATCTTAAGAATCGGCATATTTTAAAGTAATTTTGAGATTCTAAAGAAAATATAAGGATTTTTTTTTTTAATATTTTCAAGATTTATTGTGCGTGTTGTCATCTATTATGTTAATACATTGATCTCATGGACATATGTGTGAAAAAAGTATTATGCATTATCATTATTCTAATTATTTATTTTACGTTTTATATTTTACAAGAATGCGTCTAATAATAAATTTGGGAGGGGGGAGAGTACATAGTTGTTGTAAATTTAAAGTTTTAATGATTAAAATGACACTTTATGGAGTTCAAAAAGTCGATCTTAAATGAAGAATATATATTTCGTGCCCGTGATACATTGATTCACTTATTATTCAATACTAAAATACACGACCGTAAGTATACGGCGTCTATCGTAGCGTGATAAGTACGAGGTCGATCCCACGAGAAGGTGTAGTATAAAAGTGAAATTTGTTGACGAAATTCTAAATAGACGTGATCGAAAATGGTGAATTACCCTAAGATTGTCTACCAATTGTCACGAATAAACAATAAAGAGTAATGTAGAATCGATCAAATAACATGCAAATCAAGAAAACGAGATGGAAAACGAATGAAAACTCAAGTATGAGAAGGTAGGTTCCAAGGCATTTGCAACATTTAGATATCTATATGATTTGTAACTCATTCAAATGGCAATTAACGTTGTCCTCTTATAAGGTTGATCACTAAAGAAGAATTAATCAATCTCTCGATACAACTAATTCAAAGGATCATGCGACATAAGTTCGTATCTCTACATTACAAACATCACACCACCTAATATAGCCCCAAAGATCATTCAATTCCCTCCCGATAATTAATCCTCTCTCGAGATCATAATAATACCGGGTTGCATGCTTACATACGATTAATGGAATAAATCTCTCGATACTACCTCAATTAACAATAGATTAAACATATTATCATGACCAATAATAACATGCTTCCAAATGAGAATTAAGCATACAAATAAGAGACAAACACCATTTAAAGCAAGAAATTAGTTCATAAACTTCAATTCAAATATTTACAAAGCCTTAGAACCAAAAGTGTTCTAGCCAATCAACAACATGATCTAACTACAAATAAAACTAAGATAAAAGTAATAAAAAGTGAAAGGAAAAGAAAGCTTAGACTATTGTATGATGAGGAATGAAATTCTCAAGCTAACGGTGGCCTCCTTGCTTGATTTGATGAAGAATTGAAGAAGTAGATGATGAAAACCTCCAAATGTGTGTGATTGTGTGTAGAACTTCTTGAGAAAGGGGTAAGATGGTTTTGAATTTAAGAATGGATGTATTTATAGTGTTGGGGTAGGGTCTGGGTGTAAGAATTGCAAGTAGGTCCCTTGAAAATGGAGAAAATACAAGTTTGGCACCGAAAATGGGTTGGCCCGGCCGGGTGGGAATGCCGCCCGACCGGGCGGAAACTTCGTAAATGGGGGGTTGTGTTGGCATATTCGGTCGCCCGATCGGGTCAATGTTTCGTAAGATGGGAATATTCTGGGACGCGACCGCCCGGTCGGGCGAGTAGTGCCGCCCGGCCGGGCCAAACCTTCGTAAATGGGCAAAAATTTTGCATTTTATCGCCCGATCGGGTCAAAACTTCGTATTTTGCCACTTTTAAATGACTCGGCCGCCCGGCCGGGCGGGTATTGTGGCCCGGCCGGGCCAAACTTTCGTTTTGGCTCCATCCTTCGTTTTCGTCCTCCAACTTCCTCCCTCCGTATCTTGAGCTTCCGACCTCCGATCGACTCGATTCTTTTTGCTATTCCACTCCATTTTTCGAGCTGGATCCAATGGTTCACTCCTCTTTCCGATCCAATAACTTGTGGTAGGTGTTTTGCTCCCAAATTCCACCGTTTTACCTACAAAATCGACAAAACTCTACCTTTCTCTTATTTCGACCAAAACAATGATAATCAACCCATAATTAAATCAATGAAATCAACATCAAAATGAGCTTCACAAGTGCATCTAAAGTGTGTAAATTTCACCCGAATCATACATATATTAATATTATAGATGAAAAGAAATGAAAATAAAATAAAATAGAGGGGGTCTATCTGATCAAAAAACTTGGGCTCGTTAAAATTTGCTAAAGAAAAATTTGGTGGGAAAAAATATTAATAGAAAAAAAAGAAGTGCAAAAAAAAGATGATAGAATCAGTCCTCAGTATAAAGAAAAAAAATACTGTACAACTTTTTAACAAAGATAAATAATTTTAAAGGTGAAAATGATAGCACTTTAAAAACAAACAACATAAAAAAAAAATTATGAGAAAAATATGAGTATCACCTTTTTACTTTCAATTTTTTTTTTTTTTAGGTTGAAAATGATATAATTAACAATCTCATATAAATTTTTGTGTAGCATGACGAATTTTATATAATTGTACCACCAAATGTTGAGGGTCACAAAAAACCACCTTGTATTCTACAAATTGTTTTATGGATATACACTTTAAAATATAATTAACATTCATATTAAAAAATTAGTAGAATGAAACATAAAAAAGTGTAACAGAAAAATTGAATTAGATCAAGTGTGTTTTGAATTATATTAACTTGTGGATTATACATAGGATACATATATCTTCGGTTTAATTTATTTTATTTTCTAAGTTTTTCGGTTTAATTTATTTTATTTTCTAAGTTTGATTATAGTAGGTAATGCACGTTGAATAAACTTTATCATTGTACATTAATCAACAAAATGTGTGAGACTACCCTCACAACCTATAAAATTCAGGAAAAAAACTACTATAAATATGTAAATCAGGCCACAACCTATAAAATTCAGGAAAAAAAAAAAACTACTATAAATATGTAAATCAGGCCAGATTAAACTACTTTTGCATATAATTGGTGATTCATATATAATTATAAATTAATGCTCTTTCATGACTTGAAAAAACAAAAAATGAAGCATCCTATTAATATATTTGTGATTAAATATTACATGCTCAAAACATGTCTAATCAACATACAATTTCTTTGTAAGAAAATAGAACATATAGTGGAGATCGATCAACTACGGTCTCGTTGGTTTTATTGTAGTAACATGCTCCTTACGGCATTGATGGATATCTGCAATTTCCATAAGCTACAAACACAAAATAATAATTTCATTAGTAAGTAGTAACGATGAATTGAATTAAGATTTAATTATATAAGAGAAAAAATAGAAAAAGTGAGAGTAATTACAAGGGTCTATTTTGACAATATGACCAACGACGGGCAAGCATACTCCCCTTTCATTGTAGATCATATTCAGGCAATAATTTGCATGATTTGGGATGACATCCGGTTCAAAACATGGAAATGTCGGTTTTATAAATGTACAATCTATTTGTCCACAACACCATTCCAAGAAACTTTGCATTTTTTCAGGTCGAACACTTAATGGAATGATACACCACGTTTTTGCCTACGTAAAAAAACATATACCGAGTATTAAACTTGGTAACAAAATAATTCAAACAAAAAATTTACAGTCGATAATTCAACATGTATATTATGCAAACATCATATTTGCATAATAGCACACCAGGGTTTGGGCAAACGTACTATGTGTGATGAATTCGCCTATATTATGAGATAAAATGACTTACATTAACACGCGATGCAACCATCAAGAGGCTACAAATAAGAAGAAGCAAGTGGAGATTGTGTTTCTCCATTAATGAGATATTGCTGCAAAAGATATATGCTTTCTTTGAATTCTAACACTCTTCTATATGTTGGTTTTGACAAATTGAGGCTAATATATTTGCAATTATACATTATATATAAAGCCAAAATATCATGGATTATGACAAAGATTGCAAGGAAAACGCAAGTAATTAATTGCTTTTTTTTAAAAAAAAAAAAGTGAGTAATTACTTATTTTTGACCAAAAAGATGGTCAACTATCCCCTTTTTATTTGTCCCAACACATTTTTTTTAAATGCATAAAATGTCAAAATATCTCTATTTAATGAATGCTGTAAATTTATAAGTAAAATTTAAATTTTTAGATACAATAAATAATGTTGTATTAATTGGTGTGTATAAAAAATGAAATTAGACCATTTTAATTATCATTTAAAGTGAATGACATAAGAAATTTATTAAATAACAATAAATATACTCCATTCATCTAGAAAAGTTAGTCAATCCACTTTCCTTTTTCAATAGTTTTAGAGATAAATTCTTATATGTAATTAAGGGTATAAATACAATTAAATTTTAATGTTTACTTTATTCAATTTAATTTTTAATTCAACATTTAATCAAATTCATTAAAATTCAATTGTATACATTTAATTCATTAATCAATTGCATTTAAGCGATGCTTATTAATTTAAAGTTTCACCTTTTAACATTACCATAATATATTTCAATAATTTAAACAAATAATTTAACATTACAATAAACACATTTTAATAATTTAAGTGTTACCTTTAGAATTACGATTAAATACATTTCAGTATCAGAACCGATTTCATGATATAAAACCGGTTCATATATATATATATAATAATTTGCATTTCTATTTTAGAAATTGAGCAAATTAGTAAATTTAAAATTGCTCTGGGAAGAATAAAAAAAGTATATTCAACTATTTTATAAGTTAATATGTGAATAGTGCTACGAGAGAGATATTTTAATTTCAATACAGAATCTTAAATTGGAATTAAAAAAAAAAACATTTTTATATATAAATATATAAATTATACACACATGTATGTTTAATTGTTTATGTAAATCTAAATTTGAGTAAGGAAAAAGATGGTCCCCTCTATTTTTTATTAATTGATTTTTTATGGTAGGGTTTTTATTTTTAATAATTTGATGTTTTAGTTAATTTTTACATTTTTCCCACCGCCGTATTCTAATCCAGAACGTCTCTCAAAATTTCGAACTTTACTTCATTAATCAATTAATAAAATCATTATTCTCTCATTTTTAATTCACTAATAAATTTTTAGTGTAGTTAAATTGTACAAAGTGACTATGTAGTCAGCGCGTCAAATCGTTTGGCGTAGTATGCATCGTATGAACCTGCTATCTGTTATACATATTTAAATTAATTAAATTATTTTTTAAATTGTACTCCCTCCTTCCCAGAATTACTTTCATGGGTAGATGGGCACGCATATTAAGAAAGTGTAATTATGAATGGAGTTTTGAGGGGTAATTTTGTAAAACTTTATGTATAAAGTAAAGAAATGAATTGGAAAGTGTATCTAAAATAGAACATATAGTTTGGAGGAAAGGGAGAAATGAGAGAAGGGAAGAGAAATAGGGTTAGGGTTTTTGAATTGTGGAGTGTATCTATAATTGTACTTTAAATGTGTAAAGGGTAGATTAGGTATTTTGGGGAGAGTGTATCTAACGTATGACATATTAAGGGGATACAGAAATCATGGGGGTATATTTAACTAGGCTTGGAGGTATATAGTCCGTGCCATATAAAAATCAAATGCTATCAAATATTGAAAAAAGTGTGTTTACACATCAAACTCAATCTTTAACCCATCAAGCAAACAAGGACTTAATGTTTAGTTTATTTTCTACTAAAATATTTATTGTATTTGGATATGACAATAAATTTATTTTGAAGTTTTCAACCCTATTTCATGTCCATTATCTCGTTTTATTAAAGAGGTTGGATATTTTTATAATTAATAATTATTTATTACTTTTTATAAGCCTGTGAATTTCCCCATAAATATTATAATATACAACCCTCTTTAAACGAGATGCCGAGCGAAATGACGAGGGGATTATTAAATTCGTTGCCATTTGGCGAGTGCCTATTTTCCTCGCCTTTTGGCGCCTGTCTCCATTTAATTAGGAGTGTCAGGTCCCTCGCCAATCCGCGAGTACGGGCAATGCTCGCCAAATGGTGACCTAGGTTTCGAACCCCTCTTACCACCAGGACACTTTAATTGGCCTTTGTGCAGGCGCAATGAGTCGAGCCTGGGACCTCCCAGGCGAGAGGTGTTTATGCGCCTCCTGTCTGTCGTTTAGACTAAGAACTTTAGTCGTTATGTTTTGAATACAATTAATATATATTTTATAATTTCCGTTTCTTCTTCTTTAATTCAATTAATAATTTAAAGTTATTTGTTTATTTTTACATTGTCAAAACATATCTAATATATTTATTTTTAAATGTGAAATTATAACATTATGTTTAATTTTGTTTTCCAATTATAAAATTAAAGTTACTTGTTTATTTTTAAATAGTCAAAACATGTGTGATATATTTATTTTCTTCTTCTCACATCACTGTAGAAGAACTAATCAGCCGCCTTTTTCTGCTGGGCTTCGTCTTGATCCTAATCAAATCGGTATTTATAGCACCGTGCTCAAAAACTCATCCTTTTGTCGGGTCATTTGATGTGTGCTTGGTTTAAAAAAGTAAATAAATGGATTTAAAATTCTTAGGATATTTTTTTAATTAAAATTGAAAGGATTTTAAATTCTCACAAAAAACATGCCATTTGAAATCCATTAATTAGTACAAATTGTTTGCACCATACACCAACCAAATGTATTAAATGACATGATCGATCAGTATCTAAATCTAATGATGGATCATTGTAAGGTAGTAGTCAACATTTTTAATTCATAATGGAGTACTAATTAACATTAAATCTAGCTAGCTGGAGTATTACAAATCTCATCATCTGCAAATCCTAAATTAATAAGCATGTGTTGTCCTGATCCTCCATCGCCTTGTATGTGCTTGAGACTATAATAATAATCTATGGCACTGATGGATATTTGCAAATGCCATATGCTGCAAATAAGAAAAGATATTAACAATTTCATAATTATAAGCACTGATATACATATACATGTGAATTTATAATGTGACGAGAAAGAGAAAGAGATTAATACATACATGGATCGATTGTCGTAATAACACCAATTTCTTGATTGCATAAACCGCCATATTTGTAGAAATAATTGAGAAGATAATTAGCGTTACTTGCAAGGACGGGAGGATCATAACATGCACCACCTGGTTTGATATTACTACAATTTATCTGTCCACAAGCATAATTAACGAAATCTTGCATTTTTTCAGGTGAGGCAGTTAGTTGTGCAATACACCATGTCTTAACCTACACACAAAAAAAAAAAATATATATATATATATATATAAGTTGATTATAATACAAATGCTATATTATATTAATTGGAGTATAAAAGAATTCAAAGGACTTACTAGTTTCTCATTTCCATCAACAGCATTTGCAACCATTGATATATAACATGTAAGAAGCAGCAAAAGGATGTTGATGTTTTTCCCCATGGGAATATACCAAACTCCTGCTATTTGGAAATTATGTTTTTTATTAGATTAATGTGGTTTAACAATTGGTACAAATGATTAATTTATACACCACGAAAATCAAAGTACTCGAATCTGCTATTAATGGTGATTATATGAATATGCATGATTTAGTATGAAGATTTCAGCTATTATATTACATGACATTATAAATTAATTGCCCTTTACTAATTCAATTTACAAATAATAGACATATACATAAATGGTCATGAAATAATTGTAGCATAGTTCAATTCAAAATGGATATACCTTAATATTGGTTACTATTATGCCTTCCTACTAATATTGTTATACCTTAATGGGTCAATTTAAAATAGATATACCTTAATATTGGTTACTATATATGCCTTCTTACTATATTGTTATACCTCAATAGGTCAATTTAAAATGCATATACCTTAATATTGGATTATTGGTTACTATATATGTCTTCTTACTCTATTGTTATACCTTAATGTGTCAATTTAAAATATACGTATACCTTAATATTGGTTACTATATATGCCTTCTTACTATATTGTTATACCTCAATGGGTCAATTTAAAATGCATATACTTGAATATTGGATTATTGGTTACTGTATATGTCTTCTTACTAATGGGTCAATTTAAAATATACATATACCTTAATATTGGTTACTATATATATATGCCTTCTTACTATATTGTTATACCTTAATGGATCAATTTAAATTATACATATACCTTCTTGCAATTCAATGTATCTGTCAATTTTCTGGCAACAATTAAATCATAATGTGATTGTCAAAGCTGTCGAGGTGCCACATAAATGTTAAGAATGATGAATAATTTATTTTTTTAATTTTTAAAACATTTTAACTAAAAAAAAATACTAAAAAAATTGTTTTAAACTATATCAATACTAAAAAAATGTTTTTAAAAATAAATCATAAACCAATTTAATTATTATCATTTTTCCCCAAAACTCAAAAAAATAGGATCGCGTCCTCCAAATCACAGTCCATAAAAATTAATGTGAAATTTTGTAAATTATTTTTATTTAAAAACATTTTTAAAATAATAAAAAAATTATTGATCAGTCATGACATTTACGTGGACATTTTTGTAGAACCTTAATGTGGCTTCCGTATATACATCATTCATGTGTTGCCGAAAAATAAACATGTGCATCGAATTGCAAAATATAAAAAGGTGGTGTATCGAATTGCAAAGAAAAAAAAGGATATGTTGTAATTGATAAACATTGTAAAGATATGAAGTCGCGTCGGGACAGGTGGTTAATCTGGAGAAGTCGGAGATTGTGTTTAGTGGTGGTATCCCGGATTGAAAAGGGGAGGAGTTGTCTGATTTCTTAGGGGCGAGGCGGGTTTTGGAGCGCATGCTGTATATTTGGGAATACCTACTCGGGTGGGAAGGTGGTGGAAATCGGTGTTTAGGACATTGGTTGATAGGGTTTGCAAGAAGATTAAGGATTGGAAGAGTCGCATGCTATCTCAAGGAGAAAAGCTAACATTGGTTAAATCGGTGGTCCAAGCGATTCACACATACCTAATAACTTGCTTTAAGATTCCTACAGGGGTAATTCACCGGATTAAGTCGACCATTGCATGATTCTTATGGGGACAGTAGGGGGACAAGAAAGGGCGGACCGTCAGCTTGGCTGGGGCGGGCTACAGCCCACCCCAGTTTTTTTTTTTTTTTTTTTAATAAAAATATTGTAGTTTTTGATTATGTATTTCAATATTTTATTCCTTTTCTTTCGGAATTATTCCTTTATTCACGACTCATTTACTTTATTTAATTCACCTTATTCATTCTTTTATGGAGATATTGATGAAAATTAATATCACCTATATTTAATGGGAAAAATGCATATATCTACAATTGGCACTAGTGTATGACATATATCTACAATCTTAAAATTGTAATACAAATACCTTCAAAAGTGTAGTTAAATTGACAATGTTGCCCCTTATTTGAAAAATCAACATATTTGACCAAATCAAATCAATTTTTTGTTTGAAAAGTTACTATATGTCAAATCAAACTGAATACTTTACTTACCCACCTCCTTCTTCTCCCCCTTCTTTCTCCCTTATACATTTGTAAAACATTGGGTTTGTCAAAAATTGGGTTTATCAACCAGTGACCACCCACCTTCACCGTCTGTGCTTCACTAAGGTAAGTATGCAAAACAACCCTGAAATTTATTCGAAGAAATAGTCTGTAATTTTAAAAAAAAAATCATCAAAGAAATGGCTTGTTTCAGTCAATATATCTCGAAAATATTTATAGCTTTTTCTTCAAAATTTTTAGGTTATATTGTTAGTTTTGGTTGTTTAGTTCATTGTTTAGTTTATTAATATTTTTAATAATTATTAATATTAATTTAGTTATTTAATTATTATTTAATATAATATTACATTATATTGGGTGTGTATTTGCATACTAGCAACAAGTAATGCATATACGTATTGCATACTAGCAATAAATAATGCATACACACATTGCATACTAGCACCAAATAATGCATATACCGAGTAAAAGGTGCATATTTACAACACATTGCATACTAGCACCAAACAATACATAAAGTAAATTGTGCAAAAAAAAAAATCAATTTTCTATCATACTCCAATGCTTAAAACATGGTTAATATAGACTCTTTGAAATGAGCAAACTCTGAAAATTCAAGTTAGAATAATGCTGCCATTGATTTCTAATAAAATGAAAATTGACATTCTCACATTATTTGAAAAACAGGGTGCAACTGGAATGGCCCTAAAATTGAAGAAAAAAACCCTAAAATATGCAGCCTGGGTTGAGATATACGAAGGAAACACAAAATTGAAGCATATTTCACGAATTATAGTGTAAAACGACGAGAAAATTATAGAATCGCACAAAAAACACAAAAAAAAAAAAAGGTTTTGATCCAATCCCTTAAAGAGACGAAATTGAAGAGTAGAAGGAGAAGAACGAAGAAATACAGATGAAATTGTACATTGGATGCAATTCTCAAATTTGAATTTGAATTCTTGTTGGGAGAAGGTAAGATGGGACATTTTCTTTTTGTGGAAACTGTGGTTGCTACACTTTGGCCTGAGAAGAAAACAGTGCACGATTGTGAGGAAATGACAAAATCAACTTAACATGAGGGTATATTAGGGTATTCACGCCCATTTTGAAGGTATTACTAATTCCGAAAATTTGTCGTGGTTTTTGGTGATACCCTATTATTTTTTGAAGGTATGAGTAAAAAATCACATATTTAATTCGCCATATTCATTTTTTATGGAGATATATGATAAAAATTAATATTAATATTTGATTAAATATTTATCCTTATATTTAGGATATTGGTTTTGACCTATAATATTTTTATGTTTCATATTCTTCAAATATATTCATATTATAAATAAATAAATTTTATATTTTTATTAGAGAGTTGAATTGATTAATAAAAAATGAGATTTTTTTATTTTACATAAAATGACAAATATTATGAAAATAGTGAAAAACATGACAATGATAATAATAGAGGGAATATTTGATTTAGTAATAGGTAATGAATAATTATGTTATGTATTGTTATTTAATTAATTTTATGTATGATGTTTGCATTAATTATATTTGTATATGACACTTGTGTTATTTGAAATAAAATGAAGAGTCATTATATATCTATTAGATGTTATAATTGTCTATTTGAAAAGATAATTCTTTGAAAACATGAATCAAATTATCGATGAATTCTATTGGATAAAAGATGGGACAACACAATGTTTACAATTTATGTAAACATTTTTTTTATAATATATTTATTTTAGACTTTCAGCCCGTCCCAAATTTTAATCTTGGGTCCGCCCTTGGGGACAAGAGAAGAATCCACCGGTTGCGGTGAGAGGTGCTTTGTAGGCCGAAGGAGGAGGGGGGGCTGGGATTGAGGAGGCTTGCTGATTTTAATGATGATCTTCTAGCCAAACAGTGATGGCGTTTACTTCAGGATGATACATCGCTTTTGGCGCAGACCCTACGAGCTCGCTACTATCTGAGGGTCTCTTTTCGGACTGCGGGCCCGGGATATAGGCCCAGCTTCACATGTCAGAGTATATTAGTGGGCCATAAGGTCCTTGATAAGGGGTTGGTATGGGTGGTAGGTGACGGGACTTCGATTCAAGCGGCGTCGGATGCATGGTTGTTTGATGGTGGAAATCCGGTGTTGGCCCCGGCTATTGGAGAATCGCTGGGGAACCAATTTGTGAGTGAGTTTTTGGTGTCGAGGGAACGGGTTTGGGATGAAGGTATGCTACGGGAGTTTTTGCCTAAATTGGAGGCGCGACGGGTCGATGCAATTACATTGCCAACGACTCAAAGACCAGATAAGCTAGCATAGTGTTTTGCAAAAGACAGATATATATTTGGCAAAATTGGGTTACTTTGATGGTGGCCCAACATTGGCAATGCAGCTGCAAGAGGATATGGGGTGGTGGGGTAGTTTATGGGGTCTAAGTGTGGTGTCGAGTGTAGGTCCCCAAAGTTGAGTTAATAACGAGTAAGCTAGTGAAAATTTCTAGAGGGGGGTGAATAGACTTTTCAAAATTCTATCGAAATATCAGAATACAATATGCGGAATACGAAATTAACAATGAGCCCAATTCAAGTTTATACTCAACTTCTTAATTCGAGAACTCTGTTCTATACTCAACTTGTCTTGTTCAGTTATGTGTGTAAACAATTAAGCAATTAAACAATTAAAACAGTAAAGTAAACAACACACAAAGATTTATAGTGGTTCGACAACTTGTCTACATCCACTCTCACAAACCCAGTTGTGATGTTTCCACTAAACTCTTCCAATCGAGTACAAGTGTATATTCCTGTCTTTTAAGTCCCAAGAAGAAGACTTAGATCTTCAACAGACTATACCTCCAGATATGTCTATGATCTAACTAGAAATTTTACAAGTATCTAGCACCTTGAAAAATAACAACAAAAACTAAACACTTCTCTGATCTTCAGTAGTAGCCTTTTGAATTCTTCACTTCTCTTCTGGCTTCTTTCTGAATCTTCAATCTCTGAGAGTAACCTTCAGTATATAGCTTTTAATACGCTTCAGTATATCAAGTTTCAGTATGCGTAGTTGCAGTAACAGTAGTCTTCAAATGATCACCATCATGAAGTATTTATAGACTTCAAACATCAAGAACTTAGTTAGTTGTAACCAACTCCTCTTGATAACTACCTTCAACTGAATCTTCTTATCAATCCACGCGTTTCTGTTACGAATTAGTTATTCCATAACTAACTTCTATCCTTATCTTTACACGCGCTTCTAACTAACTATCTTCACGTTGACTTGTCTTGAGTAGACTTGTATGTACTTGTCTTGTAGTCCATCTGTCTTGAGTAGTAGACTTCAACTCTTCTTGTCTGGTCTTCCTTGTTCAATCAGTAGACTATACTAAACCTATCAAGACTATTACATTACTTTAAACTTTCATAATACAAGCTTAGTCAACTTATTATCTATACAATCAAACTAATCTATTACAATAAAACATCATGAGCTCTATACAACATTTAAATAGCCCAGTAACAAACTTAAACAAATACTGTAAACATATATGAAGTACTTATAAACTGTACTTATCTTTTCATGTGAACTTATGTGAACTCTACTGGTCTTGTACAAGATGATTTAACTCAACTAGACTAGATTAGTCAACACTTAGAAAATATTCATACTACTTTTGGCTTATCAAAACTTCATCTTTCAATCATCATTTAGGACTTGTTCTAGGATTCATATCCCAACATCGAGGGTGAAGTATTTTTTGTGGCAGGTGTTGCACAATATTTTACCCACGAGTATTAATCTAGTGGGTAGATTTGTTGATGTGGATACGATGTGTAAACGATGTAGGGAGAACATCGAGACGGCCGAACACATGGCGCGTGAATGTAGATGGATTCGAAAGTTGTGGGCTTTGGTTGATTTTCCAGTGGACGTGGATAGAGGAGGCTAGGATCCCTTGCGAACTGGGTATTAGATGAGTTGAAGGGGCAGGCTGAGCGACAGTGTAAGTTTGCGGTGATGCTATGGTTCGTGTGGTATGCGAGAAATTCATTGCTGTTTCGGGAGAAAAATTACGAACCTCGGGTGCTCATTAAAATGGCGGACGACTATATTGTGGAGGTGCGTCGTGCAGCGATTACCCCTTCTGTTGTGAGGCTGCCGGTGTCGGAGCATTCCTGGGTGCGTTCGACGGGAAGTTTACTCAAGTTTAACACTGATGCATCGGTGCGCGTGGGGATTAGGGACATCGACCGGGATGCAGCCGAAGGGAGTGTGCAATGGAGTTTTGTTGAGTCGCGGCGGTCGGAGTGGTGTGTGGAGCTGGCGGAGGCGGAAGCAATCCGATGTGGCCTGACTTGGGCAGCAAGTAGAGGTGACGGGGTGGTGGTGGTGGTGGAATCCGATTCTCAGGTGGTCATTAATGCTTTACTTCAGCCAAGACCCGATTTATCATATGATTTGAGAAATTCTAATCTTGTCTAAGCGTTTTAGTTCTATTTCTTTTGTGTGGGTAGAAAATCGTGCAATGTTGTGCATGGCACATCGTTTGGCTTGCTTTGATTTTAGTTGTGTTGATGCTTCTTATTGTACTCATGTACCTGCTCATATTAAGCATGACGTTATAGCAGATGTGGACTCTTGATCTATACTCCCTCCATTTCATAAAGTTTGTCGCATTTCTCATTTTGTATAGAATTAAGGAACATATTTTTTTGACAAATTTACCCCTCATTATTTTCTCCCCCTTTCTTCTCTTTTTCCTTTTATTTTTCCACCTTTCTTTTACACCATTTCTTTGACCTTTCCAAAAAAAAATCGTAATTAATATATTTCCAAAAGAATAGGGGCAATTTAGGAAGATCATTGGTAAAATTAGGAAAAGCGACAAACTTTTTGAAACAAATTTAAAGTCCAAATGCGACAAACTTTTTGGATCGGAGAGAGTATATCTTTTATTTCCTGATAAAAAAAAAAAAAAAAAAGATCTTGATTTTTTTTTTTTACAATTAACCCTATATTTGCACTTTCTTTGTATTGTTTTTACCTAAAAATATTATATCTAAATATTTTGTAAAGTATATTAATTTAATTAACCAATATTTTTTTAAAATTATTTATAGAACTACTTAATTCATATAAAAAAAACACTTTAATGAGTATAATTTTTATAGTAATTATAATTATAATTTAATAAATTATTTAAAATAATAAATTATATAATAAAATTTGAAATTATAAAAAAAAATGTTATATTAAATTTTATTGATATATTATTGAAAATATGAGTACGTAAAACCTCTCAAAAAGAATACTCTATTAAGGAATAAGCTCTCTTTAGGAATAAAAATTCATGGTCCAAGTTGACCAGTTATAATTTGGAATAAACTCCATATTGTCATAATTCATATTTTTTCAAGTTCCAACATAAAGAAATACACCTCCATTTAGGAATAAATCATAATAATATATATAATTTTACAATAGATTTATGTTGATTTAAAATACTTATTCAAGGTTGATTGTGACAATGATTTAATCTTTTGTGTTGTAACCTTATCCTTCAACTTGCGTGTGCGCATTAGCTCGTCCACATGACCACCTTCTTGTTGAACCCAAAACATTTTCAACTTGTCGAGTAAGCTTAAAGCTTCTTCACATGAAACTTTTTGTACTTCTATGCTATCATCCTCTGGATTATTTTCCTCATTTTCTTGCATAATTCCTTCAATAATTCCTTCATCCGTTAAAGCATAAACAATTTGTTGCTCATTTGGATTTGTACTTCTATGCTATCATTCTCTCTTTGTTTTGCTTTCGTCCCTCGAGTTGCTTCGTTGCAAGAGAATTATCAGCTTGCATTCGATAAAATAAACCTGTTTCATCCATGTTGTAAATATCCTTCCAATCCCATTTATCCAATTCTTCTCTTATCGATGGCAAACTTGCTTCAATTTTCTCCATATCAACTGAGCCACTCTCCCCGAAATGCCGAAATGACTGAATTGCATGTCGATGCTTGAACTTCTCTAACCACCCATTAGAAAATTCAAAAGAAATTGCTTCTGGATAGAGACTCTTTAAGAATATGCGGCCCTTCTCCTTAAGTAATTCACCACTAATATTGACATGCTCTTGGTTGCATACAAACCATTCATAAAGAGCCGACTCCATCAATGGGTACTTCAACGGTCCCAAACGTTTTGCATTTGGATTAGAAAGAGCCTGTTGGTCGTCATTGTTGATTGACCTCTTGAACGCCTTCGATATCGCTGATTGCGATAGCTTAAGATTATGAGTATCCTCCAACCACTTGGCAAAATCTTTTTGCTTCCAACCTGGATGTAGTTCTTTCATTTTGCACATCTCCACACGAATTTTTTCACTCATTTGAGTTCTCTTTTCTATTTTTGGTGCCATTATATGCGTGAAGAAAATGTTGATTTGATGTAATTGATAAAAAAAATGTATTATACATAGTATTTATAGATGAAAAAATTAAAACAATCAAAAGCAAGTACAGTACATGCATCTATGGTGGGTGACTCTTGAGTATTGTCTTTTCATATTACGTGAGTAAATTACTTCAATTAAGTTCAACACATTACATCATGTACATGTATCTACTAATTATACCATTATATAATATACATGCATTTAAAAAAAAAAAATCTTATAACACTATTTAGGAATAACCCCCATTTAGGAATATTTTTTTGTGGTCCCAAGGATATGACTATAGAGAGGTTTTACTGTATTATTTAAATTATTAAATAATAATATAGTTTATGAATATTCCGTGTAATACGCGGGAATTCTATCTAGTTTATTATAAATTGTACCGTATATTTAAAAATAAAAACAAATCGAGAAACAAAACGGAATAAAAGATGGAGAATTTTCATGATACAACCTTTTATAAATATGAAAACAATCTTTAAAAAAAATAATGATAAAATTTAGAAAATAAACAATTTAAAATTTTAGTACTCAACTATTCCTATTATACTGAATTTCAACCAACACATATTTATGTCACATATATTCTTTAATCGAGAAAATTATTACATATCACTTTATTTTAAATATTTCATCTCTTTAAAATCATGATATATTATATTTCATTAATTCTATAATTGACATCGTCTAAATTTTCCATAAAGCATGTGTTAGCACACAAAACTTTCTATTAGTATATAGAGGATTAAGAAAAAAAAAAAAGTAAATTGTTTACTGCTATTTATATATTTTTATTAGATGAGCACACGTGTATTACGCGAAATGTCAATAAAATAAATATTTATAATATATTATATATTTAAATAATTTTATAAAATAATATTCAAATACAGAAGTTTGAGAAACCAACGGATACAACCAATTTAGTAAATAATAAATATGAAAACATTTTATTTTTTTAAAATAATGATAAAATTTATGTTGCACATTGTTGAGTCAAAAAATGACTTGATGTGATTATAAATCCGACGTGCTGGATTATAACTCTCGAGTGATAGACAGATGAATCATTCCCTCCAAAGCGCTCTCGAATACTTGCAAAATCACGTCGGAGGGGATTCTGGCGTGAAATCTCCGACGCTCAAGTAAGATGATATTTTTGGGGGAATTAAGATGGAGCTACTCAAATTAGGGGAAAAGCTCTCTCAAAATTAGTATGATATCGAGTATACTTTTCTATCGGTATGTTCCCACCACAACTCATTGGGATAAGAAAACAATATAAAAAGACAAATTAATTAATCATCGAGCATAATCACCCATAATACAAACATACTATGTAACTATACTTACATAAATGCAACCCTTGACAGCAGCACAACGACAAAAAGCTTGAGGAAGTTCCCCTTGACCATATATATATTTAATAAATCTATGGAACACAAAATCAGTTGCTTTTCGTGCTGGTGAATATTCAAATTCCGCGCTCTGCAAAATAAGACACATGCACACAAAAATATCGTATTAATTGTTAAGACTCGTTGCTCAGGAAAATTATGATTTCATTGATTGTTTGTAAAGAATACATGAGGGAGTATTTATAGATACAAATATCTAGATCTAATCTATATCCTTACATTTCATAATTGTTTGTATTTTTTTCTTATTCATCCGTCTCATAATTGTTGTTTGTTCTACTTTTTTATAAATCACATCCTCACAATATTCACATATTTATACAAAATGTCATTACGTTTACCTTCAATTCAATTATTTACTTTACTTTATTCATAAAAGTTTACAAAATTACCCTCTCAATACACATTTTTTTTAGATTGTGTGTCCATATATAAAGTGATGCAAACATTTATGGGATTGAGGGTGAAAATAATTTTTTAACCAAGATTAATAAATTTAAAGGTGAAAATAATAGTTTAAAAACAAACAATATAATAAAATATTTTATGAGAAAAATATGAGTATCACCTTTTACTTACAATTTTTTTTTTTGAGATTATTAACCCCAGCATACAAAATCTGCCCCTAGGTGTGTGCTGATACATCCGTATTTTTAAAAAAATTATTCCACTTGGTAATACAAAATTTCAGATGAATGGTCGTTTATACCTCTTATTTGTTAATAGATTTTTTATTTTCGTTTCATCCGCCCCTTTTCATATCCCCTGCAGGCTGCAAGTCTGTCGAATCGAGGTGTCCATTCTTGGCCCTTCTTCCCAACTTTCTCCCCCATTCTTGGCCCTTCTTCCAGCTTTCTCCCCCATTTCAAATTAATCGAGGTTTCAGCAATACAGATGTAATTCTTCATCTCCTCTCAAATTTCTCAAATTTCCGTCGTCTCCTTCTCCTACTCGCCGCCCTGTCGATCCCCCCTACCTCGCGCCGCCGCCCCTCCCACACCTCCGATTATCCGCAAGAAGTCAAAGAGCAGTCACGATGGAGTCTTGATCTTTGCAGAGTCGAGGTCGATCTGTTCGGCGCCCGAGAGATCGACGAAGACGAGGATCTCGAGGTCCGATCACGAACGCAGTAGATCGTTCGTCGGAGTAGATCCGAGTTATGGAAGAAGAAGCTGTCGACGAAGGCCCGATGAAGGAGATCTAATCTTTTCATTGGCCGGAATATTGTTGAGGCGAAGGAGTTCGGGCTCGTTCGCAGGAGTAGATCGTCTTCTCCGATCTACGCAGAGCCTGAATGCCTTCGTCAGGCAGCTGGGAGAGGGTGGTTTTGCCTTCGTCTACCTCGTCAAGGAGCTCCTCCCTGATCCATCCAACCCTTCCGGTGGCATTGCCGCCAAAATCAAGGACTCCTCTCATATCTCCGGTAATTTTTCGAATTTTATCATTTGATCCGCGATTTTAGGGCTTTTGCTTTTGTTAGTTTTGTGTCGCTGATCTGATTTAATTTGAATTGCATTTATTTTTTCTGGTTGCATGTCTACACAACATCTCATCATGAAATTAACTACTCCTTGAAGAAATTGCGTACTGTGTAGTTCTTCCAATTTTAACTAGGATCTGAAGAATGGATATATATATATTGAACTCAGTATATTGAGATGAGGTTTATATGGATCTTTCTATGGAAGAAAAGATGAACAATGAGGATTTTAGCTAGTTGATTGTGTCATATTGAGGATGCAAAAGATTGCTTGTACCTGTTTATGCAAGTTTGGTAAGGCGTCAGATTTTGAGGGAAAGTGATAAAACTTGTATGAGAAATTAGGGAAACCAATTGAATATGTAACGAGATGGTAAAAGAGATGTTGTCCTGTAAGTTAAAAATGGAGATATCTGAGAAACAACAGCCTGAATTGCTCTCTAATGTACCGGTTAAGTGGCAGATTTATAAAACGAGCTAAAAGGTATTGACAAGTGAGGTTGGAAGAACTATACAAATGTAGGGTTATTCTTAGGAAATGTTTGACTTTTAGAAAATGAATGTTTGGCAGATTGAAGACTTAAAAAACACAACAAAAATAGAAAATGGAGTATCATTTATCTGAATATTTTGTAAAATGGACTTTTTAAGTTAAAAAAATCCATTTCAATAGTGTTCCCAAAGAAACTGAAAGCTTCTAAAGATATTACTTGGGGCCTCCAAAATGTTCTCATGTGATGGTGGGGAGAGAAAGAATAGTGTACTATAATATTAAGAAGTGGTTAATGTTTATGATTGTTTTAGGGAATAGATGGTCATGTTTGGCCAATAGATGGAATAACAGCTTGATTTGTACTCTGCATCTCGTATGCAGGTGATGGAACATATGCAATGAAGAAAGTTCTCATTCAAACTACTGAGCAACTAGAGTTGGTGAGGGAGGAAATTCGTGTTTCCTCTCAATTTAGCCATCCCAATCTGCTTCCTCTTCTTGACCATGCAATCATTGCAATCAAGGTAATTTTTTTTTTTTTTTTGTGTTTTTTAAGTCTTCAATCTCATCTCCTTACCTGCAAATATGTTCTTAGTTTTTTTGAAGAAAAGTTAATGTATGAACCTTGAATGACTATACCGGGAAAAGGGATTAACTATTTGCAGTATGAACCTCAATAGATTATTTATCTAAAAACTGCTTAGTGTTTATTGACCAGGCTTCCCAAGAACAATCCTGGAAGCATGAAGCATACTTGCTATTTCCTGCCCATCTGGATGAAATTAATTTAAGTATTTATCCACATCTTGATGCTACCAAATTGACATGTATACAATATTACATGTAGTCGATACTGAAGTTTATGAACTAATTACTTTTTTCACACTGCAATTTTATGTGCTTCTTTATTCCTATCATTTTGTAAGACAGTTTTGTGTTGGCATACCTTATGCCCTCTTTGATTTGCAATAAATGTTTGATTTGCCCGGCCCGACCAAAAAAAGAATGTATCTCATTCGTCTCTGAGATGTTTTGAATTTTTTTGTGTCTGAAATAATGAATTTGCTTATTTGATTGTAATTCCAACTCTATCTATCCGAGCTGTAAATTCTGGGTCTGATTTTTTGTTTCTGAAGTTTCTTTTTCTCAAGTCCCACATCTATGAGAACAGAGTTTTTTACTCTATTTTCAAAAAAGCTTTTAATACATTGTTTATTTTTAATTAAAAAAAAAGGTTTTAAATACGAGAGAGTCGCGTATGGTAGTTAAATGTTGTTCCAATAGTGTTTAATTTTTTCTCAATTAGTTGAATGTTATTCTTTCGTTTTACATAAATGGACGGAGAATACTTTGTTGGGAAGTTGAATATGTAATAATTAATATAGTATTTTTCTGGTTGTTGTGAATCAATAAACATAATCTCGGTGTTCAATAATATATCTGAAATTCAATATATATATATATATATAGATGTTCAATATAATACACATTTTATTTCATTTTTTATAGGTATATCTAGTCTTGTATGTGAACATTTTTTTTTATGACTGAGCATGTGAACATTTTAATTAAATGTAATTATATATGTTCAATAATCGTGTCACCGTATTCAATATTCAGTGTTCAATATTTAATTATATTGATATTCAGTGTTCAATATTCAATATATATATATGTCGATATTCAATATTTAATTATGTAAAAAATATAAATTAAAATATTTGATATAATTTGACATAGTGATTATGTATGAGTTATTCATATTATTTTCTAAATCAAATAAATATTTTTATATAAAAAATTTGAATAAAGAAAATTGAACTAAATATTTTTTACTTAAAATTTCGAGAAAAAAAATCAATAAAATCAGTCAGAATTAATTAAAAATAATTTGAATAAAAACTTTAAGTAAAAACTGAAAAAAATATAATTAAAAAATTGAATAAAAATAATTCGTTTAGTGAGGGAGAAATAAAATTTAAAACCAATTTTGAATAAAAAAATTTAATAAAATATAAATTAAAAACTAAATTAAAAAAAAAAAAACTTGGTAATAGTGGGAATTGATAATGTGGAAAATGAATTGGAGTTGAAAGGGTGGAATGAGAGGGATGTAGTTGCAGATTGATGTGACTGATTTTTTAAGGGCACAAATGTCTTTTTACACTGGTATTTTGTATCTTCTAACACTATTTTGATTGGATGTGCCTTGAAGGACTTTAAGGGTCCCATTTGTACTAGAAACCAACCCTCCCATTTTTTTTGTTGGTTGAAAATGATATTTAACAATCTCTTACAAATTTTCGTGTAGCAATATGACAAAGTATATAATTGTACCAATAAATGTTGAGGGTCACAAAAGACCAAATTTTCGTGTAGCAATATGCGCATTAAAATATGATTCACGTTGTATTAAAAATCTAGTAGTGTAGAACACTTTATTGCCCGGTGATAATAGAAGAATTGAATTAGAATCAACAAGTGTATTTTGAATTATATTGACTTGTGGATTATAAATATGGACGATACTGACATATATATATATATGTTCAGTTTATTTTTTATTTTATTTTCTAAGTTTACTAGTAGGTAATGCACGTTGAATAAACTTTATCATTGTACAATAATATACAAAATGTGTGAGGCTACTACTCCCACAACCAAAAAAAAATCAGAAAAAAAAATAGTATAAATATGTAAATCACGCGAGATAAAACTACTGTCAGACTTTTGCATATAATTGATTATTCATAATTAGAAATTAATGAGAAAGCAAAAAATGAACCATACTTAATTCATATATTTGTGATTAAATATTACATCCTCGAAATTACATGTCTAATCACCATATATAATTTTAAGAAAATAGAATATACAACTCGTTGATTTTATTGTAGTAACATACTCCTTGAAAACATTCTACGGCATTGATGGATACTTGCAATTTCCATAAGCTGCAAACAAAAAATAATAATAATTTCATTAGTAACTATGGAGATTTAATTATATAAGTGAAAAAGTGAGAGTAGTAATACTTACAAGGGTCTATTTCGACAACATGGCCAACTTTGGGCCAGCATACTCCCCTTTCATTGTAGAGCATATTCATGCAATAATTTAAATGACTTGGAACGACGTTCGGTTCAAAACATGGACCGTTCGGTTTTATAAACGTACAATCTATTTGTTCACAACACCATTTCAAGAAACCTGGCATTTCTTCAGGCTGAAGACTTAATGGAGCGATACACCACGTTTTTGCCTACGTAAAAATCATATATTAAATTTGGTAACAAAATAATTCTCTTCCAACAAATCCCTGTTAGGAAAGTTGAGCACTGTAGATGGCTAAAAATATTTTTTAGAAAACGAAGAATCGAGGCTTGTGTAAACACAATTTTCTTAAAACAATATTCGTACTTCACTCTCGATACTAGTGACTATTAGAACGTTTGTTTCCCAGGATACAACGATTATATAGCAATAATACTAGCACAAGTATTTTGCTTACGAAGAACAGAAAAATTACCCGAAAAATATCACCGAAGTGCCAAGAGAATTTTAGCAAATATTAGAAGGAAGAACAACAAGTCAAATGTCGAAATGTGTTTGATCTCTAAAAATTTTCATGTCTTTTGAGACTTATGGAATACAACTATTTATAGTAAACTCAAATGTTGTCGTTGCAATAAAATTGGACCAAAACTGCAATTTGAATTAAATGACAACTTTTATAAATTTTCAAAACCCATGCGTAACCTTCAGCTATTAACCAAAATTCAAATTGAAACTACCTGAAATTTAATTTATTTCCGCGGTTACAAATGGAAAATTCGAGGCAAAAATAGTTTTTCTTCCGCTGCCAAATTGGAGCGACATTCGTGTAATATTTACACGCTACTAATGGGTTCATTATACTAACTTCCTCATTTGATATTTTCAATATAGGACAAAAAACCACTTTATTTTTTTCTACTTGATCAAATTTTAATTACAACAATTTTTTGAAAAATCATTTCGCATTCATTCCAACTTCAAAATAAATGAATGAGATATCGAGTCGAAGCTCACTTCGAAGCACATTTTCCAACAATCCGCACTCGATGTTTCAACATGTATGTTATGCAAACTTCATTTTTGCTTGCATAATAGCACACCAGGGTTTGGGCGAACGGTGTGTGACGAGTTCGCCCAGTGTTGATAGTAAACTAGAATTTATAATCAATTTATTATATACTCACAATCTTAAACATAATTAGCTATAGATAAAATGACTTACATTAACACGTGATGCAACCATCAAGAGACTGCAAATAAGAAGCAAATTGAGACTGTGTTTCTCCATGAGAGATAATAATATTGCTGCAAAAGATGGAGTATATATATATGTTTTCTTTGAATTCTAACACTCTCTGCACATTGGTTTTGATGAATTGAGACTTAATACATTTGTAATTATATAGGAGTAGTACATATAAATAACGTAATCGAGAGTAATTATGACAAAGATTGAAAGGACATAGTAAGCAATTAATTACTTTTGAGTTTCGACTAAAAGAAGGCAAATACATAAATAAGTTACATGTAACTTGTTCATATTTAATACAATTTTTTAAATGGATGAATGTTACTCATGAGTTATGATAAATACAATATAATATTAGTTCAAATAGAGTATAGTATTAATTCAAATACAATATAGTATTAGCTCACATATTATATAGTATTAGTTCAAATATTAAATATAGACAAGTTACATGTATGTAACTAGTACACAAGAGTACAACAAAAAAAAACACAAAAAATGGTTTACATTCCCTTTTTTTTCCCCAAAATGTAGTATCTTTTTTTTAAGTGAGTAAAATGTCAAAATATCTCTATTTAAAGTAAATGACATAACACTACAAAAAAAGCGAAATTTTCCGACGGAAGTCTACCGACGGATTCCATTCTGTCGGCCGTCCCGACGAAATATTGGAATCGACTGACTTCCGACGGATTCCAACATCCGTCGGGACCGTCCGACGGACTTCCCGACGGAATTTTGTTTTCAAGCAAACAGTGTCGTTTTAGCCTTGCTTCCCGACGGAATTTTCCGTCGGTAGTTCAAATTGCGCCTACCGACGGAATATTCCGTCGGTAGCTGACCCGCTTTGACCCACCGCCTCGGATACCAATGAAAAGACGCGTGGAATTAATATCCGCGTGCTACCGACGGAAATATCCGTCGGTAGCAAATTTTTTTTTTTTTTTTTTATAAGCTTCTTGAGGAAAAAAAAATTTCACTTTCTTCTCCCTGTTCTCTCCTCTGTTCGTGGTGGTTTCATGCGTGGATTGGATTTTCTTGTGCGTGGATTGATCGATAAAGGGCATAACGATTATCTACTCCAATTTTCTTCAATTTAAACGGTATGTTTTATAAATTTTTAATTAATTTTAATTAATTTATTGTATTAATTATTGCATGTTAATTATTATAAAACTGTTATTGAATTATTATAAATTGCATGTTAATTATTATAAAATTGCATGTACGTAGTTGATGAATATGTATAATTAATTCAAATATATGTTAGTACGTGGATTATATATTTTTTATTGGTTAATTGTAATTAATTAATGTATGTTAGTTCAAATATATAGTGTAGTTCTTGTTAGTTCGTTTTGATAATCAAACTAGGTTATTATTGTTGATTAAATTAGTAATTATTGTTATAAGTAGGGGTGTTGTACGTTTGATTAATATAGTAATTATTGTTATTGTTTAAATTAAGTCATTATTAATTAGTTTGGTAAATTATTGATTTCATTAGTAACGTGATTTGTTATTGATTAAATTATGAAATTATTGACTTAAATTACTAAAATGTTATTAATTAAATTAGGAAATTATTGATTTCATTACTATATTAATTATTGATTAATTTATTATACTTTTAAATTTTATTTATTAAAATAGATGAGTCAAGATGCTAGTGGGGCCTCAGGATCTCGACGTAGGCGGTCACTTAGGCCTGTTGAGCCTCCTATGACGACGTCGTCGCCATCCATTCGACAGCATTCGCCGCCATCCGTTCCACAGCATTCGCCGTCGTCATCTCAGTCGTCGGCAGCTCGTCGACATCCCACGCGGGCCCGAGAAACCAGACTGAGAGTATGGATTGATGATGTACAGTAAGTAATTAATTAAATAATTTTAAGGTTTAACAATATTTGATATCATCTATTTTTGTACATTTTTTAATTTATAATGTGTTTATTTCTTAATATATAATGTCACAGCTTACTTCCTGGTAATGAGGTGTCGAAGATTTGCACTGATTCGATTATTAAGTGCAAAGTTGCTGCGAATGATCCGGAGTACAAACTCGTCGATGTTAATCCGAAAAGGAGCTATAGCGGGAATGATCCATTTGTATTTGCCCATCACGTATCTCAAGTATACTACTGCAAGTATCCAGTACGATCACGTAGTAAAATTGAATGGCACGCTGTTTGCAAAGTAAAGACAAGATCAATGGTAGAAGTCCCTACAAAGGAAAGGAGTGATGAAGATGATTCTCCGTTTCAAACGGAACAAATAGAGGCTAGAATTGAAGTCTTTACGGGAGATTTGAATATCCACGTAGACTTGACGGCTGGAAATTCAAAATTGATCGAAATTGAAAACGATAATGGAAATGAGGAAGATGATGAAAATGAAGAGGATGATGAAGAGGAAGAGGACGAAGAGGAGGAGGAGGAGGATGATGAAGAGGAGGAAGATGAGACAAATAATGAAAATGTAGATGAAGAAGATGAAGATGAAGAAGATGAATAATAAATTATATAATGTAAGCTAATTATTTTATTAGATGTACAATTTAAAAATATTTATTTATCATTAAGTTACAACTAAAAAGTGTGAAAAGAAATTAATTTTTTTAAATTTTTTAAAAAATAATTAGCAAAAAAATGAATATTTTAGTAAAAAAAATGAATATTTTAGTATTTAAAAATATATAAATTATAGATTACAAATTTAATTATTTAATGTATGTGAAAGAAATTAATTTTTTGATTTTTTTTAAAAAATAATTAGCAAAAAAATGATTTTTTTAGTAAAAATTATGAGTATTTTAGTATTTTAAAATATATAAATTATAAAAATATAAATTATAGATTACAAATTTAATTATTTGATATATGTGAAAGAAATTAATTTTGTGAATTAAAAAAAAAAAGGGCCGAAAATGAGGTACATATACAATTAATATTACAATTACGAACAAGTAACACACTTGTCCAAGTGGTAGGCGCCCCTGACTTGGCGCCCACACACCCGGGTTCGATTCCCAGCAATGCCAGAATAAAATGTTGGCTTATAATAATAGTTCGCGGGTCGGGTCGGGTTGTCCGGTGTCGGGGCGGGTGCAGTACTACCGACGGAACCCCCGACGGAATATAATTTCGAATTTAAAAAATATAAAATTGAATTATGTCGGTAGTTCCGACGGAATTCCCGACAAAAATCGATGGATATTTTTTTTAAAAAAAATGTTAAAATAAAATTCCGTCGGTAAGGCCGTCGGTACTACCGACGGACGATCGACGGAATTGCCGACAGAATACAGACCCGGTTTAAAAACGGGTCATCCGAGCTACCGACGGAATGATATCCGTCGGTAGACTCGACAGTTTAATTCCGTCGGGACTACCGACGGAATAAAAATTTCCGTCGGTAAACCTTGCCGACGAGGCTAGCACCGACTGAAAAATTCTGTCGGCATTTCCGTCGGTAACCACGTTTACCGACCAGAATTCCGTCGGAATTTTCTTCGGTAAACAACGCATTTTTTGTAGTGTAAGAAAGCCGTATTTCTCATTTTGTATAGAATTAAGAAATATATTTTTTTGACATATTTACTTTTTATTAATTTTTCTCTCTCTCCATTAACCTTTCCTTTTTATCACACTTTTAACTTTTGAAAAAAGTGAAAGAAAATGAATCATTAATATGTTTCCAATTAAAAGTGATATTGTAGAAGTTACAAAGGGGTAGTTTAGAAAAATTCTTGGTAGAAATAGAAAAAGCGACAAACTTTTTGAAAGAGTTTAATTAAGATTAGAGACAATCCTATAGACACAACTAGGAAAAGAGACAATACATTATAGCATTAGGATTAAGGTCAAATTCTTAACCAAATGACCAATTATGCCCTTACTCTTTCATCACACCAATATATTAAATTAAAACAATAATTTAAATTAATGCTATCGGTATTTTTTAATTTCAAATCAATGTAAATTAAAATTATATTTTAAATTTAAAGCATTTCATGGTCAACATTGAAACATTCCCTTTTGCTGCAAATCCAATCTGCAGATCACATCTTCAATAATCAATATCTTCAATAATCAATAAATCGATCTCCAAATCCCAATTGCGCATAATCAATAAATCGATCTCCAAATCCCAATTGAGCTATCTTCGATACCAGAATCATTCCATTTTGGAGGTACGAATTCTGTTCGATCTTCAAATCCCATCCTCGATATTCGATCATCACCGAACCACCTCCATTTTGCTGCAAATCCCATCTACAAATCCCATCTTCAATAATCAATACATCGATCTGCAAATCTCAATTGCGCTATCTTCTATACCAGAATCATTCCATTTTGGAGGTATGAATTCTGTTTTGATGCAATGATTCCATATTCAAATTCCAATTGTGATAATCAATAATTCGATCTTCAAATCCCATCTTCGATATTCGATCATAACCCAAATACCCAAAATAGTGAATTTTGAGTTTCTAAATCTCATCCGAGAACCATTACATTATCTAGGTATGCAATTTTATTCCGGGTTGTTTTAATTCAATAATCAATAATTTGATTGGTTCATTGTTATTCCAATTTATACCCTGTCCGATTCAATCTTCGATTTTTTCTAATTCTACCCTGTTTTAATTTATGCGATTTAGGGCTATATTGAACGTGTTAATTGGAGAAGCTAATTTGCAGAATCGGAGATGTATTATGCTGTGATTTTAAAGTTCGAATTCGAGAAGAAAACCAAGTTGATCCGTGTTCAACAATCTTCAAAGTTCGAAGACATTGTTAATGAAGTAATCAGTATGTGGCCCATATTGTCTTCTTCTAATCTAGGCATGTGTTATTCTGTTGGTTGCATAAAGAATTGTTCTTTATCATCTGATTCTGATTTGGTCAGTTTAGTTGAATTTTGTCAGATTTCATCGGAAAAATTAGTTCAAGTGTCTGTTTGTTCTACACAGTCTAAGAATTTACTACTTGATACCAATAATTCACAAAGTTTGAGCGTTTGTGTGGCAATCAGTGATGATCGTGTCGATGCTTCTGCATCTCAAACTCAATTGTCAAATATACCTGGTAATCGTGTTGACATTGCTTTCAATCATAGACTATCAAATGCTTGTTCAACAGAATTTACTGGATTGGGTAGTTTACCAAATTTTGATATTTGCCCTAAGGAGAAGACTAAAACTTATTTGTCCGATAATTGAGGTAATATAATGAAAGTGGGGGCAGTCTTTGGTGGTGCACCTGAGTTTAGGATCGAGTTGATTAAGTACTCGACTAAGCTCAATTTCAAGTTTAGATATGTTAAGAACTGCCCTAGGTACATATATGCTGAGTGCAATCAGAAAGTGTCAGCTGGTTGTGAGTGGTTTATTAAAGGAAAACACTTACCTATGAATTCAGGGTTTATTGTTTCCAAGGCCAACCTAGTACATAATTGTGTCGGCAACCTGTTAAACGAGAAAAAAAACAGGTTCGGCACAAAAATAATCAAAGATATTCTTCTGCAAAATGTGAAGTCCAATCCTACAATTACTGGAAAAAAGGTACTTGAACATATTAATGATGATTATGGATTTGAAGTCCCTTATTGGAAGGCGTGGTACGGAGTTGAGGCTGCAAGAAACGACATATTTGGAAGCTATGACGAGTCGTACGATCAATTACGGTGGTATGGTGATGCAATTAAACGTACCAATCCTGGAAGCATAGTGGACATAGAGACCAACATTATCACCAACCACTTTGAAAGAATTTTCATATCATTCAATGCTTGCAAGGAAGGCTTTAAAAGTTGTAGACCAATGCTTTTCATAGACGGTACATTTATGAAGGGTAGGTCAAAAGGGGTATTGCTTGCCGCAACCGCAAAGGACGGGAACAACGGTAATAATTCTATAAACTGCTTGTTTAATATTTGTTCCAGATATGCTATTTGTGACCTTTAAACATACTTTGAATGTATATTATTTGTGAATTTGTATGGTTTAATATTTTTTCATCCACTTAATGCGTGCTTATTATATTTTTTTGTATCTTTTTAGGATTGTTTCCTGTTGCATTTGCTATTGTATCTTCCGAGAATCGTAACAATTGGGCTTGGTTCTTAACTAAACTTTGTGATCTTATCACTCACCCCAAAAGGGTAATTTACATTTCTGACAGAAATGTAGGATTGATGTCGGCCTTTTACGATGTATGGAATGATCTTGCCCACTTTTATTGCCTGTATCACTTGCTGTCAAACCTTAAGGGTAGGTACGGTGGTGGATGGAATACTCAACATCGTGAAAATATGGCTGGGTTGTTCAAAGAGTGTGCATATGCACCTACCATCACTATATTCAAAGAGAAACTTGAGCTGTTTACGAAAGTGGGCGGTCGAATTGCTGAAAAATGGCTTGAAGATTTACCTTATGCAAGATGGGCAGTCTCACACTCTCCGCATCTTAAAAGGTATGGGGAAATGACATCTAATACAGCTGAGTCATTTAACTCTTGGATACGTGAAGCTAGATCTCACACTCTCCGCATCTTAAAAGGTATGGGGAAATGACATCTAATACAGCTGAGTCATTTAACTCTTGGATACGTGAAGCTAGATCTCTTCCTATCACTCATATGATTGACTCCATAAGGAAAAAGATTTCTGGGATGTTCGTAGAGAGGCGGGAATCCAGCAATAAGTGGACAGGTCTACTGGTTCCTAGTAAAGAGACTCTTTGGCATGAATTGGGAAATATCAGTGCATCATGGCCTGTCTCGTTGTATCCCAACGGTCAGTTTGAGGTATCTTCAAAAACATTTGTCACTGTTGATCTTCAATATAATATATGTACATGTTTTGAATGGCAAATCAAAGGGTTTCCATGCGCCCATGCAGTGGCTGTGATTAAGAAGCATTGCACATCAATTCATAGTGTTGTTGAAGAGTGTTTTTTTACATCTAAATACAAACAATGTTATGAGGTAGACTTGTTCCCTGTTCCCCAAACAGAAAGATTTGAGGCTGAATCTGCTGAAGAATCTGATAAAATACTTCCTCCAATCCTTCCGAAGCCCCTAGGTAGACCTAAGCAGAAGAGGATTACGTCCTATGGTGAATATATTCAAATCACTCTCTACCGTTTCCGTTGACTTATTTTCGTCATCCCATTTTTGCTAAACACCAACAAATATACAATAACACAAAATATTTTACACACTTAAAACCATTTACACATATTTTACTTGTCTCACTCTTCACCTCCAACTTTGTATTCATTTTCATCAATTCAGCAGTCCTTTTTTTTTCTCGAGTTTCAGTGCAGTGATCTCATCGTGCAGCTTCAAAGTAGTCATCTGTAAATCATTAACCTTTGATCTTTCTTCGTTTAATTTGTTCAACAGCCCATGAATAATATTTATTGCTCTGTCACATAAAGGATCATCAATCCACTCAAAATATTGACAAAAACCAGTGTTCTACACAATAAAACAAAAAATAAATATGAGAAATTATAATCATATCTATTTACGTATAAATATCAGAAATTATATGAATATAGCATGTGCTTCTTAAAAAAACAATCGTACTTCACCGAATATCTTACCGGGTACGATGCACAACCATAGAATCTTCTTCCAACGTTCCGATTCTTCCAAGATGTAACTATTTTTGCTCTCCGGTTGCAATAGCATATCACCAGTTCTCTCTCACTCTGGTTGGATGGTGGCATTCTTTTAAAAAATGTAATCACACTTTTTTTGATGTATAAATTACCGAATGTCTGTGATGGCAGGCCGCCGTCTATATATATATATATATATATATATATATATATATATATATATGCATAGTGGACTGTAAACCCTAGTTTTATTTTTCATATATTAAAGCATAACACTTAAATTATAGTTTATTATTTTTTTGTTTTCTAACTATTTACATATATCTATATTGATAATATATTCCTTTTATATTAATTAGTTCCCATAAATACCTTGACATCAAATAAATGGCATATATACTTGCAAATACGATCAAAACTCAAACTAACAAGGAAACATATACAAAAAATTAATCATTGTAAATATTAACAGAATCTATATCATAGTATATTGAATCATAAATAACTAATATTCAATAAATTATAATCACCTCTTTTAGACTGTATAATGTAAACTAATCAATATTCTATTACAATAATGTTTTACCTAAGATTAAACATAATAATATTAATATCCACTTTGAAGAAATATTGTAAAGTATTAAAATAAGTCATTCAAAAAAACAAAGAAATAATCATCCAAAATAGAATTTAAACCAAAATATGCATAACATGTTCACAGGCCTTACATTCATAACATATGAATCATTAACCTAAATAACTTAAACCAGTAGAAGTAAACCTGACAAATATGTTCTAAAAAAGTTAAATAAGTCTTCACCAAAATACAGCACCCAAGTGCATCAAACTCCATATTTAAAAGGGTTGACGAATGTCCCGACGATCCTCACACGCATCTTACTTGCCTCTTCCACATCAAAATTAACAGTCTGAGGGTTTTCACCTCTTAAGAAGCACTCAATTAGCCTGCACACAACTATCCCACAGTCCAGCGTGCCATGCCCTTGCTGCATAATTCTCGATGCAGTAGGTTTCTTACACGAGCCCTTAAAAAATGGGTGATTCGGAGAGGACAGCTTGAACACGTACCTCAACCTTGCCTCCACATAGTTAACCTATAATTTATTACATCAGAAGTATAGTTAATAAATACAACAATCTTAATAGCTAAGTCATTTGTGATATATTGAAAACAAACAAATAACAAATTAACTAACTAATAAGTTTAATGAAACAGTATACCACATAGACCTGGTAGAATAATATATAATAAACACAACAAGGTGATATAGTCAACACATATTTCATGTGTCTACTAGTCAAAAGATTCAGATTTAAATTTAATCAACTATTGATTTTAGTGAAAGAGTATACCACATATACGCATTCTTTTAGATGATGGTCGACGTTCCCACTTGTCCTTGGCTGCATTGAGTTGAAAAACATCAACTCCTTCCTCTTAAGATCAAGCGTCAACAGCGTCCAATGCCCTTTAATGTTCGATCTCGTACGGTACCCAGCCTCAGTGATAATAATTGGGAATAGCAGCATATCTTGACCGATACTTTCTTCTACAACTTTCTCAATGAGAGATTCAAAGATTTTCTGTTTTGATATATCACGTTTCTTTATCATACTCTGTCAACAAAAAAATATGTCATTCAATGATAAATCAAATCTATTTAAAAATTAATATACAGGATTGTACTTCATAATGATTAAACTCATTATGCTACAGTGTCAATGTACATTACCCAACAAGCAGAAGTGAATATCGTTACACGTTTAGCGGTAGGACACTTTTGTATAAGGTTTGATTGTACCATGTCCGACCATGCATCAATCACCTAAATAACAGTGTATTCCGTACTATTAGATTAAAAAATTTACATTATTAATAAACATACAAACTTCTAAATAATTCAACTAATAATTACCTGATCATCCACAGTTTTGTTGTTTAGCAAATTAATAAGCATTCGAACCGTGACGTCAGTAAGGGGCCGATTCCCAACGTATACAGAATGACTGTATTTATAAACAAACAAGACACAAATATTATTCAATGAATAAACAAAAGTATGTATAATGAATATATTGTGGAAGTTGCAATTTTTGTGTTGACTATGTGTAGAAGGTGTGGTAAATATGCATTAGGTTGTTACTTACTTCGAACCATATTCCACGAGTTCTTTGTAGATCTGATCTTTCAACTCAACGGGGGCATTCTTAACTGTATCCAAAGAGTTGTCAAATGGATTCTTAACAACTTTCCTCTCTTTGACATGTTTTTTTCCACCCAAAACATCCTCTGGTTCATCATCACTACGCTCGTGAACCGAGTTAAGCTCTTGGGTCAGGAGCTGAGGAGATAGCTGCACTGGCTTTCTTCCGTGTTCCTCAGTTCGTGTTTTCACACGTATTATCATGGAACTAGGATCTACGTAGTCCTTACTCTTCTTTTTCCCTTTAACAACTGGACACGGCGTATTCTCAACTTCATTTTCTGCCACTACGTCCTGCTCAGCGCCTGATGCATGACCTTTGTTACCCGACGATTCAAGATTCAAATCCTTCTCAATTTGTTCTACTTCTGCAACAAATTGATCTTCTTCCAATGAATTGAGTTGGGATGACAGACGTTTCATGTCCAGCTCTCTTCTCAACGAATTATTTTCAGTCTCGAGATCCCTGATCATTTGATTACTGACTCCCCTTTCCATTGTAAAAAAATCCATTTCTTTATTAAACTCCTCTGTAAGTCGTTTAACTTCATTCTCAAAATTAACCCGTTTTGACTCTGCATCCTCTATAAGCCTATTTATTTCAACCTCATTACTAATCCTCTTCGCTTCAGCATCCTCTTTAAGCAGCCTAATTTCAGCAAGTAGTTCTTCCACTTTTCTTCCACTGACCTCAATATCATCATTTCGAGATCCCTTATTATCCAACCCACAGTTCACATCCTCAGTATTTGCATCCTGTTCAAACAACATACCCCTATAATCACTATCTAAATCTGGAAAAGTCCGATTCACATCTTTGCATACTGTCATCACAGTATTGTCAATATCCATTTCCCGTGGAGTATTTCCAATGTTACAATCCTCTCCAAGATCAAACGACGATCCATTATCCAAGCCAAATTCTTTCATCCTTGATGTAGAACAAGCCTCAAATGGTCTGGATGATGATTGTTGAAGAACACATTGATCTTTATCAGCCGAATCAACAACTGGATCATGTATAGTTGTTGCACTAGTTTCTCCAGGTCCAGTTGTCACATTAGCTCCATTACTCTCAACAGCAGTTGCTCTAGCTGATCTCTCCGTTTGGACCGTTTGTACCGTTTCTCTGAAATGGGTTATAGCCTGAAACTGTTCTTCCTCCCAAGGCTCAGTTTTTAAACTTCCAGTATGTACCTGCAATCAATATCGTTACATATATATAAATAGTAAAATTATTTATACAAAATAGCTTAGCTCAATTTTTTTTTAAAAGCTCTTACCTTGGTACGTTTGTACCACTTCTTCTTGTTTAAGGCGTTCGTTAGCTTTCGCAAATCCCATTTTAGAAACCTTGGAAACGCATTCCTATTGATTGGTTTAACCAACGACGTATGCTCGCAAATTAAGAACTGCATAAATTGACAATATATAAATACATATAATACAGGTTTTTTAAGAAAAAGTCATGTTGTTAGTGTTCAGTAAACGTAAGAATACGTACCGGTAAAATCATCGTACAACCACCTGGTTTCATGTCTTTACTTCTCCTAATATGATTCTTCAAATTATCAACTATGAAACCACTCCAATCATACGTGCAAACTTCAGACAAATTCTCTAAATATGCAGTCAAGTACTATGGTAATGCGCCACTTCTTACTGGACAGAATATACCACACATCACATAGCAGAAAGCAGTCTAGCTACATCTTCAACAGATTCAGGATCAGTCAACTCAGCTATCTCTCTTATCTTAGACTTTAGCAATGGTTTATTCATTGAAAGGCTAGGTGTCCTGATAACTAGTTCCTCTCTGAAGCACCTACGAATCCATTCTGGATGAGCATAATTTTCATTGCGCAACGGAACCTTCTCACTACCAGACGTAATACAAAATATTAGCTCCACATCTTTCTTTCTTATATTCAACTCATTCGAACCAAGTAACAAGCTGCCAGACTTGTCATCGAACCTCATTACAATCTCCTGAATATCTCGCTCAACCTTCTTGCAATTTTCAATTATCTCATCATTCCCATTCACCAATATTGAATTTAAGATGAACCAAAATGGCATCTTCTTCAGTTCATTATAATGCCTATCATTCAACTGCATCACACTTAAGTCCTTGAAACAAGTATGCATATTTGATCTACAGTAGTTCTGACTATTTTTAACATCACCATCATCTAACAAAGAAAATAAAAAATATATTCAGAATGACTTGTAACTCTTATTTCAACTAAAACTCCAATATCATAAACAAAGGTAAATTATAAAATATCATACCAGATTTTTTACTTCGCGAACGTTTACATCTTTCTTTTATCTGTTTCTTGATTCGCATTTCCTCCTCACTGTCAGAATCTTCAGAAACAATTTAAAACTCATTTAACACAATGAAACTCTGCATAAACTTTTAATAACTATATATAATCTTCCTAACAGAATGTAAGCCACATCATATCTATTTTATACCTTCCGATACAGATTTCGATTCATCATCACTATCAGCAACAACCTCATCATCGCTATCAGAAACAACCTCCTCATCACTTTCGAAATCTGGAAATATAAGTAAACAAAATTATATACATAGATGGTTCTATAATCTGTTACATACTTGACCTGTTATCGCAAAATCACCTGAGTCAGAGGACATTATATAGTAACCAACCACTCTTTTTCCTGCATTGACAAATATACTATAAGGGACATTCCATTTATGCTAAGTAATGTTACACAACTAACTAAAATTCTGTTATAGATTTCAAAAAAAAAATAACAACTAAACCTTTACGCTTTGCATCTTTAGCCTTTTTTGCATAGGTCAATGCTTCACACACAAAAATCAAGAACAATTATTAGTTTTTATAATACAGTAGTGACATTATTGTATTATAAGAAGGTAACAATTGTGTAATGCTTATAGAATAGTCAAATTAATGCTTTACATAATATAACAGTGTTGAATGCTATCAGTAGAATGTGTTGAATATAAATGCATAACTATCCCACCAAATACGTATACCTATCTTTGTCTTTCTACGCTTTCGTCTGTCGTCTTTCTTTATCCTTTTCCAGCTACCTCCACTATCACCATCGTCATTGATGTGAATTCCACTTCTCTTCACCCTTGGCATCTGCATTACATTAAAACTCGGTTAATCTGTAATTCGATTTATAATATTTCTCCAGAACCTTACACGAATCTGATGGTCAAGCAATACATATCTATTACCAACACAAATCAATCTTCTTAAAGTAGAATATATGTTATTTCTGGAAAATACAAGTATATTAACAATAAATTGGAATCTAGTTTGTTGATCTTATTAATAAACATACAAACTTGTTATGGCTCATATATAATCACCAATAAAACATTTGCAAACATCAAAATTTCCAAATCCACTAACAAAGTGCAATTTTACTGTAAGTTTTACAAATTAGAAAACATAGTTCAACTGCATGTTTCAAAATTTAAACCAAAAAACCAATAAAACCATCATCAAAGAAATCCAAAAAATTAGATTTACTACTTATGCACAAATTAAAAACCTTCATCAAAGACCTGCAGATACTGTCTCAAAGAATTGCAAAAATACACCAATAAGTCATACACAAAGTTGTGGAAAAACCCCAAACCTTTTCATATACAAAAACAGAGTGCATGTCAAATTTTATAAGTTTATTTGACAAAAACCCAAAAACCGATCATCATAGAACATTAAACGCTTCCGCCGATGTTCAAAAAACCACAAATTTCGTGTCTTCAAAAAACCTCAAATTTATTTTCATCAAAATATACATACCTTGCTAAGGACGACGAAAACAAACTTTTTTTCAATTAACGGAGTCGCAAATGTTCAGAAAATCAACTTCTCCTCTCTCGAAATCCTGAAAGAAGCTTCTCCAATACTCCAGCTTGATTTAGGAAGGTTTGAATCAAAAATTAAATTGAATAAATTGAACATTAAAATTCAAGTGTATATATATATACACTTAATTGCATAAAAGAATTTTACTAAAAATATATAACATTTATAATTTGCCTAGAATGACTTTATCATTAATCTTATTAAATGTTTTCTACCCCATTTGATGTGTAAATACTTCTCATTTTGAATAGATATATGATCACTCAGATGATATGAATGATCCACTATATATAGAAATTACAGGTGAGAGAAACAAGGAAATGAATATAAATTATATATTTAAAAATACATGACAAAGTATATAATTGTACCAATAAATGTTGAGAAACAAGTTGAGTTGCTCATATTATATATGACAAAGTATATAATTGTACCAATAAATGTTGAGGGTCACAAAAGACCACATTTGTCCTTTGTACTCTACAAATTGTTTTATGGATATTCACATTGTATTAAAAATCTAGTAGTGTAGAACACTTTATTGCCCGGTGATAATAGAAGAATTGAATTAGAATCAACAAGTGTATTTTGAATTATATTGACTTGTGGATTATAAATATGGACGATACTGACATATATATATATATGTTCAGTTTATTTTTTATTTTATTTTCTAAGTTTACTAGTAGGTAATGCACGTTGAATAAACTTTATCATTGTACAATAATATACAAAATGTGTGAGGCTACTACTCCCACAACCAAAAAAAAATCAGAAAAAAAAATAGTATAAATATGTAAATCACGCGAGATAAAACTACTGTCAGACTTTTGCATATAATTGATTATTCATAATTAGAAATTAATGAGAAAGCAAAAAATGAACCATACTTAATTCATATATTTGTGATTAAATATTACATCCTCGAAATTACATGTCTAATCACCATATATAATTTTAAGAAAATAGAATATACAACTCGTTGATTTTATTGTAGTAACATACTCCTTGAAAACATTCTACGGCATTGATGGATACTTGCAATTTCCATAAGCTGCAAACAAAAAATAATAATAATTTCATTAGTAACTATGGAGATTTAATTATATAAGTGAAAAAGTGAGAGTAGTAATACTTACAAGGGTCTATTTCGACAACATGGCCAACTTTGGGCCAGCATACTCCCCTTTCATTGTAGAGCATATTCATGCAATAATTTAAATGACTTGGAACGACGTTCGGTTCAAAACATGGACCGTTCGGTTTTATAAACGTACAATCTATTTGTTCACAACACCATTTCAAGAAACCTGGCATTTCTTCAGGCTGAAGACTTAATGGAGCGATACACCACGTTTTTTGCCTACGTAAAAATCATATATATTAAATTTGGTAACTAAATAATTCTCTTCCAACAAATCCGTGTTAGAAAAGTTGACCACTGTAGATGGCTAAAAACACTTTTTAGAAAACGAAGAATTGAGGCTTGTGTAAACACAATTTTCTTAAAACAATATTCGTACTTCACTCTCGATGCTAGTGACTATTAGGTCGTTTATTTCCCAAGATACAACGATTAGATAGCAACAATACTAGCACAAGTATTTTGCTTACGGAGAATCGAAAAATTGCCTGAACAATATTATCACCGGAGTGCCAAGGGAATTTTAGCAAATATTAGAAGGAATTAAGAACAACAAGTCAAAATGTGTTTGATCTCTCCAAATTTTCATGTTTTTTTGAGACTTATGTAATGCAACTATATATAGTCAACTCAAATGTTGACGTAATAAATATTGCAATAAAATTGGACCGAAACTGAAAAATAGACCAAAACTGCCATTTGAATTAAATGACAACTTTTATGAATTTTTCAAAACCCATGCGTTCAGCTATTAACCAAAATTCAAATTGAAACTACCTGAAATTTAATTTATTTTGACAGTTACAAATGGAAAATTCGAGGCAAAAATAGTTTTTCTTCCGCTACCAAATCGGTGCGACATTCGTGTAATATTTACACGCTACTGATGGGTTCATTATACTAACTTCCTCATTTGATATTTTTAATATAGGACAAAAAATCACTTTATTTTTTCCTACTCAAATTTTAATTACAACAATATTTTGAAAAATCATTTCGCATTCATTCCAACTTCAAAATGAGTGAATGAGATATTGAGTCGAAGCTCACTTTGAAACACATTTTTCAACAATCCGCACTCGATATTTCAACATGTATGTTATGCAAACTTCATTAATTGCATAAAAGAATTTTACTAAAAATATATAACATTTATAATTTGCCTAGAATGACTTTATCATTAATCTTATTAAATGTTTTCTACCCCAATTCATGTGTAAATACTTCTCATTTTGAATAGATATATGATCACTGAGATGATATGAATGATCCACTATATATATAAATTACAGGTGAGAGAAACAAGGAAATGAATATAAATCATATATTTGAGAATATATTCAAAGATGATGATGAACATAAATAAAAGATTGCTCCCTATAATACATTATACTATTCCTATAATATATTATTCTATTATATTCTCAAATACCCTCGATCACTGGAAATGTAAATGAACACGAGCTTGGAACGCAACAATCTAAAAGCGAGGTTGAGATAGAACTTCATGAAGACATCCGCAAAATAATGCACTTTTGTTGTTATAAAGTAGGAGAAAAAACAAAAATACGGAATCAACAAATAGGGCATGCCAAGACGCATAAAAGCGGGAAGCAAATAGATTGAAACACCAAAACCCTTTGAAGGACGGACTATGACAAGAAATTAAGCAAGAGACATTTGCAAGTTTGTTGGAAGTAGTTGATTCAAGCACAAACCAGATATATTGGAGGGGCGAGCAGCCAGTGATGTCGGTCATGGGCTCTCCGAATAGAGAGGAAAGTAGAAGAAAGAAGATGTAGTGTGAGACTATAGAGAAAATTAGAGTGTAGGTGAGTGTGACTAACATCATTTGAATGAAAACGATAATGGAAATAGCTTGATCGGCCATGAGAGGGAACGAGGGCACTTGCTCACTCGAGAAGAGGAAGAGGGGGTGGGGGCGATGAGGGATATATACTAACTCGTCGGTGATGGCTAAAAGCGATTGAGAGAATTAACGAGAGAAATTAGCTCGTTCAAAAAGAAGAAGAGGGGCACGAGGGACGACGAGGGATACTATCATACTAGCTCGTCGATGGCGGCTAAAAGCGGTCGGGAGAATGAACGAGAGAAATTAGCTTGTTCAAGAAGGTGAAGAAGAAGAAGGGGGCAGCGAGGGATACTAGCTCGTTGGTGGCGGTTAAAAGCGACCGGAAGAGGGAACGGGGGAGACCAGCTCATTCGAAAAAAATAATTAAGACAACGACGAGGGATACCAACTCGTCTGAAACGCTGAGAAATAGAGAGGAAGAGAAAAGGGTGTTTAGATTTGTTTGTATTAAAGTGGCGACCAGGGATACTAACACGTCGGAGACGCCGAAAAATAGGGAGGAAGAGAAAATTAGAGAGGAATAAAGGGAGGAGGCGTGAGAGAGGGAGAGAGAAAGGGAGAAAGGGAATTTGAGTTTTGATGAATTATGCTGATACCACGTGAGAATATGTATATGATCAACATTAATGAGATTATATGAATGATCCCCTATATATATAGGAATTATAGGTGAGAGAAATAAGAAAATGAATACAAATCATATATTTGAAAATATATTCAAAGATAATGATCGATGAACATAAATAAAAGATTGTTTTTTATAATACATTATACTATTTGTATAATACATTATTCTATTATATTCTCAAATATTCATTATTACACTATTACTATTAATGTCTTTAAATAATTTATGTCCATTAATATTACAAATAATGTATTTAATTTAATCGATGCCCATTAATATTACAAATAATACATTTAATTATAATTAATGCATTTCAGTAATTTAAAGTGTTATTCTTTAACATTACGGATAATATTTTTCAGTAATTTAAATAAAATTATTTATCATTACAATAAATATATATATATTGTTGATCCAAAAGTTGAGTTTAAGATTGATTAAGCTAGAAAAGTCTAGAGGGAGATTAAAAATCTGCTTCTCTTTTATTAATTATGCATATAATTATAGGAGACCCAATTTTCCACCCCTCAACTGTTAAATCTTGAAAAAAAAAATCTTGCAAGCAATTTATTTTCTTCTTTAATTTTCATGCGTAAATTCACCCTCTTCAAACAATTATAAATAATAGTTTAATTACTTTTTATAATGATATTATAGACCATTTTCAAAATACGAAAATTATGTTGACTAATTGTAATTTGATTTGAACATTATGTAACTTTTTATTTTATTTTAAGTTGCATTAAATTGTACGACTTTTATTATTAAATACTTCTTCCATCTCGTAATTACTCGCACACTTTTCTTATTGGAATGTCCTGAGATCACTCGGACACTCTCAATATGTAAACAATCCAAAAAAAGTAATGTATTCACAACATTATTTTATTTTAAAATTGTCACCCATTTTTTGCTCACATTTTACCCTACACCTCACGAAATTCCCATTACACCTCACGAAATTATAAAAAATACCCCTCATGTATTTGACCCACACAACAATAAATTCTATTTTTTTTTAAAAGTATATCGGTCAAACTATGCAAGTCATCACGAGATGGAAAAAATAATATTTTATTTAATATTTTTCGTAACCCCAAATTTTAAATTCTGGATACGCCATTGCACCCCCCATATCCTCTTGCAGCTGCATTGCCAACGTTGGGCCACCATCAAAGTAACCCAATTTTGCCGAATATATACCGTCTTTTGCAAAACACCATGCTAGCTTATCTGGTCTTTGGATCGTTGGCAATGGAATTGCATCGACCCGTCGCGCCTCCAGTTTAGGTAAAAACTTCCGTAGCCTACTTTCATCCCAAACTCGTTCCCCCGACACAAAAAACTCACTCACAAATTGGTTCCCCAGCGATTCTCCAATAGCCGGGGCCAACACCGGATTTCCACCAGCAAACAACCATGCATTTGACGCTGCTTTAATCGAAGTCCCGTAACCTACCACCCATTCCCATACCAACCCCTTCTCAAGGACCTTACGGCACGCTAATATACTCTGGCATGTGAAGCTGGGCCTATATCCCGGGCCCGCAGTCCGAAAAGAGACCCTCGGATAGTAGCGAGCTCGTACGGTCTGCGCCAAAAATGATGTACCATCACTAATACATATTTGCCCTTGGAGAGCTTTTAAAAAGGGCCTTGGAGAGCTTTTAAAACACCTCTCCAAGTGGTAGCTGTCCAAGCTTAGACAGCTGTTAAAAACCGTTGTCTAAGTGCTTACACTTGGACAGCGGTTTTTAACAGCACTGCAAGTGGGGGGCATAGACAGCGGTTATGAACCGCTGTCTAAGTAAAGGCACTTGGACAGCGGTTCATAACCGCTGTCTATGTATTTTTTTTTCTTTGACTTGGACAGCGGTTCATAACTGCTGTCTAAGTGATTTTTTTAATACGCTTTAACTTGGACAGCGGTTATGAACCGCTGTCTAAGTCATTTTTTTTTTAATTTTCGTTTCGGTTATGAACCGCTGTCTAAGTATTTTTTTATTTTATTTTTTAATAATTATTTTATATTTTAAAAATCATGTTTATACAAAACCAAATTTAATTATATACCACTACAATATATATATATATATATATATATATATATATATATATATATATATATATATATATACACGTCAAATACCAAAAAAATCAAATAAATAAACGTACACAGACATACGTCCAATATACACCAAAAATATGAAATATCATCACAAATGTATAAGTTAATATATTACATGCTACCAAAAGTTATACTACTTTAATTATACATATACAAAAATCGATTGTAAATGTACCCTGTCCAATCTTTTTTTCATTTGTCCATTCTTTTGTCGTTGTAAGTCTTGAGCGGACGGTCATAGACAAACTGCAAATAACGATCAATCAATATAGTTAGATTAGTATATGAATTTTTATTCAATCAATAATAATTTAAATAAATCGATAAATTGACTTACAGTGTTAGGAATCGTCAATCGATAAAAATTGATTATATCCTCAATATAACAACATACAAAATGTTCACAATGGTCTCTATCACGTTGCCTCGGAACCTGTTATGATTAGCAATTATAAGCACGCGCACATTACAATTATGATTATTTTCTATTAATTTGATAACTTACTAAATTAAATTACCTTAACATCTATCCAGCTAACTTTATTGAAACTAGATCTTGAGCCTTGATTGTGAAGGCGACTCCGATACATCGTCATCACACTATTATTATTATAATTAGAAAAAAAAAAGATTAAATATGCATAATTTTAAAAGTAAAAAAATCTAATGTTCATTATTTCAAATAAACAGGGGAAGCTAATAAAACTTACAAGTTCTTTTTTAAAGAAATATATTTTTAAGTCGATGGCTAAGTGTGGCTTAAAAGATTTTACTAAAATAAAGGTGAAATGACTCAATTTAAAAAGAATAGAAAATGAATATGATTTTTTAATGTTTCTTATTTAAGCTAACAAGACTTGTATACAACATGATAATATATATACATTCTTTTGGGTGAGGGTGATGGTTCTGCCAAAGGATTTTGGTTTTGTGTTGGAGAAACAGAAACCTTTTCTAAATCTTCTTCGACCCCTATAGGCTATAGATGACCAAGATTATTCAGAATTAATATCGAAATTCTTTACACATTGTAAAAAAAACACTGACACTTTGAATCTTAAATACCTAGCTACCCCTCATATTATATCTTATTCAAACATAAACAAGACCAGTTCATCAAACTAACTCATTTAATTTCATTTAATTTTTCTAAAGACCAGTTCATCAAACACAAAAGAATTTTCAAATTGTTAAAACTTACACCCCAACTCCAAGTACCAAAAATGGAAAAGAAAACCCTAGCTCTAAAACTTACTTAATTCATTTAAAGGAAAGAAAATCGTAGTAAGCCAAATAATTGTGGATTATCACCCATCAGAAACTAAGCAGCTAAATCAATTTCTATTAAGAAACAAAAACCTATCATTTATAATCAATCAACAATAGCTAAAATTTCCCAAATAATGAGTTATTAATTGATTCATCGAATCAAGTTTCAAAATAGGGCGAAGCTACCAACCAACTTAAACGGTGTTGAAGAATTGGGAGCTCAAAAGTAAAGTAAAGTTGCGTAGAGGCGTTAAAGTAAAATTCCCCTGTTTCTGCACCTCTCGAGCTAGACGATTACAAATCGACTTTTATAATATCCCTCACACAAGCACATTATCAAACACCTTGTGTTAGAATAGGGCATGGCCGGGCTAAAGTGACCCGCCCGGGTGGTTCTACCCGGCCAAAACCTTCGATGGGTGAACTAATCGAAAACGTGGGTGCACAGAACTGTGGCCTGGTCATTCTACCCGCCCGGGTCATTCCACCCGGGCATGCTTTTTCGTCTCTTCATATCTCGAGCTTCCGACCTCCGATTGACTCGATTCGTTTTTTTATTCCACTCCGTTTTTCGAGCCGGATCCAATGGTGCACTCCTCTCTTTGGTCCAGTGAATTGTGGTAGGTGTTTTGCTCCCAAAATTCTTCGTTTTTCCTACAAAATCAACAAAACACCACCTTTCTCTTATTTTGACCAAAACAATCATAATCAACCCATAAATCAATGAATTCACACTAAAATTGAGCTTCACATGTGCATCAAAAACGTGTAAATTCCACCTGAATCAACGGCGACAGCTGAAGAGAAAGTCGACGGCGACGAGGAGTGAGAGGGAGTGAGGGGACGGCGACGGCGCGAGAAGAGTGAGTGAGGGAGGCGACGGCGACGGTTGATTTGGGGGAGAACTCACCACTTGTCTGTCGTTTCAAGCCTTCGTTTTTTTTTTTAATTAGGTTGAAATTTAAACGTGAATGTTAATTTGGGGGGAGAAACCCAGCTTCGATGTTAATTTGAAGGGAGAGGGAATTGAATTAATTAATGTTGGAGGATGGAGTGAGAGAAAACGCGTCGAATTGGGGGATACAAGGGTTTGACCAAATTTTTCAGCTTGGAGAGCGGTTCAAGTGTATACTTGGAGAGCGGTTCTAAACCGCTGTATAAGATCCCTTGCAAAGCGATTCTCAACCGCTGTCTATGTTAATTTTTTTTTTATATATATAACCGCTCTCCAAGTGTTTACTTGGAGAGCTGTTTGAAAAAAGGGCTCTCCAAATGCAACTCTCCAAGCTTAAATGTGTAGTAGTGCATCCTGTAGTTATAGGCCTTTATGGCCCTGGCCTGTAAATGGACCTTTATGAGCTTCTAAAATATCTTTTAGTCCATGACCAATGCCCCAGTTGGTCCTATACATGTGACCCGCTATCAGGAACAAAATAGCAATAGCTAAATGATGGTGCGCAATATCGGTCAACCACAGACCTCCAGTTACTGGATCTAATCCTCCACGAAAAGTAAGAAATTCGGCATATTTTGACCAATTCAAGGTGAAAAATGGGGTTGCTCCCTCGGCAAAACTCGGATAAAGTTGGGCCAAAAGATCGCGATGGGCAAAACTCCATCACTATTTGGCTAGAAGATCATCATTAAAATCAGCAAGCCTCCTCAATCCCAGCCCCCCTCCTCCTTCGGCCTACAAAGCACCTCTCACTGCAACCAGTGGATTCTTCTCTCGTCCCCCTGCTGTCCCCATAAGAATCGTGCAATGGCCGACTCAATCTGGTGAATCACCCATGTAGGAATCTTAAAGCAAGTCATGAGGTATGTGGGAATCGCTTGGACCACCGATTTAACCAATGTTAGCTTCTCTGCTTGAGATAGCATACGACTGTTCCGGTCCTTAATCTTCTTGCAAACCCTATCGACCAATGTCCTAAACACCGCTTTCCACGACCTTCCCATCCGAGTAGGTATTCCCAAATATACAGCATGCTCTAGAACCCGCCTCACCCCTAAGAAATCAGCCAACTCCTCCCCTTTCCAATCCGGGATACCACCACTAAACACAATCTCCGACTTTTCCAGATTAACCACCTGTCCCGACGCCACTTCATATCTTTACAATGTTTATCAATTACAACATATATTTTTTTTTTATTTGCAATTCGATACACCACCTTTTTAAGTTTTGCAATTCGATGCACGTGTTTATTTTTCGGCAACACATGAATGATGTATATACGGAAGCCGCATTAAGGTTCTACACAAATGTCCACGTAAATGTCGTGACTGGTCAATAATTTTTTTATTATTATTTTATTATAAAAATATTTTTAAATAAAAATAATTTACAAAATTTCACATTATTTTTTGTGGACTGTGATTTGGAGGACGCGATCCTATTTTTTTGAGTTTTGGGGGAAAATGATAATAATTAAATTGGTTTATGATTTATTTTTAAAAATATTGTTTTAGTATTGTTTATAGTTTAAAACAATTTTTTTAGTTAAAATGTTTTAAAAATTAAAAAAATAAATTATTCATTATTCGTAACATTTATGTGACACATCAACAGCTTTGACAATCACATTATGATTTAATTGTTGCCAGAATTTAATTGACAGATGCATTGAATGACAAGAAGGTATAGGTATATTTTAAATGGGTTGGTCTGCTATGGACTCGAGTGCATGTTGTGCACCCTAGTCCATGTTGCACTTTTCAGTTACTGACTTACACTTTTTGGTAAATGGTGTTGCACTTTTCAATTATTAAACTGTATAAGTAATAATTGAAAAGTGCAACACCATTTACCAAAAAGTGTAAGTCAGTAAACTGAAAAGTGCACATGGATTAGGGTGCACAGCATGCACTCGAGTGCATACTAGACTTTACCATTTTAAATTGACCCATTAAGGTATAACAATAGAGTAAGAAGACCTATATAGTAACCAAAAACCCAAAATTAAGGTATATGCATTTTAAATTGACCCAGTGAGGTATAACAATATAGTAAGAAGGCATATATAGTAACCAATATTAAGGTATATCTATTTTAAATTGACCCATTAAGGTATAATTAAACAATATTAGTAGGAAGGCATACATAGTAACCAATATTAAGGTATATGTATTTTAAATTGACCCAAGGTATAACAATATAGTAAGAAGGCATATATAGTAACCAATATTAAGGTATATCCATTTTGAATTGAACTATGCTACAATTATTTCATGACCATTTATGTATATGTCTATTATTTGTAAATTGAATTAGTAAAGGGCAATTAATTTATAATGTCATGTAATATAATAGCTGAAATCTTCATACTAAATCATGCATATTCATATAATCACCATTAATAGCAGATTCGAGTACTTTGATTTTCGTGGTGTATAAATTAATCATTTGTACCAATTGTTAAACCACATTAATCTAATAAAAAACATAATTTCCAAATAGCAGGAGTTTGGTATATTCCCATGGGGAAAAACATCAACATCCTTTTGCTGCTTCTTACATGTTATATATCAATGGTTGCAAATGCTGTTGATGGAAATGAGAAACTAGTAAGTCCTTTGAATTCTTTTATACTCCAATTAATATAATATAGCATTTGTATTATAATCAACTTATATATATATATATATATATATTTTTTTTTTGTGTGTAGGTTAAGACATGGTGTATTGCACAACTAACTGCCTCACCTGAAAAAATGCAAGATTTCGTTAATTATGCTTGTGGACAGATAAATTGTAGTAATATCAAACCAGGTGGTGCATGTTATGATCCTCCCGTCCTTGCAAGTAACGCTAATTATCTTCTCAATTATTTCTACAAATATGGCGGTTTATGCAATCAAGAAATTGGTGTTATTACGACAATCGATCCATGTATGTATTAATCTCTTTCTCTTTCTCGTCACATTATAAATTCACATGTATATGTATATCAGTGCTTATAATTATGAAATTGTTAATATCTTTTCTTATTTGCAGCATATGGCATTTGCAAATATCCATCAGTGCCATAGATTATTATTATAGTCTCAAGCACATACAAGGCGATGGAGGATCAGGACAACACATGCTTATTAATTTAGGATTTGCAGATGATGAGATTTGTAATACTCCAGCTAGCTAGATTTAATGTTAATTAGTACGGAGTATTAGGAAATTCAATGCAATAAGCCACCTAAGGCAAGAAAGAAATTCATGTGCTGAAACCCAAAATAATGAGTACTTCTCCTCTTTTATTGTGATGTAATAAAACCATATCCACCACTTTGGAATTACTATATAAATTAATTATTCAGTAGTATTTTTTTATTTTATTTTTTTTGACAATCATCTAGTTTCACCCAGAAAATCTTGATTGATAGATGTGACGATGTTGATTATTTTAAACTACTTAAAATTACGAAATAGTAAAACAATAGTAATTGAAATAGTAAATTTCATACCAATATTCAACATCGATCTATACAAACACCTGCCACAAAAAAATACTTCACCCTCGGCACCACACTTAGACCCATAAACGACCCCACCACCCCCCAATGGCGGATCCAATGTGGTACATGGGGTACAACTATACCCAAATTGGTTTTTTTTTCATCTTATGCAAAAAATTTATATATATATATTAATAATGACTGAAATTTTACGGATAGTCGAGGGTGAATAGACTTTTAAAACTTTTCAAAATATCAGAGATTAATCATGCGGAAATATCAGTTTATGAGCCCTTAACAATTATACTCAACTAATCAATTAAAACTTTACTCGTCTATTCTGCAAATATATCAAGCTCGTCTATTCAACACGATATTTAGAATCTTGTTGATTATCCAAGTTAACAATTAAGAACAATTAACAAATATAAAACAGTAAGTAAACAACACAAGATTTATAGTGGTTCGACAAATCCGTCTACAGCCACTCTCACAAACTCCAGTTGTGATGTTTTTTTAAAACTGATCTTGTGGCTTTAAGTCCCAAGAAATAAGACTTCGATCTTTTCGATTATACCAACAGGTATATCTTCGATCTAACAACTAGTTATTTTACAAGTAACTAGCACCTTGTTTACAACAAAAACAATAATGAAAAACTTCTCTGTTTTTCTTTAGTAAGCCTTCTTGTAGACTTTTCTTTTCTGGCCTTCTTCTTGAACTTTCGAATACTTTGAACTCTGCAAGTTTCCTTGCTTTTGATTGCTTCAATATGCGTTTCAGTATTACGAATCTCAGTAGTCTTCAATCGTTGAATGTCCTCAACTATTTATAGACTTCTCATGATTTAAGATTTAGTTTGTTATCCAACAACTTTTCTTGATAACTTCTTTTAACTAACTCTGATAACTGCTTCTTTGACATGTACTCCGTATCTCTTAATACGACAGTTATTCTGTTAAGATCCATAACTAACTTCATATCTTTCCACTTTATGACTTGATACGGATCTTCTCTTCATATAAACTTTTGACCTCGACTAGTCTTTCTTCTGTATATTCTATACTTAGAATATTTCAGACTTCTTCTTAACTTGTCTTGTCTGATCAAGTTTTCTTGTCTTCATCTTCATACGTCTTCGTCTTCTTTGTAGAAATTTTTCTTGTCCTATCTAATCTATTACATTACTTTAAGCTTTATATATCAGCTTAGTCATCCTAAAAACGATTACATCAATATGAAATATAATTATAAGCTTCTATACAATGATTATAGCTTATCATAAAAATCTATATACTTTTATACTTAGTTATTTTCAATATTATTTTAACTCATCTGATCTTGTCTCATACAAGACGACTTCCATAACAGATCATTCAACACTTAGAATATATTCAAGTTCAATTTTTATCTTATCAAAACTATACTTTCATCAATTAGGACTTGGCTTATCATAACTCGACAATGACTCGACTGCAGAATGTAAAAATACAAATTAGGGTTGATTTTATAATATTTTGTGTAAATTAATAAAAGGATAACATAGTCGTTAAAATGTAATTATTTTTTAAAAAATATTTTGGGGTGAACTCATAAAATGAGGAGGTGCCCGTGGTAAAAATATATTTGGAGGTGAACTCATAAAATGAACTGAGTGCAGATAATCGTGATAAAAAGAAATGATTTGAGCAAGTGCAGATAGTTCATAAAATAAATGGGGCTGCACCATAGTAAAAAAATGATTTTTGGGTGAACTCATTAAATGTTGGGTAGGGTGCACACGAACAAGGGAAAGTAAATTTTGTAGATAAATTGTTATACTAAGTGATAAAGTCTATTAATTAATTATTAATAATAAAAATAATTAAAAAGATGATTAAATTAGATTTCGAGGATATAGGGGAGAAAGCAGAATCAATCACTCAAACAAAGAAACTAGTGTTTTGTATTGCCGGCGGCCGCTACTCCTCCTTTGTCTTCGATCGCGGCCTTCCGACTGCAGAAGCAGATCCTTCAATTACACACAGTGATGGTGAGCAAAACAGAGGAAGAGCTACTCAATAGATTGGAAAACCAAGTGGAGAATGGCGGAGGCGGCGCCTGGGAGTACCTCTGCCTCGTCAGGAAGCTCAAGCTTCGCCGTTCCGATAGAGTCTTGAAGTATGGGTTCCCCATCCTTACCGACTCCAAAAAGCGATCTGCTCTTGGCCCTGAAGGCATGTTATATTTTATATGCTCTTTTAATTTTTATTCTTTTCCAAATCTGCCAGTGGTAAAAGATCCGGGATTTTGATTATGGAATGTCCGTGTGCTAGATCGGTTCGGTGATTGTCAATTTGTGATTCTTCTTAAAGTTTCAGTTGTTCCTTTTGTTTGCTTTTAGTTGTTATGTGGGCGTGATTCACCCAATGAAGGTTTGGGGTTCGATGACAATTGTTTGACCTGAGTTAGTATACTGTGCAGTCGAGTGGTTTGGGTGAATTATGAAATTAAGTAGGTGCTTTTGAAATTTGGAGTATGCCCTTCCATTGCACTTGTTTGGTTGAATGATTGGTGCAATGATATTTTATGTGTGATCTGATTTTGCTTTGAAACTTTGATGTGCTTGCACCAAAAGAATGCTTTTTGGATGCCAAAGATTTCCTGTTGCTGTGGACTTATAAAGTGATACTCGTTCAATAAAAAAACTCCATAATTCTGATATCTCATTGACTGTAATCAGCTATCCATCTGTAGTCCTAGGGAGATAAATTTAAGGAAGAAAAAGAAGATCTTACTTGCGTAATCTGGTGATTGTTAAGTCTCGTTGCTTTCACGTTCACATTTCATGAGTGGGATAGGAGGATGAGTACTCATTTCAGTGTTAACAGTGAGGGCAGTACTAATTAGCTCTTCTGTGCAGCAATTTCATAATTCTCATAGTTGTTCATAGTTAATTGATTAAGAACAGAACTTGTCTTCTCATTGGCTTAATTTTTTGGTGTTCAGTTGTGATCTCAATGCTTCTATTAGTTATCATATTGTTTGTGTTCAATAGTTGCTTTACTTGATCTAAGATGCAGTGTCAAAAACTCATAGTTGACAACCCTTTGAATTGTTAAGAGTGACATTTTCCCCTCTTTGATTAATGTAGAGTGGACTTTATATGAGCAAGTAGCTGTTGCAGCTATGGACTGCCAGCGTCTTGATTTGGCAAAGGTAGATGTCTTTTTAATTGGCCTTTTTCTATATGCATGAAAATCAATCATATTCAGGATGTTTTGAAAATCTGCTCCTACCTTTATGTTTTGTCACGCTATAGCTCATGTGCACACTTTTCTAGGTTCATTTATTTATGCTAGCTTTACGATGTATCTACTCCTAAACTAAAGGCTGTCTATTTCTCGTAATGATTTCTTTATATTTAGGTTCAATAATTTGTTGATTGCAGTTAGTAGAATGCCCGTGTTTTGTGTGTAAACTGTCTTTTCGTCCAGTCTATGAATTTTGTGATTTGTTTACCATTTCCTCCATGAACTATATTCTTATTTGGCCTGCATATTGATAATCCATGAATTCTTTTACAGGAATATATTAAGGTCTTGCAGAAAAAGTTTCCAGAGAGTAAACGAGTTGGTGAGTTTAACTGACATATAGTTTGTGGCGTGCATGTGAAAAATCAACCACCCTAAGATCTGTGGTGGTGTAATTGTTATACTGATCCATTATTTCTGTTATGACAACCGAATAAAAGTTAAGAAAGTTGTATATTCATTATTGCAAAAGTTAGTGGTCATATGTTTTTAGCTTCTCTGATGTTTCTGAAATTTTAGTGCTATGAGTAGCAGTTCTGATATGCACATATATTGGATTTAGGATTACCTGTTTGATGAGTGTAAGTATGCTTGCGGCTAAGTTTAGGAAACAGACTGGGCCTGCTCATGTACAGGGTAACATGTGAAACCCACTTGCCTTTTTACTTTCCAGGGGGTTTTGGCACTAGATTTTGTCATATAGTATCCAACTCGCATATTTGGTGGAACGTCTTGAGAAATATATAAGCTAAGCTGCACTTACGCATTCATAGTTGAGGTGCTGCCAATGTGATATTTATTTTGAATAACAAATAAGTCTCCTGAACATATTAGCAACTGTGTCCATGACTCCTACTTGACAGAAAACCTCCATGATTTTCACTATTAAGTGATACTTGATCACATGGCTTTCTATTTTGTCCCTGACAACTACTGAACTGATGGGTGCCTGTCATGCTTTTCAGCAGGTTTAGTGACTATGAATTTGCAATTCTCTGTTTGGAACTATAAACCTTTGTCCATTACTCTGTCAGAAACTTGTTGTAGGAACACTCAGATTTCCTTAACTGGATTTGATAAGTTCTAGAAAATAAAAGCCCATGGCTTCATGTAGGTTTCTAATTCTAGTTTGGTGGAATCTATCTCTGGCATTAATACAGTTTCTCTCAAACATCTGATGCAATACCATGTATCCTTCACACAATGCATAAATAAATTTATTAAGACCATTTTCCATATGCAGGAAGGCTGGAAGCAATGTTGCTTGAAGCCAAGGGGTCGTGGGCAGAGGCTGAAAAAGCTTATTCCAGTCTTTTGGAGGATAATCAATTAGATCAGGTAGATGCAGAGTATCTGTAATTTATTGCTTAATGTTGCATATCTGGTGTGAATAAGTACCAGGATTCATGTAGAAAAGTTTGTTACATATTTGTAGTCAGAAAATGGGAGAAGTGCATGCATATTGACACATTATCTTCAAACTTAATATGCAGGTAATACACAAAAGAAGGGTCGCGATGGCAAAGGCGCAAGGCAATATTTCAGGTGCAATTGAGTGGTTGAACAAGTATCTTGAGATGTAAGAAAATACAAATTGATTCCTTCTTGATCAATTTGTAAACGTTCCAGTAATTTTATGATTTTTTTGGTTGATATCCAGATTCATGGCAGATCATGATGCATGGAGAGAACTAGCAGAAATTTATGTTTCTCTGCAAATGTAAGTTTTTTTTTTCTCTACTTTATCTGATTGAGAGTGGATGGAAGGGAGCATACAATATTTTCTGGATAAACTATCAAGTGATAAGACAGTAGCACTGTAATTTATCTTCCTTTTCTTAATATTTTGTTTCTCTGGTTATGAGTAGGTATAAACAAGCTGCCTTCTGTTATGAGGAGCTGATTTTAGCCCAGCCAACTATTCCGCTACACCACCTTGCTTATGCTGATGTGAGTAGCTCCTAGAGACTCTCCTTATTCCTTTAACTAATGACTATGGAAAGATATAATGTTTTTTGTGTCTTGTATGGATGTTTTTAGCTCTTCGAAGCTTCCTAAATTTTCTTTATGGTATTGGTATGCATGTAAAACCTCTTGCTTTGAAGTGGTTAGTGGTGAATGTCCTATATAAGTATTTGCTCTTGATGGATCCTATCATTTCTAAGGTGCATAGGGGGAATGAACTTAGTAGTCAAATTTAAGCTTTAATAAAGAAGAATCCACCTTGGTCTGGCCTATATACAGAAACTGAATTAGATTTGACTTGCCAATACTCCAACTAACTCTATAGTGCATGTGAATTCTGTAGATTTAATTCCTATTGAGTCTGCTTAACTAAACTATGGTACATCTTGTTCGTTTGCTGATAAAGCTGATAAGCAAACACAAGAGTTTTGTAATAGACTGATATTTATCGTAAGGAGATCACTGTTTCTTTAGTAGGGGCCGTAGGGCTGTGAGAAATTCAATATATACATGAGGACTGAAATTTCTAGGTGACTGTTTCTACCACTTGCTATTTATTTTGGTTCAGTGTGCTTATTGGATTTCAGTACTATAGTGTGGTTAAAAAATATACTCCCTCCGTCCGCATAAAGTGTGCATGTTTCCTTTTTTGGAAAATATACTCCACCACACTCCTTTATCTATTTTATTCTTACTTTATCTACTTTATACATAAACAAACAATATTCCTTAAAACTTGTGCAAACAGAAACAAACACACTATATGTGGACGGAGGAGGGAGTACTATTTATTGGAGAAACAACAAGAATTCAAACATTAAGGAATTTAATTTAAATCTACATGAGAAGATGAATATTGGAATATCATGAGCTGTACCAAACAGAAATTAGAGAAGGGCAGTGTAATAAATAGAATGACATATAGAACTTTCTTTTTGTTCATTCGGATATGATCATGTGTGTATAGTATGGCACTTACCTCTGCTCAAATAACAATAATTGGAAAAAAAAAGTGAATGAAGGACTTAGAATGACATATTGTAGTTTCCTTCGGCGAGAGGCCGGTGCACTTAAAATTTATAGTTTTCTCTCAAGTATAAAACATATGAAGGACTTAGTTGAAAGGTAAAAAATATCTAAAGCCACAGAAGGAAAATGGGCAGAGAACACAATTTGGTTAAAGCTGATGGATTCTTTTTCTCTTTTAGTTCATACCTGTTTATACTTAGATTTTTATTTAAATTTGCAGCTTCACCCATATTATAGTCTAGTACTTTGATCTAGCGATACTTGAAACTTTCTACTCTTAGGTGCTGTACACACTTGGAGGACTGGAGAATATTCACGCAGCGAAGAAATATTATGCAGCAACCATAGAATTAACTGGTGGCAAGAATACCCGAGCTCTTTTTGGCATATGCTTGGTCTCCCTCTCTCTCTCTCTCCCTCTCTCTCTCTCTCTCTCTCCCTCTCTCCAGTATGCTATTGAAAGCGTTAATGATTGCTCTCTGCCTCAAACATGTGGTTTGACTGAATGAATTTTGTTTCAGTGTGCTTCGGCTATTGGACAGCTGACGAGAGGGCGTAACAAAGACGATAAGGAGGGCTCAGAGCTGCAGTCTCTCTCTGGAGTGGCGTTGGAGAAAGTCTATAAGCAGCAATCCCCTACCAAAGTTGAACTTCTCAGTTCTGTGTTGAGAAGCTTGAAAGTCTCATCATAATCATCTATGGTTTTGGGTGCTAGATTCTGCTTCTGGTGCCTCCCTTAAGTTTAAGTTTATATTTGAACAAATTAATTGAACGAATATTTTGATTGAATTTGTTTAACTTACATCAGGCCTTATTATATGCTAACTTCAACCCCCACCCCAACCTTATTGTCCAATTTATTTTACTTTTATGATGTTTTTATAATTGAATCTTATTGTAATGTGATTCGAGCAAGATCTTTGGTGGATTTTCTACATTTCAGTTTCTTGTTTTGGTAGAGAGGTCACCTCACTTTGTTATTATTTTTGTTATTTCCATTTATTTACTGTTAGATATAAAATGTTTCTAATTCCTGATGTAATGGGGTTGCTAGTATTAATTTGTACGGAGTAGTTTTTATCTTGCAAATTTGTACCTTTTGGCTTACAAGGTTGCTTGTATTCTCCCCTTCTCCCACATACACGTAGCAGAAGTATATTGTCCACACTGAATATGGCTTAAAATACATCTCTGCTTTAATAATGTAATAATGCTCACTAAATATTTTACTTTATAAATTGAGAACAAGTAATTTTATGGCAGTGCATTCATTCAAATATTTTTACTACTTTATAATGAGTTATTGAATTGAATCAACTAAATCATTTGATCTTCATATTTTCGCAAAAGATAATGTTTTTTGTTGAGAGAGCAAGAATTTGCAAAAAGACCCAAAGTCGTAGAAAGGAAATGACAGATAGGGGAAATACTAAATAGCATTATGGACTTAAAAGAGTAGTCGCATCACCAAAGTGACAACTCTTTATATTAAAGTAGTAACAAAGAGTTGATGTTGGGGACATACTACATACATACACAATACTAATAATGATAATTAAAAACATGGTGGAAGTTTATTACATCAAATCTCACGTGGGGAAAACTGTAATATGGTCTGTGCTTTTGCATGCTGTACAAAATGTCTCCTTCATCTTCACCAACGCTGATCCTGTTGAAGAATTAAACGTTCATGTGTCGTTATAATATTAATGACGCTTGTAGGAGTAATAAAGCAGACGTAATGTAAAAATTCGATCCGATTTCCCAAGAAAGAATTGCAGACCTTTTAGAACATTTCCATGGGATGTACAAGAACTCCTTCATCACTCCAGCTTACATTTTTTCCCTCTTCTTTTCCAATTAACTTAATAGGTGCATCTAATTCCGGAGGGCTCTGCACACACAAGTTCGTTAGATCGGTAAATACAATAATAATCTACACAAACCCAAGTAAATCTAAATAATCTTTTTGTAATGGTAGAGGAGGTTGCATTTGGATTGAGGACTTGAGATTGAAATCAACACACATAATATCAAAATTCATTGGTGGGGTGGTGAGTGTTAATCCACATATTTAGAATTTGTGAAAATCTCAATCCAAACGCAACTTAGATATGAATAGATTATATAGGCATAAGGATGCATACCATGCAGCGAATGAGAGGCCAATTTATTCCTCGGAAGAAAGGGTGTTCCTTGATCTCGTTTGCACCACGGCTTGATCCTAAACGGCTCGCTGGATCTCGATGAAGCAATGTATGAATCAATTGCCTTGCTGCAAGACTTACCTGGATTTTATCATATCAAGTTCAGTACAATATTTAATCAAATAAAAAAAAAAAATAGTACAATATTTGTTTAAGATATTCACATTTTTATTGCAGTAGTGAACGTATCATTAGGAGCATTGATTGAATTCAAACATTTCGTACAAAAATAGGTATTGTATGAGAAGGGATTAATATCATGGTAGAGAAAGTGAGTACCTGAATGCTACTTGGGAAGGTGAGGTCTTTGTGCAAGATATTTGAGAATGTTTTCTGCCTATTCTTTCCCCTGAATGGCGTACGTCCATAAAGCATTTCGTATAGCAATATGCCTGATTCATTTCAAGATCATATCAAATTCTTGTGTGAGATCATCTCATGATTGCATTTCATGAGACGGTGATCAAGCTGAACTATCCAACCAGAAACCGAACACAAACCAACTTTGAAACAACAAATTGCAATTGAGTGGCCTCATACGGCAGTTACCAAGAAAAATAGCAGTACAGCACTAATCATCCAGAAATTATAAACATTTTCAAATTAAAATAAATTTACAGGAATCATTTGATTTCATGAACTTACCAAGAGCCCACCAATCAATGGCACTACTATGACCTTCACCAGTAATGATTTCCTGCAACCAAGTCACCAGCAGTGTGTTATATGTATATACTGTTAAAATATTATATTATTCAGAACCAAATAAAAAAAAGACTATCTCAAGAAAAACTAGTATTTTTTCTTGTAAGACAGTTTTTAACTAACCCTTAAAAAATTTACATGCAGCACTGAAATTTTGTCATTATAGTGATTAAGCAAACAGAATGGAGAATATTACACAAAATGAAAATCACTGTACCGGTGCAATGTATTCTTCAGTTCCAACGAAAGAATTTGATTGTGTATTTGGTTCTGCAAAAAAAATCGGAGGTGGTTGACTCGTAGATCTTCTTCGGTTCTTGGGTGGAGGATGTTTAATAACCTGAACGAATGTTGTTACCATTATAACACAGTGAAAAGTTGTTATAGTAAACACTAATATCTGTTCAAACAAACAATTTGAGTTCTAAACAGGAAATCACATACTTGAGGTTTACAAGTTGTTTTAAATGATAGATCGAAGTCAGCTAACGCAATATGCCCATCCTTTTGAAGAAGAATATTTTCTGGTTTCAAGTCTCGGTAGATTATTCCTGCAATACGAAAACATAGCACAGATCAACAGAACGCATTGATCAAACACTTGAGCAGAAAACAATGATAGGTCTTATGCTGAAAACCTCAATATATTGTTCTTAACGGCCAAGGTGGGTTAAAAGCCACTTGGAACAATTTGTCTTTCTTGGACTCAAATCTAATATAAAGTGGACTACATGAAATACCTAAACAATGAAGATATTCCAAGCCAATGACGACTTCAGCAGCAAAAAACCTGCATAGACGATGTAAAGCATTTTTTGATGGGCATAAGTGAAGGTACAATGCAGCTATATATTTCACATATTTTCCATTTTAAGAAGTAGAGATACATATCTTGAAGTTTGGCAAAATACACACTAAAGCTTGAGGATCTTGCTTCTTAAGAAGCGCAAACTTTTCAATGATATAGTTGCACTTCAATTGCTTTTGGTTTTGTAGATGTATAAAATGACAAGAAAATAATTTTATTTTCTCTAATTCTGTAAAGCGGTTTACAAAATTTACCTGGCTGAATCCTCTTTAAACATTTTCAGTGGCTGTTGGTCAAGCAATGCAAATAACTCTCCTCCAGAGAAAAAATCGGTTATTAAGCAGACGTGCGTAGGTGTCTGGAGATAGATTGATATCACTTCAGAACATGAATGGTATCAGGAAAAATTATGAGAAAACAGAAAAACAAAAAAGAAAATGTTCTAGAGCGCCTACTGCAATTTACATCATTGTAATTTTCTTTCATGCAATTAAATATATTGGTACTTTGAGTTCAGATAATGAACCTGGAAAGAGGTGTACAGTGTGGGAAGAAATGGATGATCCAGGAGAGAGATAATTTCTCTTTCAATGCATGCTCGATGAACCTGCATGATAATATATTACTTCTTCGATTTAACACTCCGAGACATTCAACAGAAAAATGCACATAATGTTACAGAATGGATTATTGGAAAAAGTTAATCAGGAAAAATGAGATGTAACTAGATTTTCCATTCTAATCAGAGTTAAACACAAGCTTGATAGAAGTAAATACACAGTCCATAGTGAAAAACATTGGTTAGTATGTACAGAAATCTTTGACGGATATACCTTGTTACGATTCATCATCATGGTTTTATCCATCGCCTTCATGGCAAACAGTTCACCACTACCAATCAGTTCCACCAAATGAACACTGCAAAAAACAATTATACTTGCACAGGTGAAATATCATTTTTCGGTTAGGTTGAATGGTTTTACACTGTTGAAACAACAAAGACATCAACAGAAGAAGGGGATGGAAACAGAAAGTAAGATGGAAAGAAGATCCATTATTAAAAGTTCCAGTGCAACAACAATGATAAATCGCAATAGCTATCACAGTAATCAACAACCGATATATGTTATATAAGATGCAACCACAGTTATGGAATTCAAATCATATAGTTAAATCAGTATACCTGCCAGTATCTCCACATCCCAGAGGGCGAATGGGCTTGAAGTGATTCAATCCAATCTTTTCTCCAGTGCTAGTGATCTACAAGGAATGGAAAGAAGTGAGATATAAAATACATGGTAGTTACTTTCTTCAGATTTTTTGAGCATAACTCTGTTTTGTCAAAACTTAGATTCTCTGATATTATGAAGTTGACTGATGAGTTATGCTAATAAAAGAGAAGTTATATCCGTAAACAGATAATATTAATTGCTAAAAGAGATTCCTAGTTCCCAATATAATACCTTTCTTATTGCTGTCCATGCAACGCTTTCTCTTTTGTGGGGTTTAGGAAATACAGGTTGAGAATGTACAGCCCACAGGTCTTCTGGTCTCTGAAAGTGACACATATATTGTCCATCAGAAAAATGACACTGAGGACTTCGAAGCTTTCAGGATATTCAAACAACAATCTGAGAAGATCATAACATGAAAAATAATTTGTTGTACACTCAGGGGCAGAACCAGGATTCTTCATCAAGTGGGGCAACAAATAAATAGAAATGAGTTGAACAATAGTGTAGATACGATTATAAAGTTTAAATATTCATCATTAAAAGTCTAGATACATAACTAGGTCCTTAATCTATTAAAACTTAGAACATCTCTCTTTCATATCTCGAAAATCATCTACACAGAATCTTTTTGCATTTGCTTCAATATACTAATAGAAAATCTGTAAGAAATTCATCTTCCATGATCAATGTATGTTGTAACTACGATGTAATTGCGATTGAGGCATTTCATTAAACCACTAGGATGCACACGGAAAATTCTATGTGGAAGATATCATATACAGATTTCAAGGATAAAGAGAAAGAATACCTTACCGAGTTGGCATCAGGAAGTTCTCTGACAGCTTCATCAATATTTTCTGCCGTAGCTTTGACCTGATGAATAATGTGTCGATAATAACATCAATGGTGAACTTGAGTGATACAAATAGATGCAACAAATAAAAAGAAAAAAAAGAAAGACATATAATATCCTGATTGCTTCCTCCAGGTTACTTATCAGACTGGCCTTTAGATTGATGCCCTAATACATGTCATTCTTTTTATGGACCCACTTTTATTTTGTCGAGGTATATAGTTATGCTCTGGTTAAACATAATGGTTAAGATTTTTCCTTCATAATCTGCTTTTTAAGGCATTAATGTTATTCCGGGGTTTAAGTAGTTAACCACATTTCTCACTGGCCATATCACACTTTTAATCCATAATTATGGAATTTACAGCTATCTGAAGAACTAAAAGCACTTCTTGATTATCTTTACAAATATGCAAAATGAAGGCTAGCTCCTGCTTTCTTTTCAAATATCCATATCACTACTTCCATGTTTATGGAACAAAGGAATGAAGGCAATCACAAAAATAGTACCAACTTAGCACTCTGTTGCTCAGTCCTCTCGGAAAGACGATTCCTCAGTGGCTCCACATGATCACTCCCATCTAATTGCACACCAATAAAGTATTGGAGTTCACCCTAATAATGTCAATATGGATTAATAAAAAAATTAGTTATTTATTGGAATCACTTTCGTGTAAATCACATGAAAATTTCAAATTAAATGCCACCTTCTGGTCCCGCATAGGCTGCAAGTGAAATAAATTCCAGAATTTCTTCCCTGAAATTTGTTTAGTTTTCAAGAATCAATCAATTATCTTTGACATAAATATCTGAAATCGTATTGAATGGTATTAAGAGGATTCATAAGCCATAAAGTACCACTCTTAGTGTAATTAATCAACTGAACAGTAATTTCCCTTTGGTCCCTGATGGCATCCCGTATCTTCGACACAGTTGTTTGGTCGGTTTCTGGTCCTTGAAGAAACCTGGACATGTTTCAATCATACTATGTTACAAGAAAACTTTGCCACTTGGGAAAATTTAGAAGTGAATTAAAATTATGTCCATCAATATGTGCCTCAACTAACTAAGCCAGTTATTTGAATTTACCAAAGTCCTCAGAATTCCAATGGCATTTGAAAAAAATAAGGTCTTTATAACAATGAAAAGGCACACATGACAATAATATACCTGCAGTTCCTCCCCAAAATTTCTTCACGTGTAAACTCCGTTAATTCAAGAAAACTGTCGGATGCAAATATCTGCATTGAAATAACTTCATTGCTGTAATCTCATGCATGATAAATCTAGAACACTAGTGCACTAAACAATGTGAACATAACAAATAGAATGAACAAAGTAATTCCAATGTTCTTACAATAGGATTATCAGGAAGTCTAGGATCTGTTATCACGAAATTCTTCTCAATGCGCTCTAAGGTTGTTGCTAGGTCAAAGCCTTGACGCATATCCCTTTCTCTTTCACTTTGTTTCCAGTCGTCCCTCTGTTCTATATCAGTCATTATGATCTCTGGTTCAATAACTTGTTGAAGTCCACTCATTCCTACACTGCTTGAAGACCTCCCCTTCAGTCTGCACACAAAACTACAGTTTAGCACACGTAAATGCTACCCAAATCTCATCAAAACTGATTAAATAGCATGTAAGCAGAATTATGTACCTAAAATAAAATAAAATAAAAACCATGAAATATAAAACAATGCTCACCCTAGCAAGGATACGCGTGCAGACTTTCTGGATTTTTTGTCTGTTTCTTGACGAGATGCTGAACGAGTTAAGCTATCCGGGCCCAGTTGAGGGGTGTGTCTCCCTGGGGTACTTTTATTTTCGATTTCAGCTGGTCCAGGGAGCATGTAATCTAGGTTTAATTTGTCATATTCAATCTTGCCATCATGACTCTGAGACCTAATGTGAGACTTAGGATCCTTGAGGGCTTGTACAACCTCTACAACAGAATCTAAAGCCTCTTCCTTTTGGCGAGCTGAAACAAATCAACCGAATGAGATCATGAAAACAAGTTGGTTATATGCATGATTACCAAGCTACATACCATCATAACGAATTAATGACTTTGGTAATCCATTTGGCCTTAGTGCTTTATCAACCACTCCTTCGGTATACTTGCTGACCTCAACCTGCATTCTGCAGAGAAAAGTACAGTAATTCGGAGCAGAACTTGAACAAAAAAAGTTTTAGCTGCAATCAAAGTGAAGGAAAAGCCATAACAATTTTCATAGAGAGCAGAAAATCTACCCAATGAACTTTATAGTTTTTCCTTTATCATTTTTTATCGGAGTGATTGTCAGCAGATTCCAGAAAGGGGTGCCATCCTTCTTGTAGTTCAGAAGCCTCCCACAATAGCTTGTCCCGTGTCTAGCTGCAAACCTTATTTTATCTACCTCGTTCCGGTCTGTCTCAGGGCCCTGCAAGAAACGGCTAAAACAAAGAACAAACCAAGTTCCATAACTTCAAACGACTAAAACATGCTCAGAGTTAACCTATTTTTGCAATAACGAAACAACTACTATATTAATAAGTAAAAACTAAAGCAATTAATCCTCACCAATTCTTTCCAATAACCTCTTTGGAAGAGTAACCAGTCATTGTGAAAAAGCCACTGCTAGCATACATAATCGGGCAATCGGGTTTTGTTGCATCAGACACAACGAACGTCTGTTGCAGCGTGGCCAAAGCATCCTTTATCTCCTGAGACACCCTCGGAAACTCAGATCCAACATTAGATTCCTCGGAAGTCCTCGCTGATCCCATTGAGGTCTTCTTTCTTTCCCCTTCCCCCAAAGGCATAGCATGGAAGCTACCTTCGCCCACATCTGTCCTAACCATAAGTCCCCATTCCGCAGTCCTTTCAGCTATGCTAACATCCGTTGCTATCTTCTTCTTCGTCGCCTCTACATCTTTATCAGAATCAAACGCCATCCATCTATTCCCACCAGATGATTCCTCTTGCATTGGAAGTATCTCCACATCACCTTTATTAGTCTTACTAACTAGAGATGACCCATCATTACGGTTAACAGATGGTTCGAACACATCAATCGATCGCCTCGGCTCTTGACTGCCCGACGCCATAATTAAACAGTTATCCACCTCAAACCATCACCAAATTCCTAGAATCAATCAAGAATGAAAATTCAATAACTGTAACTAAAGACAGACAAGATAACAAGAATCAAGTTACTTACCAAAGAGTTTGCAAATAATAATAGAAGAATTGAAAAGGAAAAAGATAAGCAGAGAGATATGGTTCACAGAATAAATAGGAAACATAGGTGGCCATCATCTGCACACCTGAGTGCCTCTGTGTTCGTACCATGCTCACTAATCCGGACTCGAGTTGCCGCTCTGTCTTAAACTATGTGTAAAGACGAATCCACCCCCTCTCAATCTTTTTACCAACCACAACCACTCTCTATCTCTACTGTAGTAGCCGTAGCCGTACAAGTTTGATTTTTTTATGATATCCATTACCTGTCGGAAAACCTCCAACTATCAATTCTTGATTTGCTAAACCCAATTTTATAGACGAATTGAAAAATGGCAACTTCTTGATAAAAGTTGCGTAAAATCCCTAATTTATCGAGTCGGAAAATGTAAAGTTGTTGATTACCTGGAAAATTTTACACCTATAAAACCCTAATTTTATTGAGCTGTAAAATGGAAGATATAACCGTATTAACTGCCATTTATTTCAATACTCCTGAGAAAAATAGCATTTTTGACATCCCACACTTTGAATTTTATTTCTATTAAAAAATACTAACATTACAGAGATCAATGAAATTTCGTATATTGTGTTATAGATATTAAATTTTACCCAAAAAATTTCTGATTAAATAACTTTGTTTAAAATAATGGTATTTTAAATAATTTACATTTTTAATATACTCTATATACTCTTCCGTTTTACAAAGATGGCCCTACTTTTTTTTTTTTTTTAATTTGCCTCAAATCATAGGCATTCTATATGTATGTAAATTGTTTAAAACACATTATTTAATGTGTTGAGAATAATGTAATTTTTTTATATTTAATAAATAAGACAATCTTTGCAAGACGAATGAGAATGGAAGTCACTATAATTTAGTACTCCACAGTTTTTTAAAAAAAAGTAGAATTATCATTGTGGTTTAAATGCTGAGGGCTTGAGCCGTCATTTCATTCCAAATCATTTTTAACATACTTTCTTTAGAAGTTACAACTATAAATTGATGCATGTCACCTGGGGCATTTTAGTAAATGAACAGATGGGGTTCAATGTATTGATTTTTTTTGTTTTTTATTTTGACGGGAGGCTTCAATGTATTGATCAGTGACAGTAAGGAGTGAGTGAATAAACACCAGAATAAAAAGGAAAATAAATATATATAAATATTCATTTTCATTTTGTGGGGTGTTTGATAGTAACATTACACATATTAAAGAGACATTTAAGATATGTTTATGAGGCTCTAAAATGTGCAGAGTGTACAGCTGAGGATAGATTTTGTCCCCATATCTTCGTTGTCCCTTCATTCTTTCACCCCACGTCCAATCTCTAATTCATTTGAAATTTGAAATAAATATATTCGACATTTTACTTGTTTTATAAACCTATTATCTTGATTAAAAAAAAATTGAGTTTTACTTCGCAAGTATAAAATAATTTTAAATTGATAGATCGAGAAACATGATTACTTGTTGTATTAGACAAAATTAAAATTTGTATGATTCAATCTTATATAAGAGATCAAGTCTTATCATTATAAGAAGTATGAATCTATAGAATCTCATATGGATCATGTTACATGGAGATAAACACAAGACTCCCTCCTATTTATTAAATTAAAATATGAAAAATATTGACTTAAAAAAAATTGCAATGCTACAAAATCGAATTATTGTGCAAATATCTATCGTAGGAAATGTGCATATGGAAAATGTTTGGCTGGCAAAGTTAGATCACGAGGCATGACACAAGAAAATGCCAAATGACTGGTTGATGCAACTCTTCCAAAAATACTCCTCTCAAAAAAAAAAAAAAACTTGGAAAAATATTGAAGTTATGCTTCATTAATTTGATTACCTAACCTAACAACTTGTACTTATCTTTCAAGTAACGGACTAATCGTTTACTAATATCCATCATTATATAAACATTTTGCAAATTCCCTTGAAAAAATATTTTTTTTAATTTATTTTTGGTTGATTTTAAATTTGTAAATTGTATTGCAATCTTTAATCGACCGCAATTGGAAACTGCACACATACAATTACCATAACTAATTTGATAAGGACAAAAATACGGGTGCCCTTAGGTACATGGTACACTTCACTCCACTAATTTTTACTCATGTTTAACCTCACCCAAAAAAAAAAAAAAAACTAAAATCAAATTAGAAAATATAGTAGTTTGTATTAAAAAAAATGAAGAATATGGATTTATATGTTGGACAATATCAACGCTTTTTATTATTTCACCTCGTAAATAGTACACCTTCATATAAATTAATTATCTTCATTTCTTTATACAGGAATTTTAATAAATATTTATTAGATTATACTTTATATATAAAATAAATATATTAACTTATTTCTCTTTGTAAAGTATAACCGAGAGTTAAGTGTGAAAACCTTGAGTGTGGAGTGTTACCTATGAACTTGGTCTCCTCTCTACTTATCTGTGTCTTGAGCCTGTGACTATCTTATCTCAACGGAGACGACGATTAGACCCAACCGGACCAATTAACAACATTGCCGAATGCCGACAGAAATGGAAAAAAGTACTACAACTATACAATATTATATTTTACATGGAATCAACAGGTGAAATATAGTTAGCCCAAAAGCTGTTTGGTGATTCAATATCTCTAAAGTAAAACTGAAGTCCAAATTGCAAACTGTCATGACTTTTGCATGTACGAAAAAGAGAAAAATCAACTGGCCTTATTTAATTTCATAGTATATAGTTATGTCACACACCTATCCTATGCACATTGAAAGATGTCTAAGTTATTAACCACTTTGATATCAAAAGGTGGCGTGTGTTAGATAGATTATAGAAACTAAATTAATGCATTTAAGATACAAGTATGCGTTTGTTGCGTGTGTCGCTATATACCATTATTAGGTTATTTATAATAACAATAATACTTTACATAGAATTTTAAACAGGTTTATTGATACAGTATTATTTTCGTTATACTTATACCTTATAACTAGTCATTAGGAGAATTGTTTTTTGATTGAAGAAAAGAATACATTTACTACGAATAATTATGTGATGAAATTATTTAGGAAGGCTAGACATTTTTTATTTATTTTTTAAATCAAGGATTAGGGAAGACTAGACTTTTATGTTTAATTCGGACCATTTTTAATTTTCTTTTCACAAAAGAAGTCTGGTAGTGTTATCTCAAGATGCATGCACACAATTTTATTCATGTGTTAGTCCACAAATTACTCTAAAAATATACTATATATCCACAAATTTTACGAGAAACTGCACTAATTAATTAAACACCGAGTCACAGGCCCAATCAAAAAAACATAGACAGACACTACAAGAAATGGGGGGAATAGCGACAAAAATTTTGCGACAAATCTAAATTTCATCGCTAAAATCAATTTTTAGCAACGAAATATAAATTTTCGTTGCTAAATTGTTAGATTTAATATTTGCAACAAAATATATATATTTCATCGCTATATTAGCAACAAATTGTTTCATTTTGTTGTTAATAATCAAAACAACAATGAAAATTATATTTCGTCGCTAATATTTTGCGATGAAATAGAAATTTTCGTGGCTAATTTCTTGAAATTATTTTTTACAACAAAATTTATATATTTCATCGCTATATTAGCAACAATTTGCTTCATTTTGTTGTTAATAATCAGAAAAACTATGAAAATTATATTTCGTTGCTAATATTTTGCGATGAAATAGAAATTTTCGTGGCTAATTTTTTGAAATTAATTTTTGCAACAAAATTTATATATTTCATAGCTATATTAGCAGCAAATTGCTTCATTTTGTTGTTAATAATCAGAACAAAAATGAAAATTATATTTCGTTGCTAATATTTTGCGATGAAATAGAAATTTTTGTGGCTAATTTCTTGAAATTAATTTTTGCAACAAAATTTATATATTTCATCACTTTATTAGCAACAAACTGCATCATTTTGTTGTTAATAATCAGAGCAACAATGACAATTATATTTTCTTGCTAATATTTCGCGATGAAATTGAAAATTTTGTGGCTAATTTCTTGAAATTAATTTTTGCAACAAAATTTATATATTTCATTGCTATATTAGCACACTACAAGAAAACAGTGAAATTCCAATGGAAAAATTCCAACGAAGAAATAAACCGTTGGAATTTTTTAAATTCCAACGGTTTTTCCAACGACATAAGCAACCGTTGGAAAAATCCAACAGAGATTCCAACACCATATGGAAGGTGTTGGAATTTACCGTTGGAAAATGCATTGGAATTTTTTTATAAACTATTCCACCAAACATTCCAACAACACTGGACAGTTGGAATAGTTCCCCTAAATTAAATTATATGTTCGTATCTAATTCCAGCAAAATTTCCAACAACATAATATTGTTGGAATTTTGTTAAAAGTATTCCAATGGAAATTTTCCATTGACACTAAACCGTTGGAATGATTTTTCTAAATTAAATGATATTTTTACATCTAATTCCAACAAAATTTCCAACGACATGTTATCGTTGGATTTTTCTTTGATTATTCCAACAAAAATTCCATTAACACTCGCTCATTGGAATGACTCTCTAAATCAAATGATATTTTTATATATAATTCTAACAAAATTTCTAACATACTGAGATCATTGAATTTCATTGTTAATTATTTCAAAGGAATTTCCAACGACGTTATATCGTTGAAATGATTTCTAAAATTTAGTGATAAACATTTGTAAAATTTGTATAAATGAAATATAAAAATAAATGATAGACATCCTCACAACTAAGAGCTCATTATTGATGATTAACACTTTTTATGTCCATCAAAAGCATCCTTAAGTTTTTTTATACATGTTTTTAAAAAATCATATTTTACTTATAAAAAATATATGTGGGATAATGAGTAAAAAATATTATTGGTAGATACTCAATCTTGTTAATAAAGTAGAAAATATACTAAAAAATTAACTATTTAAATTGAATAATCATATTCTTTATAGACCTAAAAATAAAACTAAGCACACTTTTAATGGATGGAGGAGGGAGTACTATTTTTTAACATTTTTTTTTACTCTATATAGAATAGTACGTTGTTGTGCCACATTAATTCTCAAAATGTTTACCAATATTAATAAACTTTTATTAGTTGTGCTAAAGCAAACAATAAACAAATATGGAACATCTCATTTAGGTTCTCCATCTACACAAAACAAGATTTGAACAAATCGTCTTCCAAATTTTTTTCCACATATCATCCTGATACAAAATCATATCAATCACAAACTACATGTTAAAAACAGAGGGAGAGTAGAGAGCAGCAACAGAAGTATAGAACACGGTAGGAAACTACAAATGACCCCACCAAAAAGTTTAGAATTGGTAAAAAATAGAAGAAAAAATATTTGGAAATATTTGTATGGTTCATAAACAATAATATTCAAGCAAATGCCACTTTACGACTAACCCCAACGTTTTGCTGCATTATCGAATGGCAGGAAGTTACAAATATGCCTATATGAACAGGCAAGCATAGAGAAATTTAACCTTAAAAAGAAGATGGGAAGAAATTTAAACTCCAGAAAGTTTACCTTAATTCTTGTTGCTTCTATTTAATCTCTTCTGGATAACCCATGACTTTTTAGAGAGAATTATACAAACATATTTTGAACATATAACAAACAATTAGAAACACAAAAACATTAGAGCAAGTATAATAAATTAATATAATGATCTGCCTATTTTCTCATGTGAACCCACTCCCTCAGGCCTCATTACCGGGTTTATCCGATGACAGAATAGATGAATTTTGCAAAACAGAACCAAGCTAGTCAAATTCTGATCCCTATTATTTTCCATGGGGGATAACCCAATCAAAAAGTATTTCAATAGCAGATCATGCATCTTCATTTGCTTTCATGCTTAGCATTGTTAAGAGATTACATAGCATTCCCATCAGTTTAGAACGATATATACTAAATAAATATGAAACAATTGGTAGTTGGAAACATTCTTGTGATGCTTAGTTCTGAATATGTATTCACTAGCTATCAGTTTATAGTAGTATTAGATAAATGTGACGTATTATTTGCATCATTTCAGCTCTAATTTCTTTTCCTCATACCACCTCTCATTTCTTTCGCAAGAAACAATTACTAAAAGAAATATTGCAACAAAAAATTAACAAAATCTCATAAAAAAAAGTGGCAAAAAAAAGGTGCATTATGTGGAAGAAACCAATATTATCTTTAAGAAAGACCAGAGTATTAAGCCTACACCTATCACACCAGTAATCTGGCAAGAATTTTAAAATGAATTCCATTTCAAAGCAAAAAAAATAGGTATTCAAGTATCCATCCATAGACTTTTTTTTTCCTTTTCCAAATACCAGAATGAGGAAATAGAATGAAGAACAAAAATAAAACCAGAATCCAAAACCAATACTATTATAATAGGAAATAACTTACTTCTTCTGCTCTCCTTGTCACTTAACCAACTTTTCAATTTCAGCTCCGCGTAAGACCTATAACCATATTATTTAAAGCTGCAACCTTTCGGTATTGAGTAAAAAGCAGCTGGACTTCTAGATGTTAACTCTGATGAACAAAGTAAACAAGTTTTTGAATATGATCACAGTTCTACATTCCTTATACTGGGAGAAAACGTGAATACCCTAACCTGCGAAAATTTTGGGGAACCAGGAACTTCAGTTCTACTGCAAGCACGGAACGAAAATGCATTTACACAACTTTAAAGAAAAACTTGAGTCATCTTCACACCTGATATCAAAGTTTAGTCATGGTTTTCATTATCGCCTGCAGGTGCAACAAAAAAATTAGTATTTCGGAAACATGGTTAGAAAGGAAACTTCTCCTCCCCATCCTCAATTGGTGAAGGAAAAACGATTCGGTGTTTACCGTATTAAGTATACATAATACGCAGTAATTTTGGATTTGTCTCTTCAGTATTTAAATAAGAGAGTTGAAGTCTCTTCAAGCTGGAAAATAGAGTTTATCAGTTGTATTAGAGTAACTAAACTTTCTAAAAGAAATCAGATTCAGTGGTTGCAGATGGGACAGTACCAGAAGTTTAAAAACATACACAAATAGAAATCATTATATCAATGTTATTGACCTAAATGGGTTGAACTCTATTTTCCAAGAAGATCCACCTAACAAGATCCACCTAATTTTTCAGCTTGGATGGATTTATTCAATTCATGTACATAAATTAATCAGCAGAGAGGGAGACATCATCAAATTTGTAAAGAAAAATCATTAATTCTTCAACTTTATACAACAACAAATGAAGTTAATTAGTACATCATCGATTCCTCCATCCAAAATCCTTAATAGTTGATATATATATAGCCTGAAGTAACCCAAAATGAAAAAAAATAAAAATCTCAGTGTCATTGAGACAAAAAAATCTAAATTTGCACACAAGTCAAATAACAGTTAGAATTTGATTTCAGAAGGAGTTTACTTGGTCAAATTTAATTCTGATCTGCAGAGTATTTGAACAATTAATGCTGCAACCAACATTGATGCATACAGGAAAAATATTAACAAGCACCTATAATTTCATCACAAATTATCCTAGTTTAGAAAGGGTATATCCGAGAAACAAAAATAAAAGCACAAGAAAAGAATAGAGTTGTGGCACACAGGGAAGAAAGAGTTTTATTCGAATATTTGATTCTTACTTCCAACAATTAGCAGAATCGACAGAAACATTAATTTCTAATTACAATCCTATAGTTCACGAAATTATAAGAATTAGATACGCGCCTCTCTAAAATCTTTTTTTTTGGGACAGACATAGCAACAACAAGAGGCACCGACAGAGGCTACTAAAACATGTAACTACTGAGCGTGGAATTAGGCCTGTGCTCAGTATTGCATCAATAAAACCCAAAAAAAAAAGTCTTATAACATAGTAATCATTACACCAACTATATAGATCAAATAGTCATTAACTTCTAACGGAAACAAAATATGATATAAGGGAAATAACAATAGAAACCGAGCACGATTAGAACCTGAGCTTGGTGCGGCGCCAATGGCGGCGTTTCGCGTTGTAGCGGATGGTGTTATCGGTGCGCATACGGATCTAGTAGGGAATGGGCCCATTCTGCCTCTGCTTTTTCTCTAGCTTCTTCTTTATCATGAAAGTCTTGTGCGAGGTTGATCTCCGGCAGCGGCTAAGAGCCCTCTCCTTCCTCTAGGGTTCAGCGTGGAATTAGGAACTAGGAATTATAAGAAATAGATGTACAGTATTAGGATTTAGGATCAATATCCTCCATATTTTCCCGCTGAAACAGGGATTGGGTTCCCTCCATATTTTCGGTTTAGCGCGGGTTTATAATGTTCTTTTTGGTACAACCTCTTTTTATTTTTTTATTTACATATGCAACACCATATATATATATTATAAGCTTCAAATAATTAAATAAAACAAATTCATAATATAAGCCTCAAATATCGGAAAAATATATAAATAATAAGCATCAAATTATTGAAGAAAAGTATATATTCTAAGTCTAAAATAATATAGTGACACATTATTACACAACATAATTTTAATAAAAGTGTTCACTAATTTTATTTTATTTTAATAAATGTATTCTATCAAGTTCATCTCATTAGGTAGGGGTGAACATTCGGTCAATTCATTTGCTTTACTTATGATAAATATTTAATTATCCATTTAAAAAAGATATATACATATATAAATAAATTATGCATCAATTTTCATTCTTCTTGTTGTACTTTTAAATACCTTTGAAATTGACACCCGATCCTCCTGGACTCTTACACTCTTTGGGTTAGTGAACACCTAGGGCATGTTTGCTTTATGGGTTTAGGGAATTTAGTGATGGGGTTTGATATGTAAACTCATCTTCTCCCATGTTTGGTTTCTCATAACTTTAAACACCTTGACCCGGGTTTATAATTTGACCCGGTTTTTATAAACTAGATTCCATGGGTTTAGACAACATAGCCTCCCCTTGGGTTTATCTAGTCTCTCCCTTGGGTTTATCTAGCCAACCCACCACACCTAAACCCATCTTATCCCAATCCATGAATCAAACATGCCCCTACAGTCTTATATTGAATTCATACGTGCTGCGAGATGAGAGCAACCAACAAGTAAATAATTAAACATGACAAGCATAATCATGCCCCTACTCGTGAAAGCTAGGAGTTATCATCAAACTAAAGTAAGCGAAATGTGAGACTATCTCATGATACACTCATTTTGAGCTAGCTATGATCATCAACGATTGGAGCGACCACCCGGTCTGCTACAAGGGAGCAAGCAACTCAAACTGGTGGTTTAGTTCACTCACCAAGCAATTATGCTTTTGAGCTCTAATCAAGCGTTCAACACGACTCAACTTAAATTACAATAAATCATAAACATATCTTTATCAATTCGCGAATGAACTTCTACAAACCTCACAAATATGCTCGGCTTTATTAATTTTAATAAAAGAAACCAGCAGGATGCTGAAGATTAGCCATCCATCCATTAAAAAAAAGTAGACTATGAACATTTGTTTTACAACTTCTTTAAAAAAATATTATTTAACTTTAAAGATTATAAATGTAAATCCTTAAATTTCTAATAAACGTGTAGACTTATAGCAAGAGGTGATTCTCTGTTTTTCTTATGTGAGATTTTTCATGTTAGATTAACTCGTAATTCTTATTTCGGGGGTGGGGAAACATATCGAATTGTCGATATACCATGGGTGTTGTATCCAAAAATATCGAATTTACAAAAAAAAAAAATATTATATCGAGAAATTTAAGGGTATAGAAAAATAAAGTTATTGTTTATTAATAAAATTAATGACAATTTAAATAAAAAAGTGATCAGGGTTTAAATAAAATAGTTTGAAAAATACTAGTATTTCTAAAAAAATAAAAATATTAGTAATAATATTAGATGGAGGGATTAAAAATTTAACTCCCGCGCCTAATCTTAATCTTTTTTCTAAATTAACATATCTACAAATTCCCTCCATTTCTCCCCACACTAAGACGGAGCCCTAGAATATTTAACTTCACACCTTGATCAATTTATGCCTCTATTTTCTAAATAATATTTTCACAAATTCACTCCTATTTTTTCCTTGCTCTAATTTTGTCAATCGTGCCCTAGAACTATTCCACACCCTTGTTACAGCCGGGACCGCGACAGAGATCGAGACTGCGATCGTGACTGAAAGAGATGCCGAGACGACCGTGAACTTGACTATGATCGTGACCGTGAGCAAAGCAAAAGCTCTCGTTCTCGTACACCCGACCGCACTCGATCCCGTACGCGGTCACCCTATGACAGAGGCCGTCATCGACACCGGCACCACCTCTCGCGTTCACGTTCCTTCTCCCCTCTTTGGTTTACAACTGCAGAAAAATGTAAGACTGCCTTAATTTTTTAGTGGAAAATGTGTTTGCGCCATTTTCTCATATTTGTTGGTAGATTTTAAATTTCTGAATGCTCTTTTAATGCAGTGATGACTCTTCTCTTATAACTAGTGTGAACTATAACAACAAATTCTCTGTAATGTTTGGCTGCTTTCAAATCTCATTACTAGCAGAGAACGAGGATTATTACGTGGTCAATTATTGTAAGTTTATCTGGTTTACTACAGCTGCTCCACGGTTTGGTCTTTATTGTTCTTAGTATTTTTTTTTTTTTGTTACTATTTCAAGTTTAATTTTATGAGATTTAAAAAAAATAGAAAAAAAATAAGGTTTGGTTCTGATTAATTTCGATTAAGCTATTGGTTTGTGTCTTTTTGGAATTATTTTTGTATTGTTTTGATTCGTTTTTGAATTTTGGACCTTTTCTTGGTTTTGATTTCAAACTGTCCAGCCGGCTGTGGAGTTGTGCTTCAGGGCAGTGCTCTGCTAGATGATATAAACAAATCAGGGCAGTGCTCTGCTAGATGATATAAACAAATCAGACTGTTTGAATACGTGGGATATGACCAAAAGTTTAGATAATACTGTAATATTGATGAAATGAGAGATTAAAGTTTCTTTCTGTGTATATTGTACAACAAATTGATACCAAGCTTTGTTTTCATCTTCCTAAAACTCTGCAAAGAAGTAATCCACTAATCTCTTTTCTTTTCATCTTCCTAAAACTCTATAAAGAAGTAATCCAACTAATCTATTTTCTTTTCAAATCGCCTTCTAATTTTTTTGTAACTGTTTCAAATTACTTTCTGAAACTGTCATCTGATATTGTTTGTTTGATGATTTTCTTGTAACTGCCTTTTATTTCTTCCTTTTGAAGCGTAACTAGTTCTCTTTTTATTTGTTTCAGAAACCAAAACACTGAGTTAAGGATATTAGAAATCAGAAGCAAAGGTATGTCTCATAGTTTTCATAAAACTAATGTTGCCTATAATTGAATCTATAATTCGCAAGCCACCAATATGCAAACTTGTGTTAACAAATTGAAGGTAGAATGACAGAGTTATATATGATAGAACCATAATTTTATGTCAATACTCAATAGTGAGATAGTGAGATCTATGTCAAGGCATCTGATAACTCTTTTTTATTAAATAAACTAATTATGGATGATAACTTTTCCTTTGCTCCATATAACCATGATTATTGCTGCTAGATGTTGCTAGTGGGAGTACATGTGCCTGAGATCTTGTTGGTTGAGGCATATAACCATGCTAAATTATTTTTGCATAGTTTAGTTACCAAAAGAATCAATAAACACATAAAACTATCCATACAAAATCTATATAAAACTGGGAAAATGGGAAGAATAACACATCATCATTCCACCAAGTACAACAACATAAAAATATTCAACAGCAGGGACCAAAAAATCTAATAGTTTATCTATGGAAGACATTTAATGAAATTCAGAAGCTACTCAACAAAACTATGCATGTGAGAATAGACAAATAGTGGGCAGTGTTCTTTTAAAGAAGTATTTTGAATTTAATTTTATTCCTATTGGATTCATCTCCTGTTTCCACTCATTGTGTTAGGATATTGCATTCTTTATTTTTGCTCATTATACAAATGCCTATTAAGCTTGTTAAGTGGATAGTCTTGCCGCTTTCCACGAAAACATGTAAGTGAAGGCCATTCTTTGCCTTTTTAAGGAAAAATAACAACATAAAGAAACAAATTTAATGCAATAGAAAGAAGTAAATTAAACTGATCATGCAAAAACTGATTTGCTATATTTGAAAGAAAATTTTACATGAGATTTACTTTGTTTTTGTGATATCAAGATCATGATCACTCTTATATAGATATGCAGATCTGGCTCTCAAACTTTATTTGTGAATGAACTAGATTGATGCTAATGAAGGGAATAATAAAGGAGGTAGAACTTTATTTCTTCAAGCGTATCTTCTCATGATGCTGAGAACATAGACAATAATGATAAGGAGAATGAGAATGAGAATGAAGAGGATGATTGTGCCCTTGTATTGATAATGATGGTGATTATGGTGATGATGGACTGATGGTGGAGGTGGTGGTGGTGGTGATTTTTCTAGGAGTTAATATTTATGTTATAATATTAGTTTATTTTTATTGTTGATGTGAATTGGAAGGATGATCAACACTTAGGTATTTATGATTACGATTTTTAGAACTTATTATTTTTGTTATGACAATAGTTATTTTAGATTGTATTCGACTTTAAAGTTATTGTATATTTTGTGAACTTGATTATATATTTGAATTGTAAGGGTATGTTGTGTAATTTCATTTGATTTTGATATATATAGCCTTTTAATATTGCAATAAAAACAAAATATCTATTTAAATAAACTCCAATGAAAAAATGTGGTTGAAATTCATATTGGACAATTTTTCACAATTGAATATTCAAATGGTACATGTTATGTTGGAATTGTCGTTGGAATTTAACTTGAATAAATTTTCAACAATTGAAGTTCCAATGGACAACATTTGTTGGAAAAATTCCAACGAAAAATAGTCGTTGGAATTAATGAAGAAATTTGCGATGGAAAATTTCCAGTAGCTGAGAATATTTCAACGATATATGTTGGTTGGAATAAAAATTCCTACAAAATTTTTTCTGTTGGAATTAGCGTAGGAATTCACGTTTATAATTTCCAACAACAAAAAATCCAAAGGTCTAAATTCGTTGGAATAAATTCCAATGGAAAATTACCGTTGGATTTGTCGATGGAATTTACGATGGAAAACATTTCAATTAGCGAAAATTCCAACTATCAGGATCCTTTGGAATGGACAGTTGGAATTTTTTTCCGCTGGATTTTTTGTTGGAATTTTGCAATTCCAACGCCCACTTTTCCAACTGTCGTATTTTTGTTGGAATTTCCGTTGGAATCAGTGATTCCAACTGAAAAAATGCAAAAATCCGTTGGAATTTTTCTGTTGGAATTTCACTGTTTTCTTGTAGTGCGCAACAAATTGCTTCATTTTGTTGTTAATAATCAGAACAACAATGAAAATTATATTTCATCACTAATATTTTACGATGAAATAGAAATTTTTGTGGCTAATTTATTGAAATTAATTTTTGCAATGAAATTAAATATTTCATCGCTATACTAGCAACATATTGCTGCATTTTGTTGTTAATAATCAGAACAACAATGAAAATTATATTTTGCGATGAAATATAATTTTTTGTGGCTAATTTATTAAAATTACTTTTTGCGATGAAATAAAAATATTTCATCGCTAAACTAGCAACGTACAAATTCTTTTATTTTGTTGTTAATAATTAGGGCAACAATGAAAATTATATTTAGTCGCTATTATTTTGCGATGAAATATATTTTTTGTGGCTAATTTCTTGAAATTAATATTTGCAACAAAATTAAAATATTTTATCGCTACACTTTTATCAAATTATTTTATTTTGTTGTTAATAATAAGAACAACAATGATAATTATATTTCGTGGCTAATATTAAATCAACTATGCTTATTAAATCAAGTAAATCGATTTATATAATTAAATGTTTAATAATTGTCCAAATTTTATGTCTTACAAATCAGTATCAATGTTTAAAGATGGGAGAATGAAGAATGTCTCTAATATTATTTTTTTTTAAAATTGTTAAAGTAACATTGATTTTTTACAATTGGAATTGTTTTAAAAATTACGTATACACATGTATATATACATATATAGTTGTTACAAGTTAAAAATTAATCAATTAATAAATGTGAAATAAATTATTAAATGAGTAAAAATAACTAAATTAGTAACAATTGAATACATATATAATTAATATTAAAAACTGAACCAAAGAGCTGTCTGCCCGAATGGTAGGCGCCCAGCTATGGGCACCCATCCACCCGGGATCAATTCCCACTAAGACCAATTAAATAAAATATTTATTTAAATAAAATGGGGGAGGGGGTATGTGGGTGCGGGTTGGGTTGGGTTGGGTTGGGTACAGGTTGGGGCGGGGCGGGTCGAGTGTTGGTGCGGGTCGGGGCGGGTCGAGTGCAGAAGTGGGTTTAGAGAACAATTGAATTGGTTCAGTTGGGGGATATCATAGCGATGAGTTAGCAATGAAATTATTCTAATATTTTTGTCTCTAATGTGAGTTAGCGATGAAATTAATTTTTTTTGTCGCAAACACGTTAGCGACGGGCGTATAGCAACAAATTCTGCGACAAAATTATTTCATCGCTAACTCACGTTAGCGACGAAAATATTAGAATTAGCGACAAATTTTTTCGCAGCTAAATTGCAGTTTTCTTGTAGTGAGACTGATGTCTTGATATTGTTAATGTCTCACCTGTCCCAACTCCAACATGGGAGTAGAGTGTGCCCGGAAGGTACTACCTTCATCGGTGGATCGGAGATCAGATTTAAATCAATTCGAACTAAACCAAACCTGTAAATTTTGGTTTGGTCCAAGTTTAATTTGTTTTGGACCTTTTTTTTTATTCCCGAGTCCATCCATCCATAAATTTATATATAACTTTTCTAGAAAAAGTGGGAAGTGGTGCACATCTATAGGAGCATTTAGATAATTCTTCATATTTACCTAGTAAGAATTCTTTTACTATGTCCTAGATTTAACATACAATAAATATACGTTGTGTATAAAAAGGACAATTGAAATTCACGTTTCCAGTTCTAGACCAGTATCCTAAATACCGGATCTAAACTAACCAGTCGGTCCGGAATTTTTTTTCCACACCCCTACATGGGACTATGGGAGGGCCACACCACAAACTCTATTTCCTTTTTAGTCGAATTTGATCTAGTTTGATTTCATAACCACTGATTAGGTATCCATTTTGGAAGTTGGTAAATCTTAGCTACTTTATGATCCCTTATTACCCTTTTTTTATCTAGCAACACCGTTTTGGTCTTCTCAAGATTTAACTTTAAAAAAAAAAAAAGAGTTTTTAGTCTTCAAAAAGAGAAATTAATAACTATTCACTACAAAAAGCAGACACATAATTTGACAATTAGAATTGACTGCGATAAACTATGTAAATTGTGAACAATAAATCAATAGACTACGCAATACGTGCAAGTAATATATAATCCAAATCTTAGCCCTTAAAATCATACCTATATGTCTTCCACATAAATAAATAAACAAATAAAGAGAAATTTGATTTTTAAAAAAAATATATCATATTACTCTGTAGTATATAATCATGAAATAATCGATAATTTTAAGAGACTTGACTAAATAGCAAGATGGCACAAATTTTCATTTATTTTCAGTATTAGGCATTTAGGCCTATTCAAAATAATAAAAGCTTAGAAGATTTATAAGTAAGTTTAATTCAACAAGAAAAAATATTCATTCGGCTCATGCAATTATCTCAAATAGACCAAGCTATCCAAAAGAAGACTAGAATTCGGCCAATGTTGGCTCATTTATTTAGTAGTAATTACTAATTAGTGTGCAGAGATAAGGCCTTTCAGAAAGCCTGTTCACCTATATTGGCATTTAACAAAGTCATTAATTAAATTATTGGCTAAGACATTTCCAAATCAAGGCAATGTAAACAAAGTATTTGAGGCACATTCTTGATTGAAACCAGCAAAGATTTGTTGCAATATATGAATAGTGTAAAAAAAAAAAAACGATCATGTATTAGAAATCCAAACAAGGCCTTTTGTCGCATTGCACAACCGCTATTCGAAGAAACAGAACCACAGTTTATACGATCTGGAAATGTTTAAAATATGTAATACACGACGAAGTTAGAAATTCATACCGAAATCCACAAGTTGAGCCTATCTCCAAACTGGTCTCCAGATAAAGAATTTTGTCACCAATCCGAAAACATTACATTTAAATTTAGTTCCTCCATATAATATAAATACCTGAAGATCAAGTCATCAAACAAATGGTAGCTAGGAACTAAAGCAAAAAAGCAGCAGAAGGAAGTGAGAATGTGAAAGATTAGTTCAAATGAATGAAATCAAATTGCCTGTGAAGAAAAATACTGAACAGTAGTTTCAAGATGAAAATCATAGGATAAGTCAAAAACACACAAGGCCAGACAGAGAGTGCATACCTTGTGACCAAAACTAATGAGAGTAATACAATCATGGGGATTACACTGCAGCCATCACGTCTCACTATACACTCTGCCCGTAAACACAGAAAACGAATATCAAGGTGATGATGATACAGACAACAATTGTGGATGTTCTAAAGCAATCTGATGGTAAACCATCAACCAAAGATCACATTCTACCTAAATCTCATGAAATTGGCAATACTAATCTTAAGTATAAAAAATAGTAATCTTAATATGGCATGAATATATCCAAGTAAAATCAAATGAATGAACATCATGAAAAGTAATAAGATTTACAAAACATTCTACAACTTCTCTCTGATCTTGTGAACTTCTCAGGTAACTGAACATACTATAGAACAAAACAGAAATTTGTACGCAATTAAGTATAATAAAACTTGATAACCAATCACAATCATGCCCACTCAATTAAGATTCCTAATTGTTTCTTTCTATTCATTCCTCCAAGCATGCAAAATAAGAGAGAAACCAAGATTTTGCAACTGAGAATCTCGAAATCTTTGAGACCAAGACCAGTGCAGCGTGTGAGGATCGTAAAGAGGTTGATTTGTCCATAACTTGTCAGCTGAATCTCTAGTGGTGAACATGAAAACGGCATTACCAATCGATGTCCCAAACAGCCAATTATGCACATCCCAGAACACTTCTATGGGAAGACCATCCACTAAGATGGTATGATTCCCTCTGAACTTCCATCGAAGCCTCTTTACTTGCATAATTGGCTTACTGTCCAATCGAATTACAAGGCATGGTTCAGTTGAAGCACTCGTATCGCATTCAATCACAAGGTCATGGACTCTGCTGATATCTGAAAATTGGGCTTTAGTGCTAAACACCTTCTTCCCAAAAACATGCTCTCTCTTAGATACGAAAACAGCAGTCAATGGAGACGGGATCGAGCCCGTTCTCTTGATAGCTTCTTTTCTCATATCTCCAAGAAGCAGAACCATTTGCTTCTCAAATACAATCCCAATATAGAAACCCCCAAATGGCTCAGGCCCAGATCCAAATTTAGCTAAAGAAAGATCCCAAAATATGCCAATTTTACACAAATCCGTGTCTAAACTCTTTGAACCCTTCTTCTTGGAGAACAACCAAGGTTTAATATCCATTTTACAGAGGCATTGCTTAGTATTATTATCAATCCCAACACCAAACCCTTGACCCATCAAATTCTTGCTCCAAGTAATAGTAATCCAACAAGATTCACCATGAAATCTAGAGTGATAAACACAAGTTACCAGATTCTGGGCAGCCTTGTTGTTATTTGAAGATGAAAAATCAGCAACTTGAATCCCATTTTCCCCAAAGCAAGATGGAAAATCCTTCATTCTGAACAAATAGATCGAATTTCTTCTCTTTCCAGATTCACTCTCGTTTTCAGTATTCAGTTCAATTCTGCGAACAAATTCAAAACACACACACACACAATAAATAAACATGGCGAAAAAACAGAAAGGGGAAAGTAGAAAAAACGTATTACCTGAAACAAATCGGCAGTCGGATAATGCTTCAAACTAGCAAATACTTAGTTACTAATCTGGGGTAGGGATATTTCAGATGCATTTTAATGCACAAACCCATGAATCTGAATGTAGAGAGAAGGAAAAACGGAGGCCCCCCCTTAATTAGAGGCAAGAGAATTGAAGTGTAAGCGGTTGAAAAAGCAAGAGAAGGAGACAAAAAGTAGACTACTCAGACTCTTTTCACTGTCATCAACGCTGGGACCAAACGCCAACTCTACTTTCTACACCAAATACACATACATATACGTGTAAATATTGTAGTACCATACTTTAAATTTAAAATCAACACAAGCCCAGCAAACATTACCGATTCATGAATAAAAAAATCCAAAAAAAAAAAATCAAAAGAGACAATATGCAGTGAAGCAGTGTCTGCTTAAACAGGGCAAAAGGATTTGAAGAAAAGGTACGTAGGCAGAGTAGAATAGGGTGAGAAGGAAAAACGAATCTCTTATTTAATCACAAGTTTTTTCTGTGTTCCTCCATGGCTGCTTTACCTGACAAGGCCACGTGTACTCTAACGGGGAGAAATCCACTTCCCTCCTAATTTTAACCAAACAAAACTGTTTCGCATTATCTATTCATTTTAATTTTAATTATTGTGGTTAATTTTAATTAAACATTAAGTCTAGTATACACTCCATGTTGCACTTTTCAATTTTACTCACTTACATTTTTTGGTAAATGGTGTTGCACTTTTCAATTATTATTTTTAATACTATTTTTAATAATAATTGAAAAGTGCAACACCATTTACCAAAAAGTGTAAGTCAGTAAAACTGAGAAGTGCAACATAGACTAGGGTGCATAGCAAATACCATTTAAGTCACTGTGTAAGACCCTTAAGCAATTTAAGATACAATTTATTCTTAAAACAATTAAGGTCACTATTTGATTTGGATACCCTATAATGCCCTTTCCGTATAGAAAAATAGAATTAATTCAATAGCTCCATAAATCCATCAATTTTAGTAATTGCGAATGGAAATGTTTGACATTCCTTTTACAATCAGTTACCATAAATTTAATAAATCCATCAATAAAGTTTTAATAAATTTTATTAAATATCCCTGTTAATGCACTATAATTTAATCATACATTAATTAAGGATAAATTTGTATATTTTTCTGAATACACTATTTATTTATACACTAATAATCACAAAAACATCATATACAAACACATAAATGCTTATAAATTACGTGTAGTATATTTTTTTTGTTAGACATATAGTATTATTAGAGTAGAATGTCAATGTTCATTAGATATTATATTAAACCGTAATTTAACCAATATTCAGTAAGAATCTTACAAAAAATTTATCCATTCATCTATTAAATTCATCATTTCAGTAAGAAACCATTGTGTATTTAAGACACAAAGTTCAATAATAAACAATCAGGTGCGTAAAGTTACCACTGGAGATAAAAGGCTTTGAATATACTTATAGGTATGAGTAGCACAATATGATGTCAACTCTGCAGCAATGCAGATTACATTTCATATGTATGATCAATACAAATCACTGAATTCACTTATATTTATATTCATGATCAACACAAATCACTGAATTCACTTATTCCATTCTGCACTTTTCACTTGTTGTAAAATCGTATGAGTAGAACGAACCGGATGGATCATTCCTGAACATAATCTTTTTCCGAGTATTGTTAATGAAGTGTATATGCACGAGTTTATAATTAATGGGTAGAATTCCCACTTTCGAAATAGTAAACTTCTTCCAAGTTAATCCCGTAATTGAATATGAGAGTACCTGCATTTCAAAATAATATTTTCTCGTACCACAATTATCAACTCTGTTTCGATCCCCATATACGGCTAGATTATTGTCATCTAACGCCTCGACAACTAACTACCATACTTCACATTCATATGTAGATAATTTTATCAACCCATAACTCTTATCACTATAGTCGAAAGTTGGAATTGCAAAAACCTCATAACCTTCATAAATCTTTAAATGAAAAATCCCGCCAACGAAATGTGCATTGCATGATGGTGGGTGTTTGCATGGAAATGGATGTAGTGAAATCCAAGTGTTTGAATTCCTAGAGTACAAATTCACTACACTTTGAAAAGCACCATACGACCAACATCGTGTGAAATTTTATATTCGTAGTAGGTATTATTGTTGTTTATTCTAGCAAACTTAGTCCCGAAGTAAATGGAGTCAGTAAGTATTTTCTTCAGATGCACATATTAATTTATCACAGTGATGGGAGTACCTGGTCAAGCCTCACAATATTCAAGGAGGAAGGATTACCGTTTATATTCAGTATCTACCCGGTTTACTTTTTGAACTGCTTGAAGACGAATATCATGTTTAAAGAGGAGCCAAGTGGAAATTTTTGCTCTTTTGACATCCCAAAAAGAGAATTTCATGACTTGAATTGGTTGGATGAAGCCCCGGATGTCGACCGTACGTACAACATTTTGCCTAGTCTAGTTTCTCCATTCCCAAAAATAGATAGTAATATATAGTAGTAATATATTTTGTAACATACTTTTTGGTACATATACCATCAAATGGTTGTTATTATCTATAATTTTGTAATCCACATGTAAATCAAATATATAAATCGATCCATGTTGTTATCTTACGTATAGACCTTAATGCAATTACTAATGCATAATGCACTGTCGACTGCATACCAATTGATCATATGCTTATCTTGTTGCATTATTTTAATTACACTTGTATCTAATGTTGTATAGTCCACTATATGTACTGCATACGTCACATGTGCAGAAATGACTACATATACCAACTAATAACCAATACTATCCAACTAATAACCAATACTATTGTCAATTTCAGAATATGCGTAATTATAATTTGAACTTTATCTTATGCACCATTCTTCAAATTGTCTTCTTTAAACGACATATTTTCTTCCTCGAGTTGTATACTCGTCTAACGAAAACACTCCAGTTTTTCTTCCGGTTCACTTATCTTTGTACGCTCTTTGTTTAATTTATTTAACAGTCCATGGATAATATTCCTTCCACTGCATCTTCTCTCCTAATTGGTATTTCTTTAGATCCCACAATGAAGCTTTCAGACTCCTCATCAAACAATCTTACAATGTCTCTTATATCATCCTCCATTTTTATGCAGTTCTGTATCATATGGTCATTACCATTACATAGAATTGAACTGAGCAGCAGCCAGAATGACGTTTTCCTCAACTCCTTATAATGCATATTCGTAAACCTAAGAAGCTTTAACTCCTCAAATGTAGTACGAACGTTAGATCTGTAATAACTCTGGTGTCAATGTGCACTCCTTTTCTTTTAGACAACGTATGGATGTTGTATAATTCATATAGTTTTTATTAATAATGGTTACATACTGAAAATTTAAACAACGTATGGATGTTGTATAATTTAAACAACTGCATATACCAAATTTGTTCTTCGCTTTTAGACGTTTATGCTTCATAGCCCTTCTTTCTCTTTCATATTCTTCACTATCATTTGCTGTATAGAACATTTAACAGATATTGAAGTCACATTTCATGTAAATAAAGCAGTATAAGGAAAAATCAGTGATGTATGCAGTAATTTTATTAAATTTAAATGCACATCTACCTTCAGTCTGAGATGTTGAATAACTACTGCTTCTTTTACTTGTTTCGAGATCACTTTCAAAATTTGTAAATTAAAATTAAAACATATCAGATGTATATTCAATATTTAATTACAAGTACATGATCTTCTAAAAAAATTACCCGAATCAGACGGCACAACAACGTATCCCATAACTCGTTTCCCTGCATATAATTTAAGATTAAGTAGAAGTTGAAACCCTATCACGAGCAATACAAACCATAATACAAAACATAGCAAACCTTTATACTTTCCTCCTCTCTTATCCAAACACACTCTTTTGTCAGTTGAACCTGTCAAAGACAATAAAGAAGTCAACAGTTTAAATAGATTCAATCTTTACTAATATACACAATTTCCATTTTACAGTTATTCAGAATCTTCTACACAAGATACTCAAATATGCCAAAGTATGCTACAATTAACTACAATAGTAACTGCAAGCACACCAACATATTAGAACTACATGCAGCCACTTACATACTTCCAATGTCCATGTTTTACACATTTCACACAACAAATACTACAACGATGCAGTTGATATGACATACAATAGATTCATATGAAACGTACTCGTACACATGCAATCTAAGTGCACCTTTTATTGCATATACTCATCCAGCTTACATATTTTCCACAGTCACTTAGCTCATTTGTCTAACATATAGATAGTATGTCAAGCTTGCTGAGGTTAGCTTGTATCACCCAACATTTATTGTATGACATATAATATAATATTACCTAACAATCTAATGTCAGATACGTTTCATTAACAAGTAAAGATAGTTAACCAAATCTCATATACTTATGTTGGCAAAAACATTATACTTTGTGTTTTTTGTAATAAACACAAACGATCATCACATTACCTCTTTTTGTCCTCATTGATACTCGGACTTCCCTAGTTCTATTTCTTTTGTCAATATTGGGTCGATCTTCTTTCTCAATATGGATCCCTCATCTCTTGTCTCTAGCCATTCCTGTATAAAACAGTTTTATACACAAAATAGAAATTAAAACAACATGTTGAATTTTATACAAAATACCCATGAAGAATCTAAAATAAAACAAAGTTTTAACAACAAAAAACCCAATACAAGCATAATACTAGGCATCAGAAAACAACATAACAGATAAAAAACCAAACAAATCACCAAATCTTGTATCATGCAACTCGAAATCCGAACAAATCAACATACATAATAAAATATACCTATATATTAAGTAATAAACTACTTCAGAAATAACCTCCCTAGAACTTCCAGGTATCTAAACATTAGATACAAAATAGATGAAACTTATATAGGATTTTAGGGCTTCACCAATAAAATAAAATAAAGAATCTTCTGCACTCGAATAGAACTATATGTGCAACACATACCTTTATTGCAGAGAAAAACTGATCGATTGAGTACGGAATATCATCGCCGGCGAAAAAAAACTCACAGCAGAATGCAGATTGAAAAAGAAAGTGGCTCGAATTTACTCTATTGGTGTTTTGGTAACTTCAAGAATGGAAATGTGTGAAAGATGGTATGTTTTTACCAATTATAGCGAGATTCATGGTGATTGTGATAAATTTAAAAAATTGCACACAATTGTAGTTGACTATTGTATTATTGACATTAATTACATTATGAGGTTAGAAATGTACTTTTGCATCTATAATTGATCTTTTTTGTAACTAGAAAAAAAAAAAATTGTTAAAACACTATGTGAAATGACCTATAGTGTTATTGCCCCTAATTACTCCTGCCTCTTTTTTTTATTTAATCACTACTAGTGTAGAAATCGGTGTTTTACGCTTGATTTTAATTAAATATTTTAAAATTTAAATTTAAATTGTACACCATCCAAAAAAATATAGTTGCACACATTTGGAAACCATCATCTTTTAAATTTATCATCAACTCTATTCACAAACAATTATTTTATTTATAAGAGACTCTCCAATGTCATTGTTTTTTTTTTTTTCTATTTTATCTACATTTGGTGGATGGAGGGAATGTAACGATACTTTTTGGGCACATAGTTTAAAAAAAAATGCAATGATAGAGTGTTAATGGGTAATTTTGTAATTTTTTACATATAAAATAAATAAAGTAGTTGAATTGAGTGTACGATTAATCTTAAAAGTAATAGAATAAAGATAAATATGTGTATACGGTAAGAACGAGGATTATGATAATTATTTCTATTTATAGACATACAAACTAAAAAAAAAGTATAAAATTTATTCAAGAATGAAAGAAAGAATATTTTTTAATTTTTAATTTTAACATTTCACTTTATATATGTAAAGTGGAATGGAAAAGTAAAATAAAATGGGTACCATAAAAGACATCAAAACCAAACAAATAATCATGATGAAATGAAGGATATATTATTTGAACCGACTGACCCAACTTTATTATGGAAAACGGTTTCTGACAACACTACAGACAGACAGCCCACTACAATTAAAATTGAAATTAATTATAAAATAAAAAGACCACGCCCTGCCCTGCAGCTAATTAATTTATGAAAGCTTCCTCCCATAACCATTCCATTCGATTTTTTCTTGTGCTTAATCAAATCTGAGTTTTTTTTTTTTTATATATATATATTTATGCCTTTGTCTTTCATTCTATTTATAATTTTAGTATTGTAGAATGAAAATCTAAACTGAATGTATAAATAAAATTACACTTGTCTCTTTATTTTTTTCACAATAGTAGCCTTTCTAATTTAATCTGACGTGAATTAAAGATCATACACATTTTTATCTATTAATTTTATCTACTGATGTTATAAGTTATAACCTGCTCAAAAAAAATTGTTCTGGAAATCAACTCATTTCTTTTCATAAGTGCGCATATTAAAATAGAGTATTGTTCTGTTAATAACCAAAGCAAATATTCATTTTACCAATAAATTGCCCTAATATTTAGGGTTAATTTTACATTTTTAGGTTCAACATCAATGTAATCACAATCTTCAAGATTTTAATAAAAAAATCTCAATCTTTTCTATTATTTTAATTTGATACACGTTTTTTTCTCCGACTTTTGTGACACACATAATACGTGTAAAAGTCGGACACACATAATACATGTAATTTAACGTGTAATTAAAAAAAATGTATACATAATATTGCGTGAAATTAAAAAATAATGTGTATAATATTATGGGACACATGTACACATTCTCCTTTAAGTCACATCATCATTTGTTGGCCGAAAAAAAAAAAAATATATATATATATATATATCGAATTAAAACAATATTAAAAGTTATAATTTTTATTATAATTTAAAAAATGGTGATTAAATTGAAAAATTGAGCCTAAATTTCGTGAATATATATGAAATTAACTAAATAATTGTCGGTGTATTTATTGAAAGATGTTGAGGAAGTGGGGAGGAGGTGGGCTTGTGTGAATAAATGTTAGACACAGAGGTTCAACTAATTAATTAATGAACGCACGACTTTTAATTAATTACTACTACTTTCTTACAATTATTAGTATTTTGTAAGATCCCGATACTGTTTCCACCAATCAAAAAGAAGTATTTTCATTCCCTTCACAAAATATATATACATTTTTTTATATATAATATTCATCATTTTAACTAATTCTTTTATGAAAAGCTAAAATTATTTCATGAAATAAATTTTTTTCGATCAATTAAATATTTTTAGGGGATGTTTAACGGTATTTCAAGCCACGACGACAATCTTTTGGTGATTTAGACCACCTCGAGAATGTTTATGATAAGTGATAACATTATCATTTTTTGAATTATAATTGAAACAAAAAAATGTGATTATTATTTTTTGACAAAAAATGTGATTTTTTTTTTTAAGAGATGTTGTTTTTTAACGAGAAAACATGGGAATTTTTACATTCTGATAAAATATAGAAAAAATTGTATAAGAGGTTTCATAATAAGACATATGCCATCTGTTATATTATATGACTCATCTATTTATAGACATTTAGCCAAATCGTGATTTTAAAAAAGAACTCGAATATTAAAATAAAATTTTGACTTATGGGCACCTCACATTTATATTTCGAATCGAGAGTGATTTGAATAATATGGACACAAGGAATTTAACCATCTGCATGGTCTGTCTGTATTAATAAAAATTTATTGCATTATTTCCTGACTATATAGAGACAAAACACAAAGGTGATACTACCTAATCCAAATATTAAATTGCAGTGACAGGTCAATATCTGAATATAGACATTGTTTGGTTTGTAAGGAATAGATAAATAGAGGATATGGGTGACCACAATGGCAAGAAACCTCTAATTAGTTGGATTTCATTTACAAAAGTGGTTCACCAATTTGTTTACTCCTTTAAGTTTTCATCAAACTCTAATTGAAAGTTTGAAACACATTATTTGGAACATATATGATTCAAGGTAACTCGATTTCAATATAATCGATTGTTCAAGGTGTTTTTTATCCATTAAGCGCCGCCCAGGTCACTTCTAGACGGATGCTTAATTTTTTTTATTATATTTTCATTGTAAAACAACGTCGTTTCATTATTAAAAATATATTAATAAAATATATTTAAGATATTAAAACACAAACTCAATATACTACTTGCTCAAATTTATGAAATTAAATTGACATGGAAAAAAAGTGGTATCATTAATTCATATATTGATTAATTTGATTGTTATCTGTTGAATGCAATTACTATATACTTAGAAATATTTAAATTGTAATGAAATTGTTGTCAAGCGACTTTTTATCATATTGGTGAAACATTGAGGACAAAAAAATAAAAATAAAAATAATGGCTGACTAGTACTAAGTGCTAAACGGTATAAAATTAGTTCGACTAGAATTTCCGACTTAAGTATTCTTAATTTGGAGTGAGCAAGACGGTCTTCCCTTTTCCGCCAAGATACTATGGAGTATTTATTAACTTTCAACTCCAGGGAATTTATTTAAAATACTTTTGTGACATGAAAAATCGTAAATCTAGCTTATATGAGAATATATGCAATTTTATAAATATTAATATTGCATGATTATCAGTTTGCGAATACTAGACGCGTGGTTAATGAGTGATAGGAGTAATTGTATAACTAATGAACAATCAAACAGACAACTAATAAATTGTACTAGAATCTATGTAATAAGACACAAGATCACATATGAGAGAATTTATGAATTTTTCACTTGAACGCTTTGGGTATTGATGATGATATGAATGTGGAGACATATCAACCTTTTATTTTAGGGTTTAATGATCTTTATAGTGTTTACAAGTTGGTTGAAATGAGCAAATCTTAGTCACTTTATTTCAAGGTTGAGATGCGATCTCAATTTTACACTTGTATTAGGAGTTCTAACAAAAGGGAAGATTTGAGGAGATTTAAAGTATATGACCAATGATTAAGCTTGTAGTTATGCCTAATTATTTAATGTCTGATGTTGACACGTGTTAAATGTATGTACTTTGAGCTACAAATGGTGTCTTTTGTGTGATGTTTTGATGAGCCTACCGAGTTAGGTGGATGTTGAGTTTTCTTCCTGCGATAGTCTGATATTAGTGTATATCGAAAATGATATAGAGGACAAAGTGGGATAGCTCAAGTGGTTAGAACACCACTATCTAGGCCTTAGATCCTGGGTTCGAGTCATGGGGAGGGAAAAAAAGGGATGGGTATTTAATGTAGTATATCGGAATGGCATTACCACGTCAATAAATTCTTATTTATATTTAATTTAAACTTAATCTAATATCAATATTTTATTTTTTTATCCATATCAATATTTTAAAAAAAATTTTTTTATATTTAATTTAATATTATCTCTATCAAATTACGCTAACTAACGCCATCAATCTTTTCTCAAATCTTTCCATCACCATTAAGCACAAAGCAGTAGGACATTTCTCAAATCTTTCCATCTGGCACAAAGCAATAGGACATGCAGTGTTTGCAGTCGAAGCGGCCATGATAAACGAACTTGTCCCACTCTAGACCCTAAGAAGTACGATTTTTTTAACTTTTTTTTTAAGCTAACACGACTATTTCATGATTGGTAATAGGTCCAGACCCGGTCCTAATGTTAAGCCAACGAGGCGATCGATTCAGGTCCAGAAATATTTCACTTTTTTAGGGGCCCATTTTTTTAGATATCTTCTATATATATATATATATATATATATATATTATAATATAAAATATTAATATAACTAAAAATAATTAGCAAAGAAGGGAAGGAAAAATTAGGAGAAAAAAAGTCTCAACTAAGGTCTAATTCAGTTTATATCTTTAAAGTTTTCACTTTTTCAATTACGTTTTAGAGTGTCCAATTTAGGCCATTTTTTATTCAATTTATATCATTTTCTTCGAAAAATTGAAATATTAAAAATTTCTAAAAATCTCATTAAAAGTTACTTGTATAAAAAATAAAAAAATTCAAAAAATCTAAAATTGTCTAAATAAAAAATTCTAAAAATCTCATTAATTTTTCTAAAATTTGTAATAATCACATTAAAAATCTAAAAAATCTCTTAAAATTAAATAATTTTAAATTTTAAAAAATCTATTAATTAAAAATTAGAAATTCTAAAATGTGTAAAAAAAATCTATATTGTTAGTCATTTAAAAATGATTTTACATTATGTTTTCTAAGTTCGTATAAAATAAAAAATATGAAGGACGGGCCCTTTTTTTAAAAGTTCGATTCAGGCCCAGATATTCCTAGGACAGGCCCTGAATAGGTCACAAGTAGAAGAACAATGTACGCAAGGGGAACTAATGAACAAGTATCAACTTTTACGGGAGCATCTTACACATTACCATCAATTTTTTAGGTTTCTTGAGTTTTTTTATTATTTTTGTTTCTTTTGCATGTTGTTGAATTTTTATATTTCTTTCATTGGTTGACATTTATTTAATTTTTGTTATGACAATGAGATTGTTTTTTATTTTCTTTAATTTTTTTTGTGGAGAAAAATTAATGGTGATGGAAAGATTTGAGAAAAGATTGATGGCGTTAGTTAGCTTAATTTGATAGAGATAATATTAAATTAAATATAAAAAAAGATTTTTTAAAATATTGATATATATAAAAAAATAAAATATTGATATTAGATTAAGTTTAAATTAAATATAAATAAAAATTTATTGACGTGATAATGCACGTAGGTGGTGGGCAAAACTGATGGACACAATTGGTGGGCTCTATATCATTTCCGTAGTGTATATACGGTACATCCTTCTTCCTCATTTTTAGGGGATTCGTATGTGCATGCCTCAATTTTCAATAATTTAGATTTAACATTTAATTACTCACAATGTTTTCAATTTGAAGCTAGCATCGAATTAATATGTTGGTTCTGTGGTTGTCCCAGTTATTGAGATGGGCCACAGCTGGACTACCAAATTGGTTCAGTTGCTGTCCGTTTATTGGGCTGGGCTAAAGATGGGCTACAAAATTACTCGTTTTTTTGGGCCCCCTCCATCTTTGTTAGATACACTCCCCCTTCCATTTGATTAATTAAATATTCCTTTAATTTTGTCCTTTTACTAAAACATGTTAAGATACACTGATACTCTTCCTACAATTTAAACACAACCCTAATTTAACCCTAGAATTAGACAGTCGCCACCGCTGCCCCCTAGAATTAGACAGTCGCCACCGCTGCCATCTCCACCTCTACCAGCCACCACTGCCCCAAACAAATTTAGAGATTAAAAAACGAAACATAGAAATTAAAAAACAACAACTTATTTTCGACAAACCAATGTCGACCAGTTAACACTGGTTTGTCGACCAAACACTTCCCCGTCGACACTGTTCATCGAAAGAATTTGAAAATTAAAATTTTCGACAATAAAGGGTTGATCATAAACACTCTCATCGACCATTTACTGTCGATGAAAGTATTTATGGTCGACCTTTTTTGTCGGAAAAAAAAAAAAAAACATGAACGGACGGAAGTGGTGGTCGTGGGAGGGAGGCGGCGGGAGCATGGCTGGCTGAGGGAGGAAGAGCCGGCGGCGTCGCTCGACAAAGGAGGCGCCGCCGCCTATTACAAAGATGGAAAAAAAATGGGGGCGACGATGTCGCTGGGGAAGGAGGAGCAGTGACGCCTTGGGAAGGAAGGGGCGGCGATGGGGAGATGAGGTTATAGAAAAAAAAAATTAGGTGACGGACTGTGGGCAGGTGGCTGGGGCGGCTGTGGTGATTGTTAGGAAAGAAAAAAATGTAAACAAGAAAGAAGAAGAAAATTAGGGTTTTAGGGATGTGTGTTTAATGTAAAATTTTAAGTGAAAATGATACATGCATGGGAGCGTGCATTAAACAAAACGGGGGGTGGGTGGGGGTGCCTTTTAAGTGGGAAGCCATCAGATTCATTTGATTATATTTATCTAATATTCTCTGTTCATCATAATTTTTTGTACACTCTATGTAAATTACCATTTTTCAATCGTCACCTAATTACTTAAATTGACATCAACTTTATTTATAAATAATCATTTTAATAAACAATCACTTTATTTACACTAATCTCAGCTATTTTACAATACACTTATTTTTTATTTTTTTTTAGATATGTGCTCCGCCCCAACTCAAATGAAACTATGTGATGTGGATGCCTGAAGTATTTTATATATGTTGAAAAATTCCAATAAAACAATAAATAAATCGTTTACCCGGAAAGTAAAGTCATGCTCGATTTACCGATTTTATAAAGAAAGATATGTATTCATTTTAGACCGCACAAATATGTGATAATATTTACTATATAACTATGATTTTCAAAAAATGTTAGTACATTTATAATTATCCATTTCCACTTAAAAGTGACAAAAAAAAAAAAAAAAAATCCACCTAAGCCAAACCATGGATGTGGTTTCTTATCTCCACCAATATCTCTCCCCGAACACATTACACTCTCTCCCTCACCTTCACTCCAATGAACACTCTTCCATCTCTCTCCCGCCTCAAACTCTCTCTCGCGCCACTCGCCGCCGCCACCGCCGCCGCCACCTCCCTCCCGCCCTCCCATCTCCCCATCTCCCTTAAATCCACTAATTTCTCTCTCTCTGCAACCCTCGAGAGCCAAGAGGCAGCACCATCGCCGCCCATACAAGAATTCAGCAACTACGACGAGGACGAATTTTTCGGCGAAGTGAGCCGGATCATCGGCAGCAGAGCGCTCGAAAATGGCAGCGGAATGGAGTATTTGATTGAGTGGAAAGACGACCATGCCCCTACGTGGGTCCCATCTGATTACATAGCCAAGGACGTGGTCTCGGAGTACGAAACCCCCTGGTGGACCGCCGCGAAGAAAGCTGACGACGTCGCTTTGAAGCAGCTGATCGACGCCGACGACGGAAGAGACCTCGACGCCGTCGACTCCGACGGCCGTACCGCCCTTTTGTTCGTCTCCGGACTCGGATCCGAGCAGTGCGTTCAGCTTCTGGCGGAGGCGGGGGCCGACGTCAACCACCGGGAAAACAGCGGCGGATTAACGGCGCTGCATATGGCTGCCGGTTATGTGAAACCGGGGGTTGCGAAATTGTTGATTGAATACGGGGCAGACGTGGAAATCGGAGACAGTAGGGGGCGTACGGCGTTGCAATTGGCGGCGGAGATCTTGAAATCGACGCCGCAGCTGCAATTCGCGAGGAGATTAGGGTTGGAGAGTGTGATGAGAGTGTTGGAAGGGGCGGTTTATGAGTTTGCGGAGGTGGGGGAGATAATGGAGAGAAGGGGGAAAGGGGAGAATGTGGAGTATCTGGTGAAGTGGAAAGATGGAGGGGAGAATGAGTGGGTGAAGGCGCGATTTGTGGCGGAGGATCTGGTTAGGGATTTCGAGGCAGGATTGGAATACGCGGTGGCGGAGTGCGTTGTGGATCGGAGGGAAGCGGCGGACGGGAAGAATGAGTATCTGGTGAAGTGGACGGACATTGAAGAAGCGACATGGGAACCAGAGGAGAATGTTGATCCTGATTTGATCAAACACAAGTAGCTTCTTAGCCCTCAATCAATGTATTTTTGGCTTTGAATCTTCAACATTAGCTCTAATGTTTTCGCCTATTGTTTTTCAACGTCACTCAACTTCTAAATGAGTATATCGATTCGAGTTGAGCCTAATGACATTAAATGAAAAAAAAAAAAAAAAAGATATTGTGTTGACTCTTTAGTAATGCAACCCAAGTACTTGAAATTTTTAAATGAGACTATTGATTCAAGACTAATGAAATTAAAAGAAAAAATTAGATATTGAGTCGAGTTCAAACTTACTCGTTACTAAATCGAGTATTCAACGAGTTGAGTTCACAAGCCGTTGGATTAGCTTAATTTAAGATATCAATTTATAATCTTTCGTGCACCAAAGACACTTGGGGATCGATCTAGCTACCCCAAAGTTACCTAACTTGTGTTCCAAAATTGCAATATACTGTAAAATTCAGACAGTTCATACATAGGGATGGAGACTTGTTGTTATCTTTCTTGCCACGGCATTTAATATAAGTCCACCTTCTGGATTCTCTCACTTTCACTTCTCTAACATGACAAATTTATCCACTTTAATATAATAATTTATTAGTATTCTCCATTTGAAGCTACCTTCTTATTACACAAAAAGCAGCTTTCCATCCCTGACTTTTTTTTGTACCAACTTCTCTATTCTATATAACTTAAGAAATTAATTACTTGAATCGATTAACTCATTTCTCTAAATTTGTATTATTTATTTGTTGATTTTGTTACGTGGTCTAATTTGTTAACTAAAGACCTTGTCAATTATAAAAAAGCTATTGGAAAAAGGTTAAAGTCTTGTAATGAAAATACAGAAAAAGACTCTTAAAGTTGTAATCTTTGAAATTTGGCATTTTTTATAGTCATAGTAGCCGAAGCTTCTACCACTAATACAGAGAACCAATTCTTGTGTGTATATATAAATATACACAACAATCTCCTTAACCATTCATTACTCAGTAGCCTCAAATTTAATCTCTTAGATGGCTTTCTCTAACTTGCAATCTTTTATGACGATTCTGCTGCTTTTGCTGCCCATAGCAGCAAAAGGAGATGATGTTCCTCCTAGTCTAGCTCCATTTTTTGGTATGTAACTATGATCAACTATATATTTTTAATTATAAATGTTGTTAGATGATAAGCTATATGTGTATAATTAATTGGATATGTAACAGATGAGTTGTGTAAAGATGTGGAATGTGGGAAGGGAAGTTGCGAGGCAGCTCCAGGTTCCCCTTTCAACTTCAAGTGCAACTGCGAAAACGGGTGGAAACGCACCCGTCTCGATAATCAAGACGAGGATAACTTGGAGTACCTCCCCTGCATCATCCCCAACTGCAAGTGCATAAAAACGTGCAAAAGTATCATATCTTGATTCTCGCTCGTTTTACTAATTACTAGACAATTTATATGCAGGCACCGTCGACTATTCGTGTATGCCAGCCCCTCCTCCTGCTCCATCAGTCCCCCACAACTTATCCTTCTTTGAGCGTAATTTTCTAACTTTGTAGTAATTGTTACTAATTTGAATGACTTTATAAAATTTATTTATACTAATACTAGTATATATGTTTAATTGCTGCTTCAGCTTGCTCTTGGATCTACTGTGGAGAGGGAACATGCACCAAGAACAGAACATATGCACACACATGCCAATGCAAGCCAGGCTACTCCAATCTCCTCAATATCTCTGCCTTCCCTTGCTACAGTGATTGTACGATTATTTTATTTGTAATTAATTGATGAGTTAAATTTATTTACAATTAGTAATGATTATATATATACTTGTAGGTGCTACTGGGTCGGACTCGTGCAGAAGGCTTGGAATCACGGTCGCTACCTCTACTTCAAATGGTTCAAATTCATCTTCAAACGATAATAATCAAGGTGAGAACCATTCACTACAACTTTCACTGTATTATAAGTTTGATCACTAGACTAACTAGCTTGATCTGGTCTGACCATTTTACTCTCTCCATTTCTCAATATCTGTTGTTTTAAATTAATATATGTGTATTAAAAGATGAAATTAAACTCAAAATAACAATTCTACCTTTGCTGCAGCTATAGCGTTCTCTCTGGGGAAGTTCAACTGGATAGCAGTCTTGCTTGCAACTGCTGCTGTGACATTCTTGAAATAAGGACTTGTATAATTCTCTGAATATTGTCATTCAGTTACACATATATCGTGATTTGTATTTTTATTGATTGAAATAGTATAGTTTTGTAACTGATACTAGTAGGTTACGGTTGTGCAAAAATAAATGACGAATTTATGTTGATTTATTCTTCTTATTTTCCTTTCAGTAATAATCAACAAACAATTTTTGTTCTCCTAGAGCGTTCGAATTTGAAAAAACATGGAAGGTGTTAATAAGGTGGGGCGGCCTGCCCAAAATTCATCAAGACCCATACCATTTTTTTTTTCAAAATCAAAACCGGAACTGGTCGGTCTCTGTTCAAAAATCCAACCGTAACTTTAAAATTAAGGTTTGATTTCTCGGTTAAACCGCCTATTTTTTTTCGTTTTCACTCATTTTTTAGAATTTTGCACATTATGTTATATTTATATTCAATTCTAGATATCCTCAAAAAAAAAAAAAAAAAAAAATTAATTCTAGTTTATTTTTAAAAAAAACTGAGTGAACGAATAAAAAACAAGTAAAAAACGGAGCGAAAAATGAAATTTAAAAAGGGGGGAGGGGGGTTTCAAATCGGTGGTTCAAAAAACGATTTGTAATCGGCTCAATTTCGATTCAGTATTTCCCCAAAATCGCCAATTTCTAACCGTTGTGCTGCTCTAATCCCATGTCACAACACTTTATCATAAGATAATGCCATACGCTTTCATCATAAGGGTTTTTATACCATTCCCTTTATTTTCTCATTTAAAAGTGTGTTAAGCTAGACATAGGTAGCTTGTACTCTTGGGTAGACATAGCCCACCATGACAGGGCTCGTTAGTGAGTTGAATTCCTCCAGAACCGGCTTGTACAAGGTCAATGTTGACGGCAGCGCAATATCATCTTTAGATAGCTTGCATGTAGGGGTGGTATTTAGGAACTTCAGAGGGTTCTTTGTTGCGGTTATTGCCCAAGAGGTGGGATGGGTTCTTCCTTTTGAAGCGGAGCTTATTGCGATTCAGTATGCCCATTCCCAGGGCTGGAGGTTTTTATAGATTGATTCGGACTCGGTTCTGACGATTAACACATTGACAAGCTACTCTCCTAACATACCTTGGCGTTTACAGGATCTTTGGAGTCAGGTCCACCATCACACATTTGGTTCTCTCACACGATTAGAGAGGTCAATTAGGTGGCGGATGCAGTGACCAAAACCAGAATCAACTGCATTTGGAGGGTATCCCCTCCGAACTTTTTACACACCATTTTGCATAATGATTTGTACCCAGTTTATTTTAGACATTGATTTTTAGAGGAGTGTACATTTTTTCTTGACCTGAGTTTTGTCCCAAGAAGGGTTTTCTCAAGTAAGGTTTTAATGGTACTCCGACCTGTGGCTCGCCTTGTGAACCAATGGTCCTAAGTTTTCTTTTATTTAATTTATACATCCTACCTATTATTGTCATGTAAAAATGTGTTAACAATCATTTTCAGTGTTATTTTTAGTGATTTTTTTAGTGCTGTTAATTTGTTTTTTTATTTTCAGTTCTTGTTTGTATTTTTGTTAGCTTTGTGCGAATTCATAGCCTTAGTAAGATTTCTCCCCTTTTATGGGTCTTTTTTGTTGAACTTGATTGAAGTTGGTTTAGTAATTTGGGAGGATGTGACACGAGTTATAGTGTAAGGCAGTTTATTACTCCCTCCGTCCCATACTTAAAGCTACATTTTACCATTTTGGGCGTCCCATACTTGAAGCTACATTACCTAAAATAGCAAAAACACTTTTAAACACTCTCCTTAAAACATCACAATATTACAACAAATGCCACTACTTTATTACACTAAAAAGTAACTTTATTACTATTTATAAAGTTGAAAAGTCTTTACTACCCCCACTTTATCTTACACAATACTAATAAACAACTCATTTATTAAAACCCGTGCCAATTTGGTTTGTAGCTTCAAGTATGGAACGGAGGGAGTACTATTTTGAAGTAGATTTGTTATCCGCCTTAATTAAGGAACTTAAGGACGTTCCATCTTGCTTGAGATGTGGTTCTCTCTACCTAGTCTCACGATTGACTTGGAACATTTTCTCTTATGGAGTTAGGATCGGGTGATGATAGGCATGTGCTTTTATTCATTGATGTCATACCTTCAAAATAATAAATAAAATATTTTTAGCCAAATTTGCTTTTAGTTATACTCTTTTTTCTTATTACAATTTCCTTCAAAATAATATACGTTAACAAAGGTACACATAATACCTATCGAATAAACAAATAAGAACTCGCGTAGGAGTTGTAAATGAGTCGAGTCAACTTACAAGCTACTCGTACTCAACTCGATTTTTTTTTAAATCAAGTAATTTTCAAGCTCGGATTCAAGCTTAATAATAGTTCTCTCTTCGTCTACGAAATGCAGTCTCATTTGTCTTATATTCATTGTCCACTAAATGTAGTCTCATACACTTTATAAAAACTATCACCCTTCAACCATCACTTAATTACTCAATTTGCCATCAACTTTATTCACAAACAATCACTTTATTCACAATGACCCCACAATACCCTATAATACTCTTACTTTATCTATTTTATCTACATTTTTCTTAAAACTTGTGTTCCACCCAGTGAAACTACATTTGATGGATGGAGAGAGTAGTATCGTTAGGATTGCGAACTTAATCGATCTCACATATGTTTACAAATTTACATTTAACCATAATAGGCTAAATATGGAGTATAATTTAATTAAAAAAAATATATTTAATTAATATTATTTAAGATATCGAGTTGAACTCGAGTTAATATTATTTTTAGTTTGATCTAGTTCGAATCAAGTTTCAAACTTTAAATATTCTATCAAGTCTAACTTGACTAGTTCATTTACACTCATATCCTCGTCCAAATTGTGCCAATCCTACGTGAGTATTTTATTTAAATTTTATATGATCGTTCAACAATATTCATAGGCCACTAATCATTCCTTAAATAAAAATTGAGGTCTATAGACTCTTAACACTATTTTTATGAGAAAATCAAAACTAATGAATCAATCAAAAGAACAATAGTTAAATATTGGTGAATAAATTATTAAATTATAATAGTAATTTATTTTAAATTCGTCACAAATAACATCATATCCCATGAAAAATTATCTAAATTCAAACCACGAGACGAGATAAAATGGATTTAGGTAAGATCTTAAATCCTCCATCCAAACGAAAGCCATAAGATATTTATTACTATTAATACAATTTTCTTAAAAAGAATATGGGCTTGTAATTTTTAACCCCTTTGTTTATTTCTATCATACAGGGAATTTTTGGGGCCATTACCAATGAAGTGTTTAATTGCAATTAGCTCCCTTTAAAAAAACACTTTCTTGCTTGCCCCACCATCTGAATCCTTGGCCACCGGCACCGAGTCCACGGCAGCTTTCCACCGTCTCCGTCGCGTCGCTTCCACCTCTGTCCCCGGAGGAAGCTGGAAGCGAAACACACAACGGACTAAAGCATGGTCGATTATCTTCGTAATGGAGGTACTAATACGACACCCTTCGTTTACCACCGTCTGAATTCTCGTCCCTTTTGATCTCAGTACCAATTTTACAGAAACTATGATATCTCAACTACTCATTTTTTTGGCATTTTCCATTTGTTTCTGGATGTATTCAATTCATCACTACTTTTACAATTCAATGGATGAATTAATTTGTTTAACAAAATTTCCTAGACGTTTTGTACTGAGCAAAAAATAAATAAATTTTGTTTAAACCCTAGTGGGACTGCGAACATTAAACTCATCTCTCTTGTTCCGACTTGTTTCTAATGTGTGTGCAATACTTTTCTTTTTCAGCATAAATCATTGAGTCATTGAGATCCAAGCTTGCCTTCAAATTGTCTGACTTACCAAAGGATTGGAATTAGCGACTAGAAATCGATGATCCTATTGCAGTCGCCCTGCAGATATCTCCTGCAAGTCTTGACTACTCGGGTTCAGAAGTAAGACTCAATCTGATTGCTTTGTTTTTCATCCTAGTATTCGTGTTAGTTTCTGCTTCTATGTATCACAGTACATTGTTTCATTACTTTCTTTCGATTTCTTATAATCATTTAAATGAATCAAAAGACTGTTGATTTCCATTTGATCTGCAACAATAGAGTGTTATGAGCTCTTGTCATGATTCTCATTTAGTGGTATCCAGGTGTGAATAAAAAGTTGGGTAAACTCTTCTCAATTATGTTTGTATTCGATTGTCACTAAATACACATTGGTCTGTATATTGTGAATTGGGAGTAGCACAAATAAGCATAGTACATGACTACATATCAAATTCATGCTGTACATAAATGGAAAACACATTTACCTAAAATCATAAAAGTATAAATGGGTGCAAATCTAGTTGTTGTGGTTAACTCTTGTGGGGGTTTGATAACTAATTTGAGGAGATCTTTTACCTTTTTTGGTCAATTTGATGCCTTGCACTTATGCTTCTTCACTACTTAATTTATTGGTGTCTTGACCTGCTATTGCCAGTGTTATCTCTCAACAGTTCATGGGCTCAAATCTTGTACTACTTTATTACAAACGCTGGTGGATTGAATAATCTGCAACTTTAACGCCACCACATAATTAAGCAACTTTTTTCTTTCATCCTTTTTATTTTGCCTTGACGACTTACCATGCTCCCAATTGTTTCTGTTATTTTCTCAGTCTTGATAAAGGAGTTGAATTAGACTGCCAGTGTGTTGAATTTGATGATGTCCGCTACCATATTCAGGTATGCATAAATTATTGGATATATTTATAGAATATTGTTGTCATCCAAAAAAAAGCTATGGATAAAAACTACATCTGTTATTTTAGATAATTCTATTGCTCTTTTTAGAATAGCTATATAATTACTTTAAATTTCTCATGATTATTCTATATAACATTCTGTAGGGCAGTAAGTTTTCTACACCTGATTCCATAATTCTTTTGCAGGCAACAGTGAAGAATCCAAATATCCTTCTACTATCATTATCACTACCTGCGCCACCTCCAGAAACTGTGTTTTTTGGGGGACTTCCTCAAGGTGCTATAGAAGCAATAAAAGCAGCATACGGTGTGGTTTTACAAATTCTTGATCCCCCGAGGGATGGTTTTAATCTCACAGTGAAACTGAACCTGTCCAAACTTCCTCCAGATGAAGGTTCAGTGAGTTTCCTTTTTAAGCCGGTCATTATGAGCTTTCTGTGTTGATGCTATGTATCTTAGTCCAGTTGTTGAAAATCTTGGAGTTGTTTACTTTATCCTTTCTCCTGATTGTTTTTGTTATTTTCATCCTTAATCAGTTATCTGGCCCCGTTTTATTATTGAAGAACCTTTTACTGTTGTCCATATTTTACATTTTAGGTTTAAATTCATTTTTCTATCTCAATACCTGGTACATTTTTTATTTTTTTTTGTTAGATAAGTGTAGTGAGCATGGCTGTGAAACCACTGAAACAACATACTTTAGCATATGGAGGCATTCTGTGCACTGTGCTTCAGAAATCTGAATGGATGTCAATCTAATGGAAATCTAAATGGCCCTGCACTATGATGCATCTCCATGTCTTATATTAGGTGTTATTGAGTCTATTGACAATATTAGAAACATAACTTTCTTACACTTCACAATATTTAAACTATAATGTTTAATTACGTTGATTGGGGAGCTTAAAGGTTGAAAGTGATTGAGCCATTAAGATATTTCTAGATAATTTACTGATTGTGTTGCTCTTCACCTTGTCTTTAGTTCAGGTTTTTCTACTGAGAAAGCTAGTGTCATTGAATAAACAAGAGAGTGCGACATTCCTATGCTGTAAACCTTTGTTTGTAGTGTGTTTTTTGATGCAATTTTCGTTTTATAAAGAGGACTAATATGAGTACATTGTTTTACCTTTATACAAAGATTTCTATACATCACATGTTAAAAGTTACAGAAATTTGCCCACTTAAAAATATATATGACAAATATGGAGAAAAAATATTTATTTTATCACTGTTTTTGGTGTTAAGAGTGAGGCCAAGTTCTTAACCCAATAATGCTAAAATTGAATCATTAGCCATTAACTGCAATTTTATGTAGAAAATGATTTTCATTTCTCTTATGTTGAATTTGTAATACGGGCTTTATCTAATGTCTCTGGTGATATTCTGTAGAGCATAAGCAAGCACTACTGGTAAAAATTGCTTCTATAAGAGAAGTGGTACAGGGTGCGCCATTGAGAGCGATTTTGAAACAACTTATCTCGAGGGGCGCTAAGTCTGACTTAAATCAGCTTGTTCCCCTTATGCATCGGCCAAATGAGTCGTTTTTTGTTATCCCCCGGGTAATATTTTAAGCTTTCCTGAATTCATTATTTTTGCTCAGTTAAAAAGAACTTACAATAAGATCATAAGTTTCAGCTCATTGTAATGGATATTGGAAGAAATTTCAGTGTACCAAACTATATTGTATATCAGTGTATCTGCTCCTTTCCTCTTCTGTTTAGTCATAACATTTCTTAGATTTTTTCATTATGTATGTGCTATCCACTGTACCCCATTTCACATGTGCAAACTATATCTATTACTAAAACATGTACCACAATCATTTTTGTGACCAGCTTAGAAGCATCTCCACATTGTGTCCTCTATGTGTGTTTAAATGTAATCATGTAGGTTAGGTGAACTTGGGGTATCTTATTCCTATGGGTCTTGAATTAAATGTGATTTTGGTTGCAGCGAGACAAGGCGACTGTGATTTTCCCAATGCGATTTAAAGATTCCACAGATATTATTCTGGCAACTTCTTTCCTTCAGGTACATGGTTTGAGTTGCTGGGGATTGATCCTTCCATATTTGTGTTTCCACTTCTTTTTTCAGGAGTATTGTTTGGCATTAATCAGCCTAATGAAATTTGTATTACTTTTTTCCTTTTCCCCTTTACTATTGGTTGGATTAGATTTTTAAATTGGAAAGGCTTATTATGGCTTCCATTCTGCTTCACTGCTACATGTCCAAAAGCATACAAATCATCTGCTCTCATTTGCCTGTTAATCAATATATTTGCATTGAAGTTCTCATTTTCATACGTTGATGTAACTATTATGTAGTTTATTGATTTGCACTTTGGACAGGAAGGGAATTTGTTAATGTGCGTTCTTTAGTGTTACTAAGATATGTAGGTCTGCATTAGTGATGTTGTTTCCGCTGGTGCTCATAATCCTAATTCTGTTTGCATGTTATATAAACAATTGTTTTTCCACTCAATCAGACTATTATCTCCTTCATAACTACTTTAGTGAAAAAAGTTTTTTCAGTCTTCTAAAGTTTGGCAAATGTTCAGGAATTTGTGGAAGCAAGGAGAACTGCTGGACTTAACAATGCCCCTCCTTGTTTATGGTCTTCTTCTCCCCCCCAAGAGCTGGAAGGAGCTCCAAATGAAGCATTATCAGCAAATGCTGGATTTGTCAGCTTTGGTATTGCCTGAATTTTTAGCTGAAATATTGATTTACTCTGTTTATTTATGATTATGGTGTACTCATATGTGTTTCTGATGAACAGTTATTTTCCCTCGCCACGTGGAAGGCAGAAAGCTGGACAGAACAGTTTGGAGTTTATCTACTTTTCACGCTTTTGTCAGCTATCATGTCAAGGTGAGAACTTGTGCACTCCTAAAGTTTTTGTCACTGCTTGTCATCTAATTAATAGATTGGCTCAGTTTCTATGTACTATTTTCCTGCTAGAGGAGATTGACTGTTATCTGGCTAGGGTACCACCACCGTCTAAAAAAAGATCAAGAAATTATAACATGATTTTACATGAGAAATCAAGAAAAACCAAAATATTAAGTTTTGAACTATCCAAGCCACGGAAGCTCGAAGAGGATATCAAACTAGGAAGTAAAAAACATGTTACACGATTAAAAGAACAAGTATATTGGACAATGTGCTGTAATAGGAAGAAACTGCATTGGAAATTGTGAATGTGTGATTGTGTTTTTGGAATTAATTATATAGAGGTATTGACTAGCATTCCCCCAAAACTGAAATGTAGGGATAAAGGCATAAAGCTGTATAACTAATAACTGCAATAAGTTGTGTTCTCTCTTTCCTCCCTTCATTTGATACTTATGGGTAACATATGATAAGTGACTTTTTAAGGTAATAAAACCGGGGAAGAAAGTTAATGCTGTTAATAAATCTTATCCTGACTCAGACTTCGTTTTCACTATTTGAGAGAGATTAAATTATGCATCACGGTTTCCGTGCTTGAATATAAATTTTGAATGAGGGGGTTCTTCTGATTTTTCTCTCAATCGTTCTTGTTTAAACAGTCTTCAGAAGGTTTCACGCACACCAGGATGAGACGTCGTGTGGAATCACTTATAGAGGTGAGTGATGCCTTTTGTATTCTTTACAAGCCACGCCTTTATGTATTGTTTTCAACTAATTCAAAATTTGCTTTTTTATCACGAGTTTCACCCGTTATCACCTGAGGCTTTTCTAGGCTTTACATAAGTAAATATCTGGAGACTGAGAACAAGTATTATTTGGCATAGCTGCAGAAGATCCTGTTATTTTGTTCTTTAGTAAATTTGTATCCTCAAATTGGTCTGATTGCTTCCCTCTTTGTGCCTTAGGCCCTGGATCGTGCCAAACCAGATTCTGAGAATGCCAAGAAGACTGATCAAAACAGATCCTTTAAGCGATTAGTATGACGTTTAGACCAACATATATATATATATTCTTACCTCACCCAATTCCCAGAATTGCTCTAAATATGCAACTTGTTTTATATTTTGCAGAGTATCAAGGAAGGGCGAAAATGAGATCACTCAGCCTCAAAAAGAGATCACACATTAGTATCAAGTGAGAAAGCACGTGTTGTTTGTATATCATACTAGATTTTGCTTTTTGGATATATTGTTAAAAGCCATATTTTGGTCGGGTTGATTAGTTCCATGCCTTGGCCTGTAAATTCACTTCCCATTCAGGGTCGTCGTTTTGGTAGAAGTCTACAGTGATAATCTCGTTTTTATTTTGCGTCCTGCACTATTTTTTAGCAGCACCACCTGGTATTTTGTTTTCATCCTTATATTTGTGGAAAACGCTTCTGTGCTGTTGTATGCACTTTGTCCTTAGTACCTGCCTTCTCCAATTCGTTTGGTGTTTATACTTTATAATTTGTGTTACCAGAGTGAATCAAGATTTTTAAATTAACCTTTTTTCTTGAACAGAAAAATTATCACGTTGTCTTAATTATTTTAAGAGAAAAGACAATTCTTGTGAGGGATTTGTAATGCCAAATCCCATTTATCATTACAATAAATGATTGAAACTTGAGTGCAATTGATTCCACCTATACCTGGAGTAGATAAATTGAACATTAAAATTCATTTGTATTCATACAATCAATTGCATTGGAAAATTTGTCTTTACAAGTTACAACCCAGAATTACCTTTACACCCTTTAAAACCACCATACTAGTCGTAGAATATGGTATTTGGTGAAGTCGGCCAAATATTAGAAAACTAACATTGACAGATCAAACTGGTAAAAAATACAGAATCAGCTTAAAGTTTTGTATGACCTCTCTAAGCACACAACTCTTATAAATAATAAGAGTAATAATATTACATTCATCAGAGAAGGAATACACGAGATTTGGTGGTTTGAGATGGAAAACACCTTTCTTTGGTTTTCATTTTCCTCTAAGGTGTCCTTGCATAAAGATCAATACTACCTATTTGGAACCGAGAAGTTGCCTTTGCATCTCTTACTGCTACAAACCTAAACCTGCACCAGTATCATCACATCATTTATGCTTTTCAAACCTAAACCGAGAAGTTACCATCACTGCAATCCAAGTTTCTGAGTGTATTTTTTACCTCAACGCATTTGCCAAGAATGATTGTGGTTTCACTTTAAATGCTTTTCGCTGGAACCTTTTCTCAAATTTCTGTGCGCTTTGCTTATCCAAAATCTGCCAACTGGAGCCTCCGTTGCTACTTCCTTCAACGATCCTACAGGCATCCAACTTACCTTTCAATCAACGAAATCCAAGACAATACAAAATACTAGTATATAGTAACACAGGAATGATATAGTACTTGTTTACATTTCACAGTTAAAAAAAAAAAAACAGAAATGCCATACCAGTCCATTGGATCTCTCTCCGGAGCATCATTGGCTGACATGAGTTCATAAGCAACTAGCTCGTGCATCCGGTTATCAAGTACCTTATAAATAATCCAACAGCCTACAACACCAAACTCGATGTTACATGATGTATATAGGTTCAGGCAATGAAGCAGGCATGATTATGTCGTCAATCTAATATTTGGGGTACTCAAGGATAAAGTAGGGAGAGAAAGCCCTATGACATCAACCAGTCTCCTATATTGTTTAGTTCAACAAAGCAAAGGTTATGTGACATCTTGGATGCTGTACTTTGCTATCTTGAACCTGATTAACAACAATTAGCCCCAAACAGAAAAGGAATGTATTCCTGCGGTTCATGAATTCTGGAAAGCTAACTTGTCATACAGAAATATCAAATATCATATGTTGGGTGACGGCATTTACAGAATAGCAAACTTCAGTAGATACACTCGTTGTAGGTGACACGAAAACCTATCTTCTTTCAAATCAATGATTAATTTTCAGTTATGTATAATGTGGTTACTTCCCAATGGATGATAACACCAATGGAAAAGCAGGATGGAGTATTAATTATCTTCATCATAACGCACGTGAAATCCATGTCCAGAAGAAGAGAAAACTCCTCCTAATACACTTCTGCCTTATTTCAGCAGTTCGTGTAAAAAACCTGGAAAAGCCTCTTCCTTTTTGTTTTTATTTTTTCAGAAAAACGCAACATAAATTTTATTGCCAATAAATTCAAAGGACAACAGTTGGAGAACATAGAATTCATCAATCAAAACGGCTTTTAAAAAGAAAATGCTTTGTTACCTGTTGCACCATTTGGTTCTTCCCACTTTGACAAGCGAGTTCCATCAAATGCAGATGTAGCCTGATTTATTCCCGTGATGATCAAATTTTAGCACATGAAAGACACATTGTTTTCAAGACGAAGAGTTCAACAGAAATTCTACTCAGAAAGTACCAAGTTAAAAAATGGCTACTTACTATTCCAAAAGGAAGCTCCTCACCACTTGCAAGCACAAAACCAGAACAAATTCTGTTTAACTTTAGAAGTGGCCATGAAAGAGAATCTTTGTTCAGCTTCACACAACCAGTTAAATTATCGACCAAATCATCCAAAGCATGGAATACAACAGGCAGGGCCACGGATGTTTTTACAGGCTCTGAAGCTATGCATATATCACTAGTCCCATCAACTCCAGACTCACACTTCAATGAGAGGGCATCAAAAAATTGACCAAATGAAGGAAGAATCCTACGGAACAACGAATTAGTTGATGCGGAATCTATTTTAGTTCTCCTGGTTCTGAAAGGGGAATTCTTCAGATTAATTAAAATCCTTCTCAGCGTCGCCAGGACTTCTGTTGCTGTTGAAATATCAGATGCTTGCTCTGCTAATTGATAAACGACAGGATGAAATGCGTCGTATATTTTTGTAACGTGCTCATCCACACATTTGCGTACTGGACAAGAGGAGGAACTCAAGGAACAATGCTCATCAGAGCCAAATTCTGATCTTGCTATGCGCCATTCCTTATCCCCACTTTGTCTTCCAGGAAGTGAGATTGTAGCATCATCTTTGGAAAACAAATTCCTCTCGATTTCTTCTGCTTCACTCTTGTCACGCTCATCAAGTTTTACAAGCGTCTCAGAGTCGAAGTTTTTACGTCGTTCTCTTGTTATATCGGAGATGATACTTCTCAGAGCAGGCTCAGTTGTTATGATTCGTCTAGATAAAATCTGCAATACAGTGTCACAGACAACATATAGAGAAGATTTATGTATGTATAAATGGAAGAGGAATTCCCAATATGGGAATTGAAGATAGCAGTACCTCATGCCACTTTCTAGTGTAACGTTTAGTGACATCATAAACTCCATCTCTAGCTATAGCAATTACGTAGTCTAATTTCTTGTCCCACCTTCAAAGGAAAATACTGGCTCAAAACTACCATGATAATAAGATTTATGTATAATCAGAAAACGAGAAGATCTAATCCGAGTGTTTCATACTACAAGATCAGGAAGATTTGATTCAAAGAAAGAGTTGTCGACTTAGATATTTACCCTTTCTCATATAGCAGTGGGTTGTCATATATTCCTTCACAGGGATCGAGATGCATCCATCTGCATATTTTTTTGTCCAATGAACAGAACATTCAAATATTTGATTCATATATGTAAAATTGTACAATTGGAGCAGCAGCTATGAGTCAAGCTTTACCTTCCCAAACATGGTGAGAAGCACTCTGTCCAAACATGATCTGTGAAGTCCAAGATCTAGAAACAACTGAAAACACATTAGAATGGTATTGAAGCAAACTCTTTTGACAATTTCGAGCTAAATTAGAACTTGATATAACCACAAAGGTTCTAACATATTAACTTGCAGACAGATTGAATATTTCGAAGGGTCTGAGACCTGCATCTAGGAGCTGGCCGCATTCCTTTTATATCTTATCTATGTTCTAGGAAATAAGAGCCTTATTCAGGCCATATTGGTTGTGTTCTTCAATAACCCAATTAGAGTCTTTCATTTTATAGTAAGAGCAAATTAACAGAAAAGCTCAGAGAAGCTTCTCCATAACAATTTTCATGGAACTGAAACAGGTTTATAAAATTGGTTCTCTTTTTCTTTTTTCCTTTCCCCCCTCCAGGTTTGTTCCCTTTCTTTCTGTGACTGAAATCATGGACTGTAGATTTACAGAATTCCCAATCCCCTCTGCAGCTAAGAATTTCCATCTTTGGATAAACAATACCTAAATTATATAGCATGAATAACATGATCTTAGCCAGTGAATATTTATAAGTGTCTTAGAAGAGAATAATGCCCAAGAGTATAAGGGTTCCCTAGAAAAGAACTTACCAACCGAGATTCGTAGCCAAAAGCTCGACAATATAATGTGAAGCAATTAGCCCACTCCCCACAGCGTCCCTTTCTTGTTTGGAGAAGCTGAACAGAAATATCTATCAATGAATTCAATATTAAAACCTTCTCAGCTTTCATGAAATATCATACCTTCAGTGGGTCATTGTATCTTGGGAAGCGGGTTATACTTGAGCATGATTTGCAGCTGCAGAAGTTGAAAAGGAAGTCAAAATAAGTGTATTTTGTTCAATATCTAAGGTTATTCTATTCCATATGTGTGAGAGAGAGGCAGAGGGAGGGGGAGAGAGAGATTAAACAAAATTAAAGAACAGTAACATCATCATTCTCAATATCATTGTTAATAATCTCCCAGAAATTTTCTTTCCCAATTTTATCTCCCAAAGCCCAACCAAACACATTTTCCTAATCAGTATGCATTTTCTAATTAATACACTACATCAAACCTTTCTTCAGAACTCTTTCCCTGGAAATTCCCAAAGCATTGCCAGGTTAAACTAAGGATTTATGACTTATCAATCTCATTGATACAATATGAGGGAGTTCTCCCCCTCTCACCCATTTTCAAATGTAACAGCTAATCATGCTGACCCAACAAGTTATCATGGGCCCTTTTTCATGCCAGGAAATAAGAAGCAGTAAAGTGGTCATACGAGATACAAATAACTATAAGATTACAATTTAGATATACCGGTAAAGTTCCACACGAGACGCTCCATATAGCGATTCTGAGGGATCTGGAACTCCCATCCCCTGGTTCATAGTATCATTATTGCAAATGTCACAAGAAGGTGCATTTACCCACCTACAGCCACAAACAGAGACCGCAGTTTTAAATATCAGTTACCACAGCTCAGATATTTTCGAAAGTACATTAAAACACACAAAGAAAGAGGCATAGAAACCTGGAAGCAGACAAATAAGACAACATACAGTTTCCTATAATTATTGGCTTTAAAGATATTTGACAGCAAACAACCTACACTTGCAGGTGCAATCTGGGCATGTGTAAAGTCAAAAATTGATATCAAAGTGTGCACAAAGGTACCAAATGCTTTTCCCATATATCACCCAAACAATTTCCCAGGTAGGAAACAAGGAGCCTTTTACCTGTTCGTTATTTTCATAAGCAATGCTACAGTTTGATATTATCATTCATCTTTAAACAACAAAATCTATGATAGAAAAGATAGAAAAGGTGTGGTCTCAAACAAAAATAGAACTTCAATTAAAAAAAACTTCAAGTATCATCTTTTCTCAATTAGGTGACCATTTTCAGACAGAAGCCAGCCATTGGTGAGCTGCGTTAACAAGCAAATATGAAATTATATGTTATGGTTATATATGTTAACTGCTGAATTTCCATTATGTAAGGACATTGTGATGCAAAATATGAATCCTCCAGTTTTCTAAAGACCAATCAATGTCATAATGTTAATATATGCTGCAAGTGAAAGCACACCAGAGAACACCACAATGTTGTGTAGCAAGGTTTAATAAGCATCACTCATTTTGAAAAGTTAATAATCACCATTCATGAATAGTAAAGGACCAGTGTGTTTAGACTTTAGACCTGAATGACTGCTTAAACCAGAAAAGCAACTGCAACAGGAACGCATGATCAAGTTCATCTTTTGCTGGTTTGAAATTTCCCTCCTAAATCAGAGTGGATCACTATGAGAAATGATGTGTATCAGGATAGTAATAGAACAGGACCAATCAGAAGAAACAGATATACTCAGTTCCTTGGTAACTATGTCGCAAAAATCTATCTGGTAATTTATAGAATTCTTTATCTTTCATCATAATATAACACCTAGCCATTAGATATAAATATGCATTAGCCCAAAATTATAAATTTGTAGAAAAAAGAACATATAAACAAGCGTACCACTGAACTTTCACCCATGTATTCTGTGTAAAACTACCCAATCCTGTAAACTAAAGTTCCATACTTATAAACCCAGTGGAAAACTGTCCTTCCTTCTGTTGGGATGATTTCGTCCAATTTTTAACTTATTTTCTCATATCAAATACAAATTCTGTCTACAAAATTAAAATACAATATTGAACACTGCCTACAAGTGGGATAGTAGAAAAACTCAACTGCAATTAAAATACATTATTCCCATGGTTGTTTTTCTTGTTTCCTATTTTCTTGGAAAATACAGATATGTAGGTTGAAATCAGGAGCCCTTACCCTAGCCAATGCAATTAATGCTTTTTCCTCTAGCTTGTCCACAGGTACTGTCGCTCGAGCTGCCTCTTGTCGACGTGGTTCTTCATACTGTGCCACAATCATGCCCACACAAATACTCAATGTCCACAAAATAAGACTTTTTAATAACTATCTCAAGCAATTTATATAAGTACTTTAAGTTCTAGTCCCTGCATCTGGGACAGTAGAGTAGCAAAGAAATATGTTATCCATCCTATTATGCAGTACCTAAAACATAAACAAGAATCCCTAAGCAAAAAGGAAGAACTAAAAATTCAAAATTTTAAACAATAATTACCATTAAAACTTGATCAACATGAGGCCGAATTCTCTGCTCAACTTGCTCTCTATTTTCATTAGCAACGAACTGTTGCCTCGCTAATGCATCTTCTTCTGCCTAAATAAAAGGAACAATATCCGTAATAGCTTTCCAATATAACCAAAAAGGAAACAACTTTATATATTTATCCACCACAGAGAATTGGATTTTTTAATACAGATTTTACAAAGAAATGATTCGCGTCTGACTTCCTCCCCCAACACGATGGAAGTCATATAAAAACCTCCTCTAATAATTGAAATAACAACAATGCAGGCAATGTGTGGATTTTTTTTTTTTTTAAATCCAATACCTACACATTTTCTCTTTCTACCTGTTCCGCATGCACAACATTAGGATAGAAATTACAGTCAAATTTATCTTTAAAATAAATCAATTAGCAAACAAAACAAACAAACCAAGCTTTTAATCCCAAATAATTGGGGTAGGCTACATGAACCAATAACAAAAACATGTTGGGTCGCGTGCATGAATTAATCAATTAGCAAATAAGATTTTTTTTACCGTACTCCCCAAATGATAAAATAAAACAAATTGATCTTATAAGAACTGACTATGTCCATTGCTTACATTTAACCAAAACAAACAGATTTCCCGGTAACTAAAAGGTCCGTGTTATAATGATAATTACTGGAAAAGCAACACTAAAGAATTCAGCTTTCCTGCTTATTTAAAATAAAGGAGGTAAACCACTGTCTGTTTAACCATGTGAAGGCTTACTTAAACTACATTTTCAGGAGTCAGAACTTTAGCCTAAATAGGGTATAACTAGATGACAGAGCAATAAATCAGACAATAACAGAAACATAAAAGAGAGCAGCATAGAGTTTTTTGACCACACCTGCAGCATTCGAGCTATTTCCTCGTCAGACATGAAATCAGATGCAGATTGCTCCACTTGTTCCGTTTTTTCATCCTCGTCAATTGAGACCAACCGTAACTTATCTGTGACTGACCGAAGATCAGAATCATCCAACACTGCTGTGCTACCATCACTTCCCAATATCTAAAGATACACAAGAATAAATCTCAATCATTAAAATCCTACTCGTGATTAAAAAATATACGGATGCAAATTAATAGAAACGAAATCGCAGTGACATTTTTATCATATTTTAGAGTAACTGTAAAATAAATTTCCTTGCAATTACCAAATTATGCGTATGTGTATGAATATACGAACTTGTTCATCAATATATAAACTGATATGAAGATTACCACAGACAGGTGTTGAAAGCAAAATACAAACACGCAATACATACAAAATCTATTAGAATTCGTTGATCCAAATGAATACAAACATAAGGTGAAGCGAAAATAGAAACCTTTTGTTGATCGGGAGGGATGGAGGTGAGAGAGAATATCTGGAACTTGAGCACCTGAAACGCAATCAAAGAATGGTTTGAGAATGATGAATTTCGAGAGGAGAGAGAAAAGGGGAGAGGCAATTGAAGAGAACTTCGAAGCCATCGTCGGTGTCGTAGTCGAGGTCGAACGAAGAACCGCCATGTTCAACAACAAATTTTCTAGCCACCATCTTTTCCGATTCTTTTCTTCGCCTTTCTTCTACTCTCACAGTTCCCCCTGATAAAAATGAACAGTCATGGACGACGACGAAGACCCCTCACTAAAGTCAACTCACGGTAAAGACCGCCTTCAACCCCGCAAAAATGGAAACCTTTTTTTTTTATTGCCTTTAAAAATATTGGAGTATGTAAAAAAGGGTACTCCTATTAAAGAAGAAAAGCGGAATTAATAGCGTAAAAGCTAGGCCCGATATAGCTGTCACTGGGCTGGGCTGGGCTGGGCTGGGCTGCCACTATTTACACTGTTTATTAGGCCACGGATAAATTAACCTCCACATATTATGTGTTCACCCCACCCCCCATTTATATTTTGAACTAATACATAAAAAGACTATACTACCCCTATGTGCTGAGTTCACCCACCCATAAAAAAAAAACAGTTTTTTGCATTTCTCCCCCACCAAAAATATATTATTCTTTTGTAATTGATTATATTTCATGTTATTATTGTTTTATTTGACCGTATTGTTGCATGATTGTGTAGTTGTAATAGATATATGTGTAGTGTATTTCATTTCCGAGTTTTTTTTTACAAAAATCGTATTTTACAAAAACTCAACACTGGTTCGTCGAGTTTTGTGAGATTTTTCGAAAAAAAGTTTCACGTTATGAATCAAAACTCGGTCAACTTTTCCACGTTTTGATTCAAAACTCGGCCACCTTTTCCACGTTATGAATCAAAACTCGGCCAACTTTTCCACGTTATGAATTAAAACTCGGTCGCCGAGTTTTTAATCAAAACGTGAAAAAGTTGGCCGAGTTTTGATTCATAACGTGGAACTTTTTTTCGAAAAATCTCATAAAACTCGGCGAACCAGTGCTGAGTTTTTGTAAAACGCGATTTTTGTAAAAAAAAACTCGGAAACGAAATACATTACACATATATTGAACAACTAAAAGTCTAAATCATTTCCAATAACAACGAGAATTGCACGATTTCGCTTTAAGAGGTTTTTTTTTTTCTTGTGGGTGAACTGAAAACATTTTGTATTGTATATTAATTGTGAAGAATGGGAAAAGGTTATATGTGGTATTTTATGGGGGTGAACTCATATTTTGGGGGGTGAAGTCATCTGAAGGGTGAACACATAATAAATAGGGGGCATTTATCCGTGGCCTGTTTATTATATCCAGCCCATAGAGGAGTAAAGTTGGCCTGATATAGCTGTAAATGGGCTGGGATAGCTGGCCACTATTTATTATAGGGTTGAGGTATATACCCCTCCAGCTTTGTTTAATGCACTCCCCCTTCCATTTATTAATTCAAAAATATATATGAAATACCATATTTGCCCTTTAATAAAATGTATAGATACATACACCCCCATTAACCCTAATTTCCTCATCTTCCCCAACCTCTCTACCGCCTCTCTTCTATCCTCCCCCTTTTTTTTCCGTTTTCTACACTCCCCCTCGTCGGCGCACTCCCCCTTCCCCATCGCCGTCGCACTCCCCCTTCCCACTCGTCTCGTGCACTGCCGCTCTGCTCTTTTTTAAAAAAAAATTGTAACAAGCGGCGGCGCCGCTCCTCCTTCGCCTCTAGCCGTCGCGGCCCGACGGCGTTCGCCCCAGCAGTCGCTTCCCGGCAGCGCTCGCCCCCAACCGTCGCCGCCGAAGAACAGGTTTGTTTTTGTTTGTTTTTTTACCGACCATTATTGGTCGCTCAAGAACACTCTCGTCGACGATAGGTTGTCGATTAGAGTGTTTTTGAGCAATCAATAATAGTCGAAAATTTCAATTTTTAATTTTTTTTTTTAAGTTTCTTTCGAAATTTGGTCGACAAACCAGTGTCGACCGGAGTGTTTTTGGGCGACAAATCAGTGTCGATCGGAGTGTTTTTGGGCGATAAACCAGTGTCGACCGTAGTGTTTTTGGTCAACTCTGGTTTGTTAAAAATACTAAGATTTTTTTAAAAAAAATTTATATGAGGCAGTGGTTATGGTGTCGATTTGAGTGTTATTGCTATTTTATTTTATCAAACATGTTCATTTTTGTGGGTGTTAGAATTTGTTTGTGGTTGTTGTGGTGGCGGCGGCGAAATTCTAGGGTTAGGGTATTTAGGGTGCAGTGCAACGGAGATGGGGAGTGCAGAAAAAGAAAAAAAAAATGGGGAGGGGGAGGAGGAGGGGAAGAGAGAGGCAGCTAAAAGAAGTTTGGGAAGAAGATGAAATTAGGATTAATGGGGTGTGTATGTATCTATAACATTTATTAAAGGGGTAAATATGGTATTCCATATATATTTTTGAATTAATAAATGGAAGGGGGAGTGTATTAAACAAAGCTGGAGGGGTATATACCCCAACCCTTATTTATTATATCCAGCCCATAAAGGAGTAAAGTTGGCCCATTATAGCTGTAAATGGGCTGGGCTAGCTGGCCACTATTTATTGGGCGCGGCTAAATGCATCCGGATTTACTATGAGTACACCCACTGCCACATAATTTTTTTTTTGTCAAGACGTTTTTACCCTCCTGTATTTTTTTAAAAAAAACATCGGATGAGTACACCCATCTATTCCATTTCACACCAGATTCATCCGAATCTCCACCATCACCACCAAAACATAAAAAATTCTAAAAATTCAAAATTTCAACAACAAAAATAAAATCTTAATATGTTCAAAAATTTTACCAAAACAAAGTTGAGATGTCCGAAAATTTTACCAAAACAAACTCAATATGTTCGAAAAAATATTCAAAACAACTTAAATTTGTCCGAAAAAAAAAATCGAACATCTTGTTCGAATTTTTTTCTAAAAAAAACTCAAATTGTTCGAATTTTTTTCCAAAACAAACACAATATGTTCGAAATTTTTTCCAAAACAAACTCAATATGTTCTAAAATAATTCCCGAACTACTAAAAACCCTAATTTTCCTAAATTTTCAAAACCTTAATTTTTTGGGACTGTAAAAATTGTAAAAAAAAAAAAAACATACATTCGGCGACGTGCGTGGGTGGCTGGGTGCGATGAAGAGGAGGGGTTGCGGCCGTAAACGGCCGCGAAGGGAAGGGGCTGCGGCCGCGAACGGCCGCTTGAAGGAGGAGGTGGTGAGGCCGGCGGGCTTCTTCAACACAGAGACAGCGACGGACGGCGACGACGGTTTTTTTTTTACAGATCAGGTGTCGCCGGACTGACGGACGGACTGATGGCGACGACGGGCTTTTCTTCACGACGGTGGCTTTTTTTCTTCGCCCGGGAGGGATGAGGTGGGTGGGCGGCGACCATTGGAGTGATGGGGAGGGAGTGGTGGCCTGGGTGTACTGAAATGGAGAGGAAGAGAAATAATGAATGGTTTTAATTGAGGGGTGGGTAATTTTGTATTTTCCACGTGGGTGTCCTCATCCGTTTTGTGGGTGTTCTCATTGCGTGGGTGTCCACATAGGATCCTTGGGTGCCTTTAGCCGCGCCCCTATTTATTATATCCAGCCCATAAAGGAGTAAAGTTGGCCCATTATAGCTGTAAATGGGCTAGGCTTGCTGGCCACTATTATATCAAGCCCATGAAGGAGTAAAGTTTGCTCTAGGTGACCAGGCAACTTCATGACCAAATCCACAGTCCAGCCACATCAAAATATCTTGATAAAAAATTAAATAAATAATGTTCCAAACTCCGAATATTGATCTCAAAAAAAAACAATGCATTGATATTAAAATGAAAATTGTAGGAAAATATTTATTCGAAAAAACATACTCCCTCCGTCCCAGTGAAAGCTCCAATGAGCTTCGGGCACGGAAGTTAAGAAATAAGATATTATAAATTGAGAGAGAAAAGAATATAATGAAATGTGAGAGGAAATAATTTTCCAAAAAAGGAATGATAGTTTTTAATTGGAACAGACGAAAAAGAAAAATTGAATAACTTTCATTAGGACGGAGGGGTATATATATGGTTTGTGGGGTGTGGACCCGACGCATATAAATATTTTATTATACTAATAGGGATTAGGGGGGAGGGGAGAAAAAAAAACTACATGGTGTGTGGGGTGTGGACCAACCTATCAAATGGGTTCTCCATATATTCTTTAGAGTTAGGCAGCACGCCGGAATCCATTACTTGGCACTGTGGTGAATTTATCTATGCAACAGTTGGTCGTAAATGCATACTTGTGGTAGTAGATAAAAACGGTATTCCTTTTAATTACATTAAATACACATTCTTTTTCCCATTCACATGACTCGCGAACCCAGGATCTAAAGCCTAGGTAGTGGTGCTCTAACCACTTGAGCTATCCAACTTCGTCATAAATTGGTTATTTAAAAATATATTAGAAACGAGCAAACAGGGACGGAGGTTGGCAGGCAGGAGAACTGCCCCTTCCAATTTTCATTTTTGAACCCTTTCAAAATATTATTTAAATTAAAAATATAAGAAAAAATTATTGCAATTCTATATGTATATTTAATAATTAAATAAAAAAATAAGTGTATATCAAAATAATAAAACAATAGTAGTACAATTATTACTCCTCATAATTTATATGATTTTTATTGCTTATTTTGTATATAATTAAAGAATTTTTTTTTACAACATTATTCTCGATTATAATGGAGAAAAATGAGTGAAATAAAAGGGAATTATATGGAATAATTTGATTCAATTATTAATAAAGGAAGATGAAAATAAGTATCAATTGAGAAATTGTAGAGATTTACATATGAATAATATAGGAAGAAAAGTGATAAAAACAGATAAAATGATAAACTTTTTTAAACAAGATTTAAGATTAAAAACGAGAAGTAATATAAAAGTTTGAGAGTATCAATTTAAATTATGATGAATTAAAAAAAAAACTCACATATAGATTGTATGGGTATTATTATTTTGTATGCAATAAACAAAATAAATGAAAATTTTATTAAAACACATTAAAAGTTAAATTGATTCATTAACGGATTGTACATAAGAGATGTGTATGAAAGAAAATATGTAATGAGTAATTGTCAGGGATAGTTTTGTAAGTTTTTATGAAGTTAAAAATGGTAGATTGAGTGTGAAAAAATAATGACATAGGGATAAATATGTGTATATTATGAGAGTTGGTGTTATGATTCAATGTTTTTTTTTCTTAGTGCGAAAATTGACATGAGATATCAAAGTATGATAAATGTGCAAATTTATGTGAAAACAAAAGGAGTATGTTTTAAGCATACTTATATAAAATTAAGACAAAATCTCATTTGAAATTGAATGAATAAATACACTTTAATATTGAATTTACCAAATCTATTTTTTATCTCACATTTAAAGTCATTTTCAATGGGTGCAACCAATTTAACTTGCACTCAAATATCAATCTATAATTAAGTCTAAATTTATTATTTATAAGTTCTCTCGTCTAGTCACTAGAGTGACAGAGTCGAATACTGTAGTATTTTGTATTATAATCTCACCGCTACCTACATTCATTCATTCATTCATTAAAAGTGTTTGCAGACAGTGACGGAGCCAGGAATTTTCGATAGGGGGCCCGATTAATATTACTATAAAGATAAAATAATATGTATTTATTATACTTATCGAAAATTTTATAATAAAATTATCAATACATTTTATTCCATTAAATTAAACTGACTTTCATTATGTTTTGAATAAGCTTTGATAGTTCAAACTGAAAATATTACAAAACAATTAAAAAATTGCTAAAATATTAATATTTTTTTAAAAAAAAAAAAAATCACTTCCTTTCTTCAATTATAATTTTTTTTTTTTTGAGTCTTAGATTAAAATTTAGACTATAGTTTCAAATATACTATCAATACCTATTAAAAAAATTTGGAGTATTAAGAAATAAAATGTATACAATCATTCAATTTTAGTCCATCTAAACTTAATATATGCATGTCTCAAAATGAAAATAATATTCAATTTATAATTTATTTTATTCATACACAATATATATAATTATTTAAAAAAAAATTAATATATATAAAAAAAATAAAAAATGGTGGGGGGCCACTGGGCCCAGTGTGGCTCCGTCATTTGCAGACTAGGGCTCTAAATGATCCATGTGGAGCGTCGAATATATTAACTACTCTTTGTATGGTACACTTCATTATTCACTTTAGCATGTCTTAGATACATAATTCAACTTTCCTATTTGATTTCATTTGTAACGTTTTATGTACCTATAACCAATTCACTTAACCCTTGTATTAATTAAACTCAAAACTGATCATTAATAAAAATGACATATATGGTTGGAAGTTTATTCCTTTTCCAACAAAATTAGTAGGGATGTTGACTCATATTCTAAATATCTATAAAATTTATATAAACACCAATAATTTTCTATTATACTTAAATTTCAAAACAAACACAATATATAAAAAAAGAACATAAAATTGTCAAAATCAAAAAAAAAGAAAAAGCATCCCCTTCATATGTATTGGAAATTAAAGTAAATAAAACTAGGTTTAAATAATATGAGTAGTACTAACTGTATACTTGACACCTCGCATCATGCATTTAATGTTGAATCACCTCAATTTCTCCACAATAATGAATAATCCATTAAGTTTCAACCAACATTACCCCATCCTCCACCCACCCACCTCCCAAAGCGTCATTCATTCGCCTACATTCTACGTTTCTATATATACACACACATCACAAACATCTGTTCGTTGTCACAATTCATACTATATATTTATATACAGAATATATCCTGTAACTAGATCAAAATATGGAAAATGGAAAGTGTAGAGTGAATGTGCACTCAAAATTGAGCGTGGTATCCGGAAAACCAACCGAAGCCGGAAAAATCCACAAATTGTCTGTAATGGACCACGCAATGGGCCTTCACACCATCCACGCGGTCTTCTACTACGGGTCAAACCCGTTTCACGAGGGCCCGTTGGGGTCCGAGCTGGACAATCTTCGGATCACGCTGTCGCAGTTGCTGGATCAGTACCCGGTCGTAACGGGTCGGTTGGAGCGGGGACCCGATGGCTGTTGGCAAGTAAAGTGCACGGATGCTGGGGTACGGATGCTCCAAGCGAGTGTGAGTGTGACGCTTGATGAATGGCTGAGATCTGCCGATGCATCTGAGGAGCGGGAATTGACCATGTGGGAGGAAATGCCTGATACCCCCACTTTTTGGTCTCCTTTTCGCATCCAGGTACACTTCGCCTTTTTCATTGCCAATTTTATTTATTTATTCTTCAGGCATGATACTATGATAGTAGATTTTTTTTTTTTAAAGAAGAAATGGAGGGAGATAGAAGCAAATTAAGTTTGGTGGTCCAAATGTCATTTTATTTTACTCATCATGTCACAATAATTTTTATAATAAATACAATGTGTGATGATTTAGTTTTTAAAAAGTTTATCATTCTAAAAATTAAAAATGTAAAAGTTATTATATGACGTAATAAAAGAAAAATATGAAAGTGATCTCACTAATTTTTTTTAAGTGGAAAGATGTGGGGTCCAAAATTTATTTTGGAGAGATAATTGTTTTATTTGCCGTGTTGTTGTAAACATATTTTTTTTAAATCTTTAATTTACTGTACTGGAGTAAATAATTAACAAAAAAATATGATTAAATTTTAAATTGTTCTTTTTACATTTTTTTTACTTTGACTGATATTGACTCTGCAATGTTACTGTTTAATCAACAACAGCAAAAACAATTAAAATGAATTAATCTGTTAAGAATTTTTGTTAACATAAATTTACAAAAAAATATTTTATTTATTAAATTAATTAATGTAATAAAAAATAAATAAAGTCAGAATATTGGATTAATAAACAAAATGTAAAATGAGAGCGTGTTAAAATAAATATACTATTTTAGTACTAACATTTAAAATATATAAATTACTATCTAAATCGGAATTAATTCGTGGATTCTGTAATTTTGTTTATTCCTGTTGGGTGCCTCCACAAAAGGTGTGAATCTTATGGAACAACAGTGTTTTTTGTTTTGTTTTTCAATTGGTGCAACAATTTCTTATTTCAACTATATTACTCAGGGTGCACATGGAATCAAATTGTTTCCATAGTGTAAAATATCATTTTAGACAAGTGTAGATTGGTCACTTAGTTCAGAATTGTAATCTGATTTTGAAAATATATATTTGGTTCAGGTAAATAATTTCAAATGTGGAGGCTTAGCCATAGGCCTGAGCTGCACTCATATGCATGCAGACATAACAAGTGCAACTCTGCTCATCAGATTATGGACAGAGGTCCACCGTGGTCTTACCCTCACCCACCCCCCAATTTTCCACCTCCCCCCTCTTTCACCTTCTCCATCAAACTCCATTAATCCACCCTTCACCTCAAACTACGCCCACAATCCATCCAAAATGGCCACTACTACATTGAAATTCCCCTCTTCCACGATCGAAAAACGCCTCTCACAACTCCGAAACCAATGCCCCAATGCCACGCCCTTCGACGTCTTAACCGCCCTCTTCTGGTCTCGCATTGCACGAAACCAACAACCATCGCCTGATGCCAAAAACCGTGCTATTTCCATATGCGTCGACTCTAGAAGCCTCGTGAATTCTCCGATAAGTTATGGATATTTTGGAAACGCCCAATATTTCTCGACACTTAGTGTGGACGAGGGGGATTTGGTGAGCGGTGGACTAGGTCGTCTGTCAGAACTAGTCCACCGCCACGTGGTAGGACTAAAGGCGGATGACTTTGTCTCGGTTGACCAAGATGGCCCCACCGGTAGGATGTATGGTCCTCGACTCACGTGCATTGATGCAGAGCATTTGGTCGATGAGACGGGGGAAGGATTGATGTACGGGGCAGTGTTCAACGAGGGGGGGAGGCCGGTGCACGTGAGCTATCACGTGGGGAATGTGGAAGGGGAAGGGCTGATTTTGGTGATGCCGTCGGCCGAGGGAGGGCTCGGTCGCACCGTCATGGTGACGTTGCCGGAGGAGGAGATGGCTAGTGTTTGTAAGGATGAAGGCATACTAGAGTTAGAGCCTAGTATGGTTGTTAGTGGTGAGAGGTGAAGGATTTATTTGTTCACTGATTTGTGTGTCCTAGAGTTAGTGGTGAGTGATTTATTTGTTAGCTGATTTGTGCACCTACTAGAGGTGGAGATATAGAGGATATATACGTTTTTTATAAGTGTTTGAATGAATTTTAATTATGATTTGATATGTTGATGGAAGGAAGAGTGGAAAAAATTGGATAAAAATAATTCACTACATTATCAGAGCCAGGTTTCGATCCTGGGACCTGTGGGTTATGGGCCCACCACGCTTCCGCTGCGCCACTCTGATTTATTGTGTAATTTATTGCTTTAAACTTATTAATATCATATTTATTTATTTTTCAGTTAAAATTATATTTTACTTATGCTACTAGCTAGTATTCTTTCACTCAAACTGCTATAAAGAGGAGTCGAGATGGTTTTTTTGTATCAATATTTATATTTAAAACAACCTTACGATATATTTTAAGGCTATGTTAGCAAAAACTAATTAATTAAAATTAGAATAATATTCTTAATCTAAACTGTCAAACAATTTATAAGAGATAGATATATAATTAATCTAAATTTAAACTAAACTATCAAACATGCCCTTAAATATATAAATTAAATATCATCATTAAAAAAAAAAATCACGAATGAGTTAAACGAGTACAATATTACTCTAGAATTTCTTAGTAGTTGTATTCGAGACGGACCTATCTTCTTCTATTTAGTGCTATGAACGTCCATCAACATAAAATTTAAATGAAATATGTTGCTAGTTACCTGATCAACTATTTCGGTAACAAATATATATTTGAGGTACCACCAATCAAGGAATCATTTGAATAATTAGGGCTGTTGATTTTATGACATATCTTCCAAAACAGTCTACCACATTAGAATCATCCGAGGAAATTTAAGTCGATCATATCTCGGTATAAGCCGAAAAGTCTTTGTTAATACATGGGAGACAGATCTCGGACGTCCTGATTTTTAGATTGTTAACCTTACATAAAAATCGGGTAGAAGGGGACTACGACGACAGTCCTCCAACGCTCAAGACAATTCGATTCTTATAAAGAATATAGAGATAATATGTAAGAGTTCTATTTTTTAGAGTGTAAAATGTATAAAATGGCTTAACCTTTAAGAAAATGAAGTTGGAGAGCTTATATACCTCATTCACTTGGGGGCAAAAAAATCATTTCGAGAATTAGGGTTTGTTACCAACGGGAAGCCACGTCATCGTACGGATCTGACACACCATAAATGCTCTGGTAGTGTGCCCACAAATGTCAAAGGATACTCTGTCATTTAGAGATTATGTATGTACTTGTTTGTCTCCTACAAACAAACACTAAGAGGCAGAACTGTGCATCTTCTCTCCTCTGGCAGTTTAGAGGAGAGGTTGATGTTTTTTCTCAACAAATTCTTCATATTAAATCTGGTTTTGTAATGAAATGGTCACTGCGGGCAGTTCTGAAGAAAAGAGAGATATAGGAACCTCTCTTCGGATCTCTCCGACTTAGCCTTCAAGAAGGATCCAAGGAAGTGACATAGAGTGACCTGCTTTAGTAGATGAGATGTCTGGGAATTTCTCCAATGTTCTCAAGGACTACTTTATGTGAGCTGGACTATTATCTCAGGTCCAAGAGGTCTCTGGGTATTCTCTTATTTTGAGGTGATCAAAGATTGTATCTCTAGAGTCTTTTTTTTTAGATATGGCATCATTATGTTATATCAGTAGATATATAGGAATAATGAAGGAAACGACTAAAAAGACACAAAAATGAAAGAAGGATGACATTTGAAACATTTTCCTATACTTGTAATGGACATGTGGCGCAAACAACAATGCTCTCAAATGCAAGCATGACGAAAGCGGACTTATCCTCCTCCTTTCATATACCCACTCCATCCCAATTATATAAACTTATTTTTCTTTTATGGATGTCCCATTTAAATAGACTTATTTCAATATAGAGTAATATTTTCTAAGTCATTTACTAATATAACCCTATGCATTAATTACATTAAAAAATATAACATTCATTAAATAAGATTATAATAAAAAATTTACTTGTCTATCTAAATGGGATAGAGGAGTATAAAAATTCATTTAATATTATTATTTATTGAAAACTTTGTAAAAGGTAAATAAGACCTATGGGTTAGTCAATTGTCATTTTATCAACCCTCATTTAATTGCAAAATTGAATTTCCAAAACTTTAAATACGCGCCACGCGGTTTTGCTTTGCTCTGTATTTCTTTCTCTCTCATTCCTTCCATTCCAAATTTCCAAGTATTCAAATCTGAAAATTGAAATCTCTCTTTCTCACCCAAACCTTCCAACTGATGGCGGAGGCAGGATTGACGATCTTGGACGGAGCACAGCTGCGAGAGGCGGACGTTTCGTTGCCGCCCCTACTGACGGAGACTGCGATCGCTGGCGCTGAGGTACTGGAGCTGGCTGAAACGAGAGCCTCGCTCTCCCTACTCGGTTATGTATTACCGGAAACTCTCAAGTTATCCGCTCTCCGACGCATCGGCGTTTCCGATGCCACCGAATTCCGTCAGAAGAAGCTCAATTACTCTGATGCCTCTTCAACTCTTCGAAATTACATTTCTGCCATCGCTGATGAACTCAGAGGTGAGTTTTGTGTATGTTGACTTCAACTATTGACTCATTCCACGCATTCATGTAATTCAAATTGCTGACAGTTAATTGTGAAAATTGTTGACCAAAACTTAAATAGACTTTGACTCTTGATAAAAAACACTTCGAATATTTCTAAGCATGTTGATTAGACATCTAAGTTCTTAGTATTCTTAATTTCGTTACGTATAATCTGGAAGTTTAGCATCTTGGGGTTACTATTAGTGTTGTTCAGGCAATGTGGGTATTTGATTAGTTTGCCGATTTTCAGGAAAGCTATTTGGATATATGAATTTTGTGTTGTTTCTGTTTTTACCCCAGATGATCCTATTGTTGTGGCGATATTGGATGGAAAAACAATTCATTTGTTTTTGGATGATGAAGATGATTTCGCAATGCTTGCTGAGAATCTTTTCACTGATTTAGATGTAGAAGACAGAGGAAAAATTAGTAAGGATGAAATACAGAATGCTCTCATTCATATGGGTATCGAATCAGGGATTCCTCCAATGTCAGGTATATTCCCTCTCTTCTACATATAATGTTTATATGCACAATTGATTTAGGATCATCTTGAAGATTTGTAACTGAATAAAAGGCATAGATGGTTGAAGTTGATGGCTATGAATTAGACATTATAGGTAAATTCAAGGATTTTGCAGTTTCTTTCATACTCAATTATTTGTTTGCTTTACTCTGGTGGGCTAATTGATGCTTAGTCTGCATTTTCAAATTTTAGATCAGGCTTAGTTCTCCAACATCTGAAAATAACCTTAGATAATTCTGTAGTATCAAACATGCTGCTCATACTGTATACTCTAATTACTTCATCTTCCCTGTTCACGGAATATCATAGTTCCATGAATATTGTTTGTGTCATTTAGCTTAATTTGTTCATAAATGTTAGGTTATGTTGTGCAAATGATGGGCTAGTAGTTTAGTTGAAAATACATGCCACTATCTTTTGTCTATGACACTTTAGGCTTGCGTTTATTCTTCAGAGACCTGCTGAAAGAATTGAACAAGTAATGGCCTAACTGGCATTCTGGAATGACAAAATCTTCATTCTTCCTTTTTTTTTCCTTATCTAACTTGAGTCGTAATATTATCTGCCATTCTGAGGACTTCGTTTCTGTTAATCAGAATTTCCTCAGTTAAGTGAAATCTTAAACAAACATGGAGCATCTGGAAAAGAAGAACTGGGACAGTCACAATTTGCCCACTTACTACAACCTGTGCTACAAGAAGTAGCAGATAGTCTTGCCAAGGCTCCGATTGTTGTTGTTGTACATCACATTGGAGTTGTGAATGGTTCTAAACTTAGAAAGGTAACTTATCCTTTATTGATCCCTTCAATCAGGAACATTTAATATACTAATTTTAGGACATTCTTCTGCCAAATTGCAATAGAGATGGTATGTTTTTTTTTTTTTTGCAATACTTGAATACATCCATTGAAGGAGATATCTTATTCTTCAACTGGATCCTCACAAACTGTACAAATATAACATAAAGGATATAATCTGTCGAACAGTTGAATATGTTCTCAGTGTAATATTTCCATGACAAATGAAAATTCATCAAATTTACTGTCAAGAAACATATATTCCTTGTGTTGTGTTTTACACCTTTAATTAGGACTAGATATTAAAAAGTTTGAGGATTATGTTGACCAATGATGCAGGTTGTGGCGAATGAGAGTCTACTGGATGAGTTTGTTCAGAAGATAATGCAGGAAAAATCTGAAAGCAACAGTGAAGAGTCGAAAATCAGGTATTACCTTGAGAAGCATGGGAGTGAATTTGGTCTACCACCTTCAGAACTGGATGAAATGGTGGTTCTCTTTGATGACATATTTACTGAGATAGAAAGCCGGAAAGGCGGCGATGGATTGATGCTGCTGTTGAAGGAGGTCCTTGAGAAATTTGCAGAGAAGCTAGAGGCAAATCCAGTTCTTTATGATCCCCAGTCTAGGGATTTGGAAGAGGACTAATTACACTGCTGTGTTACTAATGTTACATTGTCTTACATCCCTTGTAATAAATGTATCCATCCTTGTGATACACTACCAGATTTATATTTTATTTCCCAGATAATTATTGTCTTTTAATTTACTTATTAAGACCGTGCTTGCAAATTCAACAAACTGCTTTTAAAATCATTTATTTTCAAAATTCTCTTTCACAACTTTTGAATAAAAAATAATTGTGAAAGTTGTTAATTGAATTTGCAAACACCCTTAAATACAAATATAGTCTTTGTGGTTTTTTACAAAGAACTGGCACAAGAAATCACATTCTAGGAGCCATATCGAATGATACTTCTTCTATTTGCTTTTTTTTTTTTTTTTCATTATTGATTTTTTTTTTTTGGAGAGGTTTTTTTAATTGAATTATTACAAATTTACAATGTAAGATTGACTTAGGACTCGGGAGTATTTGGCTAATTTACGGAGCATTACTTAGTGGGGCCCACGTCAGTTTCGACTAAATGGACCCTGGGTATACCTGGCCTGTTCGGTTCGGCCGAAGTATTATTGGTAAAAATAGAAGACAAAGTAATACACACACATAGCAAATTAGCAATAAGGCATGTAACTTGTGACGTTAGCATATAAAATAAAATGCAATAATCATACAAAATTATGGATTAACAAAGTAAACCAAACCACGCATTTATGAATGTGATAATTAAATGTTGCACTCATTACACATTTTAATTATGTTAATGTGTATGTTTTAATTATATTAGTCTTCACGTATCACTTTTGTGTCTATCTAGCTATCTGCAAGACCGATTTCTGAAAAATTAACACTGACACAACTTTCTTTGGGGATGCCAGTTAGATGGGGCAGGGTATGTGTGAGTGTTATCTCATAATCTCATAATCAGCACACTAAGTGAGTAGTGAGTTGATAGGATCAGATAAGATAACTTAGGCCTTATCAGATGAGTTGAAGGGTTTCAATCAGATGAGAGGGTGATGCTTAGAGTTCAGCACAGTTGGCTAGATCAGCACAGTAAGATCAGCTCAGTACCAGATCAGCACAGTACTTGGTCAGTGCAGTTAAGATCAGCACAGTATGGAGTCTATCAGCAGAGTTAGCTTTTGATCATCAGAGCAGAAGAGTTGAGTATCAGAACACTAAGTAGTGATCTGATCTTTATGGACAAGTCTTCTGGTTCGAAGTTAGTTAGTTTAACTAACAATTTTACAGTTACAACTACTTGAGGGCATAACTACCATTTCAGTTGGGCAATAACAGAGCACATGGGTTGTTACAAGCGGTTGCAAACGGTTGATAACTACTCAAAACAGTTCCTAACAGCAGCAACTACCTTTGGTCTTTATAAACTCTTGTTTGTGTACATTGTAAAGGTTGGATGGAATTGTAGTACGTTTTGTAATCTTTGAGTTGTGTGAGTTCACGAGTGAAGTGAGGAAATATCCTATTCCGAGTGAATGAGTGTGTAAACATTCTTTATCAATCAAAGAAGTACTCGTCTGGTCCAGTGGATGTAGATCACATTGATCGAACCACTTAAATTCTTGTGTGTTGTTTGTCTCGTTGATTACTTTTTGAATTACTATCCTAGAGCAGTTATTTCTTATATCTTCAAGTATTCTACTTGGTTGGAGACGTCTAATCGACCCGAATTACTTGACAGTATGGTTATCTATGATAGCGAAGGGGCATTCGTGAGCGCCAAGACAGTGCAGATATCAGGATGCTGTGAACCAGAGGAAGACGAGGCTATGAGTGTCTTTGAGGCTCTCTCATGGATCAAACAGTTGGGACTAACACACGTTGTCATCGAATCAGACTCAAAGCTGGTAGTCGAGGGGGTGAAGGATGGACAACAAAGAAGATCGGTGTTCGGCGATTTGCTGAAGAGATGTTACGATATTCTAAGGATAATTCTCATTTTGTTTTGAGATGGACTTGTCGAGATGCCAACATGTACGCGCATCAATTTGCTAGACGGGCTAGATCATTTATGATCCCTTATCTTTGGCTCGAGCGTCCAAACTTTGTGGATAACCTTTCGTTTGTTCATTGCATTTGTGAATAAGGAGGGTTTCGTTGGCCTTCCATTTTTTTTTTAATAATAATTATTGCCCTAACCGCAGAGTACCATTCCATTCATTTTGTTCTATGCGCCGTATTACTAAATATATCACTTTTAGACTACGTCGAAGTAAAATATATCTACACAACTTTACCCTTACTTTCATTTTTGAATAATTATTTCATTATACTCAGTTAAGAAATTTAAGTACATAGCGTTACATGAGATTTTGAGTTAGAAGATTATACTAATTGTTCAAAACACAGTTCATATTCGAATTCAAAGGTCATATGCTTGAACTTTTATAAAACAATGTTTCAATTAAAACCAAATGAAAGTAACATACTAACATGTGAGTACAAATAATTGCGTTGAAAATTTATTCATGATTTTTATTTTTATTTTTTATGTGAAGATGTTATTTAACATGATTAATTGAGATTATACTATTGATTTTGATGATCGTTAGGTTTTCCACTCTAGTAGGGCTTCGGTAGATGGAGCAAGTGGGGAAAAAAAATCGAAGCTAAAACAACACACTTCTAAGAATATCAGAGAATCCTAAGAGTACCATCAAGTTTAAAATACATTATAAAAATTAATGAAACATAGGATTATAAATGAGTTTTGGTTTGGGGTAACTATCTTTCAAGACATTCCCCATCCATGAAGATCATGAACCAATTAAGCGTAGCCGCTCTCAAGTGCCTCGACTAGTAGAGGAACTCGTTCCTGGATGTTGCGAGCTAGCCATGCCACACATAGGAACGTTTATTCCTGTCTCGTTTCTACCAATCGCTGCAGATGTCTTGGGTTGCACATTATCAATCTCTAACAAACTATTTTGAATTGCATGGTCAGTTGAGATATTAATAGAAGGGGGAAGATAATAACGTTGCTTTGGATCATCATGTCCTGGTATAGCAGCAGGACGAGTAGCAACAGATGGCATGCTCGTTCTGGATAACGAGTATAAACCAGTAATTCTTTTCACAATGTCTTCCGCCATTGTCACCTGATTGAGAGAAGAAAACTAACTTGGTGAAATGAAATCAAATGACACATAAGATTTAGAATGTGAGATTTTTGTTTTATGGACCAAAGTTAAATTGTGATTGGCAAAAACTCCATAGTAACTGGATGGTAAATTGGTAGTTCTCTTCAAAGTGATGGTCAAAACTAGTATCTTCAAAGTGATGGTCAAAACTAGTATCAGTAAGAAATATTTTATAATCACAACAACAATAAGTTGGGCGATACGAAGGATGATTTAATCTACCTTTGTTCTCAAGGTCTCGATATCAGCTTTTAGAACTCTGTTGTCAACAGCTGCTTCGTTATACTTCTGGCTTGTTTCGGTTAGGCGTAAGTGCAGTGAAGAGTTTTCAACTTTTAATTGGGACACCTACGACATAATTGAACAATCATGGAAGATAATTTAAATGAAGATGATGAAAATCGAGCTTATACCTGTGTCTCGAGATCAGTCAAATGAGCCTGCTTTCTTCTTCTTGAGCGCCGAGCGGATTCTCTATTTGACAACATTCTGATAAATAATAGAAAAGATTGTTATGTAACACTTCACAAAACTTTTGAAACTTAAACAACTGCTAAATCATGCTAGACATTAACAGACCATCATTAAAGATTACCACGACCATAAGATAATTGTACTCAGATAGCATACTAGGGAGTTATTTGTGCCCACAAGGAAGTAATAAGGATTCAAATATCAGGTTGGCTGTTGGGCTAGTATGTTATTTAGATTTACAGTTCATTATTTATAGTAAAGGAAACAAAATAAAAGGCATGTTAAATGATTAAAACACATTAAAGCTTACATGAGAAAAAGGAAAGCATGTTACAGTTCTAACTCACATCTTTATAATACAGTAATACACAAAAAGAGAACACTGTATTTTCACAAGTTCTACGAGGTGTATAATAAAATAAGTCATTATACTAACGCTGACTTTCTACCTTGAAAATAGCTAATAGCTTGTCTCACAGGTCACAATCGAAGGCATCTTATTTGTAAAGCCTATGCACGCTGGGGTAGTCAGCAATTAGTTGGATTTTTTTCCCAGTATTGTGTTTATATTCTGGTAATAATGATTCAAATTCTACCAGATGGACTACAATAAGATGCTACATTTCAGCTACAGTTTGATATCAAAACTCTCATAATTTTATCTTAATATTTTCTGCAGAGTGTAAAAAGCAATATGTGAGTCTCATGATCTATCAAGTGGTTTTGAATTTAGACTTACACATCATCTGATAGAAGTTATCCCTAAATGATGAAAAAAACTAGATGAATATAGACAAATGTCAAAAAAAAAAAAATTCAACTTCAAATGGATGGAATTTTAGTATGAATAATTTCACATTCATATAGATAAGTTCTAGATAATGATAATTCTGAATAAACAATATTTTTTGAAGAGTTTTTTTTTTTTTTTTTTTCAGTTTACTTGCCTCCATAATATAGAAACGTATTGCAATCATTCAGTTCATGAGATAGTTTATGGTCAAGTGGCATTCTTTAACCTTCAATGAAACAGAGAGGGAGGAATAACTTCAACCTTGTTTTGTCCAATGACAATCAGAAATCCACATAACTCTCTTCAGCGAGATTAGATGAGTTTCCAGTCGCCGCACAGAAACTCTTGACACATACAACTCATACCCAAAATCATTTCTATACATGAAATTTCCTATATGATTGTCACATATTATACTCCCTCCAGCCCAAAAGATTGTCATATATTATAATCCCTCCGTCCCAAAATACAGTCCCTTTTCTTTTTGGAAGTGTGTAAAATGTTCAAAATACTCCTATTTAATGAATGATTATTGTTTTAATGTTCAATAAATAAGGATATATTTGGAAGTTTATAGGTAAAATCCATAATTTTAGACACAATATATGATGTTTTATTGGTCTGTGTAAAAAATGGAAGGGTACCATCATTTTGGGACTGAGGGAGTATTAAAACAAATCAACTGAAAGATTAAAAGAATACCTTCTCTTGCGTTTTGTATTAGAAGGGTCCATATTCTGAGTATCTTCAGTTTCTCCCTCATCTTCATCATAATCAGACTGCTCGCCAGAAGAGCCGCTTGTTGTTGACCTCACCTGAACCACAGATTTATTCGAAAGCACAGGAAGGGGAGCAACTGGTCCACCAGATTCCTTGACCTGTGTCTTTAATGAATCCCCTCCATTTGCTAAAGAAAAAAAGTAAAACGCAACAGAAATTATGTTGGGAATAGAAGTTCAATCTTCAAGACTGCAAACATTAAATTGTTCCTTACTAATTCATTAAGTCCTTGACAACTAAAGCCAAACACACAGAGAAAGATATACAGGTTACACACACACACACACACACACACACATATATATATATATATATATATATGTATGTATGTGTGTGTGTGTGTGTGTGTTTAGAGTTACCATAAAAAGCATAAATCCTGGTGCCAGCCCTACAAAATGAACTAGCAGTATAAAATACTAAACAAGCTTGGGAAGTATCCAAGATTTAAAGGTTGCCATTCTATACAGGACAGCAATATCTTCAACATTTGTACCATACACAAGTAGAGGGTTTAGTGGCTATGTGATACAAGGTATAAGAGCTTCAAGCCTTCAGCTACATCCATGATTCATGTAGCAAATCAATTTAAAATGTTGGGTTTGCTTCAAATAATATTCTTTTGCAAACAAAATTTTACAAATCAATTACAGGGGGACTTTTTGCATGATGAAGCGCTGTTAAAACTGTGGCAAATGATAATGAAGAATGGGCAAAAGACTCTTTTTTTCAATCACCATGAATCTCTAACTGATTCTCAAGCATCATAACTTTCAATTTTTTGCTTAAGTTGAAGAAGACTATGTTCCAATGTGATAAACTTAGGGAATTTACAAGTACTTGAAAAACAAGTGGAAGTAATGATTGATCTTTAGCCCAAGCATACATTAAGAGACAGTTTAATACATGCATGTTCACAACAATCACAATATTAAGAGCACTCATAGAATCATTTTAAGGGGAAATAAGAAAATCTAAATACTATCAATGACCTTTGCTCAGCGATGAAATCGTCACCTGAGAACCAATGTCAGCGGCTGCTACCGATTCGAGAGCCTTTCCGTTAGCTGCCTATTGATAAGTAAAGCACAACTCAAAATTACTTAATTCTCAGTTATGGAAGAAGCTAATGCATGCAGAAAAAGAGTATACAGAGAAATTAATATCTGATTTACATAGAAAATCCCCAAGGCACAACAGGTTAAGCACGGAGTACAACTATCATCCGCACAACAATAAAAAAAAGCTGAAACCAATTCCACATAGAAAACTGGGAAGCGATAAAGTGAATCCCTAAATCGGAGATTAAAATAAACAAAAGATTTACCCTGGTCAAAGCGACGGCGGCACAAGCCAACTCGAGGCGACTTTTAAGAAATGCCTGATGCTCCTCGGAATCCACCGGATTACTCCGTGGTGGTCCCCCCGCGGCAACAGGCGGCATCTGTGGCTGCTGATTTTCAGTGATTGCAACGACATCGTCGGTTTGTGGAGTGGTGGTGTTGTGATTGGCCTGTTCGAGGTAGCGTTGGAATGCCCATTCGGAGGAGCTGCGGTTCATCCCGGTCATGGAGGGCAAGGAGGTCAAAGGAGGAAACGGTTGATCCATGTCATCATCGTGATGGAAGCGGGCGGGCGGCGCGTGAGGCAACCAGAATTCATCAGCTATGTCATCGACTGAAAACACGCTATCCATCTCTCTCTCTCTGTGGTCCCTAACCCTTTTGCAAATTGCAGTGAATTAACACACAATGGAAAAGTGAAAGCGGAACCTTTAATATAAGTAATAGCTTGGAAAATTGATGATGAGGAAATCACATCTAACGTTGAAATATATGGAACCAGAAGAGAGGAGGGTAGGCACCAACTCGATCTATTCAATCTCTGATGATGGGATTTTCTTAGGATAGTTTTTGTATCGCCTGGACTATTAATAGTTCGGATGTCAAATTGCATCGCTCTGTGTCGCCCTCTGTGTCGCCCTAACTTGATACCTGTTGCCTTTTTTTAATATTTTAAAATAATTATTTAAATTTTATTTTATTATTTACTATTTTATCCTTTATTAAAATTAATAATAATATTATTTAAATTAAACAATACGAATGTAAAATTAGATTTTTTTAATAGAATTAAATTATTATTTTATTTATATTTTATCTACACCTGCTCATTTATTTAGTTCACCCTCAAATTTTTTTTTTACTACGGTTATCTGCACCCGCTCATTTTATGAGTTCACCCCAAATCATTTTTTAACCATGGTTATCTGCAATCGCTCATTTTATAAGTTCACCCAAAATTATTTTTTACCACGGTTATCTGTACCTGCTCATTTTATAAGTTCACCTCAGAAGATTTTTTTTTTAAATGGAATAATTACATTTAAAGGACTATATTATCCTTTTATTAATTTACACAAAATATAATAAAATCAACCCTAATTTGTAGGGTGATACTCGAGTACATGCAAGATACCGGTACACACCAATTTTAATTTTTTATTTATATTTTATCTACACCCACTCATTTAATGAGTTCACCCAAAAATCATTTTTTTACTACGGTTATCTGCACCCGTTCATTTTATGAGTTCACCCCCAAATCATTTTTTTTATCACGGTTATGTGCACCCGCTCATTTTATGAGTTCACCCCTAAATTATCTACACCCCTCATTTTATGAGTTCACCCCCAAATCTTTTTTTACTACGGTTACCTGCACCCGTTCATTTTAGGAGTTCACCCCCAAATCATTTTTTATCACGGTTATGTGCACCCGCTCATTTTATGAGTTCACCCCTAAATTATTATTTTTTACCACGTTTATCTACACCACTCATTTTATGAGTTCACCCCAAAAATATTTTTAAAAAAGTAATTACATTTAAAATACTATATTATCCTTTTATTAATTTACACAAAATATAATAAAATCAACCTTAATTTGTATATTTACAATATGTAGTCAAGTCATTACCGAGTTACCGTCGATTCACCATCAAGTCATCCATATTTTTAGAAAAAAATCGTAAAACATAATTTAAAAAAAAAACTATCGAAATTAGGCAAAAATCTTGATTTTTTTTCTTTCTAAGTTTTCTTCCCTCTCCTCTTTTTCTCCCATTTTCAGTTTTTATTCCAAACTTTTAATTTCTTCGTTTTTTTTCCTTTTACTTTTTTTTTTATTTTCCATTTTTTCATGTGTATTTTTTTTTAAATTTTAATACAAAATAATATTATATGTATGATTTTATTATAGTCGTTAATACAATAAGTAATAACGAGTAATACCATAAATTGTAATCAGTAATACCATTAACAGTAATTAGTACGAATAAACACTTATCTTATTCAAAGTGAGATGGTCTCATGGCGACACTGTTCATAAATTAGTAGAAATAAACACTTTATTTTTTCCAAAGTGTTAAAACGTCATTCTCAAACTATGTTTTGGAAAGCAAAATTTTGGTGAAATCAGAATAAAAAAACTTTAGAAAATGTGAATGGAACTATAGGAAAACGTCATGATCAGACCATCGATTAGTTCTAAAAATTATGTGTCCATATAATGTTGCTTACGAATATTGACCTAATGTCCGATTTGTATAATGTAACTAGATTGATTGTTACCAGACTTGAAATTTACATTATTGAGGACACATTTTTATTTTGGAAGGAATGTTGGTAGTAAAGTTTTTATTTTGAGAATAATATTGAGTGTTTCGATGACACGGCTCCCATAGAGTTTCGAATAAGATAATTTCTTATTCTATTGTCTTTTGCAATGACGACAAATAAAAGTTAAAGGTCAGTCTCTTTTCATGGTAGGTGTGTAGTGTGTACCTTCTGAAACATGTTCATGCATAGACAATTATATGTTGCAGCCCTCTAGAGTTAAGAGTGTATTGAAAAATATTTACCTAGATTCAAATGAATAACAAATTTACAAATTTATACTATGGAGTACATGTTTCAAATATTTTTTTAATTGACAAATTAAACTTAAAATATATTATAAATTTGTTTGAATTCTTTAAGGGCACTAACAGTCCTACGTTGCCCATTGTGACATTGTCCCTCCTTTACGTTAAAAAAAAGAAAAGAAATTGTGATCGAGAGCAAACCGAGTAAGTGGAGACTTTTTGGGCCAACAATGTTAGCCCATTTAATTAAAAGTGGAGAATGTTTTGGGCTAGCATTTAATTAAAAGTGGGCAGCCCAATTGTTTTATCAAAGAAAATAACCAAATTGAACAACCAATTTCTTGAATTGTGCGTGAGTAATAACAAATGTTCAAAAAAAAAAAATAACATAATGTTCTTTCAACAATTACAACGAAAAAATACATCAGTTTTTCAAAATAATCTCATCTTCATGTTGAGCCACCTAAAATATTATAAAACATGCTGAAATTTTATAATATTATAAAACATGCTGAAATTTTATAATAAATGAACAAAAAATTCCTCAAAATTAATCCACACAATTGATGTCTTTTGTCTTTTCTTTTTAATGACAAAATCATTATCTTAGGTATTATTAGATGAAGTTGTGTCATCATTCTCATGTTGAGAAGACAAATCTACAAAATATACATTAAAAATAAAATTAATAAATGTCAGAATCTTATCATATTCATAAATTTCAAACAAATCTCATAAATCAATAACCATATATAGAAATCATACAAATTTTATATGAATAACAAATCAATAACCATATAGAAATCATACAAATTTTATATGAATAACAATTGAGATTTGAGAATACTGCGTTAATTTGAGTGTGCAGAAAAAACAGAGTATTAACACATAAAAAAATCAAAAGTTCAATCAGAGGCTCAATATCATATAAAAAAAACTAGCAGTAATTATCAACAATTTGAGAATACTTCTTTTTAGACTTACTAATAATACTCATAATTCGACTAAAAATGAACAAAAAAATAAAAAATAAAAATATAAATTACGAGCAGCGGATGTGCAGAGAGTTTTTTTGAACGTGTTTGGGATCGGAATGAAATTTTGTAGGTTTTCTCCAAATTTTAAAAAACCCAGAATCTCTGTTTGTTAGATTATATAAAGTATCTTCGCTAATTTTCTGATCATAAACATATCAATTACTCCATGATCATAAATTGTAACAACTGGTTTTCTGAATTCTGAATAGACGACCGACCAATAGCACATACAATAGCCACGTCCAATTTTGTGATCTCGAAACAGAAATTTGTATAAAAAATTCAACTAAATTAATAATTTAACCTAAAATTCAATTCTTTCAAATAAAAAAAGATAATTTATTGTTTATTATGATTATTAATGATATGAGAATTAAAATAAAGATTATATATTATCAATTAATTTTTTTATTAATCATGTGAGGATAAATTTGTAATTTTATAATTATATATTTAAAATTATTAAATTTAATTTAAAAGTGTAATAGGGCGACAAAAAACGATAATAAGTGCAATGCAAGGCGATGGATTCTGCGACGCCAAATGCAACAGGTAGCAGGTCATCAAATATAAGCCATTAGATTTCAGATCTGATGGCTCAGATTACTGGACTGTTGATAGTCCAGGCGACATTGGACTGTCCTTAGAAGGCCCCATCTCTGATTGGAAACAAAATCTCATTACTTATTTATTTCACTGGTAATTCCACGACAGATTGATTATTAATAAATTTTAATTAATTATTTATAGAATACATTTGTGCAATTTAAAATTTTAGTGGTTGTATTTTACAGAATTTGAAGAACAATAATACTACTATGTGAAACCATATCATTGATTTCATCTTGTGAATGAATGCTTCAATTACATTTTTTAAAATCGATGAATTTACTTATAATTATTGATGGAATATTACTCCATAATTATCACAGAATTTGAAAAGTATTAATATAAAATGAGGTATAGTAAAATTGATATGATTGAAGAGGGGGAATAAAATGGAGTGTAAAATAATGTAAGAGTAAAATAGGTGGAGTTACAATGTATACACAAAAATAAAATGAGATTTTTTTTTTTGTGAGACATCTAAATGAAAAGATGGAAGCTTGGTACAAATATACATAAATTAATTACAAATGTTTTTTAATAATTACTCCCTCCATCTTTGAAAAGTTTGCATAAAATCTATGGCACATGATTTAAGAAAAAAGTGTAATGATGATTTTGTAAACTTTTATATATAAAGTAGATAAAATAGGTTGGTTGAGTGTATGGTGAGTCTCAAAAGTAATGACATGAAAGATAAAAATGTGTGTGATAATTATTTTTAATTTAAGATATGCAAACTTTTGAGGGACAAATAAAAAAGAAAAGTATGAAAAATTTTCGAGAATTGAAAATAAAATTTATAGGGGTATACTTAATTACAAATATTTTTTAATAATTACTAATTTATAATTGAATAGCGAATAGAATAAAAAAAGACGGAGTGATAATTATAAATATTTTTTAATAATTAATTTATAATTGAATAGCGAATAGAATAAAAAAAGACGGAGTGATAACTGTGATATAACCTAAAAATTAAAACAACTGGGCCTTGGGCCTTTACTTAAAAAAAAAGAGAAAAGTTGGCCCAACAATTTGGACGGGAATTGACCAAAGTCAACTATGTTGTTTTTATATATATATATATATGATTCCTTCTATTTTAATTTTTCCATATATTATTATCACACGCTTTATATATAAAAATTGACGTAACATTTAAATAAAACTATAGTATTAAGAATTTTGTATTTAAATGGACGAAGATTTTTATTTATTCATTTTGTTATTGTTATTACTAATTGGATATTTTTTGTTCAATTGACTAATACAAAGTTACCAAAATTTGACAGATTCATTGAACTTCATTATTTTTAGTTGAATCTGTGCTGAAAATAAACATGTTATTCCTAAGGCTGGCAAATCGTGCTATCGTGTCGACACGATAAGGCCAAACACGAACACGACACGATAAGGATCTGTGTCGACACGACACGAACACGATAATTTTCGTGTCGACGTGACACGACACGTAACACGATAACAACACGATAAGAAAATAAATCAATTAAAAATTGTATTAAATATATAAAAAATAATATATTTATATAAATATAAAAAAATATCGTGTTATTATCAGATACGTGTCATTATCGTGTCGTGTCATATCATGTAAATAACAGGTTAACGGGTTGTTAACAGGTTAATGGGTTACCTGTTAATTTTATTGTGCTTAACGGGTTGACACGAACCCGATAAGATCAAACACTAACCCGCAATTTTCGTGTCGAATTCGTATCGTGTCGAAAATTGCCACCCCTAGTTATTCCCCATATTTTACCAAAAAAATATACTCCATACTGTATTATTTGGAAACTATCTCATAAATTTGGAAGAAATCTTCATCACAGTTTTTAAACAAAAAATTCATTCATAAATATGGAATCAACCAGTATTAATTGACAGCGGATAGGATAAAGTTTGGGCGACATCCATAATCTTTCACAATAATTTGATAAATAAAATCATCTTTTGTAAGTTATTATATTAATATAGAAAGTAAATGAGGAGTATATTGTTAAATTTTAGTATAAATCTGGGGTATAATTTTTTTATCAAATTAATCAGATTTAAAATCTTGAAATATTTCATCAATTTTGAAGCAAAATTATCACCCATTGGTATAAATATAACTTTTGAGCACATATTTTAATGTATGAATTATTTATTAAGGCCTTGTTTGGTTTATTGGATTGGGTAGGAAATATTATTTTATCCATGAAATTCCCATGTTTGATTTGTTAGAAATTGGCCCGAGATTAATTATGATCCGATATTATTTTTTCACTTAATCACCTACATGCATGATTATTAATCTAGGAGGGAAAGTGAGTTAATTAGTCCTTGAGAATAAAAATGATGTGATTTGACTATACTGCCCTTACCAACTAAAGTAATTATAATTTGTCACATATATATCTTTTAATGTCAAAGGATATTTTTGACATTTGACACTAAAATTTAAAATTTAATCCATCAATCCAAACATGAATTTTGATATCAATTTTTCAAATTGTCCCACTAAATCCTATCCTAATATATCTATCTTATCCAGCAAACCAAACAAGCCCTAGTAGTATTATGAAAGATAAAGTGAAAATAGTAAAAACTTTTCAATTTTATAGTAAATAGTAATGAAATTACTTTTTAATATAATAAAGTAGTGACATTTAATATAGCCAAAGTCTCAAATGTACTCAAATACACGGTATACTTGAGTAGACTTTGATTGGCCAACGGTCAAACTTTGATTTTTTTTTTCAATTTTTTTTTTCGATTTTTTTTTTTAAAAAAAAGTGTATGTTAGTATATTGAAAAGTGTATCTTTGTTTTTTTAATGTAAAGTGTATGTTACTATATTGAAAAGTGCAATATTGTTTTTAATGAAAAATGTATGTTATTAATGAAAAGTGTATGAAATATTAATGAAAATGTGCAATATTGTTTTTAATGAAAAATGTATGTTATTAATGAAAAGTGTATGAAATATTAATGAAAATTGTATGTTATTAAAAGTGTATGATCTATTAATGAAAAGTGTAAGTTATATATTAATGAAAAATGTATGTTATTATAACTGAAAAGTGTATAATCTATTAATGAAAAGTGTATGTTATTATAACTAAAAATTGTATGTTCTATTAATGAAAAGTGTTAAGTTATATATTAATGAAAAATGTATATTATTATAACTGAAAAGTGTAATAATATTATAACTGAAAAGTGTATGTTATATTATTGAAAAATGTAATTTTTTCTGTATAAAAAAAATAAAATTGAAAAAAACAAAAAATCGAAAAAAAATCAAAGTTTGATCGTTGATCGGTCAACAATTGACCAATCAAAGTCTACTCAAGTTTATCATGTACTTGAGTATACAAGAGACTCACCCTTTAATATAATATTGAGGTGTTTTGAGGAAATAGATAAAATATTTTTTTTGAGTTATTAAGTAAAGACGAAAAAAAAATTATAAAATAAGTCAAAGGGACATAGGGATTAGACATCTAAAACTTTGGAATATACCCTCTCACGTATTTACAAGTGTTTTAAACAAAAATTATTTATTCGAGAAAAAAATAAGGTAAGTGTGTGGAATAGGAGTATAAAATTTAAAAAAAAAAAACTTTTCTAAACAATCACCAAAAGGTTTATTGCCAAAAGTTTTTTTTTTTTTTTTTTTTTTTTTTTTAAAGAAACACCCATAATCCCTATCTACCTTTTCTTTCTTCTATCCATCTTTAATTCAAAAATTTACTACACATTTAATCAGTGACGGACTCAAAATTTTCAAGTTGGGGGCCAAATAATAAAAAAAAAAAAAATCAAAAATGAAATTTTAATAAGATGCATATATATTCTTGAACTTTAAAAATAAAAAATGTATTCCTTATCAAATTTTTTAAGTGGAGACAGCTCTAAAATCTGAAAAAACCCTAAATTCAATAAGAAGACAAAAAAATAAAATAAAAATAATTGTGGTGGACCAACCAAAATAATAAAGAAAGATAAAAACGTTAAATTAATAATAAATAAATTTTATCTTAAATATCTAAAATTAATGGGACATAATTTTCTTAGATCTCTGTTTTGAAAGCTATGCTGCTTGCATTGAATGAAAAGGAGGAGACACTCTGTTTTTTAATTGAATTACTTATTTAATTACTTTGCAGGATGATGTCTAAATTGCGAATATTAGTAGCCTACTTTGCAACCACTTTCCAAGTACTGGGCCCTATATAATCCATACTACCATATATAATTAATATATATAAATATAATATTAATATTATTTAAATATATATACACATATGTGAAATTACAAAAATACCCTCAGAAAATTTACAAAATTGTTGAGGGCCCACTGACCCCCTGGGCGTTACCTGCGTCCGTCACTGCATTTAATAATGTATTTCTTGATACATGTGACAAAAGTAAATGAACAATTTCGAAGTTGACTCACAAAATGTGTTATAGTTTCTTTATAAAATAATCCGAAAACAAGTTACACTACTAAAATTTAAGCTGTCACGTGACTCACATCTGAGACATTAGGATTCAACCAAAATCTTTTTGAATGTGATATTTAAGCGGATTCAACCAAAATCACAACATTATAAGGACTTCTTGCTTAAAAAGTTGAACTCTTTTTTTTTTAGCTACAAAATGATACAATTATTAATGCATAGACAACAGAAAATTTATTGTCATGTTCCCTCGTTAAATCTAATTCAGCATGACTCTAAATTTGCGTCCAAAAAAATTAGGAAAAGAAGTTGCTACATACAATACAACAAATTTCACATTCATATGGAATTTAAGAAGTGTCTTCTGTGCTGGGGACTGTACCTTTTTCTTGTTGTTTCTCTTCTTCACCAGCGGTTGCTGTTGTAATCGAAGGCTCTGCCGAAACTTCGGGATCTTTCTTCAGTTCCGTCTCAAACTCCTTTGCCGCCTACAATTCAAAAGCGTCAATGATTGTCCTACTTCTTTATACGTATCCATATTCAACAGATTCAAGACTCAACGAGAATCTAAACAAACCTATGGATTCAATCTCAAAATCTTTAGATTCAAACAGAACGTAACAGTTTTCTTCTTATGTAAACATGATCACAAACGCTTGCCTCTATAATTGGGTGCTTCAAATTTAGACATAAAGAACAAAGATGTATTACTTGTGTATCTGGAACAGCCTTTATAATTGGGTGCTTCAAATTTAGACATAAAGAACAAAGATATATTACTTGTGTATCTGGAACAGTAACTACAAAAGTGAAAGCAAAATACTGCACAAGAGTTATGGATGCAATTTTGATTTCTTGGTTAAAATGCAAGATAATTAATCTGAAATTTTTACTTAAAAGAACTCTTTGAAATGCTAAACTGTCTAAAAAACAAAGGTGATATGCTTTATTTGATTTCTTGTCAGATGAAACACTGGAAACTAAAATCTGGCTTGAGCAGAAACTATAATTACAAAATAAATTTGCCCAAAACGACAAAAATAAATTTCATTTAATAATTACCAAGTGGCTTAATGATACCAGCTACAGTTAATAGTAAATACAATTTTACTATAACTTCCTAAATATGAGAGGCTATACTAAAACTAAAAGTAGACTCACTAAACTAAATGTTCAGAAATACTAGATGTGCGATTTGTAGCAATTTTTTTTTTTATATATATAGAGTTAAAATGGTCCACATTTGTAGGATGTAGAAGTATTAATCATTTCCCTTGCATAAAACTCAATATAAGTTAAATGCTAGCACAGAATTCCCAGAGACTGTAATGAGCTAATATATCTATACAAATATCTTGAAAAGATGCATTTAAGGAAAACAAAGCAATTGCCTACTAGTTGAACATGTATCAGTTTCTCCTGGCCATCCCTGGGGATTATACAAGCAAATTTTGACATACATGTGCCTGATAATTAATCCTTAACTAGCGTAAAAATATGACAATAGGGTAGAAAAAAGGTTTATTGCCCCTACTAATTTAGCATTCCATATTCTATATTCTAATGATTGTTCAGGATCCACTCAGAAAGCCAGGAAATTCACAAGCAAGGTTTTTGACACACACCCAAGTCTTCAAGTTCATGAAATCTTAAAGAATGCTTCAAAACTTTCTACTCCATCTTAACAATGTCATGTGTGTTGACTAGCATTTCTTACAAGGACAAGGAGTAGTACATATATAACCCAAAGGGATTAACTTAACCAGAAGGATACTATTTGGCATTGCAAGGTTCTCAGATGACATCCCTTTAATCTCTACTCAAGCACTTAAGACAAAGCTTTCCAATGTCCCAAATTGATAATACCTAGTATTTTGTACTAGAAATATTGCATTTTCATACAATAGAAACCAACAAAATCTACCTCATCTGAAATATATAACTCAATATGTCAATGGTTGCTGCTTATCTTCCTAAATGGTCTCTATTTTACCTCAGTTTCTGATTGAATTTTTATCTGCTACATTTCAGTTTATTTATTTTTGCTGAGAATCAGATTCTTAGCATGAACTTGAGCAACAGGGCAATTTCAAAATCCAGCAATTCTAAAGATCAATCAAACATCTAACAAATATTAAACCCACAAAAGAGAAACAATCCTTTTAATGAGAAAACAAAAGGATGAGGACCTGTTGAAAGCTCTTGACAGTCTTGCCAATGCTACGGCCCACTTCAGGCAACTGTTTGGGCCCGAAAAGTAGCACCGCCACACCCGCAATAACGACGAGCTCCGGTACTCCAAGCCCGAAAAGGCAGTTACAAGACAGTCCCCGCCTCTTAGGTCTACTGGCCCGATTCAGGGAAAGCCCTAACCCGGCCCGATTACTGATATTGTAGCTGAAGAAAACAGAGCTTGATGAAGAGAGAGAAGTGAGATTTACTGATGGGGTTACGCTGAGCGGTAATGTTAGTATGGAAGAGGAGATGACCGCCATTGCTAATTTTTGGGATTTTCTGCGTCTCTTTACTTCGCACACAACAGATATTATACACATATACATGTGCCATATATATTTAAATACATTTCTGTCTTATGTTTATTTATTTTTGAAAAATACTTATTTTATTAATTTAATATTATGTATTTATAATTAGGACTGTTAAATGGTTTCAAACTTTCAATAAATTTGGACTGCATTTTCATCATGCTATTAAGTATTGAAAGCTGATTTAATTTTTTATATAGAATGTAAAGAAATTAATTAAATTGAATGTATGATCGACCCTAACACCATCCTCATCCATGCCACTCCCCCAACCCAACCCTTTAATATTAACTCAACCCTTTTAATATTATATTAATTTTTCTCTCATCCACCTATACAATTTACAATTCAACCCAAATTTAATTTTATTATACTTTATCAATGACACTAACCCAACTCAACCCAAAAATAATAATAATTTTTTAAATACATATTATATTATTAATTTTTACTAAATTGGTATATAAAAATTACTTGATATTTTAAATTTGTAATTATAATATGAATTTTTTTATCACACATTTAAAATAAATAATGAACTCAATAACAAAATTAAAATTACAAGATTTAAAAATACGAAATTGAAAAGCAATAATAAACAAGCTACAAATGGATATGGATGCATGAAATATTAAAAAATAGAGAAAACAAAAATTACTTATTTAATTATGAGGGCCGAATTTCTGTCATATATGCTCAATCAAGTCGGTCTTGAGAGCGATATGAGTTTCTCTATTGCGAAGTTGTTCCCTATTAGTCATATAAGTGGACAAACTTGCAATGCGTTCAGTGGAGTATTGAAAACGTTGATCATCATTTGTGGGATTATCCATAAAAAATTCGGTAGGATCATAGTAATTTTGGTACGTGTCTCGCTCATCTTCTACTATCATGTTGTGCATGATAATACAAGCCATCATAATTTTTCCCATCAAAGACTTATCCCAAATAAGACATGGGCGTCTAAGAAATGCGAAACGAGCTCGTAGAACTCCAAATGCTCGCTCTACATCTTTTCGCGCAGCCTCTTGGTGTTGAGCGAACAACTTGTGCTTTCGAAGTTGTGGAGAAACAATTGACTTGACAAATGCAGCCCATGAAGGATATATGTCATCAGTGAGATAATATGCCCTATCATTTTCGTGCCCATTTACGATGTAACTAACATTTGGTGCTCGACCTTCCAAGATATCACTAAAAACTGGAGATCGGTGGAGTACATTAATATCATTACACGTACCTGGTGTTCCAAAGAAAGCATGCCATATCCATAGATGATTGTTGGTTTTCCACTTCTCCCAGCATATTGCCCAACCCATGCATTAGGACAATTTTTCCATTCCCAATGCATACAGCCAATACTGCCTATCATACTCGGGAATCCACGTTGATCCCCTACATAAAGTAGTCTGGCCAAATCGTGTTCACTAGGCCTTCTAAGATACTCATCGCCAAAGCAGGATATTACGCCTTCTACGAATTGTTCGATAGCTTGTCTTGTCACAGTTGCACTCATTCGCAAGTATTCATCGACGACATCAGATGATGTCCCATACGCTAACACCCTCATAGCTCCAGTACACTTCTGCAACGATGAAAGACCTCTTCTACCTGTGGCATCAGGTCTTTGTTGAAAGTATTCATCATTCGTAGTAACGGCCTCCACTATACGTAGGAATATCGATTTTTGCATACGAAATCTTCGTCGGAAGATCTCGGGAGTATACGTCGGCGTATCGCTAAAATTGTCGTTCATCAAATGCTCTTCACCAATCTCACGATCTCTTTCACAATATCTTCTTCTGGTTCTAGGAGTGTGATCTCCTATAACAGAATTATGATTGCTTATGATCATATTCTCGATGATGAGATCAACTTGGCGATTTTGTATATCAACCCGTTTCTTCCATTCATCAAGTGCTTTAAAATCGTTAGAATCAGAACTTGAATCTGAATCTATTGATGGATTTTCATTGAAAGACATTTGTAAAATGTAATGAGTAAATAATAAGGACGAAACAAATATTTGAGAGAAAAAACTTGAGTAAAGATAAGAATTTTTGTGTAGGCTTAATATGGATTCAAATTGTATATATATGATAAAATAATGTGCATACAATAAAGTGGACTAGACAATTGCATGTGATATCTGATACAATAAAGTGGACTAGACAATCGCATGTGATATCTGATACAATAAAGTGGATTAGACAACTGCATGTGATATCTGATACAATAAAGCGGACTAGACAATTGCATGTGATATCTAATACAATAAAGCGGACTAGACAATTGCATGTGATATCTGATACACTAAAGTGGACTAGACAATTGCATGTGATATCATATACAATAAAGTAGACTGGACAATTGCATGTGAGATATGATACAATAAATCGTGTTCATTAGACAATAAAGTGGACTAGACAGTTGCATGTGATATGTGATACAATAAAGTGGACTAGCCAATTGTATATATATGATAAAATAATGTGCATGTGAGATCAGATACAATAAATCGTGTTCATTAGACAATTGCATGATATCACTGTCCTCCGACTCTATTTACAAGGCAATAATGACTATAATGCATGTGATATGATATCACTGTCCTCTGACTTTATTAAGTGGATTACTTTCCCTCTTCAATAATGACTAGAATGCATGTGATATAATATCAGTGTCCTCGAACTACAATAATTGAAACACAAATACAATAATATTCATAAAGTTGATGATTGGAATTACAAACAACCAATGAAATTTTGACACTTGTCATATTAATTAATATTATTAAATTGACGACTTTAGGTTGACCATCCAACCCAGGTTACACAAATGTCAAATGCTTTCTATTATTTTAATATTATAAAATTTGTCTGTTTGCTATGACATTTTGGTGGAGGGCACCGATGATGGTAGTCTAAGAGTAATGACATGTGTACGATAAAAATAAGAATTGTGAGAGTAGTCTCATTTTGAATGTCTAAACTTTTATGAGCCTAACTAAATTTTAGATGACAATTTAACTATATTTTACAAAATAAATACTAGTAATTTAAAATCGAATTTAGTTAAAAAAGCATTCTATGTGAGAGTAGTCTGATTTGTTACCTTTACTTAAATAAAAAAAAAATCATAAAGAGCAACAATTTAAGAGATTGGTACCCTTTTTTTTTCCTCGTAAAAAACATTTATTTACACCTTCTTAATTATTTCAATTGGACTTGGTATGATCATAGAATCCAAAGTGGTTTTTAAAACCAAAATTAAACATGACCTTAGTATTATTTTTACTCCTTAAGTTCTTCTTTAAAAAAATTATGTATTGAAAGTTTATGGTCACTATTGACTCATTGCCTTTGCCTATTTCTGACCTGCAAAGCATACTGTATTTATTTACTCCTTTTGCAAAATCGTTCAGCATAGCGCCGCCAACCGAAGAAAAATGGTGTCTTTCGCTTTGGATTGCTCATCTATTTGAAGCGAATTCGACGATTTCTGAACGAAAAATCGAGTCTTTTCTTGACCAGGGTTTCTGTTACTAGCGCTCCCTTTAATTTTTTTCTTCCAATATTTCGTAGCAATGGACTTGGAGACCCACTATGAAATAGCCCGCGTAGCGGAATTCATCCGTAGCCATAGCTTCACAAGAGTAGCTCTACAGGTACCAAAAACGCGATGCCTCTTATATTACTTATAAATATGTGTCTCTTTTATGATTTTATTTTTTGGGCGGTGTGATTAGTTCCCAGATGAGCTACTAGAGGATTCCATGAGGGTCGTGAAAGCTCTGCGGGGGAAGCTTGATTCATCTGTGAAGTTGTACGTAATGGCTGACACGACATACGGTAGCTGCTGTGTTGATGAAGTGGGAGCGGCTCATGTCAATGCCGAATGTGTCATTCATTATGGACATACATGCCTCAGCCCGTGAGTTTCATTATTGCTAACCCTAATTTTAGTACCATATGTGAAGTTTATGTGCCCCAAATTTACTTGACCTATTGTTCTTTTTGTTAGCTGGAGCAGTTACTGTCTTAATCATGAGATGTTTAGGGATTTGGATTTATAAATGTAATTAGTTATGTTAGGGTTGTGTTACTGCTTTGCTCAAAGGAAAAAAACTGTCATCATTGGTTGTTGATATTTGTAAGTAGTCTCATGTAACTTAGCATAATCTCTTGTCAATATTGGTTGTTAATGAAATTGAAGCATTAGCAACATTTCTCTTGCATTGTTATGGTGGTTAGGACTTGGGGGTTACGAGTTTCTTACATGAGAAGTGATAAGGATTCAAATGGCATTTACATGGTTCGATTCTATGATGCTTGGGGTTACAAGTTACTTCTTCTAATGTATCAACTGTTGGTGGAATAATATTTATATGAGATATTTTTTAAGCTAATACTGTATGTGATTTTGTGTGTCTGTATTCTTCTTTTCAGGACTTCGACAATTCCTGCATTATTCATTTTCGAAAAAGCTTCAGTCAATCCATCAAATTGTGCTAGGAGTTTGCTCAATTATGGGCAGAAAAATGGAAAGCCTGTTTTGGTATGATAATGATACTTATCCTTATGGTTCCTTGCTTATATAGTGAGTTTTAGAAGATAAATGTGGACTATAATGATTTTCTCTGCATGCCTGTCTACAATTCCTGAAAAATATTATTGAACTACTCTGGAAATATCAATATCTAGTAGTTCCTCTGTTTTTCCGAAGTGCCGGAGTATATTATATCTGATCATTTTTCACAATTTTTTGATTGGTTATAAGTTAGCTTGAGACCTGTATTTACTCCAAATTTCATTTCCTCAGTCATTGCTCTGTAATCTTGCTATGATTGAGTTTATTATGAACAGTGGTATATTTCATCTTGCTTGCAGTTTATCAATGATTCTGTTAAATGGCTGATTTTGTTTTGATTTGTTTCCAACCCCACCTGGACCTGTGATTTAGTTAATTTAGGAAGTTGCGTGTCTTTATTGGAATTAAGCAATTGGAGTGGCTAATAATCTGTGACATTTGCCAGAGTGGAATTATGTGATGTTTCAGTTGAGTCGGTTGAAACATTGAGGACTTTTAAGACCATGCAGTTCAATGGTTATTGATTTGTTGTCTGTTGTGTATCATGAACAGGTTCTTTTTGGATTAGAATACACACATGCAATGACAGAAATAAAAAAAGAGTTGGCTTCTAATACTGCAAACATATCTGGATCAACATCCACGCTGGAATTCCTCTGTGCTGATGCATGCTGCTCAGCTTTAAGCCCATCTGGAGCCCTTATGTCTGCAGGTCAAGTTGAATCTGCTGGCAGTAAAGATGCAAATGGAGGCCTTGTAGAAGAAACTAGCCAAAACTTTAGCATTGGAGGTTTGAGCTGGAGATTGCCCCAAGGACAGAAAATTGAGGATTATTTACTTTTCTGGATTGGCTTGGACAATCCAGCATTTGGGAATATTCGACTAACTTTCAATGGCTGTGAAATAGGTAAGAGTCTTGATTAGCTTGTGAACTTTAAATAACAGTTTTTTGTTAAATGTTAATGAAAGACCATTAAGCCAAAAAAGAGCTGGCATGTAGTTTCTACTTCTGCTGAAAAACTCATGTTTAGCTACTACAGTTGTCTGGCCCATGTGCTTCTTTTGAATTACATAAAATATTATTTGGTGATGTTTTTTCCCATGTTGACGTCCTGCATTGATTTTAGTCAGATATGACGCAGCAGAAGATTGCTTGGTTACTGACGTATCTCAACAGAAGAAACTCTTGATGCGTAGGTACTAGAGATAACCTTTTTCATGTGAATTCTGTTTCTCTTATTGGCTTGTTATTTCATTATTAATTTTGTTTCTTGCAATGATATCTGCTAATGACTTATGAAGGTATTATCTAGTTGAGAAAGCAAAGGATGCCAACATGATCGGGATCTTGGTGGGAACTCTTGGAGCAGGTATATACCCTATATTATTGTCTGCATAATTGTGCAACCTCTCATATTTTTTGTTCCTGTGTGTTGTTGATTCATCATGTGCATTATTCATTCCAATATGGCTAAAGCTTTTCTGCAAATTGTTTTAGCTGGTTATCTTCACATGATTCATCAAATGAGGGAATTGATTACAAAAGCTGGCAAAAAGTCGTATACTTTTGTTATGGGAAGACCAAACCCTGCAAAACTTGCCAATTTTCCTGAGGTAAAACTCATTAAGTTTGTCGATATTAGTGCTTATATTTGTAGCCTGTGGCAGTTGTGTTGATTTCTAACGCATGTTGTTGCAGTGTGACGTCTTTATTAATGTCTCTTGTCCACAAACAGCTTTATTGGATAGTAAGGAGTTCTTAGCTCCTGTGATTACTCCATTTGAAGCAATGCTTGCTTTTGACAGGTAATTCTTCTACTGCTACTACATTGCTTCAGAATCCTTACCAATCTTATAAGGTATGTTTGATTTTACATTGGAATTTTAGAATCCGGTTTTTAAAAACTCACTACATCCACCCCTATAAATTCACATGTTTTATTCCACTTTTGCAACTTCCAATAAAACACACAGATTATTACACAATCATTTAATCATTACAATTACAATCAACATTATTAATAATTAGGAGTATAATAATAATACAACATTACACACTTGCCCATTGATTTGACATAAAAGTTAAACCTGCCTTTTTAAATCTCAAAACAAACACACACCATTACTACTTATCAAGATTTTGAAATCTACTAGATTTTGACATAAATTGTTGGTTGATCTTGGGATTTGCTTTAATATACTTCTCTGACAAGCTAAGCTTATTACTTCATTATTTCTTATTGAAAAAGTGTTGGAGCCACACATATGATAATATGTATGAGAATATACGTGGTTAAACAAAAAGGCTATGTGCATCTTTGAGATTGATGATTGGAAATGTCATGAAGACAGAACATAAAGCATTTAATTGATTAAGGGGTTGATCATTAATCTAATAAGATATGTGGGGTACATGAATCTTGGGTAAACTGCATTTGATTTCAGTTCTTTAGGAATCAATGTGATCTTTCACTTTTTTTTTCATTTGATTATTTAAGTCTTATTTTGTTGAGAATTCTTGCTCGCTAGGTCTTTCTTCTGAATTTCTTTTACATTCAAAATTTGTTTTTACATGGATGCTCCTCAGTTGCGGATTTAGTAAAAAGTTTACTTTAAAGATGAATAGCTCATGTGAATCCAAGAATGTGTTGATCATGAGTATACTTTTGTCTGTCAATTTCTAGGGGAAGTCATTGGACAGGAGCATATGTAATGGACTTCAGAGATGTGATTTCTTCAACTCCTTCTGTAGCAGACCAACAGTCGAAAGAAGCACGGTTTTCGTTCATTCAAGGTGGTTATGTTGAAGATCTGGATGTACAAGGTGCTTGATTCTTTGTCACATCCTCATTGACTTATTTCCTTATCTATATATGGAGGTTTAGATTATAATAACTAGGTGTTTCTTTCTTTCTTTCTGCTAGCTTTAATTCCTCTATTTATTGGTTCTTTTTAGTAGTTGCTGCTATACCAGAGAATGATTCCATAGTTGCACTGGTGAATGTTACGGAGAAAGCTCTAAAAGTACGGGACGAGCAGACGCAAGTGACTAAGGCTACAGCTAAGTCTGGTGCTGAATATTTTGCAAGGCGATCGTATCATGGCCTAGATATAAATGGCACCGACTCCCTCCCGGATAATTTTTTGACGGGACGAAGCGGTAAGGCATCCGGGTACAAGGATGAGAAGTCGACATAGAGATATGAATATCAGTCTTGCACAATTAAATTGTTTGATTTTTTTTTTTAATTTTGTGCCAAAAAGCGATTCTTGTAGTGATATAGATTAATGGTTTGTCTATGTGCCAATTATCTCTATTTATATTGCTTTGTGTCCTATCTCACACTTTTAATGATTGCATCCAGAAATTTAGTTTTTGGGGCTATGAGGCCTATCTAAATTTTAATACAGTAACTCATTAAGAAAATACATTTGATTGTGTGACTGAAATTTTGTCAATTAAGATATCCGCTCTAACCATATATAATTCAACATAACTTTTATAGTTGATCAAAACAAAGAATAATTGTGGTTAAATAATTGTTGATGTGCAAAAACAGTTTTCCATGTTTTATTCGGATTATCTTGAGCTCCATGGATCTTGATTGTTCAACCTAATTTGGAATTAGCATAAATTGTATTTATTTTAATCACGTGTTTAGATAAGAATATATAGATTGTTGTTTAGTGTAATAAAAGAGGGGTGAGCGGACAAATGTGCAGTAGATGAGCTGTGTTGGGCCCGTTTTCTTTCTCCACCATTCGTGAATAAACGGAGGAGGAGATGTCTTTTTCCCACTCACTGCGTGTTTGGCTTTTCTGTGATTTGCATTTCCCTTTTTCTCAAGCTTTCCATTCCATTTGCATTTTACATAGAATTTAAAGAATAATATATAAAATCTGCAGTTAATTGTTGATACATAAAAATTTATAGTGGTACAAATTAGTGACGTATGTGCTATCTTAATTTGTTAATTATTTGTTTGTTCAATAATAACGAACCGATTTATCCGTCTCAACTTATTTTTTAAAATCATATTTCACGGAAGGCGTCGCTTAATAAGCTAGAGATAAGGCTTGTAGATTTTAATTTTGTGATCTATGAATTTTGGAGAAAAAAATACAACAAACAAATTATGTGCCAAAAAAAGTGGAACTTGTTGACGGTCGAGATTTTTTAAAAGAAAAGGAATTTGTGGCTAATTCGTATGATTGTAAATATATGGTGCAACCAACCATTCGATCTAATTGCTCAATTTGAGCCACTAATTAATTTGTTTGAAAGTTTTCGAAACTTTGTTTTTATTCAGATAGCATTGCTTTACAACTGATTTAGAAAACATTTTTGACTAGGTATCATACAACGGTTACCGTAAACTATTTCTTTATAGCATTAGTATGTATACGAAGTGTCACTATTATACATATAAAATATTAAAATTAAATTTTTTTTTATTAATAATCATATTTTGCATGCGCAACAATGATTCTTAAAAAAAAATTATCATGTTGGCTCATGTATAATGTTTTTTTTTGTTGGATTTATATTTGATTTTGGTATTTGGGTAGATTTTAGAACTGGTTATTTCTTTATTAAGTTAGTAATATTTTAACCTTGCTCGTGTAGAGTTTGTCCAAAAACATTCATCTTTCTTTCTTTTTATCGACAGGGAAAAAATATTCATCTTTCCATAATAGTAGTATAATACAACGAATAATTCGCAAGAATCTCTTCATAATATTCACGGATTTTATACTATTTAAAAAATAATTATTTATTGGCTATAACAATTTTGTGTCATTTATTTTCGAATATTAGTTTTTATTTTATCATTATTTTTGGGATCGTGTGAAACAAAGATATATTTTGTTGGAATGAAGATTGACGAATAATGATTTTGCTCCGAAAGTGGTTGTGCACAAGAATAAAATTTTAATGGTTGTAATGAATTTGATATATAATTACTCCATCCCTCCGTTCTACAATAAGTGTTGTTTTCACGAAATTTGTTGAAATTAAGAAAGAGTATGTATTGACAAGTACACCCTTAAATAATAAAGGAAAATTTTAATTATATTAATTCCGTTCAAATCTTTTCAAATTTTTTAACCAATCTTTTTCAATTATTTTTAAATTTATGTTTCAAATAATTTTCAAATTTGAGGGCACAATGGGAACAAACAATGGGAACAAACAGTGTAAAAATTCTAAAACAACACTTATTTGTGTACAAGAGAAAAAGGCTAAAACAACACTTATTATAGAACGGGGGAGTATGTTTTAAGGAAAAAAAAACGAAAGAATATTTGAAACGTTTGTCTTCTTATGGTCCAAAATTAGTTAATTGTCTAAATAAAGGCAATGTATAGTACAAATGAAAGTAGTTAAAATCATTTCATAATAAAAAGACGGAATATTTTGTTTATTTTTAATAAAATAGGGGTTAAAAGTTTTTAGTTAAAGAAATTATAATAAGAGGTCGTCATTTTTTTTTTTTTTTTTTGTAGTGTTGTCTATATGATCATTTAATTAATATTGTTACAAAAGTAAAATATAAAGATAAAATTAAAATATGATATTTAATTCTTTTAGATTCAAAATGACAATCATTATTTTAAAATAAAAATTCATTTGTAAAAGGACAAACAACATGGGACCGATGAAATAGCTTTATTGGTTTGTTACCCATTTTAGTTGCCAAACGTTCAGTTTCACATTCAATGAACCTATATTAATTTTTTCAACATATATTTACTCAATCATAGCAATCGATAATTTCACTTTTAAAGAAAATGAAATTGTTATGATAATTCATTTTTTTATAATTTTAAAGTAATAGTTAAAAATATTAAAATAAATATATTGATTTAAATATTACTCCCTCCGTCCAATTTTATTATGCCCACTTCTCCGGGCACGAGTTTTAATGAATATTGATTAGTTTATTCATAAAGTAGATAAGTTGAGGATATGATGGGATATTGTGGGTCCATTTATAAATAAATTATTGTTTATTAATAAAGTGAATGACAAAGTGGATAAATAAGTAATGGTGGGAGGGTGAAGATAAAGTAGTATGAATAGTATTGTTTCCAAAAAGGGTATGGGCATAATAAAATTGGACAACCAAAAAAGGAAAGTGAGAATAATGAAATTGGACGGAGAGACTATTATAATTAAATTTGTTTTATACACCATTTATATAAAAAAAAAAGTGAATAAATATTGAGACCCTCAAAAGTGACTTTTGTAGGTAAATGGTTTGGGGAAAAAAATAAAAGTTGGAGTACTCAATTTTAATTTTAGGTTATGTTTACTTTTGGTTTTAAAAATCAAGTTTGAATTTTAATATTTTACATTGATTTCGGTTTTCAAAATGCATTAAAAAATACCCTTATCAAGCATATTGATTTAACATAAAGTTAAATCTATATAATATCACTTTAAATATTACTCCGTATAATTCTTATTAACAATAGTATAATAATATTACAATAATATACTCCTACATTCAATCATTATACAAACAATTAATCATTACAATTTCATTCAATCTTACAAATTGATTTGACATATTGTTAAATCTTCTATTTTGTTGTAAATATTAACAGTAATAGAGAATTGACCAATACAATAACACTGAAGCAACAACAAAGTATGATATTAGCATTTTATAAATTAATGAGACTAACTATATATATCAAGATATATTAACTTTATGTTAAAAATAATTAATTAAAGGATATAGTTAGAAAGATTGCTACTTTTGGTTTTGATGTAGTGTAGTATATACAATATAAACAATTAATTTGTAGTATATGATGAGTGAAATAGCACATCACATGGGAGATGGCCCAAACATGGTCTTCTTCACGTGCCCAAATTCCCTCTGTTTCACTAAACCGCATCACATGCTTTTTTCTCTTGACTTTTTCTCATCACATTCAAATATAATTAATATATATCATATTTTTAATATATTCACCAAGAATATTCATGTTACAAATGCATACACTCACGACGATTTTTCGAGTACAAACAATTTGATATGGAATGAATTAGCTTTGTATGAGCAACACTAGCTACTAGCTAGCACGAAATACTTGGCATCTTAATAGTTTCTGTAAAATAGTTTATACTAATGGAACTCCATAAAAAATCATTATTGAGCTCATGCTACATCAAAACCGTCTTCTTTCTCCGATTTACTTTAACAGTACGTAGTCTTTCAGACTCTTTCTTGAGAAAATTAAAATTATTGTCATTTTGCAGTTTGCACTTAAGAATTAATTAAACAACTTGCACTAACAAAGAATTAAATATTGTCCAAATTCCAATTTCGTTCCTCTACTTATATTTTTAACACTACACATTACATTAGCTATAAATTTACTACAAAAAATAAAATAAAATTATTTCTCATATATTTATTACGGAGTATTAACTAATCACTTTTTTATTCAATGTAAAATATATGCAATATAAATGTCACATATGGGTGTCACTACTCACACCCCCATTACGTTATAAGAATATCCCAAATGTAAGTACACTTCCACCAATTTTTTTAAAAGTACTTCCTCGATCTGTCCACAATAAGTAGTCCTATTGAGAGTGTACACATGTTTTAAGAAAATTGCAGATAAAATAAGGGTATTATAGAGTTCATTGTGAAATAAAGTTGATGACAATTCGAGTAATTAAGTGATGGTTGAAGGATGATGATAAAGTGTATAAGACTACATTTTATTGATGAAGAATATAAGACGAATGTGACTATATTTCGTGGACGGGGAAGTAACATATTTTACCAACTACATCTCATTTATTTCGACTCTTCCTTTATGTTAAGCACACCCGAAAATGTGTAGGTTTAGGTTATTTAATTTTTTTTTATTTTTTTTTTTATGATCTGAGGAGATTCTAGTCATCTAGTGTAGAAAAACCATATGAGAACATAGTGTGTTTTGATTTTTTTTTTTTTATTTTATACGTTGAAAATGTAATTTACATTGTTTTTTGGGTTGCGCGCGATGTGTTCATGAGCCATAAATATTGCGGTCAAACACAAAACTAAGTCCAGGACTCATTTCAATCATATGCAAAGCTAAGTGCACAGTTTGTACATCTATTGACCGAAAGTTCGTGTACTGTAATACATTCGTTCGATCTCATGTAAGGTAACACAACCGATCGATTGAAACGGCCGAAGATTAATCCTCAGACCTGTTGGATATGCCATTTACGTCCTTTGATTTGCTCGACCACAATTACGGTAGAACTATGACGCGACTGTTCTAAAAAAAGGGTAAATTGTTTCTTTTAATTGTGTCTATTTTTATATAAAAAAAAAATATATGAAATGTACTTGTAAGGTGTGAGTAGTGTCATTGTATCCATATATTCCTAAAAGTGATAGAGCATGGATTGCACACGGTTACGGTCGCCATACGGCATTGTCAGTTTGAAGACACGTTCAATTGATATATGCCCCTTATAACTTTTTACTAACCCTGCAGCCACTGCATGTCCCAAAAATCGGACACTTCTATTCAAATTAAATTACAACAATACACTGTTTATATTCCCTTTTTCTAAATTGTTTGCTGCTCGTAAATATTAGTACTTAGCAAAGAATAACAACAAGTCAAGCCAACAAATGAAAGAGTATTAGTTAGAGTAGTTATTCTAGTTGTAACTTCTAGTTTAGTAGTTATAACTTCTCTAGTAAACCTTCTTTACTTTTATATAGAGGAGTGATGATCATCTAATTCACTATTCAATTTTATTTACTACTCAATATGAATTCTATATTTCTCGATTCTCTCAATATGCACTCTATCAAATTTCTTCTTATTAGACTACATTTATCGGTGACACCCAAATTGCACAAAATGACAAAAAATTATAATAATAAAATGGTGACACTCAAGCTTTGACACGGTAGGTGGAGCAACCGCATGTCATGCTTATGACTTCCTTTAATATTGTGACACTTGGCACCTTATTATTGACTATCCAAATTTTTTTTTGTATCAGGTAAATTATTGAAGATAATGTTTTGAAAAAAAAAAATCAAAATTCATAAAAAAAAAAATCATCTACAAATAGAGTCCAATCTTGATGCATTTTGGAAAACAAATCAATTATCACCCTTTCTCTCATATTTGTATCATTTTCTACTATGGATCCAAATAATCCCAACATTTTCTCAAACTCTCAAAATTATCCATACTCCCCAGATTATCAGTTTTCTATTGGTTATCTTGTAATTTTAATTTTGGTTGAGTTTGTAATTTTATTTTAAGAATATGTATTTTTTTTTCCAATTTATAATTGCGGTTTTAGAATATCAAATCATAGTTATATACTATTTCACACCTAAAAATAAAATAGAAAAACTAATTATAGATAACATATTTTGGAAAATAATAAAGAAATAATAAATATTTTAGGTTGGGTTGGTGTCATTGATAAAGTGAAAAAAAATTGAAATTGGGTTGGATTGTGTATGTGGATGAGAGAGAAATGAATACTCCCTCCGTCCACAAAAAGTAGTCTCATTTGACTTATATTCTTTGTCCACCAAATGTAGTCTCATACACTTTATGAAAACTATCACCCTTTAACCATCACTTAATTACTTAATTTGCCATCAACTTTATTCACAAACAAACACTTTATTCACAATGGATCTCACAATACCCTATAATACCCTTACTTTATCTACATTATCTATCTTTTTCTTAAAACTTGTGCCCCTCCTCCATGGGACTACATTTGGTGGATGGATGGAGTATTATATTGAAAGGTTGAGTTGGTTGGGGTTGTTGATAAAAATAGTCTTATGAAATTTCACAACTGTATTGTATTTGGATCGAAAATCTTGAAATTCACTCAAATCTCTAACAAATCGGTTTGAAATATCAAATTCATATAAACTCAAATAACGCCAGGCTTCGTTTGGATGGAGGGATTTGATCAATGGATTTCAAATTCTCCATTCAAATCCATTCCACTTGTATGGATTAAAAAACAAATGAATTGATTTAAAATCCTTAGCATATTTTTTTAGTTAAAATTGAGAGGATTTTAAATCCTCCCTAAAACCATGTCATTTGAAATTCATCTATTTTCAAAATTTTGCATTTGAAATACCTCCTCAAATCAAATCCCTCCATCTAAACACAACCCCAATGAATTTGCCAATAAAAGTTTGAAGTTCATTCACACTGAGGTTGTGTTTGGATGGAGGGATTTGATTTGAGAAGGTATTTCAAATGAAAGGTTTTGAAAATAGATGGATATCAAATGACATGGTTTTAGAGAGGATTTAAAATCCTCTCAATTTTAACTAATAGGATTTTAAATCCATTCATTTCATTTTAAATCTAAATAAGGGGAGTAAATTTGAATGATGGATTTGAAATCCATAGATCAAATCCCTCCATCCAAACGGAGCTTGAAATACCACGCACTGACCATAAAATTGCTTAGATCATGAGAGAAAAAAAAACTTAAACAGTACTGTGATACTTTTGCAAGCGTAAAATATTGTTTCACCCAATTTATGACTTTTTATTTTTATTTTTTTGGGACAAAAAGCTACCTTTAGTCACCTAACCAATACAAGCAAAATAAATTACAAATCTCATAAAGATTCGTTATGATAATATGATACGCGTTGCAAGGATCACAAAATTATGATTTGAGGAGATATTTTAAATGAAATGATTTAAAAATTAATGGTGAATTTCAAATAACATGGTTTTAGTGAGGATCTCACTCAATTTTAAATAAAAAGTGTGTGGAAACAAATCTAAGTATTTGAAATTCATTCATAATCCAAACATGTAGAATGGATTTGAGCTATGAATTTAAAATTCATAAGCCCAAATCCACCCAACCAAACGCAACCTAAGAGATATGGTAGAGATACATTTATCATATTTACATTTGATTTATATATAACTCATTTAATTTGAAGACACATAGGGAGTACATAATTAATAAAAAAAATGAGAAAAACACAATGAAAAGGACATCCTCACACATATCTGCTGGTTGTTAGGCCAATCCATGACCATATCAAAAGTAAGTGGTAGATTATTTTACTTAAAGAAATTCATCATAAGATCATTAATAATAATATTTTAATAAAAGAAAAAAAAAGAATCTTTGGTTAACAACGTCTAATTAAATTTCACACACAAAAAAAAAGAAGAAGATATTTGCGGTAAACAAAAACCAACTCGTTCGGCCTCTGTGTCTCTTGGAGTCGATACAATTATGGTTCAAATTATGTCATTAATGACGTCATATGTCCGACAAAGGTAGCCAATCCCGTTGTGTCGCGTGGCATATCTTATCATTCCAAAAAAGTGTAATTGTTCTTATTTTAATTATCACAAATTTCATATCATCATATATTCATATACTAACTCCATCTCATATGTAACATACATATTCCTCCTCCTCCTCCTCTTATCTTCATTCTTACAGCTTTCATTAAACATTTTTATCCCTAAGAAATAATATTGTTAGTTTGTAATTTCAAATTAGAAAAATGGGAACGGAGAATCGATTGGAGTTTGAGGAGACAGAGTTACGTTTAGGGCTGCCGGGTGGTGGGTGCAACAATTTGAAGAGAGGCTTCTCTCAAACTATTGATTTGAAGCTCAATTTAACCACATCTGCAACTTCAGCTTCCTCAACGTCTCACAACGTTAATTCTGATGAGAATAATTGTCAGCCTGAGGACAAGCCTGCTGAGGAAAACACTGCTAAACCCCCTACTAAGTAAGTTCCCTAACAACCACTTTTTTTTTTGCATGGCTGATATGAAGTTTTTGTATACATAATTAACAAATAGGGGTTAAATTAATACTATAAAATTGTAAAAATACGATAGCTATAATTAATTTCCGTGACTCTTTTGATTTTAGTCTTAATTTTGGCTCGCCTAGATCTACTACTCTTCTGCATAAACCAATCAAATTTGTTATTCCTGCTGGCTACGTCGCGATTTATGAATTATGATCTGCCATGCCTAGGAATATTCTTGGTTCTATTTGTTAATTGAGTACACTTTTATTTTTTTAGATCTGTCATTAATAAAAATAAAAAGTTTTGTATGTATAATTGGTACATGACGATTTAACATCTTAAAAGAAATCTAGGTTAATTTGTGCTATAGACAAAAGTGTGTTTGAATTTTGGTAAGTAGTATGTTGATTAGTATAAAGATTTTGAGTGGACGACTTGTGATAACAATTGGTGCAGAGTTTTGTCGAATAATAATCTAATTATCGACATATATTACTAGCAGTGGTTATGATTATTATTTTATGCAATATATTCTCCAGACGAATTGAGATGTCCAAAAACAAAAAAGAAAAAAATTATTTCAAAATTGAAAAAGAAAAGGCATTGTAGTCATGCAATTATCACCCCAAAATTAAGTACTCCCTCCGTCCACGAAAAGTAGTCCCATTTGACACATATTCTTTGTCCACCAAATGTAGTCTCATGCACTTTATGGAAACTATCACCCTTCAACTATCACTTAATTACTCAATTTGCCATCAACTTTATTCCTAAACAATCACTTTATTCACAATGAACCCCACAATACCCTATAATACCCTTACTTTATCTACCATTTTTTAAAACTTGTGCCCCATACCCATGTCCCTACTTTTCATGGATGGAGGGAGTATAATAATTATAAAGGAAAAAACAAAATTACAACCTGAAGTCACGACCTGTCGTTTGTTGAAGTGGGACATGTGATGGATCTCATATGAGGCCATGTTTGGTTGTCTGCCCCCCACAATACAGAACAAAACATTTCGAATCTTACTTTATTTTATATGGACCCCCATTATATTAAAGTGAAAGTGACAAGAGCCCTTGTTGACAATTAAAAATTAAAAAAAAAACCAATTTTGTGTATGATTGACAGATTTTCAATTAAAAAAAAAAGTGAGAACATTATTGATTAAAAAAGGGAATTTCATTTCAGGGCTCAAGTTGTCGGTTGGCCACCCGTTAGATCATTTAGAAAGAACAACATCTTAGCCGTCCAAAAAAACAGCGGCGAAAACACGGAATCGGTATTCGTGAAAGTGAGCGTAGATGGGGCTCCATACCTTCGTAAAGTGGACTTGAAAATGTACAACAGCTATCAACAACTTTCTGATGCACTCGGAAATATGTTCAGCTCCTTTACAATTGGTAATTATTACTCTTCTTTTTTATTTATTTAGCTCCAACCATATTTAAAACAATAAATTATATTACTACTATTTTTGCAATTGGTCAAAAAAAATAAATTAAATTTAAATTCTAATTAATTTGTAGGTAATTGTGGGTCTAATGGGCTGAAGGACTTCATGAGTGAAAGCAAACTGATAGACCTTTTGAACGGGTCGGATTATGTACCCACTTACGAGGATAAAGATGGAGATTGGATGCTTGTTGGGGATGTCCCATGGCAGTAAGTATATTTATTTATTACTACTATCTAAATAAATATTTTTATAATTTCTTATGATAATAATAGTAAATTGATGATCTCTTTATTAAAAATATCAGGATGTTCGTGAATTCGTGCAAACGTCTCAGGATAATGAAGAGTTCCGAGGCTATTGGACTAGGTATATATATACTCCATATTTTCACAAAATACAAATTAATAATTTTGATTATACTTATTATTTTAAAATAAAATATTGGAGTATAATAAAAAATCTGATTGAGGTTTGGTATCTTTTTTAATGCAGCGCCGAGAGCAGTTGAAAAATGCAAGAACAGAGGATGAAAAAGCCTTTACTACAAAGAAAAAGAACTCTTTATATAGTTAAATTTATTTGATGTTTGTATGTAGTTTTGTGAATCTCACCTGTTTGTGAGTATATTATAAATAGTGGAGATTTTTCAAGCAAAAGCATTTGCTTATTGGTTTGTCCTGTCACTCTACCACTTTTTTCTGCCTTTTCTTATTTATACTTTCTCGGGCAGTTTCTTTTTATCGTTTTAAAATGCAAGGACATATTCTATTTTACTGGATTATTTTCTGTTATCATAATTGAGGTGTATAAATATCCTAGTTTAAAATCCTCGCATTTTTGAACTGATTTTGGACATGCAAGTATGCAACGACAACTATTTAAATTTCATAGAAACTTATCTAACATCATTTTAGATATTCAATTAAAAATCACTTTTTTTTATTCTCAATAATTCACTAAACATATTATATTATACATTTTAATCAATGATTTATTTTACAATGTTAAAAAAAATAAAAGGACAACTTTTAAGTTTTAAGAGAGGGTGAGTAATACAACTTCAATTTAGACATAATTTCACATATATTTACGAAAATCTCATTCTCTATGTTCCACACATTCTACCGTTCCCAAAATATTACTACTTTAATAAATCTTACGAAATTCTAGACATAAATGTTGACTTTATAGTTGACAACTAAGCATTGCTAAATTCTTACTTATTTTAAATTATTTAATTAAATTTTCAATTTTTATATTAGAATACAACCAATTACAAATTGACACACAATAATAATTTAGGAGTAACTGTGATCGGTGAATACAGTGAATCACTGCACACTTCTAAATTATTGCACCATTGACTGCTTGCTTGTCACTTTGATAAGATTCCAAAGCCAACAAAATCTAAAAATTTCTGTCTGCCCATAATCATTTTTTTATTTTCAATGATTGGACAACCAACCAACAAAACAAAAATAATTCATTCAATATAAATCAATAACCATACATATGGTATATATATCCAAAATAAGTAAATGTTTTTTTATTTATGAGTAGCACTTAGTGCAGTGATTGTATTATGCAATTTGTTTAATTTGAATTCAATTTTAATAAAAATATAATTATCTAAACCTTATTTCAGTGGTCGATCAATTTTAATTCAAGTGCTGTAAAATATAACCTCATATAATGGAAAATGTTAATTTTATATTGAAAAAGTATTAATATTATTCAAACTGCATATACTAATACTTTTATTTTAATCATTATATATTTCAAAGTTTTTCTTGAAGTTTTTGTCTTTAGTGATATTAATGTATAACATGATATGAAGACATTTTATATTATTTAATAAAAAACGGTATGATTCTTTTTTATGCATATATTTTCTAATCTTATAAGTGTGGAAAAAAATTAACAAAAAATTTAAAAGATAAACAAATCGTTTCCATTGATCAAACCGGTGGGCTTACACGATTTGACCCGCCCAGATTGGGTTTACTGGGCATATGTTGGACTTCACAAACAAGTAACTACCAAGGGGGTTGAGGTATATACCCCTCCAGCTTTGTTTAATGCACTCCCCCCTTCTATTTATTAATTCAAAAATATATATGAAATACCATATTTGCCCTTTAATAAAATATATAGATACATACACCCCCATTAACCCTAATTTCCCCATCTTCCCCAATCTCTCTACCGCCTCTCTTCTATCCTCCCTTTTTTTTTTCCGTTTTCTACACTCGTCGGCGCTTTCCCCCTCCCCCCTCGCCGGCGCACTCCCCGTTCCCCATCCCCGTAGCACTCCCCCTCCCCACTCGCCGGCGCACTCCCCGTTCCCCATCCCCGTCGCACTCCCCCCTCCCACTCGCCTCGTAACCGCTCTGCTCTTTTTTAAAAAAAAATTCTGTAACAAGCGGCGGCGCCGCCCCTCTCGCCTAGCGACGCCGCCGCCCTCCTCCTTCGCCTCTAGCCGTCGCGGCCCGACGGCGTTCGCCCCCAGCAGTCGCGTCCCGCCGGCGAAGAACATGTTTGTTTTTGTTTTTTTTTTTTTTTTTTACCGACCATTATTGGTCGCTCAAGAACACTCTCGTCGACGATAGATTGTCGATCAGAGTGTTTTTGAGCAATCAATAATAGTCGAAAATTTCAATTTTTAATTTTTTTTTTTTTAATTTTCTTTCGAAATTTGGTCGACAAACCAGTGTCGATCGGAGTGTTTTTGGGCGACGAACCAGTGTCGATCGGAGTGTTTTTGGGCGACGAACCAGTGTCGATGGAGTGTTTTTGGGCGACAAACCAGTGTCGACCGTAGTGTTTTTGGTCGACTCTGGTTTGTTAAAAATAATAAGATTTTTTTTTTAATTTTATTTGAGGCTGTGGTTATAGTGTCGATTTGAGTATTATTGGTATTTTATTTTATCAAATATGTTCATTTTTCATTTTTGTGGGTGTTAGAATTTGTTTGTGGTTGTTGTGAAATTCTAGGGTTAGGGTATTTAGGTTGAAGTGCAACGGAGATGGAGATGGAGAGTGCAGAAAAAGAAAAAAAAAATGGGGAGTGCAGAAAAATGGGGAGGAGGAGGGGAAGAGAGAGGCGGCGAAAAAAAAGTTTGGAAAAGAAGATGAAATTAGGGTTATAGTGGTGTGTATGTATCTATAATATTTATTAAAGGGGTATATATGGTATTTCATATATATTTTTGAATTAATAAATGGAAGGGGGAGTGTATTAAACAAAGCTGGAGGGGTATATACCCCAACCCATACCAAGGATGTGATGTATTTTTGAGCCTATAAACGTAGGCCCAATAATCAAATCATCAAGAGTGATGATCTTTTCATTGGTAAATTTGTCCATTTAAAATAGGACCCCTCCAGCTTTGTTAGATGCACGCCCCGATAGGCATACTCCCCCCTTTATAAAGAAAAGATACATGCACTTCCTCTAAATTATCTTTTGTACCATTTTTTCTTAAAATTTTCTAAGATAAATACACTCTCCACAAAAGCCTTAATTTTCACTAAACACTATTTTTTTTCCTTTTATTTCTCTCCCAACTCATTCTTCCCTTCATCATCAACTAGCCGCCGCCATCCGTCCATCGTCGCCGCCCTTCGTCTAGCCTCCGCCGCAGCACGCAAGCTTTTTTTTTTCTTTGTTGCACAAGGCGGCGGCGGCCGATCTCCCGCTGCCTAGCGTCGCCGCCCTTCGCCCCACCCCAAGAAGCGTCGCTAGTCCGCCCCAAGGTAAGCATTTTTTTCTATTGTGCGCACAAGCTTTTCTCCCGTCTCCTCCAGCTTTTTTTTTTTTTTTCTACAAATTATTGTCGACGGAAGTGTTTTTGGTCGACTCAATATTATCGAAAATTTCAAATTTTAATTAAATTATGGGGAGTGTATGTATCTTTTTTATTTTATTAAAAGGGCAAAACAGGTATTTTACATGAATATTTAATTAATAAAAGTGAGAGGGGCGTGTATCTAACAAAGCTGGATGGTATATACCCACGCCTAAATAAGTAACTATTATACTGGGCCAAGCTTGATGATATGTGGCCCATTTAAAAGCTAATCGTGCACTCCAAATTTCAATCCAACCCAATTCAATCCTATGATGATGTTTGCAATTCTAAATTTATTTTTGACAAGTGATTTAAATTAGAAATTAAAAAAAAAAGGTGTAAGAAAGTAGAAATGTGTATGATGAAAAGCTAGGGAAAGTAGGAGAGCCAGAGTTGGTCTGGATGAAGTTGATTTTGTACAATTTTTAACATTTTTTGGATTAAGACAAATGTTTTAATTCCAAGTAAGTAATAAACAAGAAAGAAAAGACTATGCATCTAATGGCCTAAACATGTAGTTCTGTAGTGTAATATGAGAAAGCTTCATAAACAAATTAATCTCTAAATACAATACTTTGTGACTGTCTCCTCTATACAATCAATCAAGAGGACTGCTTCAAAACACAGGCAACTGCTAGAGCCCAATGCCTCAACTTTGTCTTCACATGTTGAGGATCATCACCTGCACATTCAATTCTATCATTATTAATCAATCAATCAAGATCAATGATGAGACTATATAAGAGTATTGTGATGACTTTATACCAGGGCTGCAAATCTTCCAATCGGAATCGCTGCCGAAGGAGGAGGAGCGGTCTCCAAGAGCGGATACGGAAGAATTCGAGGGGTAGCTGACTAAGGAGGCGGCGGACCCTGCAGGGCTATGCATTGGGCTAGAGTAGAACTGTCTGTTCACCGCAAAATAAAGGTCGAGAGCCGGAATGGTGGTGCACAAACGTTGCCCGTTCACTCGTTGAAACCGAACCCAAGCTCTATGCACCCTTTAAGCTCATGGAGATCATCGTCTGTCAAATTATCCGTAAATTCATTACCGCTCTTCCTCTGCTCCTGGCTGAGGAACTGGCGCCGCCGCCTCTCCCAGGCAATGTCGCGGGGCGGCTCACACATGGATAACTGCTTGGATAATCTCCTTGCAGAGTTGTTCCTCCAGAAGGGTGGTGCATGCTCTAAGCGTTGTATCTCCTCGTTTTCATCGGATAATGAAGACGAGAAAGAAGGCGAAGGCGAAGACGATGGATTCACTAACCTCTCAACATAATTCCTCTGTGGCTCTCTCATTTTTGTGTATTAATAATGTTGTGAGGGTTGGGTTGTAATTAAGAGGAAGCAGCCACGGCGGAGGAGGGAGGAGAACCGCCTCAGACCGCCGTGGAGGGGTGGTGGCGCTTGTATTATTTTGTTTAAAGAAGGGGTTTTTTTCTTACAAAATTTTCCTTGTATACGGCACCACCAACCAACTAGAGCAAATATGTCTTTGGAAAGCTTAAATGGGAACACTCTAGGAGGGGATGTCCTTTTATTCCGGGCCTTCTCACGTTATACTCCACCCTTCATTTTTAACTGTCTTTTCCTTTTTATTACTATTACTTACTATTTTATTTCAAACATAATACCCCTAATGAAAAATCTTCAAATTGTGACTTGTGAATCAAAATCATAAGGGGGACAAAAAAGAAGCAGGGTTAATGTCGATATTACATTTAACACAGCAGAGTCAAGTGAGAATGCAGCAAAAATGGCAGCCATATATTCATTCATTTGTTGATTTCAAAGATTGCAAGTTTCCATTCATATTACACAGTCCAATTACAGCTCTTGTGATCTTTATTATAACGAGGCAAAATAAAAAAGAGTTTGGATTGGAGACAACATTTTGTTGGAAAAAACAAACATTACTATTCTTTCAGACACACAAGAAATCAAAATTCTTTTTTCTCTAAATATGAAGTTTGAGGCCAAGAGACACTCAATTTCCATCCGATCAAGTAGTGATTTTTCAAATTGATAGAGCAGAATTCATAGATGCATAATTCACTGTAAGAGAAGTAAAAGAATGTGTTTAGAAACTCCAGACTAGAATTACCAAACACTATCAAGACCAGCATTCATATAGGAATTGGATTCTGGAAAACAGAGCTACTTAACCCATATATTGTATATAAAAAATTCTCATTGATCTTGATAAGTTGAAGCAAATCAACAACAGAATTGGAAACCAAGAAACAGCGATAACATAAACTCTATACTAGTAAATAAATAATCTTAAATGAATAATACTCAGACTGAGATCCAAAATTTGCATATAAAACTCACAGTCCCAATTCACCAACAATTTCAGATCTTCTCCCCCATGAATGCAAAATTGAATCTTGAATCGGAATCGGCAATCCCATTACATTCTTCCCCTTCTTCATCGTTTGTTTCTTCTTAGTCTTCTTCTTAACTTTGTCTTTGTTACCATTCTTATGAACTTTCTTGGCGATCCTTTCACTTCTTCTCTCAGACAATTCATCGAACAGGAAGGCAGCAAAGTCAAGACCGGAACTTCTCCTTTTTCTTCTGATGGTGACGCGGCGCTGAATGTAAGGCACGCCGATAACTGAGCCATCGGAGACTTGGTGGATCGCTTTCACCAGCAGATCGAGACCGTGGCAACGAGGAGAGGGCGTTGAAAATGAGCATGAATTTGATGAATTTTGAGAGGAACCTGAGGAATTTGCAGTGATTGCTGAAGAAGACGATGATGAAGAAGATGAGGGAGAAACAGAGCAATCTGCAGATGGTTTTCTCCCACGGATCCTCATGGATAGTAGTAGTAGTTGAACTAAGATGAAGATTTTTGAAGAATTTGTAAGCTAGATCAACAATGGAGAGAGAGAGAGAGTCCACTTTGTTCAGAGTATATGTAAGTGTATTTTGCATCTGTGTATCAGTGTATCTATATTGTTCAAACTCTTAAATAATGAATAAAATAAAAAGTCTGAAATCGCATTTCAAAAAATAAAAAGCGCTGAGTATTAATAAAATAACAATTTAGGTGGCACACCTCTCTTCATAAGAATGTGAATGAATTTTGTTTTTCCACTATACCCCAGATAAGTTAGATGATTAGTTGCCTCCATAATTACCTTATTATAGAGGAAATATGTTATCTTTTATTTTCATTAATCATTATAATTATTATATACTTATTCTCATTTTTTTTAATCAGAAAATTACACTATTTGCATAGACAATTAATGGGTACAAGTGTGATTTTTTAATTAAATAATTTATATTATTTAAAATACACACAAAAATACTAACCAATTTCACGGTAAAATTAATTTGTTTTTGTTCATGATATATTATTTTCATCATAATCCCATCGAATATCTATTTTACATTCTCATATTCATCCTCACCAAGATAGTGAATTGGCATTTAGCACCTATAAAATCATAAACATTAAACACTCTAATAATTTAATCAATTGTTTTGCCTTTAATTTGTTACTTCAAATTTAAGCACCGTCATTCTAAAAAATAAATTAGAAAATATCTTATTCAAACATCTTTAAATCCATTAATCAAAGTTTCCGATTGCTCATTAAGTGATATTGTGATTCCTAACTATAATTTTCATAAAATCCACATTAATTTATTTGTAGACTGAAATGGCATAGTAGTGATAAATGATAAATTATTGGTACTAATTGCAAGTTTTCAATTCCCTCGGATCAGAATATATTATTAGTTGATTTTTTTTGTGTTATGTTGTTACCACTGAGTCTCGTCAATGTATGTATAAATTATACTCCATTTAAAACACAACCACACACAAGTAATTTTATGAATATCCATTTAAAACCTTATTGCATTTTTCTAAGGCAAAGATGATACAATAACCAAGAGTACAAGGAGTACCCAAAAACAGCATTCAGAATTACATGAATACAGAAACGAAACTAAGAGCGATATTACAATTTGCAAGGAATACAAAGAGCAACAAAATGAAGATGAAAAGTGAGCTCTCAACCATTTCTAAGAGTAGAAACGGATACCATCGAACGTCTTTTCAAGTGATGGGAATGTGTGGTTAGTTAAAACACAAGATTGTTTTCGCATTTTCCACACTTTCTAAATAACTAATTAAATACAATTACATCATAAATGAAACCCAGTTCTGCTGTATGCCCTTTAAGTAACACAGCATTCAACACACCCAACACCATATCAGATTAGAAAACAACAAAATATTAAGTCATATGTGGTGATCATTAAGCAGACAGGGTATTAAGTGAGTGTTTGGTTCAAAAAAAATTCAATGTAATATTAATGAATGTAGACATTGGGGTAATTGGAATAGCTAATGAGAATAAAAGATGAACACTTCACTGTAATCAACCTGAAATAACCCTGAAACCAAAGTTAAAGAAGATTTAGCCATTTAGGCCATAATAGAGAAACTTGTTTTACTTATCTGTGGGAAAACAACAATACTGTGTCATAGCAAATTCAGTGATCTCTTACATACAGTTCGATCAATAGTTTATGCAAACTAAATTAGCAGTTCTGTACAACAGAAGCAATGGCACAAATCAAGTTGGTGAAGGTCAAGTGCTAAATGTGCAATTCATCCATATAAACAAAAGAGGAACATTTGGAGAAGGCTAGTTTAGTTCACACATGTTAACCATGATAGAACTACAACTGCAATCTAAAACCAAAAAAAAGAAGTATAAGAAAGCAGCTATGTACACGATTTATCCAAACATGATCATAGTTTCTTCCCAAGTCCTTATCAGAACAATTTTCGCAACGGAATTGCTATTCAGTACAGATTCTTAATCACAAAACAGAGCTGCAAACGGTATTTAGCAATTGTATCAATTATGCAAAATTTAGCTGCAATACAATCCAGATTTCTGGTCAAGTAATACTCAAACTCAAAAAAACAGATCCCATAACACCATATTTCTCAAAGATTTGAGCTTTCACTAATTCAATTTGATACAACTCGAAATTCTCAACTTTCAGATACGAAAACAAAGATCAGTGCATAAATCCATGTATATTAGAAAGATTTCCTCAAATAAGTCGAAGCAAATCAAGAATATAATTCAATACAGGGATATGGGGGCTGCCAAAAATCATCTAAAAAATCATAACCAAAAAAAAAAAAAAAAAACTAAATAATTAATCTATTTGTCGTGGCTAAATAAGAAATTGGGCTAAGATCTGCAATCCCAATTAATAGAAAATGGAGGAGGAGTGAGATGGCGGTTTCTAAGAAACTCACAAGGTGATTTCATCAGCAGATGTTGTTGTTCTCCATGATTGAAAAAGAGAATCGGACGAGAATCCATCTAAATTGTTCTTGGGCTTCTTACTATCTCTGTGGCGCAATCCATCAAACAGGAAGGCGTCAAAGCCGAGAAGATGACTTCTTCTCCTTCTTCTGATGGTGACGCGGCGCTGAATGTAAGGCACGCCGACAACTGAGCCTGCATTTACTTGGTGGATCGCTTTGACCAGCAGATCGAGGCCGCGGCAGCGAGGAGGAGGAGGAGCTGCCATTGAAAATGAGGTGCAACTGGATGAATCTTGAGAGGAGGCTAAAGAATGAGCAGCGGTGACTGAGGATGTAGAAGAAGAGAGATCTTTCCTCTCACGAATCCTCATGATATTGATCTGCTCTGCTCTGCTGGATGGATCAACTTCAGAGAAAATATATTGGCGTGTCGTTGGAACTTGGAGGGGTTTAATGGCATAATTTAACGCGTTTAGACCGCTTCTCAACCCACTCCCTCCATCTAAATAAAACTTGTATTCCTATCAAATGATACTCCATCTACCATTTTATTAATCTCACTTTTTTTTTTTTTTTTTAATTCAATTTAATTTAAAATTTTAAAATAATATTATTCACAACTTTAACTATCACTATACTCGTCCTACTCCCAACATTTCATTTTGTATATAAACTAATAAATATTCATTAAAAATCGATCTCAAATAAGTTGACATAATGAATTTAAAAAAATATATACTCCCTCCGTCCACCAACAGTGTGCTTATTTCTTTTTTTTAGTCCACAAAAAACGTGCTTATTATATTTAAATAAATAACTTTTGAATATTTTTTCTACTTTACTAACAAGATTGAGTATCTACAAGTGAGCACATTTTGGTGGACAGAGGGAGTATATAAAAATGTAATTTTGTGGTTCACATAAAATGAATTTGTTTTTCTTTTTAGTTTGTCCAAATAGGTGTGCACATTTTATTATTTGGAAAATATACTCTCCCACCACATTGTGGACCATGTGAGCAGGAGTAATATTCAACGGCTGAACAAATTCTTTTTTAGATTCGACCATGACGACCGAACTTTGAGAATATGTTCGCTCATGAATTGAAAATGGTCTGTAAATACCTCAAGTAACTAAATCAAAATGTAAAATAATGTTAGAAAACACTTATATTAATGTTTTCCCTCGATTGTTTTTTTCTTGTTCCATTACGTTTTTTCTAGTACGGAGTATCATATATCGACTTTTATTGAATTATAAAATTTTGATGGGCTTGAGAATTTTTAGTTGGGAAAAAATATAACTATATGAAAATAAAAGAGAGAAAGACAAATCTAGTAGTATCAACATATATGGACAAGACACAAAATTTGAGGTGTGGAGAATTAAGGATGTCAAATATCGAGTAATTTCTGCAAGTATCCCTAAAATTATGCTACTTAAAATGTGTTGCAAGCTTCGTTCTTCTGAAAGCGTAGAGGAACAGGCTTTGCAAATTGCAACAATTGAAAGAGCAGAGACCTAATGTCTACATCTGTAAAGTAAAAGGATCCGATTAAAACGAAAATCAAAGTATCAAAATCCCAGCATTACAACATTTGCCTTGCGCATTCGCAATTCTGCAGTTAAAGAGCTGCGGTCAGTACGCGTGCATGAATTCTAAGCAAACCATTGCCAGAAACGGCTCCACGGAAGTTGCTGAACTTGAGTTCAGGAATTCTTTCTTTTTTTGGCCTGCAATCGAAAACAATGAAATTCAAGATTTTGGGCGGAGAATGTAGTAAGTAGGTATACATATTTATACATGATGAAAAAGGGGGGCCGGAAAATTGAGGAAGGAAACCAACCATATTTGATATGGGAGAGGGTGTTCTTCAACTCTGGTGTCTCGTTTCATTTCTTTAACACGAGCAAATCCTTCAATTGTCATGCATGCAATATCTAATCAACATTGAGACACAAGGTAAACACAAATCGAAAATCATAGGCTCATGGACAACAAGTATATGTCAGATATAGAAAGAAGTTACCAACTAAGTTGCAGGGTGACATTTTATGCAGTAAGTTGCAAGTCATGCAGCTCATTTATCTGCTTCTCGGATTCCTGCAATCCTGGAAACTGACCGATATCATGTCCTTCAAGTGGATGAAACTCGTTTTGCAAACCTACACCAAACTCATCTGGACATGTCCCACCACTTTCCAAGTAATCACCAATCTGGATCAAAGGTTCGACCCACATCAAATTACAATACAATACAAATATCGTGCTAACTAAATATTTTATTTGAATAAAGTATTAAACTATATTCAACCACCTATGTCCAAAAGAGTCCAAGATATAACATCTTATATTTTTGCAATCAATTTAAATAAGCAAATCGAAGAAACCATCATATGCATATATATTCTATATCGGACAATTTTCATCACTTTGGTTAAAGTTTTTTTAATACTACAAACTAGAGATTATCTTCATGTAGATATCAAAAGAAACATATTGATCCCTAGTAGTGAGTACAGATACAAAAAAGCAAGAATGGGAAGAGAGAAAAAGACTTGCGTGATTAGCAAGAGCCATGCCGCTTAAGGCTGCAGCTTCTAAGCTTGATCCCAAAAGCCAATCACCACATATGCCTGCTCTTCCATGCGCATCAAAGATGCACGGAATGCCAGGAGAATTTGTCGGAAGAGCTGCACCCCTGTTAATTCACCAAAACATTGAAATCGCTAACATATGCTTTTCAAGGAAAAAATGCATACAAGTTGAAGTTGAGGGGGAAAAATTAGATAAACATATTGTAAAAGTACAACCAGAAGTATGAAAACAGATATTATTGGATTCAGACGCATGTACACGAGTAATAATTATTGCATACCATAATTGTAGTCGACTGTAGAAAGGGCTTTTAAGTGAGTTTTTTGGTAGTCCTAAAGCAATCTCCACACCTTCAAGCATGGCCACTTTTACCTTTTCCGCGGTTGTAGAAGGAATACTTTCCTGACCAACACCAATGGAAAAAATAAAAACTCATCCACATGTAATTTACTAATTTTCAGAAAGTTTAATCTCTCATCATATTACACCCATACGCCTTTTCAGCTTTCTACGCATGAATTATCACCATGATATAATGCATCTTAATATTGACTTCCAAATACAATTAAAATTCTCTGCTTTGCACTTGTTTCATTGTATCTGCTGCATTACTGAATCAGAACGAGCCTTGACAAAATCTGTGATCCACAAATCATGCTCTGCCAAATCTTCGGAGATAAACTTTGAGTGAATGGACCGACAAATGCTTATTAAACTGACCTGAGGGACTTTATACTGCTTCCCTAAAGCTGCTGTGCTGAAGAAGGTCCAACAGTGAGGTTTACCGCTTTCAGAACCAAAAAGTTTTGTCGTATTGTTTGACATCCATGAGATAGAATCAACTCCCTTGACAAAAGCTCCTTCTAGACAGGACGGGACAGGAAGAGGATCCTCAAATGCTACCATTAGGGCCCATATAGAACTCAAATTGAGTGTCTGTATACATGTGATGTTATGCATTAACAAGATGAAACAAGGGAAGAAGGATTAAGGAAGCTATATAAGATAGGCAGAAACAGTTGACTACCTTCATTTGTCTAGCAACTAGTGGTAATCCCGATGAAGCAAGCAATCGATTTGCGCATTTTCCTGGTTTGACACACAGAAAGATAGAGATTGATTGTATCTGTTTCCTATTCCTTCAGAAACTCTAAGTCATGTGCAAATGCCAAAAAAGAAGACAAGAAGGCTTCCCATAAGCAACTTCAGATTGATAATACATTAAGAAACAATAGAGTTGTATATTCTTCAAAGAATGGCTTCCGAAAAGATATGAAATGAATACAGGCAAGTAAAAGCATCAAATAGCCAAGATACTTACCATTATGTGCAATAACAATTGCATCAAAGTCTCCACGAGGCTTCCCATTCTCGCTCAAGTACCACTTTCCATTATAAGGCTCCAATTTACTAATCCAGCAAGAGCGCACCACGTTCACCAGAGAAGTCTGCAACATTTCGATTTCAATTCATATGGGAAAACAGACACAGAAGGAAATAAGGATACCAGACATTACATAACAGATCAAAACAACAGGTCAACAAACTCTCAGTACATAATACCAAATGGATGTCATAGAAAAATCTCAGTGTAGTGATGATGCTACTCAATTGAATTGCTAAATTACCAAGAAGCATCATGCAGAGGGTCAAACTTGTTCTAACAGTTAAATAACCTATAAAGATATGCACCTCGGAAAGTATGGAGTCAGCAAGAGGGCGCATCCCATTAACACCTATATATCTGGGAGGCGAAGGGGGAAATGGACTGAAATGCCCCCCAGACTTAAGCTCTCCAACTGGGCCATTCCATTCACGAACAAGGTCATTCTTAGACCAGAGACTAACCATCTCAGCAAAGGCAGGATCACTAACTGTGAAAAACTGGGCAGCATGGTCAAATGTTAGGCCCTGAGGATCAATATTTCTGGTTCCCATTCTTCCGCCTAATCCGTGAACTCCCTGTTTTAGAAAAGCACAGATTAATTACTGAAAATTAAAAAAAAATCGTTTTTTTCTGATAATGGTGTAAGATAGATAATACGAACTGTGTCAAAGACAGTGGATTTGATGCCTCTCTTCTCCAAATAAAGAGCACAGGTAAGACCAGACATCCCGCCTCCAATAATTCCGACAACTGGGTCACTCGAAATTGGAGCGGTGAACTCCACCTGCTCTTGAGTGAAGCTTTTCTTGATAACAGAACGCCTTCCATACTTTCTAGGGTTCCTCTTACTCATGCCCGGTTTCGGTTTCCTTTGTGAATCTTTACTGCTTTCGTCATTCTTGCAGTAGAATTGTGTTCGTGGAGTTGTGGGTTTCGGAGAGATGATTGGGAGAAAAGATAGCAAGTTGGAAGGAGTGAGAGTAACGGTTCGAGATATTAGCGCCATGGCCTCTCTCTCTCTCTGCTTTTTTCAATCTTGAATTCTTGTTTCACCGCAACGTCTGCCGCTTCATTATCATAGTCATTATTTTTATTTATTTTATTATTTTGAAAATAATAAAAATGAAATATCCGAAACCCGATAAATTTAATAACAAATTTTTATTACTCCTACTTTAACAACACAATTTGCACACATTTTACATACTCGTAATTTGGAACATTATCCATAACGTTCTTGTTTCAAGAAACCTAGTTCAAATTTGCTAGGTTAGAGCCGCCAATCTAAAACAAAAAAGCTGTATAAAAGTTTACAATATTAAAAAAGCTCTCCAACAGAAATTAGAATTAGTTCAAAACTAGTATCGAGTCAAGTCAAATACATCTTGCATTCCTTAAATCACAACACATGATCTAAAACAAAATCACCAGTTGTGTAGGATAACACCACTTCCATGCAAGATGTGTTCTAGATATCCAGGTATGTAATAACATAGTAGCATTATAAATTACACAAAATATACATCTCAGGATTGACATCACTTTGGGTAAGAAAGTTTTTCTTGATTTCAGAAGGAAACTCGAAATCCATGACAAAGGTAAAACTAAACTACCATGGCAAGTTCAAGATTCAATGGCGATATCTCCATTCCCCTGCTCTTTAACAGGAGTTTTCTCTTTAGATTGTTGGGGACGACTCTTAACCATCTTAGGTCCGTTTGTCTTTCTCACATCACTTTGGTTCTTACTTTTGGGAGTAATAATAGGAGATGTTTTTTTCTGAAGAGGAGAGGCCTTGCCTTGTGTGTAAACACCTACACTGTGACGACTTGCTCGTCCACAAACTCCCTTGTCCTCAGGGATCGGTTTGATTGCATCACCGCAGCTCTTCCTCCTCGTTAGATTTGGCGATTTGGCACGAGTGACTGGCAACTGCATATGAATGCATCTAGTCAATAAGTGCTGCGAATTTGTTTATCCTAGGTTTATTCTTGGGTTGGGTCAATTGTAGATGCACATATAAGGCACTTATACAAACGTATGTGGAAAAGGAAAATTTTGTTACCTTTTTAAGCTCGACTTTTGGTGGAGGACCTTCACGATAGAAGCTAGGAACTGGGTTCGCTTTGTAAGTCATGCTTTTCCTCATTTGCTTTATAGCTGCTTGTTCTTCTTCCTACAAATTCATAGAGAGGAAAATAGAGGAGACTTTTGTCATGTTATCAAAGTTAGGGTGAAGATAATTTGCAACGGACCATGTAATGAAGAACAAATAATTTTAGTAACCAAGGAAAGGCAAACCTTGGTTCTAGCATGATATTCAAGTTTCTCTTTCTCCAAGGCTTTGTGTTTCTCATCCAACTTAGTGTAAAACTAAGAAAGAAAGATTGGTACAAAATATTAAGAAAGGAAAAGAAATACAAAGAATACAGAATCTAATATATGCATCATGATTAGAGTACCTGCTTACGTCTCTCTAAACGGTTATCACAGGTAAACTTTGGAGCAACAGGAACCGTAATTCTGGACCGAACAGAGGTTGCAGTACTATGAACGCTAAGGAAAATTAACAGATGCCCGAGCATAGCAGATCTACTACAACAACATTGAAAAAAGCACACACACACACAGATTGAAGAAAACCACAAGCAGATATTGAACTTAAGTATAGGATACGAAGATGCCATGGACCAATTATCTTCTTCATCGTAATAGGTTCTGCAATGAGGCGGTGGCTGCTTCCTCAACGACAAAGGAGAATTTGGCTGGAATATATGCAGCCATTATCAGCAACAAATTCGGAGTATCATTCTTAGAATTATGAAGTATTAGGCAGTTCTCATAAGTTATGTGAAATAAATACTATATCATCAAGATCATACATGGCTAATTTTATGTCAATAAAAACTGCTCGTACATAGTTTATGTGGATTCTTAAGTGCTAAGAACGTGAGAAGCTTGTCAACTGATAACATCAAGGTGCATAAGATAACCATTTGTTATCCTGTTAAAAATCATCATTTCTTTTTTCAACTTTTGTTAATTTACCATCAATATAAGGAACTAAGGGGTCTATATTTGTTTGAAGAGTAAGAGTGATCAAGAAAAACAATTTAAATAGACACTTAATAGAGAACTATAACCCATATCAAAAGACACTATACAGAATATTCAATTCAAATCCACTCCATTTTAAATGCAAACATCCTCCGTGTGGAATCAATTGGATGAAGTTGATAATAACATATATAATGCTAAAAGTTGATCACACACACCTGTGATTTCTTTGCTGAAATGGGAGAATGAAAATCACTAGACTTGGCCAGAATGTCAGAATCATTGTTTCCAGCCCCATTAGCATGGTTTGCATGTGCGTTTTGTTTATCATCGTCTGAACCAGATTTATTGGACTCAAAAGAATTTGCATCAATTGTCCCATTAACAGCAGACCCTGATTCAGGCTTTGTAGGCATGGTCACTTTTTTGTCAGTTGACTTATGATCCTCGGCCTCAATGATTTTCTCCTCAGGTTGGTAGTCGGTGCTTTTCACCCCTAGCACATCTTGTTTCTCAATGAATTCGTCAGGAATTCTAGCAATAAGATTATGATCCTCCGTCTCGCAATCACTTATTTCAGATTTCTCAGGTAAGGCTTTAGGAGCTATACGAATGACACCGTTTGATTTATCATTGACCGTGTTGGACTTTTTATCAGTACGAAAACCTGTAACGTTCCTTCCCATCTGCCTGCAGAAAGAAAAGGCCAAAGGCATCAAGAATATATCTATTTTCAATACTTCACATATTGTAAAAGTGAGCATGCTCTCACATTCTGGTTATGCAATTGCATCTAGCAGCAGTCAATCAAAACTTTATCTTAAATACATTTTTTTTGGCAAATATTTAACTGCATACAGGTTTTACTAATATAAAAATAATTATACTAATAAACAGGAGAAACGACCAACGATAATAGCCTCTATAAAGTAAGCAATAATGACATTACTTCCCCAACATGTCAGTGCATTAGAGGAAGATAGCTAACTGTATTCAAGCTAATGACTATGAACTCCAATTTTTGGAGCAGCATAGCTTGATGAGAAAAGGGAGGAAAAAACTGCAGACTTAGAGAGATCCATTCATGGATAGGTAGATCATAGCCAATTCAGTTGGAATTGCAATATGAATGTGGCTCTATCACAAAAATAAAATAACGCTTCAGAATTAGAAAAAATCAAGAAAAATAACCAAAGTGTATCAAGGTTTTTCCATCATCGCTGAAGTCTACAGGGGAAGAAAAAAATCCAGGGCATTTTTCAAGTGGTTTAGTTATCTACCTTCCACTACTTCCACATGTAAGTTTCTTGACTGAATATATTAAACAGAGAATAATCGATGGATGTACTGTTCAATTCTCTTTAAGATTTTTAACGTTGAACTATTTGCCAAAAGCCCTTTGAATTTAAAGCATATTCTCATCTAATTCCATATGGAGTAACTTTTTATAGAAACTAAAATTAGGTGGAAGGCCTTTTGAGCCAAATATCAAAGATGCCGTCAAAATATCTCCGGTTAATTACAGAAAGCAAGAAGAGGAAGAGCAGTTTGAAGCATTAAACCGCCTTACAGGAGAAATTATCACCGGACTTTATCAAAAGGCGTCAGGAAATAGAAACAAAAACGTTATTACCCAACCATAGCAGCACACACAAGCAATTCAAAACTGAAAAGCTAAAATCACAATAAAACCCATAGAAAGAGGGGAGGGGAGTATTTTTTAAGTAAATAAGGAATGCAGCATGCATCAAGAGAGAAACAAGGTAAAGATCCCCCAATTTCTCAACCTAATTTCACCAACACAAGTATGAAGAAATTTCAAAGATAAGATAAACAAAAGGCCCCAAAATAAACACAAACTTGTTTGTACCGTGGAAAAAATGTCAGGAGAGAGAATACGTTCGGCAGCAGGCAGAGAGAATGAGATTAGTGACAAACAGCATGCAGATCGAAACGAATACACAGAACAAATGCATGAAATGCTTGAGAAATATATAGAGCTATAAACTGAAACTGAAAAAGAAACGGAATTCTCACAAATGGGTTATTGTTTGCTCGTCGTCGTTTGTGTTCCCGATCTGAGTGACAAAGATCTCTCAAAGAAATAGAACGCGAGAAGCACCTTCAGCTCCACCACCTACAACCAACAAACGTGAGCAGCTCAACTCACTTTCTCTCTCTAACCTTCAACGGAACGGATGTTTTTGTTCTCTCTCTATGTTTTTCCTAACAACAAAAAATTTCTCCATTTCTTTTAACTCTCACTCGGCTCCTCTTTCCCTTTTTTTTTTTTTTTTTCTAATTAATTTTATGACTCGAATCTCGAAAACCGCTTTGTCGGGCCGTACAGATTTATTGCCTTAGTTTTTTTTACTTTTTAATATTACTGATATCATTTTTGGGAATATTTTCTTTTTTCTAAAAACACAAAACATCACATTTTTTTTTCTTTTTATCCTTGTAAATAATTAATACTTTTAAAAGGTTCTACATAATTTTTTTTGCACAGAATCTAAGAAATATAATATTAATTATGTATTGGGTAATTGAGGTATAAAGTAAAAAAAATAAGAATAAGAAAAAAACTGTCCCTTCTTGAGTTTTTGTTAGTTGATCACATAAATAATGCTCACATTTAAAATGTAATTTAATTTTGTCATTGTTGGTTTATTAAGATTCCAACAACAAGATTCGGATGGTTTTATTATGACACTTAACGGCGTCAATAACGTGGAATAAAAATTCTCTGAAAAAAAAAAGTAGCGTGGAATGAAAAAAATATAAATAAATAAAGAAAAAGTCAAAAAAGTAGAAGATTGGAATTTGAATAGATTAGTGGTGGGAGTGTTTGAAACTGAAATGTGAAAGTCTGTTTTCGCACTCAAACTTTTCACACCTTATGCCCCACTCCAATTAATTCATACTATTATTATTTACTAGCAGGTGGGGTTTTTTTGTTCTATTTTTTTCTTTATTTTTACCATTTTGCCCTGTAAATCTTTACTTTAAAAAAAAAAAAAAGGAGTATATCGTTGTGAATATTATATTCATTAATTCGTGTTTTCAACTAATTATCGTAACGTTGGTGTGAATGAAAATGTAATTTAATTAACCTAGTACAATAGTAATAATTGCTTATTACAGAATCTAACTGAATAATAGTCGTCACATCACAAGTAAGTGATTCTTTTTTATTTTATTTTTAAAAAAAAAATTTATAGTCCGTAAAAGGGATGTTCTGAAAAAGTATATTATACGGCAATCTCATTTCACATGTTGTTTAAAGGAGACAAATAGAATATATATATCCTTTTCCATTTTTATATTTAAAAAAAGATTAGTTCCATTTTCGTAGATGTGCTCTTCATCGTAATTCCTTCTTTTTAATTATCGATATGGGTATATTTGGTAATTTGAGAAATATTAAGAGTCAAACAGTAAAGGCGATTCCTCAAAATAAAAAACAGTTTATGGGGCTAAGTGGAATTTACTCTAACTTTTGAATAGATGCAAAATGAGTCATGCTTCCCATCTTTGAACAATTTAAAATATGTATACTTTTAATTGATTTTCGTAGTATTAAATAGTACTCCGTAGCAAGTTGTGTATATTATACCGCATGTCGTTTTCCTTACTTTTGAAGATTTATTTAAATATAAGGTTATTATTTAATCAATTTAATTTGTTACATATCTTATATCTTTTTAAGAAAATTAAAGTAGAATTAATAAACCTAAAATAATTATAAAAAATAACCGGTCTTGGCTCTAGTAATTATATAATTAATGATACAATGTCAATGTTAGACATGTAATCGGGGTCAGATATAGATATATATGTATTTTTTAATGATTATTGGAAGGAAAACGTAAAAGAGAAATTAAATAGGTAGGTCAATTGTGTTTGATTGCCCTCCCCCACTTGTTATGGCGGAATTGAAGTAAATTTATGTAACATAAATATTATTTCAGAATTTGAGGTCAATCCCACGAATAAGTATTATTAAATGGCCTCGCGCGTGTGTCGGTGTGTCATACATCTCATGTCTTGTGATTTTGTGAACCTTATACATTACACTTTCAATTATGAAATTAGAAAAAAAAAAACAATTATATGCGCATAAATATAATACTACTATTCAATTTTGAAAAAACTGTAGTGACAAAGAGTTACTCTTTCATCCTTTAATTGAGCTTTCAAACTTTAGGAATGATCTGCTAAATCTTATGTTTGACTTGCAATACATAAATTATTTTTTCGTTTACAAAAATATAAACTACACTAAATTTAATATTGTTATATCTTCATATGACACAAATCATACCAACTAGGTAAATCACCGTAAATTCAATACTCCCTCCCTTTTTAAAATGTACTCCCCAATTTTAAAATAAAATAATAGTCTAAGATTCATTTTTTCACACTAACTTACTTCTAAACTTTTAATTATACTCTTATTTTTATTAAATATTAAAACAATAATTATTTATTAAATAAAAATGTTTTAAATATTTTACCCACTTTTATAAAAATGGACTGTATTTAAAAAAAATATAGAAATACCATTTTTTTAAAACAAATGGAGTAATATATATATTATGAAATATTCAAATACTCACATTCTTGACCGGGACTGGTAGTCAAGGGGGGTCAGCCTTACATTCACCCTATTAAATTAAATTAAAATAAAAGCAATGTTTGGGATGACATCTTCAATGCTAATTTATTATGGAGCCTACGCGTTATAAATACTCACATTTAATTTATGATATATGCGCTCATCTTACTCCCTTTAAATTATTTTTATATAATTATTTTTGCGATCTACACATATTAATTATAATTGTATTACTACTTATTTACAATAAAAGAGATTTGGATTAAAAGAAGGAAATAAAAGATAAAGCTATAAGTTCACAGGTCGAATCAAAAGGTTAGAGTGTCATCGAAAAATGGTATGCCCCTAAATACGACCTAAAAATAAAAGCGATTAAAAATTCGAAAATAACTGATCGAGTAAAGGAACTTGAAACCGGGTGAAGAACTATGGAGGGTCAAATGCATCACCCCGAGTGCCCTTGAATTTGGAGACACGGGTGAAATCATTATCAAACTCTATCAATTGGCTAATAGTGTAGTTCGTGCAGACTCTAGCCTTAAATTCATTGATAGCGCTTCCCGGGAATAGACTCCCTCAAGCATCATGGGGCTACTACGTTTTTTCGATGATCCCGAGTAGGGGTAGGAACGTCGTTGGCAGTAACCTCTAAATTCAGATTGTTGTTGGCTGTTGCAGCCACATGATCCTCTGAGGGATCATCTGTGCTGAGACTGGAGAAGGAGTTGCTCACTGGGACCGGGTCGCCTACGATATCTGAGGAAGGGTTTCTTGGGGGCGCTCGAGACTGGAGATCTGAAGGAACCATCACATATGTTTCTATTTGCATGAACGAATATTTGAATCCTTGATAATTCACTCCTTAGACACATTTAAACGTATATAGACTTTTTAAACTCAGTTGAAATTTAGATCACTTTAGAAGAGTCTAAACTCGTTGAGATTTCTTCCTTCCAAAATTGATTTTGTGCGAGATATAATGCAAGAACTTTGTACACTCAACTTGACAAAGTGTATATACCAAAATGAATAAAATATATACAATTTATGATTAAATTTAGTCTAATTGAAATACTCGTTCTGTAATTATTTGCATATTTTTTATTGATACGTTTCAAGATTATGTTGGAATTAATGAGAATTAATTGGGTTTTGACACCCTTATCTAATTTAATTAATTAGACGGACTAAACGTTAATTAAGAAATAATTGAACGTGACATAGTCGATCTACTTGCGGAGTAGATGAACGTGGTATATTTAATATCTCAAAACCGAGTTAAGGTGAGTGAGAAATTAATTCGGCAATTGGTCTTTGGGGCCCGCCTATCTTTTTGCAGACCCAAAAACTCCGAAAAGCCCAACTCAGGAATGGGCTCGGCCCATTCGAATTACTTCAAGAATGTTCCAGTCTTCTCTCATACATCCTACGCTGAAATTCTCCCCTCAACCTTCTACTCTCCTCTCGTCCCTACGCAGTGTACTGAGCTCCCGAAAGCCTTTACCTTTGGGAACGGAACGCCGTAACAGTCGAGCACTATCCTGGGCGTATTCTGTTCTGCGGGAAAAGGGATTCCCTTGACTCGACTTACTTGAGGTATTCTTTGTGTTATCTGTTATTCTGATATTTTTGATATTGCAGTTTACACGGCGTAAACAGGTTCCAACAATCGCAGAACAGAATATTAAATTAATATTTTCGAACTTAATTAAGTTAAATAATTCACTGCAGTATCAAAGATGAATGATAACATGGATGTCGATCCCGTTAATGCGGAAGCAGTACATGGTACTGAAAATATTGGCAACGATGCTAATAACGGAGCGTCTTCTGATCGTTCAGAGTCGCACAGCTCCGACATGAAATCACAAGGAAAACCGAGTGACCATGCGGAAAGAGTTAGGAACAGAAGCAATCTGCTTGAACCGTTTCCTACTTTCCAGAATCCCATAAGGGATCCGATGTTTACCTTCTCCGCACCCGGGCCGAGGCCAATGGTCGTACAAGGAGAAAAGCCGTAAAAATTCTCCGGGACTGAATTGAAGCGATGGCAAAGTAAGAAGCAATTTTACCTAACCATGCTTGGAATGAATAGGTTTCTAACCGAAACGAAACCTACACAACCTGAGGCAAGTGCAAACCAACAAGAGAGGATCTTCTACGATCAGTGGTTGAGTGGTGATTATCTGTGCAGAAATCACATCATTGGAGGACTTTCCGATACACTCTATAGTGTCTACTGTGACATAAAAACTGTCAAGGAACTGTGGGAATCCTTGGAGAAGAAATACAGAACTGAAGGTGCCGGATTGAAGAAATTCGTCGTCTCACAGCTGTACGATTTCAAGATGGACGATAACAAGTCTGTAGTGGATCAAGTCCAGAAACTGCAGATTATCTTCCATAAGATTGCTGCTGAAGATATGGTGTTACCTGATGCATTTCAAGTAGCAACCGTGGTCGAGAAACTGCCTTCATCGTGGAAGGATTTCAAATCATATCTAAAGCACAAACGAAAGCTGATGAGCTTGGAGGATCTGATTATCCATCTCAGAATTGAGGAGGACAATCGGAAGAGAGAAGGCAAGGGACCTGCCCTCCAGATTGAAGCCAAAGCTAACTTGATGGAACAAGAGGGTCCGTCAAGGAAAATGAAACGTCCAAACGAATCTGCTGCCAACACAACGAAGATTGTGAAGGGGAAGGGTCCAGCCACAAAGCAGAAATTCACTGGAAATTGCTATAACTGTGGGAAACCGAACCATAGGTCCAGTGAGTGTCGTCAACCTCGTCGTGACGATAAGGGAAAGGGCAAACAGAAAGTACAAGATTCTGTGAACCTTACAGATTTGGACATGTCCGCAGTGGTGACGGAAGTCAACATGGTGGACAACAAGAAAGAGTGGTTTGTGGACACCGGTGCCACTTGCCACGTCTGCTCGGAGAGATCTGCATTCTCAGACTATTCTCCATCGGATGGGAGAAAGTTGTTCATGGGCAATCAAGCCTCATCTGAAGTGGCTGGAATTGGGTCAGTCGTGCTTAAACTGACATCTGGAAAAGAGCTAACATTGAAGAACGTGCTGCATGTCCCAGACATCCGGAAGAATCTGATTTCGGGGTCTCTTCTAGTTAGCAATCAATTTAGACTAGTCTTTGAATCTAATAAGATAGTTTTAAGTAAGTTTGGTCACTTTCTCGGGAAGGGTTATCTCGAGAATGGTTTGTTTAAATTAAGCACAATGGTTGTAAGCCCCAAAGGCAAACAAGTTATGAATGAAATTGCTTCTACTTCTGCGTATATCGTTGAGTGTTCCTCTTTATGGCATTCTAGATTAGGACATGTGAATCTAAAATCCTTAAAGCGATTAGTAAATCTCGATTTACTTAAAATTGATAACGTTGATACATCCAAACCATGTGAAATATGCACGGAAGCAAAAATGACCAAACTACCGTTTAAAACTGTTGAAAGGAACACCGCTGCTCCTCTAGACTTAATTCACACGGATGTATGTGATTTGAAGTTTGTACAAACTAGAGGAGGGAAAAAGTATTTTATTACTTTCATAGACGATTGTACAAGATTCTGCTACGTTTACCTTTTAAAGAGTAAAGACGAAGATATTGAAGCTTTTAAACGTTACAAAACTGAAGTAGAGAATCAATTGGACACTCGAATTAAATCAATTCGTAGTGATAGAGGTGGAGAGTACGTAGCTCCGTTTGAACAATTATGTATTGAATCTGGGATTATACATCAAACGACAGCCCCTTACTCACCTCAGTCTAATGGTGTTGCGGAAAGGAAAAACCGAACACTAAAGGAGATGATGAACGCAATGTTAATCAGCTCTGGTCTACCTCAGAACTTGTGGGGGGAAGCTATTCTGTCGGCTAACCACATTCTGAATAAGATTCCTCATAAAATTAAGGATCAAACTCCTTATGAAATATGGAGGAAACGAAAACCTTCATACAACTACCTCAAAGTGTGGGGGTGTTTGGCTAAGGTTGAAGTACCACTTCCTAAACAAGTTAAGATCGGCCCTAAAACCGTCGATTGTATCTTTATAGGATATGCTTCAAACAGTAGTGCCTATCGATTTCTGATTCACAAATCCGAAGTACCGGATATGACAGAAGGCACTACGATTGAGTCAAGGAACACAGTATTCTTTGAAAACATTTTTCCTCTTAAGGATAAAGAGGAAAGCTGTTCGAGTAAAAGAACTCTTGAAGCAACAGACGACACTGTTAGTCCTTCCACTCAAGAGAGTGAAGAACCGAGACGCAGTAAAAGAGCTAGAATTGATAAAGATTTTGGTTCAGACTTCATTACCTATGTTTTGGAGGAAGAAGAACCCAAAACTATCAAAGAAGCAATGGCAAGACCAGATGCACACCTCTGGAAAGAAGCCATTAAAAGTGAATACGAGTCTATTCTCTTAAACCACACATGGGAGTTGGTTGACCTCCCCAAAGGTTGTAAGCCCTTAGGATGCAAGTGGATCCTTAGAAGAAATTACAAAGCAGATGGATCTGTTGATAAGTACAAAGCTCGTCTTGTTGCAAAGGGGTTTAAACAAAAGGAAGGTATGATTTCTTCGACACATACTCACCAGTGACAAGGAGCACCTCCATTCGGGTGTTAGTCGCCATTGCTGCGTTGCACAATCTCGAAATACACCAAATGGACGTTAAGACGGCGTTTCTTAATGGTGAGATGGATGCTGAAATATACATGGAGCAACCTGAAGGATATGTTGCTCCTGGAAACGAGAAAAAGGTGTGTAAACTCGTTAGATCACTGTATGGACTTAAGCAAGCTCCAAAACAGTGGCACTTGAAATTTTACAGTACAATGCTGTCAAATGGGTTTCGAATTAACGAATGCGATAAGTGTGTGTATGTGAAGGATACACCTACTGGATATGTTATTGTGTGCTTATATGTCGATGACATGTTAATCATGAGTAACAATCACGATATCATAGTTAATACGAAGAACATGTTAAGTAGAAACTTTGACATGAAAGACATGGGACTAGCAGATGTGATTCTTGGAATCAAGATAGAGAGAACGTCCAATGGAATTTCCTTGACACAATCTCACTATGTGGAGAAGGTACTAAAGCAATTTAAGGCCTTTGACGATCCACCTGCTAAGACACCTTTGGAACTCAATGTTCACTTAAAAAAGAATAGAGGAGAACCAGTGGCCCAACTGGAATACGCAAGGATCATTGGAAGTGTGATGTACATAACGAACTGTACACGCCCTGATCTTGCATGTTCGGTAAACAAGTTGAGTCAATACACGAACAATCCAAGTCATGAGCACTGGAAAGCGTTGAAAAGGGTATTAAGATACTTGAAGTACACCCTAGATTATGGGCTTCACTACACAAGACATCCAGTTGTAGTCGAAGGATACAGTGATGCAAATTGGATATCAGACACAAAAGACTCGCTGTCCACTAGTGGATATGTATTCACTATTGGAGGAGGAGCAGTGTCGTGGAGGTCCAAGAAACAAACATGTATTGCTCGGTCCACAATGGAATCAGAATTTATAGCGTTAGACCTAGCCGCTGCAGAGGCTGAATGGTTGCGTAATTTTCTGGAAGACATTCCTTGTTGGAAAAAGCCGGTACCTGCGGTGACGGTACACTGTGACAGTCAAGCTGCCATTGGGAGAGCTTCGAATGTCATGTACAACGGAAAGTCGAGACACATACGTCGTCGACACAACTCCGTTAGAGAATTGATCTCCACTGGAGTAATGTCCATTGACTATGTCAATACGAAGGACAATATAGCGGATCCGCTCACGAAGAGCATAAATCGAGATCAATTGTACAAGCTGGTAGAAGGAATGGGTCTAAAACCCACAATAAAAACCAAAGCAGTGGTAACCCAACCATGATGACTGGAGATCCCAAGAACTTGGTTCAATGGGAAAACGAAGCTGTGGAGGTTAGTGAGAAAACACTTGAAAAATATGACTATTCCGGACAGCACTATCTCAAGTGTTAACGACCCGTAAGATGTGGTAAAGGCTGAGTCTTGGACTCTTAATAATTCCTAGAGTATAACGGGATACTCGAAAGGAAGTTACCTATATAAATGAGAAGTGAGGGCCGCTTCGACCAAACATTTATGAAGTACAAAGGACGTCTATGGCCAAAACGGAAAAAAACGTGAGAACGTTACGAAGACGAGATCAAAGTGTGCTGACACTGTTGTCTAGGTATACACTATGGAGGAATAGTTCAAGGCATCGCGTCCACTAAGCCGCCGGTATATCCGATAGTGTTTGGCTACGGAAAGTTCAAGGCCAAAAACCACTTATCCGGACGCACGGAGATCTCACTCGAACTGAACACTGAGTCTGATGTTGTATAGATACGATTTTCACTCATGTGGGGGATTGTTGGAATTAATGGGAATTAATTGGGTTTTGACACCCTTATCTAATTTAATTAATTAGACGGACTAAACGTTAATTAAGAAATAATTGAACGTGACATAGTCGATCTACTCGCGGAGTAGATGAACGTGGTATATTTAATATCTCAAAACCGAGTTAAGGTGAGTGAGAAATTAATTGTTGAAGTTGAAGGGTTTCAACTTGGAAGTTTGAGAATGTAAGAAATTGTCTCACATAGGAAACCTACAAAACACTTATGATGTATAAAGGTATTGAAGTAGCATGGTAGTTCAACTATCTAAAAGAGGTACACTCCTCTAAGAGCCACACGCGCGCGCGCGCCCGCCCGACCGGCTTCGGTCTTTGGGGCCCGCCTATCTTTTTGCAGACCCAAAAACTCCGAAAAGCCCAACTCAGGAATGGGCTCGGCCCATTCGAATTACTTCAAGAATGTTCCAGAATCATCTGGAAATCTCAAACTTGGTCTTATAAATCGGGCCTGGGCCCACGCGTTTTTCCTCTCCCTCCAAGGGTTTATGTTCCATAATCATCTGGAAATCTCAAACTTGGTCTTATAAATCGGGCCTGGGCCCACGCGTTTTTCCTCTCCCTCCAAGGGTTTATTCTGCCTATAAATATCAGACTCTTCCCTCATACATCCTACGCTGAAATTCGCCCCTCAACCTTCTACTCTCCTCTCGTCCCTACGCAGTGTACTGAGCTCCCGAAAGCCTTACACTGTTCTTTCTTGTGACGGATTTATATCCGAAGAGTGTTCAGTTCGTAACTAAGTACGTTCGCCGATACTTCTTATACAGTGGTGCTACTGTGTAGGAAGTGAAAGTCGTTTTACCTTTGGGAACGGAACGCCGTAACAATCGAGCACTATCCTGGGCGTATTCTGTTCTGCGGGAAAATGGATTCCCTTGACTCGACTTACTTGAGGTATTCTTTGTGTTATCTGTTATTCTGATATTTTTGATATTGCAGTTTACACGGCGTAAACAGGTTCCAACAGATTACTTACACACGGTTATATGAAAATATTCCATAAAATTAATATCCTCCCAACATTATTTTATTTTTAAAATTGTCACTCATTTTTTATCTACATTTTACTTCAAACCTCACCAAATTCACTGCACATTCCATCAATCCATATTAGTTTTTATTAAACTATTTGTAAAATATACATATTTAACTCTTTACATAATTAAAATTTTCAATTAAATAATTTCAAAAAAAATCAGAATTTATCAACTACATATATTTTTGAACTACCTAAAAAGTTTGTCGAAACAAACAAGGTGCAACCGTATGCTCTAATTACGAGACTGGTTCACCTTGTTTTGACACCTCTTGTTATCACTGCCACGAATGAACGAACATTTTCAACAATGAACCATGTCAAGAGTGTTATTCAAAATAAAATGAAGAGCTATTAATTTATCAGATTATATAGTTGTCAATATTAAAAGAAAATTGTTTGAAAACTTATAAATTCTATCGAATAAAAAAACGTATGCTGCAACTTATGTAAAAAAAAAAATGTTAATTACTTTTTTTTTTGTATTACATTCATTTCCGTCCACCCAAAAAAAAATAAAAAATGATTGCACCCTTACATAGATATCTCAACATTAAATAAGTGATGGTATCTATTTTGAAATTTATAGTGAACTCTCCAAGTACAATTGTGTTAATCCCCTAGTTTGTACTATACGAGTTACACTCTTGGTAAATATTATCGTGGATAAGGAGTAAGGACTTTTACAATGAAAGACATGAATATAAACTGAAAAAATACAGGATAATTACATGATTTCTTTGTTCTTGAACATGATCATGATAATCAAAAATCCCACACCAACATTTTTTAAGATATGGAGTATAAGTTAATTACTTCAATCAGAGACCCTTCTTCATTGACAATGATGGCTGCACCTTTTTCAACATGTTTTCAATGTCTCCAAGCTAGCTGCTTTATATACTTTAAAAAGATATCAAAACTAACAAAAAGACAACAGCATTTTGCCAATATTGTTAGAAAAAACAAAACAAATCATGGAATCAAGTTAATTATGTACTAGTTTTTAATAAATTATAAGTCAAAGCATACTTGAAGGATACGCTTCTATAAGAGAATATTGTATATACAATATTATTCATGTAATATCCTCTATTTAAGCAGGGGTATAAAAATTTGTCGATCAAAATTGTGTTAAGTGAATATTCTCACAAAAATTACGTAAAAACAAACAATAAAATTAACTCTTATGTCAATGTCACTAAAAGATAAAATGTATATTACTCTAAGAGATTGTGGGTTATTTATTCTTACTTTTTAACATATATTTGTTCTTAAAATAATACATATTTAACCAGTATTCAATTAAAGAATAAAACGGGAAGTTCAATTTACTGGAATGGATAGTATAGGTATTGTTTATGTGACATGTGTGATATTAATCTATTTGTATTTGTATTTCCTTAATTATTTTGGGATTAAAAATATTGCCTTAAAAAAATCTTAATGCAGTCAGAATCTAAAATTTATATAATCTTGTACCGGACACCAGTGACGGTCCCAGGTAGTGCCCAGGGGGGCCCATGGGCCCCCCACTGATTTTTTTTAATTTTTTTTATATATATATTTCTTCCGTCTCGTAATTATTCGTTCATTTTTTTATTGAGACATTTCAAAGTATTTAGCACACTTATAATACGTAAATAATCTAAAAAATAAATAATCTTACTACATTATTTTATTTTCAAAATTGTCACTCATTTTGGATCCACATTCTTTCCTACATCTCACTAAATTATCTTTTACACCTCACTAAATTACATTTAAGCCTCACTAAATCACCTAAAAATATACTCTCCTACATTATTTTATTTCTAAAATTGTCACCACATTCTTTCTTACACCTCACTGGATCACATTTAAACCCTTCTCATTTATTTAACCTCATTAAACTCCATTTAAATCTCACTAAATCACTCAAAATACTCCTCATTTATTTGACCTCACACATCACTAAAAATTCAAAAGTGAACTTGTTAAGGTATGCAAGTCATCACTGGATATGAGAGATATATTTTAAGTTCTACATTTGTTGACTAATGTCACAACGAGAATGCACGTTAAATTTTAACACTGTTTCACTTATTATGAGGTAAGACAGTTAAAATTAATTTTTTTTTAACAAAAGTCTTTAAATTTAAATTAATAAAATGAGGTTTATTGAAAATTTTATAATAAATTTTTGTTTGTAGATACAAAATTTTATAATATTATTTTTTATTTATAGTATTGTAAATCGGGCCCCCCAATCCAAAATTTCTGGGTCCGTCACTGCCGGACACACACTTTTAAGAATTTAATAATTAATTAACAATAAAACATAAAGGACAATAATTTTCAACAACCGTTGAATTTTAAAGTGCTATAATCATTCTGTCATCAAATGGTTCATCTATACCAACTGCCAGTTTTGAATTACATCATTCTCATATAAGGTTTTCTCATTTTCTAATTATTTCTTTTATGTCCATTATGTTGTATTGTTGTGAATATATCAATTGCTCTTACTGGCTATTTTTTATCATACGTTTTCTAAGTGTTTTGTTTATTAAGTTCGATCAAATTAAAATATGAAATAATATATATACATATAATTAAGTGATAATTTCTTACAATAATAAAAAGAAGATGAGTAAAGTTGCTGATTTTATATACTTAATTTTTATTTTTCAGTTGGTTAGGATTTTTACATGGCTGGGCAGCGGTGGTTGGAAGCTGACCCACTGTTCTTCTGTTTGTCTAGAATTAATATTCTTTATAATTTAATTACCTCCTCTATAAAATTCAATATGCACGTACCTAATTGAATTCGGGCCAAAGACATGGCCAAAGAAGTACCACGCTTTATTTCAATTTCAAAAATACACCGTTAACATGATGGTGTAGACTTGTGACTAGGGCTGTTACACGAACCGAGCCGCTCGTGAGCTCGGCTCGGCTCGGCTCGATAAGGCTCGAGTTCGGCTCGGCTCGTTCGCTAAATGAGCCGAGCTCGAGCTCGTTAGATACTCGGTTTACTAACGAGCCGGCTCGAGCTCGATTTGTTAGGCTCGATATCTAATTTTTTTCTTTAAATTCCATTAGGCTCGTTAGGCTCGGCTCGGCTCGATAGGCTCGTTAGGCTCGTTAGACCCTTTAGCGAGTCGAGCCGAGCTCGTTTCTTAGCTCGTCAATGTTATCGAGCCGAGCTCGAACCTCAAATACTCGGCTCGGCTCGGCTCGAATAACAGCCCTACTTGTGACTTAAAAATACACTACTCATTCCTAAATTTCAAGTTCAAAACTTTTAAGATGCAAATAATTAAGGGATTAATTTTTATACATTTTTTTTTTTTTGACTTCAACTAGGGTCGTGCTAGTGGACGGTAAAATTAAATATATATAATTTGGAAATTGATTTTAAAACACGCCTCGAGTTATAATTTTAAAAAAATACTAATAAAAAAAAAGGAATTTATGAGTTGAAAAGTATAATTCCATCACCCTAGCTAGAAAGTAAAAGGCATATATAGTTGTGAGAGTACGTAGCTAGAGACGTGAAGGCATTTTCTTCCGACCAAACTCAACAAAATAATTAATGAATACAGCAAGATATACAGTATACTACTCCTACTTTTTAAAATAAAATCATATAGTATGTTTATAAGAGATATATGTGCATATTCAATTTGCAAAGGGAATCTCGTGTATGTCGTTTTTTGAGGAGGTAATTAATTAATTAGTACGATAATGCAACAGTCCACAAATCATATATATGAACGCATTAAATTATTAGACAAGCTTGTAAAATGGGTTCTAGGCAAACATATAAAAATATTGGTTCAACCAAATAAATACTTTCTCCGTTATGCTCATTTTTTTTTTATTTATCTGTTTCATTTCCTTTTATAGGAACAATCACTTTAACAATTTTACAACATTTTTACTTTATCTATTTTTTCTTAAAACGCGTATCCAACTAAAGAGACATAGTTTTCTTGGATGGAGGAAGTAATATATATCATTTTCTCGTGAAACCATCATTGTGAGTGACAAGTACTTTTTTAATAAAAATGACTAGCAACAATGTGCATAAGAGTTTAATTTATATTACTCTTTTGGTGCAAAATAGTGTAGCAAATTAAGATTAGGTGTGCAAACTTTATCTTGTATTATTTTTTTATTTTTTTTATGGGATTTTTTTATATTATTATTAGTTGCAAAATAGTTTACATTTCGAGTTTGTAGTGTGTATTTACAATTCAAATTAAAATGTGTAGACTAATTGTATCTAGGGTAGATTGATTTTTTTTTTTTTACACTAGAATGCAAATGTTATTTTATATCTAAATGTAAAATTTGTGTCCTCGGTCTCATCTTCAATAAAAAAAAAAAAAAGAGGACAAGTTCCAACTTTGTAACGAGAATTGGTTATAGTTATACAAATTGTGTTTTTATATTCTTTAAATTAATTAATAATTAAGCATATATATGTGTCATGAGATTAACCACGCAACACCCTCACAACGACACTTCGATAACAAACTAGTATATATTAACATTATATTAATGTTGACATTGTACCAACACGTAAACATTATTGCTTCGATCAATTCGTGATTAATTGGTATGCATGCAACTCACCAATCTATTTGTTCGGTAATATTCAACATTGATAATCTCTCATTCTATAGCATTTAAAATGGCAAATGCAAGTCATGTGACAACTTTATATTTCTAATCATATTTTTTTATTGACGTACACTTGTATTGAATTCTCATTTTTCTTAAGTTCATATTTATGAGAGCTTCAATTATGATATAATTTCATGTCATTCACTTTAAGAAAATAAATTAAAAAAAATCATATTTATGGGATTTTAGTTATATATATATATGATCTGGTTTCATGTTATTTTATACTCCATGTTTTTATGCATGTGTAAGCACAAATGAAGCTAATCTTAGATATTGAAGAAGTTTCTTTTGGGGGAGTAATATTAGTTAGTTCGTAACACTGCAGTTTGAATATTCAATCGTTTAACCCTTAATGAAAATTTTAAATTTCAGTATTTTATAGGAGTATTAAGGTTTGACTTTTCATTCCTACCAAAATTTTGAATAAAAATAGGTATGCATAAAATGACTAGATTATCCTTATAAAATATGCATAAAATCAGTGGTACACCCCTAAAAATTTACATAAAAGTTTAATTTTAACTTGGTTGAACGCATTTTAGAATTGTGTTTAGAGAATTTTTAAGTGTGAGTAATGACACACCTTATATTATTTACCATATGTTTTATCAATAGTGTATGATGTGAGGAGGGTTTGGGTGTGTTTATTTGATTGGTATAATTTTGCTATCGATCATCAGTATGATATTGAAATTAAAAAGAATATCTATTCGTTCATTAGTCATAATCTTTAAAAAAAAGGGAAATTGTGTGTACGTGTGTGTTTATGTATATCATTATCCATCAATAGTTAATTAATTAATGTGATTTGCGACTTTCAAAAAGACGGTGCCGAATTAATGTATCGTGCCGTATATAAATTCTCCTAAATCGTCATTTTGGGGACCATAGTGGCAAAATACTACCTTTTCTAATTAAATTTGTTTTCTATTGTTTTTCTTAAGCACATATTTGATTAATTTGTACTATTGATTAAACTAGCGTACAATTTTTTCTTTTCTTTTCAACAATATATATAACAATGAGATTTTTTATTTTAATTTGAGGGTACGATTGTACTCTAAATTAAAATTACATATACGTCCACCACCAATATAAGGCTCATCATGTTGGATCCGCTCAACCCAAGATATTGAAGTAATTTGGAGTAAATTAAATAGTAATGTAATCTTTATATAAAAAATGAGATAGGCTTCTTCTACTTTCGTTATACGTGCATTTGAAATTCTTCTTCTTTCATCACATGTCCATTACAAGTATTGGGAGATGGAGAGGTCTCACCATTTCTTTATTTTCATTTCTAACTGTGGAGTTTTCAATTTTACATTTAACAAAAAAAAGGAATAGATCGAAGTTCCTACTTCAAGTCTTCAACCGGTCATAAGAAACTACTGGGCCTTATTTCAAAGGGGATCTCCTTGTCGCTAGTGGGTTAATTGGGTTCAACTTCAAACTTATAAATATTGGGCTGATTGGAGTTGAGTTTTGGTTTGACTATTTACACCTCCATCTCAGATGATGCATCCCACCTTTCATTTAATTAATATAATAATTATGCAAAAAATTGAAAATATCCTTCATTAAAATACAACATACTAAATGCACCTCCTTTACTGATACGGAATGCATCCCTATTGTCATTCAATCCACCTTTTCCCTCAACTACTACTTTCAACCGCCGTCCACACCATTTTCGGCAATCAACAAACCAAAAAAAATCCATAAATTTTTTAAAAAATACTTAAAAAAATTACAGATTTTTTTTTTTTATAAATTTCGACCAACCAGTGTCGATCATATACACTCCCGTCGACAACGTTTTATCGACGAAAGTGTATATGATCGACACTGGATAGTCGAAAAAAAAAGACCACTTTAGTTCGAAAAAAATGGAGGAGATGGACGAGAACTGGGGAACGGAAAAAAGAAAAAAAGCAAACCGGATCGGGGCAACGCCGGTGGATGGGGGAGGAGAGCGGTCGAACGAGGGTTGTGGGAACAAAATCTTAGAAAAAAAAAGGTGGGAAGAGGGAGGGGCCGCGACGGCTCTATGCAGTGGCTGGGCCGCCGCTGCGGGGGCCATGGCGGCTGGTAGACGGGGTGGGGGCGACCGAAGTAGAGGGAGTGGCGCAACGGCCGGTAGTGGCGGGGCCGACGGTGTGTGAAGGGATGGGGAGAAATGAAGAGATGGAGGGAAAGGTTAGGTTTTGTTGTGGAAAATTAAGGTTTGGGGAGAGTAGTCTTATGTGAAATATTTTATACATGCATTTCATTTCAATTAAACCAAGTTAAAACGGTAAGTCCTGTTGGGAATAAAATGATTTTGATCTAGATACCAAAACCCCTGATTGATGATGTTCAGATTAGTTGAGATAAGCTCAAGTCTAGTTCAGGCAAGTTGTCTCAGTACACTTAAGTAAGTAGAATGCTTAAGTTAAAAATCTCAGGAATGTTGTGAGATTTTAGAGTTCAGGATAGTTGTCCAAAGCTGAAATGTTAGGCAGCTTGATAAGTCTATAGGCCAAAGTTGCAGAACTTTCAAGACAGACTAACCAAGTGGACAACTTAGCTGAAGAGATCAAGAGCAGTAAAGCAATGCTCATAAATACAAATGATCAAGACAGTTGAAGTACAAATGATCAAAAGCATTGAATGCCAAAGCCCACAGAAGACACATTCAATGAAGCATTTATTGCCAATCATGCCTGAAACAAGCATTGAAGACTTGGAGCATTAAAGAGTGAAGCATTGAATGAATGTTGGAACATTCTAAATTGCAGCAGGAATGTTCAGGGAGCTTGTCCCATCTGACCGTTGATTAAGTGTAGAGTTTGCCACAAATCAACCTAGGACAATGTGCAAATTTGGAAACTGACACAAGTCTTCTCAGCCGCATTTGTCAGAAGTCAACACATTCATTCAAGAAACCATTGAAGAGCTCTTTTACACAGTGGATAAAAGGATGTCAAGCTTCATAGCCGTTTCAATGGTGCTGCAAATAGACATATTTGAATTGCTATCCCTCCAACGGTTAGTTGTTCAAATTTGTCTATAAATACAGAAGTGATCAAAGGGATTCATATCCAACTACAAGCTATCAAACTACTATCAAGCTTTCAAAGGAAACCAAGTTGTTCTTAGGAATCCCAAGTTTCCTGAATCACTTCAATTAGCTAAGCCAATCTTTGTAATCATCCAAAGCTTAGCATTGAGATATCCTAAGCCTTTACACTGATCTTATTGTAAAGGGTATCTCTTCTAGTTGGAACCAAACCTCAAACCTTATCTCATTTAGTGAAGAGAGTGTTTGTTGTAGAAGTGAGGAGTTAAGGACTGTTAGAGCGAAACACAGTCTTAACTCAGAGAGATTGAGCACTAGGACTCAGATTATCCTAGGGATCAAAATACTAAGAGAGTGTTGTTGATCAGTGCACCTTGACACTATAAAACAAGCTAATTCCATTGTGAAGGAATTATCCTGTTCAATCAGGGAAAGTGGATGTAGGAGCTTGAGTCTCTGAACCACTATAAACTTGTGTGCCATTTACTTACTGCATTCTTTATTGCACTTACATTCAAACATATTTTAAAGAAGCAAAAGTCAGTAAGTGAGAAAATCTGTTTTGGACAAAGTCCCTGATAACTGTATCTTTTCAGAAATTAACTTGGAGTATTTCTTTAAGTCAAAGGCCAACCACATTCCGCACTTAGCAACTCTGTTAGATATTTAGCCAACTGATTACTCAATAGTAATCAGTAGGACAAGTATCTATCAAAGTTCACACTCAGGCCAGTTGTTAGACAACCTGCCTGATAAGACCAGTTTTGTTAAAAACAAAAGAATTTGCATACACAAGTGCATTCCCCCCCCCCCCCCATACACTTGTGTTATACTCCACCAAGGACCAACAAGTGGTATCAGAGCAGGGGTTCATAGACCACTGCTTCTGAAAATCCAACTGATTTTCAAAATCACATTATTTCTGTGGTCACTGAACTGATCCAAATTTCTGAAAAACCTATCTGTGTTCATCTTATATTATTTCTATTGAAATGGCTAACAATGCAGTTCCAGGAGATGCTGTCAACACCATCAACAACATGGGTCCAAACGAAGTCAACCATATTTCTCATCACAAACTGCCAATGTTCTCAATTGAGAACTATGACTTCTGGAAGATCAGGATGAGAGCACATCTTGCTTGCCAGCATGATGAGATGCTTAAAGTCATCACCAGAGGGCCATTTACATTCACTAAAGCAAATCCCAAGCTCACTGATGCTCAAAAAGCTGATCCAAGGGAGTTGCTGCCAAAGGATGAAGATGACTTTACAGCTGAGGAAAGAAAAAGGCACAACGTGAACTACATTGCAATGAACACATTGTACCAGACTATTCCAGATGCAGTGATGGGAAGAGTGTACCACTGCACATCAGCTAAAGAGATTTGGGACACCTTAGCACTTATGTGTGAAGGTACCCAAAAGATCAAGGAGAATAAGCTTCAAGTGGCTATCCAAAAATATGAACAATTCTCTATGGAAGCCAATGAAACTATTGATCATCTTGATGGCAGATTCACTGACATCATGAATGAGATAAACTCTCTTGGCAAGTTCTATGCCAAAAGAGAGGTTGCTTTGAAAATTCTGAGAAGTCTCACATCCAAGTGGGACATATATTCTGTCATGATGCAAAATACCAGCAATCTTGACAACATGCCAATGTAGCAAGTATTCTCTGAACTCAAAGCATATGAGTTTGATCTCAACAGAAAGAAGGTGCATGAAGAGCCATCCTCCTCAAACAAAGGTGTTGCCTTCAAAGCCGCTGAAACAGAAAAGAAGAATACACAAAGATCCTCTCAATCTGTTTCAAAATCTGAAATAAAGGAGGAGCTGGCACTCATGGCTAGGAGATTTGAGAAGCTCAACTCCAGATTTGGTAGATACAAGAAGTTCTACCAAGACAACAGAACCAGAAGGAGATTCAGCTCTCCTGACAACAAATCAGAGGACAAAGTCTCTGATGAAAAGAAAGAAGACAGATATGCTGATAGGAAGAAATTCAGCAAAGGTGAACCATCATCATCAAGGAGAAAGGAGTCCTCAAGCAAGAAGAATGATGATGAAGATGTGTGTTACAACTGCCAGAAAAAGGGTCACTTTCAGTATGATTGTCCTGACCTTAGTGCCAAAGAAAGAAAAGAAAGGCAGAACAAAAGAGACAAGAGGATGAACAACAGGAAGGCCATGATAACTGGAGATTCAGCAAGTGAAGAGAGTGTCTACTCTTCTGATGATGGACTGTTCTCCAACAGTGACAGTGATGATGACTGTCAAATGGCAATTGAGAATGATGAGGTATGTTCATCTTCTAGTTCTTCTAGTTCTTCAAATGACACACATGAGTCCAGTGAAATCCCCTTAAAACTCAACTTTGTAAAGTTATTTGAGGATTTCACCAGGCTAAGAGAAGTATGCAATATAGCACTTAGAGGAAATGAGCTACTGAATTCGAAGGCTCAAACTCCCAACCTTCCTGAACCAGAGTTTGACTTTAAATCAACTGAGTTGTATCAGCAGATTGTGAGAGAACATGAGGAAATGTCTCTCAAAGTCTCTGAACAACAAAAGTTGATTGATGATCAAGAACTGGCCTTGAGGAAAAAGGATTTTGATCTTAGAATTCTTCAAGCAAAATTTGACAATCTCTCAAGTGAATTTGATACTCTAAAATTGAGTGAGGGGAGCTTAAAAATGAAAATGTCTGCCTTGAACAAATCTGCTAAGGCAATAGAGGAGATTCAAGGATTCCAAAGACCATTTGCTCAAAAGGGTGGATTAGGCTATAATCCATTTGAACCCTCACCTGGTCTTAGTATTGCTTCATCAAGCAATTCTAAGATGACTTTTGTAAGATTAGTGGCACAACAAAATGAAATGGAAGTAAATCAACCACTGGTTAAGGATAAGGGAAAAGGAATTTTTATACCAACTCAAGTAAACAATGTACCTAAACCCATACCTGTGGAAAGGGTTAAAGGCATTGCTTATAAGAGGAATGAGGTTCAGAAAGGTAGAACCAATGGAAGGCCAACCTATCTGAATCCTCATCAGAGAAGTTGTCCAAAATCTGTTCAGAAAAGGCCAACTCAAATGAGGCAACCTCAACTGAATGGATTAAGGCCAATCCCCTCTGACAGGTATAAAACATTCAGGAAGCCTGGACCTTACTTGCCAAATGGAAAAGGCCATCCAAAACCCTATTCTCAAAAGTCTTACCAAGCTTCACCTAAGTCTACTAACTTCAGGAGAAATGTCCCAAAGAAATTCACCAACTCTCCTGAAACTTACAAGGCTAACACTTATACACAGAGATCACCCAAGGCATTTAAGGGTCAAACTGTGTATGTAGATGTAAATGGAAACCAAGTCAGTCACTTTGAGTCAATCAGAGTTATCAGGTAGATTTGGGTTCCAAAAGGTACAGCTAACCCTCTAGGACCCAACACTCAAAGGGTACCTAAATTTTGACTTTGCAGGGCTGCAAGGACCACAAGAAGAAGAGAAGCATCAACAAGAAAACAGCATGGTACTTGGACAGTGGATGTTCAAGACACATGACTGGGAATAAAGAGCTTCTCTCAGATTTCATAGAAAAGGAGGGTCCTTCAGTAACCTTTAGAGACAGCTCTCAAGGGATCACAAGAGGTTATGGTACATTAAACATTGGTAGTGTTAAAATTACTGATGTCTCATATGTCCTAGGCCTAAAATATAACTTGATGTCTATAAGTCAAATTTGTGATAAAGGATATTGTGTTGAATTTGCACCAAATGAATGTACTATAAAAAACAAATCAACACAACAGGTGCTACTAACAAGGGTGAGAAAGGGAAATGTCTATTTTGCAGATTGGAGCAAAACCCCTGAAGCAGTTTGTCTTGTTGCCAAAAGCACAAGTGAGCAAAGCTGGCTGTGGCACAAAAGACTAAACCACCTGAACTTCAAAACCATCAACAAAATTGCAAGAAACTCTCTAGTTAAAGGGCTGCCAAATCAAGTGTTCACCAAAGAACATATATGCCAGTCATGTCAGGAAGGAAAGCAGATCAAAGCTTCATTTAAAGGAAAGCCTGTCATCTCAACTGAGAGAGTTCTTCAACTACTGCATATGGATTTATTTGGACCAATAATCCCAGTAAGTATAAATGGAAGAAAATATGCTTTAGTTGTTGTTGATGATTTTTCCAGGTACACTTGGGTAGTGTTCTTGCTGAACAAAAAGGAGACCCAAATCAAGCTACCTGAATTGATGATGAGATTAAGCAATGAAAAGGGCCTAAGCATTGTCAAGATCAGATCAGACAAAGGCACTGAATTCATAAACTCATACATCAATGAGTACTGCAGCAAGAATGGCATCACTCATAAAACTTCAGCAGCAAGAACACCTCAACAAAATGGGGTTGCTGAGAGAAGGAACAGAACCTTGAAAGAGGCAGCAAGAACCTTGATTGCTGAATCCAAACTGCCTAAAAGGTTCTGGGCTGAAGCCATTAGCACTGCATGTCACACTCAAAACAGGTCCTTAATCACCAAAGGACAAGGTAAAACTCCATATCAAATATGGAAAGGTAGATTGCCCACTGTTGCTTATTTTCACATATTTGGTTGCAAGTGTTTCATTCATAATAATGGGAAAGAGCAATTGAAAGCTTTCGACAGCAAAGCTGATGAAGGAATATTTGTTGGATATTCACAAATCAGCAAGGCTTACAGAGTTTACAATTGCAAAACTCTTATTGTGGAAGAAACACCTCATGTTGTGTTTGATGAATCTATTGATGAGTTCAGGGATAGAAACCTGAATATTGATGAAATAACACAAAGAACAACCAGTCTAAGGCTTCAAAGCAAGGAGACAGTGTTTGTAGATGTTGCCCAGCCTGAACTAACTGAGAATCAAAAACTGGACAACCTACCTGATGGCAATCAACCTGAAGCCAACCAACCTGAAGGTGATATTGAACTGACTGACCCCATCCCAGTTCAAAACCAGGTAACAACTACCAATGAAGAAGCAGGCAATGCTGAGGTAGTAAATGGATCCAATATTCAAGGGGGAACCAATGAAAATGTCAACTCATCTGACAATGAGGACAATACCCCTGAATATAATCCTGAACTTGATCCTTCAATTAACTTTCCTGAATTTAATGAATCTAGTGATCCAACTTCAGATGAGGACAATCCTCCTGAAGGGATCAGGTCTAGAAGGACTTGGTTGCAGGACCACCCATCTAGCCTGATACTTGGTAATCCAAGTGAAGGGATCAAAACTAGAAGGTTTCATGGAGAAAGTGCTTTGTTTTGTTGTTTCCTTTCAGAACAGGAACCAAAAGACATTGAGGAAGCACTACAAGATACCAACTGGATCATAGCCATGCAAGAGGAGCTGAACCAGTTTACCAGAAATGAAGTTTGGGAGCTGGTAGATAGGCCAACTCATCAAGATGTCATTGGAACCAAATGGGTGTTCAAAAATAAGAAAAATGAAAATGACATCATTGTGAGGAACAAAGCAAGACAGGTGCTAAGATCCAAAGTCGAGAGGGAAACAGCCCAGATCGGTGGCCAAGGGATATTGTCAATCTGAAGGGATTGATTATGATGAGACCTTTGCTCCAGTGGCCAGACTTGAGGCAATCAGACTCTTCTTAGCATATGCAGCTCACATGAGATTTAAGGTTTATCAAATGGATGTGAAGAGTGCATTTCTCAATGGGGTGCTCAAAGAAGAAGTGTATGTGAAACAGCCCCCAGGCTTTGAAGATGGAGACAAGGTGTACAGATTGAAGAAAGCTCTCTATGGCTTAAAGCAAGCTCCAAGAGCTTGGTATGACACATTATCACAGTTTCTTCTAGATCATGGTTTTGTCAAAGGCACTGTTGACAGAACCTTGTTCAGAATCTGTGAAGGAGATGATATCTTGTTACTCCAAATCTATGTGGATGACATTATATTTGAATCTCCAAATGAGAAGCTGTGTGAGAAGTTCTCCAAACTCATGCAGAGCAAATTTGAGATGTCCATGATGGGATTGATGAATTTCTTCTTAGGACTTCAAGTCACTCAATCAAAGAAGGGAATATTCATCAATCAGGCCAAGTATACAAGGGACATGATCAAGAAATTTGGATGTGCTACAAGCAAGCCAGTCAGAATTCCTATGAATACTAACTGGAAAATGGATCCTGATGAAAGTGGAGAGTCAACAAACTCCACTAACTACAGAGGAATCATAGGATCCTTGCTATATCTCACTGCAAGTATGCCTGATATCACATTTGCAGTTGGAGTATGTGCAAGATTTCAAGCAAATCCAAAGAAGAGCCACCTTAATGCTGCCAAGAGAATCCTAAGATATCTCAAGGGATCTGAGAATCTTGGATTGTGGTATCCAGCTGATGACAACATTGAGCTCACTGGATATTCAGATGCAGATTATGGAGGATGTAGAATTGACAGAAAATCCACTTCTGGAACATGTCAATTCTTGGGCAGCAAGCTTATCTCATGGTTCTCCAAGAAGCAAAATACAGTTGCAACTTCAACCACTGAAGCAGAATATGTAGCAGCTGGAAGTTGCTGTGCTCAGATACTTTGGCTCAAACAACAACTTAGAGACTACAAAGTCATCACAAATTAAGTGCCAATATTCTGTGACAACAATAGTGCAATTGCCATCTCACAGAATCCAGTGCTCCAAAAACCTACCCAATTCTCATATTATCCATGGCACCCAAAATCAAGAGAGAAGAACTTGTAGACTTCAATGATCCATCTTTGGACATTGATTTTGCATATCTCAGCAATACAAATTCTCTTTGGTTTGAGAAACTAGTTGCTTTTGATAGTCCAGACACTGAAGTTCATCAAGTCCTCCAATGGCTAAGGGAGGCTGGGCTAGAGAAGTTCTTAGGCACCAAGCCAGATTCCTGCCTGAACTCCTTCATGGCTGAATTCTTTGCCCATCTCAGATGGAAGGGCAAGAAGGGAGATGTGTGCACTAAGCTCACATATGCTGAGGAAGATGAAGAAGAAGAAAGCCAGTCAAGAAGTGGAGGAGCCATTTCTGAGGAGATTGAGAAAGTTGCTGATGAAGGAGTCAACCCCCCTGAAGAGGGTGAAGAATTCAGAGAGGTTGTCCCCTTACAGCCTGAAACTGTAACAGAATTCAGGGATCTTGACAAGCCAACAAGATCTGAAAGAAGAAGAAGGATTATCAAAACTTCTGAGAAGCAGAAGTTGATGGAAGAGGAGAAGAAGAAGAAAGAGTTCTTCAAGGAGATTAGACAAGCAAGTAGGTCTAACTCCAAGTCCAAGTCAAAGCCCAACAGCCCTGAAGACAACTCTCCTGATATTCAGTCCAGAAGAATATCTCCATCAAGGCATGAAGAAGAGGAGTGCAAGACTCCTGAAGATGCCCCAATTATTGCAAAGAAGGTTTATTCCCCAGAAGGAGCACATGATAGAGCAGGTATTGATGTGCTAGCAGATTTGGTTAATCTTGAGGATAGACCTTTTTCCCCACTTGATCCAAGACTTCTCTCATATACCAAACTTCTTGAAACTGTTCTTCAAGAAGGTGATCAAGTTGTTCTCCCACCCATTCCAGCCATTCCAATTACCTCTTCAGGCACTTGCTCTCAAAAGCACCTGAATCCCAAATTGTTTTAAGCTCTTCTGAACCCAACCCTTCTGAACCCGTCCTACCTGAAATCCAGCCAAGCCTACCTGAATCCCAATCCAACCCTCCTGAATCCCAAGCCAACTCTTCTGGAGATGAAAGTGGTGAAGAATACACTTATGAGGGGATGCTGAGGCAAATTGCCAAGGCTAATGTGGATGAGTTGTATCCTGGATTGAAGGAGTATCCTAGGCTGCAACAACAGTTCTATGATCTCAGAGCTCTAGTGGAGATCAAGGACAGAACTATGGTGGAAATAGCTCAGGCTATTCATGATAAAGGAGCAAGCTGGTGGCAGGTTGAAGAGAATAGGCTCTTGCATTTTGCAAATGTGAAGAAATCCAGTGTGTTGACCACTGAGGCCTTATTCTGCACAATTGTTCATGAGAAGGTGCTTGCTGAAAGAGAAAGAATTGCACAGGGAATCAAGCATCCTGATAGCCCATCTGATGATGATAATGATGATGATGATGATAACACCAATCCCAACCCTCCTGGCCTCAACTCTGCTCAGGTACATTACTTGACCTATCACTCTGTAAAGGACTCTGATCATTCAGAGGAGTTGACCAAAGATGGTGACTCAGTCCAAGATGCATTGGCCAAGGATGGTTCTTCTGAACCTGAGGCACAGCTTGACAATGTTGAGACTTCCATGGGAGAAGCTAGTTTGGCTAAAGCCTCATCAATGTCAGGACAGTTGGACATTGACCAGCCTTTAGTCATTCAGGATGACTCAGTGGCCTTGGGATGCCCAAGCACTGTGATCTCCCAACAACTGCCCTTTGTGGATCCTGTTGAGGATATAGAGGTGTCAGGTTTAGGAGTGGAAGGAGTTGAAAAGGCTGATAGTGGTGAAAATTCAGAGGGAGATGATGGTGAGGATTGTGTGATTACAGGTTCCCTGAGTGCACCACAAATAGAGGGAGATGAGGTAGAAATATTGGGTGCAGCCCAATATGAGAGTCAGGCAATTCTTCAAGTCAAATCTGAACTTGATGAATCCCTTGGTGAAAGGAGGCCTGATTCTCAAGTGAATGTGAGTCCATCTGAAATGAATATTGAAGAAAAGAATTTAGTTGAAAATGAGAGAGAAGGTGTTGATGTATCAGGCCTTATGGGAGAAAGAAAAAATGAGGGTGTTGAGGGAGTTTTTACTAACACTCTTAGTTTTGCAGATTCTGTTGCTGTTACAATTGAGCAAATTTTTGCAGATGCCTCTCTTACAGATATACCTGTTGATGCTGACATTGACCTTGAAGCAGTATCAGCCAATGTATCCACATTGAATAAGATGTACTTTGAGCAAGCCAACACCACTGAAGCAGGCTTTCAGATTGCTACTCAAACTGCATCTATCATTGAAGAACAGTCAGAGAAGTTGGATACTTTGGTCAGGGAAGTTGGGAAGGCACATGCAGCAACAATTGACACTCTGGATGGCCAAGGAAAGACTCTAGCCTCTGTGGAGATGAGGCTAACTGGCTCAGAGGAGGTGATCCTGCCCACATTGGATGCAAGAATCTGTGGAGTTGAAACTGGACTGCAAACAGTCTCAACTGAAGTGACAAAGGCCAAGGATGCTATGGGAAAATTCACAAGATCTGTGAAGAAAGAGCAGCAGGGTCTCAAAGATTTGTACAAGCATAATGTGAAAGCCTTGAGAAAAACAATCAAGGATGCTTTAAGGCAGAGGACAGCAGCCCAGAGGAAGAAGGCAGAAGAATTGAAAGCTGCAATGGTGAAGGAGGCTGATGAGAAGTTCACTGTTGAACTTATGGCCAAAGTGTCTGATCAAGTTGTGGCCAATCTCACTGAACAACTTCAGGCCAAACTTGATCAATCACTGAAAGCCACAGTGGATGCCATTGTTACTCAAAAGATGAAGCCAGTTCACACTTTCTTAAGCATGGCAGATGATAAAATGCAAAACATTCATGATGAGAATGTTTATCTACTGCAGTAATTGAAGTCCCTCACTCAGGCCCACTCACACCTCTCAGTCTCTATGAGTGAATTAAAGCCCCAGTGTTTTGATAAGGCCAAAAAGGGGGAAAGAGAGAGAGCAAAGGCAAAGGGAACCTTGGTGATTGGTGAACCTAAGGGAAAGGAGAAGGTCCCTGAGATTGAGGAGGAGGCAGTAGAAGACATTGGGAAAGGCAAAGGCCCAATGGATATTGAAAGCTTGACTGAAGAAGAGCAGATTCAAATTGCTGTTAAAGAGTCCATGATATCTGCAATGGAGAGTCAGGCAAGAAAGCAACAAAGGCCTGGTGGTGAGTCAGCTGGACTTGACCCCAAAGAGAAGGTTGCTGAAGTAAGGGGGAAGGTGACAAGGTCATCTGAAAGAAAAAGGAAGGAATTGCAAGCCTTCAATGAATTCCCAACTAGCCTGACTTTGCCATCAGAATTTCAGACTGAAGAATCTACTCCAGTAAGGCAATCAAAGAGATTGAAGAAAGCAGCCAAGCTGCCTGCCATTGAAGAAGATGTTGAAGAGGAAGTACAGGACAGAGAGCCTGAAGTTGGTGTGCCCAAGCTTGCTGATGATCCTTCTAAATTGTTTGAAGAATGATTTGGCAAAGATCCAGAGACACAAGAGAAGCTAGCTCTTCAAAGGGCTAAAGAGAGAATGGATCAGCTGGTTGAGGCCAACAAGGCAAGAGATGAAAGAAGGGCAAACTTCAAAGCTTCAAGAAGGAGGGCTTCATACAGAAGGCTCAAACCTCAAATGCTGCAAAGATGGGACACTCAGTACCCTCACCATGATAAGTGGGTTCCAATCTCACTGAATGATGCATGGGAGGAGGCCAAGAGAAGTTTTGTATATGACTTTTATGTCATTGGAAAGTGGCTTGAAGAGAGTGTAGATGAAGTCTTTGTCCAGTTCATGTTTGAGAACCATAGGGACCTCTACCAAAAGCTGTTTGCAGCAGCTGAGATGGCAAGAGTTGAGTTCAAGGCCCCTGGTCCAATTCTGTACATGCCTCCTAAGTTCAATGAGAACTTGATTGATGAGGGAAAGATTCTGGAAGAGTTCATCAACATCATTAAGATGGAGAAGATGAAGATTGGCCCTAGAGGCTCCAACAAGGATGTTTGGGAGCTGAAGAAAAGGGTCTGGGCTCAATATGGCATAGCTTCTCAAGATGATGGAACTCTCTGATGGATAAGTTTATCTCTTCCCTATCTGGTTTTTATGATTGCTTATGATGTTGTTATTCTGTTTTCTTTGTATCAGTCTTGTTGTCCTTTTTGATTTTCTGATCTGTAATGCTTGATGATATATAAAAGGACCACTGATTTTCTATCAAGAGATAACAACTCATTATCTCAACTAACCTGACATGACACATATACTTGATTTATTGTGCTAACAGTTTCTTTCAGGAAAGTTGACCAGTTCACTCATCCTGAAGGTAAAGTATAGTATAAGTCAAGGTTCCTTTGTAATAGGTTTTGGCATCATCAAAAATGGGGAAATTGTTGGGAATAAAATTATTTTGATCTAGATACCAAAACCCCTGATTGATGATGTTCAGATTAGTTGAGATAAGCTCAAGTCTAGTTCAGGCAAGTTGTCTCAGTACACTTAAGTAAGTAGAATGCTTAAGTTAAAAATCTCAGGAATGTTGTGAGATTTTAGAGTTCAGGATAGTTGTCCAAAGCTGAAATGTTAGGCAGCTTGATAAGTTTATAGGCCAAAGTTGCAGAACTTTCAAGACAGACTAACCAAGTGGACAACTTAGCTGAAGAGATCAAGAGCAGTAAAGCAATGCTCATAAATACAAATGATCAAGACAGTTGAAGTACAAATGATCAAAAGCATTGAATGCCAAAGCCCACAGAAGACACATTCAATGAAGCATTTATTGCCAATCATGCCTGAAACAAGCATTGAAGACTTAGAGCATTAAAGAGTGAAGCATTGAATGAATGTTGGAACATTCTAAATTGCAGCAGGAATGTTCAGGGAGCTTGTCCCATCTGACCGTTGATTAAGTGTAGAGTTTGCCACAAATCAACCTAGGACAATGTGCAAATTTGGAAACTGACACAAGTCTTCTCAGCCGCATTTGTCAGAAGTCAACACATTCATTCAAGAAACCATTGAAGAGCTCTTTTACACAGTGGATAAAAGGATGTCAAACTTCATAGCCGTTTCAATGGTGCTGCAAATAGACATATTTGAATTGCTATCCCTGCAACGGTTAGTTGTTCAAATTTGTCTATAAATACAGAAGTGATCAAAGGGATTCATATCCAACTACAAGCTATCAAACTACTATCAAGCTTTCAAAGGAAACCAAACTGTTCTTAAGAATCCCAAGTTTCCTAAATTACTTCAATTAGCTAAGCCAATCTTTGTAATCATCCAAAGCTTAGCATTGAGATATCCTAAGCCTTTACACTGATCTTATTGTAAAGGGTATCTCTTCTAGTTGGAACCAAACCTCAAACCTTATCTCATTTAGTGAAGAGAGTGTTTGTTGTAGAAGTGAGGAGTTAAGGACTGTTAGATCGAAACACAGTCTTAACTCAGAGAGATTGAGCACTAGGACTCAGATTATCCTAGGGATCAAAACACTAAGAGAGTGTTGTTGATCAGTGCACCTTGGCACTATAAAACAAGCTAATTCCATTGTGAAGGAATTATCTTGTTCAATCAGGGAAAGTGGATGTAGGAGCTTGAGTCTCTGAACCACTATAAACTTGTGTGCCATTTACTTACTGCATTCTTTATTGCACTTACATTCAAACATATTTTAAAGAAGCAAAAGTCAGTAAGTGAGAAAATCTGTTTTGGACAAAGTCCCTGATAACTGTATCTTTTCAGAAATTAACTTGGAGTATTTCTTTAAGTCAAAGGCCAACCACATTCCGCACTTAGCAACTCTGTTAGATATTTAGCCAACTGATTACTCAATAGTAATCAGTAGGACAAGTATCTATCAAAGTTCACACTCAGGCCAGTTGTTAGACAACCTGCCTGATAAGACCAGTTTTGTTAAAAACAAAAGAATTTACATACACAAGTGCATTTCCCCCCCCCCCCCATACACTTGTGTTATACTCCACTAAGGACCAACAAGTCCATTTAGCCCAAAAGTCAAATTAAGATAATTTTAAAAAATTCCTAGGTCATAAGTCCGGATTCAGGTTGCCCAAAAAATTTGCGGGTCACAAACAGGTGGTTTACTACATGACAAAAATATTGTTACTATAAGGTCAAAAACCACTATAAGGCCAAAAATTTAATACTACATGTCAAAACATTTGACAAATACACCCAAAATATTAATTGTCCAGAATATTTTTGGACATGTAGTAATACACTTTTGACCTTGTAAGAATAAAATTTTAGTTTTGTAGTAACATTGTTTTAGTGGGTGTTTGCAAACACTACAAGGTGTTTAAAAGCACTTTTTTTTTTAACAAATAGAATCACATTTGGAGTGTTTGCAAACACAAACAAGTGATTAAATTAATTTGTTAAAAGTGATTTTGGTGAAGCACCCCTCCACCTACTTCTAATAGCTTCTATGTGCTTCTATGTGCTTCTCATCATTATAATAATCAATTTTACAATTTTGTCCTCACAATTTAAATAATATTTCATCTTTACACATTATCTATCCAAATGTAATAAATGTGTTTTTTGTAAATTTATAAAAAAAAAACGGTTTGTTTATGAACACCACAACATATACACAATTGATTTAAAGTGCTTAATTTTAAAACACTATCAACTTTCAATTTTGTTGCAAAAATCAATTTTAATCACTTTGAATCAATCACTATGGTTTGCAAACGCACCCTTAATTAGTCATGTAGTAGCCGAATAAGTCTGAATTATTTTAGTAGTTTTGTTCAAAAAAAAAGTGTTTAGAATATTTTTGGACTTGCAGTAATACATTTTTGGTCTTGTGGTGACAAAATTAATATCTTGTAGTAACATAGTTTTGGTCATGTAGTAAGATAGTATTTGAGAGCGAAAATAAATATTTTAATTAGGTTGATCCGCGTTTAATCCACGAATTTTGACTTAATTTACATTAATTGATCAATATTGCATGTATGCAATATTACATACAGTATAAGTTTTTGCCTTGGGGAGACATGCGTAAATTTTAGAGGAGTGTATAAATCGGGGAAGTGCATCTATTTGAAATGGTGGTGTAAATAGTCCATTTTTCGTAGGCCCCTCAGGAATCGTTCAGTCCTTTGGTAGACTACAGGCCTTAGGGGGCATTAGTGCATTGCAAACAGATTTTACACACCATTCAAGATTGTTTAATACTCCGTAATAACTAATAACTCAATTCCATATCAAATAAGCTTAAACACTTTTTGGGATTGATCAAATTTGAATGTACCATTTTCATATCAGATTTTATAATATATTTAGTATTTACACACACACACACATATATATATATATATATATATATATTTATACAATCACGTCATCATTTTTTAATATTATTTTATCTTCTACTTTCATTTCATACACTCAATCTCTCTCTCTCATACATTAAAATACAATAAAATTTGACATAAAATTACATTTATTCATACTTTTCAATTTATATTCAAACACAATTTAAACATAATTATTATTTATGAATTACCCAAATCCACTTTTTTCAATCTAAATCTAAATCTCAATTCAATCTACCACCATCTCTAATCAAACACCACTTTTATGTCCAAGTAAAATTGAACTTCAAATTTGAGTTTGAGAGTTAAAAAAATGATAAAAACAAGTATAAAAACTTCAAACTGCTCGAACTCAATCCTCTTAGATTCGATTATAGACCCAGTTAGTTATAATTAAACAAACTAAAGCATAAATTTTAAAGCTCAAGAATATTCTATATGAACTTGGATAATTGTGCGTTCGACCCTTTCTCTAGCTGGAAGATGAATAATGCGGTCCAATTGTGGGTCAAACTTTGTGTAAAATAGGTTCAAATGTGTAATATGAATCGATCGACTTGAAAAATTGCTAAGTTTACGGGACAAGAATTTAAGTAGAAACGAAAAATGAGGAATAAGAATACAAACTTTTTCTATTTAAATAGTGATTGATGGTACAACAAGGAGGGCCTATTTATAAATATTAGATGCTTAGGTGTCATTTTGTGATTAGATCATAAACCCTTTGGAGTGTATCCACTCACTTTTTTTTTTTAAATATAGAATTAATCGAAATGCTACGTCTAGTAACTTCCCATGAACATTCACAACTTCTGAATCACACACCTTTTAATTTTATTATATGTTCAGGTAAAAACCAATCCATACAAGTTATGAATGCAAATCTTTCTTATGTATCTTGTATATTGTCATAAATCATAATGTATATACTCTATGCAAATGCAAGTATGAAATGGAATATAGGAAGAAATCTTTTTTTTTTTTTAAATAAAAGATCCACCACTGATAAATGCAATTTTTTTCCAGGCAAAGGGTATATTCTCGTTATCTCATTGTATTTTCATTTTTATTGAGCAAGTCAGGGTACTAATTAACCCTGCCAACAAAAATGGGTACATTAAATTTCATATAATTAATACTCTTTTTTTTTTTTACTGAATTCACTGAAAACACGTGTCTTATGTAAAATAGAATAAAAAAAAATCTTAGGCACATGGAAACAATAACCGTTTGTTTCCTTCCTCTTATTAGTGGTGTGCCATGTGAGAATAATACATCACAAAAACATTTTTCACGAGCCCTAATCAATTTAATGAAACTTTGCCATATTTTACCAAGACCAACGCTCTCTGCACTATACTCGAGTAACTTTTTAGGAATCTCTCTTTTATTATCCATTTTCTTTTAATCCACTCAACAAAGAACATTTAATTGCGTTTTATTTAGTTAAATAGTTTTAATTATGTGAAATTATAATTAACCATCCAATCTATCCTTAATTGGACATTATTTTAAAATTTTGTTGTTAGATGGAGCCATGGATTATGTAATTTTCTTTAAAAATATATCTACATATCATTTGGACTGGACCCCTACATTACTACTACTATATACTCCTATTGCACATGCACGTTGGAAAAACTTAATTTTTGGCTTGTGAAAAAGGCAAGCTATTAAATACTACCTTAGAGAAGAAGCATATTAATTTATAGGTTTGGAAAAACTAGTAATCAATCAAATATCGTAGAGATATAGCATATAGATCACGTGAGGGCAGCATTTTCGCTTTCACCATATATATAAAAGGACCAAACCAACCTCTTAATCTTATGCTCACTTATAAAGTAACAACCTTTCCTTATTAGGAAACCACCCCCACTACACTACCCTAGCCGAACATAACATCTTCGTTCGATCGAACCTCATTATCATTGTGATCATTTGTTGACGTACTATTGCACGAGACGTGATTTACTAAGTGTGCATCTTCAGATAACGAAAGCGTCTCCTTAAAAAAAATGAAAAAACAAGGTGGCTGAGCCGCTGAGAAATAATTGTCCTAAAAAAATGGTTTATTTTCTTTTAAGAGTGACACTTACGTACAATTGTACTGCACTAGTGCTACATGTGCATGCAATTTCCACCAAATTTTGACTCTAACATGTCAACAATCGCGTGTCCAATTGATGCACTTAAATTTGACATTAATTAAATGAGTATTAATTTAGAATCTCGACTTCAAAAAAATGGAATATTAAGTAGATCGATTGAAAAAGAAGAAGGACCAGTTAGCCAGTTATATATATAGTGGAACAGTAAAGTGGCTTAATTGGTGTTGGAGATATTTTGATTTTCACATGGGAATTATAAGCAACATTTTTCACATGTTTTAAACGATTAATTTACTGCACATTTTTAATTTTACCTTACCTTAGGTAGCTAGGGTCAATTTTCTAACCACCTATATGTCACTTGTGACCCCACTTTCAACTTCTACACTAAAAAAGCAGAACCGCTTTACAATTTTTGCAATATCGTGATTAAAATTTTGCAGGTTTTATATATTCACGACTTCTATTTATTTTGGTGAATGAGAGTCAGAAAAAGAAAATTTAATACATCTAACAAAAATTAAGTGAAAGAAAGGTAGCTAGAGAAGAGGAAATATGAGAAACTCTAGCCTCGACCTTCAATCGAACGCTTCTTCGTCGTCCATGGGGTAAGTCACCATCTTCATCTTCTTCATGCTACTCTATCAATGGAGTTAATTATATATATATATATATATATATATATATATATTTTATATTAACGAATTGGTCACGTGGGTGTTTAGTATCAGCTGGTTTCTGAAAATTATTTATTCATTTACATAAAGGTGTTTATTTATAAATGATAATTCAAAATTAGTGCATGCAATGCATCGTGTTGAGATGAGTTTAATTGTGTATATAGTTTTTAACTAATTAATTTCCTATATATTTTTCGCTATTGTAGGAGTTGTTCGGACCATAGTCATGTTAAGATTATCAACAGTGATGTAACTGAGCTTCAGGTACGTATATTTTTGTTAAAATAAAAATAAAAAATACTACAGAAATTATAAACATGACTACTTAAGTCAAGAATTAATTAGTACTCGTATAATACTGTAAATTGATGTGCATGAAAGAAAAGTAGTTAAAAGGGCTAATTACATTTATGTACATTATTAATGAGTTGTCAAAAATTAGTTAGTATAGAAGCACGTGCCATAAGTCATATATAGCACGTACAATTACCTCATATAGTAAACCAAATTTGCATGGCAATTAACTTAATTTAATTAGCACTTTCCCCATATATTAATTAAAGATTAATACTAAAAACTAATTACATATTGTGTACGTGCAGGCAATATATATACTTTCGTTAGCTAGAAAAGAAATGGAGGAAAATTCGAAAAATGTAGAAGCAACAATATCTGTGCAAGTTCATCAAGTGCATGCTGGCAATAGAGGTCTCTCATTAAAGAGGTCTCTTCAGAAATTCCTGCAAAGAAGGAAAGATAGGAGGATTCAAGCATCCATGCCTTATTAGGACGGATTTATTATTAATCTCATGAAATTAATTAATTAATTTGCTTTAATCATCACTTGATATTATATATGAACACCACTATTTAAGTATAAGGTTATGTAATTTAAAATAAAATAAAAAGTGGTGTACCCTATTGTACGTATTTCAAGGGTGTTGTGTGATCGATAAGGATGGAAGAATGAGACATTCTTGTCCCCACAGAATATGTCTGATCAGGAATCAAGTAATGTAATTTATCAGGTGATTTCAAGGGTATATTAGGTTTTTTAGATTTATTAATGATCGAAGTTTGTAGTAGTGTGTAATGATTGTACATATAATTAATTCCTTTTAAGGTTCATTTAATTCATGTACTACCTTATTGATCATTTCTTATCTTTACAGTCATAAAAAGTCTCTAAATATAAAAGAAACAATATATCAATATACATACAAACACATAAGAGTTAATACATGGAAAAAAATATCAAATAATAACATATTAGTATACCTTTCAAAAAAAAAAAAAAAACATATGAGTATATGTACAATACATAGTAATGGTATAAAAATTGTAATGATTACAATAATAACATTGATTGTGTCTGGAGAGGCTACCCACCATACTTTTTACTCTCATTTCTGCATAATGTTTTATATACTGCTTTTTATAGACATTGATTTTTAGAGGAGTGTACATTTTTCCTTGACCTGAGTTTTATCCTAAGGAGGGTTTTCCCAGACAAGGTTTTAATGGCACTCCGGCCTCTGGCTCGACATGTAAGTTTATGGTCCTAGATTTCTTTTCTTCTTTTATATGATCTACCTTTTATTGTCCAGTGAAAATAGAATGAGTTATAGTGGAGTATTATTTATTATTTGTTGATAATATCTTAATAATTTTATATCTATTTAATTATTTATCTCATTATTACATGGATAGTTGTTAATGGGCTTGTGAATAATTTATGTATTGATGTTATTGGGTCAAGAATGAGCCCAACATCATGAAAATTGATTGGATAAGGGTCTGACTATTTACACCTCCATTTCGGTTTAGAACACTCCCCCCATTGATGCACACCCCCTAAAATATGTCAGGATTGATGCACCCCTCCATAAATTGTTATAAATACCCTTTTTATTATTTTAATACATTTTCTAAACACACCCACAAACCCTAATTTTTTTTTCTCCTTCCTTCTCCCTTCCCTCATTCCTCCTAATTCCCTCATCCCTCCATCGCAGCAGCAGAAGAAAAAAAACCCAACTCAACCCCCCAGCCCACCCACCCACCTACCACCGCCCCCAGCCCCCCACTGCCCCTCCCTACCTCCAGCCCCTCTGCAGCAGCAACGCCATCTCCGTTTTTTTTTTTACTTTTTTCTATGTTATTTTCCAAACAAAGCCTCCTCCTTCTCTATACGCTCACGTTTGTTGCAGAAAAGGTAGGGTTTTCTCTCTCTCTCTCTCTTTTTTTTTTTATTTCGACAAACCAGGGTCGACCCCTTGCATTCTCGTCGACAACAGGGTGTCAACGAGAGTGTATTTTGGTCGACCCTGGTTTGTCGAATTATTTCAATTTTTTTTAAAAAAAAAAATTCGACAAACCAGTGTCGAACATATTCAATCTCGTCGACATCTTATTATCGACGAGAGTGAATATGGTCGACACTGATTTGTCGAAATTTAAAAAAAAAAAAAATTGAAATTTTTCTAAGTTCCTGAATTTTTTTTGTTTGTTGTTTGTGGTGAAATTTTGTTGTTTGGTGGTGGTGGTTGTGCGGCGGCAGTGATGGTGGTGGTGCGGCGGTGGTGATGACGGTGGCTGGTAAAAATTAGGTTTAGGGTTTAAAGGGGAAGGAGGGTGCATTTAGTAGTGTAATTTGACTTAAAGGGTATTTTTTATTTTTTACATTATTATTATATTATTAAATTGAAAGGGGGAGTGTTCTAAACCGAAATGGAGGTGTAAATAGTCCCACCCTTGGATAATGATAAGGAGTACGAGTAGCCCATGTATTGATGTAATGGGCCCTGAATTGAGCCCATTAGTACGAATATGAAGAATTTGGATTAGATAAGGATGAGGAACAACTTAAGGAATATGATTGGCCCTGGCTATATACCCCTCCAGCTCTGTTAAGTCTACTCCCCTACTCATTTATTAATTTAATAAATATGTAAAATACCCAAATTACCCTTTTAATAAACTTAATCGGGAAAATATCAATTTTGGTCACCCAGTTTTACCTCTTTTCATATTTGGTCACCCACATTTAGTCACTATCAAAATTAGTCACTCACTTATTATATTCTATCAAAATTGATAATTCCGTTAGTCAACTAACGGAGAACATTGACTAACGGAGAAAGAGTTTTGAGCTCAAAATTTTCAAAACGTTAAAAACTTCTGATGCATCTTCTAGAAAATGAAACAAACGCAGTAGCAAATGTGGAACATACATTGAAGAATCTTAGTCAATCACAAAAATTATACATTATTTCTTATTTCAATTTAAGTTTTAAGTTTTTTTATAACAAAATTATTTTATTATATTTATCTTATAGATCAGAAGGAATTCTCATTATATTTATCCGATAGGTCAAAAGGAATTCTCATGCATCTTTTAGAAGGAATTTTCATTATATTTATCATTGATCAGAAAGAATTCTCATACATCAAAATTCAATCAACTTGCTGGATTCATTTGTTGTTGGTTTACTTTCTAGAACGTGATTCAATCAACTTGCTCGTACTTAAACTCAATTATGAATTCATTTCTGGTACTTAAACTCAATTATGAATTCATTTGTTGTTGGTTTACTTTTTATTTTACACGAAATGAGAAATTCAAGAGATAGAATGAAACTTTGTACTCTGGTTTTTTTTGAACAATTGTACTCTGTTTTTCAATTATGAAAACATTTGAAATTAATTGAAATAAATTTATATCTTTTGTTTCTCATTTCCTAATTATCTATAAAATAAAAAGTAAACCACTGGAATTGAAGATGCATCAGAATTCCTTCTGACCTATTATAAATATTTTTGCGTTTTGAAAAATTTCACGGCTTAAAACTCTTTCTCCGTTAGTCAATGACAGATTGACCAACAGAGTGATCAATTTTGATAGAAAATAATAACTGGGTGACCAATTTTGATAGTGACTAAATGTGAGTGACCAAATATGAAAAGAGGTAAAATTGAGTGACCAAAATTGATATTTTCCCAACTTAATCTAATAAATACACTCCCCAATTTTAACCCCTAACCTAATTACACCAACAGCCCTCCGACAATCACCTCCGGCGTCGCCCCCGACGCTGCCACCATCTCCGGCAGCCATCCACCACCGAAATGCCACCCAAACATAACCAAAAAAATATTTTATCAACAAAACTAACATAAAATTCTTTTAACCCACAAATATTTTGCTCACAAATCAACAGAAATTCCACCTACAATACTTTCACCTAAATTTCAAAACTAATCCGGACAAAAGAAATTTCAAAAAAATTTAAAGCACATTTTCGACAAATCAGTGTCTATAGCATGCATACCCGTCGACAACAATTTGTTGACAGGAATGCATACTATCGACCCATATTTGTTGAAACAATTTCAAAAAAAAAAAAAAAAAAAAATTTAAAACTTTCGACAAACCAGTGTCGAGTAGATGCACTATTGTGGACAACTTTTTGTCGACAATAATGCATCTACTCGACACTGGTTTGTCAAAATTGAAAAAAAAAATATATACCTGACACCGAAGGGAGACGGCCGCGATGGGGGAGGGTTAGAGGCGCGGCCAAGGTCGAGAGAATGGAGGGGAGGGCGGCGACGACCGATTTGTGGCGCGGGGGCAGCCGCGAGAACGGAGGGAGGGGGGAGGGGAAGGCGGTGCCGATTTTTGGGGTGGGGGCAACAACAAGAACAGAGGGAGAGGGGAAGGCGGCGGTCGATTGTTGGGGTGGAGGGAGGCGGCAGCCGATTTGTGGGGTGGAGGGAGGCCGCGATAATGGAGGAAGAAGGTGAGGCGACCACGAGTTTGTCTGGGAGGGAAGGTAGCGGCGGCCGATTGGAGGTTGGGACGGCGGCGGCGTGGCGGCGTGAATTGGGGAAGAAGGGAGATATGAGAGAGGAAAGAAGAAATAGGTTTATGTATTACATTTAAATGGGGGAGTGTATCTATAATATAAATTAAATGTGTAGAAGGGTATTTTAGATATTTCGTGGGGGAGTACATTTAACGCAGGTCATTTTGAGGGTGGTGTATGTATCGGGGGAGTATACTTAACAGAGCTGGAGGGGTATATAGCCAGGGCCATATGATTTCGTGTTGTTCCAACCATTTTAGGGGGTTGTTAAGCTTTTGGCCTAATTTTACGGAGCTGGGGATTGAATAAGCTTGAGCGTCGTCAGCCCCTGAAGGTTTAAATCCCAATATTTAAATTTAGGGTTGAAAACGAAAGGGCGAGGCTAATTAAGCAGTCTAAGCCTATCTTTCTAATGACGACCTAAGTGATTGAGAAAAAATGGGAAGTGGATAACCCATTCTTCACGGTACGAATTTATTAAAAAAAAATTTACTGAAAAGAAAAGAAAAAAAGTTGACCTAGTCAACGGATTTCATAGGAGACCTAATTTATAAAATATATAAATCAAACTATTTTGAAACCCTTTCCCCAAATTTTTCAATTTTGCTACATCCAAATTTAAATGTGATAATATTGAATTTATTAGATTCCTCCTAATCCCAAATTCTTTCCAACAAATTTTATATCTTCTCTCTTATTTAAGTATTTAACCACACGGTAGTTATCACAAGAAACCTCCCTATGGAGAAATCTCTACCCAACACTTTAATTTTAGTATACCCAACACTTTAAGTTTAGTATAAATAGTGATCGAGTTGTTGTCATTCACAATTGTAAATCACTCTGATTTGAAAGGAGTTCACATTGATCGAGGTGGATCCACGACGAAGGGAGAGTAACTGATTCCGCAGTTGAGTGATGTGGGAGATTGAGGTGTGACTGTAGGCTGCCTCGAGTGCAACCCAGATGGAGCGCGAGGTGTCACAGTCGATGACCTCAACCATGGCTTCTTCAGAGAGGGATTAAAGAAGAAGACTAAGGATCTTCTGATCCTTCTCAAACCAAGCGGTGTAGGCTGGGTTTGGAGTCGATTCACCAGATGTGGTGATCGACTTCGTCGGAGCGGGTGTCGTGCCATGAACGTGAGAGATAAGATCATGGCTTGACAGGACCGGGACTACCTGATTACGCCATAGCAGATAGTTGGAGGATGACAACTTGATTGTCAAGAGATGACCCAAAACATTGAGAGGGATGGTGAGGGGAGGGGTAGCCGCCGCCATGAGGAGGGAAGGGAAGAAATTTAGCGTGAGGCTTTAGAGAGAAAATTAGAAGAGTATTTATAATGAGATAATTAATGTAAATACAACAACCATATCAAAGAGATAAATGCAAAAAATATGGACTAAATTAAAATATATTATTCCTATATTATTATTCCCTATTAGAAAGTGTGCAAGTAATAACGGGACGGAGGGAGTATTACTTTACACTTATTCCAACCACTTTTTACCTTATTCATATAAGTTTATAAAATTACCCCTCAACACTCCACTTATTACACATTTTTCTTAATAAGTGTACCCACTTTGTACACTCCACTTATTACACATTTTTCTTAATAAGTGTACCCACCTTGTGATGTAAACACTTACAGGACGGAGGGAGTACATAGTTATAAAATTGTCTCTTGTCATTTAAAAAAAAAAATTGTTCTGTATTATTAAGATTTATCCATGCATTTTGTATATTAACTTAAATAATCATTTTTTAATGTTCTATTAGGGGGTGTTTCTTTTGGGATTTGGGTGGTTTTAAAAACCAGATTTTTGAAATCCTGGTTTTTGAAATCCCGATAAATAGTACTCCCTCCGTCCCACTAGTGTTTGCACCACAAAATGGGCACAATTTTTAAGAAAAATGTGTAATGAGTTGAGTGTTGAGGGGTAATTTTGTAAAGTTATATGGATAAAGTAAAAAGGTGATTGGAAAGAGAGTAAAAGCAATGGCATTTTGTGTAAATATGTGAATATTGTGAGGGTGTGGTTTATGAGAGAGTTTCCTTTTATGGGTGTGCAAACAGTTGTGGGACGGACAAATAAGGTAAGTGTGCAAACAGTTGTGGGACGGAGGGAGTAATATGGATGTTTCTTTTGGGTTTTGGAATAGTGAAGAATTTAACTTTATGTCAAATCAAGTTGTAAGATTGAATGAGTTTGTATTATTATATTATTGTTTGATGAGATTATAATGATTGATTAAGTGTGTAATGATTAAATGTATTATATTATTGTATTATTATATTATTATAGTATTATTATATTATTGTTGAGAAAGAATATAATGATTGAAGTAATATTATATAGATATAACTTTATGTCAAATCAATATGTTTGATAGGGGTGGTTTTGAGTGGATTTTGAAAACCGATTTTTAAATCCCGAAGTAACACGGATTTTGGATCTTGAAATCCAAAACCTGACTTTTAAAACAAAAAAGAAACATACCCTTATAGTCTTACTTTTTTTTCTTTTTCTTTAAATCATACTTTAATCAGTAAAGTACAATAAATGTGTTGTGGAAGATATATATCTCCCCTGGCCGGCTGGCCCTTAATCGGTTTCGAAATCGCTGAAGAAGTGATTTAATTGTCAAATGAAAGCAGCACTTTTCATTTTCCAAAACACGTTTTTGTTTTAACAGAGGAGTGAGGTCATGGGCTTAATTGTTTAGCTGCTTGGTTGCATTGTATCGTTGAGAGAGTTGCTAAAATGATGTTAGCAACTTTTGGTGAAACTTATGTACTATTAAACCTTCAATATTAATAAATTTAAAGAAATATTTAGGAAATTTATGAACCTTTCACCTGTTGAATCAGGAAAAAAAATATATGAAACTGTAAAAACAAATATATTATATAAGGTAATGAAAACTGTGTTATTATATGAAAAAAAGTGTATTAATATATGAACAAAGTACATAGATTAATGAAATGGTGAACCATAGAAATCACGAAAAATATCGTATTTGAAAAACACATGATTAAAAATAAGAGAATGATGGCGGAATGTGCTTGAACGTTAAATGGGCCGGACAATGATCGCGGAGTGGGCTTTAAGAATGGCTTAAACTGACCCACTTCATTCTTTTCTATTTGGTAGGGCTATCTGCACTTTGTTAACCGGACTCCCCCTTCTATTTATTAATTTAATAATAATGTAGAAAATTTAAAATACTGAAGTATCATTTAAGCAAAATACTACTATTAAATGGAATCCACTGCTAACTATACTCAACTTTCAACATTTAAATCTAAAATTAATTGCAGACTGTCACCTCCACTTTCGGCCATCGCCGTCATTCATTACCTTTGCACCATCAACTTCATTCAAATAATGTTAAAATCTTGTAAATTAAAAAAAATCTAATAAAAAAATATTACCAACGAGAGTGTATATTAAGACAGACTCATATATTTAGACGAGTCTAATTCACCATATTGGAGTATAAATATTGTGAGTTTATGGAGCCCCCAAACTCAATCATGTATAAAAAATATAACTCAAATGCCGTAGGCTCACACACAAGATAGAAAACTCCCTCTAATATACTGTATATTGGAGTTCCTTTAAAAATTATCAATTTTTGTTATTTAGAAATGTTCTATCGTATTTTTTTTTTTTTGGCAACATTCATTATCTTTATTTAATTTTTCCCTTTCTCTATATTAACATCACAAAATACATATAATACTATATTTTTTTAATTAATGCGTAAGTAAATGAATAGTTTTAGGTATGGAGAAAGTATAATAAATAAACAATTGAACTAATATATATTTAAAAAATACTCTCGTTTAGTAGGTTTTGCATGTTGCGAAAACAAGTTTGTTCTTTTTATAATAAGGTTAAATATGAAAGGTAGTTTTTGAATTATTAAAAATGAAATAAAAAGTCAATCTAAGGGAAAACTGGAAGGAAATATACATATACGGAATTTCATCATTTTCTGAGGGCCGTTTAGCAAATAAAGGGACCTCGTCCTCACCTCTTCATGCGTTGCTGAAAAGTTTTTCTTCAATTAGATTTTAGTAATTATTTATTAATTATTTCATATAAATAAATATATAAGTACACAAAAAAATCATTTTCGCTGTTTGTCTAGCGCTTAATAAATAACTGAATGCAATAAAACCCTAGGGGATATATAATTCCTTTTGCTACAAAACCTGGCGCAACTGCTCTGTTCTATTCGTAACCAATGTGAGTTTACGCATTCTTCATCTACTAATCTCTGTTATTTTTATACCGTTAAGCAAATTGGAGTGCAAGGAGTTACTCGGACCAGTTTGTGTGTGCGGTGGAGTATGTTTTTTCGTAATTTAAATTCTAGTTTTCATGTAAAGTTGGTTCTTAATTTAATTATCACTTTTATGCCGCAACAATTGGATTTCGTTTTGTTTTCTTGATTGGCTGCATTCTTTATGTCTCCTGAACGTTTGTTTTTGAATTCAGATTCAGCTGAAGTTGGTTTTTTGTTTTGAAATAGAAGTGGATTTTTGCTGTGTGCTTGGAGTTGAAAAATTATTTAGGTTGAGCTTAAATTGGACCGCTCTCTTTTAGACTGAGAGTGAGAAATTCTGTAATTTACGCCACACTCAAATTTTGAGTGTAGTTTCTTGTGCAAAAATATGTATTGAAGTGCATAGGCTTCAATATTAGTAAAATATCCTTCATTTGCCATAATGAGTTTTAGAATGGAGTTAGAGTCTTAGAGACCTAGCTTTAAGTTGAATGTTTTGTCCTTTCGGAATGACGTCATAAATCTAGGTTAACAACTTAAAGGCTAATTGACTTGGTTATGAGAGTGTCTACTCATAACTGCATCACTCTATGCCAATATGCCCATACTTGCAGTCTGGGTAACTAAGATATATGTAAACTCCTGAATGGTTTGATTATGAGAATTGGGGAAGTAGCTACATATTTACATCTTGGTGTCTTTGAGGTATAAGGTTTGTAGTTAATAGTATGTTTAGTTAATTTGGTTTGAGTTCACAATGACCCCCTCGGTCATTATTCATGAATGATGGTCAATGATTGAATATCATATAATTTCCAATATTTTCCCAGTTGCTTTGCTGGAAGTTTTCTTGTAAGTGCATTTTTTTTCCCTTTTCAAAAGTGACTTTTGTGGTTTCCCTCAAAGACTCCTGATTATTCTGGTGATAAACATAGTATATTGGAGAGACTTTATCACCATTATGTTAAGACTTTTGGCTTTGTAAACATTGTTACAAACTCTCAACTGAGGTTACTTAGTTATTCCCCAAAGCTTGGTTGTGGGAAGAGGGTGCCCAAGTAGTTACTCCATTCCCACATGCCTAGTGCTTGGGCCCATTCTCTAGCAATATGGGACTCAACCAGGATCATAATACAGCACCATGCTTTGAGACAGATGGGATTCTGGACTTCTATTTTAGAACTCAATCTCCAGTAGATGATTATTAGTGGGATTTGTGTAGAAACGAAAGGTACTATGACCACCCATGCTTCATTGCAGTATGTCTAAATTCTCTAGCATCATCAGAAACGTATTCTCAACTTAGTCCCCTTTCAAAAACCCACACTTTTCATAATCTCTCAAACTTCAGCTTTAATACCTTGGCTGTGGATAGATCCTTCCCTTGAAAGAATTCTTATTTTGACAACAACTTCTATCTGAAATGTGCATAGTAATGGGATTGTATTTGTGCTGATCTAAAACTATGTAGTTGCTCCCTGTGACACTTCAATTGTATGTATTATTTTATACAGACTAGTTCTCTTTCCCCTTTCCCAAATTCATCCCTCCATTTGCACATGCTTACTTCACTGTTTCTTTCTGCTTGTGTGCATGCACGCGCAGGTGCATGAACTTTATTTCTTCCAATAGTTGGCAGATTTAGTTGCTTGTACTTCTATTTGAGTAATGCTCAGTTGTATGGTTCTTTGGATAAGTATGAGACTTTCTGATGTATGGAACTTTGCATAGCTGTATAACAAAATTGTAAGCCTCAAACTGTATTCTTTCGTATGATCGTAGCATATAAAAGGTCTGAGTTATTCTTATATATTCCAGTTGCCCATGTTGGTCACTTTCACCTCTTTATTAGACCATTGTGTGAACTGTTGAATAGACAGTTTGACTCTTCTTGTTAAGAATAAGCATAATGGTTTAGCCCATTCACTTTTATTTAAACTTTGCAGCACAAAATTATGGCAGAAATTGATCAGAATCCTACTGAACTTGAACAACCAAATGAACTTGAATATCAACCCGACAACATACATACAAATGAGCAAGAATATCAGCCTGACAGCGGACAAGAATATCAGCCTGACAATGTTCAAGAATATCAGCCTGACAATGAACAAGAATATCAGCCTGACAATGAACAAGTATATCAGCCTGTCAATGAACAAGAATATCAGCCTGACAATGAACATGAATATCAGCCTGTCATTGAACATGAAAATGAGCAAGCAGTTTTACCTGATTTGCCACATGTACATGAAATAGAAGAAAAACATGAACCAGAAGATGGAATGACAGAGAACTTTCATCTTGATGAACAGAACCTTGCGAAAGAAATTGCTCATGGAGGTCCTGATGGAGGTGGAGAAAGGTGGCCAGGGTGGCCTGGAGAGAGTGTTTTCAGGATGTTGGTTCCTGCACAGAAGGTTGGTAGTGTAATTGGCCGTAAAGGAGAGTACATAAAGAAAGCATGCGAAGAGACAAGAGCTCGGATCAAAATTCTTGATGGTCCTCCAGGAACAAGAGAAAGAGCAGTAAGTTAAAAAGTCTGATTTAACATCTTGTTATGAAATACTCGTCTGCGTTCAGGCTATGCATTGTGAATTCATTCTTTAACTTCTTGAGAATTTTCTCACTTTAAATGGTGTTTTATAGTATCAGTTTTTTTTGTTTGTGATTTTTTAACAAATTCGTTCGTATTTCAAAATTCCATATAAGTTTGATGTACGAGTTTGCTGATGACGTCCTTTGTTTGGGATAGGTTATGGTATCTGCCAAGGAAGAGCCTACTTCTTCTCTGCCTCCTGCTGTAGATGGTCTTCTTAGGGTGCATAAACGTGTTGTGGATGGACTGGAGGATGATTCTTCTCATCCTCCATCAGTTGTAGGAGGCAAGGTCTCAACCAGACTGCTTGTACCAGCTTCTCAAGCAGGAAGTTTGATTGGAAAACAAGGCACTACTGTCAAATCAATTCAAGAAGAATCAAATTGCATTGTTAGGGTTCTGGGAACAGGTTTTGCTCACTGCAATTCTATCACATGCTTTTTATTGGGAATTTGAACTGCATCTTTCATTCTGTTTTCCCTCGATGATTACTTTTCCTTTTTTTAGGGGTGGGGGTGGGGTAGGGATGTCTAAACATTCCGAAATAATTTCTTCAGAAATGATCGTCAATATTCTATTACTGATCCTAGTTACCTGACAACAGTTTATGTTGTATGTATGGAAGTGGTTGCATTTTCATGTTGTGTCTGAGAATAATCAGGATAACGTAGGATAGAAATGTTAATCAAACTTTGTTCTACTTTGCCGGAGGCTTGAACCCAACCACCCACCCCCCACCCCCCCAAAACAGGTATTCAGGTTTTGGTACAATAGCTTCATTGTCAAAATATATTTTATTTACCTCTGATCAAATTGTAGAACAGATTAGCCAAAAGCTGTTGGAGTAGGGAAAAGGTTTGAACCCCAAGAATGGACCCAACAAATTTGAATGAAATTAACTTGTTATTTAGAGGAGTCTGCTGTGGCAATTATAGTTTGCCCCATGGTCAGAGATAGAGGACAAAGTAGGATAGTTCAAGTGGTTAGAGCACCACTACCTAAGCTGGTATGGTCATGGGTTCGAGTCCCTTGGGTAATGTAGAGGGTCAATTTTTTTTTTTTTTAAAAAAAGGTCAGACACAGTTTTCAAGTTTATTTGCTTGTTTGTTACTCACAGATATATGTTAGTATATGTAATGTGCTAAAAAATTACCAGATAATGTCTTAAATCTTAATACATGCCCATAGTGATTTCTTATGTCATAGCAGTATCCATTATCGTACTATCTAGTGTGGTGCATAAATCATTGCAGTAGACTTACCTGTTACTGCCTTGATACATTTATGGAGGTTTTTATACTACTATATGCAAAATGTTGGAAGTTTAACAAATAATATATTACTGAGTATCTGTTGTCTATTAAAATATTCACCTGACCTATGTCAATTACTCAAGTTTTTGTTGTTTTCATGATCATTGCAGAAGAACTTCCAGTTTTTGCCCTTCAAGATGATAGAATTGTAGAGGTAGTGGGGGAGCCTACAGGCGTACATAAGGCTATTGAGTTAATTGCTTCTCACTTAAGAAAATTTTTAGTTGATCGTAGCATAATGCCAATAATTGAGATGCAAGTAAGTGTGCTTTACTTAAAAGTCCATCTGGGACGAACATTTTGGTTATTTGATCATATTTTCTGGATCATAACTGCTCCTTTTTTTTTTACATCCTTTTTAGATGCAAATGCCTAATTCTCGTACAGAGCACATGCCTCCTGCCCAGCCTTGGGGTCCACCGCCTCAGTCTTATCCACCTAATGCACCTGCCGGACTTGGTTATGGATCCAATCCGCATTTTATGCCTCCTTCTAGGCAGTTTGATAATTATTATCCCTCTTCGGATATGCCTCCTTCAGAAAAGCCTCATCAAGGTATATCTTCCTTTGGAAGAGAAGCCCCGATGCATTCATCATCCGGCCAGTCAGCTCCATCAATAATCACTCAGGTTATTATTTCCTCCGAGATTTTAGTTCAGCTGCATTCTATTTAGTGAAGTAATGCTATAAGTCTCAAATAAGGGTCAATTTGTTTCCTTGTATGGTAGAGAGCTGTTTCAAATTCTGTGCGCGTGTTTAATAAGGTTGAAAATTTCTTTTATGTAACTCTTCCATACTTCCAACAGGAGGCGATTCTTCTGTTCTGTTTTGATTTTATTCTTTGTCCATCCTTGTGAAGTTTCTGATTAGTTTCTATGATTTAATTTAGTTAGGGCCTACTACCACACTTTTTCATGACTGCAAAAAGTTAAAGTCAGTCACCCATTTCTTTTGGCAGTAGCTCAATTTTGTTGTTTTTAGGTGACTGCAAAAGGTTAAAGTCAGCCACCCTTACTATTTAATTGTTCAATCTTTTTCCGGGCTGGTTAATGCAGTGTTGGTATGTCTTGTCATTTTTTTCTTCATGCATTTGGTTGTTGAGCCTGTAGCCTTTAGAATTTGCCTGGGTTCTTCTAATTTTAAGTTACACAGCTAATATGACTTAATTTATTACATCAATGATTTGAAATTAAACAATCTCTAAGCCGTTCACAATATAATAGGTTCGGCTGGAGTCATAAGAAAGTGTGAGTCATGTGTGTGTTAAATGTATAATTGAGAATTGATTTGATTGCAGATCACACAACAAATGCAAATTCCGTTATCTTATGCTGATGCTGTGATTGGGACGCAAGGTTCAAATATAAGCTACATACGACGGGTTAGCGGTGCTACAGTTACCATACAAGAAACAAGGGGAATTCCTGGAGAGATGACGGTTGAGATTAGTGGAACCGCTTCTCAAGTCCAAACTGCTCAGCAACTCGTTCAGGTAACCTTCTAAACCTTCACAATTATTTTCTGATTTTGCCTTAAAAAATTGAAAGGTGTGCATTTTTTCATACTATGTTAAGTCATGACTGATGACCCCAGATTTGCCAAATAAAATATTTATGGAAATCATATAGGAGATTGTATATTTTTCAACCACTTTGTTATTTAACATATGGAGTTGAGTTTGTATGGCTCAATTTTAAATGTTGATACTATGTTTCATTCCCAAAAATCACCACTTTTAAATTTCAAATGACCTACTATTATTTTTGTAATTCTTCACATTCCTATGGTAATGTTGTTATCACCATTCATTATCGTGCTGCTGTATGCATTTCTTTGAGAAACAGTTTATTTGTTGTTTTGCTCTGCTTAGCTTTTACACAAACACTACATGATCAGGACTATACTAGTTGGGGTAAAATAGTGAATGAGTATATCTAATGATGCCTTAAATTGTTTGCAGAATTTCATGGCGGAAGCTGCTGGGCAACAACAAACACAGCATGCTCCATCAGCTGATTATAACTCTTATGGAGCTCATGGTTCAGCAGCATTCCCTTCAAATCCCAGTCTTTCTGGACAAACTGGCGGTTATGGCTCGTATTACGGTTATTGAGGTAGGTGTTCCTTGACTAATAACATTTCATGAGAATACTAATACTACCTGGGCCTTATGTGCCAAATGTTGTATCGTTGTTAGTATTCATGCCGCAATTTTCAACTTTTGTAATCGCGACATTTCCCAGTTAGCACATTCATTCACATTCAACATTAATTGATATTTTGCATGTTCAATATACACTTTCTTTTTTTCTCTTAAAATATTTAACAAAATAAAGTTTTAGACGGGGCTCGTAAATTCGTAATTTATGTTCCGACTTCTGAGGCTCGCTTCTGATTACATTTTTCTATCTTTTTATTAAAATTGAACGATTAGATTAGACAAAACTATTTGAAATCAAGTGTCAACGTCGAAACAAGTTTGAACCATTACTTCACTGGGATTTTCTTTTAAATGCTAAAATAAAAAATTGTATATAAAAAAAAATATTCTCAAATGCTGATGATTTCAAACGTGCAGCTCCAAAATCATAACCAAAACAGGAAAATTTAATTAGGCTCCATTAGAATGGAGAGATTTGATATATGTATTTTAAATCCACCGTCTAAATTCACTCCACTTGTTTGGATTATGAATGAATTTTAAATAATTAGATTTTTGCTCAACACATTTTTTAATTAAAATTGAAATGACTCACTAAAACCATGTCATTTGAAATTCATCTATTTTTAAATCTTTTCATTTGTAATACCTTCTCAAATTAAATTCCCTCTTCCAAACACAACCTTGGGTTTTGGAATCGACTATTTCGTTACAGATGAACACATAATTGTCACTGGTCAAAAGAGGAATGATAAAATGTTTAATTAAAATAATATTGACTTTTGGTGAATTTGGTATTTGACACTTCCGAAGTCTATGATTGCGGGTTTTTAAGTATTAAAGTTTGAGACGATCTGTTGTTGCATGCTAATTGAGTAAATACTCCCTCCGTCCGCCTATAAGTGTTACGTAAGATATAAAGTGAAGTGTAAGAAAAAATACTTATAAAAAAAGGTAGGGAAAGCTTATAGGCGGACAGACCAAAATGGTAAAATGGAAAGCTTATAGGCGGACATATTAAAATGATAAAATGGGAAGCTTATAGGCGGGACGGAGGGAGTATGTTATTAAGAGTTCCAACGAACTCGATTTGAGTTTGAATTAACGATAAACTCTATTGACTTGGACTTTAGAGATACTTGATTGACTCAATCTTACCTCGAGTTGATCCAATTATTCAGTTAAAACAATCAAATTAAAATATATTAGTATTGTTTAATGATGTGCTGCATGCCTATTAAGGTGGTACTTGCGAAAACGCAGAATCATTTTTTTATATGTTAATAGTTATAATAGACTCTAAATCAAATGTCAAACTTAGCAATTAAAGTTTGAGCTTGGCTGTACTATTTTCGAGTTAACCCTAATTACCTTGCTACTAGGGTTCAATTTTCATTGGTATTGTGGAAACTTTTAGTTATTGAGCTAAAGACCAAGTGTCATTTTCTCTTGTCATAACTCATAAGGGAGAAATTTCATCAAGATAAGGACTTAATAATCTCTTGTAATGCCCTAAATTGAAAACCATTACAAAATCCAGCAACTACACATTTTTCTCACAATTACATTCTTAACTTTTACAAATTATATCCTCTCTATCCAAACTTTGTATAATTTTACTTAATGAATTTTAAGAAATATTAATTGTTTGTGTGTAAAGTAAAAAAAAAAAAGGTTGTTTCAGTGCATTGGAGGAACAGTTTAAAAAATAAATAAAAGAGAATTATTTCAACTAAAGCTGGTTTAAAAAGAAAGACAAGCGTGTGGGGGACCTTTTCAAACAAATAAAAGAACATTCTTTCTTGAGACACAAGGTCAAGTAATCATGATCCAATATTTATTTCCATGGCAAAGAAGTAATTCCTTGGAAAAGTGTAGGGCAACACAAATCCAACGTGACAAAACACAATATGTACAAGCAACCACATCAGCATACCTAGTACTATACCCTTTTCTCAGGTTTCCACTTTCGTATATAAGTTAACCAGACTTGATCGGTGATAGATATACTTACACGATAGATACACACACCTCCGTCCAACCATATTAAGAAGAAGAAAGTAGCTGTGCCCAGAATGGCAATGAGGCCAAGAGGCGGCGGTGCTGCTGGTCCTAGACGAGGAGCAAGGTCAGGGGGGCTCGTTCGCTCAGTTTACGAAGATTTCAAGCCAGTCTCAGAATGGCAACAAGATGATGAATCCCATATTCTCAATATTTATCTTCCTGGTAAGTAAGCAAACTAAAGATATAACTAGACACAAATTACTAATAACCCTTCATTTTTGTAGGCTTCATGAAGGAGCAAATCAAGGTTTCAACAGAAGGCCAGAATACCATCAGGGTTAGAGGAGAACGCTTGGTTGCTGGCAATAAATGGAACCGCTTTCAGGAGGATTTTCAAGTTCCAGAAAACGGGGAAATGAATTCAGTTCGTGCAAAATTTCACGGAGGAATTCTTACCATGACTGTCCCTAAAGTGAAAGTAGCAAAACCTGAAAGCATTGATCATGTCATAAAGCAGCCGACAGGTCAAGAAAAAGAAACAGAACAAAAATCATCCAGGGATACAGGGACGAAACAGGGTCAAGATGGTGATGCAAAGCAACCCATCACTCAAACGGGTCAGGATGAAGCTTTTCCAGCATTTGGTACTATTAAACCAATGGCGGAGAAATTTTTAGAGCCTGAAAAGACGACAACATCAGGTGAACCTAAGAAGGAACATGACCAAGATGACGGTCAAAGAGGAAGAAGCTTTACACCATTGAAAAAAACTCTAGTTTCTCATGATAACGTAAAGAACGAGGGCTCTGAATCTAAAGAAAAGCAAAGTGCTTCAGAGAGACCAGATGATGTAAGAAAAACCAATGTGGGCAAGGACAGTAAGGAAACCATTGGCAATAAAGAGTTACCTGATGTTGAGACAGCCGAAAGGACGAAAGTGGAGAAAGGTCGAGCCAAAGATATCCTTGAAACAAATGCAGACAAGAAAGAATTATACGAAGCTTCCACAAAGGAGAAATATAAGAAATTGAAAGGGCTAACTGAGCTCAATGAAGAGCGGCAATTACTGGTGAATATGGGCGCAGCGATGCTTGTTATTGTGGCGCTCACTGCCTATGTCACATACGGCTTTGTATCTGCCAAAAATAAAAACTAGATTCTGTGTAATTAACTTATGTGTGATCATCAGCAACTCGACAATAAAAGGCACATTGTTTCTATGTTCAGCTATTAAAATGGTATAGCCTATGAAATTTATCCTAAAACCATAACCAGAAAGATAACACCAATTTAAATCCAACCAGCACACAAGAAAATTCCAGGAGCCAAGAAATAGAGGGAAGATACATATCCAAGCACCAGCAAAAAAATTAGCGTCTACATTACACACACACACACAGACCAACAAAGGAAATTCTTCTTTTCCACGAGAACTAAAAAAATGTTCTTGAGAGGCCGAAAAAAATGTTCTTCAGAGGCCGAATGCTTGCCATCACTATTAGTCTAATACTCTGCATAACATGTCCAATACATGATATACACACATATAATACCAAAAATAATTTGTGGTCCAGGATCAGGGTATATACATAGGAAGGACAACATCTTCACTCCAGTGTGAACAGACAGAATAGTTTAAACCATGCTGTTCTTCATGCAAATCTGAGATATATAAACTTTATTGCCAAAACCACCGCCAGTAGCATCATCATCACTCATGAAATTGTTGATAACACCAAATAACTTTATGAGATTGCTTCCTTCCAGTATTTTCAATTTTTCTGGAGTTTACTCTCACGACGATTTAACCTGTTGATGTCAGAGTATCCCATATAAAAATATACAGGTAGAAAGTAGTAACCCACAAATGAAAAGACAAAAGGAGGAAAAGGTAATAGGGCTTCATTTGGCATTTCATATTTATTATCTTTTGCCACATCCCTGACATTCCCAAGAAACAGCATAGAGATAATACAATATGTACCTAGAACCCCATCAACATATGCTTAGTCACATCAACACATGAGTATTAACACCTCCTCGCCCTTACATGATAAGAGCTAGAAAAGAAGAGATAAATATAGGATATGATAAAGAATTAAGTAACTTTTTACCTAGGAACTTTTTGTGAACTAAAGTGCAAAATTTGAACAGGTGAAAGGTGATAGCGGCAGAATTGATGCGTAGTGTGGACAACAATGAGTGTGAAACTGGTAATAAATTCCACTGAACAACAAGGTTTAAAAATAAGAAATTTTTGTTTCACATAGATGAACTATAACCTGTAGTTTCATTGTGAGAAAAAACACAACAATGTCCAGGTATTATGCATCACAGATATTTCACTACCAAGGCAAAATAATTGACATATTCTAGTCCACGCTACAACTAGTTATACCTCAAACTACATATCATCTTTCGTTTTCTAGCAAAAAAGTCTGATGTTTTCTACTTTGACGGCGGCTTTTTAACATTTTCTGATTCAAAATCCAATAACTTCTCTGAAGGCATCCTCTTTCTTTTAATGCGAGTTCCTCCATTGGCCTCTGCAGAATAAATGGAAAAGCTTCAACAGGGGATAAATACTAAATATAGGTGCTAGGGTGTAAGTTACTTGACAGATGACACAAAAGATAAAATTTCACAAATGCTAAGTTAAGCAGTGTCAGACAATACCACAAAAATAAAACCTCAAGTCTTAAATTTTCCATGCAAACTGTTCCTAATTTCTAAATAGTTTGACTATTTTTTGGCATCTAATTGCGTTTATCTCATATTCTAGTTGCAAAAAAGTGATTAAAACTGTAAATATTAATATAAATAATGTCACATTAACAGGCAGCATGAGACCGGCAGACCGCGGACCAGAAAATCATAATTAATAGTAAGAAAGGGCATTCATTTCAAAGAAACACTTCTAACTTCTGGGGTAACCTACATTTTTAATATTTGTCTAATCAAACAACACATAAAATAAGCATTACTTATGACAGGTCATCCATAGCTCCAAATGGTTACAGGCACAAGAACTTTTCGGGCCATTTTCTGCTTGATATTAAGAAAGATTGAAACATTGCACAAAAACCTTTTCCATCATTTTAATGTGATATCCTTTAAAACTACTAAGATTTGCTGAAGTACTGGAACTTCAATACTAATTTTCCCATTAATGCTGATCATGGCGGGAATCACATTCAATTGAACTTACAAGTAACCAAAAAATCTACCTTCATGAGGACTGGATTCATGATTTGTTAAATGACCATTTTGCCCTGCCTCCTCGGAAAGAGGAGATTCAGATCCACTGAAATCCCTCTCCTTTGAAATACTCACAACATTCCCATCCTCCTGCTCCACAACATCTGGACATGGGTAAGCAGGCAAGAAGATAATTTCTTCCTGTGACATGTCAGAATCGCTAAAAGAAGTATCTTTCTCAATAGTTATGATATCAATGTCCTCATCTTCGTTGACACCTGAATTTTTTACCTGGACCCGTATAAACATATTAGACAGGAAACAAGCAAAGAAGAAATTACAACGACAGAATGCATATTCGTTACTTTACTCACTTTTCCCGTATCAGGCACTAAATCGAATTCATCTTCTCTTTCCACATACTCCTCGTTTTCCTCAAGCTCTTTAAAATCTGGAGCAAATGCACTCCAGTTCTCGGTATAATCCTTGGCCCAGATATACACCAAGCCAATCAAGGATACAGAAACAACAATAGGTTTAACTGGATGCCATGCCAAATCTATCACTGCTTCTTTCGGCCCTTCAAGGATTTTTACAAGATGTCCAGCCCTGTCCCATATATAGATCTTGTGTTCTCCTTTGCTAGCAGAACCTCCAACAACCCACTCCCCATCACCACTAAAACATGGTGCTTTCCAGTGCACTCTGGTTATTGAATCCTGAAACTCACGAAAGAGAGCCAGACTCCTCGATCCAACAGTTTTCAACTTTTCCATTTCATCTTGCTCAGCACATTCTTGGTCTAATTTATCTAGGGATTTAAGTGAATCTTTCAATGACAAAAGATTCTCATATATCCTAATGGTTCTATCATTTGAGTTTGTCAGAAGATACTGCCCATTCCTGCTAAATATGATATTCTTTATCACCGCACTCCCTGGAATCGAAATAACACCACGTATTCCAACTCTCTCGTGATCAATAATTAGTATTTCCCCTTTGGAGTTTCCAACATAGACCAGATCACCATACTTGTTAAAACAAGCAGCAGTAGGTGTAAAGGGAGCAGATCCATCCGAAAACTTGTTGCGCGGTGGAGGGTCAATAGCATTTCCTATATCAGATAATGACACAGGAAGCATTTTTGTTGTTTCAGTTAGCAAGTCAACGATCATTGGGGCTGTTGAAAGGGGACAAGCCAAGCAAAGACTCGGAGTGGATGAGCCGGGATGGAGACGAGCATGTAAAGGCGTCTGTTGTAGAGTTGTTCGAGCTATTTTCTCCCCTTTGACAACATCCCAAAGAGTCAACGACTTGTCTGCAGCCGATACTAGTATGCGGTGGCCATACTTAGACCAACAAATACTTGTTATGGCAGAAACACAATCCTTGTCCCTGAATTCTTTAGCAATGCCTCTGGTCTCAAAATCCCATATAACACAACTTCCATCAGAACACCCAGCTTCCCCGCCACACACAAAGAAGTTAACATATTAGACGTATAATCCAGTGAGAATGATGGTAGCATGGAATCAAGTACATATGGTAATAAGATAGAGAGTTATGTCATTAACGTGCAAAATCACAATGGAATACAACAAGAAAAACAGAATGACAAACATTTTCAGGATAGTTTAGGTATAACAAGCTTGAAGTTGGGAAAAGAGCTAGATTTGAGGCTCCACTAGCGATAAATGAGCTCTCATTTGGATCAAAAGTGACAATAAAAACTAGCATCCAGCCTGTCATCAACTTCAATGCTTTTCTCTTAACTCAGAGGAACAAAAAAAGCTACAAGTTTTTGTCCTGGCATCTTAAGGATCTATGGTTCTATTTTTACAGGATATATGGATTAGTCGCTTCCACTCAAAGTCACCAACATAATCAACATCAGGGGATCAGAAATTTCTGCATACAGATGGATGATTTCTCAAAGAAAATATGCTGCCCCCACAGCCACTGCTCCTAGGAAAGTGGAATTGCATCCAACGCATGATTATTACATAAAACATAGATCTTTTGCATCCAACACATGATTATTACATATACTAGGAAATATTTATCGCATTGAAATATATTAGAGTTGAAAAAATTGGCAACAATCTAGGTTGGAGTAGTTATTCCAGGACAAACTTCCAGGCACACACTCATACCAAGTTGAAATCTATGCATCTCAGTAAAATGTGTGAATTATTCGCTGTTCAGCCACTCTTAGCCGCATTGTACGAAGTAAAATAATAGTAACAATAGATGGAATAATGAAGGCACAACAAAAAAAATTAATTCAAAAGGACATGGAAAAGGTCTCAGTAAAATTATACCAGCAAGAAGGGTTCCACGGCGATTAAATGCAATACATTTCATAACTCCATGCTCCAAATATTCCTCTATAACTTCTGGGAAATCCCCCTGTAGCGGATCTATAGAGAACACAGAATAAAAATTCAAATTAAAAAGTTTCATAGTAAAAAATAAGAGCAGAATTACCAAGCAAAACAGGAAGTTGAAAACAAAAGAAAATTACCAATGATGGGGGCGTTCATGATGGGCTAAATCTGTTTTACTCTATAAAAAAAAAAAAATTAAAAATTAGGCGTAATTATTACAACACAATTCCATTGAAATTACGATGGAAAAGAGCAAACCTTAAAAGGATAAATACACTATAAAAATAAAAAAAGGAAAGACGCGAGCTTTCAGCGATTTTTCTTCTGCAATAGATGCAAGTTGGAGAATGTCAGTCGAGTGAGGGCGGGTAAGGGTTTTTTCTGTGAAGCGGGAAACAGAGAAATTGTGTTTCTTTTTTGCCAGATTAATGTCCAGCTCATGACGTCTGTCAGGACAATTTAGACCACGTGTAGATATTTTATCCTAGTTGCAAAAATACTATATTACCCTTTAGCGTTTTATACATCCCCACCGCTGTCTGCTGCCGCGACGCTCGGTGAACTTGCGGTGGTGGGCGGCGAAGGATTTGCAGAGAATAATGAAGGGGATATGCGTGGATGAAGAATTAGGGCTTTTCCTCTAGTAGGGGTATAATGGTGTGAGTGAACTAATAATTTTTTTTTTCTTTGAGTACAACTAATAATTTCATCAAAGACCCTTTCTTACTTTTTCCTATTTACGGGGTCCGTGCCCAAAGGTCATTTGCGATTATTTTTTCTTTTTTCATTTTATTTCCTTAAATGAGGTCCAAACTCTGCTAACATTGACAATTTATAGTGAACCCGTGGTGATCTGTCCCTGTATCGTTTGGGGCAGTTTTTTTTTGGTCACTTTATCGGATTTGGTTCGATTTTTGAAGAAAATTAAAAATGGAGACGGGCCGGGGACGATATATCTATATGTTAAATATTATTTATAGTTTTTTCTTTTAAATTATTTTTAGATAAATAGTTTTATAATATAATTAATTTTCAATAATATAATAATTTTTAGGGAGATGTAATAATAATTATTAAAATAGAAAATTAATAATTAAATAAACAATTTGATTTTTGGACCGAATCGAGAAAACTCGGTACAAATCGTGTCGGAAAAATCCGATACCGCTCAGAACGGGGATGAGAATTTTAAAATTTTCACCATCGAAGTCGGGGAGGCATAAACCGGACCTGCCCCGCCACTCCTAGGCAACTATTAATATAAAGGGTCATTTTCTTGATTTCAATAACAACTATATCTTTGGCTTTGACTCAAGTCCGTAAGTCCCTATTTTCTTGATTTCAATAACAACTATATCTTTGGCTTTGACTCAAGTCCGTAAGTCCCTAAAACTAAATAAAATAAACTTAATAAATAAATAAATTTACATCACATGAAACCATTTATTGACATCAACAGCTTTCACTAAAAAAAAATAAAAAAAATCACGTAAACACTTTTCAATAAAATTAGATAAATTCTTTTATTTTTTAGTGCATAAAATAATTTTTTTGAAAAGAATGTAATATCAATTTGTGTGCCAACGTTATCATCAAAATTGAATATACATCCATACACATTATTGAAAGAAAGATGGATAGTCTTTCTTGAATATACATTATTGCGCTTAAAAATGGCTACCGAAAGCTGCAAATAAAAAACCTCTCAATTTACCGGCCAAAAAACCCTTATCACTAGAGTTTTCCCTAAGAAATGAAATCATTTCACCAAAATCGAAGTACCCGAATTCTATTATTAGAAAGCTAGAGTAATCCTTTAAAAATTCACCCAAAATCACACAAACATAAAAGTGAAATTCTCGATCAAAATTGAAACGCCCAAATAGCACAAAAATCTAACTGAAGTAGGTCTAGGTTTTATTTGTGATTCAATTAATGTTTTTAGTATTGCATGTATTTTTATAACTTATTTATGTCCTTCTATTTTAGTGTTTCTTGAGATAGTTTAGTTCGCATACAAGAATATATGAAAGAAGACCTAACGGTTAGTTTTTATTTTTTAAGACCCTACTTTTATTTGAATGAATATTTATTGATAATCAATTTTATCAAAATATATTGTACAACTCATATAAATACATCTTGCTCGATCATCTTTTATATAAATGCATATCAATTAAAATAAAATTCATTAAATCATAAAAATATAGTAAACGAAGTATAATGGATATGTTTTTTTTTTAATACTATTAAAAAACTATGAATAACACAAACTTTAGAATTCACCCCTATACCCCCTCTTAAGTTCATTCAACCCTAACACTAATTGCAATACCGCCCACTTCTTCATTCTTTTCGGCCGTCCACTATCGCATCTTCCACCCACCCGACCACTGCTCACCGTCGCACCTCCAACCACCGCCACCATACTCCCTCTCTTCTTTCCTTTGTTGTTTAGATAGAACTAGCAGGTTTGTAGTTAATTTTGTTTTGATTTGTATTTAAATAAATTGTTTACAGAATTCATGTGGTTTCTCCCTGTTTCTTTTGATTTGGGATTTGTGATCTGAATTTATTTTTTCTTTCGAATTTTGGATCTGGAAAAAAATCATGTTCTTTCTACCATTTTTATTTTTTATCGATTTTTTTTTGTTTTTCGGGAATAAATTTCCTGATTCTTTTTTTAAATATATTTTCGAAATTTTCGATGTTTTTCGGAATGCTTTTTTTGAAACTATATTTTTTTTATTACTCGACCGGTGATTCACGGGGTAGAATTAGGATTTTAATAATCTATATTTAATTTAATTAATTAATAAAAGGGTGATATAGTCTTTACATGTAATTTTTTTTAAAAAAAATTATTGTTGGTTAAGTTATAAATATAAGGGTTGCGTTGCCCAACATTTATACAAAAGAGTCCAGTCCATTCCTAATCATGTTATTATAGCTGTTACTCTCCTCTTCCTTTTTCTAAAATTTTTGATTTACTGGATATATTATTAATAATTCTAACGATTGTGAACAATCTTTAAATTAAAGTTGGGTTCAACCAACAACATGTTTAGATTAATTGTTTGAAGATTAACAAAATATGCAGCTAAATTTTCCTTTTAACAAAATTTTCAAAGCCTATCAAACCAGTATGTGGGTTTGTGTTTTCTGCTAGATGGATAAAACTTTCATATATAATACTACTAGCTAGTGCACTACCAATACACTGGAATAATTATTTCCTCATCTACACATACCATGTGATGTTTAGAAAATACTAAAAAATGTAAAACTTTACAAAAACATGCATAATTCATGAGTAAACAAAATGAATTTATAAACCGAAGCATAATTCATGAGTAAACAAAATGAATTTATAAACCAGGAGTTGAGAGAGAGAGTCATTCACATGAAAAATATTTCATCCCTCTTTCTTCATCTCTAGTTTTAAAAATTGACTCGTGAACTCCAATTTTAATCTAAATTTCGTCCTACTTTTAAAATTAGCATGAAATTCAGATTTTGAGTAAAACTGGAATTTTCTCCTTTAAATAATATTTATCAAAATTTCGTCTTTTAAAATTGACATGAAACTCTAATTTTGAGTAAACTCAATTTTTTCCTTCAAAAAATGTTCCTCCTTCCCTTGAAAAATATTTCATCCCTCTTTCTTCATCTCTAGTTTTCAAAAATATACTCATGAACTCCTATTTTAATAAAAAAACTTGCATTTCGTCCTCTATTTAAAAAAAAATCTCTAAAATTTCATCATTCTTTTTTAAACATTTCTCAAAATTTTGTCTTTCTTTTAAAATTGACTTGAAACTCCGTTTTTTGAGTAAACTCAGATTTTTTCTTTCCAAAAATATTCCTCCTCCTCAAAATTTCCCAATCCTTTTAAAATTGACATCAAAGTACGATTTTTAGTAAACTAGATTTTTTCGTTCCATAAATATTCATCCTTCACATGAAAAATATTTCAATCCTCTTTCTTCATCTCTAGTTTTAAAATATACTTGTGGACTCCTATTCTAAAAAAAAACTTGCATATTTCATCTAAAATTTGCCCTCTCTTTAAAATTGACATGAAATTCAGATTTTGAGTAAAACTTGCATTTCGTCCTCTCTTTAAAAACATTTCTCTTAAATTTCGTCCTTTTAAAATTGACATGAAACTTCGATTTTAAGTAAACTCGATTTTTTCGTTCCAAAAGTATTCCTCCTTCACATGAAAAATATTTCATCCCTCTTTCTTCATATCTATTTTTAAAACTATATCGGTGAACTCCTATTTTAATAAAAAAAACTTGCATTTTCATCTAAATTTCGCCCTCTTTAAAATTGACATGAAACTCCCATTTTGAATAAAACTTGCATTTCGTCCTTCTTTTAAAAATATTTCTCAAAATTTTGTCTTTCTTTTAAATAAAATTGACCTGAAACTACGATTTTTTGTAAACTGAATTTTTTCTTCACAAAAATATTCGTTCTTCACATGAAATATATTTCATCCCTTTTTCTTCATCTCTCGTTTTAAAAATTTACTTGTGAACTCCAATTTAAAAAAAAAAACTTGCATTTCGAGTAAAACTCTGATTTTGAGTAAAACTTGCATTTCGTCCTCTATTTTAAAATTGACATGAAACTCGAATTTTTAGTAAACTCAATTTTTCCTTCCAAAAATATTATTCTTTCACATGAAAAATATTTCATCCCTCTTTCTTCATATCTATTTTCAAAACTATACCGGTGAACTCCTATTTTAATTAAAAAAACTTGCATTTTAATCTAAATTTCGCCCTCTTTAAAATTGACATGAAACTCCCATTTTGAGTAAAACTTGCATTTCGTCCTTTTAAAAATATTTCTCAAAATTTTATCTTTCTTTTAAAATTGACATGAAACTACAATTTTTTGTAAAATGAATTTTTTCTTCCCAAAAATATTCGTTCTTCACATGAAATATATTTCATCCATTTTTCTTCATCTCTAGTTTTAAAAATATACTTGTGAACTCCAATTTTAAAAAAAAACTTGCATATTTTTGTCTAAAATTCGCCCTCTCTTTATAATTGACACGAAACTCTGATTTTAAGTAAAACTTGCATTTCGTCCTCTCTTTAAAAATATTTCTCAAAAATTTGTCTTTCTTTTAAAATTGACATGAAACTACGATTTTTTGTTAACTGAATTTTTCCTTCCAAAAATATTCTTCATTCACATGAAAAACATTTCATCCCTCTTTCTTCATCTCTAGTTTAAAAAATGTACTTGTGAAATCCTATTTAAAAAATAAACTTGCACATTTCATCTTAAATTCACTCTCTCTTTAAAATTGATATGAAACTCCGATTTTGAGTTGAACTTGCATTTCGTCCCTTTTAAAAATATTTCTCTAAAATTTCATCCTTCTTTTATAACTGACATGAAACTCCAATTTTTAGTAAAACTCGATTTTTCTTTCCAAAAATATTCTTCCTTCACATGTAAAATATTTCATCCCTCCATCTAGTTTTAAAACTATACTCGTGAACTCCTATATTTTACAAATAAACTTGCACTATTCATCTAAATTTCACCTCTTTAAAATTGACATGTAACTTGCATTTCGTCCTTCTTTTAAAAATATTTCTCAAAATTTTGTCTTTCTTTTAAAATTGACAGGAAACTACGATTTTTTGTAAACTGGATTTTTTCTTTCCAAAAATATTCGTTCTTCACATGAAATATATTTCATCCCTCTTTCTTGATCTCTAGTTTTAAAAATATAGTTGTGAACTCCAATTTTTTAAAAAAACTTGCATTTTTTATCTTATTCCATCCCTCTCTTTTCATCTCTAGTTTAAAAGAAAAATAATACTCGTGAACTCTAATTTTAATAAAAAACATGCTTTTTTCATCTAAATTTTGCACTCTCCTTAAAATTGACATGAAACACCCATTTTGAGTAAAACTTGCATTTCGTCCTCCTTTTAAAAAAAATCTCAAAATTTTGTCTTTTTAAAATTGACATGAAACTCCGATTTTTTGTAAACTTAAATTTTTCCTTCAAAAAATATTCCTCATTCACATAAAATATATTTCATCCCTCTTTATTCATCTCTAATTTAAAAAATATACTTGTGAACTCCTATTTTAAAAAAAAACTTGCATTTTTCATCTAAAATTCGCATCTCTTTAAAATTGACATGAAACTCCGATTTTTAGTAAAACTTGCATGTTGTCCTCTCTTTAAATATATTTCTCTAAAATTTCACCCTTCTTTTAAAATTTGACATGAAACTCCTATTTTTAGTAAACTCGATTTTTCCTTCCAAAAATATTCCTCATTCACATGAAAAATATTTCATCCCTCTTTCTTCATATCTAGTTTTAAAACTATACTCGTGAACTCCTATTTTAATAAAAAAACTTGCATTTTTCATCTAAATTTCACCCTCTTTTTAAAATTGACACGAAACTTTCATTTTGAGTAAAACTTGCATTTTGTCCTTTTAAATTTTAATATTGACATGAAACTATGATTTTTTTAAACTGGATTTTTACTTTCCAAAAATATTCCTTCTTCACATCCCTTTTTTTTATCTCTAGTTTTAAAAATATACTTGTGAACTCCTATTTTTTTTAAAAAAAACTTGCATTTTTCATCTAAAATTCCCACTCCCTTTAAAATTGACATGAAATTCCGATTTAGAGTAAAACTTGCAAATCGTCCCCTCTTTGAAAATGTTTCTCTAGAATTTCATCCTTCTTTTAAAATTTACATAAACTCCAATTTTTAGTAATCTCGATTTTTGCTTCCAAAATTATTTTTCCTTTCACATGAAAAATATTCCTTCTCTCTTATCTTCATCTCTAGTTTTTAAAAATATACTCATGAACTCCAATTTTAATAAAAAAACATGTGTTTTTCATCTAAATTCCGCACTCTCTTTAAAATTGACGCGAAACTCCCATTTTGAGTAAAATCTGCATTTCGTCCTTCTTTTAAAAAAATTCTCAAAATTTCGTCTCTTTTTAAAATTGACATGAAACTCTGATTTTTTATAAACTTAATTTTTTCCTTCCAAAAATAGTCCTCATTCACATGAAAAATATTTCATCCCTCTTTCTTCATCTTTAGTTTTAAAAATATAATCGTGAACTCCAATTTTAATAAAAAACATGTTTTTTTCATCTAAATTCCGCACTCTTTAAAATTGACACGAAACTCCCATTTTGAGTAATTGCATTACATCCTTCTTTTATAAAAAGTTCTCAAAATTTCGTCTTTTTTAAAAATTGACATGAAACTCCGATTTTTTTTAAACATAAATTTTCCTTCCAAAAATATTCCTCTTCACATGAAAAATATTACATCCCTCTTTCTTCATCTCTAGTTTTAAAAATATACTTGTGAACTCCTATTTAAAAAAAAACTTGCATATTTCATCTCTTACATTCACCCTCCCTTTAAAATTGAAATGAAACTCCGATTGTGAGTAAAATAGATTTTTTCCTTCAAAAAATATTCCTCATTCACATGAAAAATATTTCATCCATCTTTCTTCATATGAATCATATCTAGTTTTAAAACTATACTTGTGAACTCCTATTCTAATAAAAAAAAAATCGCCCTCTCTTTAAAATTGACATGAAACTCCCATTTTGCATTTCGTCCTTTTAAAATTGACTCATGAAACTTTGATTTTGAGTAAACTCAATTTTTTACTTCAAAAAATATTCCTCCACATGAAATATATCTCCCCACTTGCTTCATCTCTAGTTTTAAAATTATACTCGTGAACGCCTATTTTAGTAACAAACTTGCATTTTTCATCTAAATTTCCCCCTCTTTAAAATTGACATGAAACTCCAATTTGCGTAAAAACTTGCATTTCGTCCTTCTTTTAAAAATATTTCTCAAAATTTTGTCTCTCTTTCATCTAAATTTCCCCTCTTTAAAATTGACATGAAAAGTGATTCCTCTTCGGTTTGGCTATATAGGCGTTGTGTGAATCGCAGCCAGGAGGTAATATTTCAGTTTCAGACATTATTTCTCCGTTTTGTAACTACTTTTTGGATCAGGGCTGAAACATTAGTTGCTGCAAAATTTACACTTTTATGTTAGCACTTCAATATTCAACTGCTCAACTTTCTTCTGCTTTTTTCTTATCTAATATCAATTCAGGATTTCACTGATTTAATTGAGGTGTTCCCTTTAATGTTTTAGATGTTTTAAGTGACATCTTTTTTTCTTGTAGACAATATACCAAACGTCTATTTAGTTTACCTATTCATACATAATCACCAATAAACAACTCACATTTTCCTGTACCTTCCATGGAAACATTCTTTCTAAAACACTTTCTCAGAAACACCAAAACAAAATTTCTAATGTTTTCTACTTGATCATGTTAGTTAAAATTTAAAAGCAATGTTATCCCCTGTCTTTGTTCTTTAGATGCAAGGGGTAATTTTATGTAGCATCAAAGGAACTTCCAGAATGTATGTCATGTTTGTAACCATTGAATAAAAAGTTTACGTTGGGGTAAACAAATCAACATTGTATTTAAAATCACTAGGAAACTCAAGCTTCCTTCACAGTGTGTCTATTGTGTTTAAACAGGATATTCAGCTTAACCGGAGCATCATTGCAGAGGAGAAGTTCTTTTTTCCTTGAGGAAACTCCGATTTTGATGAAACTTGAATTTTTTTCCTTGAGGAAACTCCTATGTTAATAAAAAACTTGATTTTTTCATCTAAATTTCGCCCTTTCTTTAAAATTGACATGAAGCTTTGATTTTGAGTAAAACTTGGATTTCGCCTTTCTTTTAAAATTGACATGAAACTACAATTTTGAGTAAAAAACATGCTTTTTTCGTCTAAATTTCGCATCTCTTTAAAATTGACATGAATTTCATATTTTGAGTTAAACTTGCATTTTTTCCTTCTTTTAAAAAATTCTCAAAAGTTCGTTTTTCTTTTAAAATTGACATGAAACTTCAATTTTTATTAAACTCAAATTTTTCCTTCCAAAAATATTCTTCCTTCACATGAAAAATATTTCATCCCTCTTTCTTTCATCTCTTTCTTTTAAGGCACTTGTTTGACATTTGGGTGCTTGTGAAACTATGGGGTCTGCTACTACTAATCATATGACTGTTGTAATAGCTTGCATTTCTGGGAAGATAAAAGAAGTTAGTAGCTCGATTAAGAGTTCTGCCTTCTGCTCAAACATGCCCGATTCTGTTGTTAAAATGCTCGATTCCCATTTACACTTTGATAGGAATCGTGGGCATCAAAGATCCAGTTCGTCCCGGAGTCAAGGAATCTGTTGCAATTTGTAGGTCAGCTGGAGATAATATAAACACAGCTAAGGCAATAGCTAGAGAATGTACAAGGAATTGCAGATAGTAAAGTCATCTTCAATCCTGGAACTCAAATTGTCACCAAAATCAACAGTAAAATCATTTTTAATCATCAAACTTAAATTTTAACTCAATAGGAATATTCTTTTAGAATATTCTCAATGTTATCTTTTTTATTTATATTTATTAAATATTTGTTTATAATACTCCCTCCACCAAAAGTGTGCTCACTTTTTTTTATACATGTACTCAATCTTGTTATTAAAGTAAAAAAAGTATTTAAAAGTGAACTATTTAAATAAAAAAAACGTATTTTTTGTGGACCTAAAAAAACAAGTGAGCACACTTTTGGTGGACGGAGGGAGTACATATTTATATTTAAATTAAATTAATTAAACAAAAAAATGATATATTTAATATAAAAATATTTTAAAAAATAAAATCAATGAAACAAAATATCAACTTCAACTGCATAACCGTTTCTGTTTTCTTAATTAATTTCCTATTGTATTTTGTAATTTAAATTCGTAGTATGTATGTTTTTATCCTATTGTATTTTGTAATTTAAATTTATAATATGTATGTTTTATTTTCTATTGTATTATATGCTTCCAATTTTTAAATATTCCATAGTTGTTAATCATAAAATTCTAAATTGTTTAATTATTTAATTCAAATTCTTTTATGCAATTGAATGCATAAATACATCTGAATTTTAATGTTCAATTTAATTTTTAATCTCAATATTTGACTCAATTTATTAGAGTCTAATTCCAATTGTATAGATACAACTAATTGCATCCAAGTATCACTCTTAATTTAAATAACAATTATAAAATAATAAATTCTAAATAAATTAATATAAAAAATGAAAATAAAATATAAACAGAGAAAAAAGCCATGAAAAATGACAATTAGGTAAAAAATAATTTGAGTTTACAATTGAGTTGGTGGCAAATTTGCCACAAAAAAGTTAATTGTGGTAAATTGCCACCAACAGTAATATTGCGTTGGAGGAGATTTTAGTGGCAAATAGGGTATTTGCTTATCCATAACATGTCTTCTTTACATTTTTTATAATTTATAAAGTTTTATGCATAAAGTAGTTATAAGAATGAGGCCAACCAGACTTTGTGATCATATTCTTTAAAAAATAAAAAGGATATATTTACGAATATTGGTCCTTTTTTTTTTTTTTTCCTGAAAGGTTATGGTTCGTTCTTCACCAATGGATAAGCATATGCTTGTGAGACTTTTACGATCGACATTTGGTGAGGCTGTTGCAGTGACATGGCACATTAAATCAACTAGTAATATAAGCTTTAAATTTCAGTACTATTTTTATCATTGTTTTGGGTTAAGATTCCTAATGTTGGTGTTTCATGCATGCTTTTAATACATGCCACATGCCATGTGTTGATTGGGGATGCCATTTAATAAATGTCTGCTGCCCAGGTGGTGTCTAGAGTCTTTCAAATAGATTAGCTCAAGAGAGATGGAGAAAATAAACGTGTTCAAAGGCATCGTGTGTGTACTCAGATGCACAGCCTTCTTCCAAGTAATCATCATTGAATTCCTCGGAACGTTTGCAAACACACATCCTCTCACATGGCAGCAATGGTCGGCAAGTGTTTTGATTGGATTTCTGGGAATGCCTATTGCTGCTGCTTTGGTATCAGAGGTTTTAAAAGCCTCGGAATGGAACTAGAATTGCCAGATTCATCACATTTCTTTAGTATTTTTTTGGGACAAAGCACTCTTGGAAAGGAGCTGTAATGTATAATGTTAGAACTTGCAGTAGTACAACATGTACACAAGTATGACATTTTTTGTAAGCATTATTTACTCAAATATTTTATTGGAAGTATTGATATATCTAAAAAAATATTAGCCTTTTGTTCCAAGGATCATGTCCTTTGATTTTTTATCTTTAAAAATAAGAATTTTATCTTTAAGGGAAGATCTTTATGTACAAATTGAATAAAATAAATAGTTAATACTAGTATATATCGAAAGTGTTCATAGTTTTGAGCACAAGTTTTAAGAAAAAATAAATAAAATAAATGAATAGATAAATTAAGAGTATTGTGAAATATTATGTGTTTATTTATAATAAAGTTATTTTTTATTTTGAATAAAATTGAATGACAATTTAAATAATTAAGTGTGGTTGGAGGATGAATAAATATTACTCCCTCCGTCCCACAAATGTTTGCACACTTACCTTATTTGTCCGTCCCATAATTGTTTGCACATCTATAAAAGAAAACTATCCCATAAATCTCACTCTCACAATATTCACATATTTACACAAAATGTCATTACTTTTACCCTTTTTACTTTATTCATATAATTTTATAAAATTATCCCTCAACACTCCACTCATTACATTTTTTTCTTAATAAGTGTGCCCACTTTGTGGTGCAAGCACTTCGGAGACGGATGGAGTATTAACAAGGAAGGAATGAAGATAATAAAAACAGAATTATTTTGAATTCCTAGAGATTAACAAAATAAAAACAAGAGAGTTCTAGTAATGGGCCTTATTCTTTTTTTTTTTGGGCCCGGCTAAAGGCACCCAAGGATCCTATGAGGACACCCACAAAATGGATGAGGACACCCACGTGAAAAATACAAAAATACCCGTCGTCCTATTAAAACTCTAAATCCTCCCCATTCTCAAAATTAAAAGAGTACACCCACCTTGACGACCAATTTCCTCCGCCTTCCTCCACTCTCTTGAAGACGACGGCGCCGCCCGCGCCACTGCCTCCTTCCACGCGGCCGCTCGCACAGTGTCGTCGCCGCCCACGCCACCGCCTTGCCTCGCTGCGCCGCGCACGCCTCCCTCTCCACTTCGCGGCCGTTCGCGGCCGCAGCCCCTTCCCTTCGCGGCCGTTCGCGGCCGCAACCCCTCCCACTCCCCTTCATCGCACCCAGCTACCCACGCCGCCGTTCGAATGTAAGTTTTTTTTTTAACAATTTTTACAGTCCCCAAAAATTAGGATTTTGAAAATTTAGGAAAATTAGGGTTTTTAGTAGTTCGAGAATTATTTTCGAACATATCGAGTTTGTTTTGGAAAAAATTTCAAACATATTGCGTTTTTTTGGAAAAAATTTCGAACAACTTGAGTTTGTTTTGGAAAAAATTTCAAACAAGATGTTCTAATTTTTTTTTCCGAACAAATCTAAGTTGTTTTGAATTTTTTTCGAACATATTGGGTTTGTTTTTGTAAAATTTTCGAACATCTCAACTTTGTTTTGGTAAAATTTTCGAACATGTTAAGATTTTATTTTTGTTGTTGAAATTTTGAATTTTTAGGAATTTTGATGTTTTGGTGTTGATGGTGGGAATCCGGAATGATTCGGATGTGAAATGATAAATCGCTTGTGAATCGGAATAGATGGGTGTACTCATCCGACGTTTTTTTTTAAAACTACAAAAAGGGTAAAAACGTCATTTCGCACCACCCTTGGGACAAAAAAAATTCTCCATTGGTGTACTCACATGAAATCCGGGTGCATTTAGCCGCGCCCTTTTTTTTTTTTGGCGGTCAATAATGGGCCTTATTCCAAAATAGCTGGAAGGCCACGGTTAAAATCTGTCACGATGGTCAAACTGGATCAAAAGGCGTATTTGTTATGTTTTTCAAAGTCGTGTTTTAGTTTCTTTAATTCCCTAAAACGGCAGCGTATTGTCTGGGTATTTGATATAAATACCCCATGTAATTGAATTTGGATTATTATGCAGAAATATAATCAAATTATATCTCCTTCGTCTATATTTCTCTCTCCTCTAACAGAATAGGATCGCGCACTGTGCGCGCATCTTTCAGTGGCCTCAGAGCCAATTCCTGAGCTGCGCAACCTGCAAAAAAATAAAAAAATAAAATAACAATGGTGAATAGCAATACTGAACGAATTTCGACGTTGGAAACTCAAGTTACGGAATTAAAGGAGGAACTCTCACAACAAATCGGGGCATTAACGGATGCTTTCAAGCAACGAATGGAGTTGATGATGAAAGAGCTGAATTCTCATCGAGGAAAAGCTCCGGCAGAGGAGAACGACCTTGGAGATAAGGCCGCACAAGGCAGATCTGGGAATGGAGTGCTAGGAACACCACCGGGAGTTAAAGTGACACCAGAGGTAATTCATTTCACTCGTAACACTGAACACAAATCTCATGGTAGGACTCCTAAGATTGATTTTCCTAAATTCAATGGTGAAAATCCACGAGTATGGATCAGGAGGTGTATAAAATATTTTATGTTCAATCCAATGAGTGATTATGAGAAAATATTACTATCTGCCATGAATATGGAAGGATCGGCTGATTACTGGTATGTAGATCAGATTGAAGGAAGAGAGAATATGTTGTGGGAACAGTTTGCAATTTTGGTTTTGAATAAATTTGCTAATGTGGATGATGACAATTTGGTTGGCAAGTTTAGTAAACTAAGTCAAACTGGGTCAGTGAAGGAGTACATCAAGGAGTTTCAGGAACTAAAATCTTATGTAGCAACAATGCATAAAACTCTAGATGAGGAGTATTACATTAGGATTTTCATAAGTGGATTGAAGGAGGAAATAGGGCAATTCGTACACATTATGAAACCAATCCTGCTAGATGATGTTATGCAATTAGCTGTGAAACAAGAACATTTGATATTGGTGCAAACCAAAAATATCAGATCTGCTCTTAAACCTACTGTCAATTCTCACTGGAAGACTAATGTTGAATCAAAAGAGAAGAACAATGTGAATGAGAAAATATCTATTCAGAAGAGGTTGACTCCAGCTGAGATGGAAGCTAGGAGGAAGAAGAATTTGTGTTATAATTGCGATGAAATATATCACATAGGACACAAATGCAAGAGGTTGTTTGTGATTTATGTGGATGGAGGTGAAGAAGAGGAAGAGGATGTTGAATTAATTTTAGAGGAGTTACAGGACACTGGGCAAGAGCCTATTGTCTCATTACATGCTTTGGCAGGGCATACTAATCCAGATATTGTCAGGATTAAGGGAAAAGTGGGAAAAAACTTAATAACTGTGTTACTAGATTCTGGGAGTACACACAGTTTTATTGACCCCCATACAACCAAAAGATTGGGATATGAAATTGAGAAAGCAAATCCACTCATTGTCACCATAGCTGATGGTAACAAGGTTGAGTGTAATTCTAGATGTGCTCAAGTGGAATGGGAGATGGGTGAGTGCAAATTCAATGCACCTAGGAGAGTGTTGACTCTTGGGGGTTGTGACATGGTTATGGGGGTGGACCTACTCAGTCAGTTAGGCCCCATAACCTTTGACTTCAAACAGCATAGTGTGCAGTTTGAGAAAGGAGGGAAAGTGATCTGTTTACAGGGGATCAATTCAGAAATGCAAGTGAGTATGCTCACTGGCAAACAGCTCAACAAACTTATCAAGAAAGGGCCACAAGGAGATCTATACTTTATGTGTTATTTGAAAGAAGAAAGAGAGGTGGATAAGAGCTTAACAGCCCCTGAACTGAAAGTGTTATTGGATGAGCATCATGACATCTTTCAAATACCTACCACCTTACCACCTCAAAGATCACATGATCACCAAATCAAAATTAAGGAGGGAGAGAGCCCAGTCAAACAACATGCATATAGATATCCATTCTTACAGAGACAAGAAATTGAAAAATTGGTGCAAGAGATGCTAGAGAATGGGATTATTAAACCAAGTCAAAGTCCCTATTCCTCACCTGTTCTACTAGTAAAGAAGAAGGATGGCTCCTGGAGATTCTGTGTTGACTACAGAAAATTAAATTCAATCACAATCAAGGATAGTTATCCTATTCCATTGATTGATGATCTATTGGATGAATTGGGCCAAGCTAAATGGTTTTCAAAGGTGGATTTGAGAGCAGGTTACCATCAGATAAGGGTACATCCAGCTGATATTCCTAAGACTGCTTTTGTCACAGTGTCTGGCCTATATGAGTTTGTGGTGATGCCGTTCGGGCTAACTAATGCCCCAGCTACTTTTCAATCTGTGATGAATTCAATTTTCAGCCCTTATTTGAGAAAGTTTGTTCTCGTATTTTTTGACGACATACTCATATATAGTTTGAGTACGGAACAACATGAGCTACATTTGAGGCAAGTTTTTCAATTGATGAGAGTACATCAATTGATGGCCAAGGCAGCAAAATGTGTGTTTGGACAGCAGCAGGTGGAGTACTTGGGTCACATTATTTCTGACCAAGGAGTGAGGGCAGATCCTGAGAAGCTAAGGGTGATGCAAGAGTGGCCAATTCCTATGAATGTGAAAGCATTAAGAGGATTTTTGGGGCTCACTGGTTACTACAGGAAGTTCATCAAACACTATGGGCAAATAGCTAAACCCCTCACTGAATTAACAAAGAAGGGTAGGTTTATATGGGGAGTAGAATCTGATGAAGCATTTCTCAAGCTTAAGAGAGCAATGTTGGAGGCACCTATCCTACAGCTACCAGATTTTTCTAAAGAATTCATTGTAGAAACAGATGCCAGTTATGGAGGTTTGGGTGCAGTGCTAGTTCAAGGTAGCAGACCTATTGCTTTTATTAGCAAACCTCTTGGTGTCAAAAATCTGGGATTGTCCATCTATGAGAAGGAGTTCTTAGCTATCATACTGGCTGTGGAGAAATGGAGAAGTTACTTAATTCATGCTCCTTTCATCATGAGGACAGATCACCAAAGTTTAAAATACTTGTTGGAGCAGAAGATCTCCACACCTCTTCAACACAAGTATTTGACTAAATTGTTGGGGTTTGACTACAAAATTGAATATAGAAGTGGTAAAGAAAATGTGGTGGCAGATGCTTTATCAAGGCAAACATTTTCTGAGCAAGGGCAGTGTCAATCACTCACTACTGTTAAACCAGTTTGGGTTGAAGAGATACAAGAAAGTTATGAAGGGGATGTGCTAGTTCAACAAGTCATCACTGAAGCCCTGTCTTATCCCTTTAATGTGTCTTACTATACTTATAAATCTGGAATAGTAAGGTATAAAGGGATTCTATATGTGGGGTGTGGGCAAGGAATGAGAGCCAAGATCATTGATTTTATGCATGCTTCTAGTGAAGGGGGTCACTCAGGGGTGCAGGTTACCTATCAAAGAATGAGATATACATTTTGGTGGCCCAATTTGAGGGAGGAAGTACAACAATGGGTGGCAAAATGCCACATTTGTCAGCTGAGCAAACATGAAACTATTAAACAGCCTGGTCTCTTACAACCTTTGCCAGTTCCTGAGCACGCTTGGAGGGATATCACTATGGATTTTATTGAAAGACTGCCAAAGTCAGAAGGGAAGGACACTATTTGGGTAGTAGTGGACAGATTTACCAAATATAGTCACTTCATTGCTTTAGCTCACCCATTTACAGCCTCACAGCTTGCCAATGTGTTTATGGATACTATCTATAAACTACATGGGTTACCTGCTACTATCATTTCAGATAGGGACAAGCTCTTTACGAGTCAATTTTGGCAACAACTGTTCAAGTTGTTGGGAGTTCAACAACTTTTAAGCACGGCCTATCATCCACAAACTGATGGGCAAACAGAGAGGGTGAACCAGTGTTTGGAGACATATTTGAGGTGTATGTGTGGGGCTACACCTAAACACTGGGCTCAGTGGCTACCATTAGCTGAACATTGGTATAATACCAATTTTCACACTACTCTAAACATTACTCCATTTGAAGCATTGTATGGACACAGGCCTATCCCTCTTACACTAGGGCCTTATCTACAAAGTCAAGTTCAAGGGGTGGAGGACTCAATTCAGGCAAGACAAATCATCATCCAGAAACTCAAAGAATTATTGCAAAAGGCCAGAGATCGAATGCGTCAGTTCGCCAACAAAAACAGAAGTGAGAGAGCATTTCAAGTAGGGGAGTGGGTTTACCTCAAGCTTAAGCCCTATCGACAGAAATCGATTCATGGGAGGCACATTTGGAAGCTTACTCCAAAATACGCTGGGCCCTTTCAGATACTGGAGAGGATCGGAGAGGTCGCCTATACCTTAGCGCTTCCACCAACTGCGAAAATACACCCAACATTTCACGTGTCATTGCTCAAGCGACACATTGGTAGAGGAGATGGGTTAGTTCGCGACATACCTGAATTCGACAAAGAGGGGAAAGTCTTGCTGCAGGCTGCCGCGATTTTAGCTCGAAGGCTAGTCAAGAAGGGGTCGTCGCCGGCGACAGAGGTGCTAGTCCGATGGGCTCACTTGCCTGATGAGGAAGCTACTTGGGAGGATTTTGTGGAGATGCAAGCTAAGTATCCTCACTTGTGTACTTGAGGACAAGTACAGTGTGAAGGGGGAAAGTTGTCACGATGGCCAAACTGGATCAAAAGGCGTATTTGTTATGTTTTTCAAAGTCGTGTTTTAGTTTCTTTAATTCCCTAAAACGGCAGCGTATTGTCTGGGTATTTGATATAAATACCCCATGTAATTGAATTTGGATTATTATGCAGAAATATAATCAAATTCTATCTCCTTCGTCTATATTTCTCTCTCCTCTAACAGAATAGGATCGCGCACTGTGCGCGCATCTTTCAAAATCCCCCCCATATGATTTCACCCTTGGGTTGAGTTCACCGCTCCCCCACCTACCTATTATACCCCTCTTCTATCTTAATTTCATTCACCTGTAACCCTAATCTTAATACCGTCCACATTTCTTCCCCCAATCAACCGCCCACTTCTTCATTCCTTCTTGGCCGTCTTCCACCCACACGACCGCCGCCGCACATATCTTAAATAGTGAGATGATCGTAAAGAAGTAGGAGAGCAATCACTCAAGGCCCTTGAAGTTATTATTGTTTTACCTTTTCATGGGCATTTGTGATCCCTTTTTTGTTTTGATTTGAGATTTGTGATCTGAATTTTTTTTTTTTCGTTGGAATTGTTATGATTTTAGATTTGAAAAAAGAAGTAAGAAATCATGTTCTTTTTCTGCTATTTTTTTTTTCCGATTTTTAGTCTCTTTTCGTAATATATTTCCGAAATATATTCTCGAAAATTTGATACATTTTCGAAATTTCGAGATTCTTTTGTAATTTTTTTCAAAATAAGTTTTTCGGTTTTTTTTTTTTTTTAAATATAAACGACTCGGTGGCAACTCGCCATTGACTTGGCAGTGATTCGACGTCGACTTGGTGTCAACTTGACATCAGGTGGTGGGGGTGTAGAATTAGGATTTTAATGAATTGTAGTTATTTTTAATTGATAGATATAAGGGTCGTACTGTCTTTTTACATTTAACTTTTTTTTGGGTAAAGTCATAAAATTTTTTTTTTTGAGGGGAGGTAAAGTCATAAAATTAAAGGTGGCATTTAAGTTTTAACCGTTGCCAGCTGTGTATTATTTGACCACGTTTTCTTGAAATCTGTCCGTTTCCCATATATACTGTATATAACCCCAACGGCTAATTAGCGTTTTATTGAAGCCTTCCTAAAAAAAGAATAGCGTTTTCTTGAAACTCCACATCCTTCTTCAGAAATTCCATATTCCATACTTCATTATGTAGTTGCGCGCGCGCAGAAATTGATGAAGATTGGGTAAGGGCTTCTCTCTCTCTCTCACTTGATCTCGAACCCGTTTCTTGATTTTTTGTTTTAAATTTGTTTTTGTTGCAGATGACTGAGCGAATCTCCATTGGGGCAAGTTTTTCGACAATATGGATGAAGTAGAAAACATCCATCAACATGGTAGGTATTCTTACTCTGTTTTTCGTATTCTGATTTTGTTTCAAAGTTTTATGATCCATTCTTAAAACAAGAATGCAACGTTAAAGAATTTAGGGTTTCTGAAAATCCTGTTTACTTCTCGAAATTCTTTAGTTATATATTTCAATTGGTGAATTACTCTTCATTTTCTCTCACTCTGTGTAAGGGCGTGCGTCTTGCAATTGTTTTTTTGTTATTATATTTGAATTAAGAATGAAATGTTCATGAACTTTGTTATTAGAAAATCCGGTTTACTTTTTGAAGTATATGTTAAGGGGCTAATTTTGTTTGCCAAACTTTTGTTACAATTCCAACCCTTCCAACTATGCACTTCATACTGAAAAAATCCATTTTATTCGAGTCTTGTACATACGTATCTCTTGGTAGTTTATGCAATTTGAAACAGAACATATTTTGAATCCACACATGAGAATTTGTCCAAAAAGGCATTGAGGAATTTTAAACCAATTGCCAAATTCTTTTACTCCAAAGTTCCAAACACGACCTTTTAATGTTTTTGATGAGTGCATCAGAATTGTTCCTACTTGTGTAGCCGTTTCTATTGAGAAAGATCTGATATTATCTTATTTTTCTTCTTTGGTTGAATCCTTTCCCTTTCATCTAATGGCTGGTATGTCTTGGTTTGTGCAGTAGCCTATGGCTGTTACCCGATAAAAGGTGTCAATGTAGCAGCGACAGAAGTGAAACGTCTGCGATCTCATGCTTGACAAAGTCCATTTCCGATGTGGCCTGCTACACATGTATGTCTACTTCTCTTGTAAAATTCCATTTTATTCGAGTCTTGTATATACGTATCTCTTGGTAGTTTACGTGATGTGGCCGGTATGTCTTGGTTTGTGCAGTAGCCTATAGCTCTTACCCGAGAAAAGGTGTCAATGTAGCAGCGATCTCATGCTTGATTAAAGTCCATTTCCAATGTGGCCTGCAACTCATGTATGTCTATTTCTCTTGAAAAATTCCATTTTATTCGAGTCTTGTATATACATATCTCTTGGTAGTTTACGTGATTTGAAACAGAACATATTTTGAATCCGCACATGAGAATTTGTCCAAAAAGACAGTGAGGAATTTTAAACGATTTGCCAAATTCTTCTAATCCAAAGTTCCAAACATGACCTTTTAATGTTTTTGATGAGTGCATCAGAATTGTTCCTACTTGTGTAGCTGTTTCTATTGAGAAAGATCTGATATTCTCTTATTTTTCTTCTTCGACTGACTCCTTTCCCTTTCATCTAATGGCTGGTATGTCTTGGTTTGTGCAGTAGCCTATGGCTGTTACCCGATAAAAGGTGTCAATGTAGCAGCGACAGAAGTGAAACGTCTGCGATCTCATGCTTGACAAAGTTCATTTCCGATGTGGCCTGCAACTCATGTATGTCTACTTCTCTTGTAACTGTTTGCGTGTTGTACTGTTACCGTAATTTTTTTTTGATGAGTTTAAAATTTCGTCTTTTTAAAATTGACTCATGAAATTCGATTTTGAGTAACTCAATTTTTTCCTTCCAAAAATATACCTCATTCACATGAAAAATATTTCATCCCTCTTTCTTCATCTCTAGTTTTAAAAATTGACTCGTGAACTCCTATTTTAATAATAAACTTGCATTTTTAATCTAAAATTCGTCCTACCTTTAAAATTAGCATGAAATTCAGATTTTGAGTAAAACTGGAATTTTCTCCTTTAAATAATATTTATCAAAACTTCGTCTTTTAAAATTGACATTAAACTCTAATTTTGAGTAAACTCGATTTTTTCCTTCCAAAAATGTTCCTCCTTCCCTTGAAAAATATTTCATCCCTCTTTCTTCATCTCTAGTTTTCAAAAATATACTCATGAACTCCTATTTTAATAAAAAAACTTGCATTTCGTCCTCTATTTAAAAAAATTTCTCTAAAATTTCATCATTCTTTTAAAAACATTTCTCAAAATTTTGTCTTTCTTTTAAAATTGACATGAAACTCCGATTTTTTGAGTAAACTCAGATTTTTTCTTTCCAAAAATATTCCTCCTCCTCAAAATTTCCCCTTCCTTTTAAAATTGACATTAAACTACGATTTTAGTAAACTAGATTTTTTCGTTCCATAAATATTCATCCTTCACATGAAAAATATTCCATCCCTCTTTCTTCATCTCTAGTTTTAAAATATACTTTTGAACTCCTATTCTAAAAAAAAAAACTTGCATATTTCATCTAAAATTCGCCCTCTCTTTAAAATTGGCATGAAATTCAGATTTTGAGTAAAAATTGCATTTCGTCCTCTCTTTAAAAATATTTCTCTTAAATTTCGTCCTTTTAAAATTTACATGAAACTTCGATTTTGAGTAAACTCGATTTTTTCGTTCCAAAAGTATTCCTCCTTCACATGAAAAATATTTCATCCCTCTTTCTTCATATCTATTTTTAAAACTATACCGGTGAACTCCTATTTTAATTAAAAAAACTTGCATTTTCATCTAAATTTCGCCCACTTTAAAATTGACATGAAACTCCCATTTTGAGTAAAACTTGCATTTCGTCCTTCTTTTAAAAATATTTCTCCAAATTTTGTCTTTCTTTTAAAATTGTCATGAAACTACGATTTTTTGTAAACTGAATTTTTTCCTCCCAAAAATATTCGTTCTTCGCATGAAATATATTTCATCTCTCTTTCTTCATCTCTAGTTTTAAAAATATACTTGTGAACTCCAATTTTATAAAAAAACTTGCATTTTTTTTGTCTAAAATTCGCCCTCTCTTTATAATTGACATGAAACTCCGATTTTGAGTAAAACTTGCATTTCATCCTGTCTTTAAAAATATTTCTCTAAATTTCATCATTCTTTTAAAATTGACATGAAACTCCAATTTTTAGTAAACTCTGACTTTTTCCCTTCCAAAAATATTCCTCTTTCACATGAAAAATATTTCATCCCTCTTTCTTCATATCTATTTTTAAAACTATACCGGTGAACTCCTATTTTAATCAACAAAACTTGCATTTTCATCTAAATTTCGCCCTCTTTAAAATTGACATGAAACTCCCATTTTGAGTAAAACTTGCATTTCGTCCTTCTTTTAAAAATATTTCTCAAAATTGTCTTTTGAAATTGACATGAAACTACGATTTTTTGTAAACTGAATTTTTTCTTCCCAAAAAATTCGTTCTTCACATGAAATATATTTCATCCCTTTTTCCCGAAATGTATGGCTCGTTCTTCACCGATGGATAAGCATATGCTAGTGAGACTTTCACGATCGACATTTGGTGAGGTTGTTGCAGTGACTGGAGATGGAACTAATGTGCTCCTGCACTTCATGAAGCAGATATTGTTGGCCTTGCAATGGGAATATCTGGAACTGAGGTGATAATTTTGTCCATAAATAATACTCCATATATCATATGATCTTGAGGCCACAAAATATTCTGTTGTATTCTATTATTTTAAAACTATTCTATGAAGTCTTATTTAGATCTGAAGCAACTGAAGTTCAAGTATTAAGCAGAATCATGATGGCAATGTGTAGTATCTCAAAAGGCGATCAATATATAATTTGCTAACGTATTTGCTTATTTCAAGCTAATATACTTCCAAAATACGCAGAATGTGATAATCACTTGTTGAGCTGCTCATATCTTGATGTTTTTTTTTTTTTTTGGAACTTGTGATGTAGTTGGAGTTTACCTGTAAGAATTATGTGCAGAATGACTTTAGTCGCATTTGTGCATTTTATTTGAATTTTGAACAATTTTTATTATCTAGACTAGATACCTCTTTCAATCTTTCTTATTCTTAGTTTGTCAAAATATTTAATATAGCTTCTGTCTTGTGTCTCAGTAGTCTGTGTTCTTATGGAAACATTATTCATACTTCATTCCTTAAAAACTCTGTTCTCTGATCAACGAAACTAGAATGACTAACACTAGATAATTATTGCCTGCTCTGTAATTTTCCAGGTGGCCAAAGAGAGTGCTGATGTGATAATTCTAGATTACAATTTCTCCACTACTGCCACTGTGGCAAAATGGGGCCGCTCCGTTTATGTAAACATCCAGAAATTTGTCCAGTTTCAGCTTACAGTCAATGTGGTAGCCCGTATCCTTAATTGTCAACTTCTCTTCAGCTTGCTTGACAGGTATAACATGAAATTAATTTCAATTATTAATTAAAATAGTCATTCATTCATTGATTAAATTACAAATTAATCATAATATTACCAGGGAGTGCCCCCTGACTGCCATTCAGCTTTTATGGGTGAACATGATAATGGACACACTTGGAGCACTTGCATTAGCTACTGAACCTCCCACTGATGACTTAATGAATAGATCACCCGTTGACGCAAAGGAATTTTCATTTGCAATGCCATGTGGAGAAACTTCATGGGCCAGTCTATTTATCAGTTTGTCGTCATTTGGTACCTTCAGACGTCCGGGAATGCAGTATTCCACCTTTATTGAGACGACTCAGAGTTGATTCGTAATACAATCATTTTCAGCTCGTTTGTTTTCAGTCAGGTAATCTATAACAGGAACGATAGTTTTTTTGGTGAATTAACAGTCGAACATTTACATTCTATAGTTGACATCAAGTATTTCTAAAATCACTATTTTTTCTCGAAGCAAATGCCTTTTTCTACTCATATGATGCATCCTTATAAATTTGCATGTATATATAAAAAATTGTGTGCGTATGTGGTCGTTATTTTTGGAATTCGTTTTAATTTAACTTCTCCATCAAACCCATTTTAATTGTCTGTCTAGAGAACAATATGACAAAAAATAATTGTCTGTCTAGAGAACAATTTTACCCGTCTACTTATTTTTTATGATAGTATGCATCCATGTAGGTAAACAAAAGGGCTAATGTAACATTACATACATATTTACTGTTATTAATAACTTTCTTAATTAGGGAGTAAATGTTAGGAGTTCAAATCACATGGCACTTTTAATCAACTAGTAATATAAGCTTTAAATTTCACTATTTTTGTCATTGTTTTGGGTTAAGATTCCCAATTTTGGTGTTTCATGCTTTTAATACATGCCATGTGTTGATTGGGGATGTCATTTAATAAATGTATGCTGCCCAGGTGGTGTCTAGAGTCTTTCAAAGAGATTAGCTCAAGAGAGATGGAGAAAATAAACGTGTTCATAGGCATACTCGACAACTATGTTTTCGTGTGTGTACTCAGCTGCACGGCCTTCTTCCAAGTAATCGTCATTGAATTCCTCGGAACGTTTGCAAACACACATCCTCTCACATGGCAGCAATGGTCGGCAAGTGTTTTGATCCGATTTCTGGGAATGCCTATTGCTGCTGCTGTCAAGATGATACCTGTTGGATCAAGGTAACAACACCCTGTTTTGGTATCAGGGATTTTAAATCACTAGGAAATTCAAGCTTCTTTCACAGGATATTCAGCTTAACCGGAGCATCAAGGTTGCCCTTATTGCATAGGCGAAGTTCTTTTGCAGTTGTCCAGTATGTCTTCGATTTTTTATTTTCCGATTCGATTACCGCCCTTCTCATGCCATTAATGTGATAACTTGTGAAGCTTCTTTTGGTAGGTGTACACTGAATCACTGATATTGCCGACTGTTGGTCGTTGTGGATGGAGTCCCACAGTTGGCCAAGAAGTTGAACCAGGTAATGCTATATGTGTCCCTACTGTAATTAGTGTAGCACCTTTTACTATTAGGATTTCTGTAACAGGACTCGTCCCCCCCCCCCCAAAATTTTGCACTCTCTTTAAAATTGACATGAAACTCCAATTTTAATAAAAAAAAAACTTGCATTTTTCCTCTAAAGTTTGCACTCTCTGTAAAATAGACATGAAACTCCGATTTTGAGTAGAACTCGAAATTCGTCCTTCTTTTAAAAACATTTCTCAAAATTTTATCCTTTTAAAATTGACATGAAACTCCGATTTTGAGTAAATTCATTTTTTTTCTTCCAATTTTAGGCCGTAGCTTATGTCTGTTACCTTAGAAAAGGTGTCAATGTAGCAGCGGTAGAAGTGAAACATCAGCGATCTCATGCTTGGCAAAGTCAAAGGATTTTCGATTGGCCTGCAATTCGTGTAAGTCTATTTCTCTCTCTTTTTTTTTCTTTCTAATCCTGGCCTATTGTTGCATACTACTTTTATTGTTGTTGAATTCTTTATCTATGTTACTTGAATAATTGGTTAATAGGGATCTATTGTTAGAATAAGAATGAAACGTTATCGAAGTTGGAGTTTCTAACAAGTAGATGCTATTAGAAAAACCTATTTACTTTTCACCCCTCTTTTCTTCATCTCTAGTTTTGAAAATTGATTCGTCAACTCCGATTTTAATAAAAACTTGTCTTTCTTCTTCAAAAGTTCGCACTCTCTTCTAAATTGTCTTGAAACTTCGATTTTAACTAAAAAAATTGAATTCATACCTCCCTTAAAATTATTTCTCTAAAATTCGCCCTTTTATCTCAAAAAAATTCCTTCCAAAAATATATCTCTTTTACTTGATCGATTTTCAGAAAAACTCGAATTCCATCTCCTCTCTTAAAAATATTTCTCTAAAATTTGTCCTTCTTTCTCAAATTGAATTTCCCTTCAAAAAATATATCTCCTTTACTTGAAAAATACTCTATCCCCCATTTTTCATCCCCAGTTTTTTAAATTGACTCATCAACTCCAATTTTAGTAAACACTTGTCTTCTTCAAAATTTCCCACTCTCTTCTAAATTGTCTTGAAATATCGATTTTCACTAAAACTTGAATTCCCACTTCCCGTAAAAATATTTCTCTAAAATTTGCCATTCTTTCTAAAAATATTTCTTCTTTACTTGATCGATTTTCACTAAAACTCGGATTCCCTCTCCTCTCTTAAAAACATTTCTCTAAAATTTATCCTTCTTTCTCAAAATTGAATTTCGCTTCAAAAAATATTTATCCTTTACTTGAAAAATACTCTATCCCCCGTTTTGAAAATTGATTCGTCAACTCCGATTTTAGTAAAAACTTGTCTTTCTTCTTCAAAAGTTTGCACTCTCTTCTAAATTGTCTTGAAACTTCGATTTTAACTAAAAATTGAATTCACACCTCCCGTAAAATTATTTCTCTAAAATTCGCCCTTTTATCTCAAAAAATTTCCTTCCAAAATTATATCTCCTTTACTTGATCGATTTTCAGAAAAACTCGATTTCCATCTTCTCTCTTAAAAATATTTCTCTAAAATTTGTCCTTTCTCAAATTGAATTTCCCTTCCAAAAAAAATATCTCCTTTACTTGAAAATATTCTATCCCCCGTTTTTCATCTCTAGTTTTGAAAATTGACTCATCAACTCCAATTTTAGTAAACACTTGTCTTCTTCAAAATTTCCCACTCTCTTTTAAATTTTCTTGAAACTTCGATTTTTACTAAAACTTGAATTCCCACCTCCCGTAAAAATATTTCTCTAAAATTTGCCGTTCTTTCTCAAAATAATTTCCTTCCAAAAATATTTCTCCTTTACTTGATCGGTTTTCACTAAACCTCAAATTCCCTCTCATCTCTTTAAAAAAAATCTCTAAAATTCGTTCTTCTTTCTCAAATTGAATTTCCCTTCCAAAAATATATCTCCTTTATTTGAAAAATACTCTATCCCCCAATTTTCATCTCTAGGTTTGAAAATTGACTCGTGAACTCCGATTTTAGTAAAACTTGTCATTCTTCTTCAAAATTTAACACTCTCTTCTAAATTGTTTTAAAACTTCGATTTTCACTAAATCTTGAATTCCCATATCCCGTAAAAATAGTTTTCTAAAATTCACATTTCTTTCTAAAAAAAAATTCTTCCAAAAAAATTTCTCCTTTACTTGATCAATTTCCCTCTCCTCTCTTAAAAAAAACATTTCTTTAAAATTCGTTCTTCTTTCTCAAAATCGAATTTCCCTTTCAAAAATATTTATCCTTTACTTGAAAAATACTCTATCCCCCTTTTTCATCTCTAGTTTTGAAAATTGAATTGTTAACTCCGATTTTATAAAAACTTGTCTTTCTTCAAAATTTTGTACTATCTTCTAAAATTCGAATTTCCTCCTCCTTTAAAAATATTTCTCTAAAATTATTCCTTTCTCAAAATCAAATTTCCCTTCCAAAACTATTTCTTTAAAATTTCGTTCTCCCTTCTAAATTGTCTTGAAACTTCGATTTTAACTAAAAATTGAATTCCCACCTCCCGTAAAATTATTTCTCTAAAATCTGCCCTTTTATCTCAAAAAATTTCTTTCCAAAAATATATCCCCTTTACTTGATCGATTTTCACAAAAACTCGAATTCCATCTGCCCTCCAAAAATATATCTCCTTTACTTGAAAATATTATATCCCCCGTTTTTCATCTCTAGTTTTGAAAATTGACTCGTCAACTCCAATTTTATTAAAAACTTGTCTTTCTTCTTCAAAAGTTCCCACTCTCTTTTAAATTGTCTTGAAATTTCGATTTTCACTAAAACTTGAATTCCCAACTTTCTCAAAATATTTCTCTAAAATTCGCCGTTCTTTCTCAAAATATTTCTCCTTTACATCGGTTTTCACTAAAACTCGAATCCCTCTCCTCCCTTAGAAACATTTCTCTAAAATTTGTCCTTCTTTCTCAAAATCGAATTTCCCTTTCAAAAATATTTATCTTTAGTTGAAAAATACTCTATCCCACGTTTTTCATCTCTAATTTTGAAAATTGACTCGTCAACTCCGATTTTAGTAAAACTTGTCTTTCTTCTTCAAAATTTCACACTCTTCTAAATTGTTTTGAAACTTCGATTTTCACTAAAACTTGAATTCCCACCTCTCGTAAAAATATTTCTCTAAAATTCTCCGTTCTTTCTCAAAAAAGAATTCCTTCCAAAAAAATTTCTCCTTTATTTGATCGATTTTTACTAAAACTCGAATTCCCTCTACTCTCTTAAAAACATTTCTCTAAAATTCGTCCTTCTTTCTCAAAATCGAATTTCCCTTTCAAACATATTTATCCTTTACTTAAAAAAAATACTCTCCCTTATTCATCTCTAGTTTTGAAAATTGACTCGTTAACTCCGATTTTATTAAAAACTTGTCTTTCTTCAAAATTTTGTACTTTCTTCAAAATTTTCTCGAAACTTCCATTTTCACTGAAATTCGAATTTCCTCCACCTTTAAAAATATTTCTCTAAAATTGGTCCTTTCTCAAAATCAAATTTCCCACTCTCTCGTAAATTGTCTTCTCGTAAAAAATATTTCTCAAAATTTGCCATTCTTTCTAAAAAAAAATCCTCACAAAAATATTTTTCCTTTACTTGATCGATTTTCACTAAAACTCGAATCCCTCTCCTCTCTTAAAAAAACATTTCTTTAAAATTCGTTAAATCTCAAAATCGAATTTACCTTTTAAAAATATTTATCCTTTACTTGAAAAATACTCTATCCCACGTTTTTCATTTGTAGTTTTGAAAATTGAATCGTTAACTCCGATTTTATAAAAACTCGTCTTTCTTCAAAATTTTGTATTATCTTCTAAAATTCGAATTTCCTCCTCCTTTGAAAATATTTCTCTAAAATTAGTCCTTTCTCAAAATAAAATTTCCCTTCCAAAACTATTTCTTCAAAATTTCGTACTCCCTTCTAAATTGTCTTGAAACTTCGATTTTAGCTAAAAATTGAATTCCATCTGCCCTCTTAAAAATATTTCTCTAAAATTCGTCCTTCTTTCTTAAATTGAATTTCCCTTCCAAAAATATATCTCCTTTACTTGAAAATATTATATCTCCCGTTTTTCATCTCTAGTTTTGAAAATTGACTCGTCAACTCCAATTTTATTAAAAGCTTGTCTTTCTTCTTCAAAAGTTCGCACTCTCTTTTAAATTGTCTTTAATTTTCGATTTTCACTAAAACTTGAATTCCCAACTCCCGTAAAAATATTTCTCTAAAATCCGTCGTTCTTTCTCAAAATATTTCTCCTTTACTTTATCAGTTTTCACTAAAACTCGAATTCCTCTCCTCCCTAAGAAACATTTCTCTAAAATTCGTTATTCTTTCTCAAAATCGAATTTCCCTTTCAAAAATATTTATCCTTTACTTGAAAAATACTCTTATCCCACGTTTTTCATCTCTAGTTTTGAAAATTGACTCGTCAACTCCGATTTTAGTAAAACTTGTCTTTCTTCAAAATTTCACACACTCTTCTAAATTGTTTTGAAACTTCGATTTTCACTAAAACTTGAATTCCCACCTCCCATAAAAATATTTCTCTAAAATTCTCCGTTCTTCCTCAAAAATATTTCTCCTTTATTTGATCGATTTTCACTAAAACTCAAATTCCCTCTCCTCTCTAAAAAACATTTCTCTAAAATTCGTCCTTTTTTTCTCAAAATCGAATTTTCCTTCCAAAAATATTTATCCTTTACTTGAAAAATACTCTATCCCCAGTTTTTCATCTCTAGTTTTGAAAATTGACTCGTTAATTCCGATTTTATAAAACTTGTCTTTCTTCAACATTTTGTTGTACTCTTCTAAATTTTCTTGAAACTTCCATTTTCACTAAAATTTGAATTTCCTCAACCTTTAAAAATATTTCTCTAAAATTGGTCCTATCTCAAAATCAAATTTCCCACTCTCTTGTAAATTGTCTTGAAACTTCGATTTTCACTAAAACTTGACTTCCCACCTCCCATAAAAAATATTTCTCTAAAATTCGCCATTCTTTCTAAAAATATTTCTCCTTTACTTGATCGATTTTCACTAAAACTCAAATCTCTCAAAATCGAATTTCCCTTTCAAAAATATTTATCCTTTTGTTGAAACATACTCTATCCCACGTTTTTCATCTCTAGTTTTGAAAATTTACTCGTCAGCTCCGATTTTATAAAAACTTGTCATTCTTCAAAATACTCTCTTCTAAAATTCAAATTTCCTCCTTTAAAAATATTTCTCTAAAATTAGTCCTTTCTCAAAATCAAATTTCTCTTCCAAAACAATTTCTTCAAAATTTCGTACTCCCTTCTAAATTGTCTTGAAACTTCCATTTTAACTAAAAATTGAATTCCCACCTCCCGTAAAATATTTTCTCTAAAATTCGCCCTTTTATCTCAAAAAATTTCCTTTCAAAACTGTATCTTCTTTACTTGATCGATTTTCACAAAACTCAAATTCCATCTTCTCTCTTAAAAATATTTCTCTAAAATTTGTCATTTCTCAAATTGAATTTACCTTCCAAAATATATCTCCTTTACTTGAAAATATTATATCCCCTGTTTTTTTCATCTCTAGTTTTGAAAATTGACTCGTCAACTCCAATTTTGATAAAAACTTATCTTCTTCAAAATTTCCGACTCTCTTTTAAATTGTCTTGAAATTTCGATTTTCACTAAAACTTGAATTCTCACGTAAAAATATTTCTCTAAAATTCGCCGTTCTTTCTCAAAATAATTTCCTTCCAAAAATATTTCTCATTTACTTGATCGGTTTTCACTAAAACTCGAATTCATCCTTCTTTCTCAAAATCAAATTTCCCTTTCAAAAATATTTATCCTTTACTTGAAAAATACTCTATCCCACTCTAGTTTTGAAAATTGACTCGTCAGCTTCGATTTTTTAAAAACTTGTCTTTCTTCAAAATTTTGTACTCTCTTCTAAAATTCAAATTTCCTCCTTCTTTAAAAATATTTCTCTAAAATTAGTCCTTTCTCAAAATCAAATTTCCCTTCCAAAACTATTTCTTCAAAATTTCATACTCCATTCTAAATTTTCTCGAAACTTCGATTTTAACTAAAAATTGAATTCCCATCTCCCGTAAAATATTTTGTCTAAATTTCGCCCTTTTATCTCAAAAAATTTCCTTCCAAAAATATATCTCGTTTACTTGATCGATTCTCACAAAAACTCGAATTCCATCTCCTCTCTTAAAAATATTTTTCTAAAATTCGTCCTTAAATACTCTATCCCACGATTTTCATCTCTAGTTTTGAAAATTGACTCGTCAACTCCAATTTTATTAAAAACTTGTCTTTCTTCTTCATAAGTTCCCACTCTCTTCTAAATTGTCTTGAAATTTTGATTTTCACTAAACTTGAATTCCCACCTCCCGTAAAAATATTTTTCTAAAATTCCCCGTTCTTTCTCAAAAAAAATTTATTCCAAAAAAATTTCTCCTTTACTTGATCGATTTTCACTAAAACTCGAATTCCCTCTCTTCTCTTAAAAACATTACTCTAAAATTCGTCCTTCTTTCTCTCAAAATCGAATTTCCCTTTCAAAAATATTTATCCTTTACTTGAAAAATACTACATCCCTCTTTTTCATTTTTAGTTTTTAAAATTGACTCATCAACTCCGATTTTATAAAAAACTTGTCTTTCTTTAAAATTTCGTACGCTCTTCTAAATTGTCTTGAAACTTCTATTTTCACTAAAACTTGAATTCCCACCTCCCGTAAAAATGTTTCTCTAAAATTTGCCCTTCTTTCTAAAAAAATTTCCTTCCAAAAACATTTCTCCTTTACTTGAAAAAGACTCTCTCCCCATATTTTATACTATATAGTTTTGAAAATTGACTCGTTAACTCTTATTATAGTAAAAACTTCGTTTTTTCACTAAAATTCGAATTTCCTCTCCTATAAAAATATTTCTCTAAAATTAGTCCTTTCTCAAAATCGAATTTCCCTTCCAAAAATATTTCTTTAAAATTTCGCACTCTCTTCTAAATTGTCTTGAAATTTCGATTTCACTAAAACTTGAATTCCCAACACCCGTAAAAATATTTCTCCATTACTTGATCGATTTTCACAAAAACTCGAATTCCCTCTCCTCCTTTAGAAATATTTTCTAAAATTCGTGCTTCTTTCTCAAAATAGAATTTCCCTTCCAAAAAATTTTCTCCTTCACTTGAAAAATCCTTCATTCCCCATTTTTCATCTCTAGTTTTAAAAATTGACCCGTTAGTCTGATTTTAGTGAAACATTGCCTTCTTTCTTCAAAATTTCGTACTCCCTTCTATATTGTCTTGAAACTTTGATTTTTTCACTAAAACTCGAACTCCCTCATCCCGTAAAAGTATTTCTCTAAAATTTGCCCTTCTTTCTCAAATAATCTCCTTCCAAAAATATTTCTCTTTTACTTGAAAAATACTCCATCCCCATTTTTTCATCTCTAGTTTAAAAAATTGACTCGTTAACTCTTATTATAGTAAAAGCTTGTTTTTCTTTTTCAAGATGTACTCTTCTAAATTTTCTTGAAACTCCGATTTTAACTAAAATTCGAATTCCCTCCTTTAAAAATAACAATTCTAACTTCTTGTTGATTGTCTTGAAGGTTCCCCCACTGCAGGATTTGAGCGCCCCTCTGAATGCAAATCTATTTTCTAATTATTTTGGTGAAGCACCCTTGATTCCCATACCTGTAATTTAAAGTTGTAATGGTTATGATCCTGCGGTATCAACTTGTTCAGAACAAATATTTGCAACCTTCATGATCTACTACGAGACTCCTTTATTGTTATACAGTTTTATAGTAATTCTTATTTTGCTACATATCATTTTTCATTTCATCTTGATTTAAGGTAGTCTCCCTTTCTTGTTTTTGAAAGACTACCTTATTTCTTGAACCAGTCTAAAGTGATTCTTAAACGTACTCTCCATTTCATCTACAGTTTGAGCCATGGTTTCTTATTTTCTCATGTCATTCGTGTTCATATTTCTTATGGTACTTATTCTGATTTACTACTTATATTTCTCACTCCATGCTTACTAAGTGACAAGTCCTTTTGTTTTGAAGAAAATGCAACATCTGCATTCCTCTTCTTTTGATTTTGTTTTCAATCTCTTGTGTGTATTCAAGTGAGCTACATACTGCATTCTTTATGTATATCTTATGCACTGTCTATATACTACTGCATTCTTTATGTATATCTTATGCACTGTCTATATATCACGGCATTTGCTGAATTCTTTGATGATTTAATACAAAATTTAACGAGGAAAGGAACAAAGCTTTCATGTTCAAATGGATACCTATTCTTCTTGTTTGCCTATTTCCCATTTTGTGGCATTCTTATAGAGAGTTCATCTAATAAGGTTTGTTTACGGTATGTGTATTATGGACAGGAAACTCTGAGTAAATAATTTTTTAGAACTATATCTCTAAAGTTCACGAGTCATTATCATGCTGGACACCTTGGATTCAACCTCATTGAGGCTGTCTTGTGCCATATATAGTAAGGAACATCCTGGTGCTCTATTCTTATTTTTGACAGTGGGAGGTTATTAGTTGTTTGAGGGATCAATTAAAAGCTCATCCTCTCTTAGGGGACTCCAATAGGGTCTGCTTCTTACATGCCATGGCTCAATAGAAACCTCTGAACAGGTAAAGCGTTTTTGTTATTTATTTGTTTGTATGTACTATGAATTTTCTCATATTCTAATATGGCTTTAAACTGTATGTGTCACGTGTCTCAACTGCATTTGTGGAGATATTTGAAAATTTCCCTAGGCATAGAGCTCATATATTGAATATTAAATTCTTTATCTTGATTTTTATAAAGCTATATATTATTTCATGGTGTTCACACAGTTCAATGTCCTCCTAAAAAAAAAAAAAAAAACGCCGTCAAAAAAAATTGGTGGTAAACTTGCTTTCTTATAGGGCTATTCTGGATGCATCAGTTGTATTTATATGTTGTTATTTTTGGTAATTCGATTGTTTGAACCACTTATAGGGCTATTCTGGATGCATCAGTTGTATTTATATGTTGTTATTTTTGGTAATTCGATTGTTTGAACCATCTCAAGTTTTTTTTTTCTTTTTCATCTCACAGAAAGTCATATTTGAGAGGCCACCTCCCAATGTACACAAAACTGTGCTTGCCACGAATATGGCTGAGGCAAGTATTACAATAAACGATGTAGTTTTTGTTGTTGACTGTGGAAAAGCGAAGGAGACCACTTACGATGCCTTAAATAATACGCTTTGCTTGCTACCTTCATGGATATCCCAAACTTCTGCTTGGCAGGTGAGTTTAATGTCGCTGCTAACTTTTTCTTACTTTCTGGCTCTCTATGTGTAGTAGATTAGTTTTTTTGTTTTTTAAATGTGATACTCACATGCTTTATTGTCACACAACTTAGTTCAAGTAGTTGTTTTTGCCCATGTCCGCCGTACCGTTAAATATCTTTCTTGCTGCTAAATGTTCTTTTTTATCATGTGACACAAACAGTTATTGAATGGGAAAGTTGTAGTTGCCAGCAAGGTTCCTCTTCCCAACTATAGGCCAGACCTGGATGATAAGCTACCTCAAAGGGAGGTAAAGAAGTTCTTTGTATTTGTAGTCAACTCACAAGCACCCTTTATTTTGTGTAATTGCCCGCAACCCGTGAACTTCTATTTATGTATTCATAAAAAAAATCTACTATGACTTAACCCTTTAAATTATAACTGGTTTATTTTTTAATCTCCATGGTTACAAACAAGTATCTGTATATGTATATGTACTCTTCGTTGTATGCAGTTATAATTGAATTTCTCGTAATCTGCATTTTGTTGTTTTCTCCAAATATGCTCAATTATCACAGCTGCTGCATAATAGATTCCTATTTTTTTCTCTAGAATGTCCCGAAATTATCTCCTGACATGCTAAAGGATCTTCTTCCACGACGGCGGGATTTGAGATTGATCTTGATGAGCACCACTCTGATTGCAGATCTATTTTCTAATTATTTTTGCGGAGCACCCATGATTCACATACCTGTAAGTTAACGACGGTGCTAGAAACGGTTATGACCCTGTGGTATCAACCTGTTCAGAACAAATGTTTGCTATTTCTGGATAGACTTTTGGTGTGTAGAACCATGATGTGCGATTTTGAAGTTAGATCTTGAAAGTCAGATGCAATCTTCATGATCTAGTCCTAGACTCCTAGTGACGTTTACCTCTTTATTGTTATGCAGTTTTGTAGTAATTCTTATTTTTCTACATATCATTCTTGTTTTTGGAAGGCAAACTTATTTCTTGGACCAGTCTAGAGACTAGTTCGAGGCATGATTTCTTATTTTCTCATGTCATTCTTAAATTGATTGAAATTCAGTTTTAAAATATTATATATCCTTTGTTTCTTCTCTTGAAAAGCTCTACTCCCTTTGCATTTAATTCCACATGAAGATCTTTTTTTTTTTTTTACGTGGATGCAGGGCTTCACGTATCCTGTAAAAGTCCATTTTCTGGAAGATGTACTGAAAGTGACAGGGTATAAGATAAGTTCATTCAATAAAATTGACGATTATGGCCAAGAGAAATTGTGGAAAACACAAAGACAACTAGCACCACGGAAAAGAAAGAATCAAATCACTACTCTTGTTGAGGTAGGGAAGAGAATGTATTCTCCTATGGCTAGAGTGCCAATAATATTTTTTATGCTCGTTCTGTAATAGTACTTGAGACTCTCAGTTCAGGAAAAAATGTAACATCTTTTTTTTTTTTTTTCTAACTTTTAACCAGCACCCGAAAGAAACAATCAGATTGCTGCTCTAATTGAGATGGGGAACTGTATTTGAAGTGTGCTCTATGGCTAACGTGTAGATAATTTCTTATGGTGCTTGTTCTGATTTAGTAATTATATTTCTCACTCCGTGCTAAGTGACAAGTCCTTTTGTTTTGAAGAATATGCAACATCTGTGTTCCTGTTCTTTTGATTTTGTTTGCAATCTCTTGTGGGTATTCAAGTGAGCTACTTATTGCATTCTTTCTCTATAACTTACGCACTGTCTATATATCATGACATTTGCTGAATTCTTTGAGGAGTTTGACCGAATTAAAGAGGAAAGGAACTAAGCTTTAATCTTCAAATGCATCCCTGTCCTTCTTGTTTGCCTATTTGCCATTTTGTGGCATTCTTATATGGAGTTCATCTAATAAGGTTTGTTTATGCAATGTGTTTTTTGGACAGGAAGCTCTGAGTAAATCAAATTTTGAGAATTATAGCTATAAAGTTCATGAGTCATTATCGTGTTGGACATCTGATTGTATTGGATTCAACCTCATTGAGGCTGTCTTGTGCCACATATGTCGTAAGGAACGTCCTGGTGCTATATTGGTATTTATGACAGGATGGGAGGATATTAGTTGTTTGAGGGATCAATTAAAAGCTCATCCTCTCTTAGGGGACCCTAATAGGGTTCTGCTTCTTACATGCCATGGCTCAATGGCAACCTCTGAACAGGTACAGGGTTTTTTGTTGTTTATTTTTTTATTTCTATATATACCAACTGATTTTTCTCATATTCTTATATGTGCTTCAAATTGTATGTGTCACGTGTCTCAAGTGCGATTTTGGAGATATTTGACCATTTCTTGAGCGGTAGAGCTCGTATGTTGTGAGATATATTCATCTATTCAAATATTATTTTTATTCTTTATCCTGATTTTTATATATATATTGTCTCATGGTGTTCACCCAGTTCACAAGGGGAATTCCTGGAGAGATGACGGTTGAGATTAGTGGAACCGCTTTTCAAGTCGAAACTGCTCAGCAACTCGTTCAGGTAACCTTCTAAACCTTCACAATTATGCCTTAAATAGAAAAAATGCCACAGTAATTTCCCACTTTTAAAGCTGGCATCCCCATGCTTGATCTGTGGATAACAAGATCACATATAAGTTGAATAAATCTTTACGTTCTGCTTTGCTCTGATGCAATCTTTATGTTGGTCTCTTATTGTTTTGTATCTTCACACAATTTCTTTGACATGAGTTTTCGCACTACACAAAAGACCTTAATAAAATCTTGAGTTTGTGTAGTGCAAGCCGCTGAAAGAAGATGAGACTGAAAAAGGTTTCACATCTGTTGCTGACTTTGATTCCTCACATGAAAATGAGCTTTGTACTGATTCTTCCAAAAAACAATTCAAATTTGATCGCGTATTCAAACCTGAGGATAACCGAGGTAACATATAACTTCACATGGACATGCGTTTTGCTAATCCCCCTCCTATAGGACCTCACTTCTTACATAATTCCATGACTTCTTAGAATATTGAGGGAAAGAAGTAGCACCATGAGATATGATTTGTTTGTGAGCATGCTGGAAGTTTACAATGAAAAGATAAGGGATCTTCTGGTAGAGACGAACCAACCTGCTAAGAAGTGAGCCTTTTACAATCTTTTCTTGCTGGCCTTTTCTTTGACTTTTATCATTTTGCAAGAGAAGCAGTTTTATTAAACCCCACCCTGAGTCTTTTACTAAAATAGGAAGTCAGGTAAGATCCACCAAAGCTAATGAGATCAGTAGCCGTTCTCACGGGTAAGTATAGCTTTTTCTAGAATCTTTATTGCTTTTTAGTCGAATTAATTATCTACTCATATACAAATCCTTAGCTTCTCTTGCTGCCAAATCACCTCACACCCCATACAAGCATGCTTTCATTTTATCACAAACTTATATATGTGTGCATGTTCCTTGTGAATTGACCTGACACTCCAATCTCAAAATTTAAAAACCTTCTTTAGACGATTTTGAGTAAAACTCGAATTTCATCATTCTTTTAAAATTAACATGAGAGTTTGATTTTGAGTAAACTATTTCTCTTTAACTTGAAAAATATTTAATCCTTTTTTTTCATTTCTAATTTTGAAAATTGACTCGTTAACTCTGATTTTAGTAAAAACTTGCATTTTTCTTCAAAATTTCGTAGTCCATTCTAAATTGTCTTGAAACTTCAATTTTCACTAAAACTCGAATCCCCCCCCCCCCCCCCCTAAAAATATTTCTCTAAAATTTGTCCTTTTAAAATTGAAATGAATCTCCGATTTTGAGTAAACTCGAATTTCACTTCCAAAATAATTTATCACTTACTTGAAAAATACGCCATCCCTCTTTTTTCATCTCTAGTTTTGAAAATTGACCCCTAAACTCTGATTTTAGTAAAACATTGCTTTTTTTTCTTCAAAATTTTATACTCCCTTCTAAATTGTCTTGAAACTTCGATTTTCACTAAAACTCTAATTCCCTCCTCCTTTAAAAATATTTTTCTAAAATTCATCATTCTTTTAAAATTGAAATGAAACTTCGATTTTGAGTAAACTCGAATTTCCCTTACCAAAAAATTTATCGTTTACTTGAAAAATACCGCATCCCTCTTTTTTCATCTCTAGTTTTGAAAATTGACACATTAACTCTGATTTTAGTAAAATCTTGCCTACTTCAAAATTTCGTACTCCCTTCTAAATTGTCTTGAAACTTCTATGTTCACAAAAACGTGAATTCCCTTTCCTCCCTTAAATATATTTCTCTAAAATTTGTGCTTCTTTCTCAAAATCAAATTTCCCTTCCAAATTTTTTTTTTATTCACTTGAAAAATACTACATCCCTCTTTTTTCTTCTCTAGTTTTGAAAATTAACCCGTTAACTCTGATTTTAGTAAAACAATGCCTTTTTTCTTCAAATTTCGTACTTCCTTCTAAATTGTCTTGAAACTTCGCTCTTCGCTCACTAAAATTTGAATTCCTTCCTCCTTTAAAAGTATTTTTCTCTAAAATTCGTCTTTCTTTCTCAAAATTGAATTTCCCTTCCAAAAATATTTCTCCTTTACTTGAAAAATACTCCATCCCCCTTTTTTCATCTCTAGTTTTGAAAATTTACTCGTTAACAATGCCTTTTTTCTTCAAAATTTCGTACTCCCTTCTAAATTGTCTTGAAACTTCGCTCACTAAAACTTGAATTCCTTCCTCCTTTACAAATATTTTTCTCTAAAATTCGTCTTTCTTTCTCAAAATTGAATTTCCCTTCCAAAAACATTTCTCCTTTACTTGAAAAATACTCCATCCCCCTTTTTTTCATCTCTAGTTTTGAAAATCTACTCGTTAACTCTGATTTTAGTAAAAACTTGTCTTTCTTCAAAATTTCGTATTCTTTCCTAAATTGTCTTGAAACTTCAATTTTCACTCACTAAAACTCGAATTCTCTCCTCCCTCAAAAATATTTTCTCTAAAATACTTACTCTTCTTTTTTCAAAAAATCTCCTCCCAAAATTATTTCTTTACTTGAAAAGTAATCCATCTCTGGTTTTGAAAATTGACTCGTTAACTCTCATTATAGTAAAAAACTTATCTTTCTTCTTCAAAATTTCGTACTCTCTTATGAATATTCTTGAAACCTCGATTTATACTAAAATTTGAATTCCCTTGTTTAAAAATATATCTCTAAAATTCGTCCTTCTTTCTCAAAATCGAATTTCCCTTCCAAAAATATTTCTCTAAAATTCGTGCTTTCTCAAAATTGAATTTCCCTTCCTAAAAAATTTCTTCTTCACTTGAAAAATACTTCATCCCTCTTTATTCATATCTAGTTTTGAAAGTTGACTCGTTAACTCTAATATTAGTAAAAACCTTGCCTTTTTTCAAAATTTCGTACTCTCTTCTAAATTGTCTTGGAACTTCGATTTTCACTAAAACTCGAATTCCCTCCTCCCGTAAAAATATTTCTCTAAAATTTGCCCTTCTTTCTCAAAAATTCTGCTTCCAAAATATTTCTCCTTTACTTGTACTTCATCTCCATTTTTTCATCTCTAGTTTTAAAAATTCACTCGGTAACTCTGACTATCTTCTAAATTTTCTTTAAATTTTAATTTTTACTAAAATTCGAATTCCCTCCTTTAAAAACATTTCTCTAAAATTCGTCCTTTCTCAAAATCGAATTTCATTTTCAAAAATATTTCTTCTTTACTTAAAAAATACTCCATCCCCCTTTGTATCTCTAATTTTAAAAATTGACACGTTAACTTTGATTCTAGTAAAAACTTGTCTTTCTTCTTCAAAATTTCGTACTCTCTTCTAAATTGTCTTGAAACTTCGATTTTCACTAAAACTCGAATTCCCTCATCCCGTGAAAATATTTCTCTTAAATTTGCCCTTCTTTCTCAAAAATTATCCTTCCAAAAATATTTCTCCTATTCTTGAAAAATACTCCATCCCCATTTTTTGATCTATAGTTTTGAAAATTAACTCGTTAACTCTGATTATATAACTTTGATTATAGTAAAAACTTGTATTTCTTCTTCAAAATTTTGTATTCTCTTCTGAATATTCTTGAAACTTCGATTTTAATTAAAATTTGAATTCCCTCCCTTAAAAATATCTCTAAAATTTGCCCTTCTTTCTCAAAAATTCTTCTTCCAAAAATATTTCTCATTTTCTTGAAAAATACTCTGTCTCCATTTTTTCATCTCTAGTTTTGCAAATTGACTCGTTAACTTTGATTTTAGTAAATCATTGCCTCTTTTCTTCAAAATTTTGTACTCCCTTCTAAATTGTCTTGAAATTTCGATTTTCACTAAAACTCGAATTACCACCTCCCGTAAAAATATTTCTCTAAATATCGCCCTTGAAAAATCACTAAAATTTTGTACTCCCTTCAAGTTATTTTTTTTCTTTTTCATCTCACAGAAAGTCATATTTGAGAGGCCACTTCCCAATGTACACAAAACTGTGCTTGCCACGAATATGGTTGAGGCAAGTATTACTATAAATGATGCAGTTTTTGTTGTAATATGTTGGACAGGAATTTTGAGAATTATAGCTCTAAAGTTCATGAGTCATTATCGTGTTGGACACCTGATTGTATTGGATTCAACCTCATTGAGGCTGTCTTGTGCCACAAATGTCGTAAGGAACGTCCTGGTGCTGTATTGGTATTTATGACAGGATGGGAGGATATTAGTTGTTTGAGGGATCAATTAAAAGCTCATCCTCTCTTAGGGGACCCCAATAGGGTTCTGCTTCTTACATGCCATGGCTCCATGGCAACCTCTGGACAGGTACAGGGTTTTTGTTGTTTATTTATATATGTGCTTCAAATTGTATGCGTCACATGTCTCAAGTGCGATTTGGAGATATTTGAAAATTTCTTGAGCGGTAGAGCTCGTATCTTTTGAAATATATTCATCTATTCAAATATTATTTTAATTCTTTATCCTGATTTTTATAAAGCTATATATTGTCTCATGGTGTTCACCCAGTTCAGTGTCAATTTTTTTGGTTGCTAAACTTGATTTCTTTTATGGGGCTATTTTGGATGCATCAGTTGTATTTATATGTTGGTATTTTTGGTAAGTCTATTGTTCGACCATCCCAAGTTTTTTTTTCATCTCACAGAAAGTCATATTTGAGAGGCCACCTCCCAATGTACGCAAAATTGTGCTTGCCAACGAATATGGCTGAGGCTTGTATTACTATAAATGATGTAGTTTTTGTTGTTGACTGTGGAAAAGTGAAGGAGACATCTTACGATGCCTTAAATAATGCACTGTGCCTGCTACCTTCATGGATATCCCAAGCTTCTGCTCGGCAGGTGAGTTTAATGTCGCTGCTTACTTTTTCTTACTTTATGGCTCTTTATGTGTAGGTAGATTTTTTTTTTAAATGTGACGAAATTCATGTGCTTTATTGCCACACAATTTAAGCAAGACATATTGCCAATTTCAATAACAATTTGTGTCACGTGATAAATTTGAACATTTAATTTTATAAAGCTTTCTAGGATTCTTTATTTCGTTTCTTGTAGTTTTGTAAGGTAACTAAGTCCAATATTGTTGTTCTGCTTATTGTGTCTCTGTTTGGCTTGCGGAGAAGGGGCAGGGCTTGCCATGTGCAGCCAGGCGAAGTGCTACCACTTGTACCCACAATGTGTATATGAAGCTTCTGCTGGATAATCAACTCCCTGAACTTTTGAGAACTCCATTAAACTCTCTCTGCTAGCAAATTAGAAGTTTAAAATTTGAAAGTATTGGAGATTTTATCACTGTAAGTCCAGATTTTTAGCAAAAGACTACAGTGATCACATGGCTCTTGTTTGTGCATATGAAGGATGGAAAGATGCAGAAAGAATAGGATCGGCGTACAGTATTGCTGGTGAATTTTTCTCTCGCTCCAAAGTCTCCACGTTATCCCATTCTCTTCGTAAATAGTTCAGTAAGTTCACCCACTTACTGAAAGATGCTGGATTGCTGGTTATGGATGAAACAACTAGTAACAAATTCAGTCACATGTTCTGGTTTATTTTATTTCCTGGTCTTGCATCTGTAGTGGTGAGTTGTTCTCTTTTAACAACACAAGAAATCGCAATTAACGCATTGGTTTTTTTTTTCTTTATTTACAGCAAAGGGACTACGTCTTTCAAAACAATGGATGGTGGGCTGGTCATGCTCTATTTGGTATGTTCTAAAGCTTATTTCATTATAAATGTCTCACTTGCATGGTCACTCAGTTCTATTTTATATCTCAAATATTAAAATGACTAAAATGACAATTCTCAGTGAATTGTTTTTTACAAATAAATCATTAAAGATTATTCTTAAAACCTTGTTCTGCTCTAAAGTTAGGTTTTTCCTTCAAAATATTTGTTTTGCTTTTGATTTCAAATTATAAAGTTCTCTTATCTTTACCCAAAAACTATGATTTAAAGTAAAATCTATATTATCAATTTATCACACTAGAAATCTTTTTTTCCCTTTAATCTCAATTTTTAAAGTTTCGTTATTTTGGTTAAATAACTAAAATAACCTAATCCCCATTGATTTTTTTTTTTTAAACAACTTATTTAAAATTGATCCTACATTGTGATTTGAAGTAAATTTCCCCAAAAAAATTTCTCCTTCGAATATCAAATTTTAAAATTCTCTGAACTTTTTAAAAAAGATCACATTTTAAAATTTATCTAGAACAACTCTAATTTACGAGTAAAATTCTTACCTTTTGTCTCAATTTTTTTTCTCCTTTTGATCTCAAATTCTAAAGTTCTCTCATCTTGCATTAAAAGATTAAAATTAAGCAATTTGGTAGTGAATATTTTTCTTCCAAAATAACTTATTTTAAAATTGACCAAAAAACTCTAATTTAAATTAAAACATTTATTTATTGTCTCAAAATTCTCTTCTTTTTTTTAAAAAAAAAAATCATACAAGATTTCATAATTTACGACTAATCTAAAAAAAAACTCATTTCTAGAAAACTCTAATTTAAAGTAAAACCCTTTTTTTCCGTCACAAATTTTTTTCTCAAATTTCAAAGTTCTCTAATTTTTTTCAAAAGAACTTATTTAAAAATTTATCTGAAAAAACTCTTATTTAAGAGTTGGTCTCCTGCGCACAGTGTGCACCGTGTACACTATGCCACCAATCAACCCTTATTATATTTAAGGGAGAAGTTACACTGTTGTGTTTGAGAGTACGAGGTCACAGGTTCGAAACCTGTCTGTGACCTCAATATTCAAATTTTTTTCAAATTTTTTTACTACTTTTCAGAATTTCCAATTTTGTATTTTTTCAGCAAATTTTTTTTACTACTTTTCAGAATTTCCACTTTTGTATTTTTTTCAGCAAATTACAATTTTTTTCACTATTAAAGATTACCACTTTTCATTAATATAGATTACCACTTTTCAGTAATAGAGATTACCACTTTTCAGTAATAGAGATTACCACTTTTCAATAATAGAGATTACCACTTTTCACTAATAGAGATTACCACTTTTCAGTAATAGAGATTACCACTTTTCACTAATAGAGATTATCACTTTTCACTAATAGAGATTACCACTTTTCACTAATAGAGATTACCACTTTTCAGTATTTACCACTTTTCACTAATAGAGATTACCACTTTTCAGTATTTACCACTTTTCACTAATACAGATTACCACTTTCCACCTCCTACTTTTGACGATTTCAACAACTCTTCAGCAGTTCCCTTATCTTTTGAATGATCTTCGACAGAAAAATCAGCAGTTCCCTTATCTTTTGAATGATCTTCAACAGAAAAATCAAAGGTTCCCTTATCGTTTGAATGATCTTCAACAGAAAAATCAAAGGTTTTAGCTCTAGGTGGTACATCTTTCACATAAAAAAAGTTTTGAGGATAAAGTAGGATACAAACCTAGAATCATTTCCCCCGATCCATACTTTCCAGCTCTGAACTCCTCATTACATCTCTTTTCTACAATAGAGGTTAACCAATGTTGAATCAAGGGAATTTTATAGGTTGGAGCCACCCCCTGCCACTTAACTCTATGAAAATAGACGATTTTCAAGACCATTAAACACCCATTAGTAACCGTGTTCCCGTTCTTATACGATTCAACTCCTTCACAAAGTTTTTCCAGCACAAAGGTACACCAATCAAACTTCCTAATATCATCAATAACCTCTACAGCCTTCAAATATTTCGTACTAGCCCTACGATTTGGGGTAGGAGAAAGAAAGGTTAATAAAGAATAAAGCACAAAAATCCTAACAAAATCATCACCCCCATTTGGAAAATTATTATTCAATAACTTTTCCATGGATGCAAGAGAAGACCCCGGACAGATATTGTAAGAAGTTCTAAAACGTTCCAAATAAGCATTGTCTTCATTACTCTTAAAAAGAGGAACTGTACAACAAGGTACACAGGGTAAACAAAATACATCATAAATGTCCTCAGCTGTGATAGGGAAAGACAGAAAGTTATCTAACTCAAGCATCCGGCTAGTTGCATTAAAATTCTGAATTAACCACAACAAAATCCTCCTATCCATACAACAATTGGCCAACTCCAATAACCCTCCAAAACCAACCCGTTTAATATCAGCCTTTTGTTTATCATTGAACTTATGCACTAACATAACAATTCCTTTTGGCCTACACGTAAAGTCAAATTCAGAACTGAAAAAATAAAGAAAGAATATATGTTAGTTAAAAAAAAACTAAAATATATACAAATTGAAAATAATTAAACAAGAATAAAAATAAATTAACTAATTACCATGGCTCATTTTTCACTTTCTCATACATTTTCATAGAACCCTTTGAGCTGCACTTCTGTTTCTTAGAAACAGTATTGGATTCAAGTAAAGGAACGGAGGGTTTAGGAACAGAGGGTAAAGGAACAGAGGGTAAAGAAGGAACATCCTGATCAGAATTACTAATTTTACTAATTTTCCTTCGAGAATAAACTACATCGAGACATTTCCTCTTAGCACTTGATTTTGATGCAAACTCCTTTGTCTTCATAGCAACACTTTATAGGATTTGCTGCAAAAATATAGCAACACTTTTCAGTAGAATGAAACAACACTTTTCAGTAGAATGAAGCAACACTTTTCAGTAAGTACTCCCAACTTTTCAATAATATGAATCAAACAACTTTCAATAAATGATCATTCAGTTCAGAATAAGAAATATCCAATACAGAAATAAAATATTTATGCTACTTTTGTTAAACCAACTAACAACAACCAAGACACATGATCATACACAGAGGAGGTATACCAATCTTCATCAATGAAGAGCAAAGATGCATTATATACAATAAATGGCCTAATAATACATGTCCATGTGATATGTTAACTTTATTAAAAATATCACAAGAGGCTAAAAACACAACATAAAAGAATTCTTTTAATTCATTATTTTGCTCAAAAAATAATGAAAACAACTCAAATTGTAGACAAACATCATGTGCCAACAACCATATTCCATGAAGCTTCTGCTATATAAATCGTCATTTCCACTACAACAATTAACTAATCAGAATTATGGTACATGCATTCTGATTTTATCGATCCTCTGTTTTAAATCCGCATACCAATTATAGCTAGAGTTTATGTAGCATACACCAAATTTCATTAATATATGTAGCATTTTTCAGTAACACATGCAACACATTCCAAAGAACGATATCATTTTTCAGTAGCATTTTTCAGTAACACATTCCAAAGAACGATATCATCTTTCTCAGGCAATCTTTCAAACACCTTCAGTGCATCATCCATCAGATCAAACTTTAAGTAAAAATGCACAAAAGCACTGCCTATAAACAAATCAAAAATCAGCCTAAACTTAAACAACAATCTGTGAATATTTCTCAAATCTTCAATATTCGAACAAGCCTTAATCGCACAAGGGAAAGTAAACTTATCAACTAACAACAATAAAACAAGAGTGAGGTTACCTCAGTAAGACCGCCGAAGAAGCTCCGTACAACCGCCGAAAAACCACCGTAAAACAATTTTAAAACCGCCGTAACACCACCGAGAAAAACCACGAAAACAATCGAAGGAATCGTGAAGAGAGACGCGATAAGGCTAAAACAGTCGTAAAACCTCCATACATCACCGATTAAAACCACGAAAACAATCGAAGAACATAATCGAAGGAAACGTGAAGAGAGAGAGACGCGGGAAGGCTAAATCAGTCGTAAAACCGCCGTAACACCACCGAGAAAAACCATTGAAAACAATCGAAGAAGAGAATGAAGGAAACGTGAAGAGAGAGAGAGACGCGGGAAGGCTAAAAGTCTGAAAACAATAAAAATTTAAATTAAATTTTTTTTACCTTTATATACTAAGTCCGAATTCAGATTTGGGGTAGGATACGGGTCAAAAGCGGGTATGGGTAAAAATAGGGTGCACCAAAATCAAATTGGTGTGTATGGTGCATATGAGACTTTTCCCTTATTTAAAGTAAAACTCTTACCTTTCGTCTCAACTTTTTTTCCCTTTTTGATCTCAAATTATAAAGTTCTCTTAAAAGAATAACACGATTCCCTCGAGAAAAAAAAAAAAAAGAATAACACGAAGCTATTCGTAGGTGAATTTTTTTTTTTCTCATAAAAATCTCATTTTGAAATTAAGTAAAACCCTAAATAAGTAAATTCCTAATTTTACATTTCAATTTTTATTTCTCCTTCAAATCTCATATTTTAACATTCACTGATTTTTCCGGAAAAAACTCATTTTAAAATTTATTTATAAAACTTTGATACCCTAACCTTTCGTATCAATTTTTATTCTTCTTTTGATCTCAAATTATAAAGTTTTCGTACCTTGCATTAAAACACTATCGAAGCAATTCGTAGTGAATTTATTATTTTACATTAAAAGACTAAAATGAAGAATTCCAGTTCGATTTTTTTCCAAAAAAAAAATCCTCATTTAGGACTAATCCTTAAAACTTCTATTTCGAGTAAAACCCATTTTTTTCCTTCTAAAATAATTCTTATTTATAACTAGGGGTGGTTCGGTATGGTATACTGAACCATATCGCGCCATACCGTTATCATACCGAAAATTTCGATATCGAAAATATTGATACCGTTATCATACCGAAAATTTCGGTATACCGAAAATTCGGTATAAAAAATCTCATACCGAATGTCGTGCCGAAATTTCGGTATATCGTACCATACCGAATTTTCGGTATATACCGAATCATACCGAAATATCGACACGCCAAATCATACCGAAAATATCGGTATACCGAAAAATACCGAAATTTCGAAAAATACCGTAATACTGAATCATACCGAAATATCGGTATACCGAATTATACCGAAATACCTAAATTAATTATAAAAATCATAATAGCTGAATATATCAAAGTATCAAACACAAATGAAAAGAGAATACAATCGTACTTCAAATTCAACAATACAAAATACAACTCTCATTCAAATTCAACAATACAAACTACAATTTTCATTCAACTTCAATAATCTCCAAAAACCTGCAAAAGATAAAACTTAATCAATTTAAATGTATAGATATTAAAGTGTAAAAAATAAATATATTACCTTTTCAAGCTTAGGATTAGACGGTAGTAAGAGCAGAATCTTGATTCGTAATTGAAGCTGCAAAAGAAGAATTAAAAAGAGTGAACAAAAAATATCATAAAATAGGAATTTAAAAACAGGACCCCTTTCAATTTCTAATAAAATTTGTACAGTAGGAAATTCCGTTTCCAATATTACTAAATCAAATAATGAAGTACAAAATGGAACACTAATATTATTCAGTTTCATGTTCCTTGAATAATATTAGGATTTAGTGATACTAGTCAATTCGTAATATTCAGTTTCCTTGAATAATATTAGGATTTAGTGATACTAGTCAATTATTCATTTAAGCAAATTCGTAGTCATCATGATTTTGTACAGTAGGAATTTAAAAACATGAAACTGCTAATAAAATTTAAAAACTATGCTAATCAAATTTAAAAACTATTAATAAAATTTATAATATAAACTCTTACCCCTTTCAATTTCTTCAATTTCCTTGTATAATTCAAGGTCATCGTCGGTTGGATCCTTATAAAAGTTCATCTCCTCTCCTCTTAGCCAATCACTAGTGCACACCAATGCTTCTACCATTTTAGGACTTAAACTACTCCTAAAAGGATCCCGAACTCTTTTGTGCAGCCACATCACCATACAATTCATCATAAAGACCATCACCACCAACAATGCTAGAATCATCTTCACTAGCATCCTCAATTTGCACATTTTGTTTCTCAACATTCATGACATCATTCATTCCCTTATACTTCATCCACAAAGTTACCAAATTCGTTTTCATTATATCAAGGACTTGTTGAACTCTCAATTGATTACCTCCTAATTTTTTGACACTAACCTTGATCATTTGAAGCTTGTTTCTCGGATCCAAAATATTGGCAATAAAAATCAAAGGATTCACGTTATCCCAATCCCTCCAATACTTATCAAATTTAAGCTTCATTGCACTAGCAACCCTTTTAAGAGTTCGATCCGATTCATCATTACTCCTTTTCTCAATCTCAATTTGCAATGCAACCATGGATTGATAAATCAATTGAGAAGTAGGAGTTTTGGATGCACTTAGCTCTAAAGTGGCATCATAGAACTTTTTCAAAAAATGCACAAAAGATTTTGCATTCTCCCAATCATCTTCAATAGGAGGTCCTATCCTTTCTTTACCTTTTTCATTTTTTTCACGAAAATAATTCATAAAAGGTACTGATTCTTCAGACATCCTATCAAACACCCTCTTAAACTTTAATGCAACATCAAGCATTTTATAAGTTGCAATTAATAATCTTTTTATGCAATTTCCATTCACTATCTAAGAAATGAGCTGTGATGACCATGTAATTTATGTTTTGAATGGATGTCCAAGTATCAGTGATAATACTCACTCTTTGACTACCAATCACAGATTTTATCTTAGTTTTCTCTACTAAGAATAAATCGTAAACCATACCTGCAACTTTCTTTCGATCAGGGATTTTGAATCTTGGTTGTAATTCATGAACCAAGCTTGTGAACCCATTCCCTTCGACAGCTCGAAAAGAGACCTCATCCTTAATCACGTACTCCGTAACCTTCATTTCACACCGTTTTTTATTAAAACTGTGAGGAACCAAAGCACTTCCTTGCCCAATACTCTCATTTGTCAACACTGTTTGGTTTTTCTCACTTTTACTCTTCTGGTACAATGGACTTGACTGACACCTTTTCTCCAAGTGATTTTTCAATCCACTAGTACTTCCTAGAGTCACGGGAATCTCAACACTACAGTAATTGCATATCCCTAGTACTTTAATGCTCCCATTATCCATTGGTCGAGTCTCCTTCTTAACATGATCCCAATATATGCTTCTATGTTGTTTAGGAACTACCGGAGGCTTCATCGATTCGTGCCTTGCTCGTTTTCGACTTGAACTATCCTCACGATCACGTGGATCAATATCTGTTGTATTTGGTGTTTCAGATGGACTTTGAAGCGTGTGAGAAGATTCAGATTTCATCTGAAAAATAAAAGAAATAATTATTAAAACTGAAAGTTATAAAAATAAAATCTGATATTTATAAAACAAATTTAAACACAAAATATCCATTGTGAAAATTTTAAAAATACTGTAGTTGAGTTTCCATACTTTAATGCGATAATATAGTTAATTTCCAGATTGAGTGTCCAAAGGTTCTAAATTAAACTCTTGATTTTAGGAAAATGCTATCATATAGTTTGCCGTATATCAACCATAAAATATTTTCATAAACTATACATTTAAAATTAATCCTCAATATATAAATTTTGTTTTTGATATTTATAATTATTTCGTAAATTGCAGTTTAGGCGATACAATTTAATTTCATTTACCCGAATTGATACCAATACTTTATGTATTACCATAGAAGAATATAAATTTACTCATAAGCTTAAAAGAAACTTTCTAAAGTTGTCTCGACAGATGAGCAGTTTCATAGTAAAAACTGGTTTAATTATATCAAGTTTAAAAGTCTAAAATTCTAACTAAACAAACATACCAAGTTACCAACATACATTGCAGTAACAGCAAGAACAGAGCAACTCAGCAAAGCAATTAAAATTCGACTATCATGATGACTACGAAATCAATTGACAAAACCAAGCAACAAACATTCCTTAAGATTAAATCATTAGTGAAGCATCATTAACCTACTGTACAAATTAATAAAACTCTTAAAAACAAATTAACAGAACACTGATATTTTTTAAATCCATCTTTCAAATCAAGCATGTATATAAGCATCTAATACTTAATAGACTATTTTGAAACTCTGCACCAACCAAATCAAGAAATCTACTATCTGCTGCCTAATTAAGAAAATTCTTAAAAACTTAAAAAATTATTAATTACCGATTACCAATTTCAACATAACTCCAAAATCCCAAAATCCTTAATATGAACTCAAAATCCCAAAATCTAAAATCTGTAATATTCATAAATACTAAAATCTGTAAAAATTCCAAAACATACCTGATGGCGGGCGTGGAGACGCGGCGGTGGGCGGTGTGCAGTGGCGGCAGCGTGGACGCCGTGGAGAGTGCGGCGTGCAGCGAAGGAGTGGAGGGCGGCGTGCAGCGGCGGCGTGGAGCGACGGCGTGCAGCGAAGGAGAGGGGGGCGTGCTGCGTGCAGCGGCCCAAGTTAGAATGTTGAGTTTTGGAATTTGGAAGTTAGATCTAGGGTTTTAGACTTTTAGTTAGAAATTAGAATTTTAAAATTTATTTTTTTAATTTAAAATTTTAATTATATTATTAAATAATTATTTTATTAATATTTCGATATTTCGGTATATACCGATATACCGATATTTTTAGTATATCGAACTTATCGAAATTTTCGGTATATACCGAAATACCGCGGTATGACCATTTTCCATACCGTTATCATACCGAAAATATCGGTACGATACCATACCGTACCGAAAATTTCGGTATACCGAAAATTTCGATAATTTCGGTATTTTTTCGGTACGATAAGCCCGGTATACCGAAATTTCAGTATATTTACCCACCCCTATTTATAACTCAAATTTTAATATTCTTTTATTTTAATTTGAATGACTGAAATGACAAATCTAAGTGATTTTTTGTTTTAAAATAACTCATTCCAAAATGACTTATTTTAAAATTGACCCAAAAACTATAATTTAAAGTAAAACATTTATTTATTGTCTCAAAATTCTCTTCTTTTTTTTTCAAAAAAAAAAAATCATACGAGATTTCGTAATTTACGACTAACCTAAAAAAAAAAAGTCGTTTCTAGAAAACTCTAATTTAAAGTAAAACCCTTTTTTTCCGTCACAAATTTTTTTCTCAAATTTCAAAGTTCTCTAATTATTTCCAAAAGAACTTATTTTAAAATTTATCCTAAAAAACTCTTACCTTTCGTCTCAACTTTTTTTCCCTTTTTTATCTCAAATTATAGAGTTCTCTTAAAAGAATAACACGATTCCCTCGAGAAAAAAAAAAAAAGAATAACACGAAGCTATTCGTAGGTGAATTTTTTTTTCTCATAAAAATCTCATTTTGAAATTAATCTGAAAACTGACTTAAAGTAAAACATTTATATTTTAAAATTCTTTTACTTTGCATTAAACGCTAAATGAAGAAATATCAAAAAAAAAAATCGAAAAAATCATATGTAAGACATACCCTGAAACTTTAATTTTGAGTTAAATTCGAGATTTTTTCCTTCAAAAATAATCTTTTTTTTATTCTCAATTTTTAAGTTCCTTTATTTAGCATTAAACAACTAACATGACAATTTTCGGTGATTTTTTTTTTTAAATAACTCATTGAATTATTCTAAAAACTTCGTTCTGGTCTAATTTTAGTAAAACCCTAAATAAGTAAATTCCTAATTTTACATTTCAATTTTTATTTCTCCTTCAAATCTCAAATTTTAACATTCACTGATTTTTTCCCAAAAAACTCATTTTAAAATTTATTTATAAAACTTTGATTTAAAGTAAAACCCTAACCTTTCGTATCAATTTTTATTCTTCTTTTGATCTCAAATTATAAAGTTTTCGTACCTTGCATTAAAACACTATCGAAGCAATTCGTAGTGAATTTATTATTTTACATTAAAAGACTAAAATGACATTAAAAGACTAAAATGAAGAATTCCAGTTCGATTTCTTTCCAAAAAAAAAAAAGCAATCCTCATTTAGGACTAATCCTTAAAACTTCTATTTCGAGTAAAACCGTTTTTTTCCTTCCAAAATAATTCTTATTTATAACTCAAATTTTAATATTCTTTTATTTTAATTTGAATGACTGAAATGACAAATCTAAGTGATTTTTTGTTTTAAAATAACTCATTTAAAACTATTTTGAAAACTCAGTTCTTCACTAAATATTGGGTTTTTTCTTCCAAATATTTTTTCTACTTTTGATCTCAAATTTTAAAACTTTTTATTTTGCAATTCCCGATGATTTTTTCCCAAAAAAAAACCTTATTTATAGTTGATTCAAATTTTCTAATTTTCTGTAAAACTCTAGCTTTTCGTCCCAAGTAATTTTCTTCTTTTAATCTTAATTTTGAAAGTTCCGTTATTATGCATTAGACGACTAAAATAATTAAATTCCAGTGAATTTTTCCAAGAGGAACTTAAAATTGATCCTACACTAATTTTTCGTCCAAACTTTTTTTTTTCCTTTCAATCTCAAAATTTAAAATTCTCTTAAAATGAAGAAGTTATGTGTGATTTTTTTTCAAAATAACTCATTTTAAAATTGATCCGAAAACTCTAAATTAAAGTAAAATTAAAACTCTTATTTTTCGTTCCATTTTTTTTCCTTTTGATCTCAAATTTAGATCCGTATGCATCACACATTATGTTTATATATCTTTCATGGGTTGCTCTTTCTTTTCCTTGTCGTTTTGGTTGTTGTTCATTTACCTTCAAACGTATACTATCCTTTTCAGGATCATAGTGCCTAGATATCAATGTAGATGTTTCTTAGATGAATCGTACAATGTTTACTCAATTCATTGTATGAACATGAACACGACAAACTATCGAATATGTAGCATCATTCCACATCACTTAACTTTGAAATGCTTGATTGAACTTACGAACTGCACCATTTTGAAGCAGTTAACTGTGTGATTTAAGAATTGGACTAATCTTTTTCTTGGACCTTGATTATCCCACCACCATCAGTTTTTTTATGTAGTTTTGTGGCACATATTTTGAAGCTCTAAAATCTTAAATGACGAAAGTGTCAGTGGTTTCATTGAACATCACTTTAATTCACTCTTTTTATTTGAGTTTGAGTGAGTTGCGGTGATGTCACTATAATATTTATTCAATGAAGATTGAGTATTACTCCCTCCGTTTCATGAAGTTTGTCGCTTTTTCTATTTTTACCATGAATTTTCCTAAAATGCCCTTTTGTAACTCTTACAATATCACTTTTAATTGAAAATATATTAATAATTCATTTTCTCTCACTTTCTTTGAAAAGGTAACTGTGTGATAGAAAGGAAAGGTCAATGGGGAGAAAGAAAAATTAATGAAGGTTAAATGTGTCAAAAAAATATGTTCCTTAATTTTATACAAAATGACAAATGCGACAAACTTTTTGAAACGAAGGGAGTACTAATATTTGATATATAAATATTAGGGGTACTGTGTGTTAAATAAATGAGAAAGTCTCGAGTGTGTCTCACGGTGAGACGTGGTATTCAATTATCTCTCATATGTTCCTTAAAATAGAACTTTGAGAAATTGCCACGAATGAAATTGAGCATAATTTTTGCAAATAAATAACCCTCTTGTTTCTTGAGAGGAGTTGGAAAACTTGCTCAATTGATTGAATAGTTGACCTCGACCCTTTGTTGTTTGAAGAAACCTTCCATTTCAATTGGTGTTTTTTCACGAAAAGTAAACATGAGATAAGATAAGTATTTCACTATAGACTCAAATTCAAGTTGATGGTTGCTTTATTTTTCCAGTGGTAAAAGTGTATTGTGACTATTGTCTACGAGTACAAGGGAACCCTGTAATGTTTTCATCTGTATAAGCTACAACGGTAACCATAATGAATCCACTCATCCTAATGTTACACCACAAGACATAAATATGAATTGCAATACAATGTCGAGACCAAAGATGTTTAGGTGATTAAGTTATTATTGCCTATCTAAAATCACAAATTTATTTTAACATTTTTCATCATCTTAAAATTCAGAGCGATTCCTGAAAAATATTAAGCATTTCATACTTCTCCCGTTCTCCGTTATTCCCAAAATAACCTAAACTCATAAACTTCTATCTCTATGCATGCTTTATTTCTTCCAAGACACTTATTGTATTGTAAAAAGTGTGTTGTCAGAGCATTGTGGGCTGACATACATAATTTGAGCCATCTATAACACTCCACGATGTCGCGACCTTGCATTCCACTCTCCTCTTCTTCCTCACACATTTTGCATACTATCTCTTCATTTGATATCAGTAAAACCTCTTGTTCTCAACTTATCCATCGTGGCCGACTCGCGATTTAGGACTTTCCACACATGTGTCTTTATTCGTCTTGGCGTCAAGCATCCTTATAATAACATATATTCCTCCCCAACTTTAATTGTATAAAACATTTTTTTAAAGTTTATAAACTCTTAAAACGTTTATAAGTTCAGTTAAAAAAGATTCCTTTAAAAAAAAAAAAAGGAAAAAATGCATTATTTTGTCTTTTAAGTTGTTTGAATTTTTAATTTTATTTTCGACTTTGAAATTAGTTCCTGTTATTTATAAATTTTAAGATTTATATCCTAAGTTTTTCGACTTTGAAATTAGTCCCTTATGTTTACATATTTTAAGATTTTAGTTCTTATTACCTGCAATTGAAGGTAAACATCGTGTAATTACATGCAAATTGTTGACTTTGTTGTTTAATTGCAGATACACAATTTGAAGCTCAATGTTCAAGTAAACGATAAAACCAACGATTTACAGATAGTTACACGATGTTTACTTTCGATTGTAGGTAATATAAGGACTAAAATCTTAAAATTTGTAAATATAAAAATTTAATTTTAAAGTCAAAAAATTTAGAGAATAATTTTTTTAAAATTTATAAATAATAGAGACTAATTTTAAAATCTAAAAACTTAGATGACAAAATTCTAACACAATTTAAAGGACAAAAAATTATTGACACTAAAAAAAAAAAAAAAAGCCGCTCTTAAAGGAAATAAACACGTGGATTAAATAGAAGAAATGTGAATTAAATATTCGGAACCAAACAAGCCCAGCCCAAATAAATATGACGCAACCAACCAGCCCAAATAAATTTCCAATACAAAAGCCCTAATTCCAAAAGAGGAGAAAATCAAGAAAACGAAGAAAGAGAGGGAAAGGAACCCGCCATGGAACAAGGCTGACTCCTCACAATCACAATGCAAATGCATTCCAGGCTAAGAGTTCTTCTTACACGCGTCGCCAGAAAATCTGCCGCTCATTCTGCCCATTCATTTCAGCGCCACTCGATAGTTACACTTATCTCCGGCTATAATACTGTCGCCAACGCTGTTGATAATTCTTTTTGGTTCAAGCATCGAAGCTTGAATTATCAGCCTACCGTACTTCGGCGGCACTTCTGCGGCTACTCCATTGAGCAGTTCTCCGACGATGAATACGAATGCGATTACGAAAACAACCCAGTAAGTGATTTCTTATTTCTTTCCTGTCATTTATCCGTGAGTGTGTTTGGTTTAATGCCCGTGTGTTGATTGTTTTGAATTTTTTGGTCAAATCAACGTAAGATTCATTTTTTTAATGGAGCGATATCTTTTGTAGGAACGGACAAATTAATGAGTAGTATTTGAGGATATTGCATTTAAATATGCATAATCATTTGAATACCAATTCCGTTTGTTTGTTAAGACATTTCTGATTACCTGTTTAATGACTTTAATCTGGTGTTAAGCAGCTTTAAGCTGCTCATTCTGCCCCATTTAGCAGTGTGAGCTTTGCCACTTTAAAATGGATAATTATCCAAAGTAAAGAAGCAGTTATTACAAACATGTTCTAATGCAGGCTTCATCATCTGTGGCAAATATTAATGAGTGGAAATGGAAACTTAGCATGTTGGTGCGAAGTGATAAAGATCAAGAGATAGTGTCTAGAGACAAAAGGGATAGGCGAGACTTCGAACAAATATCCAACCTTTCCAAACGCAAGGGGCTTTACTGGTAAGGAAGTGTACTCTACATTCACCCCTTATTTATTTATTTTGGAGATCAATTTCTAAACACTCTGAATTTTACTGTTCAGTGAAATATATGGGAAAGTTGTAGTTGCCAGCAAGGTTCCTCTTCCCAACTATAGGCCAGATCTGGATGATAAGCGACCTCAAAGGGAGGTAAAGAAGTTCTTTGTAGTCAACTCACAAGCACTCTTAATTTTGTGTAATTGCCCGCAACCGGTGAACTTCTATTAATGTATTGATAAAAAATTCTCATATGACTTAACCCTTTACATTATAACTGGTTTATTTTTTAATCTCCATGGTTACAAACAAGTGTATATGTATATGTACCCTTCGTTGTAATGCAGTTAATAATTGAATTTCTCGTAATCTACCTTTTGTTGTTTTCTCCAAATATGCTCAATTATCACAGCTGCTGCTTAATACTCCATATAACATAACTTAATAGATTCCTGTTTTTTTCTCTAGAATGTCCCGAGATTATCTCCTGATTTCTGAAACAGAAAATTGTCCCCCAAAATCACATTGACTTAGAGTAATCATGGAACCCTACAAAATTCTCTTGATTTGCAATGTTAAAAGATATGGATGAATTTATGTTTTTTTTTGGGCTTCTCACATGAAAGTTGTTCCAATTCATAATGACTCTCAGACTCTCACTTAGAAGCTTTCCACTCTGAAAGAAACTGTATGTATGCCCTGTGGTATGAGTGAAGTTGCTTCTATAATTAAGCTCTTCTCTCATTTTGATTTACACCAGTAGTGGAGACGTACAGAATATGACCGACCAAGTTTTCTGAAGGGATTCTCATTATATATTGTGCTTGCTTGTTCAGGTTGTGATCCCATTGAGCTTGCAAAGAAGGGTGGAGGGTTTGCTCCAGGAACATCTTGACAGAACAATCTTGAACTATGAAAAATCTGGTGACAATTGTGATAAAACAGAGTCCCATGGTCAGACTGAAAATGTAAATACTGCTGAAAATGCAAATTCATATATTGATGATTCTGTTATGGAGAAAGTTCTACAGAGACGGAGCCTGCGCATGCGTAATATGCAGAGAGCTTGGCAGGTATGCATTTGATTTGTATGTTTATATTTGTATTCTTATAGGATAAAGATTCGTCTCGTTCAATATTTCCTGAGCAGCACATATATTAGCCTTGACATTATATTATTTCTGCATGGATGTTTATCGATCAATTTTGACTCAAGAGCTCCGATATTAGTTCTCATTGCCCCGTCAGTGCATGTGGATTTAATTTTATTGCCTCCTTTTCGCTGTCCAATTATATTCTGTTACAATTGGTCTTTAAATGCATTAGTAGACTGAGGTATTATTCTCATGGCACTTCTAATTATTTAGTATTGGCATGCTTGTTCTGTCTATTGATACCTGATGATATTTATACTTGACAAGCCACAAACATAATCGCTTGGTATTAGAATTAGGGAATAGGAATAAGGGGATCATTCCCACTGATATTGCTTGGTTTTAGTTAGTGGGGCACACAATAACTATAAGTTAATGATTCTCCCTTTTCATTAACGACGCCCCCTTCATTTATCAAATTCTTCAATAATTGAAGAATTTGAACCAATTGCCCCATTAGAACATTATTGGACTATTCATATACGTTAATACCTAATAATAGTATTCAACAGAACTTGCCTTCAAGGGTCTTTAGTACATGTTGTGAGATTCTTGAGAGTGTATAATTGAGCTCCTCTTATTTGGTCATTTAATTTACAAAACTGTCATTGCTAACATCTTAAAAACTCTACGATATTATCATAATCAATTATTTGTGAAATATTTTTCAGTATCTTACAATCTCCATTGTTTTATACGATGAATATGCTTATTACATCTTTGAGTTAATCTTAAGCTAACACCTTCTGAAATCTCACGTTTTACACCTAATTAATCAGCATCATGTTATCTGGTTTTCAATTTCTTGAGTTAATTTAATTTTGGGCTTGGTTAGCTGGTATTTAAAATGTGCTGCTTTTAGCACAGGAATCACCTGAAGGCAGGAGAATGCTGGAGTTCAGGAAGTCTCTCCCTGCATTTAGGGAGAAGGAAAGGCTCCTTCAAGCTATTGCAAGAAACCAGGTTCAGTTCTGTAACTTGACAGTGTTCTATTATATCTGATACGTATCAGTACAAGTGTGATTATCTTGAATCAGTTATAACGAACACACCCTTTTAAGCTAGAATGAATTTCCAGAAAACTGGCAATCCAATACTGCTATACACCTTAATCATTCTTTATGCAATGGCTCCTCAATCTGCATGTTGCTTGTCTTTGGGAGTGACGCTTGGAGCCTCTTAGAGACTCAGTGTTCTTCCTTTTCATTGTAGGATCTCCAAACCATGATGAGATGATTCCAGTAGTGGATGTCTTTACTTGAGAGATTTTTTTAGGTTGTTGGATTTACAGCGAGTATGAGATAATGGTCTTACTTACAATTTGGACTTCTAGAATTTGTCTTACTTACAATTTGAACTTCTAGAATTTATAAAAAAAAAATCTTCTTGTGTACGTTATGTTACTTTTTTTAGTTACATTTTCACATACGAGTTTCTCATTAATTTGTGAACAATAGGTTGTGGTGATTTCTGGGGAGACTGGTTGTGGTAAGACCACCCAACTTCCTCAATATATTTTGGAGGCCAATATAGAGTCTGGCCGGGGAGCATTTTGTAGCATAATCTGTACGCAGCCTCGAAGAATATCAGCAATGGCCGTTTCAGAAAGAGTTTCTGCTGAGAGGGGAGAGCCTCTTGGTGAATCAGTAGGCTTGCTTTCTATTTTCATCTTTAAAGTTGTATTTTGAACCCTTTTTTCAATTAAGTCGGTGCTGAATATTTACCGTTACCAAACTTCTTTGTTCTAGTTGCTGCAATTCAACTTATATTTTCTTGATAGGTTGGATATAAAGTACGACTAGAGGGAATGAAGGGCAAGAATACACATTTGCTCTTTTGCACCAGTGGGATTTTGCTTCGTAGGCTATTGAGTGACAGAAATCTGGATGGTATAACTCATGTCTTTGTTGATGAAATTCATGAGCGAGGCATGAATGAAGGTAAATACTTTTATGTACATGGATTTAGTTATATTTGTTGTTTTATATTGTTATTTGATTCTTGACATGCTATTCCCTTTACCAGACTTCTTGTTGATTGTCTTGAAGGATCTTCTTCCACGACGGCGGGATTTGAGATTGATCTTGATGAGCGCCACTCTAAATGCAGATCTATTTTCTAATTATTTTGGCGGAGCACCCATGATTCACATACCTGTAAGTTAACGATGGTGCTATTAAAGGTTATGACCCTGTGGTATCAACCTGTTCAGAACAAATATTTGCTATTTTTGGATAGACTTTTTGTGTGTAGAACCATGATGTGCGATTTTGAAGTAGTTCTTGAAAGTCAGATGCCACCTTCATGATCTAGTCCTAGACTCCTAGTGACGTTTACCTCTTTATTGCTATGCAGTTTTATAGTAATTCTTATTTTCCTACATATCATTTTCCATTTCATCTTGATTTAGGGTAGTCTCCCATTCTTGTTTTTGGAAGGCAAACTTATTTCTTGGACCAGTCTAGAGTCTTCTAAAGTTTGAGGCATGATTTCTTATTTTCTCATGTCATTCTTAAATTGATTGATGTTCAGTTTTAAAATATTATATATCCTTTGTTTCTTCTCTTGTAAATCTCTACTTCCTTTGCATTTAATTCCATATGAAGATCATTTTTTTTTTACGTGGATGCAGGGCTTCACGTATCCTGTAAAAGTCCATTTTCTGGAAGATGTACTGCAAGTGACAGGGTATAAGATAAGTTCATTCAATCAAATAGACGATTATGGGCAAGAGAAATTGTGGAAAACACAAAGACAACTAGCACCACGGAAAAGAAAGAATCAAATCACTACTCTTGTTGAGGTAGGGAATAGAATGTGTTCTCCTATGGCTAGAGTGCCAACAATATTTTTTTATGCTCGTTCTGTAATAGTACTTGAGACTCTCTGTTCAGGAAAAAATATAACATCTTTTTTCTTTCTCTTAACTTTTAACCAGCACCCGAAAAATAAACAATCAGATTGCTGCTCTAATTGAGATGGGGAACTGTATTTGAAGTATGCTCTATGGCTAACGTGTAGATAATTTCTTATGGTGCTTGTTCTGATTTAGTACTTAATTTTCTTATGGTGCTTGTTTTGAAGAATTTGCAACATCTGCGTTCCTGTTCTTTTGATTTTGTTATCAATCTCTTGTGTGTATTCAAGTGAGTTACTTATTGCATTCTTTCTCTATAACTTACGCACTGTCTATATATCATGACATTTGTTGAATTCTTTGTGGAGTTTTGACCGAATTTAACGAGGAAAGGAACTAAGCTTTAATCTTCAAATGCATCCCTATCCTTCTTGTTTGCCTATTTGCCATTTTGTGGCATTCTTATATGGAGTTCATCTAATTATGTTTATGCTATGTGTTTTATGGACAGGAAGCTCTGAGTAAATCAAATTTTGAGAATTATAGCTCTAAAGTTCACGAGTCATTATCGTCCTGGACACCTGATTGTATTGGATTCAACCTCATTGAGGCTGTTTTGTGCCACATATGTCGTAAGGAACGTCCTGGTGCTGTATTGGTATTTATGACAGGATGGGAGGATATTAGTTGTTTGAGGGATCAATTAAAAGCTCATCCTCTCTTAGGGGACCCCAATAGGGTTCTTCTTCTTACATGCCATGGCTCAATGGCAACCTCTGAACAGGTACAGTGTTTTTGTTGTTTATTTATATATATGCCAACTGATTTTTCTCATATTCTTATATGTGCTTCAAATTGTATGCGTCACATGTCTCAAGTGCAATTTTGGAGATATTTGAATATTTCTCGAGCGGTAGAGCTCGTATCTTGTGAAATATTCATCTATCAAATATTATTTTAATTCTTTATCATGATTTTTTATAAAGCTATATATTGTCTCATGGTGTTCACCCAGTTCAGTGTCAATTTTTTTTTGTTGCTAAACTTGCTTTCTTTTATGGGGCTATTCTTGATGCATCAGTTGTATTTATATGTTGCTATTTTTGGTAAGTCTATTGTTCGACCATCCTAAGTTTTTTTTTCATCTCACAGAAAGTCATATTTGAGAGGCCACCTCCCAATGTGCGCAAAATTGTGCTTGCCACGAATATGGCTGAGGCTAGTATTACTATAAACGATGTAGTTTTTGTTGTTGACTGTGGAAAAGCGAAGGAGACATCTTACGATGCCTTAAATAATACACCGTGCCTGCTACCTTCATGGATATCCCAAGCTTCTGCTCGGCAGGTGAGTTTAATCTTGCTGCTTACTTTTTCTTACTTTCTGGCTCTTAATGTGTAGTAGATTTTTTATTTTTTTTATGTGACGAAATTCACGTGCTTTATTGCCACACAACTTAATTCAAGTAGTTGTTTTTGCACATATCCGCCGTACTGTTAAATATATTTCTTGCTGCTAAATGTTCAAATTTATCACGTGACACAAATAGTTATTGAAATTGGCAATATGTTTTGCTTAAAGTTGTAATTACCATTTAATTTTATAAAGCTTTCTAGTATTCTTTATTTCGTTTCTTGTAGTTTTGTCTCGTAACTAAGTCAAATATTATTGTTATGCTTATTTATTTAGCCGCAATTGTGTCTCTATTTGGCTTGCAGAGAAGGGGCAGGGCTGGCCGTGTGCAGCCAGGCGAGTGCTACCACCTGTACCCACAATGTGTATATGAAGCTTTTGCTGAATATCAACTCCCTGAACTTTTGAGAACTCCATTGAACTCTCTCTGTTTGCAAATTAAAAGTTTACAAGTTGAAAGTATTGGAGATTTTATCTCTTCTGCTCTTCAGCCGCCTGAACCATTGACTGTAAGGAAATATCACTTTAATTGTTGTGTAAAGATACTTATAATGCTGAAAAACACTTCCCTGTCAGTTGAAATAATCATTCTGAATGGACAAAGTAAAAGTAGACCTTCATCCTACTGTGTGGGGCCATGTGGATCATATGCTTGTTTTTTCCAAACACACCTCTTCATTTAGATACATTTTTTAGGTAACTTGAAAGATATATTACTGGTGCCTTGAGTTTTTGTTTTTCAAATATTTTCTTTCTTGCTTTTATATCTTTTTTCTTTGTATCCTTGATTTTAGGTGTTAATTGAAATACACGTTTACTCTATAACTAAGCTATTATTAAATATCAATCCTCATTTGGAAAGTTTGTATTTGGCTTGCTCTACTAGAGAGGAGGCCTGAGGTTTAATACTTCACCACCCCTATTATTCCAATTTGTCGAAGAGAGGATTTTAATTTTTTTAATAAATAAGTCATTGCTAAGAATATAACATTACTTTCACCTGCTCTTTCCTTCTCCATGGTACTTGGATTTGCAATTTTTTATTCTCTCTGAACATTCTAGGTGCAAAATGCTGTCGATTTTTTGAAGATGATTGGTGCATTAGATGAAAATGAGAACCTCACGTATCTTGGTATGTGCATTAAACAATATATCTGATCTACATGTTTGACTACTCCTCTCCTCTTGATGATATTATCTTGCTTTTTGTTTATGTCAACTTCTATTTATCATTCAATCAGGAAAGTTCTTATCCATGCTCCCGGTGGACCCTAAGCTGGGGAAAATGCTAATCATGGGTGCTATCTTTAACTGCTTTGACCCTATACTGACAATTGTGGCTGGTCTCAGTGTTAGGGATCCTTTTCTTTTGCCTCAAGATAAGAAGGATGTAAGTTAGCACATTGTGAAAGACGTGTTTCTTCCTTGTAAGCAATGTTTTTTTTAGTTGTTTTTTAACATTTTTTTTACACCCAATTAAAGAATTTTCTATTTAGTGATAATGAACAATTTACTGATCTTCTCTATTCATGCTTAAGGAACACCGTTTCGTTGTATAATGGATCTGCTAAGGCAAATGCATTAGATATAGTTGGTACACTGTATGCTGGCTGTAATCTTCGTATAATCTAGACTTCACCTCTGTAGGTTGAATATATGAATCTTTCTATATACGTGGACCATATACTTGATAATTACCTCAATCTCATGATTCTCAAACTTCTTCTGATGAGCCTAAAAATATTTTTCCACATTATAAGTCATGATAATGGTAGTAGTTTACAATCATGTTGTTATTGCAATCTCTTTGTAATCAACAGAAGATGAAAATAATAACAGTCATTTGACTCTTCTAGATTAGCATTTCTAGTATTGTTAAACATACCATAGAATATCATATCTTTGAAGTGGCAATTTGCGACCTTCATCTTCCATCCTAAATATTAAAATAATGAGGTACTCCACACTAGAAGATGCATGGATAAATTCTGAACGTGGCTGTGCATATGTACAGATTTACTGGCTGATTTCACATATCTTATTTGTGCAGATGGCTGGGACTGCTAAGTCCAGATTTTCAGCAAAGGACTACAGTGATCACATGGCTCTTGTTCGTGCATATGAAGGATGGAAAGATGCAGAAAGAGAAGGATCAGCGTATGAGTATTGCTGGAGAAATTTTCTCTCTCTCCAAACTCTCCAAGCTATCCATTCTCTTCGTAAACAGTTCACCTACATACTGAAAGATGCTGGATTGCTGGATACAGATGGAACAACTAGTAACAAATTGAGTCACAATCAATCTTTGGTTCGCGGTGTTATATGTTCTGGACTATTTCCTGGTATTGCATCTGTAGTGGTGAGTTTCTCTCTTTGTGCTTCTTGTTAAAGCCAAGCAACACAAGAAAACATGATTAATGCATTGTTTTTTTCTTTATTTACAGCAAAGGGAGACGTCAATGTCTTTCAAAACAATGGATGATGGGCAGGTCATGCTTTATTTGGTATGTTCTAAAGCTTATTTTGTTATTCAGAGGAATAAATGTATCACATGCATGGTCACTGAAATATAGTCCTTCTGTGAACTATCTCTGAAGTCTCTAAGATATCAAATGCTTTGTCATTTGATAGTGCACTTTTTTTCTTGAACATGCTGTTTGAGTTCAACATTATTTATCCGAGGCAGTTCTTCTTGTTTCCCAGTATCAGAGACTTAATATGTATCCTTTTGGGAGACACAATGGAACTTGTCCACCAAGGTCAACTTTTTCCATGAGACTAAGTTGTTTATAGTTGTCTTTGACTAATTAGTTTGTCCAGGGACAATCTTATCATGTTAAGGGCTAGAACTAGGGAAAAATACGATGATGAATACATCCAGAAACTCACATTACCCTTATTCTTTTATCTAACTGATGTTTGACATTTTGTAGAAATTTATGTTACTGAACATTTGTTTTTCACATTCTCTTAAATGTATCTAGTATAACTCTTCTTCAGTATTTGTGAGAAGGAGAACCTCTTTCTGTGGAACTATAGTTTTAAATTTTGTAGACTATAAATTTAATGAGATCTGTTTTATGATGATTACACTACTGAGCTAACTGTTGTTTGATTCAGAATTCCGTGAATGCACGTTATCAAACAATACCATTCCCATGGTTGGTGTTTGGTGAGAAGGTGAAAGTCAATACTGTATTCATACGTGATTCAACTGGAGTATCTGATTCTATTCTGATGCTGTTTGGTGGCAAACTGGAATATGGCACTATGGTAAATCTTCCTTATGTGCTCTTGCAAAATTACACCTCATTTCAACTGATTTTTATTAATTTTCAGTCTTTTATTATGTTGTCTTTCAGTCAGGACATCTGAAAATGTTGGGAGGATATCTTGACTTTTTCATGGATCCAAGTTTGGTAGAGTGCTATGTGAAACTGAAGGAGGAACTTGACCAGCTTTTACAAAAGAAGGTAAATCTGCTGGTTCCCCTTCGAAAGTTAGTCGTTTCCTTTTTTGGCAACACCCACTATCTCTCTCTACTTTTTTTTTCTTTCCCATCTCTTTCTCTACCTCTTTTCTTTCTTACCTCTCTCTTCTCTCTACCTTTTCTTTTTCCTATTTCTCTCAACCTTAACAACCCAATATACATATAATATTTATATTTCTTAATCAATGTGCAAAAAGTAAATGAGTAGCTTTCGGAGGGACAGAGGGAGTACTACTCAATGAATGACTTATTAATGATTTGCCAATTTCATGAATGCTTCTGAATGAACTTAACGGACTGATGGGATTTGGCTATGCTCCTAAGTAATCTATTATGCATTTTTCATTGGATATATGTATCCTTTACAAAATCACCTTGAGATTTAGCCAAAAAAATAAATAAACTATAATTCTGGCTAGGATTTATCTTTGCAAAAACCCCTTTACCTGGTGCAATTGTTATGAAACAAACTTTTGTGGGCTTTCTTTTTGTAATTAGGCTAAACCTCTAGGTTAGTTTTGTAATTATTCCTTTACATGTTGAAAATGCAGCTTGAAGATCCTAGCATGGATATCCACAAAGAAGGCAAGTACCTGATGCTCGCTGTTCAAGAGCTGGTCTCGGGCGATCAGTGTGAGGGGAGGTTTGTTTTTGGTCGTGATAGCAGCAAGAAACTGAGAGAATCCAGTGACAAGGACAGGTTTACAAAAGACGGAACAAACCCTAAAAGCTTGCTTCAGACACTGTTGATGAGAGCCGGTCACACGCCTCCCAAATACAAAACAAAGCATCTCAAGACAAATGAATTTAGGGCATTGGTGGAGTTCAAGGGCATGCAGTTTGTGGGGAAACCAAAGAGGAATAAGACATTAGCAGAGAAAGATGCTGCTATAGAAGCGCTGGGATGGTTAACTCAGACATCTGAGAATAATCAAGCACAAGATGATAATTCTCCGCTTGATGTCACCGACAACATGCTCAAACTTCTTGGCAGGCGGAGGAGGTCAAAACGACATCCACGTTAAAACTTATAAAACACACACAAATCACTCATTATTCTACCTGACCTTAATTTTTGATGAAATTAACGGGAGTGCTTATTTATCCATTGTTCTGGTGAATCACTGAGTCTTGGAGAGTTGGACTTGGAGGGGTGTTGTGTACATTTACATCCTAGTTGTTTGTAAGCTTGAGTAGGAGAGTATAGTATAATATAGAGGAATATGTAGCTTCTTAAGTCCAATGTTGGTCGAAATTGCCCCTATGAATAGAAAGGATGTAATGTAGAGAGAAATAATAGAGCACTTAGTCGAGGGTTAGTGCAGCATTTCTAGAGATTGAAATATTTAACTACATGAGCTCCGAAGAAGTCTAAAATATTTGTACTTATTCAGCTTTCGATTATTGAATTTATTTCTCATGAATAAATAGTACACTATAAATTGCTGCATAATAAATTTTGAACAAAAAATATATTATGAACGTAGTTCACTCGAAAAAATCTACCGGGATTGTCAAATTTTATTCTTTTTACTAGAATGACTATTATTTCTTAATTTTTTAAATTTTAGAACAAATATATTATTATTAATTATTTTGCAAAAATGATTGAAATATGAGTTCACAGAAGTCAGAACAGTTGATCGGACCCACACATATCAAATTATTATTGTTTCATATAAAATTATCTGTCTCCGTTCATTTTTTATCTTTGATTTCAATGGCGGCGAGAATTGCAGCAATGGCGACTCCAATCATATCTTCACGTCCTAGGCTTTCACTTGACACCCAGCCAATTCCTAAATTCACCCGCCATACTTGTTTTACCCCTTATTTCACCATCCAATCTAATTCCACTGCTCTACCTTCCTTTTCTCCCATGGCTTCTTCTTCTTCTTCGTCTGCCAATAAAACTGAGCCAATGCTTCCACCATACAATGTTTTGATCACTGGTTCTACTAAAGGTCTCTATTTTCCTTTCCTTTCTTTCAACTTCAATATTTTCGATTTGTCAGTCAATTGAGTTATGCATTGTTTGCAACAAAATTATGCACTGTATAATCAATGTTTCTTTATCAGTGCTTAGTTAGTTATTTCTGCTTCTTATCTATTGTATACCTTTTCAATTCAGGAATAGGGTATGCACTTGCAAAAGAGTTTCTGAAATCTGGAGACAATGTAATCATATGCTCTCGATCTGGTAAATAATCTAAAACTTCACATAGCTGCTTAGATTTTGTTTATCATATTTAGAAACAAGATACTTCTTGTTAAAATCTAAGAAAAATATCCAAATGTGCCGCTATGCTGCCTATGCAGAATGTTAACTTTAGACATAACACTCTCATACCAAGTCCTCTGTATTTATTTGTGGAGTATTAATTAGGTTTGTAACTTTCGATACACCATTGTTGCTTCATATACCCCAACTTGCTTGTAATTTTACAGAGGAACGGGTGAAATCTGCACTGGACAGCTTAAAGCTGGAATCAGGGAAGCAGCATGTGTGGGTACCTCCTTCACCATCTCATTATACTTTACATTTTGTGTGCTCTATAACTTTCCTACTTATTATAAGATTGAATATTTAAATCTGTAATTAATTTCTGCAAACATACATACATACATACTGAATGTACTGTACTGGCCAACTACTTTTAGGCTTGGACTTGTTTTTAATGTATCAAAGTTACAGCCCAGCTAATACTCTGAACACTTAGGTAAAGATCAACAAAGGTGGCTGCTATATGTGATCACATGTGTCTGTACCGAAACTATGCTTACATGAGTAGCTCTTCTTATGCAGGGTACCAAGTGTGATGTTCGAAATGGGGATGCTGTCAAGAACTTAGTTGCCTTTGCACAAGAACAACTTAAATACATCGACATATGGGTATTCCATCTTCTCACTATAATTCATCCAAACATAGCATGTTCCTTTAAAAAAAACATCTCATGTTATTGAGTGTTGGTAGATTATTACAAAAGGCTGTAATGTACAGTTTATTATTTTGTATTTATAATGCTTTCTTGTTATTGAAGTTGTTTAGAAGTGCGTGTGTTACTTCTTTGTACATCAATGATGAGACATATTTTAACTGAAAAGTTTTTCCTAGATCTTATTTTGCCAAATTATAAAACAATAAAAATGTTGAAAGGTCAGAATGATTACAGGAAGTCAAAATTAAATGAAGTTGTTTTGAAGTAATTGAAAAGTGTTTCACAAAGAATGGTAATATATTTGCCTTTATTTATTGGTTTTAGCTGTTAATTAATTTGGGATAAGCAGTGATAAGATCTTTCCAGTTAAACCTAATCAAGTATATATCTGTGGCATTGTTAAAATTATTTCGGTAGATTCATGTTTGTATATGGGTTCTCTTACACTATCTTCAGAATGATGCAGATTAATAATGCAGGATCTAATGCGTATAGTTACAAACCATTGATGGAGGCATCTGATGAAGATCTAATGTGAGTCCATTTATAAAATCTTTGATATCTAGCAATCCATTATTGTAATTTACTTATATGGGTTCAACTTCCTATGCAGTGAAGTTGTCTCTACAAATACCCTTGGTTTGATGATATGCTGTCGAGAGGTAAATAACATTTCCACATACTCAGAACTATTTTGGATATAGATTGTTTTTAGCTAATGCATAATATGTTCTAGGCAATAAATATGATGCGGACGCAGCCTCGAGGTGGTCATATCTTCAACATTGATGGAGCTGGTTCAGATGGAAGACCAACTCCAAGGTCTGATATAATTCGACTTTCTAATTAAGTGCCAATAGTTTTTGCAATTTCGTTCTCCTTTCCTTTTCTAGAAGGCTCTAATTTAAGTTAATATCATGTTCCTCAGGTTTGCTGCTTATGGGGCAACTAAACGCAGTGTGGTGCATCTTACAAAATCACTACAGGCATGTGCCAAATTTTAATTAAAAATTGTCTGTACCATCTTAGGTAAATCTGAAAGGTGCTCACAGTATACATTTTTTATTTGAATGTTTTTTTCTGGCTAGGTTATTCCTTTAAATTTCTTTCTGTAAGCAGTTATGATCAATACATCATTGTTTTATTTAGTTCTCAATGCTCTATGTGCGAAACTATTTACATATTGTATATCTGTAATGCATGTGGCACTTTGATAAATCTGTTTCCATTTTTTTATTCATTTGTAAAATACACTATTGAATATGGATGCACACAGAATATTGTATACATCCAGCCACATGCTCTCTAGCTTCTTGCAATATCCTATATGTCAGATTCAATAAACTCATCCAAACCATTAGAATGTATGGTGTATATATATATTTTTATATTTCTAAATGCATCTGGACTTTTTTGTATTTGGTGAAATGATTACCTATATTTTATAATACAGTGCAAGTAACAGAATGCATCCATTCTTTTCTCTACAGGCAGAACTGAAGATGCAAGATTTCAGCAATGTTATAGTTCACAATCTTTCGGTATGCTTGCTTCGTTATTTGTGTATCCATCATTGGTTCAATTATCTTCTATTTGTTAGATTTTCACCATCTCGATCATGTTCCCTGTTTATTCCTTTTTTATGGTTATTATAACTTGTATATGGTGTTGAAGAAATAAAAAAAAATTATTGTTCAAGTATGTTCACACATTTTACTTGCCATTTGTGCAGCCGGGAATGGTGACTACGGATCTTCTCATGTCTGGTGCTAACACAAAGCAGGTGGCCTTTGTATATAATCTTTCCAAAGTTATTTTTTCCTGCTAATATTGATATTTATGGAGCAATTGTATTTCTGCATACTTCAGGCCAAGTTTTTCATCAATGTTTTGGCTGAACCAGCTGAAGAGGTGAGCTTATATTTCAGACTCTCTCTCTCTCTCTTAGTGGTGAGGACTTGTTTTATGTTGAATCTCTTTCCACTGAAGACTAATTATATAGCACTTTGTGTGTTTGAAATCATTTGTGTGGCAGGTTGCTAAGTACCTAGTTCCCAACATCAGGTCTATTCCCACTAATGGATCTGGAAAACCAACTTACATACGCTTTCTCACTGGATTAAAAGCCTATTCCCAGATATTCTCAGTTAAGCTCGCTCCATCAACTCATTGCATTCCCTATTTTGGTTATCAACTCTCACCCTTTTCTTTCACTTTCTCATTACATAGAGAATTGCGTTTGGTGCTCGGAGAAATCGATATGTTGTTGAAGACTAGATTAGTACTAAACGCCAGCCAGTGGATTGCAATTCTCTCGGGTTCATAATCTCTCTCGATCAAGACTCAAGAGTTTTGTATTTATTTCATTTCCTTCTCCATCCACTCTCTTCCTGTTTGAACAAAGTCTTATGCCATCATTTTTTTAATTCAACAGTATAGTCAAGGTTCATTATTTTCCAAATTCCTTGGCATATGCATATTGTATCATGAATGTAACTGCAACTTTCGAACTGAAATTCGATGGAGCAGGCCCTGCTTCTTGCTCCCACTAACTAACTAGCTCATGCATGCAGCTTCAATGGCTGTCGTCAGGGACGCAAATTACACAATCATGGGAACAACTCCCTCAAATGCCTTGCGATTGGGTCGTTTTCGATTGCAAGCTATAGCTTCGTAAGTGAGTCGAGTCTAAGACATTGGAAGGTGAGTCGTGTTTTCTTGAAAAGAGTAAATAGATGAATGGTTAATATTAGAATTAAGAAAGAAAACATACTCCAATTGGATGGATGTTCAACAAGGTGAAACTTGAAAGAAAATCCCTCGTGTGAGTAGTGGTTCCCTTTAAAAACTGAGCAAGTCTGGTGTGCAACTAGATCAACTTGACTTGGATAATTGTAGGGGCTAAATGTTATACTTGGTTAACATATGTAAATTTAAATTATGTGCACCAATTACACCAGTTTTGTACACTAATACTACTTTTTAATAGAATAACTAATATTTTTCAAAACATGAATCTACACATCTCAAGCACCAACATAATCAAGATTATAGGTAGAACGAGTATAGAAACATGGATTTAATTTTAGAAAGAAAAAAACTTAAGAGTACCAACATCACCAGACTACCCAGACGTTCAACAAGGTGAAACTGCAAGGAAAACACGACTAATGTATATGAACAAGTCACCCACAGGTCTGTAGATATTCTCTCATGACTTCGAAAATTCTAACCATTATCCATCCAAGGAGAAGACAATTTTACTATATAGCGACTCAATCACCATCCGTATCAAAATCTCTTTGATCGCAGTTATGATGTATACCATGATTCCCGTAGGGAAATCTCTTCAAGCTTTATTCCAATCAAGACTCGTCCACAGTGTTCCAAACAGTACGACTGCATGCCAAAAGTTAGGCACATCATAAAAATAAAAGTACGTGTGCTCCAGAAAAAAAGCTGGTTAGGGACTCAACATTTATCAATAAAGATTAAGTAACTGGGCTGCTTTACTAGCATATCAATAAATATTGCAGCTTAATCATTATTTTAAGGAACTGGGACTTCATTTTACTGAGTAACCATCAAGGCAACTGAGTAATATTTCACTCAGAAGATTAAATTCGAGAAAAATAGAAAAAACAAACTATCAACTTTAAAGATCAATTGTGAACTCTCAAGTGAATTTAAAGCAGGCACCATGACTATCTAATCTGAATAAAACATGGAACTTCATCAGGTAACTAATTTGAAGAGTGCTTTGAGGATATGTTTTAATCATATGCGCATACGTATATGATGATTAAAAAGATAATGTTTAAGACGACAAATTCTTGCTTTGAAAGACATTAAAGACTTAATTATAGAGCATAACTTACTTTGCTTTGGTAGCTGATGTTAGCTCTGACCTCATAATAAGACATTAATCCGCGAACTTGACATTAAACAGGATTTGCTTCATCCAAATTAGGCGAAACTAGGCTTTCCACATAGGTTATAGCTTCAGCTGACAACATAGTACCGAATTGATGGGAGGACTGTCTATTACTTGAATCATATATCTTTAAACTTGATCCATAGTTCACTAACACCTTTCCATCCGCTAATAAAAACACAGGATGAGGTCTAACAAAGTTATGCTCCCATATATTCAGAAAAAAGGGTATACTAATCACTTTAGTCCATGATTCTCTCTTACCGTATTCCTTCATCACCCATATATCCATGTAAACATTATGTTCACAATATGCAGCAAGGCAACCTCTGACAACGTCAACCTCAACTGTGACATCATAACCAATATTAGGTAAAGGTAACACAACAAATGTATCTGTTGCAAGATCAAGAGAAACAATGGCCCAATTGGGTGGTAGGTCAAAACCAAGCACTGCCCAATGTATGGCCCCGTTTAGAAACTTGCCCGACCCACCAAACGTATCCCCATCTGGCCAATTTGACAAAATCGTCCAGGAGTCGGTCCTCATACTGTAAACCTTTACTTGAGTCTTGTATACACCTGTGTCATCATTCACAAAACCGAGAACCTCCACCACCTTATAGTCATCGTGCAGTTCATCATAACCCAAAGCATATGAAATGCCATAGTACTGAAAATTCAAAACTGTACCAGAGTGTGGTAACACTTTTGATTTGCCTGTAGTTGGATTCCATAAAACGATGATGTTTGAGGAACAAGACACACAAACCAATCCATTACAAGAGCCCACGAGATACTGCATTTGATTTGGCGCAATTTCATAACCATCAAACCAAATGCGATCAAACTGTAAATTCTCATCAGTTACAGGGTAAACAGAACCAGATATAGCATGAGCAGGATCAGTAAAAAACGAACTCTCAGAGTGAAGAGAACAAGTGAATAATTCCTGATCAAAGGTTCTGGAGCCAAATATGAGTTTGTCGTGGATGTATGCATTATTCTTGGTTGAAGTCCTGAGGTGGGCTTTGACAAAGTCGGAGCTTGAAATTAACGAAAGAAATCCTTTTGAAACAGATTTGAAACGCAGGAGAGACTTCGCAGGTAATCTCAAGAGTATCTCTGTAATGATTTCTTGGGGCAATGTCCTACCAAAAATGACTTCATCCTCGAAATTTGGTGAAACTAGGCTTTCGAGATAAGTTGTAGATTCAGCTCCAAAATTACTACTAAACGGATGGGGCTGTGGATCACTTAAATCATATACTCTTAAACTATTCCCATAGTTAATCAGTGTTTTGCCATCTGCTGAAAAATACAATGGACAAGGTCTTACCAACAGACAATCCCTAAAATTGAGAAAAAATGGGATGCGGATCAATTTAGTCCATGATTGTCCCTTGCCATATTCTTTCATCACCCATATATCCATGTAAAGGTTATGCTCACAATACAAAGCAAGACGACCTTCTAAAATCTTAACCTCAATTCTAACATGATCATCGTCAAGATTAGGTAGAGGTAGCTCATTAAAGACGTCTGTTGCAAGCTCATGAGCAACAATAACCCACTCAATTGGTCTGTCAAAGTTAGACACAGACCAATGGATAGCCCCGTTTAGAAACTTGCCCGAACCGCCAAACGTATCCCCACCAGGCCAATTGGACAAGGTCTTCCAAGAGTTAGCCCTCCTACTGTAGACCTTTAATTGAGTCTCATACACACCTGGAACACGCTCTACACCGAAAAACTCGACTACCTTATAATCATCGTGCAGTTCATCATAACCAAAAGCAAAAGTGATGCTGGAGTAATCAAAATCCATATCTGTGCCAGAACCAGGCAACATTTTAGATTTCTTCGTAGTTGGATTCCATAAAAGGATTTTGGTAGAGGACAACGACACACATACCAACCCATTACAAGATCCCACAAGCCATAGCACATCATCAAACTCAGCAAATGGCCAATCAAACTGAACACGATCATACGGTAAAATTTCATCGGTGGTTATAGGGTAAACGGAACCAGTTATATTAGAACCCTCGATCAAAGAGTGAAGAGGAGCAGTATATAGATCCATGGGTAAGGTTCTGGAGCCGAATACGAGTTTGTCATGTATGTATGCATTGTTCTTCGTTGAAATCTTGAGATGTGCCTTAGCGAATTGGTAACTTGAAATTAAAAAAAGCCATGGTTTCGAAACACACCTGAATTTCACGAGGGATTTCACAGGCAGCCTCAGCAGGATTTCCGTGATAATTTCTTCCGGAAGATTTGCAGTAATCATCTCGAATCCATTTTCCACGATCACATCGTTTTCCATTGCACTTGGGAGAACAAACGACGAATTGAAATCCCTTTTTAGGGAAATTGAAATGGAGAATAATTGGGGTGGGTGTGAGTTCGAATTAGGGAATAAGTGAGAAATTAAACAAACATACTAATTAATTCTCGCAACAAAACAATCGAAAGTTTTCGTTTTAAGTGATACTGTATTTGTTTCTAAAATTCGAGTTTTATATTAACACTTAAGTTGTTATATGTATATTTAACTTAATTTATTTTTATATAAAATATTTTCGATGAAACAATAAACCTTATTGTTATACACAATTTATTATCAAAGGATTTCATATAGGGCATTTTTTTTAGTTTGTGTCCTACTTTAAATATTTAATTTTAAAATGTCTCAAAATTGATCTAGGTTTTTTTTTTTTTTTTTTTTCAAATTAAGAACCAATTCAATTCATTTTGTCTTAATTAAAGATCCATCATTTTATTTTATTTTATTTCAATAACAAAAAATGATTTACACCATTAATTTGTTTATCATCTTGTAGATATAGACAATAAAAGGGTTTTGAATTAAAACGAAAAAATAAAAGATAAAGGTCATAAGTTCACAAGTCGAACCAGAGGACAGAGTGTCAGTGAAAAATGGTACACCCCTAAATACGATCTAGTAATAAAAGCTACGGAGTATTAAAAATCAGAAAATAATTGATCAAGTCAAGGAATCTGAAATTGGGGTGAAAGACTATGCAGGGTCAAATGCATCGCCCCAACTGCTCTTAAACTTGAAGACGCGGGTGAAATCATTGTCAAGCCATGTCGATTGGCTGGTAGTGTATTTCGTGCAGACTCTAACTTTGAATTCATTGATAGCGTTGTACAGTAATAGGCTCCCCCAGGATGCCGGAGGCTACTACGTTTTTTTGTATAACAAGTCGAGACAGCCTGAGAAGGGGTAGGAATGTCGTTGATAGTAGCCTTCAAATTTGGATTGTTATTGGCTGTTACAGCCACATGATCCTCTGAGGGCTCATCCGTGTAGAGATTAGAGAAGGAGTTGTTCAAAATCAAGAATTCATCTTGTAGGTATACATTGTTCTTCAATGAAGTTTATGGGACTTGATTAATTGATGACTTGAAATCAAGAAAATTCGAGATTTAAGAAGCACGCCTGAATTCTAAACGAGATTTCACATACAGTGCCAACGAGATTTATGTGATAATTTCTTTCAAAAGATTTGAAGTAATGGTCTCGAATTTATTTTTCATGATCACGACACTACACGACTCTTTGAGTTTCTGCAGTGAAGTTCGATTTAAAGATAACAAATTGATTGGTGTAATAATGACTCGTATTGACGTGATTTTTTACCAAGTTTATTTTAATTTAATGCATTATTTACATTAAAATTGACTAGTTACACTTTAAATGAGAAATTTACATAAGTGAAACAAATTGATTTAAATTAAAGTTTTAACTTAAATTAATAACTTGTTTAAATATTTAATAGTGCATGATAAATGATAATGGTGAGATTCCATCTCATAAATAATACTACGTATTTTCTCAAAGAACTTTAACATTTAGATACTCATTTTCTTTTTGTAAAGTTATTGTTCATTTTCTTTTTGTAAAGTTATTGTGAAATTGAGGAAGAAGTAAGAAATACCATCTCATTTATTATTGATAGATAAACATTTAACTTTGAAAACGTGGCATTAAAAAAAGAGGAAATTAAGAACTATCAAAATTATCAGCAAGTATTGTTTAACTATTCAAAACATTAACACCAAATAAATGTAGCACCCAAAAAAACATTTCTATATATATTTTCTTCCTTGTACAACATGTTGATATACAAGTAATAATATGATACTTATACAATTACAAGGTATGTGCAAAGAATGCTACCTAGGTAGTATATAAACTCTATCCTTTCTACGGTAACAAAAGGGAGACACCAAAAGATGTAAGAAAATAAATTCAGCAACCTAAAGAATAGGATCAACTTTACAAAACATCAGACACTTCACACTTTTATACAAAATTTCATTTGTATGGATTTAAGATCCACTTAGTTCTTCATTTATCTATTTTGGGATGATCTGCACGGTGTAAATTTACTCAAGGATCACAAAATGGCGTTCATCTCTATTTGTGCACCTTGGAGTCGAGACGCCCTTGAATCTCGGAACTTCTCCGCCTCTCTCGCAATCTGGATGTCGTTCGGTTTACAAAATTGCACGAAAACCTTGACGACGAAATGTGGAATTAGTGCTCCCACTATGATACCAAGCAAGCATACCCAGAATAAGCTTGTATCAGCAATAACAAAGAAGGCCCTGCAGTGTAATATATTCATCAAAATCAGTTTCCTAATTCATTTTCCAAGATATATAAAGAGCTCAGAATAGAAGACGATTATTACCAATAGCCCGGTAAGAAGGGCAAAGCATCGATTATCATGACACAGATGAACGTGGCGACTATAGATCCCCATACGGCTGCATGAGTTATCGAATACCATCTGGTTATATCCATGGCCAAATGCAGATTAACAAGGATAACCACAGCTAGTATCCAAACATCCCCTAAGCTTGAACGGTCAACATCGCTCTCCCAGTACGCAAGGAGAGGTACGAAGAAGGCAGCTATGCTTTGCCACAACGTGTCAAATATCATCACCCAGAATAACTTGCCATTATAGCTTTCTTCTCTTTGTCCAGTCACATAAAGCTGAGGATACTTAAGAAGAGTTTTTCTACTTAAATCCTTATCAAGAATTCCCACGATTATTGTAGGCAAAGACGTGTATATTACTGAGTATAATACGGAGCTCCAATCGGTGATTGCAGTTGTCAATGTGAAAGCTGTGAACAAAACGTACCTAGAGAGAACCATGTTCATAAGAAACTACATAACTACCCTTTTTAACTAACGAGGATGGAAGTTTAAATTAAATCGAGCATTTAAAGCATACTCACCAGAATAAGACCAGGACAAGGAGAGCATTCCTGTAGAAGTTGTACAATATCATGTAGCTCATCCGTTGATAATTCCAATGCCCGTGTACCAATAATAACTCGACCAAGAATCTGAATTGAGCCATCGCAAAATCTGATGCCATGACAGCTTGCCGTCCCTCTTGTCCACTGATTCCGATTCCCACATCAGCCTTTTGAATCATGGAAACATCGTTTGCTCCTGCAAATCAGACAAGTTTAAAAAACCACTCTTACAGAATTTTATTCTTTCTTAAAACACAATGAGTAACACTTTAGCGCACTAGTTACAATGTGCAACTGATGCAATTTTGACCAAAAAAAATCAACCCAGTCTCGTTTTTTTTGAGGTATCAAAATAAAAAACAGTCGAAAAGTATTAGTTGTATACTAAAAAAGTGTTAAATATTGTTCAACCTACAAACTACTAATCCACTTTTCTTCATATGAATTAATACTCATTATATATTTCATTTTTTTGTGAATTGGTCAAATTTTGATCAAATCTGAGTCTAAGTTTTTGCCCAAAACAAATACAATGATACGTACCATCGCCAATGGCTAGGGTCATGTCCTCAGTTCTGTTTTTTATAAGAGCAACTATTCCAGCTTTCTGCAATGGGGCGACCCGACAACACAATACTACGGTACAATTGCAAGCTAATTTGAAAAGCTGCAAAAAAGATCAATGCGGAAAAACTAAATAACTTCAGTATACAATCATTTACTACTATGAAAGTGAAAAAGATTAGAGAAATGACTGCAGTTTGTTCTCTACCTGTTCCTCAAGTTCGGTCTCGAGAATATAAACCAGGCTTGTCCCATCAATAATCAAGGCAAGTTGACTACTCCCAACCCCGGTTGTGAGCTTCTTGCAAAGTTGCAAAGCATCTTCCAAGCTCTTTTTGCACGACTCCTTAGAGTTATTGTTTATCACTATCTTAGTCATTGTACCGGTCAACAGCTTAGACGAGTATCCTATTGAAATGGCCGTTTCTTGCTTATCCCCAGTTAAAACCCAGACCTTAATACCAGCCATTCTTAGAGACTCGATTGCCTCAGGCACGCCTTCTTGCAACTTATCCTCGATCCCAGAGGCACCTAATAATTTAAGGCGGTCTTCGACGTTGTTGGCAACTTTACGTAGCAAAGATGCTCTGCCCATCACAGCTGTCGTTGCTGACTCATACGACGACTGCCATTGTTCGAATTCAGACACGCTCAATTCACGCATCCCTATAACAAGTGTTCGTAGGCCCTTTGAGGAATAAGCGTGGAGATGTGCTTCTGTTGCTCTTACCATGCTCGTGTTTAAGGACTTGTTTATCACACGGAACATGGATGAGTCAGCACCTTTGACAAACACCTTTACTGTCTCGTCCGGGCATCCGAGAATAACTGACATCCTTTTCCGCTCACTATCAAACTCGTGTAAACCCAATACGTTGAACCTGTGAAAAGTTTCAAAATAAAAAATTTAAAGGAAAACCATAGAACAAATATAGAAGCTCATTATGGACCTTTTTTTTTTATTGATCTTTGGTAACATAATTTCAAGAAAACATAGTAGCAGAAGGGCTCAATAGCTCAATCAATCATTAACTTTCCATCAAATATCCAACATAAGTGAAAGCAATAAGCAAAGGAAGAATCTTAGAATTACCTTTGTCTTTCGCCTTGGATCTCAACAACTATGTAACCCGAAGTGCGTTCAACGAGCATAAAACCATATGAAGCAGCAGCATACACCAATGCCTGTTCATCAGGCGACTCCCCTTGATACTCTATCAATTTCACAGCAGGATCAGAGGTGTCGACAGTGAGAGGCACGATGGTGTTGCAAGCAGCCAATGCCACAAAAAAATCACGAACATGTCTCCCTTCGTCTGTGTCTTTTCTCTTGGACAAATCGAGAAGCTCTGAATCCACTTTCACCTTCATCTTTGGGCTCAAAACCACACCATCAACTGGCATAGTTTAAAAAAAAAACGGTGAGTACAACAACAATAACATATGCTAATGATACAATACTAAAAAGACACTAATTATACCTTGAACTGAGTATCCTGTTTGACCCTCTTCGTGACTGGCCTTCCCGTTGTCATAGTCAACTCCTCCAATGCTTGCACACTGGAATTCCATCTTGTTTTCAGTCAAAGTGCCCGTTTTGTCAGAAAAAACGTATTTTATCTGCCCCAAATCTTCGTTTATATTCAATGCTCTACACTGAAATCTTGAATTGGTGGATTTATCCATCATTCTATCATCTCTGATCATAAAATAAGCCTGCCCGATACGAACAAGCTCCATTGAAATGTACAATGATATGGGAATCATAACTTGGAAGACAATGACAGACATAAGAAACACGAAGAATATCTCCATTCCCCAACCATAATACTCATAGTTTTCCACCTCAGGCTCCGAATAATCCTTTTTATGGTAAAATTGCATCAAATCCAACTCATCGTGGTGGCGCCTTAACCAAACACCATGACAGATGGAAACTATCGTACATAAAGTCACAAGAAAAAACGAGAGGTAAATAATCTCCCGATTCATTCGTTTCTCAAGACGACTTCTCTTGGACGGAGCTCCCGAGTTGTTGAGCATTGCTTTCGTCTCTCTGCCTGCATAAACTGCAACCCCGATTGCCCAATCAGTGTTCTTCAGCTCACAACCTCGTAGGATTATGTTAGAAGGCCCTAACGAAATATATTTTCCATCAACATCCATGTTTCCTTGGAAACCATAGATGTTCCTATTCGGTTTTTCACACTTGATCAATGCACTAATCTTCTCCACCTCTGGGTTCTTCATTTGGGTTTCCTGCTTCGCATAACGTGTCTTCAAATTCGATTCGCCATCCAAATTCGTAGTCTGTACAAAAACGACACCAGTAGGATCACTGGTGGAGAGCAACACCATATCACAGGGAAGAGTTTCATTACCAGAAACCTTAATGATCTCCCCAACACATACATCCTTCCATTTCTTCTGCTCAAACTTATCATCCAACAACACCCAAGCTAATCGGTTGTTTTCAATCTTGTCTGAACGGTGACGCCTATAGTCCTCATAGGCATCCTTAACAGCTGTAACAAAGAGCACAATAGCTAATGGCAAAATGGAAGCATACCGGCCAAAAACAGCCAGCTGAGGGACCTGATTGAGAATGGCAATCACGAGAAAGTAAACGTAGGCGATTCTACGAAACTGTTCGAACAAATTCCTAGGCAAGAATGTCAAGATAGAATACTTAGCAGTCCTAATTGAGTTCCCTGAAAATTCAAATTTCTCATTGGATCTAAGAGGGTCATTTACATACACCAACCGTGCATCCTCATCACTAACCTCTTTAGAAGAGGTGCTAAGCCCTCTAGAATCAGCACCCCTCGAGCCATATCTAACAGGCTCACTAAAGCTCACCTCCTTTATAGAGTGGCTACTGGAGTTCTTTGACTTAATCGAATGAATCGAGGATGATAGATTCCTTGTAATGTCAGGAACCTTATTAGGGCTTTCACTCAATTCAATATGGGAATTTGAATCCATCCCAGAGGAGAAAGTATACAGCAAACAACAAAAAGTGGGAATCAAACTATCAACAAGGAAACTAGAATCAAAAAAAGGTTACTGTTGTGAGCCCATGATTTCAATAAGCACAAAAGAAAAAACTAAATCCACACATTTATGCAAATTCCAAATCCTGATAAACCCCAGATTCTAATTCCCACCCAGAAATCACTAAAACCTGCTGCAAATCTATACAAACCCCAGGTTCTAATCTCACAAAAATCACATACAAAATTAGTTAAAAGCAGAGGTAAAGAACTCTCAAGTCACACAAACACTAAACTAAAAGCTGATAAGTAGAAAAGAATAATCTGATGAAGAAATGGAGGAATAGCAGAAAGAATTAATTTGTGTATAGCTGAGCTATGCAATAGCATTAATTAAAAGGGGGGGGGGGGGGTACTAACACAATAAAGAAACCAACCATACAGAGAAGAAAAGAAGCGGATTTTTCCACAGGGCGGCGTATGAGTTGTGGCGATGTGATTTGACGCATTCAACATTTTTCTGGAAATATATGTAAGAAAATTCAAAGGTCAAAAACATTACTATTTTCTTGAAACAAGAAAAAACTATAGGAGGAAGATTGCAAGAAACTGGGAAGAGAAGTGGTTAACATATTTTTGGGACTCAATAATTTCAATCTTGAAATGGAATTTGAATATTAATTTTAATTTTGTGTAATTATTAAATGCATTGCAAGAAAGTCGTCTTCCAGATGTATGAGCCAGCCGCTGCTCTTTTTTGAATATTTAAGGTGGTGTTTCTAGAAGCATCAGACCAGACACGTTTGAGGCCTGCTGTCTCCTCCTCCAATCCAATTATAAAAAGTTTGCATGCAAATTAAAATCTTAATTAGTGGTTTTTTATGTTAAATATTGTAAAAAAAAAAAAAAAATTACAGTAATTTTTAGAGGGAGTAAATTATACTATATTCCTTGTTTGGATGTCCCAAATTATAGCTACATTTCTTTTTTTTACTTTAGTATTAAATGTATTATTGTCAATTTTACCCTAATTAATGTTTAGCAGATTTTGAAGTATGAGATTTCATGGGCAAAATTGATATATTGGCTAAATTTAACTACATTTATTGATTTTTCTTAATTTATGTGTAAAGTTAAATGTATCTATCTTTGTGGGACGAAGAGAATATTTGTTAATACATAAAATTGTCATGAATTCCTAATCTATTCAACAACTTTGTATTGTTATTACCGAAATTGTAATGTATTCACCAATTTAACAAATTTAGAATCTTCCGAGACTAATGATTTCTCTCTCAAACTTTTTTTTAATTGAAAAATAATATTCATAATAACGATATTATAAATATAATGGTAAAGTAGTCAACGTAGGTTGGGATTTTCTTAGAGCAAATAAAAGACTATGTATTTAAGAATACTGTGAACCCTAAATATTTAATATTTAAGATTATTGTGAATAAAAATTTTGACTTGGTTAATTTTTTTTTATTATTTTTTTTTATTGATAATTTTTTTTTGAAATTGTGTGTGTTGAAAAGTGTAAGTTAATATTACTAAAAAGTGTAACACAATATTAGTAAAAAGTGTAACACATTTTTTTATTAAAAAGTGTAAGTCACTATAATTGAAAAGTGCAACACAACTTTTAATGAAAAGTATAAGTCATTATAACTAGAAAATGCAAGTTAGTATAACTAGAAAGTGCAACACAATATTATTAAAAAGTGCATGTCAATATACTTGAAAAGTGCAACACAATATTTTAATGAAAAGTGTAAGTTATTATAACTAAAAAGTGTAACAAAATACGAGTAAAAAGTGTAACATAACATTACTAAAAAGTGTAAGTCACTATAACTGAACATATTGTTTAAAATTGTAAGTCACTACAATTGAAAAGTGCAACAAAATATGACTAAAAGGTGTAACATAACATTACTAAAAAGTGTAAGTCAATATAACTAAAAAATATTGTTGAAAATAGTAAGTTACTACAACTGAAAAGTGCAACAAAATATGTGTAACATAACATCACTAACAAGTGTATGTCATTATAACTGAAATTATTATTGCAAAATAACATGCTAAAAAATTGTAAATTGCATGTTACACTTTTCCTTATTTTCAACATGCACTTTTATAATTAAAAAAAAAATATATGTGAAAATTGTTAGATGTAAGAGTTGAACACTAGACCTCAACATAAAAAAATTTATTTACAATCATTTAAGCTACGTAAATTATCATAAATGTTTTTCGCGTATTTTATTTTTATTATTAATATTACCAATTTTTTAAAATTTACTCAATTCCTTATAAGGAATTGAGTCTACAAGAGACCTACCCAAAGACTATTATTATAGTCATAGACATTTAATTTACTTATTTATGCAAACGAAGATTTGTAAGACTAAGGATGAAGGTTGTCATAACAAATAAATAGATAAAGCTCTATTAGAAATTACTCTGTAATATACCAGAATTAATTTTCAATCTCTCTACAAATTCGAACTTTTAAATGAGACAAAATTATTTTATTGTATCAGAGCTCTCACGCCCAAAAATTCTAGATGAGATGGAATTCAACTCGATACTTGAATTTATACAAATAAATACTATTTGATTGGCTATCCATGAATGAAAATGTAGTTGTACTTATAATAATATATTTTGATCTTATATACTACAGTAATATTTTGATTTTGTAGTAAAATACTTGTTTGCACACTCAATTTTTTTTGGGTGACTTGAATTTAAACTTTTTATTCTATTTATAAAATTTTAAATGTTAATACTTTAATTAGATATATTTCATGTGTAAAATGTTTTTATTTTTCTTATTTATTTAATAAGTCAACAAGTCGAGATGATGTTATTATAAAACAAACACAAATTTTTATGCGTAATTTTTTTTCGAATGTCTCTACCGGTGCAAGGGCAAATGCTGGAGTACTAAATTAATAATAAAAAGTTGTTGCACATTAATAAACTGAAATATATATAAACATTCACATAATAATTCCAAACTCCATTTCATTTTCAGATTCCTCAATTATTGAGGGTGTTGGTTTAATTAAATCCATTATTATAAATGTACATTAATTATTTTCATCTATTTTTATGATCTTTGAATATCAATATATATGTATATATCATTACTAAACAAATTGTGTATACAAAAACATTTTTTACAAAACTAAAAAAATGGAAATGTGATTAGAGGGGCTGTTAACATTTACACCAAACTCACCTACTCTTGAAAACTTTTAATTTATTTGCATGACTATTAACGTTGACCACAAATTCAGACAAATGACAACAACTCTAGCTCTACGAATTAATAGCAGATTAGCATGCGTCTTTCTCCTATATATATATATAGCTCATTTGTCAAAAAAAAAATAATAATAAATATATATATTTTTCATTTTTAGAAAGAAAAAATTATTCCAAAATAATTAAGAATTTTACTCCAATTTTAAAATAGTATGAAATGACAGGTTAATACACGCACTTATTGTTAATTAAATAACTTTTTTAATATATGAAACAATTTTTATAATTAAGAGAGTAAAATTCCTTCGAAGTAACTCATTTTTGTTCGAATTTTTTTTCTTTCTCCACAATTAATTGATGACACTCTAATAATGTACAGTATGTAGTTTATGAGGTGGATTTTGAAATATTCAAAACTTGACGTATCAATGTTACGTGGTTATTACTTCATACTAACTACAGTATACAACTTTTAAACCACTTTGATGTACAGTAGTTACTTTGTGACATGATATTTCATACTGTAACAATTAAATAATAGGAGTAGCATTCTACGTTCAGTAATAACATTCTATTAGTGTCAATGTCAAGTCACGTCGTCATTAAATTGTTACCAAATAACACTGCACACACTAATTACAGAAAAGCAAGATATAATAATTACACTAAATCTTTCATAAAAGAAGATAGTAATAAAGTTCCAGTCAATAAAAGCGATGTGCTCAGTGGAGCTTTCTCCCAAACAGAGAAAATAAAATAAAAATATTGAATTCAAAGTTGATGGGTTATTGTATCGATGGCAGTCATGTTTTAAAACAAAATGAAAGTGAAATTTTATCACAAGATTTACTCAAATTTGTTTGATATACATTCTCATATAATCTACCATATAAAATCACCTTTTCAATAAAAAAAATATTATGGAGATCAATATAATCTACCATATAAAATCACCTTTTCAATAAAATGCGAACAACTAATACTTGTAATTTCAGACGGTGGGGCTTCAGTCCAGGCAAAAATCTCTCAAAATAAAATCTGCAACTTCTTGATTTGTTTAAAAATAAATTGGCCGCAACGTTCAAATTAAATTTTGTACAATTTCGATTCCATTTATATGCTATTTTAGCCACTCTAGTTCAGTTTCAGAGTACATGAATGAATATCCACAAACTGTATACTGATATACATTCCATTCAAATTTCAATACATAGAATATATTTGACATATAATTAATCAAGGCTGTTGATACCCATTCAAATAAAACAACCACATTCCTAGAGAGAAGAGTAGGCAATTCAGAAACTTATATAGAGCAGAAGACAGCTCCCAAAACTTGACGCAGTATTCTGATTGATGCAAAATAAAATAAAAAACGTAACACAGATGAATACAGTGTTATATACATATTGCAAATATTGGCAGACATAAAAGCAGAAAGCACTATTCTGATTCGATGATTTCTCCATCTTCTTGAGGTATTTCACCTTCATCCCCATCATCAGCATATTCTCTGATACCAGTATCTACATTTTGAGTACAAACTATGTTGTTTCCTAATCCAGTTGAGGCACATGCATCGCCTTTCATCACCTCAGGTTCCTCGTCTACAATCCCACTTTCATCACCCGACTCTTTGACAATAACTGCAGGATATTTCAAAGGTGAACTTTCAAAGAATGAATTCATCACCATGAACCTGAAAACCTGCAGCAGACGTTTCTTATCTTTCTTGATCTCAGAACTTAACAGTTTTTTCAAGAGAGATGGCTCCTTTTTGGTCTCTGGACCCAGGTTGGTCTTGCAACCTTTAGCCCGCCTCTGATTTCTAGTAAAGTGGTTCTGCGGATTTTCTGAAGAACTGTTTTCAAATCTTTGCCTCTTAGAGAATCGGTCATTTCGATTGAATTTGCCCCTCTTATCAAACTTATTATGAAACCTTTCCCTCTTACCAAATGGCTTATTGTTCAGTTGCCTACCATCCGTACGTTGCTCAGAATCTGATAAATACGAAGGTGGTATTTCTGCAACTTCAACACCTAATTCAGCTTGCTTGGCCAATATCTCTTTCAGTTGCTGTGAAAAAAATTGATTGCATGTTATCTAAGTTCAATTGATAAATAAGCAAAATTTTAAAGGCGCAAATCTAAGTTCAATTGATAAATAAGCAAAATTTTAAAGGTGAATAATAACAATATTAAAAACTTGGACCCTAGATAGTAAGAACAGTAATTAATGTCATGATATTACATGGGAGGAGAAATAGTTCAGTAAAGGTGATTCGAAAAACTCAGAAAATTGTACCTAGGAATATATTGCATAATTAGATCTAAATTAGACCAAACTATTCAGAAAATTAGAGTAGATTATTCATACAATTGATAATGACGAATAACCAGGACACCATTCACATTTTTAACTGGATGGAGAAAAGAAACTACGTGAAACATGGCTGATTTACTTCAATGATTAAGGTTCATCACTGTTATGCAACAATAAGTATAAATACCTGTCGTCTTATTTTTGAAACTGCATCTGTGATCTCTGCCTCTTTTGCATTCTTCTGCAGTGAAGAAAAATATGTAATGGCAGATAATAATACACTAATTGCCACTTAGATATTGCTCATATACAAACCTTCTCCATGTTGGTTTTTGATGGGAAATTTTTTTTACGTTCTTCACGCCACTGTTGAATTTCTTTTTCTGTATAGTTTGGCACGAAAGACCTTGATTGAAAAGGCAATAGGAAATTAAATGAGGAATATATGACAACATTATACAGAATCTACAAAAGATATCAAGTCAATGAAGCTAAAAGTACAAGGGTAGTTGGTTCCTAGCTTGGTTTACAGATTTTTTCTTTTTGGGAATGGAGCGGATACTAAACTCTGGAGGGATGAGTGGGTGGGTGGGTGTCTCTTGTGTGTCTTTTTCCTGAATTGTTCAGACTTAGTATTGAACTCAATGGGGTCTTGGATAGAAGGTGAATGGGTTTAGTGAGTTATTAGATCGAGAGAAAGAGTTGTTTAATCAACTTGTTTCCCTGATTAACAGGTATTCCATTAAGAAAGCTGTGGAAGACATTTGGCATTGGAAGCTTCATGTAAAAAGGTGCCGGCCCTGGCTAGACATATAATCTTCGAATGCAAGATGGTTCATAAGGTATGGATGGAATGCTATAGGCGGCTGGGAATTTCTATTGCAATGCAGGTCCGACCTCTATATCATCTTCGTCAACATTGTGGCATCCTTAAAGGCAAGAAAGGAAAAAAGTTTGTGGCTGCTATTTGGACATGTATTATTTGGGTCTTGTGGAAAGGGAGAAATGCTGTTACTTTGAAGGCGTGGAGTGTAATATTGACAAGCTAGTAGATGAGCTTAAAGCAAAATTGTGGAGTTGGTTTTTGTCTAAGGATTTGGGGTCGGGAGACTGGTCTTTTCAGAGGGGCTTGTAGAGCCTAGAAAAGATGCGTCTTGTTAAGGTTGTTTAGCTTCTGTAATGTAATGGGGTGTTAACTGGTAAAAAAAAAAAAAAAACTAGAATTTGCTATGTATTCCTTTCAAATGTTCCTATTTTATATCTAGAACTTTTCTCCAATTGAGACAATATTCCGACAGCTCTCTTTATATGAATATTTTCCCATAATCTTACAATTAACATAGAAGGAGTAGTTATCTAATTGATCACATTCAAAATCATTGTAAAGTATGAAATTAACAAAAATACCTCTTTTGCCCCACTTGAATTTGCTCGGACTGATTGGATACATTTAAGTTCTTCCCTCCACTATTTTTGTTGCCTATATAAACACAGAAAAAGATATTAGAAAACACAGAACCTCCAGACTACAAATTTACAATAGATGAAATGCAAACATTTTAGAGATATGAGTAGCTTAAAGAAAGGAATCAACTCTGGGGATTAGCTTTACTATAACTATATATATAAAAAAAATCCTGCAACAGAAGCCACCGCATAGAACCACATGCTGTCAAATAAATGGCCAAATAAGGTTACACAACACAAGAAAAAACCATACTTGAATCAAATAGTCAAGCTCAGGAGATGGTATTGCATAGTTTTAGAAAGAAAAAAAAAATCCCTAACATTTGGCTCATGATAATCAGTGCTTGTATAAGTTTGAGACAAAATTTTGGTCTGCTAATTAGTACAAGGGGAGTTGAAATTCACATGACGGCTTTGGCTAGACTACAGCAGGAAAAAGTAACTCTAGCTAAAGTACGATACTCCCTCCGTCTCAAAAAGTTGATCCTCTATTCCTTTTTTGTTGTCCCAAAATATAGTCTCTTTACTTTTTGAAAGTGTGTAAAATGTTCAAAATACCCTTATTTAATGAATGAATATTGGTTTAATATTCAATAAATAAGGGTATAGTTGGAAGTTTATGGGCAAAATTCAGAATTTTAGACACAACAAGCGATATTTTATTGGTCAGTGTAAAAAATGAAAATGGACCATCATTTTGGGAAGGAGGGTCTGACCATCGAGACCACAGGAACAGGAGAGGTGAACTACCCATCTGTTTGGATAGGTAGGCAATATAAGAAAATAACATCGCAGTTCATAGAAAGCTCATTAAAGAGGCAACTAGGGACCCAGCTTTCAACAAAAGCTCATTATATGCAGTCATTAGGGCGTTTTGTGTACTTACAAAGAAAGTACATGTAGACCCACTATTTAGAGATGGCAGCCAAATTAACTACAACAGATTATTACTTGCTTGGGCAGTGATGCCACATCATATTGCCTACAGATGATCATAACTCTCAGGCAGACAATTAAGGGAAACGGTGAGTATGGAAATGAGATATTAAAACAAGTTAATCTACTAGAACTAACCAAGGGCTTCTATAAAGGGTCATCTTAAATTGGTTCTACATTATAAAAAAATTACAGAGAAGAAAGCTTGAGAAAAGGAAATAAAAGATCCAGAACCATACACATACAAAACCATTTAAAAAATGTACACATTCTCCTGGCTGATTATTGTTATATTGCAGTTATTAAATGGTATGAACCCATTGACCAATTCAGAAAACCCCACCTTTTCCTTGATTTTCATTATTAAACTTGAAGTTTCCCTGTGCATTTTGCTGATGATGAAACTGTCTGTTACCAAATCTGCAAAAATTTGAACGAGTGAGGCAACATCTATACATCTACATTTCAATAATACAAGGAGATAATTTGAAACAGTAACAACAAGCATACCCTCTCTTTGATGCATCATACCTATTATTCCCAGCAAAGTTATTGTTATGAGGTTTTCTCCAGTTATTGTTTCTGTTGTTCCCATTAGCTACTCCAGGATTGTTCTGCAACATGTAATGCAGGTTGAAATCAATCTCAAATTGTGTCCCAAAAAGAAAAGAAAAAACACTCCTCAAAAGTGCAATTTAAGAGCTGGCATGATAGATATATATATTCTCAATATGTACATTTGGATAAATTGACAACCAACATAGTCACTAAACTCCTTAAACTTAAAAAAAAAATAGTTGAGAGTTTCATGTATAAAAACCAGCCAAATTTGTATGTGCAAAAAATTACCATCAGTTATTCAATGCAAATTTTGCCAATCATGCATAAGAATAGCTGCACTCAATCAAGTCTTTTATATATCCTCTTAAGGTGCAATATCATATAACACAGAAAGCCTAATCAAGTGCCATATTCAGAAGTTCAGACATAGTATTAGTTAGCATAATTTTCACTTGAAAATAAACATGATTACAGTTAAAATCACAACCAAGAAAACCACAATTATAAATATCATGGACGGCAAAACAATTTCAGTAAGACATGCATAAATTTCATAGCACTTAACCATATAAAAGAAAATCAACTGAAGATGCAACCTGCGAATTTGAAGCACCAGGGGAAAGCAGATTATCATTTTGTTGAGCATTATGCGACCCATTATCCTGCACTACAGCAGCATTGTGGTTCATATGCTGCATACCATTTCCATTGATAGGTTGTGGCATATGCTGCATACCATTTCCACTGATCGATTGTGGCATATGCTGCATACCATTTCCACTGATCGATTGTGGCATATGCTGCATACCATTTCCACTGATCGATTGTGGCATATGCTGCATACCATTTCCACTGATCGATTGTGGCACCGTCCCATTGTTATTCCCCCCGCCTGGTGGCAAATTCACAAACTGACCCAAATTCTGAGGGACACAATTCATCATTTGCATCTGCAAAAGCTGGTTAACATTTTGCAATAAATTCTGCACATTCAGTTGCCCATTAGGCATGAACTGAGACTGATTAACTGCATTATTGGCTAACATCTGTGGCAAATTGTTAAGAGCCATATTCGGGAAAGCGCCTTGTGGGAAAGGGAAGAATTGGTTAGGAGGAAAATATGCATTTGGATTAGTAAAGGGTGGCATTGCTAGCTGCGGGTTGTTAAGCATGCCCAACGGAAATTGAGGCCGAATTTGCCCTAAATTGGCTTGGTTCGCGATAGCCTGAAGCATAAATATCCACAAAAAGAAAACAAAATTACGGTACAACAAATTAAAGAAATGGAAAAATCTTGAGTTATATAACAACACACACACGAAACACAGTGAGAGGGAGAGAGACCTGTTGCTGCGGCGCTGAAGCGTTGGCTCCATTCAACTGAAGTTGATTATTAGGGTTACCCAGAGGAGGATTGAAGTGAGGACGCATGGTTGTCTGTCTTGTCTGTAGATTGTATCCGTAGGGTTTTAGAGATTTTTCGAGTTTTATGCTTCTGGGTTTACGTTTGTAGACGCCCCTTCAAGTTTATATAATTCTGACTTGGCCCCGTGATACTTGTCATCTTTCGCTTAAACCCCCTCGATATTTTGACTACACAATTGAATCCAAATCAAACTAATCGATTTTTCTAAAAAATAAAATTTCATTATCTTTATATTCACTATGATATAATTTTAAAAAATTAAAAATATATTCAAATTATTTAAAATCGAACTACATGTTTAGACTCAATTACATATAAAAATTTACCAAATTCGAAACATACACCATCACTAGAAAAGAAAATGTTTTAAAAAAAATTGAATTTTTCGCATGATGAATTCATTTGCTTACAGACTTACAGTAATCTCTCTTTTCTTTTATAAATGTCCTAAAATAAGTTTTTATTTCTTCTTTTTTTGCATATTATTTTTTCTTTCTCAATGACCTTACTACTTTTATCAATTATTTTATCATACTTCATCTATTATTATATCTTTCACGTCACATCATTATATCTATTACTCCCTCCGCTCCAGGATTACTTGCATACTTACTGTTCACTCACTTTTTTAAAAATATTATAATAAATAAAATTTTAAGATATAATTTTATAAAAAAATAAGTGAATGGTCTTATATGTATATATGGACTATAAAAATAATTACATTAAATGTAATATTGTAGATATTATACGGGTGAAGTTTCTAAAGGTCCGAAAAAATAGGTGTGCAAGTAATCCTAGGACGGAGAGAGTACTTTATTGTATTCCTTAATCAAAACACTCAAAAGAAAAAAAAAAATTGTTTAAATATATTTACACACTCAATGGCATGAGAGAGAATTTGTCATATTTTATTATACTTCCTTGCTCTACTGCAAGTTTTCATTTTATATGTTCAACTTGCAGGAAATTTTTTTATTTTAGTCCTATAAGTTTGATACATTCTAAAATAAATTCTTTAAGTTTCAACTTTACAAAATACGTTTTTTATCTTTCAATTTTAATTATTTTTTACATCAATTTTAATCATTTATCTTTCTAATGAATTAAAGTTGCCTCAATATTCTCTTTTTAATTTATGCGGTTAAATTATTTGGGAATTTCGGTGGAATGCGCTGACGTGGTACCACATTTATTTTTAAAAAATGCCATGTCATCCACATAATTATCTCTCATTTATATATACTTAAAAAAAAATATCATGCCACATCATTAATGGACTATCAATCAATTAAAAAATAAAATTTTTGCATCTATCAATTTTCTCTGTCAACTCCCAAGTTCAATTAAAAACAAAATTGAAATATGCACCATTGATAAAATAATTTTATAATTAAAAATAATTTTATTTTTTTTGACAGGATAATTAAAAATAAAATTGATAAAAACTAAATTAAAACATAACAATTTAAAATATATAAACCTGTTCATATCAATGAATACTTACAATATAATAAAGTTGTATTCCAATCTTTTCAAAAACTAACATTCCACCTAAAAGATTGAGAATACGACTTCCATTTTTGAAAAAAAAAAAACTAAATTCATCTAGCCAAAGTTATCCACCAAAACAACTAAAATACCTTGAATAAGTAAAATATACGACAATAGGCAAAAACCACCCATGCTTAAAAGGCAAAAACTAAAGTTCACAATTTTTTAGTTTCTCTTCTTCGTGATATCACTCTCTCTGTTGAGATAAGTCCATGAAATTATTTCCTCCATCAAACAATATTCTCTTCATACTGCTTTCCACTCTTGTTTGTGTAGTGAATTGTGTGTTAGGGTTATACTGGCAAGTATGCTTTTAGTGCTACTTATGTATACAAACTGATTTTTTCACTTATTAATGAGAATAAATTTTTGTCACTGGTTGCTTTAAATATAATGAATGATAATTATTTATTGCATAAACGTTCAGATGTACTTTACATTGTAGACAATGTGGTGTGTAGAAGATCACATTGTCAGTTCCTTGTATATAAGTAAAATTGATTCACAGCTTAGATGGAATTGAACAATCCATTGGTAGAAGTTAAGGTGTAAAACTCATATTGGTTTGTCTTGACCAAGAGATTACACTAGTGCATTATGATGTGCTAGGACCTACAGAGAGGTAATTCTTCTAGACTGGCTTAAGGAATGAAGAATTAGACCTCAGTATTATGGGTAAAGAATCAATGTGATTCAATACTTTATATTTTGGGCAATATTATTAATTATAGGACAAATTGCCAAAATTAATAGAGAGAATCGTGTCTTGGAGTGTCAAGTTGATTATGTCCCCGTGGTGGGCTCAGAAGGTTTATCATATCAAATCTGATCAGTGGAATGCTTTAATTAATTAATATCTTTTATTCCTCTGAGTAAGGACAACTCAACATTATTAACATAATTAATTAATAGTGCAATATTAATTCTATAGTGGAATGAATTAATATTAATGGGCTGGAAAAATATTGTGGCTCAATATTGATTTTTTGGCCCATTGGGAGGTCCAATCTTAATTCTCCTGAAGGCCCCTCAAGTAGCCCAATAAAAGTCCATTTAACTAAGGTAATTAAAAAGATAAGAATTAATTTGTTGCAAGAAAGAGAGGAAAATAAAGTTTATTTTTGGGAGAGAACATTATGGAGAAAGATATGTAAATAATATAATATCTCTTGGGAGAATAAAATATTTCTAGATCTCCAATATTTTCTAATAAATAAATTGACTGTATTCTCCAAAATACAGAAAAGAGAGATCTGTAATTAATTATTCCTTGAGAGTTAATAGTTCGTGAGATCTCCCACCGGATCAACGGGGCAATTGGGTTGAAGTTGTTATTCTTCTCAACGGTATCTCTCCGATTCAAAGGTAAACACGTAATCCCTTAGTTCCGCATGTTTAGGCAATTGGGTTGAAGTTGTTATTCTTCTCAACGGTATCTCTCCGATTCAAAGGTAAACACGTAATCCCTTAGTTCCGCATGTTTAGGGATTTAATTATTTACCATACATTCATTACATGAATTAGTTGATTTAATTTGTTTAATTATGAAATTAGATTTATGATAATTCATATTTAAATTGCGTCTCAAATAGATCCTGGTTTGTCTCAAAGGATTCCCGAGAGTCTAGAAAGATCTCTAGGACATCTCAAAAGATTCTCAAGATCCTAGTGTGATGGTCCATAACCCACAAGTGCCAATAATTCCCCACAAAGGAGGTGGGGAATGTGGTCCCATAATAATTTCCCACAAAGGAGTTGGGGACCACAAAAATTGGGGACCACATTGTTGGGGGACTATTGGTATTGGACCTATTGGTATATAACCCAACATTGTGGCCTCGAACCTCCATGTTCAAATGGTGGTGGAGGGGCTCTAATGTTTGGTCCAAAGAGCATAGTTGGAACCTAGGGAGCGATCAACCTGCAAAAATCAAATTGATTAGGGCGTAACAAATTTCACTTAAACTAGTAAAATAAACTTCTATTGCAAATAGATATATAACACTTACATTATGAGAAATCTCAGTAATTGTTTTACTTTTGGGAGGTCTTCCTCTTTTTTTTTTCCACGGTGGATGGTGGTTCACTCACCCAAAAAAAACCATAACAATTTGTCAAAATATATTCAAAACATAATAGTTGCTAACACACAAAAAAAAAATGGTAATTAAACTCGAATATTGCTCAGAACTGTATTATTTATACACATTCTTAAAATAAAATTATATGTAAATTTTATTGAGAACTTTTTAGAACTTTTTAAAATATTGAAAACTTTTTAGAACTTCTTAAAATATACCTTTTGTCAATTGATTTAAATAGACATGAAAAAATATATATCACAACAAAACTATATATATTCCCCATGTAGTGGACAATGGCCATATTATTAACCAGAGAAAAAATTAAATTATTATTAACAAGAGAAAAAATTAAATAGACATGAAAAAATATTATTAACAAAAGAAAAAATTAAATAGATATAACAATGCCATATTATTAACAAAAGAAAAAATTAAATAAATTAAATAGACATAAAAAAATATTATTAACAAAAGAAAAAATTAAATAGACATGAAAAAAATCTTGCTGACATATGGGTGGAATGAAAAAGGTTGGTCCCATTCATTTTGGTCAGAAATAAGCAGAATTACGTGAACAACAGTTCCAAATCAACAGCATAAATTAGGTCTATTTAAAGTAGGTTTTGTGTGGACTCAAGTGCACCATGCACTAGAGTCCAAAATATGTATATGTACAGATAAAGATGAAAACTAATGTAGAAATTAGGTTCTAGCACATACCTTTTTTACTTTTTTACTAAAAGCTTGCGGGTTCGAGTCCTACCTTTTGAATTTATTTTTAATTTTAATCTTTTTACTAAAAGCTTGCGGGTTCGAGTCCTACCTTCAACATTTTTTGATTGTGTGACTTACACTTTTTAATTTTAATTTTTTGATTGTGTGACTTACACTTTTTAATTTTAATGTTAGTGTTGCACTTTTTAGTTATGTGACTTACACTTTTTTATAAACTGTGTTGCATTTTTCTATTGTAGTGTCCTACGCTTTACAATAATATTTTTATTTATAGTGACTTACTTTTTAGTAATATTGTGTTATATTTTTCAGTTGTGTGACTTACACTTTTTGTTAAATGGTGTTACACATTTCTATTGTGGTGTCCTACACTTTACAATAATATTTTTATTTATAGTAACTTACACGTTTTAGTAAATATTGTGTTGCACTTTCCAATTATATGAACTTACACTTTCTAGTAATATTGTGTTGCACTTTTCAATTATATTGACTTGCACTTTTTTTTATAATATTGTATTGCATTTTTCAGTAATATTAACTTACATTTTTTTAGTAATATTGTGTTGCACTTTTTGGTTATATTGATTTACACTTTTTAGTAATATTGTGTTGCACTTTTTAGTTATACTGACTAATATTTTTTATTAATATTGTGTTACACTTTTCAGTTATATTGACTTGCATGTTTAGAAATATTATGTTTCATTTTTTAATTATACTGACTTAAAAAAAAAAATACAGCAAAAAAAACACCCATTTTTTATTAACTGAAAAAAATAAAGGAAATCTTTTTTTTTTACAAAATAAAAAGGGAAAAAATAGGGAACAATAACACACAAAAAAAAAAAAAAAAGGACTTGGTCAACTCAAGTGCATAACATGCACTCGAGTGTATTTTAGACCATGCCTTAAATAAATGTGGTACCAAGCACATTCCACCGAAATCCATTTAAAAAAGAGAATAGTCAGACAGCTTAAAATGATTAAAATTAAAAGGTAAAGAATGTAGAGTTGAAACTTAAAGAATTTATTTTGGAATGTATCAAACTTTTATAAGACTAAAATAAAAAAAATTCCCACCAATTGCATACAAATATGTAAGTATCACTAAAAAAATAATAAATGTAACGTAAATGATGGTATAATTGAAAGATAAAAAAATACTCCCTAAATAAGATATTATAGGGTAAATAAGATATTATAGGGTATTGTGGGGTCAATTGTGAATAAAGTGATTGTTTGTAAATAAAGTTGATAACAATTTGAGTAATTAAATGATGGTTGAGGGGTGATGGTTTCCATAAAATGTATAGGACTACATTTGGAGACAAAGAATATGAGATAAATTAGACTACATTTCATGGATGGAGGGAATAACATGATAGTGCTTACAAAAAAATATACTCCAACTTTTTGTGGGGGCGAATAGAAAAGAAAAATAGAAAACTTGTAAAAGGATGGAGGAAGTAAATTATTTTTTATTACGCGAAATTCTAACCCAACACACTGTGAGCTGTTTTTCAAGAATTTTAATACTAAGATGGGACCTTCTACATGTAGTCACAGTGTCGTATGGTGTCGTATGACTACCGTAGTTAATTAAATCTGAGCCATTAAAAATCAAATCTGAAGGCTTAAATCTGATGACCTGTTACCTTTTGTATTTTGTGTTGAAAATATTCAACGTATGTGTCGTATGGTGTCATACAATTTATTTTTATATTTAATTTAATTAATTAAAATATATAATTATAAAATTACGTTTTTATCCTTATGTAATAATTTTTTTTTTTAATATTTATTGGTGTATTCCATTATTTAAGGAGAAGTTTTAAATATGGAAATTTTAATTTTGCTTATAAGAATATATGATGTAACAATAAAATATCACCAATCATTTACCATAAATAATTTATATTTATAATTATTTAAAAAAATAAATATAATTTTAAAATTTTGATTGTGGACGAATCTAATTCATAGTTTTGTAATTTACATGTGCACGACCCACGAGTCGTGCACCTCTGCACGACCAATGCCTACTACACCGTGCACACTTAAAAACTTTTTGTAAGTCCACAAGTGCACGACCCAGGAGTCGTGCACCTCTACACGGCCAATGCCTACTACACCGTGCAAACTCAAAAACTTTCTGTAAGTCCACAAGTGCACGACCTAGGAGTCGTGCACCTCTGCATGACCTATTCCTATTAAACCGAGCAAATAAAAAAAATTATGCATGACCTTCGTTCCGTTATAATGTCACACGGGTCGTTCTCTCGTTTATCAGGGTATTCAACACACGATATACGTCAATATTCACGTTATACACAATACTCTTATAAAATATCAGGTGGGTCTAGGAGAATGGTCTGTACGGTGTCGTTAGTGACGTTAACAACCTTCGTTTCGTTATAGTGTCACACGGGTCGTTATCTCGTTTTCGTGTGTCAAATATGAAACCTAAGTTTCCCAATATCATCATTTTACAGTTAACATGTTTTTAAGAAGAGGACGACATAGTTTTACTAAAGTTAACATGTTCGAAAAACGATGCATGGTTTGATTGATAAACAACACATGATTTATATAACTTAGAAAATATAGTGATTGAGTGAAATGACCGATGATTAATTAGTGGTGTACTATCCAAGGAACATGGCATCCGAAACGCAAATAATCACTCTAGACCCTTTTAAATAATGGTCATGGAAGTTATTCGACACTTGTACACAACATACTGTGTCGTTAGTTACGTTAACGACCTTCGTTCCGTTACAATGTCACACGGGTCGTTCTTTTATTTATCGGGGTATTCAACACACGTTATACGTCGATATCCACGTTATACACAATACTCGTATAAAATATCAGGTGGATCTAGGAGAATGGTCGGTACGGTGTCGTTAGTGACGTTAACGACCTTCATTCCGTTATAATGTCACATGAGTTGTTATCTCGTTTTCGTGTGTCAAATATGAAACCTAAGTTCCTCGATGTCATCATTTAACAACTTAACATGTTGATACTCACGTTCTACACAATACTCGTAGTAATGATCACATGAAAGTGAAAGAATGGTCAGTATAGAGCCGCTATTATCCATAATAACCTTCTATTTGTTATAATATCACACGGATCATTGTTTCGTTTTTTAGAGTTTTCAACTCATTTTTTTATGTCGATACCCATGTTCTACACAATACTCGTAGTAACATCCACATGAAGGTGGGAAGAATGACCAGTATATAACCGCTAGTGTCATAATGACCTTCTATACGTTATATCAAAATGTGTTTTGCTCCATACCTTATGATCTTAAAGCTACAATTAACATTAAAAAAATATATATAGTTCTAAATTCTTTTTCAGGTATGTTGATAAACCCAGCACAGTACAGGTTTGCTAGCTATATATATTAGAGAAGGTACTCTACACGGTACACCTAATTAAATCTAATAATGATAACCAAGAGAATTGAAATTTTGCAATAAAGATTTGTCTTGAGTTCCAAATTTAAAACTTACCGATCTTATTATCTCAATTTATTAAAATTTTGACAAAAAAATTCAAGCCTAACTGTGCAGTAAAACTCAATTTTGATCACATATTGATATAGTATATAAACTTGTATTATTGACTGGGTAAGGTAACTAAGAGTGGTTAAAATTGTGGGAAGCCTTCATTAGGATGTTACAACATTTACATTAATATATCAATATCAAGAAACAATGAAAACTTCACACATCCCGCAGACATTTATCAAATGAAAAATATGTTATGTTATTCACGTGCACACACATATGCATAGACGATTAAAATATTGTGATATAATAGATTGCAATGCTCATGGATGTCCACTTTCACCAGCTAATCATGCTCGAGTATTTAAAAGAAGCTACAGTGTTTTAACTACGATGCTCATGTTTGGCTGAAAATATGCTTCATATTGCACGCATAAAGCCGCCACAACTGTCATATACACGTGAATAGATAATACATATGCACTTGATTAAATTAAATCATAACAACCTTTGTTAAATCTGCAGAAATAAAACTATTGTGAATCAGGTTGCTTAGCAATCTAGATCTTCAAGCTTCAAGCATCAAAGAAGTAAAGGTTCAAGTATTTCACCACATAACCAGATTTTTACAGTAAAAATAAAATAAGAATATAACTAAAAAGTAGGAGTATATCACAAAGATTAGCAAATTTATAGGAACTCTTATCCAGTTCACTCACAAATTCTTGAATGAAACCCAATTAAAGCCAATATAATCACACAATAAGCTATTCACATTAAAATTAACAAACACAAAACACAAACTACTTGCACAGGCTGACAAGCCTATGGAATCATAGACTCAAATAACATCATGACCTCAAGCCTAGCGTATCAAAAATCCAGAAATGTAGCTATAATTTTTCGGAAATGTAAATTTGCCAAATGTTAGATTATGTATACTTGACAAACCTGTCAAAAATTAATCCTCTGCAAAAAAATTCCCAAAACAAATCTAGTAGGAACAAATTACATGGAATAGAAATTTACTTCCTCAGACATTCATCATAAAATCCATATACTTGTATGATCCGGACCGAATTGAAAATATTCCTGAGACACAGCATGGAAAAGTCACAATATTAAGAAAGAGATCTGCAAGCAAACAATGAAAACCATTTTATAGTGCAAATAGCAAACATCTCAAAACCAAATTTCATTAAAAACATATAAACCCTTGTAAATGCGAACACTGTCTTATAGCCTTTAATTTTGATGACTAAAATAGTAGAAGAGAACTGAATAAAGGCCAAAACATATCATAAAACACAAGCATCTCAACGAATACCTTTAAAGCACCAATAAATTATAAAAGATTGAAGTAAATAGTCATCTCGTCTAGCCCAACAACCATACTCTCGAACCTATAGTACATATTAAGAGAGTCCGATGATATACTAACTAAATGATAAATCCTTGAAATAATATTCAAAATAAACATATGTTTAATTTTTTTTTTTATTAGTCAAATGGAATATTATTAATAATGGAATGAGTACACTAGTTAACGAATGGTATAAGGGGTACTGATTATATCTAGAGTGAAGGAGAAAACTCTTTTAGAATAAAAGACCTAAGTTGTCTATAATGTTATGCTTCTGTATCTCGCCCAAACTTTACTTCATTTCCCATCTCCTAGAGTTGATTGTGCTCAGGCGATTCTTATATCACAGCAGCTGACCGAGGATCAGAAATCTACTCCCTGAATGTCGAGTTGGTCTTTATTTTGTTGTACGCCTTGCACCAGCTCCAATACCTGCCCTTAATTTTGTCTATAAAAAAACCAAATGAATCAAACTAAATCCATTAAACCACCCTCCAACTCACCCAAAAACAATAGCTTGTCAAAAGATCGTATCCGGAAATTCAAAGATAAATTTTTCAGAAACTCATTTAACTATTGCAAAAATGCATAATCAATTCACGAAAATTGCAAGAGTACATAACTAATTCACAAAAAATTGATGCTTACTGTAAATTCCAAACCTAATTGAGAGAGAATGCCTACCGTAGGGCAACGAAGGCGGCGGTCTCACGTCGGCGGCGACATCGTCCATAAACGCGACGCCCGGGAGAAGAATTGGCTGGGCAAGCCTCACTCCACCACCCATCGCGCCGTCGCCGGAAAAGATCGATGGGCGAGCATCGCTCCGGCTGATATGACGGCGCCTCAAATCGCGTGCACGATTCCCGCTTTAATTCTGTAAAATCGTGAGCAACACTCGATGGTTTTAAAAACTTTGTCCTAAACTGTTTTTTCACGAGTCCTTGCCGGAATGCTAATTGGGCGAGTACCTCCGTCAAGGGGATGAAGAAAAAAAATCTGAAGAAAGAAAGAACCCTAACTCCCTTATTCTTCTTCAATGAAATTTTGGATTTACGTAAAATAAAAAAAAAATTGCGTTTGTTAATTTTTAAAACGGTAACTACTCATTTTATTTAATTTGTATATTTAATTGATTTTTTTTTTAAAAACATTTATAATAAAGATGGGTAATATAGTAAATAACAAAATACAATTTAAAAAGTAATTTAATTAACTTAAACCTGTATAACAGGTAGCAGGTTCATACGACACATACAACGCCACATGGCGCAATTCGACGTGCTGACTATATAGTCACTTTGTACAATTTGACTAAAGTAAGAAAAACCCTACTAAGATCTAGTTTGGTTTGTTTAATTAGTTTTTTTTTTTTTTTTTTTTTTTTTTAGGATAGAGTACAAGGAGTAAAAAAAATAATCAGGAATTACATTTCCTTGATCCATCGGGAATCGCATCTCCATACCAATCGTGAGGTATTGAAGTGACGTGCTCAAAATGTGCCATAGTATCATTAGTATGAGCCTTTCTATTTTGCTCTCTTGAAATATTTTGGCAGTCCCACACTAGGAGCCTTCTCATAAGATGTTTTACAGAGAGATCAATATTATTTTCCAAGCCTTCAAGAGTCGGATTTTTTTTTATTTTAGTCCTATAAGTTTGAAACATTCCAAAATAAATCGTTTAAGTTTCAACTTTACAAAATAAGTCTTTTACCTTCAATTTAATCCTTTTTTACATCAATTTTAATCCTTTATGTTTTGAAGGAATTATAATTGGCAAACTTGGTGCCACATGTATTAAAAGATGACACATCATCATGCCACACCACTATCTCTCATTTATATATATTAAAAAAATAGAGCAAATAACACCCAAAAAAAACTCTATACACACCCCATAATTTTAAATACAAATATAAATGTATATAAAATGACTAAGTAACCCTTACATAAATAAAGAGTAAAATAATTTTTAAAAATAACTTGAAAAAATATAAAAAAATATGAAATAAAGAGTAAAATAATTTTAAAAAATAACTTGAAAAAATATAAAAAAATATGAAACAAAATAAATTTCACAAACGGATTCAAAGGGTGCTGCACGTTATGCATGATCGATGTTAATTATGTGAATCTTATTTTCCTCTATTAATTGAAATGTATAACTAAATTTAATTATAATTTCATCATTTTATCAAATACTAATAATAAATAAATATATTTCAAATAAATAAATTAATTAGTTTGAAGTAGATACAGAGAATTTTTAATTTTTTTTTCATATATATAGAGGAGCGATTAATTATTTTGGAGTAGATGTAGATAATTTTGTTTGTGTAACTAACATCTAATAAAATGTTATACACACCCCACTAAAATTTAAAAATTAATTTTTATTGCTAAACACACCCCAATTCTTTCCTATTTACCATTTATCCCTCAAAACAAATGCAAATTGAATAAAAATTAAAAATATAATTTAAAATTCAACTAAATCATTAAAACTATATATAAATTTAAAAAATTAATTAAAAAAATATAATCATTAATACGAAAAACTAAATAAAATTTAAAAATATTTTAAAAAATCAACTAAATATTAAAAAAAATTTGAATGAAAAAAATTAATTAAATCCAAATAAAATCTAAAAATATTAAATAAATCAAATAAAATTTATAAAATAATTAAATTTAAAATATCAATTAATGATTCAATTTAAAAAAAAAAAAAAAAAAATCAACTCAATCAAAAATAAATATTAAGAAAATTAAATAAAAAATAAAATCTTACTTTTTATTTATTTTTTTAATTTTGTTTTGATGATTTATTTTTTAATTTCAGATTCTATTTAATTTTCTAAGATTTCTTTTCAAAAAATTAATTATTTTTAAAGATTTAGTTAATACTTTTAAATTTTAATTACATTTTTTTCCAGATTTTTAAAGATTTTTTTACAAATTTTTTCAAGTTATTTTTTAAAATTATTTTACTCTTTATTTATGTAAGGGTTACTTAGTTATTTTATATACATTTATTTTTTAATTTAAAATTATGGAGTGTGTATAAAATATTTTGGGGTGTTATTACTTATTAACTTTACTTTTTTTTTTAATATATACGGTGGAGAGATAGTGATGTGTCATTTTTTAATCTATGTGGCACCAAGTTTGACTATTATAAATAATTCAAAACATAAAGGATTAAAATTGATGTAAAAAAGGATTAAATTGAAAGGTAAATGACTTATTTTGTAAAGTTGAAACTTAAAAGATTTATTTTGAAATGTTTCAAACTTATAGGACTAAAATAAAAAATTTCCCTTTAAGAGTCTCAACATCTTTCAATGCATCCGCAGCCAAACTTGAATCTGTGCATATTCCATCAATTTCTAAACCATAATGTATGCATCTTTCAAGCCCAAATTCAATAGCTTTTAATTCAGCCGCAATAACAATCCCAGGATAATTAATCTGACGATTTCCAGCAAGAACAATAGAATGATTTTGGTCAATCACCACAAAACCTATAGCATAGAAATCTTTTTTGCTGTCAAAAGCTGCATCAGAGAACAAAACTTTTCTGGAAGCAATATCAGATATGGAAGACCCCTTTAACTTGGCCAAGCATAAAGAATTTAAATCCACACCATCAAGATTTCGAAAATCCTTCCAGTATTGAATTGCCCAGTTAGTGTTAAAAAGTTTAGCAGCTTTGATTCTTTTAACAATTGGGTATTCCGTATGAATCCATTCACACCGATCTTTCCAAAGAGCCCAAGCAATAATCATAAACAAACCAAACTGCTCAGCATCTAATTTACCAATTATGCCTCCTAAAAGTTCTCCAATTGAGCCTTTCAACAAGGTCTTTATATCACACCAGGAATTTTGTTTTTTTCAGACATTTTTTGCAAATGGACATTTAAATAGAGCATGCATAGAATCCGCAAAAAAAGCACCACAACAAGAACAAAAAGGCTCAATCGGAATATGATGGTTAAAAAGATTACCTTCTGTCGCCAGACATTCATTTAAGATCTTCCAACCGAAAATACGAACTTTAGGAGGTACTTTGAGTTTCCAAATAATATTATTCATTTTTCTCACCATATCCCTATTAGATGATTCAGCAAGTGAAGCATTAGTACCAGCCCTATTGTTTGTAAAGGCCAAGCCATATCCTGAAGCAACAGTATATTTCCCAGATGAATTTTTAGGCCAACATCTTTGATCTTCTTGTTGAAGTCCTAGAAGAGGACTATTTAAAATTGCATTAACCTCAAGGGGTAGAAAAGCTTCCTTTAATAAATCTTCATTCCATTTATACTCTTCTGTGATAAATCTACTGACCTTTGAACCACTGGCTTTTTTCGAAATAAGACATCCATCATTAAAATCATGTAGCCACTTATCCTTATAAATATGGACTGTCCTTCCATCTCCAATTCTCCATCTGGTTTGTTTAATTAGGTTAGATTAGGCTTGATTGACTTTTTATTCCCAACTAATCAAACGTTTGGTTTGATTGATTATGACCCGGGATTAATGCAAAACCCGACAATTTTATACTACTTTTTATGCATATGTGAGATTATTAATCGTAGAGGAGGGATAAATTAATTTATCACACATTTTCTCATCCATCAAAGTTAGTAAAATGTGTTTAGAAGAGTTTAAAAAATAAAAACTGGCATTAACAAAATCTGGAATAGGCTTCTTTTTTTTTTTTTTTTTTTTTCCTTTTTCAGTTGACAACAGACAGCCAGTATCTTTTATTTTTTGCGCGTCTTTCAATTATCAGTTCCATCCACCATGGCCGGAGCCTTCCTCCCGCCGGCGGAGATCACCGCCAGCGGCCGCCCCGTATTAAAACCTGGCGAAGTGGAGTGCTCAACCCTCTCCGCCGTTGACCTCTTATCCGAAGACTTTCCCACCTTCCCACACCTCAAATCCGGCGTACTCATCCTCACTACATTCCGCCTTATCTGGATTCCCGCCGAGACTACCGCCTATATGAATACTTCTTGTTTCATCCCTCTTTCTGCTGTTCAACAAATTTTATCAGCTAAGAAATCAATCAAATCCATGTTCAGTAGCCCTAGGATTCGTTTCCAAGTCTCTGCTACTTCCGACGGAGCAGTCACGGAAAATGGGGGCCTAAGATCTTTGGAGATCGTTTTGATTGTGAGAGGGAAAGCTGACCCTGATTCATTTTTGGGCAAATTTTGGGAGGCTTGGAGAGGAAAGGCCTGGGAGGCTAGTGCCTCGGGCTCGGGCTCCAATTTGGGGGAAAGCCAGGGATCAACTTCTGGCTCGTTGGCGCTGCGAATGCCGGTTGTCGGTGTGTCAGGGATATTGAGGAAGGAGCAGGAGATGTGGGAGAGCACTGACAAGAGCTTGCAAGATGCTTTTCAGGATTTGAATGCTTTGATGGTCTGTAAGTGTGTACTGGGAATTTATGCTTATATGTGTTTCAATGTTAAAATTAACCGAATAGCTCGTAGCCGGACATGTTGATGTAGTTTACTACTGCAAGATATTTTACATTTATCACGATTCAAAGATTGAGTGTTCGATGATGATGTTGGAGAGTAGACTATCCCTTGTGAATACCAATTTAGTCGGAATAGATATATCTTCCTAAGCTCCTTTTTCCTTGCATGAGTGGCAGGTTCTGGTAGCATGTTATATGAAAACTGAGACAGTTTCAAAGTACCATTCAGGTATTGGGAGATGAGTGAAATAATTTGTTATGTCGTACAAAGTAGCTTTCAAGTAACACAATACATTTTATTGAGGATGAGTAGCACATAGATATTGTCTTAGCAGCTAATTCTTGCAAGCTTGTTTAACATATACTGTTTGAAGATAGTCTATTTGTGGAAGCTATTTCAAAGGCTTAGTCTCAGGGCTTCATTTTTAAGCAGACTAATTAAATTAATCCAAAAGAACTATCCATGTGTCAGTATCTCTAGTGCTGTTTAAAGTTGTGGAACTGAAAGATAGTGGTTTGATATTTGAAACATTTTCCATAAAAGATGATTTACTTCTCTTACCTAACAAATATTTTGTGTCTCTCATTTTGAAAAATAGAGTAAGGCAAAGGAGATGGTGATGCTAGCTGAGAAGATGAGATCAAAGCTTCTCTCGGGGTCAAATAATCAAACAGGGGGGGCCAATGATGATGAGATGGGTACTAAGGAGATGCAAGATTGGCTGTTGAGTGTTGGTATTGTATCTCCTGTTACGAAGGAATCTGCTGGTGCTCTGTATCATCAACAACTATCTCGCCAGGTGTGTTTTATTAGTTATTATCTGTTTCTTGGTTACTCAGTGTTCACCTTCTTAAAGTGGAAACTAAAATTACTATTTACATGTTGAATTTATCTTCTATCTAGTTTCTTCTCAGAATTTCTTCAAGAATTCTTTTCTGTTATAATAAATCTGTGATCATCTGAATATGCTTCACAATCTATTTTTTCCCACTTTGATCTATGTGTGTGTATGTGTGTATTGATAATACCTCCACTGATAGGTAATTATTACCAAGTTGATTAGTTGGTCATAGTAAAATATGAATTTTACGTTAGTGTTATAGTAACTATTGGCATCTGGCAATATGAACCTCATGTCTATATTTCCTCTGTCTATCTCATGTAGTGGTTCTTTTATCTTTGAACATTTTAGCACAATACTTTTAAAACCTAGCTCTAGCGGCATAGGATGAATGTGAAACCCTTCCCTCTAATGTGCCTTGCTTCATTTTTTATTTTGTCAATCTATCTTCTCTCAACTGGTTGCGTTCGCTCCTTAAACCTTTTCAACATTGCTCGGGGAAAAAATCTAATGAAATAGCTCTATATTGAGTCACATAATAAAAATATGTTTCTAAATTGAGGCACATGAAACCTATTGTTTGCTAATCGATAACTGTAAGCCGTTATATCAAACATATACATCACTATTATTTGTCATTGTATTTCCACACGAATTTTTTCGTATGTATTCACATCATGTTATGTCATTTAAATATAGTTGGCCAGTGTTATTGAACATGTGCATCCCAGTCTGCCTAACATTTCTAAGATATTATTAGGTATTTTGGATTCTCTATTTCTCTTGTTTTAGAATGGAAAAAGTACAATGCTAAAACTCACTCATAATGCAAAAATTCAAGCTTAATTATCATTAATGTGATATCTTATCAATTACATTTTTTTTTTGGCTGAGCTAAGTAAATAAAGTTTAGTATTGGAAAATCTTTGGAGTGAGTGTAATTCATATATATTACTCCATATTTGAGTTCGCCTGATGTTATTTTCAAGCTTGTGTTGTTCAGCTACTGAGCTTTTTCCTTCATGTGGCTGATATCTTGGTTGTTAGTTGGCAGATTTCGTGAAGATACCAATAGAGAGAGCTGGAGGAATGATGAATTTAATAGATATTTATTGCCTCTTCAATCGAGCCCGAGGGACAGGTCACTTTAATTTTCCATATCTTCTCTTCATGAATGTTATTCTTTTATTTTTAAAGCATACTGTTAACGTACTAGATATTATGCTTATCGTTTTACAGAATTACATTGTTTTTCACAGAATTGATCTCACCTGATGATTTACTGCAAGCATGTTCTCTCTTGGAAAAGTTTGATGTGTATGTACCTGTTGGTATTGAGCTTAATCTTCTACAGTTCTACTTTTATGATGGCTAAAACAACTTGAAAATTGTATTCTAGACATCTGGTGCTCTGTTCGTATCTGATAACTGGAATTCCATTCTCTTTTGTGTGAACAGCCCAGTTATGCTTCGGAAATTTGACAGTGGCGTCATGGTAATCCAGAGTAAAACTCACAGTGATGAAGAGGTTATTATCCAGAGATGTAAATACCAAGTATTTTGTTCTTTATTAAACCAGCGCTATCTGACCTATATTCCTTGTGTAGGTATTTGGTAGGATTAGGTCTTTGATAATGAAGCCTGAGGTGTTACGAAACGGCATCAGTGCGAGTGATGCTGCAATGACTCTGGGGGTTGCTCCAGCTATGGCCAAGGAATATCTTCTTGCTGCTGAAGGAAAAGGCATGATATTAACTATCTTCTTGAGATGCTCAAAGTAGTAGTTTGATTGCTTTCTAATAGGTTTTCAGTTGCAGGGTTGCTTTGTAGAGATGTCAGTCCTGATGGCTTCCGTTTCTACATCAATTTGTTTGGTGAACTTAACCCACAAGATATATACCTGTAAGTTGAAAATCTAAGTTTACTGTTTTGCTGTGCATCATCATCATGAAATTCTCACCACCCATCTTTGATTATGCCATGTATATGATATTCATTGTTTGGGTGCAGGGTGAAAGAACACAGCAGATATAGCACATGGAGTATGGCCATCTTATCCAGGTGAAACATTGTCCCTCCAATATACTTTACTTGTCAACATAATTAACTAGTAAACTATGTTCAATATTGCAATAGAGTAGTAGCATCTGATGATTTCGCGTTATCTTCTCGAATGAAGATGATAGCAGGTACACTAGTCCTCCACGATAGTCAACGAATCAGTGGAGTTGTGGTGGCGGTTGCCTCTCCTTGAAGTGGGAATGCTACTTGGCTTGTGGGCGATGAAGAGACGGGAGAGACTCTGGGTTCAGTAAAGTATTGCCGCAACCCCCATATTAATTACTGTAATATATACACACGTTTTGTCCATTTACATATGCTTGTGAAACTAAATGAAAGGTAGGGAGATAAGAGAGATGCTTCCCTTTGATGCCACTCAAATTTTTGAAGCTCTGTCTCGTCTGTAACATGGTTCCTGCTTGGTTAGTAGGATTTGTGCTATATCTTAAATTAGTACACAATATTTTTATTTACGGAAAACATGGTTATCCAGATTACGAAATCAAGGCTACATCTTCCGAAATTATAAAGATATTTGAGATGGAGGATTGCTAACTTACGAGTAGAGCTGCACAAAAAATTACGCTATTTCATCCTGTTAGATTATGATTAGAACACCTCAACGAGGATAGATCTTCCGATCTTTATAAACGAGACGATGTTATTGAATTACTCCATGTTAACGTGATTCTTTGATTTAATTGCTTAGTGTATTTAGTTTTGACAAGTTTGTTCCCACTAGATGCGATTTGTTCAATTCTTCATTTGAACATGTATAATTCAATAATCATTTAGTAACATTACCTCGTTTATAAAGGTCAAACAGTTTATAATCACCTATTGTCATTCTTGTGTACATACTGTGTCACTATTGTAAAATATGTTTGATTTTTAAATATTGATATTTTATATATACAATAATAATACTAGAAAAAAAAATGTGTACAAATGTACAAAAATCGAGGGACTTTTGTATGTGTGAGCCTCACATGAGATGAAACTTTACTTTAATGTTTATTTTAATTTAAAATATAATTCGAGTAAGATAAAGTTTTATCACAAAAGTTTTTTACCTAACCAAATAGGAATGAAGAAAATTCGTCATGATAAAATTATTTATTTTTTATTTTTTAAAACCTTGCAATTTCACCGTACAATAATTAATTGAGTTGAACTTGAATGAGTTGGATCAATCTTATACTCCTCCTCATTTACCTATTTTACAATTAATATTATATTAAAAAATACTTAATACTAAAAAAAAATTCATTTCCAAAATTATTATATTTTTATAATTTCGATTCAAATAAGTTGTCTAACTATTAAGGAAAAAAATAGAAAGGGAAATAGGAAAAGAAGCAACTTTCTCGCTCAGTATTCAGCTAATCGAACACGGACTGAAGGGAGATTGAAAACGAAATGGAGGATTTTCAGAGAAAGGTCACCATATCAGAACCAGATACCCCTACCGAGGAGATTCAAGTTGAAGAAGATGAAAATCTCTCAAAACGTAGTAACAGCATCTCAAAACCAATTCTAGGGTTGCTCCGTAGATTCCTCGATGTTCAGCAGCGCCGAGCCCTCGCTTATGCCCGCCTAAAACGGTAATCTTACTGCGTTTCCTTTTTCAATTTCTAGACAATAAGAAGTTCTAATTTTCTAGATCGTATAGATTTCAGACTTTCTGATTATAGGTGTAGCTCTGAATCAATAACTTTTGCTCTGGAACTATTCTACTTTTTTGTTGACGGGAACGATTCTACTTTTTCTTCTACTTATAGTGCGTTATCTTTTTTTGCGATTTTATTCTAGAGTAACACATGAAGAAACTCCTTCCTGTTTGTCCTCACATTTTATTTTCTTCTCTTGGCAGGGGGTTCGAAGATTATACTGTTACAGGAGGGGAATTAGCTTACCAGCAGCTTTGCAGTGAGATAACTGTAGAATTTAATGATTGTTCAAAGCAGGTCAGTTTACTTTCTACCTAGGATACAAATAGCAGGAAGAAGAATTAATGTCAAATAACTAAAACTGAAGAAGAAAACTAGAAAGACGATCGTGATGCCCCTAACTTAATTCATTATCCTATTAATTGTTTTAATGAATTTATGAATACATCCAGATCCGTAGAGCGTTTGCATTTGTTCTTTGAGTTTCTTAACTGGCTTGCCATTCACATGTATGTAAAATGGCTTCACTGATGTAGGTGCTTGAAATAGAATCTCTATTTGTAAGTCCTGATTGTTGCAGAGAGGATCTAGCTGGCTTGCTCCGATCAGTTCAAGTACAAGAGAAGGAGAAATTGCATTTAGTACGTCATTCCCATTGCAACTGGCTTTTATTTTTTTCTGTTGCTTTCTTTGAATATATTTTATTGTATGTTTTGGCATTTACATTTTGAATCTCTCTTGGTTATGCTAATTATGCTTGTAAGACGAGTAAGGTGATTCCATTTTCTCGGATGTTTCATCTCTCATACGTACATCAAGACCTGCCTTTTTTTTTTTTTGTGTGTGTGTGTGTGTGTGTGTGTTACATAACAGGCGAAATGACATTTCTCCATTTTTTGTATTTTTTTTTTTGTATTTGTACTTATAGTACTCTCCTATTCAGCTTATAACTTTTGGCCAATGGTAGTGGTGACAAAGAACAATTTTGTAACATATATGCCGAAATTTGGATATTTCAGGCTATAGTCACCTTTGCTAAACAGTTATTGTATTATACCTTAACAAGCTCTTTTGATCAATGCAACCTTTCAGAGCCATGTCAGTTCCCTGTCCTGTGCAGCCTTTAGAAGAACCCTCTTTGCATGTGTTTTCTTTATTCTTTCCTTGTAAAATGATCAGGCAAACTGGTATTAGAATTGATTAGTTGAATTATATTTACGAGTTTTTAATATCCGTTTGTTTTTTATCAATAAATTATTTGGGCTCAGTTTTGACAAGTAAATAGTAGCAATAGACTGCAAAGAATCTTAACCTATTTCCAATTGAAGATCCTCCACACATATAGTTTGCATGCATGCAAACCATTGTTTAACAAGTAATGTATGACAAACTCTTATTTCGCAGCAAGGGACACTGACAGACTACAGACTGTGAATGAGCTCGAAAGATGTCTTAACAAAATAAAACTTTCTTCTTCATGGATCAATAGTTTAATGGTGGTTAAGACTTTAGATAGAAACAAGTTGCACGTATGTAGAAAGATATTACAAATTATAAGATGAAAAGCATCTGCCATCAAATGCATAGTGATTGTTCTCCACATTCATAATTTAATTTTAATCCCATTTCTACATCTCCATAAATTTTGTTAATTTGTGATGTCCTTGCCACTCCGGTTATCAAAATTTTACTGTGTTTCAATATTCAACAATGCTGGCCTAAGTATATGATTCATGGTTCTTGTCCTGTTCTCAAACCATTGGTGTTGCATTTTCTCTCAGACGGTTACAATTCAAGTGCTGAAGAAGGCTGGTCGTCCCTCAGAACGTTTGGTAAGCCATGAGAAGTGCAGATTTAAGCAGTCGACGGGCCATGAATGTGTACACATCCAGCAAATTACTGAAGCCTCTGGTACAGAAGAGGCCGAGGCTGATTCTGAATACGATAATGCTCTCAAGGAAGCCATTAAAGGTGTGCAGAATGCAGTCATTGCCATCAACGAGTACATGGAAGAAGTCAGGTATGAGATTGCTGCACTTGAAGCTGAATAACTTTTTCCTGCTTTCATGGCTAAAAAAAGTAGCAGCTCTCGTATTGAATGGTTTTTTTTTTTTTTTTTTTTTTTTTTGGGGGGGGGGGGGGGGGGGGATTCTTAGAGGGATGCCAATTATATATAATTGTGTGTAATGGGGTCTAAATAGTATTTGCAAACTCTACAGAATCGCTTATTTTCCAAAGTTATTCCTCACGACTATTGAAAATAAGTGATTTGAGAAGTTAATAGAGTTTTGCAATCACACCCTAAATTGGGGGTGTATCGTCTAAGGACTCGTCATATAATAGGATGCTAAAATGATTCTAATCCATCGATGATCACAATCACATGTGGCATAATTAAGAAACATGCTTTAACATATATATAACCGTAATGATTTATTTCCAAAATTATGAGAATAATTGTTTATGCAAATTTACAACCTTATTGTGGGTACATATTTTGGGTACTCGATAACAAGTAAAAGCAATTATTGTGGTCGACTTCCACACATTTGCATTATTCAATATACTAGTATATATTATCAGAAATATTTTGTGTAGGATTACTTATTATTTTAGTATTTTTTTTGAGCCATTATTGCAAGGCTGTATAAAATTATAGTTTAGAAATTTTTGTTTTTGTGATTTTTCTATCATTTTCAAATTCCAAACGGTCCCAATCTTCATCGTCATCAATATCTTGGAAAAATTGGTTCACAAACTCCTCACTAACTTCTTCCAACTTCATAGGCTTCCACTGCAATAAAAAGAATTTACTTTATTATATATGTATAATGGTGCAAATAATTCATACCTCACTATCTTTTCTCCCCTTTATTAATTAAAAAAAAAAAGGAGACAATTTTAAAATGCAATTCTAACTTTTTATTTAATTTTTTTTCATTTTCACGCATTTCTCTATTTTGTTATGTTCATCTTTCTTGTTTTTACCACATGTACTTCAAAAAATTTAACTTTTGCGTAACAATTTTTTTTAAAAAGTTTAATTTATCCCTTAAATTAAAATCGTTATTTTTAACTTTGAGGGCGAAAATAATGATATTCAAGGGGCATACAATTAGTTAATTAAATGTATATTCTTTACCAAAGTGCAAACAACAATGGCAACACATGCATTATAAATTGAGTTGTCTTTGTCAATGATTACCGACCTTATACCCTGGAAAGCAACATGCAAATTAGTCAAAGCAATTAGATGTTGATGTTAATTAATTATTTTAAGATACCTCATTAGCATCTCTGCTCAATTTTCTTCGCATAACGTGACGAAAAATAGTATAGTCCCTTCTTAAACACTCTTCCCGCGTTGATGAGTTTCTTCGTACTTCTCTAATCTGATTTATTAGAACATTATATATCAATGAAATTAACTTAGGAATAATCTTAATCAGAATTAATTGTACTGTAATCGACTAATTAATTACGTTTTTTAGGCAGATCTTAAGACTCGTTGGAGAAGCTGATTTCATGGATATGATTGCTTTCACCATCCACTCCTCTTCACAATTCTCAACCTCAGTTTCCTTTTACAAACAAAAATAATTAATAATAGAAATTAAAAACAATACAAAAATATCATGATTTATTTTTCAAAGCACGTCATTCATGCCATGCAATATCATACAGTATTATTATATTCTACATACGGATAATTACATCAATGAAATACAGCACCAATGCATAAAATACAATTGAGGATATATAAAATTAAATCTACAATGCCAAAAGTTTAATACGACGCATAGAAAAATGAAAGTCAATCAGTTATAATAAGAACTTACAAGGGCCGATAGTATGTCTTCAACAGTATTCTTTGAGAAGCATTTATTCACAATATCCAATCTGTTTCATGTACAATTTTAATTCATTTTTTTTTTTTTTTCATAAATGTGAAAGTTTTGAAACAAAAATTACCTTTTCAAGTAGATTATGCTAGATTTGTTTTACTGAATATTCAAGTTGAGAGATATAGATATCTACTGGATCTTTAATACGTGTAGCTCTTATTATTATGAGACGTTGATAATTTTTTAAAATGACACATATCAATAAATCAGATAATAAAATATAAAGTGAAACATTAAAACTAACACAGATGATCGCATACCTTGCGAAAGCAGATCCTGGTTTCAAATTTGGCTTTTGTGTGAATTTTTCAAGAGCTTTCAGAATTGTTGATCCATCTATATATTCTATCTTGCTAAGCTCATCTTCTAAAGATTTAAGATCCTGAAATAAAATGCAATGTTAAATAATTAATACTAGTATTTTTTATGATTTATCTCCATTTATTTAAAATTAAGGTAAATCTGAAATCTTATATTAAATCCACAAATGTATATCATATATAAATAATACCTTTGACAGAATGAAATGAGTTGCCAATTTACATGCCAACATCTCAATCCCACTTATTCGCGCACCCGTTAGGCTCAAGTATTCACCTGCCATTTTCTTCTGTTACTTCAAAATTTCAAATTGCAATTAAATTAAAATAAAGGATGACTTTTTTTTAAGAAAAATTATTAAACACTTTATTTAAAACTTTGTTATCACAATATATATATGAGCTATATTATGGCAACATCATGTTTTTTTTTTTTCTTTCAAAGTTTCTTGTTGGCCTTTATTTTAGTACGCTAGTAATAATTTTTTGTATTTGTACTAATATTAAAACCTAAGTATTAGACCAAATTTTTTGTTTAGGTGGGTGGGGCCAGTGACGGACCCAGAAATTTTGGATTGGGGGCCCGATTTGCATTACTATAAATAAAAAATAATATTATAAAATTTTATACATACACACAAAAAATCATTATAAAATTTTCAATATACCTCATTTTATTAATTTAAATTTAACAAATTTTGTTATGTTTCAAAGAAAATTAATTTTAACTGTTTCAACTCATAATAAGTGAAACGGTATTAAAATTTAACGTGCATTCTCGTTGAGACACTAGTCAACAAATATAGAACTTAAAATATACCCCTTATTCCGTGATGACTTATATACCTTAACAAGTCAACTTTTTAAGAAATGTGAATTTTTAGTGATGTGTGAGGTCAAAAAAAAAAGGAGTATTTTGAGTGATTTAAAGGAAATTTAGTGAGGTGTGAGGTTAAATAAATGAGAAGTATTTTGGTTGATTTAGTGAGATTTAAATGTGATCTGTGTACGGAAGAATGTGGACCCAAAATGAGTGGCAATTTTAAAAATAAACTAATGTAGGGGAATATATTTTTGGGTGATTTAGTGAGGTTTAAATGTAATTTAGTGAGGTGTAAAAGATAATTTAGTGAGGTGTATAAGGAAGAATGTGGACCAAATGAGTGATAATTTTGAAAATAAAATAATGTAGTAAGAGTATTAATTTTGTAGATTATTTACATATTATAAGTGTGAAAAAAATATTGAGACGTCACAATAAAAAAATGTACGAATAATCACGAGACGGAAGAAATATATATATAAAAAAAAAATCAGTGGGGGGCCATTGACCCCAGGGGCCCTACGTGGGTCCTTCCATGGGTGGGGGGATTTTAGTTTGTGATAGCTAGAGTGATAGAGAATTACCGTAATGTCCAGGTAATCGAGAGAAGAAATAAGAAATACCAACATCTGTAAAACTTCCTAAGAACACTTCTGGCATGCCAAATACCTTTTCATGTCCAAAAACAAATAATGAGTTACTCCATAAAAGATGGATATATATAGCAGAGCCGGTCCTGAGATTTTGTAGGCCTGGGGCGAACAAGAAAAATGGGCCCCTCCTCTCTGAACAACATCAAATAAAATAAGTGAAATATATATGCACATATTAAAAATGAATGAACGTTTAAAAATAAATCATTTAAAATGGCTTCTTCTAGCATTTTGAGAAGCAAATTCATCAATAATATCTTCAAAGTTAATTTGTTCTAGCATGTCTTTTTCAATACATAAAGTTGTTAATCCATTTAATCTTTCTTGTGACATAGTGGATCGTAAATATGTTTTTAACAATTTTAATTTAGAAAAACTTCTTTCAGCTGATGCCATGGTCACAGGAATAGTCAATAATATTCTATAAGCAATTAAGGCATTAGGATAGCAACCAAAACATTTACAAATTCAAGAATGTCAATAGCAGTCTTTTTTTCTGTTGATAAAGTAACTTGCAACACTTTTAGTTCATAAAATAAATCATTTGAATCAATATCTAAAGAGTTGTCACGCTTCAAAGTATTCCCTAAATTCTCACAACATTCTTTTAATTTATTATTATCCAAAGATTTTAATTTATTTGAATCAAATAAAAATCCAAAAATATTATCATATGTTTGCAATTGTTCAAATCTATTTTTTAAGGCAGCAATAGCAACATCAACAACAACAATAAAGTAATTAATTCTAAAAGAATCTTCACCAGATTGTGTATCATCCTCATCATGTATATTTTCATCAAATTGCTTCTTTCTTCAAATTTTTCTTTTTTTTAGGAAAAATAGGCTCAATATCCATTTCAAGTGCAAGAGTTGTAGCGGAAGTAATAGCTAAATTAAATCCAGTTTCTCTATAATCTTCAAAAAAACAAATCAATCCTTTTAATTGTGTGATTGCATTATCAATATGCATATCTTTATGTTGTAACATTTTGCTAACCATGTTAATCTTAACTAAAATGTCATGCCCATGCTTAACAAAAATTCAAAATATAGAGAATCAGAGATAAAAGAAACTAAAATAATAAAAATTAAATAAATGAATAATATAACCTTAATCGTGGATCGTGAAAAACTGAGAGGGAAAGCCGGATGTAGATTGCCAAACGTGATCACCGATCCGATGTCTTGATGAGATATAGCCACTTGAATGCAACAAAGTATATTGGAAATTTGGAATGGAAATTAGAAATATGGAATACAGAATTTGAAAGCACTCTGGATAATTTATAGGCACAACTCATGCCTGTTGTTGTGGTATATAATTAGATATTGGGCCTTTGGGTAATTACTATGGTCATTTTTTTAGAAATTGAGTGCATAATAAATTCATATTTAATATTTTAACGTTATAATATTATTGTAAACTTAGATTAGATATTCCGATTCATTATATATTTTTTTTACCTTTTAATTTCTTTTAAAAAAAAAAAATATATATATATATATAGGCCCCTAAAAATTCGGGCCCAGGGCGGTCGCCCCTCAGGCCCAGCCCACCCTCAGGGCCACCACTGATATATAGTACTATAAAAGTTAAAATATACAGTTGATTAATGTTAACCAACTCTTTCAAAAACAATAAAAAATTGTAATCATATATAGAATTGAAAGTAAAAAATTTTTCTAAATTAAAATTAGTATATTACTGTATTTTCAGTGGCAATTCGAAAACTTGCGTTCATGGCTACCCCGGCACCTCCACCCATAACGATGCCATTCATCAGCACAACCTTAATATTACTACTACAATAAACATATATATGTAAAATGAAATTTTGAAATATCTAATTACCAATGGTGTCTTGTATTTAGCAATCTTGTCTTGGAGCAACAGTTGTTTCTTATAACTTCCTGTGCTCTGTTATTAACGTACATAATAAAGGCACGTACATGTTAAAATTTCAGAAAGATGGAACACCAAATGTAATACAAAAAATGAAACATATGAATTGGAATGATTCCATTTTTTTTAACAAATTAATTGTGTTAAATATATTGGAGTAATTGATTAGTTAGTTAAAAAAAAAAAGTGGAGTACCTGCCGTCATCACTTGAAAATATGAAGCAATATCTCCACCCGCACAGAATGCTTTGCCTTGTCCCTGCAATTTTTTTATATAATAATTAAATTTATTTAGGAATTTAATTAGTGCAAAATACAGTAATAAAGTTAAAACACAAAATAATAATTAAATTAATGGAAGGAGTACTAGTATACGTACCGTTAAGATTAAAACCCTAACAGTGTCGTCAACCTCATATTCTTCCAACGCCTTTTTTATTTGCATAAGCTGTACAGTAAATTAATTATACTTTTAGAGCAATACGTTTAATTACTTTAAACGGTATATATTTTAAAATAAAACAGTCACACCACCACGTTACGATTCCGCACTTTAATAATTTTCTTGTGGACAAGTAAACTATATATATATATATATATATATATATATATATATTAAAATCATGAATTGGAACAATATATAAAGATCGAGGAGAAAATTAAAGTAATTAAATATTAATACCATGTGGTAATTAAGAGAATTCAATTTTAGGGGTCTGTTGAGAATAATCTTTCGGAGTTGCTCATTTCCTTCCAAAATAATTACCTGCACTCAATCCAAATAATAGCAATTCAAACTTAATTAATTCCAAGTGTTATAAAATAAATTATTGAAATACTATATTATTAGAGAATATTGTATATATAAATGACCTGTTCAAGATCAGAATCGAGAGAAAACCGTAAAGCCATTGAATTAAGCTGCAGGGATTCAAGTTGCAATAATTAATTTTAGGATCTAATTGTATTGTGTATAGAAAGAAACATACGTGATACCAGTGGGGATCCAGGATTTCAAATTTGGGGGTATGGAATATATTAAGTAAAATACTACTTTCTCCGTCTATCAAAAATATGTTTAATCTTATTTTTTCGTTTATAAAAAATAAGTTCATTCTATTTAAATAGTTAAGTTTTAAGTATTTTTTTTTAATTTTATTAACAAAGTTAATGATCCACCGACAATATTCTCTACTCTTTAATTCACATACCTATTTTATACCATAAATATGAATTATTCTTAAAATATGTGTTCAACCAAAGAAACATATTTTTATGGACGGAGAGAGTGTTTAATAATAAAAATCAGAGAATTTTTATCAATAGAGTCATTATCACAGTCCATTAAACAAATAGGAACTACCACTTTAAAATTTATCGAATCGGTTCAAATTGATCCAAAAAACCAAAATTACCCTTAGTATTCCAATTCTTCTAAATTTTCGAAATTAAAAATTAATAAGATATTTAATTTCCATAATCTTCGCAAATCATGAAATTCCTGAATATTAGGTCATAGATTCGGTAAGTCTCACACTTTCCAAATTTCGAATTTCCAAATTTTGATTGAATCGATCAATGTAGTAATCAAAATAGGAAATTCATATCATCATATCATCAAAATCATCAAATCAAAATCGGCTCAATAGTAGGTATCTAGCATTTTAATTTCTCCATCATATCATCAAAATCATCAAAACAAAATTGAAGAAACCCACCATCGCCATGACAGATCTTTTTTTTTTCTTACTCCATTGTCGAAAATTCGAACCAGTGGTGATGGGTCAGCGGCAGCGTGCCCGGGACGACGGTACCCTTCGTCTTCACACAAGGCGCGACGGGTAGGCGGCCGAAAGAGGAGGATTTGCAAATCGCAGCCGACGGATTAACAGATCGCTGCGCGCGACGCTCAATATTGGTTTTTTTTTTTTTAATTTTCTGTTGGAATATACCAATTTCAAAATGCCTCATTCTCTCTTCTTTTGTTAATCAGCCTAATTTTTGTGGTTGATTTTTGTGATTGGCGAGAACTGGTTTGCTTTCTCATGAAATCTGGATTAGTTCCCAAAATGTGATATGCAAAAATAGTGCATAACGTTACGCATAAAATAGTGCAAAAATTGGAGTATGTGATTAATGTGATATGCAAAATAGTCATCATACTTCAATCGAATGCATTATGCATAACGTGATATACAACATAATAATCATATTTTAAATTATGCATAACGTTATATGCAATTTAATCTGCACTCTCGACATGAAAAATTAAGATTAAAGGAAGCAGTTGACCGTCTTTTTTTTTTTTTTTGATGGAAATTGACCGTCTTCTTCGTCGCCGGAAAATGCAGAGTCTGTCTTCAAAATCGGTGGAATGAAATGCAGAAATTGTGGAAAGAAAACTTTCAGCAAAACAAATTCAGCTAATTAATTGCTTTGACCTTTTTTTTAGGAAATATTTGATTTATGGAAGGTGATAAACATACTCAATCTTCGAGAAAATGCATTTAAAAGCTGATTTGATGTCAAATTCAAAACTATTTAAATTGAAAAGGGCATATCTGTCTTCTTAGGTCCCAATTTGAATCTATTAGATAAAATTCAAAAAGCTAGTCCCTATTAGAAAAAAGTAGTAGTTAAATGACTCTATTAACAAATTACCCTAAAAATCATACCATTCGTGGTAACTTAAAAAATGTACAGTATATAACATTAATTACAACTGAGACCCCGATGAATTCTCATATTTTAAAAAAATGATCTATTCCTATGATATTTGACCTTTTTTTTTGGACCTCCATCTATTAAAAGAAAAAAAAATTGTATTGGCTTCCATTTACTAATAGGGAAAATTAAATCTTTATTATGCCTCCATCTACTTAAAAGGAGAAATAAAATTATTATTGGGCCTCAATCTACTAAGGAGAAATTAAATTTATATTGGACTTTTAATGGAAATTTGAGAAATGACTGACTTTAAGTTTAAGTTGGAGAATGATGGGGATGCAGTTACCTATTTTTATGTTGTTATTTTAATTTTTAATTTTTTTTACCTTAAATAATAAAAAAAAATTAATTTGGGGTACAGCTGTACCCCATGTTCTGTACTACATCCGCCACTGCGTGATACGACTAATGAATAATATATATATAAGAAGATTTCAAAAAAAAAATATAGGAGTATATCAGAATAAACATTCTAGAAGGTTGAAAGCTAGACACGAAATCAATAAAATATACTTCCTCCGTGCCATGATTATTTTCACATGTAAGAAAAGTGAATTTAGTGAAGATTTTGACGGGTAATTTTGTAAATCTTTATATATAAAGTAAATAAATGAGTTGTCTTTCCATTTATGTAAATTTAAGAATATTGTGAGGATGGAGTATATAAAAAAAAATTTCATTTTAAAGATGCTAAAGTAATTGTAAAATTTTTTAAAAAGAAAAGTGTTAAAATAATTGAGGCCTACGAATATATTTTTTTTTTTTTTTTTTTGTCACGGTAAATTAAGCGATACTAGCTAGTATTTAGCAAGTTAAATGCATGCATAATTAAACTAGGTAGCTACAACTATGAAGGTAATTACTTTATATAGGCATTCAATCAACTAGGGATGCTAAGCGCAGCACCTTAAATTCCTATTACCCCTACCCCTAACCCTAATTTGGGATATTCAGAATGAATCGAGTTGAGCTGATCGAAGTCATTTAATTTCACCACAATTCTCAAATTTAAAGGGAGAAATTAAAGTAGTTTCATATGAACATTATTTATGGTATATATGAGGCACTATTCATATTATAAATTTGGATCTTAATTAAACTGATCCAAATTGATTATAGTGGAACTAATACATAACCTGAAAAAAAATAGATACAGTTTTACATTTTAAAGACTATATATCATCAACCTTGTTCTTATATACAATATTTTGTATACAAGTGATTTATGTAGGTGATAGATTCAATAAAAAATCTACCATCGAATTATATATCACTACCTATAGGTATATATAAGTTTAAATTTAGCCTGTGTAAATAAATAGGCTTTAGAAAAGCTGAAGCGTAGTTTGTTTATTAGAAAAAGGTGGAGCCAAACTTTAAAATATCGATAGTAGACTGTAGACTCCTAGAGAGAGAGAGAGTAGTTCTAATTTCGTTCTCATGCACCCCTGTCTAACCCTAACCCGAAGTAGTTAATTATACACTCTCTCCATCCATTGAAAATAGGTTCATTTACCTTATTTTTTCATTCACTAAAAGTATAAATATTTATTTTACAAAAATATCACTTTATCTTTATCTTTCAACCACCACTTTATTACTCAAATTTCATTTAATTTTATTTTAAAAAATCATTTTATTATAAATATTAGACCACACATCTCAGCTCCCCACCAGCCGCCATGTTTAATTACCATAATTTAGAGCAAGCCCTCGTTACTGCTAGCTACAAGCTACCACTAAATATTGATAGCTTTACTTTAATTTTATTTAAGCAATTTCATTTCTTTTAATATATAGTTTTATATATGCATGTGTACAAGCAATATTTCATTTCTTTAATAACTACTGTCTACTGGTGTAAATCTTTGTACAAACAAATTCCATTTCCCTACACATGCATACATGCATGTATACACTATATACAGAAACAATGAATTGTGAAATTATAATTTCATTGATTAAAAGAAAAGTGTTTACAAGAGAAGTATTTATAGATACAGAGTGTATCTATATTTACAAGATACAAATGAATATTTACAAGATATTCTAGAGATCATATAATATTAAAAGATATATTCATATCCTAAATATTATATTCCTAATACGCCCCCTCAAGATGGAGCACCGTAGGAGAGTCCAATCTTGGTCATAAGTAGTTGCAGTCGAGTACGAGGAAGTGGCTTGATGAGAGCATCAGCAAGTTGGTCTGCGGACGAGACATGTGAGACTCTAAGCTGAGGTGTTTTGATCAAATCTCGAACAAAATGAAAATCAATTGCAATATGCTTCATTCGAGAGTGGAAGACAGGATTTGAACAGAGATAAGTGACCCCAATATTATCACAGTAGATAAAAGGAAGAGTTGGAACTGAGAAGCATAATTCATGAAATAAATACTTTAACCATTGAACTTCAGAGGCAGCTGAGGCAATGGCACGATACTCGGCTTCCGTGGAGGAACGAGCAACTGATTTTTGTTTCTTTGAAGACCATGAAATAGGATTAGCCCCAAGAAAGACAATGTAAGCACTTGTAGAAGTACGATCATCACTGTTGCCGGCCCAATCAGCATCAGTAAAACAATGGAGAGATGAGGAAGGTTCATGTTTTAAGGTTATTCCTACATCTCGAGTCCCATTTAAATAACGAAGAAGACGTTTAACCGCACCCCAATGAGTAGTGGTTGGAGCATGCATAAACTGAGATAACTTGTGAACAGCAAAACCTATATCAGGTCTGGTGAGTTGGAGATATTGAAGACTACCAAGTACCTGCCGAAATTGAGTGGTATCAGCAGGAGGTGTCCCATCCGAAAGAGTGAGACGAGTTGAGGTGGATAGAGGAGTCTGAACTGGTTTGGAGGTGATCATGTTATACCGAGTAAGGAGATCAACCACATACTTTCGTTGGGAAAGAAAGCATGATTTCTTGGTACGAATAACTTCCACACCTAGGAAGTAGGAAAGAGGGTCCAAATCTTTCACTGAAAATTTTGAACCAAGGTCCGTAGCCACTTGAGTGAGGAAGGGAATGTTATTTCCTGTGAGAATCAGATCATCAACATACACAAGGAAATATGCAATAACACCAGATTTATTGTACATAAAAAGAGACTCATCAGACTTTGTGTGAGTAAATCCAATCCCTTCCAATAACGTCCTAAGAGCATAATACCAAGTACGAGGTGCCTGTTTTAAACCATAAATGGACTTATGTAGTTTACAAACATAGGACGGAAAAGTTTTATCAACAAGACCAGGGGGTTGTGTCATGTAGACTGTGTCAGACAAGGTACCATGAAGAAAAGCATTATTTACATCAAACTGTTGAAGGGGCCAATTTTGAGTAACTGCAATACTGAGAACAGCTCGAATAGTTGAAGGTTTGACAACAGGACTGAAGGTTTCAAAGAAATCAACACCCGAACGCTGATGAAAACCTTTGGCCACAAGGCGTGCTTTAAATTTGTCTAAGGACCCATCAGGCTTGCGTTTGATGCGAAAGACCCACTTGGAGCCAATCACATTTTGAGACTCATCAGGGGGAATCAAATCCCAAGTTCCATTCCTGAGAAGAGCATCAAATTCGGCGGACATGGCTTCCCTCCACCGTTCATCCTTTAAAGCCTGGGAAACACAATTGGGTTCAATATCAAAAGACAGAACTGATGTAAGACCGTAGCTTGGATTTGGCTTGAATACCCTGTTCTGAGAGCGGGTGACCACGCGTGATGCAGGGGGCCGTAGAGGAGCATTTGGCGGCACGAGAGGGTTGGAAGTGACAGCGGGTGGGATGGGAGTAGTGTGAGAGGTGGGAGGTATGGGGGGTGTATTTATCAATTCTGGGTGTGTGGCGGGTGTATCTATCAAGACTGGGGGTGCAGTAGAATCTGGGTGTGGATAGGGTGTGTCTACGGATGTTGGAATTGTGGCGGGTGTATCAATGAATTCTGGAGGTGTATTAGGTAGTTGGGCCAAAGTAGGGTTTGGGTTAGGTATGCGGGGTGAACTTATGAAAACTGGAGGTGGACTAATCAGGGCAGAAGAGTCAGGGGGTGTATCTACCAAATCTGAGGGGTTGCTTGAAAGAGAGGGGATTTTGGCAAAGGGGAAGGAATTTTCAACAAACTGGACATGACGAGAAGTGTAAACTCTATGAGTAGAAGGGTCTAGACAGAGATATGCACTTTGAGTGAGAGAGTACCCAATGAAAACGCATGGTATGGACCGAGGGTCTAGTTTATGGGTTGTGTATGGACGAAGCCAAGGATAACAGAGACAACTAAATACCCGAAGTTTAGATAGGTTGGGAGGTTGTTTGAGGAGATGTTGGAAGGAAGATAGCATTTTGAGATTGACCTTGGGAAGACGGTTTATGATGTATGTGGCTGTAAAAATAGCATATGGCCAATATTTAAGGGGCATGGAAGCATGATGGAGAAGAGCCAAGGCCGTATCAACAATGTGTCTGTGACGGTGTTCAGACATGCCATTGTGTTCGGGTGTGTAGTGGGGGGGGGGGGTGTGTGTAGTGAGGTGAGATATACCATGAGTTTGGAGAAATGAACGAAGAGCAATAAATTCACCTCCGTTATCAGTGTAAAGGGTTTTTATTTTTGTTTGGTGATATGTTTCAACAAGGGATTTAAAAATGGTGAATGTGGAGAGAACATCAGATTTGCGTTTGAGGGGGTAGATCCACATGTATTTGGTGAAGTGATCGACAAATAAAACATAATATTTGAAACCCTCATGAGATATAACCGGAGACGTCCAAACATCCGAGAACACAATATCAATAGGTTTAAAAGAGACAATACTAGAGTCACTAAAAGGTAGTTTATGACTTTTGATGCAACAACAAGAATCACAACTAAACAGTTTGGATGGTATACTAGGTAAGCTAAATTTTGACAAGGTATGGGACAAGATTTTGGTAGATGGGTGACCGAGACGGGCGTGCCAAACTGAGGTAGAAGGACGGTGAGAGACTAGGGCAGTTGGAGAGGATTTGGAGACTCGTGCCGGCCATACGTATAGGTTGTTAATACGACTCCCGACTAGGAGAATGCTCCTCGAGCGGCCATCCCGCACCTGAAAAGAAGAGGGGCCGAAAGTAATATCAATATTATTATCACGGCAAAGGATCGAAACAGAGATCAAATTTTTTGACATGTGTGGCACCACCAAGACATTAGGAAATTTAAGCACATCAAGACCATCAAAGGATAAGGAGCCAGTGTGAGAAATATTTAAACCTTTACCATCACCAACTTCCACATTATCCGAACCATCAAAGGAAGAGTGGAGTGAAAGATTGGTCAAGTCGTTAGTGATGTGGTGAGTAGCACCCGAGTCCAGGAACCAAGGGCTAGAGTGAGAGGAAGAAGCTGAGTTAGCCGAGTAATTTGGCCTTGAAGAGTTTGCATTCTGATTTCTGGAAGAGGACGCGCCGAGTTGACCCAGCGAGTTAGGGCTGGGTTGAAGTTCTGGGTCGACGAGGAGGGGATCTCCGGACAGTTACGCGCCGTGTGTCCCGACGTCCGGCAATACTGACAGTTGCCGAGATACGGCTTCTGTGTTGAAGCGCGCGAGCGGGAGTCGCCCGATCTGGGTCGCGCCGCACGATTGGGATTTTTTGCCGGCGACCATGGCCGACGCCGGCGCCATGGGCGAGGAAGATTGCGACGCCATCTGTACCTCGGCAGAGAGGAGTTTATCGCACAACTCCTCAAATGGAATTGACGAATCGCGGGCCTGAATTGCAGAGGAGATATCGCGAAAGGTGTCGTCGAGTCCGGTGAGAACTCTGAGCGTGGCGTCTTCGTCGTCCGTCGGAACTCCAAGGAGTGCTAATTCGTCCATAATTGAGCGAACCTCCATCAAGAATTTGGTTACAGATCTGTATCCTTTGGAAAGGCCAAGAAACTTAGTTTTCAAGGCCAAGATTCGACCCCGAGACGGTCGACCATAGATACCTTCAAGGATGGTCCACGCTTGACACGAGGTCTTGGCCGAGGCAACGAAGGGGATGAGGGTAGGCGTCATAGATCCAACAATGGCCGAGAATATGAGGTGGTCTTGACGAACCCACTTCAAATATTCAGGATTGGGTTGCGCCGGAGCATCCTTTTCGGTCGCCAGAATAGTAGAGGATGATTCGGTCGCCGGAATAGTAGGAGACGGACAAGGGAGTTTGCCGTCAACATAGCCGAACAAGTCATAACCAATAAGAAGGAAGCGAAATTGAAGGGACCACGCCCCATAATTTGTGGGGGTGAGTTTCAGGGGGGCTTGGGAAGAGACATTGAAGGCTATGAATGGTGAGTTTGGGTTCGCCGGAGCTGCCATGGGAGAAGAGGGCGATGCACGTTTTAGGAAGGTGATGAATTTTGGTTTAAGTGAGTGAGTAGCGGAAGGAATTAATTGTGGGTTATGGGTCAGTTTTTAAAACTGAATATGAGGGGGAGTTGTAACAGGAAATATTAAATTGGAGTAGGCTGTATGTAGGCAAAAAGTGGATTAATTAATTAATTAATTGGTATTGATGGGGGTAGAAGACTTGCAGAGCAGTAGGCCTTCAATTTGTAGAGCAGGAGGCCTGCAATTTGGAAGAAAAGTTAATGGCCGTTTGAAGATTGAAGAGGAGTGGGGAAGAAGACAAGGCTTCTTGGGAACCGTGGGCTTGTTAGGTGATGGAACCGAACTACGGTTAAGGATGGATCGGGGCGTGAGCCAATTGATTCGTTGATACCATATAGAGAAACAATGAATTGTGAAATTATAATTTCATTGATTAAAAAAAAAGTGTTTACAAGAGAAGTATTTATAGATACAGGGTGTATCTATATTTACAAGATACAAATGAATATTTACAAGATATTTTAGAGATCATATAATATTAAAAGATATATTCATATCCTAAATATTATATTCCTAATACACTAAGCAAATAATAAGAATTAAACATATATTACAAGGAATTTGTTTTTTAATTAATCCATCCACGCAAAGTATATATTCATATATTTTTCTTTTCTTTCAAATTTTAAGAAATATGTTTATTTATATATAAAGTAAAAAATAGAGCAGAATAAAATAGATATAATAGAGATGATATGAATTAAGTGGTGTGGGGTATTTTTTTTTAAAAAAATAATACTTATATACTCCGTATAATTTAATATTATCTCTATTAAATTATTAAATTAAATGACAACGTGATTTAATTTGATAAATATAATATTAAATTAAATGTAAAAAAGATTTTATAATTTTAATATGGATAAAATAAAATATTAATATGAGATTGAGTTCAAATTAAATATAAATAAGAACGAATTTATTAGCTTTATCATTTTCGTTAGTATTAAAATTAAACGAGAATGATACAAGTGCTAGTATAAATAGAAATAAAATATATCTCTTTAACAATAAAATATTTTCACTACTAAAAATAATTATGGACTATCCTTAGAAGACCCTTTACATAAATTTTATTACTTTGTATAAGTTTTCTTATAAAAGAATTTTATATTATTTTGGAAAAATATTACTTTTTGTTTAAAAAAAACCAAATATTCAATTTTAGCCCATACTTTTCACTTTTTATTAAATCTAACACATACGTACATTTTTTTAAAACTAAATTATACCCATACTTTCCATTTTGTTATCAAATTTAGCACAAATTGTTTCTTACTCTTCATTTTTAATCAATTGTAGTACATACTTTTTATGTTTTTACCAATTTTAGTACATATTTTTATCAATTAATTTAAAATATAAAAAAATAATTATCTAAGAGTAATTAAAAAGTATTTTTTTAATGTATTTAAATTTAAAAAATCAATTTAAAATTTTCAAATAATTGAGAATTGAAATTGTCTAAAACTATTGAATTAAGGGGGGTGTATTCAATTGAGACTCTGTTTGATTTTTTTGGACTTTTAAAATCTGGGGGTATTCAATTCGAATTTTTAAAAGTCTTTCAAAATTTTGAGGTATTCAATACGGATTTTAAAAAGTCTTTAGAAATCTTTAGGTATTCAACAATCTATGGATTTTAATACTCTATGGATTTTGTTGAATTCTCTTTCAAAAATATAAATAAATTTCACTAATCAAAATCTCTTCTAAAAAGTAGAGATTTCAACGGATTCTCTTAGAAGACTCTGAAAGAGAAGAAAAAAAAAAACTGTGTTAACTATGTTCTTTGATAAGCATCATTCTTCACCACCATTAAAATTATGTTCTTTCTTTAAAAATTATAGTATATCGGACACCGTCAATAATATCTAATCGACGTCAATTCCCATTACGTGGTGTTCGATATCATCTAAAAGATTTTGATGGTCCAGAAATGCAAGTATTCAATCGAATTTTTGGTATTTTCAAATTGCAATTCACAAGTTCGCTAGATTACATAACTTTCTTCGGAAAGAAGGTCGCTCTGATGAATTTCCAGTCGAATATAAAGAAGATCAAGATTCTTCGGAAAGAAAGAAGGTCGCTCTGATGAATTTCCAGTCGAATATAAAGAAGATCAAGATTCACCACATCTCGACATGAAAGAGGAAAAATTGGAATTGCTTTCTCCTCAAAGACAATTACAACAAAGAACTTAAGCTAATGCATGGAGAACTAGTATTGCTAACTATGTGAAAAGGTCTAGGTATAACTGTGATGAAAATGAAGATGAGAATAATAATGATAAATAATAATTTTTTTTTTGAACTAGGTTTTAGGGGGCGTAGTTTATGGAAATCCATGTAAATCAATAAAAAATGTGTATTTCAGAATCCTGTCAAATCTATAAAAATCCATATAAATCAATAAAAAAGTTAGGCAAACTCTGCATAGAGTCTATGAATTTTCTAAATCCACTGACTTTTTAAAGTACAAAAAAATCCAACAAAATCTCAATTGAATACACCCTCCTAAAAAGAGATTTACAAAAAATATATATATATAAAAATACAGGCAATTGAAATAAATTGTACTCCCTCCATCCACCAAAAGTATAATTGAACATACTTTTGGTGGACGGGGTAATTTTTTTAAAAAATAATGCTTTGAGATTCTTTAAATAATTTTAATATTTTCTAGATTAAAAATTTACTATATAATTTTAGATTTTTTTTTATAAAGTAAGATATATTTATTAATTAATTAATTTAATTATATTTATAAAAGGTATGGGTATAAATTGGATAAGAGTAAAAAATTATGTGCTAAATTTGATATAAAAAATGAAAAATATGAGTATAATTTGGTTAAGAAAAAAGTATGTGCTAGATATTAGAAAAAATGAAAAGTATAGTATAATTTGATTAAAAAGAAAAGCATATGCAAGATTTGATTAAAAGTTAAAAGTATGGGCTAAAATTGATAATTTGACCTAAAAACAAAAGGCTTTTTTTCTTGTCAGTAGCTTCATATCAAAATATTGCTTTTGAACGGAGGGAGGATGTATCTTTTTGGGTAGATATCATCAAGGATGAAAATATCGGTGGAAATATCGGTACCTTAAATTTACGGATATATCGATGGAAATATATATTTCTATCGAATATCGATATCGGTAAAATATAAAAAATTGACGGAAATCTAATTAAAATGATGAAAATTTAAGATGAAATTTTAGAAAATGTTATAACTAACATTAATACATAAATTTAGTCTAAAATCACTACAAAATGATTTTTTATGACAAACATATTAGTAAAAAAAATACAAAATCAGTCTAAAGCGATACAATATATGTTCATAATTATTTCACACTAGACAATTAATACCAAAATGATAGACAAAATACAAGATACTTGTTTGTTCTGAAAAAAAGGAACAGAACAATTAAAACTCTGAAAAAATGAACAAAACAATTCAAACCGATATTACCGATTTTTTTCCGACATTTTTCGATTTTTCGCCGATATTTCAGCGATATCAAGGAAAATTTGTACTTAACATAACCGATACCGATATTGATACCGATATTTCCCGATATATCCCGATATTTTACCGATATTTTGGAAGATATCTCGTTCCGGTGCATATCGATATCGGAGAGTCCAAAAATCCAAAATATCGCCGATATTTCGACGAAATTTCCCGATTTTTGCATCCTTGGATATCATAGACATTGGATATCAAATAAAAGCAGTTATTTGTATGATCGAAATTCCGATCAACATGATTTGAGAAGTTGTAAATAGAGCAACATATATAATAGGATGCTAAAATGATTATAATTAATCCATGAATGATCATAAACAAATTCAAAATTAAGGAACATGCTTTAATTTAACATATATATAACCATAATGATTTTTATTTCCAAAATTATGGGAATAATAATTGTTTGTGCAAATTTACGACCTTATTATGGGTACATATTTTAGTTACTCGGTAACAAGTAATTATTGTGGTCAACTTCCACACACATTTGCATTATTAGTTTATTACAATACTCAAGGACGGAGCCACATAGGCCCCAGCGGGGGCAGTGGGCCCCCCACCAATTTTTTTTTTATTATGTATATTTCTTCCGTTTTATAATTATTTGTATACTTTTTTTTTTTATTTGAGACGTTTCAAAATTATTTGTACACTCATAATATGTAAATAATCTACAAAATTAATATTCTCACTGCATTATTTTATTTTTAAAATTGTCACTCATTTTAATCTACATTCTTTCCTACACCTCACTAATTTTTTTTAACACCTCATTAAATTTCTTTTATACCTCACTAAATCACCAAAAATACTTCTCATTTATTTGACCCCACACCTTACTAAATTCACATTTTTTAAAAAGTGAACTTATCAACGTATTCAAGTCATTACGGGATGGAGGGAATATATTTTAAGTTATACATTTGTCTAATAATTTTAACATCATTTCACCTATTATGAGTCGAAACAATCAAAATTTATAATGAATTAAATATAATATTATTTTGTCTTTATAGTAATGTAAATCGGGCCCCCCAATCTAGAATTTCTGACTCCGTCACTGACAATACTATATATTATCATTAGAAATATAACTGTATTTTGTGTAGGATTACTTATTATAGTTTAGAAGAAACTTTTGTTTTTGTTTCATTTTCAAATTCCAAGCGATCCCAGTCTTCATCGTCATCAACATCTTGAAAATATTGGTTCACAAACTCCTCACTAACTTCTTCCAACTTCATAGGGTTCCACTGCAATAAAAATAATTTATTATACTCCTATATAATATGAATGGTGCAAATAGTGATGTTAATATATTTCCTCCCCTTTATGTGGAATCCGATTCATCTACATTTTTATTGATTAAAAAAAAAAAAAGAGAGAGAGAGAAAAAAGGACAAAATTTTTGTTTTTTTTCATTTTCACGCATTTCTCTATTTTGTACTTCAATTTTTAACTTTTGCATAACGCTTTTTTTTTTTTCTTGTTTTACCCCTTGAATTAAAATCGTTATTTTTAATTTTAAGGTGAAAATAATGATATTCAACGATGACGTTAACACATTTGAATTTTGTGGACAATATAATTAATTAATAAAGTAGCTAGCTAGTTAGGTCGATGAGTACCTGTGGTCTCTTATTCTTGTCAATGATTATCGACCTTCCACCCTGGAATTCAACATGCAAATTAATCAAATTAAAGCAATAAAATAATTGATGATTAATTAATTAATTATAATTAGATACCTCAACAACATCTTTGCTCAATTTTCTTCGAATAACGTGTTGATAAATAGTATAGTCCCTTTTCAAACACTCTTCCCGCGTTGATGAGTTTCTTCGTACTTCTCTAATCTGATTTATTAAAACATTATATATCAATCAACTTAATTCCTAGGCATATATCTTTTTCAGAAATTAATTGAACATAATTGTAATCGTTAATTAATTACGTTTTTTAGGCAGATCTTAAGACTCGTTGGAGAAGCTGATTTCATGGATATGATTGCTTTCATCATCCACTCTTCACAATTATCAAACTCAGTTTCCTTTTTCAAACAAAAATAATTAATAATAGAAATTAAAAACAATACATGCAGCTGCATGAGAAATAAATCATAAAATTAAATCTGCAATGCTAATTTTTTTTTTTTATATATATATATATAGAACTTACAAGGGCCGAAAGTATGTCTTCAACAGTATTCTTCGAGAAGCATTTGTTGATAATATCCAATCTGTAATTAATTCATGTACAATTTATTTATTTTTTCATAAATGTCAAATTTTGAAACTAAAATTACTTTTTAGAGTACGTAGATGATGCACCATTTGTTTTACTGAATCAATTGAAACACAGCTTACTCAAGTTCAGAAATTAATATAGACATTGTACCTAAATATAGTCTAACGTGTAGTAATATTTTAGATTAAATTCATGTCCAGTAATTTGGATCTTTAACACATGTTGTCGTCATTATTATGAGTCGACGTTGGTAAATTTTTTTTATCAATAATACATGTCAATAAATTAGATAGTAAAATACAAAGTGGAACACTAACTAAAACTGACATAGATAGTAAAATACAAAGTGGAACACTAATTAAAACTGACACAAATGATCTCATATTGTAATTTTTATATACCTTGCGAAAGCAGAGTCGGGTTTCAGATTTGGTTTTTGTGAGAATTTTTCAAGAGCTTTCAGAATTGTTGATCCATCTTTGTTTTCTATCTTGCTAAGCTCATTTTCTAAAGATTTAAGATCCTGCAATAAAAGATAATGTTATAGAGAATTACAAACTTCAAATCACTTGGTTGACAATAGTCAATGTAGTTATCTTATTTATTTCCAAGTCAAAATGATCAATGCCGAATATACTTTTATGATCTATCTCGACCTATTTAAAATAAATTAAGATAAATCAGAAATCTTATATATATGTTCATGGAACAAATAGTGGCAACTAATAACGTAAATCATAAATTCCTTGAATTCTCAAAGTCTAATTAATTAAAGCCACAAATTTAATTATAAATCATACCTTTGACAAAACAAAATGAGTTGCCAAGTTACATGCCAACATTTCAGTCCCACTTATTCTCGCACCAGTTAGGCACAAGTATTCACCTGCCATTTTCTTTTGTTACTTCAAAATGAAATCAAAATAAACAAAAACTTTTTTATAAATTTATTACACTAGCTAGTTATGACAAATATACATAAGCTATATGGTAACATCATGTCATTTTTCTCAAAGTATCTTGTTGGTCTTTATTTTAGCACGCAAGGCTACCTATTAATAATTTTTTTATTTGTAATAATATTGAAGACCAAATTATTTGGGGAAATTAAAAGAGAGACACAAGTCCTAGCAAAAATAGTTAGTTTAATTGGAATTGAAATAAAGTAATTAATTAATATTAAGTGATAGAGAGAATTACCATAATGTCCAGGTAATCGAGAGAAGAAATAAGAAATACCAACATCAGCAAAACTTCCTAAGAACACTTCTGGCATGCCAAACACCTTCTCATGCCCAAAAATAAATAAATGAGTTATTTGTTATATACAGAAATAAATACTCCATAAAAGATGGATATACAGTATATACTATAATAATAGTAATAATAATAATATATATACAATAAATAAATTGTTCAGTAGTTGTAGTTACTACATAAAATTTGTTTTTTAATGAGGAAATTCTTTTCATTATAAGTTTTTTAGCTAATTTTTTTAATGACCACAGGAAAATGGATTTTATATTCTCTAAATAAACAAGAAACTATAATGATTGAATTTATGTTATTAAATGTCAAAATTTTCTTGTAGTGTGTGATCAACTCGATCTTTAAAAAAATAATATAATCATAAAAAGTAAGATATTTTTAAAAGTAAAATTAGAATATATTACTGTATTTTCAGTTGCAATTCGAAAACTTGTGTTCATAGCTATTGCGGCGCCTCCACCCATAGTGATGCCATCCATCAGCACAACCTTTGTGTATGATCAAAGTCATCATTATTAATCATTATACAATAAACATATATAGAATGAAATTAATGTAATAAATGAATATTAGAAATATCTAATTACCAAGGGTTTCTTGTATTTAGCAATCTTGTTTAGGAGCAATAGTTGTTTCTTATAAATTTCTGAGGTCATAGTCCAATGCCCTGTTACATTAATCAGACATATTTGAGAAATTAGCTAGTATATAATCAGTAATCACAAATTTTCATAAAAAATAGTAACATGTTTCACTATGTTTATTAATATATCAAAAAATGAGCAACACCTCAATAATGAGAGTGATACATTATATATATTAGAAAATCAGGAAGATGGAACACCAAATAAAATTCGCAGAGTGAAACATATAAATTGATCATGGAACGATACCATTTTTTTAACAAATTAATTGTGTTAAATATATTGGAGTAATTGATGAGTTAGTTAAAAAAAAAAAGGAGTATTAAATTGAAAAAAGTGGAGTACCTGCCATCATCACTTGAAAATATGAAACAATATCTCCACCCGCACAGAATGCTTTGCCTTGTCCCTGCAGTTTTTTATATAATAATTAAATTTATTTAGGAATTTAATTAGTGCAAAATACAGCAATAAAGTTAATTAAAACACAAAATAATAATTCAATTAATGGAAGGAGTATATAATACGTACCGTTAAGATTAAAACTCTAACAGTATCGTCAAGCTCGTATTTTTCCAACGCCTTTCTTATTTGCATAAGCTGTAGTACAACAAAACAACAGTAAATACAATACGACGTTTAATTACTTAAAACGGTATTTTAAACTAAAAATATTAATACGGTCACACCACGTTAATTACTTGTGGACGAGTAAAATATATACTACCTCCGTACCTGAAAAGTTTTCATAGTTACTTTCACGATATACACGTATTTACCCTTCATACAATATCTTTTGGGGTCTATCATACACTCAATCAAAACTACATTATTTACTTTATATATAAAAGTTTACAAAATTAGCTCTAATTATTATACTTTTTCCTTAAACTTCGTTCCATCAAATGAAAGTTTTTTAGGGACGGAGGGAGTATTAATTTTCAATCTTAAAAATGTTGGAAATATATATATTAAAATCATGAATTGGAACAATATATAAGATCGAAGAGAAAAATAAAGTAATTAAATATTGGTTAATAATACCAGTTGGTAATTGAGAGTATTCAATTGTTGGGGTCTGCTGAGAATAATCTTTCGGAGTTGCTCATTTCCTTCCAAAATAATTACCTGCACTCAATCCAAATAATAGCAATTCAAACTTAATTAATTCCAAGTGTTATAAAATAAATTATTGAAATACTATATTATTAGAGAATATTATATATATATATATATATAAATATGACCTGTTCAAGATCAGAATCGAGAGAAAATCGTAAAGCCATCGAATTCTGATAGATCTAAGCTGGGAGAAAACAGTTGAATTAATTTTTGGATCGAATTGTATAGAAACAAACATACGTAATAATATATATATATAAGAAGTTTTTTTATAAAAAAAAAAAAAACAGAATAAATATTAATCTAGCATGTGGCTAGACACGAAATCAATAAAATGAGATCTCCTAGCCGCCTACGAATTAGTAAGAGATTTCATTTTCATTTTGCCACACTATATAAAGTGATCATATTCCTAGTATTTTGAAAATTAAAAGCATGTCATATAAACTAGCTAATTAATTAATCAACTAGCTACGAAGGCAGGGGCGGAGGCAGGGACATGGTACAACTCTACCCCCAAATTCCATTTTTTTTTTTTTTTTTTTAAATTTTAGGTATAAAAAAATATGTTCTAATATCTTTTAAACATGTGTCTAAATTCCACAACTCACCAACTCAAATTAAAGGCCCAATAGAAATCAGTAAAAAGAAAGGCTTAAATAAAGTTCACCTCCAACTTTCAAACTGAATTCAATAGTTCTATTCTCCTTAATCTCATTTACGCTTGTTTCTTTCTATCATTTTCCGTTCTCTTCGTACTTCAATTAATTATTTAATTTATATTTTATTTAATACTACATTTATTTATATTTATGATTTATTTGGTTATTATTTTTAATTTATAAATGAATTTATTTAGATTTATAACTTATAAGTTAGGAATGAGAGTTTATATAATAATTGTTAATTCACTACATTATGTTAAATTAATCTAATTGAAATAGATAGATAGTGATTTGAAACATTGAAATTTGATTTTTTTTTTTTTATAATTTGCTACCTTATAATTGTTAATTTACTATCTAATTTAATTAGAAAATGACGAAAGATAAACGTATGTCAAAGAAATTTAAGACAACGAAAAAATAATTCGATCTTCGAGAATTTTTGTACCCCAAATTTCAAATTCTGGATCCGTCACTGTACTAAGGTTATTACTAATCCCTCTCTACATCAATAAATAATATATTTGCAAAAACACCATCTACTTTCAATTTTACTACAAAAATCAACTTTAATCACTTTGAATCAACTACTATTATTTGCAAACACACCCTGAATATCCTCGTTCCTGATCTCCCGTTGTACTATGATCATACAACATACTGTATAGGATTAACCAAATTCCGGACCACTAAAAAATCCAACCATAACACAAATTAAAAATCTCATAAATGAGACTAATAAGGGAGGCACTGAAATATTTTTAGAGGTATTTTAGAGTTAATTTTAAAAAATAATAATAAAATATAAATCTTCATTTTTATTTTTATTTCATTTTAGTCACAAGTTTTCATGATAAATATACATATTTTAATACAATTTACATTTTCAATTAATTATCAAATTTATCTTAGTTTATTCAATTATCAACGTTATAATTAATCATTCGATTAAAATTTCCGTTTTTTCTAATTAAAAGAGAATGATGTGGTCAATTTGTTTACTTTATTTGGAATTGATCATACAGTATTACTTTATTCGTAATGCGAATTATTAGATTTATTTATGCTATAGTTAATTTTCATGAGAGAACAATGGAGTATAAATTATTCAATGATTTTTTTAACATATGTATATAAAAGAAGTAGCGTGTTTCGAATGAAATTATTATGCAACAATAAAGTTTTAAGAAAAAGTAAATAAAATAAATAGATAAAATAAAAGTATAATGGTCCATTTATAATAAAGTGATTTTTTTGAGTAAATTAAATAACAATTTAAATAATTAAAAGATGGTTGTAATGTGGAAATAAAATGATGTTTCATAAAATTAAATAGAATGTTAGATTTTACTCACTCATTTCCAGGATTTTATGTACACTTTGATCGGCACGAAAATTAAGAAAATTGAATAAAGTGATGTGTAAGGTAAAATAAAAGAGGGGTATTATTGGTAATTCATTGACTAAAGTGGAAAAGATTTGACTAAAGAGAAAGGAGATTTGACTAAAGGTAAAATAAAAGAGAGATATTATTGATATTATTGTTTCCTTTTTTAAAATGTGTAAAAAATGGTGGGACGTCCGTTAAGGAAAGTGTGCATAAAATCTTGGGACGGAGGGAGTATGTGACTTGAACCACCAAAAGGAATGTCGGGTTAAAGACAAAGTGGGATAACTCAAGTGGTTAGAGCACCGCTACCTAGGCAAAAAAAAAAAAAAAAGGAATGTCGGGTTAAAATGGCCTAAAACAAATAGATCAAAATGGTGTGGGTTATATGCCCCCTCCATGAATGTTAGATACACTCTCCGATCATTTTTAATAATTAAATATTTATTTAAAATACATGTTTTGCCCTTTTAATAAAATAGAGATAAATAGATGCACTCCTCTTAATTTAAATTAATCCTAACTCTAATTGGAGAGACAGCCGCCGCCGCAGCACTTCCAACAACTACCACTGCCCCACTTCTGAAAGCCACCACCACCCCAAATAATTTTTTTTTAAAAAAAACCTTATTTTCGACAAACCAGAGTTGACCAAAAATACTCCAGTCGACTCTGGTTTATCGACCAAAAATACTCTCGTTCATAAAATTTTGTCGAAAGAAAATTAAAAAAAAAAAATCGACAATAATGGGTCGACTAAAAATACTCTCGTTGAGAAATTGTTGTCGATAAAAAAAAAACCTGAGAAAGAGCGGCGGAGGAGGAGGCGGTGCCGCTGTTGCAGAAACTTTCGCAGATTGTATGACAAACTCTTCTTTCGCAGCAATGGACACTGACAGACTACAGACTGTGAATTAGCTCGAAAGATGTCTTAACAAAATAAAACTTTATTCTTCATGGATCAATAGTTTAATGGTGGTTAGACTTTAGATAGAAACAAGTTGCACGTATGTAGAAAGATATTACTGTTAAGTATATAGCATGCATAGCATGCATACGCCAAAACACATGCAAACCAATGCAAACCCTCATGCTCTCAATATTCACTAAATATCTCAATAGTTAGTTCTAGAAGAAGAAAAGTTTTATTGTTATATTGTTAGTTGTAACAACAAGTAGTTAGATAGAAAGTTCTAGAAACTTGAGCTCTATATATTGTACAAATCACAATTTGAATCACAAGTTGAATATACACTTTTCAAACATGGTATCATGAGAGTAGGTTTCTCATGAATTTGTGTTTGATTTTACAAATAAACTCTCTTCTTCTTGTTGATTTGTTTCTGTGTTTCTTTAAATCTTCAAACCTCTTTTCTTCATATCTTCAAACACATTCTTCATATCTTCATATTTTTACCTTTCGTAACCGTTTTGTTCTTTCTCCAACAACCTTCATCTTCATCCGATTTTCCTATTCAACTTCCGATCCTTTTCTCTCTTCCGCTTTACTCTGATTCCTCAATCATGTCAGCTTCATCAGATTCTACTTCTCTTCCCAGATTTATCACCTTATCAATCCGATTGGATAATGAAAACTATCTGTTTTGGCGCAATCAGGTTCTAGCCTCTGTCCGCGCTCATTGCTTTGAAGATGTGCTTATATGCACGGCTATACCACCGAATCCGTCGATCTCTGTTGCCGGTTCAATCTCTTGGCAACAAAAGGATCAGTTTCTCCTCAGTTGGTTACTCAGTTCAGTTTCTGAGACTATGCTCGGTCACGTAAGCAGGTGTGAGCATTCATTTCAACTGTGGTTGGTGTTTGAGTCTCTGTTTCAATCACTGTCGAGTGCGAAGGCGATGATCCATCGTCTACAGCTTCAGACCCTGAGGAAAGGTGATCTTAGCATCGATGCGTTTATTTTGAAGATGCGATCGGTGGCTGATGGTCTTCTCCATGCTGGACAACCGATTCGTGATGATGAATTGGTACTTTATATACTTGGAGGTTTGAGTGCAGATTTTGATGCTGTAGTGGTTTCTCTTACTAATAGAGGCTCGGTTCCATCCTTGCCTGAGGTACAATCTATGCTTCAAACATATGAAATGAGATTGCACGGTCATACCTCTCACTCTTTGAATCTGGTGGGTGGTAACATTGGATCTCAACCCTCGCCATTTGTTCATGCAGTTTCTAAGAGTACTGGCCCTAGTAAATCGTTTGGAAAGGGCAGAGGTTTTACAAAACCAAGGATTGTTTGTCAGTTATGTGGTAGAAACTATCATGTTGCGGCCAAGTGTTTTAAGAGATTTGATCAGTCGTTTCATGGCCTTGAGAACTCTCGTCCATCTAGTTATGCTCATAGCCCTCCCCTAACCACTCCATTTCAGGCTAATTTTGCTCAACAACACTTGTATCCAGCTCAGGCCAACTTTGCTCAACAACAGATGACTCCAGTTCAGGCCAATTTTACTCAAAACAAGGTGACTCGTCCTCTCTACTCCAATCCTTTCACTAGTGTTATGGACTCAGGTGCCTCATCTTCTGGCACTTCAAACCCTTGGTATGTTGACAGTGGGGCAACTCATCATGTTACTTCTCAGCTTTCCAACCTTCACCTCACTGCTCCTTATCAAGGTATGACCTCCCTTGTTGTTGGAAATAGTGCCTCAGTTCCCATAGCTAATACTGGTTCTTTCTCTATGCCTACATGTGATAATGCTAGAACTGTTGTTATGGGTAATGTTCTTCATGTGCCTGCTATAACCAAGAATCTCATGAGCATTTCTCAATTTCTAAAAGATAATGATGCTGTTATTGTGTTTCTTGCTGATCATTGTCTTGTTAAGGATCTGAAAACACACAAGATTTTGTTGAAAGGGGAGCTTAAAGATGGATTATATGTTCTGAACTTTGATGCTGTTGAAAGATTGAAGCACACTTCTTCTCAAGAGTGCAATAATGTGTCTACTGCTGAAAATAAAGCCAAGCTCACTTGGAAGCTATGGCATTGTCGATTAGGCCATCCTGGCAATGCAACTCTTTCCACTGTTTTAAAGAGATTGAATATTCCTTGTAAAGATTATGTTAGCTCCTTTTGTGATGATTGTAAACTAGGAAAGATGCACTTGAAACACTTTTCCTCAGTTTTACATCACTCTACTACTCCATTTGATTTGCTGCACATGGATGTATGGGGACCTGCCTCTTGTATGTCTATTGAAGGGTATAGATATTATCTTTCAATTGTTGATGACTTCACAAGATTTGTTTGGGTATTTCCATTAATGGCTAAATCTGAGGTTGTTGGGGTGTTCAAACAGTTCATGAGTTCTGTGGAAAAATTGGTTGGGGTGTTGGTTAAGGCAATTCAACATGATATGGGGGTGAGTTTCTACCTGTAGATAGCTTGGTGAGGCCTCTTGGTGTTCAAATTCGTAAGTCATGTGCTTATACTCATACACAGAATGGATTGGTGGAGAGGAAACATCAACATGTTACTGAACTTGGCCTTGCTATGCTAGCTAGATCCAATCTGTCAATGAAGTTTTGGTGGCATGCCTTTGCTACTGCAGCACATTTGATCAACTTGCTTCCTACACCCTTACTTCACAATGTCTCTCCTTTTGAAACACTCTACCTTAAACCACCTGACTATCAAACTCTAAGGGTTTTCGGATGTGCTTGTTTCCCTTTCCTTAGACCTTACAACAGTTCTAAACTTCAATTTCGAAGCTCCAAGTGCATCTTCTTGGGGTATAGCCCTGATCATAAGGGTTACATTTGTTTACACTCCTCAGGAAAGCTTTATACATCAGCCTCAGTCCAGTTTAATGAGGATGAATTTCCTTCATTCACTCAGTTCACAACTCCCTCTCCACTAACTCATTCATTCTCTGCTCACATCCATTTCCTGCTACTTCTGTTAATCCAACACTAGCACCATCATCATCACCCTCTACTCAATCTTATCCAGCTCCTGAGTTATCCTCCAGAAACTTACTATCCACCTCCAACTCATCTACTCCTCCTCTCAGTCCTATTGAATCATCTTCCAGCTCCACCAGATACATGTTACCTCCTTCATCATCTACTCCTCCCCTCAGTCCTATTGACTCATCTTCCAGCTCCACCAGATATATGTTACCTTCTTCATCATCTTTACTGCCTCTCCCTCCTATCCCTCCTGCTCCTTCTCATTCCATGCAAACACGCTCCAAGTCTGGAATTTTTAAACCCAAAGCCCTTATCTCCACACTTACTATTCCTGAACCAACTTCTGCTAAAGAGGCCATGCTTAACTCAGATTGGAAGCAAGCAATGCAGTCAGAATATGATGCACTCATACAAAATGAAACCTGGACTTTGGTGCCTCCATCTTCAACAGTGCACCCCATCACCACCAAGTGGATTTTCAGGGTTAAATACAAGAAAGATGGCTCGGTTGAGAGGTACAAAGCAAGATTGGTTGCTAGGGGTTTTCAGCAACAGGCTGGAGTTGATTACTTCAACACTTTTAGTCCGGTTATCAAACCAGTGACACTCCGTATTGTTTTTACTCTTGCTGTTTCAAAAGGATGGTCAATACAGCAAGTAGACATCAACAATGCATTTCTCAAAGGGGTTCTTCATGAAACAGTCTATATTGCTCAACCTGAGGGGTTTGTTGATGCTGATCACCCCTCTCATGTGTGTAAACTTCGAAAGGCCTTGTATGGTTTGAAGCAGGCTCCCAAGGCGTGGTATGACACACTTAAGAATTTTCTACTCAGTCAGGGATTCACTCATTCCACCTCTGATCACTGTTTGTTCCATAGAACATCACATGGACATATTACTTTGCTCTTGGTCTATGTGGATGATATTCTCATCACAGGAAATGACCCCACACTTGTTCAAACACTCATCAATGCTCTACATTCTCAGTTCTCTCTCAAGCACCTGGGAGAAGTTAACTATTTTCTTGGGATAGAGGCTCATGTCACCTCCTCATCTATCAAGCTTACTCAATCAAAATATGCCTCTGATCTAATTTCCAAAGCTCATCTTGAGTCATCAAAACCTTGCTCCACACCTCTCTGCCATTCTTCTCAGCTTTCTTTATCTGATAGCCCTTTGTTTGAAAACCCCACACTGTATAGAAGCATCATTGGTGCTCTCCAATACCTCACCCTCACTAGACCAGATATCTCCTTCAGTGTCAACAAGTTGTCTCAGTTTTTGCAAAATCCAACACAAAATCATTGGAAAGCTTGCAAGAGGGTTCTTAGATACCTTAAGGGCTCTCTTTCTCATGGTCTTTCTTTCTCTATGGTTTCTGATTTCAGGTTACAGGGATTTGTGGATGCCGACTACGCCTCCAGCTTGGATGACAGACGAAGCACCTCCGGCTTTTGTATTACTCTTGGACAAAATCTGATATCATGGAGTTCTCGCAAGCAAAATGTTGTTGCAAGAAGTAGCACAGAAGCTGAGTATAGGGCCCTTGCGCTTGCCACCACTGATATTTTGTGGATTTCAAGCTTGTGCAAGGAACTTTGCATCCCGATCTCAACTCCGGCTCTTCTTTGGTGTGATAATCAGGGAGCGATCACTCTTGCCTTTAGTCCAGCTTTTCACTCACGCACAAAACACATCGAGGTGGACGTTCATTTCTTAAGAGAAAAAGTTCAGGCCAAACTTCTTGATGTACGCTACATCTCATCTGAGGATCAGCCAGCAGACTTACTAACAAAGCCCCTTGCTCCAGCTCGGTTTGCTCGGTTGAGTGCCTGGCTCAATCTCGCTTGAGTCACTGTGGTCCGTTTTCTTCCGGGGCATGTTAAGTATATAGCATGCATACGCCAAAACACATGCAAACCAATGCAAACCCTCATATGCTCTCAATATTCACTAAATATCTCAATAGTTAGTTCTAGAAGAAGAGAAGTTTTATTGTTATATTGTTAGTTGTAACAACAAGTAGTTAGATAGAAAGTTCTAGAAACTTGAGCTCTATATATTGTACAAATCACAATTTGAATCACAAGTTGAATATACACTTTTCAAACAATTACAAATTATAAGATGAAAAGCATCTGCCATCAAATGCATAGTGATTGTTCTCCGCATTCATAATTTAATTTTAATCCCATTTCTACATCTCCATAAATTTTGTTAATTTGTGATGTGCTTGCCACTCCGGTTATCAAAATTTTACTGTGTTTCAATATTCAACAATGCTGGCCTAAGTATATGATTCATGGTTCTTGTCCTGTTCTCAAACCATTGGTGTTGCATTTTCTCTCAGACGGTTACAATTCAAGTGCTGAAGAAGGCCGGTCGTCCCTCAGAACGTTTGGTAAGCCATGAGAAGTGCAAATTTAAGCAGTCAACGGGCCATGAATGTGTACACATCCAGCAAATTACTGAAGCCTCTGGTACTGAAGAGGCTGAGGCTGATTCTGAATACGATAATGCTCTCAAGTAAGCCATTAAAGGTGTGCAGAATGCAGTCATTAATTGCCATCAATGAGTACATGGAAGAAGTCAGGTACGAGATTGTTGCACTTGAAACTGAGTAACTTTTTCCTGCTTTCATCGCTAAAATATGTAACAGCTCTCGTATGGAATTTTTTTTTTTTTTTGGGTGGGAGGACTATTAGAGGGATGCCAATTATATATAATTGTATATAATGGGGTCTAAATAGTATCTGCAAATTCTACAGAATAGTAGAGAATCACTTATTTTCCAAAGTTATTCCGTACAGCTTTTGAAAATAAGTGATTTGTGAAGTTGTTTATAGTGTTTTGCAATCACACCTTAAATTGGGGTGTATCGTCCAAGGACTCCTTCATATAATAGGATGCTAAAATGATTCTAATTAATCCATGAATGATCATAAAATCAAATTCAAAATTAAGGAACATGCTTTAACATATATATAACCATAATGATTTATTTCCAAAATTATGGGAATAATTGTTTATGCATATTGACGACCGGTTTGGTCTTATATAGAATCAATTTCTTATAAGGAACTGAGTTGACTTGGTCAACTTAAATCTTAAATATTCAAAAATATTGTGAACTCTAAATATTCAAGATTATTGTGAATAAAAATTTTGCCTTGGTTAATTTTTTTTTTTTATTATTATTTTTTTTGTAATTTTTTTAATTGATAATTTTTTTTCGAAATTGTGTGTGTTGAAAAGTGTAAGTTAATATTACTAAAAAGTGCAACACAATATTACTAAAAAGTGTAACACATTTTTTTATTAAAAAGTGCAAGTCACTATAATTGAAAAGTGCAACACAACTTTTAATGAAAAGTATAAGTCATTATAACTAGAAAATGCAAGTTAGTATAACTAGAAAGTACAACACAATATTATTAAAAAGTGCATGTCAATATACTTGAAAAGTGCAACACAATATATTAATGAAAAGTGTAAGTTATTATAACTGAAAAGTGTAACAAAATACGAGTAAAAAGTGTAACATAACATTACTAAAAAGTGTAAGTCACTATAACTGAACATATTGTTGAAAATTGTAAGTCACTACAACTGAAAAGTGCAACAAAATATGACTAAAAGGTGTAGCATAACATTACTAAAAAGTGTAAGTTAATATAACTAAAAAATATTATTGAAAATAGTAAGTCACTAACATCACTAACAAGTGTATGTCATTATAACTGAAATTATTATTGCAAAATAACATGCTAAAAAATTGTAAATTGCATTATAACTGAATTTATTATTGCAAAATAACATGCTAAAAAATCTCAACATAAAAAAAACTATTCTCAACCGTTTAAGCTACATAAATTATTATAAATATATTTCACGTAATTTATTTTTATTATTCATCCTACCAATTTTTTAAAATTTACTCAATTCTTTATAAGGAATTGAGTCTACAAGAGACCTACCGACCTTATTATTATGGGTACATATATATTTTAGGTACTCGGTAACAAGTAAAAGCTAGCAATTATTGTGGTCGACTTCCACACATTTGCATTATTAGTTTAATATTACAATACTACTACATATTATCATCAGAAATACTGTATTTTGTGTAGGATTGCTTATTATAGTTTAGAAACTTTTGTTTTTGTTTCATTTTCAAATTCCAAGCGATCCCAATCTTCATCGTCATCAATATCTTGGAAAAATTGGTTTACAAGTTCCTCACTAACTTCTTCCAAATTCATAGGCTTCCACTGCAATAAAAAGAACTTACTTTATTATATATGTATAATCATTCAAATAATTATGTTCATACCTCAATATCTTTTCTCCCCTTTATTAATTTTTTTTTTTTTTAAAAAAAAAGGAGAAAAAGCGACATAGTTATTTAAAAGGCAATTCTAACTTTTTATTTTCATTTTCATTATCACGCATTTCTCTATTTTGTTACGTTCATCTTTCTTGTTTTTACCACATGTACTTCAAAAAAATTAACTTTTGTGTAACAACCTTTTTAAAAAAAGGTTTTATCCCTTAAATTAGAACTGTTATTTTTAACTTTGGGGGCGAAACTAATGATATTCAAGGGGCATAAAATTAGTTAATTAAATATATACTACTCTTTACCAAAGTGCAAACCACATGTTTTTCAACATATATTGAGTACCTTTGGTCTCTTGTCTTTGTCAATGATCAACGACCTTGCACCCTGGAATGCAACGTGCAAATTAATCAAAGCAATTAGATGTTGATGATTAATTAATTACTAATAAGATACCTCATTAACGTCTCTGCTCAATTTTCTTTGCGAAACGTGACGAAAAATAGTATAGTCCCTTCTTAAACACTCTTCCCGCGTTGATGAGTTTCTTCGTACTTCTCTAATCTGATTTATTATCAATGAAATTAACTTAGGAATAATCTGAATCAGAATTAATTGTACTGTAATCGTTAATTAATTACGTTTTTTAGGCAGATCTTAAGACTCGTTGGAGAAGCTGATTTTATGGAATTGATTGCGTTGACCATCCACACGTCTCCACAATTCTCAACCTCAGTTTCCTTTTTCGAAAATAAATAGAAATTAAAAACACCCAATGCATAAAATACAATTGAGAATATACTATAAAATTAAAAGTTTAATACGACGCATAGAAAAATGAAAGTCAATCAGTTATAATAAGAACTTACAAGGGCCGATAGTATGTCTTCAACAGTATTCTTTGAGAAGCATTTATTCACAATATCCAATCTGTTTCATGTACAATTTTAATTCATTTATTTAATTTTTTTCATAAATATGAGAGTTTTGAAACAAAAATTACTTTTTCAAATAGATTATGCATGATTTGTTTTACAGAATATTCAAATTGAAACATAGTCTAACGTGTAATATATTTGTTACACTTGATATTTCACTTTACTGGATCTTTAACACATGTTGCTTCCATTATTATGATGCGTTGATCATTTTTGACAGGATAAATGTCAAAATACAGAGTGGAACACTAAAATTAACATATATGATCTCATACCATAGTATTTATATACCTTGCAAAAGCAGAGTTTGATTTCAGATTTGGTTTTTGTGTGAATTTTTCAAGAGCTTTCAAAATTGTTGATCCATCTATATATTCTGTCTTGCTAAGCTCATCTTCTAAAGATTTAAGATCCTGAAATAAAATACAATGTTAAATAAGATAATTAATGAAGTACTAGTATTTTTTATGATATATCTCGATCTATTTAAAATTAAGGTAAATCTGAAATCTTATATTACAGCCACAAATTTATATCATATATAAATAATACCTTTGACAGAACGAAATGAGTTGCCAAATTACATGCCAACATTTCAATCCCACTTATTCTTGCACCCGTTAGGCTCAAGTATTCACCTGCCATTTTCTTCTCTTACTTCAAATTGCAATTAAATTAAAATAAAAGGATATATTTTTTTAAAAAATAATTATTACACATTGTATTTGAAACTTTGTTATCACAATATATATTATGAACTATATAGCAACATCATGTAATTTTTTTCAAAGTTTCTTGTTGGCCTTTATTTATTTTAGTACGCTAGTAATATTTTTTTGTATTTGTACTAATATTAAAACCTAAGTATTGAAGACCAAATTATTTGTGTGTGTGTGTGTGGTGGTGGTGGGGGGGGGGGGTTTGAAAATTAAGTGATAGAGAATTACCATAATGCCCAGGTAATCGAGAGAAGAAATAAGAAATACCAACATCAGCAAAACTTCCCAAGAACACTTCTGGCATGCCAAATACCTTCTCATGCCCAAAAATAAATAAATGAGTTATTTGTTATATATAGAAATAAATACTCCATAAAAGATGGATATATAGTAGTATAAAAGTTAAAATATACAGTTGATTAATGTTACAGCTACCAACTCTTTCAAAAAATTAAAATAAAAATGTAATCATAGAATTGAAAGTAAAATATTATTCTAAATTAAAATTAGAATATATTACTGTATTTTCGGTGGCAATTCGAAAACTTGCATTCATGGCTACCCCGACACCTCCACCCATAACGATGCCATTCATCAGCACAACCTTAATTTATGCAATCATTATTAGTTATTATATACTACAATAAACATATACGGGAGTATAAAATGAAATTTTGAAATATCTAATTACCAATGGTTTCTTGTATTTAGCAATCTTGTCTTGGAGCAATAGTTGTTTCTTATAGATTCTTGTGCTCATAGTCCAATGCCCTGTTAAAAATCCGATTTATTAACATATGTCATATTAAACAAAGGTCAATCTAATAATAATAAGAGCATATATTAAAAATTCAGAAAGATGGAATACTAAATGTAAGTAATATAAAAAGTAAAACATAGGAATTGATCGATCTACTTGTAATGATACCATTTTTTTAACAAATTAATTGTGTTAAATATATTGGAGTAATTGATTAGTTAGTTAAAAAAAAAAAAGTGGAGTACCTGCCGTCATCACTTGAAAATATGAAGCAATATCTCCACCCGCACAGAATGCTTTGCCTTGTCCCTGCAGTTTTTTATATAATAATTAAATTTATTTAGGAATTTAATTAGTGCAAAATACAGTAACAAAGGTTAGAACACAAAATAATACTGTAATTAAATTAATGGGAGGAGTATACGTACCGTTAAGATTAAAACTCTAACAGTATCGTCAACCTCATATTCTTCCAACGCCTTTTTTATTTGTATAAGCTGTACAATAAATTAATACTTTTAATTACTTTTTAAACAGTATATATTTTATGATAAAAAAAAAAAAAAAAAGTCACACCACCACGTTACGATTCCACACTAATAATTTTCTTGTGGACAAGTAAAAATATTTGTAACACAATTAATTATAATGTATCCAATTAATCATTCATTTTAATTATATTACAGTGGGTATTCAATTTTGTTAGAATTATAAGTTGTTGTGAGAAATTAAGAGGAGATAAAAAAGAAGTAATAAATTAATTAATATTGGTTTATACCAGGTGGTAATTAAGAGAATTCAATTTTAGGGGTCTGTTGAGAATAATCTTTCGGAGTTGCTCATTTCCTTCCAAAATAATTACCTGCACTCAATCCAAATAATAGCAATTCAAACTTAATTAATTCCAAGTGTTATAAAATAAATTATTGAAATACTATATTATTAGAGAATATTATATATATATATATATATAAATATGACCTGTTCAAGATCAGAATCGAGAGAAAATCGTAAAGCCATCGAAGCTGCAGGGATTCAAGTTGAATAATTAATTCTAGGATCTAATTGTATTGTGTATGGAAAGAAACATACGTACTAATGAATAATATATATATATATATATATAGATATAAGATTAACAAAAAAAATACTACTAGTATATGATCAGAATAAACATTCTAGAAGGTGGAAAGGTAGTCATGAAATCAATAAAATATACTCCCTCCGTGATATAAGTTTTGCCTTTCTTTTGGTTGTTTTGATTAAAAAATATGATTAAATAATAGATGTAGTACAACTGTACAAGTGATGTGATAGTGAGAGAGGAGATAAAATATGATAAAATAATGGATAAAGGGTAAGTGATGTGATTGGGGAGAGAGAAAATTATATGCAAAAATGGAAAAATATGAAATGAAAAACTTATTGTGGGACATCCATAAAAGATAAGTGGGAAACTTATAGAGGAAGGAGGGAATATAAGAATTCCTAGCCTACCGAATATATATATTGTTATAAATTAAGTGATACTACGAGTAGTATTTTTAGCAAGTATTTAAACTAGGTAGCTACAACTACGAAGGTAATTACTATTACTATTATATAAGCAGGGACCGAGACTAGGGATGCCAAGCGCAGCACCTTAATTAAACTCACCCCTAAACCTAATTTGGGATATTCGAAATAAGTCGAGCCAAGTCGAGCTGAAGAATTTTACCACAATTTTCAAATTTAAAGGTAGAAATTGAAGTAGTTTTATATGAACATTATTTATGATATATATGAGGCACTATTCATATTTATAAATTTGGATTTTAATTAAACTGATCTAAATTGATTATGTTGGAACTTATACATAACCTGAATAAAAATAGACACAGTTTCATATTTTAAAGATTATATATCATAAACATTGTTCTTATATATAATATTTTGTGTACAGGTAAATAAATAAATATTTTAAATTTAGCCTGTGTAAATAAATAGGCTTTAGAAAAGCTGAAGCGTAGTTTGTTTATTAGAAAGGTGGAGCCAAACTTTAAAATATCGATAGTAGACTCCTGTGGAGAGAGTAGTTCTAATTTTGTTCTCATGCACCCCTGCCTAACCCTAACCCGAAGTACTTAATTATACACCTTTCACTTATCTTTTTGGTCCACTAAAATAAAATATCAATTTTGATGACTTAAGTTTACCTCTTTTCATATTTGGTCACCCATACAGTTATTATATTCTAAAATTGGTCACCCAGTTATTATATTCTATCAAAATTGCAAAAAATGAAACATGAGAATATTCTGACGCATCTTCTCGAATGTGATTCAATCTGTACATAATCTTAATAGAAAAATATTTAGAATGAAAAACAAGTTTATGAGTTTTTCTTGAATGAATAATTTTAGAAAATTATTTAAAGTTAATCTGCACCACAAATTATGCTCCAATAATTATAAATAAGGAAATTAATTGAAATGTTTTTATCTCCAATTATTATATAAATTCAATATGAAACACGAAAACAGAGTACAATTGTTAAAAAAAAACACAGAGTACAAAAAATACAATATCTGAATAATTTTCAACCTGAATACAATAATTATAAACCATTCAACTATACACCATAATTATAAAAACGAGTACATCAAACTAATACATAACCACCATAATTTATAAAATGAGATTGTAAACCAAACACACATTTGCTTCACTGTGATTATTTCTTTTTCTACTATATCCCGAGTTTCTCATTTCCTGTAAAATAAAAAGCTTAAATTTTCTGATTGAATCACGTTGTAGAAGATGCATGAGAATTTTTTTTAACATAACGACTCACAGGTTCCACATGTTTGAAGATATATGAGAATTTTTTAACTTAGATTTTGAGAAATTTAGCACTCAAAACTCTTTCTCGTTAGTTAATGAAAGATTGACTAAAAGTCAATTTTGATAAAATATAATAATTGAGTGACCAATTTTTGATAGTAACTAAGTGACCAAATATGAAAAGAGGTAAACTTGAATGACAAAAAATGATATTTTCCCTTTATTTTATGTTTATCCTCCAACCACCATTTTATTACTCAAACATTCATTAACTTTATTTAAAAAAAATCATTTTATTATAAGTAGACCACACATCTTTATTCTATATATATATATATATATATATATTTTTTTTTTTTTTTTTTTTTTTAAATTTGTGCTCGAGTATTAACATACTTTTGGTGGTGAGATTCAGAGAGATTGTCAAAATCATCTCCCCACCAGCCACCAGCCACCAGCCGCCATGCTTAATTACCATAATTTAGAGGAAGCCCTCGTTACTGCTAGCTACAAGCTACCACTAAATCTTGATAGCTTTACATTAATTTTATTTAAGTAAATCATTTCTTTTAATAGCTTTATATATGTGTGCAATAGAGATATTGATATATATTAAGTAAGTGATGTGTGTGGAGGTATATTTAAAAAAAAAGTACTTATATGAATAATATAGAAAGAAAAATAGAAACACTTTAAACGGGTCCAAAAGTAGAAAACACAACTGATAATGATAATAATAATAATTGATAAACAATGTGATATGTATATATAATCATATAGCGTAAACAAAATTAATTCACTATATAATCCAATTGATTTTTCTATAGTTAAGTGTTCTTTATTTTTTTTTTGACAAAGCACAAAGGCTTAAGCAATACAAGGATGTAAACAAACTAGTAGTTTAACAGCAACAATCCTTGATCTGCTGATGAATGTCATCTCCAAGCCAATCGTGAGACAAGGAAGAGACGGACGCCATGGATGCTAAGTTATGAGCTATAGCATTAGATGTTCTTGAGATGAACTGACAATCCCACACTAGTAGTTCTCTCATAAGGCGTCTGATTTTTTCAACCCAAATACCTTCCACCCGATCACCCATCATATCCTTACTAATAAGGTCAATAGCCTGAGACGAATCTGATCGAATACCCAAAATTACCAGGCCAAATTCCATACATTTACAAAGGCCATAATTGATTGCCATGAGCTCGGCCTCTAAAACTGATATAGGTTCAGGGATGCTTTTAAACCCAGCTAAGAGCACACACTGATTCTGATCAATAATCGCATATCCAGTAGCAATTTTTTTTTTTATCTGGATTAAATGATGCGTCACAAAATAGGAGGTTACCTGTTTGAGATATTGCTTCGAATCCCACCATCTGCTTATTATGATTACTCATCCAGACCGCATCTTTTTTATCATTTTGAAATGCCTCAAGATAGCGCAATGCCCATTCGATCGAGAAATGGTCCGCCTCCTTTTTCATATAGTCTTGCGAGTGTAAATAATTACATCTTTCCTTCCATATCGCCCATGCTATCATCACCATTCTCTCTAGTTCCCCAGGCATGTGTTGTGCACTGTCCAAAAGAAGATCAACAATATCCTCTGAAGATGCTCTCCGAATAATCCCCCAAAAACCTTGTTTCTTCCATATCTTCTTGAAAAAAGGGCACACAAAGATGGCATGAAACGTAGTCGACGGGAAGAATTCACAACAACGGCAGGAGGGACTGATTGGGACGTGATGTTTAAACAGATTATCCGCAGCTGCAATCAAATTTTGTAGCAACTTCCAACCAAAAATCCTAACTTTCGGGGGGAGCTTTAATTTCCACATCCATTTGAATACAGAAAAATCTGTACCCTTACTTGAACTCGCCTCATTTTGGTATCTTAACTCCTCCTCTCTTGAGTGAATGAATTTATATGCAGATGCTACTGTGAAGTTGTCATTTCCTGCTTGCTTCCAATACAAAAAGTCCTCCCTATCATTCCCGCTCAATGGCATATTCATGATCGCATCACTTTCAAATGGTAGGAAAGCTTGAGAAATGAGTTCTTTGTTCGACGAGTAGTCCAGATCGATAAATCGACTAACTTTTGATCCACTTGCAACTTTTGATGTGATTAGCCCATCTTTCAATCCTGCAACCCATCGGTGTTTAAATATCTCCACACTATTACCATTACCGATTTTCCAGCGTGCCCCTTGCTCCACCACCTCTCTACTCCACATTAATGATCGCCAGATAAAAGAAGGATTCGATCCTAACTCAGCTTGTAACATATGGGAATTCTTAAAGTATCTAGCCTTAAAGATGGAACTTACCAGAAGATTAGGATACTGGATCATTGTCCAGACTTGTTTTGCCAGGAGTGATTTGTTAAACTGAACCAAGCTTCTGAATCCCAGTCCTCCTTTCTCCTTACTTCTACAAAGCACATTCCATCTTGTCCAGTGCATTCTTGAGTTCTCACCATTCTTCCCCCACCAAAAGTCTGCTATGCATTTCTCAATGGCAGAGCAAATCGAGACTGGAATTCGAAAACACATCATTGCATAAGAGGGAATTGCTTAAAGAACTGATTTGATTAAGATTTCTCGTCCTCCTTCTGAAAAGAAATTGTCATCCCAGGCTCCGATCTTCTTTCTGACTCGATCCAATAGATAGCCAAATTGGTGTCTTTTTTATCTGACTGTTAAAGCAGGAAGACCAAGGTAAACTGAATGCCCTTGCACTGATTTGACACCAAGAATATGCTTAACTAGTTCCACATTACTCTGTTTAGTGGAAGGACTGAAAGTAATGGCCGACTTGTCAAAATTGATCAGCTGCCCTGAGGCTTTAGCATAAGTATGCAAACAGTCGCAGACATTATTGCACTTTGTCCTTGATGCCTTGAAGAAGAGGAGGCTATCATCTGCAAAAAACAAATGGGAGACAATAGGAGCTGATCTAGCAATCTTTACCCCAGACACCTTCTTTTCCTGAACAGCCTTAGAAAGAAGGCTAGAAAGGCTTTGAGCACAAATTGCGAAGAGGTATGGTGATAAAGGATCACCTTTCCTTAATCCTCTTGAAGGTCGAAAAGAGGTTGAGATGTCCTCATTAATCTTAAGCTTGTAAGATACAGAAGTAACACATTTTAAAACAAGCTCTACCCAAAAGTCAGAAAACCCCAATTTCCTCAACATGGCCTGAAGAAACGTCCACTCCACACGGTCATAGGCTTTGCTCATGTCAAGCTTAAGTGCAGCAAATCCCTCCTTACTCTTTGAGGCCCGAATCCAGTGCATACATTCAAATGCAACCAAGATGTTGTCTGAAATAAGCCTACCTGGGACAAAGGCATTTTGATGTTGATCAATAATATCATTCATCACAATTTTGAGTCGGTTGGTGATTGTCCTTGCCAGAATTCGATATCCCACATTACATAGACTAATCGGCCTAAATTGGGAGATTAAATGGGGATTCTTAACCTTTGGTATAAGAGTGATGACCATTTCATTCCATGATTCCACACTTGCTCCTTGATTTAAGACTTGAAGGATTTTTTTAGATACTCCCTCCCCAATGATGTCCCAATGCGATTGATAAAAGGAAGCCGGAAATCCATCAGGTCCTGGGGCTTTCCAAGGGCTAACCTCCTGAACTGCTTTTCGTATTTCCTGAGCCGTGAAAGGGGAGTCAAGAAAGCTACGCATATCTGATGTAATCATTTGAGGGGTGCATTCAACAGCCTTGTTGATATCATGATCATTAGCCCCCACTGTCATGAACAATTGTTGATAATATTCCAAGAATTCTTTTTTAATAACTGTATTTCCAGAAATCCAATTACTTGTGGATGATGTTATTCCATTAATTCGATTAATTCTTCTTCTCAAATTTGCTCTGGAATGGAATAGCTTAGTATTGCGATCCCCAGCTTGAAGCCAATCAACTCGAGCCCTCTGCTTCCAAAACCACTCTTCCTGCATTTGAAGATTTTCAATATCCCTCTCCAATTTTTCTATGTCATCAGAGTGCATACCAATAACATCTTGATCAAGAGTCTTTGACAGTAATTCTTGGGATCTCCTAATGCGATTTTTTAAGGAGCCCCCCTTATTTTGTTCCCAACGTTTAATAATTGCTTTACCGCAATGTGAAAGTATTTTATCCAAGCTTTCCTCCTTATCCCTTTGATCCCATGTTCTAGAGATGAAATTATGGAAATCCGGCTCTTTAGTCTAATGTGCTTCAAATTTAAAGTATGCTCTAGTTGCAAAATTAGCACAATGGGACTTAGTATTCCAGTTCAAGCGAATTGGTCTATGGTCCGACCCCAAGAATTCCAGATTTTTTGCCAAAAAATTAAGAAACATAGAAAACCATTGTTCATTGGCTACAAATCTATCCAGCTTCTCCCTAATCAAAGCACTTCCTTTTCTTTTATTATACCAGGTAAATTTAGGTCCTTGAGCATGTATTGTTTTAAGAGCATTATAAGAAAGGGCCTCTTGAAATCTATGCATGTTTCTCCAATTTTTAATGACCCCACCACTTTTGTCTGAATCCAACAGTGTTTCATTAAAGTCCCCACCAACTAACCAAGGTAGGGGAGCTGTACAATTGTACGTACTAAGCCTTTTAAGCAAATTCCACGAATGTTCCCTACAAGCAGACATTGGATGTCCATAAAAGCCCGTAAAACGCCAAGAAAGCGAGTCTGAAAGGATTGAAGCATCTATATGGCCAGGAGAAAAAGTCAACACCGAAACTTGCCATTCATTCCAAAACAAAAGCAGCCCACCAGAAGAGCCCTTGGCATCAACACAAAAACAAGAAGCAAATCCTAGTCCAGACCTAAGCAACTGAACATTAGAGGACTGACATTTAGATTCACAAATAAACAACAAAGCAGGACAATAAGTTTTAACTAACATATCTAAACGATTGAACACACGAGTTCCACAGACCCCACGTGCGTTCCAACAGATCACACTCATCCATCTCGGCGGGGCTGAGAGTCATCAGCCTCCGCCATACCCGGGCTATGCCCTTCTTCTTCATAATCCATCGGTTCGACAAATCCTCTTGCTTGGCCCACCAAATCCCTTCTGCCACCCATGCAATGGTTCCCAAAAGCTTCTCATCAGGTTGAACTGAGTCCATATCATCAACCTGAACAATCTCCTTGCCCTTAGCCCCAACATTAAGATCCAGCGTTCTCCCCATTATTTGTGCAGCTCGAAAATCCTCACCGTTTGCATGACCAAGCCGAGGATCCATACGGACCCTGGTCTCGTACTCCGTTGGAACGATAAAAGCTAGTGGTTCCAGATCAAGGCCCATGCGTGGATCAACATTGTGATTCGTAGGCTCAGGCCTTTCCTGTCGAAGCAGAAGAGGGATCCTTTGTACCTGCATAAGATCAGTAAAACTGTGAACAATTTTATGTTTAGGGCGAACATTAGCCCCATGCACCTCCTCTTCCACCATCATCCTTGCTTGAAGCCTATTAGAGGCAATAGGCTCATTTTGCTTCTCATTAGCCTCATTCTTCTCCAACATTGTTTTAATCATCTGCATGTCTCTTTCTGGGATTCCATTTCGCTCATCCGCCCTCAACCATGCCGGAAACCCCCGATTCTTGATGCACCACTGCTCTGTACGGCCAATCGCCTCCACACAGTCCTTCTCACAATGGTCTAGCATTCCACAGAGAAAGCAAAAATCTGAAAGCCTTTCATAGCGGAAGACTACTGCCATGGTTTCATCCAACACAGTCACCAAGGAACACCGGCAGAGAGGGAGGTGAACATCAATAGCAACACGAATCCGAAGGCATTGGCCCCATGCAACATCATCTTCATCCGTATCCACTTCCAGAACACCCCCAAGCACAACCCCAACATCATGACCCACAGATTTGGTCATTGCATGGATCTGGAGTCCATGAACTTGTACCCAAACAGGAACATACCTCAGTTGAATTTCAGCAGGCCTCTCATATCCATACAGCCTCCCCATCACCATCACCGACCTCCTGAAATTCCAAGGCTGCTTGTGAATCACCATTTCCTTTTCAGTTTCTTCAGAGAAGTCAAGAAGAAAGATTCCATTTCCAATGTTAGAAACACGCAGAGAACCATTCAGTTTCCAGATTCTCCTCAAAGCCTCTTGAAGTTCTAGTAGACTCACTGGCCTCCTAGCTACCAGTTTCATGACAAGAGCAGCCTTTGGTTTCTGCAAAGCACTGTTCGTAACAACAGTGTTCTTAGTTTCTCTGGAGGAAAGTGAAAAGTTTTTGAGCATATCAGATAGAGAGTCAGCCATTTTTAGGGAGAGCAAATGAGGAGAGAAGGTAAAAAGGCAGAAGTGAAAAGGATGTAAGTGAAAGGATGCATGCAAATGAGTGATTATAAAGGAGGAGAAAAAGGAACAATAAAAAACAACGGCTTGTCCCAACTCCCCATGGGCGGATTTTGGGAAGATTTTGGGAGAATGCATACTAAAATGAAAGAGAAAAACGCGTACAGAGCACCACCAATCCTAAAAAGGACAGCAAAGAAGAAACATTAATATGGAAGTTGCACGTATTACATCGATTAAAACAACCCAATAAATAGTCAAGTGATAGCCACGCTCCGGAGCAGACATCAAGATTCAAGAAAAGCAAAAAGGAATCCCATTTAATACAAGAACCACGCTGGAAGCAAACAGCAATGAGAAGATACGAAATCCCAAAAAGATTAAAAGGAAGAGGGAACGACACCACCAAACGGGAGAATAGCCGACCACCACCGTGCCGGAGGGAGACTTACTAAGTTTTCCTTTTTAGAGAGAGAAAGCTTAGAAGAAAAAATTGAAGAAGCCTCGTTAAGTGTTCTTTATTAGTAGAGGGGGACTCTTATGATGAGTGGTTTAGGGAACTATTATATTGCTGTGTATTATTAGATAGGGGTGGGAATTTGGGAATGGGTCAGGCTACCCGACATGGGTCTACAACTCGATCTACTAAAACTCGCCTCGGCTTGACTCGTTTAGTAAACAAGTCAGGTTCAAGCTTTTTTAGAAGCTCATTTAATTAAATAGACCAGGCTTGACCTTTTTCGTAGACGTTTTAAATTCAACATGTCAACCTATTTATATTTATTTATATATATTTTATAATATACTATAATTTATAAAAATATAATAAATACAATATAATATATGTGATAATACGTGTGAAGATGAAATTATATATCTTCATTCAAGAATTGCTTTTTTTTTTTATGATTTGATTATAATTCAATTGTTGTATTTTTTTTTTTTAAAATGCTCTTAAAAAGATCTTTAAAAGACCTCTTTATTAAAAAGGTCGGGCCAAACTTTTAGAAAAAGCCTATTACAAGTCATGAGTCAAATTTGGGTCCAAAAAGGGCGCGACTAAAGGCACCCGGATTTCCTATGAGTACACCCACCAAACATTTTTTTAATTTTTCAGAACATATAAAATGTCCAATATACCCCTAGGGTAAAATTTATGTGAAAAACTAAGATGAGTACACCCATCCATTCTATTTCACCACCACCACCACCTTTCCACCACCACCTCCACCATCATTCAACAAAAAAAACTCCAAAATTGCAACAAAAATTAATCCAAAACACCAACTGTTCGAAAAAATTTCCAAAACAAACGTGTTCGAAATTTTTTACAAGACAAACTCAACATGTTCGAAAAAATTTTCAAAACAAATTCAATATGTTCGAAAAAAATTACAAAACAACTTAAATTTGTTCGAAAAAAAAGATCGAACATCTTGTTCGAAATTTTTTCCAAAACAAACTCAAGTTGTTCGAAATTGTTTTCAAAACAAACACAATATGTTCGAAAAAAATTCAAAACAACTTAAATTTGTCCGAAAAAAAAAATCGAACATCTTGTTCGAAATTTTTTCCAAAACAAACTCAAGTTGTTCGAAATTTTTGCCAAAACAAATGCACTATGTTCGAAAATAATTCCAAAATTTCAAAAAAAATCCTAATTTTTTTTCCCAGAAAACCCTAATTTTTCAGACCTAAACTTACCTGTTAGCGGCGGCGGCGAGGGGAGAAGCACTACGGCCGCAGCGAAGGGGAGGAGGGGGTTGGCGGCGGTTGCGTCTGTGGGGAGGAGGGAGGGCGGCAGCCTTTTATGTGGGGAGGAGGGAGGGCAACGGCCGCGACTGTGGGGAGGAGGGGGGCGGCCGCGAACGAGGGGCGGTGGAGATGGGGAGGGCGGCGCGACGGGGTGGCGAAAATGGAGGTGGGAGGTGTGCGGCGTGGGCCGCGCCGGAGGTGGCGAAAATGAAGGTGGGAGGTGGGTGTCCTGTTGAATAAGAAGAGAAAGAATTGAGTTTAGGATTTTGATGGAGAAAGGGGTAATTTTGGGTTTTTCAGGTGGGTGTCCTCATCCAATTTGTGGGTGTTCTCATCCCCTGGGTGTACTCATAGGAAACCTGGGTGCATTTAGCCGCGCCCGTACAAAAATTATATATCAGGCCCAGCCTTTTTCTCTAAAGGCCCGACCTGCCCATTCCCACCCTTAGATTGGAGTGTTTGAGCATATATACCTGTCTTTTTTTTGATTTTATGATGTAACTTTATTGAGTGGGTATTCGCATTCCTAATATCTAAAGTAATAAAATCAGTAGAGTGTGCAAGGATTTGAACTTAAGTTTAAGTTGTTTTTTATTAATTATGTCGCAAGCAATATTTGAAAAAATCAATGGGAAAGTAAATACTCTAGGATATAAATCAAAAGGAAAAGGTAATTAATATTTATATCAATTTTATTGCTCCTTTGAAGTATTGAGTTTTTGAGTAGCTAGCTTCATATCAAAATATTACTTTTTGAACGGAGGGAGGAATGTACCTTTTTGTGTAGATATCATAGACATTTGATATCAAATAAAAGCAGTTATTTATGGGATCGTAATTGTAGAAAATCACTTATTTAAAAAAAATTATTATTCACTATTTTTATAAATAAATGATTTGAGGAGCTGTTAATAGAGTTTACATACCGTCATACCCTAAAATGGGGTGTAACATCTAAGGACTCCTTCATATAATATAATAGGATGCTAATTAAAATGATTCTAATTAATCCATGAATGATCGATCATAATCACATGTGGCATCCAAAATTAAGAAACATGCTTTAACATATATATACACCATAATGATTTATTTCCAAATTAAATTATGGGAATAATTGTTTACGACCTTATTATGGGTACATATTTTAGTTACTCTCGGTAACAAGTAATTATTGTGGTCGACTTCCACACACATTTGCATTATTAGTTTATTACATTAATACTATATATTATCATTAGAAATATTACTGTATTTTGTGTAGGATTACTTATTATAGTTTAGAAACTTTTGTTTTTGTTTCATTTTCAAATTCCAAGCGATCCCAGTCTTCATCGTCATCAACATCTTGGAAAAATTGGTTCACAAACTCCTCACCAACTTCTTCCAACTTCATAGGGTTCCACTGCAATAAAAATAATTTATTATATATAACATGAATGGTGTAATCCGATTCCTCTACATTTTTATTGATTAATAAAAAGGACACAATTTTCTTTTCTTTTTTTCATTTTCACTCATTTCTCTATTTTGTACTTCAATTTTTAACTTTTGCATAACACTTGTTTTTCTTGAATTAAAACCGTTAGTTTTAACTTTGAGGGTGCAAATAATGATATTCAAGGGGAATACAATACAAGTGGTAAGTAAATTTTGTTTTTTTCCTAAGTGCAAACCATGCACATAGTTTTCTTGAATGGTGCAAATAGTGATGTTAACACATTTTAATTTTGAGGACTATAATAATTAATTAATAAAGTAAGTAGGTCGATGAGTAGTACCTGTGGTCTCTTATTCTTGTCAACGATTATCGACTTTCCACCCTGGAATGCAACATGCATGCAAATTAATCAAAGAAATAATTAAATTGATGATTAATTAATTAATTATAATTAGATACCTCAACAACATCTTTGCTCAATTTTCTTCGAATAACGTGTTGATAAATAGTATAGTCCCTTTTCAAACACTCTTCCCGCGTTGATGAGTTTCTTCGTACTTCTCTAATCTGATTTATTAAAACATTATATATCAATCAACTTAATTCCTAGGCATATATCTTTTTCAGAAATTAATTGAACATAATTGTAATCGTTAATTAATTACGTTTTTTAGGCAGATCTTAAGACTCGTTGGAGAAGCTGATTTCATGGATATGATTGCTTTCATCATCCACTCCTCTTCACAATTCTCAACCTCAGTTTCCTTTTTCAAACAAAAATAATTAATAATAGAAATTAAAAACAATACATGCAGAGCTGCATGTGAAATAAAATTATACAATACAATTGATCGAGGTTAATTAAAATTAAATCTGCAATGCCAAAAGTATATAATTACAACTTACAAGGGCCGAAAGTATGTCTTCAACAGTATTCTTCGAGAAGCATTTATTGATAATATCCAATCTGTAATTCATGTACAATTTTTTTTATTTTTCATAAATGTCAAATTTTGAAAATAAAATTACTTTTTAGAGTACGAAGATTATGCACCACTTGTTTTACTGAATAAATTGAAATACAGCTCGATCACTCAAGATCAGAAATATAGACATTGTACCTAAAGATAGTCTAACGTGTAGTAATATTTTAGATTAATTCATGTGCAGTACTTTGTATTCCACCCGGTATGTTGCATCTTTAACACATGTCGTCGATCCCCAATATTATGAGTCATTGTTAATAAATGATTTTTTTATCAATAACACATGTCAATAAACTAGACAGTAAAATACAAAGTGAAACACTAATTAAGGGGGTGTTTGCAAACTCTATAAACAGTTTAAAATCACTTTTCAAAAGTAAAAGCTGTGAGAGGGCAGCTTTAAAAAAAGTGATTTTGGAAGTAATTTGTAGAGTTTGAAAACACCCCCTTTTTTAGACCTGTTTGCAATTAACTCATTTAATAGTATTAAATAAATAAAATTAGCCCTTTAAAAAATAAATATTGAAGAAAGTATAATTAACAATTTTACATCGTATTAAATAACATGAAGAAATAAAGTATTAATTATTTATTACAGTGTCAATTATATTTAATGTATTAATTTTTTTTACCAATTAGAAATTAACAAATTAATTAAATTGTCAATTATATTTTTTTAAATATATTAATTTGGTAAATAAATAAAATCATATATATATTTTAATGTTTTGAAAAATTAATTTATTATTTTGTGTGAAATATTTTCTACATAAAATATATTTATATTTAAAACAATTTCTATTTAGATGTGAATTTTTACCTCATCTTACCTTAATTAACTATATTTCATATATAAAATATTTTATACGGAGTATAAATTTTTGTGATTTGTTTGTTGGCCCCCCCTAACCTTGGGTCCTGGGTCCGCCCCTGATCTCATACTATAATTTTTATATACCTTGCGAAAGCAGAGTCTGGTTTCAGATTTGGCTTTTGTGTGAATTTTTCAAGAGCTTTCAGAATCGTTGATCCATCTATATATTCTATCTTGCTAAGCTCATCTTCTAAAGATTTAAGATCCTGAAATAAAATGCAATGGTATTGTTTATGATTTATCTCGATTTATTTCAAATTAATTAAGGTAAATCTGAAATCTTATGTTAAATCCACAAATGTATATCATATATAAATAAAATACCTTTGACAGAATGAAATGAGTTGCCAATTTACATGCCAACATTTCAGTCCCACTTATTCTCGCACCAGTTAGGCACAAGTATTCACCTGCCATTTTCTTTTGTTACTTCAAAATGAAATCAAAATAAACAAAAACTTTTTTATAAATTTATTACACATGGTAGTTATGGCAAATATACATAAGCTATATGGTAACATCATCTCATTTTTCTCAAAGTATCGATATCTTGCATGTTGTTCTTTATTTTAGCACGCAAGGCTACCTATTAATAATTTTTGTATTTGTAATAATATTAAAACCTAAGTATTGAAGACCAAATTATTTGGGGAAATTAAAAGATAGACACAAGTCCTAGCAAAAATAGTTATTTTAATTGGAATTGAAAATTAAGTAAGTAATATTAAGTGATAGAGAGAATTACCATAATGTCCAGGTAATCGAGAGAAGAAATAAGAAATACCAACATCTGCAAAACTTCCCAAGAACACTTCTGGCATGCCAAATGCCTTCTCATGCCCAAAAATAAATAAATGAGTTATTTGGTATATATAGAAATAAATATTCCATAAAAGATGGATATATAGTACAATAATAATAATAATAATATACAATAAATAAATCGTTCACCAGTTGTAGTTACTACATAAAATTTATCTTTTAATGACAAAATTCTTCTCATTATAGGTTTTTTTAGTTAAAAAAAATTTATTGACCACAAAAAAATGGTTTTTACATTCTCTATTAAAAAAACAAGAAACTATAATGATTGAATTTATGTTATTAAATGTTAAAATTTTCTTGTAGTGTGTGATCAACTCGATCTTTAAAAAAAATATCATCATAAAAAGTAAAATTAGAATATATTACTGTATTTTCAGTGGCAATTCGAAAACTTGTGTTCATAGCTATTGCTACGCCTCCCCCCATAGTGATGCCATCCATCAGCACAACCTTTGTGTATGATCAAAGTCCTCACTATTAATTATTATACAATAAACATATATAGAATGAAATGAATATTAGAAATATCTAATTACCAAGGGTTTCTTGTATTTAGCAATCTTGTTTAGGAGCAATAGTTGTTCCTTATAAATTCCTGAGGCCATAGTCCAATGCCCTGTTACATTAATTATATATATTTGAGAAATTAGTAATTTAACAGTTTCTTCATAACATATATATATAATCACAATTTTTCATAAAAAATAGTAACATGTTTCACTATGTTTATTAATATTATATCAAAAAATGACCAACACTTTAATAATGAGAGCGATACATTGTACAGTATATATTAGAAAACCAGGAAGATGGAACACCAAATAAAATTCGAAGAGTGAAACATATAAATTGATCATGGAACGATACCATTTTTTTAACAAATTAATTGTGTTAAATATATTGGAGTAATTGAAAGAAAAAGGATGGAGTATTAAATTGAAAAAAGTGAAGTACCTGCCATCATCACTTGAAAATATGAAACAATATCTCCACCCGCACAGAATGCTTTGCCTTGTCCCTGCAGTTTTTTAATTATATAATAATTATATTTATTTAGGAATTTAATTAGTGAAAAATATAGTAATTTTTTTTTTGAAGCAATACAATAATAAAGTTAAAACACAAAATCATACTATTAAATTAATTGAAGGAGTATACGTACCGTTAAGATTAAAACTCTAACAGTATCGTCAAGCTCGTATTTTTCCAACGCCTTTCTTATTTGCATAAGCTGTAGTACAACAAAACAACAGTAAATACAATACGACGTTTAATTACTTAAAACGGTATTTTAAACTAAAAATATTAATACGGTCACACCACGTTAATTACTTGTGGACGAGTAAAATATATACTACCTCCGTCCCTGAAAAGTTTTCATAGTTACTTTCACGATATACACGTATTTACCCTTCATACATCTTTTGGGGTCCATCATACACTCAATCAAAACTACATTATTTACTTTATATATAAAAGTTTATAAAATTAGCTCTAATTATTATACTTTTTCCTTAAACTTCGTTCCATCAAATGAAAGCTTTTTAGGGACGGAGGGAGTATTAATTTTCAATCTTAAAAATGTTGGAAATATATATATTAAAATCATGAATTGGAACAATATATATAAGATCGAAGAGAAAAATAAAGTAATTAAATATTGGTTAATAATACCAGTTGGTAATTGAGAGTATTCAATTGTTGGGGTCTGCTGAGAATAATCTTTCGGAGTTGCTCATTTCCTTCCAAAATAATTACCTGCACTCAATCCAAATAATAGCAATTCAAACTTAATTAATTCCAGGTGTTATAAAATAAATTATTGAAATACTATATTATTAGAGAATATTATATATATATATATATATATATATATATATATATATAAATATGACCTGTTCAAGATCAGAATCGAGAGAAAATCGTAAAGCCATCGAATTCTGATAGATCTAAGCTGGGAGAAAACAGTTGAATTAATTTTTGGATCGAATTGTATAGAAACAAACATACGTAATAATATATATATAAGAAGTTTTTTTATAATAAAAAAAAAAAACAGAATAAATATTAATCTAGCACGTGGCTAGACACGAAATCAATAAAATGAGATCTCCTAGCCGCCTACGAATTAGTAAGAGATTTCATTTTCATTTTGCCACACTATAAAGTGATCGATCATATTAATTCCTAGTACGGAGTATTTTGCAAAGGGTAACACTTACGTACACTCGTATGCACCTTTTATCTGCATCTACTAATTTAATTAGTTCACCCCTAAATTATATTTTTATTACAGTTATCTGCACATTTTATGAGTTCACCCAAATCATTTTTTACTACAGTAGTCTGCATCCGCTCATTTTATGAGTTCACCCCAAATCATTTTTTAAAACGGTTATCTACACCCGCTCATTTTATGAGTTCACCCCCAAATTATTTTTTTACTACAGTTATTTGCATCCACTCATTTTATGAGTTCACCCCAAATCATATTTATACTACAGTTATCTACACCTGCTCATTTTATGAGTTCACCTAAAAATCATTTCTTTTTTACAACGATTATCTACACCCGCTCATTTTATGAGTTCACCCCCAAATAATTTTTTTTCCACAATTATCTACACCCGTTCATTTTTTGAGTTCACCGCCAAATATTTTTTTAAAAATAATTACATTTAAAATATTATATTATCTTTTTATTAATTTACACAAAATATAATAATAAAATCAACCCTAATTTATACATTTATAATCTTGCAGTCGAGTCACCACTAAATCATCCATATTTTTAGAAAAAAAATCGTATAAACATAATTAAAAAAAAGTTATCGAAATTAGGCACAGATCTCGATTTTTTTTTCTCATTTTTAAGTTTTTATTTAATACTTTTTATTTTTCATTTTGTTTTCCTAATTTTTTTTTCATTAGTATTTTTTTTAATTTTAATACAAAATAATATTATATATATTATTTTATTATAGTCAGTAATACAATAAGTAATAACCAGTAATACCATAAACAGTAATCAGTAATATCATTAACAATAATTAGTAATATCTTTACAATAACAAATAATTACACACATCTAATTACAGTAAAATTTTATACAATAACAAATAATTTCACACATCTAATTATATTCAATAATACAAAAAACAATTATCAGTAATGTCATGAACAATAATTAGTAATACCATGAACATTGATTAGTAATATCTTACACAATAACAAATAATTCCACAAATCTAATTATATTCAGTAATACAAAACATAATTATAAGTAATACCATAAACAATAATATGTAATACCATAAACAATAATAATAATCAATAATGCCTTAAGCAATAATAAATAATTACACATAATCAGTAATACCACAGACAATAACCAATAATACCACAATTAATAATCAATAATATCGTAATCAATAATCATTAATATTAATTCAATAGTGAATTAATATTAATACCGCAATCAATAACTAGTAATACCAGTACCACTAACAATAATACCATAAAAAAGTGGAGGGAGTACAGATCGAGGTGTACTGAAGAAAATAGGGGGTGCACATTACCAAGCCCAATTGAACGGAACCTTAGCCCAATGGGAAGGCACCCTAGGTCAGCGGTCGCCGCTTGAGATTTCATCGGCAAGGTCACCGGCTCCGAGTGTCGGTCGATCAGAGATCCATCAGCAACATACTCACAGTCCTCCGTCGGGCCGCCGTCAGCCTGAGGAAGTGGTTGTGTAGGAGCAGGGTGAAGAAGACGAAGCAATGTAGCTTCGATTTGGACAGAGATGAACGACGAGAGCGAGGCGACGTCGATCCTAGTGTTGTAGGTGAGCGCCATTGATTTCGGAGAAGATCCTGGATCGCGAACACAAGGGAGATTGATGGAAGCAGTCGCGTCGGTGGTCGAAATGAGTAGAGGTTTTCGGCCGAGATGGAAGATGATGTCAATTGTCATGGAAGTGAAGAATCGCCATTGCGATTCGAGGAGGGGTCTCGGGCTTCAATGGTCGGGACGGAAGCGCCGCCGTCGCCGTCGAGGGGGTGGTCGGGCATGGTTGTGGCAGGGTCACCCGCCGAACGACATGAATTTCCGATAGGTCCTTTATTCATCAAATTAAAATTAAAATTGAAATTCAGGTGCACCGTCGATCGAATATAATAAAATCATACCTATAATATTATTTTGTATTAAAATTTTAAAAAATACACATAAAAAAATGGAAAAGAAAGGTATCAAAATAAAATAAAATAAAAAAAGTAAAAGGAAAAAAAATGAATAAATAAAAAAATTGAAAAATAAACTGAAAATGAGAAGAAATAAAGGAAAAGAGAAGGTGGAAGAAAAATTAAAAAGAAAAAATCGAGATTTGTGGCTAATTTCAATATTTTTTTATTAATTATATTTTTACGATTTTTTTTTTAAATATGGGTGAGTTGGTGGTGAATCGACGGTAACTCGGCTGCATATTGTAAATATATAAATTAAATCTTTATTTTATTTTGTGTAAATTAATAAAATGATAATATTGTTTTTTAAATGTGATTATTTTTTAAAAAATATTTTGGGGTGAACTCATAAAATGAGCGGGTGCAGATAATCGTGGTAAAAAAATAATTTGGGGGTGAACTCATAAAATAAGCGGGTATAGATAACCGTGGTAAAAAATGATTTGGGGTAAACTCATAAAATGAGCGAGTGCAGATAACCCTAATAAAATACTCCGTATGATTTAGGGATGAACTCATTAAATGAGCGAGTGCAAATAATAATAGTAAAAAATAATTTAGAGGGTGAACTCATTAAATGAACGGATACAGATAAAATTAAAATTAATTGATGAATTAAAATTAAAATTGAAGTATACATCGTACATGTGCATACAAGTATTTGACTTTTGCAAATTAAAAGCATGTCATATAAACTAGCTACGACGGTTATTACTAATCCCTCTCTACACCAATAAATAATATGGAGTACTAACTATCAATATTCATTACAGAGCACACTTGTATACACACTCGTATGCACCGTAACCCCAAATTTTAATTTTAATTTTTTATTTATATTTTACTTCACTTGCTAATTTAATGATTTCACCCTCAAATTATTTTTTTATTCTGCACTCGCTCATTTTATGAGTTCACTCCAAATCATTTTTTGCTATAGTTGTCTGCACCCGCTCATTTTATGAGTTCAACCCCAAATCATTTTTTTACAATGATTATCTACACCTGCTCATTTTATGAGTTCACCCCCAAATTATTTTTTTACTATAGTTATTTTCACCAGCTCATTTTATGAGTTCACCTCAAATCATATTTATACTACAGTTATCTACACCTGCTCATTTTATGAGTTCATCTCCAAATCATTTCTTTTTTACAACGGTTATCTACACCCGCTCATTTTATGAGTTCACCCCCAAATTATTTTTTTACCACAATTATCTGCACCCGCTCATTTTATGAGTTCACTCCAAATATTTTTTTAAAAATAATTATATTTAAAATATTATATTATCTTTTTATTAATTTACACAAAATATAATAATAAAATCAACCCTAATTTATACATTTACAATCTTGCTGTCGAGTTATTACCGAGTTACCGTCGGTTCACCACTAAATCACCCATATTTTTAGAAAAAAAATCGTAAAAACATAATTAAAAAAACTATCGAAATTAGGCACAGGTCTCGATTTTTTTTTCTTCTCATTTTTCAGTTTTTATTCCATACTTTTTATTTCTTCATTTTTTTCCTTGTTTTTTTTTTCATTAGTATTTTTTTTATTTTAATACAAAATAATATTATATGTATTATTTTATTATAGTCAGTAATACAATAAGTAATAATCAATAATATCATAAGCAACAATAATCAGTAATATCATTAACAATAATTAGTAATATCTTTATAATAACAAATAATTACACATATCTAATTACAGTAAAATTTTATACAATAACAAATAATTCCACAAATCTAATTATATTCAGTAATACAAAACATAATTATCAGTAATACCATAAAGAATAATATGTAATACCATAAACAATAATAATAATCAGTAATGTCTTAAGAAATAATAAATAATTCCACATAATCAGTAATACCACAAACAATAACCAATAATACCACAATTAATAATCAATAATCATTAATATTAATTCAATAGTGAATTAATAGTAATACCAGTACTACTAACAATAATACCATAAAAAAAGTGGAGGGAATACAGATCGAGGTGTACTGAAAAAAATAGGGGATGGACATTACCAAGCCCAATTGAACGGAACCTTAGCCCAATGGGAAGGCACCCTAGGTCAGCAGTCGCCGCCTGAGATTTCATCGGCAAGGGCTCCGAGTGCCGGCCGATCAGAGATCCATCAACAACATACTAACAGTCCTCCGTCGGGCCGCCGTCAGCCAGAGGAAGAGGCTGTGCAGGAGCAGGGTGAAGAAGACGAAGCAATGTAGCTTCGATTTGGACAGAGATGAAAGATGAGAGCGAGGCGGCGTCGATCCGAGTGTTGTAGGCGAGCGCCATTGATGTCGGAGAAGATCCTGGATCGCGAACACAAGGGAGATTGATGGAAGCAGTCGCGTCGGTGGTCGAAATGAGTAGAGGTTTTCGGCCGAGATGGAAGATGATGTCAATTGTCATGGAAGTGAAGAATCGCTATTGCGATTCGAGGAGGGGTCTCGGGTAGGGGTGGGCATAAAACCGAAAAAACCGAAAAACCGAATCGAAATGACGATTTTCAGTTTATTTGGTTCGGTTGTTCGGTTCGGTTGATATTTTTTAAAATTTCGGTTTTTTCGATTCGGTTCGGTTTATATTTTCTAAAAATCGAATAAATCGAACCGACCGAACTATAAATAAAAATAAATATAATTAATATATATATATATATATATATAAATAAAACCCAAGATCTAATCTAATAGTAAACGATTAAACATTCATTTTCATTTCTGCCGTTTCTTTTCCATTTCTGCCGATTCCCCCTACTTCCACCACCGCCGTTAGCTCCACCAGCGCCACCACCGCAGTATGTTCTGTTTTGCTTGAATGCCTTTTATTTAAGTTATATAAGCTAGTTTTGTTTTTAAATTTTTAGATTATGTTTTTAGATATTTGATTTTATTGAATATAAATTGGAGATCAATTCCAATATATTAATTATATTTTCAGAAATTTGTTGTAACATATTATTTAATTTATAGTAGATTATTTAGCATATTTAATTGCAGATTTTGAATTCTCATAGCTTCAGAATATGTCTTTAGCACTCGTGCTTGATGCATTTAGGAGATTATGTGGCTGAACTTCTGCTATGTAGAATTGAATTTTTTAAAATGTTTATTTGTTTAAATATTTTTTTTAAATTTTTGGTTAGAAAAATTTGGTCGAACCGAACCAACAGAATTGTAATTCGGTTCGATTTTTATATAATTTCGGTTCGGTTGATTTTTTTAAAACTTCGGTTGTTTAGGTTTGGTTGAAAAAAATGTCAGAACCGAACCAACCGAATGCCCACCCCTAGTCTCGGGCTTCAATGGCCGGGACGGAAGCGCCGTCGTCGTCGTCGAGGGGGTGGTCGGGCATGGTGGTGGCAGGGTCACCAGCCGAACGATATGGATTTTCGGCAGGTCCTTTACTCATCAAATTAAAATTGAAATTCAGGTGCATCGCCGATCGACTATAATAAAATCATACCTATAATATTATTTTGTATTAAAATTTAAAAAATACACATGAAAAAAATGGAAAAGAAAGGCATCAAAATAAAATAAAAATGAATAAATAAAAAAATTGAAAAATAAACTGAAAATGGGAAGAAATAAAGGAAAAGAGAAGGAGGAAGAAAAAAAAAATCGAGATTTGTGGCTAATTTCGATAGTTTTTTATTAATTACTATATTTTTACAATTTTTTTAAAATATGAGTGAGTTGGTGGTGAATCGACGGTAACTCGGCTGCATATTGTAAATATATACATTAGAGTTTATTTTATTATATTTTGTGTAAATTAATAAAATGATAATATAGTTTTTTTAAATGTGATTATTTTTAAAAAAAATATTTTGGGGTGAACTTATAAAATGAGAGGGTGCAGATAATCATGGTAAAACAATAATTTGGGGTGAACTCATAAAATAAGCGGATGTAGATAACCGTGGTAAAAAATATTTTGGAGGTGAACTCATAAAATGAGCGAGTGTAGATAACCGTAATAAAAAATTATTTGGGGGGTGAACTCATTAAATGAGCGAGTGCAAATAATAATAATAATAAATAATTTGGAGCTGAACTCAATAAATGAATGGGTGCAAATAAAATTAAAATTAAAATTAAAATTGAGGTATGCAACGAACATGCGAGTGCATTTTAAATTAAATTCTAATACGTTCCATGCAGCCCTATATACGTACCTAACCCTAACTAGTCTAAGTCGACTCTAATGCATTGAATATCCTCGGTCCTGATCTCCCGTTGTACTATGATCATACAACATATAGGATTAACCAAATTCCAACCACTAAAAAATCCAACTATAACACAAATTAAAAATCTCATAAATGAGACTAATTAAGGGAGGCACTGAAATATTTTTAGAGTTAATTTTAAATAATAATAATAAAATATAAATCTTGATTTTTATTTTTATTTCATTTTAGTCACAAGTTTTCATGATAAATATACATATTTTAATACAATTTACATTTTCAATTAATTATCAAATTTATCTTAGTTTATTCAATTATCAACGTTATAATTAATTATTCGATTAAAATTTCCATTTTTCCTAATTAAAAGAGAAGGATGTGGTCAATTTGTTTACTTTATTTGGAATTGATCATACAATATTACTTTATTCGTAATGCGAATTATTAGATTTATTTATGCTATAGTTAATTTTCATGAGAGAACAATATATAATAAATTATTGTATGATTTTTTTAACATATGTATATAAAAGAAGTGGCGTGTTTCGAATGAAATTATTATGCAACAATAAAGTTTTAAGAAAAAGTAAATAAAATAAATAGGTAAAATAAAAGTATAATGAAATATTTTAAGGTTCATTTATAATAAAGTGATTTTTGTGAGTAAATTAAATAACAATTTAAATAATTAAAGGATGGTTGTAAACTTGTAATGTAGAAATAAAATGAAAATTAAAAGGATGTTTCATAAATTAAATAGATAATACTCCATGAATGTTAGATTTTAGGGCGCGGTTATAGACACCCACCGACCTATTGAGGACACCCACGCGATGAGGACACACAGTTCGGATGAGGACATCCACGTGTAAAACTCTAAAATACCCCCCTCTCTCTCTCTAAACCCTAATTAAAACATTTCTGCCTCATTTTACACCCACCCACTCCCCTTCCCCTTCCCTCCCAAGCAGCGCCCACGACGTTTCCATGCCCATGCGGCGCCGCCGCTCTCTTCCTGCGTCTGTAGCGCCGCCTCTTCGCCTCCCAAGCCACGCACGCCGGTGTCAGATTCTCTCCCCTAGCCCCCCGATTCTCTCCCGCGTCGTCGCCACCTTAAAGAAGGACGCGGCCGTCGTCGCCCCTTCTCCAAGCGACGCGGCCGCGATGTTGAAGAAGAAGCCAAGCGGCGGGCGACCGTTCGCCCCTCCTCCCTCGTTCGCTCCTCCTCCCTGTTTCAAGAAGTCGGCGACCGACGCCGTTCGAGGGCTGTCGCCGCCGCCCACCTGCAAAGAATATCTTTCTCCCCTCGCCGCCGCTCGTTTCAGGTAAGATTAGGAGTTTTGAAAATTTTAGGAAAATTAGGGTTTTAGAAAAAAATTCAAACATATTGACTTTGTTTTGGAAAAAATTTCGAACATTTTGTTTTTGTTTTGAAAATTTTTTCGAACATTTTGTGTTTGTTTTGGAAAAAATTTCAAACATTTTGTATTTGTTTTGAAAAATATTTCGAACATTTGTTCGAATTTTTTTTTCGTACAAATTTAAGTTGTTTTGGTATTTTTTTGAACATATTGCTTTTGTTCACTAAAAAATTTCGGACATGTTAACTTTTTTTTGATAAATATTTTTAATCAAACTGTTGTTGTTTGTTGTTGTTTTGAGTTTTTTTTTTTTTTTTTTCATGTCAAAATAGTATGTTGGTGAATGGTGATAACAGGATTGATTTTGACACAGAGATGGTGGTGGTGGCGTCCTGGTGGGGACGATAAAATGGGGTGGGTGTACTCATCTTCGTATTTTTTAAATTTTTTACAGAAAGGGTATAAATGACATGTAATATAAATGACATTTTAGATGTCATTTAAGTTGAAAAATTTGTCTGGTGGGTGTACTCAATAAGTTGGTGTGTGTAAAACCGCGCCCTAGATTTTATGTGACTTGAACCACAAGAACGAATGTCGGGCTAAAATGGCCTGAAACTGCAGATCAAAATGGTGTGGGTTATATGCCCCATGTTAGATACACTCTCCGATCATTTTTAATAATTAAATATTCATTTAAAATACATGTTTTGTTCTTTTAATAAAGTAGGGATAGATAGATATACTCCTCTTAATTTAAACTAATCATAACTCTAATTGGAGAGACAGCCGCCGTCGCAGCACTTCCAACAACTACCGTTGCCCCACCTCCGACAGCCACCACCACCCTAAATAATTTTTTTTTTTTAAAAAAATCTTATTTTCGAAAAACCAGAGTCGACTGGAGTATAGTCGACCAAAAATACTCCAGTCGACTCTGGTTTATCAACCAAAAATACTCTCGTTCATAAAATTTTGTTGAAAGAAAATTAAAAAAATTAAAAAATTCGACAATAATGGGTCGACTAAAAATACTCTCGTTGAGAAATTGTTGTCGATAAAAAAAACCTGAGAAAGAGCGGCGGAGGAGGAGGCGGCACCGCTGTTGCATAAACTTGTGGAATGTTTGTTTTGGGATTTTGAAATCTGAATTTCAAAATTTAGTTAATTTTAAAATTCTAATTTTTTTAATTTTTTTTTATATTTTGTGTTTATTTTGCTATTTATAGAGTTGACTTTTGCAGGATTTATAGGTATTTGTAGGGTATAATTTTAAATTCTAAATCTAAATCCCAAATTAAAACATGGATGAAATTTCAAAATTCCAAATCTGAATTTTCCATTCCAAAACAAACATCCCCTTAGGGTGGGGTGCCGCTGTTGCGCGAGGCGGTGCGCTGGTGGAGGGAGGGAGGGGCGGCGCTGGGCAGAAGAAGAAAGAGCGACGTCGTCTCTACAGTAGCAGAATGAAAAAAAAAAAAAAGGCGACGGCAACAGGCGGTAGGCGGCGTTGGGCCAAAGGCGGCAGCGAGTTGAGGGAGAAGAATGGTGGGAGAAAGAAGAGAAATAATGGAATGGGAAAGAAGAAAAGAAAAAATTAGAATTTTAGTGTGAAATTAGGGTTTTTGTGAAGGTGTATTTAACGTATATAATTTTGAGAGAAAATGGTATAAATTGTAATTTAACTATCTTAAATTTTTTTATTTTTTTTGAGGAGTACATGTATAGGAAAGTGCATCTATGGAGGGGCATATAACCCACGCCGATTAAAATTTGCCTTGCGGGCCAGTTGAACTGGGCTAAATTGGTCCAGTTTTTTCGGACCATAAAAATTCTCAAAATGGGTACTATTACTATTATTTGCACCTCTAGCTTTGGTAAATCCACTCTCCTTATGTTTTTTTTTTTCAACATAGTTACGAAATGTCTAAAATGTTCTTAATGCATCCCCTATCTCATTAACACTTTTAGTGGATAGACCCCTTGTCCATTTTTTTTCGTCTCTAGCTCCACTCTCTCCCCTCTGTCGCTCCCTGCTCCACTATGACAACAACGCCCAAGGGCGGACCTTTCATATGGTTGGGACGGGCTAGCCATTCGGAAATTGTATTGTTTAGGCATGTTTGGAAAAATGAATTACAGTATGTGGGTTTTCTATGTGTAATTTAGGGGGATTTATGGTGTGGTGTTGTTTACTTGATTACACACGTATTGCGATGGTTATGGTTGCAGTTTTATTTTATTTATCCCTTTAACAAATAAAAAATGAAAGAGGTATTTTTTTAAGTCATACTTATGTCAGTATGTGCACTTAATTGTATGTATCATGCAATTGAGTCCAATAATTTTGAATTTGTTCAAATTTCGTGGATAAAAAATTCAATTGAACAATTAATGATAGGGTCACACTTTTTAATTTTTTTTACAACTACACCCGCTCATTTTATGAGTTCACCCCCAAATTATTTTTTTACCACAATTATCTGCACCCGCTCATTTTATGAGTTCACCTTCCAAATTATATTTATACTACAGTTATATGTACCGACTCACTTTATGAGTTCACCCCCAAATTATCTGCACCCGCTCATTTTATGAGTTTACCCCCAAATATTTTCTTAAAAAATAATTATATTTAAAAAACTATATTATCTTTTTATTGATTTATACAAAATATAATAAAATCAACATTAATTTATACATTTACAATTTGCAGTCGAGTTATCGTCGATTCACCACTAAATCACCCATATTTTTAAAAATAAAATCGTAAAAACATAATTAAAAAAAAATATTGAAATTAGTCACAAATCTCAATTTTTTTTTCTTTTTAATTTTTTTTTTCAATTTTCAGTTTTTATTTCAAACTTTTTATTTCTTCATTTTTTTTCCTGCTTTTTTTTTGTTTAGTATTTTTAAATTTTTTAATATAAAATAATATTATATGTATAATTTTATTATAGTCGCTAGTACAATAAGTAATAACCAGTAATACCATAAATCATAATCAGTAATACCATTAATAATAATCAGTAATATCTTATGAAAAAACAAATAATTGCACACATCTAATTATATTCAATAATACCAAGAACAATTATTAGTAATACCACGAACAGTAATCTGTAATACCATTAATATTAATTAGTAAAATTTTATAAAATAACAAATAATTTCACACATCTAATTATATAAAGTAATACCAAAAAATAATTATCAGTAATACCATGAAGGAATGAACAGTAATTAGTAATACCATAAACATTGATCATTAATATTTTATACAATAACAAATAATTTCACAAATCAAATTATATTTAGTAATACCAAAAACGATTATCAGTAATACCATAAACAATAATATATAATACCATAAACAATAATAATAATCAGTAATGCCTTAATTAATAATAAATAATTCCACACAATCAGTAATACCACAAACAATAACCAGTAATACCATAATTAATAATCAATAATACCGTAATCAATAATCATTAATATTAATCCAATAGTGTATTAATAGTAATACCACAATCAATAACTAGTAATACCAATACCACTAACAATAATACCATAAAAAAAGTGGAGGGAGTGCAGACCAGGGTGTACTGAAGAAAATAGGGGGTGCACATTACCAAGCCCAATTGAAGACAACCCTAGCCAAATAGAAGGGCACCCTAGGTCAGTAGTCGCCGCCTGAGATTTCATCGACAAGCTCACCGGCTCCGAGTGCCGACTGATCAGAGATCCATCGACAACATACTCACAGTCCTCCGTCGGACCGTCGTCAACCGGAGGAAGAGGCTGCGCAGGAGCATGGTGAAGAAGACGAAGCAATGTAGCTTCGATTTGGACAAATATGAACAACGAGAGCGAAGTGAGTGTTGCAGGCGAGCGCCATTGATGCCGGAGAAGCTCCTGAATCGCGAACACAAAGGAGATTGATTGAAGAAGTCACGTCGGTGATCGAAATGAGCAGAGGTTTTTGACCGCCATGGATCGTGGCCGAGATGGAAGATGATGTCGATTGTCATGGAATTGAAGAATCATGATTGCGATTTGAGGAGGGGTCTCGGGCTTAAGCGGTCGGGACGGAAGCGCCGCCGTCGCCGTCGAAGGGGTGGTCGGATATGGTGGTGGCTGGGTCACCCACCGACCGACATGGATTTTCGACAGGTCCTTTACTCATCAAATTAAAATTGAAATTCAGGTGCACCGCCGACCGACTATAATAAAATCATACCTATAATATTATTTTGTATTAAGATTAAAAAAATACACATGAAAAAAATGAAAAAGAAAGGCCGGAAAAAAAAGTAAAAGAAAAAAAAAACGAAGAAATAAAAAATTTGAAAAATAAAATTAAAAATGAGAAGAAAAAAGGAAAAGTGGAGGGGAAAAAAATTAAAAAGAAAAAAATCGAGATTTATGCTAATTTCGATAGTTTTTTATTAATTATATTTTTACAATTTTTAAAAAAAAGTATGGGTTACTTGGTGGTGAATCGACGGTAACTCGATAATAACTCGTCTGTATATTGTAAATATATAAATTAGAGTTTATTTTATTATATTTTGTGTAAATTAATAAAAAGATAATATAATTTTTTTTTAGATGTGGTTACTTTTTAAAAATTATTTTGGGGTGAACTCATAAAATGAGTGGGTACAGATAATCGTGATAAAATAATAATTTGGGAGTGAACTCATAAAATGAGCCGGTGCAGATAACCGTGGTAAAAAAAAGATTTGGGGGTGAACTCATAAAATGAACGAGTACATATAACCGTGGTAAAAAAAGATTTGGGGGTGAACTCATTAAATGTGTAAGTGCAGATAATTATAGTAAAAAATAATTTGGGAGGTGAACTAATTAAATGAATGGGTGCAGATAATTTGAATTAAAAAAAAAATGAAATTGAGGAGGTATGCACCATGCACTCGCATGCATACAAGTATTTGCCTTAATGATATATCTAAATCACTTAAAAATTAAAATTCAATTGGATTCATATACTCAATTGCATACAATAATTTATCTTTTTCTTTTAACAAATCACAGTTGTTATTTGAGAAAATTTTCAGCGAGTCACACTTGTATAAACTCAATTGCATGGTACAATTGAATTACAATTTTAATTTGAATTTACGTTGAATCGATGGAGTTTGTGTGTGACAAGAAGATGCTTATTTTTATATTTTGATCATGTTATTCTTTAATCTTGATTGGTTGAAGTTTCATAATCTACGACTACAAGAAAATTAACATTTAATGATACAGTATAAATATTGTTATTATAGATTCTCTAGCTTAATGACAAAAAAAAATTAAAAATTAATGACATGATCGGTTATTAAAAGTCATTTTATATCATTTAAATATTTTAACTAAAATAATTATAATAAGAAAATTTTGTCATTAAAAATAATTTTTTTGTAGTGTAATGAGTCATAATTAGTAAAATGAGAGTAATTTACTTTTAAATTGAAATTTTTGTAATAGACTTGAAACTTAAGAATGCGCTCATACTAGATACTTAAAAAAAATTGCAACTTCTGTAAATAAAAAATTGCAACTTCTGTAAATAAAAATAAAATTGAAATTTCACAATTGCACATTTAAAAAAAAATAAAAAAATTCATAAACTCAATCATCACAATATTCACATATTTACATAAAAATGTCATTATTTTTATGATCAATCCATTTTTTACTTTACTTTATTTATAAAAATTTATAAAATTAATCCTCAACACTACACCCATTATACATTTTTCTTAATTTGTGTGTCCATAAAGTGGCGGTGCAAACAATCCAATTTTTTACTTTACTTTATTCATAAAAATTTACAAAATTACCCATCAACACTCCACCTATTATACATTTTTTCTTAATTTACAAAACCCATAATTTTTTAATACTCTTATTCAACATCTCTACTGCTCAATATTTCTATTTATTTGAACAAAAACATTGTCTTTCAATTCATTTCATTTGAAATATGTACAACAATAAAAATAACTATTAGTAAAATTATCATATAATTATATTAAAAATATTAAATAGATTGAGCTCAACCCATTAGAACTTACTCCCTCCATCTTAGTAAAAGTTACCCAACTTTCTTTTTTCGTATGTCTCAATAGAAGCAATTCATTTTTTTTTAAACTACTCTCCCTTACATTTTATTATATTTTTTCCACTCAATCACAACACCTCTAATACATCCACTTATTCTATTATATTTATTAACCTCCGTGCTCAAAAAACTTAGATAACTTTCATTGGAACAGAAGGAGTAATTCTTTATGACTCCGGGCTAAAAAAATCAAACAAAAAATGACCCAAATTAAAACGGGCTAAGAAAAACAAATCTCAACCATGGACGAAAATATTTGAAAAATTCTCCGATATATCCATTTTTCACGGTCACCGATATCGATATTGGGAAGAAACGATATTTCTACAATATTTATAAAAAAATTTAAAATATCGATAAAAATCGATATACAATAACAATATTGAGACTAATATCAGTAAAATATCAAAAGAATATCGAAAAATATCAGAAAATATCGAAAAAAATGGAGAAATGTTGAAAAATTAAAAAAAATATCATATGAAATAACATTTTATGTTATATTTTATATAAATTTATCATAGATGTAAATGTATTTAAATTGTTTTGTTGAATTTATGTATTAAAAGTTAGTTATTAAATTTCTACAATTTTTAAAATTTATCGATATCGAATAATATCGATATATCCATCGATATTTCCACAAATTTAAAGTCTCGATATTTTCTCCGATATCGATATTTCTTACCTTGATCTCAACTTTTTTTTTTTTTTTTTTTAAATAGACTTGACTTTTAACATTTCTAAGTTATTTAACACAGTAAATATATAGATGTATCACATTGATTCCTTTTTACATTTTTTTTTTAATTATATTCAAATGAAATATCAGAAAAATATTAAATGTCCTCATTAGTTTAAGTAGTAACTTGGCAATCAAATCAACATTAATATGACACATTTATACGATAAAAAAAAAAAAAAAAAAATCATCTCTAAGTGATTATAGATATAGGAGTATATATATATATATATGCTGCCAAAATACACCAATGATTACCTTGTTTTATACTGAAATACACTTATTGTCTTGTATGCCATAATTTGAATTTTCATAATACATACGTGGAGAGAGTGAGAAAGGGTGGTGGAGATGTGCCAATTGCTATATAGCATGCCTGACTAGTTAGGACAGGTGTTGTAAATATTTACTAACTCTAGTTTATTTTAACCCAACTCAGGTTAAATGTTGCAGTAGATCTACTTTCCTCACATTTTTCTTTATTTATTATTGCCATATATCACATTTTTCTATACTCTCAACACTAATTTTAATTTAGAGAAACTAGTGTAGCAAAAAATAAAACAACAGATTTGAATTATATAACACTCATTTTTTTGCTCATTTTGTGCCTTTGAGTTTTGTCTTAATTAAATTGGTTTGCAACCCCTCACAATTGATTCCTTATTAAGGTCCTGCACAAAATATATGAAACCATCTCATTAAATATTTTCTGTGAGGTAAAAAAATCAATATTAATAAAAAAAAAATTGCAATTTGAAGATAAAAAGTGATACTAGCTTGTATTTTTATATAAAAAAATTTGTTAATAGAGTATAAATTTTACCTCTAAAAAGTAATATCAGCGCACGTAGTACATATACTGATGGATGGTTTCACAAAACGACGCACTGTCGAAAAAAGATGATTACATATTAAATAAAGATTTTTTTTTCAAAAAGTAGGTATCGAAAAGTTGGTACAATAATTGTATTGTGTAATTGGTTATAATTGTGGCGCACGTGGTATACTGATGGATGGTCTCACAAAACGACGCACTGTCGGGAAAAAGTCATGATACATATTAATTAAAGATTTCTTTTTTTCAAAAAGTAGGTATCGAAAAGTTAGTACAATTTGTTTTGCGGATTTTGTAACTTCCCCTTTTAATAATGAGTAATGTTTGACGAGTCAATTGCATGTGTAATTGGTGCAATTTTATAATAGTGGCGCACGTGGTATACTGATGAATGGTCTCACAAAACGACACACTGTTGAAAAAAGGTGATATGCACGCATTAATTAAAGTTTTTTTTTTAAAAAGTAGGTATCGAAAAGTTGGTACAATTTACTTTGCAGATTTTATAACTTCCCGTCTTAATAATGAGTAATGTTTGACGAGTTAACTGTATTGTGTAATTGGTGCAATTTTATAATAGTGGCGCACGTGGTATACTGATGGATGGTCTCACTAAACGACACATTGTCAGAAAAAGGTGATACATATTAATTAAAGATTTATTTTTTTCTTCAAAAAGTAGGTTTCGAAAAGTTGGTACAGTTTTACAATAGTGGCGCACGTGATATACTGATGACTGGTCTCACAAAACGACAAGACTGTCGAAAAAAAGTGATATGTATTAATTAAAATTTTCTTTTTTTCTTCAAAAAGTAGGTATAGAAAAATTGGTACAATTTACTTTACAGATTTTGTAACATCTTGTCTTAATAATGTGTAATGTTTGACGAGTTAATTGTATAGTGTAATTCGTGCAATTTTGATGTATAAATTTTCAATCATTTTTCTTTTCTTTTAGCAGTTTGTTTGTATATTGAAAATTATTAACTTAGGTCCAATGGCACATTAATATGTTAAAATTGTATCAGTTGCAAACAATTAGTATCCCATTAATAATATTGTACTTAATATTTAAAACAAGATTTATACTAGTAACCTGAGTATCTATAGCATCGTAGCGAGTGTAATATTTTTTTGAGTTGGGAAATAAATTTTGAGGTGGAGAGAAAAAGATAGTGAATAAAAGTAATGAATACAAAATGAATTTTACATAAAAACAATTTTGACACCAAACTCTGTCACCGCCTCAAATCACCAACACTCACACACTTCTCTTTATATTTGATTCCTCACACTCACTCACTACCATGATACTACTGAGTATCATCATCATCATCACCATTTTTCAATTCACTCTCATTTAGACATATATAGAGAGAGAGAGAATGAAGAGGGGTTGTGCATCAGGTTCATCTTCTTGTAATTCGAATTCATGCATTGGAGGAGCAACTGAATTGAAGAAGAACAAATCCGATGTAAATAAACCAAAACGTGTTAGAGCAAAGAAACTAGTCCCGAAAGTCGATACATCCGACAATTCTGCAGTTGATGCCTCTTCTCCTAAATCAAGAAGCTCTGCTTACAGAGGTGTCACAAGGTATGTCTCATATATATATACTTTTAATCGATTCTGACTGTTCAGAATCTGGATAGCCATGTTTTTCGTATTTTATTTATTAATGTTGTTGGTGGTGCAGGCATAGATGGACGGGAAGGTATGAAGCACACCTATGGGACAAGACGACATGGAACAACATTCAGACCAAGCGAGGAAGGCAAAGTCTGTTTTCTTTCTTTTTTTTTTTTTAAATTTAATTTAATGAACAAGATCTGTGATCTTAATAAGTGGTCCCTAGCTTGCTAATTAATAAACCAGTTGTTAATGTGTAAAGTTGATTTTATTGAATGCTGCTAACTGTGTCGGATTTGTTTTCTTAATCGTGATGGAATCTGGTTGTGGCTGCGCAGTCTATTTAGGTAAGCCAAACATATATATATGATATATCTATAATTTAGTTAGTGTATTTAACACTAATAGGCTCGTTTTGATTGAATAGTTGAATGAATTTGTATTATTATATAGGGGCTTACGATGATGAGTTAGATGCGGCTCGAACCTACGACTTAGCCGCCCTCAAGTACTGGGGATCCTCTACAACCCTCAATTTGCCTGTAAGTCATCTTTCATTTCAAATCTTTTTTTTATTTATGCAATTGACTATTAAAGTTGATGTATTTTTTGTACTTTGAAATATTTTGCACGTTTGCAACAAGTTATTTTTGTTATGTATAAATGATTCATACACATCACCTTGCACTATTCAACTTTTTTTTTTTACTTAACAATATATTAATTGTTTGCATTGTACATAATTAGTTGGTTGGTATTTGTAGTTTTTTCTAAATATTATTAACTGAGAGAAAGTTTTGTGCACAAATTGCCCACATTCAATGTATTAAGTTGGTAGATTTTTTTCTTTTTCCTTTCTTTTGTTAGTTTTTTTTTCCCTTCTTTTTTTTGTTCTTTTGTGTACTTAACAATTGTGATTAATTATTTCCCCATATCCAACCCATTTTTAAAAAAATTAGTTTAATTGTGGACTAGTTATCCAACCCATTGTACACAAATTGCCCACATTCAATGTACGTATTAAGTTGTGTAATTTTTTTTATTGAATATTATGAACGGAACAATATTAATTGTGGACTAGTTATCCACATTCAATGTTTAAGTTCAAAAATTGCAAAATCGGTTCAACTAAATTTCATTTTCCCCTTTGATTCTACTGACCCATCCTCGAATATAAGTAGAAAAAGGGGAATTAAATGTTTAAAAATAAAAAAATTGGTGTATATTTTTTTAATAAACATACAGATTTAGTGCGTCTAAAAGATTTTTATTTTACTAGTCAATATATATCACATATTCCAAGGAAAAAAATAAGAATTCAATTTTACTTTATTAGTATGTTACGTTTATGATTGAAATATCGAGAGTAAATTTGGTAATGAAGTTTTGAACCACACACGACCTTGGAGGATGAGGATTTAAAGATGGTTGAGATTTCACTTTGTGAGTTCTATATATAGTTTGGTTTTCACCCCAATTATTGTCAAAATTGTGTCTTTCTCGAGTGATTAAATACATTGATGATTGTCTTTGTTTAGGGAATTAATTTCAAATTTATTGTTTGTGAGACATTAATCATTTTGTTTGATTGGGTGCAGGCTGAATGTTATGCAAAAGAGATTGAGGAAATGGAGAAAGTGCCTAGAGATGAGTATATTGCTTCACTTCGAAGGCGAAGCAATGGATTTTCTCGAGGAGTTTCAAAATATCGCGGTGTGGCAAGGTAATAATAACATTATTAATGGATACAAATATTTTTATTTAAATAAACTCAACAATAATTTTGTCGAGAAAAATATTGCAATTCTTATTTAATCTACCTACCTAAATTTCAATACAATAGAGTAGATTTTGGTATTTTTTTTAAAAAACACACTTTTTGAGCAAATTTGTATGAATGTTAGATTTGTGAAAATAATAAACACGTACCCACCAAAACTCTAATTATTTGGATCCAATTAAAGAGGTTACCTCATAAGTTTTTTATTTTACTTATGTTTTAATGTGCAAATACTTGTATATATGCATCAATTGGACTGTACAACTCAAATACATTTTATTTTCAAATGAACAATATTAATTGCATTCTTACCCATTTTACCTGATTTGCACCATAATTTGTCTCATTGTATTTTAACATGAAAAGCCTTGAAGAGGATTTTTTTTTTTTTTTTTTTTTAAATAGCATCGCATGATAATAAATATCAAAGAAATTCATGTTATTTTTTGTTTGCCTCTTTAAAGTACAATTAGATTCCTAGTACTGTATCTTGCGTGTCTTATCATGCTTTTCTCATACAACTAAGTGAGACATGTTCGTACGTCTAGTGTACGTTAAAAAAAAAAAAAAAAAATCCGACATAGAAATTGTGACACCAAATATTTATGGGCGTGGGTATTTAAAAATTGAGGCGAATTTTGTCCTTTTAAAAAAATCATTAAATATAACAAATACATGTATGCATCAATTGTGCATGCAATATAATTGTTTTTTTTAATAATATTAGTTGTTTAATGTATTTAAAGACATTGAAAATGTATTATGTCATCATATGCAACTTACACCACTAATAATATTACTATTGTAATATTAGTAATTTTACCTAATATTATGTTATTTTTATTGAAGAGTATTAGTTGTACACTCGTTGCACAATTGATGCACACAAGTGTTACTCATCTTTCATTTATAATTTAAAAAAAAAAAAATATTTATTTAAAAAAAAAAGCAAAAATGGGCTGAATTTTGGGTGAGGATGTGATATGTACTAATTCAATAACAACAAAGTGCAATTTTTTTTATTTATTTTTTAGGTGATTTGTCATAAGTATTAACACATTTGTAAAAATAAAATGTTAACATTTTGACCATACTGCAGGCACCACCATAATGGTCGATGGGAGGCTCGAATTGGGCGCGTTTCTGGAAACAAATATCTCTATCTGGGGACATACAGTAAGCTCCTACTCATATTTATCTCAATTACTCTTTATTATACGTACTGAGAGATCTTGTTAATTGGAATTTAGAATAGATGCAAGATTCGTTAATTACCTAAATAAATATTTTATTAATTAGTGGATAAGAAAAGCTGACATGGCACATGATCAATTGGTTAACACATACTAATACTAGTTAATTAAGACAATCTCTGCGCATTGGAGGTACAAGGGTGACTTAATTTGTGTTAATCAACTTTATAAAAAATGAAATATTCCCTTTTGATTGCAGTTTTTTTTTTAATATATATGCATTTGACTGAAAAGGTTTAGTTGAATGGATCTAATTACTTGACAAATCTTTTCTGGATAAACTTTTATTTTATGAGACGGATCATGACTCGTGAGACATTTATAAGACAAACTTGGCTTGTGATTTGTGCCAATTTGATGCAAAATTTTAGTATCTTAATTATTTCATACATCATATCAAAATCAATTTGATGCAATATACTTAAGTATGTTTTTAAATAGTTGTCCATTGTTTTCATTTACTATTTACGGTTGTTAAACTGATATTCTCCAGTAAAAATAATTACAAATGTTCAATTAAAATAACTGATATTATTTAAAATGTACTAGAATTGCACGATGTGCACGAGAGGATTACCCTAAAAAATCTACAATTAGTAGATTGTTAAAAAAAAAAAAAAAAAGCAATGTAGTATTTATAATGTTTGTATCTAATGATCGATCATAAGAACTTCAAATTTAATTTATTTAATATTGTTGAATGCATATTTATAAATCCTTATTTACATTAATTTGTTAATTATTAAGGTACTCAAGAGGAAGCAGCCGAGGCATATGACAAGGCAGCAATAAAATACCGGGGTGCAAACGCTATAACAAACTTCAACATTAACAATTATATCGACAGTTTGGGCAATCTTGTACCGGATTTCGAAGAAAAACAAGAAGTCGCACGGGAAAAGGAAGAGCCAAATCCTGAACCCCTTATTAGTGTCCAAGTTGATGATCACCAAAAGGATGAAATTCGACCTGAGTCGTACCCGATGACCATTATGGACCCGACCGAGGATCATGAGTACCCTTGGGGCCTTTGTTTGGATACCGGGTTCAACCCACTCCCGTTACAAGATACTCCTCTTGATAAAGCATCGGAGTTGCTTGATTGGCTCGATCACAAAGCCTTCAAGGATGACGATATTGCTTGTATTTTTGACTTTGAGAACGAGTTCACTCTAGAGGATGCGATGTCTGGAACTAGTGGATGTAAAGGGGAGGCGAATGCTAGGGTTGTTGAAGATTTGAAAGAGAATGATTTATCGACGTCTCACTCTTCGTCTTCCTTGTCGACAATGGCATCGGTTTCTAGCAACATATAGTGTTGCTTGAGGGTTGGGGGGACGTACTATGGGCATTGCTATTATGTTTTGTTCTTAGATGGGGAGAAGTATTTTGCTAGTTTGAGAATAAGTGAGCTTTTCTACCATCCTTGAGATTAGACTATCATAATCATATGTTAGTCATATATGTTTGGAGTTGAACATTTGATGAGGATGGAAATGTTAGGACAAATGACAATAAAATAAAATTCAAAATTTGGAGTGAAGTGGTTGTATATTATAATAATTATTGTAGTATTTTCACTCGTGCGATGCACAATTTATATTTTCTCTGTACAATCAATTTGCATTTTGTGTGCATTTTACGTGAATTCGAGTTCACATGAAATCTGCCCACCCTTAAATTTTTAGTTGATGTTTTTGAATGAAAAATGAATATATATGTCATAATATGATGTTTTTTAGTATTTTATGTTGGAAACTATACGTCTGATATGGTATACTGTAATATCAAAGAATCTGATAACAAGCAAGTCGAGTCAAGGGAAAACCCTTTTTCCGCAGAACAGAATACGCCCAGGTAGTGCTCGACTGGTTTGGCGTTCCGTTCCCAAAGGTAAAACGACTTCTACTTCGTAAACAGTAGCACCACTGTAGACGAAGCCTCAACGAACGTACCAGGTACGAACTGAACACACACGGAAAAGAATTCCGGCAACACAAGGAAATAAATCCGGCACGAGAAAGAACAGTGTATGGCTTTTGGGAGCACAACACTGCAGAGAGACGAGAGGAGAAGATAAGAGCAGAGGGGCGAATTTCAGCGTAAATGAGGACGTACACGTGGGAGGTGGCTCTTGACCACTACGTCTGAGAATTCAAATTAATTTTTCACTCATTAATTCCAACATTTTATAAGTTGTGGATCGGGTCTCAATCATCCGTTGTTTGATTGTTCGTTCATTCGAAGAAAAAAAGGTTAAAACTTGAAGCATGATGAACTTTTAAAGCCTTGACGGAGAATGAATGTTATTTGACAACCATACCAAAGAACTCGGGCTTAAAACCATATTGGGCCTATATAAGTAGGCCTAACAAGGATAACAATTGGGTACGGCTATATGCACCTTCAGCTTTGTTAATGACACCCCTTCAATTTATTAATTTAATAATGATATAAAAAATCTAAAATACCCTTTAAATAAAATACTACTGCATTACTACTACTAAATGTACCCTCACTACTAACTACTCTCCTCTTACAATATTTAAACCCTAACCCTAATTGCAATTGCCGCCAACACCACTTCCCCGATAGCCAACTTCATAAAAAAAAATCTTAAAATTTCTGATTTTTTTTAAAATTATTTTCGACAAACCAGTGTTTAACATATACACCTTCATCGATAAATTGTTGTCGACGAGAGTGCATATTTTCGATCAACTTTTTTTTTTTGACAATAGTTAATCGAAAATATATACACTCTCGCCAACAATAATTTGTCAACGCAAATGTATATGTTCGATCCTAATTAGTCGAAAAGGAAGTAGGCATACTTGTACTCAATGTACTGCTGTGCACGCATGCATAGACTTGGCCGCTGAGGGGCTTGGGGGCGGGGATGGTAGGTGGGGGCGACGGGGTGGGAGAAATTAATTTTTTTTTTTACCTGCTTACGGAGGGAGGGAGAGGACGGCAGGGGTGGGAAGAAATGGTGGAATTTTTTATTTTTATTTTTTAAGTGAAAAATTGAAGATGGAGAAATGGAGGAAGGAGGAAAAAAGATGACATTAGGATTTTTGGGGTGAGGTGTAGTTATTAAAATATTTTTTTGAGAGAAAATGGCATTGTAGACAATTTATGGATAGTGCATCTAACCTTTTTTTTTTTTTTTTTTGAGGGGAAGGGTTGAAGGTATATTAATTGGGGAGTATGGTTAACAAAGCTAGAGGTACAGATACCCGTACCTTTGTTCTGTAGATTGCTTACAGTGAAATAACAAAATAAATACTCCGTAGTTAGTTAAATAATATACAGAGAAAACAAAAACAAACATTAAATATAATTTGTTATTTGCTGATGGATCTCTGACCGGACGACCCGACGGAGGACTGTGAGTATGTTGCTGATGGATCTCTGACCGGACGACACTCGGAGCCAGTGACCTTGCTGATGAAATCCCAAGCGACGACTACTGGCCTAGGGTGCCCTCCCATTGGGCTAGGGTTTCCTTCAATTGGGCTTGGTAATGTGCACCCTTTATTTTCTTTAGTACACCCCGATCTGCACTCTCTCCACTTTTTTTTTATGGTATTATTGTTATTGATATTATTGATACTGGTATTACTAGTTATTGATTGCGGTATTACTATTAATACACTATTGAATTAATATTAATGATTATTGATTATTAATTGTGGTATTACTGATTATGTGAAATTATTTATTACTGATTATTATTATTTTTATGGTATTACATATTATTGTTTATGGTATTATTGATAATTGTTTTTGGTATTATTGAATATAATTAGATTTGTGGAATTATTTGTTATTGTATGAGATATTACTATTCAATGTTCATGGTATTACTACTTACTGTTCATGGTATTACTGATAATTATTTTTTGTATTATTGAATATAATTAGATGTGTGAAACTATTTGTTATTGTATAAAATTTTACTGATTAATATTAATGGTATTACTGATTAATGTTCGTGGTATTACTAATTATTGTTAATGGTATTACTGATTACTGTTTATGGTATTACTGGTTATTACTTGTTGTATTACCGACTACTCCCTCCTTCCTATTGAAAGCTACCCAACTTTCCTTATTCGTTTGTCCCAATAAAAGTTATTCATTCCTTTTTTGCCAAACTATTCCCTCTCACATTTCATTATATTCTTCTCTCTCTCAATCACATCAGGGATTATAATAAAATCATACATATAATATTATTTTGTATTAAAACTAAAAAATATACTAATGAAAAAAAAGTAGGAAACAAAAAAAACGAAGAAATAAAAAGTTTGGAATAAAAATTGAAAATGGGAAGAAAAATTAAAAAGAAAAAAATTGAAATTTGTGCCTAATCTCGATAGTTTTTTTTAATTATGTTTTTACGATTTTTTTTCTAAAAATATGAGTGATTTGGTGGTGAATCGACGGTAACTCGGCAATGACTCGGTTGTAGATTATAAATGTATAAATTAGGGTTGATTTTATTATATTTTGTGTTAATTAATAAAAAAATAATATAGTCTTTTAAAATGTAATTATTTTTAAAAAAATATTTTGGGGTGAACTCATAAAATGAGCGGGTGCAGATAATTGTGGTATAAAAATAATTTGGGGGTGAACTAAAAAATGAGCGGGTGCAGATAACTTTGGTAAAAATATAATTTGGGGGTGAACTCATAAAATGAGCGGGTGTAGATAACCGTTGTAAAAAAGAAATGATTTGGGGGTGAACTCATAAAATGAATGGGTGCAGATAACTATGGTAAAAAATTATTTGGGGTGAACTCATAAAATTAGCGGGTGTAGATAATTGTTGTAATAAATTATTTTATTGTATAAGGATAAAAATGTAAATTTACAATAATATATTTTAATTAATTTAATTTAATAGAAAATACAAATTTATGACACATTACGACAATACATATCGTAAAATTTACAAAAGGTAACACGTCATCAAATTTAAACCTTTAGATTAGATTTTTAATGGTTTATATTAACTGACTACGGTAGTCATTACGACACGTTACGACACCCTAACTACATATAGAAGGTCCCATTTTAGAATTGTCTGAATCTTATAAGATTAAATAAATATCATAATCACGAACTCATTCAAATGTATATATAAAAAACAATCACCCCTATATACTAATAGGGCGTTTAATTTTGCCACATGTCATCATATGGTTAAATGCATGTGATGATGTGTCGCATGGAGATTAAATTGATTTTTTTAAAATTTAATGTGTAATTAAACTATTGATTAATACATGTCATTGATATTAAAATGGAAAGTCTTACCTTAATTAAAATTAAAATAAATTAATATCTTATTTTGATTAAGTTCTCTTTTATGTTCTTTTGTCTAAAAATATATCTATACATTTTATAGAATATATCAATTTAATTAATTAATAAGATAAATTCATTTGTATATAATTTTATCAGTAATTGAATATATATTATAAATTAATTAATAAAATAAATTTTATCATACTAATTATACCTAAAAAAATTATTCAAAATAAAAAATTATATAATAAAATTTTAAATTATAAAAAGTAAATTTACCTATTAAATTTTACGAGTGTATCTTTTAAAATATGAATTATACTATTTTAAATATTACTCCGTAATTTTTATCAATATATCGCGTAATACGCGGGGAGTCATCTAGTCATAATCTAATAGGGAGTAAAAGTTTTCACTCTTTCACCATCATTTCTTGAATAAAGACAAAGCATCACCATCCAACACATCATCATCTTCACAAAAATATAAATTAGTTATTTATAAAAGCTTATTTACTTATAATAAATAAATCATACCATAAGTAATAAATTATTTATTTGCTGGCGGTGGTATGTGACTGTGGATATTGAGCCGTGTATATTTCTAAAAGTAAAATAATCAAATGAAGGGTATGTTTGCAAATCATAGTGATTATTTGTTCTATAGTAATTAAAATTGATTTTTGCAATAAAATAGAAAGTTAATAGTGTTTTAAAATTAAGCACTTTAAATCAAGGGGCAATAACACTATAGGTAAAAAAAAACATTTTTATTTATAGTTACACAAAAGATCATTTTTATAAGAAATTTTACATTTTTAACCTCCTTATATAATTAATGTAAACAATTGATTAGTCAACTACAATCGTGTGTCAATTTAAAAGAATTATATCAATCATCGATAATCACGCTCAATTTTATACAAACATATCATCTTAATTACACACTTTTCCAAAACTGAAATTCACAAAACCCCAAATCAAGCTAGACTCTTTTCCACGCTGCATCTTGCTGAGAGAGTTCGCCACCAAAATCGTCATTCTGAGTTCGCCACCGAAATCGTCATTCTGAACTCAACCGATGTGCATCAAAGGTATGTGCTGGATGGAAATATGTAGTGAATTTGAGTTTAACAACATACCTTATAAAGTACTGTATATCAATTTCGTAGGATTCTTAACGATTGTTAGGTATCTTTAATCTCTATAAAAATGACTTCTTAATTTTTTTTTTAGTTCTTTCTGAATGATGCAAGATTTGCTTTTTAATTTTAATTATTTTTGGTTGGATTCTGAATCTGGTATAAATATTGTATTGATTTTTGGGTTATTAAAACTATTCTTTCGTTTCAAGATTGTGCATTTCTTCTTATTATGAAATCGTCTACACTGTTATATACAGGTATGGCTAGGGATAAACGAAAAAGCATTCGTATTGAGGAAGAAGATAGACCAAATAACGGCAAAAGGAATATAAGTAGGCCGATTCGAGTATCAATGAGAACTGACAGAGGTAATTCGAAGATAATGAGTGTTTTTCCATTGACGTTATGAATTATAATGTGTTGTCAACATAAATGTATAAGATTTGGTTAAATATTTTTGATTATGTAGTAGTGGAATCTAGCATTATACTTATATGATCTGACATACACTTAACTTTTGTATTTTATGTCACACCATAAATGTTCAATGATATAATATAGTGAAACACATAAACCTGGAATGGGTGCATAATGGGTGTTGATATGTAGACGAGAAAACTGAAACAGTGTTTGCATATGTTGAGGAGATTACATATATAGAGATAATAGGAAATAAAATAAGCATTGATGCAGATCTGGCATCATAGTGTGCGTAATAGTGGAGAGTTTGCGACATATTTCTTTTCAAGTGCATTGTTGAAGATCTGACACCATAGTGTGCTAAATTTTATCACGTGTGAATCTCAGTTGCAATTGGTGATCATATTTCTATGATGATATCCCTGCATATGGAGGTAATACTTTTGCAGATGCATGGCTGCATTGCATTGTGCAGTGGCTGACCACATAGTCGGCTAGAAAATGCATTGTTTGCAGCATAGATGTTTAATGTGGGTATTGCATCTCTGTGTGATGATTATATGTTCAGATATGTCCTGTGGCACGTTATTTATATGTGGTGTAGCTCATAAAATGTATGTATGTTTGTTTTGAAGTTTATGAACATATGAAAACTCTAATTTAGTGGATTTAGTGTACCTCATTGATATTTTTTATACGCTATTTGGCAGGTGCAGGAGGCAGAGTGGAACGTTTGGATAAGATTGGAGTAAAACATAAAGGTCTGTTATGTTTATTATTAAGCATTTTTGGCTTATTAATGTTTCAATTTATATTTATAGTTTTACTATATGCAGGGAAGCGTGTCGTGGGATATGTTGTTGTCCCGTCAGATTCCGGTAACTTTTATTTGCATAACAGTAGCTTGTTGTTGATTTTATAGGGATAATTCTAATATGTTTTAGTTCAATCATACAGATTTTGAAAGTGATGTCCATTCAAGTAAACAAAGCAGTGGTTATTCAACAGAACATGAAGAAGGTAGTATTGAAATTAGTAATACCAAGTTACCGGTTTTAGATTTTATTATTTGCATGGTATTTAACTCTTATATGTGATATATACAGCAAGTGAAAGCGAAGAATATGAGAGAGGGAGAAAAGATATGAAGCACAAGCGTCTAAAAGCCAAGAATAGATTCGGTTTATAAATTTTTTTAGATTATATATTATGCATTCTATTCCTTATTTCTCATTATATAATAGTTGATAAATTTTTATACACTGAAATTTTCAAAGCAAAAGATCTTTGGTGTGCTAATTGAACGTCCATTAGAAGATGTTGTCGATAAAGATTTCCTGTTATTTCCTGTTAACGTAACAGAGAGTGGAGCAAGTACACGCTCTAACGTCGCAGGACATTGGACTTTGTTGAAGCTTGATATAAAGACGAATCAGTGGATTGATCAACCTATGTGCGAAAGAGGAAGGAATATTATATCTGGCCTGTTAAAAAAAATTAAACGAAGAGCGATCAAAGATAAGTGAACTGGAAGAAAAACTAAAGTGTTTTCATCAGACGAATATGCAACTCGAGGAAGACATTAGGTCATTCAAAGAAGTCAATTTGAATAACGGTGCACCAGATAAAGTTCAAATTACAAATTATGCATATTTTGAAATTTGCAATAGTATTGTTTATTGGTTGGATATTCAAGAATATACTTTGTAACAACGCATATGACTTGACAATTGATGAGCGCTTAATGTTAGTATAATTTCATATTATGATATTGGTTTTTAATAGAATATTAGTAAGGTGACCTATGTGACTATTTTCGCAGCTTGAGAAAGTGAAGTGGTTATTGCATTTTGCACGAATATGTGGTGAATACTGCATAAAACTAAAAAATTGCAGGAAAAAATGCAGATAAGTGTAACATATGCAATAACAATATCATTTTAGGCAATGCGTATGCATCACCTGTTGCATTGGGCATTCCCATCTGCATATAGTTTGCTTTATACATTAAATATACGTTTAGATTACAAAACTAAAAGGCAAAAAAAAAAAAACCATTTCATGTCATATGTACTGGAAAGCACATTACAACTTACTATAGAACTACATATGACTAGTAACTTGGGAATGGGGAAACTAGACTAGGTAATATACTATACGTATGTTCGACATTTGAGGCTTCATTCAACCAATCCAACACATTAAATTCTCTCTTTTGGATGTCATAAGAGCAAAACTTTCCACTTGTCTCCTCCTTAAACATGATAATCGTCTTCGTGCAATTCAAAAAGCACATTAGGTTGATGTTGAACATATGCGGTAACCATTCTTCCTTGAATATTGTTAGGCTTGACCACGTACTCCGTTTCATCCTCCGGAGGTGCCATTGAACAAATTCTCTCGTTAGTTGTTGATGCATTAGATGACAATAACCTAGCCGTGTATGGGGATATAAACATTGTTGATAATTGTGGTGCGAGAAAATATTATTTTGAAATGCAGGTGCTCTCGTATTCAATTAGTGGATCAACTTGGAAGAAGTTTACTATTTCTAAAGTTGGAATGTTACCCATTAATTATAAACTCGTTCCTATACACTTCATTAACAAGAAACAAAAAAAGATTATGTTCAGAACTTATCCATTAGGTTCGTTCTACTCATACGATTTTACAACAAGAAAAGAAGGAATAATAGAAGAAGTGGATTCAGTGATTTGTACCGCTCATACCTATAAGTATATTCAAAGTCTTGTATCTCCGATGGCAACTTTACGCACCTAATTGTTTATTATTGCACTTGTGTCTTAAATACACAATGGTTTCTTATTGAAATGATGAATTTAATAGATGAATAGTATATTTTTTGTAAGTTTCTTACTGAATATTGGTTAAATTATGGTTTAATATAATATCTAATGAACAATGACGTTCTACTCTAATAATACTATATGCCGAACAAAAAAATGTACTACACATAAGTTGTAAGCATTTATGTGTTTGTATATGGTGTTTTTGTGATTATTAGTGTGTAAATAAATAGTGTATTCAAAAAAATATACAAATTTATCCTTAATTAATGTATAATTAAATTATAGTGCATTAACGGGATATTTAATAAAATTTATTAAAACTTTATTGATAGTCGTATAATATCTTAAGCATATTATTTATCAGATTAACTGAAACCTAAGTTAAAACTTATAAAATGTATATAGTGTAGTTGAATAAAGGATATATTTGTATAAATCCATGGTTTGTTTAAATTGTACATTAACTAATTCCTTACAGAGACATCATAAGTTTTGATAAATATAATAAAATACAAGTCTGGACAGCAGTACGGTGTATCTAAATAATATCATGATTCTTAATGATAAAATACTTAACAACATTAAACTTGTGATAATATATATTGTTAAATGAAATACAACCAGTAGAAAAATAACAAAATATTAAAGTAAAACACATGTGTTATTATTCATATATTAAAGTAAATACTATTGTCTAATTAGTAGAAAATGGTGGGATTAAAACAACTGTGTTATTATTAAAATATAATAGAACTAAATCTAGTCATCTAGATTTGTCCTATTTGTGCCGAACACGTGCGGACACGTTAACGGGTCGTGTCTGCCTTTCTTTCCACACTTGCTGCATTCGACGTCATCTCGTCGTACCTTTTTATATACAGTGAATGATATACAACCCATTTTGAATACGGAATATCTTGCAACCAATCCTCTGTAATTCTACCTCCAACCTCTTTGAACTTCACGAGTTTTTCGTTGAATATGCAGCTCGTTGGAGCATAAGCACACTACTTGAAAAGATTTGCCATATTCTCGCGATGTTGAGTGTTCCATCCTCCACCATACCTTCCCTTAAAGTTAGTTAGAAGATGATACAAACAGTAGAAGTGGGCGGGTCATTCCCATACGTCATCGAACGCTGACATCAGTCCCGTGTTTCTGTCTGAAATGTATATGATTTGTTTAGCATGATGGATATTGTCCTTGATCTTCATTAGAAACCATGACCAATTATCCCTGTTTTCAATAGATACGATATCGAAAGCAACCGAAAACAGACCTAAATCAAATAAAAAATAATGATTTTTGTTGAATGTTGGGATAGAGCTTCCACAACAATTCCTAAAACACGAAATAAGTAATGAATATTTCCTTAATTTATTATATAACAATGTATATAGAAACTATCTTTTCTGAATATAGAGTGCAGAAATCTATCATACCACTTACATTCATCTACCATCGAAATCGATATTCAGAATTGGAGGACTCTCAATTTTTTGGGAAAAGAAGGTATACAAAAATCTGAAATTCTCGAAAACACAGAATAAGGGCAATTTTTTAATATTGAAATGATATCAGTAAAAGCTTAATCCTAATTAATCTCTAAATATTGAAATACCTATGATATGGAAGGCAAAAATCGGAGGATTGACGTCGACGATGCATTGATTCCCACGATCTGCAACTTCAATCGAGATTCTATGTAAATTTGGTAACTGATTGTAAAAGGAATGTCAAACATTTCAATTCGCAATTACTACAATTGATGGATTTATGGAGCCACTGAATTAATTATATTTTTTTATACGGAAAGGGCATTATAGGGTATCCAAATTAAATAGTGACCTTAATTGTTTTAAGAATAATTTGTGTCTTAAATTGTTTAAGGGTCTTATATAATGACTTAAATTGTATTTATTCCTTAAATCAATTGTGCATATGGTGTGGTGTTTACAAAACAAACCTTTTTTTTTTATATAAATTTATAAAAAAACACCCTTATTACATTTAGATAGATAATGTGTAAAGATGAAATATTATTTAAATTGCGAGGGCAAAATTGTAAAATTGATTATTATAATGACGAAAAGCACATAGAAGCTATTAGAAGTAGGTGAAGGGGTGCTTCACCAAAATCACTTTTAATAAATTAACTTAATCACTTGATTGTGTTTTCAAACACTCCAAAAGTGATTCTATTTGAAAAAAAAGGGTGTGTTTAGTGGGTGTTTGGAAACACTAGAAGTTGCTTAAAAACACTTTTTTTCAAATAGAATCACTTTTGGAGTGTTTGGAAACACAACCAAGTGATTAAATTAATTTGTTAAAAGTGATTTTGGTGAAGCACCCCTCCACCTACTTCTAATAGCTTCTATGTGCTTCTCATCATTATAATAATCAATTTTACAATTTTGCCCTCGCAATTTAAATAATATTTCATCTTTACACATTACCTATCTAAATGTAATGAGTGTGTTTTTTGTAAATTTATAAAAAAAGTGGTTTGTTTTGTAAACACCACAACATATACACAATTGATTTAAAGTACTTAATTTTAAAACACTATCAACTTTCTATTTTATTGTAAAAATCAATTTTAATCACTTCCAAGCAATTTTTGATTCAAAGTGATTAAAATTGATTTTTGAAATAAATTTGAAAGTGGATAGTGTTTTAAAATTAAGCACTTTTAATAAATTTTGTATATGTTAGTGATTTTTGAAAAACAAATAGCTTATTTATAATTTTACAAAAATACCCTTATTACATTTGAATAAGTAATGTGTAAACATAAAATATTATTTAAATTGTGAGGGCAAAAATGTAAAATTGGTTACTACAATGATGAGAAGCACATAGAAGCTATTAAAAGTAGGTGGAGGGGTGCTTCACCAAAATCACTTTAAACTACTTAATTTAATCACTTAGTTGTGTTGCCAAACACTCCAAAAGTGATTATATTTTAAAAAAAAAAAAAGTGTTTTTAAGTACATACTAGTGCTTGCAAACACCCACAAAGTACTTTTAAGCAACTTCTAATGTTTTCAAACACCCACGAAATGAAGATGAGTTAGATAGAATCATACTAGAATATAGTTGCACAAAATTTGATATACTCCGTATTAAACACTTTTTCTACGAGTGCGAGTGCAAGTACAAGTACATTTTAATTTGAGTTGATACCGATTTGAAAGCAATGAATTGAAAGATGTGACGTTAATTTAATTTAATTAAATAAAATAAAAGGTTAAAAACTCGGAAAGGCTAAACACATGATAAGAGCATCCCAATGCTGCACATCCCACAATTGGCGCCAAACTGACGGTTCCTAGGGATTCCTGCATTCCTCTCCTCACAAAGCCTAATTTCTTTCTCACTAATATACCACAAATCTTCCATTTCCATACCATCTCCTCCTTCATTTCAACCCTTTCACCTCTGAATTTTGTTTTGCCGGCAGATTCATTCTTGCCGGCCGACGGCGGAGATCGATCGTGTTTTCATGTAAACATGGTGGACGAAAAGACCCTCGAGGAAATACTAAGCGATCATGACAGTGACGAAGAGGAAGAAGAAGAAGAAGTAGAATGCGATGCATCTGAGGCTCAAATGCGATCCAGGAAAAAAGCCCTTGTTAATTTACGATTAAGGGTGGAAGAAGCAATTAATGCCCACAACCTGTTTGACAAAAGTTCCAAGAGGAATGTAGGCAATGTCGCCTTGTGGGGGGTTCCTTTGTTGGCAGACGAGAGAGCCGACGCCGTTTTAATGAAGTTCTTGAAAGCTAAACGCTACAAGGTTCATGCAGCATTCGCGGCGCTCCGTAAGACCCTGCAATGGAGGCACGATTTTCGACCCAACTACCTTCTTGATCAGGATTTAAGACCTCACCTCGACAACGTGTGGTTCACCATTGGGGCGGATCAAGAGGGGCGCCCTTTGTGTTACAATGTTGTTGGGAATGAGTACTACAACAGGTTAATGATTGGTGATATCAATCACCTAGATTACTTGCGATGGAGGCTCCTCTGCGTCGAGAAAGGGATTCAACATCTCAATTTCCAACCAGGCGGCAACGATTCCATTATTCAAATCACGGATATGAAAAATGCTACTGGACTTGCCACCAAGGAGGCCAAGTTAATCGGCAAGAAGATGATAACGTTGCTTCATGATCATTATCCAGGCATTGTCCACAAGCATGTGAGTAGTTTTCTTTTTATTTATTTACAATTGGATTTTGTGATTGGATAATTAATTAATTGTTAACATGGGATGATGCAGTTGATCATAAATGTTCCATCATGGTTTTTGACAATCAATACTATAAATCTACGCCTCCTCTCCAAAAGGAGCAAGAACAAATTCGTTTTTGTGAGGCAATCAAGAGTCACAGAGACCCTTCTCAAGTAAGATCATAATAGTGGATTGTAATTTAATTGGGCTAGTCTTGGGTGAGACCGTCTCACAGAATGAGATCCGTGAGACGGTGTTCATATATAAAAAGTGACAATGTTTGAGCAAAAAGTAACAGTCACTTTTGTTAAAAATATTATCACTTTTCACTTAAACATTATCACTTATTTTTACAAACCAAAATCTGGAAAAACATATGATTATCCTACTCAAAATTTTGAAATATGGGTTAAATCGGAACTCATTCTGTGAGACGGTCTCACACAAGTTTTTGCCTTGCTTTTAATTGTCTACTTTTGCTATGCCCATAATCTTTCAAAATGATGAACGTACTAGGTATGCCTCCATTGAAAACATACTAACTCAATACGGCGGGCTGAGACGAGAACTCGACGCCGACTTCTCACCAGAAGACAAAGTTCTTGAAATGAATGTCAGGGCAAGTGCAGCCGAGTACATACAAATACCTGTGTATGAGGTACTCATATTTTTCTTATGACAAAAACTTTAAAGAAATACTCCATATGCTGATTTGTTTGTTTGACATTGTAGGCTGGGGTTAGTGTAACGTGGGATGTAACAGTTGTTGGATTTGAGGTTACATATAAAGAAGAATTTGTGCCAGATGATGATTGTTCATACAAGATCTTGATTCAGGAGAGGAGAATGGGAGAGAGCATGAGAAATTCGTTTTATATCAGAGAACCAGGGAAGATTGTTATAACTATAGGTAATGTTTCATCGTACACAAAGAAGAAGGCTTTCTATAGGTACAAGATCAGGCCTAGTGTTCCTATGTATATGCAGTTCATCAACCATTGACTGACTGACATGTCAATGACGATCGATATATGATTTTTGTTTAGGTGAACGTCGTCGTACTATATTAAATATTATCATACTGTAGTTTATATCCTTAGAAGAACAACATCTCTCCATTAATGAAATGGAACAAGTTTGTTTTCCTTCGTTTATTGCCAAATTGTCTTGACAATCATTGTTTGGTTTAGTATTACTGTTACTTTGCCTCATTCTTTTACTTTATTCTCTAAATAAATTAAATCTAACTCCCATTTATATCCAAATTAATGTATTGAATTGGATAAATCATTAATTCCCAGAATTATTTTTAGGTATTTCATAACTATACAATGTACTAGTAGATACAAATACAATTATATATGTATATACTTTGACAATGCATGTTGGATATATTGCTCCTTCATTGAATTGCAATTATAAATAAGAAGTTTCAACATTTTTTTAGAAGAAAAATCTAGTTGAATAGTATTAGTTCATGTGATGAAAAAATAATATATTGAAAAAACAATAATATTGTTGAACCTACCAATTCATATTTTTTAATTTCTTTTCATATGAACTATTCACAATTCTTCTTATATATTTTAATATTTTTTTTAATGGATGAATCAAACTTTAATTAAAACAGAATCAAAACTACATTAACTATTATGCAGGTCGTGTGTAAAAATTTTGCCCACTAAATTAAATTTAAGTCCACCCCATCCAAATTTGACATAAATTTAATACAAATAAATTTATATTATGAATTTTCATTGTATAAATAAATAATTTTGGCCTTCTTTATATGAAAACTGTTTTTCAAAGAAGAAGAAGAGGAAGAATTGTTTGTGCAAAGTAGTTTTTAATAAGTAGAATAAAATTTAATCAAAAGAGTATTTAATGAAAAACAAAAGTAACACTTATTCAAAGAAATAATATCCCTTGGACTCTATACTCGACTATCCATTAGATTTTGATGTATTTATTTTTCTTTTTAAATTGTTTGCATAAGTGTACATATTTTTTTTTAAATATACTTCATCTCACCCACTTTATTTCTTTTTAACTTTATTCTTCACTTTATTTGTTTGATACATTAAAAAAAAATCTATATATGAATACGGAGAAAGTAATATTTAAAATAATAAAATAAATAATATATTTAAAAGTAATATTTAAAGTGATAAAATAATTTTCATTTTAAAAAATGAATAATTTAGTAGAAGAGAGTACGTGAAAAGGGAAAATAAAAAAGGAGTTTTAATACTAATAATTAAAAAGAGAGGAGGAACAAATAAGCAAAATAGATGCCAAGAACAGAGAAAAAACGTGTTTGCGCAGCGCTCTCTCCTCCGGCAACACTCTCCTCCTAACTCCATAGAATTTGTTTCAACCAATTGAAGAAAACTCCACCCTAATTATACGCATCTCCGGCAGAAGATACAGAGAGAATTATCTCGGTGATGATGATTATGCTGTTGCCACTCTCACACTTGAAAATCCAGGTGAGATTTTTTGTATTTTAATTCGCATTAATTGCAAGCTCAAATTCATGCAATTGCGCTTAAACCTCTTTCTGAAACGATTCGCATTTTCTACTTACAAGAAACGATGAAGAACCTCTTTCTTAAGGGTGCACTGATCTGTTAAGAAGATTATTAGATTTAGATTAAACAAAAAAAGGGAAAAGAAAATTCTTGCTTTTTGTTGGTTCTGCTGATTGATGGATCTAGGTAGTTTAATTTCTATATGTATATAAATGCAAAATTTCATATTTTTATGTATTTACAAATTTGGTGTGAAAGATGTCTTGAATTGTTTTTTTTACGGTCGGAAATGCTTATGGTTATGGAGTTTGAGAGATCCTAACCAATTTTGTTCTGCGTAATGTTTAATGAATCTTTTATGCCAAAAGAAAACCATGGCTTGAGTGCTGTTTTCAATTTTGTGGAGGGTACTATCAAACTTAATCTAAAACAGGTATTTAATTATTATATATGTGGAAACTTTGTCCACCATTCATGTTTGGAACTGAAGAGTGAGTCTTCCTGTACTGTACCTTATTGGTTCTACTTACTCTTATTGGAATGATGAAATGGAAAGCAAAGCAATGCGATCGGTTTTCTTGTCATTTCCGCGATAATGCTTGTCAACTGTATCTGAAAGCAATCATAATCTCTAATGTTACTTCGAATGAAACAAGTGTGAGAATTCATTTGCAATTTGATATGTGTATCTACTACCTTTCTTTGTTCAATATGAATGTACTTGCTTGAAGTTGTGTTTCTTTACCTTGCTTTAATTCCCTCACCCCCTCATGTCTTGTCTGTTATCTCACCACTGCAGATAATTCAACAAATTAAAGAAGTTTTCTTGGTATTATTTATTTGATGAGATGGGTGATGATGTTGCGGAGGTAAACATGGAAAAAAGGCAAAAAATTGGGGAAGCTCAAACACAACTTGGTGAGGATGGGGCTCAAAGTTTAAGTGGAAATTCTACCAATAAAGCTGATGATGAGAATATGAAACCATATGTTGGTATGGAATTTGAATCTCAAGAAGCTGCAAAGGATTTCTATGATGCATATTCTAGGAAAGTGGGTTTTAGCACTCATGTTGGTCAATATACTCGTGCTAAGCCCGATGGTCCAGTTGTTTCTTGGGAATTTTCTTGTTCCAGAGAGGTTTTCAAGAAAAAGAATGTTGAGAGCTGCAATGCTATGCTTCAGATAGAGAGAAAAGATCCAGACAGTTGGGTTGTGATGAAATTTGTTGAGAAGCACAATCATTCCACTGTGAGTCCCAGCAAAGTGCATTTCCTTAGGCCTCGCAGGCACTTTGCTGGAGCTGCAAAAAATGTCCTCCCTGAGACAGCTGATAACCAAAACGACGTCATCATTTCTCTAGATGGAAACCATGTGTTTTATGATCCTAATTATGTGGAGACAAGTCCTGTTGCCAGAAATATGACTCCTGCAGAAACGAGTCCTATTGTTCGGACATCATCCTCCATTGAAACAAATCGTGCCACTATGAGTTCTGTTCCTGTGATGCCACTACATTTCATTCAACCTTCTAGCAGAAGAAGAACGCTTGGAAGAGATGCTCATAACCTTCTTACTTATTTCAAGAAGATGCAGGCTGAAAACCCGGGGTTTTATTATGCCATACAGCTTGATGATGACAATCGTTTGAGCAATGTTTTCTGGGCTGATGCAAGATCAAGGTCAGCATATAGTCACTTTGGTGATGCAGTTACTTTTGACACAATGTATAGACCGAATCAATTTCAGGTTCCGTTTGCTCCCTTCACTGGAGTGAACCATCATGGGCAAATAATTTTATTTGGATGTGCACTACTTTTGGATGAATCGGAGGTGTCCTTTGCTTGGGTTTTCAAGTCTTGGCTGTCTGCAATGAACAATCGGCCTCCTGTTTCCATAACAACTGACCAAGATAGGGCCATAAAGGCAGCAGTTCATCAGGTATTCCCTGAAACTCGTCACTGCATTTGCAAGTGGCATATCTTAAGGGAAGGCCAAGAAAGACTGGCTCATATTCACCTTTCTCATCCTTCTTTTTATGGAGAGCTTTATAGCTGCATCAACTTTTCTGAAACAATTGAGGATTTTGAATCGTCTTGGAGTTCTCTCCTTGATAAGTATGATATCCGGAAAAATGAGTGGCTTCAAGCTGTATATAATGCTAGAAAGCAGTGGGCTCCTGTCTTTTTTCGTGACACATTTTTTGCTGCACTTTCATCGAACCATGGAGTAAGCTCCTTTCTTGATGGATATGTGAACCAGCAGACAACAATACCCATGTTCTTTAAGCAGTATGAGAGGGCTTTGGAGAATTCCTTAGAAAGGGAAATAGAGGCCGAAAACTACACCATTTGTACAACGCCAGTACTGAAGACACCGTCGCCGATGGAACAACAGGCAGCCAATTTATATACAAAAAAAGTTTTTGAGAAGTTTCAAGAGGAATTGGTTGAAACTTTTGTACACACTGCTAACAAGATTGATGTTGATGGTGCAATAAGTAAATTTAGAGTTGCAAAATATGAGCATGATCACAAGGCTTACATTGTCTTATTGAATGTCTCTGAAATGAATGCAAGTTGCAGTTGCCAAATGTTTGAGTATTCAGGAGTTCTCTGCAGACATATATTGACCGTCTTTACTGTCACAAATGTTCTTACAGTCCCATCACATTATATATTGAAGAGGTGGACTAGGAATGCTAGAGCTAGCCTGGAAGACGAGCAAGATACTGGTGTACAATGTATTGAGTCTCTCACAGTTCGTTTTAACAAACTTTGTCGGGAAGCGCTACGATTTGCTGAAGAAGGAGCTATTGCTGCAGAGACCTGCAGTGCAGCCATTGATGCTTTACGAGAGGGTTCAAGGAAGATTGCGCTGGTGAAGAAAATGGTAGCAAATGTCAAACCTCCTACATACCATGGAAGTGGAAATACCCAAGATAGTGGTAACAGGAAAGCTTCTGTACCAACTCCTGATATGATCCCATCATTTTGGCCCTCACAAGATGCTGGACCGAATCGCATTAATTTGAATGATGCTGGAGGCCCAGTCACTGATTTGGGCCAGCCCACAATGGCACCCCTAGCTATAAACCGTGATGGTCTGCTTGCTGATAACACGGTATGAAGTAGTATGATGCTTACTGTTGGCTAATCGATATATTATAATTGTCAGTATTTAGATGTTACTGTCTATAGTAGTTCCTGACATATGCAGTATGATTCAGAAGGCTTTTATTGTGTTTTTGCTTCTAACTACTTTTTGGCTTTTATAGGTAGTTCTCACTTGTTTTAAGTCCATGGCATGGGTCATTGAGGACAAGAACCCAGCAAGTAAAGTGGCTCTCATTAATTTGAAGGTGTGCAGTGCTTTTTTAAGTATGCTTGTTTCTACTGTTCCTTAGTTCTTCATGATGTTGATACATTAAGGAAAAATCGACATGTCTGGTCAGGAGCTTTTAGTTAGCCATCTGTAATGCATAAACTTTTCTGTTTTTAATATTCTTTTGTTTGTTCTCACAATACCTTTGACAACTTCCCTAGAATATTCACTTATATCTACAGTTTTGTTTGCCCAAGGCAGCTCCAAGATTATGGCAAGGCTCCCTCAGGAGAAACAGAGGTGCAGTTTAGACTTACAAGAACAACTCTGGAGCCAATGCTGAAATCCATGGCTTACATAAGCCAACAGCTTTCAACGCCCGCTAACAAGGTTGCCGTCATCAACCTAAAGGTGTTTTCTGTTGTCTTTTGGAGCTAATTCTATCTTTCAAAAGTATTATATGCAAAAAAAAAAAAAAGATTTTATATTTTTTTGTGTTTTCATTGGTCTGTGGTGGTCCATTTTGTATTAGAATGCAAATGGTACGATTCCAGAAAACCATAACAATTGGCTCTGGTCCTTTGTTCTGCAGACTTCCTGAGCCGTCTTTCTATTTTAGTCAATGAAATTCGTCTTAATGAAAGATATAAATTTTTTGACCTGGGCTTTCTATATATTCTATGGATCTATCATTCAACTATTTCAATCTTTGAATTTTAGAATACTGGAGAAGTACAATACTACAATAGGAACATTTCTGCAGTCTAATTAACTATATATATATATATATTTATTTATTTTTTCCGGAGACTTTATGATTGATAGGCAAGAACCATAGACGATCTTGTTGATTATTTAGAGTGGCAAGAAGCATAATAATAACAAGTATAGAAGATGTTACTATTATACTGCCGTACAGTTAGTTAATATTTTAATTTCACCTAAAATGTCATTTTTTGCTTTTCAGCTCCAGGACACCACCACAACAGGAGAATCGGAGATCAAATTTCAAGTTTCAAAAGATACTTTAGGTTCAATGTTAAGATCAATGGCATATATCAGGGAGCAACTATGATATGTAAGCTCTGTATTCCTTTACCATTTTCCCTCTTCTGTAAACCATTTGGTGTCATTAGCCACTTGCTTTCTGGTTTTACATATTTCCTTCCCGTTATTTTGTGGGAAAACCTGCAGTTATGATAAACGTAGTTTATGAGGAACTTCTTGTTGCTATAATTTGATAGAGAATTTTCATTTTGGGCAGCAAGCAGCAAAAACGAAAGATCTCTGGCGATATCTTATCAATGGTAAATCGTATTTTTGTACGTGTAGCAGAGGAAACCAAGGTTTGTCTGTTCATCTTAACAATTCTTCCTAGGCATTGTTGTTTGATCACAGCCATTTAGTTTAATTTCCACGGTAGCTTTTTTCTCCTTCCCTCTCTAACCTAATCTGTAGATTACTCCATTGCTGTATATGCCAGTTATTGAAGGATACAGACTGTTCTGAACTTCTGCTGTATGTATAATGTAATTCATTCTTGTACGAATTAGGTAGCTTCTGTTAATTATCCTCATTTGTTTGTAGATATTATTATTATTAGTGAGACACTTCGCTCATATGCTTCACTTTGATAAAAATCTTAAATGCCATTTATTTAACTATGCAACATTTGATTTTACATATACTCTTAGCTTCTGCTGTTCTATTGTGATCCATGGATGCAATCATCGGTCATTGTGTCGGATCAGGTATGTGAGATGATCTCATGTATGAAACAGAACTCCACTTTTGTATTTACACCTTACTTTGCTTCAAAAACACGGCCCATTTGACATGCTATGCTTGTTTTGAAACTTTAGAAATATTGACAAATTGTAAAGCTTAGATATCGCATATTCATAAAAATTGTGAACAATTTGCTGTCGTAGCTGAAGGACTAATCTGAGGCGAGTGAACAAAAATAATTATGCATCATATTTAGTGAGAGCACTAATGGTGATACATAAACAAGCTGCATCATTGGTGAATAACTGTGTCTTAAAAGCAGCATATAATATAATTATAATACTACAAGTTTGTAGGATTCGAAGACTAAGTTGAACGTAGAGAAGAGAGGACTACATCTTGAAGAGAGCTGTCTCTCTTCATAGCAGCCTTAAACTCTTCAAACGTAACTTTCCCGTCATTGTTGGCATCCATCAGATCGAATATCTCGTCTAGCTTCCCCGGTTCTGTGATGTCCATTGGAAGGTAGTCGTCCGGCAAAGCCTACTTGCACAGAAAAATGAAAGAATGTAAGGTGGTAACTTTTCTTGAATACTGGAGTATTAATACTACATATTGATGATGAGTTACCCTTAGCAGTGATGCCAGCTCTTCCTTGCTGATGCAACCCGAACGATCCGTGTCATACATCTGATCATCACATATATATCTATAAATAGATAGATAGATAGACAGACAGATAGATATAAGTTTAAGGTATAGAATGTACTTGAAAACATAGGCGTAGTGCATCATCGCCTTGCGAGTATTTGAGACATGAGAAGCCTCCGATGATTTCTCTCATGTCAACTGTCCCGTCCCTGTTGTTATCGAACAGATCAAATATGCGCGGTGCTAGAGGCACCAATGACAACATCTCCATTGCTTTCAACACCTCTTCAAACTCTTCTAATGTTGCGTTATCACCCTTACATCTGCACTTTCCCAATCCCTAACAATCAATTGCTGGAAACCCAGATTAATATATGATGAATTCTTTAGTCTTTACTTACACTTTCTTAAAATTTGTACTCAGATTCTCGAGTTCCTCTGGTTTCAGATCATAAGACCCCATCAAATTCTTGAGCTTTTTTGTTCTTAACGAAAAGCTGCTGCTTAGAACACTCGCCATAGCAGCTGCACGAAACTTGCGCCTCGCGTTGAAACTTTGTAACCGCGAAACTATCTCCGCATCCAACTGTTCTTCCTTTGCAAGATCTCCAGTCACCCAAGGATGCTGAACAATCTACATATAAGATTCAATGTGTTAGTCTTGCCGCTTTTCTTGATTTTATACGAACAGATTTACGTGACGACACCTCTTCAGCACTTGGTCTCAAGTTGGGATCGACTTTCAGAAGACTTGAGATTAGCTGTTTTACTGACGATGAAATGTTCTTCCATGTTTTCTCATAGAAACTGAATTGTCCCTGCACACAAAACACAGAATTAAAGAGACATTCATTCAACTTGAGTGTTAATTTGACAGCATACACTTAGTATCATCTGCTGTTTTTGCCGGTTTGTTTGTGCAATGAAAGGGGGATACCTGATAGAAATGAAAAATGCCATTAGTGCATGATAGTAAAATTCAACAAAATCAAAATTTAATGAAATCTCCAAACTCACCCTGATAGGAGAATGTAGAGAATGACACCAAGTGACCAGATATCACTTTTCGGGGTGACTTTATCGCCTGACAGCACCTCCGGAGAAACATAATCAATCGAACCAAACAAGCCCACAACAGGATCAGTGAAATCCTCCACAGAACTGAGTCCAAAATCCATGATCTTCAACGCAGAATCCTCGTCTTTGCTCAAGAAAAGGCAGTTCTCCGGCTTCAAGTCCCTATGAACAATACTAGCCCGATGCAGGGCTGCTAGACCTGCAGCAATCTGCCTCACAACTCCAGCAGCCTCAACTTCATTGTACCTTGCCTGAGCCACAATCCTGTCGAACAGCTCGCCACCTGAGCAAAGCTCCAGTATCAGATGAACTCCCCCAGTGTCCTCACACACGTCGTACAGATGGATGACGTTTGGATGAGGTGAGACGTCCTCAACGATCTTTCTCATCACCACGAGTTCGTTTGTAAGCAATGCATCTGATATGAGGGACTGTTTGGTCATTGAAACTTTGGTGGTTGAGTTTGAAGGCGTCAAAGGGGTGAATCTTCTTAGTGTTTTCACAGCTACATGATTGTTTTCTCCACTTTTCGATTTTTCGATTCCTCGTCTCACGACTGAGAATCCTCCCCTGCCCAGAATGTCTGTGATTTCATATTCATCAGTTAGAGATTTTCTTGTTCCCTGCCCCATAAATTGTAAGAAATGAATTTGAAGGAGAGAGAAGAGGATGTTTAGGTATGAAGTTCACAAGTCAACAATGGGGAGAGGGATGATTGAGGAAGACAAGTTTAGCAGAGTTTAATAATGTAAGATGGGGTGGTTAGACACGGATTTGCATCAGCATTTTTATTCGTTTAGCATAATTAATTTGTTTTTTGCATGAATGACATACAAATGTCTACTAGGAAAATGTACACAAGAAAATAGGTGAGGAGAAGGGGACAAAAGACTTGGTCAATAATACAACGTTTGGAGTTTTTTGTGCTAATCTTGAAAATTTATTAATTCACTTATTATTATTAGGCTCTTTATGACAGGTTTAACCTGCCCTTCATCTCCCCAAATGGCACAAATGCAAAGTTCAGACAAGATCATAACAACAAACAAGACATTATAAGTCAACTTTGCATCCTTAATAATACTTTTATATCACCATTTCAAACCACAAGATGGAAGATCTCATCCTAGCCTAGTATCTTCCTCATTATTACATTCAATACAATAAGTTCAAAGGCACTCTGATTACACTTACTTTATCTACAATACTGCAAATATTACTACATCAATAAAGTTAACACAAGTTGATATGGCCTGGTATAACCATTTCTCCGATGAGCACTCCAGGTTTAAAGGTACCACAGAGATACTTCTTGCACAGAGTAGTCAACTGGTGTAAAATTGAATGGGGAACCAAATCTGAAGTCAGGCATATTCTCCACGCCAGTGAACGAGGGATTGTAAGACGATTTGCACTGATCATAATCGAACTCTGTTGATGGAAAAACAGAACTACACAACGGAGCACTAGTCTCCTGAAACATTGCTTCAGACACACCTCCCTGTTTGAACAAGTCTTCTTGTTGGAGCTGTGTTACTGTAGATTGGAAGGTACTATTATGTTGCAGATCGCTATCATAGAATGACATGAGCTCAGATATACTTCTCCGTCCATCTTCCGGAATCCCAAGTCCAGAAACATCCACAGGGGTTGGGGCAGATGACTTGGTTTCAGTATATGGTCCAGACAGGACAGCTTTATTCCCAGAACTAAATCGGAATTGGCAATTCATTTGGTGATTGTTTCTCCAAGTGCGGTCATTAAAGCCCATGTGAATGTCACTATGAGGGCATTGTGGAAACTCACAGGTGAATATCTTTTGATCATTGTGATCCTCTTGAGACTGCTGTTTCCGTTTCAGGATAAAATCTGAATCGAGGTCGATGATCTCTCCCTTAACTGGAGCTAATGGTGGCAAAACACGTCCACCTTTCGGTGCATTAATCCCAAAGCTGAAAGAAGCCCGATCTAGGGGCTTATACTCCACTTCAACGTCCCCCTCATCTTCAACGTTATAATCACTCGTCTCACCAATCAAATACGATTCACTCCCATCTCCCAAGGACGGTGGCTGACAGCTGTCGGGATATAGTTTCCTCGACAAAGCGTCCTCTTGGTTAATTATAGCAAGCCAAGTGGCACTCTCCTTGGCTGTCATCTTATCCTGAAGGCATTTAGATTGCCTTACGAGCTTCCTGATCTTGGCAATATCAGGCGACATGTGTTTGATCACAGCTGTGAGAACACTAACTTTCCACATCTTCTTCAAATCATGAGGCTTCTTATACGGAGGAGGCCCTTGATCGTTAGGCAAACCGAGCTGAGACCACCATTCCTCATTCCCAGTGGGCCACCAAGGTGGAGGAACACCTTTTTCCAACGGGAAACGCCTCTGAGGGGGATTGCAGTGCTGCATCAAAGAAGACAACAACGATCCAAGTGTAGTGTCCTGAAGCTCCTGAAGAGTATGAGGAGTGGACAAATTTGCATTCAATTCCTCAACATTCCCAGTTATCGAATGGACTGCCTGATACTTGGCTATTGCAGCTGGGCCGTTGCGATCAAACCTGACTTTCTCCTTCCACCATGCACGAAGATTATCAGATGCACCCGTGACAGGTTTTCCTTTTTCTGGGATGATGCCATAAACGAAACCTTGAGCTTTACAAACTTCCATCATCTTCAACATATACTTCAAGATCCCGTCTTGTGCACGAGACATTTTCTTCCTTCTTGCTTGTTCGTGGGAGGGATACTGTTTCTTCATGTCATCTGTCGTCACCTCTTTAGTCTTCTTCTGCTCCTTGAGACGTTTTAAGAGCATCCTATCTCTCCACATTCTCCTTTCTAGCTCCTCAACATCCATCTCATTCTCATCATCACTATAATCTTCATCAATCTGAAGCACAGGTTCAACTTCCCCTTCCCCACAAGTATTTGAGAGAAAATCCAAATTACCACAGAAACCCATTTCCTCAAATATGCCCATTTAGCCGACCCAACAACCGTATCATGCAGAAAATTTCCAAATCCCAGATAAAGCAAGTAGAAACCTTAAGAATTCCCACAGATCTGATCCAAAATAATAATCAAGGAATTAATGGTTTAAGTAAAGGCAATCACTGTGAAATCAAAAATCTAATGTATGAACCAACATAACTTCAAACAGGCTCATGATCAGTTCAATTTCAAGAAAATATTGATCCGGTTAACAGCAAATAGGTTCTTCATTTGTTTCTATGATCTATAACATCCTCTTAAAATACATGATCTACAAGTCCATATGAAAATAGTATGAGAAAATAAACCCTAACTACAGCATATAGTTGCAAAAATTTAAACTTTGAATAATCAATATCAAAAATCAAAATATAAAAAAGGAAAATATAATCTAGAGAGAACTTACAGATCTGTGTTGGTTTAACTTTCCCCTGGGCTTGGTGTGTTTTGGATAAGGATTAGGGAGGGAGAAAAGGAAAGTCAGAAGGTGGCAGGCAGGCAACAAAGAAATGGGAAATGAGGCTGTCAATGTCTCATGTCTACCTGAGCAGCATTAACTAACCATGGTTGAGTTAGTATAACCAGTCAACCCATTCCCATGGCCGCCCATGTGCTGTAAATTGCTATTCAATTCAACCTTTTAAAAATACTGTATAATGGAGTAATCTTTTAGTTAAATCCTGGTGGGTTATTTTTATTTTATTTTATTTTAAGGGTTGCCAAAAGTTCAGGCCAAGTTTAGAATTTCGTCACCATTCCAATTAGAAGAACGGAAGAAATTTTATAAGTAGAGATGGTTAGTCTATGCACTTCCTTATTTGAGGTACGTGGAATGTAATGTCCTCAATCCGCTTTCAAATTCTTTACACAAAGCTAGCCTTAAAATTTAGATAGATGAAATTGTCATTCTTAAATTCAAACGGACCCTGATCCTCGAGATATTAAGCATGTGTTTAACATGTTTTTTGGTTTAAGAAAATATATAGATAGATCAAAACTCTGTCGTCAAATTTTTAAATATGGCAACCATTAAATTCATGTCACAATTTTCGACTTTCCGTTTTAACTTTTTTTTTTTTTTTTTCAAATTCAAATGAGATGAATTTGACGAAATAATTGGACTCCAAATTGAGTAATACTTCTCCTAATAAGGTCCATTGTCGGACGATGAATGTCATTTATTTCTCCTCGGACTGAATTCATAGGTTGAATTTACTTTCTCCTCGACAAGGCATGTGTCGTATTTGTACTCTGTAAACAGATTGCAGAGTCAGGAATTATAGATTAAAATGAAAATACAAAAGTGTTTCCAAAATTGTATTCTTCCACTCATTTAATTGTGAAAAAACGTTGGGTTTTCGGTGCCGCGGCCGCACTTGACTCGGGTCATTTGAATGGGCTCAGACACTGATCAATTTACATCGGGAACGTAGTGGAGATACTTAAAAAAATTAAGATGGATAACACTTCACTTTACTGTTCTATACTTCTATCACTCTCCACTCTCGTATTTTCATCACACGATCATTAACAAAAAAAAAAAAAAGGGTGACTCAGTGTCCAAAACTCAACAATAAGTTGGGCCTTGTGTAATTGGGCAATGTTCAATGTCCAAAACAATACTTCCACTAAATACCAACAAAAACTATGTGTAAAATCTTACACTTTTGTGGAGTGTGTATGATTTTGAATTAACTATCAGCCATTTTAGGTTCCGATATTATTTTATTATTAAATTGACAAAAATATATTCAATTGTATGTATACTATAAATTGCAAAAAAAAGATTTATCAAAAATTAGCTCAACCATTGTTCAAAACCTTGCAATTACAACAAGTGCAAATGTATGAACCAGTTCTAAATTCGTAAATAAGAGGCCAGATTAAATGGTAGATGGCCTAATTAAGTTAAATTGTGGGGTAGACAAGCATTCAAACACTAAACACAAAAGCTGGCAACAGCCATAAACAGAAGTATCTAAATCAAAAGGCTGGCTAATACTTCAATTAGCAGAAGAACATGGAATTGCATGTTTTTGGATGCAGCCTTGGAAGTTCAGGCACCGCAGCCACTCCCCCGCTGGCGGTAGAAGCACGGTCGGAGCTCCCTTCTTCAAACCTGACGAACTGAGACATCTGAGCAGCAGCAAGATGTGCATAACAGATTGGAGCAACTGCATAAAATCAAAATTCATAAGATTAAGTACAAAATTGAAGAGGGCTAATGATATAAATTTAAGGAAATGGTGGTGGTTATTATTACCTATAGAAATGGCACTAGTGCTTCTCTGATACCTGTAAAATCCAGATGAATTTAATTTCAAGAAATAACAAATTAAACATATCAAGTAGGAGTAGTAATTCTTACACATAGGAAAGTGAGTGCACAAGTTCTTGAAGATCATCAGCCGAGAAACCAATCTCATCATGCAGCACATGGTAGTGTGTTGGCCGAGTAGTTCCCTATACAACCATGCATTGAGTTTTAGTTAACAGAATCAGTACTAGTGGAAATATCAGATATTCATCAAACTCACAATCATGCCCGCGTGAGCACACATGTAGAAGTCGTGCGTTTTTGGATGACAAACTCCCTTATCAACCACAGTACCTGATGAAATATTATCAAAATTTTACAAAATGTTGCTTCCACGACTCTATAAACGATAGGGGAGAGACAGAGAGAGTCGGACCTGGTGGGACATTATCGGGAGAGTTTGATTGGAAAAATTTGGTGTGGTGATTCTTCTGTGCCACCACTACCATGAACTTTGGATTCCATTGTTCATCCTTAAACTTGCATGCCTAAATAAGAAACCAAAATACTTGGAATGTTACAGAAAGCAAAGACAAAACTCAAAATGCATGTTTCAAAACATGAACCTGGATAATTTGGTCCAACTCGATGTTCAACACTTGATTGAATTGGGACTCGCTCACCCCATCCCTAAAAAGAAATATACAAGGACAAGATTAATTAAAATATACAGAAACAATATGCACATAGAGTTAGTTGGTTGCGGTAGCTTACCTAAATATAATTATATTTTCGGGTTTCACACGAGAACTCTCGAAGAAGTCATCCAATAGCTCCCTATCAGATCAACGGTGAAATGGTGATCAACAACAGTTGATGTACTACATGTTAGAATGAAAATCTGCTGCAGGATGTGTACCTGAAAATTCCTTTATCCTCAGTGCCGGAAACTGGCTTAAACATAGAATCTATAATCTCCAATTTTGGTGACTGTGAACGTACAGCTGCCCTGTATTGCGAAATCGAAGGCCAATCTCTTGAACTAACCACCTAATTTTTCCAATAGGCAGAAAAAACAGCATCACATATCACATTATACATACAAGTACTACTATACTTAATCAGAAATGGTGAACTCACAGCAGCAATTGAAGGGACATCTCTACCAGGAGAACCATGCGAAACATCCATCCCAACAATCAGGGTGGGCACTCGACAAACGTAACATGGCGTTGGGGAACGCTCAATAGATAACATTGAATTCATGCCACCAAGCTGTTAAAAAAATAGGAGGCAGTAGTTAGAATAAATGTGGAATAAGGAAAGAATAAATAAAGATCTACTTACTAAACATAGATGACTAAACTAGGAAACATAATATAATCCTCAACAAAAGTAAAACAACTTTTTACCTTGGCATTTATCTTGAGCAGCAAATTGGTGAGGTACTGATCCTTAACATTTGGAGGTGGCGCAATGCATTGAGTAATTATGCCAAGATCCGCAAGAGTTTTCCTTTTCCATGGGCCTTAAATAAGAATGAGATCAGACGACAAAATAAAACCATACTTGACAGAATAGTAATCCAACAAATAACTACCATAGAGATCAGAGTTTTTCTTTTCCGGCAGAACACAGAGAATAAATTGAGGTGCCCCCGGAAGTCCTGCCTTCAGCTTTTCTATCATTTGATCCACCCTAATAGCAGCAGGATTGTATTTGGATTGTACATCCTCTTCAAAAACGGTGTAGTGTCTTTCGATAGACTACATTAAAAGAAGAGCCATATTAGAAAATAAAGAATGAATATCAAACTTCTTACCATTACAATACTCACAATTCCTTTCAAGTTGCCACATCTCTTCAAGTTATTACATATACTTTCCACATTGCGGTTTTTGGAGAAGTTCACAGCTGCCCACTGTACAAGCCTTGTTGTAGACTTAAACACATACTGCCAAGAGGAAAACATACGTGAGAATATGGGCTACTATCAATACAAAATCATGCATAAAAGAACTATACCTTATTGTTGAAGTTCCACCTTCCATTGCGTGGAACAAAATCCTCATTCTTCCCAACTTTAAGCTGTGCACAAAAAATAGAATATGGTAAGATATGTGAAAAACATAAAACGTTAAACCGTCATCTAAAGGTGGACGTTGGGTACCTTTGGTGGCGCCAAAACACGTCCCTCAATACTAGTAAATTCATTGCTAACTGAAATTTTACAAGCTTGAAGAAGAGAGTCTGCAGCATAGTTGCTGCTAACCAATGCCTAAACGCAGATCAAAATTTGTCAAAATGTTAAAACATAATATTCAAAAAACAAACATTACTCAGAAAAGATTATTGTATCTCACCTTTCTCAAGGAATCCATCCTCTGGTGAGGTTTTTGTCGAGATTGATCCACAAGTGACGCTCTTTGGAGATTCGACAGAGCTTTAGTATAGCGTTGCAGAGAAACTAACGAGCATAGCTGTCAAAAGAGACATGTACTCCGATCATTTTAGTGCACCAAAACTTATAATGTTATGCATTATTCTGCAGGAAGAACATACCTCCAGAGGTATGTAAGTGGCTTTTTTCGATTTCCCAACATTTATACAAGGAAAATCTCCCGAGTACTTGAGAGGGATTTTGCGGTGTCTAACAAAATAATCATACACGGTTATCTCCACTTCTATTGCATCACTGGCTCCTTCTCTTCTTTGTTTGAATAAGAACCTAAAAAGCAAAAAAATACAAGGATAGATATCAAAGAATTTCAAAACATACATATAATTAAGTGAAAAGATAAAGCAAACTCACGTTTGGTCCTTGCAGCGTAAGTCACTCAACCCAGTGATCTTGTACTCCACACTTGAAGTGGAAGCCCTGATCCTCAGATTCTTCAGCGTTCTTTTGGCCTGTTTATAATAAGTAGACAGTCTCAAAGAAGATATGAATTGCATGAGGAGTTGTCAAATGTGAGAAAAATCTCATTACCTTAGCCCAATCAATGCGGTCTACATGATCAACTTTTTGATTAAAAAGAAGAAAATCTTTAACCGGTCCTGGCTTAACAATCATGGTGGTTGACACATCTACAAATCATCGTACAAAACAGTGAATCACACAATTTGAGCTTTTTCCGTTCTAGAAACCAACACATATGTCATAGAACTATTCAAAAAACTTACCCATATTCAAGGAAAGGCCTCCTTGCGTTGCCCGAAAGCTTGAATGAAAACCACGGCAACCAACCACTCCACCACCTATATCCACGAAATTCATTGAGTCGTTGTGGAAGAATGATTGACGCACTATAAGACACCCCCTACACCAGAAAAGAAGCATATGTTTAACTCAAATCACCCCAAACTAAAAAAGGAAAATCCATTATTACATACTTTTGAGCCGCATTCTGTCTTAAGATAATATCGAGCACCCTCACAGCATCCTGAAATTGATCAGAATCTTTTCCCTGAAGAGCATCTGTTATGGCTTGAATTGGGATCTTTGCAGCATAGCTGATATCCACTTTGTATGTTTTTGAACGAGGCTGCCTTCGTGATCTTTTTGAATCACTTCCATCATCTCCGGGGCTTCCATGCCCATGTCCACGGATCCTGTACATACACTAGATCACATAAAATCTAGAAACCATGACATATACAACACGTTAAGTATCCTACTTACCTATTTAATGAACCGTCGTCCATGATTACATTAAACTCCATCTTGTTTTGAGGCAACGGACCAACGGTGAACAAAGCCTTTTCACCGTCATATGCAAACGTTTGCTCATCAAGCTCATTTCTGTAGGTTTCCTGCAGTTTACTAATTATCGTTCTTCCAATGCCTTTTGCATCAACAGGGGTGTCATCTTCGTATTTCATGGAAACCTACAAACAAACATCAAGAAAGTAATTCATTCAACAATCAACAACTTTTCCTTTCCAATAATAAGTGAAGGAAAAAATCAGAAATAAATACACATACACTATAGTGATAAAAGTAGCCATCTGTCCTCGATATAGAAACTTTGAAGTGATTAGTAAGTAACGAGATGCGTTGCCCTCTGGAAGCAGTTCCAGGTTTAGCCATGGGAAGACGATTAACAGCTTTCTGCGGCACGAAATTTGGTGGTATGATAGGGGGAGGTGGGGGTAGCATTTCCGAACTCTTTGAATGTTCCATTCCAAGTCCAACCTAAAAAGCCATTCAAATTAACCACAACAAATACTATTAACTAGAAAATAAGAATCTAGACTACTGTTTAGACTCTACAGTGATGGCCCAATTTTTCATTCAATCACCACAAAATACACAGATTGCAAATACAACATGTTTTTCTCTTTACAGAGGTGCCTTTAAAACATTATTGAACAGGCTTGGCAAAAATTAGAATCTATTAAAACATTCAATATTTGAATTAACAGACCTACATGCAAAGCAGAAAGTAATTCTAATTTATGAACTCATTCATCACAATTTCAACCAAACAAACATTAAACTAAGAAGAACACTTAAACAAACTTTCACTTAATGATTTCAACAACTTATTAAAAAAAAAAAAATGTTAACCCCATATTCTCGAGTTCCTTTTTCAAAGCTCTCAATCAAATTAAATATCCTAAAACGGAAACACCAAAAAGAAAAAGAAAGCGCGTTACAGAAAATTAAAGACAAAAAAATACAGTCTAGCAAAACAAAGAAAAAGTATCAGGATTTAAGAAAATCCATTGCCAACTTTCAAAAAACAAAGTTAAACAAAAAAAAATATACTCAAACATAGTTTGTCAGTGAAAAAAACATATATAGCCAACATAAACATTACAGAAAATCGCGAATCTGCAGCGAAAAGCACAACACTAACAAAAACAAGCAAAACAACAACATAAAAACCATGAAAAAAACTCGAAAGTTGGATTATCTTACAAAAGATTAATGACGCCGTTGGCAAAGAAAACAACCAAGTTGCAGTATAAGTATAAAGAGGAGCGTGTTTGTTGTCGTCTACTTACAGAGAAAGAGAGATGAACTTGTTTACAGCTGCAGTGGCCTTCTGTATTATGGCTGCCCACCTTTAAAAATAAAATAAAAACCTCGTACCTTGAGGGCACAACCGTCATTTACGTAGCTTACTAATTATGGCCATGAACTGGTGAACAGTATTAATGGGAGCAAATTTTAAAAACAGTAGTCAATTTTAAGCTTAACACAAAGGATACTATTATTTTAATACTAGTTGACAAGAATTGTCTGTTGACTAAAAGAGAAAAATTTTAAAATAATCAAACATACCAGCTTTGAATCAAAATCTCATTAACATATTTATAATCATACACTAATTTTGCTAGATTTTTTAAATTTTATTAGACGTATAGTTTAGATAAATATCATACATTATTTGGGATAGATTGTTCTAAAATACTCTTTTATTCTCTAAAGATTTGTGAAATATATGGCCAAATTATACATTATATTTTGGAAAAAAATCTCCCATCAAAATCTTATCTTCCTATAAATTTTTTGATACGAGTATATTTTTTCCTATAAATAATTAAATGGATTGTCTATATTGATTCAAAATATTTTCTAATTTAATAGTATTTAATTTATTCTTATAAATAAGTATTTTCCTTTTTTTTTTTAAGCCTTCTTATTTCTTTTTTTGGAATGGCGTATTGAACTTGGTAATAAGAATTCTATACTTAATATTACCTTATTTTGGAAACTTGAAACAGACAGGAAAAATTGATATGAAGGGTAAGAATCCTATACTAATATTACCTTATTTTGGAAACTTGAAACAAGACAGGGAAAATTGATATGAAGGGTATGTTTGGATGTGCCACCCAATTAAAAATTTTGTTTTAATTTTTCTTTTAAACTAAAATGATTTTAATAATTTTATAATGATTCTGAAAAATCGGTACCAAAGTTAAATAAAAAATACACTTATTTATCATTTTCTGTCTTTTGTAAAAAAAAAAATGATAGAAAAAAAAAAATCATGAAAAACGGGGTTGGCAAAGAAAACAATTCATTTGATGTTGGGGTATAATTGGATAAAAAACTTAAGGACATGTTTATTTTGAGACTCACACATCTCCTTGTTCTAGTTCGAAATTTCACGTAAATAATTTCAATATTCAATTACATTCCCCCTAAAAACACCTATATATTTTACTATTATAATAATACAACATCACTAACTCTTACTAATTGATTATATTTTCTTTTTATTGCAAAATCATTTTCTTCCCTAATTCTTGCAAGTGAGAGCTTAATTAAGATTGTATGAGTTCATGGGAAGGGGATGACACGATACAAGTGAGTAATATTTTTGGCCTAAATTTAACTACCAAGTTCATTTTGATCTCCTGATTTCTTATTATATAGGCTAGGGTGGCAACATGGTGACCCCGGTTAATGCCTCATCCGGCCCAAGAATGTTTTTTAAACCCCTATTCTTGTCCCTCACCGATATTAATATTGAGAAGAAACAATATTTTCATTATGTTTGTAAAAAAATCGAAAATATGATAAAAATCGATATAGAATAATAATATGGAGACTAATATTGATAAAATATCGAAAAAAAATTGAGAAATGTCGATAAATTTCATAAATATCATATGAAATAACATTGAATGCTGGAGTATATTTTGTATAAATTTATCAGAGATGTAAATGAATTTAAATTGTTTTGTTAAATTTATGTATTAAAGTTTAGTTATTAAATTTTCACAATTTTTAAAATTTACCGATATCGATTGATATATCATAAATATTTCCACAAATTTAAGGTATCTGTATTTTCATACATTGGCAGGGATGGAGGGAGAGGAGGCCAAGGGGCCTCCCATTTTTCAATTTTTTTTAATAATGTTTAAAAAATATTATTTAATAAAAAAAATTAAGGAAAAAATAATTACCATTAATTTTTATGTATATTTAATAATTATATAACAATTTTTGAATGTATTAGTAAAATATTAGTAGTACAATTATTATTTTCTCCGTCTCAAAATGTATGTTGTTTTGTGTATAATTAAATAACTTTTTTTTTAATAAATTTACCATTCATTATCATTTATCATGAAAGAATGAGAGAAAAATGAAGGAAAATAAAAGAAAGTGTGAAATAATTTGCTTCAATTATCAGGGAGATTAAAAAAAGTATTAGAAGGAAAATTATAGGGAGAAATGTGGTAAAAATAGTCAAAATGACAATTTTAAAAGTAAAAATTAAGACTAATAGTGTCAAACAATATGAAATGTTTGAAGTATATAACAATTTAAAAAATAAAAATTAAAAGATGTTTGCATATAGACAATATAAATATTATTTTGTAAGTAACGAGCGGAATGAATGAAATATTTATTGAAATATATTACTCCGTAAAACTTAACTTATTCATTAGTAATATATATGTTTTAAAAATATTTATATGATATTAAAAGGCAAAAATTTTTATTTATAATTGGGCCCCTTCGACTAAGTTCTGGCTCTGTCACTGTGTATGAGTATAGGGTTTTTTCCGATTCAAAATTTGAATTATTTAATTATTAATTTTGTATTTTAATAATTATTATATCCTCCTTAAAAAACTATTACCCCCTTCTTTTGAATTTTTTTTTACAAATTGATTAAGATATATAACAATAGAGTGATATGCAATTGATTGTACCGGCCATTAAAATTGAACTTCAATAAATTAAATGTGAGAATAAATTAAATGTGAGTTAAAAATTAAATGATAGAAAAATAGGCTTTCAAATTCATTGTTTCATTATTTTAATACTTGATGCACTAGTTGCACTAACAACACTCAGTGCACTAGTTGTTAGTATTTTAAATGTAAGTTTAACCCATTTTAAATTATTTTGGATTTTACTTTTATTTTTATTTTTTATGTTACTTATCTTTGTTGGTTGTGTAGACTTGACTCTCAAGTCTCAACTCTACCTATAAATTTACTAATTAAACGAGTTTTCATAACTCATATTTTTTTCCTTCCCTTTAAATTTTTACCTTATTTAATTTTTCACATATTTTGAAATTTGATTTTTTTTTTCGTATTACTCTCTTACTTTTTTTTTTTTTTCCTTTTTCGCTATCCTTTCCATATTTGAAGGCTCAAATTCAAATTTCTTCCTTATTTGTTTTTCCCATATTTTGAATCAAAATAATTATTTTTCTCAATTACTCCCTTACCATTTTATTTTTCTTTTCCGCCCTCCTTTGTTTTCCTTCCTTGTTCAATTCTCATTTCAGGGATCAAATTCAATTTTTTTTTTCCTAATTTACTTCTTCTTGTACGTTGAATTCAAATTTTTTTCTATTACTCTCTTACTTTTTTTACTGTTTCAAATTCAATTTTTATCCTTATTTATTTCATCCCAAATTTTGAACCCTTTTTTATTTAATACTCCCTCCATTTTTTATTAAATGTCACTTTGCTTTTTTCAATATTTTTTAAATAAGTGTCATTCTACACTTTTTTTTCTTCAAGTTTGACAATTTTACCCTTGTACATTGTACTCCCTCCATTTTCTTTACCTTGATTTAAGTTTTTTCCCTTTTGAATATAGTACTATAACATAAATCATGCATAAACCTTAATTATTGTATACATGAATATCATCTACAATATTGACCACATTCATTACTAAACATAAATTTAATATTAAAATTAGTTATCATTAATGAAGGGTAAAATGGTCCATGATTATATATCTTAATATGTTGAAAATTGTTAAAATGACACTTATTTAAAAGTGGAGGGAGTATCGTTATACATTAAATATGAGTATTTTAGACCATTTACACACTTTTTATATAGAAATAACTATAAATTGGGAGACACGGAAAAGTAAATTTTGACTATTTTTATGGGATTATGAATCATTAAGGAAGACTCCTTATAAACTAAACATAACATTATTAATTTGTTCACTTAAGACGTATCAGTATACATAATTAAATAGTATTCGTTCAATATTTCACAAAGGAAAGCAAAAAAATCATGAAAGGTGGGGTAGTTAATAAGAATATTAGGAGCAGTTGATACTGAAAACTCATAGGGTTTGAATTTTTTCCATTTTTTTTTTTTGACGGAACTCTCTTTTCCAACTTAATTATTACTACAATGGAAGAAAAGGATTTGATTGATGGATCTGTTTCACGAATATAGTTATTGTACAATTCGTATTTATCATAATATAAAAAGACACCCAATGATGATATAAAAATAGTACTTACTCCTGCTGGTTCAATTTCATTATTTTGACTTCCTTTTTTTTTTTTTTTCAATTTTATTATGCTCGTACTCCCTCCGTCCCGTATTAATTTTCATAGGTAGGTGGATACGTAAATTAAGAAAGTGTAATAATGAGTGGAGTTTTGAGGGATAATTTTGTAAAATTTTATGTACTGTATAAAGTAAAGAATGAGTTGACTTTTGTGTATGTGTGGAGAAAAAGTAATGACATTTGTGTAAAATTGAGGATATTCTAAGGGTGGAGTTTATAAAGTATTTTCCATTTTAAGGGTGTGAAAGTTATTGTGGGACGTCCCGAAAAGGAAAGTGTGGAAGTTATTGTGGAAAGGAGGGAGTATCATTTTTGGAAATAATATTATTTATACTATTTTATCTTCACCCTTCTATAAATCACTTATTTACTCATGTTATCATTCACTTTATTCATAAACAATCATTTATCTATAAATAATAGACTCCACAATACTCTCATCATATCCTCAACTTATCTCCTTTATGAATAAATTAATCAATATTCATTAAAACTGTGCAAAAGAAGTGAGCATTTTATAATTGGATTGAGGGAGTATTAAGCAATTTTCTTTCTTTTTAGATATTTATATGGCACTGGCTATATACCCCTCCAGCTTTGTTAAGTATACTCCCCCCCTCCATTTATGAATATAATATTCATGTAAAGTACCTAAACTACCCTTATATTAAAATAAACTAAAATAATCATGATAAATACACTCCTCAACTTTTAAACCCTAACCCTAATAGTTGTCGTCGCCGCCGCCTCCTCCGGCGACCAACACCAACTCATTTTCAACACAGATATTTTAAAACATAAGATAAAAATCAAAAACATATTTTCGACAAACCAGGGTCGACGGAATGCATTATCGTCGACAAATTGTCGTCGACGATAATGCATTCGGTCGACACTAGTTTGTCGAAAAAAAAACTTAAATTTCGACGAACCAATGTTGAAGAAATGCATTATCGTCGACAACAATTTGCCAACGACAATGCATTCCGTCGACAACAATTTGTCGACGACAATGCATTCCGTCGACACTGGTTCGTTGAAAGTTTTTTTTTAAAAAAAGAGGACTTACCTGTGCGGACTATCGTGTCAATGTTGAAGAAATGCATTATCGTCGACAACAATTTGCCAACGACAATGCATTCCGTCGACAACAATTTGTCGACGACAATGCATTCCGTCGACACTGGTTCGTTGAAAGTTTTTTTTTTTAAAAAAAAGAGGACTTACCTGTGCGGACTATCGTGTGGAGAGGGGGAGGAGGAAGTGCTACATGGCCGATTCAGGTTTCGGGAGAAGGTTGTCGTGGGAGGGAGGCAGTGCTACATGGCCGACAAATTTTTTTTAAAAAAAAAACCCTAAACTTACCTGCTCGCACAGGAGGAAGGCGACGACCGGCGAGCAGCGAGCGACGCGCGAGGGGAAGAGAGGGCGGCGCTGAGCAAGGGAGCGCCGCCGCGTCGCCTGAACAGAAAATAAGAAAAAAAATCACCTACGGCGGCGCGCGGCGAGGAAGGGGGCGCCAGTGCTTGGAGGCGGCGGCGCTTGGAGTGTTGGTAGGAAGAAGAAGAAAAATCACCTTCGGCGGCACGCGACGAGGAAGAGGGCGGCGGTGCTTGGAGGCGGCGGCGTTTGGAGTGTTGGTAGGAAGAAGAAGAGGTGTGGAGTGTTGGGAGGAGAATAAGAAAAGAATTAGGGTTTATGATTTAATAGGGGAAGTGTATTTATAAGGATAGATTAGGTATTTTGTAGGGGAGTACATCTAACGTATGACATTTTAGGGGGAGTACATTAATCGGGGGAGTACATCTAATAAGGCTGGAGGGGTATATAGCCAGGGCCATTTATATTTAAGTTTTTTAACTCATAAAAAAAGGGGCCCAAATAATAGTGGCCATTAATTTTAGGGTCCAGCTATATGCACGTCCATCTATGTTAAGGGGATGGGCGCGGTTATAGACACCCACGAACCTACTGAGGACACCCACTGGATGAGTACACACACCGTAAATTGAGGACACCCACGTGAAAATTCCAAAATTACCCTTGAACACTTTAAAACCCTAGCTCTCTCTCATTTTCTCTCTCGAGAGTCTCTCGGTACACCCACCTTCATCCCTCCCCTCCCTCGCGTCGCACACCTCCCCACGCCGCCGCGACAGCCCACCTCCCCACGTCGCCGCGACAGCCCACCTCCCCACGCCGCTGTCGCAGCCGTTCGCATACCACTCCGCCGCCCACCTTCTTCGCGGTCGCGCCCCCTCTCCCTCCCCTTCAAGAGGCCGCGGCCGTTCGCACCCCTCCCCGTCGGCCCCTCCAACTAATTACGGTAAGTGAAAGTTTAGGAGTTTAGGGTTTAGGGTTTGTTCCATTTTTTAGGAAAATTAGTGTTTTATGTTTGATTTTTTTTATCTGCAAAATTAGGATTTGTTGCAAAATTAGGGTAAGTGTTTGTCCGAAGTTGTTTGTCCGATTATTTTTCGTACAGATTAGAGTTGCTGTGTAATTTTTTTCGAACACATGGTGTTTATTCGTGAAAAAATTTCGGACATTTTAACATTGTTTGCTTAAAATTTTTGTACAACTATTTTTTTTCGAACATCTTAACATTGTTCGCTGAAAATTTTCGGACAACTATTTTTTTCGAACGTCTTAACATTGTTCGCTGAAAATTTTCGGACAACTATTTTTTTCGAACATCTTAACATTGTTTGCCTAAAATTTTCGGACAATTCTTGTTTTTCGGACAACATTGATTTGTCCGAAAAAAAACCTGAAATACATGTCTTAAAGTTTTTCATTTTTTAATTGAAGGATGGTGGTTGTTTTGATGAAGATGGTGATGGTAGGGATGATTCTGTGTCGTAAATGGAACGGGCGGGTGTACTCATCTTCGTTTTTTTAATAAATTTCACACGAGGGGTATATTTGACATTATACATGTCCTAAAAGAGTAAAAAAATGTTCGGTGGGTGTACTCAATAGGTTGGTGTGTGTATAACTGCGCCCTAAGGGGATTTCCCGGCAAGTTTATTAATATAATAATTGTGTGAAAACCCTAGAATACCCTTTAACTAAAATACTACAATTAAATTGCATCCGTCGTCGTCACCATTTTCGGTGGTCAACTTCATCCAAAAAAAAATTAGAAGAATCTCAATTTTTTTTATAAATTTTGACAAACTAGTGTTGAACATATACACTCTCGTCGACAACGTGTGTCAGCAAAAAAAATGATATACCTGTTTTTTTGCTTTTCTTGCATATGGAGAGAGAGAATGAGGGCTCAAGGGCGGTAGATGATGAGTGGGGTCTAGGGCTGGCAAATCAAAATCGTGCTATCTTGTTTTGTTTCGTGTCGACACGATAGTGACACGATAAGGCCAAACACGAACACGAAACGATAAGGATCTATGTCGACACGACACAAACACGATAATTTTTGTGTCGACGTGACACGACACGTAACACGATAGCAACACGATAACGACACGATAAGAGAATAAATAAATTTAAAATTGTATTAAATATATAAAAAATAATATATTTATATAAATATAAAAAATTATCGTGTTATTATCAGATACGTGTCATTATCGTGTTGTGTCATATCAGGTAAATAACAGGTTAACGGGTTGTTAACAGGTTAATGTGTTACCTGTTAATTTTATCGTGCTTAACGGGTTGACACGAACCCGACACGAAATTTTCGTGTCGTTATCAGGTCGACCATATAACGACACGAACCCTGTGATGTTTATCTCAAATCTCTGAGACCAGATGAGATTAAACTCATCTGGTAGGATCAGGTAGATACTAGTCTGCTATTGTACTCGTCTGTTGGGCGGATTAGATGAGTTACTTAGTTGATAGAAGTCTTCTGATAGACTCAGCTGTTGGGCGTATCAGCTGGTGGAGTCAGACAAGTTAGCTTAGACCAGATCAGATGAGGTGGAGGAGTCCAATCAGATGAGATGGTGTTGCTTAGAATCAGACGAGATGGGAAGACAAGTAGAGGTCGGACCAGATCAGTCGAGTTCTGTTTGCAGAGTTAATTTTTGGTTAAGTGTTGGTCATCAGAAGAGTAGAACAAGAAGAGGGAGGTCTTCTGGTCAATCTTCTGATGATGTCGTCTGTTTGCGAAAACAAGTGAAGGGCAAAGAAGTCATTTCAGATTGGGTCACGCTGAAAGTGTGAGTTTGTTACATGGTTATAACAGAATCCAGCTGCCAACGGAGCACGCTTTCAACACACACTGCAATCACCATTGACATCTATAAATACCAATTACTTGCTATTTGTAATCTTTGACGCCTACGAGCATTCGTTCTTGAGAGTTGAGAGTTCACGAGTGAAGTGAGGATAAATTCTCTTTCCGAGGGATGAGTGTGTCAACATCTCTTATATTAATCAAGATTGAAGTCGTGTGTCCAGTGGATGTAGATCACGTTGATCGAACCACTTAAATTTGTGTGTGCTCTGTTTTCTGTTTTCGTTTATATTTGTGAATTGCTATTCTTTGTTGGATTATATTTGTGGTCGATTGTTTTGCTTGTGATTGGAGACGTCTAATTAAAGTGGAATTATCACGACAATTGGCGCCGTCTGTGGGAATCGAGAAGGAATCGATCGTCAACCACTGATCAACTGCCAGATCGGAGATGGAGAATTCGACCAAATATAATATTGAGAAGTTCTCAGGCAAAGGTGACTTTGGGCTGTGGAGTGTCAAGATGCAGGCTCTCCTAGAACAGCAAGACTTGTTCGACGTGCTCGAAGAGTCTACAGCCCCAGCTGGTGAATCTGCAACAGCTGCTGCTGAAAGAAATAAGATGTTACGGAAAGCTCGAAGTAATATTCTGCTCTGCCTTGGTGATAAGGTTTTGAGAGAAGTTGCTAAAGAGAAAACCGCGAAAGAGGTCTGGGACAAGCTGGGTAAACTTTATATGGTTAAAACCTTAGCTAACCGTCTCTATTCGAAACAGAAGTTGTATGCCTTCAGAATGGTGGATGACAAACCCATTCCGGATCAGCTTGATGAGTTCAATAAAATTCTTGATGATCTAGAGAATTTAGATGTCAAGTAATTAGAGGAAGAGGATAAGGCTCTATTTCTATTGAGTGCTCTCCCTAAGTCCTTTGAAATTTTAAAGGACGCCATCTTGTATGGTAGGAAAGAAAGTATTACATTAGAGGATGTAATGCTGGCTGTCAAGTCCAAGCTGCTGCACAACAAGACGTCTCAAGTAGACAAGGTCAGTAGCGGAGAAGGATTGACAATCAGAGGTAGCCAGAAGCGATCTAGTGCCAAGAAGGGATCTAGTCAACCCAAATGAGCTGATAAGGGAAAATCAGTTGTGTCCACTCAAGGTGATGCAGTGTGCTACCATTGCAACAAACCTGGGCATTATAAGAATGTTTGTCATAAATACAAGCAGTTCTTGAGGAAATCTGGTGCCAAGACCTCTAATGACAAGAATCAAGCTAATCAGACTCAAGTTGAGAAGGAGCAAGAAGACTATGAGTCTACTCAAACACTAACCATCACATCCTCTACAGAACAGCAAGCATGGATCCTGGATTCAGGGTGTTCTTTCCATATGACTCCAAGAAGAGATTGGTTTCATGACTTCAAACACCAGAAGGGCGGTTCTGTTCTGCTTGGGAATGATCACACTTGCAAAGTTGTTGGAGAAGGTAGTGTTCACCTGAAGATGTTCGATGGGGTAGTAAGAATACTCAAGGGTGTTAGGTATGTACCTGAACTCAGGAGGAATTTGATATCACTTGGGATGCTGGATTCTATGGGCTATAAATTCCAGTCTGCTGGTGGAGAGCTCAGTGTGTCAAAAGGGGAGCTGACTGTCCTGAAAGGCGAGAGAAGAAGTGATCTCTACTTTCTTAAGGGAGATACAGTAGCTGGTAGATCAGATATAACAGCGGTGCAAGACAACTCGATGTTGTGGCACAAAAGACTAGCTTATATAGGCGAGAAAAGCCTAGTAGAGTTGTCTAAGCAAGGTTTGCTGGGCAAAGACAAGATCACAAAACTTGATTTGTGTGAGTCTTGCATCCTTGGTAAATCCAAGAGATTAAAGTTTGGTAATTAAGGGTGTTCACTCTACCAACGGGATCATGGACTATGTCCATTCTGATCTATGGGGGCCAGCTAGGAACCAAACGAGGTCTGGTGGTAAGTACTTCTTGTCTATCATAGACGACTACTCAAGGAAAGTGTGGGTGTCTATTCTGAAGTCGAAGTCAGAAGCATTTGAGAAATTCAAGGAATGGCTCATTGAATGTGAAAATGTCACAGGCAAGACTCTCAAACATTTGAGAACTGATAACGGTCTGGAGTACCTATCAGAAGAGTTCAATGCGTTCTGCAGATCGAAAGGAATAGTAATGCATAAAACTTTGTCAGGGACCCCTCAGCAAAATGGAGTAACTGAGAGGATGAACCGGACACTTCTTGAGAGAGTCGGGTGTATGTTAAACAACTCTTGTCTGCCAAAGGTGTTTTGGGGAGAGAGTGTCTCTACTGCAGCCTATTTGATAAATAGAAGTCCTTCCTCAGCTGTGCAATACAAAATCCCAGAGGAGTTGTGGTCTGGACGTGCAGCTGATTACAATTATTTGAAGGTTTTTGGATGTGCAGCTTATGCTCACGTAAAGCAAGATAAGCTTGAGCCTCGAGCATTGCGATGCGTGTTTGTTGGGTATCCTTCAGGTGTGAAAGGGTACAGGTTATGGTGCCTCGAAGCTGGAATGCAGAAATGTATAATCAGTAGAGATGTTACTTTTGATGAAAGCCGGATGCCTCTATCAGAACAGACTAGTACGAGTACTAGTGCAGCTGATAACCAACCAGGCGAGACACAAGTCGAGGTGGATCAAGTTGACACCACAAGACCAGTCGAAGAACATATTGATCCAGATGAGGAGGGCGATCCTCAGAGTGAGAATGATCTTCAACATTATCAGTTGGCACGGGACAGAACCAGACGAGAAGTCCACCCACCTCAGAGGTATGGACAAGCTGACATTGTCTCATTTGCATTGTGTGCAGCTCTTGAGGTGGAGTCTCTGGAGCCAAAGTCTTATTCAGAAGTCATCAGCTGCCACGACAAGGAGAAGTGGATAGTTGCTATGGAGGAGGAGCTGTTTTCTCTGAACAAGAACTAGACCTGGAAAATTGTTCAGAGGCCCAAGAACAAGAAGTTGGTTGGGTGCAAGTGGATCTATAAAAAGAAGGTGGAGGCTCAGAGGGGTGGCAAGCTTAGATACAAGGAGAGGATTGTAGCTAAGGGATTTACGCAGAAAGAAGGTATTGATTTCAATGAAATCTTCTCACCTGTTGTGAAGCATTGTAGCATCAGAATCTTGTTAGCTATGGTTGCTCAATATGAATTAGAGCTACATCAGATGGATGTGACCACAGCTTTCTTACATGGATCTCTAGACGAAAGGATCTACATGAAGCTACCAGAAGGGTTGGACATAGAAGAAGGGGAAGACAAGGTGTGTCTGTTGAAAAAGTCCCTATTTGGCCTGAAACAAAGCCCTAGACAATGGTACTTGAGATTTGATGAGTACATTTGCTCAGCTGGTTTTACAAAGAGCTTGTACGACAGCTGTGTCTATTTCAGACGGGTTGGGACTACTGTTACCTATCTTCTGTTGTATGTTGATGACATGTTAATAGCAGGCAAGTCTATTGAGAATGTTAATCAAGTTAAGGAGATCCTCAAACAAGAGTTTGAGATGAAAGATCTTGGTGAAGTCAAAGTGATTCTTGGGATGGAGATCAGCAGAGTAGATGGGTATATTCAGCTGAGTCAACCTACTTATCTTCAGAAGGTGTTAGAGAGGTTCAGAATGCATAAGGCAGTGACTGTATCTACTCTTATTGGTCAACATCATCGATTGTCCAATCAGATGAGTCCCAGGAACAGCCAAGAAAGAACTCAGATGAGCAAGATACCTTATGCCAGTGATGTAGGGAGTTTGATGTATGTTATGGTATGCTGTAGACCAGACTTGACTCATGTTATGAGTGTGATCAACAGATATATGAGTGATCCAAGCTTAAGCCATTAGGAAACGGTTAAGTGGATTATAAGATATGTTCTGGGATCAACACAGAAGGGTCTGAAATTTCAGAAGATGCCAAGTGAGGGGGATGCACTTGTGGGATACGTGGATGAAGATTACGCAGCCAATGTTGACACTTGAAAGTCCTTAACAGGATATGTGTTCACTCTATTTGGTACGACTGTGTCTTGGAGGTCTATTCATCAATCTGTAGTTGCATTATCTACTACTGAAGCGGAGTATGTGGCCTTGACTGAAGCAGTTAAGGAAAGCATATGGCTGAAAGGGATTCTTAAGGAATTTGGTTTATCTCAGAACAGTGTGACTGTTTTTTGTGATAATCAAAGTGCAATTCATCTCGCAAAGCATTAGGGGTGTCATGAACGAACCAAACACATTGATGTGAAGTTGTACTTTGTGAGAGATATTGTGGAAAAGGGGATTGTCCAGGTGGTTAAGATAGCTACTGGGGAGAACCCTGCTGATGCATTTACTAAGGCATTACCAAAAGAAAAGTTTGGTTTATGTCTTAGGTCAGTTGGTTTGCATTAGTGACCTCTGCGGAGAAGGCTACTGACCTGGCAAAGAAGTCATTTCAGATTGGGTCACGCTGAAAGTGTGAGTTTATTACATGGTTGTAACAGAATCCAGCTGGCAACGGAGCACGCTTTCAACACACGCTGCAATCATCATTGACATCTATAAATACCCATTACTTGCTATTTGTAATCTTTGACGCCTACGAGAATTCGTTCTTGAGAGTTGAGAGTTCACGAGTGAAGTGAGGATAAATTCCCTTTCCGAGTGATGAGTGTGTAAACATCTCTTATATTAATCAAGATTGAAGTCGTGTGTCCAGTGGATGTAGATCACGTTGATCGAACCACTTAAATTTGTGTGTGCTCTGTTTTCTGTTTTCGTTTATATTTGTGAATTGCTATTCTTTGTTGGATTGTATTTGTGGTCGATTGTTTTGTTTGTGATTGGAGACGTCTAATCAAAGTGAAATTATCACGACAAACCCGATAAGGCCAAACACTAACCCGCAATTTTAGTGTCGAATTCGTATCGTGCTATCGTGTCGTGTCGAAAATTGTCACCCCTAGTGGGGGCGGTAGGTGGTTGAGGGTGAGAAATGAGTGAGATGAGTTAGGGTTATAAATTAGGTTTTGGGGGGGTATGGTTAGTAAATACTCACTTCGTCCATGAAATGTAGTTCCATTTGTTTCATATTTTTTGTCCACCAAATATAGTCTCATACTCTTTATGGAAACTATCACCCTTCAACTAGGGGTGGAAGTAGGCCGGGCTACCCGAAAGGGGCCTACGGCCTAGCCTATTAAGGGCCTTGTTAGGCCTAGCCTATTTATAATATGAGCCGGGCTAAGGCTTTTTAAAAAGCCTATTTAGTTAAGTAGGCTAGGCTTAGGCTTTAAATAAGGCCTTATAAGTCTACCAGGCCGGCCTATTTAACATTATATATTATATTTATATATATTTTATAATAAGTTATTCTTAAAATTTAGTACTAACATTTATATTAAATTAAAGTAAGTTAAATTTATTTTAGTACTTTTGAAATCATTATAATGTTTGTATTTAAACTCATAGTTGTAATGCATTTATTTTGGTAGTAAATTTTATTTGCAACTTTGAATATTGAACTACGATTCATATTTAATAGGCTTCTAAAAGGCTCATAGGCCTGGCCTATTTACTTAAAAGGCCAGGCTTAGGCTGCAAAAAAAGCCTATCACAGATAACAGGTCAGGCTCAAGCTCAATATTTATAAATCAGGCCCAGGCTTTTTCATGTAAAGCCTAACCTAGCCCAGCCTATTTCCACCCCTACGGCTTCAACCCATCACTTAATTACTCAATTTGTCATCAACTTTATTCACAAATAATAATTTTATTCACAATGGATTCCCCAATATCCTATAATACCCTTACTTTATCTACATTTTTCTTAAAATTTGTGCCCCACCCCCAATGGGACTACATTTAGTGGATGGAGGGAGTATATTTTATAGAGAAAATGGTATTTAGAATAATTTGGAGGAGCGTGGGGGGAGTTCATCAATCAGGGTTGTACCCATAACAAAGATGGAGGTGCATATAGGTAAACCCTTAATTTTAGCTCAATTTAAGTCTGCAATTTTTGCCCAAGGTAGTGGGCTTGGCTCTATTTTTCAAGGGACACGGTTATATACCCACAGAGTTATTGGGGACACCCACCAAAAGTTTTTTTCATTCTACTGAGCATATGAAATGCCGAATATACCCCTTTTCTATTTTTATTTTTTAAAAAGACTGATTAGTACACCCACCCTTTTATCTTTCACATCTTTCACAAGAAGGCATACAAAATCACAAATTCTTTTTTTTTTTTTTTTTTTTTTACCAAAATCGATTATGGGAGTGAAAGTGCTCGAAAATGGTTGATAATGAAGGATCTGTCTGAAAAAATCGATTACACGAAAATGATGATAGATTTCAGAATTTATTTTCGGACTACCTTGTTCGAAAATAAGCATATGTTCAAAAATAATTTATGAAAAAACTCATGTTGTTCGAAAATAATTTATGAACAAACTCAAGTTGTTCGAAATTTTAACTGTCCGAAAAAAAATCAATGAACAAACTCAAATTATTCCAAAAAAAAAAAAAGTCGAACATTTATCCTATTTTCGAAAAATCAGTTATAAAAGAGGTGTAATAACTCTAATACAATTACATTATCATTTTTTGATCGGTAAAAACAGTAATACATTTGATTTTATAAAAACCCTAACATTTGAATCTTTAAAAAAATCCTAAAAACCCTAATACATTCAATATGGAACTTGATCGGAGCGTCGGAGTGGCAAGGGAAGAGGGGTCGGCCGCGAATATCTCCAGTGGAGGCGGTGACGGTCGCGCACTCCTCCAGCGGCGGGGGCGTTCGAAGGATAAAGGGATGTGAATCGGCGAAGCTTGAGGGAGACGAACCTAGACGACAATGGCTAGGCGGCATGCAACAAGGAGGCGGCGACTGGACGAGATCTTTTTTTTTTTATTATTATAGTCGAGGAGGCTCGAGGGAGGGGGTGGGCGGCGACCGCTGAGATGGAGGAGGGGGTGGGGCGATGGCCACTGAAATGGAGGAGGGGTGGGCGGCGGCCGTTGGGAGGAGGAGGTGGGCGCCGCTGGGAGAGTGGGAGGGAGAAGGGGGTGGGTCATGGGTGTGTGTGGAAAATGAGGGAGGAAGAGAGTGGGGTTTTAATTAGATTTAGGAGGGTAAGGATATTTTAGAACTTTCATGTGGGTGTCCCTATTTCCATGGTGTGTATGTTTAGCCAATGGGTGTTCTTATTAAGGCTGTGTGTGTATAATCGTGGCCTTTTTTAAGTTCCATTATAAAAGTAATCCAGTCCTAAAGAAAGTTGATTATTTTCCTTCTAGTTTTGTTATTGTAGTAACATACACATTATGAGATGAATTATCATTTAATCCCAACAAACAAAAAAGACTATCCTTTTATGCAATATTACAAGCCCAATATCCTTTTATTTAAGGAAAGAGATAGAAAAACTTGCGAATCGAAACTGGGTCCAAAATTACATTTTAAAATAATTCGTGCAAGGACAAACATAAAAATTTGCTCATAGGTTTTGTCACAAAAACAAATAATGTGTTACTCAAATACACAAACACTTGGATGAATATTTTTGAAAAGATTAATTTAACCTATACTTTCAACCATCGTTTTTTTTTTTTATATATAAATAATTTGTGCTAGTAATATTACATGCTCCTCTGTCCTGTAAAATTTTGCTCACTTCTTTTTATAGTATGTGTTTTTAAAAAAATCCTAATTTAATTATAAAAAATATATGTGGGATAACGAGTAAAGAATATTGTCCGTACATACTTAGTCTTCTTAATAAAGTAGAAAAAATAATTAAAAAATAATTATTTAAATAGAATAAACGTATATTTTGTGAACTTAAAAATTGGTCTGAGCAAAATTTTACTGGACGGAGGGAGTATAAGTTTTTATATAAAATGATAGTAGACGAATTCTCTGAAGTACTCCACAAGTATTGATGAATTAATCTTCTTATAACCATTTTTATAGGAGTACTTGTTAAACCTTACAATCCTACAATAATCGGCAATTAAATATAAAAAAAAGGTTGAATATATGGATTTAATTTCCTCCAAAACTCAGTAGTTTGATTTCATATTTAACAACTAAATATGACTAAAATATTGAGTGCACTTCTTCCAAACTTCTTCCAAACGGTGGCGTAACTTACTCCAATAATCAATTATCAACCTACCTTCTAATTACAAAATAAATAAATAATCAATCTTCGTAATAAATTAACGTAGTCAATAAATTATAGGCTGGATTGAAAATATGATTTAAATTTTTTTTTTTTGCATGAAAAGTAATTAATTTGAACGGCAGTAGTATATATGATCATGAGTAACATTTTATTTATAGATTATCGAGACTACAATTAGAAGCTCATATATTTTATTTTTCATTACTATAAGCATGATTGGAATTTAATTATTTTGATAATTCGAAGTAGAAAAGCAAAAAGGACTTGTTTATCCTTTTGTAATTAGTCAACAAGACGTATGCTTGTACCATTACTTGCTACCACTCCTAATATGCTGGATCAACTCTTAATTAAGCTAATTAAATATAATTAAACCTAACTTTTTACTAACGCAACTATCGAAAATGTGCCATGATCCATAAATTTAGAGGTTTGACCAGTAATGAGGACTATCAAACGAACGATCGAGAATAAAAGATGATCAAGTAATGAGTAAAAAATAAATGGAGTGAATTTGGATGGTACGTTGGATGAGGGGATTTGATAAAGAAATATTTTAAATTAAATAACTTAAAAATAGATAGATTTCAAATGACATGTCGAAACTTAAAATGAACTCGATTCCCCTATCTGTATGGACGAGGAGTTGAACTCGCGAGGAGACCGGTAATGCATATGGATGCTCCTATTGCCATTAGGCTAGGAGCTATTTTCAATGTCTTAATATATATGTTATATTTTCAGTCTATTTTATTTTAATAATTTATGTATTATTTAATTTGATTGCTTATTTAATACATTTATATTTTTTAATAATTTATGTACTATTTAACTATATAAGCCAAAATGTTGTTTTTTGTTCTATTTTTAGTTTAAAATTTATGTTTCGTTTTCTTTCTAATTTTTTAGTTCAACATTTTATTTATTTTTTCTTCCTATTTTTTTATTTAATTTTTCTTTTACAACATTTTAGTTCAATTTCTGCTATTTTATTTTGTCTTTTATTGTATTTTTTCTTATTAATTTTTTTTTTTACATCCTTTAATTTAATTTCTATTAGTTTATTTTTCTAACTTTTTTATTGTCACTACCCGTAAGTATTTTTGCAAAAAAAAACCCTCAACTATGATCGTTGCATTAATTCTTAATAAATTAAAATTATTATATATACCTAATATTCATAATTAAATATATTGATTTGATTGACTTAACAAATAGTTTATGCACTATTTAATTTGATTGTTTATTTAATACGTTCAAAAAATTAAGTGTATCAATCATAATTAAATATTCACTATTTTTTACAACTTATATATACCTAATATTCACGCACAAAAAATTTGATTGTTTATTTAATACGTTCAAAAAATTAAGTGTATCAATCATAATTAAATATTCACTATTTTTTACAACTTATATATACCTAATATTCATAATTAAATTTAATCACGTATTCATGCATAGTATATAATCTCAAATTAAGTCAAATAACCAATATCAATCAAATTAATGAGATTATGGCTTCTTTAAAAAATAATATATATATAGTATATATATAAAATTATTTGTCTTATTTATTTTCTATATATATACTATTAATTCCCTCGATCTCTTTTAAATTTTAAGAAATATAAAATTTTATATGCTATTTTGACTGAAAAATATGCTATTTTGACTGAAAAATATGCTATTTTTTAACTGAAAATTCCAGCGGCAACTTAATAATTAAATATGATATTTTGACTGAAAAATTAAAATGCCAATAATTTAGCAATCTTAATTAATTGTTATCCTAATTAAAAATTAAGAAACTCATCCATTTTCACCAATATTTAAAATAGTGTTACACAAATATATAAAAAAAAAATCATAACAAACAAACAGACGTATTCAATCATGAAATTAATCTGGCCTATTCCGTACATGCATTCCCGAGGGCCAGTCTCTCGACAACTTTTTAATTTGATTTCCCTCAATGCCGAGGGATTTAATTTCCCTCGTCAATTAGCGAGGGATTTTATTTCCCTTGGTGTTTTCCCTCGCCCAATATGCCCCTTGCCCTAGAACTGCAGTAAGAACAATACTTTTTAGGAAAAGAGAGGAGATGGTGAGGCAGAGTGATAAACACTATCCCACACACCGGAACCCTAGCCCACCCCTTAAGCCTACGAGTGTAAACGTGAGATATATCCCCAAAACCCTGTGTAGAGGTAAGGCCGACGAAGGATCGAATGAATGGACGGTGGTTCTACCAAAGAAAGCTAGGTTAGGAGTTAATAAGAAAGTTCAGAGCCCGGTGAGAGTAGCAAGTAATAGGAGGGAGGGTGGTACATATAGGTTTTACGTCACAAATTTTCCGGAAGATTGGGGTGCTAAGGATTTAATGGAATTGCTTTCTGGTTATGGGTCAGTCAGGGAGGTGCTTCTACCGCAAAAAAGAAATAGAGAGGGTAGGAGATTTGCTTTTGCCAACTTTAATGATTGCAAAAATGTCATGTGGCTAGAAAAAAGCCTTGATAGTTTATGGATTGGTAGTTTTAAGCTAAGAGTCAACCTGGCAAAATATGTGAAATTTCCTACCGTGCCGAGATCCATCTAGAGAAATGCAACGGGGATAAAGAACTCGGCATTAGTAAAGGAAAACGTCAGCTTTGCTGAGCTACTTAAAAGGAATTGTACCCAGGGGGAACTCCAGACTAGAGCTGTGTCGCCTGAGTCGGCCTCGACCGTTGAAAAACTTGTAGGATCGTCGGTTCACCTAGACAACTACAACAAAAAATTCTTGGTCACAGGGAAAGAGACCAAATGGCTGGAGGGAGCTATCGTAGGGCTAGCTAAATTCCCTTTTGAATGGAACAGAGCATTAATGGAACTTAGAGAACTCGGATATAATAAAATGAGCATTGGCACACTTCAAGGGGACCAATGGATCATCCACGGCGCAGAGAAAAAAGAGATGGAGAAGATGTGGATTGAGGAAGAGGAATGGCTTAGAGAATGGTTTGCAGATTGGCATATATGGGAGTTCCAAGATGGAATATCAGAAAGATTTCCATGGATTCAACTATCGGGCATTCCGTTAATTCTCTGGAACGACTCATTTTTTCAATGGGTCTTGGCCAAAGACGGCATTATCTTTGAAACTGATAAAGTAACAGCAATGAAGAGTAAACTGGACATCGCTAGAGTCAAAATCCGTACTAATAACTTCGGGTCCATCGACAGAGTTTGTTCAGGGTCCATAGGTGGACTTAAGTTTGTGATCCGGATCCAGGAGGAAGCAGGGGAGAGTAAGATATGGCATCAATCCGATAATTTAATTGCTGGGTCTTCTGATGAAAAGATATCCAATGGAGGCTATAGCGAATCGTCAGAAAATTCCGACGAAGACTCAACCGGATCAAGAGTTTCTGAATCTGAATTATTGGGCCGCGGTTCAGAGGACAGTGACGGCATTAGTGATACATTTAATGCTGTAGAAAAAAATGATGAAGATATTGAGAAAGGAGAAGCATGCGTCTCGGGAACAGATATCGAGGATAAGGCCGGTAAACATGTTTCGTTCAACGAGGAGACAATCCCAGTGGTAAATAAAGCATTTACGGCGGATAATGTCCACGCGCACCCCTTTTTTGAGGGGGATTCTTCAACAAATGAGCCCTATCCGGAAAAGGCCCAAGATCCATCAAGGGAGATCACGGACCACGAGTCTAATTTAACGGGAATTAAGGATGCAGAGATTGAGTCAGGCGCTGCCAGCCCAATACTCAACTTGGTCTGAAACGGTGTTGCAGGCCCTGAAAATGCTTTGGCCCATAGCCCACAAAGTGAAAGCCCAGTCGTTGCAGACATTAATTATATTGATCCAATGGTTAGCCTACCACCAGCAAACCCACCACTATTAGAAAAGGAGTCTTCCACGACCCTTTTGAACATGTGTCAGATAAGCTATTCTCCTAGAGGCATCGTGTTGTCTCCTTTACGCCCAGAAATCCCCATATCAAATGTCCTTGAACCCAAGTTTACAGCCAAAGCAGGTGATAACTACCCCAGCGTCAGATTTTCTTTCGCCAATGATCAAAATAACCAAACGGGTGCTCAGCCCCAACGGGTGAACAGTACAACCAATGTTATCGGTGATATGGATGCCAGAGTTGTTGATCAAGGATCGGAATCAGATGCGACGAGAACCGACGATGTTAGACCAGGGAAGGGAAAAGGCAAGAAGGCTCGAGAGAAAAGAATGAGGAAACTGAAGAAGAAAAGAGAGCAGGTTGAGAAAAGAAGAATATGGTCAGATTTTGTTGTTGGTTTTCAGGATACTAACAATCAAGTGGTGGAGGAGAACACCAAACAGACAAATTCTAACAATCTAGGTGAATTGCAAAATCAGAGGGCATGTGCAATCAGCGAGGAGTCAATGATGGGCAATATTGAAATGGGCCCCGATGAAATCATAGAGCTTGGGCGAAACCTGGGTGTCATTGATGAAAAGAACGAACAAGAGATACTTCTGAGACTCAGGGGTATACGACAAAAGGATTTAGATGAAAGGGCAGGAAACTCGGAATCAGTCAATCAATGAAGATCCTATCATATAATATCAGAGGCTTAGGGGGGAGATTGAAGAAACAAGAGGTGCGTGATTTAATTTTTAAATTCAAACCGGATTTTGTTTGTATTCAGGAAACCAAATATGTAGATCATAATGTGTTGAGATTAGAATCGATTTGGGGTGGAGGGACTACATCTGAATGGAAAGCAAAAAATGCCATTGGTAGATCAGGTGGTATATGGTGCTCTTGGGATACAGATAAATTCTCGGCTATCGATTCATGGACTATAGAGGGTGCAGTTGGTGTCGAAGGTATATGGGTGAAGTCTGGGAAATGTTGCGTGATTGTCAATGTTTATAGCTCATGCGACGTGCGAGGGAAAATTGCTCTATGGGACGCTTTGCTTCAAAAATTACAGAACAGCAACACCAATTGTTGGTGTGTGATTGGAGATTTCAACGAGATCAGGAACCCCGAGGAAAGGAAAGGACGCTCTACATCCTCATCGAGTGCAACATCTAGGAGATTTAATGAATTTCTATTAGAGTCAGGGCTGCACGATGTGAGTCTAGTGGGCAATAAGTTCACTTGGTCTCGTCTAAACGGAAGGTGTTGTAGTAGAATTGATCGGGCACTTATTACAGACGAGTGGATATCGGAATGGGGTGTTCAGAAATTAAAAGGACTCCGAAGGATTAGCTCTGACCACAGACCTATAGTGCTACATACATCGGACCAAAATTGGGGTCCTAAACCATTCAGGCTTTTTAACGAATGGATGAAGCACCCTGGGTTCTACGACTTTGTGGAAAACAAGTGGAATAGCTATGTAGTGGATAGGTGGGAAGGGTTCAGACTAAAGGAGAAATTCAAGAAACTAAAGTCGGACATTAAGGTATGGAGTGCAGATAATTTCAATGATATTGAAAATCCATTGAAGAGGAAAGTAGAGTTTTCACCACTCTTGACAATGCCCAAGAGGTCAGGGACTTGAGCAATGAGGAATGCAGACTCCTGAAGGAAACTAAATCAAGAATTTGGAAACTAAGAAAAGTGAAAGACAGTTACACGTTCCAAAAATCTAGAGTTCAGTGGATTCGGGAGGGTGATGCAAATTCAGCATATTTTCACAGGTTCATCAATAGCAGAAGGAAGAAGAACAACATAGATGGCATAATCATTGACAATGTGTGGGTGGATAATCCTCAGAGAGTGAAAGAAGAATTTCATAATCACTTTAGAAACCATTTTTCTAGAAACATGGAGGCAAGACTCAAATGGAAAAACTTAGTGAACAAGAAGATCGACCAAGCTGATAATCGATTGTTGATCTCTCAGTTTTCAGAAGAGGAGGTGAAACAGGCTGTGTGGAGTTGTGGGAGCAACAAAAGTCCGGGCCCTGACGGATTGAACTTCAAATTCATCAAATATATGTGGCCAGTACTGAAAAACGATTTCATGAGCTTCTTGAGCGAATTCCATCAACACGGAAGGATCACGAAAGGGGCCAACCCATGCTTTCTTACTCTTATTCCTAAAAAGAAGAACTCGAGCGCATTCAATGACTTCCGTCCAATTTCACTAATCAATTGCTCTTATAAGGTTCTTGCCAAGATTCTCGCGAATAGACTCTCCAAGGTCATTCAATCGGTCATATCGGAAAACCAAAGTGCATTCGTAGGTAACAAACAAATTTTAGATAGCATATTGATCCTAAATGAGTCGGTGGATTATTTAAAAAGAGAGAAGAAAGAGGGGCTATTTTTTAAAGTAGACTTTGAGAAAGCTTATGACTCTGTGCGTTGGGATTTTTTGGATGAAGTGATGCTTAATATGGGGTTTCATTGGAAATGGAGGAAGTGGATCAGGAATTGCCTGAGTTCGGCATCTATGTCAGTATTAATAAACGGCAGCCCGTCAGGCGAGTTCTACTTACAGAAGGGTCTGCGCCAGGGAGACCCGTTATCCCCATTTTTATTTTTGATAGCAGCTGAAGGCTTGAGTTGCCTATTTAACAAAGCAGTCAGAAATCAGATCTTTGAATGTGTTAAGATTGGTGCACATGGGGTGCAGATTAGCCATTTACAGTTTGCAGACGACACAATCATTATGGGGAAAGCATCCGAAAAAAATGCAAAAACAGTGAAAGGTATTCTTAGTTTATTTGAGATTACTTCGGGTCTGAAAGTGAACTTTCATAAAAGCTCATTGCATAGCACAGGAGTCAGTGAAATATTAATGGACAGATTGGCAGGAATCTTGGGATGTAAGTCTGGGAAGTTACCATTTAATTATTTGGGGATTCCAGTTGGAGCAAATTTCATGAAAAAGGAGGTGTGGGCCCCTGTTTTGGGTCGTTTTCAGAATCGGTTATCAGGCTGGGGAAGGAAGAACCTTTCTTTCGGAGGGAAAATCATCCTCATTAACTCGGTCCTCTCGGCATTACCTCTATATTTTCTATCATTTACTAAAGCCCCTGTGTGTGTGATCAAAGCTATAGTAAAATACCAAAGGGATTTTTTGTGGGGTGCAAAAGGGAATGTGAGGAAAATTGCGTGGGTTGGATGGGAAAATATTTGTAAAGGGAAGGGGGAGGGAGGTCTTGGTGTGAGAGATATTGAAATCTTTAATAATGCACTCTTGCTCAAATGGGTTTGGAGAGTGATTTCCGGGGAAGAGTCGTTGTGGGTGAAACTGATTAGATCTAAATATGGGGTTATGTTTGATAGGCAATTTGTCTCAGGTAGGAATAGAACAGGGTCATATTGGTGGAAGAGTTTGGTTAAGTTAGTCAGGGGTGATGAAGGGGAGGTGTTTTTTGATAATATAGTTGTGTCCTTGGGTAATGGATCGTCGGTGAGATTTTGGGAAGACCCGTGGCATGAGAGTAGATTGAGTCTTAAAGTCAAATTTAGGAATTTATATACACTATCTCTGAATAAGGGTCAATCTATTTCTGAAATTTTTGATGTAGGGAGGGGTTGCTGGAATTTTTCTTGGCACAGATTTTTTAATGGCTCTGACTTTGTGGATTTTTTGGAATTGCTGAAAATAACCTGCAGAATTAATCTCAAGCCCAATGTGAAGGACTCCTGCACCTGGAGAAGAAGTGATGGATCTGGTTTCAACACTAAAGAAATGTATCATCTGTTGAGTACATGCCGATCAAGCAATGTAGTCCCAGCAGCACCATGGAGGAAAATTTGGTGGAAGGCGGTACCCTTAAAAGTGTCGGCAATTACATGGAAGGTGTTTAGAGAAAGACTTGCAACTAAAGATAATTTATACAGAAGAGGAATCTTGGTGAACAACGGAGCGGGTTCATGTCCTTTCTGCGCATCTTCTATGGAATATGTGCGTCATTTATTTTTTATATGCCCTGGAGCGGTCAGCCTTTGGTCGTCAATATTTTCATGGTTAGATCACCCACGAGTTTACGCGGTGGCCCCACCAGCACATTTTGAGGAATTTGTGGAGGCTGGTAGAAACAAATCAATTAGAAAGGTACTATCTTTAATTTGGCAATGCGTGGTGTGGAAGATCTGGAAAATTCGTAATAAATGGGTGTTTAATCAAATTCTGCCTGAGTTCGATAGAAGTTTCGAGGGGATCGTTTTCTGTTCTTGGAAGTGGCTCAGATCAATGTTTCCGTCGAGTTTTACATGTTCTATCTATGAGTGGGAATCATCTCCTGCTTTGTGCATCCCGAATTCAATGTAAGGTGGCTGGTTGTAGTTCAATCTATGATATCATGTCTGTCTGTAATGTCATTTTGGGGGTGATAGGAACCTGTTATGCATATACTCACAGAACTTTGTAATCTTTTTATTGGGAGCACTACTGGTGCCCCATCTATAATACATAGCACCATTTTGATTGTTCAAAAAAAAAAATATGCCCCTTGCCCCATCCCTCGGCATTTTTCGAGGGATTTCTTCCCTCGAGAAATTTCCTCGGTACTAGGGCCAAAATTTGTAGTGATCATTTAATTCATCCAAAGTTAAACGTAAGTTCATCAATGAATAGGTCATCGACCAATTTCGCCTGCAGTTATCATGTTTCGAATCTGACGTCATGTGTCATGATCGTGCTAGAGGTATTTGAAATTAATTTCTTAATATTCTCCCTCACTCCTGACCCAAATTATCACATTTACTTTATGGAGAGGAGACTCATCAAGTGAACCATTTAATATGAGTGAAATTATATTTAGCGGGGTTTAAACCCACAACGCGTGACTTTGATACCATAAAATAATTTAATCTCATTTAAAAATCACACTTATGAGCACTTAATTGCATATATGATGCAATTGAACCACAATTTTAATTTGATTCTAATTTAATGGGTAAAAAATTCAACTAGATAATTAAGAATATATCAAAATCACTTAAAATTCAGATGTATAAATATATATTCAATTGACACATAATTTTTTTTATTCTCATCTCAAAATCTTGTAAAATCGTGTGAAATCAATTAATTAATTTACATCAATTTTTTAAAATAGTTTAGTGTCCAAATTTGGCAAACAACAACTAATTCGTAATCGCACAAGACTCTAGATTGGACACAATGGGCTGCAATTGGCCGATATACAAATATATATCTGATTATAATAATAATTAGAAATTTAATCTATAGTTTATTCATCAAATATAGAAAAGATACAGCGCTTTAAAAAAGAAAAAAGTTGTGTGCATGCATACGTAAGTTTTATGACTTATCATAATCAACCAAATAAATTTAGGTATATATATACTGATATTAATGGACTATCTGACTTAGCTTGCATCACTCTTTTCACAACTTGGGGTATGGCCCCTTTTTCCTAAATAAATCACGACATTAATATAATTAATTAATACACATCTCAATATATTCCGTCACGGATCCATTTTCTTCTATTATTATTCTTAATATTTTCAACCTCTGCAATTATATATACACATATATAGTATTTATAAGCTGTCCCTCTAAATTAATTAATTGTTATATAGTACTCCTGTTAGAAACGAGAAAGAGTGCTGATAATCTAATTTTTCCTTTTGGTATATATATTATGAAAATCTGTTATAATTAGGAAAATAAAAATGATATTGTCTAGTTAATTATTATTATTAGTTTTCTAATTTTGTGGGTGACAACACATATTGTGTGATGTATTTATTAGGCCATATCCTGCACATAAACAGTCATGACTCATGTTCTGTTGCAGCAAGTAATCAACTAAGTTTGAGTAAAATCCAAGAATTTTGACGAGGGAACAAAACAACATTTCATTCACTTTATCATTCCTTTATCCTTCTTCATCATATCTATCAATAAACATACGGATCGAGTATTATATTATTCGATAAATAATATAGTACTCCTTTTGTTCACAATAAAAATGTCTTTTTAGAGCCTAAATTATAGTTTCAATTAATTGTAATTTAACTATTTCTAAGTAATTTTAATTTATTTTTCAATTATCTCTCATATCTTTAATACTATATCATAAATTAATTACTCTTTCATTGATTGCGAGACAGTAAAATAGTAGTATAGATAAGGAAATTTCCAAAAGCATATCATTCAAGCCACCCAATAAATTATATACTCCCTCCACTTTTAAATAAGTGTCATTTTAACAATTTTCAACATATTAAGATATATAATCATGGACCATTTTACCCTTCATTAATGATAACTAATTTTAATATTAAATTTATGTTTAGTAATGAATGTGGTCAATATTGTAGATGATATTCATGTATACAATAATTAAGGTTTATGCATGATTTATGTTATAGTACTATATTCAAAAGGGAAAAAACTTAAATCAAGGTAAAGAAAATGGAGGGAGTACAATGTACAAGGGTAAAATTGTCAAACTTGAAGAAAAAAGTGTAGAATGACACTTCTTTAAAAAATATTGAAAAAGGCAAAATGACATTTAATAAAAAACGGAGGGAGTAATAAAATTGTCCAAAAATAGCAAGTCGTCCCCTCCCTCCAAATTTTATTCTATTGCATGTATTCCAAAACACTCAATCTTTACTGTCATAAAGAGTTATATATAGATGTTTCCATTTTTCTAACTACAACTTTTGAGATTTTACTAAAATTTTATTACTCCAATTTTTTGTTTGTTTTTTTTTTTTGCCATATATGCGCGCATGTCTTTTATAGATTAATTAAATATAGTAAAAGTCTAAAATATATGTACATATACTGATATACATGTATTACAAAAAAAAATCACAAACTCTATGCGCGCGCGCATTCATTAATCGAAATTTACTTGTGTGATTTACTGAAGAGACTGTACGTATATAGTTATAGGTTAGATATTAAATAAACCTGAATGGCACGTTATAAATCATTAACCTACATGCCAATCCCCGATTTATTTGGGATAGCCCTACCCTTCAGTCCAGTACAAAGTACAAATTCTTTTAAAAATACTATTATAATTTTATATGTGTATTGACGCCATTATTCACAACTAATTTAACTTAGTTTAAATTCATCAAAATGACGAAGTGAGATAGTTTAATGATCACCTACCCTATTTATTAAAAGTCTAATCACAAACGTTTTTATTTACTTATGTCAAATCACATAGTTAATTAATAAACCCAATAAATAAATTACCTTTGATCTAAATTTCATCATAATTTAATTTATATGTGGTTGCATTTTCTTATTTTGACAAGCAAATTTACTACGCTAACATTATATGTGCAACTTTACTCAATCTATTTTTATAAAAAAATAAAAATTGTAGTATTACTTTTTTCACGCGAATAACTCTCTTAACTCTATTTTGAACTTTATTGAATTTTATCCATCTAAACATTATAGGCAGTGACGGACCCAGAAATTACAGATTGGGGGGCCCAATTTACATTAATACAAAGATAAAATATTTATATATACAAAAAAATTATTATAAATTTTTCAATACATCTCATTTCATTAATTTAAATTTAACGATTTTTGTTATATTTTGAAATAAAACAATTTTGATTGTTCTAGCTTTGAAAAAGTATACACAACTCCGATCGTTGTTGAGACTTTAGTCACTATTAGTCAAATGTAGAACTTAAAATATACTCCCCCGTTCATAGTGATTTTTATATTTTAATTGACTCACTTTTTAAAAAATGTAAATTTAGTGGAGTGTGAGATCAAATAAGTAAGAATCAGTTTGCGTGATTTAATAAAGTATAAAATAGATTTTGTGAGGTCTAAAAAAAAATTAGTGAGGTGTATTAATAAGAGAAAATGTGGATATAAAATTAATAATAATTTTAAAAATAAAATGATATAGTAAATGTATCTATTTTGTGAATTATTTTTATATTTGAAGTGTACAAAGTAATTTTAAAACATAAAACATAATATAAATAATTACTAAAAAAATATATATAATATATATATAAAAAAAAAAAAAATTGGTGGGGGGCCCAGTGACCCCCCTGGGCACTTCCTCGGTCCGTCACTGATTATAGGTAAGTTTTTTCTTTTTTTTTGTTCGGTCAAATTTAATAGGTATGGTACCTCTTCATTCTATAATTATTTGTACATTTTTCTTATTCATTTGTTCCACAATTATTTACATATCCCACAAATGAAATTTCTTCATAAACTACACATTCACAATATTCACATATTTATAAAAAATGTTATTTTTACACTAAATTCAATCATTTTCTTACTTTATTAAGTTTACAAAAACACTCTCCACTCACTACACATTACACATTTTTCTTAATTTATGTACCACAAATTTGATGTCAATAATTATGGTACAGAGTGAGTATGTCTCAAAATAAAAATAATATTTTTATTATCACCTTTCAAACCTTTGTTTATTTACTTAAATTATCACTTTATTCATACACAATCATTTTACTTATAAGTGGCCCCAATACTCCATGATACCCTTTAACTCATATGGGATTTTCTTAGGATAGTTTTTGTATCGCCTGAACTATTAATAGTTCGAATGTCAAATTGTATCGCTTTGTGTCGCTCTAACTTGATACCTGTTGTCTTTTTTTAATATTTTAAAATAATTATTTAAATTTTATTTTATTATTTACTATTTTATCCTTAATTGAAATTAATAATAATAATAATATTTAAATAAAAAGAACGTAATATTAGATTTTTTTTAACAGAATTAGATTATTATTTTATTTATATTTTATCTACTGCTCATTTAATTACGGTAATTCTCATTTTATTTATATTTTATCTACGGCTCATTTAATTAGTTCACCTTCAAATTATTTTTTTACTACGGTTATCTGCCCGCTAATTTTATGAGTTCACCCCAAATCATTTTTTAACCATGGTTATCTGCAATCATAAGTTCACCCCAAAATTATTTTTTTACCACGTTTATCTGTACCGGCTCATTTTATAAGTTCACCCCAAACGATTTTATTTTTTTAAAATAATTACATTTTAAGGACTATATTATCCTTTTATTAAATGAGTTCACCCAAAAATCATTTTTCTTACTACAGTTATCTGCACCCGCTCATTTTATAAGTTCACCCCCAAATCATTTTTTTTATCACGGTGTGCACCCACTCATTTTATGAGTTCACTCCTAAATTATTTTTTTACCACGTTTATCTGCACCCCTCATTTTATGAGTTCATCCAAAAATATTTTTAAAAAAATAATTACATTTAAAAGACTATATTATCCTTTCATTAATTTACACAAAATATAATAAAATCAACCTTAATTTGTATATTTACAATCTGAATTCGAGTCATTACCGAGTTACCGTCGATTCACCATCAAGTCACCCATATTTTTAGAAAAAAATCGTAAAACATAATTTAAAAAAAAAAAAACTATCGAAATTAGCCACAAATCTTGATTTTTTTTTTATTTTTAATTTTTCTTCCCATTTCTCTTTTTCTCCCATTTTCAGTTTTTATTTCAAATTTTCAATTTCTTCGTTTTTTTCCTTTTACTTTTTTTTTCCTGCATTTATTTTCCTTTTTTTTTCCATTGTTTTTGGTATTATTGAATACAATTAGATGTGTGAAATTATTTTTTATTGTATAAAATATTACTAACTAATATGCATGTTATTATTGATTATTATTCGTGGTATTACCAATAATTATTTTTTATATTATTGAATACAATTAAATGTTTAAAATTATTTGTTATTAAATAAGATATTACTAATTACTGTTAATGGTAGTTATTCTTTATTGTGTTACCGACTATAATAAAATTATACATATAATATTATTTTGTATTAAAATTAAAATAAATACACAAAAAATGGAAAATAAAGGCAGGAAAATTAAAAAAAATGTAAAAGAAAAAAAAAACGAAGAAATTAGAAGTTTGGAATAAAAACTTAAAATGGTAAGAAAGAAAAAGAGGAGAATGGAAGAAAAATAAAAAAGAAAAAAAATCGAGATTTGTATATAATTTCGATAGTTTTTTTTTTCTAAAAATATGGATGACTTGGTGGTAGACATGCGCAAAATCGAACCGCCAAACCGGCCATCCGGCCAAACCGCCGGTTACGGTTTGCAAACCGAACCGTAACCGAAAAATGGCAGTTCGGTTACGGTTTGACATTTTGACAAACCGCAAACCGTCGGTTTTGGCGGTTAACCGGCGGTTTGGCGGTTTTTATATAAAAAAAAAATTTAATACACAATTCTTATATTTTTAATGTATAAATTTAAGTTATATAGTTTTTTATTCAATTCTAGTATTGTATTTTCTAAAAAATGAGTTAAAACGGAGTGAAAACGAGCGAAAAGGGAGATAATAGTTAAAAAAAAAAAAAAAAACCGCCAAACCGGCGGTTCGCGGTTCGATTACGATTCGCCATTTTCGAAAACCGTAACCGCCGGTTTCTAACCGAAATCGGTGGTTTTCAACCGACGAACATGTCTACTTGGTGGTGAATCGACGGTAACTCGGCAATGACTCGACTGCCGATTGTAAATATACAAATTAAGGTTGGTTTTATTATATTTTGTATAAATTAATAAAAGGATAATATAGTCTTTTAAATGTAATTATTTTTTAAATTTTTTTTGGGGTGAACTCATAAAATGAGGAGTGTAGATAACTGTGGTAAAAAAATAATTTGGGGGTGAACTCGTAAAATGAGCAGGTGCAGATAACGGCGATAAAAAATTATTCGGGTTGAACTCATAAAATGAGTGGGTGCAAATAACTGTGGTAAAAAAATAATTTGAGAATGAACTCGTAAAATGAGCGGGTGCAGATAACCGCGATAAAATAATTTATTCGGAAGTGAAATCATAAAATGAGTGGGTGCGTATAACCGTAATAAAAAATGATTTTTGGGTGAACTCATTAAATGATCGGGTGCAAATAAAATATAAATAAATAATTAAAATTGGTGTGTATCGGTCAAGTATCACCTTAAATATATATATTAAATTTAAAATTAGATTATTATTTCTTAAAACTCAAAAATATAATTTTGGAACGATTAATGATATGAGAATTAAAATAAAGATTATATATTATTATTAATTTTTTTATTAATTATGTGAGGATAAATTTGTAATTTTATAATTATGTATTTAAAATTATTAAAATTAATTTAAAAGTGCGATAGGGCGATAAAAAATGATAATAAGTGCAATGCAAGGCGATGGATTCTGCGACGCCAAGTGTAACAAGTAGCAGGTCATCAAATATAAGTCATTAGATTTCAGATCTGATGGCTCAGATTAATGGACTGTTGATAGTTTGGGCGACACTGGACTTCCTTAGAAGACCCCAACTCATATATATACTTTATACATATACAATAAATATTCTTTAAAATCCGTAAAAATAAATTGTACTTATAAAGTTTGAACAGATGAAATATTAAATTGTTATGACTTTTAATATACTTAACTTCTTTCTCATATTGATTTATCTTTAGTTTTTTTTTTTGACAGAATATCCTTTATTACATACTCCGTCCATTTTTTTTTTATTAAGTGTCACTTTACTTTTTTAAATATTTTAAAAAAAAGTGTCATTCTATTTTTTTTTGACAATTTTATCCTTATAAATATAGTATAGCATAAATCATAGAAAAATAATTATTGTATATATGAATATCATCTATATTATTGGCCATATTCATTACTAAACAAAAATTTAATATTAATTTTTTTATCATTAATATAAAGGATAAAATGGTTATAAGTTATGTGTTTTTTTTGGTTAGGTTAGTTCAAAAGAGCTCTTGTATTTGAGGGTAGCCTCTAGGAGTGTTCAAAAAAAAAAAAATCAGATCGGAAAAATGATCGAAACCGGACCGACCGGTTAGACTTCGGTCCGGAAAATTTTGGATTCCGGTCTTTCAGTCCGGTTTGGATCGGATATATTTTTTTTTTTTTACTAATGCACTCTCAATTATTTTTCAAAACCAAGTAATTGGTGAAAATGTGTTGAGATCTATTACATTTTTTGCAAATATATAATTTAACAAACATATTTAATTTATTTTAGGGTCAAAAGATCATTAATAATAATGTAAATAAAATTCACATTGGCCTAATGAAGAGCAAACACTTTAATTTTCATACACAAATTCATCAATTTTGTTCTTGCTTCCATAAACTTAAAAAAAAAATCTGATCCAATCGGTCCAAACCCGGACCGGATTAATTACCGGACCGTAAAATTTTAAAATTCCGGTCCTGGACCAGTGCACACCCCTAAGTAGCCTCTCCATTATTATCTAGTCCATTCTTGGTCCCTCTATCTACAATCCCACGTGCCTAATTTATTGCCTAATCTCTTCCTGATCAAGTTATTACTGAATATGATCAGTTAAAAATCTTAGTTTCACGTTTGCCCACATTCCAATTCTAGCAATTATTAATTTATTAGTATACTCCAGTTTTCAATTTCATAAATTTATAATGTATCCACTTTTTAATACAATCACGAAAGGTTTTTTTAATTAATTATTTTAGTGTTTTGAGGGCTTTTAGTAAAATAGATCTTACACGTTGACAATGGAGATTATATATATATATATTAATGTAAACTTGGTAGATTTCTTAAATTAATAATAATAATTCATGTAATATTTTATATTATTAATTAATTATGCATGAACTTATTGAGTTTATATAATAGAATATTAATGTTTGTAAAATAATTTAATAGAATATATGTTTGAGATGCCTTTTAACAAAATAAAGTTCGCACATTTCTACGTATGGTTCAAACTAATGTAATGCATATATGATTATCTCTTATATAGAAGCATATTTTATTAATCGGATAAAATTAATTATTTTCACTCTTGTATGGACTAATATGTGGTTAATTAATTCCCAATCTATGGTGAATTAATTCTCAGATACCATATGTAATATAAAATAATTAAAAGATCACACAATACAATATTTTATTTTCTTATATTTATCTTTTAGAATTTTCTATAAAAAAATAAAAAATTCCCTTGAAATTCCCTTCTGAAAAGGAGTATGCAACGGAGAAAGAAATGCTGATTATGCAAAACTGAGAAAGGGGTTATGCAACCGACCACCATTTAAGACTATTTCTAGATAGAGGTAGAGGCGAACACTCTAATTTATTTTAATTAAATACAGAGTATAAGATTGTATTCGCTGTGTTCAATTTTATAATTTTTATTTTATTTTTTTATCGTTCAATTTTATAATTTTAATTTTTAAAAACGAAAAATTTACTTTCATTTACTATTTTATTATATAAATAATTAATTTTCTTTAAAATTTGTGTTCAAACCAAATGATAATTAAAAAAATTGAAGGAAGTAATACATATAGTAAAAATTAAGGATGTAACCAATCCTATCCAATTAAATACCCCTATTTCTTAAGTATATATTAATTTAACTGTGTCAAAAATAAAAGTCAAAAACAAAAAAAAAGAAAGAAAGAATGTGTATTTATGTGCGCGTAATTTATGGCAGGCCAGACTTTTGTCCATGAGAAGCGGTATATTTACAAGACTTTTTATGATATTTTAAATATTAAAATATTATACAACCTTTTTATGATATTTTAAGTTTTAAAATATTATAATCTTTCCATCGGTAAAAAACCATCTGTAAAATCTCATTAAGAGCTCCATTTATGACAGTACAAATTAAATACAGAGTATAAGATTGTATTACATATAGTAAAAAAAATTAAGGATGCCAAAAAAAATTATGTGCTCGTAATTTTGTTCGTGAGATGTCGTGTATTTACAGATTTTTGTGATATTTTAAGTATTACAGTATTACAGAAGTCTTTCTAAAATATCTAACTCTCATACAAATTTTGTAGTGATAGACAGATACTACTTTCTCTGTTTCCAGAATGACTTGCACGAATTAATTAACACATTTTTTTAAAAATAAAATTTAATAAAGTGTGGGGTAAAATAAATGAAAGACATTTTATGTGATTTAGTATGATGTAAATAAAATTTAATGAGATTTAAAAGAAAACGTGGACTAATATGTGTGACAATTTTAAAATGATATTGTATAAACATTAATTTAATAGATTATTTTTATATTAAAAATGTTCCAATAATTTTAACTCATTAAAAAAATTAACAAATAATCACGAGGACATATAATTTTTCCATCTAATATTATTCAAACAAGCCTGTATAACGTGAATATTAGTACTGAACTCTCACATGAGTATAAGTTGAATGCGTGACTTATTCCCCAAGTTCTCCTAAATCAAATTATTACTCCTTGCTCTAATTTTATTATTTTCAAAATTTTAAAATAATAATATTCAAATCACTTTATTATACTAAAAAAATCTATGCATTAATTATGATTTTTACAAATAATAAAATTAAATTGTGACATGTATAGTTTAAAATTAGATTTGTTTTTGGTACTTTAAAATTTTGAGTATTGTAAATAAAATAAAATAAAAAGTGAGCAAGGGGGTAAAGTGAAATTGACTAGTTCCTAATTGGGCATGGGCCTGGTGGGTACCTAAAGAGACTGCGAGCTGTACTCTGCAATGAATCTGCTCCGCTTTCAGATATTTCGGCAAGTACTTTATTTTAATTATTAATTATTTATTAATTAATTTTATTTTCTACACACACCCACACAAATACACACATACTCTGTGTATGAAACTATACTTACATATATACATACACTTCTATATATAGCTGGAGCATCCACATACCATTTCCTCTTTTCCGGTTTCCCTTTTACATTGCCTCTGAATAATACTTTTTCCCCCTTTTCCTTTCTTTCCTTTCTGAGCTCCAGTTCTTCAATCCAAATTCATTTCTTCCTGATCAGGTAATTATTGTTTTTATTTCTCGATTCGAATCAACGTATTTCCGTTTTTGCTCTTCAGTAGAATTAGGAAAACGTAGTGATTGATGATGAGTAGTAGGAATTCCGAAACTATTATAATTATTATTGGGTCAACCCTATTATTTATTGCGAAATGCGTAGTGCTGTATTTGTTTATTGGCGAGCATTTATTATTAGCTGCAATTAATGAAGTGGGGTTATTGTTGTTATTTCTATATTTGGTAAATTGTGTAGCGTTGGAATAATTATAATTATAATTTTTTTTTTTTTTTTTACTCGGGAGTTTATTAGTTAATTGGAATTGGCAATTCTCATGTTCGTAATTAATAATTTGAGAGTTTATCTTCGGTTGATAATCTCTGGAAATGGTGAGTTTTGTCGATCCGTTTGGTAACCATTTCTTTGGGGTTATAGCGGTTAAATTTCTGGATATGGTGACTCGTTTCATTTGGTTAGAAATTTTCGTATGTTTTCAGTTTCTGGGCGGCAATCCATCAGTAAGCTATTTATTGTTTATACTGCGTATCATTTTTTCCTACTATGTATGTATGTATCAAATATATGTTAAGAGTCTAGCTACCTGCTTTAGTAGCTTCCTGAAAGTATTATCATTAATCCACTTTGCATAATGTTCCGTAGATTGAGAAGGTCTTTTTTCTCAACTTGCAGTTGTTTCCAGAATTTGAGGTAGATTAGATGTGATAGAGTAAATGGGTCTCAGCTCTACTACTGAGAGTGAAGATGGTGTGCTCTCTTCTGATTCACCTCTGAGTAACGGTGGTGATTATTTTGGTGGAACTTCTAATGGGGGCGTTGTTCTGAAGAAAGGCCCATGGACATCTGCTGAGGATGGCATCTTAATTGAGTATGTGAATAAGCATGGAGAAGGTAACTGGAATGCAGTTCAGAAACACTCGGGGCTTGCACGGTGTGGAAAAAGCTGCAGGTTGCGATGGGCTAATCACTTAAGGCCAAACTTGAAAAAAGGAACATTTTCACCAGAAGAAGAACGGTTAATAGTTGAACTTCATGCTAAGATGGGAAACAAATGGGCGCGGATGGCTGCACACGTAAGTTCCAAATTTTCTTATTCAACCAACTCTTCATGGATCTTTCTGCAAATTATCTCGAAAACAATATTTAATTTGGATAATCTGATCTGGTAGGAAGAATTCCACTGTATTTATGTGAAGCTTGTATAATAATATTTGGGTGTTTGGTTAGCTGGTATGCATAATTCTGTTCTGCAGATTCTGGTATGCAAGAATTAAACATAATAAATAAGACTTCTCCGTTGTGTAACCTTTTTGAAGAGTCAAAGAATACACTTCTAAAGCTATAGCATATATTTCTGGTGGGTTGGAAACTTGGAACCTAGTAAAGTGACACAAATTGGATCATGTAGGCTCCCTTTAGCCTGCACGTTTCACTTTTGAGCTTGCAGTAGTGTATATGCTACAAAAAGTAAATGGAATTAATTTTCTCATGGCAATATGCATCCACAGAAGGGCTGGGTACAGATAGTTTCTTAGAGTTGAGGGTGGAAAAGTAAAAAAGAAGACTCTCAGCGTTTAGTAACTCAAGAAAATGTTCTTCATGAATTGCAAAATCATCTTAATTTTTATTTTAGTTGTTCTTTTATATTTGTTGGCTTACGATCATTACATGTTGATACATTAAAAGATATTGAGGTAATTATGAATTATAGTGTTTTTTTCTCTACGTCCTATTATTTATTCATGCCCCCCTTTTGCAAGTGTTCATTTTATTTTTCAATTTTAGTTGCGTGGGAGGACAGACAATGAGATAAAGAACTATTGGAACACCCGAATAAAAAGGCGTCAGCGTGCCGGTTTACCACTTTATCCTCCTGATTTATGCCACACACCACCAGAGAATCAACAACAGCTTGGTTCACCTAGACTATATGGTGGAGACAAAGGATACCATGATATCTTCCAAAGCAATGGTTATGGTGGGGTACCTGATACCATGTTTGATAAGTTCAACCTTATACCACTCCCCCCAGAATTTTCAGGTATTCCTGCCAGTGTTTCTATGGGTAATGGTTTTGGACCTCCTATGCCTTATAGTTTTCTTCCAAGAACTATAGGAGTGCCAGAACGTGTTCATGAACCAGATAAACTCATGTCAGATTACGAAATTGGTGCTCTTAATGAGGCATCTCCATTTGACAGCACTCAAACTGATAGTTGTGTGAACCAAATATTTCAGCCCTATGGTCTGTGTCTCCCATATGATCCTCACCACACCAACCACACCAAGAAACTATCACCATCTGGTGTCAATCAGGATAATCCTTTTATGTCAAATTTTATTTTCTCTGCTTCTGAGCACTTTGCAGGTGCTCAAAAGTCGGAGCTCCCTTCACTCCAATATCAAGAGACCGATTTAGGTGTCTGGGACCCTGCACCTGAATCGTTGGATCATTTGGTCCAGTCTCCGAAATCAGGGCCACTTCCATTGCATTGTCATTCCCCAGGGAGCAGTGGCCTTCTAGAAGATTTAATTTATGAAGCCAACACTCTGGGAAAGTCAGAAAATCAACCCTCTAATTGGGCTACTTCTAACGTCAGCCATGGAGATGTAATCGACAGTTCTGCTTTGGAAACATGTTCCACAGAGTTCAAAGATTGTGTTGACTCCAGTTCACCATCAGGTAATTCACTAAGATCAATTTTTAACAGGTACATCCCTACTGGTACCACAGGAAGTTCATTAGAAGAAGGCATGAATCGTAAGAACTCCGCTATTCCTCTATTAAAATGATTAATCATGAACACTTTAATGAAAACTCAGATATACTGGCCATGCATATGCCATATTGGTTACCTCTTAGCATTAGATATTGTTTACTGATTGAATTATGTTATTATGGTTCAACCTTTTTTTACACCTACTTAGCCTCAGACCAGTTGTACTGAACTCGTAATCTGTCAAAAGGTAGCCTAAAACTGCCAGTTATGGTTCAAGTTGATTTCATCAATCACTTCAAAAATTTGATGATTCCATGATGTTAAAAACTTGAAATTTATTGACTATTGGGTTGTGCTTTCAAACTCCTGAATGATCATATGCTTCTAAAGGTTAATTTACTCCCCTCCCCCACCCCCACAAAAAAAAGTTGATATAATCATGAATGCTCTTTCTTGAATCTTAATGGTCTCATCAGTTATCACATATAAACATGTACTCAAACATTATTTAATTGCATTTTCTGCAGTGCACCGTGTGAAATCAGAAGTTTTTGATCCAATCTGGAACCCAGATGATGAAAGTAAAGTGGACTGTTCAAGGCCCGATGCAATACTTGGTTCTTTCTGGATGGAGCAGAGTGGTTTTGGTTCGAAGCAACAAGGTTTCTCAAACTCAACTGATACTATGACAGCTTTTCTGGGAGATAACTTGGATACTGATGTGAAGAACACTTCTTCTTCAGCCTCTGCTTTTAGTTCAACCCAGGCCTTCAATTATTGCTCCTGGAATAACATGCCAGCTGCCTGTCAAATGTCCGACATTCCTTGAATGCAGCCAAGCCAAGCCAAATATATGCCACTGAATTTATTGTATTGTTTATTGCCATTTCTGTGAACTTGATTTTCAAGATAGGTATTTGTAATGTACAATTCGAGTGGTGATACAGTTAATTGCGAACCAGATTCTCATGTTTTCTTAAACTATCTATGCATTCTTCCTATTTTTGGGCACTATAATTTTATTATCTTATGATTTGTCATGTTTTCTAAATTAATTCTTCGACAGCTTCCTGGCTTAGGGTTAGGGAACAATGATTGAAGTGAAAGCATAAATAATACTCCATTCGACCACAAAAAATATGCTCATTTAAATTTGTGTTTAAAAGTGAGCATACTTTTAGTGGACGAGGAAAAACTTGTACAATAGTTTAAAATTAGTTTTCATTCGGTTAAAAATGCTCTCTCTGGTCATCGTAATATATTAAACATATTGTAGTAAACGTAATACCCCCTAATGTGATCTGAGTTTAGGAAATAAACAGACAGCAAGAGTTGTTAATCGAATCAAAGATGCAAACAATTTTTTTATTTTTTATTTTCAGTCTCATTCATTACAATTAACAGCCAACATGACAGAACCAAACTGTCAGATATTAGTTGCATTACTTGTAAGCAAATAGATCAATTCAAGTAAGGATCTAATAACTTCAGAATCAACCTCCTGGGATCCATAATTCCACACCAATCGAATATATATGGCAGTTTGTACAAGTTGAGTTCCTCCAGAAGCTTCAATCCATCTTAATGGTTGATATAAGCCTGCTGCAACTTGGATTAACTTATCTTTCATCTTCAAACTTGCAGAAGGTCGAGCCACACTTCAACCAAGCCAAGGATCTTACTTCTTTGCAGGCGAGAAAGAATTTCCTCTTCCCAAGGGTGTCTCAATGAGGAACATAAATGTACTTGCAACTCTTATAGTTCTGGTACCTCTGCACATAACCTGACGACCAAAATGGATGTTTATTGCCACCGTTAATGAGTTATAGAGTTGTATTGCTATAAGCATATCCCAACAGCAAATCCGTTCAATGAGCAATAATACACTACTTCTAAATCACAGAGTTAAACAACACATTCTTAGAAGAACAAAATATAAACTTGTGAAACATTGAATCAATAGATTAAGAAATTGTACCACCAGAAAGCACAGAACAATGGATTTAAGACATTACATGTAGATCATAGCTTGATCCCTATCATTAATTAAGAAACAATTAAAGCAAAAACACATGACCCAGTAAATACCTGAGTACATCCTATAAACCATGCAGTAGACAAACCCATCAATATGGAAACTTGCTAAGAAATATTGCAATGTAAGATCTGCTTAATTTGGAAACCTAAGGCTAAACCTTCCATTACTTTCTTTCTCTTGTTTGATTGAAAAAATCATACTCTGGGATGGCACACATTTTAATAAATGTGTAAGAAAAAGTGTAATGAGTGATGTTTTGAGGGGTAGTTTTGTAAACTTTTATGAATAAAGTAAAGTAAAAGGTAGATTGAGTGTGAAAAAGTAATGGCATATGGGTAAATATGTGTATATTTTGAGGGTGGGGGTTATGACAATATTTCCTTTTATGGAGTGTGCAAATTCTTATGGGGCAGAGGGAGTATAAGAGTTGAGTATTTTCAAAAGCAAAAATGAAAAAGATCATGAACTTATATACCAACAGACATGATTCGATAGGAACCTCATGTTGGAATAGCTTTAAATGAGCTGTAGTCTCTTTGGACCACCCTCTCGAGCTGGTACAATAATTTTACAGAATCCGTTTTCATATACATAATAATAGGAGAGGGTCAAGAAAAACTACCTTTCTATTCGTTCTGAATCTATTGGAAAGTACTTCTGATACCCTCTTGAGGACTTAGGTAGGACTGATTGCTTGGTGGATACGAGACCCTTTCCAATTTCATCGCTAGTTACTTCAAGTGCACAATCAATACAAAGGGATTCAATGTCTGATTCCTGAAAAGGATAGGGTTTTAATAAGATATTTTATACTCCGTAACTTTCTTACAACTAGTATCCAAAAAGGCCACAAAATGAAGTCTCGTCACCTTCTGAAAATATTAGAAGGAATTAAGAAACAGATTCTCAGGAAAGATCTACCTTCATCATCAGAAGCTTTGATAATTGCAACAGTGGATATGGCTGCAGCTTGTACCCTCCATAACTGAGGTAGGATAATGCCAAAGCTCTTACCTTTATATTTTCATTTCAAGGGCAGAATAATATATTAGCTCTAAGAAACATAACACGTTTATTAGGATCATAGGAAACCTGAGTAATATATTCAATCAATAGAGGCACCACATAAAACAGGGGTCCAATATTTCACGTCTTTGGTGCATAACTTATTGAAGAATGTACAAGAGATTTTCAAAGGACAACAATTCAGTAAGTGAAAAGAAAAGAACGAATGATTAGGAAAACCAACTTAAAAAGATTTGCAAACACAGAAAAATGAAATGGATAGATACAAAAAGTTCTACGAAAAAATGCACACATGAAACAACCAACCTCACTGATGTAAGGTTCAATAATGCAGTACTGCAGAAAGGATGCCTCCTCTTCGGTAGTGTAGATGAATCGCTTGTAATTCCCCTGCCGGTAACATCTGCAAATAGCACTTGAGAAATTAAGTAATAGATCATAAAATGAAAGAACTGAATTAGGACTTACTTGCAACTTCAATGGAATTCTGATTACAATCGATGAAAGAACTACATACTCCTAATTACCTTAATATTTCCCGAGCAAAACGCATCTCTCTTGACTTCATGATTGGAGAAGGAATACGACGGAACCACAGTGACAAAGGTTCACCCTGTAGAATGGTAAACAAGCTACTTTACAAATTCGCACACCAATAAAAGGGTGTAAGATAATCAATTATTTTGGACGAGTAATAATAAAGAGTCTGTGCATTACTCGATTGTCAGAACCCAGGTGGAGAAGAAGATATAATGAATAAAACTCAGCTTCATTCGGGCTCATAGAATGTGAAGCTCGATTTGCTTCATACAAACTAAATAAAGTTGTCAGAGCTTTCATAAGCTGCTCCATATTTAGGTGTGACATGGGAGCAGCATCTGGAGTCCCACAAGATCTATGCAAACGGTGATATGATATGATATGAAACTTGACCTGCATATAAGAAACACAGGCATCTGTAGCTCTAAACAGTAACAATCACACACACAAAAAAACACAGAATGATTAAAAAAAAAAAAACCAAGTCCCGCATTGATAAACAGTAACAATCACAAGTATGTTTTATTATAGGCATACCATTCTCTCGTACATGTGTATCACTTGATCACTGACAGCATTCTGCATGCTGAGATCTTGTCTAATGGACCTCGTCCTATCAAAAACAAACTCGTGGACCATCCCAAAAGGACGATCACTAGAATGAAACAAGTTGAGAAGATAATTTAGAGTGTCTTCCAACACTGGGATAGGTCGCACATCAGAAGTTTGCACGTTTTTTGTGCTTATAGTTCTGCAAAACTAAACCAAACCAACAAGATCAAAAGTTTATTCATATCAGCATGCAAATTTTTATTGATTGCATCTACTGATCTATTTATGTAGTATTAATTGGGGTTTACAACCAATGGTTTCTTTCTAACTGTTGAAAAATCAAATACTAATGTTCTTGGGCAAGATCAAATTATGCACACCAATATCATATTCATCGTAATTTCTTATTTGAATATGATTAAGGAATAGGTTCCCCATTAGCAAAATCATGTCTTAATTTGACAAAGTGCCTCCTGACATGTGCCAACCTCTTATCTCTGTATTCATCAGCTCTACCCCTTATCCTCAAAATGAAAATTTTACATAATATATTGATTAGTACTCCGTATGATACTAGCTAGTAGCTACCATTGTGATGCTATGTTTCTTTCACTACACGAAAAGTAATACTATAACTTTGAAATAATTACTTAAAATCTAACATCCCATGATCATTTTGTGGGGAACCTCAAGAATGAAGGATGTAAATCTGTACATTATATAGGAAGTTTTCAATTTGCTAGATTTTAGTATTTCATTATAGGAGCTGTATCCTCTGCTTACTCAATATTATTATCAATCATTCAATGTGATAACTGCAAATCCTAACAAACAGAAGCACCTTTTTTACTGCAAGAGAAGGTGAAGTTTTAGCAGGATTTCCATGGAGCCTCTCAAAAACAGCCAAATCCCGCAGCCTCTCGCGCCTTGCCCTCTCCTCCACTGCAAGAAACATCAATTAATTAAAACCACCCAGAACAAACTAGAAAGAAAGGGTACGGTACCTGGGCACATAAAAGGGCAAGTCCCAACTAAGGAAGGAAACTCTTGATGACCATCGTCTTTATCATCACTGGTGGTGGCGGTTTTTTTGGTATAGTTGATCGTTGAACTATTGTAGGATGGATTTGAAGGTCTGCGATTGTGGGATTTGGAGTAAGCAGAAGAATAGCTTCTTGTGTTTATGAGTTTGCGACTACCGTCCGCCATCTTCAACCTTCTCAGCTCCACTCCAAATCTCCACACTTTTTTGGCGTAATGTAATGAAGTGAAAGCGAAGAGTCTTTAGTTTATTTATTTATAGATTATGCTATTATTAATATGAATTATAAAATTATGTTATTTCTAATTGATTATCAAATAAAATTAAGTTAAAATAGTAAATTCATTTAGTTTTTTTTTTTTATAATAACATGGTCTTAGTTGACTGGGTGGGTTAGCTAGTTCCTACTTGGCCATTTAATATTCATTTAATTTACTATGTACTAACTCAACATTCAACAACTTCATTTTTTAATTAATTTAGTGATTTATAGAAAAAGTTTTATAATCATATTGCAAATAGCAGGCATATCTAATCATATACTAGTTGAAAATTAAATCTTTAAGATAATAAAGGTAAAATAGATATAAATTGTATTGAAATATTAAATTAAAACAAAGTACGAGCCACAGTCCAAACACAGTGGGAGCATAGAATAAGCATGATGAAATTACTCACTGATATTAGCGGTACCGATTTGAAAATTATAAGATGAACATACTAAAAGAGAATGGCAGACTAAAATCAATGGATCAATAAAGTTAATAAAACAGGTCCAAAATTTATATTGAAGATACTGGTAAGGCGCTTCTAGTTGATGCATATAACTGCAGACAATCTGAGGAAGCACAATTACGCAGATTGGAGACGAAACATGAAAATGAAAAATACTTGAAAATCTGCATAATAGAATGGTATTAGTTGGTCAACTCCATAATAGCAGAAACTATATCTCCATCAGCAGATTTGAGAGCAGTGACAGCCTTTGACCTGGACACCCCGGCTTGGGTCATGACCAACTCAATATCCTTGGGCTCGACTCCCTCCTCATCCACTTCTTCTATGTCGTCCAGACCCAAAGCTGCTGCTGATGCATCAGGCTTTGGAATCACACTGCTCAAATCCGGAAGTTTAAATTGCTCTGCAGCCTGACTTTGCAGTTGTGAGCTCAAGTCTTCTATCTTCGCCTCACCAAAAATTACGTATGTATCTGATGTTGGACTCTTAAACACATCAGGTTTTGAGATCACGAACAAAATCTGACAGAATACAACCACCAATTCAGTGTTATGACTTATGAGAGAGACAGAGAGAGAGAGAGTAGTAGCAGAAGCAAAAAGAACCAACATTTTTGCTTTTCTTGACAGTGACGCGACTAACACCAGTTATAGCCTTCATTCCAAGCTTTAACATTGCCTTGCGGCTCTTCTTCTCACTTCTGCTTTGCTTTGACCTACCACTCACATCCCCATCTTGATGTCCTGAATTAAATTATTTTAGATAACCGCAAAGTATATGCTTTATTGCTTTACAAATCAGCTTTAACTTTCGTATAACAATCCAAAACTAAAGAGAGCATGTGTTAAGACCCTAAAAAGAAACATAAGGACCAAACATTTGAAGAGCAGGTTTGATATTCAGGAATACAGGAACGATGGATTATATTCGTGAGAAGGAAAAATGTTGATGTTTTTACTTGTAGCATGACTGAAGTTCCTTTGCTTCACTTCAATAAGAATTTTGGTTGGGCAGATGTTTTCCATGAACAGGTGGAAAGAAAAAGTAATTTGTTACAACTAGGGCAGTATGTTTCAGTATCCTAGACGAAAGACAGGTGGTTAAGCCACCAAAAGACAACTGTAAAAATTATTCAGCTAAATGCTAGAGATTTTTTTTTTTTTGGTATGAATATGAAGGCAATCTAAGGAGGTTCCTAATACCCAAATACATTATGACATAAATTTAACATTGTTAAACATAAATAATTGCATATATACATCCTCAATAATATGTTTTGGTTTCCCCTAATTCCACAGTGCATAGTTGTGCTTTGTTCCTTACTTTCTACTTCAATCAGTTGCTTCTCCATCTTACAGAGCCAAAGAATCCAATGAGCAAACAAAAAAAAAAGAAAAACAGTAAAATCATTTGTCATCAGTCAATGATATTCAGTAAACAGTCCCATTTTACAAAAAGGGTGGCGGAATTCTACTCTGTTATCATAATGGCATAAAGAAAACATTCCATACTCAAGTCAACGAAGGTTGGTAGCAACCAGAGAATCTCACCCTAGCCTAAAGGCTATCTTTTTTTCTTTCTTTTCTAACTTGGATGGAACAAGACAAATTATATAGATTTTTAAACTGAGAAACAACACCACCGCCCCTGTTCACTATGCTCTTTTCCCCTTCTTTTTCTTTGTGAATCAATCTCATCTCTATTGCTGCGTTTTTAACTTATGCAGCTATGCTGTATTTTAACTCTCTCCTTGTCACAGGAAGAAATTTGACAAAATCATTATTTAGTTAAGATTGTTTCTCCTTCAAATAGCAATACATTTGCAAATCTTTATTTAGATAAGATTATCCCATTGGGCTATTCTTCAAATAATAGGACTCCAGTATTATTTTTCTTTTCAAATATATGTTTCCCATTTACAATAAGCACTTAGGCACATGCCTTGTGTTTCGAGCATTAGGCACTCTCGCGTGCCTAGGTACGCGTCAAGGCCATTAACAACTATGGGTTTGGACATGGATTTTTGTGACGCCAATGTTTAAATTTGTCCCTATTGTCATTACACTGGGCCAATAGAGTGTTCATGTGGTTTGGACAACCTTGCTTTTGAGCTAACATGAGCACCCTCTACTTTAAACTAGCTTTTGGAAATAATTTCTACCTAAGACTCATTTATCAAAAATCACATTCAGAATTAGGATTTCAAATGGTTAAAAAGTATCAAGTAACTCACTTACAAAAACTTAAAACCCAGACATGGCATTTTCCATTCTTTCAAAACCAAAAAAAAAATCATGATATCCCAAATTTATAGGGGAAAAAGCAGATATATGCAGTGAACATCAAACTCAAATTCAGGACTATTTAAACAAACCTTCGGCATCATCTTCATCCTCGTCGCTATCGTCATCCTCATCATCATCTTCCACCTCTGGCTCGTCAGCCTATCAAATGTTATATATAAATATATATTTAGAAGTAATAACACCAATAGCCGTGCAAATCTAACAACGTAATGCAAATAGATACGAGAGAAAGATTCATTTGCCACATTAACCATAACACAGTTAGGAAAAATAATACGGAGTACGTACTTACAAGCACAAATCTAGATCCGAAACAAATATAAAGTAATTAATAGATAAGTAAAGAGTTTACATTTAACTGCTGCTCGAGGTGTGCAGCTAGGAGTTCTTCTTGGGTTGGAGCAGTCATGGCTAGAGAGAGAAAGTGTTACGGAGACGATACAGAGAAAACCCTAAACCCTATTCTTATTGCTGTATCTTGACCCGGGTCTACCGGTTCGCTATATCCGGAGTAATTCACAATCATTGTAACGGGTCGGATAACCCGCCCCATCTAAAAATTGGGTTGGTAAGAAGGCCTGTTTAGAGATATGTTGAATGGGCCAACCAGCTAGGGCTGCAGTTTGCAGGCCTAACCAACCCAGCTTTAGGCCACGGTTAAATGCCCCCAAGCCTTTTATGTCTTCACCCGTCGGATGAATTTACACACAAACCACCCCCATAAAATACCACAAATAACTTTCTCACTTCTCTACTATCCTATACTCCTAAGTTATAACCATTAAAAATATACTTTGACTTCACTCACCCTTATTTCAAAATAAATCTCACTCACACCACAAAAAATTTACAGCCCCGCCATCGTGTCGCCCGTCGCTGACCCACATTTCGCCTGCAGCCCGGTGGCCTCCCAATGGACAAAGGTAAGTTCAATTTAATTTAGTTTTAATTTTTTTATTTAAATGTTTAAGTTTGAATGTTTAGCTTTTAAGTTGTGATATATGTTATATGTATGTTAGTTTAGGTATTCTCGATGTGGTATTATTGTTCATAAAGTTAGAGTTAAGATTTTTTTTTTTTCAAGTTTCTACGCTTCAAAATTTGGTTTTGAAATGTAGGTTAGTTTTTATTGTTTAATAATTGTTCTTGGGCATGATTTTGGTTGAATATCGTTGAAAATCCGGGTTTTTTTGCACAAAACAGGAAGAAGAAGAAGACTTGGAAGCACGAAAAGCACAAAATTGGGGTTTGCACGAAACTCGACCTTGGTTGGCCGAGTTCTTTCGCTACTGTTATATATATTTATTCGAAAATATGCACATTTTGTGGATTATTTTTTTCTAAAATATACACATTCTATGGATTTTTATTTTTTTTTACTGAAAATGTACACAATTCGTAGAGCTTACAGCCGAGAAATCTCAAAAAACTTGAAAACATTAACCGATAAATTTTAAAATTCTTGGTGAACCAGTATTGAGTTTTTGATAAACACGATTTTTTTTAAACATCGGGAACGAAATACACTACCCATATATTCATTACTGTAGGTCCCCAAAGTTGAGTTAATAACGAGTAAGCTAGTGAAAATGTCTAGAGGGGGGTGAATAGACTTTTCAAAAATCTATCGAAATATCAGAATACAGTATGCGGAATAACGAAATTAACAATGAGCCCAATCTAAGTTTATACTCAACTTCAAAATTCGAGAACTCTGTTCTATACTCAACTACTCTAGTACAGTTATGTATGTAAACAATTAAACAGTTAAGCAATTAAAACAGTAAACAACACAAACAATTTATAGTGGTTCGACAACTTGTCTACATCCACTCTCACAAACCCAGTTGTGATGTTTCCACTAAACTCTTCCAATCGAGTACAAAGTGTATTTTCTTGTGATTTTAAGTCCCAAGAAGAAGACTTAGATCTTCTAAGACTATACCACCAGATATGTCTATGATCTAACTAGAAATTTAACAAGTATCTAGCACCTTGATAAAACAACAAAAACTAAAAACTTATTCAGTTGTAGTCTTCTGATTCTTCACTTCTGACTATCTTTCTGAACTTCAACGAACTCTGTGAGTAATCTTCAGTATATCTTCAGTATGTAGCTTCAGTATGCGTAGTTGCAGTAACAGTAGTCTTCAAATGATAAACACCATGAAATATTTATAGACTTCGATCTTCAAGAACTCAGGTAGTTGTAACCAACTTTTCTTGAACACTAACTTCAACTGAATCTTCTTATCAATCCACGCGTTTCTTGTTACGAATTAGTTATTCCCATAACTAACTTCTTCATTCTTATCTTTATACGCGTTGTTGTAACTAACTTCAAGTTGACTTGTCTTGTGTAGTCTAGTAGATGCACTTGTCTTGTAGTCCACCAGTCTTGAGTAGTAGACTTCAACTCTTCTTCTTCAGTCTTCACGTGCGATCTTCAGTAGTAGACTATACTAATCTTAACAAGACTATTACATTACATTAAGCTTGTAGCTTAGTCAACTTATAAACTATACAATCAATCTATCTATTACATTCAAAAATCATGAGCTCTATACAACAATTATCATAGCTCAATAACAATCTAATACATATATGAATAGCACATATGAAGTACTTATAAATCCGTACTTATCTTTTAATATAAAACAGTACTTGTCTTTCATGTGAACTCTACTGGTCTGTTCAAGATGACTTCAACTCAACTAGACTAGATTAGTCAACACTTAGAAAATATTCAAACTACTTTTGGCTTATCAAAACTTCATCTTTTAATCTTTTAATCATCATGTAGGACTTGTTCTAGGATTCATATCCCAACAATTTCCCCCTTTTTGATGAAGCCAAAACTACTTGAATCTTTTCTCAACAGTAGACTAGTTAAGTAGTTATCTTGTCTTAACATCAAATATTACTTATATTTTCATTCATTCAAAACAATACCAGTAGATATTACACATACTTCAAAAAATAAACACCTAAATATCAGAGCAAAAAAAACTTCATATCAAAACATAAAATCAACTAATCTGAAATAGTACCTCCTTCAAGATTTGGAACATTGAACGCATCTAGGAGTCTTCTGTGAATAATATTGATATGATCTTCATCATCAATCTGCTCTTTCTCTAGTAGTTCTTCTTCAAACTTCTTGATTTGATTCATATCCACCCTTCTTCCAGAGCTGGTCATAGGACATTTTCATCTCGGAAAACTAGGAACAAGAATGTTAAAGTTTGCACTAGCAGATATCCTTAATATCAAATGCCATAACATTTTGTGTTGTCCTTCCATGAACCTATCAAACACAGAATACAACTCATCTGGACCTTCTGAGTCTCCATATTTGCGAATAATCCAATGATCAAGTTCCCATTGTCTCTTCACTTTCATCCATTCTTGACGATGTTCTTTGTCAATGAAGTAGTCAATGAACTTGTCTTCCATCAGATCTTCATCAGCCTTTAGCTTCTGCAAGTTTTCAATATGATTTCCAATCTTTCTTTTGCTTGCATAGTGAGCTTCATCATTTGGATTAACAACCTTTTGCTTCTTCATGACTGTTTTCTCAGGAGTATGTTCTTCTATAACAATAGACTTCCTTTTTGATACCTGTCTCGTCTGAACTTCAGCTTCAGGAGATGCAATAGCTTTGCCCTTCTCCTTCTTCAACAACTCAACTGCTTCAGCCTTAGCTTGCTTAGCTTGTTCAAGTTCTGCAGTTTTAACCAACCTGCCTTTGCCTCTCTTAGTCCTTCTAAGATCTTGCATAGCTTCAGCAGCATCTTTAGCCTCTGGTTCAGCACTAGACTTGTCTTTTCCATCTTCAGGAGTGACAACAACTCGACTCATCTCTTCCCCCTTTTTGGCTTCATCAGATGCCTTGAGAGAGAATAGAGAAGTAAACCGAGTCATCTCTTCTAGCATAGCTTGCTTCATCATATTAGAAGCTCTTTCAATCTGCCTTTGGTGAGAACCATCTTGACTCAGCTTATCTAGTTTGGTCGCCACCAACTCCAGCTTCTGAGTAGATAAGTTCAACTCATTCTTAAAATGGGTTGCAGTCAGACGCAGCTTCTTGTTCTCTTCAGTCATAGCACCGATAAACTCTCTTGCTTGTGCTAACTGATCATAGGCTTCTTTTCTCTGAACATCAGCAACTTCGATTTTGGCTCTATATACTCTTTCCATCTTCCTGGATTCAGTAGCTAGTATACGAGCAAAATCAACTGAGCTCTTCTCCGAATATTCCACCTGGTTCTGGAGAAATCCTTCAATTTGATTGAACATCTCTTGTCTGAAATCGTTGTCCAACTGGTTGACTTCATTCATGATCATCTCCTTTGAACTTGTCATAAGGACACTATTCTGTTCAATAAGAGTCTTCTTAAAATCAATCTTGAGAAATTCATCGATAGACGACTTGATGACAGATTTCAATTCTTCCTTCAATTCATCTATTGAAGCAGCTGGGATAGCATTAGACGACTGAGCTTCGACCAACACTTCTTCCTTTTCAATCAGTTCATCCTCAGTGAACATGACTGCTTCAACAAATTCTTCATCTTCTTCGCCTAAATCAAATGAAGTTATCTCTTCAGCTTCGTCAGCTTCATCAGTAGACATGTTGTCCAATTCCAAAATTGGTTCAGATGTCTGGATAGCAACTTCAGCAACATCTGGCTTAATCTCGTCTTCTACCAGATCTGTTTGAGTACCAGCGTCAAATGAGAACTCATCTTCCAGAACGCCATCAGGAATACTCAACAGCTTTTTAACCAGATAAACCAAGGCTCTGCGAGGGAATAGTTCGGAGTGATCCTTAACTCCACTATTTTCTTTCTGTTCCATCTCCCAATCCATGAAATTGGAGATTCCGCTCATGCCTTGAATGACCTCGAAAAGATCATCTGTAGCAGATTTCTTCAGGGAAAACCAAGTGCAAATCCGTACTAACTTCTCAAACTGTTCCGAGGCAGTGTCAATGTCAAGAGTCGAGAGCTGCTTCTTCAAATTTCTGGATACTCGAGCACGAATTCTCTTCTCTCGCATACACATCGGATAATAAACTAAGGATTCAAATCTAACATCAGACGGGTTCTGAGTAGGTGGGGTCCCTAACTCAGCTGTTGCAGTGGCAACTGGCGTCTTGTCTGAAGTAGATGGGTTGGAGGGTTCAACATATTCTGTTGAAGGTAAAGAGGGAGTTTGGATGGTGGTTTCTGGGAGCTTTAATGTGGCTTGGTCAGGTGTGACAACTGTCGAAGTATCAGTTGTATCTATTATGGGAGTGTTTTGGGGTAGACTGGCTCTAAGCGGTAATGCCGCCAGTACTTGCGAGGTTGAGGGTTGAGGTCTAGGCCTAGATCGATGTGATCTAGCCTTGGTTCGAACAGCAGAATGAGAGAGAGGAGGAATTGACAAAGATTGAGAAGATGTACCAACCTGAAGACTCGACTCTTCTGGTTGAGTAGGCGAACCAACTCTTACAAGAGTGTACATCTCTGGAACTTGAGCACTCGGCTCCTTCTGTTGTTCCGACTCCTCTTCTGTCTGAGTCTTCTCTGAGTCAGTTGCACTGGACTCAGCTATAGCAGCCTTCTCCGATTCCTCATCATCGGACTCATCTTCTGAAGAGCTAGATGAGTTAGCATAGGGTAGAACTTGAGACTCATCTATTTGAACTCGCCTTGGGGCAGCTGGCCTTGCAGCGACTTGCTTCCTCAGGGCTTCCGCCTTTAGATAGAACTTGAGAGGATGGAAGGGCTTTCCTGGACTCCAGCCCGATTTGTTTGGCAACAACAAGGGGAGTAGAATACTCAGCTTGTTGCCGTACCCAACAACATTTGACACTACCCAACTACAAGAGTCGGTGTCAACTCGAACGCTCCTTTCAAAGTACATCATCCGATCAGCTATCAGCTTAAACCAATTGCCTTCCGTAATTCCATCATAAATTGCTGCCATCACCCTTGTCTTGGCTTGGGTGACCGCATCAAAAGAACCAGTGGCACATAGAAGCATCTTGCTTGCTATGTCCAATAATGTGCGATATTTCTTCAGAAGTTCTGACTTCTTGACAGCAGGGGCCTTGCCATCAGGTTTGAGCCTCATCCTCTTTCCACAGAAGATGCTCATATATCTCATCTCTTGACCAGTGGCATAATTCTCCACATCAATCGTTCCGATGGGCAATCTCAAATGTCTGAAAAACACCTCACGAGAGATTTCAACACGACTTGTTCCGATAAAGTATTCAATCACATCTCCTTGTCTTGTGGCGTTGGCATAGAACAGTAAAACTTCTTCCTCCAAGACAACTTGTGGGAAAGCCTCCAGATAAGGCTTCAGACCACACCGAGAGCATTTGTCCAGAATTTCTTGATTATCAGCAGTGTGAACCCCTTTGAAGAACATCGAAGGTTCCACATGCACCTTGCCTTCAGTGATGTATCGACCAAGATCAAATCTTGCCTGCATGTTAGTTCTAACATCGAAAAGAGAAACAATCGACATATCTAGTGAATAGAGTAAGAACTTGGAAGGTTTTGATTTTGCAAGAAATTGAGAGCTATAGTAGGAGAGTTATGAAATTGTAAGTCAAGTTGTGTGAAAAGTGAGTTTTGTTAGAACAGAAATGAGATCTAACGGCCAAGATTGAAAGATCAGATCCAACGGCTGAGACCTTTGAAATTCGGTTACGGAATCGAGAATATTATGTGATTTGATATTGTAAGTTTTGAAATCCGGCTCTTCTTAGTTAGGACAGGGAGTGTACTCATCTGACCTAGTGTAGTAGAGTAAGAACTGGGTGTATACAGCTCATTAAAAATGGGAGTGTATAAATCCAATTCTAGGGTTTTCAAAATTTTAACATTATCTAATTACTATAATACCCTTACCCCGTTTGAATAGACACTTCATATTTCAATCAAGAGAAACACTTAGCTTGTCTGTTCGAGTCTATCCAAAACAGACGAGTAGACTTAAGCTTCACAAGACGAGTTGGCTTAAGTACACAAGACGAGTTCCCCCTTCGCCTGTGCTTGTCTATTCTGAATGTCGAACGACTGTATGTACCTATCTCATCATTTTCAATGTGTAATCGTAGGTACAGGTAGTGTAAGATAAATAAGATGAATATCAATCTAAAGCAATGATCAAGGTTTCGAACAAGATGACCTTTAACAAACATAAGAGTCAACATAAGGATATTTAAGAAATCAAGGATTCCCCCTTAAATGTTTATTCCCTTAGTATTACCCTCAGCTCTACCAGCTTCCTCATCGGGTTGTTTGGTCATCTAGTCTATCCTTGTATACCTGTCTGTTGCGTGAGTAGTCGAGTGCTCTGGTCTAGTGATCTTGTCTCCTTTTCTTGATGTACCTGTCTGGTTAGTACATAGCTAGAGGCAAGTAGGGTCTAAATCAATTAGCTCTAGACTAATGCATAACTCACGAAATCGTGCCTCAGCTAATGGTTTTGTAAAAAAATCAGCTCTTTGAAAATCAGTATGAATCTTTTCCATGCGAATATCCTTCTTTTCTACATGATCACGTATGAAATGATGCTTCACATCAACATGCTTACATCGTGTGTGTAAAACAGGATTTTGTGTAATGGCAATTGCATTATTACTATCACAGAAAATAGGAACATTTGATTCATGTATGTTGTAATCTCTAAGCTGTTGCATGAGCCAGAGTAGTTGACTACAACAGCTACCAGCAGCCATGTACTCGGCTTCGGTAGTTGAAGTTGCAACACTAGTCTGCTTTTTAGAAAACCAAGATATGAGTTTTGTGCCTAGAAATTGACAAGAACCAGAAGTAGATTTCCTATCTATTCTACAGCCTCCAAAGTCTGAGTCTGAATAGCCACTTAAGGATAGATCATCATTTGAGGGATACCATATACCACGATTGATGGTCCCTTTCAAATATTTCAAGATCCTTTTGGTGGTTTCCATGTGACTTTCTTTTGGATTGGCTTGGAATCGAGCACAAACACCAACAGAGAATGCAATGTCTGGTCTACTAGCAGTTAGGTACAGTAGGGAACCAATTAAACCACGGTAATAGGATTGGTCAGCACATTTACCGTTCTCATCTGGATCCATTCTGTAAGTTGGTTGCATTGGTACGCCAGTGGACTTACAAGTTTTGATCCCGTACTTGTCTAGAAGGTTTCTAGTGTACTTCGCCTGATTTATGAAAATACCTTCTGGAGTTTGTTTTACTTGAAGACCAAGAAAGTAATTCATTTCACCCATCATAGACATCTCAAATTTACTTTGCATGAGTGTTGAAAAACTTTCACTCAGCTTTTTGTTAGGTGACCCAAAAATGATGTCATCTACGTAAATTTGGACGAGTAAAATGTCCTTCCCTTCTTGTCTTCTGAACAAGGTTCGATCGACCTTGCCCTTATTAAAACCATTTTCCAATAGAAAGAGAGAGAGAGTGTCATACCATGCTCTTGGAGCTTGCTTTAATCCGTACAAGGCTTTCTTCAATCTGTACACCTGGTTGCCTTTGACTTCGAAACCTGGAGGTTGTTCAACATACACTTCTTCCGCAAGAATACCGTTAAGAAATGCACTTTTGACATCCATTTGATATACAGTAAACTTCATGTGAGCAGCATATGCAAGGAACAATCGAATGGCTTCTAGTCTAGCAACAGGAGCATATGTTTCATCATAGTCTATGCCTTCAGCTTGTGAATAGCCTTGGGCAACTAATCTAGCCTTATTCCTGACAACTAAATCATTCTCATCTTTCTTATTCTTGAAAATCCATCGAGTGCCAACTACATTATGATGTTTCGGCCTATCGACAAGTTCCCAGACGTCGTTTCGAACAAACTGGTTCAACTCGTCTTGCATAGCGATGATCCAATTACTATCAGCCAATGCCTCTTTAACAGTGGTTGGCTCAATAGATGAGAGGAAACAACACCAGCAAAACATAGTTGGACTCGGCTGTTCTTGCGACTCAAAGAGTTGTCGTCTAGTCTTCACACCAATAGTAGAGTCACCAATGATATTTTCAGTATCATGCGCAGATTTCCATGTTTTTCTATTCTTAACAGGAATACTATCATCATCTATATTATGTACAGCATCATGCATGTCAACATCATTTGTATTATCAACAGATTTACCAGGAGTAGTAGAGTCAACTAGAGCAGGCATGTCAACTGGTCTAGAAGACTTACCTTGAGCACTTACCTTCTCCTTGTCATCAGAGTCGAGAGCTTTTAGGAATGGGTTGTAGGCTTGAACGGATTCATATATCTCTGAATCTTTGTCAGATTCGATCGATAGATCAGTTGCTTTCTCACTGATCTTGTCGGCAGACGAGTCCTGTTGAGATTCATCGAAAATCACATGTGGTGTTTCTTCCACACAAAGAGTTGAGTAGTTGAATACCCTAAATGCTTTGCTAGTCGAAGAGTATCCTAAGAATATCCCCTCGTCTGCTTTAGCATCGAAAGCATTCAACTTGCTCTTTCCATTGTTGTGAATGAAACACTTACAACCAAATATATGGAAATATGAAACTCTGGGTTTTCTACCTTTCCAAACCTCATAAGGTGTCTTGCCTAGAGCTTTGTTGATCGCGCTTCTGTTTTGTGAATGGCATGCAGTATTGATAGCTTCGGCCCAAAACTTTTGAGGAGTGTTGAACTCAGCTAACATGGTCCTACAAGCTTCTTTAAGTGTTCGAATCCTCCTTTCTGCTACACCGTTTTGTTGTGGTGTCCTAGCTGCACTAGTAAGATGCTGGATACCACATTTAGTACAGAAATCTTTAATATAGCAGTTAATGAACTCAGTTCCCTTGTCACTACGAATCTTGACAATGGACTGGTTCTTCTCAACTTGTAACTTCTTCAACAGTTCAGACAGAAGTGTTTGTGTATCACTCTTCTTGTGTAGAAAGACTACCCAAGTGAACTTAGAATAGTCGTCTACAACAACAAGTGTGTACCTTCTACCATTCAAGGTTGGAGGAGTTATTGGACCATGAAGATCCATATGTAGAAGTTCTAGGACTCTACTAGTTGAGAGAGTAGGAATTGACTTAAAAGAACCTTTAACCTGTTTACCCTGTTGACAGGCCGTGCATACATGTGACTTGTAGTAAATTTCATTGGGAATACCTTCAACAAGGTAATCTCTGGCTATCTTATTAAGAACCTTAAAGTTTAGATGACAAAGGCGTCTGTGCCAGAGCCACCCAAGCTCTTTAGGATTCTTAGTAAGTAGACAGGTGTCCCTCGGACAACTGTTCCAGTTCACTATGTACACACTTCCTTGTCTTACGCCGACTAGTAGGACTGTGTGCGTCCTTTTGTCAATGATTTCGCATTTGCGGCTCTTGAACTGCACCTTGTAACCACGATCACAAAACTGAGAAACAGAGAGTAAATTATATTTCAAACCTTCAACATATGAGACATCTTGAATCTCAACGTCTCCATTCCGGATGTAACCAAATCCTTTAGTGACAGCAGTGGAGCTATCACCAAATATCACTTTTGGTCCTTCTTGCTCATGGTAGCTTGATAAGAGAGCCTTGGTACCAGTCATGTGGTGCGAACAACCACTGTCTATGTACCAGGTTTCTCCTACTGAGCCACCCTTCTTATACAAGTCAAGTCGACCCTGCAATGAAGATATTCAATAATTTAGGTACCCATTTGTTTATTGGGGTCCTTGGGGGTTAGTCGTGTTCAGAGGAATCTAAATATACATTGGAGTCTTGAACAAGTTCGATCTTTTAAGCTTTCGCCCATATTTGTTACAAAATAAGACCTTATTGTCCTTAACTGGCCTATCAGTCGAGTTCGGGTCTACTCTTTGGAGATAGCCTTTCGACTTAATCTCTACTTGAGCAGGCACTGGTCTATGATAGTCAGAGTAGGGCTTGTAAGCATTAGGTCCATACGGTTTATAGACGCGTTTGGGTCTTTCCTCACTAATGATATCATATGATAAAGGTGGAGGATATAAAACAGCTTGTGTACGATATTTTGGAGCTACTTGTCTAGGTCTAGACGAGTAGAGCTGAGACTGCCTTATGAAAGGAGGTCTAGGCTCTTGTCGTCTAGTCTGTACCTGTCTAGTACTCGTCTCCTCAGGATACCAGTCCTCGTATCTAACCTGGTTTGGTCGTCCACGATTAGTGGTCCTTTGAAGATTAGTTCTAGGTTGAACAGGCTTGCTGTTACCATTCTTTTTACCTCCCTTGGTAATCGGAATGTTAACTCGAGCTTGTTTAGGTACAGTACCTTGAGATGGAGTACCAATGTCGTATAACATAGGTCCTTTCCCTTTATCATTTGGCAAAAGTCTTGCGTTAGTAGTAGTAGGGTTCTTAATGACTCGAGTAGACGAGCTAGATGACTCAGCACCTATACCTGTCTTGTCACCTGGGTCTCTATACCTATCTGACAACTCAAGGTTAATCTTTGAAGAGTTAACCAGGTCAGTAAGTTTGAGATCAAGTGTGACAACCTCGGTCTCTAAGAACTTATTACGTTCTTCAAGTCTATTGCACTTGCTCTTTAAAACATTAAATTCATTTCTCTCAGTTGCATGTGTCTTAAGTAGGTCTTGATATAACCTGTCTGTCAATGCACACTTTTCTTTGAGTTGTCTTAACTCTTCAGTCAAGCGTTCATTTAGGACTGTTATATTAGGATCTACTTTGGACTGAGCTTCCTTAAGATCAATGATTTCTTGTTTTAATGCAATGTTTTCATCACTGACTTCGATGAATGCTTGGTTAGCAAGTAGAAGGTCGTCTCCAATAACACTAGTCGAGTGCTGAGGACTACTTCCTACTTAACTACTAGCAGTGTCACTTTCATCAGTTTCTGAATCATCACAAGATTGAAAAGATGTAGCAGATGATACCTCTTGGTCGATTTTAGCCATACAACATAGGCCATCATCTACTATGAATGCTTCGTCGTGGTCTCGATCAGTCGAGTGGCTAGATAAGGACGATGGCAACTCGTCTGAATCCAAATCAGAGTCATCATTGGCCATCATTGCCTGCTTGCCACGGTTGTATCTTCTTTCCCTTCGAGCTTTACGTTCTTCTCGATCGTCAGTGCTCAGGTCTGGACATTCATATATGTAGTGACCTGGCTTTTCGCAGTTGTAGCACAAGAGATCATTAGTAGCCTTTTTAATAGGAGATTTATCCCTACGTTTACCACGTCTATCAGAACGCTGAATCTTCCTATCGTCAGACTCTCTATCTCGCCTATTACCTTTCGAGACTTCGTCTCTCCTTTCGGACGAGTTTCGGTCTCGTCTGGTCTCAGACGAGTTCTTAGAAGTTGATCCTCTATGATCTCTATAGAACTTCTTATATCTACCGAAACGTTTATTTAGCCTATCAAACTTTCTAACCATGAGGTTCACCTGATCCTTCAGACTAAGATCAGTATCCAACTCATCTTTCGCAGAGGCAGACTTAGTCTTAGACTTAGACCTGTCTACCTTAGAGGACTTAGAAGAGCTAGACTTAAAGGCAACGTTCTTGGATACAGCATGTTCTCTATCACTACTGGCTAGTGGTTCATCTTCATCTAAATCAAACTCATGAGCCTTCAGAGTTTGAAACATAGTCTCTGCACTCCAAGCATCTATGTCTTGGGTATTCTTAACTATCATCTTTACCATTTTCCATCGAGAATCTAAGCTCTTAAGAATCCTAAGATTGATTTCACGAGGAGTATAAGTTTTACCAAGAACTTCAAGGTCATTCATGATTTTAGTGAAACGAGTATCCAGCTGGTCGATAGTTTCGCCAGCTTTCATCCGAAATGATTCAAATCTTTGGACAGCAGTGGATAATTTGCTCTCCTTGATCAGGGATGTCCCTTCACAAATGATAGCTAATCTGTCCCACATCTCTTTGGCAGTCTTACATTTTAACACTTTTCCTAGATACTCGTTAGGAAGGGTGTGTAAAATATAATTCTTCGCCAAACTATCCAAATTATTTTGACGCATTTCTTCTGAGGTTAGATCAGACCTTGGTTTCTTGACGAGGGTGCCAATTGGTTTGTCTTTGTCAAGGTTTGCAGTGTTTGGAACCATTGTCACGATCGGACCCTCGGTCACAACAGAGATCATTAGATCGTGCGTGGAGCTGAAGATAGCCTCCATTCGCAACTTCCAGTAGTCGTAGTCTTGAACCTGGAACTTGGGTAACTTGTTAGCGCTGATCTCAAGAGACATGATTTCAAGAAATAAGTGCTAAGTAGTTTTATGATCAAGAAGCAGATAGATCAGGAACAGGGAACAAGAAACAGATAGAACAAGTATAGATCAAGTAGGCAAGTACAATCACGGACCAAGACTTCACCCTTAGTCTTAAGTCGGTTATCAAGAAACAGCAGTTCGAAAACCACTGCTCTGATACCACTTGTAGGTCCCCAAAGTTGAGTTAATAACGAGTAAGCTAGTGAAAATGTCTAGAGGGGGGTGAATAGACTTTTCAAAAATCTATCGAAATATCAGAATACAGTATGCGGAATAACGAAATTAACAATGAGCCCAATCTAAGTTTATACTCAACTTCAAAATTCGAGAACTCTGTTCTATACTCAACTACTCTAGTACAGTTATGTATGTAAACAATTAAACAGTTAAGCAATTAAAACAGTAAACAACACAAACAATTTATAGTGGTTCGACAACTTGTCTACATCCACTCTCACAAACCCAGTTGTGATGTTTCCACTAAACTCTTCCAATCGAGTACAAAGTGTATTTTCCTGTGATTTTAAGTCCCAAGAAGAAGACTTAGATCTTCTAAGACTATACCACCAGATATGTCTATGATCTAACTAGAAATTTAACAAGTATCTAGCACCTTGATAAAACAACAAAAACTAAAAACTTATTCAGTCGTAGTCTTCTGATTCTTCACTTCTGACTATCTTTCTGAACTTCAACGAACTCTGTGAGTAATCTTCAGTATATCTTCAGTATGTAGCTTCAGTATGCGTAGTTGCAGTAACAGTAGTCTTCAAATGATAAACACCATGAAGTATTTATAGACTTCGATCTTCAAGAACTCAGGTAGTTGTAACCAACTTTTCTTGAACACTAACTTCAACTGAATCTTCTTATCAATCCACGCGTTTCTTGTTACGAATTAGTTATTCCCATAACTAACTTCTTCATTCTTATCTTTATACGCGTTGTTGTAACTAACTTCAAGTTGACTTGTCTTGTGTAGTCTAGTAGATGCACTTGTCTTGTAGTCCACCAGTCTTGAGTAGTAGACTTCAACTCTTCTTCTTCAGTCTTCACGTGCGATCTTCAGTAGTAGACTATACTAATCTTAACAAGACTATTACATTACATTAAGCTTGTAGCTTAGTCAACTTATAAACTATACAATCAATCTATCTATTACATTCAAAAATCATGAGCTCTATACAACAATTATCATAGCTCAATAACAATCTAATACATATATGAATAGCACATATGAAGTACTTATAAATCCGTACTTATCTTTTAATATAAAACAGTACTTGTCTTTCATGTGAACTCTACTGGTCTGTTCAAGATGACTTCAACTCAACTAGACTAGATTAGTCAACACTTAGAAAATATTCAAACTACTTTTGACTTATCAAAACTTCATCTTTTAATCTTTTAATCATCATGTAGGACTTGTTCTAGGATTCATATCCCAACAATTACGACTACACAATCATGCAACAATATGACCAAATAAAACAATACTGACAAAAAGAATAATCAAATGCAAAGAAACATAGTACAAATAGAGAAAAAAAATATAAATTATGTTTTAAAAAATACAAAGTAGATTTGCATGTATGTAATGAACACTTCATTTTTCAACCATTATAACAAAGTTTCTTCAAGTTGTCTTCATGGTTTCAATGATTTCTATTTTTTTTTAAGTTTAAACGGTATTTTGAGTTTTTGGGAAAGAGAAAAAATATGAAAAATCAATTTATTTTTGTGTTTGAGGGTGCGGGGTGAACTCAGTACAACACGATATTATTGTCTTTTTAGCTATTACTAAAAAAAAAAAAAAAAAAAATTAGGATTGGGGTGGATATTTAACCGTGGCCCAGCTTTAAGTTTGATAATTTTTTCGTTTCAATTTATTTCTTAAGCATTACATATCAAATTAATCATCCTTTTCGTGTTATTTAATTTCACATTAATACTGTATATATAAAAATTAAATTAAATCGATAATATGTTTTTTTAAAATGAATTTTTAATGATTTTGATCCTTGGGTTAAATTTAATTTTTTATTATATAAATATCTTTTAATATTAATATCATGTTTATAATTTTTAGTACTTCGAGTTTAGCATTATACGTGGGCTTATTTACAAAAAAAAGTATTTTTTTTATTGATTTACATAGATTTTCATAAACTCCGATATTGATGCAAAGAGTTAATTTTAATTTTTTTTTAAATTAATATTATACTCCCTCCGTCCCACAATAACTTTCACACTTTCCTTTTTAGGACGTCCCACAATAACTTTCACACCCTTTAAATGAAAAATACTTTATAAACGACACCCTCAATTTTACACAAATGTCATTACTTTTTCTCCACACATACACAAAAGTCAACTCATTTCTTTACTTGATACATAAAATTTTACAAGATTACCCCTCAAAACTCCACTCATTATTACACTTTCTTAATATACGTGCCCATCTACCTATAAAAATTAATATGAGACGGAGGGAGTATATATTATATAAAATATTTTACCAATAATATATATATATATAATTTATTTTACCAATAATATATACTCCCTCCGTCCCAGAGGAATCTGCACCTCTGGGATGACACACATTTTAATAAATGTGTAAGAAAAAGTGTAATGGGTGATATTTTGAGGGGTAGTTTTGTAAACTTTTATGAATAAATTAAAGTAAAAAGTAGGTTGTGTGAAAAAGTAATGACATATGGGTAAATATGTGTATATTTTGAGGGTGAGGGTTATGACAATATTTCCTTTTATGGAGAGTGCAAATTGGTATGGACATCCATATATGGAAAATGTGCAAATTTCTATGGGACAGAGGGAGTATATAAAAAGTATTTTACCAATTAAAAAAAAAAAAATAAAAAAAAAATATATATATATATATATAGTTTATATATTAATTTGGGGCGGGGCGGATACCCGCGGGTCAGACATAAGACCCAAACCCGACTCATACTCAATACGGGGCGAATCTGACCTAATCCAAAGCTGCCCAAACCCGACTCATACTCAATAGGCGAATCTGACCTGATCCAAAGCTCGCGGGTGGGTGGGTACTCGCGGGTCGGGTCAATATTGTCATTCCTATTTCTGATCTCTAGTTTTCAGAGTTCTCTGAGAGAATCCGTTGAAATCTCTTGTTTTTAGAAGAGATTTTGGATAGTGCAATTTATTTATATTTTTTGAGGAGAATCCAACAAAATTGATAGAGTATTAAAATCAATAGACTGTTGAATACCTAGAAATTTTTAAAGACTTTTTAAAATCCGTATTGAATACCTCCAAATTTTTAAAGACTTTTTAAAATTCGAATTGAATACCCCCAAACTTTAAAAGTAAAAAAAAAATCCAACAGAATCCACAACCAATACACCCCCTAATAAATCTAACCTATTATCTATGATTTTTTTTTTTTATGAATTTGACATAACTTTCTAAGTAAACAAGTAAGAACCATAAACCTTTTAGAAGTCTATTTTAAAAAAATCAATACAAAAATAAAAAAACGTAATTCAATATTTAAAATTACAAATAAATTGACCATCAAAATTAAATAAGTTCATTAGTCATTACAATGATAAATTAAAAAAAAAAATATATATATATATAAATAATTTCTCAAGCACTAAAATAAATTTAATTTATTATTAATGTTAGTATTATATTTTAAGAATTATTTTCTCAAAGTACTAAAAACATAAAAATTCTTAATAATACAAGATTAAATAAAATAATTTTATAAATCTTTTACATGAAAGAGGTTAATTTCAAGTTTCATGTTTCGCCGATCCTAATACGCCACCTCTCTAATAGACTAATACTCCCTGATCATTTTAATTTGTTCTCCAAAAGTTTATACCACAAAATAAAAGTAATCATAATTTTCACAATTATTGAAAATATTCAAATTTTCAATTTCTAATTATTTTTATTAAATTTAAGATCTTCATCTTTTTTTGTAGTAACTTATTTTAAATAAATATATTTGACATTATTTTGCTAAAATGCATATGTATTTAGAATTTATACAATAATTTTTATATTTTATTTAATTATATTATTATTTTATTAAATATTTTTTGCACTTTTTAGATTTATTTAGTTTTTATTTTAAAATTTTATATATTTTTTAATGATGTTTTATAAAAATGTTCAATAAAAATCATTATATTTTTAAGTTTTATCAATTTTTTAAAATTTTAGTATATTTAAAAGATTAAAACTGAATAATTGACTGCAATTTACAAATTTTTTGACTAGTTTAATATTTTTTGATGAGTTAAATTTTGAAGCACTAAAATTAATTAAAAAAATAATCAAAATTACAAAATATATACGTAATTTATTTTAGAATCATTCAAACTTATGGACCAAAAATAAAATTTTCTCTCTACAGGGGTAAATTATTTTAATCTTCTATCATTCACCTATTTTACTAACTTAAATACTAAATACTAAGGAGGGTGTATTCAATTGAGATTCTGTTGGATTTTTTTGGACTTTTAAAATCTGGGGGTATTCAATCTGGATTTTTAAAAGTCTTTCAAAATTTTGAGGTATTCAATACGGATTTTAAAAAGTCTTTAGAAATCTTTAGGTATTCAACAATCTATGGATTTTAATACTCTATGGATTTCGTTGGATTCTCTTTCAAAAATATAAATAAATTTCACTGTTCAAAATCTCTTCTAAAAAGTAGAGATTTCAACGGATTCTCTTAGAAGTCTTGAAAGAGAAGAAAAAAAAAACTTTTGTTAACTATGTTCTTCGATAAGCATCACAGATTCTTCACCATCATTATTATCGTGAAAAAGATTACATCTCTGTATTTTAAAATTATGTTCTTTCTTATAGTATATCGAACACCCCGTTATCTAATCGACGTCAATTCCCCATTACGTGGTATTTGATATATCTAAAAGATTTTGGTGGTCAAGGTCGTCACCCCAGAAATGCAATTATTCAAGGTAAAGTCTAGTATGCACTCGAGTGCATGTTATGCACCCTAGTTTATGTTGCACTTTTCAGTTTTACTAACTTACATTTTTTGGTAAATGGTGTTGCACTTTTCAATTATTACTAAAAATATTATTATACAGTTTAATAATTGAAAAATGCAACACCATTTACCAAAAAGTGTAACTCAGTAAAACTGAAAAGTGCAACATGGACTAGGGTGCATAACATGCACTCGAGTCCATAGCAGACCAACCCATTATTCAATTGAATTTGTGGTATTTTCAAATTTTTGGTATTTTCAAATTGCAATCGATTCACAAGTTCCCATTTCAAACACAAGCAGAGTTAGTATTGACTCGTGTTGGATTACATAATTTTTTTCGAAAAGAATGTCACTCTGATGAATTTTCAATCGAATATAAAGAAGATCAAGATTCACCACGTGGAATAGGAAAATGGAAAATTTGGAATTGGTTTCTCAAATCCAATTAGAACTGAAGCTAATCCATGGAGAACTAGTATTGCTAATGCTATGTGGAAAATGAGGCCGAGGTATAACCGTGATGGAAATGAAGATGAGAATAATAATGATAAATAATAATATTTTTTTTTAACACTTTTAGGGCGTAGTTTATGGAAATTCATGTAAATCAATAAAAAAATGTGTATTTCAGAATCCTGTCAAATCTATAAAAATTCATATAAATCAATAAAAAAGTCAGTCAAACTCTGCATAGAGTCTATGGATTTTCTAAATCCACGGACTTTTTAAAGTCCAAAAAAATCCAACAGAATCTCAATTGAATACACCCCCGTAAGTGTAATTTTATTTAAAAAAAAGGGGTCAAATTTATGCATATAAGCTTCTAGAAACTATCATGTGAAATATTAGTATATTTAAGAAATGGTAAAAAAATTCACGGATTTATAGCGGTATAACCGGTTAAACGGATATTTCTAAAAAAATCGCACAAAAGTTGCGCGCAGAAGGCTAACAGAATAACGGGTTTCAGGTCTTTGTTACTATAAATGTAATTATATGTTACTGCAAGGTCAAATATGTGTTATTGTAAGTACAAATAACACATAAATTGACTTTTCACAAGAAATATTAATACAATTAATTTAAGGAAGGATAAAATAGAAAAAATTGTTCTTAATCCGTGTTACTATAAATACAATTATATGTTACTGTACGGACAAATATGTGTTACTGTAAGGAAAAGTAACATACAATTGTCTTTTGAGTAACACATATTTGACCTTAAAGTACTACAAAAAAATGTGTTACTATATAAACACAAGTGTATTACTGTATTAAAAAAGATGTGTTACTGTATAAATAAAACGTCATTATTGAGAGTGAATGAGATATCCAAATTAAAAAAGACGAAGAACAATAATTGAAAACACGAAAAACGTTGATCCTTACAATTACAAAGACATAATTATCAACAATTAATTGGAATAAATTTGTGTGTGGTATTATTGTTGATTTTTTCTCATTCAGGAATTTATTCAGAAAATAAATAATAATTTTTCCCCTTATTTCGTGATTAGCCCGAATACTGAATAGAAATAGAGGAATGAGTCAAATTGCACTATAGTACTATGGTACAATATTATATATAAGTTTTTGTCAATTTAATTGAGTCAATTTCATCATTTCCAAATTTGATCTAGGTTAGTTCTTTTAATCTTTATAGTCAAATAAATTATATAAATGAATTGACTCTATTTTACAGGAGTATTTTACAATTATCATAACTCATTAAAACAGTAAAAAAATTAACAACGTGTGGCCATTTCGAAAATTTTGATCACTTGAGGGACTAAAATGGAAAATTCGATGAATGATAAGGATAGTTATCTGTTAGTGTGTTTTATTACTGAAATTCCTATACAGTTATGGCTGAGTACAGAATCAATACTCAAAACTTCCAGTTCCTCTCTTTTATCTTTCTGAAGTGTGGAATCGATTCGATGTTTGGGAGATATGACCACTTTCCTTGAACGCGAAATCAATGCCTTCCTATGGCTAGCTCTGATTGGTGTAACCGTCTTTTTGCTCGGAAAATTAGTAAAGGTTTTCGAGTTATGGATCAAAGCCCGGCCCTTACCCGGCCCTCCTTGCCCTTCCTTTTATGGCCACGGCCACCTCATCTCGACCTCCAGTCTCACCGGTCAGTTACTTTACATTTTCTCTATGCTCTTATAGTTCACTTGCTTTGAATGTGCGCGCGCAATTGTTGGTACTGAAAGTATAGCGTCGGGATAATAAAAGGAAAAATGTAATTTGGAGAGTATATGATTTTACAGTCATGAGTTGGAGACCTCAATATCTTTTGATTGCATCTCATAACTGATTCAATGATTAGGCTAAATTCTTCTGTTTGGATCTGAATATGGGTAATTGAAAAAATGAAGTTGAAGATTGGATAATGTCTTACTGGTGATGCATAAGATGGTGTGTCTATTTGTAATTCACTAATTTGGCAATAAACAAAATTGGTTTTCATGCTGCTCACGTTTTTGGATTTACAAGTGGAAGGATTTGTTTGTTTAATAAAAATTTATCGAATATTTCTTTTGTTGATTTCAGATACCCTTAACAAGATTCACAGGGAATATGGAGGGGTTGTGAAACTCTGGTTAGGTCCTACTCAGCTCTTGGTTTCAATAAAGGATATAGAACTTATCAGAGAAGTACTTCTGAAGGCTGAGGATAAGTTTCCCTTGACAGGGAGGGCATTTCGTCTAGCTTTTGGGAGATCAAGCCTTTTTGTTTCATCTTTCGATAAGGTTTGCATGTTCGCGTGCACTATTCCTCTTCCTTTCTGTTCATTCTATTTTTAATTTTTCACTCTGTTTTATACTAATTTTGGGATATTCTTGCTTATGCATTACTCTAATTTATTGCAAAGAGCAGCCACTTAAACAATGTATCCATAATCATATTTATTCAATTTGTATGAAACATCTGATAGTAAAGCCATGATAAAATTGTACATAGGTTTTCTGATGATTAAAACATGCTAAATGAGTAAGTCCAAATACTTGTAGAAGTTTGTAGAAGAGCTTGAAGGATTAGATTCCTTTGGCAGCCTCTTCTGAGACACTCCTCTTCTTAGCATTTGTTGTTGTCACTTGATTTAAGTGGAGAAGTTTAGCGTACCTAGAATCTTAAATGACTACACCATATAGCAGCTCCTTTCAGATTTTACAACCCCATTTGAAGTTCCCAGTTAAGAGTAGACATATTTCTCTTAGGTTATTTTCTAAGTCTCAGGTTATTCCTGGGGTCCTTTATTGAATTGAAATTGCTGCTGAAGCACAAGTTTTAACTGAAAGATATAATGTGGAGCTTAGTATTTTAGAAGAATGCTTGAGCTGGACAATGCTTGTCATAGGCTTATATTAGAGATGCATGCGTTTTTGTAGCTTAAGCCTCTATACTGTAAAGGGGCCTATGCACTTTGATTTGCAACCTTGATGAAGGCCAGATAAGGGACCACCTAGTGCATTATTGGCTCCTAAGCCTATGGGCATTTATATATATTGTTTCCAAGTAAGCCCAGGGACGTTGTTTCAGAGACTTGGGTGGTATCCAAATACCAATGAGCAATCTTGCCCTTTCGACAATTTTGTTTAATTCATTGCATTTTACACATATATCAATATATTTAAATTATTGAATGCCATAAAAATCTCGGAGTTTCATTGTTTGATATATATATACATACATACACACACACATATATACATATATATAATGTGTGTGTATATATATTATTGGTGTTGTTCCAGTCTACAAATATAATGACTAGGAACTTTCTGTAGTTAAACCAGCAGAAAGTCTCTGCACATAGTCATTCAAATTGTTTGCCAATGTATGTTTGGCCTTTTGGCTGCAGGCGGAGCATCAGCGGAAGTCATTGGAGGTGAAACTAGGAGGTAAATTGCTTGAGAGAGCTAGTTTAATTACTGACCAAATATTGGATTGCATCATCGAAAAAGCTCAAAGTGCAATGGCCGAAGGAGCTGTAGACTGTGAAACGATTTCTCTGCGTCTAGCATTCACAATCCTAGGATCTACAATTTTTGGAAACTTTTTTTTGGCTTGGCCTAAGGCAATTGTATATGAGGAGCTGCTAATGAAGATTGCTAAGGATGCCTGCTGCTGGGCGTCTTATGGTGTTACTCCTTTCTGGAAACGAGGATTCTGGAGGTATCGGGATTCTTGTACTAAGTTGAAGTCCTTAACACATGATCTTATTAAGGAATCCAGACAAAGCTGCAATTCAGGATTCTTATGGGATTTTGGTGACAATGCTGGCACGGGATATGAACCGTGTGGGGAGATAATATGTCTGATGTTTCATGGGTCTCTGACTATGGCTGCACTTATTGCAAATATCTTGACAAGCCTGGCGGTGCATCTAGATATACAGGATAAGGTGCCTCTATTAATCGTTTGTTATCAGTTTGATAAATTGGAATTCATGAGAAGCGGTAGTAGGTTTTCTAATCCAGTCAATTTTGTTATGATGTTAGTGATTGCTTCATTTTGAAGGTTTTAGACTGAATTTTATTATAGTACAAGATTCTTTAAGTACACAAAAGATGTTAAGATTTCAATCTCAATGATTAATCATCGCTAGATAGCAACTGTTTTAATGTACTTTTGTAGTTATCTTGTTAATTTTCTTTAGTAATTATGTAGTTTCTTCGTGGATGGATATGCACAAACTGAGTCCTCCCCTAGGTGTTATTCATGAAACATTTTTTATAGTGTCAAGTGTTCTATATTTTTACTTGATCTTTTGTGTGTGAGCAGAGGAGTTGAAGATTTTGGAATTATTGTTTATTTGGTGGTTGTGATTTTGTTAAACTAAGAGTCTGAGGAGAGGAGACTGAATATCAATGTTCAGATAAATATCCAGATATAGCTGTTTAAAGCTCAATTTTATATTGTTTATCACCCTTCCTTCTAATACCTACTCTCTTTGAAGAGCTGGAGTGGATGACCAGTCATTGCACTCTCATTATTCTTAAAAAGATGCTTAACTTGCTAGAGGAGGTTCTATTTTGCTTGATGATTCTCCTTTGAGCTTTTTTGTTTTTTCTAGAGCCCAGGTCCACCATGCTAAATTACGAAAAGTCGTCCAATAAGATTTTTTTTTAATTCAATATCAAATGGATGAAGGTTTATTTTGGGAATGCTTTTGATTGATGACGTGAATTTTGACAGATTCATTCAGAGGTAGTTATGGCGCACAAAGTTACGGGAAGAGCTTATCAAGAGAATTTTGACCTGATGCCCTATCTCTTGGCAACTGTATATGAATCAGCCCGTCTTCTTCCAGCGGGACCTCTACTGCAGAGATGCTCTTTCCGACATGGTAATTAACTTCACTTGTCTTGACATAATCGGTAATGATGAAACATATGGCTTTGGATTCCTTTTACCGGACATTTTGGAGCTATATACTTACATTTATCATGGTATGCACACAAATTCAAATGGAAAAGAAAGCTCTATTTATGGCTTTCATCAATACACTTTCCTGTCAGTTATATTTTGGTTGTGCGATTGTGTGTGTGTGTGTGTGGGGGGGGGGGGGTCATTTTACTGAATGGTGAAGAGCTTCTGAGTCCATACTTGTTGTTTTGGCATGTGTGCCCATGAATTTTTATTATTACTTGGAAAGATCCATTTGAGACAGATCAAAAGTCCCATAGTGTACTATAAGCTCCAAATTCGAATTGCTTGATTTAGAACTGCTCTCTGAGTTCGGATCTTATGAATGCAAGAGTAAGACATTCAACTGAAAAGCTGAATTCATACCAGTGTACCATAGGAGGTGAAATGAGTTAAAAAAATTATTTTTATGACAAAAGAAATCTTCAATTACAATGTTTTTTATCAATTAATTCAGCATGCAATCTTTTTTAGGCTCAACTTGATGATGATCTATTATCTATTCACGCTTGGAACAGAAATTAAAAATCTCTTGGACTCTTGTAGAATACGTACTCGGCTCTTGTGGGAATCTTGTTACATATGGTACTTCTACTTCAGATACAATGACTGATATCTTCTTTGTTTTGGTAACTCTTGAAGATTTGAATCTCAAAAATGGAATGGTGATACCTGCTGGTGCAATGATTGCTGTACCAGTTATGTTGATTCAAAGGGACAATTCGAATTGGGGGAATGATGCTCTGAAGTTCAATCCACAACGGTTTCTTTCAGGGACTGATAACAGCTGTATTTCTGACCAAAAAGAATCTTTAACTGGTAATTTTTCGTATGCCATCTTATCTTGTCCGCGTGTGATTTGTAATGATATGAAACTTATGTCTGTTACGATCCCACATCGAATCCACAAGCAATTGTGGAAGGGTACTTAAGTAGGGAGTCAATCCTTCACTCTTGAGCTAGCTTTAGGGTGGAGTTAGGGCTTCCATGCTTGAGTGCCTAACAATGTCACTTTATATTTGGTAGTTAGTAAACACATGTTATAGCATGTTAGGAAGCCCGTTTAAATTGTAAGTGGAAAGAAGTAGAAGTAATTTTTTATTTGAATCAAGGATTGTTGCCCATCATATGTGGTAATTGAATAAATCTATGTAGTAGAATTACCTTGTGTAGATATTTTATTCGTCTCTGCTGGATCTCGATGATTGCAGGACTTACTTCCTCTTTTGTTAAAGACCCTAGTCAATTTGAAGCATTTTTCCCTTTCGGATCTGGTGCGCGTGTCTGTATTGGACAAAAGTTAGCCATCTGTGGGATCTCATCATTGTTTGCAGCATTAGTTGGACACTATGAGGTTTGTACCTATATCTCATATGAGTATTTTGTTTGCTTATATAATTAATGAAACACAGTATCTTCCTTGATATAAAACTCGTAATCTTATTCATTCACACTCTTATTTGACTCATTACTGCAGGTAAAGCTTCGGCCAGGATCTGAAAGCAACGGGAAACCTACAATGAGTAAATGTGTTCTCCAGCTTCTCCCAAGTGCGGAGATTGTTTTTGTTAGAAGGGGCGATAAATCAAATGAAGGGATCATCTGTTAAGTTTTGAGCAAAAAATTTGGGGGCTCTCTTACAAGTTACAACTCAAGGTGGAGGTATGTTTTTTCCTTGAATATTTTTTATGTGGGGCACTGGCGTTGTTTTCCTTGCTATATATAATATAATATTGTAATTAGTTTTTTATGCGCCGGCCCACTGTACTTGAGCCTCTCTATCTGTTGTTGGTTTCTTCCCCTCTCCTGCTGTGTTGTATTGTATCCTGTCCTCTTTTTTTGCTCTCTTGTGAGAGTTATTACAGTTGTAAAAATGAAAGATGCATATTTCCCTGGAAATAAATTTATAAATACAATCTGTCACTTTTAAGTGTCCCTAGTGATCGAGCCATGGTGCTTGTATTGTGTTTGTCTGATAATGTTAAGGGGTATTTACTTTTTTTTGAACAAGTGATTTACATTTATTTTTGTTGGAAAATCATGAGCATCGTGCTGGAAAATTATGAGCAGGTAATGTAGAAAATAAAGTATTTCAAAAGTTGAGGTGTTTACTAAATAGTCATTTTTATGTTTGTCATGTGTTTTTCAAAAGGGGGCTGGGAAATGGTGGATTTTATTTTAACCACGTAAAATAGTTCAAAAATACGTTAGATTTTTTATTTTTGAGTGAATTTAGCAGGTATGGCCGTTGAGAATGGTTGCAAACATCCCCCCACTAGCTCTAGGGGATGTCTTTGCTTTTGATGCATCCCTTCTCATGATACTAGACTAGTCTTTTCTTTTTATATACTGTTCAGTTTTAGCTGGGTAATATTCCCTTCACTCCAAAAAAAAAAAAAAGAAATATTTTTATAACCTTCATCATCAAAATATATTCATATTAGATAGAACTCCTTACGCTGACTATTCATAAAACTCAATATTCAAAAAGTATATTATTATATAATAATTTAAATAACAGTACTCATATTTTCAACAATATATTAATAAAATTTAATAATATACCATTTATTTTCTATAATTTCAAATTTTATTATATAATTAATTATTTTAAATAATTTATTAAATTATAATTACTGATAAAAAAAATTATACTGATTTAAATGTTTTATATGAATTAGATAGTGCTATAAATAATTTTAAAAAATATTGATTAATTAAATTAATATACTTTACAAAATATTTAGATATATTTTTAGGTAATAATAATACTTATAAAGAAATTTAAAATAACATATTAATTGATTTTAATTTAATTTAGAAATAACTTTCCATTTTAATATCATTATAATCAATAGTAAATATACACATCAAAGTTTTCTAAAAATAAATTCAACCTAATTATGACACATGTAATATAATTAATTTCCATAAGACACACCATCAAATTTAATCACATCCTGACACATGGCAAACTAAAACGGGTTTTTCTTAGTGTAGTCAAATAGTACAAAGTGACTATATAGTTAGCGCGTCGAAATGCGCCACGTGGCGTCGTATGCGTCGTATGAACCTGCTACCTGTTATACAGGTTTTAATTAATTAAATTATTTTTTAAATTGTATTTTGTTATTTACTATAATACCTTTCTTTTATAAATATAATTTTTAAAAATATATATATATATATATATATAATAAGCACAATTACTATTCTACCCTTCTTTTATATATTAAGCACAATTATATATATATAAATTAAATTAACTAATATAAAAATATAAAAATAATAAAGTAATTAAATTAAAAGTACTTAGTAGTATGTTTTTCTTCCCCAATTCCATCGAAGACGTGTTAGGGTTCTCAGTTGCACGGTCGATACTCAGTCACCCGGGTAAATAGAAACATGTCCTGGAAGAATTCTCAGTTGCACGGTCCAACAACCGTGCACAGTTGCACGGTCGATACTCAGTCACCCGGGTAAATAGAAACATGTCCTGGAAGAATTCTCAGTTGCACGGTCCAACAACTGTGCACAGTTGCACGGTCGATACTCAGTCACCCGGGTAAATAGAAATATGTCCTGGAAGAATTCTCAGTTGCACGGTCCAACAACCGTGCACAGTTGCACGGTCGATACTCAGTAAATCGTGCAATTCAAAAAATGTGTTGTAGGTGCTCACTTTCACGGTCCAACAATCATGCCTGGTTGCACGGTCGATATCGATGTTAAGTAAACCTTGAAAACCAAAAAAATGCTCTTTTCTTGTTCATGTGCTCGAGCTTCAAATAGAGTAGAAATGCAGACACACAAGCATCTTTCTCATATTCGTATAAAATGCATATTTCATCTCAATTCAATATGATTATTGTTCACACTTAATTTTAGCATAAACGTATCTTATGACGTGGATTAAACAACAGAAGAAATATTAAATTAATATTTAAATAAAAAATCAGCAATTCAATAAAATTTCTGAAATACATATGATCAATATTCATAAAAAAAATCTAACACTAATTGTTTTGGTAGGATCAACATTAATTAACGTTTTTAGAATCACTGTATTTGTTGAGATCTTCATCATTCTCTCGATCAATGTTGCTCTTCTTATTTGGACATCGCCCAATTTTATGTTCTGGATGTCTGGTAAAGAAAAATTATTAAGTTATTGAGTGTTAAAAAAAATATAACTTCATACACGATTATTAAACATGCAAAATTAATTAAAATGACATACCCACAAGATCCACATTTCTGCTTTTTATTTCGAGGTGCTTCTCGAGGCTTACTCTTTGTCGGATCACCTACACCATAGTTTTGTGACTGCTTACTCTAGGTCGTGGTTGTGTTCGGATACAAATTTGGTGACCTTGTAGATTCCGAAATGAAGAGCGATACGAAAATAAGCTTTGCACCCACATTTGGTATCAGCTTTTGACTTACGAATGTTGTTCCGTACACCTATAGTAGCTTTAGAAAATTCAGACCGGGAACAGTCCCACGCCATATTTTTGATAATGTCATTTCTCCGACCAGTGTGGCATTTTCGGCTTATAAATCCCTTTCGTCTTGCGTATATCTTATAAAATGCATTAGCTTCTTCCGTCGAAGCGAAAGTCATGCCCAAAATTGTATTGTCGTCTATGGGAGCATTTTTGAAATTGGCATACCCAAAATCCTCATCTGACCCCTCTTCTGAACTCATGTGCTCCTCGTGTGATTCATCATCCACTTTGATATCTTCATATCCAACGTCTGAGAACATTGTGGAACGTTGTTGTACATACAAACTGCAACAGAAACACATTAAAAGACATGTTATGCAGCATCTTCCAATTTTACTACATTTTCCAATGTTATGCAACATCTTCATATTATATATTTCAATCACCTATTTTAATGTCATTTACGACAACTAACATGTGCTTCTAACATAAAATCGAGGAATATCATGTGGTTATAAACATAAAATTCAATTTAAACACTATATTAAACATAAAATTCAAAACTTTACATGATGATTTAACTCTACATTGTGTCCTTTTAGCTAGAGGATTCAAACAACGAATATGGTTAGGAATGTGCATTCAATAGCCACTTCCTTTGCTAAATTCTGTTTCAAATTTTTTTTGAAGCATTTTGTCAAACACTTGTTGGGCAGTTATGTTTCTATTTGATTTGAGGCAATTTCAAAAACAATTACTACTCAACAACTCAACCACAATTTTAACAATTTCACAATTAATTCAAATACTCATAACAAATTACGGAAGTAAGAAAAAATATGAAGATATACATAAGCAACGTTCAGTGGTGGTAATTCACCTACCCCACAATAATATTAAACTTACAAATTAAGAAAACTAAGGGGGGAGGAGATGATCGTCGGCGGCAGCAGGGAAGCGGCGCGTCGGCGGCGGAAGGGCAGTAACTTGGGGCTGAAGTGGAGTGCGTGTTAAAACCTACGTATTATGTTCTAGATTATAACTTCTTTTATTTAATTTAATTTGTTTTTTTTATTAATTTTAATAATAATATAAGGGTAAATTAGTAGTTTTACCATTATATATTTTAATTAAATTAATTAATATAATAAATCTTTTTATTAAATTAAGGATGAAACTGTAAATTGAAAATTATATATTTTAATTAATAAAATTAATTATAAATATGACACCATACGACACTTACGTTGAATATTTTCAACACATACGTTGAATATTTTCAACACAAAGTATATAAGGTAACAGGTCATCAGATTTAAGCATTTAGATTTAATTTTTAATGGTTCAGATTAAATTGACTACGGTAATCATATGACACCATACGACACTCTGACTACACGTAGAAGGTCTCAACTAAAACTCCCTATTAGTATATAGGGGGATGTTTAATTATATGTCATTATTTTTGGGACCCATGCATACATTTAATCAATCTTTTTTTTTCTACTTTATTTATAAATTTACTCTTTAAAATTTTATTTATGTATATTTATAAGAAATTGTGCACTCCAGTCCCAAATACGTGTGGGACAGAGGGAGTATATATATGTACATGTACTCGTATAATGCATGAAAAGAATGAGAGGAATATATGTGGCGTTGAGAGAATGAGAAATTTGAGTATGATGTGAATTGTGAAATATTTGTCCGTCACCAACTTTTAATAAACAAGTTATAGTAGCTAGTATTGGTGCCAACCTTGAGGTGAAGGAAGGGGTCCACTCCACTCTTGAACCAAGCCCAACTAACAACTCTCTCTTCCATTGCACTAAGAGATTAAAAATTGTCTTGGATTCTTTCTTTATACCACTGCACGGCAGTCGGCGCCATTCATTACCCGTCAGGATACTTCAAACTACTTTGTGTAATATTGGCTTGGCAAGGGGGGAATAAAACCGCGGTGTATATGTTGGAATTAATGGGAATTAATTGGGTTTTGACACCCTGATCTAATTTAATTAATTAGACGGACTAAACGTTAATTAAGAAATAATTGAACGTGACATAGTCGATCTACTCGCGGAGTAGATGAACGTGGTATATTTAATATCTCAAAACCGAGTTAAGGTGAGTGAGAAATTAATTGTTGAAGTTGAGGAGTTTCAACTTGGAAGTTTGAGAATGTGGGGAATGGGCTCGGCCCATTCGAACTACTTCAAGAATGTTCCAGAATAATCTGGAAGTCTCAAACTTGGTCTTCAAGATTCAGTCTTTAAGACTTATCCACGTGCGATATATTATCTCAACCGCTGCGATATTTTCGCGATATATTCCCAAGAATCGGGCCTGGGCCCACACGTTTTTTTCTCTCCCTCCAAGGGTTTCTTCTGCCTATAAATATCAGACTCTTCCCTCATACATCCTTACCCTGAAATTCGCCCCTCAACCTTCTACTCTCCTCTCGTCCCTATGCAGTGTACTGAGCTCCCGAAAGCCTTACACTGTTCTTTCTTGTGACGAATTCATATCCGAAGAGTGTTCAGTTCGTACCTAAGTACGTTCGCCGATACTTCTTATACAGTGGTGCTACTGTGTAGGAAGTGAAAGTCGTTTTACCTTTGGGAACGGAACGCCGTAACAGTCGAGCACTATCCTGGGCGTATTCTGTTCTGCGGGAAAAGGGATTCCCTTGACTCGACTTAATTGAGGTATTCTTGTGTTTTTCTGATTATTCTGATATTTTTGATATTGCAGTTTACACGGCCGTAAACCGGATCCAACAATCGCAGAACAGAATATTAATTAATATTTTCGAACTAAATTAATTTTTCGAACTTAATTAAGTTAAATAATTCACTGCAGTATCAAAGATGAATGATAACATGGATGTCGATCCCGTTAATACGGAAGCAGTGCATGGTACTGAAAATATTGGCAACGATGCTAATAAGGAAGCGTCTCCCTTTTGGATATTGGGACTTTCTGTCTATCCATTGAGCTGCAGGCGCTTCTCGCGAGATGGGATTTGGTGATTCTGAGAACAGAATTGATTTTTGGATATTGGGACTTTCTGTCTATCCATTGAGCTGCAGGCGCTTTCTCGCGGGATGAGATTTGGTGATTCTGAGAACAGAATTGATTTTTTATATTAATTTATTTATCTTCGGATAATTAATTAATTAATTTTTGGATAATTACTGCAGGTATTTACTCCTTAATAAAAGGGGAAAAACCGCCTTCTCCAATTCTTACTCCAGATTAAATTCTGGGAGATTAAATTCTGTGAGTTGGTCTAAACCTCCCTATGTTATGGGAGGTGGTCTCCATCCATTGAGCTACAGGCGCTTACTCATGGATCTGAGCAGAATTCTAAGAGAGCACGCCTGGAAATCCAATTTAAATTAAATTGGAATTATCCATTGAGCTGCAGGCGCTTACTCGCGGGGCGTGCCTGAAAATCCAATTAAATTAAATTGGAATTGCACATCAATTAATCTATAGGATTAAATTAGAGGATGTGCTGATAAATGTACCGTAATTAATCGAAGAGGATTAAATTGGATTTAATTAAATCAATTAATCAGAGGATTAAATTGATTAATTACATCAGTTAATCAGGAGTATCAAAGTATATTTGATAGGAGCATGGCTTCGTTGGAGCATGTAGTAGCATGGCTTCGTAGGAGCATGGCTTCGTTGGAGCATGTAGGAGCATGGCTTCCTTGATATGGAGCATGGCTTCGTGGGGAGCATCTCCGGCTTGAGCAGAATTGATGTATTCTGAGAACAGAATTGACTTTCTCAATTAATTACAGAATAAAATAAATTAATAATTAATTAAATTTTGGATAATTACTGAGGAATATCCAAATTTAATTATTAATTATTTCTGGGAATTAAATATTTGTGCTCGAAAGCATAAATTTGTTTTGAATTTAGTTCAAAAGACTTTGACTAGTATAATTTGATGGAAAAATTATGCTCGAGTCACGGGTGACAATAAAAGTCACATTTGAAATTGAATTTAATTTTGGTATGTTGACCAAAGATTAAATTAATTTTGAAGTTGGAAATAATTCCAATAAAAGAAAAATCAAAGATCGATTTTTCAATGTATCGAGGTTGTGTCCAAATTTGGTGAATAAGAGAAATTCACAAATAAAGTGGCAAGCAACTCGAATGTGGGGATATGCATCTCCTCACATGGAAACATTCAAATGTGAGGGAGAGAGGTCTTCGTCGACATGTTTGAATGAAAAGTGTAGCTAAGGTGTGACCTTAAAGCTAAATATGGAAAAATCTAAAATGGTTGAATTTAGTGGAATGTTTTCCAAAAGTAATGTGGATTTGTTCATCATGAAAAATCACATTCGAATAAAGCTCCACACGAGGAGGGAAAAAGTACTTTATTAATTTCATTGATAATTGTACACGATTCTGCTACGTTTATCCTTTAAGAAGTAAAGACGAAGCTATAGAGGCTTTTAAACGTTATAAAAATGAAGTAGATAATCGATTGGACACTCGAATTAAATCAATTCGTAGTGATAGAGGTGGAGAGTACGTAGCTCCGTTTGAACAATTATGTATTGAATCAGGGATTATACATCAAACGACGGCCCCTTACTCACCTCAGTCTAATGGTGTTGCGGAAAGGAAAAACCGAACACTAAAGGAGATGATGAACGCAAGTTAATCAGCTCTGGTCTACCTCAGAACTTGTGGGGGAAGCCATTATGTCGGCTAACCACATTCTGAATAAGATTCCTCACAAAACTAAGGATCAAACTCCTTATGAAATATGGAGGAAACGAAAACCTTCATACCAATACCTCAAAGTGTGGGGGTGTTAGGCTAAGGTTGAAGTACCACTTCCTAAACAAGTTAAGATCGGCCCTAAAACAGTCGATTGTATCTTTATAGGATATGCTTCAAACAGTAGTGCCTATCGATTTCTGATTCACAAATCCGAAGTACCGGATATGACAGAAGGCACTACAATAGAGTCAAGGAACGCCGTGTTCTTTGAAAGTATCTTTCCTCTTAAGGAGAAAGAGGAAGTGAGTTCGAGTAAGAGAACTCTCGAAGCAACAGACGACACTGTTAGTCCTTCCACTCAAGAGAGTGAAGAACCGAGACGCAGTAAGAGAGCTAGAATTGATAAAGATTTTGGTTCATACTTCATTACTTATGTTTTGGAGGAAGAAGAACCTAAAACTATCAAAGAAGCAATGGCAAGACCAGATGCACACCTCTGGAAAGAAGCCATAAAAAGTGAATACGAATCTATTCTCTTAAACCACACGTGGGAGTTGGTTGACCTCCCTAAAGGTTGTAAGCCCTTAGGATGCAAGTGGATCCTTAGAAGAAAGTACAAAGCAGATGGATCTGTTGATAAGTACAAAGCTCGTCTTGTTGCAAAGGGGTTTAAACAAAAGGAAGGGTATGATTTCTTCGATACATACTCACCAGTGATAAGGATCACCTCCATTCGGGTGTTAGTCGCCATTGCTGCGTTGCACAATCTCGAAATACACCAAATGGACGTTAAGACGGCGTTTCTTAATGGTGAGATGGATGCTGAAATATACATGGAGCAACCTGAAGGATATGTTGCTCCTGGAAACGAGAAAAAAGTGTGCAAACTCATTAGACCACTGTATGGACTTAAGCAAGCTCCAAAACAGTGGCACTTGAAATTTGACAGTACAATGCTGTCAAATGGGTTTCGTATTAACGAATGCGATAAGTGTGTGTATGTGAAGGATACACCAACTGGATATGTTATTGTGTGCTTATATGTCGATGACATGTTAATCATGAGTAACAATCACAATATCATAATTAATACGAAGAACATGTTAAGTAGAAACTTTGACATGAAAGACATGGGATTAGCAGATGTGATTCTTGGAATCAAGATAGAGAAAACGTCCAATGGAATTTCCTTGACACAATCTCACTATGTGGAGAAGGTACTAAAGCAATTTAAGGCCTTTGACGATCCACCTGCTAAGACACCTTTGGAACTCAATGTTCACTTGAAAAAGAATAGAGGAGAACCAGTGGCCCAACTAGAATATGCAAGGATCATTGGAAGTGTGATGTACATAACGAACTGTACACGCCCTGATCTTGCATGTTCGGTAAACAAGTTGAGTTAATACACGAACAATCCAAGTCATGAGCACTGGAAAGCGTTGAAAAGGGTATTAAGATACTTGAAGTACACCCTAAATTATGGGCTTCACTACACAAGACATCCAGTTGTAGTCGAAGGATACAGTGATGCAAATTGGATATCAGACACAAAAGACTCGTTGTCCACTAGTGGATATGTATTCACTATTGGAGGAGGAGCAGTGTCGTGGAGGTCCAAGAAACAAACATGTATTGCTCGTTCCACAATGGAATCAGAATTTATAGCGTTAGACCTAGCCGCTGCAGAGGCTGAATGGTTGTGTAATTTTCTGGAAGACATTCCATGTTGGAAAAAGTCAGTACCTGCGGTGACGGTACACTGTGACAGTCAAGCTGCCATTGGGAGAGCTACGAATGTCATGTACAACGGAAAGTCGAGACACATACGTCGTCGACACAACTCCGTTAGAGAATTGATCTCCACTGGAGTAATGTCCATTGACTATGTCAATACGAAGGACAATATAGCGGATCCGCTCACGAAGAGCATAAATCGAGATCAATTGTACAAGCTGGTAGAAGGAATGGGTCTAAAACCCACAATAAAAACCAAAGCAGTGGTAACCCAACCATGATGACTGGAGATCCCAAGAACTTGGTTCAATGGGAAAACGAAGCTGTGGAGGTTAGTGAGAAAACACTTGAAAAATATGACTATTCCGGACAGCACTATCTCAAGTGTTAACGACCCGTAAGATGTGGTAAAGGCTGAGTCTTTGACTCTTAATAATTCCTAGAGTATAACGGGATACTCGAAAGGAAGTTACCTATATAAATGAGAAGTGAGGGCCGCTTCGACCAAACATTTATGAAGTACAAAGGACGTCCATGGCCAAAACGGACAAAAACGTGAGAACGTTACGAAGACGAGATCAAAGTGTGCTGACACTGTTGTCTAGGTATACACTATGGAGGAATAGTTCAAGGCATCGCGTCCACTAAGCCGCCGGTATATCCGATAGTGTTTGGCTACGGAAAGTTCAAGGCCAAAAACCACTTATCCGGACGCACGGAGATCTCACTCGAACTGAACACTGAGTCTGATGTTGTATAGATACGATTTTCACTCATGTGGGGGATTGTTGGAATTAATGGGAATTAATTGGGTTTTGACACCCTGATCTAATTTAATTAATTAGACGGACTAAACGTTAATTAAGAAATAATTGAATGTGACATAGTCGATCTACTCGCGGAGTAGATGAACGTGGTATATTTAATATCTCAAAACCGAGTTAAGGTGAGTGAGAAATTAATTGTTGAAGTTGAGGAGTTTCAACTTGGAAGTTTGAGAATGTGGGGAATGGGCTCGGCCCATTCGAACTACTTCAAGAATGTTCCAGAATAATCTGAAAGTCTCAAACTTGGTCTTCAAGATTCAGTTTTTAAGACTTATCCACGTGCGAGATATTATCTCAACCGCTGCGATATTTTCGCGATATATTCCCAAGAATCGGGCCTGGGCCCACGCGTTTTTTCCTCTCCCTCCAAGGGTTTCTTTTGCCTATAAATATCATACTCTTCCCTCATACATCCTTACGCTGAAATTCGCCCCTCAACCTTCTACTCTCCTCTCGTCCCTACGCAGTGTACTGAGCTCCCGAAAGCCTTACACTGTTCTTTCTTGTGACGGATTCATATCCGAAGAGTGTTCAGTTCGTACCTAAGTACGTTCGCCGATACTTCTTATACAGTGGTGCTACTGTGTAGGAAGTGAAAGTCGTTTTACCTTTGGGAACGGAACGCTGTAACAGTCGAGCACTATCCTGGGCGTATTCTGTTATGCGGGAAAAGGGATTCCCTTGACTCGACTTAATTGAGGTATTCTTGTGTTTTTCTGATTATTCTGATATTTTTGATATTGCAGTTTACACGGCGTAAACCGGATCCAACAGTATATAACTAAATAATGTATTCAAAACTTTCCGTCAACTTCACCCATAAATATTAAAATTACAAGAATGTCATGAATTTATTTCAATTTTTTTTTTTTTTAATGGAATTAAAATCCAAATATTTTCTTCAAATTATAAATTTTCAAATCGAATGCTGATATGTATTTTAATGAGGATGCAAATATTAAAGTTTTGAACAATAACATGCTCCACATTATATTATAAAAAATCGTGATAAATAAGTACTCCAATTAATGTGATTATTACAAAAATACTCCTATATTTGCAAATTGCAATTATCTTGAAAAAAAGAAAAAGTTTCGTGAATGACTGACCAAAAGGCCCTTTACCAACTCCGCTGCTGCTATAAGTGAAGTTGATGTTCATTCCATTCCATTCCATTATTCACCATCTCTCGTCCATGGCTTTCTCCCTCCTCCTGTTACCATTCGTATTCCTCCTCCACACCATATACTACCGCCTCCGCTTCCGCCTCCCCCCGGGCCCTTGCCCCTTACCGGTTGTCGGAAATCTCTACGACATCAAACCCGTTCGGTTCCGCTGCTTCGCCGAGTGGGCCCAATCATACGGCCCCATCATATCCGTGTGGTTCGGCTCCACCCTCAATGTCGTCGTTTCCAACTCCGAATTGGCTAAACAAGTCCTGAAAGAGAAGGATCAGCAGCTAGCCGATCGCCATCGGAGCCGATCAGCCGCTAAGTTCAGCAGAGATGGCCAGGACCTCATATGGGCCGATTACGGCCCTCACTACGTCAAGGTCAGGAAAGTCTGTACTCTGGAGCTCTTTTCTCCCAAGAGGCTTGAGGCTTTGCGCCCTATTAGGGAGGACGAGGTCACAGCAATGGTCGAATCCATTTACAAAGATTCTACTCTTTCTGGTATGCCTTACCTTCTTCTTCTCACTAATTCTACAGTTTTCTTACTCTCTTGCATTTTCGATTCACGATTTAGATGTTACAAGAGTAGATTCATCATTTATCAGTCTATAAATTTCAAATTACATGGCGCCCGCTCTAAAATTGGCTTCTAAAATACGGAATTTAATTGAGTAAAATTTTAGGGCATCGGATTTTAAGAAATCGTTGATTCCTTATGCTATGAATGGTCTTTCCCTTTGATTCTTTGAAGTTATGCATAGAGTATAGATTGAATTTGGTTTCCAGCTGAGCTGGGATGAGATCCTCTGTTCCAAGAATTTCATCCTATTATCACAATTTGGGGGGTTTATTGAGACTTTGAGAGTGTTTGAATAGCATAGATCAATGGGTATGTTTGTATATTAGGGATCCTATATTACACATTGCTTCATCTCATGTTCCAATACTTTTAAAATACATGTGTATTGTATATGGTGATAACCCTGGAAGATGAGATGAAACACCACTTGGAACTATTTACCAAGTAGGACAGTATATAATCGAGAGGTTGAACTTAATTAGGCATGTGTCTCTGATCTTTTTGCACTATAGATCGAACGACTATATGAATAATCTGGTTATGATCATTTTTTTAGTTTCTTAAGTAATGCTTGGGAGCCATAAGATATGAAATTTTGCAGAGAACTTGGGGAAGAGCATTCTAGTGAAGAAATATCTTGGAGCTGTGGCATTCAACAACATTACTAGACTTGCTTTTGGGAAACGATTTGTGAATTCTGAAGGGGTAATAGACAAGCAAGGAGAGGAATTCAAGACCATTGTTGGAAATGGATTAAAGCTTGGTGCATCCCTGGCCATGGCTGAGCATATTCCTTGGCTACGTTGGATGTTTCCATTGGACGAAGATGCATTCGCCAAACATGGATCACGTAGGGACCGTCTTACTCGCGAGATCATGGAAGAGCATACCCTTGCCCAACAAAAAAGTGGAGGGGCCAAACAACACTTTTTTGACGCTTTACTTACACTTAAAGATAAATATGATCTTAGTGAGGACACCATCATTGGCCTTCTCTGGGTGAGTCACTATTTCATACTCAATATCTAACGCAATAATTAAAGTTGAGTATAACAGGCACAGTATATGAAGGCTTAATGGGACCAATTTATTTCTTTTACTGAATCTGACAAGTGAAAGTGTAAAACCTCCAACCACATTCTCAATTTATATAGTTGAATTCTAATTACTAATTAGTCTGTTCTTAACCCTTTTCATCGCCTCATGCTCTCTATATGAAGTGATTTCCGAAAAACTTATTCATTTTAACCCTTAAATGTTATTTCAGGACATGATCACTGCGGGTATGGACACAACTGCAATATCCGTCGAATGGGCCATGGCGGAGTTGATCAAGAATCCAAGGGTTCAGCAAAAGGCCCAAGAGGAGCTAGATCGCGTAATCGGGTACGAACGTGTGTTGACTGAACCGGACTTCTCAAACCTTCCCTATCTACAATCTGTAGCGAAGGAAGCACTCCGATTGCATCCCCCAACCCCTCTGATGCTCCCTCACCGTTCCAACGCTAATGTGAAGATTGGGGGCTATGACATTCCCAAGGGCTCAAATGTCCACGTCAATGTATGGGCCGTAGCACGGGATCCTGCAGTGTGGAAGAATCCCTCAGAATTTAGGCCAGAAAGGTTTCTTGAAGAGGACGTCGATATGAAGGGTCATGATTATAGGCTTCTTCCATTTGGAGCGGGAAGAAGAGTGTGTCCCGGTGCACAACTAGGTATCAATTTGGTTACTTCTATGATAGGGCATCTCTTGCACCACTTCAACTGGGCTCCCCCTAATGGGATGAGCACTGAAGAGATTGACATGGGTGAGAACCCGGGTTTGGTCACCTATATGAGGACTCCGTTGGAGGCGGTACCCACCCCAAGATTACCTGCAATTCTGTACAAGCGTGTGGCTGTTGACATGTAAATTATGGCTTCTGCTTCACAGTTTTATTACTTGAATGAATCCTCAGCTGTTTGTATTATGCAGTTTGTATAGAATGTAGCAGCGAGAGAGGTTTATAACTCTAAACAAAATGTACTGAGTATTGTTTTTTGTAAAGCACTCGATGAAGATCAGATATATTATCCAAGAAAACAAAAGAGATCAAATGGCAACCAGCTTTCATTTTCTGTCGGTATTGGTTACTATTCAGTGTGCCAAATTGTTTAATGATCATTTTCTCATTTATGCTATGATTTTAGTTAGGATTTTATCCATTTTCACTATTTCACACATAAATCAGGTTTGGTGTCTACCTAATTACAAACAAATATCTATCATATCATCTAATTCACTAATTTCCCCTCCTCTCAAAACCCAAAATTTCAAATTTCAAGCCTAAAATGTGCTTTCGATCCATTTTTCACATGAATTTCAATAAAAACTGGAAACTCCTCATAGGAGGGCAATGAGAACCTGATTGAAATGAAAACCATATTTTGCCTTTTACTCTAGACTACATAATATACAGCTGACAATAACCAAAACAATTTAAAAGACAAATACTCAGACATGAGAGCTACAAGATCTGTGAACTAGTAGTGGGGGTTACAGCAAACAAATGACATAACTGGAACAAAAAGGCAAGAGAGAAGAAAACTAGTTTCAGGTCCTTGAAGTAAAGAAATTAAGTGTGTACAGTCAACTATTCCTTCCTAATCCAAAAAGATTATCACTTCATTCTCTAACTACTCTAACCTTCTTCGTCATAATCTTCCTCTTCTTCATCCAGCGTTGAACCAAGTTGTGCAAGATGAACAGGGTCAATGGCCATCCTGTCAATTTCAGAAAGTGTGGGATACTCTTCACCCTTTACATCAGATCGTCCTGCTGATGACGTAGAGGCTGTCACTGCTGCATCAGCTGTTTTATCTAAACTTTCATCTACTCCAGCATTCAGATCAAAATTCCTCGACTCTGAAACAACACCATCAACGACTTTGACATCTTCTTTGGAGTTATTATCCGTTGGCTTCCCTGGGCTTGATATTTGTTTAACGGTTTGTTGCGGAGTAGTCGAGCTAGATTCAATCTCAGGTCGATGGGCTTCTCTTTCGGCCGCTCGGCTGGCCCGCCCACGTCCTCTTCCTCTGCCTCTTCCTCTTCCCCTGCCAGTGCTACTTGCGTGGGAAGGTTCTTGCTGTGGCGAATTGTGTAATTTCAGTGCAAATAATAATTCAGGAACCCAAACATTCTTTACAAACATGATATACGTAAAAAGATGCATTAAATCATGAAGCTCAACATATATTGTCACTTGAAAATGGAACTTGTGAAATGTGGAGTATATTTCTACCTTTTCTCTATGTTAGGGAAGTGGATAACTCTTTTGATGGATACAGAAATAGAATAAACAAGTATGGTAGTTTTCATAAGCTTCTCCGGCAAAGAAAATTAAGCAAACACGACCCACTATCCTTCAGTAAGCTCTAAAAGAATAATTTACTATCCACCATTTGTTTAACAGCAACCAAAAACATAATTGACTGTATAGTTTACACAGCATGTCATTAAAAAAAAAAAATTGGTAAGACTACAAGCAGCTTGTAAGTTGTATTCAGTTTGAGGAAAATATATCTTTGTGACATCAATTAGATATTTATCACGTCGAACAAAACAAAACGAGAAGACAAATTCAACAACGTCAGTTCAAGGAGAATTAAGTTCAAACACCTGTTCAGTTGTAGGGAAATCTTTTTGGGGAAATATTTTGACTGTAAGCAGGTTTTATAAATCAGACTTAGCTGAATCTCAAGGTAGCAAATATCATACCGTAGTGCTTCTTTTGGGCTCTTCGTCGCTCTCATTCAATTCATTGGCAACTTTCCTGGCAATAAAGTCAACAAAGATTTTTTAATATTTGTTGACTAATAAATAGAACACACCCCGCACTGGAAAACAGTCCTACAGGATGAAAGAGTGACCAAGACGAAAGAGCACACATGACACACCTTCTTTTTGACGTGTCCGCAGCATCAGAATTACCATAGTCAGGAACCTTACTAACAACTTCCTTTAGAAAGTCAAACACGTTATAATTGTGTACACAATGCTTTCTGCATATAGAGATTTAGAAGGTGCAGTTAGTTATATGCTTTTGAAACATGAAAAGCCACAGGGTTATATTTCTAATGCCAAAACACATGGTATACTGGTAAAATGAGTTTCTTTGACCATAAGTCCACTTATAACTAACTACTCTCAATGCGGCAGAATTTTATCCCAGGCTCATACTTTTCTTCTCCTCCAATGTCCTCCCAGCTAGGATCAAGTTCAAACTTAAATATGAATATTATAACTTCTCCGTGCAATTCTGGTCTTGAAAAAAACACAGACCAGAAGATGTGTGCATCAACAGTCTTCTCCACGACACTTTGCAGGCAAGAGAGTTTGTCATCATCTATAGTATTTTGACAATAAATTTTTTAAGGAAATGCTGAAGAACTGCATAACAAATATGGCTTTCAATGGGAACTTCAGAGAGCGCTTAGTTCTGGACTGAGCGTGCATGTCTTATCAGAAAATCATCAGCATAAGACAAGATATCTAGGGAAGAAAAAAGAATGAAAAAGCCTGAATTATTACTTGCTGTTCTAGCATCGTCGCTTTAAGATCAAGGTGAGGGGCCACCAGAGTAGCTAACTGTAATAATAGTTAAATGCTTATTTGCCTGTATAAAGTTCTTGTAGCATGAATTGCTTTAAGATACTATCACTGGTAATGTGAATCATTCAAAAGGTGGAATCACAATAACCTAATTGCAAAGATATGCATTCCAAAGAACATGTCAATTGTTGATGTGTGATGCTCGTAGATTGGTAATTAGTGCCGACAAGAAAAGTTGAGAAAAAATGCTTTTTACAAATACCTCCAATGCCCAGATACTAAAACAGCAGAAATGATCACGCCCAATATGAAAAATGAAGAACAAAACCATGCATGCCACCCAAGTAATATCAAAATATATCCAAGTGGGACCTTAATCCTAACAGTAGCAAAAGCATCCAGAGGACAAGAACAGTCTCTTAATACATTGAACAGCAATTTGAAGTCCACTACAGCTAGAACTATTATAGCATTAGCATGCAAGGTTATGATAGGAATAGATCGGGCAGTAAACGAATGAAGTTTATGAACAAATTCAGATGGAAAACTATACTTACAAATGCAATGAATTAACAGTTTTTGCGCCTCTCTGCAAAGTTATGTCATATGTACGAGCACAGAGATCTTGTAGAAATAACTCCAAAGCTTTAGCTGTAATATGTCACAAGAACAAATTAAATTCAGATATAGTAACACAAAATACAAGTTGATAGTTCAACAAGAAGTCAATACATACAGACTAAAACAGGCACAGCCATTGCAATCTTCCCAACATCCTCATCAGCCTGCATGATCTTTTTAATGCGAGCCTGCAAAACACAAATTTTCTATTACGCATGGAAAAATGATCAAATTCATTGTTATAAGGACAATGTGTACATATCTACAATTGTCATACACTACACTGATTTTTTCATGCATCAGCACATCAGTATGGAAACTATCACATCCAATAGCCAGGAAATTACTAACACTGAATCAGGAACTCTTTTAAGAAATTAAATATATCAAGATAATTACAGCAAAGAATAAATTCAATTACTGCCAACTCGATAATTATAATTTATATTAAATTCATTGCTAGTTTCTATGGGCGATTCTTGCTGTTGGTCACTTGATGCTGTAATTGAGATTCTTCTGTCACACGAAACCAGATACATGAAATACCAATTATGAAACCCAAAATAATAACAAAAGTAATAAAAAAAATTAGTGACATTGGCATTTAATCATAATGTACAATAGCCCAATATCATTTTATATTGTGACCTTAAATACCAGAACAACAAGGCACATTACAGCTTGAAAAAGGTAATAAACATAAATAGGCTGAAAAATCAGAACATGACTGAATTTCTGCTGTCTTCTGTTTTTTTGGAGACCTTTGAGCGTGCACATCACTTTCTACTGTTCTAGATAAGGCAAGATATAAACTTAATAACCACCTAGCGACCTATGCTCTAACTTCAGAGACCAACCAGACATGATAATATGAAGTCTCTTAGAACCATATTTATGGCTCTCAGTATTCTGGTAAGCCTCCACAAGCAATACTTGGTCAATTAAAATCTCAAGTTAATCCAAGAACTGCAAAAACTTCATAGTTTGGAGTAAGGACTGTGTCCAGTTCCAGCCAAGTTTACAACTTTGCCAATTTGTCTCTCTCTGTCCATCATTTATAAACTTTACCACGATCAATAACCCATTACCATTTTAATCGCCTTCAACATCCCAATCTAAGCATTAGTTGGTTAAAGCATTTATCAGAAACAACATTGAGCTTTCCTAAGTGATCTTGTTTGTCCAGTTTAAATTAGAGCAAAACAGAATAGGGAAGAAAGTACACTAGATATAAATAACAACCATCAGAATATCACCTAATTCCAGTAAGACACTCAAGAAAAGAATGGGAAAGAATGTACACGAGCCCAAACAAATGACAAAATTGTTGCATGTCATACATCGTGATGCAAAATCTTTAATTTATTCAGCAGGGAAGCTATTTATTCACAAACTGGGGAGTGAATTATCTGAACTGAAATTTATTAGTAAGTTCATTAGTAAAAAGTAATTCATCTCCATCTTAAGACATGAGTATCAAAAACTTCAAACTTTTACCATCTCAAGACCTATTAAAACAGAATAGACAAGGTAAGAGTGGCACAAATTCCAATACCACAATCTTTTACCATCATTGAACTTCAAACTTGTCAGTCCAGGAATAATCCCAACTTAATATAAACACCCAACAAAAATAAATCACAGAAATAAAAAACTGAAAAGGTAAAGATAAATAATCAAACGCGCGGAGAGAGAGAGAGAAGGGGAGGAACTCACAGCCGGGAAACGAGTATCGAGCTTCTTCCTCATGGCGCAATCAAAATTGTGCCTCCATGGAAATATTTCGACTATAAGTGAGACTAACTAGAGAAAAGAAAAAAAATGCACAAAAATCCCTAACCTAATCAAACAAATTTATGCGATTTGGGATCAGAAAAACACCATAAGGGTTAAATAGAATAAAAATTAGAGTAAGAAGGGAACAAAGGAATGATTATTCCAATGATTAAAGTGAGTAGAGAAAGAAAAAAGGATTCTTCGGTTCAGATCCGGAAATCAGATACTGTATTCGACCTTTTCTCGAGGAATCCGTACTCATGGTGGTTCAAGAATATATTTTTAAAATTAAATTAATAACAGAAAATATTTGGTGTGTGCTTTGCTTTCACAAGGGGAAGTACAACTGATAAAGCACCACGTACGAAACGAGTTTTTTTTTTTTTTTCTCTGCAACAAGAAAAAACTGTTCAGCAATTTTATAAACTAACAAAGGGCCGAGTCAAAGGGGTGAGTACCCTGTACCAGTATCACAGTGGTTTAAATAAAATAAGTACTAATGTACTCACTCAAAAGTTTACGCAGAAATTTGGACACAAATGAAGAAAAAAAGTATAATGATAACAGTTTTAGATAATTTTATAATTTTTTATATGGGTTGGTCTATGCACTCGACTCGACTGCATGTTATGCACCTTAGTTCATGTTGCACTTTTCAATTTTACTGACTTACACTTTTTGGTAAATGGTATTGCACTTTTCAATTATTATTAAAAATATTATTATACAGTTTAATAATTAAAAAATGCAACACCATTTACCAAAAAGTGTAAGTCAGTAAAATTGAAAAGTGCAACATGGACTAGGGTGCATAACATGTAGAGCCGGCAATTTGGGCCCGACCCGATGGGCCGGCCCGGCCAACCCGAAGTCCAGTATGGACTGGGCTCTAAAATTATAGGCCCATATAAAACTGAGCCTATTTGACCCGACCCGATAGGCCCGATGGGCCTAATGGGCTAGGCTGATTTTGGCCCGGCGGCCCATGGGCAGCCCATTTGGCCCGATCAATTTTTTTTATGGTAAATAAACAATTAAAATTATTACAATACTCTATACTTAAATATTATTATTATGTTATTGATTTTATTTTGACTTTAAAATTTGAACTTATGAATTATTTATAATTCTATTTGAACTTGATATATAGTGTAATATTATACTCCGTACTAGTTATGTCCGTTTATAAATTATGTATAATTAATGGAGTATATTAGTAATGTATATTTTTAATTGTAATTATTTGTATAAATAAAAAATATATGTGAGAATGTGATCAATACATAATAAATTTATATATATTGAGTATAGTTTTTGCTAGAAATATTTTTTTTATCTCATGGGGTGGGACTTGCAGTGTACATTAATGCAATAATGGTTATGATCGTTTATAAATTATGTGTAGTTACTAGTTACTCCCTTCATCCACCAAATGTAATCCCATAGAGGGTGGACACAAGTTTTAAGAAAAAGGTAGGTCTATTGTGAATAAAGTGATTGTTTGTGAATAAAGTTGATGGCAAATTGAGTAATTAAGTGATGGTTGGGGGTGATGGTTTCCATAGTGTATGGAACTACATTTAGTGGACAAAGAATATGAGGCAAATGAGACTACATTTCATGGACGGAGGGAGTAATATATAATTTTTGCAAGAATTTTTTTTAAAAAAAAAATTATGTAATGGGCTGGGCTGGCCCGCTAGCCCAGTAGCCCAGATGGGCTAGGCTGGGCTCCAATTTTATAGGCCCGATCAGTTCATGGGCCGGCCCGGCCTAGCCCACGAACATCACTTGGCCCGATGGGCTGGGCTGGGTTGAGCCGAGCGGCCCGATTTGCCAGCTCTAATAACATGCACTCGAGTGCATACCAGACTTTACCTTTTTATATACTATAAAGTAGCTGATATGAATTGTAAATATATGTATATTGTAAACTTGATCTCCTATGAAATTATTTTAATACCCTCGTGAGCATTTTAATAAATTGACCTGTTTTTTCTTATTTTCCACCGACTCTGAGGAGCTGGGCCCACCAGCTTAATTAGTTTTTCTTTTTACTTGCTCTCGAATAGTAAAATTAGAGAGGCCCAAAATAATATACTTTCAGGCATATTCAATTTCAGGCATATTCAATTGAGATTCTATTAAATTTTTTTGAACTTTAAAAAATCTGTAGATTTAGAAAATTCATAAACTTTATGTAGAGTTTGACTGACTTTTTTTTATTAATTTATATGAATTTTTATAGACTTGACAGAATTGTAAAATATACTTTTTTTTATTGATTTAAATAGATTTTCATAAACTTCGGTGCTGAAACTATTGATGCAAATGTATATGGAACATACTTGTATATGCCCCGGATCCGTTCTAATGTATTATGCCCCGAACCCGTTCTAATGTATTATGCCCCGGACCCGCCCCACGCCCGTACGAGTCCTAGATAGTCGTCCCGTGTCCCGCCCCGTGAGGATCGGGGCAAACCCGTCCCGTTTTTTCATATCATGTTGAATTTATTTAAATTGTTTATCACAATTGAAAACAATATTTTTCATGCATATATACATTGAAACAATTCACAATAATATAAATATTTTTCATGTTATATATATATATATATATATATATATATATTTTGAAGCATATTATATATATCTAAATAAATCGGGACTTCTCTAGCAACAATATTATAATCCAATAGCTGCTGACTTAACCATAACAGCTGACTACAACAACTACCAGCAGCCATATATTCGGCTTCAGTAGTGAAGGTAGCAACTGAGGTTTGCTTCTTGGAGAACCAAGAAATCAGCTTGTTTCCTAGAAACTGACAAGTACCAGAAGTAGATTTTCTATCTATTTTGCACCCTGCAAAGTCAGAATCTGAATAGCCACTCAGATCTAAGTTGTCTTCAGATGGATACCACAAACCCATATTCACTATACCTTTCAGATACCTCATAATTCTCTTAGCTGCATCTAGGTGACTAACCTTTGGATTGGATTGAAATCTAGCATAGACACCTACAACAAAGGTAATATCTGGTCTACTAGCAGTTAGGTACAAAAGAGATTCTATAAGAGCTCTATATTTGGATTGATCTACTGATTTACCATCCCCATCTGGATCCATCTTAAAGGAAGTCATCATGGGAACCTTACATACTTTACTTGTCTGAACACCAAACTTGGCAATCAGATTCCTTGTATACTTAGTTTGAGTAATGAATATCTCATCTAGACTTTGCTTCACTTGCAGACCTAAGAAGTAGTTCATCTCTCCCATCATGGACATCTCAAATTTGCCTTGCATCAATTTAGAGAACTTGTCACATAGCTTCTAATTGGGTGAACCAAAGATGATATCATCAACATAGATCTGAACCGATAAGATATCATCTCCTTCTTGAATCCTGAACAACGTCCTGTCAATAATACCTTTTGTGAATCCATCATCAATCATGAACTAAGATAGTGTATTATATACCAAGCTCTAGGAGCCTGTTTAGTGCATAGAGAGATTTCTTAAGACGATATACTTGGTCACTCTCTTCGAAGTCTGGGGGCTGTTCGACATAGACTTCTTCCACAAGTATTCTGTTTAAGAATGCACTCTTGACATCCGTTTGATACACCTTAAATCTCATTTGGGACGCATAAGCAAGAAATAGTCTAATAAACTCAAAATGAGCAACATGTGCAAAGGTTTCATCATAATCGATCCCTTCTGATTGTGAATAACCCTTCGCAACAAGTTTAGCCTTGTTCCTTGTTATGGCACCATTTTCATCCGTCTTGTTTTTTAATACCCATTTGGTACCAATAATACTTTGATGTCTAGGACGGTCTACGAGCTCCCAAACATCTTTCCTTGTGAACTGATTGAAATCTTCTTGCATAGCAGTAATCCAATTATTGTCTTTTAGAGCTTCCTCGATCGTCGAAGGTTCCTTCAAGGAAAGAAAACAACAATGAAGTCCAAATTAGTTATAATCATCGCAGTCCTTCTCTGTGCTCTCGTCTGCGTACTCGACCTTATCGTCACATCGGAGCAACAAAAAATCATCGCAAAGCTAATGGGGTTCGACTTTGAAATTCAATATCGACTGGGACGCCATAATTTAGTTGCAGACGCATTATCTCGACGAGAGGGAGCACCAGAAATCAGCGCACTCACAAGACCCGTGTGGCCCTACTGGGACTCATTGCGGACATAATTAGCGGCCGATGATGAAGTCCATAACCTACGCCAGCAAGTAGCACAACAAGAGGAAGGATTTGAGGATTGTTGGGAATTATCCCAATACCCAATATAGTCCCCCAACAATGTGGTCCCCAATTCCTTTGTGGAAAATTATTATGGGACCACATTCCCCATCTCCTTTGTGGGGAATTATTGACACTTGTGGGTTATGGACCATCACGCTAGGGATCCTTTGAAACTCCCGGGAATCTTTTGAGATGCCGTAGGGATCTTTCGAGACTCTCGAGAATCCTTTGAGACTCCTTTAGAATTACCCGGATCTATTTGAGACGTAATTTAAATATGAATTATCATAAATCTAATATCATAATTTAAACAAATTAAATCAACTAATTCATGTAATGAATGTACGGTAAATAATTAAATCCCTAAACATGCGAAACTAAGGGATTACGTGTTTACCTTTGAATCGGAGAGATACCGTTGAGAAGAATAACAACTTCAACCCAATTGCCTTCTAAGTATTCCCTAAGTCTTAGCCCGTTGATCCGGTGGGAGATCTCACGAACTATTAACTCTCAAGGAAGAATTAATTTTCTCTTGTTACACACTATAATTTCGAAAATTACAGATTTCTCTTTTGTAGAGATGACCGATTTTTACAACTCTTAAAAATAAGAGTGACAGTTTTTCCTCTATTTATAAGAGAGAGAATAGCTAATTTATTTATTCAAAAATATTGGAGATCTAGCTAGAAATATTTTATTCTCCAAGAGATATTATATTATTTCCATATCTTTCTCCATAATATTCTCTCCCCAAAAATAAGCGCTACTTTTCTCTCTTTCTTCCAACAAGATTAATTCTTATCTTTTTAATTACCTTAGTTAATGGACTTTTATTGGGCTACTTGAGGGGCCTTTAGGAGAATTAGGATTGGACCTCCCAATGGGCCAAAAAATCAATATTGAGCCACAATATTTTTCCAACCCATTAATATTAATTCATTCCACAGTAGAATTAATATTGCACTATTCATCCTAACCCATATTACGAAATATGGCTCCCGGTTATTATTTCCCGTGTTTAAGATTCAATGTCCATCAATTAATTTAAGCTACTGACTTTAATTAATTAATATCTTTTATTCCTCGGAGTAAGGACAACTCAACATTATTATCATACCGGAAATAAATTCCACTGATCAGATTTGATATGATAAACCTTCTGAGTCCACCAAGGGGACATAATCAACTTGACACTCCAAGACACGATTCTCTGTATTAATTTTGGCAATCTGTCCTATAATTAATAATATTGCCCAAAATACAAAGTATTGAATCACATTGATTCTTTACCCATAATAAATCAAAGCAATACTTCTCAACTACAAACAATTCCTTTTAAGTGACAGAGATTAAGAAATCAACAACCACTGAGGTCTAATTCTTCATTCCTTAAGCCAGTCTATAAGAATTACCTCTCTGTAGGTCCTATTCAACACATCATAATGCACTACTGTAATCTCTTAGTCAAGACAAACCAATCCGATCCTTACACCTCAACTTCTACCAATGGATTGTTCAATTCCATCTAAGTTGTGAATCAATTGTACTTATATACAAGGAACTGACAATGCAATCTTCTGTGATCTTCTACACACCACATTGTCTACAATGTAAAGTACATCTGAACGTTTATGCAATAAATAATTACCATTCATTATATTTAAAGCAACCGGTGACAAAAATTTATTCTCATTAATAAGTGCAAAAATCAGTTTGTATACATAAGTAGCACTAAAAGCATACTTGCCAGTATAACCCTAACAACAACTACTATGTCATTTTCATAATTCCACTATAGGAGGGCATTCAGGTATTTATAGAACGTGGGCAAGGTTACATCCACATTTTATTGGCCAGGTATGAAAAGCAACGTTCGGACATACGTGATGCAATGTGATACGTGCCAACGGGTAAAAAGTTACTCCAGAGAGGATATGGGAGGATATCTCCATGGATTTCATAGAAGGCTTGCCAAGATCAAATGGGTTCAACGGCGTATTCGTAGTTGTTGATCGATTAACTAAGTATGCGCATTTTATACCATTGGTTCATCCGTATACAGCCAAATCAGTAGCAAGATTGTTCGTGGAATACGTGGCCAAGTTACATGGGATATCTAGATCGATAGTCACTGACCTCGACAAGATTTTCAATAGCAACTTTTGGAAGGAATTCTTTAAGTTGCGGGGGACAAAATTAGCCATGAGTTCAGCTTACCACCCTCAGTCGGACGGGCAAACGGAAGTGACGAACAGAACTCTTGAGCAATACCTTCGATGCTTCATACATCAAAATCCGAGGAGATGGGAGTTTTTTTTTTTTTTTTTTTTTGCAGTGGGCCGAGTATTGGTATAATACCACTTTCCACGTGTCAAGCAAATACTCACCCTTTGAATTGGTATACGGTCGGCCGCCGCCGCATTTGACAAACTATCTGGAAGGAGCATCACCAAATGCAGAAGTTGATAGGGAGTTATATGAGAGGGATCTCCTTATTCCTTTTTTTTTTTTTTTAAGAAACATTGTAGGTTTCGATTAATCGGATGAAGGAATTCCATGATAAGAAGCGTAGAGAGGGAGAATTTAACGTCGGTGATTGGATATTTTTAAAATTACGACCTTATCGTCAGAGCACTGCATGTGTCACAGAAGGCTTTATATAAATTAGGAAGTAGGTACTATGGGCCATTTCGCATAATTGCTCGTATTGGAAGTGTAGCATACAAGTTGGAATTACCGGATGAGGCAAAAATACATTCTGTTATACATGTTTCTCAATTACGTCAGCGTTTGGGTAATGGAGAAGCAGCGATGGGGCGTCTCCCTGCGGTGAATGACGACGGTAATTTAGTGATTCGTCCGAGTCGAGCAATGGAGTATCGACACATTAAAAAGGGAGGTCGGTTCCAAGGGCGGAACCAGAATTATACAATAGGGTGGGCTAGGCTAAAAAAAAATGCTTACACTTTTATTAAAATCTTAAGGTTATTTTTGTTTTCGAATTTGAGATTTTAAAATTTAAGACCGATTTTACTTCGAAATTCTAGAATCCGAACTTTAAAAACATATTATATAAATACTTATAAATTTTATAAAAGTTAACTTTATAAATATCTATCAACCATATATATATAGATATCTATAAAATCGAGTGAATTTTAAGTTTTAATATTTGTAATAGTATATATTGATTTTGAAATTTAAGTGATTAATTTAACTTTATGTCAAAATTCTCAAAACAAATATACCCTAATACCTTTTAATTTAATTAGTTTTAAAAAATTAATATTTTTATCTTATAATTTAGGGACCTCACCAACTAACCGTGTATAAAATTCAAAAAATTATTTTAAATTTGTTATTTGATTTAATGTTTATAGGACCCAGTGGATAAATATAAGCCAACTTCCTTTCTATTTTTAAGCAAGGAATTATTGGATGACCAATTTTTTATTTTATTAATTAAATATATATATATATATATAATGAAAAAAATAAAAAATGAGAAATCTAGATGGCTGGGCGGGCTACAGCCCGTCCCAGCCATAACATAGGTCCGCCCTTGGTCGGTTCAGATGGGAAGTATTGGTCGAATGGGAAGGATTGCCGAGTGAAGAGGCGACTTGGGAAAATTTGGAAGAGCTACGACTTCGATTTCCCGATTTTATCCTTGAGGACAAGGATGCTTTTGAAGGGGATGGGAATGATGTGAATGAAGGACGTAATCTAAAAAGGGTTTACAATCAAGCGAGGCATGCACGAATTAAGGCCCAAAACAATGTGGGCCTGAATGATGATGTTCCAGCAGTTGGGCCAAGTCAATCCGGAAATAAGCGGAGGAGTTCAGCATGGCCACGGATAAATGCCCCCCTATTTATTATGTGTTCACCCTCCAGTTGACTTTACCCCCAAAATATGAGTTCACCCCCATGAAATACCATATATAACCTTTTTCCCTTCACCCACAATTAATATACAATGCAAAATGTTTTGAGTTCACCCACAATTAAAAAAACCCCTCTTGAAGCGAAATCGTGCAATTCCCGTTGTCTGCTTCGACCGTCGCCGTCTGCCACCGGCCGTTGCCGCTTGCAGCTCCACCACCGTGTCGTCCGCCGCCTACAACCCCAACTCCTTGCTCTTCTATGGACAAAGGTAAGTTAGGGTTTATAATAGTTTTTTTTTTCAAATTTGTACATTCTAAAATTTGATTTTCATATATAGATTAGTTTTTGTTGTTTAATAGTTGTTATTGAAAATGATTTAGACTTTTAGTTGTTGTAGGAACTTGGTTTTTGCACAAAATGGGGCATTAGGAGACGAAACGTCGAAAATAGATTTTTCTATTCCTTCTCGAGTCTGGTTCGTAGAGTTAGGTGACAAAACTCGGCCAAGACTTCTACATTTTTGCATAAAACTCGGTGACAAACTTCCACATTGTTGCACAAAACTCGGTGACAAACTTCCACATTTTTGCACAAAACTCGATGACAAACTTTCACATTTTCACACAAAACTCAGTGACAAACTTCCACATTTTTGCACAAAACTCGGTGACAAACTTCCACATTTTTGCACAAAACTCGGTGATAAACTCCCTCATTCGCAGATTTGCCATGCTCATCTTCATCATATTATTCCTCTATGTAATCTTCAATACCATCAACCAACCTCTGTTAAACAAAAACAAAATAAAAATCTTAATTTGGTACTGTTTGAAAAAAAATTCAGAAAAGTGAGACATAATGTGGAACTATTGTTCGAAAATTGACACATAATGTGAAAGTTTTTTCGACAATTTAGACATTATGTGGAAGTGTTTTTCGAAATTTGAGACATTATGTGGAAATTTATTACGATATTTGGTACATTATGTGGAAAGTTTTTTCGAAAATTGAGAAAACTCGTGAAATCTTTCGTTGTCTAAAGAGTTTAAAACTCGGTAGGGTTGGCCGAGTTATAGTGCAATTCCCGGTGAACCAGTATTGAGTTTTGAAAAAAGCGATTTTTTGAAAGAAAAAAAACGAAAACGAAATGTATGTAACGAACACTTCGTTTTTCAACCATTATTATCAAGTTTCTTCGAGTTGGTTTCATAGATTAAGATTAAAAGGTTTCTATTTTTTTTTTACAGGGAGGAACGGTAGTTTTGGAAGGAAGGGAGGATTGCAAAGTGTTTTTGTTTAAAGTGGGGTGAACTCAACACCTATAGGGTAGAATAATCATTTTACCCATTAGTTCAAAAACTAAATTGAAGTGGAGGGTCAACACATAATAAATGGGGGGCAATTTATCCGTGGCCGTTCAGCATAGATGTTTGACCCATTGTTAGCTTAGTACTCCCTCCGTCCCATACTTGAAGGCACAAATGAATTGGACACGAGTTTTAATGAATAAATTGTTTATTAGTATTGTGTAAGATAAAGTGGGGGTAGTAAAGACTTTTCAACTTTATAAATAGTAATAAAATTACTTTTTAGTGCGTAATAAAGTAGTGGCATTTGTTGTAATATTGTGATGTTTTAAGGAGATTGTTTAAAAGTGTTTTTGCTATTTTAGGTAATGTGCCTTCAAGTATGGGACGCACAAAATGGTAAAATGTGTCTTCAAGTATGGGACAGAGGGAGTACAATTTTGGTAAGGGTTGGGGTATATACCCCTCCAGCTTTATTAGATACACCCCCCTCCAATTTATTAATTATAAAATATATATAAAATACCATATTTGCCCTTTAGTTTTAGTTAAAGATACATACACTCCCCTTTAAAACCCTAACCCTTCTCCTTCATTCTTCCCCCTTTCTTCTTCCCCAAACTTTTCTCCATACTTCTTCTTCCCCAAACTTCTTCTCCATACTTCTTCTTCATTTACATTTTTCTTCTTCATTTGGTTTTCTTCTTTCCCCAACAATAATTTTGCCGCCGCCTCCCTCCCTTCCACCGCCGCTAGCCGCCTCCCTCCCTCCCTCCCACCGCCACTAGCCTCGCCTTCTGCCTCCATTTTATTCTGCATCCTCCCCCCGTCGCCCGACTCTCCCCCTCCCTCTCAAGACGTCGCTGCTCCTCCACCCCAGCGACGCCGCCGCCCCCCACCCCACCCCCCATTTTTTTTCTTCCCTTCTCTGCAACAGCAGGCGGCGCCGCCTCCCTTGTCGAGCAACGCTGCCGGATCTTCCTCCCCCAGCCAGACACGCTCCCGTCGACTCCCTTCCATTATATCTACTATATATCTCTAATTTAAGGAAATAAAGATTTACAAGATATATAAAATATATTATACAAGATATATATAATATATCTCAATATATTTATATATGTCTAATACGCCCCCTCAAGATGGAGCGCCGTAGGAGAGTCCAATCTTGGTCATAAGAAGTTGTAGACGAAGTCGAGAAAGGGGCTTTGTGAGAGCATCAGCAAGTTGGTCCGCAGAGGAAACGTGTGAGACCCTAAGTTGAGACGTCTTGATCAAGTCTCTAACAAAGTGGAAATCGATTGCAATGTGCTTCATTCGGGAGTGAAAGACAGGATTTGAGCAGAGATAAGTGGCTCCAATGTTGTCACAATAGATAACAGGTAAGTCTGAGATTGTGAAGCACAACTCACGAAACAGAGATTTTAACCATTGAACTTCAGAGGCAGCAGAGGCAATAGCACGATACTCAGCTTCTGTTGAGGAACGGGCAATCGATTTTTGTTTCTTGGAGGACCAAGAGATAGGATTGGCACCAAGGAAAACAATGTAAGCACTTGTGGAGGAACGATCATCACTGTTGCCAGCCCAATCAGCATCAGTGAAACAATGTAGAGAGGAGGAGGTGGTCGGTCGTAGTGTTATTCCAACATCTCTTGTTCCATTTAAGTACAAAACAATGAATTGTGAAATTATAATTTCATTGAGTGAATGTAAAGAATACATGAGGGGAGTATTTATAGATACAAAACATATATTAGGCATATATATTTTATATATTTCATTGAGATATATTATATATATCTTGTATAATATATTTTATATATCTTTGTAAATCTTTATTTTCTTAAATTAGAGATATATATAATAGATATGTTTTGTATCTATAAATACTCCCCTCATGTATTCTTTACATTCACTCAATGAAATTACAATTTCACAATTCATTGTTTCTCTATACTCCACCAAATTTTCTTTGCATAATGTCACGTGGGTCATATACAATTATTGTTGGATATTATTTCATATTTGTTTGCAGAATTAATTAATCAGGGTGCAGGTGAATTAAGTTGCAGAATGACAATAATTCAATATATAGCACATGGTGGTGGTCCATCGTTGTTACTATTTTTCTACAAGTTTGTACTTTTAGGTGAAGCGTTTCATTCACGTCATGCATTTCTTTATGGTTGAAAATGACTATGCAATCGGCCAGGTATGAATAAAGTCGCGACAAAAGTTACAATTTTTCAACTCAAGCCATATATAAACTGGCCGGCCGGTGTTTAACGAATCATTCCCAAAATATATATAACATTTTTATTTTACGATCATTAAAGTACTACAAATCACAAGTACTTCTCTCGTTGAACAAAACGGATACTCAAACCTTTCGTTTGGACTCTCAAAGTAGAATGAATTTACAATCTCTCTCCAAAATGTTAAATAAAGTGATTGGTGTTGTAAGATAAAAATAAAGTGATTGTTTTTATAAAATGAAATGAACTTTTTATGGAATGAAAAATAAGGAAAGTAATTATAATGGAGGCACGCATACTTGATAAACACTGTTTAAAAAAATCTTCTTTCTACGCTTTCTCTCTCTATGAGAAAAAGAATAGTAAGCTTTCTTCCGGCGTTTTTGACGGTCGGAATTCCTCTTTTATGAAAATTTTTATTTGATTTTCTTCTTTGTCTCATTTTTCGATTCTAATCATTGTGTGTCTCATACATCGTGGTTTTGACATTTATTGTGGGTAGTTTTGCTTTTTTGGTTTTTGGGTAGTAGTTTTTGAGCGTGATTCCCACCTGTTCTGGTATTGGTTTACTACTTTCAAGGCAATACGTGCCGTCTTCATATTATTCCTTTTGTTGTGCTGTCCGTTGTTGTATTGGTGGTGGTAATTACGCGCCTCCTCCCTGATAGTATAATGTTTTGGTGCAAAATCCTTCTAAAATCTCCTCTTAGGGAGTTGGGACAAGCAAACCCTTTTGATTGTTTCCTTTTGCTTCCCTTTATAAACAATCATTTGCATGTCCTTTTCGCCTCACACTTTTTCTCCTACAGTCTTTTTGCATTCTCCCCTCATTCCCTCTCCACATAAATGGCTGATTCACTTTTCTGATATGCTGAAAAATTTCTCACTTTCGACAAGGGAAACCACCAATACTGTTGTCAAGTGCACTGCCCTTCAGAAACCCAAGGCGGCCATTGTCATGAAGCTGGTGATGAAAAAAACGGTGGGGGTTCTGGAACTTCAAGAAGCCCTCAAAAGAATCTGGAAACTGACAGGTTCTTTAAGGATCTCCACTGTTGGAGAAGGAGTCTATTTACTGGATTTTTCTGAGGAAACTGAAAAGGAAATGGTTATCCATAAACAACCTTGGAACTTTCGCCGATCTGTGATGGTGATGGGTATGTGCGGCCGACTGAGATTCAACTACGCTATGTGCCTTTTTGGGTACAGATCCATGGCTTGCAGATACATGCAATGACAAAAGCGGTGGGCCATGAAGTTGGGGCTGTTATTGGAGGAGTGTTGGAGGTCGATACTGATGAGGATGATGTTGCATGGGGGCAATGTCTACGAATCCGAGTGGCCATTGATGTTCAGCTTCCTATTTGCAGGTGTTCGTTGGTTACTGTACTGGATGAGAGGCTCTCCGACTTTTGTTTCTTGTGCGGAATGCTGGACCATGTGGAAAAGGACTGTGTGGAGGCAATCGGCAGAACGGAGCAGTGGTGTGTCAAGAATCGTGAGTTTCCGGCGTGGTTGAAAGCGGATGCCAGAAACGGAATCCCAGAAAGAGACATGCAGATGCTGAAAAATTTGCTGGAGAGAAGGACGCTGAATAGAGAAGAAAATAGGCCTATTGTGCATAATAGGCTTCCGGTTATGATGACAGAAAATGAAGAAGTGATTGGTGTCAACACTCGCCCTAGACATACGGTGGTTCATAACTTCACGGATCTTATGCATGTGCCCAGAAATCCTCTTTTGTATGGTCAGGATGTGAATTACTCAAGGACTCATCAGGTGAATCCACGAAGGGGTTTTGATCTTGAACCCCTGGCTTTCATCGTCCCAAATCCCAGGCGAGGACAAGTGAAGGGAAAGGAGTTCGCAGCTGCACAGCTAATGAGTGGGGCTTTTGATCTCAAAGAAGGCGGTGCTCAAAAAGCTAAGGGAAAGGAGATTGTTCCAATGGAGGTTACGGACTCGGTGCTTAGTAACTTTGTTCCCTGCAAAAAGAGGGCCTTTGCTAAAGAATATGATTTGATGCGTAGTTTCTGGGAGCCAGTGCATGGATGGCATGAAGGTCTTTGAGGCCCAAGCAAGAAAGCCCGGAGCTTGGTGGAGCCTATGGACTATGAAGAGGAAGGTCACAGTCCGGGTATGGCGGAGGCTGAAGAAGTTCAGTCCCGCCGTATAGAATGAGTGTTATCTGCTGGAACGCACGAGGGGTTCGTGGTACTCGTGCGTTCAATCGTTTAGATAGGTTGGTTAAGCTTTATCGTCCTTCTTTGTTGTTTATTTCAGAATCTAAATGTCAAGCTTGTCATGTTGATGTGATTAGATCTAGACTAGGTTTTACTTCATGCTTTTGTGTGGATGCCAAGGGTACTTCTGGGGGGCTTTTGTTGTTTTGGAATGAATGGCAGGTTTCCGTGTTGTCTTTCTCTTCTGGTCATGTTGATGTTTCGGTTCTTTCTAATCACTTCTTGTGGCGTTTTACGGGTTTTTATGGCCATCCTAAGGTTGCATTAAGAGAACATTCGTGGGAACTTTTAAAACGACTTTACAATTACAATCCCACAGCTCCCCTACCTTGGTTAGTGGGGGGAGATTTTAATGAGACCTTATTTCACAAAGAAAAAAGTGGAGGTGATATAAAATCCCTGAGAAGAATGCAAGGTTTTCAAGATGCTCTTTCACATAATGACCTAAAAACCTTGTACACAACTGGTTATAAGTTTACTTGGTTTAATAAAAGGAAAGGGCAGGAGTTGATTAGGGAAACTTTAGACAGGTTTGTTGCTAATGAGTCCTGGTGCTCAATGTTCCCTAATTTTTTGGCAAAAAATTTGGATTTTCTATGCTCAGACCATAGGCCTATATGGATTCGCTGCAACTTTGGGAATCGAAGTGGTTTTGCTCCTACCAAAGTGCATTTTAAATTTTAGAACCACTGGGTTAAAGAATCTGACTTTCATGACTTGGTATCTAAAGTGAAAGTGTGTGGGGGGATGGTATAGGTGTCTAGTGTTTAAGTAAAAAACAGAACAATGTTACACTGAATGTTGTGACAATTAGTGTAGCATTAACTCTAACAGAATGTGAAAAGTAAACAAAGTACACAACGGAAGTCTAAAACACTAAAACACAATACGAACACAATGGAATAATTTTTAACATAGATTTTATTAATAACAAAACCTATGCTAAGCCTTACGGCGAAAAGTAACTTAGTTCCTAAGTTATACAAAAAGTGTCGTGTGAAATGTCTCAGCAATTACTTCAACATTCCACAAACAGAAACTACAATCGAGGCAGGTGCCTGAATCCGCAAACAGACTTAAGTGTAAAAACACTGTCTAAAGAACTAATCTAATCTGTGATTCACTCTCACTCGATTCAAGACTAGAACTAAGTACACTGGAAGGTGGTATCCCTCGGCGTACGTTAAATGATACAACTACTGGCCATAACTCCTAACTAGGGTTGAACGCTCAAGGAGGTGTTACTCGAGTAGTGCATGCTTTGAAATGAGAGACTCTGGCGGTATTTATAGAGAAATACACAGCTTCTAGATCCTTCCATTATGAGATCCTATTTTTTAGGACCTCAACCTCCATGATCTTTCTAGATCCTTCTGCCATCTTCCAGGTCGTTCTACAATGCTCCAAGGCCTTCTAGCACCTTCTCCAACATTCTGGAATCTTCCAGGTTCCATACTCTTGTAGAAGCTTCTAGAATCGTTCCTGAATGTGAGAGCATTTAGTACAACATTTAATGTAACATTTCAGAAAGGACTTAGAATAAATCAAGGAAGGTCAAATTAAGATGTTGTTGATAATGTTAAAGCATTTAAGAGTTAACAACATCTACAATCTCCCCCAATTTGACCTTTCGACTACAACACACCTGATGCACATATATTTCTATACATACTCAATATTATGTATTTAGGTATGTTGAACATCAAAGCTAAATACTAGTCAAGACAATACCTGTTGTAACCGTTGGATCAAATCAAAAGAAGATCAAGAATAATTTTACTAAGATCCGTGCCATAAGATCAAAGTAATCTTATTCAAAACCAAAACAAGTATAAACAGTACACTTGTTTACAAAACATATAACTTTACAAAAATCAAAAGTTAAATCAGAGAATCATATATGAATATGTACTAGATCAACCTAAGACTTATGTAAGACTCAAAATAAATCAGAGCAATAACGAAGAAAAGAAAAACAAACAGAGCAAAGACTAAAAATAAAAACAGAGCAAAAAAATGTGAAAAACAATATCTAACAAAGACTTAAAACAATAAGCAGTAAGCAAATGAGAATTAAAGAAAAGTGTACTTCTAAATTATATTATCATCAAAGCAAACAATTTAAGCACTAAACAGTAAGCACATGATAATTAAAGAGATGTGTACTTCTATATTATCCTCAAAGCAAACAATTTAAGCAGATTGAATAATAAGGCAAGTTAGAAAGACAAAACAAACAACAACTAACAAAGACCTAAAATCAGCAAGCAGTAAGCAAATAAGAATAATTCTTTATGGCAAACAATTTAAGCAAACTTGATGCAGTACGCAAATAAGAATAATTCTTAAGGCAAACATTTTAAGCAAACTGAAAATAGAGCAAAGTTAGAGAAAAACAAATACAATAAACAACTAACTTATACAACATGCAGTAAGCAAATAATGATAAATAAGAAAACAATTTAAGCATAAAAACGCAGTAATCTATTATCATAAATGCAAACAAATTAAGCAAGTTGAATAAAAGACAACCTATCAACTAGGAAGTAAAAACAAACTCTGTAAATCAACTTAAACACAGTAACAACAATGCATAAGATCAAGGGAAGTATAAAAGGCACAAATACTTAAAAAACTAAACAAGTGACATATATTGCTGTATCAACAGCTGCAACATCATGTTTCTGCACATAATCACTTATAATGTTCAGCCCTCCCCCTGTCTTGTATCAACCTGTTCAGTTGTTACCATAACCTGTTTAGATGTCATAAAGAACATCCATACGTTTATCAGCATCAGCAAATTAATCCTCCTCCTCTTCAACAATAGTGCACATTGTAGTAAAGTGAACTACAACATCTGGTTCACATTGTAGCAAAGTGAACTACAACATCTGGTTCACATTGTAGCAAAGTGAACTACAACATCTGGTTCAACAGTCTCTTCATGAATAGCATCAGGTACACAATCAGCTTCTGGTACATCTCCATGGAGCTCTTCACTTCGAACCCCAGAAGTTGATGGTGTTTCTCCCCCCGTGGTAGTAGAAAGCGTCTCTAACCACGGATTTTAAGGAACTGAAGGCCATCAATAGAGTCCTGTAAACGTTTTAGTTGAAGTAAAATAAAAGATCTGGAAACAGAAAAAGTTTGACCAATGTGACCACCAATGTGCTTCACATTCGGTGTAGCATTTCTCTGTTCAGTTCTTGCTGGAGCTGGTCGAGCTGGAATAAGAGCATCTCTGTGATCAGAACCATCTGAATTTTGTAAGGGCAAATCAACAATCCTTTCACCAAGTAACAAATCAGGTGAGATAGTCATTAAGGGTACCTTGCCTCAAATAACCTCAGTTTCCTTAGGTTTAAAAATTCATGCCTCTTGAGGTATGAACATATCAACAATGGTAAGGTAAATTCCCTTTATAAGAAATATCACTATAAACTGCATGTGGTGAAAATAGTTAAATCCAGATTGAAATTCTTCAACACAAAAATCATCTTATACAACAATGTAGCTTGATCCTTACTCACCTTAGTGGAATTTGTAGAGGGTATCCAATTGTAGACAATCAATTTATGGAGTACAGAGTATAGAGATGTGAAATCTTTAGCAAACTTAAAAAATTTCACCTAGTTAATCTACCACCAGTTATAGAGGTAGCAACCAAGTTCAAATCAAGTTCATCTTCATCAATCACATGCTCTATCTCTAAGAGATCATTAATCAATTTCAGAGTAAGTGAAACTAATCTCCCCCTAAATTGTACATTCCCATATCATTTAGAGCTACGTCTACCCGTACTCTTCCTAAGTCAAGCACAAAATACATATACCCAATAAGACACAAAAGTATCACTCAAAGTTACAGTTTTCAACAATTTCTTTTCAACCAAAAAATTGTATCAATCCTTTACTCTCAAAATCAGCAATGTTAATTCCCTTTTCCTTTAACAATTTTCATCTATCTAGAAAGTTTAGTGATTTTAGCAACAAACCTATTAGTTTCAGAATCATTATCAGGAAAATCAGCAATGTTAATTCTCTTTTCCATTAACAACTTTCATCAAGATAGCTTAGTGATTTTAACAACTAACCTATCAATCTAAGAATTGTTATCAGGATCAGAATTACCTCCTTTAGAATTTGTCTTCTCAGCTGATTAAGAGTCCTTACTACTGCTTTTCTCAGAATCATCACTAATACTGTCATCAGGGTATGGTGTTGCGGCACTTGCTTCAGCATTTGATGCAGCATTCTTTCTCAGAGTCTTCTTAATCTCATACACAATGGGATTATCTTCTGGATCAGAATTTTCAATTCCTTTGGGCAAGTCTCGTTCAGCAGCAACCATCTTTCCCTTTGGATCATACTTCCTTTTGACTCGTTTCTCAGTAACCACATTATCTTCCTCCGATTAAGAAAAGAACTTAAAACGGTTCATCATCAACACTACTTCCTTTATTCTTTCTCCACAGTGAGTTAGAGTAATCAAATCTAGTGAACACAAAGCCGGATCTCCTTCGTTGAACATGGACTAATCTTTTCTCTTTTCTTTCTTAACGATCTTCCTAAATGCAATCTATTCAGATTCATCAGTATTAAAAGGAGAAAAAGTTAGTTTCACCTGAGTTAGCATTCGCGTCGGCCTCCTTCATTTGAGCGTCCTCAGAATCGGATGTCTCAACATTTGCAGACTCATTCTGTTCAGCAACAGGAAAATCATCAATTTCCTTTTCACTCTCCCCCAGAGAGGAAGCTATCGAGGCGTTTGCCTCTGTTTCAGTATTAGGACTTGGAAATTGGGGCTTTTATGAGGTGAACGAACCAAGTGTAGTGGTGAGTTTTTGGGTTTTCAGTAATGAGAAATGTCAATGGTCATATTTCCAATCAGTAGAAATAGATTCTCAGAATTCACATTCGATTGAGACATATTCTCAACAACTTGGTTCAGCTCGTTAAGGGTCGAATCGAGTGGAATGTGAACAGTTGTAGGAATGGGTGTAACTGGAGTTGTTTGGGTAAGTGTTTCAGCTTTTCTTGTAGCAGCTGGTGAGTTTTTGGTGTAAGCGGCCATGAAAGCAAAACTATTAAGATTGGAGAGAGATGGAGATGACGGTTTCGTGGGAGTTTGAGTGTGGTGAGGTAGTTTTCTGTCATTTAAGCACCAAAAAATAGAAAAGATAATCACAATAACCGAGACAAACAAGACTTTAGCAAATCTTAAAATGCAATACTCAAATCACTCGAAAAAATGCAATGCTTAGTATATCATGTTATGAGAAGAATATAGGAGAGAATGCATAGTTGGAAGTAATACGTATAAAAATTAAAAACTAACTAAGGAAGTTTCTAGAAGAAATTCGATAATACTCCATAAACTTAGCCACAAAAATAGATCATGGTCAAGTGGTGGGTAAAATCATAATTAAATAATTAATTAAATTAAGAACATTCTAGAATATTTAGTATTTAAATGTGTATAATCTGAAATAAAACAAAGATGTAGGTTAGTTTAATCAGAAATAAATAAAATAAATTTTCACAAATAATCAAATAATTACTACTTATAAAAATATAATCGAATCATCTAATGTTATACTCAAAACTGTTACATACACCTCAACACGGTTTTAACATGAATTTACTTCATTTGTGTTGCACCATATTTTTCTTTTGTGTTATAGCATCTAATTTGTATTGATCCATTGTTCCTGTAGAGTACATCGTAGTAGCGAACTCCGTGCCCCATACTTACTTAATGGATTACAAATCTCTTGATGTTTTTACCAAATATCACCTTTTGAAAAGAAGACATCGTAGTAGCGAACTCCGTGCTCCATAGTTACTCAGTGATTTGGTACATCTTTTAGTATGCTAATAACATTCTATTTTTTATGCATTTGAGAGGTGTAAGACATGTTTATTTTTGCACAACAAATTTTAGATTCAAGAATATTTTACAAAGGAATTATTCAACGAAAATAGGAAATAAATTAAATTTATAACAACTATACAACCTTATGATGTTGTCCTAAATGCTACGACATTTGTGACACCATCCATCTAGGATTATTCAGATACTACACATACCAAGAGATTTTCTCAAAGATAAGAATGTCTCAAGGTCAAAACCTTAATAAATAGATCAGCATTGTGATTTTCAAAAGGTACGTATTCCAACTTTACTATGTTCTTCTCAACTAAATATCTCATAAAATAATGTCTAATGCAAATGTGTTTAGTGAGTGAGTGTTGTACTGAATTTTTAGAAATGTTTATGCACTCATATTATCACAGAAAATTGTAAGGATATCAATTTCAATTTCATAGGCATGAAACATCTTGCTCAACCACAAGATTGTTTCCCATGTAGAAACATCCTATACTCTTACTCTTTCCGTCGTCTATATCTCATTCTCAATCCGCATCACTGTATCCAATCAATGTGTTATTGGTTTCCATAGTGTACCATATCCCAAGTTCACTTGTACCTGCATCAAACTTGATAATTCTTTTCAAAACATTTAGGTGAGATTCCTTTGGATTAGTTTGGTACCTAGAACAAACACAAACAATATAAATGATATCTGGTCTATTAGAGGTTAGATAAAGTAAACTTCCTATCATGGATCTATACAATGTTGGATCAACATCCTTTCCAACATTGTCTTTGCAAAGTTTCAAAGTAGATCTCATAGAAGTTTGCATTACTTTTGAACTTTTAAAACCAAACATTTTAACCAAGTTCTTAGCATACTTACCTTGAGAGAAAAATATACCATCTTTACATTGCTTGATTTGAAGACCTAAAAAGTAATTCAAGTCTCCAACCATACTCATCTCAAATGTCGCAGTCATTGCTTTAACAAATTGGTTAACATTTTATCACAAGTTAAACCAAACACAATGTCATCAACATATATTTGAGCAATAAGTAAATCTTCTCCAGTGTGCTAAATGAACAAAGTTATATCAGTTTCTCCTCTAACAAAACAATCAGGGTATTGTGGATCTTCAAATCCTTTAAGTTGTTCAACATATGCTTCTTCAATCAAAATGTCATTTAGAAATGCAGCATATACATCCATTTGATGAAGTTTAATGTCAATAAAACATGCAATTGCTAGCAATAATCTAATAGATTCTATCCTAGCAATAAGTGCAAAAAGTTTCATCAAAATAAATAACTTCAACTTGGGTGTAATCTTGTGCAACTAATCTAGTCTCAATCCTAAAAAAAATGTTATCAAACTCATCAGTTTTATTCTTAAAAATCAACTTTGTTCCAATGACATTAGTATAACTAGGTCTTGAAACAAGTGTCCATACTTCAAATCTTTCAAACTGACCAAGTTCTTCATGCATAGCATTTATTCAATATTCATCAGTTAATGCTTCATTCACACTTTTAGGTTCAATTTCAGAATAGTAACACTCAGCATTCACAACATTGCAAATAGAAGACATGCATATTGTTCTTACCACATCTACCTTATTCGATCTTATTCTTCCTCTTGTTTGCACTCCAACTGTAGCATCGCCTATGATCTGGTCAGAAGGATGATTTTTCCCTATTCTTGAAGAAGGATTCGTTTTGGGAACATACTGATCATTCTGTGAAATTACAACTGACTATTCTGTAGATGTTGCTCCAGATGTGTTAACATTCGGTGCAACATTTTCAGACTTCAGTGTATTCTCAGAATTGCCAGTGACTTGTGATACATCTTCTTCATCTTTGTCATCTGTAAGACCTTAATCATCATCAAACACAACATTAACAGATTCTTGAACAGTGTTAGTCCTAAGGTTATAAATTCTATAAGCTTTACTATTTATAGAATAGCCTAAAAAGAAACCTTACACTTTTAGAATCAAACTTATGAAGTTGATCCATATCATTCTAAATATAACACATACAACCAAATACATGAAAATATTTCACATTTGGTTTTCTAATGTTCAAAATCTCATAAGGTGTTTGAATAGAACTAGATCGAATATAAACTCTATTAATAATATGACATGATGTATTCAATGCTACAGTCCAAAATCTCTTAGCAAGACTTTTAGAAGTAAGCATGACTCTTATCATTTCTTGTAGAGTTATATTCTTTCTTTCAGCAAAGACATTCCGTTGTGGAGTTTTAGGAGATGAATATTCTTGCAAAATACCATTTTTATCATAAAAATCATTAAACATGTTGTTTTCAAATTCCCTACCATGCATGATCAGTTCTAATACGGCCAACTTTCAAGTTAAACACATTTTTGAACCTTTTGTAAAGAATTTTAAATGCAGCAAATTAATGTTTCAGATATATCTCTTAAAAACTCAATCCAGGTAAATCTAGAAAAATCATCTACCACAACAAGTGAATATCTTTTGCCTCCAATGCTTTCAGTTTTCATAGGACCAATAAAATCCATGTGCAAAACAATTCGAAACATCGATGTGTAGAACAATGTGACAGCATTTTATGCAACACTCTTACCTGCTTACCTTTCTGGCATGGTCCACATACAGTAGTACTCTGAAACTTTTGTTTTGGTAATCCTTTTCACTGCATCGACTTTGATTAGTCTCTTCACTGATCTATAATGTGCATGTCCCAATTTTTTGATGCAATAAGATATTTTCATCATTCTTTGACAAATTACACACATTTGTTCCAATAAGATAACAATTATCTACTGCCCTAGACAATTTTCATCTTTATTAAGAACATACACATGATTCTTTGTCAAATTTTACATGCAAATTATCATCACAAAAAGTTGACTAATACTAATCAAATGAGTAAGCAAGCCATCAACATGCAAAACATATTTAAGCTTAGGAAAACTTTCAACATTCAAAGTTCCTTTTCCTATAATCTGTCCTTTAGAACAACCACCATATGTAATATTACCATCATTCAAGGTCACATAATCAGATAAGTACTCAATTTGTCCTGTCATATGTCTAGAACAACATCTATCAAAAATACCATTGACCAAGTAAGCATGCTTTCAAGGAAGTGTGAACAGCATTACAAGTAACATCAGATTTTCATGCAGATTTCAGAAAATGTTTCATAGGATGTGACATCATTTTAGTTAACATTTTCTCATATCTCAGATCATCAAAAATTTGCATGCAGTACGGACAAATATGATCAATTTTCGAAAAATAATGACATACAAACTTCCTTTCAATGTTTTTGACTGTGAGAATCTGTTTGTGCAGATGTTACAACAGATGTTTCAACATTTGCCTTCACAAACTTCACAGTATATTCAAAATTCTTAGAAAAAAAGAAGCAGTTTCACCATCATAACGTATACCACAATTATCAGATTTACCAATAGCTATAACATATATCAGAAGCACTCATAGAAAATTTTATGAAACTTAAAGTAGAGGTGATCAATTTCTCCTTCAGTTTACAAACTTCAAAAAATCTCTTCTGGAATGTATGACTTCTAGCTTGGTAATTGTTCCTTTCAGATTCTCATTCTCTTTATTCAAAGAATTAAGAGTGAGTTTCTGAGAGTTACAACCATCCAACAACTTTTGGTACTTATGATCATCAATCCTTATGCCTGCATCATCAACAAACTCATTAAAACAATTCAAATTTGGGTGACTCTGTTTTGATGTTACCATAAATGTTATGACATTAGGTGCAACATCAGAATCTGTATCATCCAGATTATCATCTAAAGAATCATCATAATCAATCTTGGTATGAAAAGTAAATTCAACATCTTTTGATTCATCAAATTCATCATCTGATTCATCATTTAAGGTAGTACTAAAATTCAATTTTTGCATAAGTCTAGTATTGGCACATTAATTTTCATAAAGACCATATTCAGAACATGCATTGAACTGATTTTCTATATTAAAGATCATACCTTGGTTTACCTTCACTTTTTGATAACCTTGGTTGAAATTGACTTTTCCTTCTTTCTGGTGGGAGAGTTGATGTGTTGATTTGGATCTTTTGTACATCATAACCTGTAAATACAGTCCTCCAAGCACGTTCATCAATCGACTTGATATACATGCACAACTTAGGCTTTAAAATATGGATAATATGTTCGGGTGCCTAAGTGTAGTGGATATGTGATGTGTTTCCATTGCTAACATAAACTAAAACACACTTTAAGCAAGGATCTAACCTAGTGTCGTCAGGTATCGGCTCTGATACCAACTGAAAGTGTGTGGGGGGATGGTATAGGTGTCTAGTGTTTAAGTAAAAAACAGAACAATGTTACACTGAATGTTGTGACAATTAGTGTAGCATTAACTCTAACAGAATGTGAAAAGTAAACAAAGTACACAACGGAAGTCTAAAACACTAAAACACAATACGAACACAATGGAATAATTTTTAACATAGATTTTATTAATAACAAAACCTATGCTAAGCCTTACGGCGAAAAGTAACTTAGTTCCTAAGTTATACAAAAAGTGTCGTGTGAAATGTCTCAGCAATTACTTCAACATTCCACAAACAGAAACTACAATCGAGGCAGGTGCCTGAATCCGCAAACAGACTTAAGTGTAAAAACACTGTCTAAAGAACTAATCTAATCTGTGATTCACTCTCACTCGATTCAAGACTAGAACTAAGTACACTGGAAGGTGGTATCCCTCGGCGTACGTTAAATGATACAACTACTGGCCATAACTCCTAACTAGGGTTGAACGCTCAAGGAGGTGTTACTCGAGTAGTGCATGCTTTGAAATGAGAGACTCTGGCGGTATTTATAGAGAAATACACAGCTTCTAGATCCTTCCATTATGAGATCCTATTTTTTAGGACCTCAACCTCCATGATCTTTCTAGATCCTTCTGCCATCTTCCAGGTCGTTCTACAATGCTCCAAGGCCTTCTAGCACCTTCTCCAACATTCTGGAATCTTCCAGGTTCCATACTCTTGTAGAAGCTTCTAGAATCGTTCCTGAATGTGAGAGCATTTAGTACAACATTTAATGTAACATTTCAGAAATGACTTAGAATAAATCAAGGAAGGTCAAATTAAGATGTTGTTGATAATGTTAAAGCATTTAAGAGTTAACAACATCTACATAAAGTGTGGAAACAAAGAGATCAAAAGGCAAGTCTGGATGAAATGCTTTCATCTTGCAGTAAATCCATCCAGCATTGGGCACAGGCCAAAGGTGGTTCTCTTACCACCCGCATCAACAAAACTCGAAGTCTGCTTTCAAAAGCCCTTGATCAAGAATTGAAGGTAGTGGAATCTGATGAAATAGGTCAATTAGAAAGTGAATTGAAAAAGCTCAATACTCAGGAGGAGTGGTATTGGAAACAACGAGCTCGGATTGATTGGCTCCGGACTGGTGATCATAATACTAAATCCTTTCACACAAGAGCCAATACGAGAAGAAGAATCAATTACATTGCTGGTATTCATTCATCAGATGGGAATTGGATCTCCTCAGAGCATGATATTCAAAAGGAATTCCTGGCCTACTATCAACATTTGTTTATGTCCTCAGGGTCAAATATTTCAGATATTACACAGGCTATTGATTGTGTTCCATTAAATATCACACATGAGATGAGTGTTTTCTTGGATGCCCCTTTTACAGCTGCAGAAGTCCAAAGGGCAGTTAAAGAGATTAATCCATGGAAGGCCCCGAGTCCGGATGGATTTTCTGCATTATTTTACCAATCAAATTGGGAGACTATAGGGGAGGAGGTGACAGGAAGGATTTTGAGAGTTCTGAATCAGGGAGAAAGTGTGGAATCTTGGAACAACACCATCATTACTCTTATTCCAAAGGTGAAAGATCCGAAGATGATCTCTCAGTTTAGGCCGATTAGTTTGTATAATGTTTGCTACCGGATTCTGGCCAGAACAGTCACTAACAGACTCAAGATTGTGATGAATGATATCATTGATGAATACCAGAGTGCCTTTGTCCAGGGGAGATTGATCTCAGACAATATTCTGATTGCATATGAATGTATGCATTGCATTCGATCCTCTAAAAGCAAGGAAGGGTTTGCAACATTAAAACTGGACATGAGCAAGACCTATGATCGAGTAGAATGGACTTTTTTGCAAGCCATGATGAGGAAGCTGGGGTTTTCCAATTACTGGGTGGAACTTGTTCTCAAATGTGTTACCTCGGTGTCCTACAAACTCAGAATAAATGGTTCCACCTCCTGTTCATTTAGACCTTCAAGGGGACTAAGACAAGGTGACCCGCTATCTCCATATTTATTTGCAATCTGTGCTCAAAGTCTTTCCTCCTTATTAACAAATGAAGTGGCTCGAAAACGTATTTCTGGAGTCAAAATTGCCCGTACAACACCCACTATCTCCCACTTATTTTTTGCTGATGACAGTCTTTTATTCTTCAAGGCTTCAAAAAAAGAATGTAGTCGGATTTATGAGTGCCTCAGCATGTATGAAAAGGCATCAGGGCAATTAATCAATTTTGAGAAATCAGATATAACTTTTAGTCCCCATACCAAACATGAAAATGCTGAACAAGTCAAGCAAAAAATGGGGGTCAGATCTGTACACGGGCACAATGTGTACCTGGGTTTGCCTGCATTATCTGCCAAATCCAAAAAGCATCAATTTGGTTATCTTCTTGATCGCGTAAGGCAGAAAATTGGAAGCTGGGATAATAATATTTTTTCTGAAGGAGGAAGAGAGGTTCTTATCAAGGCTGTACTTCAAGCAATTCCTTCTTATGCTATGATGTGTTTTCGTATTCCAACTTCTATTTGCTCAGCAATTGAAAAGAGTATAGCCAACTTCTGGTGGGGAATGAATGGGGGCTGCAAAAGAATGCACTGGACAAAATGGTCAGATTTGTGTAAAACAAAAGATGAAGGTGGTTTGGGCTTTAGGAGAATGGTCAATTTCAATAAGGCTCTTCTAGCAAAGCAAGTATGGCGATTAATTCAACACCCAAATATGCTGGTGAGTACCATTCTTAAAGCTAGATATTTTCGAAATACTCATATCTTGAATGCAGAAATCGACTCAAATCCTTCTTTTATTTGGAGATCACTCATGTGGAGTAGGGATTTAATTGAGCAAGGAGCTCGATGGAAAATTGGAAATGGTAAAACGGTGGAGGTTTTTAAGCATAGATGGGTTATGGGTCTGAATGAAGGGATGATAGACTCCAAGATTGCAAGTGGATCAAAAATTGACAGGTTTATTGATTTTGATTATTCCTGGAACTCCCAGCTTGTCTCTCAAGCCTTTCTTCCATTTGAGGCTGATGCAATTGCTAAAACCCCCTTGAGCGGAGCTGATCTTGAAGACACTCTTTACTGGAATCAGCAAGGATGTAGTAAATTCTCAGTAGCCTCAGCATATCATTTCATCAATACTAGATTGGAGAATCAATTAATCAGGAGTGAGCCTGGATCTAGTCAGGGTACGGATGGATCACTTTTCAAACGGATTTGGAGTCTAAAAATACCTCCGAAGGTAAGAATTTTTGGCTGGAAGATGGTAAAGAATCTGATTGCCTCGGAAGAAAATTTACATAATCATCATGTTCCAATCAATCCGTATTGCCGTTGCTATGGTTTTTCTCAAGCGAGCACCTTTCATGTTATATTCGCATGCCCATTTGCAAAAAAGATTTGGAAGAAGCATGGATACTGGGGATACATTCATCAATTCCCGTCGGAAGATGTGTACGAGTTATGGTTATATTTGGGAAGGCACAAGAATGGACAAATAGAGGAAATGTTGATCATTGCGTGGGCCATCTGGAAGGAAAGGTGTAATTTCTTACACTCACAGGATACTAAGAAGAATGATCATTATTGTTTCTCTGTTGATTGGGCCCTTAGATACCTCACAGATTTTCAAAGAGAAAATGGAATACAAGAAAAGGAGGAAACAAATACAAAGCAAATGAAAGGATTAGGGGCTGTTCTTCCAACAGGTAATTTACTGTTAACAGATGCTGCTTTTAATTCTGATAAAAACTCCTTTGCAGTGGGATATGTGATCATTGACCAACATCATAATGTGGTTCGGGCTGGATTTAAAAGAATTCTTAATCCCATCACAGTACTTGCTGCTGAACTCATGGCCATTGAATTTGGTCTAAAAAAGTGCAGGGAGTTTGGACTTAGCATTATGGGTATCAGGTCGGACTCATCTCAGGCCATTGATCTTATTAATAACATAAATCATGGTGATCAGTTGGAAAGTGACATTGTTGACAAAATAAGACGCTTTTTGAGAGAACTCCTAGTGTGGGATTGCCAGTTCATCTCAAGGAATTTCAACGAATTAGCTCATAAATTAGCAGGAATGGCGTCTACCTCTTCCATGTCTCAAGATTGGCTTGGAAAGGATCTTCCACAACATATTAAGGAATGCTGTTTGAATGATTAATTTTTCATTCCTTGTAATGTGTCCGTTTTAGCCAAGTGCTCTCAAAAAAAAAAAAAAAAAATTATAATGGAGGCCACTAGATTAATTTTAATTACACCAATATGGAAACCCTTGTTGGTTTGTTTATAAAATTGATGAATATTTGTAATTGCAGTGTCATAACTAATTAAGGTTTTGTAGTTTATTTAAAAAAAAAAAAAAAAAGGGGGTCCTACAGGCTAGCTAGGCAACGAGGTAAAGAAACAATAAATAAATAATACAGTAAAAATTAAATCTAAAAGAAATGGCTTGGATAAGAAATGCTATCGTTTGGATAGCTAAAAGAAATGGTTTGGATAAGAAATGCTATCGTTTGGATATCGTATGTAAGTAACTAGAGTTAGTGTTACTCTAGTTAAGTTCTATCTATATATATATAACCAACCTCCTACCATTATTTCTCACTACACTATATACATTCCTTCTTACAATTCCCATCTATAATCTTTTCTTACTCCATCCATCTCACCATGTTTGCGTTCGGCAGCATCCTCCATCCTTTCCATCCACTAAAGTAATCATATCTTCTTACTTTTAATTCTTAATTACCTTTATAATCATCTACTCTACACATTTTTTTTTTTTATCTTTATAAATATTGTTATTCAAAACTAACACTAAATACTTTTCTATTTTTTTTATAATAACAAGATCTTTTAATTCTTTTCTCAGGGGTTGGAAACGTATCTAGTAACCATCACTACTATGGAGTATGGAGGATGAGGAGCTAGGGTATCTTGTCCAACCAGCAAAGGTCCCTAGCTCTTTGCTGGGAGGAGAGGGTGTCATGAAAGAATTAATTATATATATCAGTACGAGAAATTCAAGTCTTGTCCTCTATATCTCTGTGATGGTGTGTTTATCTGTTTTCTGTTATCGTCATATCGACGTTGATGTCTTTTTTCTTTTTTGTTATTGTTTGTGTCGTGTTATGTGAATAATAATATTTGCGGTCTCACCACCACGCAAATTTCATTAAATGTTTCTTCTTCCTAGCTAATTTATTGTTTTTGTTTTTCAGCTTTTGTCCATGTAGTTTATAGTAAATTGAATTTATTTGTGTTCTAATTACAGGGACCGAATCAACTCAACTAAAAGTTAATTACTATACAAATTTAGCTGATCAGCACACACACAAATTTATATATATATATATATATATATATATATATATATATAAAAATTACAACAATTTGTTACATAAAAACAATATAAAAATTAAGGGGAAAAATATGAAATGTTAAAGTATAAGATTAAAATTCCAACGGATACAGACTAATTTTTAAAGAGATCGAACTATATTAATATTTGTTGTACTGAAAGAGTAATTAAAATGTTCAATTACATTAATAAATTCGATCGATATATTTTTAAAACATAATGAATGACCAATAAAAGAATACGGGGGAGATTTTGCCTTTGTGGATGGGGAATCCAATTTGTGAAGCTTATTATTGAAATCAAGTCTTTCTCTAAAATAATTGTTTTTTCTCAGTTTTTTTTCGTTTTCATTCGTTATTTTGTAAATTTTAAATAAGGTACTAAATGAAACTATTATACAAGGTCTTCGAGTCTCCACAGCTAGTTAGACACTATCAGTACAATACAAGTATATGGTAATTTACATTTTTTGTCCATTAAGAATGAGGTTAAATCACTTTCGATCATTTTTCATACATTTTTAGTCCTGTAAAAAAAAATTGCATTAAAGATTTCACTTTTTGTCATGTAAAAATGAGAAAATTACTTTTGATCCTTTTCATACACTTTTAGCCATCATTTTGTATCAATTGATCAAATGATTAAAAAATATTTTTCATCATTTTGTGTTCATATAATAGGCCTGTAACTGAATAATAGTACTCCCTCCGTCCCATAGGAACTTGCATACCTTAGATGACACATAATTTAAAAAATGTGTAAAAAAAGATGTAATGAGTGATGTTTTGAGGGGTAGTTTTGTAAAGTTTTATGAATAAAGTAAAGTAAAAAGTAGATTGAGTGTAGAAAAGTAGTAGCATATGGGTAAATAAGAGTATATTTTGAGGGTGAGGGTTATGAAGATATTTCCTTTTATAGAGTGTGCAAATTAGTATGGGACATCAATTTATAAAAAGTGTGCAAATTCCTGTGGGATGGAGGGAGTAGTATTTTGTCTGTCTGCACCATTTCTTCATTTTTCATGGATTTGATGCAGACACACACAAATAATAGTTTTTCCTCATTTATGGTGTGTGTCTGCATCAAATCCATGAATTTTTTCATGAATTTTGGTTTCCTCATTTATTCATTTATTCATGATTTTTTTTGGTTTGGTTGACGTTGGATGTCGGAAGTGGTGGCGGCGGCCGAAAATAGTGGTGGTAGTTGACAAAATTTTTTGATCACTTCTGCCGAAATTGGGGGAGTGTGGAGTGCTTTCAGTAGGAGGAACATCTAATATGATACCTTTTACTAAAAATGTATTTTTGATTTTTCGCATGATTATTATATTATTAAATTGAGTGGGGGTGTGTTGTTGGAGGTTTAAATGGTCAGTCCCCTTCCAAAATTCGCATCAACGATCTACTGATTTGTGGAGTATAATTTACCCTTTTTTTCCAAAAAAAACATGGTCCTTAAAATATTGGGCCGATATTAAAACCCATTTTCTTCTAAAAGGGCCTTAAAAAAAGCAGGGAAAGTGCCCAATAGGGCTTCTATTGCAATAAATTTTGCCTCAAAAAGTGTTGATTGATATAACTTAATTCGTCGGCTTTTGTACTGCAAAATACATCCAATTTTTATTTTATTTTTTGAAGTCAATACAATACACCCAGAGAGTTGCAGTGCAGTAAAATGAAGTAATTATTTCATGCATATGTCCATAGTCCTCCGTTAGAATTAAAAAAATCTAGCAAAGATATATCTCGTTTATCTTAATGATGATCACGTTAATTAATTACTAATTAATTACACCATAAATCATCCATGGGAGATGATGTTCATATATATAGAACTTACTGAGTGGCCGGCCGGGGTTTGATTTGCAATGTTTAGGAGCTAGATTAAAATTAAACTAATTAATATTGGGATTGGCATCATTGTTTTTTATCATTACTTGAATGTTGCCATTACCTAGTTGTATATTAGTATTATGATTAATATCCTTAATAGCTTCTGGTAATTGTTCAACAAGCTTCCTCCTGTTCTTCTCCTCTTCTTTTTCCTCCTTGTACTTCCCCCACAAAACTGAGTAGAGGCCAATTACAATTATTACAGCGCCGATAATCCTGCAGTAGTAGTACAATATAAAAATATTTATCATGAATAAAGTAATTTAATTCCACGTATATATAAACTATTTTACCCTCCAAGATAGATTGTCTCAGCGAGTATAGAGGAGCCCATGATTGCTACAATGATCATCATCAAAGGGCTAAACGCAGTGGCAAACACTGGCCCTTTGATCTTCATCACTAGTCCTTGCACATAGTATGGAAGGCTCGATGTCACAACTCCCTGCATTATTAATTAATAATACTCCTCCGTGACATATTAAAAATTAAATAATCAAATTCTTATACAAAATGTTTGGTCTCTCATTTTATATATGCAATTTTCTATCTTGAAAATGTAATAAATTAATACGTACGTAGGCTCATACATTTTGTAAAATGATGAGTATATATCATGTAAACCATTTTTTACAAAATAAAATACTTTAGCATAATATATATGAAGTATATACTCCCTTCGCTCTCAAATTACTTTCATATGTAGATGAGCACGCATATTAAGAAAGTGTAATAATTAAAAGTGAAGTTTTGAGGAATAATTTTATATATAAAGTAAATAAATGAGTTGACTTTGTGTATATATGTGCGAAGAAAAAATAATGACATTTGTGTAAAATTGAGGATATTGTGAGAGTAAAGTTTATAAAGGGTTTTCCATTTCAATTTAAGGGTGTGAAAGTTATTATGGAAAGGAGAGAGAGAGATAGAGAGATTACAGCATATGCAGCAGCAAGGAGATTCATGTCCCAACCAATACGCCAAACAGAGGTTTTTCGTTCCATGACAAGGGTGACAACAATAGCTTGTAAAGTTCCCATGCAGCACACCATTGATGTCAGAGAAAGCTGATGATCAGAGTAGGTTTTCAGGGCAAATTTCTGTAGGATGAAAAAGGCTGCCCATGCAAAGGTGGCAATGATCACTAGAATGCTGCCAAGGAACCAGTCCCGGTTGCTCGTAACGGCGGAGCCACCACGTGCGGCGGCATGCGACTGCCGGTGATTATTCCAAGCCATCTCCACTAGTGGTCCCTTGTACAAGGTCATCAACATAGCACCACCCACTGTTATGATTGTTCCCAACACTTTTGCTTGGTATTTCACCTTCCTTATGTCAACTTTCTCCATCCTTTCATTTCATTTAAATTTATAATTATTATCTATCTTGTAAATGAATGAAATAAGTAACACATATAAATATCTATGCACTCAATTACATAGTATAATTGAGTCACAATTTTGACCGGTCAAAAAATTCAATTGAACAATTAGAGATATATTCAAATTACTAAAAATCAAATTGCATGCATATAAGAATTTATGTTATATATGTACCTGAAAATGACAGCCATTACAAATGTTAAGGCAGGGAGCATGTTGCTTATTGCACATGAAAATGTGGGTGATGTCAGCTTCAATCCAGCGTAGTAGAAGTTCTGATCGATAACCGGTCTATATACATGATCATAATTAAAATTAAATTTATCATAATCTCTATATATATACATAAATTAATTAAATTCAATATATATATATAAGTAAAGATTAATTAAATGAGCTATGAATTTAATTTCTGAAAGGGGACTAACCCAAGAAGACCGAGAACAAAAATTTGGACGAAGACTATGAATGTAATCTTGGGTTGATTTTTCCTGGAAAATAATATATATATATATAATCAAATTTTGAAATATATATATATATATATATAATAAATTAAAAGAAGAATAATTAAATACAGTAGGTACCTCTCAAAGAAGAGAGCAAGAGGGGCCATGACAGCGGTGGCAAAGACATGACGATAAACGACTAACACATAGTGGCTCATCCCTCCATTCAGAGATATTTTAGTTATAATGTTCATTCCAGCGTAACCAAATTGCAACAACATCATAGCCACATATGGTTTGCAATCATTCACAAACCTCCATGATGATTCGCCCTTCATTTCCAAATGATTCTTGTTATAATTAAACAAGTGCTAGCACTCAAGTAGCCAACTTATTTATAGAGCCAACAACACAAGATAATTAATTAATGTTTACAGTAAAAAATGACCGTATCTAGACTCGGTCAACAATAAAATAAAGATTTGCTTAACCTAGCTAGTTAATATGTGTTGGAAAACATGCTCTTAATTCAAGTAGCCCGATTTGATTTATAATTTGTCTAAATGAATTAATTAATATACAAGAATTAATTTCCCACCTCTTTATAAGTTCAAACTTTTAGATGAAATGCAATTCTTTTATGGTATCAAAGCCTAAAGGCTCACGCGCCCACACAACCTGAGTTCGATTTTTAAATTGTCTACTCGATGAGCCTCAATTCCACACTTCTCTACAAGTTCGAACTTTTATATGAGACGAAATTCTTTCACAATACATATGTGTTAATATCTAATTGATTATATATTGATTTGAAAAGAAAAAAGTAACAAGTGAAAGAAAGAAAGTGGTGACCCCACATATATTTGTGATGCAAAAAGTTGGGGACAAAATAAACTAGTAGGAGTACATAACAGGAGTCCACTTGCGGCTTGTACGTAAATTGTTATGAATATGATGTTATATTTCTCCACCTTCTTGTGCTCGCGGTTTTTCCATCTGCAACATCTCAATTCGTCTTGAACATGATATAGCTCGCGAATTTGTTTTTTATATTTTATTTTCAGCCATCTATATATAGTGCTTTCCACGAACTATGTGAGATTATTCGTCAATGAGACAAAAGTTGTTTTACCTTTAAAAAATGTTACGTTAAACTGTGAGCGCTAGTCGAAACGTATTCGTTTTATGGAAAAATATTTTTCTTAACTCGATTTTACTTCTATTCCTGCTATTCGTGAGATGGGATCATGTTGCTGATTCTAAACCTAGCTACTTGTTTTAGAAAGCTGACAAAAGGAGAAAAGTTGAAGACTTTTTCGTAAAATTTCATTTGATTGTACTTATAATTTTTGTCATTTATTTCTATCAATTTTAATTGTGTAGCCTTTTTGTTGATGCTCAAAATATCCAACTATTTTTACGAACGTTCAAGTGTCCGATCTATCCCAATCTTATTTCATAGGTAAATAAAAAAGCAAAATTCGGGTATCCATTTTCACACAATTTTTTTAATTAAATCCCATATTATTGCATGTTTTTTGAGAGTGACGAGAGAATAGAAGTGGATTACACGTTAGAGAAGAGACAAAGGCAGATGAGTCAGGAAACAAATGACTGGAGCTGTCACATTAATTATAAAATTACTAATTAAATTATTACATTCTCATGGGAACACCACACATTAAAGTGTTTTGTGCATAACCCACCAATATTCCAATTGGTTAATTCCTCCATTATAAACTTTTCTTTACAAGATTATATATATATAACCATTACTTAATTTGCATTAATCCGATTCTTCAATTCTCAAACGATTGCGGTTTTCTTTAGTATCATTATTAATGGCCAGGGAGCTAGAGGAGGCAGTGGTAAAAGATTTAAAATATGGACATGCAATAATAATATTGTATAAATCAAGTAACACTTTACTTTAAAATGACATTAATTAATTATTCAAAGAAAGAAAATGCAGTTGCCTTTTTACTAGTGAAATTTGCATTCATATGTCTTTTTTAGAGATACTGTATATAATTTTCCACTCACAACAAAGTTTCAATAAACATATGAAAAAAACTCGCTGACTGTTCCGGCGTCCCCCTCACCCGCAATCAAATATATTTAACGAAAAAAAGAAACCCAAAAGTACATAACTAAAAAAAACCTTCTCCCTAACCCTAAATCAAAAACCTACGCGCGCTTCCGTCTCCCCCACCCAATTTCGTGCACGGCCACCGTCAAGGGGGCGGAGCTACATAGAAGCTAGGAAGGGCTATATATTGACAAGTTTGATAGTTAACGTGTAGATTCTAAAGTATTCAATACAACATAAATATTATTTTAGTTCGTTAAGCTCGTCTAACAGAATTATATAATTCACCAACAATTCTTGTTAGTTATCATTGTTCGACTATGCCAACTTACTTGTCAAAATACAGTACTTTTATATTAACTTGGTCAACATATATATATATATATATATATATACTATATTTATAAAGAAAAGAAAATCATAATGCATGTCATGAGTTAACGAGTTTCGCAATCTTAATTTAAACAATTAATGAACAATAATGATCAGGATATGCATGTTATGTAGACGATGAATCATAAGAGCTAATTAAAAATTGTGGTCATAAATATATATAGATAATTAAATATTCTGGATTACACATCAATAATGAAACAAAAAAATAAAATAAAATTGGACTGCATAATGTGAGTGGATATACACATATATATTTTAAACACCACTCATGATTTAACTTAGCATTGAAGAATTAATGAAAGGAATTCCACCAGTACTTTAATTAATACTGGAAATAATTCTAAAAGCCTTGTTTAACGCAGATCCATTGCAATAATTAGATTTTAATTAGCCTTTATTATATTGTGAAAAAAGTCCGAAAATGGGTGGAGTTGCTTTCAACAGGAATCGAACTCAAAATGTGTGGGCGCGAGCTTTTGGCTCTGATACCATGAAAGAATTATGTCTCATCTAAAAGTACGAACTTATAGAGAGGTTGGTAATTAATTCTTGTATATTAATAGAGTAATGAACCAAGACTTTTCCCTCCTTAAGCTTTCACATGTCTCTATGCTGGAATTAACCTGCTTCAGATGTTCTTTGTGTAAGCTAATTGTACACCCTATTGATAATATTAATTTCTCGTTCATCTATTAATTTATTATGAGTTCGATCAGTTACTTCAGTATGCATTTAATTTGTAATTTAATTATTTCAGTATCATCAATTCATCACGGATCTAGCTATTTCTTTCCCAAATGAATAAAAATGTCGTAAATCAAATATTAAAACATTTCTTAATTAATCATGGAATCTCTTTCGGAATCTAATCCGCCAATAAAAAGTCGGTCAATTTGAACGTGCATGTGGAACTTTTGGATTAAAGTTACTAGCTAGTAATATAAAATAAATGTTGTGGGTATCATTGTAGTTCTGCACTTGTAAATTAGAGTTTGGCATATATATATAGATTAATAGCTATAGCTATAGCTAGCTAGCCATCTAGCTCTAAATAAATATAATATTCTACGAAGAAATTCCCAATTTTATACTTTAGTGGGGTTCCCGATCTAGAATATATCTTGGTGAACAAATTGTCTTTCGTGGAGTTTAGATCTAACATGCCTAAAACTAAATCCGTACGTTGTGGTCACCGTTATTGCCACACTACTCGTCCTCTGTGCAAATTGTCATTGCTTTTAATTGGATTCTATATTAATTCATCTATATATGTGCAATCTCTCCTGGGTTGAGACTTGAGAGCTCTTATTTTCACTCCGGCCGGGTTTGAGAGATATTTTTGTTTTTATCTTTTTAGTTTAATTAATCTTGCGAAATCAATTGTTTTAGTCCTATAAGTTTGAGATTTTTCAAAATAAATCTTTTAAGTTTCAACTTTACAAACTACGTCATTTACCTTTTAATTTTAATCCTTTTTTACATCAAATTTAATCCTTTATGTTTTGAAGGAATTAGAATTTGCCACATGTATTAAAAAATGCCACATCATAATGCCACGTCACTCTCTCCTCTATATATATTTAAAAAAAGTAGAGCTAATAACACTCCAAAATATTCTATACACACCCCATAATTTTAAATAAAAAAATAGATGTATATAAAATGACTAATTGTAACTCTTACATAAATAAAGAGTAAAATAATTTTTAAAAAATAACTTGAAAAAATATGAAACAAATTCAAATAAATTAATTAATTGGTTTGGAGTAGATGTAGTGAATTTTTTATTTTTTTTTCATATATATAGAAGAATGATTAATTAGTTTAGAGTAGATGCATATAATTTTTTATTTTTTGTGAGGCTACTAACATCCCATAAAATATGTATACAAACCTCAAATGTTATACACACCCCACTACTCCGTAATATTTAAATATCAATTTTTATTGCTAAACACATCCCAATTCTTTTATAATTACCCTTTATCCCTCAAAACGAATTCAAATTGAATAAAAACTAAAAATATAATTTAAAATTCAACCAAATCATTAAAACTATATATAAATTTTAAAAATTAATTAAAAAAATATTCAATAATACAAAAAACTAAAAACTAAAAAAAATTGAAAATATTTTAAAAAATCAACCAAATATTAAAAAATATATGAATGGGAAAATCAATTAAATCAAAAAAACTAAATAAATCAAATAAAATAAAATTTATAAAATAATTAAATTAAAAATATCAATTAATTATTCAATTTTCTAAAAAACTAAATAAAAGAAAAAATGAAAGAAAAACAACTCAATCAAAAATAAATATTAAGAAAATTAAATAAAAAATAAAATCGTACTTTTTTTATTGATTTTTATAATTTTGTTTTTACGTTTTTGTTGAATTATTTCAATATTTTTTATTTTTATTTTTTATTTTGATGATTTAATTTTTTATTTTAGATTCTATTTAACTTTCTAAGATTTTTTTTTTAAAAAATTAATTAATTTTAAAGATTTAGTTAAATTTTTAAAATACTTTTAAATTTTAATTACATTTTTTCAAGTTATTTTTTAAAATTATTTTTCTCTTTATTTATATAAGGGTTACTTAGTCATTTTATATACATCTATATTTGTATTTAAAATTATAAAGTGTGTATAGAATATTTTGGGGTGTTATTAGCTCTATTTAAAAAAAAAAAAAAAAAATATATATATATATATATATATATATATAAAGGATAGAGTGATGTGGCATGATGATGTGGCATTTTTTAAATATATGTGGCAAATTCTAATTCTTCAAAACGTAAAGGATTAAAATTGATGTAAAAAATGATTAAAATTGAAAGTTAAATGACGTATTTTATAAAGTTCAAACTTAAAGGATTTATTTTGAAAAATCTAAAACTTATAGGACTAAAAATAAAATTTTCTCCAATATTGTTTTCTAAGAAACAAGCTAGCTAGATATATAATTACGCGGGCCATACCCAACCCATGCACTTGAGATTATCGTGGATTGCCCCCATAGTTAAAAAAGTGTTGTATACATATATAACTAAAAAAATGCAAGCATACTTATCTAAAATTAAAAACACATATTCAATTTTTTCCTTTATAGAATTCATTTTTTTTCTACCTTTATTTTGTTAAATTCAGATTTTTATCCGTCATACTTTTCTTTTCTTCCTTTTATTTTGTTAAGTTGAATTAAAATGATATTCCCTCTTCAAAATATATATCATCCTAAATTTTATGCACACATATTAAGAAAATAAATTATTTCTCATGTTACCCTTATTAATGATTGTACATCTTATAAAATGGAACACATTTGTGTAAATATTTAATAATCTTAAAAGGATAAATTTGATAGAAATGCAATTAATTTGTATTGAAAAGTGTAAAACGTCATATAATTTGCAAATAAGACGAAAAGTCAAAACGACTTTTATTAAGAATAGGATCGAGGGAGTATATAGTTACACACTCCAGTAAGCAAATAATTTGGGGATGACTCAAACTTCGTAGAATTTGCATGCGTTTCCACAAAACCATTATCTTACCGGTTAAAATTAACGAGATTTCTAGTCTATGTATATACAAGCAACCCGAATTTATAAAAAAAGATTAGTGTACACAGTGAACACTAAACACACGAGACCAACTTTTTTTAAAATGAGAAAAAAGTTATTTGTGATAGAGAACGTCGCAGTTAATTAATTAATACTACATAAAAAAAAGGTCTCGAAGAAACCTCATTTAATTTCAATTTTATGCATGTATATGAGTATATCATTGATATTGAGTCTTGCAGCAGTACCGTACGTATGCAAAAATCTTGGTATATGTGGGTCTAACGTAACCTTCTCTTCATCTAGATTCTAGTGTAATCTGACGTTGTGAAGCTATTGAGAGTTAAATATTCACATATTTCGCGATATAAAGTAGTAATTGTTATTTTAAGAGTAGTAATAAGTAATAACTAACAAAGCACTTATAAATGTTAAACGATTATATTTTTATAAACAATTAAACACGATCGACTAAAATAAAGATACGTGTGCCTACAAATTAAAAGGAAGACTAAAAATGAAAATTATCCTTCCTCTTGCGTACAGCCTCGTCCGCGGTTTTTAGTCTTTCATTATAAATTGACTCTTAATTATCCCGTGCTTAATTTATTACTCTGGAGTGGGGATCTTGAAATGAGGATTGGAAAATTGCCGTGACGTAGTTGGATTTTTTTTCTTCTTATTCATGATCATGGTGTTGGGTTTCGGTGCTTCGGCCGCCCTTATACTTAGGTTTCTTGGTCGTCTCCTTCGAGCCACTCTAACGGGCTCATACAAATGTAAAGGAAATTAGTCAAATAACTACTATAGGTAGCACTCACTCACTCCCTCGGTTGCTACACTCAAAGAAGACATGAGAGGACCAAACCACAATAGTGTGGAACTTTTTACATAAGTAGGACAAGAAACGAGGCTGGTTCCGTCCCATTGATATGCCTAGTCTAGTCCCTCAAAAGGAATTATTAGCGTACGCATATTGTTTTACTTCCTCATATTCACAATATATGTCATCTTAGTCTTAAGCTCATGTACACATATTAAGAAAAATATTGACTTTCTACCATACTCTTAATTAATTATTTTATGATTCTTGTAGAATTTTGAAAACTGTTACTATTATTTAAGTAATTATTAATGAGTTTAAGGGTAAATTGTGAAGAAAGATATTTAATTGATATTAAAAAATGTATAACGACATTTAAATTGAAAATAAAATAAAAAATTAAAAGGAAATTTAAATTAAATAGGATGGAGTATTATATAACATAATCAGGGACAGGGACGGAGGGAGAGAGGGGCCGGGGGGCCCACCCATTTTATAAAAAAAATTTAATAATTTTTTAAAAAATAATTATAATTATAATTAATTATATTTAATAATTATATAACAATTTTTAAGTGAATTAGTAAAATATTAGTAGTGAAATTATTATTTTTTTTATAATGTACATATTTTGTGTATAATTAAATAACATTTTTTTATAAATTTACCTTTCATTATCATGAAAGATTGAGAGAAAAATGAAGGAAAATATAAGAGAGAGTGAAATGACTTACTTCAATTATTAAGAAAGAGAGATGAAAAAAGTATTAAAATAAAAATTATAGAAATTTGCATATGAGTAATTTAGGGACAAACGTGTTAAAAATAGCTAAAATGACAATTTTAAAACAAGAATTAAGACTAATAGTGTCAATCAATATGAAATGAGTGAAGTATATAACAGTTTAAAACATAAAAATTAAAAGAAGCTCGTGTATAGACTGTATAAATATTAATTTGTAGGTAATGAATGGAAAGAATGAAATTGAAAAATATTAAAACTCTACTTGATTCATAAGTAATATATTATCGTATATGTTTCAAACTTATATGATATTAAAAGCAAAATTTATTATTCATAATTGGACCCCCATCGGTTAAGTTCTGGCTCCGTCACTTAACATAATTATATATATATAAGTGAAAACTTTTCTCCTCCCCTTTGCATAGAATTAACTTCGTCATCGTCTTTCACTGTACAGCTAGTAAATTGACTGACTCGTACCTCCTGTGTTATTGTTTTCGTTGACATTCCTAGTTTTGTTCATCTACCCATTTCACGATTATTTTTTGGAAAATACTATTGTACTACTACTAGAGTACTACTACTAGAGTTCTAATTTTATGTACCGGAATATTTATTAATATAAGTAGGCATCTCTGACTACTCCTGTATAATGGGCCTGGACTATTAGCTACTATAACTTGTAAGTAATTGAAAGTGTTGGGCTTAGATAAAATAAAGTCCAAAATACAAATAGTTACATGATTAATGATTATATTTGATAAAAAAAAAAAAAAAAGATATTTATATGCGACAGCTTGAGTCATGGAATTTGTTGGACTGCCATCTAATTTCATGGAAAATATTATTTCAACCTTATTTAGTACTCCCCCTGTCCATAGTCCCATTTGCCTCATATTTTTTGTCCACCAAATGTAGTCTCATTCACTTTATGAAAATTATCACCCTTCAACTCATCACTTAATTACTCAATTTGCCATCAACTTTATTTACAAACAATCACTTTATTCACAATGGACCCCACAATATACTATAATACCCTTACTTTATCTACATTTTCCTTAAAACTTGTGTCTCACCCCAATGGGACTACATTTGGTGGATGGAGGGAGTAAGAAATACAGTAAAACCTCTCAAAAAGAATACTCTATTAAGGAATAAACTTTCTTTAGGAATAAAAATTCATGGTCCCAACTTGGGACCAGTTATAATTTGAAATAAACTCCATATTGTCATAATTCATATTTTTTCAAGCCCCAACATAAAGAAATACACCTCCATTTAGGAATAAATCATAATAATATATATAATTTTACAATTGATTTAAGTTGATTTAAAATACTTGTTCAAGGTTGATTGTGACAATGATTTAATCTTTTGTGTTGTAACCTTATCCTTCAACTTGCGTGTGCGCATTAGCTCGTCCACATGACCACCTTCTTGTTGAACCCAAAACATTTCCAACTAATTATACCATTATATAATATACATGCATTTAAAAAAAAAAAACCTTATAACTCTATTTAGTAATAACCCCCATTTAGAAATATTTTTTTGTGGTCCCAAAGATATGACTATAGAGAGGTTTTACTGTAATATTATTAGTTCTTACATAACAATATTAATAATATATGTAGGGCAAACAAGGCTCATATATGTATTAATTACAGAGGCGGACCCAGTAAGTGCCAGGGGTCACTGGCCCCCACCAATTTTTTATATATTTTTTTTATGTTTTAAGATTATGATGAGACGATACAAAATACGAATAAATCCGTAATCCATACTAGCAAAAAACGGGGATGCAAAATAAATTTTATTATTATTTTTTTCTCATACGGTAGTCTCACCAATATATAGATTTAATTACTCCACAAAATATGCAATGTCCTAACAAACTAACCAATAATATCTAATGCATATATTTTAAAAATAAGACAACAAAATATAAAAATAATTCACAAAATAGATACATTTACTATATCATTTTATTTTAAAAATTATTATTAATTTTATATCCACATTTTCTCTTATTAATACACCTCACTATAATTTTTTTTTAGACCTCACAAAATCTATTTTATACTTTATTAAATCACCCAAAGTACTAATTCTTACTTTATTTGACCTCACACTCCACTAAATTTACATTTTTTAAAAAGTGAGTCAATCAAAATATAAAAATTACTATGGACGGGGGAGTATATTTTAAGTTCTACATTTGACTAATAGTGACTAAAGTCTCAACAACGATCTGAGTTGTATACTTTTTCACAATCTAGAACAATCAAAATTACTTTCTTTCAAAACATAATAAAAATTGTTAAATTTAAATTAATGAAATGAGATGAATTAAAAAATTTATAATAATTTTTTTTGTCTATATAAATATTTTATCTTTGTATTAATGTAAATTGGGCCCCCCAATCTGTAATTTCTGTATAAAATTTAATCAATCAAAACGAAATCTAAACTGATCACTCGTCAATTAAGTTATATGCCATGCATATATATAGATCAAAATTTCGTCAACGTACATATGATCCAAATATCAGATATAAAAATGAAAGGAATTGAAAGAAATATATAAGAGCATAACTTCAGTCGTCTCAAAGTACACATAATTAAATAACATTAATCATAAATCATAGTAGCAACTTAATTTAATATAATACTTAGTTTATGTATGTGGCCTATGGGAAATTATATATAATTCAAAGTCTAACGAAAAATACGCTGAGCTCGGGGCCACCATTCCCATCTGGATTGATCATGTGATACGTCTCCGAGTCCCTGGACCCCACCACCCTCTCAAAGAAAGCCCGCATATAGGTCAGCTCCCCGTCCGCGGATGCGCCACCGTCCTCCGGCAGCACACCGGCCCCCATGGAGACGGCATGCAGCATTTGCATGATCTTCAAGTCATCATTCGTGGCCTCCCTCTTCACGGCGTACCCTACTTTCTTGCCGTTACAATACATTGTCCAAATGGGCTCCTCCATCATCTTCACCTTGTCCGAGTGATTCTTCTCGCACTCCAGCGCTATCCGGACCAGCCCCACCCCCATGTCCTGAAGGAGCTTCCCCGTTTGGATCGACAGCTCCAGCACCAGCATCGGTAGGCACCGCGAGTTTTCTTGGATCGCTAGGTTTACGCGCGATCTCCGGTGCCCGAATAGGGTTCCGGTCATCTGTTTCCCGCCGTGGACGTGGCCGTCGTGCATACGCGTCGCGTTGATGGGCCCCGGCATCTTGCATGGCGGGTTGATCACCGGGAATGATCGGAAGACGGACTTGAAGCGGCGGAAGAATTTGGTGGATTTTGACGGGTTTTTCTTGTTGGTGGGTTGTTGGAGGGTGGGGGATTGGTCGGGCGCCACCGCGTTAGAAGGCGGTGGAGGTGGAGGAGGGCGTTTGGGGGTGGGGGGTTTGTGTCTGGGTGTTGGCATTTTGATAGATAGATATAATAGATGTGTTGAATTGGGGTAACATATATATATATATATATATATGTGTGTGTTGTCAATGGGAGCATTAATGTTTGTGGGAGGAGTGTAAAGAATTGATTTGAGTAATGGAAAGCACGTTAGTTTTGTTATGCATGATATGATTTACTTTATTTTATGCTTTAAATTAGTTAGGTGACTTATGTTTTGTTGTTAATTAATTCAAGTGCTTTTGACTTATTGTTTTGGTATTTAGTTTTTTTAATTTGTTGAATTTTTTCCTCGATTGATCAAGACAAGATTAAATTATATTATTTCAATTTTGCGGTGGTTGATCGTTTCTCGAAAATGGCCCACTTCATCGCGTGCAAGAAAACTTTCGATGCCTTGCACGTACGTTGCTAATTTGTTTTTTCGGGAAATCTACCGCCTGCACGGCTTGCCTTCGTCAATTGTATCTGATCGCGACACACGTTTCCTTAGTTTCTTTTGGCGAAGCTTATGGAGGATGAAAAACACTCACCTGGATTTTTGTAGTGCCTATCACCCTCAAACAGACAGTCAAACTGATTAGTTCGTCAACCGTTCATTGGGTAATCTATTGCATTACCTCGTTGGTCAACATCTGTGGACATGGGATGCTCGCCTTAGCCAAGACGAGTTCACGCACAACTCGACCGTGAATCGAAGTACCGGCCTTGCCCCTTTTCAGGTGGTTTTTGCGACCCTTCCTCGCAGCCCTACTGATTTGATGCACCTACCCTCGCCCGTGCAAGCAGACACAAGAACTGTTGACTTAATTGAGGCCCTGCGTGACACGCATAAGGCGACACACAATCAGTTTTTTTTATGCCACGGTATGCGGTCCAAGGACTGACTAATCCGAGGGGATCAGTCCCACCTCTCACTTGCGGGGTCTCGTTTAAAGCTAGAGCTTTGCGCTGTGTATGGACATGGCCCCATAAAATTGTTAATTTACATCTTAGGGGTTTCGAACCTGAGACCTAAAGAGGAGCACACTCCTAAGTCCCAAGCTTATACCACTAGGCCAACTCCTCGGGGTTGACACATGACCAGTTGATCACAACGACCAACGACTACAAAGCGACGACTGACAAGAAAAGGCGCCATATGGAGTTTGAGCTCGGGGATTTTGTTTGGGCGATTCTGACTCGTGATCGCTATGCTGCTTACGAGTACAACAAACTCGCAGCTAGAAAAGTGGGGCCACTTGAGGTGCTCGCCAAGATAAACCCCAATGCAAGGACGGAGCCACATAGGGCCCCGCGGGGGCAATGTGCCCCCAACCAATTTTTTTTTTATTTTTTTATGTATATTTCTTCTGTTTTATAATTATTTGTATACTTTCTTTATTTGAGACATTTCAAAATTGTTTGTACACTCATAATATGTAAATAATCTATAAAATTAATATTCTCATTACACCATTTTATTTTTAAAATTGTCACTCATTTTAATCTGTATTCTTCCCTACATCTCACTAAATTCTTTTTAACACCTCAGTAAATTCCTTTTATACCTCACTAAATCACCGAAAATACTCATCATTTATTTGACCTCACACCTCACTAAATTTACATTTTTTAAAAAGTGAACTTGTCAACGTATGCAAGTCATTACGGGATGAGGGAATATATTTTAAGTTATACATTTGTCTAATAATGACTAATATAATTAGTGGAATTGCACATTAAATTTTAACACCGTTTCACCTATTATGAGTCGGAACAATCAAAATTAATTTTCTTCGAAACATAATAAAAATCGTTAAATTCAAAGTAATTAAATGAGATATTATAAAATTTATAATGAATTAAATATAATATTATTTTATCTTTATAGTAATATGTAAATCGGGCTCCCCAATCTAACATTTCTGACTCCGTCACTGCCCCAATGCATATCGTCTTCGCTTAGCGCCCTTCCCATCTCTGGACCTCAGACGTGTTCAATGTTAAGCACTTGATCCCTTACACGGGCGACAACAATGATTTGGACGGGGACACAAGCGACAATACTTTTGGTTCGAGGGCGAACTTCATTGTTGTCGGGGTGACTGATGTGGCACTAGACTTCATGGAGAAGCAAGACAAAATCTTCAAACCAAAGAAAACTTAAGGAAAATATAGTAATAATAATGGCAACCTTAGTCAATTTAGCAATTGCTTTCAATTTCTGTCTTTATTTTCGGTAATAAAGCCCAGACATGTTTATGGGCCTACTTAAGGTTTTCTGTGTTCAAGACTATTTATTGTTGTTTTCATTATGTGTTGGGGATTGAATTTTGGGTTTATCGAATAAAAATTGAGATCGTCACATAGCATACGTAGTATCAAGGTGATCATCTCTTTCTGTTTAACTTTCCCTACGTCATCCGGCCAGATATAATATTTAACATTCAATGATGTTAATGTTATTGAGGAAAGATCTCATGCTACAATGACTGGGCGTCACAAGACGCAAGGTGGTGAATCAATAATTCAAGAGATTCAATTTACCAGGTATAAATCATTAATTTACAGATCGACTTATTATTCTCATTATTGCTATCCCTCAATTTTTATGGACTTGGATGACACAAAGGAAAACTGACTTTTAATTACAGCCTCTCATTATTGCTTCTCTAGCTAAACGTTTTTAGTGACTGGAATTTGAGAATTAATGACACGAACTCTCACCACTAAAAGTCAATTACCGTCACTAAAAACTTTTAGCTAGAAAAGCTATAATGATAGTATTTATGTCACTAAAAATTATTTTTCTTATAGTGTGACCATAATTATTAGGCCTTTTGGATTCGTCACTCAAAATATGCAAATTTTGAAATAGAAGACTGAGAGAGGGGAAGCACGGTTCAACTATATATAGATAATTTCGGTAGTCTAGTTGTGTAACTCTATAGATCGATGAAACAAGTTAGAGATTCTTCGGTTATTGTACATATACTCCCTCTGTCCCATTAAAATTCGCACACTTTACACATATGGATGTCCCATACCAATTTGCACACTCCATAAAAAGAAATATTGTCATAACCTTCACCCTCAAAATATACACATATTTATCCACATATCATTACTTTTTCACACTCAACTTACCTTTTACTTTACTTTATTCATAAAATTTTATAAAACTAACCCTCAAAACATCACTCATTACACTTTTTCTTACTCATTTATTAAAATGTGTGCTATTTCAGGGGTGCAAATTCCTTTGGAACGGAGGGAGTACAACGGTACAAGTCATTCTATCTTCTCATTCAAAGTTTTTTGTTGAGTTTAATCTACACCATACTACAGTACTTTTCTAGAAAATTCATCCATTTATTTAGTAATTCACAGAACTTGTTTTCATTTCAGGCCAGGCCAGGCTCTCTCTATCATCTCTAGCTGTTGTGCTCATAATTAGAGGTATAGTAATATATTTATATTGAGTTTTTCATTGTTTAATTTTGATTTGCACCTTCTTTGTGACTAAGTAATTCTTTGGAATGTTATCAGACTCAGAAGCTACAATTCTTCGAGTACGGTGATTACCAGAGTTTTTTCATATAATGCCTGATCATGCATCAATTTCTTGGGATCTATTTCATTTTAGTATCTTAAAACAAATTCAAAACCCATAAATGAAGACCATAATATTTTCCAGGCCCATTTTGCATTTTCTCTTAAAAGACATGTTTAGATGCAGGGGCTCTATTGCTCTAATATAATACGACTTCCTTCTTTTTCGGATTATCAAGTGTATTAATTTACAGTTTAGGCTACGCGCCACTGCATGCTCTCTGGCGGGGAAAATTATTTTTTAAGGACCGCAACTTAGGGGGGTTTGCAAAAAGAGGACCGTAACTTTACGGGCTGGCAAAATTAGACCCGTAACTTCTTTTTTTCTCAATTTCAGGACAAATTAGCCCAATCAACCCAATTTCGGGCTAATTGAAGCCCATTTTTCGGTCCACACTTATTTATTGCAAAAAGAGGACTGTAACTTTTTAATGCAAATTTAAGAAACATGACAAAATAAATAAAAAAATACTCGTAAACTTTTAAAAATTAAATTTGAAAGTTGTAGATGTAATAATTTGTTATGAATTAGAAAACATTATTTATGTTTAAAGAAACAAATATATACTACATATAAATTATAGTGAAATGAATGAATAAGATATTATAAATTGGGATGATAAATTTTTAATTGTTAATTAAAAAGATTGTCACAATTTTTAAATATAAATATAATTTTTAAATGTTTAATTAGTACATTTTAGATTGTATTTACATAAATAATGCTTATAAATTTTATTGAAGGAAATTTTTTTATTGATTTATTATTGAGAGGATTATAGTAAACATTAATTACAAAATTTCGATCAAACATTTTCCAGTATTTTTATTTAAACTATTCGATTCGAAATTTTATGGAAAATTTTGTATAATATTTTAAACTAGTATAAGACATGAAAATGGATCTAATTGATGAAGGGAATATAAACTAGAGTATATTTTAAAAATTATATACTTCGTATTTACTAGTGGAAGACCCGCGTAATACGCCTGATTGAAGATAATTTATTATATTAATATTTTGACAAAAAAATTATAAGACGGACTCATACATATTTTTAACACTTATAAATTTTATGAAGTGTTATAACTTTATTTAAATCGTATTTTAAAATAAAGACTATATATAAAGTAAAATACAAACTCTAGAGTAAAGTTCAATCACATTCATGAAAGTCAATTTCACACAAGATATTTATTTTTGTAAGTAACATTAAAAATTAAAATTTTAAAGTTTATTTTATTATAAAAGTTATATTTGATTTTACTTTAGAAATTTTTCCTCGGGAGACCCAGCTCCAAAAGAATAAAAAAGAGTTTTATTTTTTTAAGATTATAAAAAATGCATTAAAATACAAATACGATTTTTAGAATTTAAATTGTTAAAAATTGGGGAAGATGAGTGGATTCGTCACTCAAAATATAATACGACTTCCTTCTTTTTCGGATTATCAAGTGTATTAATTTACAGTTTAGGCTACGCGCCACTGCATGCTCTCTGGCCTGCTAGCTGATTTCCCAAGTTAGATCTATTTTATTAGTATAAGGTACGACCTTGTCTGCATTTTTGTGATGGTCTATTCTAATGTCTATTTTTTTTAAAGCTTTAGTGCATGTGTTATTGGCTTCTATTTGATTGGTGCAAATGCATCTTTGTTGTAATGTGTATTTCAAATTCATGAGATTGTGGTTTCATTCTTAAAAAAAAAAAAAAGAAACTGACAGCTATTTTGTTGTTTTTTGCTTCATTTTGCATTTGAATATTAGTACTACATCTTATGAAGTGAACATATATATATATTCCCAATTTGCACGTAGAAATTCTCTATCATACGAGCCCTCATTGATTTTCTTTGAAATCTTAATTCCTTTACTACTAACACATATTCCTTCTTTTGTTCAATAATTAACTAGATCAGTTGCTTAATTAAAATGTCACCCAAACATCGTGCCTTTTGAAAAACTTGTAAATTTCCTAGCTAATATATATATATATATATACCCTAGATTCCTTCCAAACAATAATATCCGGAATTAACATTCAAAATGTATGCTCATTAATTAGGCTTTGCATAACTATTTTGCTGCAGCTAGATTTTAAATGAATTAGATACAACTACACTGCAAAATGTCCACACATGATATTTTATAGTGTGACGAAAGATGTGAGATAAAATGTTCTATTTTTTGTAGTGAACAAAATACAAATATTGTGTGCACATTTTGTTCACGATCTGTACGTGCACATTTTGTTCACGATCCGTACGTGCACATTTTATGCACGATTTGTACGTGCAAACTTTGTGCATGATATGTATATGCATGTTTCGTGCACGGTCCACAACAAACGATTGCATAGAAGGGCTGCGATGATTATATATTATGTTGTCATATTTTACTAACGAGCAATATACAAACATAAACGGTAATAAGTTGGTAATCCATCTACGAATTAATAATAATGTTGTGGTTTCCGACAAAAAAAACTATCGGTACGTAAAAGCAAAAATCTTGTAGTGGTAATTATTTTTTGAGATTATTGACTTATTAGGCTATCTCCAACCCTTGAACTCAAATTATTTTTTGAGATTATTGATTTATTTGTCATTTCATAATTAGTTCGGTTACTTTTCACATCTTTCTATATTGTTTTATATTCAATATAAATAATACTCCGTTCCACTATAAGTTTCCACTTTCATTTTTTAGATGTCCCACAATAAGTTTCCCATTCTATTTTTTATAAATTATTTTCTCTCTCTCAATCGCATCACTTATACTTTTATCTATTGTACTACATTTATTATTTTATCATATTCCTTAATCTAAACACCCAAATGAAGTGGGAAACTTATTCAGGAACGGAGGGAGTATAGTTTTTTTTTTTTGTTATATTTTTTTTCAACATAAGGAATATGGTTTTTAATGTTATCCTTTATTCATTTTTTTACTATAAATATAATGATGGATATTGTGATACTTATTACTGATTCGGGTGGAATTTACACGTTTTAGGGGCACATGTGAAGCGTGTTTTGATGTGGATTTCATTGAATTATGCATTGATTATGATGATTTGAGCCAAAATGAGAGAAAGGTTGTGTTTTGTCGATTATATAGGAAATACGATGGAATTTGGAGCAAAACACCAGCCATTCTTTACTGGATAAAGAAGAGGAGTGCACGGTTGGATTCGTCTCGAAAAACGGAGTGGAATAGCCAAAAGAATCGAGTCAATCCGACACCCGAGGCGAAAGATATGCACGAAACGAGAAGGGATGAAGTCGAGCAAGAGCACGGCCGAGCTCATGGCTCGGCCGAGCCAATTTCCAAGCCAAAACAAGGCCACGACCGTGCACTGTGCTCGAGCAAGTGCACCTAGAGACTGAGATATTTTGGCCAAGCAAGGGCACGGTTGTGCTACACCCATTTTCGGTGCCATCTCCATATTTTGGCCATTTTTTAGGGACCAACTTGCAATTTTGCCATCCAAACCCTACCCCAACACTATATAAACCCTCTTTCTTGAAATCCAAGACATTCTCCCCCAATTCCTCAATTCCCACACATTGTTACACATACTTGGAGGTGTTTTGACCATATCTTCCTCAATTCTTCATCAAATCAAGCAAGAGAGGATGCAATAGCTTGCAAATTCCATTCCTTACCACATTCTAGACTAAGATTTCTTGTTCTCTTTCTTTTTATTAATTTATTTCATTTGAAATTTGTAATTGGATCATGCTAGTTGTTGTCTAAACATTTGTGGTTCTAAGGCATTGTAAATATTTAGAGTGAAGTTTATGATTAATTTCTTGCTTTAATTGGTGTTTGTCTCTTATTTGTGTGCTTAATTATTATTTGAAAGCATGTTGTTATTGGCCATAATGATTTGCTTAATTCATTGTTAATTGGGGTAAGATCGAGAGATTTATTCCGTTAATCGTATGCAAGCATGCAACCCGATATTATTATGAGCTCGAGAGTGGATTAATTATCGGAGAGGGAATTGAATGATCTTTGGGGCTAGTTTAGGTGGTGTGATGTTTGTGAGGTAGAGATACGAACTTATATCGCATGCTCCTTTGGATTAGTTAGATCGAGAGATTGATTCATTCTTCTTATGTGATCAACCCTATATGAAGACAACCTTAATGGCCATTTAAACGAGTACAATTCATAAACAGATATCTAAGTATTACAATTGCCTTGGAACCCACCTTCTCTCTTTGAGTTTTCATTCGTTTTACTTTCATTTCTCGATTTGCATGCTAGTAGATCGATTTCTATAACTTTTTATTGCTTATTTGTGACAACTTGATGGGTAATATTAGGGTAATTCACCACTTTCAATTAATCGATCACGTCTAAATAGAATTCCGTTAACAAACTACATTTTTACGCTATACCTCCCTGTGGGATCGACCTCGTGCTTATCACGCTACGATAGACACCGTACACTTGCGGTTGTTTATTTTAGTGTTGTATAACACGTGAATCAATTACATACTATAACAATATATATTATTAATTGAAATAATTATTTTTTATAATTATATATTCCCTCTGTCCCAAAAAACGTCTGCATATTAAAATGGACACATAAATTAAAAAAATGATAGATTGAGTGGAGTGTTGAGAGATAATTTTATAAATCTTAATAAATAAAATAATGCTAGTATTTTGTGTAAATATTTGAATATTGTGATTTGTGAGGGTGAAATTTATGTAGAAGTTTCATTTTCGGGATGTGCATATTGTGAGACGACGACTAAAATAATAAGTGTATAAAAAATTGTAAAACGGAGGAAATACTAAAATTAGTCACTACTTAATTTTTGGCCCCCTCCCTATCCAATCCAGGGTCCGCCCCTGAATACGAGGAAGAGAAGGGTGTGGCTTGGGAGTTTTAGACGGGCGGAGGTGGCGCAGGCACTGCTCACCGATCTCCACCGCCAACCGGAGTTTCTCTCCTTCGTCGGACGTTTTCGCAGCTCGTCGAAAATGGCGGCCGTTTAGGTATTTTGAGACGGCGAAGAAGTCAGCGAGACGCCGACGGTGCAGAGCCTGAATGCTCCGTCAAGGGGCTCGTCTTCTCCGATCTGCGCCGCTCGCGTGATGGCGGCGTACCGTCATTTCAAAGCTTGAATGCTCAGTCGAGGGGGGCCTTCCGCCGTCGTTGCAGAGCGTCAAGGGGCTCGTCTTCTCCGATCTGCGCCGCTCGCGTGATGGCGGCGTAGATCTAGGGTTTTATGGGGGTGTTGACACACTGAGTTGACTCAGTGAGTTTCTACTCTCTTTTCCAAGTTTTTATTTTCTTAGAATTTCTTCCCAAAAATCTTAAAACTCAAAATACTAAAGAACCGATCTGATAATTTGTGGGTAATTATAGATTTCAGTTGAGTTTTGGTTTGGGTTAAACGTGAGAGGTGATTTTCTTCAGATTCATTCTTCTGCTATCCAACTTCCATTATATTCGTAATCTCCTCATTATGGCCTTTAAGTAGGAAGAAAGTAATGTGAGATGCTATTGTGCTTTGTTATGCGTTTGCAGTGTATATATGGGTTGATTAGCACGTAACGTTTGAATACTAGAATATGTGGTTTTGTATCTTGATCCATTGGGTGCATCTATATAGATATATTGTACCTAAATAAATTTTTGTAACTTCTTTAGCTTTGATATAACCAAATTTTTTTTGAGCTTCAGTGTTACTGCCCCTATATTTTTTCTTTGATGATGGAAGAATAAATCATAAAATCTGGGTACCAATTTTTGGCGTATGCAGGAATCTGTTTCATTAAATATGCTTCTTCTGAAGAGGCTGATAGATAGGGCCATTAGAGCATTACATAACCGGTACACATTAACAGGGTTATATTTTTTTGTCAGTTTCCTTCATGGGTTATACAGGCAGCGGGTCCTATACAAGTCAGATATGTTGATGGAGAGCGAGAACGTCTTGATACTTTATTATAATCTCTAATTTGCAGAGCTCTTAAACCTCATATAATAGTTTGTTTCCAAATTTTGTTGTTGCCCTCAACTATGTACTTTGAATTGTTATGGAGTATTTGGTAAAGCAGCTCTATATATACTTATGTTGGTCTTTTCACCTGATTGCAGGTGCAACTGAATACAAGTTGTTTGTTGGGTCATTAAGCAAACAAGCTACAAAGAAGGATGTTGAAGAAGTATGTGTTTGATGTTACTAGGGCTTTGCCTGAGGGAACCATAATGTTTCACATGCATATTCTGTTTCTATTTTCTTTTGGTACCATAATGTTTCACATGAATATTCTGTTTCTATTTTCTTTTGGTTGATGAGGTCTGGGCAGTGGATTTTGTGCACCTGAATAGTTAGTCATTGACTAGTGCAACTAATAGCAGACAATTTTGGTTCTTTGGCATCAAATGTTTTGTGACTTACTGAACTGTTGTATCTCAAGTTTATTTGCTAAATACTTGGATTATTTTGATTTGCTGCAACTTTTACTGAAGGAAAAATGACTGGTGCTACTATGATTTCCTTTTCCAGATTTTTTACCCTTACTGTATGTTTGTTTTGGGATTATGTAGGATGGGGGAAATCCTGGATGGGAAAATCTTGGATGGGGAAATCCTGATGAATAGTAATTGTGTGTGTTTGTTTTGGAATTTTGAGTAGGATGAGATGTAACTTTATGTCACATCAAATTGTGTAAGAGTGGTTGGATGAGATGTAATAGTAGGATGTAATAATAGGATGTATAGGTATTTTTAGGGATGAGTGTAGTTGGATGGGGAAATCCGGATGTGAAATCCCGAAGTAGAACAAGGACGTGGGACGGGTGAGTCCCAAAACAAACATGCCCTTAGAGTTCAAGATGTCTATCTTATGCGTGGTGAAAAGAAGAAGAGTCATGGTATGTTTAGCTCCTTGCATTAGGGTCTTTATTTCCCTTTTCTATAAATATATTTGAAGTCAGCTACCTATGGATGTCCTTGGTAGTACTTCCTTGAATTTTGTAATGCGACTAAATCATTATTTCAGTTCGGGAGTTCATTGGGATAAAAGGCAATCCCTTCTGTGTTACTTTAAGATGGTGTGCAGTCTGGACCAAATATGTATATATTAATATGATTCAATAAATGGCTAGTATTCAATATATATATATATATATATATATATATATATATAATTCAATATATAAATCTGGAGAAAATTTCATTTTACGTCCGGTAACTTAGGCCTAATTCAAAATATATCCTTTAAGTTTTCACATTTTTAATTTACGTCCTAGGGTGTCCAATTACATCATTTTCGGTCCAATTTACATTCTTTTCAATGGAAAATTAGAAATCCGGTCAAATTATCCAATTTACATCCTTTATGTTTGAAAGTTATAAATTAATAATTAAAAAATTCTGAAAATATCATTAAAAATTAAAAAAATCTCATTAAAAATCTAATTAAAAACTTTATGTTTGAAAATTATAAATTAATAATTAAAAAATTCTGAAAATATCATTAAAAATTAAAAAATCTCATTAAAAATCTAAAAATCTCATTAAAAACTTATAAATTGTGTAAAATAAATATAAAAAATCTAAAAAATTTATAAATTCTACAATTCAAAAAATCTAAAAATGTGTAAAAAAAAAATTCTAAAAACTCATAAAAATAAAAAAATCTATAATTTCTACAACTAAAAAAATTTGAAAATGTGTAAATTAATTTTTTTTTCTAAATACTCATAAAAATAAAAAAATCTATAAATTAAAATGTTTAAAATAAAAAAATTTCACAGTTTTAAAAATATCGTGAAAATGAATTTGGGACGGTTCCAAAATCGATCAAGGTGTGGAACTTCCAATTAACCTCGACGGTTTTTTTTTTTGAATTACATTAAATACCCATCCTTTTTTTTTTTCCTCCCCATTACTCGAACCCAGGATTTAAGACCTAGGTAGTGGTGCTCCAAAATCTCATGGGATCCAAAATTTTTAGGAGTTCGAGCAAAGCTTTAATGGCAGACGAGTTTGAATCAAGTCTGATTTTTAATGAAATGTTAATGATTTTTATTATTCTTATTAGAGTTTTAGAATTAGTTATTTTTAATCTACACATTTTTTATAAATTAATCCAAAAAAAAAATGTATACAGTACTCTATAAACCTCATTCATTTTTAAGAAATGCGTAGATTAAAAATTACAAATTCTAAAAATCTAATAAGAATAATAAAAATCATTAACATTTTATTAAAAATCAGACTTGTTCAGACTCGTCTGTCATTAAAGTTTTGTTCGTACTCCTAAAAATTTTGGGTCCCACGAAATTTTCCAACTCACCTTCGAGGTTGAGTGGAAGTTCCACACCTTAATCGATTTTGGAACTGTTCCAAATTCATTTTCACGATATTTTTAAATTGTGGAATTTTTTATTTTAAACATTTTTAAAATTTTAATTTATAGATTTATTTTTATGAGTTTTTAGAAAGATAAAAAATTTAAATTTACACATTTTTAGATTTTTAGAATTATAGAATTTATAATTTTTTTATAAGTTTTTAATGAGATTTTTGATTTTTTAATGATATTTTCAGAATTTTTTAATTATTAATTTATAATTTTCAAACATAAATGATGTAAATTGGACTATTTAACCGAAATTTCAATTTTCCGGTGAAAAAGACGTAAATTGGTTTGAAAAAGATATAAATTGGACACCCTATAATGTAAATTGAAAAAGAGAAAATTTAATGGATATATATACTGGATTACCCTAGGAATGAATGTAATGAAATAATTTTACGGGGCGGACGGAGGCTTTCGGTGAGAAGGGTCATGGCCCCTTCAGATTTTTTCCATGAAGTAGTATATTGTTAGTGGTAAAAAAAAAAAAAAAAAATTGTTTGTTGACCCCCCTAACCAATAGCTTTTTATTAATAAGCTAACTAAGGCCCAGCCCATCAGAAAACTAACTTCTAATTGACTAGTATTCTCTCCTTCCAATTTTATTTTGTCCACTTCTCCGAACACAAATTTTAATAAATATTGATTAGTTTATGTATAAAGTAGATACGTTGGTCGTTGGGATATGATGGAATATTTTGGGGTCCATTTATAGGTAAAGTGATTATTTATGAATAAAGTTAGTGGCAATTTGAGTAAGTAAGTGATGGTTGGAACTTGGAGGGTGGAGATAAAGTAGTGTGAATATTATTATTTTTCAAAAAAGAATGAGCATAATAAAATTGAACCATCAAAAAAGAAAAATGAGAATAATGAAATTGGACGAAGGGAGTAATTCCTTTTAAATTTACTTTCTTTCAAATTTAAAAAATCAATGGCAGCCTGTAAATATGTAATAACACAATACTTAGAATTAACTCATGCAATCTTCACATATATTATTCATTTTAAAATTAATCATTTTATTAATCCTATACTAATTATTGGCCAGGGTTAGAATTTGGAAATTAATGAAATTTCTACTACAACTATATAGCAATTTTTTTAAGTTATAAATATAGTCAAGACTATGTTTCGTAACAGGATAAAAGATGTTTTTTTTACAGACTTTTGTTGGTGTATACTGATAAAAGTTGTAAGTTATATACAGTAAAACCTCTCTATAGTCATATCCTTGGGACCACAAAAAAATATTCCTAAATGGGGTTATTCCTAAATAGAGTTATAAGGTTTTTTTTTTTTAAATGCACGTATATTATATAATGGTATAATTAGTAGATACATGTACATGATGTAATGTGTTGAACTTAATTGAACTAATTTACTCACGTAATATGAAAAGACAATACTCAAGAGTCACCCACCATAGATGCATGTACTTGCTTTTGATTGCTTTAATTTTTTCATCTATAAATACTATGTATAATACATTTTTTTTTATCAATTACATCAAATCAACATTTTCTTCACGCATATAATGGCACCAAAAATAGAAAAGAGAACTCAAATGAGTGAAAAAATTCGTGTGGAGATGTGCAAAATGAAAGAACTACATCCAGGTTGGAAGCAAAAAGATTTTGCCAAGTGGTTGGAGGATACTCATAATCTTAAGCTATCGCAATCAGCGATATCGAAGGCGTTCAAGAGGTGTATAATCTTAATCTTAAATCTATTGTAAAATTATACTCCTAAATGGAGTATATATTATTATGATTTATTCCTAAATGGAGGTGTATTTCTTTATGTTGGGACTTGAAAAAATATGAATTATGACAATAGGGAGTTTATTCCAAATTATAACTGGTCCCAAGTTGGGACCATGAATTTTTATTCCTAAGGAGAGTTTATTCCTTAATAGAGTATTCTTTTTTATAGGTTTTACTGTATATACTTGTTAGTGTATAATTTAAATTTGATTACTTTTGAAATTTTACTGTTGGTCCCCCCTCCAATTACTCATTCTAGGTCCGCCCCTAACTTTAAGCCTAGTCACCTAGAATAATTAAATATCTTGAATCTTAGAATTATTAATAATATTTACTAATAATAATAATATAAGTAGTTTTATTCAACCGAATCTGAAAATTTAAAACAATTTAAGTGGATGATTATATTTTTGAAATTAAAAGAACTTTAACTTTAAAGAATTTAGGGGAGATACTTGAAAAGTACTTGAAACCGTAGAAGCGAATTAAATAGTCTTGACCATAAAAAATAAATTATTTGACGTCAATTAAATGACCATATTAAATGAATAACCTTATTAATCACAATTGCTGCTAATTTCGAAATCGTCATTAAAAAAATATTTGATTTGCAAAATCTGCAATTAAGAGCGTTCAAATTAATATTAATCAAGATAGAGATAAAGTTATTTATATACCATAATAAACCTGATTAGCACATATATTTATATAATCCAATCTTATATTTCAAATCTTTTATATATATATATATATATATAAACATTTCAATTAAATTAATAATATCTTCTTTAGTATATAAATATATATTTTATTTATATTAAAGAAAATAATATTTAACACATTTTTATAAAGGGAAAATATCAATTTTGGTCACTCAGTTTTACCTCTTTTCATATTTGATCACCCACATTTAGTCACTATCAAAATTGGTCATCCAGTTATTATATTCTATCAAAATTGATCACTATGTTAGTCAATCTGTTATTGACTAACGGAGAAAAAGTTTTGAGCCGTGAAATTTCTCACGCATCTTCCAGAACTAATGAAACAAACGCAGAAGCAAAAATAAAACATGTGCAAAAATTACCAATATTTATATTATATTTATAATAGGTCAGAAGGAATTCTGATGCATCTTCTAGAACGTGATTCAATCAACCATTTCTTATGCATCTGATTCAATCAACTTGCTGGATAATAAAAAAAATTCAGTAAATTTTTAATAATTATTTAACTCAATTATAAATTCATTTTTGTTGGTTTACCTTTTTATTTTACCGGAAATGAGAAACTCAAGAGATAGAATGAAACTTTGTACTGTGGTTTTTTTTTTTAACAATTGTACTCTGTTTTCAATTATTGGTTTCATATTGAATTTGTATAATGATTGGAGATATAAACTTATTTCAATTCATTTCCCTATTTATAATTATTGGAGCATAATTTGGTGAAGATTAATAGTAAAGAATTTTCTAAAATTATCCATTCAAGAAAATTTTACAAACTTATTTTCCATTCTAAATATTTTTCTATTAAGATCATTATTGCAGATTTTTTGAAATGTTAGTCAAACAATTGGACATTTGAAATTAATTGGTATAAATTTCTATCTCCTAAGTTTCTCATTTCCTAATTATCTATAAAATAAAAAGTAAACCAACAACATGATTGAATTACGTTCTAGAAGATGCATCAGAATTCCTTCTGACCTATTATAAATATAATGTAAATTATGCTGCAATAATTATAAATAGGGAAATGAATTGAAATAAGTTTATATCTCCAATTATTATACAAATTCAATATGAAACCAAGAATTGAAAACAAGGTACAATTGTTAAAAAAAAATCAGAGTACAAAGTTTCATTTTATCTCTTGAGTTTCTCATTCCCTGTAAAATAAACAAAAATGAATTTATAATTGAGTTAAATAATTATTAAAAATTTACTGAATTTTTTTTATTATTCAGCAAGTTGATTGAATCAGATGCATAAGAAAGAATTTTCATTATCTATAAAATAAAAAGTAAACTACGGTTGATTGAATCACGTTCTAGAAGATGCATCAGAATTCCTTCTAACCTATTATAAATATAATGTAAATATTGATAATTTTTGCACATGTTTCATTGCTTCTGTGTTTGTTTCATTAGTTTTGGAAGATGCATGAGAATTTTTTAACCAGGTTTTGAGAAATTTGACGACTCAAAACTCTTTCTCCGTTAGTCAATAACAGATTGACTAACAGAGTGATCAATTTTGATTGAATATAATAAGTGGGTGACCAATTTTGATAGTGACTAAATGTGGGTGACCAAATATGAAAAGAGGTAAAACTGGGTGACCAAAATTGATATTTTCCCTTTTATAAAATATGAAAAAATTCTAGGTATTATACACTACCATCATTGGTCTTAATTCTAGAGTATATGCACCAGCCTCGAGCAATATTATATTCAGATGACTACATGTGTTGGATGGTCTTAATTCTAGAGTATATGCACCAGCCTCGAGCAATATTATATTCAGATGACTACATGTGTTGGACATTATGTATTCACTGCTATTTGAAGCTCAGCAACATTTTGACCCCTACCTCAGTTAGTAGTGGCTGAGAATATAAAATTAAAAATAGTACTACCTCCATCCCTGAAAAGTTTTCATAGTTATTTTCACGATATACACGTATTTACCCTTCATACAATATCTTTTGGGGTTCATCATACACTCAATCAAAACTACGGTATTTACTTTATATATAAAAGTTTACAAAATTATATTCAGAGCTCTAATTATTATACTTTTTCCTTAAACTTCGTTCCATCAAATGAAAGCTTTTCAGGGACGGAGGGAGTACCACTTGAATAACACTTATAACACAGTTATTAACTTAATAATAATGCCTTCGCATGTTTTAAATAAAGAGAAAATATTACAGATATGTAAAATGCGGAAATCATCTGATCTTAAATAAAGAGAAAATATTACAGACATAAAATGGAAAAGTGAGATGGGAAAAAGCATAACAACAAATGCCCCTATCCTTGAACCCCACCAAATTCTTCATTTCTACTGAATTTATCTTTAATTAAGTTCATATTAAATTTGTAATGATTAGAGACTCTAATTAATTCCCTATTGAATTTGAATAATGCTTGGAGAAAATAGTTATTTATTTGAATTCATTTCCCTATTTATAATTATTCGAGTATGATCATCTACCAACCTTTGTGATTGTGATGAAGATTAATGGTAAAAAATTCTCTATAATTATCAATTTATATTAAGAATATTTTAGAAACTTGTTTCCTTCTTTCTTTTCTATTCTATATATTTTTCTATTAAAATCATTATTGCAGAGATCTCTTGAAACGTTAGCCAAACAATCACCATCATTTAGATTTATCAAAGGAGTGGATTTATGCTTATAAAAGCTTAGGTGATTTTGTGCTCAAAACCCGTTGTCTCTGTTATTCATGATAGATTGACTTAACAATTTTAATAAAAAATAATAACTAAGTGATCAAATGTGGATGACTAAATCTGAAAAGAGATAAATTTCGATTATCAAAAGTGATATTCCACCAAAAATTTATTAAGTTTGTGAATATCCATGCAGCTAGGACAAAATGTCACTACTTTGGATAAATAGTGATTACAACAAAAAAAAAAAAAATGTGTAAAAGTATAAGTTCAACAAATCTTAATTTCACCTATCTCGTACAAAATATTTGAGTAATGTTACTAGAAATGTGGTCACATTCAGATCAATAGACAAATTAGGGCCCATGCACGTACAATTTATGTGACTTTCTCTTGAATATTCATCTAATTGTAATTTAATTTCATGTAATATATATCAAGCTAGTGCAGCTAGCGCTAGCTTGCAAACGTACTGCACCCTTTTACTCTTCTACTATCATCTTATATCCATATATCTTTTTATAATGATCGTCTTCTTTTTATGTATAGCCTGCAGCCAAGACATAACAACAAATGAAACCAACCATAAGATATTAGTTGTTAGAGCATCTCCAATTGTATATCTAAGGTATAAATTTATGCCACATCAGCTGGCACATCAAAAGTAAATTATACCTATCAATTTTTACTTTCACTTTCCAATCATTCAGGTACAATTGTTACTATTTCAGGGCCCCACCATCTATAATATTTAATTCATTCAATATTTCTCACCTTATTTATTTTATTAATCTTAATTAATGAATAAAATAATTATTTATGAATTTATATTAAAGTAAATTATTGATTGATTAATACATGAAATAAAAATAGTAAAAACTATTGCATTAAAATAGATTAGACAAATGTGATAGATAGGTTAGACAAATGTGATAATAGGTTAGAATATTAACTAATGATAATTTATATCTAGACAAACAATTAAGCTGCAAAAAGAATTATTTTTGAATTTTTGAATTTATATTAAAATAAATTATTAATTTATGTCAATCGAACTTTTTTTTATTATTTAAAATATTAACTAATGATAATTTTTAAACAAATTTTTAATAAATAAAAGTGAAAATTTTATTGAGATAAATGAAAAACGAGGACAATGTTAAAGTAAATCACAATAATACATGAAATAAATATAAATAATTATTTAGAACATTAACAAAAAAACATATTAACAAAACTAAATTGCCACTGTACTAAAAACATGGAGTATTACAAAACTAAAACATATTAAAAAAAATTAAGAAAAAGCCCTTGCAGACTTGTGGGTCCCATTATTTCAATTTGTTGCAACAGTAAAGTTTTATTACTCAATTTTCTCTCTCATCAATTCTACCCACTCTCTCATTTGTGTACCCAGCTTAAATTTATTGTCATGTCATATTTCTACCTCAAGGTGCTCTTAAAAGGAAAGTGTGAGCAAATCAATGCCGTTTTAGTTGTTTCTGTAAAGAGAAAATGAAGAAGTGTAGGAATAATTGTTATTACTTCCATTTAACTATGGGTACCTTTACATTTATTTTCTACGGAGTATATATCAATTGGAGTATAAATTAAGTTTGCTTTAACATTTTTAACCAATTTGTTATCCGAAGAAGTTTGAGTTATCAATTAGAATGAAAAAAAACAGTTTAATTATTTCTGTAATTTACGAAGATCTCTTTTGTATTATAAATTTATAATAATATAAATTGTTTTCAATATACTTTTCAATAGACAATAGTGCCGTCAACGGCTAGTAGTAGGTAGACACATTGAATTAATAATGCTCCCTGACCCCAATATTCTACACTCAAATTAATATTTATTTATCAATTTACGTTTCTATAATAATATAAATAGTTTTCAGCCGTCACTTCTACAAAAAGACTTTTGGGAAACGATTTGAAGGCTTGAGAGGAAGTAGCTACATACATTGAACCCCCCACATTCTTGCTTTATGTTTTTAACAAACTATTTTCAAAATTTATCAGAAGAAGTTTTCAAATTAAAAATACGATGCTATGTATTAGAAAAAATAGTAATTTATTTTTCTATAATTAATATCTTCTATACTATTTTAAAAATAATTATTTTTACACTAAAATTATTAATATTTATTTTATTTGAGACCTATGTCATTTTCATATTTTTCTCGTTGAAACAAATGCGCTCTGAAATAGGTGAATGATGTGCATCAATATTCCTGAACGAAAGTTCCAAACATTGAAACATAAACCCTGTGATATGACATATGAGAGAACTTTCAAAGAAGGTTTGATTTGAGTCGTCAATTTAGAATGAAAAAAAAAAAATAGTTCAATTATTTCTATAATTTACGAATATCTATCTCTTTTTTTTGTATTACTCCCTCTATCCATGAAAAATAGTCTCATTTGTCTTATATTTTTTGTCCACAAAATGTAGTCTCATACTTTTTTTTGTAAACTATCACCCTTCAACCATCACTTACTTACTCAAATTGTCATCAACTTTATTCACAAACAATCATTTTATTCACAATGGACCTCACAATACTCTACAATACCCTTATTTTATCTACCTTTTTCTTAAAACATGTGTCCCACTCCAATAGTCCAATGGGACTACATTTCATGGAAGGGGGAGTATAAATTTATAATAATATAAATTGTTTTCAATAGCTAGTGCCCTCAATTTCTACAAAGACGACTTTTGAGAGGTACATCAGTGAAGTGGCTAGCTAGACACCACACAATGAACTAATAATGCCCTTCACCCCAATATTCTTGCTTTAAGTTTTTAACAAACAATTAATTTTAAAAATATATCAGAAGAAACTAATTTAGTTTATGAATTAGGCAAGTTTTTAAATTTAAAAATAGTAATTTATTTTTCTATAATTAATATCTTCTGTACTATTTTAAAATTAATTACTACTACTTTTTAATTACACTCAAATTATTATTTATTTATCTATTTGAGAACCGAGTATCATTTTCCTCTTCATATTTTTTCCTCTTCCATGATTCAACGCGTTAATATAATAATTAGAAATAGAACAACTTATGGTTGAAACAAATAGTTTGACATATACACTCACTAACAAATTCATTGACGAGGTAACTCATTAAAAAAAAAAAATTGAGAATTAATACACTAGAAAGTTTGACATTATTGCTCAGGTGTCAATGAATCAAGATCCATATACCACAAGTCTTCCCAATTGTTAATTAATTTAAACACCTCTAATCAGTTGAATAAATGTAAACAACATTTAATTTGCTTTCAAAAGTACATCTTCAGGCCCTATAAATTACAACATAATTAGGCCACTCAATTCTCATCTCATCGAACCAAGTATAGTTGTCATGGCAACACCTTCATCCTTGTTCCTTCGTCTCACTTTTTTATCACTAATGATGCATTTCTCTGTATCCTTCCACAACATCACCACTGATCAATCCACTCTCGTCTTCTTAAAAAACCATCTTCTTGCAACAAATCCATACAATCGTCTCTTGGTCGAAAACTGGTCCACAACAACCTCGGTTTGCAACTGGATTGGTGTCACTTGCGGCTCTGCCCACTACAGAGTGACGTCGTTGAATATTTCCAACATGGGACTCTCAGCCACTCTTCCGTCCCAAATAGGAAACCTCTCATTTCTTCATTCACTTTTCATGTACAACAACAGTTTCCATGGCAATTTGCCACATGAGCTCTCTAGATTGCATAGATTGAGAGTCATGAACCTCAGAAACAACAATTTAACTGGATTTATTCCACCTTCCTTGTTTAACATCTCAAAGCTCGAGGCTTTGATTCTATCACACAATCTGCTGCAAGGAAGTATCCCTCCACAAGTTGGTAATCTTAGTAATCTGAAGGTGTTTATGGCCACACATAATCGGTTTAGTGAAGCTATACCAAGTGAGATTGGGAACTTAAACATGCTTGAGTTTCTATATCTTGGTCAAAACAACTTTGAAGGTACGTAAATTTTAGTTTATTTTTTGGTAAAAAATGTACTCCGTATTAGTTTTGAATTGCATACTTTGACTGCAGGCAACATACCTCAAGAAATGAGCAATCTTTACAGCTTGAAGGTGGTGGATTTGAGTGAAAACAGAATGGGTGGGTTCATTCCTGCAGGGATGTTCAACATATCCTCACTCGTAAGTATAGCTATGACATTTAATAATCTTTCAGGAACTTTGCCCTCAACAATGGGTAATAAACTCCCTAATCTTGAAAGTATATTTCTTAATGATAATAGTCTCACTGGAAATATACCAGAGTCCATCTCCAATTCGTCGAAGCTCACTATCATATCCATGCACAGTAACGAATTCGCAGGTCCGATTCCCACTTCATTTGGAAACCTGAAGCTCCTTGATTGTTTACACTTGTATGAAAACAATTTATCTTCTGATCAAGAGTTGAGCTTCATAACTTCCTTAACCAATTGTCCTAACTTAAGAGATGTTGCTGTATCTAATAATCCTTTAGATGCCTTTCTTCCTACTTCCATAGGCAACCTTTCGACTTCCCTAAAAAGGTTTTACGCCTCTAGGTGCAAACTCAAAGGTAATCTCCCAGATGAAATCGGAAACCTAAGCCATATAGTGAATTTGGAGCTAAGTAATAATGAATTTTCTGGATTTGTTCCCAACACGTTTCGTGGTTTACAGAGCCTTCAAGGGCTGTGGCTTAGTAATAACAAGATACGAGGATCTTTCCCGAGTAGTCTTTGTAGTTTGCCAGCATTGAACACTCTGGATTTGAGCCAAAATCAGATTTCAGGCCCCATTCCAGATTGTATAGGGAGTGTCACTTCTCTAAGAAAGGTTCGTTTGAATTCGAACGAATTAACTTCAACAATCCCTTATACATTGTGGAACCTCAAAGATCTATTGATTCTTAACCTATCCTCGAATTCTTTTACGGGTAATCTGCCCCAGCAAGTTGAAAATCTGAAGGTGGCAATTGATATCGATCTCTCAAGAAACGAGTTTACAGGTTTGATTCCTAAGGCGTATGGTAGCATGCAGTACCTGATCGATTTTTCTTTGGGAAGCAACAATTTGCAGGGGTCAATACCAGAATCCTTTGGAAAAATGATAAGCTTGGAAAGGCTAGACTTATCAGATAATGATCTTTCAGGTGAGATACCGAAGACATTACAAGCCTTGAAGTCTCTCATCTATTTTAATGTCTCGTTCAACAGATTGAGAGGGGAGATTCCTAGTGGGGGTCCCTTCAACAACTTCACCTCTCAGTTGTACGAGTCGAATGAAGCTTTGTGTGGTCATCCTCTGCCACGCTGCCGCTCTAGTTCCTTTAACATGACAAGATCGATTGTGGTACTTGTATCAGTTATAATCGCTGGATCGTTGATCCTCACAACAATCATGGTCATTTTATGGATCAAGAGGCGTAGAAGAAAAGAGGTCTCGTCTGAATCTGGTTTAGAATTTCAGACCTCAACAGGTGAAAGAATTACACAGAGACACATCCAACAAGGTACAAATGGCTTTAGTCAAGACAACTTGCTGGGTAGTGGGAGCTTTGGGTCTGTTTACCGAGCAAGTTTTGAAAAGGGGGTGGTTGTAGCAGTCAAAGTGTTCAATCTTGAATTGGAATACGCAGACAAGAGCTTCAAAACAGAATGTGAGATGTTAAGCAACCTAAGACACAGGAATCTAACAAAAGTGATCAGTGCTTGCTCAAACCCTGATTTCAAAGCCTTGATTCTTGAGTACATGCACCAAGGAAGCCTCGAGCAATGGTTGTATTCAGATGGCTATTTTTTGGATATTATGCAAAGATTAGACATAATGATAGATGTGGCGTCTGCTCTCGAATATCTGCATCATGGCTACCTCAAACCGGTGATTCACTGTGATTTGAAGCCTAGCAACATCTTGTTGGATCGAGATATGGTGGGCCGTGTAACTGATTTTGGAATTACAAAGTTGTTAGGACAAGATCAAAGCATTGTGCATACTCAAACTCTAGCTACAATAGGTTATATGGCACCAGGTACTTACCAATTTTATAAAATGATCAATTTTATAAAATGATCAGATTTGTTTTTAGATTCTTATCTAGTTACTACTTGTTTGTGTGCTGTGTTTTGTCCCAGAGTATGGAAGGGAAGGACTGGTGTCGAGTGCGTGCGATGTCTATAGCTACGGCATTGTATTGATGGAAACATTTACGGGAAGAAGGCCAAGTGACGACATGTTTGGAGGAGAGTTGAGCTTGAGGAGCTGGGTAAGCGCATCGCTTCTTGATTCTATGGACGGGATTGTGGATCCCAAGTTGATGAGAGACGAAGAAAAGATGGAGGCAATAATGGAGTGTGTTTGTTCAGTCATGGGGTTGGCCATGGATTGCACTGTTGAAAGATCAAGGGAGAGGATGAAGATGAAGGATGTGTTAGTAGCTCTCAAGAAGATCAAACTTCATTTTACTGCTATGTTTGGATGAACTGGAGATGGATACTATATTATATATTGTTCTTCAATGGGGATTCTATTCTATGAAATACTTTATAGACAGCTAGATTTGGTAGAATATGGGTATTGCAGTTTTTAGCCTTACATTAACAGAATCCAAATTAGAATATGGATTGTCCCTTTGGGGACATCCGATAAAATTGGAACGATACAGAGAAGATTAGCATGGCCCCTGTGCAAATGGTCCAAATTAGAATATGGATTGAGTCTATTATCTTATATGAATCTAAAAATATTTTATAATACAAAGACATAACAGAAGTGGAAATCTTGCTGGTGAAAACCTTAAGCATTATTTATCAAACTTAAAAATATGCAATAAAAAGATATAACTGAATGAGAAAAACTGAGCATAATCTATTCCAGGAACTAACACACAAGTTTATTCAAACTGTCAATCAGCCTAGTTATTTCCACAGATTATTGATTATTAAGGTAAATGAAAATGTAAGATCACATAAATACTGTATATGTTATCCAGATGTTGTACCATTGACTAAAAAAACAGCACAAACATCTATCCAAGAAAACCTACTCAAGTAGCAAATAGAGATTGAAATCCTCTAAATAATGATCCAAACTCCCTCATTTTTTTATACAAATTTGTAGTGTCCACATTAATAAATAGAGATTCAGCGAACTTAGCTAGTCATAGAAGCCCATTCAAAGTATTGGCAAATAGCGCCTCTAGCAGCTGTCCAGTTTCCACATCCAAAGAAGATGCTCCCCTGCTTAGGTCCTGGTTTCCTGATCATTCCTTTGCTGCTTTTCACTCCACAATAACACAAGCGAAGGTACTGCCTCTGAGCCTGAGGCAAAAGAAAAACTGGTTTCACGCACGTTAAGTATTCGTAGTTAGATTGATTAGTGAGTGAGTTGGTGATGGAGAATTTGAAGCCCTTCTGCAGTAGCAAAGCAAGTAGACGAGCAGTGTTTTTGGCATCATCCAGACCACAGTGAGGACGACCTTCCCATGCTAGGCCAGACCTCTCTACTGCCTCTTTCAAATTGTACCTCCCCTCACCGAAGACTTCATGGAAAGGAACTTTCAAGTTTATCCATCTAGACAAACAGAGTAATTAATCATGTTTAATGCTTTATTTATTAATTGAATATATGTTAAAACGAGCTTTAAAATAGTATATGTACCTATTGAAATACGGGGGCTTCCTAATATGTTTGAAGCGGCATTCTGATTCCAGCATCACACGGCAATCCCAATCGGACCATGTAACCACAGCAAAATTGGCTTTCTTAATTCCTTTCTTTTCAAGCCATTTGTCATGTCCAAGAAGTGCTTCACTTAGTATAACTCCAGTATCGACCTAAAAAGGTCATTGTATACGTATTAGGAACTAAAGATAAAGGTTTCTTGTGTCCAAAAAGTCCTGTCTAGGAACTAAGTTAAAGGATACAAGTATTCAAAAGTTGGACGGAAAAAGAAAAAAAAGCAGGTTCAAAGTACAGACAAGCATAAAGTTTGTCCAGATCATTTTCACCCATTAAAGTGGTATTTCAGCACTGAAGATAATATGTTAAGTCACATATCACAAACACAATACATGCCTAAAAAAATGATAATGGATATAAACCTGAATTTGCTGTATGCCAGTCAGATCTTTGCAAAACTCACTCAGTTGTTGGTTGCATGTTGGCCGCACATATGTCTGAAAGCATGCTTCTAACTGCCCAGTGACGCTGCTGACTATAACCGACGGGAACTCAATTATCTCTTGTGGATAAGGAACTCGTTCTTTGTCACATGTTGCCTCGAAATCAATAACAACAAAATATTGAAAATCTTGGAATTGGTTATCATGTGGATAACTCTGAGCCCTCATGTTTACAGGGAAATGCTGAAATCTGTAATTCATTGCAAAAGGGAAGAAATAGCCCCGAAAGGTATTCAGTTGGCACATTGAAGCGGTGCTATAGCCAGGATAATAGAGGGGTCTCTGTGTAGATTCATCTGAAGGTTCATTGCTTAATGAGCAATCTGGATCTACAGCTTGCCCCCCTGCTGTAGTATCTGTATTTTACAATTATTGAGTGATGAGTAACTATCCAAGTCAATGCAACCACATGAATAAAAAAGAGAGAATAACCAAATCAGTTAATTAATACAAATGAGTAACTAAAAAAAATCTCATAGACTAAGTCACCCTTTTCCTTTTCTTGGATGACAAATTTCAGCCTAAGATACCCAGGATGTGGATAGTTAATATATTTAGGGCATAGCTCGTTAAGAAGTTTGCAGCTTCTATCGTCTAGGCCAGCTAGATATATGTCTGTTTAAAGTAGATATTCTCATTGAAAGGGTGAAGGAATCTAGATGTTCTATGAGAAAGCAACTTCGACCTCTATGGAAACGATATAACATTTTATGTATCCATTAGACTTGGGATCTCCACATCACAACTCATGTCAAGACCAAACAACCAACATGTAATCCTTACTCGGGAGTAATGTAAAAGAAGGGAAGTGGGAGGCCACATATTTGAAAAATGCACTCCACCCTAGTCAGAATTTTTTATTTTTCTCTCGTAGTGCTTTGCATTTGCATCCTTCTATCCTTATTCTTTGATCATGACTTCTTCATGCTACCTTTTCCCCAGGCCAGAATCCCCAACAATTTGATTGGGAACACATCCTAGAAGAAACCAAAAGCAATAACACAGCATTTCAACACAAAAGCTTTATTTCACAAGATATCATCACTAAATAGGTAACTCCACATATAACCATAATTCTTGCCATTACACCAGATTAATATGATCTACTCAGTTTCTCATACATCCAATATTCTATTGATAAAAAAAAACAGATAATATAAGTGTGTATTAATCCCTATAAAAACATGCATCTAAAAAATCTCAATCCATCCCTAAGAACTCAACAATGCCAACAAATTCTAAACACAGAAAATCAAACAACCCTTAAATACTGATCGCCACTATAATCTCAAAGGAAGTTAAATTCTTGTTTATATTTCGATAACAGAAGGCATGTCAAAATTAGGGGGAAAAACAAGAAGGAAAAAAGAAGTTAACATTAGATAAGAGATCCATTGTAATATGTACGCAGAAATAGCGCGGAGGGAAAGAAGAATTACCCTTATTCCCGATGGAAATCATCGTGTTTGGGAACGCTATGAAGATCGGGAAGCACGTACATCAAATCTCAGTCTGTAGTTACAGTTCAAAAACAAAATTGACCATGAATACGTAGTTTTTGCAGCAGTATATAATGTCACATTGGGAAATATCAACAGAGCGGCAGTGGAGTGGTGGCGGAGGCCGCGCGATTTGGATTTCAGGGTGCGAGGCCGAGTGGAGAAGAAAGTAATCTTGGATTTTAGGCCATGGAAAAGGATATGTAATGTACGAGTAGTTGTGTTTTGGCGTTAAATCTATTTCTAATTCTAATACTAATACTTTGTGTTTGATGATTCTCTCCCGAGTCTCCTCATATACAGAAACAGAAATGGGAGACAAAAATTACACTATAATTTATTTGAAAATGAAATTCAATTTTGTTAGGTGAAGGGTAATATGTAAGTCACGTTTGTGTATAATTTGGTTGTAAGAAATACTCTAGTAATTAAATTATATTGAAAATCCACCAAGAGTAATTTATTAGAAAAACATATTCCGTCAAATGGGATGATGATGATGCTTAAAAAACACTTTGAGCCTTGCACTTTCTCCCACCAAATTTAATTTATATTTAAATGATTCGTTTATTATTTATTTAGGATAACATATTTACAAAGTTATCAACAAGTATATCTCAATAATAATTGATAAAATATATTCATTATTATTTTTTTAAATGTATATGCATGTACTCGACTGTTGAACTTGTGACATGTGTGTAAGACAATCCAAGGACAACCACTAGACTATACAATGACTTTTGTTAAATATTGTGCTATTTATATATGTGTTATTTTCTATATGGCTAGACTCAATACACCGTGATCCAATTTTATTTACTTTTTTATATAGAAGAAATATAGAAAAAGATAATTAAAAAAATTATTTAATTGGATGGAGATGAGAGAGAAGAATATACAGGGAAGATTATTATTATTGAGTCATCATCACCACTACACCATTATTCACGATTACGTAAATGCAAGCAATGATGATAAATATTCAACATTTTGAGGAGTTTTCCAACCGTAGTAAGAGAGAGAATCCAAAAATAAACAAATTGGGGACTTCATTTGACGCTAATTGAATTCAATCCATAGATTATAATTAGAGGATTTTGCGTGTGCGCAATATCACTCATTTAAAATTTTAATTAATCAAATTTGATTAAACTATCAACCAGACTGGCCAAATCACCGAACTCAACATTCACAACCTAATTTTGCACGTACTTATTATTTTCCTCTCAGGAAGAAACTATTTTCCTTCTGATTGAAGATTAGGGCTTTTTTTCCTAATCCAGGTTCCTTTATTTATGTACCAAAATTTGATCGTTTGGTGTAAATTATTCTCTTAGTAACCAATATACTGACGGCCCGAAATACCATATGTGGCCTCTTATCTGTACACATACAAATACCGTATTCCATGGCCTGTATTATTTTTAATTAAAGTACACGAATACAAGGTGAATGTAAAAACAGCACAAGAAATCACAAACATTACGAAATGAAATGTAGTATAATTTTCCTCACAAGAAAAAGGATATCAGATAATTGGAAAATGTCATTATATCAAATGCAAAATACCAAATGTCCCACAACTCTATATTGAGTCATTCAAATAAATGGCATCCATCTATGAGCCATTCTACCATTACTGTCGTAAAAAATTATTAGAGTGACCAACATCTCCAGAGTTTATATATAGCCTCACCTTCGAAGCTTGTTCAGCCGGAACTTTTATTCACAAACGGCAACAATTTGAACACAACCACTTCACAATTCGGTTGGAAAAAATAAAAAAGAATGAAACGCACCAGTTCAACCACCAACAGATTTTATTTCAGGAACTAATTGGATCGGACTGCAGTGCTTTTTGGACAAGCTCAGTTTGTTCTTTAACATGAACTTGGAAGAATCCGGTGGCTGTGGCAGCAGATGGACCACGGCCAGCATACTTAATGTCTTCCACCGTACCTCTACCGACTGATTTCATTGCAGTTCCAAGACGAGGTGATATGTAGCTGTATGCACCCATGTTCATGGGTTCCTCCTGACACCATACAACTTCTGCATCTGAAATAATTTAAAAATAAAAATCAGTTGACGTCATTCAATGAGCTAAACATGAAATGACAGCCACTTTGCATATTCCTATGTAACATTTAGGTATGGTGATAGGAAAAGGTTTGGTTAAATGCTATTATTTGTCCCAAAAGAATTTCAAAAGTATCCAAGGAACACAAGGACAGAGATATTGTTTTCATTAAGGTCTGTTCTATTGTGCAATTTCACTCTAAAAGAATTTTGGTACCTAAAATCGCCTGACACTACGGAATTATCAGTTTATCACTACTTTTGGATGATTAGCTATTACCGATTTCATATTTTCTATCATATGAACATATAAAATTATTGGATTAAAGCAACCTTCGGTATTAAATTTTTTATTAGGGTACACCTGACCGTTGCGCCAAATATTTGGGGTACTTCTGACCTTTTATACGGCAAATTTGTTATATGTGGGGGTAAATTAGTCATTTTATGTACACTTCATAATTTCCGTCATATATAACAGATAATTATTTGATTAGTATTAGGTATTATAAAAACTATTGGGTAAAAATTGACCAACAGACCAAATGTATGGGGTGACAGCAAGCAAAGGCGATGCATGTCCAAATATTTTATCGAACAAAAACGATATGCCTGCTACGGCTAAAGACATACTTGGATATCTCTTGAGCTCACGCTGGATAAGATCATAAGGGAAGGGGCAAAGCTGCTCAACCCTACAAATAGCAACGTCCTTTCCTTCTACTTTTTTCCTCTCTTCATCAAGCTCATAATAAATCTGCCAACAAAAAGAACAATTAAGGAACCTTAGAAACTGGAGTATAATTTTAGCATACAATCAAGAGATTGAAATGCTTGATAGAAATCCATTCATTTTGACCATGATAAGTGCATCCAGTGGTGCAATAATTTACTCAATGTATGAGTACTCACCTTTCCAGAGCAAAGAACCAAGCGCCTTATGCCCTCTTCAAGATCTGAGTGATCATTTTGATCCTTTATAAGGCGCTTAAATCTTGTTCCTTGCTTGTCAAAACCTTGGTGGCCTTGAACATCATCAAATTCAGATAAATTGGATTTGCATTCCTTGTGACGAAGCAAGTTCTTCGGTGACATCACAATGAGAGGTTTACGGAATTCCCTATGGATCTAAAACATAAAAATTACCAAAATTAGAGCAACTGAGCACATCAGTTAATTCACACAGATTTAACGAGTACAATGTACTTACTTGGCGACGCAAGACATGGAAATAATTTGCAGGAGTAGTAACATTCACCACCTGCCAATTGCACTCCTGAATCTGCTTCCTCAGGGTAGGTTCCATCTCAGGAATAACATAGGGATTATCATCACTCATCTGCAGTACAACATCAATAGTCAATTTCACGCACCTGAATAAAATACACACACACACACACGTACATTAATCAACATTAAAATTAAAAATATATACAAAAAAATGTCTTAATAAACAACTATGACATCTCAGAAGAGGGCTAAGTCAGTTTTCAATTAAACAACAGATGAGAAGTATTGCTGGAAAGAAAATACCAGCTTCAATACTTGTATTATATAGCAAAACTAAAAATAAGAGCATCGAACCAATTATTGAATAGGAAACAAATGTTCCACCTGATTTCAAAATTCACCAAAGATATCAAGTTTAGGTTCGCAACAGTTCAAAGAAATACAAGCATCAAAAGAACATGCAGGAACAAGAATTTTGGGGAGTGAAATCCAATGTAGAGCACTTGGTTTGTTCAACAGTAGTAAAACAAAATCCTACTCCACAGGACCCATACTCCCCGAATCACTAACCCAAATAAGAAAGTTTAAAACAACCAAAATAAGGGCAAACATCAATTAAATTTCATCGTACATTATTTCAGGCAATTAATATATATTTTTAAGATGCATGTCAATTGTTAGGACCAGAAAACTACAACTGAGTACGGAACAAGATCTGACTTCAGGAAGTTGATAAAGATGTCTTTACATTACTGCTCATACAATAATAGATTGTTAAAATTCTTACTTTACAAAGTAGAAATTGATTACTAAGATATGTCTATTAAAATCTCCTGGAGGTTCTCTTACAGGTCAACAGACTCAAAGATCATTCCGCCAGCTAGCTATTGGAAAAAAGTAGAAAAACTTATATATAGCATGACAAATAATCTACAAAAGTCCCAAAGAGAACAAAATGCTCATTCACATGCAAAACTTTCCTATAATGTACTGATTTATATAAATGCATATACAAGATAACCTGAAAGGAGCGGGCTGCCGGCATGGAGAAAATGAACTATACCTGAAGGAAACGCTCCAAACGAGCACTTGAGTGTTCAGGGCCTTGACCATCATATCCATGAGGTAGTAGGATGACTAATCCAGTTTGACGCAACCATTTGGCCTCCCCACTGCTCACAAATTGGTCAAATATCACCTGAGCTCCATTTGCAAAATCACCAAATTGTGCTTCCCAGAGTACCAGTGAATTGGGATTTTCCATTGAATAGCCTAATTCAAAACCCAAAACTCCAAACTCTGAAAGAGAGCTGGATAGGCACATACAGTGAATCAGAACTTATACATGATTCAGGTGGAATTTCAAAAGAGTTATGAAGGTGTTTGAAAGATGTGAACTTATTTATTGTGTAAAACAAAAGGTAAAATTTTAAATGCAAACACATAATATAGTGAGGGTAATAGAAGATATTTTCACATCATGGGATCGGATAGAGGATATGGTGTAGAGAGAAACTCTAACAGGTACATCCAAATATAAGACCTTATTAATATCAAAGTAGTATCGAAACATTCACTTCCATTTTCAAAATCAATCTCACATTGAATCTTTATGTTTCGTCTGACATTTCTCCAGGTGAAACTTTAGGTATTTACTTTACAGAAACCTTCGATAGAATTTAATAGGGGGAAAAAAGGGAATCACTCAGCATTGTAAGAAAAATGATTGGAAAAAAAAAATTATCTGCTGTATGGAGAACAGTAACAGGCATGTCTAATTGACACACAAAATATCAACGAAAACAAATTTATCTACATTAAAACTTCAAATTCCACAAGGCAATTGTTAAAGGTGAAACTTCATAGCATTCAATTTATTTGTAACACTAGAAGGTTTTAATCAAACAGCATCCTTTAGAAAGCTGTGGGAGTGTGGGGATTAAATGCTTAGAGCTACTAATACAAATATACCGACAAAAATAGTCCATCCAAAAAGATCACCTAGAACATAAAAAGAGAATATCTTGTTCGCATATGTACAAAAGTTAAATAAATAAAAGCATAAAATACCTGTTGCTCACAGTAAACAATTCTTCATTCTGGTTCATCATAATGTGATCCAAGGGGCAGTATTTTTCCCCTGTTTCTTGGTCATGAATAACAGAATGCCTATGGCTGAAAGTACCTCTCTCAACATCCTGCCCACTCAGTCTGACATGATTCCCCTCCACCAGCAAGGTCGCAAAAGCAAGTGCTTCTCCCACTGCCCAGTCAATGCCTTCACCTGTCTCAATCATTTTTGCACGGTCTTCAAAAATCCTCTTCACTGCTCTATGAGGTTTAAAATTTTCTGGCAAAGTTGTGATAGCCTTGCCAACATTTTTCAATATCTCTGGTTTGACTCTGCAAACAAAACAAAAAATGTTTAGGGACCCCAAATGTAAAAGAGAATAAGCAATTGAATTTTTCAAGATATTATGAATATAAATTTACCCAGTGTTACGGATGCGAGAAAGCTGCTCCGGAGACTTGAAACCAGCCCAGTAGGCTGAAAGCCAGTCTCTTCTTTGAGTTATATGATCTTTGCTGGCTAGAAATTCTTCATTCAGAATTGAAAGAGCTTTGCTGTTTATTTTATCAATGTTCTCTTTTGTAACCATGCCAGATTCTAGAAGTTTGTTTTGGTAAATCTGAAGTGCAGAAGGATGATTCCGGATAACCTACAAAGATCATACAAGTACAGGAATTTAGAAGCTTTTACAGACTAAAACACTGGTACGAATGAATGGTGAATACTGAGCATAGGAAATAAACCAAAACCTGACCCCCACCCCAACCCCAATACACAAAAAGGAAAATAAAAAGTGCACTCTCTCTCGGGAAGACCTTCACAATTCACATCACAAAAGTTGGTAGAACAACAAATGTCCATAGTAAATAAAAATATAAAATAAATAGCATGGACCTTATACATCTTTGGTTGAGTGAATGATGGCTCATCGATTTCATTGTGGCCAAATCGACGATAGCACACAATATCAACGACAACGTCGGTATGGAATGTTTGACGCCACTCTGCTGCAAGTTCACAGGCATGAGCAACTGCTTCCACATCATCCCCATTGACATGGAAAATTGGAGCACTAAGAGCTTTGGCAACATCTGTACAATATTGAGAAGATCTTCCCGATCTAGGGTCCGTAGTGAATGCTACTTGATTGTTCACTACAATGTGAATTGTACCACCAGTAGTGTAGTTCGGAAGAGCACTAAGATGCAAAGTTTCATAGACAACACCTTGTCCGGCAAAACTACCATCACCATGTATCAAAATACCCATGTTCTTTGTTCTGTCAATATCATTAGAGTAGTATTGCTTAGCTCTAGTTTTCCCAATCACAACAGGGTCCACAGCTTCCAAATGGCTAGGATTTGCGACCAATGACAAGTGAATTCTCTTGCCGCCCCTTGTTGGCCGGTCATAAGAAGTTCCCAAATGATACTTAACATCGCCAGTTCCAGCGTAAAGGCCAATCTCATCCACAGGTTTCGTACCACCGCTAAATTCGTTGAAGATTTGTCGAAGAGGTTTCCGAACGACATTAGCCAGAACATTCAATCTTCCTCGATGCGACATCCCAATTACTATGCTCTCTACCCCAAGATCTGCTGACCTATCAAACATTTCCTTCATTCCAGGGATCAACGTCTCACAACCTTCAAGCCCAAACCTCTTGGCTGCAGTCCATTTGGCAGCTAAAAAGTTTTCAAATTGAGTACTCCAAATAAGACGATCAAGGATCACCTCACGCCGCTGGCTACTGTATTGAGTTGGAGTGGGAGTCTCAATTTTGTCCCTCAACCAGTTACATTTTTCATGGTCAGCAATATGCATGTACTCAAACCCTATACTTCCACAATAAGCCTGTTCTAGTCTCTTCAATATTGCCCTTAGGGTTTGCACAGGGCGATTCTCAGACAAAAATCCAGACAATCTCCAAACACCAACAAAGAATTCCCTATCAAGATCAGCTTCTGTAAAACCATACATGGCTGGATCTAGATCATCCGGAATAGACCTCTCTTCCAAACATAATGGATCCAACTTGGCTTTCATGTGACCATAAACCTGGTAAGCTCTCACAAGCAATAACAGACGCATACTCTCTTGAATAGTCTGCCCAGAAATCCCCGGTGAGGTGGTTGCCTGCCCGACAAAGTTCCTGAAGAAATTGTCCCATGATTCGTCAACACTATTGGGATCCTGCTCCCATGCTCTCTGAAGCTCTTCCAGATAAACACTGCTTGTCCCATCCAAGAAGCTATCAGTCAATCTGGAGAGAGGAACGGGACGAGGAACAGGTGCAGATTGAGCCTTTGACCTAAAAACTGTTGTATGGAAATACCGGCTCTGTGCAGGAACAATCCCTGTCCTCGTTACATATAAACGACTTTGTGATAGAGTTCTCTTAATGGCATGTTTTGCAACATTAGTCCCAGCTCTAAACCAGGCCATTGCTATCTACAATTCAAATAAATCTAAGACTTAATTTACAAAATCCAGCTCTCTTCCCACAAAAATTAAGCACTAAGAGTTCTTGTTCCGTCTCCAATAAACAAACATAAATAAATGCATAGAAACATCAAATAAGCAAAACAACTCGAATTTTGTGAAATGTTTTTAGTATATAAATATTACTCCAGCACATTCATATTCGTAGAACAACAAATTTAAATATAAATGCCGGAGAACAGGCAACAAAAATTATCATTTTCAACCAAATGCATAAAACTCAGAAAAAATTACCAAAAAAATCCGGCCGTATATTAACAGAGTCTATCAGTAACAAAATTCACGCAAACTATAAAAATACACATCAAAAAAACAAAAATCAAGGCCAATAACAAAAAATGGTGATATTTGAAATCGAGCTGGCAATAGTGCATAAACGATCTCAATTACGAACAAAACTTCTCCACATCAACGATCTCAATTACGAATAAAACTCTTCCATAGATTGGTTCACGACGACAATAAATCATACAAATGTAGATAAATTCATACCTCAAGGAGTGAAAGGATGAACCCTAAATCTACGATGTAACTTTTGTTTTTTTTTCTCTATATCCTCCGGTTTGCCTTTAATTGTCACTTTCTTTGACTGACGATTCCATACTTTTCCAGTGGCTTCAGAAGACAATTTATTTCCCTTTTTTTTTTTTTTTTAAGTAATTAAACGCCTCAAAACTTTTTAATTTTGCGAAAAATCAGCATTGTATATTATTTTTAATACAATATCACCATTATTTTAGACAATTTATATACTTATGCCTTTAGTCTGTCCTGGAAATTTTCATTTACATTTATTTAGTCATATGTAATAATGTCAGTAAACTCTATTTTCCAGTACCATAAAATACATTTTAAAATTGAGAAAGATCTTAAATTTGAATGGCTTGTCTATTTTGTAAGTAAAACTCGGGTAATAAAAAAATAAAAAATAAAAATCAGGAAACTCCTTCGTGACTGATATATTTTAAATATTATTTTCTAAATTAATATTAAAAATTTCATGCATTTCCCTTCTTCGAGACTAGGTGTACATAACATAAGTCATTCGCTTTATATCCCTGTTCTAGAAAGTATATTGGTAATTACTTTTCCAGAATTAAATATAAAATATTTATTTGTTTTACTTCTCTCAAATTTCTGATTAGTTTTTTTCTGGAATACTACTACATTAGCAATTGAAAGTCAAGATTTTATTTTTTAATTTTAGGGAAATTAAAAGGTCAAAGTTGAACAACAAGATATGGGAGTCCGTCAGCCTTTGAGCTTAAGCACAACCCAATTATAAATACATCTATTCTTTAATATTTTTAATTATCATAATTATACCCCGAGTGATATCTACTCCCTCAAAAAATTTCATATTTTCCATATTTTAGTTTGTCATCCAAAAGTTTATATACCTCCAAAATCCCAGTAGGGAGTAATTTTCTTTAACAGACTTTAGTAGATAAAAATAATAATAAATCCCATATTCTTTGATCAAAATGAAAACACTGCTCAGAAGTCAGAACTGATTGACCAGTATAACTGCTCCATTAGTTTAAATAATAATAATACACCAAAACTGATTCTCTTCCAAACAAAAAACCAGAGCAGCACAAGTTAATTAAGGTTAAAGATCTGGGGTGGCCAGCTACGTTTCCCACCATCGGTTCCGATGGCCGTGAGCTCCAGTGAAATGTCAATGCTGCGATGTTGAGGAGCTCGAACAATACTGATACGAGATTGTATTCTCGCAGCAGCAGAATCTCCATTTGTACCAACACAGCTCGAGGCCATGGCAATTGGTTCTCGGAAAGTGAGGACAGTCTGCGACCAGTGGGTGCTCGGCCCATAGGGTGATGTGGACAAAACAACAGGCTTTTCATGACAAAACCTTTTGGTGAAGCCAGTTTCGAACCACAATACTACTCCATAACACAAAGTGCTATCTTGATTAGAATCAGTGGGACCATTCAACGAAGAGGCCACCATTGGCTCCAGTTCAACTTCAGCTGTAAAATCCATCTGCTTAGGTTGCATTGTTGCCAGGTCAAATGTCTGAAAGGAAAGATGGAAGTTTCAAATCAGACTAGAAAACTATTGAGAAGGAAGAGAATTCGCATAATTTCTAAAATATATTTTTTAGGCCAGTAACTTTATATTTTGGTCCTGACCGTTTCATTTCTTAAAATTGGTCCGGTGGTAAGTTTACCATATTTGACTTTTTCGTCCGACTAGTGACAATTTCCAAACCAATAACTGGACAAAAAAATCGAATATGGTAAACTTAGAGGACCAATTTTAAAAAAGTGAAAATGGAAATGGTCAACTTACTGGAAACGAATTCAACAAAAAAAAGTGACGTGATGACTGGCTGAGTTACCCTCAGCAGCTGGTAGCTGGACAGAAAATTCTAATACGGTAAACTTACAGGACCAATTCCAAAAAGTGGAAACGGTTTGGACCAAAATCAAAATTTACTGAACTAAAAAATATACTCTTTTTAAAACAAGTGAAACCTGAAAGACTTTTGTGGTCGTAATGATATGGCAACTGTCAACGACATCAATAATAGGAAGCCGTGCAGCATCCTCAACAACCTCCCGACCAATGCGAGACATATTAAATCCGTACACATTCTCCCAAAATGGGATGCTAGTAGCTCCTCTTCCAAACCCAGCTATAAACTGAACAAATGTGGGTGAAACCATTAGCTAACACAACATCTAAGTAAAAAAGTTGAAGAATTTGAGGAACGAGGAAAGCTATCCCACCATGGTAGCTGTGTCTGGGAGAACAGCGCCTCCAGGCTTCAGCCACTTATCACGTGCATAGAGTACAGAGACTAGCATTGACTCATAAAGCAAGCAATAGCCCATCCATTCACTCAATAACACATCAACACTGTGAGGTTTGATGTGGTCAGCATTGTTGAGTTCTTCTACCATGCCTTGAACCACTTCAATAACCCCATTTCGTTGACTGCCTTCACTAGATATTCCAGTCGACAAAAGGTTGTTATCTTCTGCAATCTGCATGAATTCAAAGAATCAAGAAAATATCAACTGTCAGGCGCAAATTATTTAGCAAACTCAAAGGAAGGTAATGATTGATCTAAGAAAAGTTGACCTGGGAAGCCACTGCAGCCATCTTTTCACTAGCTTCAACTGCAAAGACCTTTGAAGCTCCTGCTTGGGCTGCAAATAAGCTAGAGGAAAGAAGAAGTCAGGTACAAAATCTATGAACAGAAGCAAGTAACGGGGGCAGAATAGGATCTCCAGAAATGACAAGGTGGCTAATCTCATCATATGAAATATATCAAGGAAAATAATGCCACAAATAAAGTCAGAACTCACAATTGCTTCTCACACATGATGTTTCTTTGTTTTCAGGCATTAGTTAATGTAAAATGAAGCTAAAGCTTATGTTTCTGCCAAAATAAAACATCACAGCTTAAGAATTGTGGACATAGTTTCAATGTTATACATTTGTCAATTATGCAGCAGCTTTAGCAATGCACTGAAAAGAACAAAAGGATGCTAACTCTATTAGCAAATCTAGCTCTGTCAGAATCCTTTTTTTTTATCCAGTCCTACTGATTGCAGTACAAGCAGCATGGGTCAGTGGAAAACCAACAGGAGTTAAGGTACATTCAGTTTCAGAAAATGTACCAAGTACTTGTCTTCCAGCATACAATCAAAGCATCAAACTAGAAGGAAAACATATAATGAAAGAATTCAGATGAAACTAGAAAAAGTTGAAGCATAAACTCCCACCTTAGAATGCCAGTCCCACAACCGACATCCATAACAACTGCATTTTTTAGAAGAGAGGGATTCTCCAAAATAGCTTCTCTATAAGCATCAGTTCTCACCTGCATCATGCACATAACATCCTTTAACTATCCACAAAATTATCAAGCTTCAAAATGAAAAGGATTATTTTTATCGAGAATTTACTTTTCAAACCCCAGATTTAGTGGTACCTTGTCACTGATCATATCTCTATGTATGCCGAATGAACTGTATGAGCTAAAATAACTCTTATTGACATTCTTGATCTCTTTTGCTATAATCGTTGTTGAAGGAATAGAATCCACCTCCTTTTTCCTATTATAGGATGGAATGCTACCAGATTGGTTGTTGGTGTCATTATCTTTATCAAAAGACATTACAACATCCTTTTCCTCATTTGGACAAGGTACCATAAGCTCAGATCCAGAGCTATCAGAAACACCCTCATCGTGAATGTCAATATGCTCGAATTGAGACAAATACGATTCAAGTTCGTTTCTGTCAACAATCATGGGTGCTCCCTCCTCATCTTCGTCATCCTCATAAAAACTGTATAGTAGAGAATCATCTTGCATAAAAGGAGTGAGATACTTATCATCATCCCATGGAAAACTGCTTCCATTTAAATTAGCTGCCTCGTGTAAGTGTTTCTGCAATTCTTCCTTGGACACACAAATCATCCCACAACTCCAACATTTGTTTAATGCTACCTGATTAGTACATGAAACAAGAATGATCTAAGTAGAGTGAAGCCACAAACTTGTTCAGATACACAAGTAACCAAAATACACATGGAATCAACTAGATAGTAGCTAAAGATACATGAGAACATTAATAAAATATTAAAAAAACAAGTAACATTACATCAACCGAGCACTCGTCTCGTTACACAGGAACTAAGAATGGTGTCTACATACACCTACTACTATAATATATCTCTCTCGTTCCTCCACAAAAGAAATATGCCCTTATTCACAATCATCTAACAGGGAAAGACAGCATCAGGCATGGCATACTAATCCAAGCATTGCTTTACCTCTTAAAAGACAAAATAAAAAAACAGAGTAATCAACTAATCCATTATAAAAGCCTAATGCAGCGACTTCTTACTAAAGTTTCCAGGAGAATCCCAACACAATTAGAATGACAGCAAGGCCTCATATAAAGACTATCAGCATTACAAGCAAAAAGAAAAAAAGTAATATTGACTTTGCAGGTACAACTTCGAAACACCAAATTACTACCCAAAATAGAAGTAACACAGTAACCAAAGATATCAAGACCAAGTGAAATAAGTTAATTACAAGTTTACAACATAATTCCCATAAGCTAAAGAACTCACAAGTTCGGAGTGTATACCTGTGACCTAACGTAATTGATAACCTTAAAGCACTTGTAAAAGTCCAAGTTAAAAGCTTTTTTGATTCCATAAAAATCAAAGAAGTGTTCCGAGGCGCAGTGCTCGAAAAGAAGACGGCAAGAAACGAATGGAGAGTCGCAGAAGAGACATAACATATGAGAGTCTGAGGCATGTTCCTCTAAGGCGTCGTCTTCGTCTTCCCAATCGTCCCAATTTTGATCCTCCAACTCTTCATCATCTTCGGAGTCGGAGTAATGCAATTTTGCATTCACTTCAGTGTTGTTTCGTTTATCTGGGTGAGACGCCATTGGCAATTGCAGCAGAAATTGGGGTTGGGGGCAGTGTTCAACTTCTTAAACCCTAAACCCTTTCACTGTTTACGGTTTTCAACTCTTCCGGTTCACTATTTGAGGAGGGTATTAAATAGGTATGTAAATATTTAATGTATATTTTGTAAATATATATTCTCAGGGCTAGTTTGGTTTGTTAGACGGGATAAATATATTGTGATAGGATTAATTTGGATTACACTGTTCACAAATTGACCTTTTGGAATTATTTATATGTTTGGATTGCTTGATAGAAGTTTGGGATATTTAGTCCAAAAGTAGTTTGGATAGTGGGATTAATACAATTTTTTTGTCATATTCCAAAATTGCCCTTTTAAATTACTTTAGTATTTATTTTTTGGGTGGAGCTACTAACACCCTCTAAAATGTTATTCTCACCCGATCAACTTTTATAATTAAACCCACCTCAATTTTTCCTACACATTTACCTTTCATCCCTAAAAAAAAAAAATCAAATTGAATAAAAATTAACTTTTTTTTTTATATAAAAATCAACTAAATCTTTAGAATTATATAAATTTTAAAAATCAATTAATGAAATTAATAATTATTATTTGATTTTCATATGGTTAGATAGCAATCGAATTGTTAATAAGCTTTTCATTTAAATGGAACAAAATTGTTAATAACTTATTTTCCAAATTGTGTAAATAGCCTAACATATTATAAACACAATCTTCACCCACCGAATTACAACAAAACACACTTCATTTCCATTTTTAGACAAAATATACATTGTGAATAGTTGTTTTTTTGCCAATAGGACATACTCCATAGGATTAACACCAAGCAAAAAGGTGAGCAAAAAGATGAGTTTTCCAGATTTAGCAAAAAGTAATATTAACATATTTTCATATTGACTGCAAAAGGAGCAAACTGCTTTCCACTAAAAGGTCCCAAACGATGGGAGTTCACCAGCTTCACGTGCCTTCTTGATCACGTTTCTAACCATAATCGCTTTGGCCTCGTCCGGTAGACTGAAGAAGACATCTAGTTCTTTTGGGTTGTTGCACAAATATAAAGAAACGTGGACTCTAGTCTCCATGTCGAGGAACCCGATTATTCCCAAACTCTCGTACACTAGACCCCTTTTCTTTGTTGCATCGAATTCAGCACCGATACGCTGTGCAAGTTCACCCATTCGATCAGCGATTTGGTTCATCCTAGCATCAGTTTTTTCACAGAATATGGTCATGTTATCGATAAAGCGCTCATCCAGATATTCAACAGTCTTTCGCTTCACACCCTTGCCTTTGACTTTGTTAGTTGCACTACTCTCTTCATGGGTAAATTCAGTAAACTTCGCTGTCGAATTTTGGTACCCAGGTGTTCCTTCAGGTTCATCAATTCTGGTTGAAGGATCTGGCTGACCTTTGTTGTTCAGTAAATCTTGGACAACATCTGGAAAGCCTTGGACATTCTGACCATTTGCACGATCTTTGCCAAATATCTCGACCCAATCTTCATAGAAAGGGAATGATTTATTCTTCAAGGTACGAGCAACGGGGTCAGCCTGCAAAATATGAAAACTACCGTTCATAACATCCCACAAACTCTTAAGAACACATATCATAATTTATAACTATTCAGATCACCAAAATAAACTACATAAACATGTATCGATTATTATAATAATGCACATGCAAATTACTCATAATCACCTTAATATGTTTTTCCCAAACATCGGGGCTTGCATCGAGACGATAAGTTGAGTTGTTCAAACCCATTCCAGAGTCAGATAACATATTGCTCAAGCAAGCATATTGTTTCTTCCAGACATGTATCTTTGAATTTATGTGAGGGTCAAATTTCAGATCAGTTCCAGGGAAAGCAGTCACCAACATTTGCTCCAGCATGCCTCCATACCCTGTCTTAAAGCCATTTTCACACTTGTATCCTCTAGTCACTAATTCTTTTAGACCAGCTACTAGCATTTTTTCCTCGTCATATGTCCAACTCCTACGAGTGCCAGTTCCGAGCTTCTTTTTTCCTCTCTCAACCGGTTCCATGTTACAACACTAAAACAATACGGAAAATACAACAAAAATAAAATTTACCATCACTACACAAGAAAATATTAAAACATGGTCAACAGTGAATTTAACAACACTACACCAAACTGATATACATAATGTTAGCAAATATTCATTACACATTCAAAATTACTAAAAACCAGTCCACAAGAAAAAATAATTACATTTAAAACAATCTGAGATTGTTGGATATAATACCAAGTAAGCCTTGTACAATACATCAAGTTGTACTAATAAAATGTTCATTGATAATCAGCAAACATTTGAACTGCCAAGTTGTCCCTAAAATCAGTCCATGCTTGAGATGACTCTAATTGATCAATAAAATCATCATGAGCAGCGTTCTCATCATTTACTTCAGTAAACAAGTCAGGCACATCATCTTCCATAGGGTCTACGGCCATGTTTGTACGGATGAAATTATGCAAAAGACAACAACCAAGGATAATACGATTTTGGGTCTTTATAGGGTAGTAGGAATTACTCCTAAGTATACCCCATCTAGCCTTTAAAATTCCAAATGAACGCTCAATGCAATTACGTGCTTTGGCATGCTTCAGGTTGAAGTACTCTTGATGGTTTTGAGGTTGACGTGTGCCATCCCACTCTTTCAAATGATATCTAACTCCTCTATAAGGAGCTAGAAAACCATTCCCATTAGTATACCCACCATCAACCAAATAATAATTTCCTGACAATGGTTAAGTACAAGAGTTTAATAACTTATTTAGTCATACAAATTTATATTAAGTAATGGAAATGATTTTTATTGCTTACCATTAGGGACCTTTAATCCGTTTGATCGTGTGATGGCATCACGCAACACTCTACTATCAGCTGCAGAACCCTCCCACCCAGATAATACAAATACGTAGTTCATATTTTGATCGCAAACAGCTAATACATTAACTGCTACATGTCCCTTTCGATTTCTATAACGTGGAATATCGTCACGTGGCACCTTAACGGGAATGTATGTGCCATCTAAAGCACCAAGGCAACCCTAAAGATACATACAACCTGAAAGTTTCAGAATAATTAACCAAAAACAAATCCTACGATATTGACTAAAAACAAATTTACCTTGAAATATTTCCACCGATAATCAGTGCTGTCTTCGGGCACATGTTGGGGGGTGATAAGTAGAATGGAATACAACTTAAGCAGGGTGTTAAGAACTGAATTAAAGTGTTTACTAACTGTGTACCCAGAACGCAAAAAACTATGCTTAATAACACGATTTTTTGTGTGGTGAGACAAGACTGTAAGAAAGATGGCTACTTGCTCACCAATGGTTACATGACGTGTAGGTGAAAGGCCACCTACATTTTCTAACAGAAAACACAATCGGTTGAAACAATCTCTATCCATTCGAAGGTGGTCTTTACAAGTTTCATCACTAAAATTGACCAAATAGTGTAACTTTTGTAATTGACGTGTAACTTTTTCCCTAATGCTATAAGGTGCTGCACGATTTGGGTTTCGCCTAGTGTGTTGACGTAATCTTAGATACCCATATGTCATGAATATCACAAACATTTGAATATCGCTAAGCAATTCAGTTATAACACCAAACGTTGCCTCTAGCCTAACACCAGCCTCCATAGTTCCAATTGTATGTCCTCCAACTAAAATCACATTATTGCAAACATCCATAAATACATATCAAAGTGAACATTTTAAAACATAATATACAATTTACTACACAATACTCATTGCACATTAATTCATCCATGGAAAGTAAAGTTAGCAAATGAAGACAACTTTCATATATATGAATCATGCTATATATGACAAACAAATGGAGAAGGTGTCGTTCAGAGAGTGGTTCAAAAATGCAAGGAAAAAATTCATTGAAGAATAGAGGTAATTTGGGTGCTTGGAGTATCAAGGAGTGAGTAATTAGGAATAAAAACTACTCTGATTTTTCTGGATAAAAGTTGACCAGTGTGAATGAAGCAAGTAAGAACTCCAATAAAATTTGATTTGTGTGAATGAATAAAAATGAACAAACAATTAAAAAAAGAGGCAGATTGCTAACTGATTGCGCGATAAAATCACTAATACCCAGATTTCTTCTACAACTTCTTTTTTTTTATATCTTTCACATATATATATATATATTTCTTCTACAAGTTGTAAATTAATTTGCATGATAAAATTACTAATACTCAGATTTTTTTCAACAGATTTCACATATTTCCTTGATCAAGTAAAAACAATATTATATAACCAAATGAAATCTTAAGAAACAACAGGAAAATTAAGAAAGAATTAAAACTGAAAGATAAAAACTACATATGAAAATCAACTAGCTAAGCACTCAGTAAATTAATTAAGAAAGAAAACAGCAGAAATTATTCTCCACGTTCCATCATATTGTAAATTAATTGTGTGATAAAATTACTAATTAATACTCAAATTTCTTTTACAGTGACTATTATTAACCTACACACCACATGACTTTGATCAAAAGAAGGCATATCAAAGAATAACTTAATAAGAAGAATTTCAATAGCCCCAAATATATGGTTCTAACCATATTCTTCTTAACCTTATTTGGTCGACAAAGGCAAAGAATATTATAGCCATATCACAGCAATAAAAGTTACAAAAGCACAGGAAGTGCTTACAGAAGAGAGAGGTGAAGATAGAGGGGAAAACAGAAAAAGATCAAAAAATAGTAGAAAGCACAACTAGATGACTCGCCAAATAAGAAGGTATGATTTTCGCACAAGCCAGAACAACTTTCAAATGTAGAAATTAGAATGCCGCTGAGAACACAGCAGTCACAAAAAAATATTGATATCAAAACTTTGTAACAAGCCCTAATACCAAGAACACGAATATATGCGACAATCACAGTTGGGATATCAGAAATTTACCTGAAACAACTCGTGTGTGCTTAACGTCTTCGCTTATGTCTTCCAATAACAAGAATGCTGCAAAAAATAAAAAAATGAAGCAAACATTAATTTTTTAGGTAAGGGAGATGATGGGAGACGGTAGAAATGGCTCGAAAGAAAATCTCAGAATCTGCGTGCCCTAACCTTCCGTTCGAAAATGGAGAAGTAAAATGAAAACTAGGGTTCTTTGGTATATATATGTGGCAATATACACATCAAATATTTTTTTATTTTTTTTTAAAGTAAGACCTTCGTTTTATTAATTGCAAATGCACGAAACTTCGGGAAGGCTATCCACAAACGATGAACGCTCGACCCAAAGATAAGGACTCGAAAATTGAATAGCCCTTCTAGCAATACGATGCGCTATAATGTTGGCATCTCTACAGACCCAAACTACCTTTACATTCTCAAACTTCTTCAACTCTTCCGCACACAATTGTGTCAACTACTGTCAAGTCACCGAAGGTCGAACGTCCATGTTCTTCCGCTGCCACTGCATTAACCACCAATAGGGAATCTGATTCAATTATCGCTTTATCGATTCTCATTAGTTTAATCCACGATAAGGCCTCTCGGACACCTATCGCCTCCACCTCCTCCGCCAAAAAACAACCAGTCATACAAATTGATTTTGCACACACAAAGTCCCTGTTGTTGTCATGAATAACTAAGCCAATGCCCATTTCATCTGAATATGTGAACACAGCAGCGTCTGTGTTAATCTTCAAGAAATCTTAGGGAGGAGCATGCCATGCGGGACATCTCGCCCTTGTCTCGCTGGTCGCAGGCACCATTCGTGACGCCAACCACTCACCCCGGAGTCTGTCCACTAAAATGGCTACCATGATCGGGTTCGAACAAACCCCTGTAAATACCATAACATTCCTCTCCTTCCACAATCTCCAAATCATAGTGCCAAAAACCGCTGCTTTTTCTGAATCAAGAGTTCTTAGAATCAAGAAAATCACGTCTGGAAAAGAATCGATCCCAGCCCTTGCTTCACCAATGATATTTGTGTAGTTTGTCACCCTCCAACATGCCCTTGCATACGGGCAATCCACGAAAATATGCCAAGCCGTCTCATGCTCCGTTTTACACCAGGAGCACACATCATCCTGAAGGATCTTTCTGCGCATTAATTCACTCTTAGTTGGTATAAAGAGTTTACAAATTCTCCATATGCATGCTTTAACTTTCGGCGGAGCTTCAAGCCTCCAAATATCATTCCACCTTTTTTCACCCACCTGGGATTGCTCCCGCACCATTTCAAGACCCCATTTATACGCTGAACTCGAGGAATACTTACCATCCTTGGAATGGTGCCAAAGTGGTAGATCCACACAGCCTGTAGGGGAGATGAGAGTGTGAAGAATTCTTTTAGTATCGCTTGGGGAGACTATATCCTTAGTGTGAAGAATTCTTTTAGTATCGCTTGGGGAGACTATAGCCTCGATAGCATCCCTGTTCCATGTAGACGTGCCCGGAATGATTATATCCCCCACTTTCAAATTCTCCAGACCTGGTACAATCGGTGATTGGATTTTGAAATCCTGGTCATCTCTAATCCATGGGCTTTCCCAAAAGTTTATGGAAGAGCCGTCCCCCACCTTCCAACGTAAGCCCCCTCGGACTACCGGTAAAGTTGTCCAAATGCTTCTCCATGTAAAACTTGGGGCAGACCCCATGTTAGCTGATAATACATCTGTTCTGGGAAAATACTTAGCCTTCAGTACCCGGCACACTAGGGCGTCCGGCTTCGTCAACAGCCGCCAACCCATCTTGCCCAACAACGTCAAATTAAAAAGGTGCAGGTCCTTAAACCCTATCCCTCCATTTGATTTATGTTCACAGCTAGCTTCCCACTTGCACCACATTAAGCCCCTTGTACCTCCAGAATTATTCTCCCACCAATATCTGTTCATCAATTTGTGTAGTTCATCCAATAGTGTCTTGGGAAGAAGGAAAAGACTCATGCAATACACCGGGATCGATTGTGTTGCTGCTTTTAACAAAATCTCCTTTCCTGCTTTTGATAAGTTCTTTTTCCTCCAGCCATTGATTTTCGTCCACAGCTTCTCACGAACGTAAGCAAATATTTCTCTTTTCCTCCTACCAACAAGAGATGGTAGCCCTAGATATTGCCCAGTGTTCAAGATGTAGATAAATATAATATCAATAGATAAAATATACTCCATTATACAAAAACTTTTATAAAAATAGACTATAGTATTTTAAAATGAAAATGTTCATTTACCCGAACTAATTATCCGGTCCGCTTAGCCCATTTATCTGTTCCACTTTCTTTTTTTTGGGATCATATATGAGATGCTCCTAGTTTTCTCGTTTTTACAAATAGTTAGGTTTTTCATTGTAATTGTTACTTTTTGTTATGCAATTAGTTTTATGTGTTGTATTGTATGTATATTTATATATAATTGTATTTTTTTATACCATTTGATAGACTGATATGTTTTTTGTGTTTAGTTTTAGAAGAGTCCTCATCTTTTCCAAAATACATATTTATATATATATATATATATATATATCTGTATAATTTTGAATTTAAATAGAGAGTAATGATAATAATTTTACTTTTAAAACTCACGTATACATTCAATCTTTTTTTTTTTTTTTACTTTATTCATAAAATAAAAGTTTTGTAACTCTATTCATTGCCTGTATTTTTTCTAAATTTATGCACTTCGATCCCCAAGATGCAAATATTTATGGGATAGAGAAGTATTTATATGCTTTGATATTCGATAATGTAATTTATAAGAGTTTGACCTTTTCATTTTATTTTACTATCTGAATTATTGATACATGTAATTTTTAAAATAAAATAAAAATCATATAACAAGAGCAATGTGTGTTAAAATTTAAAAAGAGTCACCTTGAAGAAATTAACATTATTATTTTTATCTAGTCTAATTTCAAAACTTCTGGTTAAAAAACAAATGGAACTTCTAAGAAGTTTAGTTTAATAACTTTATATAATATAATTATTATGCATAAGTAAATCATATACTCTGGCTGCATCAAGATTTCACATGTTACCCTAATTAATCCGATGCCACATCTTATTCGATTGTATACATGACCTTAGAATTGAACAACTCACTTTTTCCGCTTCTTTTATTTTGTCTACCTTCTTTTATTCCAAGTCTAATTTCCTCCTTTTTCTTTTGTTTGGGGACAAAGTTAAATGGTAGTACGACATTTATTTTTGAAATACTTTAGTGCAAGTTTCTGTGTGTCTAGAAGCCTCCAGAAGTGAAGTGGGAACCGGTACAAATGACATCATCCTTCCAGATAATTGTCTGATCTCATTATTTGACTAAATCATTCTTATGCCATGTAATATTGCAAGTAACGTAAACTAATACTCCATATAGAAAAAAAATTAAAACATAATTAGATACGCCAAGAATTTGTGGACTTCAGGCTCAATATTTTTTGGTAAATACTTGTGTGGTAATGTTTGATTCAATTCTTTTAAATAAGTGAATATTATCCGTAAATTATGATAAATACAATAAATATCAATTTAAATAAAGTATATTATTAGTTTAATATAGTATTAATTCAAATATTAAATAGAAACAAGTTACATGTATATAACTTTTTTTTTTTAATACCCATATTTTTTTAATTATAAGGCTCATTTTTTTCTCTCGAAAACAACGCGCAATCTTTTTAGAATATAGATATATAGTTTAATTTAACATGACATATTATCTGTTGAATTAATTAATCGATCTTCGTCATCATTTAAGCCATGAGCCATCATCACATTCTTGAAGTTTAAGAGAGGGTAACATACCTTTTTTTAATTGTAGAATTGTTATAAATGTTGTTTATAAAACTACAATAACTAGTGGAATACGTTTTTTTTTTATAAACTGATCTTACTATTATTAATTTAATCTATAAATTTTTTTTAATATATGAGCTGTATATTCCATCCAAATCAAAACGCATGCACATAATTTCTAAACGATAAAGGTTACACGTTCGTGATAGTGACGTGGAATAAAAATCTATAAAATATTTCATATGAAATATGTTAGATTAAATTTTTTCAGGTCACAAGCATTTAATTTAATAAGATATTAAGTCAGATTAAAATATGTTACTATAAAAGTAATTTGTACTATTGTAAAATTTTGACTCGTGAATTCATTTAAAATTTTGAGTTTATAGTAATATTTTTGGTGTTACAGCTAGTATTATATATTGATCTTGTAAAAAAAATACATTTTCGTGAAATATATTTCAATTAATTGTGATCTGAATTTAATTCACAATTACTCATATTTATCTTAATTAGTTCCCTGAGGTCGAAAAAATATATCTCAATTAAATTTGACTTCGAGTTTGATCAACCCCAATTTAATAAGATTAGTTATATTTCATTATGAGTTTTGGACTATAAATCATATAGATTCTATTGTGTGCTTTTGGAAGTCGTCGATATTGCCCACCCAATCGTTAAAAAGATAAAATTTCCCCAAGTGTCCCATTCTTAATAAAAATAAATTCTCAACCTCAACCGCCTCAAATCATACATCCACATAATCTAATTAATTTAAAATCCAATAATATTACCGTACGTGTTTTTATTATTTTTTTCTCAAGTCGCCTATGGCTGCGCACGTGAGGATTAATGTACGATGGAGTCAATTTTTGTACCAATCAATCTCAACACCTTTTGTCAAACTTACATTTAAAAAAATACCCATATGTATGATAGAAAAACCGTGAACTTACGGGTCACCCAAGCATCTTTTCAGAAACTTCTATATATCCTTTTCCTCCAACCTTCCTATTTCTCAATCAATTGAGTTTTTTCTTTTTTATCTCCTTCCAAGAAACTCCCTTTATCTAACTACGTTCACACACAGTTAGGTACACCTATATATAAATATAAATACCATCTACTCCCTCATAATTACTTAACAAAATCTTTGTCTAATCAAAAATCTAAAAATGAACACTGATCAAAGAGTTTCAAAGGGGCACAAAAAGAATTGCAAGGGGAAGCGAAAGAGCAACGATAATTCACTTAAAGTAGTGTACATTTCTAGCCCAATGAAAGTGAAGACTAGTGCCTCGAGATTTAGGTCACTAGTGCAACAACTCACGGGTAAGGACTCCGATATAGCGCAATATATGGACGACAACAATGGTAACGGAGCTAGAGATTTTTACGATTGTGACGATGATCAGTCGTTAGCAAAGGAGACGAGCGATCCGTACCAAATCTATTGTTCGTCGTACGATACGCCTACTAGCTCCGACTCCTTGACAGGGTCCGGGTCGACTATGGACAATGTGTTATTTGATGGGATTAATTTCTCCACGATTAATTCTTTTTACGATCCTTCAGAGCTCGATGTTTTAGGAAGTTTCGATGAATTACTATGAACCTAGATTGTGCTAGCTAGCTTCATCATCAATTTGGTTCTTCATGTGTATATGATATCATATGATATATTTAGAATTAGATATTCTTGTATGCATATATTTAATTAATTGAAATACGTACCCTTTTTTTCTTAGTAGCTTCTACGATTGGTAACTTCTGTCTTTATTAAATATATAGTCTGGTTTTAATTCTGAATTGCTTACAAGTGAAGGCAAGTTTTTTAATAAATAAATTAGGTGAGTGTGGAGGGGATGTGTACAACTTGCAAAAATAGGCACACGCGGACAAGACTATGTTCAAAAGTGTCAGCTGTATGAAATGTTTTTAACTAAATTTGATGAGACAAACCTCTAAAGACTTGTACAAATTCTAGCACCATATTATCTTTATCCATTAAAAGTATGTTTTTTTTTTATCAATTAAAAGTATGTTAATTTCCTTTTCTAAAAATAATTACTGTATTTTTATAGTATAATATTAGATTAATTCAAATTAAAAATGTGTTACCTATTAAAAAAAATATAATTAATTAACGAAGTTTAATTTCTACCTTGTATTATGGACTCACAAGAGTGTCTCTAAAAAAAGGGGTTAATTGAAAATTAATTAACCATTATTTACAAATAATCTAAACATTTAGATAATACTAAATAAATCACAAATTTCAAATATTTGCAATTGTTTAAAATTGATGATTTATTTATAATTATTATAAAATTTAGATTAAATTACAATTAAACTAAACGTGGTGATTTAATTTTTAATTAAGTAAAAATAATCTAATTGGATTTCAGTTCATAAATTACTAATAGATAACCTCAAACAGCTGAATGTAATTAATGTGATTATCTGACCTGGAAGCTAGCTTGTAAATTTTATGGCAAAATTAATGGGAATTATATTATGTATTTAATAAGTATAAAGTAAATGTTTTAAATATATTTCGAAATTAATTATCCCCAAAAAGATGGCTTGGCAGAATGTATATATATGTGTAGCAGAATCCCTTGAATTTTGTAGGAGAGCCGATCGAACTATCGAAGTCTTGTTTTTTTTGTAAAATAACTATGGTATAAATATTAAAATATGTATGTGGATTTAATATTGTTTCAACTAAATAATATTATTATTGTAATGACAGTATAATATTATTTTGTTCATGACAATTTAAAAGTGGAGTGAATATGATGCCAGCATTATTGGAGTGTCCTACCTACACGTCAATTACGTACGTCACTGATGACATAGATATTAACATTTTTTTTTCTAAACCTCATAGATATTAGTAACATTTAAAATATAGAATTTGCTAAACTAATTAATTACCCACGAATATTTTTCACATACGTTAAATTATGAACTTTTTTTTGGCTATGTATAGTTATTACTATCGAGTCTCTGCAAGTCTGTGGGCATTATTAGGTTAAAGACTTTGTAATTATATACTGTATTTAGAAAGTCTATTAATTAGTTAAGGATTTAAAAGGGGTTCATGTTTGGGTTTGTTGACTAGTCAAAAAATGAGGCTATCCGTTTTCGGAATAATTAATAAATTATTATCAAACTGGTCCCTCAACCTCAAGGAAAATTATTAATTAAAATGTTCAATAGTCAAGTTTTATCCAACAAATCATTTTTAAAAATAAGAAAGAAGTAAAGACCAAAATCCTTAATACTAAAAGAAGAAAAAAAGTTTCAAACTCAGATCAAATAGACAGCTTAAATCGGGCGTTTTTTTTTTTTACTATTTTTCGAGATTTAAATAATCATGTTAGAGCTTGTTTGTTTTGCTAGATAGGATAGATATATTAAGATATGATTTAGTGGGACAATTTGAAAAATTGATTTAAAATTCGTGTTTGGATTGATGGATTAAATTTTAAAGTTTATATGATAATTTATAATCAAATTGTTTGGATTGTAGGATAAAATTGAATTTTAGTGTTAAATGTAAAAAATACCCTTTGACATTAAAAGATATATATATGTGACAAATTGTAATTATTTTAGTTGGTAAGGGCAGTATAGTCAAAGCATATAATTTTATTCACCAAGATTAATTAACTCACCATTTTCTTATAGACTAATAATCATGCATGTAGGTGATTAAGTGGAAAAATAATATCGAACCAAATTCTAACAAACCAAACATGAGAATTTCATGGATAAAATAATATTTCCTGCCCAATCCAATAAATCAAACTTGGCCTTATTGTATATATTTGCTTGCACAGTAAGCGTGGTGAATCTCACATCTATGTAACTTTGGCGAGAGAAAAACAAATTTCACAAATAGAAAATTTAAGGGAAATTAAAGTGGAAATAAATCTCACATCTAAAAAAATTATCGAGTAAATACGAAATAGAAGATTCTAGTGAATCAACACTTGATATCATATTATTGTAGCAACACTTATCACCATCTTAATTTTAAAAAATAATTAAATTTCGAATTTTTTTCTTGTATATGTAAAAATAAAAAAAATCGATTTTTTTTTTTCATGTTGTAAATTTCGAAATTGAACTTTTTTTTTTTTTTTTTACTTTAAATTAATAATCGAATTCAGAGCAAAAATTAAATAACCAAACAATGAGTATTTATCATTAAGTCGATCGATTTATTCGGTTGTATACAAATTGTGCACACGACTGCCTAGCTATTACGTCGCTCACAAGAAAAATAATGTATATATACCCCAGAAATCAATTATTAGCGGACAGCAAAAGTCGTTTTTTTTATTTATTACAAGTTAAATACCCATCACTTTTCCCCTCCCCATTACAAGTTAAAGTCGTTTTTTTTTTTACTTTAAATTAATAATCGAATTCAGAGCAAAAATTAAATAACCAAACAATGAGTATTTATCATTAAGTCGATCGATTTATTCGGTTGTATACAAATTGTGCACACGACTGCCTAGCTATTACGTCGCTCACAAGAAAAATAATGTATATATACCCCAGAAATCAATTATTAGCGGACAGCAAAAGTCGTTTTTTTTTTTTATTACAAGTTAAATACCCATCACTTTTCCCCTCCCCATGACTCGAACCCAGGACGCCTAGGTAGTGGTGCTCCAACCACTTGAACTATCCCACTTTATCAAAAAGTCGTTGCTTGTTGTCTTGGAAATTAATTAGGATATTTTTAAAAATTGAGATTAGGAAATTTGGATATTTTAAAAGGGTCTGACTATATGCACCTCCATTTCAGTTTGATGCACTCCCCCATCACTCCCCCGATTCATACACTCCCCGAATTTTAGGTCACACCTCCCCTCAAATGTCATAAATACCCCTCCTTCATTAAAATCCTTTTACTACCCACACCCCCCAAATCCTCCATCTTTCTTCCTCCTCCATTTCTTCTTTCATCTTCTCCCTCACCCCTCACCACCACCGCCGGCGACCTGCCCCTCCACCACCCGTCGCCGGCGACGCCAGCCCCTCCCTCCCTTGCCGAGCTCGTCGCCCCCCTCCCTCCCTCGCCAAGCCCGTCGCCCCCCGCCCCCCCACCCCCTGTAAAAAAAAAAAAAAAAAAAAAGAAGAGATCTTGGCCGCGCGCGGCCGTCCCCTCCCTCGCCGAGCCCGTCGCCCCCCCCCCCCTCCCTCGCCAAGCCCGTCGCCTTCCCCCAACCCCCACCGCCTGTAAAAAAAAAAAAAAAAAAAAAGATCTTGGCCGCCGCGGCCGTCCCCTCCCTCCCCCCTCGTCCCCTCCTCCTCTCTCCCTCGTCGACGAGCCCGTCGCCCCGTACCCCACCCCCACCAGGTTTTCCCCCTTTCCCAATGTTAGGGTTTTCTGCAAAAATGCAGAAAACCCTAGTTTTTTTCTTCTTTTTTTTTTTTCAATTTTCGACCGTATAAGATCGATTACATACTCCTTCGTCGACAAATTGTTGTCGACGAGAGTGTATTTGATCGACCTTACATAATCGAATTTAAAAAAAAATTGTTTTTTTTTTTAATTTTCGACCAACCGTTTCGACCATATACATTCCCGTCGACAACGATTTGTCGACGAGAGTGTATATGGTCGACACTGGTTGGTCGAAAGTTGAAAAAAATTGTGATTTTTTGGAGTATATGGTCGACCATTTCTGTTTTTTTTTTTTTTGAGTTGATGGTCGCCGGAAATGGTGTCGCCGGCGACCGGAAGTTGTGTGTTAGGGGAAGGTGAAAGAAATGAGGTGGGGTGCATCTAGTATGGTCTATATTTAATGAAGGGTATTTTAGGTTTTTTACCTATTATTTTATTAATAAAACTGAAAGGGGGAGTGCATCAAACCGAAATGGAGGTGCATATAGTCAGACCCATTTTAAAATAATGAATATGGATTTGGGATTGAGATCTAGAAGCAGATGCTACAATTAATTTTCAAAGTCAGCTTTTTTATTTTTTAATTATTCAAGCTGATAATGACCCATGCCTAATTAATTAAGGCGTGGCAGGTTGGATTTTATTTTTTTAACGGTTGGAAAATATTTTTGCCATCCTGATTTATATATCTGGATTAAAGAGTTTGGATTTGAAGAGTGAAACAACCATCCTGATTACTGCTTGTTTTGAGTCTTCATGTTTTACTTGGCCCACTATTAGTTTAATTTAGGGCACATTATTAAACGGTTATTTGTATATCTAAAAGGGTGTAAAACTGCTGAGTTGAGTAATCAGAGAAGAATTATTTTCTTGCGAATCTTGTTTGCAAACCTCAGTACTCTTGATGTCCTGAGCTAGAGTTGCGACGGAATCATAATTGTGGCAGTGGTTCTCATCATAATCATATGACTTCTTTTTTAATCAATATTTTAATGTATTGTCAGTGCTTTAAGTAATCTAATTAATAGTGTTTGAAGTATAATCATTCGGTATAATGAATTTTTGTCGAATTAAAACTTTATTTTGGTTCACCGAAGAATTTTTATGTTTCCAGTTTTAATCAGATCATTAAAATATTGATAAAAAAACTGTATGAGACCGGAACTCAGTCACTATATTCATTCAGGACTTATAACTTATGAAGCCAAAGTCAAATGTATTATTTAAAAAAAAACATGGCTCATATTAGTATATATTAAAGTGAAGCTATTGTTCTTATTATAAGACCCCCTCTAAAATATTTTAAAGTTTTCTCTTTTTAAAGATTAATACATAACAAATATGTTAATTAAAACCGATTTCATAATTATACCCCCTCAATACCAGAGGAATTTGCACCACCACGTAGATTGAATGTATGAGTGGATCCCAAAAGTAATAATATATACTCCCTTCGATTCAAAAAGTTTGTCGCATTTGGAATTTAAATTTGTTTCAAAAAGTTTGTCGCTTTTTCTAATTTTACCAATGATCTCCCTAAATTGCCCCTATTTTTTTTGAAATATATTAATTACGATTTTTTTTGGAAAGGTCAAAGAAATGGTGGAAAAGGAAGTTGGAAAAATAAAAGGAAAAAGAGAAGAAAGGGGGAGAAAATAACGAGGGGTAAATTTGTCAAAAATATATGTTCCTTAATTTTATACAAAATGAAAAATGCGACAAACTTTATGAAACGGAGGGAGTATAAATATGCGCATATTTTCCTTTTATAAATGTCCCATTTATATAGACTTGTTTTTATATAGAGTAATATTTTCTAATTCATTTATTAATATAATCCTATACATTAGTTACATTAAAAAGTATTAACATTTTTTAAATATAGGGTTATAATAGAAATTTTACTTATCTAATGTGTTTTCCCAATAATTTTTTTTAATCTTTATGAAAAGTTAAACCAACATATCTATTTGGAATGGAGGGAGTATAAAATTAAAGAATGCATCTTCGTTGACCTTCGATATTAACCCTAATTTCAAACTCTATATATACACTATATTATTATTATTCATGGTTCAGAGTTAATTTTAATATATTATCACTTGCTAGTTGCAGAGTAGAGTAACTCGATTTTTTTTTTGTGTGTGTAGGGGATAGTAACTCGAGTTAGGCAACCATGAAGATGCAGCATTTTATGGTTTAATTTTTTGAAGTTAATTGGAGTTGTCCCTTATTTGTCAACGTTAACTGAATATACTTTCTCATTACAGATGACAAGCTTATGAGTATAGCCATTAGATTGAAGGTGGTATATGAAAACATGTAGGCGAAGAGTATAGTTGAATAATATCCATGTAAAGCAAATCAAATTCATGTTTTATGGATTTCATTGGGATGCACAACAATCACATAAATAAAGTCAGGCATATAATAGAATTGGCTACAACGAACTATGCACACTTACCTTGGAGTCGCAGTGTAAATGCATATAACGATAAGATAATGGCTTCCAACCTTTTCTTAGTCGAATCATCGATCAAGTTGCCTTGGTTGTCAAATTTTGCTGGAGGTTCGAATGCCTTGACGAACAACTCTGGCTTATTGATGAAATGTAGATCAAGGTAAACCCCTATCTGCCGAAGATGGTAGTGAGATCTCCCTCCACCAAAACCTCCTCCTGCGCTCACTACTGCTGCGGCTTTATCAGCCCACACATTCGGAGGCCTTGATGCCCAATCAATCGCGTTTTTCAGCGGTCCTAGCAAACACAATTGATGATGAGATAAAAGTTGGTCATGGAATCGAATTAAGTAGGGAAAATCCAACAAATTATTGAGTACTTTACTGGAGCAAATGTAGATGATTATTCAGAGATCATTCCTCACTATACAAGGGAAATAATTGGTTTGGTGCAACATGAAAGTATTTTAGGTCATGCGACTAACAGTAACATAATTCACATAACTAGTTTCGTCCACAAATATGCATAGGTAGTTCTTGTTTTGTCGATGTTAATATATAATGGTTCAAATTAGAACCTAACTTAGTAGTCAATGCATTATTGTAATGCAAGCAGGCCTGGTAGCCATAGTCCCATAGTTGGAATGGCTGTTTCCTTTTCTCTATCAATAACCAATAATCTAACTGCAAATAGAAACAAAGATGTTGATAGACGACCTCCGGTTACTAATGTTTACAAGAGGAGAGGAAAGAAAGAATAAGGGTTCTTTGGGTATTTTTGGGACTTTAGTTGTATTTTCAGTGTTGAGTTCTTGTATAAATAGGAGTAGGCGTGTGAGTGATCATTATCTTGAAGTATTGTAAACTTGCAGCCTATTGGCTTGTGACAGAAGGATATTTCCTCTGCGGCCCCTTTGTCTTTGTGGGAGTTTTGTTCTATTCTTGGGTTTCTTGTGAAGCTTATCTGTTAATTCCTGCTATTCTCTATCAGATGTCAAGTTCAACAACATCCTTGCAAACTAAATACTATATACATTCTTGTCAAGACATTTCAACTGTACGGTTGGGATCCTACTCACTTAACTAATTTCAATATTTCACAGAGGAAAAATAAATTTATATGGGACAGACTTCAACCAAATAGGTGTCATTTCAACTATGACAAATAACAATGCCCTGTTTCTCTGTCCATCTTCTGTTTAACAGTTAACCATTTTTCACATTATTAGTCTACAGAATCATAAGATCAGAGCCACATACACACCATCATAATGATGTGCACTTCAACACAGGTTAAATGCATAGCCAACTCCAAAATTTAGTTAAATTTCTGCTAAAGTAAGACAAGCATTGACCCTCATCAGAATGTTGTACCAATTACTAGGACAAGAATAATAACATACCAAATTACGAGAAACTCGGAGTCCTGACTAGACTAGCAAATGAACTTAACATGAAGAGCACAAACAACACACAAATATATGAGAAACATAAACTTGCGATGAGTTCAGTTGAGAAAGTAGGAGTGAGATAAAGTTTCTAATCCATACCAGTGAGAGAGTAATTGTATTCTGGTGAAGCAAAGAGTATGCTATCAGCAGCAAGAATCTTCTGCCTAAAAGCCTCCACGACAGGCGGGTAAGTGCCGTTTACCTCAAGATCCGTGTTCACAAATGGTAATGGTGATATATCCACATACTCTATCTCCAACCCGTTCATTGACTTTGATACATCGATCGCTAAATATCAAAACAAAACAAATTTTATAATAAATTGATTTTCAGTTGTGAATCGCTCAAATTGAAATAGGACCGATAATTACTGTACGAAAAGGAAATTCTATACTCTACACTTAAATGCAGCACCAAATTAGTATCAGATTTGGAAGTGGCTTCTCCGTAATTACTGTTTCTCACATAGCTTGACTAGGGTAAGACAAACAAGCAAATAAAGTGGATGAGCGATTACCAGCACGGAGAAGGCCGCGATTGTAGGAACCTTCGCGAAGGGAACCACAGAGAGCTGCGATTTTGATGACTGGAGAAGGAGAAGGTGCAGCCATAGATTTTTCTCTCTATGCGGTAAAAGGGTCAAACAGAAGTGATGAGCACGACGGTTTGTGTGCCGATTTATGAAGCGAGCGGAGTGGGACTGTGTTTTCGGTAGATCATACGACGGTTATACAGGTCAACTTTATTTTAAAAGACAACAAACAAACTCCTAAATAATTTTATATTTTCAAAATGTTTTACAGTATCTTTTAATTTAGATTATTTTTTCTTCAATTTCGAAAATTGAATATATAAATCTCAATCTACAGATTATTTGAAATAAATAAATTATCTAGTTGTAAATATAAATAAAACTATAGTGAGAGGAGTGTGTGAGGCTGGTGTGGACCCCTCTACTATATACATAAATTCGATACTCAGATGATCTGAGTTCGTCACTGTCGAAATACTCGTAGAGTTGTTCATCGAAGAGGACGAGTAGACCCAACAAGTTTTTAATGAATAATGATAAATTGAATGAACCGAGAAGACATCAAAACTGTATATTTCTGAATAATCTTATCAATTGCGTATTACAAGTATATATATAATATGAGATGCAGCCCTAATGCAATTGGGCCTACAGACATAATAAGACACATGGGCCGAGACAAATAACCCCAAATAACAAAGGCCCAGTCTCAACACTCCCCCTCAAGTTGCAGTGTGCAGATTCCGAACACTCAACTTGCTTCGAAGAAACTGAAATCGATCTGTTCCAAGGGCCTTCGTAAAAATGTCAGCCACTTGATTTGTTGTAGAAATCTCTTTCGGTTGTATCTCTCCGTTTCCCACCTTTTCACGAACGAAATAGCAATCCATCTCCACATGTTTTGTTCGTTCATGGAAAACAGGGTTTACGGCTATGTGACGTGCAGCCTGATTATCACAAAAGAGGGGGGTAGGGTCATCCAAAATAACATCGAAGTCCTTCAATAGCCATCTCAACCAAACTATTTCACAAGTGGTCGTTGCCATAGCCCGATACTCCGCTTCAGCTGAAGATCGGGCCACCACAGATTGCTTCTTGGTGCGCCAAGACACTGGAGCACCACCAAGAGATATAAAGTAGCCCGTCGACGAGCGCCGTGTAAATGGGCAGCCCGCCCAATCGGCGTCACAGTGGGCACTGAGGGTGAAACTGCCTGCTGCTGGAAGAAACAGCCCTTGCCCAGGAGCTTGTTTGATGTATCGAAGAACTCGATGTGCTGCTGCCAGATGTGTCGCACGAGGGGCCCCAAGAAACTGACTCAGTAAACTCACGGCATAGACGATATCTGGACGTGTCACGGTTAAGTACAATAGTCGGCCAACTAAACGCCGATATTGTGAAGCTTCGACCAACGGGCTGTCGTCGTCAAGTCCCAACTTCAGATTTTGTTCCATTGGAAAGGGGCTAGGCTTACATCCTTGAAGGCCGCTCTCTTCAAGAATATCCAAGGCATATTTTCGTTGGCATAAAACGAAGCCATCCGGGGAACGAGCAACTTCAATTCCAAGAAAATATTTCAACGCGCTAAGGTCCTTAATGCTAAATTTATCGTCCAAGTATTTCTTCACAAAGGCAATATGGGATGGATCGTTGCCAGCAAGCAACACATCATCGACGTAAATTAAGGCAGCCACATAACTTGTTCCCTTACGAAACGTGAATAAGGAATGATCGGCGTAGGATTGGCGAAATCCAATGGCAACAAGAGCTTGAGTGAATTTTTCGTACCAATTTCGAGATGCTTGCCGAAGACCATAGAGAGACTTTTGAAGTTTGCAAACCCGTGTATCACCATCCTTAGCAAACCCTTGCGGAATTGACATGTACACATTTTCATGTAAATCCCCATGAAGGAAAGCGTTATTCACATCCAATTGGTGAACCTCCCAATTTCGTTTAGCAGCGATAGACAACATGCATCGAACTGTTACCAACTTTGCAACTGGTGCAAAGGTCTCATGAAAATCAACTCCTTCAATCTGTGTGAAACCCTTTGCAACAAGTCGTGCCTTATATCTCTCTACATCCCCATTGGGTTTGTACTTTATTTTGTAAACCCATTTTGATCCCACAACTTTCTTTCCGGGTGGCAGTGACGTCAATGTCCAAGTTCCATTATTTTCTAAAGCACGAACTTCCTTCGCCATTGCCTCTCGCCACAAGGGATCCCGCATAGCCTGTGAGAAGTGTCTCGGCTCATCACGTGAGGTGATGGCCGCTAAGAAGGTGGTGTGAGCCGAAGAAAATTTATTATATGAGACAAAATTTGATAATGGATATACCGTCGATTTCGTCGAATCTACTGTGGGTTGTGCATGATCCACCGATGGGGGCAGATCGGTGATGTAGTTGTCAAGGTGTTTCGGCCTCTTCTTAAGTCGATGACTGACTCGAGTTACTACAGTGTCCGAGTTCGGCTCAGAAACGAGGGTAGTCTCAACAACAGGGGGTAGCGCTTCAATAGAAGTAGTAGGGGCTATCTCAACAGTAGCGGGTAATGCTTCATCAGAAGTGGCAGGCTGGTCGACGTGTGCCTCGTCCTCGTGGGGCATCGCTCGACGTATGTGAGGCCGTGGTGGAAGAGGGGAATGATTAGACGGGGCTTGGTGTCCTCGGATCTGGGCTTGAGCAACAGTGGTTGCATCCGTTAGAGATATGGCCTCACAACCTTTAAATGGAAGCAGGTTCTCAAAGAATGTTACATCACGTGTACTGTAAAACTTGTGACTATTTAAATCAAAGACTCGATATGCCTTTTGTCCATTCGGGTATCCAACAAAAATACATGCACTCCCCCTTTCGTCAAATTTATCCTTGCGCCGATTCTCATGAGCATAAACCAAGCATCCAAAAACCCTGATGTGATCATAGGTTGGCTGTTTCTTGAACAATACCTCATATGGTGTCTTGTTCTCAATAACTGGGGAAGGCAATCGATTAATTATATAAACAGCTGTAAGCACACATTCTCCCCAAAATTCAATAGGCAATCCTGCCTCAAACCTGAGAGCTCGAGCAACTTCCAATATGTGTCGATGCTTTCGTTCCACAACCCCGTTTTGTTGTGGTGTGTCGGTGCAAGATGTTTCTACTAATATTCCATGTGCCGAATAATAATCAAGCAACATACTCGACTGAAATTCCATCCCATTATCCGAACAAACTCTTTGAACATGTAGCTGAAATTGAGTGTTAACCATGTTGCAGAATTGGATCAAGAATTTAACTACGTCAGATTTATGTGGGACAAGATAAATCCAAACTCCCCTACTATAATCATCCACTATCGATAAGAAATATCGAGCACCCGAAAAGGTATCACACTTATATGGACCCCAAATATCACAATGAATCAATTCAAAACACCGAGAGGATTTAGTATGACTTATTTGAAAAGGCAAGCGCGTCTGTTTCGCTCGAACACAAGAGTCACAAAATTTAGGATTCGTTGCAAGAGACTTTAAAGAATGAATGTTCTTCAACTTTCCATCTGATGCGTGCCCTAAACGTCTATGCCATAAAACGGAATCACCAACCGCAGCTAGGGCAGCCCCATTGATTTTCAACGGATCTAGGTAGTACAAACCATTATAATATCTCCCCACTCCAATCAGCTTCTTCGAGAGTGAGCCTTGTAGTGTACAAAAATCACGGAAAAAAATGAACACACAATTTAATTCATTTGTAAGGCGGCTAACTGAGAGCAGATTGCAATGAAATTCTGGAATAAATAAGACTCGATCAAGAAACAGGCCGTTTCCCAAATCAACTCGGCCAATGGAGTGAACTGAAACTATTTCTCCATTCGGTATTTTCACGGGAGGTTCCGAACAGGCTGGCACTATGTCAATTAATATATCGATGCAATATGTAATATGTTCGGTTGCTCCCGAATCAATAATCCAAGATCGTGTTGAATGTCCCACCATACTTGCCATGTTAGCCGATGTAGTCGGCGATGATCCAGCGCCACTTTGAAACTCACCTTCTTTCCCAAAAGGTTCTTCAAGATCCATCAAGATTCTGCCATCAACGAACCCAAAATCGTTCTTGACATGGAGGGAATTTGTCATGTTATCAACCCAATCACTACAATTGCTGTCTTTCAACAACGCTCCGGCGAATATATCTTCGGGTTTATCGGAGGGGTGTAGGAAACACGGGGACATGGAATCAATGGTGACAGAAATCAGATCAGCCGTCGATTTGGTGTTACAATAGCCGCTCTTCTCGGCCGTCTTCTTGCCGTCAGCCATGCTAAATTGCAGCGGAAAGGAAAAGGAACGTTATTGTCGTGAGCAAGTTATCACGATAACTGCTCTGATACCATGATAAATTGAATGAACCGAGAAGACATCAAAACTGTATATTTCTGAATAATCTTATCAATTGCGTATTACAAGTATATATATAATATGAGATGCAGCCCTAATGCAATTGGGCCTACAGACATAATAAGACACATGGGCCGAGACAAATAACCCCAAATAACAAAGGCCCAGTCTCAACAAATAAAAATTGCATTTTCTTAGTTAATATTTTTTGTAGTTTTAGTTTTATTAAATTTATTATAGCTGTCTGTCTCATACCGTAAGGGCCATAGCGGACGTTGTCCATACAATTACATTTTATTGATAGAAAGAAATTAAACAATTACGAAATTTTGAGATCGCAAATTTTAATTATTCAATCGAATCTTCACGAAATATGCTCTCCCATCATAAATCTGGCATGATTAATCAATTAATAAGTCGATCAATTAGTTAGTGGATTCACTCTTCAAACCTTTTTTGTTACCACTTTTTTTTTTCTTTATGATTTTCTTATTCGCGAAAGAAAATTTGCCAAATCCCAATCAATGAGAAGAGTGAATGGTTTGGTAAGCTGTCAGGGCTTATAAAATATAAAAATAAAATATGGGGTTATCTAATTCGCAAGCACGTCATATTCTATAAGATATTCAGACTTTATTACCTTTATAAAAGTGTTAAAAGAGAAAAAAGAAAAAAGAAAAAAAAAAGAAAAAAGAAAGAGGGACAAATTATAAAATCTTAAAATAAATTACTCTGTAAATTGTTGGGGGGAGTAGTTTGACATTTTCCATATTCTACGTTGAATTTGTCTATGCTACACAACATGGAAGTTTAGTAGTCTAACATTTTTCCATTTGTACGTGATTTGATTGAATGATTTGAATGTGGACTTCGTAAGCAACTAAACAAACATATAATTTATATCGGGTTATTACGTGTATTTAAAGATTAAACGGATGATTTGTGATGAACTTAATGAAGAACAGTGATGAACAGATGGTATGGCTTCTTGGAGAAGCTTTAAGAGCTTTTGTATGTATTATTGCCTCGCTTCTTGTGCAACAATTTCAACTTATGTTTACAATGAGTCTTTTAGACATTATATAGTAGGATTTTGGCTGCCCACACTTTACACGTGGCACGCCCTAACTGACTGTGAGATCCCATCACAAAAAGGTGATGGGAGGCCGCATTAAATGCGCCTTGGGAGCTTGTTCTGGTGTTAAACTGCCACTCTGGTGGTCGTGCTCGCCCGAAACGAGGAGCTGGGCCACGATGGTCGCTGGAGGTTCTGGTCGTCCGGCCGTCTCCACAAAAGGTGGTCGTGCTCGCCATTCTCCAATGGCTTCAATACTTGTCTTCCTAAACAACTTCTCATGTGATCGCCAATAAACCCCAAAACGAGCACATGCTTATATTTTCTTACCCACAATGTTGACTAGTCTTCACGCGATTCAGTTGATTAGTCGTCGCCACACAAGCTGATGACTAAGATTGACTTCTTTGACCTGGTGTAACATATGCTACACAACATGACAACATGATAGTACTAAATAACCTAGTGTTTAAATATTATTGATTGTGTTAGAATAAAATACTATAGGATAAAAAATAATTGATAAAATAATTTGTCATTACAAATGAGAAGCAAGCAAGCTTATGAGTATAGCCATTAGATTGAGGGGTACATGAAAACGTGAAGGCCAGGAGAAGAATATACTGTAGTTGAATAAATAAAGCAAATGAAATTCATGTATATGGATTTCATCTCACATAAAGAAAGTAGTAGGACATACGTACTATGCAGACTTACTACTAGCTTGGAGTCGCAGTGTAAAAGCATATAACGATAAGATTATCTCTTCTAAGTTCTTCTTAGTGGAATCATCGATCAAGTTTCCTCGTTCGTCAAATTTAGGTGGAGATTCGAATGCATTGACGAACAACTCAGGCTTATTGATGAAATGAAGATCAAGATAAACCCCTATCTGCCGAAGATGGTATTGCGATCTCCCTCCACCAAAACCTCCTCCTGCGCTCATTATTGCTGCGGCTTTATCAGCCCACGCATTCGGATGCATCGATGCCCAATCAATTGCGTTTTTCAGAGGTCCTACCAACCACAATGCATCCATGATGAGGAGGAGATATCATAAAATTAAGATACTAATATAATTGGTCATGGAATTGAATGAATGAAGTAGGGAATTAGTCTCTGATTGATTACATCAAAACCTTATCAATACAGATCTGTCTCCCTAGGCCGTTTCAAGCTTTTTATAGAAGCTTCTTCTTCAACATATTTGTTTTAAAAGCAATTTTTTTTTTTTTAATAGCAGCGGTTGGTGCAAATTATTTTTTTCGTTGGTTGTGCAAATCTATTTATCAGTAATACATAATAAAATTATCAGTGTTTAACTCTCTTATTTTCATTTAGGTATGTTTATAATTCTTAATTTTGATGGAATATTTGTAGCGGTATGTTTCTTATTCTTAATTTTGAATTTAATTTCTTAAAAAAATTAAAAATTAAATGAAACATGTTAAAATGTAAAATTTAAAATTAAACTTAAAAGGTACTATAATAGTAATTTTAGAACTATTTTGCACTACACTTAATTATAGTAAAGGAAAGGTGTAATTAAATGCACCTAATAGATTAAACAGACTTCCATCTTCAACTAAATTGGTGTCATTTCAGTGAGCTATGACAAATTATGTCCATCTTCTGTTTAACCGTTAACCATATTAATACTCCGTATTTGACATTTTTACTCCCTCGTCTAAAAGTCCGAACTTGTAGAGAGGTTGCGAATTAATTCTTGTACTCCATCCGTCCGCCTATAAGCTTCTCATTTTACCATTTTGGTCCGTCCGCCCTATAAGTTCCTCATTCCTTTTTTGGTAAGTATTTTTTCTTACACTTCACTTTATATCTTACTTTTTCTCTCCATCTCTCTCCTCTCTCAATCAAATCACTTGTACTATATCTATTATTTAATCACTTTTCTTAATCTTTGTGTCAAAAAGTAATGTGAAACTTATAGGCGGACGGAGGGAGTATATTAATTCCTTATACTCCCCCTCACTCGTGGGCCGAATTATCACCTCTTACCCTTTGGGGAGGAGGCCCATCGAGTGGACAATTTAAATGGGTGGAGTTGCTTCCAGCAGGAATCGAACCCAGGTCGTTTGCCCGAGGGAAGAGGCCCATCGAGTGGACAATTTAAATGGGTGGAGTTGATACCATGAAAGAATTCCGTCTCATATAAAAGTCCGAACTTGTAGAGAGGTTGAGAATTAATTTTTGTATATTAATTCCTTATACATCGTAATGATGTGTACTTGAACACCATAGACAACTCCAATATTTAGTTTAATAATTCTGCTAAATTAAGACAATTAAGCATTCACTCCTCAGAATGTTGTACCAATTAATTACTACCAGAAACATATATAATAATAAAAGATTTGTGAGTTGAGAAAGTAGGTTTCTAATTCATACCAGTGAGAGAGTAATTGTATTCTGGTGAAGCAAAGAGTATGCTATCAGCAGCAAGAATCTTGTGTCTAAAAGCCTCCACAACTGGCGGGTAAGTGCCGTTTACCTCAAGAATATCCGTGTTCACAAATGGTAATGCTGATATATCCACATACTCTATCTCCAACCCTTTCATTGACTTTGATACATCCACAGCTAAATATCAAAATAAAACGCGTACAATATAAATTAATGATTTTCAGTCCTTCTTCAAACTCAAATAACTATATAAAAATGAAAATGTAGAGACGTGGAGAATTAATAATACATTACCAGCACAGAGAAGGCCACGGTTGCAGGAACCTTGGCGAAGGGAACCACATAGAGCAGCGATTTGGATGACTGGAGAAGGAGAAGGTGCAGCAGCCATTGATTCTTCTCTATCTGCGATAAGGTGATCCACTTTTTGACTAGTTTCTTAATTCATTTATGCGACTGTACGGCCGTACCGGACACTATTTTGTTTTATTTTAAAGCCAAAAATTTTCTAACTCTAGTATATTCTTGTTGTGATTTTTTTTTTTTTTTTTTTTTGAGGACATCGATCGGTGTGGAATATTAATTATAGTCTCTAGTATTAATGTACAATAAAACTAGTATGCAAAATTAAGCGAGTGGGAATTAGGGAATTTAATCCACAAATTTATGATATTAAAAAAAAAAAAAAATGATGTGTGCATTTAATTGCATAATGCAATTTATTCATAATTATAGTTTGGATTGGTCTGCTATGGACTCGAGTGCATGTTGTGCACCCTAGTCCATATTGCACTTTTCAGTTACTGACTTACACTTTTTGGTAAATGGTGTTGCACTTTTCAATTATTTACCAAAAAGTGTAAGTCAGTAAACTAAGTGCACATGGACTAGGGTGCACAGCATGCACTCGAGTGCATACTATACTTTACCTTATAGTTTTTAGGGAATTTAATCCACAAATTTATGATATTAAAAAAAAAAATGATGTGTGCATTTAATTGCATAATGCAATTTATTCATAATTATAGTTTTGTTCTAATTTAATTAGTAGATTAAATTTTTTATTTTTTTGGACAATTAAAATTCAAGATTTTTTCATAAAAATTAATGTATCTACTCGTAAACAATCTCATAGGCATCAGGCATGCACAATTATTTTAAATAAATAAAAAGTCTCACATGATTAAATGAACAGTAATGCATGCAGCATGGTGTATGCATGCTGTTTTCAAATGAGTTTTGTTAGTTAATGACGTACTGTTTTTCAATTAATATTCTTATACCCACCCAAAGTTTTTCAGCTAAAAAGTTTTAAATAAAAAGTCTCATATTGGAAAGTTTTTAATCAATAAAAATTGAGTTTTTTACTGCTTTGATTTACCAACCACAAAATTCGATGAGACTATCCAATTAGACAAAATATCGAAACGACCGAACTCCCGAGTGTGTCAAAGTGTTGCCATTATAGCTAACAAAACGTATCGCTACATTCGTGAATTGTGATAATAAGGACCTACAAGCTTTAATATAGTCTCCAAAGTAAGAATCAATAACAACTCAAGTTGATAGCATTCACAACCAACTTAGCGTCCCCCTCCACCAAGCAGTCACCCATACCCAAACTCTTCAACCTGTCCAAGTACAATTAAATATACACTTCCTCCGTTTTTAATATATAAGTTGTGCTCTTGTGGAGTTGTCTGGCATTTTCCCCATTGTACGTTGAATTGTTTATACTACACAATATGGTAGTGTTAAGTGTTTATGTGTCTCTCAATATTATTGATTGAGTTAAAATATAAAAAAAAATTATATAAAAGAAAAAAGCTTATGTATAAGATAAAAAAAGAGATGTTAAGCAGCATATAGACTAAACCATGTCCGCTCATGGCAAAACTCCCCAGATCTTTTAGAATATATAAAGTGAATATGCTCCCTCAATTTGGATAGCACATACACATTAAAAGAGTGTTTATAGAATATATAAGTACCTCCCTTTTTTTTCTGAAATTGTCGGAATTATTTGAAATAAGATATTTGCTACAATTGAAAAGGAGATGTTTACAAAGGAGGATTATTGTAACCAGAGGGCAGAGGCGGATACAACATACTATTTGGGGTACAATTGTACCTTGAAATTGATTTTTTTTTTTTTTAGTTTTTTCTTATGTAAAAAAAGATACAATAATAATGTCCAAACTTAATACTATATTTTATACTCCAAATTCTAAAATTTAGATCCGTCACTAATTGTAAGTTGTAACCTCTACCAACAAACTAATTAGAGTAGTTTTAACAATCATGCTTAGTCTAACATAATAGAAACTGGGCTAAGCACTTGAACCATATACAGCCACATCATGAAGAAACTTATAACCTATATTCATTGTTCTAATTGAAGACCTTCTTCTGCAAAAAATAGTTGTCATCTTTAATTTCTAAATATTACTATCAAATGCACCAATCTCGTACAACATGATTTCCAAAAAAGAGAGACCAATATTGCCTTTCCTATTTGAACTTATAGAACCAACCAAAAATAGTTGTTTTTAAAACCAAAACCTTCTTGGCCTAGTCTCTGTCTTATTTTTTTTTTATACATGTCTTGATTTACTATTGTCTCACATTAAGGTTAATGAGTCGTTCTGTCTCATGCATCCCAATTTGGAAGGTTTGCAGTAGCTTCATTGATCATCTTTATGAGAGTCACCTGCAAATCATTACTATGAATCAAACAAATATGACTAAAACAAGAACAAAAAAAGGTCTACAAAAATGGAATATTAAGACAAATGTAATGAATTTCAGAACATACCACACTTTCAGGAACACCAGGAGGGGGTAACGATAAATTTCGTGGCGGGGGGGCCTCAAGATAATTTCTCTTATCAAACCCCCAATCTCCTTTTACTCCGTCAGTTAGTAGTACTCCCTGTCGATCAGACGATCACTCACCACATTTTTCGTAAAAGACATCGATTCAGATATTGAAAGATAGAATTACTTTACCTTATTGTAGTCTAATGAATAAGTATAATGAAGAATGAACTTATTTCCAGTTTCCAAGTCCCACGGTGGCTGAAAAACCCATTATTGATTGTGATCAGCTTCAACATAAAATCCAGAAAATTAACAACGGAAAACAGACCTGCAACATAAAGTCTTCTCGGAGAATATGCTGCACGCCATGAAGAGCAGAACCGACAGCATACGCGTACCTATTTGACAGTAACAACAGAAATGTTAGAGACAACGCCTGAAGTTAGTAGAGCATCAAAGGGTCATTTGGTTCAAAATTCTTCAATGGTGAATAATGAGAATAAAAGATGATCAATTTACATTCATATACTTCGTAAGGGGCAACGAGACACAAAATAAGTTAACCATCTCCCTTCTATAATCATGTATCCTCAATCAACATTCATTTTTGTGCCAACTTATTCCACACCAACATTATAATCATCATTCAAGAATTTGTACCATACACTCCCTTGAAGTGTATCAATGATCTATGTGGGGCGCTCACATTTCTAGCACCCATCCAAACTCCGTATCTGTCTCGGGATCATGCTTCATTTTCATCGAGATGTTCATCCACGTAGGCGCAATTGTTTTCAGCAGATCCTGAGGGAGGGACAATACACCTTAATTAAGCTTAAAAAAAAGGAACATCATACCAAACTTGTTATATTTACCTTCTTAATTATAACTGGAGAGTTGCCAATCGGATCTATGTTTGCCAGTGGACCCATCTCTTCCGGAAAGTACTTCCTCAGGATTGCCTCATGTTTGACAGGTTTGATGTAGAAAAACGGAAATGCAACGGGATATTGCTCGAAAATCAAGTTTGGCAGGGGCTTTAAGAATATGTGATCAGGTTCAGCCATCAATATGTACCTACATAATCAGTAAAAACAATCAAAATAATGTCCCAAACATGACAAAAACTATGCAAACTTGTTCACATAAGGTTTATGACAAGAAGTATCACAATATTACTTTGTTCACAAATATAATCCAACAATCAAGACAAAAAGCTCACTCTTCTTCGATTGTAGCCTTGTTGAGCCATTGCACGAACGCCCACGGTCTGTTCAAGACAATGTACCCCTGAATGCAAAAAATTAACAACAAGATAGATTGATATCAAGTGAAAAGGATAAGCGAAGAACGAGGCTCACTTTATCCAAACCACCAGGAAGAGGATCGACGACAAATGTAGGAATCTCATCCATCAGATTATCAGGTTTCCCTGAATGCAGAATTCTGGTGAACATTCCCATGTCTGATCCAGGCAAGTCCTTATTCTTCTTATACCAATAGTACATAATACGACACTGCCATTTGCTGTAAGCCCAATCCTCAGCTGTCACAGCAACATGAAACAATAGACTTTCCCTCTTCACTTTCTTTGATTTCTCCGGAATCTTGATCACAGGATCGAAGGCCAACGCACGCCTCGCATCAGCTCTAGGACTGGTGTTTTCGTTATGTAAGATCATCATGACGACATTATAGGAAGCCACGACAGTTAAAATGCACGCACAAACTTCTAACAATCGCCCCATTTTTCCTCCCATAAAAGATATTCCTTCTCACATATATACCAAAAGAATACACCTCTTGATGTAGAATATATATATATATATATATATATACCTGCAAAACCTGTGCAATATTTGAATAAGTTGATAATTCAGATTAAAATTTCTAAACTTCATAGGATAATAACTTGATTTATCAGATTACTAGTGAATGTAGACAAAGGCAAATTCAAAATCTAGAAACTCGAAAATGATAAGAAATTGCCATTAATTTCTCAACTCTAATCTTTGGAAATATAGAGAATTATTTTTAAAAAAAAAATCACATTACATGTCCAAAACACAATCTATTCTTGCACACCATATAAATTTACTAACTAAAAAAAATCATGATAAAGAAGAGAGTCAATATAATCATCAAGTATAACAAGCAATTAAAGATCATATATATGAAACAAATTAAGGCACGCCATTACACATACATAATTTAATTCCATGAAAATCACGCTAAAGAGGTTCAATCGACAAACCTAAGTGACAAAAGAGATGACGCAGAAAACAGATTGACTCAGTTTGAATTGCAAAACAGAAAAAGTCTCACAAAGGAATAAAATCTTCCTTTCTATGTAATGCCGTCACTCAGCATTTATGTTTCACATTTAATTGAGATTTTATTTATTTTTCTTTAGGGAGATTTTATTTAAAAAGGAAAAACAATTAAACTTTTTCACATTAAATGCTAATTAATACTATTAACATCTCATCTCCTAAATAATATATTATCTATATTGGGTAAATATACTTGCTATAAGTTCCTTTTTTTTTAATTAAGAAATATAATAAAATAATAAATGTGATGGTGGAAGATAAAATAATTGAAGAGTTTTCGATAAAGTATAATAAAATATAAGTGATGTGATTGAGAGAAAGAAAATTATATGTAAAAAATGGAATTAAAAACTTAGTATGAAAAATTCATAAAAGAAAATTGAAAAACTTAGAATATGTATTAATCTTTAAAAAGAGAAAATCTTAATAGATGGTCTCATACAAAATAAGAGCTCTATTTAATGTTTAAGTCATGTTTTTTTTTCCTAAATTGCACTTCCTCCGTCTAACATATAAAATTTTCACTATTTTTTTACACAAAAATTAAATAATCTATATAGTAAAAATGATGTGATCGATAGAGAAAAAAAAAAGGTATATGTTAAATATAAGGATGATTTTTTTAAAAAAATATTCATTCCCTAAAATTTTCTACTTTAAAATTAGTCTTTAATAACAAAAAGGTCACTATGCTAACAAAAAGGTCACTTACCCATAATAGATGATAAAACAATTATTTTCAATTTTAATAATATAACACAAAAAGTAACTTATCCAGTAATAGATGACAAAATAATTATTTTAAATTTTAATAATATAATACAAAACGTGGTATATCAAGGGAGGAAGAAGTGTTACTCCTTACCCCAATTTTCAATTCGACTTTTTTTTTGACAGGTGGGATAGCTCAAGTGGTTAGAGCACCACTACTTCGGCCTTAGAGGTCTGGGTTCGAATCATGGGGAGAGGAAAAAGGGATGGGTATTAAACTTTCATCAAAAAAAAAAAAATTCGACTTTTTTTTTTTTTGTATAATATATTTTATATATCTTGTAAATCTTTATTTTCCTTAATTATAGATTTAGGATAGATATGTTTTGTATCTATAAATACTTTCTTTCATGTACTCTTCACATCAATTCAATGAAATAATAATTTTTCCATTCATTGTTTCTCTATATGGTATCAACCAGTCGTACGGCTAACGCCTAGATCCGACACCCTCCCTTGTAGTCGTTGTCCGACATCCAACGTCGTTCAAAACTCCCGGCTACCACCCTTCCCAATCTCGATTCCTTCAACCGCCCACATCCTCTTCTTAATTCTTTAGTCACAGAAGATTTCTCAAGAAGAACCATCATCTTCTTCACATACCCACGTGCATCCCAAGAAGAGTTTCTCTTCTGCAACCTGCATCCCACAAACAAACTAAACTACATACTGCCCAAGAAAATTACTCCACAACAACCTAAACTTCCGATTGCAACTCCCCCAACAATTTCTTCATCAAAGCTCCCATCAATGGCAGCCTCGTCCCGAGCACCCCAGCTGCTCGCAGCCCACCCTCTGCCGCTTGCATCCATGGCGTCAAGCCCATCGTCGGCCATGGTTGCCGACGCCTCCTCCCGCAAAACGGACGTCTTTATTGCCTTGCGTTCGCTCGCGGACAAATCTGCAGCCCACTTGTTTGCGCCGAATAGACCGGCGTCAGCCTTGTTCGTCGGAGTTCCCTCCAACCGCCGGTATCAAACACCACCCACATGTCAATTGTGTCGCGTTCAAGGCCACACCGTGAAGACATGCCCAGAACTCCCACCTGCGCTTGCTGCCCAGATCCAGAACTCACCGAGTCAACTCGGTCCCAACTCACCGAGTCAACTCGGTCCTTACTCACCAGGTCATCACACCCACCATTCTGGTAAATACACCCCACCAATTAACCTCACCCACTTATCCAGTAAACACAGCACCCCCAACTCTGGTAAATACACCCCCCACATCTACGCACCAACTTCACTACTACATACACCCCACCCAGTACATACACCCCACCCAGTTCATACACCCATCCTGCTAGTACATACACCACCTCCGTCCACTCGGTTATTTCACATACCCACTCCATCCCTTGGATCCTAGACTCCGGGGCCTCTCATCATATCACAACTCACCCTCAAAATTTATTAGTTTCCTCTCCATATTCCGGTTCGGATGATGTAGTCATCGGTGATGGTAACGGTTTACATATTTCGCACGTTGGTTCCTTGTCGTTTCCTCATGTTGATATGTTGAAATTCTCAAATGTCCTTGTTGTTCCACAAATGGTCAAAAATCTTATTTCTGTTTCAACCTTGTGTCGAGATAACGATGTTAACATTATCTTCGGCTCTACTTATTTTCAGGTGCGGGATGGTAAAACGGGGACCATTCTCCTCACGGGGAGTCGCGTAGATAATCTCTACGTATGGCCGACTCGTGCATCTACTTCACCCACAACCTCTATCTCTGAAAAACAACCTACCACCATATGGCATGCCCGTCTAGGTCATCCATCCTCTAAAATCCTGTCTCACACCTTATCCAGGTTTAGTTTACCAACTACGACCTCAAACCCTTTGCACTGTAACTCTTGCAATTGTATAAAAAGTCATAAACTCCCATTTTACGATTCCAGCATTATCTCTACCACCCCCCTTGAGGTCATTTACTCTGATGTTTGGTCATCTCCTGTCCAGTCAGATGATGGCTTCAAATATTATGTCATTTTTGTTGATCACTTTAGTAAATATATATGGATTTACCCCCTAAAACGCAAATCCGATGTCCTCCCCACTTTTACATCCTTTAAAAACATTGTGGAAAACTTCTACAACACCAAAATCAAAACCCTCTATACTGACAACGGGGTGAATTCATTGCCCTACGATCCCTCCTTCAAACCCATGGAATCTCCCACCTAACTACTCCACCCCACACTCCTGAACATAATGGCATGTCTGAACGTCGTCACAGACATGTTGTTGATACAGCCTTAGCCCTCTTACATCATGCGTCCATGCCTCTCACTTATTGGCCTCACGCCGTCTGTGCTGCAACCTATGTTATAAACCGCCTCCCTAAACCCAACCTAAACATGCAATCTTCTTATCAATATCTCCTAAAACAAACTCCTAACCTGTCTAAACTTCGTGTCTTTGGTTGCTTATGCTATCCTTGGCTTCGCCCCTACACCTCCCACAAATTAGAACCTCGATCCACCCCTTGTATCTTCATTGGATACACTCTTACCCAAAGTGCCTACCTATGCCTTGACTTAAACACCAAAAGAATATATACATCTCGTCATGTTCAATTCGTTGAAAATATATTTCCTTTAGCCACTCCCACAACCATTTCGAATACACCCACTGAATTAATTGATACACCCCCGAATTAGTAAATACACCCCCGTTTTAGTAAATACACCCTCCTGCCCACCAGAAAACCCTACTGTTATGCTTTTTCCACCACCCAATCTGCTTCATACACCCGCTTCCTTACCTACTGATCCAGCCCCACCCCCAACATTTACGAATACACCCCCTCCCCAAAATATACCCCCTCTCGACGTCAACTCAACACCCCCACCACACCCGCTCCATGCACCCCCTGTTCCGCTTAATACACCACCTAGCCCAACGTCCAGCCTTGCTGCACCCTCCAACTCACTAAGTACACCCCCCAGCCCAACGTCCACCCCTGCTGCACCCCCCAGCCTACTAAATACACCCCATCACCTCCGAACCCTAATTCCACGATACAAACCCTTGATCTCGAGTCGCCAGATGCTCCCTCACTGCCATCCCCACCGGTACAACAACTCACTCGAATGGTCACCCGAGCCCAAAACAACGTCTTCAAACCAAATCTGAGGTATGTCCTATCTTCTACTTTATCTTCTGACACTGAACCTAGCTGCGTCTCTCAGGCATTAAAAGATGAACGATGGAGGGAGGCCATGTCATCTGAGTTTAATGCCCTTCTAAAAAATGGTACTTGGGATTTAGTACCACCTGATGATTCTACAAACATTATTGGTTCGAAGTGGGTCTTCCGCATCAAACGAAAACCGGACGGTTCCTTAGATAAGTTCAAAGCTCGACTTGTCGCCAAAGGCTTTCACCAACGCCCTGGGGTTGACTTTTCTGAAACATTTAGTCCTGTGGTCAAACCAGCAACCATTCGAGCAGTCCTGAGTATTGCAGTCACTAAAGATTGGCCACTTCGTCAGTTCGATGTGAATAATGCTTTCCTTCACAGTTCCTTATCCGAATCTGTATTTATGGCTCAACCACCTGGGTTTGTTGACAAAACCTTCCCTACATATGTGTGCAAGTTACATAAATCCATCTATGGCCTAAAACAAGCACCTCGAACTTGGTATTTTTCTCTTCGAACCTTCTTGGAGAGTATTGGCTTCATTCACACCAAATCTGATGAGTCTCTCTTTGTTTACAACAAATCCGGTATAACTGCATATTTTCTCGTGTATGTTGATGATCTAATCCTTACAGGAAACGACACCTCATTCCTCACAAAAGTGGCCTCAGACCTTAGTACAAAGTTCTCTGTCAAAGACTTAGGCTCACTTTCCTATTTCCTAGGTGTGGAAGTACTCCGTACTAAGAAAACTTGTTTTCTCTCCCAACGCAAGTATATCATTGACCTACTCACCAAATATAATATGCTCACTTCCAAACCTGTCCAAACCCCTCTCTCCACCTCTACTCGTTTATCTCTTTCTGATGGAACACCGCCCACTGATATTACCCAATATCGTCAAGTTCTTGGAAGTCTCCAATACCTCCAACTTACTAGACCTGATATTGCTTTTGCTGTGCATAAATTGTCTCAATTCATGTATGCTCCCACCACAACTCATTGGGGCACTGTAAAACGCCTCCTTCGATATCTTAATGGAACTAGAGATGTTGGAATTACCCTCCGCCCCAACCCATCTGACTCACTTCACTGCTTCACGGATGTTGATTGGGCCGGAAACACTGATGATCGTACGTCGACAAGTGCCTATATTGTCTTTCTTGGACCAAATCCCATCTCATGGTCTTCTAAGAAACAAAAGTCGGTTGCTCGCTCCTCCACTGAAGCAGAATATAGGGCAATTGCATCAGCAGCTTCTGAGGTACAATGGTTAAAATCTCTCTTTCAAGAACTATGCATTTCCATCAAAACTCTCCCTGCCATCTACTGCGACAATATTGGTGCGACGTATCTTTGCTCCAACCCAGTTTTTCACTCTCGGATGAAACACATTGCCATTGACTATCACTTCGTTCGAGATTTGATCAAAACAACTCAGTTACGTGTTTCACATGTGTCTTCCGAAGACCAACTAGCCGATGCTCTCACAAAGCCTCTTGCTCGTTCTCGTCTTCAAATGTTGATGATCAAGATTGGACTCTCCTACGGTACTCCATCTTGAGGGGGCGTATTAGGCATATATAAATATATTAAGAGATATTATATATATCTTGTATAATATATTTTATATATCTTGTAAATCTTTATTTTTCTTAATTATAGATTTAGAATAGATATGTTTTGTATTTATAAATATTTTATTTCATGTACTCTTTACATCAATTCAATAAAATAATAATTTCACCATTCATTGTTTCTCTATATTTAGATACTCAAAATTCTAACGATTCACTGGAAATTTTATTTTAAGTTTCATTGTGTTGCTGTAATCAATCTCAATTGAATTGAAACACTTCCCAAATAGTTATCTCCGTAAATCAGTGGTTTCTAAAATGTGTTTACCCATTTATATATAATGATTCGTAGTTTTGTAATGAAAAGTGAAAACAACGAATAAAAAATGCCATCAGTTTTGCATCAGGCAAATTGAATAAATCGTTTAAGAAGGTGAGTATTTTCCAAGAAAGTTCAAGATTACCGTTATCGAGATAAAAAATTTAAGATACGTATACAACATTTTTAACGTACAATTAAAATTCATCCAAAATTATGTCATAATTAATTCAAAATAAATGTAATGAAATTCACACATATGAATTTAAGCATAAGATATTAGCTTGTTATTAAAAATTATTTAAATCAAATCTAGAAATTTAGATAGATCCATACGACATCATCTTTTCTATAAACACAACTTGAAGACCAATTCCTCTAAGGCGTGGGTATATACCCCTCCAGCTTTGTTTAATACACTCCCCCTTCATTTTAATTAATTCAATATTCATGCAAAATATCAATTTTGTCCTTTTACTAAATCATGTTAGATACATACACTCCCAGTACAATTTAAACACAACCCTAGTCCCCTAAAAACTCTAATTTTCATTCTTCTTCCCCACCCTTCCTTCTTCCTGATCATTTATAAACTATAAATCAATTTTCTTTTTCCACCATTGTCCCACCATCATCCCAGCGCCCTCCGCCCACCTCTCTAGCTCCCGCTGCCCCCGCCGCGGCCCTCCAGCTCGCCCGCACTCGCCCCCAGCCGTCGCGACCAGCCCTCGCCCGTGCCCAGTGACGGCTGCCTTGAACTCCACCCTCTTCTCCCGCCTTCCGCCGCCTTGAACTCCACCCAAACCAGCCAGCCGCCGTTTCCCAAGTCGCTGGTGAAGAACATGTTTGATTTTTTTTTTTTTTTTAATTTTCGACCATTGTTGGTCTCTCAAAAACACTCTTGTCGACAACCGTCGACAAGAGTGTTTTTGGACGATCAATAATGGTTGAAAATTTTAAATTTTTTTTAAAAAATTCTTTTGAAATTTGGTCGACAAACCAGTGTCGACGATAGTGTTTTGGTCGACTCTGATTAATCGAAAATAAGTTTATTTATTTTTAAATTTCTAATTTTCTTTGGATTGGTGGTGGTTGTCGGAGTTGGGGCGGCAACAGGGGCGGCAACTTCTTCATCTCCAATTAGAGTTAGAATTAGGGTTAGGGTTAGGGTTAGTATTTAGGGGAGTGTATCTATCTTGTATTTTACTTAAATGACAAAATAGGTATTTTACTTAAAGGACAAAATAGGTATTTTATATAAATATTTAATTAAAAAAAAATGGAGTGGGAGTGTATTAAACAAAGTTGGAGGGGTATATACCCACGTCTTCCTCTAATTTAAAGTCTCGTTAAATTCTTGTTTATATGGGCTTTATGGCCCATCCATGTGTACTAGTAGTCTAGTAGTAGCCAATTAAATATTTCAGCCTAATTTTGTATGTAAATAAACTTAATATGCTTAATATGTATATACTCAATCATTACTCTCTAAGGGACTGTTTGTTTAGGGATTGTGGTGGATGGGATGGGGATGGGGATGGGGATTTGAAAAATGTGGATAGGGGTAATCCATGAATAGTAATTGAATAAAAATTGTGTTTGGATAGAGATTGAAAAATAGATGTGGATGGAGAACTTTATGTCAAATCAATAGTGTTGTTGTATTATTTTATTATTGTTAGTTAGTAGAGTAATTAGTGTAAGGAATAAAAGTAGGAAAGAGAATAAATGTGTGGAAGAAAAGTAGGAAAGAGAATAAATGTGTGGAAGAAAAGTAGGAGAGAGAATAAATGTGTGGAAGAAAAAGTAGGAGAGAGAATGAGTAATTAATATAAAAATATGATGATGTAATGGTATAAAAATAGGTATATAGGTGTATTATAGGGGTGAATGGGTATTGAGATGGGTATTTGGATGGAGAGGGATGGAGAGGGATGGGATGGGGGATGACCCATCCAAATCCGGATGGGCCAATCCCTAAACAAACACACCCTAAAGGATCCCATATACACAATAAATTTTATTTACGTGTAAATCCTTCAATATTATACAATCAATATTTTTTTAAACACGTATAAATTATATAAACAAAATTTAAACGAATGGAATAATAAATAAACACATTAGATGTGATCATGGGACCGGAAAAGAAAATTGTCCAAGATAAAATTTTATTTTATTTCTCATTTATAAGACTGATTCTCAGAAGTTTATAATGGAATTCCTACCTAATTGTATTTTTAAAAAAAGAATACAATTCTTAAATTTTAAAATAGAATTCATGTAATGTAGTATAAGATTGTCTTGTACAAAGTCTATATCAAAAGAGTTGTCGGGTGAGGATAATTAGGGAATACTCTAGTTTTTTTTCATCCACGACTATTTTTAGAAGGACAAATTCTTATAGGAATGGTTTGTATGATATGAGTGAATAAACTTACTCTCCACCTATTATTCATTTACCAATTAGTATTTTATATCGATTTTATGTTTAAATACTTAATGAATATGTCCTATTTCATGCGAAAAGTTTTTTTTTTTTTTTAATAAAGTCTCTTTTAAAAAATGTTATTTACATGCTGAAATTAATGCACCGATCGACAATCCCACTTCCATTGAAGTTGAAATTGAAATTTGAAATTCAACTTAACTAGAATTGACATTTAACATATAAAATTAAATCATGCATAATAATATAACTCGCGCATTATTAATTGAACAAAATGTTAGTATTTTCTAGCTCATCATCATCTAATAATATGTACAACAATAGAAGCAAATTGGTATTAAAAACATCTTATAATATTAAAATTAAATTTCAAAATATTAAATGGATCGAGGAGAATTAAGTGAACATCGCGTTAAATGGTTTGAAAAAAAATAATATAGATTTAAATTAGTATGATTTGGACAGTAGACAGTAGTACTTGTATATACCCGTGAATAAAAAGTCACGTGGTGCTCATTATAAAACAAATTGACCCGACCCGAGGCTAAATAATCTTGAGATGAAATTCAACACGCTTTCATTATATATATATATATATATATACTGTATGTATCTTAAACAATTAATGTAGTGTCGTTCAAATTTTGTGCTTATGTATTTCTTTTTTATTCGTCCTAATTAACTTAATATTTATGTTTTCAGTTTCATAATACAAAGCAACGTGTATTATATTAAGAGAAAATTAATACTAATGAATTGGTTCAACATTTGTTTACAAGTTTAAACTTTTAAATGAAATGATTTTTATGGTATTAGAGCTAGTCTAAATAATACTAAGAATAAGGCACAATTTATTTATTTATTTTTAAAATTTATAATTTAGAGTGCATTCCAATCTGTAATGTCTCCTCCATTCATAATTGGAGAAATCACATGCAGTTTCTGCAGTTCCACATCGTAAAAGACTATTTGACAAACTGAGTGGGCTTTGCCATTTGCACTGCTTGACCTCACTAGGGTTGTCTATTTTGTTTGCATTATTTCCTATTTATTATTATAAATAAATAAATATCCTTTACAATAATTATTAAAACACTGTATCTAGTTGAACATTATTGTGAAATAAAAACAAAAGGATCATATGCTTCTTAATTATTAAATAATATTAATAGAGACAGAAGATCGGAAAGATCGATCGAGTTTATATCCTAGCTAGTCTGATTAATATTTCACCTTCACTCTAGCTAATATATATTTATATAGGCCGACATGTAACCCACTCAAATATGAATATTCGATATTAATATTCGTACCATGTAGGTAATCACATACATTATGAAATTGGTTGTTAAAAGAAATTTTTTATATATAAAATAAAAAATTAAGCTGGTGTTCAGTACATGTGAATTAAAAAATAATGACATTTTGTATAAAGTTAAGCTGATTTGTGATCAAGTACATATGAATTTAAAAGTAATAACATTTTATATAAAATTGTATAAAGTTGTGAAAGTGAAAGTCATATAAAATCAAGTTATTATAAAACTGAGGGAATACTAACTTGTACATTGAACCGTCGACGTACATGCACTAGGGAAAATTGATTTTAGAGATAAATTAAATATTTCGGTGTCGGTATGGTAAAATGAAAAAAAGAAGTATTTAAAGTAAAATTTTAGTGAGGTCTACTGTTTTTTTACATGCATGCATATAATTAAAGGGAAATCGGGGTAGCCGGGTAAATATATGAAAATAATAGTAGTGGGAAATACGAATACGCACATGAGCATGAATGAATGAATGATATGATGATAATTATGGGCATAGGAAGTCTTGCACGAGATTTTAGTGGGAAGATTATGTATAATTTAAACATAACATTTTTAATACTTTTTAAAAAATTATATGTTAATTAGTTTAAATTTAGTGAACGATTTTATCTTGAAATTGTCTCTCACACAATTTTTTGTCTTATTTTTAAAGAGTTACTATTGTGTCCATCCAATTGCAATTGATACAATTAAATTATAATTATAATTTGATTCTAATGTAGGAAATTAAAAATTTAATCACTTAAAATTCGTATGTATGCACTTAATTAAGTACACGAATTTGTTGTTTTAAAATACTGTTCTCATCCACTCATTTTCAAACTCATTTAAAAAAAAAAAAACAAACAAACTCATATTCCAATTTAAATTAATGGATTTTCAAATCTACTGGTACATCATAAACTGTCACACACTAATAATAGTTTAGAATTATACTCCCTTCAAAATTTTGCTCACTTCTTTTTATATGTGTTTTTAAAAAAATCATATTTTAATTATAAAAAATATATGTGAGATAACGAGTAAAGAATATTGTCGCTACATACTCAGTCTTGTTAATAAAGTAGAAAAAATAATTAAAAGTTAATTATTTAAATAGAATAAACATATATTTTGTGAATCCAAAAATGGGTTTGAGCAAAATTTTACAGGACGGAGGGAGTATATGTTACTTTAAATCCATGACTTAGATTTTAAGAATCGAGTGATCTATATATATATCACCTGGTTTTGTGATTTTTTGTTAGTGCGTGGTTCAATCAGCAGCAGTATACAATAAATTTAATTATTGACAGTAAATGTGACATTATTTAATTAGAGTAATAATATAATATATATGTCGAGCAATTGATCACTTTTTTTTAAGCAACTCATAAAATTATTTAAAAAACAAATATAAGCATGCAGTGTGTTAACTTAAATTTGTTAGTGTAGTCCGATAATTCACATTGTACTAATTTTCATACCATGCCATCTTGTTATTATGTATACGTAGGGACATAATTATCTTTTTATTAATGTCTACATCCCCAAATCCAGAAATCTACATTCTTTGTGGCACACAAACACAAGGAAGAAAACAAAAAATGACAACAAATTGAATTGTGGATCAATATATATTAATAAAGCAAATTAAGCATATATATATATATATATATATATATATATATATATATATATATATATATAATTAACAAGTACTCTTGATCAGATCTCCGAAAGTGGACCAAAAGGCACGAGGTAGGGGTACTTGTCACAAATTAAATAAATCCACTAATTATTCAACAAAAGTAAATGGAATACAGTCTGGTATCAACCATTAATCTCCATATGATCGACATGTTCGCTATACACATAACAATTTTTTCCTACACATTTTGATATTTACCATCATAATGACGAAACTCCTACGTACGTTATATATATTTTAAGAGTTTACAATGTGTGTATTATATTATTTCAACACTCAATTTATACCACTTAATTCGATTGAAGAGTAGTTGTAATTAATTAAAACATAGTATTTATTTGATCCAACCTTCTTCATAAATTGAAGTAACTATTCGTCCTGCGCGGGGATAATTAGAATCGATCACTAATTGTGTACTGGGTGCAAATTCACGTACACATTGTCGTTGGCGTTTATGAATGAGGTACCATTAATTAATATTATATTGGTGAGAAACTTGGAAGTTGATTGTTAGGGGGATGTGGAAGACAAGGACGGAACCAGGATTATAATATAGGGTGGTTGATTGTTAGGGGGAGGTGGAAGAAGAACGTAGCCTTAATACTATACTACCTAGCTCTTCACAATGCACTCTTTATTTTTATACTCCCTATAAGTTGGGACCTTCTACATGTAGTCAGGATGTCGTAATGACTATCGTAGTCAGTTAATTTAACCCATTAAAAATCTAATCTAAAAACTTAAACTTGATAACCTGTTACATTTTGTATAATATAAGGTATGTATTCATCGTATGTGTCGTATTGTATCATAAATTTGAGATATGAGATTTTAAAATTTAACATTGATTCTATTTTAAAATTAAATTTTAACTTAGATCTAAAAAAATTAACCCATATATCACTACAAGCATCCAAATTTAAAATCCACCTAATTATAAAATTCAGATTCCAAAATTCAAAAAATTCCAAAATAAACATATGGTCTTGTTCTAGAATAAAATTTAAAATTCAAATTTCATCATATCACATTCACTTCTAAAAAATATATATATGAATTCTAAATATTATTACCTCACATTTTCTTACACAATTAATTAAATATAAAATTACATGATTATATCCTACTCAAAATTTCAAAACCGTAATTTTGAATTTAAACCTATCTTAGAGAATCTGAAAACAAACATGGGCGAGTGGGTTGGAGTTTGGGTGACAGAGGTTATAGATATTTTGTGACGATGTCTGTTTGGTACTGATCTCATACACTACCTAGCTAGCTCGCTCTTGTATTTGAATCAATCAAAAATATTTTTCTTTCTTGTTTCGAATAAAAAACAAGCAGATTCCCAAGTAGGAGTATAAATACCCATCCAATCCAATCCAATCCTCACTCACTACTCACTCTTTCACTACATCAATATATAGCTAGCCATGGCTACTCTTTTGCTCTCTGCAGTAGCCTGGTGCATCCTACTGTTGACTACATGTGTCCAATCTAATTACTGCAATGCACCTGATGAGGGCTCCACTCTCCAGCTATTCCACGTAGAAAGCCCCTGCTCCCCTTTCCGCTCCAAAACAGCCCTCTCATGGCAGGATTCGGTCCTCAAAATGCAAGCCAACGACAACTCCCGCCTCCAGTACTTGTCCAGCCTCCTCGCCGTCGCCACGGGCAAAGCCAAGAGCATTGTCCCCATAGCCTCGGGCAGGGCGGTCACTCAGAACCCCACCTATATTGTGAGGGCCAAGATCGGCACCCCTGCTCAGACCCTGCTTATGGCTGTTGACACCAGCAACGACGCCGCCTGGATTCCATGCACCGCCTGCTCCGGCTGCTCCCCCACTTCCACTGTTTTTGACCCATCCAAGTCCACCACTTTCCGCAATCTAAGCTGCGGCTCCCCACAGTGCAACCAGGTACTTCATTATTTATAATTATTGTGTGTCACGCGCCGCCGCTGGACCCTGATCGTTTATTGTAGTAGTATATATCTTCACGTGCTGCTAGCTAGCAACTGACTTTATTCAGTTGTGACTGTGACTGTGTTTGTCTGTTTCTATAGGTAATTCACCCGTGATTCCAAAAGTCTGTCTTTGATCTATTATTATCATGTCCTCCTATTCGGCTATTCCTATACAATTACAGTAATTATAACACCACCTCCCATTCTCTATCTATTTGGACGCTTTCAATTGCTCCGATCCACTTTTTTCTTAATTTTAACATTATAATATTCCACGTGAATTTGTTTAGTTTAGCTAGATTAATAAATCAACCTTTCATTTATATATACGTACATATAAACTTTATATTAATCAAAACTTCATACATATAGTTTTAATAATCATCATTACTTTTTTTTTTTTTTTTTTTCCCTTGATCACTTCTAAATTTTTCGACTTTAAAATTACTCTTCTATTCTTCCAGTAAAACTCATTAGTTTTCAACGGACACATATTATTTGTAAAGACTAAACACTGCACTATTAAAATCAAAACATAACAAATCAATTAAAATTGGTACAATTAAGAGACAAAATAAAATTGATCATATGTTGATATATCTAAAGGTACCAAATCCAAGCTGCGGAGGCAACGTGTGTGGGTTCAACCTGACATACGGCGGCTCCACCGTGGCCGCTGATGTTACACAAGACAACATTACTCTGGCCGCCGATTCAATCAACGGATACACCTTCGGCTGCATCCGGAAGGTGAGTGGGACCTCGTATCCGGTACAAGGGTTATTGGGCTTGGGGAGAGGCCCATTATCTCTATTGGCCCAATCCTCTAGTCTCTACCAGTCCACCTTCTCATACTGCTTGCCCGGTTACAAATCTGCGAGCTTTAGTGGATCCTTGAGATTGGGGCCCATTAGCCAGCCGCAGAAGATCAAAACCACCCCATTGCTTAAAAACCCGAGAAGATCATCTTTCTACTATGTCAATCTTGTGGGAATTAAGGTTGGGAGAAGAGGCGTCGTTATCCCTCCCACTGCTTTTCAATTTGATCCCAGTACTGGCGCCGGAACGGTCTTCGATTCAGGTCTATTTTATATTTTAATAATATTGTTCATTGTCTGATTTATTCACTATTTTATATATATTTTTTAAAAAATTATATTTTAATTATAAAAAATATATTTGGTAGATATTTAATTTGTTAGTAAAGTAGAAAAAATATTAAAAAAGAAAACTATTTAAATAGAATATACATGTTTTTTTTGTTAATCCAAAAAAAGAAATGAACACATTTTTTTTGTGAGGGAGGGAGTAACTTTTTATTTGATTATTTGGCAGGCACGGTGTTCACGGTACTGGTGAAGGCGGCGTACACGGCGGTGAGAGACGAGTTCCGGCGGCAAATGGGGAGCGCCCCGGTGTCGACGCTGGGGGGATTCGACACGTGCTACAGCGTTCCAGTGACGGTGCCGACCATAACATTGATGTTTCCGGGGCTGAACATGAGTCTCCCTCAGGACAACTTCCTGATCCGGAGCAGCTCCGGCAGCACCTCCTGCCTTGCAATGGCGGCGGCGCCGGACACCGGAGTCAACTCGGTTCTGAACGTCATCGCCTCTTTCCAGCAGCAGAACCACCGCATTCTCATTGATGTCCCCAACTCTAAGCTCGGCGTCGCACGTGAGACCTGCACCTAGATTATAGTACTATAGTTGTTTAATTCCTTTTCATGAGTCATGTGATCATATTTTCGGAATTCTCTAATATTATGCCTGCATGGGATTGAATCCAAAGATTAATTATATGGAGATTGATTTTATAATTAACAAGATTTTACTCATCATCATCATATATATTTGCAAATTTCGTTTTTTCACACCCCCAAATTTTACAAACTCTTTAATTAACCCCCATCAACATATAAACGCAAAGGCCCATTAATTCCAATTTCTAATTAATCTAACAAATTAGTTAGATCCCATCAATAAAATTATAAAACCAAGCTGTCTTCTTAGACCGACCAAATAGTCCTACTCCTCCATCTCTCTCACAACCCATATCATAAGTATATGGAATACAGCCTGGTACACAAATGATTTTCAATTTCATTCACCAATATCAATAAATATTTACATTATTTTATTATCGCCATATAATAAATTATTAATGATTCAAATCATATGCTATATTGGGGATGTTACCGGCCCCTCAAAAAAAAAAAAAAAAAAAAAAAAAAAGATCAACAAGGGTTATTGGGCCTGGGCCGTGGCCCATCACCTCTAGTGTCTACCAGTCCACATTTTTAGTAAGTTCGTCGAGTCTAATAGAATTGAGCCTAACATATGATATTAGCATTCAATTAATTGCTTTGTTCATTTTTTTTTTCTCCGTTGTGTTTATGATTTTAACTAGATGAGACCCCACGTTTCTATAAACTTATGCATTATGTATAATAAAATTCTTTTTTCATACTGTAAAATAATATTATTACATAATACATATATTCAAATAATATAAGTGTGTAAAATAATAAAGCATTGATTTTCTAATTTCTGGCTGCTATGTCATATTTAGTCATGCCTGAAAATTGTGTGATGCATCGAACCGAAACAATTAATTAGTTCGCTTAGTGGACATTTTGCAGTATAGTTGTATCTAATTCATTTAATTAAAACCTAGCTGCAGCCTAGCAAAATAGTTATGCAAAGCCTAACTAAATCCAAATACATGGAAGTAAAGGTAGGTAGCATTCATCAGTCATGACATGGTGTAATTAACTTGTATGATACTCCTACTACAAGTGCAATAAAATAGAAGATTCAAAGATTCTTTTTCCCAAAACCAAGAATAGTAGGGCATAATGATGAAAAGGCATGGCCATATATTTAAGGAAATTAATGTCCCAATTCAGTGCATTCATAGGTGTTAGAAGAATTAATAATGTACAAAAACAATATTGAGGGAATGATAGTATCTTGATTGGTTTGTGTATGCATGGAGAGATGAGGCAAGATTCATTGCATATAAATCCCCCCACTACCCTAACTTTGCTTTTCCCAACACCCTACACCTACTTGGACCTATGGATATTTTCGGAATTTTAAATTAATATTATTGAGGGATCGATAAGAACTTCCATGGTCTAATCTTTTCTTAGACTTTGGGCCATTTTCACATTCTTCTTTCGTCTCCTATTAAAGTTTTAAACTCAACTTCATACAAAGTTAACATTGACTAATAGGAGTACAGGGCTTTCTCACAAATTTATATAGGGGTGACAATTTCGAACATACATGATAAGATAGCACGATAAGAATTCGATGCAAAAATTATAAGTTAAATATATTAAAAAAAAAAAAAAAAAAAAGGCACAAACCACTTTTTAATTGTTCAGTGGTTTTGTACGGGGAAATATCGTTAGCAAATTTATCAGTGGGAAAATAATGATTTTGGGACATACGTACCACTTTCTTTTTAAAAGTCCTTGAACAAACAACTGAAGTCGTATATATTACTATTATCAAAAAAAAAAAAAAATGTCGTCTATATTACTAGTATTTGAAAAAATGAGAAAAAATCAAACATAAGAAAATCTAAAATGATCGATGCTACAAATACTAATATTATTCCAGAATCGTAAAATACTCTTCATAAATAATCACTAAAAATTGATACACATAACATACATTGTAAATACTAATTAATTTACTTTAAATACCAGAATATATTTATGACATGAATAATTAATGTAAAACAACGAGGTCCAAGAGTTATTGTTAATTTATTTGTGAAATAAAAAAAAAAAAAAATAAGACGTATCATCTAAGATTGGTAGTATTATTGAGATTTGGCGTGATTCTGTCAGATCCCCCACCCAAAAATATTAGTAAATAAATAAAAAAAGTATCTATATATAGATGTTATGAAGCCAAACAAATACTTTTCTCATAATCTCATATTCTTTGGCAATTACGTGACCACAAAAGCCTTAAAATTAAAATTATATATAAAAATATAATATTAATTTATTTGGCATGCAAGAGATGATGAATATAGAGCAAAGGAGATGCAGAGTGGACGTGAGAAATAGCAATGGGTGGCGGTGGTTGGTGGTGTTGTCTGTGTTCACGGCGTCGCTGCTACTCCTGCCGCTGATATTGCCGCCATTGCCGCCGCCTCCGATGGTGCTGATGCTCTTTCCGGTGGGGATAATGGCCCTTCTGATGGTCTTGGCTTTCTCTCCGGCAGCTAACATTATCATCATCAATTGTTCATCTCTCTCCGGCCCATCAATCCAACAATATTAATAATTAAAATTCCCATGCAATTTGTTACGAGCTAGTAGCTATAGGAACTTAATTAAGTTCATCAACACAAATCATGCATGTTTTATATATATGATTGCAGATGTTAGTTAACACTAGTATTTCTCCCGTGCGATGCACCATTTATAAATTAATAAATTTATATAAACAGTGTGATGTTAATAAATAATTTTTTATATACATACAATAATATACGATTTTTTTAGGACCATTAATTTTAATATTTTATTTAAAAAAAACGTCACAATAATATTGAATAAAATTAAAATTTGTCAAAAACAATTAATTGAGCATAATTAATAAATATTAATTTTATATAATCTTTGATAAGTAATAATGTTTTTTATCATAGTTATATTTATAGATACAGAGAAGTATGTCTATAAAATAGATATGAAGATTTGATTAAATATACTATAAAAACATATACTCCCTCCGTCCCACAACTGTTTGCACACTTACCTTATTTGTCCGTCCCACGATTGTTTGCACACCTATAAAAGGAAACTCTCTCATAAACCTCACCCTCACAATATTCACATATTTACACAAAATGCCATTACTTTTACCCTCTTTCCAATCACCTTTTTACTTTATTAATATAACTTTACAAAATTACCCCTCAACACTCCACTCATTACACTTTTTTCTTAAAAAGTGTGCCCACTTTGTGGTGCAAACACTTATGGGATGGAGGGAGTATATGGATTATAATATTATAGGAATGATACATAATTATATTCCTAATAGAGAATAATGAAAAATTTAAAGAAGAAAAATTGATAGCATAGAGAGAAGAGAGAGAAAATGAAAATAAAGAAAGAGAGAGAAAATAAATTTTAAAAGATTATATTTTACTGTGGACCCCACAACATTTTAGGCGGGAACTTGCTAGGGAAGCACTATTTTGTTATTATATATATATATAGATTTTGGCGCGCGGGTTAAATGAATAAACGCTAGCTGAATATTAAAATATTTATGTACAAAATTGTGTATTATAAATTGAGTGAATATATATATATATATATATATTGTTGGAGTGTCGAGCCTGAATTGACTGCATACCGAGCACGATGATATCCGCAATCCAACTTGATTCTTTTTTGATTTTGGGAAGAAGGAGGAGTGACCCTTTTTTTAATTATTCAACCCGTATTTTTTACGCGTCCCATTTTCTTTTAAGATTTGAAATTTGAAATAAATAAATTCTGAAGATGTATTAAAAAAAATGAAAATAAATGCAACGTGGATGCAACCGGTTGAAATACCTTCAATACCGGATCAACCGGTTGATATCCCCCTCCAGACTTTCCCTCAAATCGAAATCTAGGGAAATAGCCTGTAGATCACCCATTAGAGGATATCCCTCCCACTCAAGAGGGAGATGTACCAGGTACCTCAGGAGCTTCGGGGAGTGGGATCAATAGGGATAACCCTAACGCTCAACCGGAACTCCTGACTGTCTCTCGAGATCAGTTAGATGAGATGATCGCACAATCAGTAGAAAGAATAATTGCTACTCGAGGACTTCGCCCTCCCGAACCTGTTCCACCTACCCATAAGGGCACACGACCCAATCCACCAGAGCATGTCATAGATTCGGTCCCAGTTCCCTCCAGGAACGAGGATCCCCCTCGAAACCCAGAAGAAAAAGTACCTTCCCAGGCTGAAAGAAGCATCCTGGAAAGACCCCCTCGGAGAGATGTGGAGAGGGTCCTGGGGGATACCACCCTGGATACAGGAATGGGAGAAAGCACGGACGACACGTATCAAGGAGCCGTCAGCGATCAGATACAGGCCTTGCGGAAGGAGATGAGGGATATGCAGAAACATATTATTGACAATGTAAGTAAACCCTCTTATACCACTAGATATCAATTCTCATCTAGTATTTTGCAAGATGAACTGCCCTCTAATTTCAAATCTTTAAACTTTGAATATGATGGCACCACGGACCCGTACGAGCATCTGATGAGGTTTGAGAATGCTGCTCTATTACATCGATATGGAGAGGGCGTTAAGTGCAGAGTATTTCTGACCACCCTATCTAAGGCTGCACAACAATGGTTCACACAACTGGGACCAGATACTGTCCACTCATGGTCCGAATTCAGCGAATTGTTCCTGCATCAATTCGCCAGCGCTAGGAGACAACCTAGAGCTACCCTTACTTTATTTAACATGCGCCAGGGAGAGAACGAGAGCTTACAGGCTTTCTTAAAAAGATTCAACCAAGCAGCCCTAGAAGTACCTACAGCCTCCTCAGAGGTCAAAATCAACGCCCTCACCAACGGGTTAAGAGATGGGGATCTATTCACATCTCTAGCCAAGAAGCCAGTCCGGACCTTTGATGAGTTACTGAGGAGAGCAGAAAAATACCTCACCCTGGAAGAGGTAAGAAAGGCTAAGCGCTCGGAGACCAGGACAACAGTGAGTAATGGAGAACGTAGGAAAGAAATTCCGCTTAGGAGGCCAAGTCCGGAGAGACATCGAAGCTCCAGGAGGCTGGAAAATGTAAGAAGAGAGGAAGTTGCACCCTGGAGCCCCAGGGGAAGGGCGAAGAGATATACTCCTTTGAGGATAGAGCCAGCTGAAGTCCTAGAGGTGGCAGGGGACCATCCGGATATGAAATTCCCCTATTCAAGAAGCAGAGGTCCCTAAAATCCCAAGTCAAGCAAATTTTGTAGGTTCCATAACGACTATGGCCACGATACCAACCAATGTTGGCATTTGAAGGACGAGATAGAGAGGATGATTCAGGCAGGCCATCTGAAGGAGTTCACCTTCAGAGACCGACAAGGCCCCAGGGGTCAAAAGAGAAAGGACCCCGAGGGGAAGCAAGAAGATGATAGAAGAGATCAGAGGAAGGGCAATGAGGAGCCACCACCCCCTCCCCAGAAGAGGGGAACTATTCACATGATTATGGGAGGCCCCGCTGATGGGGATTCCTTCAGGCAGAGGAAGCAGAGCGTTCGGTCGCTGAAGAATGAGAGGAATATAGAGCACCATGAAGTGGGGAAGATGACAGAGGGTCCGGACATCCATTTCGGGCCAGAAGACGCAGGGGAACCCAGAGAAATTCATAATGACGCGCTAGTCATTACCACGAATATAGCAGGATACGATGTAGCAAGAATTTTTGTAGATACTGGAAGCTCTGCCGACATCATATTTTTGGAGTGCTTCAAGAAGATGGACTTGAATATAAAGCTCAGACCGGTGGAGACCGCTCTTTATGGATTCTCAGGGGGAGCCATTCAACCCCTTGGTTCAGCGTTATTTCAAGTAGGGTTAGGAGTCACCCCTAACCGTCGTGTGCAAGTAATAGAATTCCTGATTGTAGATGTCCCATCTTCGTATAATGTAGTAATGGGAAGGCCAAACTTGAATATCTTTCAGGCAGTGATCTCCACCTTCCACATGAAGATGAAATTCCCTGCCTCGGGGGGTGTGGGAGAGATATGTGGCGATCAGTACCAGGCAAGGAAGTGTTACGTGGAATCGGTCAAGATAGCAGACAGAGCCGTGTTCCGGGGAATGGAGAGATTTAAGGGTGAAGACCCTGAGCTGAAGAGACAGAAAGTGGGAGAGCTAGTGCAAGAGCAACCCAAAGCTAAAGCAGACGAGGAGTTAATGAGCTTCGAGCTCTACCCAGGAAAGGAGGGATTTACAACCAGGATAGGTACGAATATGAACCCTGAGCTCCAGGGAAAGATGATACTCACCCTCTAGGAGAATGCAGACATCTTCGCATTCACGGCGACGGATATGACGGGTATCCCTCCAGAAATAGCAGTGCACCATCTGAATGTGGATCCCAAAGCTAGGCCCGTGAAACAGAAGTTGATGAACTTCGGTAAAGAGAAGAACCTCATTGTAAAAGAGGAAATCTATAAATTGTTGAGTGCAGGGCACGTGAAGAGAGTGCAGTTCCCTGAGTGGCTCTCGAACGCAGTACTGGTGTCCAAGGGAGCCGGCAAATGGAGGATGTGCATCGACTTTAGGGACCTGAACAAAGCCTGCCCTAAGGATCACTATCCCCTGCCCAGGATTGATCAACTAGTGGATGCCACGTCCGGGTTTGAATTACTCAGCATGATGGATGCATATCAGGGGTACCATCAAATCCAGTTGAACCCCCTCGATATACCAAAGGTATGCTTTATTGCAACGTGTGGTACTTTTGGTTATGTACGTATGCCGTTCGGACTAATAAATGCAGGAGTCACCTATAAAAGGATGGTAGACTCGGTTTTCCGAGGACAAATAGGGAGAAATATGGAGGTTTATGTAGACGACATGCTAGCTAAAAGCATCAAAGCAGAAGAACACATCGATGACCTGAAGGAGATATTTCAGGTAATTAGAGAGAACGGTATCAAACTTAACCCAGCTAAATGTTCCTTTGGAGTAGGGTCAGGGAAATTCCTCGGATATATGGTGACGCAAAGAGGAATAGAAGTTAACCCTGCCAAGGTGAAAGCGGTCCTTGACATGCAACCCCCTCGGAACTTGAAGGAATTGCAGACCTTGAACGGCAGAATCGCAGCCCTTAGCAGATTTATAGCAAAATCAGCGGAGAAGAGCCACCACTTCTTCAGAACACTAAGGAAGGGGTCAAAATTCAAATGGGATGAACAGTGTCAAAAGGCTTTTGAAGAGCTGAAGCTCCATCTGGAACAACTCCCGAAGTTAACCAAGCCTACTCAGGGAGATGTCTTACTCCTATACCTCTCAGTAGGGGAACATTCCCTGAGTACTGCCCTGATGAAAGAGGAAGCCCCCACACAACAGCCCATATATTATGTGAGCAATGTCATCCAAGGAGCGGAAACGAGGTATTCAGAGGTAGAAAAGGCAGCTCTGGCAGTGGTAGTAACGGCTAGGCGACTACGCCCTTACTTCCTATCTTATAAAGTGATGGTGAGGACTAACTTCCCGTTGAAGCAGACACTAGGGAGAGCAGATTTATCAGGAAGAATGGTTAGGTGGGCAGTGGAATTGCAGGAGTATGATATTGACTATAAACCAAGGAGAGCCATCAAGGCTCAAGCTTTAGCAGACTTTATTCAAGAGTCTACCAGAGTGGAAGAAGAACAGGGATGGAAGGTATACGTGGATGGCTCAGCATCCGCCTTGGGATGCGGAGCAGGGATAGTATTGGTTGACCCTGAGGGCCAAGAAGTACAGGTTGCTGTCAAATTCCGGTTTTCAACCTCAAACAATGGCGCAGAGTATGAGGCCCTGATTAGAGGAGCTAGCATGGCAGCAGAGTTAGGGGCACAGAAAGTCACCCTGTACTCCGATTCGCAGCTGGTAGTACAACAGGTCATGGGGGAGTACCTCGCCAAAGATGAGAGAATGATCGCTTATCTAGAGGAGGTAAAGAAATTAAAAAATAAATTCCATACTTTTGAAGTGGTACAGGTACCAAGAGAAGAGAATGTGAAGGCAGATGGACTGTCTAAACTAGCTAGTTCCACTGAATTCGAGGGAGACGGAAAGGTGACCCTGCTGGTGGCGGATCAAATAGCTACGGAAACCCTGATTGGAGAGATAACAGAAGGGGATGATTGGAGGAAAGAAATATGGGAAGAATTGAACAGGGGTCCAGTAACCCCAATGTCCAGAGAGGCCAAAGCTTGGAGAAGGAAGTATTGCATCCTAGGAGGTCAATTGTACAAGAGGTCCTTCACTCAACCTTATCTAAAATGTCTTTCAAGAAGAGAAGCAGAGCTAGTGATCAAGGACATCCATGAAGGTTGCGCATCCAGCCATGAAGGTTACCAGACCATGGTGAAAAAGGTATTTAGGGCAGATTTCTACTGGCCTAACATAATTAGAGACGCTAGAGAATATGTGAAGAAATGTGAGAAGTGTCAGAAGAATGGGCCTTTGATACGAGTACCCGCAGAGGAAATGGGGGCTATGTACTCGCCTTGTCCCTTCGCCAAATGGGGAATAGATCTGGTGGGACTCTTCCCCTTGGCACCTGGAGGGAGAAAATTTCTGATCGTGGCTGTGGATTATTTCAGTAAATGGGTAGAGGCCGTGCCCTTGGCCAAAATCGAAGAAGATAATGTAATTCTTTTTCTTGCTAGACATATTTGTTGCAGGTTTGGAGTACCCAGAATCTTGATTTCCGACAACGGAACGCAGTTCAATGGAGAGAAAGTAATGAGGTGGTACGAAAGGTGGAACATTACACAGAGGTTTACTTCATTAGCCCATCCACAAGCTAATGGGCAGGTGGAGGTTACAAACAGAATCCTAGTGGATGGTATTCAGACATGATTGGAAGAGGTAGGAGGAAAATGGGTAAAGGAGCTAGACAACGTCCTCTGGTCCTACAGGACCAGCCCTAAAACAGCTACGGGCGAATCTCCCTTCTACTTGGTATATGGGGCAGCGGCAGTGATACCTCCTAAGGCCAGACTTAAATTGCACCGGATCACCTATTTTGAAGAAAAAAGAAATGAAGAGTTGATGAGGGAGGCGCTGGACCAGATAGATGAAGAAAGGGAGATGGTGAGATTAAAAGCAGAAAGGTACAAGAGTCGGATCAAGGCAGCATATGATCGCAGGGTGATCCCTCGCTCCTTTAAAGTGGGAGATTTAGTCCTTCGGAGAGCAGATGCTTTGAAGAACACGGGGAAGCTGGAACCCAATTGGGAAAGTCCGTACAGGGTAATACAGGTACTAAAAGGCGGAGCATACAAGCTCCAAGACATGACCGGGAAAGAGATACTAAGGCCATGGAATGTGTGCCACTTGAAGAGATTTTATGTTTGAGGAAGGTGTTATTCCCCTACTTCCTTTCTCTTTATGAACAATTTTGAATGTTTACTTCTTATTCGAATAATTGCTTCACCGGCACTCTTTTTCCCTCTACGTGGGTTTCCCTTTGGGGTTTTACCACGGAGAGGTTTTTAATGAGGCCGGCATAGGTTCCTCTTATTTGCCTATGTTGATGAACACTTTTGATCAATGGAGCACCGGTTTTGATAAAATTTCAGCAATTTCCTTAAATGCATGTTAATACTGTGATGAAATGACTCTTGTATGCCGATTTTATGATGAAATGTTTCTCATATGTTAATATCACGTCAAGACAACTGTTAAGGGCCTGCATAATGAGTACTGAAATAATGAACATATTTTGAAAATTAAAACATAACATGATAGAGATATTGCAAAATAGAGAGATTTACACCAACTCATGAGGATTCGAATAGAAAATACCTAGGAAGAATTCCTAAAGTTTCTATCCACGACAGCCTCTAAAGCTAGGGGGAGTAGGGGGTATACTAGCAGAAGATATAATTAACTTGCCAATAAACCCTATCCCTAGTGACTTTCGCAAACTCTTACGAGTATAAACAAACTCTTACGAGTATAAACAACTTAAGGGAGAGTATAATCCCTAAACATTCTAAACTTCAGGGAGAGTATAATCCCTAAAAACTCTTACGAGTATAAACAAACTCTTACGAGTATAAACAACTTAAGGGAGAGTATAATCCCTACGAATTCTAACTTTTGGGAGAGTATAATCCCTAAACATTCTAAACTTCAGGGAGAGTATAATCCCTAAGAACTCTTACGAGTATAAACAACTCTTACGAGTATAAACAACTTAAGGGAGAGTATAATCCCTACGAATTCTGACCTAGGGGAGAGGATAATCCCTAAAAACTCTAGTGTCAAGAGAAAGACTAGAAACGTTAGCAAATCACCAAGTAAGTACAGGGATATAAATCCTATCTCCTCATTAAGGTTCCTCTAGGAGCTTTAGAGCCTTTACGTGTCCAGAAAATGTCGAAAATATGCTAACAGATACCACACCTTATGACAGAGATAGAGATATATATGTATATATGCATGCCAAGTAATAAATGTGCAGGTACGATATTAAACGAAAGAGAAGCAGGAATATTCAAGACTTAAGGCACCATGCCTAAACCCTCCACAGAAAAACCCCGGAGTGTGGAGTCTCCGGAAAATACCAAAAGGGCCTTAGAGGCCTTAACAAAATAAAAAGTGTTTTAAAAGTACCAAAGTGTTATCAGGGAAATGAAGAGAGGGGAACATCATTCTTCCCCTCGGAACCTTCTCCTGCCTCCTCAGCTCGTCCACTGGAATCGCCACCCTCTGCCTTCTCCATCAGAGCACCTGCTGCCACGGTAGCCACTGGAGTTGGGTTTTCCACATGAATAGGGAAAGCTATATCCTTCGCCGGTGCAAGATCATCCAAGTTCAGGGCAGCATCTTTCAGCTCCAAGACTGTCTTCTTCATCCCAGGTAACCACCAAGGAGTGTTGATGTCTTCCTTAGCATCTCCAGGGAACTTGGGGGGAGTATCCAGTTCGTCTAACCGGAGGGCACGAGTATATTGACCATTAAATCCTGGAGCAGAATGTTCAGCCACGGCGTTGGAAAACCCATGATCGATGAAATGGGGGATATATGCACCCATCGCCCCTAAAAAACTGCTGCTCTGAAGAAAGGCCTCCAACCACTCCCGATGCAAGGTACCTAGAAATTTTTGACCTATGGCAGAGGTAAACAGGGACTCTATGCATAATCTCATACCCGCCCGAGGGAGAGTGACCTCCAGCTGTTCAACTCGTTTTCCAAACTCTTTCTTCAACGAAGAAATCTCCCCCGAAAGCGTCGTCTGGAGTACTTTACACCTCTGATTAGCGTCTTGTAATTCTGCATCGAGGATCTCCTTCTTTACCTTCTCCAGTTCCACTTGGCTTTGGAGATCATCCACTAGCTGAAGGGACTGGAGAGCTCGCTCAGACATGTTGGAAAACAGGAGACCAAACTACACAATGAACAATCTAAAGAAGTAAGACACGTATACTTTTGACAATATTAAATTATCCAGAAGTATATTTGCATGGAGAGTCTACCTGTGTAAAGCTATGGGCCGCATGCACAACTCGCTCCTCGGGGGACAGAGCATTAAGAGCCTCCGTGGCAGGAGTCGGAGTGTGACGCTCTATGAAAGCCTGGAGATGGTCAACATTAATCTCATCAGGAGCGTCGGAAGCGGCATTAGGCAACGAGGATTTGGTTTTGGACTTCTTCTTTTTAGCATCAGAGGCAGGAGGCAGAGTAGAAACTAAGGCTTTCTCAGTAGAGGATCGGGTGCGCTTAGCAACTGACCCGATGGCAGGTTTCACTGGGGAAGGAGGAATTGGAGCCTTGGAGGAGCTTTCAGGAGCCGGAGACTTAGCAACCATCGAGAGAGGAGTGGCATCGCGGGAAATCTGAGTTAACCAACTCATAGCTGCACAAAGGGAATATGAAACGACATTAATAAACACAATAGTCCAAATTTTGAGGACAATGCCAAGAAAAAAGAAATGGTATTACCATCGTCGGGACCTAAGAGGTAATCGGGGCGACCAAAACCGAAATGAGAGAGGGCTCTAGGATTTTTACAGATACTCATCACATCAAAAAAGCCATGGGCAGAGACATGGTCATTTAAATGGTTCATCACATCCAAGTTTAGAGAAGAACAAACGGAAAGAGGAGGACGGGGTACACCAGGATTATCATAAATCCACCCCTCATGAGGAAACTCCCAAGGAAGAGGATTTGTAACAAAGAAGTAATAGTCTTTCCAGTCCTGGACCCCTTCATGGAGCTTTTCCATGAATTTTCCGGTCCTGGAGGTACGACCACTAGCGTAAAAAAACCCGTCCGCAAACTTGCACACGTACTGGGTTAGAAAGAGTTGAGCCGAAGGTTCCCCACCATTTCCCTTCATCAGGATATAAAAGCCTAACATTGCGCGTATGGCATTAGGAGTAAATTGGTTCAAAGGTATGCGAAGATAGGCGGAAATTTCACAGAGGTAAGGATGTATCGGAAATCGGAGGCCTGCTTTCAGTTGGGCCTCCCAAAAGGCTAGGGTATTATGGCCTGGAAAATTAGGGCGTTCTTTCCTATGCGCAGCCCTAACTGAATAATCAGCGGGGAAGATCCCTGAGCGGAGAAAAGCGGCGACGCGCTCCGGAGTGAGAATCGAAGGACCAGAAATCTTGTCCTCCAGAGTTCGGTCGGTTACGAGAAATATGGGAAACGAGTTGGAAGTGGAACTCTCCATGGATATGGAGTTTGAGGAGGAGGACATAAGGATATTGTAAATGAGAAAGAGAAAGGAAGGAGTAGATACCTGGAGCAAAGTCGGTTTTATGAGTGATAACGGAATGGCCGCTGGACGTGCGTAGAGGAGTTAAATTCGCAGAAGTGAAAACGAAGATGAAGAATAGATGAGTTTGAAAGAAGGAAAAAGGGACTTTTTGGTGGAAAAAAGGGGGTTTTGAAATAATTAGGCCAAGGGGAGAATCGAGAAGAATTAAATGCCCCCCCCAATGAAAAAGCGCGTGACTGGGAGAGGTGGCTTCATGTTCCCTCTCGGGCAGAAAGTCGAATCGCAAATTTCGAAGGACAGGTTGCGTGTGGAAGCGGAAAGGGTGTGATAGTGTTTGATAATCATTTAAGGATTGGATATTTCTTGTTTCCAGAGAAATATAGGGGAACGGAGGATTTAAAGGAATATATTATTTCTTTATAATATATATATATATTATTATTTTCCTACTCTTTTAAAAAATCATTCTTTTTATGAGAGTAGGGGGGAGTGGTTGATGTAGATAAATATGTCGCTCCCGGAGAAGTCGACACGTGGAAACGGGATAAATTAGGATAGTTGTGATTAGGTTAATATATCGAAGAAACTGGATTAATACACCCTTGGGTCTAAGTAGGGAAATTAGGGAAATCAGGGTGATTGGGCCTTTAGCCCACATTTACAGAGATTCATAGCCCTTGGGCCTGAAGGGGTCTAGCCCGAGTAAGGAACGAGTGGTCAACCTTTCCTAACCAAGTCAAATAAATGGATCAATCCGCGAAGATAGGGGCCGAAATGCTGAAGAACCAAGTCTCCAGGGAGAGTGAGACCGATTCTTTAGGAAGTAGAGGCCGGATTTATGGGAATGGGCCGAAGATGTAGGGAGAAGAGGTCTTTTCCTCTCCAAGGAGAAGGGTCAGGTATATAAACAAGTTAATTTTACATTCTTGCTTACGTTCTTTAATACAACACATACACTTTTACTAAATATACACTGAATTGAGAAGAAACACTACTGCATTCGCCGGAATTTCCCTAGATATACAGGGGAATTCCTCTTTGACTTCGCCTACGATCGATTCTGACTTGAGCGTCGGAGCTTCTACGCCGGAGCCCCCCCCTCCGGCGTATTTTTGCAGGTTATTCTTGGATTCTTGGGAGATTTGCGAGAAGATTGCCAAGGATAAACAGACGATTCAAACTCGTGATTAATAGTGCTCGCAAGAGAACGATTGATATCCGAAGGCGTTCTTTTTCGACGCATAAAAAATAATACGAAATTTAATGGACTAAATTTAAAAAATGGTAATCAAGTGGACTAAAATCAAAATCATGGCAACTTAATGGACTAAAAAAAATTAAACCCAAATAAAAATAAATTCTAAAGATGTATTTAAAAAAAACGAAAATAAATGCCACGTGGAGGCAACCAGTTGAAATACCTTCAATAGCCAATCAATTGACTGATTTTAAAATAATACGAAACTTAATGGACAAAATTCAAAAAATAATAACCAAGTGAACTAAAATCAAAATTGTGGCAACTTAATGAACTAAAAAAAAAATTAGTACCTAATTTTCGAATTGATGGAACTTTTGGTTGTTTCTTGGAGCTTTAAGAGGCAAGATTGTCTCCCAAGAAGATTGAGTAACCGTAGGTGGAGCGACGAGTTTCAAGACACCTAGCTCAATCGACATTCGAATAGCCAACAATTGATCGATCAGGTCGGCGAGTAAAGGAGAGCCCGTAGTGAAGAGTTCCTTTGACTAGGGCTGTCAAAATAGGCCCGGCCCGCCCGGCCTATGGGCTGGACTGAGCTGTAATTTAGGTGACCCGGAAACAACCGGGCCGATTTGGCCCGGCCCACTTGAACAACCGGGCTTGGGCCGGGCTAAGCCCGATTTTTCGGGCTGGCCCGGTTTTGGGTTTTTTTTTTAAATTTATTTTTATTATCATTACTATGTTTATAGAGAATCACAGATCAAAGAAGATACACAGAATATACAATATTACTATAATCTAGGATTAAATTAAATTTTCCTCTTCTTCACGCCCTTTTTTTTAATTTAATTCCTTTAGTTTTGGACACATTATACACACACGAATTTATTTCTCATACCATTCAAAGAAATCTGCTTTTGAAAAATACCATTCAAAAGAAATCTGTTTTAAAAAAAATGCAAAAAAGAAGAAAATGGCAAAAAAAATTGCCGCCTTAGGAAGCGCCACACTGCCGTCGCCTTCATGACGCCGTTGCTTAGCCTAAGTGCATAAGGAGGTCACCATGGAATGGAAAGGAAGTGTGCCATGACTGCCCTTCTCTAATCTGTCTATGCTAAGCGGTGCCCCAATATTTCTCCTCTATACTGTAATTGGTAATTTGAATGCATATTTAATTATTTATAATTAGGGTTAGCTTTTAGTACTCAGTATATTTCTTGGGCCTTCACATTTAGAATAAATAAGCCCATATTATATTAAGTATTAATGGGCAGTTAATAATGAGTCCGCAATTTATATATTAAAAAACAAAGTGTTATAAAAGAACGGGTTGTTTTGGCCCGATGGCCCGACTAGGGCCGGGCTGGGCCTCAACTTTATAGGCCCAATAGCAATCGGGTTGGGCCGGCCCGGCCCGAAAAAATTGAGCAGCCCGACGGGCTGGTACCAGGCTGGCCCGGCCCATTTGACAGCTCTACCTTTGACATAACAGATGATGCGTTTGATCGCAGCGAAATGATCAACAGAAGGCGCCTGAAGGTATTGGCTAACATGATTCACCGCAAAAGAGAGATTTGGTCGAGTGATCGTCAAATATTGAAGAACACCAACAAGTGAGCGATAGGGAGTCGGATCTGAGAACGAGGCACTCGTGCTCGTCATAGATTCACCGGCTACCAAGGGGGTCGAAATTAGTCGGAAGTCAGCCAGGGATGCTCGATCAAGGATGTCGCGAGCATACTTGGGCTGACCAATAAAGAGGCCATCTGAAGTGTAAGAGATCTCGAGTCGCAAAAGATAGTTCAGGCGACCTAAATCCTTCAAAGCGAACTCCTTGTGAGCCTGTGAGATGAAGCGAGCAAGGAGAGTAGGATCATTGTCGGTGATGATAATGTCGTCCACATAGAGAAGCAGATAGACAACAGACTTGCCCTTATGAAGATAAAAGAGCGAGGAGTCTGACTTGCAAGCAAAGAAACCGAGTCTGAATAAAAATGTACTAAACCTTTAAAACCAGGCAAGTGAAGCTTGTCGCAGGCCATACAACGCCTTTTTGAGACGACAAACGTGATCCGGGAAGCGAGCATCAACATAGCCAGGGGGTTGGGCTATGAAGACGGGCTTGTCTAGGACACCATTGAGAAATGCATTTTTGACATCAAGCTAGTGGAGCGACCACTGCGATTGAACAACAATGACGAGAATGATCCGGACAGTCGCAGCCTTGACCACGGGACTGAAGGTATGGGAGAAGTCGTTGCCAGGGATCTGAGTGAAGCCCTGAGCAACCAAGAGAGCTTTATGACGTTCCACAAAACCATGAGAGTTATATTTTGTCCGAAATACCCATTTTGATCCAACAATATTAACGCCAGATGGGCGAGGAACCAGATCCTAGGTGTGATTAATTATTGCGAAGAGCATCAATTTCTTCTTGCAATGGCGGCGGCGCCGGACACCGGAGTCAACTCTGTTCTGAACGTCATCGCCTCTTTCCAGCAACAGAACCACCGCATTCTCATTGATGTCCCCAACTCTAAGCTCGGAGTCGCACGTGAGACCTGCACCTACCTAAATTATATTGTAATACTAGTTGTTTCCTTTTCATGAGTAATGTGATATTTTCGGAATTCTGTAATATTATGCATACATTGGATTGATTGATATATTAATGGTCACAATCCAAAGTGTTGGGTTTCGGTGCCGCCGGCCGCCACTCGTACTCGGGTCACAAGAACGGGCTCAGACTCGTGTGGGATTGTATCGGGATATAGTGGAGATAACCGAGACACTAAGATGGGTAGCACTTCACCCTTACTGTTCTCCACTCTCCAATCTCACGTTTACATCACGCGTCTTATCTCGTTCCACTTGTTAATGGAGAGGGTGACTCAATATATGGGAAGGCTGCCAAGAACTAGGGCACCAATAAGTTGGGCCCTTGTGTGTAGGCCCAATGGCCAAAACAACATTTGAGCTAAATCCCAACATTCTCCACCTTTTTTTGCCATCCCCAACTACAATCCACAAACAATTTTGTCATCATCGCCCAACCCACTTCCACGTACCTGCAAAAGACAACACACAAAGAAACACACCAAGTTTTTCTACGTACGTAGAAGTTAGTCCACAAAGAAAACACACAAAGACAATGCTCCACCTCACTTGGAGCAATCACAAAGATTCACAAAGCATTCACAAAGGGAAACACAAAGGCACAAAGACATGATATCATAACGTATACATAGCTCACAAAGACGAAATCACTCCACCTTACTAGGAATTATCTCCAAACACAAAGAAACAACCAATCATTCATAATCACACAAAGAGAAGAATGCATTGACGAAGCACACAAAGATCAAGACACAAAGCTCAATAAATATGCTCAAGATACTAACATGCAACTAGATGAACATGGGGTAGGGGGAAAACATGAAACCACAATGTATGAAGTCATGCATAACACACATACATATAAAACACATACTCATAATTCCCACAGAACCCACAAGTATAATCATGCAACCATTACCCACCTTCCCACTAGCCCATCATCTACTCATGCATCACAAAGAAAATCACAGAGCAAACACAAAGATATAAGCACAAAGAAAATAACCACAAAGGCACCAAGCAAGCAAATTACATGCATCAAGGGATTAACCACAAAGCGAACTATAAAAATTGCACAAAGAAAGCTCACAAAGGCAGATACACCAAGACACTAAGCACAAAGGATAAACTAACCACAAAGAACATATCACATGTGACAAGCGGAAGCAATAACATTTACGATACACAAAGACGTAAATAAAATCACAAAGAGATAGGACTCACAAAAAATATCCTAAAATCTACAGCACACAAACTCAATCACATAATCCCCGGCCAGGGGCTACGCTACAAAAAGCAGAAAAATAATGAGTTTAGTTGTCATACCAGAGCGAGACCCTATGACAGGATCTCGAATCACCACATCAACCACGAGTGCCACATAAATAATTATACTCTTGTCTTTTTCCATCAAGACAAAAAACCAAGACTAATCTGAAATAAATTTCAATTCGAGCAGAAGGTAAAGGTAAAGTTGTGTTGTGTTCTTCTAAAGGCCTGAAGAAAAGGGGCCGTCCGGTGGAAGTGGTGGAGAAGGAAGGAAACAAGTTGGCAGTGGATGAAGAAGTATTTCCAGAAGTCGAGAATGAAAGGAAGAGGCACAAGAGTGATGATGATGGTGCCAGCTCTAGTATGGTGGAGAAGGGCGAGTCCCATCTCCGCCGATCTGAATGAGATTCTTGTCTTGGAATGCTCGTGGTTTGAGTGGCCCACAAGCATTCCATAAAATTAGGCGTGTTATTGCCGTAAATAAGCCCTCATTGTTGTTTATTATGGAATTGAAGGTATCCACTAGAATAGTTCAAGCATGGAATGCTTATTTTTGTTTTAAATACTGTTTTGTAGTGGATGCCGTGGGCAGGCAAGGTGGCCTTATTTTGTTAGCCTCTGATGAATTGGATGTTCAGTTGAAGTCTTTCTCTATTGGACACATTGATGTTAGTATTAAATCGAATGATATGCTTTGGTTCTTAACTGGTTTTCAAGGTAACCCTAATAGTAATTTAAGACATTTCTCTTTGGAATTGTTGAGTAAGATCAAGATGACGCATGGTAATACAAAGGAATGGGTGATTGGAGGAGATTTCAATGAGATTCTTAGCTCCAATGAAAAACAGGGGGGGTATTAATAATTGGAAAACCAGAAAGAACATGGAAAAATTCAGAGAATGTTTATTGAACTTGAATTTGGTCGATTTGGGGTTCAAAGGCCCATGCTTCACGTGGAATAACAAAAGAAAAGGTGATCATAATATTCAAGAACGGCTCGATAGATTTATTGCAAGTATTGAATGGAAGAACTCATTCTAGAATTATGAAGTTCGAAATTTACATTGGTGGGGTTCTGATCACAGGGTTATTAGTCTCTCTTGTTCATTAAATCACTTGCGTTGGCAGATTTGTGCTAAAAAACCTTTCCGTTTTGAGAATGCTTGGATGGTTGATGATTCATGTAAAGAAGCCATTAAAAAATCATGGACCAGAAATGCTGCGGACACTCCTCTTCTTGAGCTGTTGGAACACTGCTCAAAAGAATTATCTCAGTGGGCTTTAAAGAATTTTGGTGCAATTGACAAAAAGGCTAAAGAGGTGGTCGACCAGATTTCAAAACTGGAATCAATGGAACTTAATCTGGAAAAAAGGCAGGAGTTGGAATTTTTGGAAAAGGATTTAGAATTGATCCTCTCACAACAAGAAGAGTTTTGGCATCAAAAAGCACGTACAAATTGGATCTTGAGTGGAGATCGAAATACAACATATTTCCATCGAAGAGCCTCCGAGAGATTGAAAAAGAATTCTATTGCAGGGTTTATGAACGCAAGGGGTATCTGGGTGTCTTCTAAAGAAGATATTGAAATGGAACTTAAACACTTCTTTGGGGATATTTTTTCTTCCTCCAATCCATCCATCTCAGAAATTCAATCCTTAACGGCTAATAATCAGAAGATTGTTTCGCAGGCTATGAACAGATCTCTGGATGCAGATTTCTCAAAGCTGGAAATCAAAAAGGCTGTATTTGATCTCAATCCAAATAAGGCTCCCGGACCCGATGGCTTCAATGCTAGGTTCTTCCAAGAAAATTGGGACATTGTTGGGGAGTCAGTCCTCCAAGCAGCTCACAACATTCTTAATCTTCAAGGAGATTTATCGGTATGGAATAATACGTCTATTTCTTTGATCCCGAAGATCAAATCTCCTACTAGCCCAGCTCACTATAGGCCTATAAGCCTTTGCAATCTTTTCTACAGAATTATAGCCAAAACAATTGCAAATCGTCTTGCAATGATTATGCCGGACATTGTTGATGAAAATCAAAGTGCATTTGTCAGGGATAGGCAAATTTTTGATAATATCCTGATTAGCTACGAATGCATGCATTGGTTGAGAGGTAATAAAAGCTCGACTGGATATGCGGCACTCAAACTTGACATGAGTAAAGCATATGATCGCGTTGAATGGTCTTTTTTGAAAGCACAAATGAGAAGTATTGGCTTCTCAGAAAAGTTTGTTCTGTTGATTGGGAAATGTATCTCTTCGGTCACATATTCTTTTAATGTTAATGGATCGAATGTTAAAGGTATTACCCCAACTCGAGGCCTTAGACAAGGGGACCCTCTATCCCCGTTTCTCTTTGTTCTTTGTGCACAAACATTGTCTTCTCATATCAATCAATTGGCATTCCAAGGAATTTTGGAAGGTATCAAGATTGCACGGGCAGCCCCGATGATTACACATCTCCTCTTTGCGGATGATAGCATCGTTTATTTTAAAGCCAAACTTGAATATGCGGATCAGTTGAAGCTTGCTTTGCTGAAATATGAAAGGGCCTCAGGACAAATCATTAATTTTGACAAATCCTCTGTTTTGTTCAGTCCAAACACCAATACCAATATTAAGGTGCAAATCGCCAATGTTTTCCAGGTTAACCAAACGCAGGGACACAACATCTACCTTGGACTTCCTACATTCTCTCTTAGAGGTAAGAGGCTTCAATTTGCGTATTTATTGGATAGAATGAAGAGTAAAGTGGACAACTGGAAGAACAAAAATTTCTCTGAGGGTGGTAAAGAAGTGCTTATCAAGGCTGTGCTTCAAGCAATCCCCACTTATGCCATGTCGTGCTTTAAAATTCCCTTACAATTGTGTGCAGACATGGAAAGAGTTATTGCTAATTTCTGGTGGGGGAATTCTCAGGGGCATAATAAACTTCATTGGATTCGTTGGGAAAAGATGTGCCAGTCAAAAGAAGAAGGGGGAATGGGATTCAGAAACATGCATCACTTTAATCAAGCTTTGTTGGCTAAACAAGTGTGGAGAATGATGACAAAACCGGAGTCACTGATTGCTAAAGTCTTTAAAGCAAGATATTTTAAGCATTGTGATATTTTGGAGTCTCAAGTTGGGAGCAACTCATCTTTTGTCTGGAGATCTCTATCCTCCAGTTTTCAAATTCTTCAAAGTGGAATCCGCTGGACTGTAGGAAATGGAAACAAGGCGACATTGTTTAAACATGCCTGGGTCCATGGCTTGGAGAAAGAAATGATCTCCTCTCGAATTGCAGCAGGTCATAATATCACATTCTTCTTGGATGATGAAAGACATTGGAAGAAGGACTTGCTTCAGCTTGCGTTCTGGCCATTTGAGGTGGAAGGCATCTTGAAAACTTCGGTGGGAGGGCAAGAGGATGAAGATGAAAGATACTGGTATCCAGACCCTAAAGGCATCTACTCAGTTAAGCAAGGCTATTGGGAAAGCATCAACATGACCAGGGATACCTCTGATATACCAGGAACATCTCAGATCGACTCTTCAAAAGCATGGTGGAAATCCCTTTGGAATTTAAATCTGCCTCCAAAAGTTCGTATTTTCGGTTGGAAAATGTGTATGGATATTGTGGCCACGGAAGGTAATATAGCATCGCATCATGTCCCAAATATTCCAATATGCGGATTATGTGGAGCTTATTGGCCTTCTACAGTTCATGCTATTTTTCTTTGCAAGGGAGTCAAGCAGGTTTGGAAGATCCAAGATTTCTAGCATTTCATTAAAGAAGGTCAGTTTTTGTCAACTTTAGACCTCTTCATACACCTAAAAAAGTCTGTGGCCATGTTTGAATTTGAAAAAATCTTTATGATTGCGTGGGGAGTTTGGAAGGAGAGATGCCATCTTGTTCATAATCTTAATCCCCCGAGTTTCAAGGTCAAAAATCATTTGGGGAATCAAGTGGTTGAATATTTGAGAGTTTATCAGGAAACAATTAAGAGGAGAGCCGTGAGTGTAATGAATGGAAGAGAAGCCGGTTCTCAGGACATTATTCAGGAGGGTATTTTGCCATTCTATGCAGAGGTGGATGGTGCATTTAACCAAGATAAGCATAGATTTGGGGTTGGAGGGGTTTTGTTCAATCAGGAGGGCGTTAGGCTTGATTCTTTTTCAAAGAAAATCCCTCCGCAGCGAAGCCCTCTTGGATCCGAACTCATGGCTATTGAAGCAGCATTGTTGTTGGCATTTGAAAAAGGAATTCTTAGTATTATCATCAAAACTGATGCTATGCAAGCAGTGGACATTTGCGGAAAAGATAAAGGAGATTGTTTTAGAGGACCGGAAAGTTTGATAGCTCGGAGGATAAAAAAGATTCAACAAAAATTTGTGGTGTGCAAATTTTTACATATAAACCGAGAGAGCAACATGTATGCCCATCTTCTGGCACAAAAAGCGGTCGGTACTACCAATTCTCATGACAGAGTTGGAGATACGAGAATTTGAAGCCTAGTTTTGTTTCTTTTGAGCGTCATGTACTAGGTTTCTCTGTTTGTTCCAAAAAAAAAAAAAAAGTTATTGCTATAACACCAAAGAAAAGGGATAAACAATAAGGCCCACAACTTAATTAAATTAAAAAACAATTAATTAGTCTAAAAGCCATACTGTAAAAACAAACCAATTAATTAATTTACCTTCTCACCTGCCTCAACTCTGCAACCTACGTTTCTCTCCCCCAATAAACTTACCCTCTGATGACAGCAGCAGCAGGCGGCACGGCACAAAACAAGGATGAAGGAAAATCAAACTCACCTCTCTCCTTCCAAACACTTACGGCGACGCGAACGGGAGGCTGCACGGCGGCGGCATGTGGTCGCGAGCAGCGGCGGCGGCGCGACGGGGAGCACGACGCGGCAGGAGGTGGAGGCAGCACGCGGAGGGGCTCTGACGCGGCGAACGGGGCTGAGCAACAGGCTTGGAGCGGCGGCAATTGGCCGAACTGGCCGTACACGAAGACGACGGACGTGGTGGAGGCACGATCTGTTTCTGGGCAGAGGTGGTGGCGCAACCGCGACGGCGACGACGCTCGATTTGAAACGAGCGCGAACAAGGATGCCAACACACAGAGACCTGAAATTGGAGAACACAAAGGCAATAACTCGATAAATGGCGGAGGTAGGCGGCCGACGGCGTAACCAGGCTCCGATACCACTGTTGGGTTTCGTTGCCGCCGACCGCCACTCGTACTCGGGTCACAAGAACGGGCTCAGACTCGTGTGGGATTGTATCGAGATATAGTGGAGATAACCGAGACACTAAGATGGGTAGCACTTCACCCTTACTGTTCTCCACTCTCCAATCTCACGTTTACATCACGCGTCTTATCTCATTCCACTTATTAATGGAGAGGGTGACTCAATATATGGGAAGGCTGCCAAGAATTAGGACACCAATAAATTGGTGTCCTTGTGTGCCAAAACAACATTGGGCTGAATCCCAACACAAAGAATTATATGGAGATCGATTTTATAATTAACAAGTTTTTACTCATCATCACATATATATATATTTGCAAATTTCGTTTTTTCACACACCCAAATTTTACAAACTCTTTAATGAACCCCATCAACATATAAACGCAAAGGCCCATTAATTCCAATTTCTTAATCTAACAAATTAATTAGATACCATAACGATCGTAATATAATTTAAGTGAAAATACCATTTAATTATTTAACTAAGAATCTTTAAAAAAAAATATCGCAATCCAATTAAATAAATATAAAAATAATCCTTATTCTTAAATATATATGCTCGTCTCCCATCACCACTCATCATCCATCCAACTCTTCAACCTAAAACTGTAAATGTTGGGGGTGAGCATGCAAGCACACTCACTGAGATTAAGTCATTAAATAGTTAATGCTAAAAATAAATAATCAAGTAATTGCAACTTAGTAAATAATATTCACATTACCACATATACTTTGTCATTGATACTTTGCCAACTTTGTCAATGAAACTTTGCCAATAGTGTTTTGTGAATCTTCCCAAAGCCAAATTAATGACTAAGGTATTCTCACATATAGACTTTGCATGTTTGTGGACCTTCCCAAAGCCAAATTAATGACTAAGGTATTCCCACTCGTAGACTTCGCATGTTTGTGGACCTTCCCAAAGCCAAATTAATGACTAAGGTATTTCCACACATAGTGAGCACGACGGATCGCACCCGAAGACCCGTCGGTCCCGGACCCCATTTGGAGCCTCTGGCTATTAGATAACTTTGCCACAAATTTTGCCAATATATAATATACTTTGCCAATAGATCATAACAATAGAAATGAATTCATATAGCAAACAATTAACTTAAATCATTTACCTAAAATATTAAATAAAGAATAACAATGAAATAGAGCTCTACCAATCATTGTAGAGATTAAAGCAATTAAAAACCCACCTCGATAAATGAATGTACATGTGATATGTGGAAGCCTCGTATAAATTAGTTCTACCGTTTAGCCATGCAATACATAGCAGAGCAATTGATCGAATTTCTTATTAACTAAACATTGCTTAATATAAAAAAAAAAAAACTAAAGGCGCGAAGGCATGTGGTTTTATCTTCAATCAAGTACTGTCCACCAACATATATATAGCATGAAAGATTAGGAAATGAGGAGGTGTAAATTGATTGTTCCCTTCCCACTATCAAGAGGGGGTTACTATAATAATGTGTGATTTAAATTGCAATTTCTATGAATTAATTTATAAAATTTAAAGTGTCAAATGTTACACAAATTAAATCGTTGATGTGAGATTTGGAAAAAAAGGCTTTTCATTATCCCACTAAAAGAGGGAGTTATCGAAATTAACTCTTAAATAAATGGTAGTCAATAAGAATTTTATTTTATTTCATTTAATTATAATTTATTTAAAATAAATAATATTAGTAAATGGTGAAGAAATTAAGGAGTATTACAATATGTTAAAGATCCTTGCTGGAACAAACCCACTAATTCTGTTTTCAGTCAAATCCACCATCTTCAAGCTGTAAAGATTGCTAATTTCTTGAGGTAAGTATGTGATGCGTCGAAAAAGAACGCCTTCGGATATCGACCGTTCCTTTACGAGCACTATTAATCACGAGTGTGAATCGTCAGTTTTTCCTTGGCAATCTTCTCGTAAATCTTCTCGAGAATCCCAAAATAACCTGCAAAAGTACGCCGGAGGGGGCTCCGGCGTAGAAGCTCCGACGCTCAAGTCAGATTCGATCGTAGGCGAAATCAGAGAGGAATTCCCCTGTATATCTAGGGGAATTCCGGCGAATACAATGGTGTTTCTTCTCAATTCAGTGTATGTTTAGTAAAAATGTATGTATATGTCAAAGAACTTAATTAAGAATGTGGAAAGAACCTGCTTATATACCTGGCCCCTCTCTTCGGAGAGGGAAAGACTCATTCTCCCTACATTCTCGGCCCATTCCTGTAAATCAGGCCTCAAATCCCTAAAGAATCGGTCTCACTCTCCCTGGAGACTTGGTTCATTTAAATATCCGCCCCCTATCTTCGTGGGTTAATCCACTTATTTGACTTGACTAAGAAAGATGGACTATTCATTCCATATTTGGGCTGGATCTTTTCAGGCCCAAGGGCTCTTAATCTCTCCAAATATGGGCCAAAGGCCCAATCACCCTGATTTCTCTGATTTCCCTGCTTAAGCCCAGGGGTGTATTAATCCTGTTTCTTCAATATATTGACCTAATCACAACTATCATAATTTATCCCGTTTCCACGTGTCGACTTCTCAGAGAGCGACATATTTATCTACATCAACCACTCCCCCCTACTCTCATAAAAGGAATAATTTTTAGGAGAGTAGGAAAACAATAACACTGAGATAAATATTAAAGAGATAATCCATTCCTTAAAATACTCCTCGAAATGCTGCAGACTCAATTACTTTCTTAATAATTACCTTCAGAAAGCTCCATGCCTTTTTTGATGTGATGAGTATCTGTAAGAATCCTAGAGCTCTCTCTCATTTCGGTTTTGGTCGCCCCGATTATCCTTTAGGTCCCGATGATGGTAATACCATTTTTCCTCTCTTGGTGTTGTCCTCAAGAATTTAACCTGCTATGTTTATTAATGTCATTTCATATTTCTTTGTGCAGCGATGAGTTGATTAACTCAGATTTCGCGTGATGCCGCTCCTCTCTCAATGGTTACTAAGTCTCCGGCGCCCGAAAGTTCTTTGAAGGCTCAAATTCCTCCTTCCCCTGTGAAACCTACCGTTGGGTCCGTTGCTAAGCGTACCCGTTCCTCTACCGAGAAAGCCTTGGTTTCCACGTTGCCTCTTGTCTCTGATGCATCCAAGAAGAAGAAGTCCAAGACCAAATCCTCTCTGCCTAATGTTGCTTCTGATGCTCCAGATGAGATTAATGTTGACCATTTCCTGGCTTTTATAGAGCGTTACACTCCGACCCCGGCCACTGAGGCTCTTAATGCTCTATCCTTCGGAGAGCGAGTTGTGCATGCCGCTCACAGCTTTACCCAGGTAGTCTCTTCGTGTAGATACATTTCTAGGTAATTTTAATAAAAAAAAAGTATACTTGTCTTACTTCTTTAGATAATACATTGTGTAGTTTGGTCTCCTATTCTCCAATGTGTCTGAACGAGCTCTCCAGTCCCTTCAACTAGTGGATGATCTCCACAGCCAAGTAGAGTTGGAGAAGGTGAAGAAGGATATTCTCGAAGCAGAGTTACAGGATGCTAATCAGAGGTGTAAAGTACTCCAAACGACTCTTTCGGGGGAGATTTCTTCGCTGAAGAAAGAGTTTGGTAAACGGGTTGAACAGGTGGAGGTTACTCTTCCTCTGGCTGGTATGAAATCATGTATAGAGTCCTTGTTTACCTCTGCCATAGGTCAAAAATTTCTAGGTACCTTGCATCGGGAGTGGTTGGAGGCCTTTCTTCAGAGTAGCAGCTTTTTGGGGGCGATGGGTGCATATATCCCCCATTTCATTGATCATGGATTTTCCAACGCCGTGGCTGAACATTCTGCTCCAGGATTTAATGGTCAGTATACTCGTGCCCTCCGGTTAGAAGAACTGGACACTCCCCCTAAGTTCCCTGAAGATGCTAAGGAAGACATCAATACCCCTTGGTGGTTACCTGGGATGAGGAAGGCGGTCTTGGAATTGAAGGATGTTGCCCTGAAATTGGATGATCTTACACCGGCGAAGGATATGGCTTTCCCTATTCATGTGGAAAACACAACTCCAGTGGCTACCGTGGCAGCAGGTGCTCTGACGGAGAGGGCAGAGGGAGGCGATTCCAGTGGGCGAGCTGAGGAGGCAGGAGAAGGTTCCGAGGGGAAGAATGATGTTCCCCTCTCTTCATAACTTTATTTCCCTGATAACACTTTGGTACTTTTAAAACACTTTTTATTTTGTTAAGGCCTTTAAGACCCTTTTTGGTATTTTCCGGAGACTCCACACTCCGGGGTTTTTCTGTGGAGGGCTTAGGCATGGTGCCTTAAGTCTTGAATATTTCTGCTTTTCTTCCGCTTAATATCGTACCTGCACATTTATCACTTGGCATGCATATATATATATATATCTGACTCTGTTATTAGATGTGTAACGTAATATCCGTCCTGCTTATGAATCTAGCATGTTTTCAGCGTTTTCTTGACACGTAAAGGCTCTAAAGCTCCTAGAGGAACCTTAATGAGGAGATAGGGTTGATATCCCTGTACTTACTTGGTGATTTGCTAATGTTTCCAGTCTTTCTCTTAACACTAGAGTTTTAGGGATTATCCTCTCCCCTAGGTCAGAATTCGTAGGGATTATACTCTCCCTTAAGTTGTTTATACTCGTGAGAGTTGTTTATACTCGTAAGAGTTGTTTATACTCGTAAGAGTTGGTTTATACTCGTAAGAGTTGGTTTATACTCGTAAGAGTTAGTTTATACTCGTAAGAGTTCTTAGGGATTATACTCTCCCTGAAGTTTAGAATGTTTAGGGATTATACTCTCCCAAAAGTTAGAATTTGTAGGGATTATACTCTCCCTTAAGTTGTTTATACTCGTAAGAGTTAGTTTATACTCGTAAGAGTTAGTTTATACTCGTAAGAGTTGGTTTATACTCGTAAGAGTTAGTTTATACTCGTAAGAGTTGGTTTATACTCGTAAGAGTTGGTTTATACTCGTAAGAGTTCTTAGGGATTATACTCTCCCTGAAGTTGTTTATACTCGTAAGACTTGTTTATACTCGTGAGAGTTCTTAGGGATTATACTCTCCCTTAAGTTGTTTATACTCGTAAGAGTTCTTAGGGATAGGGTTTATTGGCAAGTTAATTATATCTTCTGCTACCATATCCCCTACTCCCCCTAGCTTTAGAGGCTGTCGTGGATAGAAACTTTAGGAATTGTTCCTAGGCATTTTCTATTCGAATCTTTATGAGCTGGTGTAAGTCTCTTTATCTTGCAATATCTCTATCATGTTATGTTTTAATTCCCAAAACACATTTCTTTATTTCAGCACTCATTATGCGGACCCCTAACAGTTATCTCATGCAAAGAATCTCAAGAATATCTCAAAACATCATATCTTATTAAATTCACAAAAAATAAATGTAAGTCATACCTGACTCATGCCAACCGCCCTACCCCCTCTACCGAGAGGGTAAAATTACCCATCGAATTTCTCAGGGACTCGGCGTCCCTCAACTGTTCACACGTGTACTCTTATCTCTGATATACCTCAAGGTCTTGGATACTCAACTCAAGTTTAGGGAGCTCCTAAAGGAAAACTCCTTCATTATGTTCTGGTTCAGCTTAAGAGTGACATGTAAATCTCCAGGCTTACTCGTATATCAGTCTCAAATCAATCCTGTAAAAATACACCAAAAAGGGCTTCCTACATAGGCTCTCCAGTGCTCGAATAAGCGTCATAAGCATCAATTATATAGTTCAAACATGAAATAACCAAATAATGTAAACAAAGTCTCCTTTGATCTCAAACCTGAGACCTGGACCCCCTCTAGGACCTCCTATCATGGCAAGACGATTAATTTCTCTAATCTCCAATCTCAGAAGGGGATCAACTTGTTAACCTCTTATTTGTGGAACTCTAGGTGATCCTTGTATAACTGACCTTCCAAGGTGCAGTATTTCAGCCTTAAGGCTCGGGCCTCTCGGGACAGTGGAGCCCCTGGGTCTTTGTTCAGCTCTGTGAGGATTTCTCTCCAGTCTCCTCCAATCATCTCCATCCTTCCATCAACTCTAGTTTTCGGACTTATTATTTCGGTTACTTAGGGCTATTGGCCCTTAAGTACTTCAAAATGCTCAAATCATGTTTCATCACTTTAAAAGGATCATCTCATGCAATATTAAAAATTCATTATCTTTTCAAAAATAAAACTTCATAGCAACGAACAAACAAATCAAATCAACTTCCACTCTAAAAATCATAAATAAAGTGGATCATGCTCACTCAAATAATCTCTTCAAATGAAAATTACAATGAATATTCAATTCTCCATGTTTCATCATAAATGAGTATTTCCAGTACATGCAAGCTTCAAGGTCCTAAACGAGGACATAACTCAAGACATATCCTTGTTTAAAGATAAAAAGGTAAGAAGTAGCACTTTTCATTTTTTGATCTCAAGGACCTGAATAAGCTCAATTTATAATTTGAAATCATATCTAAAGTATAGAAACATGTCAATCATACACAATTTGAAAATAGTTATGCTAGCTTTCGTTTCCAGAACCATAGTCATCATCAATTCTCCCACATAAAGTAGTCATAGAACTCAACATATGAATCACCTACTCATGCTTCTAAGATTTCAAGTAATTCTCAATTCCAATATCATTTATAAAACATCTACATAAATCAATCGTGTAAGCTTAAGGGGACCCTTCTTAATTCAACGGAAAAGAGTAGCCTCGTATCATATATGTCAATCTCTTAAAGACATGCTCATAATAATATCTACAAGAATTAACACTTGTACTAACCAGTGGTACTAATGTACTCAGCATATCTCTACTAGCCCTCACGGACCTGGGCTCTTAGGTCCTGGCCAATTCATGTTCATATCTCCGGTAACCCTCATGGACTGGAATACTTCATATCTCTGCCAGCCCTGGGGGACTGGAATACTCCATATCGCTGCCAGCCCTCGGGGACTGGAATACTCTATATCTCTGCCAGCTCTCGGGGACCTGAATACTCTATATCTCTGCCAGCACTCGGGGACCTGAATATCCCTCCAGAACCTCTTGCGTTTTCAGCACTCCCAGATTTCTTAAGGATTTCTGGGCTGGACCTCCTCAAAATTTCTCGAAACAAAAAGGTTAAATAACAATTTGTACCAAGATTTAGTACGTGTTTTGTCAATATTCTAATGCTCATTCAATAAAAGGTGTATTCTCGTGCGAATCTTTCCACATATACAATACGTCTCATATTTTCGCAACATATTGATTGAAACGATTAACATCCACGCTAAACTAAATAGATTTAAATCATTCTCCACAACATCTTAGTTAAGGAGTAGTCATTTATGCAAATCACAACATATAATAGTTTATCATGGTTCTATCTATCACAGGTAAATTATTCTTCTCACTCAAATCCATCGCATCGACGAGTCTCATTCAAGTATCAGATTAGTATCAATCGATTAGCCAAGACAATGCATGCTACCTCATATATCACATTTTTCAACATAATAGTCATAAAAGGACTGTTGATGCAAATATTATCACAATCACTTTTTATCAGACTACACACATGTTCTCATTATAGAATTATATTTCTTATACAAACTAATTTTTCAGAAGTACTTAACACTAGATCATCAACGAAAACGTCTTTCAAGTGATATTTCAATTTCAAATTACATAAAGAGTGCAGAGATACCTCCCTTAAGTTATCAAATACTCGAAAAGACTTGTGAGATTCCAGGTATATGTTCAGGTCATTTCTGACCTACAGCCTCAGTCGCCCTCGGGAAGGCTATAGGGGCTGGAGCGCCCTGGACAACCATCACCTTCTCCCTGGATCGTGTTATTATAACATTCAGTTGTTCAGTAGTCAATACCAGCAATTCTGAACCTGTAGCTGCTGGAGGTATCTCCCTGCTAGGTCCACTCCCGAGGGCTCCAGACATGTCACCCTCAGTAGGGATATGAGTGTCTAGAGTCTCTTCCCTCAGATTCTGGACTTCTATTGGTGTAAAGGGCGGATTTTCCCCTGAAGGAACAAATGCAAGTCATTTTCCCGAACTTTCAACCAAATTCTTTGGAGGGGGAGGAAGGAAAATAGGTAGTGGAGTTCTTCCTCCCACTGGAATTCCAAATTCAGGTCGTATAGGGGAGGAAAATATATTCTTTCCCTCTTTAGTAGTTCGTCTAAAAAGCTCATGTTCACCTCCAATAGTTAGGAAATAAATCTCACGTCTTAGATCTAACTTCCCACAGACGGCGCCAGTTGATGCGTCGAAAAAGAACGCCTTCGGATATCGACCGTTCCTTTACGAGCACTATTAATCACGAGTGTGAATCGTCAGTTTTTCCTTGGCAATCTTCTCGTAAATCTTCTCGAGAATCCCAAAATAACCTGCAAAAGTACGCCGGAGGGGGGCTCCGGCGTAGAAGCTCCGACGCTCAAGTCAGATTCGATCGTAGGCGAAATCAGAGAGGAATTCCCCTGTATATCTAGGGGAATTCCGGCGAATACAATGGTGTTTCTTCTCAATTCAGTGTATGTTTAGTAAAAATGTATGTATATGTCAAAGAACTTAATTAAGAATGTGGAAAGAACCTGCTTATATACCTGGCCCCTCTCTTCGGAGAGGGAAAGACTCATTCTCCCTACATTCTCGGCCCATTCCTGTAAATCAGGCCTCAAATCCCTAAAGAATCGGTCTCACTCTCCCTGGAGACTTGGTTCATTTAAATATCCGCCCCCTATCTTCGTGGGTTAATCCACTTATTTGACTTGACTAAGAAAGATGGACTATTCATTCCATATTTGGGCTGGATCTTTTCAGGCCCAAGGGCTCTTAATCTCTCCAAATATGGGCCAAAGGCCCAATCACCCTGATTTCTCTGATTTCCCTGCTTAAGCCCAGGGGTGTATTAATCCTGTTTCTTCAATATATTGACCTAATCACAACTATCATAATTTATCCCGTTTCCACGTGTCGACTTCTCAGAGAGCGACATATTTATCTACATCAGTATGCAATTCAAAACTAATACGGAGTACATTTTTTACCAATAAATAAACTAAACCTTCAAAGTTGTTTTGACTAAGATATAGAAACTCAAGCATATATGTTTGGGTAGGTCTTCTATATATGGAATTAAGTTTATATAGGAAATTGAGTTTTTTATTACACTATTTGATTGTAGTGACTTACACTTTTTAAAATACTCCCTCCATCCATGAAAAGTAGGGACATGGGGATGGGGCACAAGTTTTAAGAAAATGGTAGATAAAGTAGATAAAATAAGGGTATTATAGGGTATTGTGGGGTCCATTGTGAATAAAGTGATTGTTTAGGAATAAAGTTGATGGCAAATTGAGTAATTAAGTGATAGTTGAAGGGTGATAGTTTCCATAAAGTGCATGGGACTACATTTGGTGGACAAAAAATATGTGTCAAATGGGACTACTTTTCGTGGACGGAGGGAGTAATATTTTAAGTTATATATTGACGTACACATTTTAGTAATGTTATATTGCACATTTTAGTTATATAGACGTGCACTTTTCAGTAATATTGTGTTGTAGTTTTTAGTTATAATGACTTACACTTTTCATTAAAAATTATGTTGCATTTTTCAATTATAGCGACTTACACTTTTCAGTAATATTATGTTGCATTTTTTAGTTATAATAACTTACACTTCTCGATGTACACTTCAAAAAAATGACTTTTGGTATATGTTTAAGTTCCCAATCTCACTTGGTATTGCTTCACTAAACCAATTATGTGTGGCCACAAACACCTTGAGATTACTAAGATTACCAATTTGTGGAGGGATACTTCCTTGCAGCATATTATAATTAGATAGAACCAAAACGTGGAACTTTAAGATGTTAAACAAGGAAGGTGGGATAAATCCAGTTAAATTGTTGTTCTGAAGAAAAATGATGTATATTAATCAATTTACAAAATTATGGAAATTTTTATCTTTGGTTAATTTACAAAATTGTGAGATTTAAAATTTTTTTTTTTCTTTTTTAAAACCTTTTTTAAAAAAAATGTGAAAGTTATCGAACCTTTTTAAACTCTCTTTCATGCCACCACCACTACCTTACGGCAAGTCGGACACGACGAATTAGATGCTAGCCACGTGTCAATGCATGCAACGTGAAATCCATGACCACACTGCGGCAATGATAAGTCGAGATTATTGCATATTTTTGTGCTTTAATTAGATACTATTTGAGAATTAATTTGAGATTTTATTGCGTTCTCCGACTTATTATTATATGTCCTTCAGTTATCTGGATAGTTTATTTTCTTATCTAATTCAGATAAAATTGAAGCATTTTGATGAAAATGAAATTCAAGGAATTAACTGAGTTGGGCCAATTATGAAGCAAGAGTGGATCCCTAGAGTTGCTGGGCCATGAACTAAAAGAAAGAAGCCCAATAAAAAAAAAAAAAAAGGCCACGGATAAATTAACCCCCACATATTATGTGTTCACCCCCAACCCCCATTTATATTTTGAATTAATACATAAAAAGACTATATTACCCCTATGTGTTGAGTTCACCCACCCATAAAAAAAAACAGGTTTTTGCATTTCTTCCCCACCAAAAATATATTATTTTTTTATAATTGATTATATTTCATGTTATTATTATTTTATTTGACCGTATTGTTGCATGATTGTGTAGTTGTAATAGATATATGTGTAGTGTATTTCATTTCCGAGATTTTTTTTTACAAAAATCGCGTTTTACAAAAACTCAGCACTGGTTCGCCGAGTTTTGTGAGATTTTTCGAAAAAAAGTTCCACGTTATGAATCAAAACTCGGTCAACTTTTCCACGTTTTGATTCAAAACTCGGCCAACTTTTCCACGTTATGAATCAAAACTCGATCGCTGAGTTTTGAATCAAAACGTGGAAAAGTTGGCCGAGTTTTGATTCATAACGTGGAACTTTTTTTCGAAAAATCTCATAAAACTCGGCGAACCAGTGCTGAGTTTTTGTAAAACGCGATTTTTGTAAAAAAAACTCGGAAACGAAATACATTACACATATATTGAACAACTGAAAGTCTAAATCATTTCCAATAACAACGAAAATTGCACGATTTCGCTCCAAGAGATTTTTTTTTTTAATTGTGGGTGAACTCAAAATATTTTGTATTGTATATTAATTGTGGGGGAGGGGAAAAGGTTATATGTGGTATTTTATGGGGGGTGAACTCATATTTTGGGGGTGAAGTCATCTAGGGGGTGAACACATAATAAATAGGGGGGCATTTATCCGTGGCCAAAAAAAAAAGATGGACTGGATTTATGGGCTGTGAATTTAGAAGGGGTCTGACTATATGCACCTCCATTTCGGAGAGATGCACTCCCCCTTTCAGTTTTATTAATAAAATAATAGGTAAAAAACCTAAAATACCCTTCATTAAATATACACCATACTAGATGCACCCCACCTCATTTCTTTCACCTTCCCCTAACACACAACTTCCGGTCGCCGGCGACACCATTTTCGGCGACCATCAACTCAAAAAAAAAAAAAAAACAGAAATGGTCGACCATATACTCCAAAAAATCACAAATTTTTTTCAACTTTCGACCAACCAGTGTCGACCATATACACTCTCGTCGACAAATCGTTGTCGACGGGAATGTATATGGTCGAAACGGTTGGTCGAAAATTAAAAAAAAAACAATACTCCAAAAAATCACAATTTTTTTTCAACTTTCGACCAACCAGTGTCGACCATATACACTCTCGTCGACAAATCGTTGTCGACGGGAATGTATATGGTCGAAACGGTTGGTCGAAAATTAAAAAAAAACAATTTTTTTTAATTTCGATTATGTAAGGTCGATCAAATACACTCTCGTCGACAACAATTTGTCGACGAAGGAGTATGTAATCGACCTTATACGGTCGAAAATTGAAAAAAAAAAAAAAAAACTAGGGTTTTCTGCAAAAATGCAGAAAACCCTAACATTGGGAAAGGGGGAAAACCTGGTGGGGGTGGGGTGTGGCGGCGTCGGAGGGAGGAGGGGGCGGCCGCGATCTGCTCATTTTTATTTTATTTTTTACAGTTGGGGGGTACGGGGCGACGGGCTCGACGAGGGAGAGAGGAGGAGGGGACGAGGGGGGAGGGAGGGGACGGCTGCGGCGGCCGCGCGCGGCCAAGATCTGTTTTTTTTTTTTTTTTTTTACAGGCGGTGGGGGTTGGGTGGGGCGACGGGCTTGGCGAGCGAGGGAGGGAGGGGGGGCGACGGGCTCGGCGAGGGAGGGAGGGGACGGCCGCGCGCGGCCAACATTTGTTCTTTTTTTTTTTTTTTTACAGGCGGTGGGGGTTGGGGGGCGACGGGCTTGGCGAGGGAGGGAGGGGGGGGGCGACGGGCTCGGCGAGGGAGAGAGGGGCTGGCGTCGCCGGCGACGGGTGGTGGAGGGGTAGGTCGCCGGCGGTGGTGGTGAGGGGTGGGGGAGAAGATGAAAGAAGAAATGGAGGAGGAAGAAAGATGGAGGATTTGGGAGGTGTGGGTAGTAAAAGGATTTTAATGAAGGAGGGGTATTTATGACATTTGAGGGGAGGTGTGACCTAAAATTCGGGGAGTGTATAAATCGGGGGAGTGATGGGGGAGTGCATCAAACCGAAATGGAGGTGCATATAGTCAGACCCTTTAGAAGAGGGTATGGATAATGAAGGATCAAAATGGGCCTAATGTGATGGGCCGTGGGAATCAATTTAGAGAAATAGCAGTCTCTTTGATTGAAAAGAAGGGGCCGCCGTTCTGGAATTCTGGGAGCAAGCGCAAGATTGGAGAAAGGCGGCAATGAGTTTGAGTTTGAGTTTGTTTTTATTTATTGTTGTTTTAATTATGTTTAGTAGATAGATTGTAACTACAGCCCGAGGATGTAAAACCTGAATTTAATTATGTCTTTTTGATTATGTGATTCACGGTTTATTTCAATTCATATTTCGATTTCGTTATTATTTGATTTTATGCGAAACATGTTTTGATTAATAGATTTATTAGGACTGGCCATCCGAGTTTATTTGTTATCAATTCTAGTTAATTCACGATATATAATTCGTAATTGTTATATTATTGTGGATATCGTAGCAACTAAGGCAGAACACCTTAGGGGATAATAACGTCTAGGTGGTATGAAACGAGCGTCTCGTATTCATAGTCTAGTTTATTCTAGGGTTAATTGCAAAAAAAATCACCACCTTTTAATGTTTTGCAATTCGATGCACAAATATATTTTTTCGATCAATTTTAATTTAACTTAGCGTCGAAAAACGGGGAACTCACCACGTTGTCGACACATAGACTATCACTAATAATTTTTTTTAATGAAAGACACATGCAATTTTAAAGAAAATGTTTTTTTATATAAATTGCACACCGAATTCATCTATATTTTTATAATTTTTTGACAAAATTCCCCATCTTTACGCTTTAATATTATGAGTATTGATTTGATGTTTTCTATTTCAAAGCTCTCTTATCCTCACACAAATGTAATATCTAAATAATTTTATGTATAAAAAAATCCAATCAAAAAATTCTGCAAAATAAAATAATTCTTATAATCATATTTATTCATATGATGTGCATTTAACGTATTTTGTTAAAAAAATTCTAATCACACAAGTGCATTAACCAAAATCATATTTATTACTTGTCTTAATATTTTTTTTCTTGATTATGTTGTTTTGTTTTTTCTTAATCACAAAAAATAAAAATAAAACATTTTTTTATGTTATGCTGCAAAAAAAAAAAAAAATCGCGCAAAACACGACGAATTTGTAATTTTTAGGAGCCACGTCAAATTAAAATTGACCGAAAAATGTATCGGTGCATTGAATTGCAAAACTTAAAAAGTTGGTGCATCGAATTGCAAAGAAAAAAAGAATATGTTGTAATTGATAAATACTCAAAAGGTGGTGATTTTTTTTTGCAATTAACCCTTTATTCTATTGTTTTAGTTCTTTAATGCGTTCCTCGAGTTGAAGTTTGAATACACGTTTTGGGGTTATTCGTAGGGATAGATTAATTGGGGGTCGTACTTTCTGATTAATTAAACATAAGAAACAATTCGAACTAGTTTGGTCGTACCACTGGTATAGGGATAAGATTTGAGATTAGATTGAGATTACCGGGTTTACTAATTAAATTGATTAAATTATTCAAGGGGAAGCAATCCGAGGGCTAGATCGTTTTTAATATTTGATTCCTATTTATTTTTATTGCTTCCTGTAATTTTTCTAGTAGTTAGTCAACACCAACCAAACTCCCCCCATTTTTACTGCTTTCATACACAATTTATTCAATTGAGTTTCACTATTTCCTGTGGGACCAACCTTTACTTCCCTACTACATACTGGGTATTTAAGGTAATTATTTTTTGGTGCCGGCGACAGTACATCAGGCAACACACGGATTTCTTCGAGATAAATGGCGCAATCGGAGAGCTTTTCAGCGTGGTCTTCCTCTTCGCCGTAGGTAAGTTTCGGCAACGACTTAAGAACCTTCTTTTTTTAGGCCCCTCGGCGGCGCTGAATCGATAGGGGCATATTTCGCGCATCATCCGTACGTGCATATTTCGTGCACATTTTGTGCACGATTCGTACGTGCACATTTCGTGCATGATATGTATATGCATGTTTCTCACATATAAATTAAAATTTCATACTGTACCCATATTAGATAAACCTAGCTACTTATAAACCCTAGACAATAGAGCCCCCACTTAGCTAGGGATAAATTAAAGTAATTTCCAAGCGTGTGTTTGACTCACCCTTTATTTGGCAATCCCCAAGCAACAAAGTCAAGGACCATGAATAAATTGAATTCTCCAATTTTCTTCATTTTACGTTAAATTATTATATTTCAAAAAATGTTAGTGCAAAATCTCAAATTGTTTGAAAATTACACGAAATCTCCTTATAGCTTATTAATAAATAAATTGCATGAATTCTCCAATTTTCTTCATTTTACGTTATGTCTTCTATAGTATAATCTCAAAATTGACAAATACTTCTATAGTGTGTATTAATTTAATTTCATGTTTCAATAATTAGTCCAAATGTTTGGATAAGATTCTGATTTTACCTAGCTGTACTAAACCTTCAAATATTATTTAAATGGTCTTTGAAATTGAAAATTAACTCTCTTTTCTTTCACACATTACAATAATTAATTTAAATATAGTACAAATGCTGTTAATAGAGGTCCGGGGGACAAAGTGGGATAGCTCAAGTGGTTAGAGCACCACTACCTAGGCCTTAGGTCCTGGGTTCGAGTCATGGGTAGGGGAAATGGGATGGGTATTTAACTTGTAATAAAAAAAAAAAAAAAAAGGGGTCCGGGACCGGTTTCCAATTTAATTGATTGTTATAAATTTTGCCCAACGAGTAAAGTTGGCCCATCCTGCAGCTTGGTAATTTATTGATCATTAATAAACAATAGTAAGATTTAGATCCAATTCAATCTGTTTTTAACGTACTCATGTTAATGCGCAAAATATAATTGTAATTTTAATTATTAATATTCTTTCAAAGTATGGGTGCAACTTGCACGTCTTGTAAATAATTTTTTCAGCTTAATTAATTAATGATTAAGGGATTGGTACGCACACACCTCGAATATATATAGAATAGCTTGCATATACATATAATGCACAAAGTTTGCACGTACGAATCGTGCAGAAAATGTGCACGAAATGTGCAAATTTTTTGCACAATTCGTAGTGAACATTAAACTTTGTGCATGATATATGTTTCTTCTTCAATCTCTTCTGACAATTACTACTAAATTTTAGGACTTGGTCTCAAGATCAGATATTTTGTAGTTAAGAAAATTTTAGGAAAACATATATCATCTAAGTCCTAAAACAATAAGTACTACTAATAGATAATGCCGTGCCTGAACGAATTAATTAAAGTTCCAAACAAAAGGAGCATTATTAATTACTTTTCAAAAAAATGTTTAATTACAAAAAAAAATTCAATGTAACTAAGATAAAAATTGTTTGATATATCATATATGCTCGATTCAATTCGATTAAAAATTGTTTTCTTCCATATATATTTTAATTCCGTTTGAAACATAGATAAAAAAATATATATCATTATCATAAAAAATTACATTTCTTAAAAATTAATCCTATCTACGTACATTTAGATACGACTATACAATGCTAACAATCTAGCTTTATCGTACGGCAAAGCGGACACGAGGAAACGGATGTCAGCCACGTGTCGATGCATGCAACGTGGAATTCATGAACACATTGGGGCAACACCCGGATTTCCTCGCCGACTGCGAAATCCTCTAGGCAGATGGCGCAGTCGGAGAACCTTTGAGCGTGTTCTTCGTCGTCTCCGTATTTAACTTTTGCCAAGGTCGACTCCACCACATTGTTTCGGAGGCCCCTCGGCCGCGCCGGGCCACCACCTCTTACGCGAATCCAAATGTAAATGTCGATTAGGCAGACTAAAGTGGCGAGAACAGCTGCGACTGTTATTGCCACTTTAGGGTCCACAGTCGGCATAGGGGGGGTTTTGGACGGCGGCGGATTCATGATTCAACGTATGTGTTGTAAAGCAGCAATCAAAGACTACAAAATCCAGAATCATTCATTCCAAATGAGCCTTTTTCAACATATGTATACATGTTCTTCATATAATTAGAAACACAAAAAATGTAGTCAATTCCACTTTGGGATAATTATAAATTGACAAAACCACACACATTCCATTCCATAATCATTTAGAGTCACGCGTTTTTTTAAATACAATTAGGTAGGAACTCCATTATAAACTTCTGAGACTCAATCTTATAAATGATCGAGAAATTAAATAAAAATTTATCTTGGACAATTTTCTTTTCCGGTTCCACGAACATCTAATGTGTTTATTTATTATTCTAGCTATTCATTTAAATTTTGTATGTATATGTATTTTAAAAAATATTAATTGTTTAGATATAAAATGAATGAGTTAAAAGGATGTTGTGGAGTATTGCCCGATTCACATGTAAATAAAGTTATAATAATGCATGCATGAAAATTTGTAGTATCTATTATAGAAGGAATAAAGTTTGTATTTAATTGATTTACAAAGCTGCAGTACATTGAGATTATATACAATAAGATTTGCAAATGAAAGGTAAGTTTGACTATACAAAATCAAGGCTAGAAATTAGGGATGGAGATTGGCTAATTGAGTGGAGTCTATCTTGAGTATGTTTGACTGATACGCCCCCGCAAAATTGACGTTCTGTCTGCAACGGCGATTTTGGAACGAAGAGATTGGAATCGTGCTCGAGGGAGGGGCTTTGTGAGGACGTCCGCCAGCTGGTCCAGCGTATTCACATAAGCAACCGAGAGCACCCCTTTCGTTGTTAAATCCCGGACGAAATGTAGATCAATGGCTATGTGTTTCATTCTTGAGTGTTGCACCGGATTCAAAGCCAATCGAGTAGCCCCCATATTATCACAAAGGATACGAGGAGGGCTAGAGAGACGAAGTTGCAGGTCATTAAAAAGATGTCGAAGCCAACAGACTTCAGAAGCTGCTGTGGCTAGAGCCCGGTATTCGGCTTCCGTCGATGAACGAGCGACACCACGTTGTTTACGAGAGCGCCAGGAAACGGGAGTCGACCCGAGAAAAACCACGTAAGCGGATGTGGACTTACAATCAGTGAGATCACCACCAAAATCAGAATCAGAGTATGCTGTGAGAGTGAGGTTCGACGTTCGGCGAAGCAAGACTCCATGATGTAATGAACTTTTAAGGTACCGAAAGAGTCTCTTCACAAAGGCCCATGCGTCCGGAGTCGGAGAAGACATGGATTGTGCAAGACGATTCACGGTGAAGGCAATATCCGGACGAGTCATTGTCAAGTATTGGAGTCCGCCAATTGCACTACGATATTCAGACGGATCAACAGCTACAGAACCCGTGGTGGGTTTGATAGAAGAAGGCGTGGAAACAGGTTTGACGCCGTCCATCTTGTGGCGGCGAAGCAGATCGACCAAGTATTTGTGTTGAGAAAGAAAGACACCTTCTTTGCATGAAGCAACTTCTATCCCCAAAAAGTAGGACAGGGGCCCGAGATCTTTAACTGCAAAGAATGACTGAAGGTGCTGAGTGAGGCCCGAAATAAGAGACATAGAATTACCTGTTAGAACCAAATCATCAACATATGCCAACACAAATAATTTGTCAGGGCCAGTGTGAAGAGTAAAGAGGGACGTGTCCGCCTTGGAGCGGACGAGACCAAACTTTTCAAGTGCTGCGCAAAGTGAGTCGTACCAAGCCCGAGGGGCCTGACGAAGACCGTACAAAGAGCGGCGGAGTAGACACACATGAGAAGGATGAGACGAATCCTTGAAGCCCGGAGGTTGGTGCATATAAACTGGGATATCAAGATTGCCATGAAGGAAGGCATTACTGATATCTAATTGGCGAAGAGGCCAATTTGAGGAGACTGCCAACATGAGTACCGTACGAATAGTAGCTGGTTTGATAACCGGACTGAATGTCTCAGTGAAATCTATCCCGGGCCTTTGGTGAAAACCCTTGGCGACCAATCGAGCTTTAAACTTGTCAATAGTGCCATCGGGGTTGCGCTTCGTCCGAAAAACCCATTTACACCCAATTATATTTCCACGGGAAGGAGGAGGTACCAAGTCCCATGTGCCATGACGTTGAAGAGCCGTAAACTCCTCGGACATAGCAGCTCGCCAATGAGGAATAGAAAGGGCTTGCTTGACAGATGAAGGTTCAACATCATGAGGAAGTGGGTGCTTTGTTGCCGCATATAGTTGTTTAGGTTTGTGAATATTATTTAAGGCACGTGTGCGCATGATGTGAGTGCGGACAGGAACAGGCTGGGGCTGTGGCGCCTCTGTAAGGGGCACAACTGGAGATGATATAGGCGACGGTTGGGAGTTTGATGGTGGTGGTGTAGCGGCAGGCGTAGTGGGCTGGTTTGAGTGTATGGTAGACTGATGCGTTAAAGGAACCAGAGGCAAAACTATGGAGCCGGCTGGTGAAGACGGCAAGAGCGGAGATGTTGGGTTAGGAAGGGCCGGGAACGTGCCTTCCATGAAACGCACATGACGCGAAACAAATATACGGCCACTGTTGAAGTCGTAACAGCGGTAAGCACTCTGAGATGTGGAATACCCAATAAAGATGCACTGTGTTGAAGGTGGACTCAACTTGCCAGGAACATATGGTCTTAACCATGGAAAACAGAGGCAACCGAACACCCGGAGTTTCATATAATTTGGATCTTTGTTGAATAGAACTCTGAACGGACTACGATGATGAAGAACAGGTGTCGGCATCCGATTTATTAAATAGACGGCCGTTTGCAAGGCAAAGGACCAAAATCGATCAGGTAACTTGGCATGATGTAATAAAGCCCGACCAATATCAAGTATGTGGCGATTGCGGCGTTCAGTAAGGCCATTTTGTTGCGGGGTGTACGGAGCTGTGGTAAGCCAATTGATGCCCATATGAGAGAGTGATGGGCGAAGAGCCTGGAATTCACCGCCGTTATCCGTATAGAAATTTTTAATGTGATGGCCAAATTGTTTCTCGACCAGTGGCTTGAATGTATGAAAGATGGATGCAACCTGTGATTTAGCATTTAAAGGAAAAAGCCAACAGTAGCGAGAAAATAGGTCAACAAGCAATAAGAAATATTTCGACCCATCAACTGACACAGTAGAAACGGGTCCCCATACGTCGCCATAAATAAAGTGCAGTGGATGTAAAGCAGTAAACGATGATTTATTGAAAGGGAGTCTAGTAGCTTTGCTCAAACGGCAAGAAACACAAGTATCACCCAAAAATAGGGATTTGTCCAAAACAGGTAACTTAAATTGATTAATAATAAAACGACTGGTATCCACAGACGGATGACCAAGTCGAGCATGCCAACTTGAGGAAGAGGCTTTTATTCCAACAGATGCTAGTATAGGACCCGAACTGAGTGGCAAATGATAAACACCGTCCCGACATGAGCCTTTAATTAGAGACGCCCCTGTGCTCCGATCCTTGATAAGAAAATAAGTAGGAAAGAATTCCAAGGTGACATTATTATCACGGGTAAATTTACTAACCGACAAGAGATTTCGACGAGCACTTGGAACACATAGAGTATCTTTTAGGACAAAATTATGAGTTGGAAATCTTAACAAGGATATACCCGTGTGAGTGATAGGGAGACTCGAGCCATCCGCAATTTGTACTTCGTTTGTGCCATCATATTCAGAATGGATGGACAAATTATTGATATCTGCAGTTAAATTATGTGAAGCACCGAAATCAACCATCCAAGAATTGAAATTGTTACCGGAAGGGGTCTGAGCAAAATTTGCTTGAATGGAGGGAAGCCTTTGGCAAGTAATAGCGGTGTGACCTTTAAAGCCACAAATTTGACAAATAATAGGTGGCCGATCAGATGGTGGGGGTCCAGCCGAACGGGAGGCTGGGCGAGAGGACTGTCCTCTGTGGTGGGAATAACCTGTAGAGCCATGTGGGTGAGGAGTGTGGCGCGGGCCATGATTTCGGCCATGTGATGGTGAGTGAGTGCCACGAGGTTTAAAACCCCTCTGACTGGACCGAGTGATGGTTGGATTCGCCGTGGCAACCAAAGAACGAGTAGCAGCCTCCTGGGATTTTAAGGCATGTTCATGCTCATAAAGCAGATCGTGGAGTTCTTCAAAACGAAGAGAAGTCTCACGGGTGCGGATGGGTCCAACGATAGTGGCGTATTCCGGTCCAAGACCGTTGATAGCAAAGAGCGTGAGATCATCAGTGCTCACGGGCTCATCAATCAAGGCCAATTCATCAGCTTTGGACTTGATGTAATGAAGGTATTCGGTGACGGACCTATCATCAATGGTAATGCGGTGCAATTCACTTTTAATTTGATTGACACGAGAACGGGACTTACCGGCGAACAATCGGGACAAGATAGCCCAGGCCTCCGCTGATGTGGAGGAGGAAGAAACAATCGGTAAAATTTCCGGAGCAAGAGACCCAAAGATGGCTGCAAGCAGCAACTGGTCCTGCTGGATCCACGTCAAGACAGCTGAGGCATTGGAGCCATCATTCAGTTTGGGTGGGCACGATTTAGAGCCATCAATGAAACTCAGAAGATTGTGACCACGAAGAAGGGCCATGAGGTGCGCACGCCAAGAGGGGTAATTCTTATGGGTGAGTTTAACGGGTAAATCATGGCGCGCTGAGATAGGAACGAGCGCCAGAGCAGTGGGTGACGACGTAGCAGTCGATGTGGTGTTATCAGAACCAGCACTGGTGGACATGGTTGAAGTGAGAGGAGCGGAAGAAAAATAGGGAGGAATTTAGGATCGAAACCCTACTGATACCATATAGAAGGAATAAAGTTTGTATTTAATTGATTTACAAAGCTGCAGTACATTGAGATTATATACAATAAGATTTGCAAATGAAAGGTAAGTTTGACTATACAAAATCAAGGCTAGAAATTAGGGATGGAGATTGGCTAATTGAGTGGAGTGTATCTTGAGTATGTTTGACTGATATCTATAAGCAACTGTAATTTTTTATGTTTTTGTATATTTGTCAATATGATCAATTATAAAAATGGTGATTCTTCTATCATTTCATTCCTAGTCAATATCAAACATATTAGGAATTAAGCCCACGTATTTCAATAGGTAATTGACCTGGAAGTTCACTAATAGCTAGCTAGGTAGAAAGAAAATGCATGTCTAATTAATATATATCCAAAAATTTCCCTATATATCTTGACCATCCAATTTGTCAACTGAAGTTGATATATTTTTCAAAGACTACGTACAATAAATTAACACCTACCTAATTAAAAATTAATTAGGAGTGGAATTAATCATTAAATTACCCAGATTGTCATATTTGCATTTGTAAAGCAAAGGGATAAAGTAGCCGGCCATTTCAAGTAAGCTTATAAGGAATGAGTTCTTGTGCTTAGATTAAATGTATTTAAAATCGCACTTTTAATTAGGGGTGCTACGGCTAAGCACTCAACTCCTTTTTTGCCTTATTAAGAGTTGGATATATACTTTAAACCATTGAGAAAAAAAGTGAAGAAGATACAAAACATCTCTATCGGCAATGCTATAGCTAGTTAACCAACCACTACTAAATTAGTCATTTTTCAATGATCATCTTGTCTGAAATTAATACGAGAACTTCTTGCGTGAGACCGAACGTGAAATTGTCTCACGCGAGTCTTTACCGTAAAATATATGTGAAGCCCTTTGATTTATACTACATATGTAAAAAAAAATAAAGATCATATTTATAATTTACAAAACTCTAAAATAAATATTTTTCTTGTATTTAATCTTGAAATTAAGCAGATTAATTATAGATCATTAATTTTAAGTGATGGATCAATTTCAAAGTTTATTCCAAAAATGAATATTATGGTAATTGTGGTGGTTAATGACCTTCATCATACTTGTACGAGACTCATTTCAAAATGAGGTAATCATTACCCATTTTTACTAATTACTAACTCTCCATAATTAATTAATTTCTCAAATTATTCCATTATTCTTTCCACTTACAATCATTTTTTGTGTCTATATTTCAAGATTAACGTAATACACAAATGATGTAACTATCATTTTTATTGTAACACGTACGAAAACATGTGTGAGTCCATCTAACAAATCTTTTTTTGTGTAATGGGTCCCTTTTAATTCATATTCCAGATTTTTGGATTAGACTATTTTTTCTCAATTTTTGGCTTTATGGTTGGTTTTGCCTTTTTTTGTCCACTTTTCTTTTTGGCTCAAGTTACATATATATAATTGGTACACACAAATATTTGCCTTTTTTTAATTACATTAAATACCCATTCATTTTTCTCCTCCCCATGACTAGAATCGAACCCAGAATCTAAAGCCTAGATAGTGGTGCTCTAACCACTTGAGCTATCCAACTTCGTCCACACAAGTATTTGCAAATTAATATAATTTCTTCATATCTATTTTTTGGGTCAACCTATTATTAGCCCAAATTTAAATTCCTTCACTTTTTTTTTTTTTGTGGTCCCAAATTCAATTTTATTTCTTCCTATATATATTACTATTATTTTTATTTATTTTTAGACCACGCTTAATTTCCTCCCAGATTTTCTTGCTTGATCTTTTTATATTAGTTACTCTCCTTATTTAAGTTTTTAATATATCAATACTTGAAAAAATAACTAAATAGGGTGGGTCTCTTGTGCACTCAAGTACATGGTATACTTGAGTGGACTTTGACTAGTCAACTGTTGACCGGTCAAACTTTAATTCTTTTTTTTAATTCTTTTTTTAAAACAAAAAATTTACATTTTTCAATGTTATTTTCAGCTATATTAATATACACTTTTCAGTTATAATAACATACATTTTTCATTAATATATAACTTACATTTTTCATTAATAGAACATACACTTTTCACTTATAATCATTAATAGATCATACATTTTTCAGTTATAATAACATACACTTTTCATTAATATATAACTTACACTTTTCATTAATAGATCATACACTTTTCAATTATAATAACATACACACAGTTATAATAACATACATTTTTCATTAATATAACATACACTTTTCATTAAAACAATGTTGCACTTTTCAATATAGTAACATACACTTTTCATTTAAAAAACAATGATGCACTTTTCAATATACTAACATACACTTTTTCAAAAAAAATATCAAAAAAAAAATGTGGTTAAAGTTTGACCGTTGACCGGTCAACAGTTAACTAGTCAAAGTTCACTCAAGTGCACCATGTACTTGAGTGCATACAAGACTTTGACAACTAAATACGAGTAAACTTTATATTCGAACGTGTAAATAATAAAATGTAAACCTTAAAAGATACGGACACTACAAAAACGCTCGTTTTTGCCGACGCACGTATACCGACGGATTACCTTTCCGACGGCTGTACCGACGGATTACCGACGGAATTCAAAGTCAGAAGACTCTGCCGACGGAATTCAATTTTCGTCGGCTTTCCTGACGGAATGCCGACGGACACTCAGAACTCTCTACACGGTGTCGTTTTTGGGTCACCGGCCGACGGATTTTTCAGTCGGTATTGTAAATTTCCGTCGGTAACCGACCCGCATTAACTAACCGCCTCTTTATCGACTCCCAAAATTAAATCTGGTCATTACCGACGGAAATTTCCGTCGGTAAAGGCAATTTTTTTTGTATATAAACTGAAGAACAGATTACTTTCTTTCTCTTTTCGAGAGAAAGAAAGCCCCCCTGCCTCCTCCCTCCTCGATCCCTCCTCCCTATTTCTATCTCCTCTATTGCGCGAAGAAGAGGCTCTGTCGAGGTGTTCTCTCAACTCGATTAGAAAATCTATACGGTACGCTTTCTTAATTTGTTAGTAATTAATTTTTAAGTTATATTGCCTATAATTATGAATTAAATTGCATGTGTTAATTTAAATTGTTATATAGATTCATATGAAATTGTTTGTAGTTGATGTATATAGTTAATTATTTTGAATGTATGTAGTTGATATATCTAATTAATTAGTTGATATTGTAAGTGGATAATTGCCTATATATAGCTAGTTGATGTATATAGTTATTTATAATAAATTAATGTGATTTGTTAAGATCGATATTGCATGTTTTGCATAATTGATGTTATATATATAGTTGATATTATTGTTTAATTTGCATATACGTTGGAGTGGAGTTAATTACATAATTAAATTATGATATTGTAAGTTATAATTAGCTCGATTAATATTGTTGATTTACTAATTATGAAATTATTGATTAAATTAGGGGCTTTGTTAATTATATTAGAAAATTGTTATTTTAAAGTTAGAAAAAATTGTTACTAAATTTATTAGGTTATAGATTGTTAATTAAAATTGGAAATTATTGAATAAATTAGTTATTGTTGAATAAAATAGGAAATTAGTTATTGTTGAATAAAATAGGAAATTATTTATTAAAATAGGTTATTATTGATTAAATTAGGTATTGTTGATTGAGTAAAAAATTATTTATTAAAATAGGTTATTGAATAAAAAATTATTGATTAATATTGTTGATTTACTAATTATGAAATTATTGATTAAATTAGGGGCTTTGTTAATTATATTAGGAAATTTTTTTTTTAAAGTTAGAAAAAATTGTTACTAAATTTATTAGGTTATAGATTGTTAATTAAAATAGAAAATTGTTAATTAAAATTGGAAATTATTGAATAAATTAGTTATTGTTGAATAAAATAGGAAATTAGTTATTGTTGAATAAAATAGGAAATTAGTTATTGTTGAATAAAATAGGAAATTATTTATTAAAATAAGTTATTGTTGATTGAATAAAAAATTATTTATTAAAATAGGTTATTATTGATTAAATTAGGTTATTATTTAGGGATTAAATTTTAATTTATTAGATTATTGTTTTTTATTAAATTAAGAAATTTATTATTAATTAATTAGTATTATATATATAATTTATTAATTTAAATGTTTAAATTAAATAGATGACTGGAAATGGTGTTGGTGCCTCTGGTGGCTCGGGATCTCACGGGGCCTCCGGGTCACGTAGCCGATCGAGGAAGAGTCGATCGAAACTTAGACCCGAGGCGCCGACGCCTACACTGCCACAAACACCATTATCGTCGCCTCCGCCACCCATTCCACACCCGTCGCCTGATCAGCCGTCGTCTCATTCGTCTGTCTGGGACCATCCTGTTGTTCCTGCTCGGGATGGCCGAGAGCGCATTTGGGCTACAGATGGAGGAGTGTAAGTAATTAAATACTTTTATTGTTTAATAATTAATTAATTTCGCACTCGTTTTAATTTATAATGTGTTTTGTTTGTTAATTAATGTCACAGATTGTTACCTGGTAACGAGGTCTCCAGGGCATGCACGATTGCTTTTGGCTCTTTACCGATCTCTGCGGGTGCAATTACCTGGTCGAAGGTCCCAAAACAAAAAAAGTTGGCGTACTTCGAGGAATTTCAGGTAGTAATTAATTACTTAATTATTTAATTAATGTTTGTTAATTTGTTCAATAATAAACAATTTATTATATGTGCAGAAACAAACCACTTGGGATCGGAATATGTACTCAGACCAGGCTATGTTCAAGTATTTCTGTAAATCGGCGCAAGAGCGGTATAAGGATTTAATGTACGAATGGAGAATGGCATGGCGGAGCGATGGGACGACGCAGAGCTTGGGTAAGGATGGTAATGATGTTGTGTTGTGGGATTCATTGACGAGGGAGTGGCTGGATCCTGCGTACATCAGGAAGTGTGAGATTGCTAAGGCCAACCGGAGATCCGACGTTGGGGGTGGGATGTCCAGGCATCGGACTGGAGCCCGGTCCATCCTTGAGCAGTCGATGGTCATTGTAAGTGTTTATTAATTTTTTTAATTAATTTCAATAAATTTAATTATATATTTAATATATATAATACATAAATTTAATTATTAGGAACGGGATACGGGGCGTGTACCCACTCACTTGGACCGGATGAGCATTGCTCACCCGTTTAATGCTGATACACAGCAATCCACATACGGGCGCACAACTAACCTCCACGTAAGTAATAAAATTGTTTAATTAAATACATTTTTTATAATTTATTCTATTAATTTAAAATTATTAATTATGTAGTTGGAGATGAACCGGAGGATGGCCGAGATCGGAACTCAAGTCGACCCTACTCAAGCCGGAACCAGCAGTGCCCCTACAGTCGAGGAGGTGGACCGGGCTTATTTGGAAGTTGCCCCCACCACCCGCGGACGAGTTCTGGGCCTTGGTCGTATGAGCGCTGATGTCAGGTGCGGCGCTGGTCCGTCCCAGACGGCATCGCAGGGTTCCGTATCTTCCACCCCAACTCCTGATGTGACGATGGCACAATTCAACCATTTCATGCATGTGATGCATGTGAATATGGGTCGAGAGATGGGGTGGTCGGACGAGAGGATCGAGGAGGTTTATCAGAGAACCATGCAAGCTCCTCTACCGACGGCGTATGTTCCCCCAGGCGCCCCCCCAGCCTCCTCAGACTATGTCCCGACCATGCAGCAGGATGATGACATCGTCGATCTGGGTCAGCAGTTCGTTGGCGACCCTAATATTGATGATTTGTGGACCTTTGGTCCATGAGTGTCTTTGAACAATTTTATTTTTTATTTCTGTTGAACAATTTTATTTTTATGTCTCATAGAACTATTTACTTTTATGTCTTGTAGAACTATTTATTTTTATCTGCATTATTGTTGAACTATTTACTTTTATGTTTAAGTATTAGTTGTTTAATTTTAGTTATGTGTGTTTTATGTGTTAAGAATGTGTATATTAATTTTAGTTATGTTTTATGTGTGATTTTGGATGTGATCTGTATTGGATCTTCATTTATGTTTGAATGTACTCTGTTTTTTCATGTTTGTGTTTATGTGAATGTGAATGTGATGGGAGACTATATGTGATAGATAAACAACATTTTCATTGAAAATTGCCTTGAAGAAAGGCTATTGTTGTGGTTACATTACATGCATACACTTAACATTACATAAACTTAGCAATACATATTAGAGACATAAACTTAGGATTACATCCAACCTATAAACTTGAACACATAGGGTAGAACACAGAATACTATGGCCACAATAAGAAAGTTCCTCTGCTTCTTTAGCTCTTCAACTTTTCCAGCTTCAAATCCTAATTCTGAGGTTAGTTGGTCAGATGTATCCTTATACATATCCCCAACTAGTTGCGCATGATTCAACTTGTTGTTGAGCTCTTGATTTTCAAGCAAAAGTGAGTCAATTCTCCTCACCATGCCCGGAAACATTCCGTGTGAACTCGTTCCTTGTCCGTGAATTTCGTGTTCATCGGCCCAAACAAAAAAGGAGCATCCAGAACCATTTAGTGAATCTGGGCAAGTATAAAATAGTCTACCTCTGCTTTTTTCTTGCTTCGACATGCACACACGAGCTTCTTTTCCACAATGGCATACCACAATTTTCATGGATGCCGAAGATGAAGGCATGAGTTTCTGTATTTTTTTATTTTTTGATGTTTGTGAAGAAGTAGGTTGTTTTGAGTGTGGTTGGAGTGTTAAGAATGCGCATTTTAATTTTTTTTATACGCGTCTTTTACCGACGGAAAGTGATTCCGTCGGTATTGACACATGTTCAATGCCGACGGAAATTTCCGTCGGCAATGTAAATACCGACTGAAAATTGGTCAACGGAATCTGACTGATTTGACATACATTTGAACTCTGTGTTACCGACTGGAATTATCCGTCGGTATTGGCAATACCGACGGAATTTCGGTGCGTGATATACCGACGGACTAACATTTCCGTCGGCATGTAGTATTGAAAAATGATCCAGAACCTCAAAACACGCGAAAATTTTGGAGTGGAGCAAAAAATTAAGGGAAAAATTTGGATTGGAGCGAAAATTTAAGGTATGTTTTTCTATTAATTAAGTGTACATAGTTTAATTTTCAGTGTGTAATTTTAATTTGGTGTTTAATTTTTTAGTGTGTAATTTTACTACATAGTTTTTACTTTTAGTGTTTAATTTTTAGTGTGTAATTTTAATTTGGTCAAATTTTTTAACAGATGAATTTGCCGGATCGTCGGTGGATGTATTGTACTCCTAGGCTCGTTTTAGGAAATGTGAATGTTGAATTTTATGATAAACTCGTGTCATTTGTTGAATTTGCAAAGCTACACCCACATTACATGTCTGAGGATTGTATTAGGTGTCCGTGTAATGCTAAGAAATGTAAGAATAGATCATTTAAAAGCATTGATGAAGTCTTATGCCACGTTGTTATGAATGGGTTCGTTGATAATTACTATAATTGGACAAGTCATGGCGAACAACGGTGGCCTTATAATTTTGATCAAGTCTTGTACTATTACACTACTGCAATTTATGAACAACCAGTACACGTTGAGCATATCGGCACCAGTAACGATCAAGAGTTTGGGGTGGAAGAACCCGATATGTATCAAACAATGGTGATGGAAGCCGGTATGTCAAATATAGAGGAGGAACCAACGGATGAAGCATTTCAGTTTTATGAGATGCTCAAATTAGTCGATCAAGATTTGTACCCAGGGTGTGATTCTCATTCTCAGTTGTCATTTAATGCTCGACTTATGGCTATCAAGACGGAGAACAAGCTATCTAACAGAGCATATGAGCAAATGACACAATTATGCAGTGAGATTTGTCCTGTCGATAATAAAGTACCTACGACGTTTCATCAGAGCAAACAACTGATGAAGAATATGGGTTTGCCGGTTGAGAAGATTGATTGTTGTGTGAATGGTTGCATGTTATACTGGGGTGATGACGATAGCGATCTTCTTATGTGTAGAATGTGTGGCCATCCCCGGTACAAAGAGCCACGACGGAAGGGACCAGGTGGTCAATCGAGCAAGACAAAAAAGAAAGTGCCACATAAGAGGATGTATTATCTTCCTATCATTCCTCGTTTAATGAGATTGTTTCAATCTAGTGCTACAGCTCAACACATGACGTGGCATGCAAGAAATTCTGAAGATACTGAGGCTGGGGATATGAGACATCCGTCCGACTCTGAAGCCTGGAAACACCTTGATAACGTGTTTCCATGATTTGCTTGTGAACCGAGGAATGTGAGATTAGGCTTGAGTACTGATGGTTTTGCACCGTTTGGGAGTTATGGAAAGAAGTATTCTTTGTGGCCGGTGATACTGACTCCGTATAATCTACCTCCATGGATGTGCATGAAACCTCAAACAATGTTTCTGACTGTATTGGTGCCTGGTCCGTCGAATCCAAAGCATAAACTTGATGTTTATCTCCAGCCTCTTATTAAAGACTTGATCTTCCTATGGGATAACGGAGTCCAAACGTATGATGTTTCTAGGAAACAGAACTTCACGATGCGTGCTGCTTTATTGTGGACCATTAACGACTTTCCTGCATATGCTATGTTGTCCGGGTGGAGTACAGCCGGAAAGCAAGCTTGTCCGTATTGTATGGAATATTCTAAAGCTTTCAGTCTCCCGAAGAGTAGAAAAGTTTCATGGTTCGATAATCACCGAAAGTTTTTACCTCGAGATCATCCATTTCGAAGGAATAAGGTGGACATCACGAAGAATACAACAGTCACAAACAATCGACCGCCCCTTCGAAATGGTATTTTATACATTTATTTTAACATGTTTTTTTGGGTTACATTTATTCTAACATTTATTAATCGTACAGGACAAAGTCTGTTACATGAGATTGAGTGGACGGGTTTGAAAAAAACTACGGAGGAAAATGCACAAGAACACAACAAAGGAATCCCTGGTAACTGGAAGAAAAAGGGTATTTTTTGGGACTTGCCATATTGGAGTTCACTATTGCTCCGACACAATTTGGATGTCATGCACATTGAGAAGAATGTGTTTCACACAATCATGAACACAGAAGGCAAGACGAAAGATACTCCAAAGTCCAGGGAAGAGTTGAACACTATCTGTCGCCGTGATGAGTTGGAACAGGATACCCGTACAGGAAAATATCCAAAGGTTTGCTGCACACTAGATAAGGCACAAAAACAGGAATTGTGTAGGTGGATTAAAGAGTTAAGATTTCCAGACGGCTACGTGTCAAACATGAGTCGATGCGTAGACACAACAAAAGGCAAAGTTGCAGGGATGAAGAGTCATGATTGTCATGTTTTTATGCAGCGCTTGATACCTATTGCGTTTCGAGAATTTCTTCCTCTGAATGTGTGGAGGGCTGTCACTGAATTAAGTCTATTTTTTAGAGATTTAACGTCTACAACAATCAAGGTTGATGATATGAATCATTTGGAACGAGACATTCCAGTTATTTTGTGTAAGTTGGAACGTTTTTTCCCACCTAGCTTCTTTGACTCGATGGAACACTTACCTGTTCACTTAGCGTATGAAGCTAGGATTTGTGGTCCAGTGCAGTACAGGTGGATGTACCCATTTGAGAGGTGAACAATTCTATTTCTCTCATTTAATTAGTTTTTAGTATAAGGAGCCTTATTTTAATTTGTTAACTATTATAATTTTAGGTATCTCCACAACTTGAAGCGGAATGCTAAACAGAAGGCAAACGTCGAAGCATCGATTGTTAATGCGTATTTGAATGAAGAGGTTGGCATGTTTTGTTCATATTATTTTGAAGACCATGTCAACACGAGGATCAGGAATGAACCACGTAACTTCGATGGTAGAGGTACGCAACAAGAAGTCGATGGCATGCTCTCTGTATTCAAGTCTAAGGGGCGACCTATAGGAAAAGCCACTGAACGATATTGGTCAACACACACAGAGGCTGAAATAGCACAAACGTACGTGTTATTGAATTGTGATGAAGTTCAGCCTAACATTGAGTAAGTATATATTTCATATATTTATCATCTAATTAAATAGCACTAAACGTGCGTCATTTATCATCTAATTGTGTTGTGAATTATTAGGATGTATACACAAGAACTACGACATGCAGATCAAAACATCTCAGATAGAGACATAGATACTAGTCTTCAACGTCAATTTGCCCGATGGTTCCAACGTTATGTGAGTATCATTAATTGAATTTTACGTGAACAAATAATTGTTTTGATTAATGTTAATTTTAACTGTACGTATAGGGACAATCGCACGATTTTCAGAGCCGGTTCTTACAGGATCTCAGCCAAGGACCACTACGGCGTGTGAGGACTTACAACGGCTATATTGTGAAAGGCTACAGGTTTCATACATCAGAGTATGCATCAACAAGAACGACTAACAACAGTGGTGTTTGTCTTAGGGGTGCGAATTACAATGCAGATGCAAGTGATTACTTTGGGGTGTTGCACGAAGTCGTTGAAATTGAATATCCGGGATATCCAGTGAAAACCGTAATGTTGTTCAAGTGCCATTGGTTTGACACATCCCCTTTAGGAACCAAAATTCATCCGGAGTACAAGCTTGTGGATGTTAATTCGAAAAGGAAGTATAGCGGGGATGATCCGTTTGTATTTGCCTCTCAGGTATCTCAAGTCTACTACTGCACGTATCCAGGAGCTGGAAAACGTAATAGATCAGAATGGCACGCTGTTTGCAAAGTGAAGGCAAGGTCAATGGTGGAGGTCCCCCAAAAGGAAAACAACGATGAAGATGAACCTCCGTTTCAAATGGAACAAATAGAGAATCAAACTGAAGTGTTTGCGGGAGATTTTAATCTTTCGGTAGACTTGACGGCTGCAAATCCACAATTGATTGTTATTGAAAACGATAGTGGACATGAGGAGGAGGATGAACATGACGAGGGGGAGGATGAAGAAGATGAGGATGAAGAAGATGAGGAGGAAGAGGAAGATGTGGCAAATAATGAAAATGAAGACGAAGATGAAGATGAATATTAAATTAATGTAACCTAGCTATTTTATTTTGTACAATTTATAAGATTTCATTATTTATCATTTGGTTATAATTTATAATTTAATTATTTATCATTTGGTTATTTTATTAATTAACTTATAATTTAATTATTTATCATTTGGTTATAAAAATCCAATGGCGACGGAACATATCTGTCGCCATTTCCGTCGCTAACGGCAACGAGCCAAAGCCGACCGAAATATCCGTCGCCATTTCCGTCGCTAACGGCAACGAGCCAAAGCCGACCGAAATATCCGTCGCCATTTCAGTCGCTAACGGCAACGAGCCAAAGCCGACCGAAATATCCGTCGCCATTTCCGATTATAAATGTAACTTTCTCTCATTTCACGCGTATTTTCCCTCAATCTCTCTATGTCTCTCCCTTTCCCTCTCCCCCACTCCACCTCCTTTCCGAATATAAAGCCTCCTTGTCGTGGTTGCGGCCGCCGCCCATCCTCCCTACCTGCAGTCGTCGCCCATCCTCTCTCCAAGAAAGCCGTCGCCCACCGCCTCCTCTGTCGTCGCCCACCGCCTCCTCTGTCGTCGCCCACCGCCTCCTCTGCCGTCGCCCACCGCCTCCTCTGCCGTCTCCGTCTTCGTTTGAAAGGTACGTTTTTTTTTTTGTTTGTTAAATTTGGTCTGAATTGATGTGTATGAGTCTAAAGTGAGAGAGGTCAAGTGTATTTGGTTTCTGAAAATTCATTTACCTTACCAAAAGAATCATGTGGTTTGAATAACTACCAAAGAATCATGTGGTTTGAGCAAAAAAAATGTTTAATACTATTATATAATTTGAGGAAAATGGAGATATGTGTTAATTTTGAGTATTTAATAAGATGTAGTGAGAATCACATAGATAAGGTATGAAAATACGAATTGAAAATTAATTATAATTCTAAAAGTTTTTCACGTGCCTTCGGCCCTACAACTTGTTTGCCTCTAATTTTATGGTATATATGCTTTTCTAATATTTGTATCACATATGATACACGTACAGTCTATGTATATGTTTTAATTTATTGAATATGATTTAGTATAGGTTAGCACAAATTAATATAGAGAAATACTTGTAAAATGTGCAACTCAGTGATTTTTTTGGCATTCTGCACGTATTCATGGAGATATGTTTAAATATCCATTTTCCTTGAATTATTGATTTATTTATTGTACTCTAAATCTCTTATCTTTGAACTACCAGCATGACCGAAACTATGCGAGCCTAATGAAGTTACTTGATCTCTGTTGAGGTATGTTCAATTTTTATGATAATTTAATTTATGTTTAAATATATAAAATGACAATTGAATCTTGATTCTTTGGAATTGATTTTGAAATGGCAGGGATGCAGTCGAGTCAGCGAAGGATAATTTAATATACTCCACGGTACGTATTAATATACTCACATTCTTGTTAAATTATTTCTCATATAAGTTTTTGTTAATGTTTACTACGTTGTTTTAATATTTCACAGAGCTTTTTCAAACATTCTAGTGAGGGGTATAGTTGTCATAATTAGCAGCAAAATTCTATTTGCTTCTTACTTGATCGATCCTCTGCCAATTCCGGAACACCATTCGATGCCTTAGCACTCTGGTCTACATCATCAAGTTTTTGTTGTTTGCTCAAGCAAAGGACGACGATTTTGTTTATTCTGTTGGATGTAATGTAGATTTGTGTATTGAATTATTTAAGCAATTTTGATCGTGTATTGAATTATTTAAGCAATTTTGATCGGGTCGGATCCCGATCGCAAATAAATTTTTTTTTTAAATTTTTGGTACTTACCGACGGACTATTCCGTCGGTTTAGCGTCGGTAATACCGACGGGCGAGCCAACGGAATATCATTTTTTTTTAAAAAAATTAATACTTACCGACGGAAAATTCCGTCGGTAAATTAAAATAATAAAATTTAAGTCCAAAATATACCGACGGATCTACCGACGAAAAATTGATTTGGGATCCGTCGGTACAGGCGACCCGGTTTGAAAACTTGGTTTGAAAACGGGTTGGCTTGACTGCCGACGGAATTGAATCCGTCGGTATAGGCGACCCGGTTTGAAAACGGGTTGGTTTGAATCCGTCGGGAATCCGTCGGCATATACCGACGGATGCATATTTTCCGTCGGTAACCACTACCGACCAATTCATTGACGACGGATAAAATCCGTCGGTAATTCTGTCGGTAAGAGCCAATACCGACTGAATATCCGTCGGCATAACCGTCGGTAAAACACCTCTTTTTTGTAGTGGGAGTATTTGATAAAATAATTTTATTTTCCTATTATAAGAAGAAAGAAAAGTGTTGTAGTACTTCAAGTCTTCAACCGAAATAATATATATCACAATAGAACCTTATTTACCAAGGAGGAGTTTCACTTCACATTTATTTTGAGAACATATACCAATACTTCAGTGTAAAACTTATGTAATATTGCATTGTGCAAAAATCATTTTAAAGATCATAGAAATGTGTGGACATGCATATCTCTGTTTACCAAACAATGTGGATTGTGTGGAAATAGAGTTTTGGATTAATTAGGCATGACCCAATTTTGAAGAACTAATCAATATGAATATATCGTTATAAAATTAAAAAATGGAAGGCTTAGGGAGTAGTTACTAGTTTGAAAAAAAAAAACCTAGAAATGAATGGACAAGATCATATTTAAAACGTAAGGTTGAGTTTAAAAATGAAAAATAGAATGTTTTAAGGCATGTAGTTTAAAAAATTTAACTTATTCTCAATTAATCTTACGATAACCCCAATTTTGTCTCTCTCATTTTAAAATTTATGGATATTATGAGTAAATTAAAAAAAGATCTATTAAAAATTCATACAGATAAATAAATACTCCTTTTTGTAATTGACTTATTTTATTACTCCCTCCGTCCACGAAAAGTAATCTCATTTGACACATATTCTTTGTCCACCAAATGTAGTCTCATGCACTTTATGGAAACTATCACCCTTCAACTATCACTTAATTACTCAATTTGCCATCAACTTTATTCCTAAACAATCACTTTATTCACAATGGACCCCACAATACCCTATTATCTACCATTTTTTTAAAACTTGTGCCCCATCCCCATGTCCCTACTTTTCATGGATGGAGGGAGTATGATACTCCCTCTGTCCCACAGAAATTTGCACACTTTCCATATATGGATGTCCCATACCAATTTGCACACTCCATAAAAGGAAATATCTTCACAACCTTCACCCTTAAATATACTCATATTTACCCATATGTCATTACTTTTCCACACTCAATCTACTTTTTACTTTACTTTATTCATAAAAGTTTACAAAACTACATCTCAAAACATCAATCATTACACCTTTTCTTACACATTTCTTAAAATGTGTGCCAGTCAAAGGGTGCAAGTTCCTCGGGGACGCGGAGGGAGTATATATGTATATGTGGAAATTTAATTAAAATTCAGAAGAATGAGTTGTTTTGTTTGAAAGGGCAAATTGACAAGAGTTTAAACCGACAATCCCCCACCCTCCGCCGATTTCGCCACCTTCGATCCGCTTCCAACGCTTCTCGCAAAACGGCCCAAAAATAGAAACAATATCGCTGCGAGATAAATGCTCTCTCACTACCCAAAACAAATTCCCCTTTTGCAGATTCATTCCCATTAATCCATTTATTTTTATTTTTTCCCTAATTTCGTCAATCTTGTTTGGTTTTCTTTCATTGAACCCACCCAAAATTCTTCTTCTTCTTTTCGGATTCATTGTTTATCAATCATGAATGCCCACCCCATTCCAATGAATCTCCTGTTCTTACAAATGTTTAATTTAACTTGCGGAATCGGGGGACTGTAAATACATACATACCTAAAAACATTGCTGTAATTTAGATTCAGTTAAAAATTATGTGTGAATATTTGGTGGCAAGAACCGGGAGGCTACAGCAGCGCTATGAATCTGGTTTTCGTCTTGTTGCAGGGTAACTCTTGCTCCCTTTTCCTTTTATACAGATTTATTATGTCATGATGCATTTGTGCCTTTTTTTTGTGTTCTTTACAGTTTTCAGTTACGATTTCCCCTTTGTGATTTTTCACATTGTTTTCTTGATTAGTGATTCATGATATGATATGGGATTTTCAGAGTATAGATTAAATAGTATTTTATGCATTGAGTTTTGATGTAATGGACTCCCTTTCTTTTAGTGCATTGTCGTTTTGATGTAGGGTGTGTGATTTTCATGGTGTGGTGGGACATTAAGTTGTTTGTTGAATGGAAACTTCGTTGTGGATTTCACCAATTTAGAGGATCCCAACATGATTCTAACTATTTTCTCTTGGTTTCCTCAGACAATGTCTACACTTAATTCTATCAGTTTTACGCTTTGGCTTCCTTTTTTTTTTTTTTAAAGCATATAAGTATGACCAATGGAAATATCATATCATTAATCAATAAGAACTTGTTGTGTTGAATCATGTTGTACGATAGTTGTTGAGTGCATGCTAAAATACAGGGCAAACTCTCTTGCCATGGTTATCTATTTTTTGTTGAATTGCAACTTGAATATCAGTTCAAGTTGCATATATGTCGTGATTTTATGTTAAAAGAGGCAGTTGTGGTTCAGGTGCATTCCATATAGGTATCGTTATTTGGATGAGAATAGCTGTGATAACTCAAACAAGGTTGTAGAGGTGCTCATGATCAACTCACCTAGTGGGCCTGGACTTTTGTTTCCCAAGGTATGAATTATGCGTATTGATTCCTTAAAGTGTGCCACTGCCAACAATAATTTGATTTAGCCATGTGTTTGATTCAATTTATTTGTGAATGAGGGGAGGTAGTTAGTACTCAATGGATATTGCTGCATATGGCCTTTTGGTGATTTATTTAAACTGGAGAGGAAAATGAATATGTGATGTGAGCAAGTGTACTTGTATTGTGTTTCGTTTGGTCAATTGACAGGGAGGCTGGGAAAACGATGAAACAGTCCAAGAAGCAGCACTTAGGGAAGCTATTGAAGAAGCAGGGGTTCGAGGAAAAATAATGGTGAGAATTTTGTTTTGGTTTATATGTTACACTCCTTTTCTCATCTTTAAAACTCACCAACTTATTCAATTATTTCATACATAGCCATAATTGAGCATTATATTATATGGAATGATTTCGTCTGAAGTTATAATTATTTTTGTTTAGAGATTTCTTGGGTATTACGAATTTAAGAGCAAGACCCACCAAGATGAATTCAGTCCAGAAGGTTGGTGTAGAGCTGCAATGTTCGCGATGATGGTTGAGGAAGAGCTCGAAACATGGCCCGAGCAGGATACCCGATGTAGAACATGGTTAAGTATATCCGAAGCAGCTAATAGCTGTCGACATCCTTGGATGAGGGAGGCTCTCATGGCTGGATTCTCCACATTGCCCAATGAAACAAAGACCGAAGGTGAAGCAGTTTAACCGAAACACAAGACAAGACACTGTTGGTTTTAATGCCTCATTTTGGATCTTGATTAACTCTTATTATTTGTCTTCTTATTGAAAAAAGAGAGATTAAATTGGTTTTTGTACATGTCCATTAAATCATTCCATCATATGCACTCCCACGAGATGAAGGTCGTTTCTTTGTAAAGCTAACTCAAGATTTACTAAAAAGTAGACCTGACTGATAATTCACAGAAAGTTTTAAGTTATCATTCGAATTCCATACAGGGAAAGTTTATGTTATACAAATATACAAAAGGAATTAATATTAATACCAACTATATATGTATGTAGTTTACAGCCCAACCAATCTAGATCTCTTTTCCCTCCCCACCATTTCTGCTATATGGTTATCAACAGTTACAAATATATCTCGAGTTGCTTTTCTACGCCTGTCTGTCTGTCTTAACCATGGTTGCCTACTGCCTAGGCAAGGCATACGTTCGCTCAGCTCTCATCGAGCACAATGTCAGCAGGATCCCCAATCCACGGCCTTCCTTCACGCCACTTAAACTTGATCCTCAACTTCCCGTTTGCATCGACTCCCACTACCTCACCTTTGCTCGCATGCGTCTCCATTCCCCACCCCCACCGAGGTGCCACCAACCCATCTTTAATCCGCACCTTGTCCCCCACTTTGAACGGTCTCACTCTTTCCATCTCCCACGCTTTACAAAGCCATAACCGATCCGTGAAGCAAAACGAGACCCATAGATCTTCATCTTCGACCCGGTGCACCACTCCAATACTGGAATGGGTCACATCTCCCCATTGATGGGTAGGGTTGGTCACACTGGGCTTGACCCGAACCCAATCATTGACTAGAAGATCCCTTTCCTCCACAATCTCCACCTCTGAAGGATCCAACGCCCAAGATTTAGACCCAGCAGGTGTGTATATTCTCAGCTTTCCATCTGCATCAATTGCTGATATAGTCCCTATACTTGAATGATTATGCCCAGACCAACTAAACCTTGGTTGCTTCACAGACGTCTTAACTTTCACTCGTTGCCCGACTACTAGTTTATCAGTTTTTTCAAGATTGGTTGTGGTCCCTACCCATAACTCTTGCTCTCCACAAAATGCTACAAAAACACTACCATTCCATTCGTTTTCATCGTACTGAATCCCTTGTACAACACCGATGCTACCAGGGGTAACAGATTTCCAAATACTTGTGGTATCTCTAAGTTTGACCCACTCTCCCACCTCGTGCATTTTCTCGACTTGTAAATCTGCAGGGTCTCCTCGCCACAATCCCGGTAAGCCATAGAATGCAACCCTCACCTCTCCATCGGCATTGATGCTAACAATAACACCCCGAGAATTGGGGTGGGCCCCTCTCCAGCTCCACCTAGGCTCAACTAGCCCATTTCGAAACTTAACATGTTGGCCAACTCTAAATCCCAGGACCTTTTCAACATCAGTATAATGAGTACTGCACCTTCCCTTGCGGAAACAGCAAGCTAGTTCTAGATAGCCCGTATCCTGAACGCTATGCACGATTGCTAAACAATCTTTGCCTATTGTGTTCCAATCGTAACTGGGACGAGCACCGAGGCTTGGTTTTGAACGTACCCAGTCACCTACTTCAAAGGCTGGAAGTCTTTCTGCATCTCCCGGTGAAACTTTCCATAAACTATGTCTTCCAGCAACTTTAACCTAAAAAGGAAAATAAGATCAGAAACTGATGAAATTATCAAGAAATCTCTAAGGTCTCATCGTAATGCAAGATAGGCAAGAGCAAAACAAGCCTACATTCAAAGCACCATCCATGTCGATTCTTGTTATTTTTCCAACAGTAGCAGGCGTCTCGTTTGACCATCCAAGACGAGGCTGAGTAACAGATGGAAGCACATGAATCTCTTGACCCAATTCAAAAGGAGGAACCTTCTCAACATCTGTAACCGAACAGCGGAAAAGTTTGCTTCTGAAGCAAAATGCAACTCCCATATCACCGTCCTCCTCCAAACTGTGGATAATACCAATATTATTTCTTGTAACATCCTCCCACCCATATATTGGGGATGGAACAGAAGCTTTAATCCTAACCCAATCCCCTACCTGTGCAAGTTGTTGTACAATCAGACAGAGTAAGGGGACAATTTATTCACATCATGATGCAGAACAAGTACTAATTTAAGTATTACCTTGAAATCTTCCACCTTTTCCATGTCAGAAGGATCAGCCTGCCACGGAATAGGCCGATTGGGAATTTCGATTATCAAAAGACCATCATTCTCGATCTCACTAATTCTTCCAACACTATGATGTGTTTCACCACCCCAAGCATATCGAGGCTCCGCAACAGATCGCTTAACACAAACCCGATCGCCAATCTGGGGAAAAGAGACACTATTGTAGGGCAAGAGAGAAAGAAATAGAAATCAAGAAAATAACAGATCTATTCCACTAAATATCCTTACTCTAAAGGGCTCCACGTGCTCGACTTCTTCAGGTTCACAATGCCACGGAGCAGGAAGGTAGCTTAGTTCCAATAACAAACTATTATCTGGTCTAACACAGTACACTACACCAATGCTTCCTGGGGTCACAGACCCCAACCCATGTTTAGCTGTAGTCAAGGTGGGGCGTATACGAACCCAGTCGCCAACCTTGAATTCTTCAACTCGTTCCATTTCTGCTGGATCTGCTTTCCACCCTCTAGATGCTCCAGGGAAGCCAACACGCAAGATTCCATCATCATCAACACACAGAACTGTTCCAATGCTGTCAGGTGACTGACCACGCCAACCAAATCTGCATTGGGAAAACGAATCACTACAAGGTATGTGGACATTGAAAATATTCAATAGCAGTATAGGATGGCTCATATGCTTAATCTATTAGTGAATATTACACACAACCATAGGTAGTTGATATATCTTTAAAGATAAAAACTGAGTAATGGCAAAAAATGACAATGTTCATGGCATCTCTTAAAAGATAAAAACCCAAGCAAATGAAGATTTTCAGTGGCATGTCATATTTTCTCAACCTTAGTAAGAAGATGAAATTGACTTTCTGAGTTGTACATTTCCAGAGCAAAGATCATGGCATTCTAAAAACACGGACCTAGCAGAACTAATGCACGCTAGACTGACAACCAACCATGATGGAGCATAATTTCCCATACTTCAAAACTAGTACATCTAAGAGTTAGTCCAAACGTGGTGAAAGGCCATGTATTGTGGTAAGGAGAAAGGTTTATAGGACATCAAAACATCGTTATATAAGTTATGTAACTTCTTTCCTGAAAATTCACTATGAATCATAACTGAAATTATCGCTTGACAGAAAATCAGTTAGTTTTTAATGTATCATCCACAGTCTAAATATCATTTGGATAGTGTAAATAATGGGCACTACAAAAATCTGAAAAGAGAAGGATGAAGAAAAGAAAGGGAACTATAACAAGTCACAGATCCATAAGTAACATTAAGAACCAAAGATATGCAAGAATCCAGGATTTCAAGAATTCCATTAAATTAAAAATAAAAATGCAACGTTTTGTAAATATCAGGATTCAACAACCTACAGGCATATATGTTCACAGTGAACTCAAGATATAAATATGTAATAGTAAGGCTTAGGATTCACGAGTTGGCATCTGTCAAATATAACAAAAAACTAATGTTCATTTCAGGGAGATTGTACCTTGGTTCCAGGACATCACACTTAAGTTTAACATGCTGCCCTCTGTCAAGTGGAATCATTTTTATGACTTCGCTTGCTAGTACTTGAGCCAGAGCTTCTCCAGAACAGAATGACACAATGAGATTGTCACTGTCTGGGACACTCTGCACAAAACCTATACTCTTGTGTGTTGCACCTTGCCACCCATAAGTGGGTTCCTTAATGCTTCTTCTGTATTTCACCCAGTCACCATTTTGATATCTGCCAAAATGTTTAGATGACAGAATTGTTTATCATACAAAACTCAGATATTACCAGGAAACAAAAACTGAAAACTGAAATATTTTAATAATTTTTGTTTACGTACAAAGTAGGAGACAAATAGACCCCTTTCTCTAGCAGTGCCTCCTGTAGATCTTCAGAAATCCACTCACGCGGAAGAGCTTCCAAGAAGTCCCGTAATGTCTTACCACTGCAAAACATGCTTACATTTATTTATCATACTTGGCTATAGATTACATACATAAGCTCAAAAAATAAAACCCAAGGTTACAATACAACTGATCATGAGAGCATAGATCGTGGAAAATAATTTTGAGTTCTCAGAAAACTAGCCTGTGATTCCTAACATCAACTGCAGCATCAGGATATTTAAGCATATTAATGATCCACTCCAAATTTTCACGTATCATCTTTGCAGTATCAGCTGCTATATGGAAAGCATTGTCACCATCGTCATCCTGAAAATAAGTGAGATGAGAACTGTATATTAGCCTATTAGTCGAATGCAAGGTACATATTATTCAGCAATATGGAGATATATAGAGATTTAAAATGTTGTCGAGGCAAAAATTAATAATAAATCTGTTATTTCATCGGTTGACAAAGATTAGCAAGTTGTGATTTCTCAAAAGTATGTAAAACCATCTTGGTAAAAATTTCAGAAATATTCAGTTACAATCCTGGTATACATTGAAGACAGTTTTCGCAGAGTGAATCTAATTGGAGACTAGAGCTATGCCGCTTATCATAGAACCATCAACTCATCTTTCTTAACATGTCCATAGAAATCTAATTGGTCAGAAGTACGATAAATTTCCCACAATTCAGTATCTCAGTTAGATCATCTCAGCCATTGCTAATAAGCTTTCCTATATTTTGAATAGCTTTTGGAAAGATTAGCACCTAACCAAATATTCATATCAGAACCTAAAGGTCATCAACATACCTGCATGTTGCAATTGGCTCCAGCTGATAGAAGCAATCCAACACAGGATTTTGCGCCTCTAGCCAATGCTACATGGAGAGGTATGGTATTCTGAACATTCCTGATGTTTACATCAACGCCAGCTTCCAAAATGATCTACACACACAAAGAAAAAAAAAATTATCATACAAAACACTCCAATAAATATATTTTCAACAACCATGAAGAGAAGATCGGGTGAAAATTAAGCAGTCATTCATCCTACCCTGACTAACTCAACATCATTAGCCATTGCAGCAGTATGCAAAGCAGTTTGGGCGTGTTGGGTGTCTTGAGCTGTTGGATCTGCTCCGGAAGTTAACAATATCCTTACCAGTTCTCTACCCTCTGAATGATCATTTAAATAAGAAAGTTCAGAAACAAAATATTCCAGGTTTAATCATACTTTAATTGGAAATCAATTAGCACCACAACTAATAAGACCAAAAAGTAGACCCAACTTCTACCAGATTCATGATCTTTCTTCAAGGCAGAAGCCATGCACAAAGCTGTTCCCACAGGGCTCTGAATATCTATAGCTTCAGCAATATCTTCTATAGATGCAAGCTCTACCCATCTTTTGACAACAGCTACATTCCACGTCATTACAGACAAGTGCAGAGGCCTACCAAATAAGATGTCATCGTGTGAATCACAATATTGTAGCTACTAGAGCGTATAACAAAAGTCACTGAATCAAACATGGAATGTGCACCAAATAGGCCACACTATTGTGGCTTTATTGTAACTACATATGAATACCAGTACATCAACAATATTGCTGCCTGCTGAACAGGTGCCACCTCTAATCATACAATAGGTCTTTCTAAGTTAAATCTAGGTCCCTGGTGGCCAGCTTGCATAGAAATACTACCGGATTTTACAGCACACCATAATATAATTTCCAAATTTGGCAGCTATTTGTATGTTGTCATAAGCAGTAACTCTCAATCTTTTTTCTTTTTTGGATAAGAAACGAGAACTTTATTAATAATAAAATATTAAAAGTACAATGGATGAGAGATCCCCCAGGAAAACACAATCATGTACTGCTACAACATTTAGAAGGCAATATTCCAAATCCTAATTAAATCGGAAACCAAACATCCCCTAAACAACTTATGGCAGGAAGCACTCTCAATCTTACTTCTATTCTTTGAAGGCCTAGGATTAATGCATTAGTTGTTATTATTGAGGTACAAACATATGGTATGGTCTATTCTCCTTCATTAAAATTCTAGCAAAGTAAAACACAAAGTTGCCTCTACTAGTATTATCACTATTGGCCAAAAAATCCTCTCTAGTTACTACAGGATACATTTACACTTACGTCAAATGTTTCGAGTTCAGAATACTCATAGATTTACATCCTCCATTTTCCAGTATGATGATAGCACAGTCAGTGTATTTCTTCGCAACAGCTCTGTGAAGAACAGATTCACCTTCATCATCAACTGCATTTGCATCAGCACCCGCCAATAATAACTCCTATTCGCATCCAAATAAGAAAATATAAGTATTGCAAAATAAATAAAAGAGGTTATAATTTTTTAGATTAAGCAAATACAGATATGTTGTATCCATACTCTCATGCAATCTGGTTGGCCATGGTAGGCACAAACATGAGCAACTGACGGACCAAGGCCTTCCCTTAACCTCGACTTGACATTCGCATTGTGCTTAATGAGCGCACGCACACATTCAGGTGATCCAGCTGCCAGAGCAAAAACTAGTGGTGGATCGCCATCTTTGTCGAGGACATCAACATTCGCCTCTTTGCATTCCAAAATAGCTTCTACGAGTTCAACGCTGCCGCGCCTACAAGCCAGGTGGAGAGCAGTTTGGCCGTCTGTATTTTGTGCTTCTAGTAGTGAGCGTATAAAACCGTGTCCCTGTCTCATAGCAGTCTTTTCGAGCAATTCTCTGCAAGGAAAAGGTAACAAAATGTAAATCATAAAACAAGAGGTTATATCCAGCAGGTATAACAATGTCTAAAGTAAATAGGCCTCACCGAACTCCATTGACATTTCCTTCAGAGACGAGTCGGTGTAGAAGTTCGGGATTCGTTAGCGGAACCTCCACCTCAGGTAATGGAGAGGGGGGCATCCCATTGATTACAGGGGTAATAGGCACGTCACTGCTCATAAGATAAAGCAAAAATGAACACTGAAATAATCAAACACATAATAGAGAACTAAATACAAGGGTAATTTATAATCATCACCAAAAACACCAAGAAACATAACACTACAAAGAAACGAAGTCCGCAACACCACTTTTTGAAATACAAATATATATGAAATTCTAATTTTAATAAAACGTTCCTACTTGTCTGGGCTTGTGGGAGGACTCCTAGGAATCTCTTGCAAATGTCGAAGAAATATCGCCAACATTGAATGAAAAGTTGGTCTTTTTGATGCCTTGAACTGCAGGCAGTCACCAATCATCTTCCACAATTGACTCGGTATCCCAACGCCAACTACACTAGCGTATTGAGGGGGCTGTCGTTTGGCCTTGACAACAGATTGATAGATTTCTTCAGCACTTAGGCCGGCCCACCTGCATAAAAGAAACTAACTTGTTTTTTCCTTTCATTCTCAAGAAAACAAGAGGCATAAACAACAAAGCTACTCAGGACAAAATACTAAAAGAACTATACATACGGGATAGACCCCGTGCACATTTCTACCAATGTGCAACCGAAGCTCCAGGCGTCAGACTCAGGAGATATGCCAATAGCATCATCCCAGAAAAGATGCAGCGACTTTTTGACAGGTTCCCATGCTTCGGGGGCTGTATAATTAGGGCTCAGCATGGTGCAATCCATGCATGAATGAACCTTTGAGGACTCACACTCTTTTCCAGATTTTTTACAATCAGGCTTTTTTAGAATTCCGGGAAGCCCATAATCAGAAACCAAGGCATGACCATTTTCATCCAAGAGAAGGTTAGATGGTTTAATATTCATACAAACAACACCAGCTGCATGAAGTTCAGCAACCCCACGGGCAATATCTGCTCCATATCTACATAAATACACCGAGACAAGAAAAGGTCTAAATTAGTTGAAAACTACAGAATTTGCAACACAGTGTATTAAAACTCACCAAGGCTCCAAGCAACAACTATACAGCATAACAACTCAATAGCAGCTTCATAGTACAAAGAAATCAAGAATATCCATTTGATTCAACGAGAAAAAGCGCTGTGTAGAAATCAACATAAAAGGTGGCCAGGAATGAGCATTTTCGTGAATAACAAGATATTATTATATTCCATGTGCTCTAATTCCAGATATTTGTACATAGGTTTATAAATTTGGCAGAGAATGATTTCCAGCAGGAGAGCACCACGATGTATTCACCTACTATATTGTCTATGGCTCGTTCAATTACTAACCACTTATGGGCTTAGACTGATTCCAGTAGCATTAACTTGCAATTCATACTGGAGGAGATTCCCCAAGAAACTATATCCTAGAGTTATGACAGCAATCTTGTATATTAGTTCGTACATTAAGTCGGATTAGTCGGTTCTTGGATCGGATACCGAGGCATCAAAAAAAAAGTTGATACATTAAGTTATGGTTGCATAGGAAAATTCAAGATAGCATCATATATAGGAAATCATATTTCAGCAGTGAAATGTTGCCAAAGCACCAAACAACATTTCAGATAAACATCCAGTGTTCTAGTCAAGGTATATCCTTTAAAAAGAGCAGTAATAATGGAAAAGGCAGCATCCAGCCTATTATTGTATCAAGCTCTGCTACAAAGTTCATATACAAGAATATCTAGACACCCCTTATAGTCAAACAGCATATGTTTAGTTGAGGTATGTCCCAGGAATCCTCAATTTAAGGTTCAAGATAGCTAATAAACATCCTCCAAATGTCAAATTAACTATCTTACGCTCCACATCATATTGATTGCAGCCAATATGATGCAAGAACAGATAAGATTATACAGCAGCTCATGAGAAACAGGTGTTAAGTTTCTCATATGCCTGCGCGCTATCTTGATGTATTTCAATCAATCAATGTCAATTGAACATTCACCTGTATTGAATTTCAGAAATCAGGTTAAAGATCTGGCCATGACTCTCCCACAATCATTGATCCTTAAAAGAAAAGTACTAAGAACATAAAAACAAGAAAGATAGCGAGTGATACTTAATTATGTGCCAAGACAATCAACACCAAGTCTATGTTTGGGTTTGATATTCTTCCACGAATTTTCACTCTCCATATTGAATATAGACATTTAAGACTTTTTCCTACAACACATGTTCCTTTCCCTGCATTATATCAGGAACATTTAATTGAGTGTTCCATTGACTATTTTCTATCAAATGTTTTTCCAGTATATGTATTCCTAAAACAATAGTTATATTTACGCAATTATGTGTGGAATTTTGTAAATCCCCCCCCCCCCCAAGTTTCTCATTGTCTCTCTTTACACGCAGACACGTGTATGCCTCTGCTTTTTTGCCACATAACCATCACAATTAACTACAAAATATTTAAGAAACTGAGATTAAAATATAATTAAGAGGTGGATGGATTGAAAATCTGCTACTCTAATTGTCGTAAAAGTGCGCAACACAGAGTTCTTTGGACAAAGGGCATGACTGAACAATTAATTTATCGCCAATCTATAAGAGTTGGTATATTATTGTCTGCAAGTAAGTTTGATTAATGAGGATGCCCACTGTCACCTTTTTGCAGATGTTGTATTTAAATAAAGATGTAATTTTTAGAACTAAGGTCATCTAAATAAGTGAAACATTAAACAGCCATTAATTAATTTTAGACAACATTTAATTAAAATAGGAGCCCTAAAAATTTGGTAAATTGCTAAAGATTTTGCTTAACATCTGAAGATTTTTACTAGCAAACCGGTGAAAAGGTTAAAGATGCTAGATTAATAGACAGGTTACATATCATAGTGAGTAAGCCATCAAGGAACCAAATCTCTCACTTAATGTAATTATTATTTCTCTATGTATTCTTGAACAAAACACAATGAGGTGTCTCATAAGGCTCCACGAAATGTTTTAGGACTCCACGTGTTTCATTATCTAGCAAAAAGATGTCGGCCAATATTTCCATAAAGGCTGATCACATATTATTAAAAATTCACATCGTCATACAATAATTAATCACAAGCAAGCCGTTACAGCAAGAGCAAATGGAGCAATACTAGATGTCACTCTTAAATTCTGGAATGCCCATTTCACCAGCCATGTATCATCCTTGCTCATCGGAACACCACTAATATTAAATCCCGTAACATCAAAATCAAGGACAAAACTTGGAATGCATACACATGACCAGAAAGATAAAACCTATCCCTTTTCACTTTAAATTTCTTTATCTGGGTTATACGGAAGAAAGGCAACACAAAAACACACTCTAATAGCGCTGGGGCGGCACATCATTCGATCCCTCAATTTTATTAAGATGACATATCCATGCTCTGTAAAACAAACAATTAAGAACTAAATGTATAACCCAAATGCTTATTCCATCTGCATTGATATACAAGCTGTTATGAGAACCCACTGAAAACAGAATATTAAATCACCAAAGAAAGCACTAGAATGAAGATGGTTCAAAGGCAAACCTGAGTATCTGCTCAAGAGTGAGGCGCCCTCCATTCTGCTGCATTGCAGTCTGTACAGATCCATGACACCTATTCATCACCAAACAAAGGCAATTGTCCATCCTTGTGGCTCCATGGAAAGTGCAAACATTACGGCACCACATGGATTTTCTCCTCAACTCTTCAAGCTGACCTTGCATCCACACGACGTCGTTGGGCTCTTCAATAACGACCTTTTTCACAGCAACCTTATGCTTACATCCCCTACTCGAGACAACAGCAGCCCACATCTCCACTCCAGCCCTCCGGCTACTCCCTTGTCCTATTCTCCTCACCATCTTCACCTCTTTATGCACCCCCAAATCTATCCTCCCACCTTTAGAACTATCCTCTACTCTCCTACTCCCATTGCTATAAGAACAATTACTACCACCATTAGCACTATTTACATTATTACTGTTGTTATTATTTCCATAACATATGTTATTGTTGGAAGAAATAGTCGTAACATCCAGGGCTGCTTCACGAGCATCGTCTTCTTCATCGTCGTCGTCCTCATCCTCATCATCCCCACCCTGGATCAAGGAGAGAACAGCGTAATTCTTTCTGAAGGCGGAAACAGAGTTTCCGACAGTGGAGACGTGGCGGCAGCGGGGGCAGGATAGGGAGGAATCGGAAGAGGCGGAGAACATCTTTGATAGACAGTCGCGGCAGAAGCCATGGCCGCATTGGAGAAGGAGAGGGCACCGCTCCTCTTCGTTATACTTGTTCTGGCAGACTGAACAACACGGTACCCTCATAATTGGTTAGTCAAATTAGTTCCCGATTGAATTCCAACAGCGGATACGGGGGCAGAGATTCTCGGATTAGGAAATGGGGAAATCGTAGATCCACTGAAAAGGGTTTTAGAGAGAGAAATTGAGATGGTGGAGCTGAGTAGAGTAGAGTAGAGAAGAGAAATGGGAAAAGCTTGATTTGATGATTAAGGAAATGGAAGGGGTTTTGCCGTCGTCTTTTCTGACAATGGGCTTTTTTTTCTCTCTGTTTATGTTTTTTTTTTTTTTTTTTCTTTCACAATTTTCAACTCAAACAACAGTTCTCATTTTAATTGGTGTCAAATCCCTATTTTAATTCACTATTTTTCATTTTATTTGATTCCCGTTGTTTTTTTTTTTTTTTTTTTTTAAACGAAACAAAGGAAGTAATTACATAATCACTATTTTATCCTATCTTACGAATAATGGAAGATGTTGTCCAATTTTTCCATGGATATGTTACATTGTTACTATTTTAAATTTTATTATTTCAAATCATATGAATCATGAGTTTTATTCTCATTAAATATTTAAATGGCCTTCTATTCATTCTTATTTTTTTATTGAAGAATTTTGAATTAAGTGTCACCTTGTTTACTAGTTTACCCACTAAATAACATTTTGGAGAGTTGAAAATAAAGAGTTTGAAATGATTTTTTTTAGCTATTATAAAATCCATGTCTATCATCTACTAAGTATTATTTTATTTGAATTTTGTATGCATATTCATGTCATAAATGATGGGTTTCAAATAATTTTAACATTACATATAACATTCATTTACATTTGCAGAAAAAAAAAACTCTTATTACATATGGTAGAATGATTTTTTCTCCATTCTTTTTCGCCAACGTTTTTTAACTCACCGACTGCACCCCTTTTTTATAGTTATAGTTTATTAAACTAATGGCCATAATCCTTCATGTGCATAACTTCGGGCTCCACTAATTCACTTGAGTTTAGACTAATTCACTTGAGTTTATTAAATTAATAAAATTGAATCAATTATATGATTCCCACACGCCAAAAGACCTACCAACTCTAACTAGAGTATAGAACAATTTGCTCTACAATTAATTCATTTCCAGCGATTTTATATATGAGATAGAAATTTTTTTGATTATTTATATTTTATTTTGTTTTAAATCTTATAAATCCACGATCTATCTCACACAATTTTTTATCAACCGAATTACTATTCTAATAGTGAAAGCCGTGGCAGTTTGCTCTCCCGACATTTGCTTCAAGGAAAATATGTGTGCAAATTCAACTTAATATTTTTTTATTTTTTTTACGGGAATTCAACTTAATATTGTTTCTATCACATTATAGTACAACTTTAATCTTCTTTGTTTTATTATCCAAAAAGAATTTATGAGTCCATGATTGGGACATTTAAATTATCCCTATTCAGACATTAACTTCCACTTTCCTACGGCCCACCCCTTCTCTAAAATACAGTAAATACTTACGATTCTATAACCATAGATATCTATTACTCCATTGAGCCATAAAATAATTAAACTTGGATCAAAATTTATATAATGCGACTTACCTCTTATTCCTCATTTAACTAAATTTATTTTAAACATCTTATTAACTTTATCATCTCATAAGTTATTTTAATAAATTATAGCATCTAATTCATCAAATAATTTTTAAAGTGTTTGCTAATGAAACTTATAAGTTCTTCAACAATTTCAGAGAAATGTTTTTATTTATTTAAAAAATATATTGACGACCCGCCACAGTCGGACCGTGCACCTCCACCATTGCTGCTACTTTCAGATCACCTAAAAATATACATATGTGGAGGGTGGGGTTGGATGGGTGATTTTTAAAAAATTGATTAATTTTGAAAAACCATTATTTTAATATAATGTCTGAAAATAGAAAAATAACTTGGGGTGCCAAACATTTTTTTTTTTTTTTTGGAACTAGTAAGCTTAAAATAGCTTATTCAAAGATCTAAGTTATTATTTATTTTTTTATTTTACCGCACTTTTTGAGAATTTATACACTCCTAAACGTCTTATAAGTCATTTTAAAGAAGTTAATAAATAACTAAATTGCATAAATCAAACATTGAGATTCCAAGTTAGAAAAGTTGAGTATTTCATAAATTGATAGCATCTGGGTTGAATGACAAAATATAGTGTTAAATATGTGCAGAAAAATTGAGGCGTGCAGTGATAGATACAAACAAAGCTCAAGGAGAGTTACAATCTGAAATCAGAAGCAATTTGATATACAATACTTACTACATGAGATAAAAAGGAAGGATTCGGATTCGGGCTATATTCGATACAGTTTGAAGATAGTGCAGTAGAGTGAGAGTTAATTTAGATAGAAAGAATGAACCGAGACAAAAAATTTACAAGGAAGGAGGATCTCAACTCAACTGTGTCCCCAAGAAAAAAAAAAAAAAAAAACAAAAAAAAACAAATAGCAGGAGGGAGGATTGAAAGCTCAAAGTACCTGTAAGTGTAACACCGACTGCAGCCATCATTTGTTAGAAGACGGAGGAGAGCGCCCAATAAGTCTGCACTGTTCTGGAAGTAATGAGCAGATCACTTGCCCATTAACTGGGAACAGTTCACCATCGATGCCACATCCGTTGTGTGTGTGTTTCCCCGGTTTTATTTTAACTGACTTAACCTGCATTCATCAACTCAAATTGCATTATAATGAGTTGTTTGATTAAATATCAAGTGAATAAATACCCTTTTTTCATCGTTCTTTCTCTCCAGCTCTCACTATTTTCTTTGTTTTTATTCTAAAATTTTCATGTTCTTGAGGAAAAGTAGGTAGGTATATTTACCTTAATATATTCAACGTTCGGCAAGGAAACATGACTACCCATTTGCAAACACAATAAGAATCTCAACAGCTTCAGTCGTCCACACCCACGAACAAGCAACAAATCCAACGTGTTGTCATCATGTTCAGCCTTGGGAGCCACCACCTGGGAACTCAAACTTTGCACAGTTTTACACGAATGGTTGCACACGAGCACTCCAAGAAATTGGCCTTTAGTCACCACCCAGTTCTCTTCCGATCTCGGGCCAATTTCCTTTCTATTGTCAGACTCTTCTTCTGGGGGCCCAGGCAATTCAATAGGATTTTCAACATCCCAGTTGGGCTCAGAGTCCCATCTGGGCTCAGCATCCCAAATCGGGCCAGGGTCTGACAACGTTGAAGATATATCTTCTTTGTCGTACGCTGTTGCATTGCCCCATGAAGTCCTAGTGGGATCATTAGTGGCAGTCCAACCTTTATCGGTCCTCGATTTGGATCGAGTTCTGGGCCAGCTAGGAGTAACTGAGTGTGGGAGTTGTGGGTGGATAACTTCTGGTTCAGCTGTCACATTGCTTCTACTAGCTGATAATCGCTTCGACTTTGGATCTATGGCCCGAACATAGTCTGATGGTTCTGTGCTACTACAAGTAGTTTCAAAATCAGCTCCCGACATTCGGCTTGGGGTCATTATTGAGTCGATGCTTGATAAACTGGAGGCCCGAGGAAGGCCTTCCTTGCTCGATCTACGCATGATATCAGTGTAGAGTTCTGACATGTCTACAATATCTTGATCAGTAGAACCTTTTCCCTGTCCAGCTTCTCTTCGTGCAGGAAGATATTCCACTTCATAATTGTACTTTGGCAAGCAAAAGAATTTCAGAAATCCGGCAACAAAGTAGCGTAAAGGGCCGAATCGTTTCTGGTATTTCTCAGAAAGCTCCAACACTGCAGCAAGTAGAGAATGATGGGAGTTCAAATAAATAAAATATAAAACTATAATTAAAGGAGTACTAAAAAAGTGGACCCCGATAAATTCAAAGAATGGTTGTCACTGTTGCTAACATGCAATATATATAACTGATATCGCATTATTTAAACTTTAAAGTAATACTGTAATGAACTACTGTCAGTAATAAAACCAAAGTATTCAATATCTAAAACTGATGATAAACCACATAAAGTGCTATTGAATTACCGTCACTGATAAAACCAAAATATGTAACAGTCATCCCAAAGTGAATAGCTCCAGTATGGATCCACTCCACAGCAAAAACATCAGTGGCAGTAAGACCTCCCTGAAAACAACCCAAAGAAATCTCAAATATAATTGTGACGTTATCAGATAAAATCAAGTAAATTCAACGGGATGTTTCCCAAAGGATCTACTGTTCTCATATCTTCCGACATGGAATGGACAAAATTTGCGCCCATAGTGTCCTAAAATTAGAGTTTAGGCTTTACCATCTTGTCACATAAATATTGATTTAATCTAACAATTCCAACAGTATTTCAAGTTCATTTATACCTCATTCCCACATAAAAAGAATAAACTGTATGATCTAGTGCAGTTTCTATAAACAATAAACAACCAATCAAAGCAGATATGACTTCTGGAAATAAGATCCACTACTTGGTGCACAGGTCTCATACAAATCGTAAAACCTTTTTTGAGGTTCAATATTAAAAGTTACAAAGTAATATACTTTTAAACAAAGCAAAAACAACGTAAAGGATAAACAAGAACAGCTACCTTAACAATTGTTATTGCTGCAGATACTGGATCTCTAACCCCAAGAACAGTCCAGACTAAAGAATTATCCGAACCGGCAGGTATAATTCCAATTGGGATTGATATTGCTTCCTTTTGGTTCTCTCTACTAAGTAAACCGTTCAAAACCTGAATTAAAGAGATGACTTTTAAGTGTTAATGAATGATAGTAATAATGCAACATTAAATCCTTGATGAGCTAGTCGAGAGTTAGAATAAGAATTACACTAATTAAAGGGTAAAAGAATTATTAAGCAGCTTGGACAATGAAAATATGCGAACACAAAACATTACGCTCCAGAACAAATATGTAAACATAATCAGGCCAGTTTTTCTCATAACCTCTAAAAATCACACTAGTTGATCCACTTGTCAATCATCAAGCTAATGATAGTTGGAAAAATGTAAATAAAAGTATAATGAGGCTCCGTTTGGATGGAGGGATTTGATTTGAGGAGGTATTTCAAATGGAAGGTTTTGAAAATAGATGGATTTCAAATGACATGGTTTTAGGGAGGATTTAAAATCCTTTCAATTTTAACTAAAAAAATATGCTAAGGATTTTAAATCCATTCATTTGTTTTTTAATCCAAACAAGTGGAGTGGATTTGAATGGAGGATTTGAAATCCATTGATCAAATCCCTCCATCCAAACGGAGCCTGAACATATTTAGCAATGCAAAAGAACACCAATGACACAAACTTTACCAACTGTAAATCATCAAGCAATGCTAAGCAATTATTAGTATGTGAAAGTTTGACAGTCTTTTTAGGGCAATCATATCCACACATCACTAGAATGTCAACAAAAATGGAAATTCCAGCTTAGTGAGACAGCTCCACATCCAACCAAAAAGAAAAACTAGTGAGACAGCTCAAATAGGAAAAAAAATATATATATATAATACGATAATTGAACAATACTAAACCAATCGCAAACATCTGAGCAATGATAAAGGAAGAAGAAGGATGACTGTATAACCTCATTTATGATTCCATCTCCTCCTACACATATAATACCTGCAAGGGCAGAACATCGTGGAGGCATCAGTCAAATGGGTGAGAGAAACTGAATAAGGAAGTCGGTATAAGACACAAAGTCAAGTTTACCATCAGGGCATGCAGTGAAATCAACACTGGCTGCAAGTTTCCTAGCATGACCTGCAGATGTTGTTTTGACAACCTCCAACTCAAATCCTGCAAGCTGTTATTTAACCCATTAGGAAGACAGTTATACAGATCCTATCATAACAATGAAAATATGACAGCTAGCCATGTATCAAATTAAAAGCAAAATGCACTAACGAAGTACAATTCCATGTGACTTATGAACAGCCATCTTTTGGGCCTAAACAGTAACTACATATATACCCAGAACATGTTCAGAAGTCATTTAGAAATGAGAAAGTAATAAAAGCAGGTAAATCACCACATCCAGTGCAATCCATGATTATATCTGTGCCTCTAGTGCGCCTTGAGCCTTAAAAGGTGGCAAGTTGCACCTCTCTGTGTCTTGAACCTATGTGCATGTCTAACAACTACGTATATACCCAAAAGATATGGCAAAAGTATAAGAAAAGAAAACTCAAACACAAAGAGAGATGGGAAAAAAAATGGAAGCACCAGAATGAACTTACTTTGAATATAGGCTCAACTAATCCATGAAAAACCTTGCTTGAACGACCACGTCCAGACCGAGGGTTCAAAATGACAAGCATTTTAGGAGAACATTTACATCTTACATATGACTCAGGCGGGAACTCATTGAAAATCATATCTGAAGATTCTGAACTCTGCTTCTTAGAAGCCATAGGGTGAGGCAAGCAATTCACATAGCACTGCTGATCTGCAAATGCATTGACCCACTGAATTGCATCGTCTGAGGTGGAAGCAAAAAAGCGGAAATCCTTCCGACTTCTCCCACTTTTCGTAAAAGGGTAAGAACCCTTTCTAAATGGATAGGCATGCACAGTAAAATGTCTGAGACCAACGCAGAATGATAGCTGCCAGATGAAAGGAGATGTCACCAAGATATCAAATTAGATTAAATTCAGGAAATTTTAGGAAAAGTACACATTAGATTACCGAAATCACATCATCTAGGAGCAACATCTTAGAACCCCAAATCAATGCCTTGCTTGTCAATTTAGCATCAACTGCATCCAAATTTGAATTCTCTGAAGTTTGTACCTCAGAGTTCTTGGTAGATTTTGTTTTGTCTAGGGAAAGTTTCCCCGAGAAGACTTCATATCCCAGTAAATTGGATTTCTCATCTCCAATATCAATCCTATGTTCCGTTCTCTTAGCCTCATTAGGGTCATCACGGTTGACACTGAGGTCACCGCCTTTAGCAGCCTTCCCTCTACTGTTACGTTTTTCTGGAAAGACAATTGGTGAGGTTTGTTGTGCCGTTCCTACTTGGGAACAAAGACCAAGACGACGAAGAGACTGCTGAGTTGTAAGTCTCAAAGAACTATGCTTCGATAGACTCCCACTCTTCTGCATATCGACTTTTAAGCACAAATGGAGGGATGGCAGAAGAGAAAGTACATCTAAGAATACTGAGATTCCAAGATCAAAAAAGCATATAATCCAGAGCCCATATAGGGATTCACCTTAAGACCTGCATAATTTGTCACAAAACCTTCTATTGTTATCAATATAAAATAAAAAAGGGATTCAGTTTAAATTGCAATGAATCAACATAATAATTGATAGTAATTGAACACAGTTTTTGTGAAGCTGAATTCCTAGTCATCATAATTTCCTTCAGTAATTGTGTTGCATATAAGACTTTATCAACCACATAACAATCTTAAAGCTGGGAGCTATGCGATAAACAACATATCTAGAATTATGACTACATTGTTTCTTCATTGTCCTCAATCCTCATACTAAGATAACACCGCCATAATATGACAAGCCATTAGCAAAGGATGCAATCATGTAGAAGCTCAACCAAGTAAAGATGATGCTTAATCGAGAAAGTTAAAATATAGTTTCACATCAAGATTTACTTCTCCTGCACATGAGTTGTATAACTTCATGCAAACTGTTAGTTAACACAATATGCAGTGCACAGAACTGTAGAACAGTATATCAATCAATTGCAAATTAGTCAGCACCTAAAAGTTATGTTTTGAAAGAAAATAAGTTATTCTAGCAATAAATAAGGAAAACAAGGGGAAATTTTGGAGCATGTAAAGAGTTAAAAGTTAGAAAAAATAGTTCAATCATATTTTAACACCATTACCTACTTCGGAGGATCGCAGGCTGAGTATGCATATAGGAAAGATTTGATAAAATGCTAGAAGCATATTCGCTACTGGAACCAAGCAATGGGGAAAAATTGTGTCACCACGACACCACTCCTCATTAGCGTACACGACATTATCAGATAGGACGATCACCAGCCAAGTACTGCTGCCTTATTTATATAATTGTACATTCCCTAATTCCACTAACCTCAACATGATCTAAAACATCAGCAAGTTGACATGCACATAACTAGAAGATGATCAGATTGTAAGCCATAACACACACAAAATTGTTCCAAGAGAAATTCTACAAGCCATGGAAAAATAGCATAAACCATAAAGAATCATGTAATGTGGGGTATTACATGAAAGACTTTCTCTAATATAGTTATAATGAACAGAGCACATACAAGAAAGGCGACACCAAGCAAATAGTGTTTGATAAGTGATAATTGATGGGTCGAAAGATGCATTGTGCACAAACAATCTAATCAGTTAACTCTCACTAATGTGTAGTGATTTAAGAACCTGAGCTCGGATAGAAGGCAGACTAGATAAAATATCAGAAACAATATTAGTGTTGCAACCAGCTAATAGAGAAAATGAAAGGAAACAAAGGAACGGTGAAACAATGAAAACGGTCTTTCAAATCTCCAGCACTCATAAACCACTATGATTCATCGTCTGATCGAGTTCTAGTAATCATCAAAACCACAAGCATAAATACTGGTAGCACGTGTAGCATGAGTACATGTGGATGTGTATGTGTATGAGGTCATTCTAATATGTTCCTAGGTGAACTCAAAATCACTACCCAGCTATACAATTTGATCAGAACTATACCCTCATCAAGCTAATTATTCATTCCGACTTCCGAACAATATATTGACAAACAAAAGGAAATAAATAAGGCCAAGGTTGTAACAGTGTAGAAACAAAGTCAAAATAGAAGCAAACACTTCCATTGCAGTAGAAAAGCACACTGTCTTATAGCTGATCAGTAAGAATGAACAAATTTCACCCGTATTCAATAATTGCAAACAAGAAAACATATTTTTGGGACCAAAATCATAAATTCGCGATTGGATCACCGCAAAAACACAGCTTATGAAGCATTCAGAGAAACCTAATTAGCATGTACTGTTGAAATTCAATTAAAAAAATCCGATATTGACAGAAACTCGTAATTCAGTATTCGGATAGCATTTAACCCAATCCATACCTTGAGTAATCCGATCAACCCCTGTAATAGAAGCCCAGAAAAAAGATAACAGAAAATTCCAAGAAAAGGCCCAAAACCCGAGTATTAAGCGCAGAAATGTAAATTAACAGTGTGTGTTGTTCTGAGTTTAGAAAAGACTTGCCTTGTTGTTCCCGGGAGAGAAGATGGGTTTCCCCAGCGAAGGCGGCGGCCGGTGGTGGAGATCGGTGGTGGGTGGGGTGGTTTGGGTGAACAAAATAGCAAAAACGAGCAGAACCCAAGACTGGTCTCTTGTCAATATACCCCTCTTCTCTCTCCCTCTTTTTCAATTATTATCTTTTTTTTTTTTTTTCCCTTTTCTTTTCTGCTGATATTTGTTTTAACTTATTAATTTATTATTCATTTCTTTGGCCTTTGTCACTACTCCCATTGCTTTATATCTTCGATCGATCTATTCAAACATCTTCCATGACCGATGCACTGTGCTGTGCTTCAACTATTTCATCAAATTATTCAAATATTTATAGAGAATTCTATGACAATTGACAACTATATTTTGTGTTGGAATGTTTTCAAATTTATGTAATATTCATTCTTTGTTATTGTAAATTTGTGAAAATATATTTACGTATACAATCAACTTTTTATCAATTAAAATCGAGCTCAAATTCAATAAGGAAAAATGCCAAATATCAACGTGTACGCACATAATTACTTCATCTTTCCATTTTTTTATTTTTTACTTTTTTTTCTATTTGTTCAGTTTTATAATTCTTTTTTTTTTTTAAATCTCACACACTATTTTATTTTCGCTCTCAAACTTTCAATTTTTATCTAAACAATCAGTTTTCTTAAAACTTGTACTCCATAATATTATTATTTTTATAATTTATATTCAACTTAGATATAATAGTATTTTTTTATTGGCTTAATTACAAATTAATCACAACATTTTCACAAACGGTAATTCAATCTAAAATTTTAAATAATGATAAATCAAATTTCAATTTAGTTTTTTCAATTCAAACTAAAAGACATATTAGTTTTTTCTTAAAAATGATATATCACCTACCTGATAACAAATAATTATTATATTAACATGTTTAGACATGCTTAGATTAATTTGGATATAGCAACAAATAATTAATCTTCATGTTTTGGGAGGAACAAATCTAACTGTTGTTTTGAATTGCAAACAAATTTTAAATTGTGTGGTTTTCATAGCTAATATTCAAAAGTTAAGCGAAAATATGCAATTTTATCATTAAATAACCCTTCTTTAATTATTTTGGGAGTGGCGTTTCACCTCATACAAAGGCTGGCTGCGCCTCTGAGTCTAAAAATTTATTAATTGTGTACTATATTAGTTTTTTTTTTTTTCTTGATAATTCACGATCATTCTCTTGATGCTAAAATATAGAGTTACTTTCTTAAAAGAATTATTACTAATATTTTAAATTAAATGTAGTGTAAATCTTATAAAAAATTATATTCGAGGCAATGACGGAGCCACACTGGGCCCAGAGGGGTCCAGTGGCCCCCCACCATTTTTATTTTTTTTTATATATATTAGTTTTTTTCTTTTTAAATAATTATATATATTGTGTAGGAATAAAATAAATTATAATTTGAATATTATTTTCATTTTGAGACATGCATGTATTAAGTTTAGATGGACTAAAATTGAATGATTGTATACATTTTATTTCTTAATACTCTAAGTTTTTTTAATAGGTATTGATAGTATATTTGAAACTATGGTCTAAATTTTAATCTAAGACTCAAAAAAAATTATAATTGAAGAAAGGAAGTGATTTTTTTTTTTTTAAATAATATTAATATTTTGGTAATTTTTTAATTATTTTGTAATATTTTGAGTTTGAACTATCAAAGCTTATTCAAAACATAATGAAAGTCAGCTTGATCAGTTTAATTTAATGGAATAAAATGTATTGATAATTTTATTATAAAATTTTCGATAAGTATAATAAGTACATGGTATTATTTTATCTTTATAGTAATATTAATCGGGGCCCCCTGTCGAAAATTCATGGCTCCGTCACCGATTCGAGGGGCTAACAAAGTGATATTATCAATTACTGTAATAAATATATTCATCGTTTTGCTTTTATGTATGCATAAAAATGTTTCATATTTCGTTAACATAAATAAATTATAGTAGTATCATCGAATATTCTAAGAGATTTTTTTATTATAACATTACCTGTGTTGTATAAGACTAAATGAACTAATTAATAAAAAGAAATGATTTTTTTTTGAAGTCATAAAAAGAAATGAATTAAATAATGTAATAAAAAATTAAAAGCAAAATGTAAGACTGTAATATAAGGATGGTGACAATTGAAAGAAACAAAAAGTTAGAATGTCACGTACTCACATCACATGTAAGAATGAATAAAAAGATGATATATAATGTATACACGGCCAAAAAACACTTTCAATAGATTATACAAAGTATTTTATACATGTTTCATATCAAAACAGTATTAGTATATATATGTGTATACAGGGGCGGCCCTGAGGCAGGGCGAGAAGGGCGACCGCCCCGCCCCAAATTTTTGGAGGCCTACTTTTTTATATATATATAATATTATAATTAATATTTTTAAAAGAAATTAAAATTTTAAATGATAAATATAATAATTAATTTAAGTGCATAAACGGTAAAAAAATTAATAAGCTAACATTAATTGTATTCTTGAAAATGATTATGACTTTAATACTAAACACAATTATTTATTCCTAATTAGTAATTAATTATTAATATCTAATTAATAAGCTTGCATCCTACCGTTGTTAGTGTTGTTCCTATAAATTAGGATGTGCATTTCACTTATATATTTCATTCCATTTCCATCTATTTTTGATTTGTTTACTCTATATAATTTATTATTGCATCGCATCCAAGTGTTTATCTCATTTGGACATCTGATTGCATCGGTGATTATGTTTGGGATTCGACATTCAACTGTTAGTGTTGTTCCTATAAATTAAGATGTGCATTTCACTTATATATTTCATTCCATTTCCATCTATTTTTGATTTGTTTACTCTATATAATTTATGGATTAGTCTTATATAGACTCGATTCCTTATAAGGAATCGAGTTGACTAAGTCAACTTTCCATTTTTTATTTTTGATAATTTTTTCCCGAAAATGTGTATGTTAAAAAGTGTAAGTCATTATAACTAAAAAGTGCAACACAATATTACTAAAAAGTGTAACACATTTTTTTATTAAAAAGTGTAAGATATTATAATTGAAAGTGCAACAGCAACAACACAGTTTTTAATGAAAAGTGAAAGACATTATAACTAAAAGGTGCAAGTCAGTATAACTAAAAAGTGCAACACAATATTATTAAAAAGTGCAAGTCAGTATAACTGAAAAATGCAACACAATATTTATTGAAAAGTGTAAGTTATTATAATTGAAAAGTGCAACATAATATTACTGAAAAGTACACGTCTATATAATATTACCAAAAAGTGTACGTCAATATAACTTAAAATATTATTTTGAAAAGTGTAAGTCATTACAATTGAAAAGTGTAGCAAACAAAAAACAGTTGACTTGGTCAACTCAGTTTCTTATAAGAAATCAATTCTACAAGAGACCTACCCATAATTTATTATTCATCGCATCCAAGTGTTTATCTCATTTGGACATCTGATTGCATCGGTGATTACGTTTGGGATTCGACATTCAACTTTCTCCAGTGTTTCACGATCTACAATCACGGTTATATTATTCATTTATTTATTGTTTATTATTTATGTTTTTTTTTTTTTTATTGAATATTGATTATTGACTTGTTATTTCTGCCTTAAAAAATAGATTTCAACAATTGCAAACATATGATAATATTTCTTGGATTTTTATTTGATTCAAATAAACTAAAATCTTTGGATGATAATAAATTAAAAGAATGTTGTCAGAATTTAGAACACTTTGAAGCATGACAACTCTTTAGATATTGATTCAAAAGATTTATTTTCCGAACTAAAAGTGTTGCAAGTAACTTTATCAACAGAAAAAAAAACGGCCTTAGAAATTCTTGAGTTTGCAAATGCTTTGTGTTTTTATCCTAATGCCTTAATTGCGTATAGAATATTGTTGACTATTCATGTGACTGTGGCATCTGCAGAAAGAAGTTTTTCAAAATTAAAATTGCTAAAAACATACCTACGATCCACTATGTCACAAGAAAGATTAAATTGACTAACAACTTTATGTATTGAAAAAGATATGCTAGAAAAAATTAATTATGAAGATATTATTGAAGAATTTGCTTCTCAAAATGCTAGAAGAAGTCATTTTAAATGATTTATTTTTATAACATTCATTCATTTTTAATATTTGCATAAGTATTTCACTTATTTTATTTGATGTTTTTTTTTAGAAAAGGGGCCCATTTTTTTTTTTTCGCCCCAGGCCTACAAAATCTCAGGACCGGCACTGTGTGTATAGTTTAACATTCCCAGTTTTTATACATATTTAAAAAAAAATTAGTAATATTTATTTCACTAAAATTTCAATTATATATGTTCCTTGAATAAACATATCATAATTTTAAATACATGTATTTATATACTATGTGTGTTCTTAAAATTATGAGGTATTATTACAAAAATATTAAAGAGATAGACAACATAGTTGACATGCATGTATGATCTATTAAAATGACACATTGAGCGAACGGCCCGTCGAATTTACTTCTCAAATAGATATTACATCCAATGAAGCGGAACTTATAACCCTATTATGTTTGTTTTTAGCCTTTCATCCAGTGACCGACCTACGTGATGCCCGGGGCCGTGGGCCTCCCACTAATTTTGTAAATTTGTTAAGATTATTTTAGTAATTTCACACATATTAAAATTAATACTCTATTTTATAATTATTTACACATTTATGATATAAAAATAATCCATAAAATTAATATATATCCGAACATCATTTTATTTTAAAATCGTCACTCATTTTGGGTCTACATTTTATTCTAAATTTCACTAAATATATTTTACATCCTACTAAATCCTCCTTACGCTTTATCAAATCACTCAAAATACGTTTTCTTATTTAACTCTACACCACTAGATTCAATTGTTTTTTAAAGTGAATCGATTAAAATGTGCAAGTTATCACGGGACGGAGGGAGTATTAACTTGTACCAAAATATAGCAAAAGTCAAATTATCCGATCAATTTAATTTAATGAAATGTGACGTATTGACAATTTTATAATGTGGAATTTTAATGAAAATAATGAGTACATTTTTTTTTATAATAATGTTAATCGGGCCCCCCTACCGAAAATTTCTGGGTCTGTCACTGCTTTCATCTCATTTGACCGCTTTTAAGTACATAAAAATAATTAAAAAAGAAAAAAAAATTAAGAGAAAAAATAACCTCTTTCTTCAAATCTCACATCCTCTCATTCTTATTTTCGTTCTCTACACTTAATTTCTCTCATTTTTTTCATAATGTAATTGAAAGTTGGATGGAAGGTAAAGAAACATGTTTCTATTATATTTATTTTGTTTGATTTTGTTGTTTTTTATGTTTATTCATAGTGAATTCAAATGTATTTCTTTTAGATTTACACCCAAAATTCATCTTCAAGTTGTTTATGATTGTTTAAGGTCGTTTAGTGTTATTTGAGGTTATTTAGAGTTGTTTAATGGGATTGTTTAGGGATGGTTAAGGGTTGTTTATGTTTGTTTAATGTGATTGTTTAATTATTTTTTTAATTAATTAAATAGAAGAAGGCAATTTCTGTACATTTTGTATAAGCAAGATCATTTTTTATAAGTAATAGGTAGGTCATTTTTTAAATACTTACAATTTTCAGATATATATATATACACTTAAAATTGAATGCTTTTGTATCTCATTTCGCTCTCACTTCATCACACTCTCACACCAAGTACATTTGCTACTTGGAATTTCAGTTTTTTTATTATCAAAATACACATTCAAATTAAGAAAAGACGCTTTAGATAAAGTATATATATTTAAGAAAAAAAGTAATAGACACGTTTCTATGATGCCAATCTTTACCTAACCTTGAAAATACTACTACTAAGTTAAAAAAAAATGGAGTTGTGTGATGGTGACCCAACTTTAAGTAGCACGTACCTTCTTAGTTCTTTCAATATTATTCTTTTATCTTACTTTTTAAAAGGAGCAAAAAAGTTAATAAAGCAACAAAGGCATCAAATTATATATATGAATTTTCTACTTACATAAACAAATGCATATATATATTTAATGTTCAAAAGGCTAGTTGGTATGCATAATTTTAATAAGACCATAATGTTTGGTTTCCAATAGAATTCACTTAAAGTCAAAGTAATATATATATTAATTCAAATTAAATATTAATTATCAGTATTACATATACAATTTTTTTTTTTTAATAAAATGAAAAGAACGTATGCTTAGCATTGAAGTCTTGTTTTAAGAGTAGTGGGGGTATAAAATTCCAAATAATTGGATTATTAATACTTTGCTGTCGGAATACATGTATACAGATATTAATTCTTTAATTTTGTCACCTAACGTTTGCTATTTTCAATATTAATTCTTTTGTTTTGACATTATAAATGCAATTAATTAATTAATATTTGTATACTCTGCAGTTTGAACATACGTACTGAGTACTGTGAGGTATAGGAAACGTACAAACTTGATCACTAGGTAATTGCAATATAATATGGAGGAAGTATTTACATACATTTTACAATTTAAAAAACCCAATATATTCCTTTAAGGTCGATTACGATTTTTCGAATTGAAGGATAAAGCATAATTAGGTAAAATTCGAATAAAATATTTCATGTTATATTTATACTAAGATTCATTTTAGTTATATACAAAATGTAAATAAACTACTACTTAACTAACCTTATATTTGTCTTAAAGTTAGTAGCCGTCTAATTCACATATACTCCATCGATTAAAATGTACATTATACATGACTAATTATCTCATGCAATTGCGTGTAAAATATTATAATAAAATATTTGATATTTCATGCATGCAAAACTAATATTATAATTATGAGTGTAGACATTAATATAGTAAAATATTAAAATTTTATGATACGTACTATGACAACATGCATATCAGCTTCTATATAAACGATTATGTATTACTACTATATGTATTTATTTTTACTTATATATAAAGAGAGAGAAACAAACTGATACGTTGGATTTAAAAGATACAATAATGCTCAAGTCTAGTTTGTTTAAACAAATTAACTTATTAAATAAAAATTGAACCTGGTCGACTTATTTTTTAAATTGAACAAGCTAGTTTAACTCAAGCTCAGGATGTGTCATCTGAAAATAACGAGGAGTTGTTAAATTAAAAAAAAAAAAAAAATGTCTAATCAAATTAGGGGCCAATCAATTCCAACAAAATTGACAACTCTTACAAAAAACTTCCAACATAGCTTTTTTGTTTTAAGAAAGACTTTCAATATGGAGCTGCCGGCTGCGTCTTTTCTCACAAACCTAACCCCCGGCCCACCCATTTTTTTTTTGGGAAAAGAAGGAATTCGTTTCTATTCAAGTTATAATTAAAAACTATATATTATCCTTTTCTATGAAATAATGCTTATCAATTGTAATTAGCTAGAAATAAAGGTTCAAATTATGTTAATAGGTAAATGAATATGATTGATATAGTTTTGATTCGTTTCCTAACTCGATCAACCAATATATGTCAAAAAAAAACTCGATCATTTACATAAATTCATTTATTTAAATAAAATGAATTAAACTTTTTTCTGTAAAATATAAAAGAAGAACGAGATAAATTTTAAAAGTCGCTCTCTACAAAAGGATGTGATCGTCTACAACAGCGATGATCATGATAAGGATGAAAATGTGGATATGATGATAATGATATTCTTTTGGTCCCTATATATAATTATATATATCATTTTTGGCTCATTGGTGTTTAATATCATCAGACTACTTTCTATTGGAGGATGTATTATTTTAAAAAATAAAAAATCTTCTAAGCCGGAGCCGCACCCTCAAATCTTGGACTTGCAAACACGAAATATATAAATTAATAATAGTGTCTAAAATTTTGAATTTTACCAATAAACTTCTAAATATATTCTTATTTATTAAATATTAAAATAATAATTATTTATTAAATTAGAATATTTTGAATATTCTATCCTAAAACTATATTTTAGGACAAATGAAAAAAAAAATAAGAGACCTATTTTATTTTTTTGAAAGGGAAGAATACTAGTATAACATAAAAGTATATGCTACATAATTAACTTCACGGTTCACCCAACTTACCATCATATTGTAAACCTGCAAGATTATGTGCTGATTATTAGTACTATTAATTAGTTAATTAATTCTGAATGATATAGAAAAGCCTGTGGCAAAATCAGCCCAAAAAGACATAAGAAATACAGAAGGCCCTGGCTCTATACCCCTCCAGCCTTGTTAAGTATACTCCCCTATCCAATTTATTAATTTAATAATAATGTTAAATACCTATTATGCCCCTTAGTAATTTTAGACAGATAGATACACCCTCCTATTAGATACACAAAAAACTCACGTCTGGGAGGGAGTTGAAGTTAGAGTGTTTTGTTGACATCTCTTCAAGAGCAAGTTGTAACATAATGGTTCAAAAATGTGAAGAGAGCTATAAATACATGAGTTCTTTGTCCTTACGTTTTATTTTTGTTTATGTTTTGAAATGTGGGCATAAAAATCTAAGGTTTATAGTTTTTTGTTATTGTTTTTAGCTTCCTGCATGTTTTTTTGGTATTTTATGACTTAAACTGAGATGAAAATGGTGTGTGGGTATTTTCGTGCGTTTGGCGATGGTGTTTTTTCCGTTCGAATTTTTCGACCCTGGTTGGTCGACGGGGACGCTTCTGGTCGACATGCCGATGTCGATGAAGTGATGTTTCGTCGACCAACCTATGCTGAAAGTTTAATTACATATATAATCCTATCGTGCAATTTTCATCAACTAGTAATCGACATAAAGCCTTTTGGTCAACAAAGTATTGTCGACTAAAACACTTTTGGTCGATAACATGAATAAAAATTTATTTTTTGTATCGACAACTCTTTATCGATAGTGATAAACCCTATCGCCACCCCCTAATCGACCAAGCTGCTCTCCGTTGATGAACCATTGTCGACGGAAAATTGTTTCGTCGACCCTGGTTCGTCGCCGGCAACAATTCAATTTTTTTGCACCCAACAACAACAACACTACCACCGCACATCAAAAACGAAAGAATACAGGTTTTAAAGCATACATCAATACTACAAACTTAATCCATTCAAAAACCCTAATATTAAAACATTCAAAATCCCTAACATCAATACTACAAACTTGTGACTGTCGTTCCCCCAGCTGCCGTGCCGCAACGGATTGCCGTTCGCCGTGCCGTGCTGCGACTGCTGGCTACGGTGAAGGTGTGGTGGGTGCCGTGCCGCTACGGTTGCCGGCTACAGTGAAGGTGTGGTGTGTGTTAGACGCTAAAATGGGAGAAGAGAATGTCAGGAAGTTTATTTGTCCGGGGAGGTGTATCTATAATTATGTTTTAGATGTGCAAAGGGTATAGTAGGTATTTCACGGGGGAGTACATCTAACATTTTACATTTAGGGAGGGTAACAGAGCTGGATGGGTATAACGAAAGGGCGCGGTTAAAGACACCCACCGTTGTATTGAGGACACCCACGAGATGAGGACACACACCATTCGGATGAGGACACCCACCCGGAAATCTAAAAAATACCCTTCTCATTTCAAACCCTAATTAAATCCTTATCCTCTCCATTTCTCACATTTTCACACAAAGGCACCCACCTCCCCCTCCCACCCAATCGGCGCCGCCGCCGCCCACCCTCCAGTCCGCGCTGCCGCTCGCCCCCACGGCGCCATCCTCCCAACGGCGCGCTGTTCGCACCCCTCTTATGTCCTCCCTCCCAATCGGCGCCGCCGCCACCCACCTCCACTCCCAAGCGGCGCCGCTGCCCACCTCCCCTCCCTCCAGTCCGCGCTGCCGCCCGCCCCCTCCCCTCCCTCCAGTCGTCGCCCTCCTCCCAACGGCGCGCCGTTCGCACACCTCTTCCGTCCTCTCCTCTCCGCCACCATCTCCCTCCCGTCGCCGCAGCGACGCCGCTGCTTTGAAGAAGGACGCAGCTGCCGTCGCTCTCCTCCCAGCGACGCGGCCGTTCGCACTCCTCCTCCCTCGTTCCTCTCCGCCACCATCTCTCCTTGCCTGCCGACGCCGCCGCTTCAGGTAAGGTTAGGTTTCTAAAATTTTAGAAATTAGGGTTTTTTTAAAAAAAATAGGGGTTTTTTTAAAAAAAATAGGGTTTTTCAGTTTGTGATATTATTTTCGAACAACTCGTGTTTGTTCTTGAAAAAATTTCGAACAATTTGTATATGTTGGGGAAAAAATTTCGAACAAGATGTCCGATTTTGTTTTTCGTACAAATGAAAATTGTTCATGATTTTTTTTCGGACATATTAAGTTTGTTGGGTAAAAATTTTCGAACATTTTAACTTTGTTTTGTTAATATTTTCGAACACCTTAAGAAATTTTTTATTTTTTTTTTGTTGAAATTTTGTGTTTTTTTTGTTGAAGTAGTATATTTTTGTGTTTGGTGTTGATGGTGGGGATGATTCTGTATGAAATGGAATGAGTGGGTGTACTCATCTTCCTTTTTTTTTTAATTTCACACGAGGGGTAATTGTGACATTTTACAAGTCCTGGAAGATGAAAAAAATGTTTGGTGGGTGTACTCAATAGATTGGTGGGTGACTTTAACCGCGCCCATAACGAAATGGATGTATTGGGCCAATACAGGCCCAAGGGAGACCATCAGTGTTTATTGACAAGTTTTGGGTGTCACTTACCAATTACCATCACATATTCACATCTCAATCAACATTAAAACGTGTATACGAAAATGCACAACACATTGTCTCTTGAGATGTAGATACTAATATAGACATTACCAATATACAATTTGAGTGTTTTGGGACAATGTTAGCCCAATGCAAGATTGAAAAGGACTTGGGAAGTAGACCGATGCAACATTGGTTGTCACACCACCTTTAGTCACGCTGAAAATTAGTTCGACGCATCAATTAATTTGTAGCATTCCGTTAATTGTATACAATTAACCCATTTAAATTTGAGAGATGCAACTATGGTATAATTAAGCTAGTATATATAGCGTGATTTTTCACGGTTTTTCAACAATTAATCCTCCTTAACAAATTGTCTGATTAATGCACTATAATAAAATTCATTATACGTACTTTTTTCATCTATCTTTCGTAAATTTAAGTAAAATTAGTATTTAGATAACGAGAATTCATAGGCGAACTGGAAAATCTAGTTAGTGATAATGAATTAATACACATGAAATTTAAATACAGTATCAGTTAAATTAATCTAGTAAATTCTGAAGGATTAATACACCGCGTTGCAACGAAGGAACATAAAATTAAGTTATTTATTTATTTTTGAAATGTAGAGGGAGACAGGAATTTAATTTGATGTTGATTTAATTGTACGGGATGTTATCAATTAATTGGTAGTTGGGGGCAATGCATTATAACGTTATTGCACATGATGACTAATTGTCATCTGTTTTTTACCTTTTTTTTTATAAAATCAAAATTATATATATACTACATATAATTAGTGTTATGTGCAACATTACACATACCATTAACATTAACTAGTTTATACTACTATTTGTTTTCTAATAATAAAGTATTGTGCAGGAAGGTGATGCTTAATACTTACGACCTAAGGAATCAAAAGATATAAAGAAGGAACACTAGAAAGTGATTTACAATTATGGCCTAATTAATCAGATCCGAGGGATATCCTTTTGTTTGTATATGAAAAAATATTCAAAATTAGATGCACATCTTTATGGATAGAAGGGGGCTTCTTTTATTTTGTTTAATTTATATTTTGCTTTCTTTCATTTCCCGTAACATTCTTTACTACTCCCTCCATTTTTGAATAAGTGTCATTTTGACTTTTTTCAACAAATTAAGATTATAAATTATGTCTATATTACCCTTCATTAATTATACTAATTTTAATATAGAAATTTTGTTTGATAAAGAATGTGGTCAAGAATGTAGCTAGTATTAATAAATCAAATTAAATTTGGTATAAACATTATTTGTGGAATTTAATTATGAAAAATATTTATGGTAAATGAATAAGGGTAAAATAGTCAAAATTAAAGAAAAAACTCTAGAATGACACTTATTTTAAAATTAATTAAAATGTCAAAGTGACACTTAATAAAAAACGGAGGGAGTATATTTTATTGGGAAAGTATTATATGAATTGACTTCATACCACAAAACTCGCTATAAATGTATTAGTTGTAATGTTAAATTGTAGTACCATTTAAACATTAATGGTAATGCTAAAAAGTTTCTCTTAAATTATTAAAATGTATTATTACTTCAAATCACAAAAAAATATTAGAAGTAATGTTAAAAAGTAGTACCACTTAAATTAATGAAATATATTAATTGTAATATTGAAGTGTATCACTTAAATTATTGAGGCTCCACTTGGTAGATATATTGAAATATCTATAATTGGATCCGAATATTTAAATTGACTCACATTGAATTATAAATATTGTGTCTTTCAAAAATATACTTTATTTGATTTTACTAATAATAAATTCCCTCTCAATAAATAAATAAAAATAATGACTATTCATTTTCTCGTGTGACAATTATATTAATCAAATTAATTTATTTTATTCTTAAAAAATATACTCCCTCCATTTTTTTTTTATTACACGTCTTTTTCACTATTTCACTATTTTTACATGAATACTCATCACTATACGTACTTTTTTTCAAATATCTCAATTTCATCCGTATTAAATTTTCACAAATATTTCTCATAATTAACCATTATTAAAAATTTCTTACGAGTTTTTTCTTAAAAAAATGAATGAGCATGTATGTTGTAACTAAAAGAGATGTTTTTGAAGAGTAAAAAGCAAAGAGAGGAGCAAAGTAATGTCGACATATTTGTTTTTGTTTTTTTTATTTAAATAAAAAAGTAATTTGCAAAATAATGTGATTGGATGTAAACTAAACAAGACATTGCACCTGGTTTCCTGATTGGGAGGCACCAAAATGTTGTTACAACCTAACAAATTATGAAATTAAAGACATTATTTATGGGCGTCATGTGTTGCCCATTCTTGCCAGCCATGATCAGCTTAATACTTTAATTTTTCTTCAATACTTTTACCAAACCCTTTGTCCTTTATTTCTTATTTTCTTTCTGATGATTGTCACTTGCATGTCAAATCTTTATTTTACCTCAGGGTGAGGGCAGTAGATTGCAGTGACATCAAACCCTAAAATGAACCCAAACATTTGCATAAAATGATTTTATGGTTAGACTGTTCATCATTTTTAATTAAAGTGTTAAAATTGTATATCTAAATTATGTCGGATCTTAAACAATACTTCATCAAAAATAAATTATTCATGGCATGGGTCAATGACACGATTGAACTACAAATTTGATTTTTCTTGATAAATCTTGCGACAAAGTCATAAACTCATAATACATACTTATTACAAAAGTTTTTTAAAACCGTTTTTACAAGATTTTCTCATTATTTTTAAATATACTACAATAATAAGAGTGGAGATGCTGTACACACTCGAGCCCGAGTTGACCCGGTCAACTGTCAACGTTGATCGTTAACTTATTTTTTGTTTTAAGTAACTTACACTTTTCAATAAAAATATTTTACACTTTTTAGTAATGTTATAATGTTACACTTCTCAATTGTAGTGTTTACACTTTACAATAATATTTTTATTTATAGTGATTTACATTTTTTTTAGTAATTATTGTGTTGCACTTTTTCAGTTATAATAACATACACTTTTCTTCGTTAAAAATTGTGATATTGACTTGCACTTTTTAATAATGTTGTGTTGCACTTTTCAGTAAAAAATTGTGATGCATTTTTCAGTTATAATAACTTACATTTATAATTAATACTGTATAATTTACACTTTTCATTAATATTGTGTTGCACTTTTCAGTTATACTAATTTGTACTTTTTAATAAATATTGTGTTGCATTTTTTAATTTTAATCACTTACACTTTTCATTCAAAACTGTGTTGTACTTTTCAAAAAATAAAAATAAAAAATTAAACTTTGACCGTTGACCAATTAACAGTCGATCAACTCAAATATACATGGTGCACTCGAGTGTATATAAGTATTAGCCCAATAATAAATGCTATTTGCCATCCTCCCATGATGAACACTAAATTGAAACACTTTCTTCTTTCTACATTTTTCTATCTTATATATTTACAGTATAATTTATATTCATCCCTATGTAAAAATAAAATGAAAAATTTATGACGGAACATAAAGAATATTTAAATCGTGATATTCGGAGTTGAAATGAAATTGTAATTAGTAGTGGTGAACAGTATTCGGTAAAAAAACAAATAACCGATCGAACCGAACCGAACCGAAATTTAAATTTCAATTTTTTTTTTTTTTTTTTACGGAAAAAATCGATAACCGAATTAAATATAAATATATGTATATAATTATAAATTATTAATATATACCATATACACTAAGTAATGGAGTAAACTTTCACACTTTTATTTTCAAAAAATCCTTAAAATAAAAAATTGTTTATAAACTTCACCTTCACAATATCCTTAATTTTACACAAATGTCATTACTTTTTCTCCACACATACACAAAAGTCAACAGCTAGCCTAGCAGTACAACACACAACCTTCGGCCCTCTGTTGTCGTACCTTGCAACCACTCTATCTCTCCTCTCGTCGTCAAAGAGTGACAGGTAATTAGTTCTCTGTTGTATTTAGTAGTATGATTTTTTTTAAAAAAATTGGGCACAAGAAGAATAGAGCTAGTGTTTAATTACTGTATTCTACATTTATGTATTAAGTAATTAAAAAACAGATAACAATTATAATGCATTGCCCCCAACTACCAACTAATTGATGAGACACGCGGTTTGGCTTAGCGATCGTGCCTGCATTATATTTTTTGACAAGGGCATCTCTTGCAAATCTAAAAGTAAGAGTATGGTAATGGTAATGGAGCCCACAAGAGAGAGAGACAGGCGACTATGCATTTGGTTGAGGACAACTACTTACAAGAAACTGAAAAGGAAACCAGGTTTCTTTGTTTCTTGTTTTTAATTGTTGTCCTATTCTTCTTTCGGCATTTTCTTTATTTCACAAACACTTGTCAAGAATATCAAGCTTAATTCCATTCGTGGAACTCGGACCCACGTTTGAACACACAAGCTGCTCTTGTCTATGTATTGTTTGGTCAGACTCACTTGGGCTTGCCGGGAACGTGTTTGTTGAATTGCTTCTGAGAAACATGAACCTCGGCTCATTTTAAAAAAGGTCTAAATGAGAGAGAAAGGTGGAGTCTTTGAGAGAGAATGAACAGAGCTACACATACATACACTCCCAAAACCTTGGAAACAAAAGTCAAACATCATTTGCGCAACAATGTCTGTAGCTCATGTAGACGATGATGATATTCATGTTGAGAAGGTTTTTCCCAATGGGGACATATACATTGGACAATGGACAAACCATTGCCCTAATGGCCGCGGCAAGTGTTTATGGTCAGATGGATGCATGTATGTTGGTGACTGGAAAAACGGCAAGAAAATGGGAAAGGGGAAGTTCAGTTGGCCCTCAGGTGCCACCTATGAGGGACAATTCAACAAGGGTTGTATGGAGGGTGAGGGAATCTACACAGGCTCCTCAAATGATACTTACAGAGGTACTTGGTTGTCCAATATGAGGCATGGAAAGGGGATACAGAGTTACGACAATGGCGATTACTACGAGGGCCAATGGCGACAGGGGGAAGTAGATGGTAAAGGGAGGTATCAATGGAAGAATGGGAATCAGTACACGGGGCATTGGAGGCAGGGGAAGATGCATGGAACTGGGACAATGGTTTGGTGTAATGGGAATCAGTATGATGGGAATTGGGATGATGGATTGCCAAAAGGGAACGGGACGTTTCGCTGGATGGACGGGAGTTTCTACGTAGGCGTTTGGAGCAACGATCCAAAAGAGCAGAGAGGGACTTATTATACATCAAGTGCTCAGAAAGACAGCTTTGATAGGGATCCACATGAGGTCTATTTGGTGAACTTGAGTGGCTGTAGTATAAGTAGTGTTGAGAAGATCCCGGTTTTTCCTTCGCAGAAGATGATGAACTGGCATTGTAAAGAGAGGCTGCAGAATGATGGGTGTAGGTCGGACTCAGCGTCTGATTCAACCTCGGAAAGTAGCAATGAATGTTTAGGATCTGATAGGGAGGCAGATGGGAGTGAAGATTTTGGGCCTCATTTGATAATAAGGCCAGCGAAAAGGCAAGGACATACAATATCCAAAGGCCATAAGAACTATGAACTCATGTTGAATTTGCAGCTCGGTATAAGGTACCAACCAACATCTTTATGCTGCTTTTCATTTCAGTTTTCATTAGAAAATGTTGGTAAATTGCTTAATCTGCTGCCTCTTGATTATATGCCATTTGCAAGTATATTGGAGTATAAAGTTGTCTGATTGCAGCTGCTATTATTTTTTCATATTTAGACATTCTGTAGGAAGAACTGGTCCGGTGACGTCCCTAGATCTAAAAGCTTCAGCATTTGATCCAAGAGATAAAGTATGGACAAAATTTCCACAAGAAGGATCTAAGCATACTCCTCCTCACCATTCATGTGAATTCAAATGGAAAGATTATTGTCCGGTTGTTTTCAGGTGAAGTACTGACACATCATTTGTATGCCTGTTTAGCCAGCTACATTTTTTTTCCCAGTAAAATTGATTAGGAATTGTGCTGATTTAATTTCAGGACACTCAGAAAATTATTTAAGGTGGATCGGGCTGATTACATGATGTCAATATGCGGAAGTGATGCCCTTCGGGAGCTCTCATCGCCTGGAAAAAGTGGGAGCTTCTTTTACCTGACAAGCGATGACAAGTACATGATTAAAACCATGAAGAAGTCTGAAGTAAAAGTGAGTTAGTTCCATTCAAATGCAAACACATTCATTATTTAATTTGAATACTATTTATTTACTTCTTCATTACTACATTGCAGGTGCTTAAAAGAATGCTTCCAGCTTATTATAATCATGTTCGATCTCATGAAAACACCCTGGTTACCAAGTTTTTTAGTCTTCACTGTGTGAAAATGAGTGGACCTGCACAAAAAAAGGTATGGAATTGAATATCTTGTATCATCATACTGATCTTTGTATGATGCCTAAATACATTACGCAATGTGGATAAGCAGGTTCGGTTTGTGGTTATGGGAAATCTGTTCTGTACTGAATACGCAATTCACAGACGTTTTGACTTGAAAGGCTCCTCCCATGGCCGCTGCACTGTCAAACCTGAATCTCAGATTGACCCAACAACCACCCTCAAGGATCTTGATTTGAATTTCATCTTCCGGTTGCAAAAATCATGGTTCCAAGAATTCTGCAGGTAAATTTGCTCCTTCCTTCCTAACTTATCAAATCATATTACTCCGATGTATATGTTTGAATATTGCGTAATCCGTAAGTTTGATTTGCAGGCAAGTGAATCGAGACTGTGAATTTCTTGAACAGGAGAGAATTATGGATTACAGTCTTTTGGTTGGCATTCATTTCAGAGAAATATCGCAGTCTGGGGAGCCACTAAACACGAAACTGCGAATATCTTCTGGTAAATGTGTAAACATTTCACATCTTCTTTGCTGCTAAATTTTATCTCTTCTGAAGTTTACAACAAATTATGTAGTAAACGAAGGCAAAACTAGTGAAGAAGAAGCAGAATTGGATATCGATACGAACTGGTAATGAGTTTGGATATACAGGCTGCTCTACTCGTTAAATTCAACAAAAAACGAATACTAATTCAATCGAATTCTGGCAGGTGGAGTTCGATTAAATTAGGTTCCAACATGCCTGCACGAGCTGAATTCACGGTGAGAAGAAACAGCAATGGTGAGCCTCAGCTGGTTGGAGAACCAACAGGGGAGTGCTACGACGTCATCCTAGTATTTGGTATAATAGACATACTACAAGATTATGATATCAGCAAGAAGCTTGAACATGCATACAAGTCATTCCAATACGATGCCACATCAATATCAGCCGTTGATCCCAGACAATACTCCAAGCGTTTTCGTGATTTCATATTCAAAATCTTCACACAAGGCAGTTAGTTGAACACGCCTCAGTCAAGTAGGCAATGCAAGATGGCCATTGCTAAACGAGCCCTACGCTTTAGCCTACTGAGCTATCCCTTGCTTGTTGGATAATCGATCCATGATACATTTTTTGTTATCCTGTTGTATTCATTTACAATGTAGTAATAGAGGGCTGTATTTATAAATATTAAACATTTTTTGACCCCGGAATATGAAGGGTTGTATAGGAGAAATGAGATACACATCCTAACAAAACAATGTCCTAATTTGTACATTTATTTATAGTTGATACACTCTTCTGTTAGAATCAGAAATAATTCACACTCTGTATGTTACATATATAGACAATGTCCAGATTGATTTTATTTTGTTATACTTTCAGCCAATTTCAGTTAAATAGAGTGTTTGGAAACAATACAAATTGTTTTTTTAGAAATCAATTAAAATCTATTTTTCCAACCCACCAACTTATTAACTTAGAAAAAAGTGATGTATATAAAATTTTCATGCCGGAAAGAATTGTATAATACAATACATTTTTTTTTCTAAAGTATCGATCTTCAGTTTAAGTACCGACTAATTCGAGAAACAAATTCTACCGCTTTCGAACGTAGGTTTCAAAGATGATTCCTGCGTCCTAAGTCGATCAATTATGTTTTCCGAAAATAAATGTAGTTGAGAAGTTACGTGCATGCCTTAAACTCAAGTGTCGGCAAAAAAGGTCAAATTATTTGTGACAAAATTTGGACGGTGTCAGAATACATTACAGGTGGTCAAATGATTGTGACTTTATAAATAAATAATGAAGAGTCAATTGGTTGTGTTCAACGTGGCAACCACAATCTCTTTTCTCTTTTGTAGCGTACTAAGTAGTAGTTGTAAGCACAACACTGCCATCCTAGCTAATTCTTCTTTATATTTGTCGGCTTTGAAATTTAAGCTTGAAGTAATTCGATAATTAATAGATTCGAATATGAACATTAATTGAGTCGAACATTAGTATAATTTAATATTTTTTACACTTTTTTTTCTTTTTAACAAACTCGAGTCAATTTTAAAATTGAGGTCAAATAAACTTTTATCAAATGAACTCAAATCTTTGATTGATTTTCAGTATTGTATTAGATAAATTATAAATTTATTCTTAATTTTTTTAATTAATAAATTAAAAATACAATAATTGGAATTATTTTTTATTTACAAATTGGACCTGTTGAGGTGATAATGTAAAAGGATAATCTTAAAAGGGGGTTTGAATAGGAGAGAATATTTTAAAGTGCGTGTGTGTGTGTTTTTTTTAAATCAGTGTTTTCACAAAAGACTTGATTTTCTAATAAATTACTTGCCTAATAGCTATAATAATGCAATAATACCCAAAATAAAATAAAACTGAGTCCACAATTGTTTTAGAGCAAATAAATTTCTAGTAACTGGTAAAATTTGTTCGGAGTCCATTATGTGTTTATTTAGTGATGAATACAACAATACAAGAATACATTTATACAAAAGAGGGTGATAAGGGTTGGAGGAGTTTAATTAGAGGAGTATGCTTGTAATCCAGCAACATAAGTTGCCTCAACCGATGCAGCAGAAACTTGTGCACCAAACTTGTCCCACGAATCCACGGATAAAACGACGAAATCTGCCATCTTACCAGGAGATAGAGACCCAACATCCTCATCAATGAAGCACGCCCGAGCAGCATATATGGTGTATCTGCCATCATTAAAAACGTCCCACGGCGTTTAAAACATAATATGAAATATTTTTCCCTCCAGAATCACTTTTCCTTACCCATTCAATGCATCACTGAGACTAATGCGTTCAGAAGGAATCCAAGCATTTTCCCAACCAGGAGGCACTCTTGTCATTGCTGTCTGTATGCTTCTCAGAGGATTGATGTCTGCTACCTGAAGTGAATTCAAATTCAACTAATAGCAACATATCTGGAATTCATACAATAGGACATTACAATAGGTTTGTTTTTACCGGCCAATCAGAGCCAAGAGCCAACTGCACATTGCCAGCAAGGAGTGAATTAAATAAATATGACCCTCGATGTGCTCTTTCGTCCCCAAGTTTTTTGATAGCAGAATTTGCATCATCTAATAAGTGATCAGGCTGCCATGGATTACAATTACAAGGTCAATTTAGAACCAACTTTCATGACAGTAATTCTACATATACCCTATAACAACAATGCACTAATGATGGTTCAACCTCATTAAACAGATAATACTTACCAAAAACATTCATTTCCAGTAATTCAAATGATATATAGTGGAGTAATAGAGGGAAAACCTGAACTGAAGCAACAACTCCTTGTTCACCAAACCTGGCTGCTGCCCCAGCAGCCAAATGCTGAGCATGCTCAATCTGCAGATTTTTGCCGTTGTTAATATAAAAAATACTTGAACGTCCAGTTCTACAACATCATAACCAACAAGCACAAAGAAAAATGAAGATTAACTGTTCAAATAACTTAAATCAACAGTTGAACATACCCTAAATCTACGGTCCCTCATTCCATTCTTAGAAGCCACTGATTTGTATAAGTCCAGGATCAAGTCATTGGCCTTATCACCTATGGCATGAACGGCAACCTGAGTCAAACAAAAGTGTTGCCTTAAGCACACATTTTTAGGTTACATGAGAAGAAGAATATCAAATTGGCATAGAAAAAGATAGAGAACCTGAAGGCCAGATTTATCAGCAGAGATAATCATATCGTATAGCTTCTCTGCATCTGCCAATTGCAACCCATGATTGAGTGGTTCATCAGCATATGGCTACAAAGATATTAGAAAATGTCTCATTACTATTGACTGCTACAAGCTTTCAGATTCAGAATGCTAAAACTAGGCATATGAAACACAAGATAAACCATTTGACCAAGAAGAAACCTAATGGAATGTCGCAGAGTAAAAGTTCTCTTAAGACAAGAAGACGAGAGTCTATGATTCATGGCATGAACTTTGAAAGGGGAAAAGGATTTATTCTCATTCCTCACCTCATGAAACAGTGCGCTATTAGAACCCAAAGATCCATCTGCATAAGACTTCAAGCCACCTAAGTAAATCCATTGGCTCAATTTACGACCTGCTCGATTTATAAGTTCCTATATGAGGAACACAGACCACATCATGTAAAATAACTGAGTTATTCCAGTTTCTGACTGAAAGTGAGCTACATATAAGAAAATTACTTGTTTCCAATGAAGAGATCATAACAAGAAGAATTCAAGTGGGCCCCAGAGTTCATCAACTCCTGAGCCAAAGAACTCCAATTTGAAATAAAAGTATTGATGAACACTGAATTACATGTAACCGTGTCCATGTCTCCATTGGAAAGAACAAGCAAACCCTAATTTTCATCTTTTCTGATAAATCAGTCCATCTGTAGACATCTGCAAGTACCAAGAAAATGCAACTTTATAAGATGACATTTGTGTATTTAAAAACTGTTAACATGATTCAGAACATTTGAAATTTTACAATCCCTTTGTATTACAAGTTGTTAACTATTGACCATTTCTTAGTTTGAAGACTTAATAATGGATTAAAAAGAAAGACTACAAGAATCATTTACGTCGTGAGTTTTGATATTCTAAAATAAATGAGCCATTCCCTACATTTTCTATAGAAGACAAAACAGTACTTCTACAATAGAAATCCTTCACTGATTGTATGTGTAACCTGACAAATCTTCCCATGAAAGCTCTGGTGAGGAACCAGGAAAATATCGCCCAAAATCGACAACAGTTGTAACACCCCTCATTAATGCGTGTTTGCTAGCTCTTAACAGAGCTTCCCTCCTCTCCTCCACCGAGACCTCTGGGATGCAGGAAAAGACAGGATTCATTGCAGAATCTATCAACAAACCAGTAGGTTCTGCAAGAAAAGACAAAGCAAGAAGGAATTAAACAAATTATTTTCCACTCTGTATTCCCTATAAATATATACATAAAGGATGAAAATAGTAAGTAGGTCCCCTGAAGAACTTCCATCAGAAGAACAACAAATATGGTCTATTTCCACCAGCTAAAAGGGGAGTTTTAATCGACTGAAGCTTCGTTAAACTTGATTAAGAAAAATCATAGCAACATTAGAAAGTATACCTCCTGCACTGTCTCTCACCACAGTTCCACCATCTGGATCTAGTGTGTTATTAGATATTCCAGCAAGTTTTAGTGCTAGAGAGTTAGCCAAACCCATGTGGCCATCCATTCTTGACAGCCACACCTGCACAGTAAAATACTTTGGATCAGCTACATGCTATATCTACCACTAAAGTTTTTATAGTATGAAAAACCATACTTACAGGATTCTCAAGAGTAATATCATTAATCCATGATGCCATTGGCAGCTCTCCTCCCCACAAATCATTGTTCCAACCACCACCCAGCAACCAAGAGCCAGGTTGCATATCTAGGGAATTTCTGAAGATGTTAGAAAAGTGCTCCTATTGATACACAAGGAGTTCAAAAACAAAAGAGAGAGACAAAAATGAAACATCCAGTGCAGTTTCCCCGTCTTGCCTCCTGATTTACTTAATCAAAAGAATCAGGACAGAGATCTACATGCACTCACATGCCAATCGGTTACAACAGAAGAAAGTTACCAAATAAAAAAAAAATGGTGATCGGGGGCGTAAAGTAGGGAGAAGAGGACTGCTATTAATATTCAAGGACGAGAGTATTACTGATGTCAAGAAAAAAGTTCACAAAATGCACGATTAAGATAGGACTCGCTTCCTTTAAAGGAGAATAGATAGGACTCACTTGATGCTGCCTCTTTGACCTTGTTTACAAATTGATCCTTCTGGCTGACACCATGGACTTCCACCCGAGCCATCTGTTCCAATTTTGAATATAAATCCATTATTCAAAAAATGATTACAGGACATGATAATGTACGCTGTACTATAATGTACAGAGATAATAGGAATTAAATTATTTTTTCTCACTTTGATGCAGAATGACAAATCAGATAAGTAACAATACATAGGAAAAATAAGTTTTGACAATTTCAATATTTTTGATAGCTGTCCTTTTAAGAAAAAAAAAATGAAAATCATGATTAGTTATTTAAACAAAGTAAGAAGTAAATGAATGAATGTAAGCATATCCAGAACCTGCAATCCTCCAGAAATCAAGTGCACATGTGAATCAATGAACCCAGGAACGACAATTTTCTTCTGTAGATTCAGCGTTTTAGTCTCAGACCCAACAAAATCCTGCAGCCACCAATATCACATATATTACATGACAATGAAATGTGATAATTCAAAAGCTCTCACCGCTTTATTGTCGCAGAATTCTAAAATATAACAATCTCAGTGCGACACCCATTCCCAAATAATGGTCAATCAGACAATAGTACACATCAATACATTTCATAATAAGGTTACCATGATTAAGATACACAAAAGGGAGCTAAAGCAAGAAGAAATCTTCCAATGTTGTCCGATTAAGTGAATCAGCATTGTGGTGATGGGTGGAAGAGGGGAAGGGAGAATGAGAGAGAAGGTTACCCGGTTCTACAGACACTAAAGAAGAATTTCAAGTACAAAAACAATTCTAAATGGTGGGAGTACCACAAGAGCAACAGGGAATGCTTAAGAACCAGCAGTGCACATGGATTTCTCAGTATATTTCAGTCTCCTGTAAACATCAACTAAACCTGCTCATTAGTCATTACTACTAGCACACATATACAGTTCATTTAACATCAAATTTCATTTGAGTGAATAAATGCATAACCACAAAATGCAGAAAAAGAGAGAAAATTAAAGTCAATCGAGAGAGAGTTGCAAAAAAAAAAAAAAAAAAAGTCAATTTAGAGAGAGGGCTTGTGAAAAAAATGGGGACAAGTTGGAGGGATAGGTAATGGACCTGCAGGGAGGCATAGTTGCCAACTCGGAGAATCCGGCCACCGCGAATGGCCATTGAATCAACAAAAGGGAAAGCGGCGTCGCTGGTGTATATTGTTCCATTCGTCACCAGCAGATCCGCCACTTCTCCGCCACGCAACCAAAGCTCTGTCAGGAAATGCAACGCATCGCATATTTCACACTCTTATAGTATCACTATCAACAATCAAAACCACTACACTAATGCAATGAAGGGAGAAATGAGCTAATTCTAAAAATTCATTAGGAAGCTGGTGGTAGCGGGAAGCAGCCTATTGTACCTTGAAGTTTAAAAGATGAGATTGGATGTACTTACTAGTAAAAGACGAGGAATAGGGGTTGAATTTGTTGAGAAAAGGGGATGAGGCGACGGCGAGAAGAACCACCACGACGGCGGAGAGTAGCAACACAAAATTGATCATTTGGAGCGGAGTTAACGAGTCGGAAGGAAATGGAATAAGATATCTGTTGAGTTTTTGTACATGAGTCGTTTATTATTGTATTTCCTAGTAACTTTTCTATTAACATAGATAGATAAAATACAAGTTGAAAAATATGATACAATAAAGTTGATGTAGAAGGGTGTATTCAATTGAGATTCGGTTAAAAAGTCAGAAATCCATAGACTCTATGCAGAGTTTGACTGACTTTTTTATTGATTTATATGAATTTTCATACATTTGACAGGATTTTAAAATACACATTTTTTTATTAATTTACATGAATTTTCATAAACTACGCCCCTAAAACTATGGGCGCAAACATATATCGAACACACTTGTATATAAAAAAAATTATATAAATTATTTAGAAAAAATACCAAAAATATATTAGTTAAAAAATATATATATTATTCATCATTATTATTCTCATCTTCATTTCCACGGTTATAGTTCTGTGTTGTAATTGGCTTTGAGAAAGCAATTCCAAAATTTCTCTTCCATGTCGAGATGTGGTGAATGTTGATATATTCGATTGAAAATTCATGACATTCTTTCCGAAGAAAGTTATGTAAGTGTTTGAAATGAGAACAGAAGAGGTGGGTTTTGAAAATTGTGAATGACAAATTGCATTTCTGGGGTAACGACCTTGACCACCAAAATCTTTTAGATGATATCGAACACCACGTGCTAACTTTAAGATCGTGAATAAATGTTCTTGAGATCTTAAAGTTGGCAATGGTATAAATTAGGCGATCAAGAATATATTATTGCTAACCTAACGGGTCAACTGTGCCGATATACTATAATTTTTAAGGAGAGAACATAATTTTAAAATACAGAGATGTAATCTTTTTCACGATAATAATGATGGTGAAGAATCTGTTATGCTTATTGAAGAACATAGTTACGATTTCTTGATATTATTTCGTTTGAAGAAGAGGGCTGTGCAAGAATGTCTGTGTGTGCTTTCGAAGGAGACTTTGAAATTTTGTTAGAAGAACAACAAAGTTTTTTTTTTTCTTCTCTTTCAGGGCCTTCTGAGAGAATCCGCTGAAATCTCTAGTTTTTAGAAGAGATTTTGAATAGTGAAATTTATTTATATTTTTTAAGGAGAATCAACGAAATCCATAGAGTATTAAAATCCATTGTTGAATACCTAAAAATTTCTAAAGACTTTTTAAAATCCGTATTGAATACCTCAAAATTTTGAAAGACTTTTAAAAATTCGGATTGAATAACCCCAGATTTTAAAAGTCCAAAAAAATCCAACAGAATCTCAATTGAATACGGGGTGAGATAGAAAAAAATATAATAAAATGTGAAAAAAAAGCAATTTGTCAAAAAATGAATAACTTTCATTTCATTGAAACAAAAAATTGGAAAGTTCAATATGATACTTCATCGATCCAATTTTAAATTGGTTAAGGAAGTGAACAGAGAGTGGCATGAAGATTTGGTCCGTACGACTTTCTTCCCTTTTGAAGCCGAAGGTGTACTGCGCACGGTGGTGGGAAGAAATGATAGGGAGGACTCTAGATTCTGGCCTCGTGATTTCCTCGGAAAATACACGGTTAAGACGGGATATAGAAAGATCAGGGAGAAGGAGACACAAAAGGCGGATAAAGCGTCGGGGTCGAAGCAGGATCTGCTGCGGGGTGGTGGAATGGCTTATGGAGACTCAAGGTTCCCCCAAAAGTTAGAAACTTTGCCATGATTTTATTGCAGCCCAAGAAAATCTTGAACAAAGGCATATTCCAATCTCAGGGTGTTGTGGTTTGTGTGGAGGATCGTGCTATTTTTTGCTCGAGAGTAAATATGATTTGGAAGAAAATGGGAGTTTGAAATTTAGTAAAGAAGTGTATATTCTCTTCTATGTGGGAGCACTTGAGAGAGGAATTAGATGTTTTTAAATTTGAGGAGGTGCTTATGGTGGCTTGGAGTATTTTGAGAGAAAGGGGCTTATTCATGTTAAAGAGACATGTAATAGAATTGTTAATTTGAAACTGAATGAGAATGTTCTTCCAAATTTGGAGAGCTTTAATTAGACTGACTAATCATAGAGATGGGCATAAGAAGTCATCTTGTGTTGATCGTGTGGAAGATGACAGGTGACATAATTGTTGAGATTGATGGGGATTTTAATATGGATGATAGAAAGTATGGTATAGGGAGATTATCAAAGAGCAAGATGGGAATTTGGTTGCATCTTTTTCTAACAGAATCACACCACAGCGAGGGGCATTAGGAGCGGAATTGTGCGCTATTGAAAGAGGCATAAGGACAACTTTTGAACTTTCCGTGCACAAGGTGGTGATCCGGTCAGACTCTAAATAGGCAATTGGGATGTGTTGTGCCAAAAAATGAGGGGTCGAACTTGAAAGTGGGATTGTGGCGAGGATCATCAATTTAGCTAGCAAATTTGTAGTGTGTAAATTCCATTATTCACCACGAGACACTATCAGGCAAACACATCTTTTGGCTCAGTAAGGATGCTTCTCTACCATTTCTCACGACTGAAATGGAGCAGATATGGAGGACAGCATTGGGACGAAGCTTTTTCTTGTTTATCTATGCCGTCCTCTTCTTTTTCTAAATTAAAAAAAAACATAACTTCGTAAATTCATCTCTTTTATAAACTTTAATTTTCATTTTCTTCTCCTCCAGCTCCCTCTCCCTCTCTCTCATCCTCCCGCTGTGTTCCATGCCCTCTCCAAGTAGCCGCGGAGCCGCCGCCACAACCCCACTCAAATCCTCTCTCCCTCCTTGGAAAATCAATCAATGGGTAAAATAAAGGAAAAAAACTTTTCTAGAAAAAAATATTGTGTTTATTTAGAATTTGGAATTTTAATTGAGTGGGATCTGAAAAAAAAAAAAATTTAAAAAAACTTTGTTTTTTTCTCTTTCATTTTTTAAATTTTTTATCTTGTTTTCCTATAATTTGCTACTTTTCGAGAAAATAAAATTAAAATATTTGAGGTTAATTTAGATATTTTTTTTCGAAAATTATACTTTAGATTTAAAAAAAAAAAAAGATAGGTGATTCGGTGTTGAGTCAGCTGAAGAATAGTAATGTAGGAGTATAAATTAAGCTAAATGCCTTATATTTTGTGTAAGAGTGTACAATATTTTTTTGGGCTAGCACGAATCTCCCTTAATCCTTATGTAAAAGTGGAATATATCAAGTATGGTTTTTTAATCCTATCCATGTTTATTTTTGGTCTTCATTTCATTTGACCACTTTTAAATGTAATAAAAATAAAGAAAAAAGAAAAAAAATTTAAATCTCAAATTCTTTTATTCTTGTTTTCAATCTCTTTTTCAAATCTCATATTCAAATCTCATATTCTCTTATTCTTCTTTTCAATCTCTACACTTAAATTCTCTCATTTTTTTCTCATAATGTAATTGAAAGTTGGATTGAAGGTAAGAAACATATTTCTATTATATTCTTTTGTTTGATTTTGTTGGTATTTGATGTTTTATTATAGTGAATTCAAGTGGATTTTTTTTTTAGGTTTACACCCAAAATTTTCGTTCAGGTTGTTTAGAGTTGTTTAGGGTTGTTTACTGGGTTTGTTTGGGGTTGTTTAGGGTTGTTTAAGGTTGTTTAGGGTTGTTTACTGGGCTTGTTTGGGGTTGTTTAGGGTTGTTTAAGGTTGTTTAGGGTTGTTTACTGGGCTTGTTTGGGGTTGTTTAGGGTTGTTTAAGGTTGTTTAGGGTTGTTTACTGGGCTTGTTTGGGGTTGTTTAGGGTTGTTTAAGGTTGTTTAGAGTTGTTTACTAGGCTTGTTTGGGGTTGTTTAGGGTTGTTTAAGGTTGTTTAGGGTTGTTTACTGGACTTGTTTGATGTTGTTTAGGGTTGTTTAAGGTTGTTTAATAGAGTTATTTAGGGTTGTTTAAAGTTGTTTAATGTGATTGTTTATGGTTGTTGGCTGTTTAGTTGTTTGTTCTTTTTCTTTTTTTTAATCAATTAAATAAAAGAAGGTCATTTTTGTATATTTTGTATAAGTAAGATCATTTTTGATAAGTAGTAGTTTGACTAGGCCATTTCTGAAATTCCCCCTATGTAAAAAGTGATAATGTTTAAGTAAAAAATACTCCCTTCGTCCTGGAGAAAGCTCCCCATGAACTCCGGGCACGGAGGTTAAGAAATATAATACAATAAGTAGATGTATTAGAGGTGATGTGATTGAGAGAGAGAAGAATATAATGAAATGTGAGAGAGAATAGTTTGTCAAAAAAGGAATGGAGAAATTTCTCTAAGACAGACTAAAATGGAAAGTCGGGTTGCTTTCTTTGGGACGGAGGGAGTAATAGTTATTTTTGTTAAAAACATTATTACTTTTTAATTAAACACTTTCACTTTTTTTACAAATAAAAAATCTAGAAAAAAATGATTATCCTACTCAAAAATTTAAAATATGGGTTAAAAGAGATCCGTCTCTTTATCCGTAAGACGATCTCACACAAGTTTTTACCTATTTTTTTAGTGTAACTTTTTTTAAAAAAAATGCTTTGGGTGAACTCAACAAAAAAAGAGGTCAAATAACCTGGCCTGATGAATCACTGGGCTCAAGAGTTTAAATTAGGCGTTATACACACACGTCTTTATTGAGAACGCCCACCCGCTTAAGTACACCCACCTAAAAATGAGTACACTCTCCGCCAAAAATCTAAAATACCTTCTCCTTCCAAACCCTAACATACCTCTCTTCCCCCTCTATCATTTTCACCGTTCACACACTTACCCATTCTCTTCTCTACATCGCACCGCCCCATTTCCGATGTCGCGTCGTCTCTCTTCTGTCACCTCCATATGCGCCCGCCCCTCTCAACTTCGTCGCCCCCACCTTTTTTCAATTTTGAAATTTTATGTAATTTTTATAATTTATAAAACAAATCTATAGATTTTCTGTAATTTTTATGTGTTTTGAGTTTAAGATTCAGACATTTTGTATAACCAAACATTTTTTTTCAAATTAATTTCCCTCTTTTGAATTGTTTGTTGTTTTTTTCAAAGATTTTGTTCGAAATTCTTGTATTTTTTATTTTTTTTTAGCGAATTTATTTTTCAAGATTTAGTATTCTTTTCAAATATTTTTTTCTTTTTTTCAACACTAAAAAATTTAAAAGAAAAAAAATTTGAATGTGATTGTTGTCTATATTTTGGTATTTTTTTTTAATGTTGGTACTTGGTATTTTTAATTTTTTTTCTCATGATAGAATGAGACTGTTTATTTTTTAAAAAATTGATTACTCGGTGGGGGACTATTAGAATTCTGGCGTAAAATAAGTGTGTACTTATCATGATTTTTTTTTTGAATTTTAGTCAAAGATAGAATTGACATTTTACACATCACTAATTTGTAGAAAAAAAAAATGTGAATGTACTCAACAATATGGTGTGTGCGTATAACCGTAGCCTTTAAATTAAGGCCGAATGTATGGCTATTTACACCTTAAATGATGAGATGCACCCCCTTCATTTAATTAATATAATAATCATGCAAAAAAATTAAAAATATCCTTCACTAAAATGCAACATACTAGATGCACCCTCAACTGAACGTAATTGTGAAAAATTGAGACTAATTTGGCACATTTAACTTTTTTTGAGACTAAATTGGTACATTTAACTTTTTTGGAACCAAAATAAAACAAATTGTGAAAAAATGGGACTAAATTAATACATTTAACTTTTTTTGAGACCATTTTAAAAAAAGTTAAAAGTTATGGGACTAAATTGACTAATATCCCGGACAATGAACTAACCTTGAGCTTTGTTGGATCAAATAAATATTGTTGCTAAAATTGTGCGAAAGTAATTAATCCAATTAATCTATAAAACAAATAAAACTACATACATGACAATTATGCAACATTCACCAAATGCAATTATAAAAAACATAGTGAAATGTCTACTTAATTTAACAAAATAAATTGTGAAACTGAAAAAAGTGATAAATAATCACGAATTACCTATGAACTTTGAGCAACTCGAGAAACCCCAACACAATATGTCATTAACATAGCAAAACCCATATGTTTTATTATGCATTACCTCAAGGACCTGACAATATTCTTGGGCACACTGTACAGAGATCTGATGTATATACTTTGCAAATTCATTACATCTCATATTTATGTATATTGAAGTAATAAGGATATTCTTGGTGGTCTCACTATCACAATATATACAATTAAAATAAGTAAATGAGGCAGTAGAATCACGAATTGATAACTCATACAACAATTCAAAAAAGTGGCAATAGCAAGCCTCTTTCAAGAAACAAAGATTAAGAAATTAAGATGACAACTTATTTTACAATATAAAATTTACCTCATTTTTAACGTCTTGATGAAAGTGACATGGGAGGATTGAACTGGTCTCTAACTTTGTTAAGCTCATTCTAGAGTTCCTAAGACCTCTAAATTTGATACACAAGTTTTTTGTGCTATTTCAAAGATATTTGTTTCCCAACAATCTATAAGGTGATCATGTCCATTTTTATATACAAAGCTTAGAACTCTTAACTTCCATATTAAAACCATAAACATTATTGGGGGAGAAAACTATTGAAGTTGAAAGGGGTTGAAGATGTAGAGACAAGCCATATGAATAAATACAATATGGGACTTTTATTTCCAGTAATTGAATGAATTTATAATAAAGATTTTTTTAGACTATGGGACACACACGTGGCGAAAGCTTAATATGAAAAAAATGACACATGACACACACAGGAGAGACACATGGCGCACACAGAAGAGTCCTATCCTCCTTTTATATAATAAGATTCCTTTCACCTTTCCCCTAAATCACTACATTCGGCCGCCGTCGACACCATTTTCGGTGACCACCAAACCAATTTTTTTTTTTAGAAATTCCAAAAAATACTTAAAAAAATCACAATTTTTTTAAATAAATTTCAACCAACCAGTGTCGACCATATACACTCCCGTCGACAACAATTTATCGACGAAAGTGTATATGTTCAACACACATTGGTAAAAAAAAAGTAATTTTAAAAAAAAATATTTTCGACCATATAATGTCGACCAAATACACACTCGTCGACAACAATTTACCGAAGTCGACATTAAGTTGTCAAAAAAAAAAAGGTTTCTACAGAAATCTGCAAAAATCCCTTGGGGGTGCGAATGTACAAACTTGAGGATAGGGGTTGTCAGCATCTTAAACAAGGAGGCGACGGCGAGTTGATCGGGAAAGAGAGGCCGCACAGTTGACGCAAAAAATGGAGGGGGTCGCGCCGACGTCGAAATCGGGGGGAGAGGAAAGCCGCGCCGCGCAAAAAATGGAAGGGGCCGCGCCGACAATGAAATCGAGGGGAGAGGGAGGGGACAAAAAACTCAGAAATAAAAATGTGTGGGCAGTGACGTAGCCAGGAATTTTAGATTGGGGGGCCCGATTTACATTACTATAAAGACAAAATAATATTATATTTAATTCATTATAAATTTTGATTGTTCCGATTCATAATAGGTGAAACGGTGTTAAAATTATTAGACAAATGTATAACTTAAAATATATTTCCTCCATCCCGTAATGACTTGAATACGTTGATAAGTTCACTTTTTAAGAAATGTGAATTTAGTGAGGTGTATTTTTGGTGATTTAGTGGGGTATAAAAGAAATTTAATGAGGTGTTAAAAAAAATTAGTGAAATGTAGGGAAGAATGTAGATTAAAATGAGTGACAATTTTAAAAATAAAATGATGTAGTGAGAATATTAATTTTGTAGATTATTTACATATTATAAGTGTACAAATAATTTTGAAACTGTCTCAAATAAAAAAAAAGTATACAAATAATTATAAAACGGAAGAAATATACATAATAAAAAAAATAGTGGGGGGCCCACTGCCCCCGCTGGGCCCTACGTGGCTCCGTCATTGTGTGTGGGTAGTAAATGAAAATTTTATGGACACAAGAACATTTAAGACAATTGAGGAAGGTGCATCTATCTTAAATCGATTTTTAGGTGGATTGCATCCATTGTAAACCCTACATAAAAAGCTCATTAATTTTCCCAGAATCATATCTTAAAAAGTACAACTATATGCACCTCCAACTTTGTTAACGATACTCCTCCTTTTAATTTATTAATTTAATAACGGTGTAAAAATTTAAAATATCCTTTAAGTAAAAAATATTATTACTAAATGCACCATCACTACTAACTACACTCATCTTTCAACATTTAAACTCTAACCCTAATTATTATAGTCATCGTCACCTCCACAACTTCTGATGGTTAACTTCATCCAAACCAAGAAAAAAAAAATTAGAAATTAAAAAAAAAAAATCTTAGAAATCTCAATTTTTTTTTTTAATTTTTGATAAATCAGTGCCGGACATATACACTTTGGTTAACAACTTAATATCCTCCCAACTTCATTAATTTATTTTTAAAATTGTCACCCATTTTTTATCTACATTTTATTTTATATCTTATCAAATCACCTAAAATATCCCTTCTTTATCTTAAATCATCAACCACTAAATTCTTTTTTCTTAAAAAAATGTGTCAATCAAATTGTGTAAGTTATCTCTGAACGGAAGATTTTTTTTTAATATTCTTATATGTGTGTATACATAATTTTAATATACAGGATTTTATGAAAATTTTGGGATAAGATCTTCTGTTGGATCTTGAGAGCCTTTTGGTGTACTAAATCATTACCATGTCGAATTATATTATATGATTCTATGTATATACGTAATACGAGGAATAATTAAATTATAAGGAAGTTTAAATTTATTGGAGTATTTGCATGATCGAATGATCGATGATATTTGATGGGATACCGGTCTATGTTGATATAGACCTATAATAGACGTCGTCGGACATGTTCAAATTGAGTGGGTTTAATATACACGATTCTCTCCAATAATATACATATACGTACGTACACATGTAATTATTTCATTTTGTTATCTATTATTATGGCTTATAACTTATATTATATTGAGAAAATTTCATTTTAAGTTATGTAATTTAAGTCTAATTCAGTTTATATCCTTTAAATTTTTACTTTTGCAATTTATTTTTTAGGGTGTTCAATTTTCGTTATTTTTAGTCTAATTATTTACATCTTTTTTTTACCAAAAATTTGGGTTCCGATCAAATAATCCAATTTATGTCATTTAAGTTTGATTTTTTTTTTTTAAATCACATTAAAATTAAAATTTATAAATGGTGTAAACAATCAAAAGTCTGAAATTTTAAAAAAATAAAAAATTCCACAATTCTAAACACCTGGAAAATGTGTAAATTAAAAATATTTTTTTTTCTAAAAATCTCATTAAAAAAAAATTCTATAAATTAAAATTTCCAAAATGTTTAAAATAAAAATTCAACAATTCTAAAAATCTCATTAAATTTAATTTGAGACGGTTTCACGATCGATCAAGGTGTGAAACTTTCTCCCAACCTTAACAGCGAGTAGAGAAATCTCGTGGGACCCAAAAAATTTAGAAGCTCGAGCAAAACATTAATAATTTTTAAATATTAATAATTTTTATTATTCCTATAAATTTTTTAGAATTTGTACTTTCTAATCTAAACATTTTAAAAAAATAGATTTTTTTTAGAAATTTTAATGAAATTTTTAGAATTTCTTAATTTTTAAATTACATATTTTTCAATTTTTAGAATTGTAAGTTTGTAGTTTTTATTTTTATATTACACACTAGTGTAAGACCCGCGTATTACGCGGGTTGAAATAAATTTATATGATATATTTAATTTATTAACAAAAAAAAATCTTTGAATTTTTTTTATAAATTTGTTATTCTATTAAAAAATAAAAAAAGGAAATATTGTATATAATATATATATATATTCTATATAATATCACCCTTTCTAATACTGTCACTCATTTTATTATCCTTTTATATATGTAAATCATAATTCATTTCATTCAATTTTTACAATTATACTTAACAACAATATAAAATTATAACTTCATTTGTCTTTTACACATTAATTTAACATAAAATTAAATCTCAATATACCTTTAACTAAGAGTTTCAAAATTCTCTAAATTAAAAAAATATATCACTAAAATCGTATTTAGCCTTTTCTTCGAGAGAGAAAAGAACATACCAAAATGTGAGTTTTTTTAGCTATTAAGAGAATTATAATATTTTAAAATAATTTTAGAAAATTTATAATATTAAGAGAATTGTTGAAAATTTTAAAAAATTTCACGATGGATTAAACAAAATCTTCATCATATCTTGATAATATTAGGGGTGGCAATTTTCAACACGACACGAATCCGACACGAAAATTGTGGGTTAGTGTTTGGCCTTATCGGGTTCGTGTCGGGTTCGTGTCAACCCGTTAAGCACGATAAAATTAACAGGTAACCCATTAATCTGTTAACAACCCGTTAACCTGTTATTTACCCGTTATGACACGACACGATAATGACACGTATCTGATAATAACACAATAATTTTTTATATTTATATAAATATATTATTTTATATATATTTAATACAATTTTTAATATATTTATTTTCTTATCGTGTCGTTATCGTGTTGTTATCGTGTTACGTGTCGTTATCGTGTCGTGTCACGTCGACACAAAAATTATCGTGTTGTTATCGTGTCGTGTCGACACGAAAATTATCGTGTTTGTGTCGACACAGATCCTTATCGTGTCGTGTTTGGCCTTATCGTGTCGATACGAAACACGACACAATAACACGATTTGCCAGCCCTAGATAATATAGAGAATTGTTCAACAGAGAATTGTTGAAAATTGTATAAATAAGAGAAGTGATAATGACATATGTAAGAAATTTTTTGCCTAGTATAAAGAAAAAAACTGGATTATTGTATAAATAATAAATAAAATGCAATTAAAAAATTTATATTAAAAACATGAGGAACAAACCTAAAATAAAACTAAAAAAAATAAAATTTAAATAACATGGAATTAAAAAAAATAGAAGGAAAAAAATTAAGAAACAATCGTATGAATTCTTGTGTTTTTTTTGGAAGCAAGATTTCGAGTCCAACCACAACCATGCATAGTTCCACTCTAAAAATGGACTGTAAGACCCGCATAATTACGCGGAATGTGCAAATTTTTTTTTTAATTAAAATTTATTATACAAAAAATTAAATATTGATGTATATAATTTTATTTATTTTATTGTAAAATAAAAAAATAATTGAAAAAATATTAAAAATTAGAATTAATATAAAATAGAATTAGAAGGGAGAGAAAAGAAAAAATTTCAAGATTGATTTTTTTTAGAAGTTACGTAGAAATTCAAAATTAGTTAAAAAAAAAAAAAGAGACAGGAAACCAAAAATAAAATTATTAGAAAATAACGTAAAAATAGAAAAGTTAGAAGGTAGAGATAAGATTTAGAAATAAATGTAAAAGCGTATTTAAAATTAAGAAATTTTAAAAATACATAATCTAATGTAATTATGGGATTCAATAGACTCTTATATAGAAGTGAAAAATAAGGAAAATGAAAATTTTTGGAAAAAAAAATAAAAAATTGAAGAATTCTGTAAAATGAAAGCAATGATAAAATATTGTAACAAACGAACAAATACAAAAAAAAATAGAACAATTGAAATGAGAAAATAAGAAACAATCGATCGATGACAATGAAATGAAAATCAGTAGAAATGACTCTTATATAGAAGTGAATGAGGTTGCGGAATTCGGTTTCATTTAAATTTTAATATTTAAATTTTGAATATTCAAAAATAAAGTTCTGTTTCATTTAAATTTTAATATTCAAAAGATGAGATTAAAAAATATATGGTTAAAATTAATGATTAAGATTAATAAAAAAATTTAATAAATGTGAAATTAATAAAAAAAAAAAAAGAGATTTTGAAATAGAGTGATTTGAGAAAAAATAGACTGAAATAACCAATCACTTTGTGACATGTGACACCTTTGCAAATATATGATATTAAGATTTTTTTAATGAGATTTTTAGAAATTTGAATTAGATATTTTGAAATTTATTTTACACATTTTAATTTTTTTTATTTTAATGAAATTTTCAGATTTTTAATTAATGATATTTTTAGAATTTTAATGGAATTTTTAGAAAAATTTAATTATTAATTTTTTATTTTTAAACTTCAAGAACGTAAATTAGACTATTTGATCGGAATCCCAATTTATTCCACACATTCCGTTCCGGTGAGTTATAAATTATTTCAATAAAGAGAATGTACGTAAATTGGACCAAGAAATTTATTAATTTGCTTGTGAACCGAGGAATGTGAGATTAAGCTTGAGTACTGATGGTTTTGCACCGTTTGAGAGTTATGGAAAGAAGTATTCTTTGTGGCCGGTGATACTGACTCCGTATAATCTACCTCCATGGATGTGCATGAAACCTCAAACAATGTTTCTGACTGTATTGGTGCCTGATCCGTCGAATCCAAAGCATAAACTTGATGTTTATCTTCAGCCTCTTATTAAAGACTTGATCTTCCTAAGGGATAACGGAGTCCAAACGTATGATGTTTCTAGGAAACAGAACTTCACGATGTGTGCTGCTTTATTGTGGACCATTAGCGACTTTCCTGCCTATGCTATGTTGTCCGGGTGGAGTACAGCCGGAAAGCAAGCTTGTCCGTATTGTATGGAACATTCTGAAGCTTTCAGTCTCCCGATGAGTAGAAAAGTTTCATGGTTCGATAATCACCGAAGGTTTTTACCTCGAGATCATCCATTTCGAAGGAATAAGGTGGACTTCACGAAGAATAGAACAGTCACAAACAATCGACCGCCCCTTCGAAATGGTATTTTATACATTTATTTTAACATGTTTTTTTGGGTTACATTTATTTTAACATTTATTAATCATACATGACAAAGGCTGTTATATGAGATTGAGTGGACAGGTTTGAAAAAAACTACGGAGGCAAATGCAGAAGAACACAACAAAGGAATCCCCGGTAACTGGAAGAAAAAGAGTATTTTTTGGGACTTGCCATATTGGAGTTCACTATTGATCCGACACAATTTGGATGTCATGCACATTGAGAAGAATGTGTTTGACAATGTGTTTCACACAATCATGAACACAGAAGGCAAGATGAAAGATACTCCAAAGTCCAGGGGAGAGTTGAACACTATATGTCGCCGTGATGAGTTGGAAAAGGATACCCGTACATGTAAATATCCGAAGGCTTGCTACACACTAGATAAGGCACAAAAACAGGAATTGTGTAGGTGGATTAAAGAGTTAAGATTTCCAGACGGCTACGTGTCAAACATGAGTCGATACGTAGACACAACAAAAGGCAAAGTTGCAGGGATGAAGAGTCATGATTGTCATGTTTTTATGCAGCGCTTGATACCTATTGCGTTTCGAGAATTTCTTCCTCTGAATGTGTGGAGGGCTATCACTGAATTAAGTCTCTTTTTTAGAGATTTAACGTCTACAACAATCAAGGTTAATGATATGAATCGTTTGGAACGAGACATTCCAGTTATTTTGTGTAAGTTGGAACGAATTTTCCCACCTATCTTCTTTGACTCGATGGAACACTTAACTGTTCACTTAGCGTATGAAGCTAGGATTGGTGGTTCAGTGCAGTACAGGTGGATGTACCCATTTGAGAGGTGAACAATTCTATTTCTCTCATTTAATTAGTTTTTAGTATAAGAAGCCTTATTTTAATTTGTTAACTATTATAATTTTAGGTATCTCCACAACTTGAAGCGCAATGCTAAACAAAAGGCAAACGTCGAAGCATCGATTGTTAATGCATATTTGAATGAAGAGGTTGGCATGTTTTGTTCATATTATTTTGAAGACCATGTCAACAGGAGGACCAGGAATGAACCACGTAACTTTGATGGTAGAGGTACGCAACAAGAAGTCGATGACATGCTCTCTGTATTCAAGTCTAAGGGGCAACCTATAGGAAAAGCCACTGAACGATATTGGTCAATAAACACAGAGGCTGAAATAGCACATACGTACGTGTTATTGAATTGTGATGAAGTTCAGCCTTACATTGAGTAAGTATTTCATATATTTATCATCTAATTAAATACCGTACCACGTCATTTATTAAATATGGTTGGGTGTTGTGAATTATTAGGATGTATACACAAGAACTACGACATGCAGATCAAAACATCTCAGATAGAGACATAGATACTAGTCTTCAACGTCAATTTGCCTGATAGTTCCAACGTTATGTGAGTATCATTAATTGAATTTTACGTGAACAAATAATTGTTTTGATTAATGTTAATTTTAACTGTATAGGGACAATCGCACGATTTTCAGAGCCGGTTCTTACAGGATCTCTGCAAAGGACCACTACGTCGTGTGAGGACTTACAACGGCTATATTGTGAAAGGCTACAGGTTTCATACATCAGAGTTTGCATCAACAAAAACGACTACCAACAGTGGTGTTTGTGTTAGCAGTGTGAATTACAATGCAGATGTAAGTGATTACTTTGGGGTGTTGCACGAAGTCGTTGAAGTTGAATATCTAGGATATCCAACGAAAACCGTAATGTTGTTCAAGTGCCATTGGTTTGACACATCCCCTTTAGGAACCAAAATTCATCCGGAGTACAAGCTTGTGGATGTTAATTCGAAAAAGAAGTATAGCGGGGATGATCCGTTTGTATTTGCCTCTCAGGTATCTCAAGTCTACTACTGCACGTATCCAGGAGCTGGAAAACATAATATAGAATGGCACGCTGTTTGCAAAGTGAAGGCAAGGTCAATGGTGGAGGTCCCCAAAAAGGAAAATTACGATGAAGATGAACCTCCGTTTCAAACGGAACAAATAGAGAATCAAACTGAAGTGTTTGCGGGAGATTTTAATCTTTCGGTAGACTTGACGGCTGCAAATCCACAATTGATTGTTATTGAAAACGATAGTGGAGATGAGGAGGAGGATGAACATGACGAGAGGGAGGATGAAGAAGATGAGGCAAATAATGAAAATGAAGACGAAGATGAAGAAGATGAATATTAAATTAATGTAATCTATTTTATTTTGTACAATTTATAAGATTTAATTATTTATCATTTGGTTATAACTTATAATTTAATCCCCACTAATATATGTGAGAATGAAAATAAATAAACGAATTTATTAAAAAAAAAAATGACGGAAATATCCAGTGGCGACGGACAAAATCCGTCGGTATATCCGTCGCCAACGCCAAGAGTCAATACCGACCAAAAATCCGTCGGTATATCTGTCGCCAATACCGACCGAATATATCCGTCGGTAATAAATGAATAAATCCAGCATTCTCTCAATTCACGCGTTATTTCTCTCTCTCTCTCTCTCTCTCTCTCTCTCTCTCTCTCTCTCTCTCTCTCTCTCTCTCTCTCTCTCTCTTTCCCTTCTGCAAATTAATGACCGCCGTCGTTGCCTCTCCCTCGCCGTCGCCTCTCTCTCGCCGTCCGTCGCTCACCATCGCCTCTCCCTCGCCGTCTCTCCCTCGCCTGCGTGGTGGTTTCGTCGCGGCACAAACGAAGGGAGAGCGCTGCCCGCTTGGTGAAAGATCTTCGTCGCTGCCCTCGTCGCCCCGAACAGGTAACGACCATTCTTGTCATTTATTTTTCCCCACAAATTTCCTACACATTACACTTCTTTTTTTTTTTTTTCACAAAATTTTAATTTTTGTCATTTATTTTATGCAGGATGAACCGTTGTGTTTCAATGGGTGGAACTGTTTGGGCTGTCAAAGAATTTTCTTGGGACAACAAGTATGCTAGAGTTCAAATTCTTCTTGCAAAGGTACTTTAAATCTCGTTGTAGCCCGTCACAGAGCAATTTTGTGATTTGTTGTTTTTTCTCTCTTGAGTTTACTGCAATTTTGTTAATCGTTGATTTTACTACAATTTTGTTAAATTTTCTCTCTTGATTTTACTGCAATTTTGTGATTTCTTGTACCTAATTTTAAAAAATCTCATTAGGCCTTCCTTTTGGATGTGAAATTGATTTAGGAATGAAGTTTGTTATTAGTTTTGAATTACTGCAATTTTGCGCAGGTCGGTCGGGTCGGGTATAGTAGGACCCGGGTCGGATCCCGATCACACATGATTTTTTTTTTTTAAATTTAGGGAACTTACCGACGGAATTTTCCGTCGGTATGGCGTCGGCACTACCGACGGACATTAACACGGGCTGACGGAATATTTTGTGATTTTTTTTAAAAAATAAATTGTGTCCAACGGATATGGCAACGGATATACCGACGGAATCTTGACCCGGTTCGAAAACGGGTTGGTTTGAGTGCCGACGGAACTGAATCCGTCTCTACTGGCGATTGACAGAAACCGTCGGTAATCCGTCGGCACATACCGACGGAAACATATTTTCGGTCGGTAAACCATGCCGACCGATCCAGTGGCGATGGACGAAATCCGTCGGTATATCCGTCGCCAAGAGCTAATACCGACCGAAAATCCGTCGGCATTTCCGTCGGTAATCAAGCCTTAATTTTTTTGTAGTGTGAAAAGGTAAAAATCTAAAGGATACAATTAGTTGAATTAAGCCTAAAATGAAATTTTCTATATTATATACATAAGTTTTCTACCTATCTATTTCGAACAAACAAGTTTTCCTATCTTTATGCACCTTTTCTGCTTCTTAAGCTCGATCTCCGATTCTCCATATCTCAACTATCCGCTAGATATTTTACTCCATACAATAAAAATAAGAAATGCCGAATTTAATTCCATCTCTCATTATAAAAATTAGGTCAGATCTATGCAATTGATGGAATTCTATAGTATGTTTGTGCCCTCTGACATGCATATTGATATATATGTAATTCGTTCATGTACCAAAAACAAGTTTAAAAATATATCTGCAGGTTACTTGTGTTATGAGAGTATTATGGCGGACATTTATGTAAGTTGAAAGATTGGACACTTAATATATACATGCATTGTATCATTCCTCAAATAGTCAAATGCATGCATCTCCACCCCACCCCACCCCACCCCTCTTTCTTAGTCTAACATATATGCACAGTGTTGGTTTTTACTCATATTTTTTAAAGAAATATTGTATTTATAAATAGCACATAAAATATAAATGAGATAAAATAAGTGGGTGAAAAAAGAATATATCAGCTGACACACTTTATATACATAAATATATTATAAATAAATAAAATTAATTTATCTCTAATAAATTATAATAATAAACAGCTAGCTCTCATATTAAATCTGTGCTAAAATCAAATGTACAAAGAAGTAATACTAAACGTACTATTGAGATTGTTCCAGAACTATCTCATTTATATAAGTGGATTTTTAACGATCATCTCAACTTATACCCACTACTTCAATTCTCCCTCCACACCACTCCCTTTTAAGTTAGTCAAAATGAAAAAATAAAAAAAAATCGACTAAATTATTTTCTCAAGTTTAAACTCTGGAGTTCTTTTAATCAAATACTCCTCCCAAGTTTACATTTTTGCAAAAACTTATGATGAAACGGAATGAATATTTATTTAGATCTAAATAATCTCTTACTTCATGACCCGGCATTTCTTAGGACTACTTGAGATAATTGTCTATTTTAAGAAGCGAATTATGTTTAAAAGAAAATTTCTACCCACTCTTTTATAGTTAAAAAATATATACTACTCCATAAGACATGTAATGTCCTCAATCAAAAATTAAATTCAATAGCTGTATAAGATGCTTCAAAAAAAAAAAAAAAACTTTATTAGAAGCTCCAATTGATAGAAGACAAATCGAGAGCTAGCCTGATTTTGAGATTATTTCATCGACACAAATCCAAAGCTCTAAAACAAACGAGCCTCAACATCGAAGCAAATTCCAAATATGTAGTTTTTGGTCAAAATTAGTTTTTTTACCCTTCATAAATCAATTTTTTTTTTACTTAAAAAGTTTTAAGTTGGCCTATATCACAAATCAATTTTAAAAAAGATTTGTTACATTTTAGGAAAGATCAAAAGATACAATTATTCTTAACATTAGTCATCTCGTGTCCCATTTGTGGCCATTCATATATATAGACCAAATCGCGCCAACGTATATATATTCTTTAGGCATTGAATCTCTTAAAACCATATCTTTTGTTTATATATATATATAATTTCCTTTTACTTTATTAATGCAGTTCAAATTCTTCAGTCATACTGTTGTACTTCAGTCACTCTTTCCATTTTATATTTTTGATAATACATGTACAGTGATATTATCAATATGTGTAAAATGGATATATAGTAATAGTACTGACAGAAAAATGAAAAATATGATATGTATATGTTTCTTTTTTTCCCTAATGGTTGTAACTCACGTTTTGTTATGTAAAATTCCTAAATCGATCCAATCTCTAGAAAAAATAAAAATCCATCCCCAACTTGCTTAAATCAATCAAATTTGTCCACTAAAATGGTTCCATGTATGTCTCTCACACACTGACACACAATAAATTGGGGAACAACTATAAATAAATACATTGATTAATTTTATGTTGCTTTTGGACTTTGGATCCAAAAAAAAAAAATCATAAGAAATATTAATTTAAAATGAGTGGGACGTTGAATTTCAAATCCATATCAATTCAAACTTCTTTTAATAAATTTGCCAGTACATGAATATAAATAGAAAATAAAGTAAATGCATATATATATGCAACATGTAAACAAAAAAAAAAAAAAAACTCCTCAAACTTAATAAATCCCATTTTCTTTTTAATCCATCGTCCAAATTTAATAGACTATTTTCATAAATAAAAATATTTATTCTATTAAAATACTAATATAACCACCTTCCCCATCACCTTTTACTTATACATTCACTTTATATATAAATAATTAATATTTTCTTAACATGTTTCAGAGTAATTACACTTATTAACTTCGGATGAAGGAAATAACTAATAAATGATACTCCGGAAAGACTTACATAATACAGTCTCATAATAAAAAAATCGAATTATATTTTTATCGTATTGTTCACGAAAAACATGAAGGCTCTCTTAATTGGGTACTGCGTGAAGAAATCAGTAGACCTTAAGCTTAGGGTATGGTCCACGACACAAGAGCTAGAGAAGAATATCATTGACCTCTTTTCTGATTCTTTTTAATTAATAATTGATTGGAATAAATGAACCAAAAATATCTATATCGCTAAATATATCGTGTCGTCATCTTTTTTTTTTTTTTGGTGATTCACTCTTAATTATTTATATACTACTCCCATTGATTAATTTTAACATACTGTGTGTAACACATGCAAAAATATGAAAGCAGAACAGAGTTGATCGATACTATATGTGGTAAGAAGAGTTTGGTCAACTCTATATATTTAGTACTCCATTTAGTTGTGTACGACTAGAATTCAAACTCCAAATTAATTAACGGTAAATTCTATCCTTTTCATATACCCCTATGTCCCTCCAAAAGTTGTTCATTAATTAAGGAATATAGTACAATTAAAGTATTATATGTGTAGTGAGTTATTGATGTACATAGAAATTAAAAAAAGAAAAAAGATAGGAAGATGTAGAAAAATGAAAAAAAAGTAAGAAAGATAAGTTAAAAAGTATAAAAAGATAGTACGTATTTAGAAAAATAAATAAATAATAAGACCTCCAAATGACAAAATGAGTAATTTTCGAAAATATGGCATGTACGAGCCGACTATAGAAAAAAAGGGTTAGATGTCCACAATATTCTACCTCATCAAATATTAATTGTATAAGTATGCAATAATTGAACCTGTCAATTAATGTAATTAAATTACTTCCAATTAAGTGTTTACATGACAAGACGTCATTGTGCCAATACCTAAGGTTCCAAATTAAACTTTATTTCTTTATGGTGTTCCCCTTCCCATGTTGGTGTTAAATCAACAACAATCCCTTCTGAATTCCCTTCCCAAATTATATATTTAAATATAGACTATAATTAAAAAAATACTGTAGAAATTAAAAACTTTTATTTCCTGTGTAAGAAACTTTATACGATGTCCACTCGTCTCTTAATAAGTTTTCCCTTTATTTTTTGTTTAGAGAAATTAAAAAATATAGTATTATATGTGTAGTGAATTGTTGAGATAAAAATTGATAGAAAAAACAAAATATAAATAATAGAGATATGATATACAAAGATATAGATCGAGATAGAATATAGAAAATGCTGAGAAAAAAAAAAAACGAGAAACTTATGACGGAACAAATCGAGTGTGAATGTGTTATAATATAATCTACTTTTCTCATTAAATTATACTCCGTAGTAACATATTAGTATCGTACACAAGTGGTTGGTGACAAGTGACAACCCCAACTTATGATGGTGCGCTTGCCCAAAATAATTTAAACCTAGCTAGCACTATACGTACAATATACTATATATAGAACCTAACTCATCATTCGCATTAATTCACACAAAATAAATAAAATATCCCCCATGTCTGAAAATTCCAATCTCAAGAAACCCTCCAAGGGTGGTTGGAGATCCGCCATTTTCATCATATGTAAGTATTAACTTTATTGTAATCTCCTTTTTTATATATTATCTAGCAATTTGAAACATTTCATAATTGATGTATATATTTGTATGAATATATAGTTGTTGAAGTGGCGGAACGTTTTGCATACTATGGGGTTGCCGGAAACCTTTTCATGTACCTTACAAAGGTGCTCGGCCAGCCCACCGCCACCGCCGCCAAGAATGTCAACACGTGGCAAGGTGTCTCCGCCATCTTCCCGGTGGTTGGCGGCTTCCTCGCTGATTCTTACCTCGGCCGATTCAAGACCATTCTCGTCTCCACCACCATATACCTCATTGTATGTACATTACTTTTTTCTTTTGCCCTTTCCACTTTAACACGATTGAATTTTAATTTAATGTGAAAATTATTTATTTGTATTATGATAATATAATATTTTTTTGTTGGGAGTATAAAATTAAAAATAATAAGACAAAAAAATGTTTATATTTGAAAAAAATAATATCACTCGGTGTAATTTTAAAAATAAAATAACTTTATTTTTATTTTAAAAGTGAGGTGTCTAATAAAAGACCAATCAAAATGAAAAAGTTACAATGAGACGGCCCTCATATATAAAAAGTGATAATGTTTGAGTAAAAAGTGATAGTGTTTAAGGAAAAAGTGATAGTCACTTTTGTTAAAAATATTATCACTTTTCACTTAAACATTATCACTTTTTTTACCAACCAAAATCTGAAAAAAAATATGAGTTATCCTACCCAAAATTTTGAAATATGGGTTAAAAGGATCCGTCTTACAGAAAAAGATCTGTGAGACGGTCTCACACAAGTTTTTGCCTAAAATAAAAGACTACTAACACCGTACAAAATGACATCATTAGTACTTTGTTGTTGTTCTACTATAACTTTTTACATTTTTGCAAAATTAAGTTTTTCAATTTATAAATTTCACAACTCCTCCTCGATTCTTGAATCGACATCATTTTGGGATTATGAGACGAATTTTGTCTCAAAACACTTCAAATTAACTCCCGTGTAATTGAATTAAAATTGGAGAATTATGTCTCAAGTTTTTTTTAAGAAGTTTTAATTAGATTAAATTGAATTAAAAAGAAGTGTGACATGCATTGTACTGGTGCAGGGTCTGATTGTGTTAACCGTATCAGTGTCTACGGTTTCTTTGCCTACACGGTCTACAGTTTTGTTCATAGGCCTATACATTGTGGCGGTGGGAGAAGGTGGGCATAAACCATGCGTGCAAACTTTTGCTGCCGATCAATTCGACGAGCCGGAGGAGAAGAGCTCTTTCTTCAATTGGTGGTACGCCGGAATTGTATTCGGCGCCACCTCCGCCGTCGTGGTCGTCATTTACGTGGAGGACTATGTCGGCTGGAGGTTCGGGTTCGGGATGCTGGTGGTGGCTGTGGCGGCAGCGCTTCTTGTCTTCCTCCTTGGGAGTTGGACTTACCGCCGCCAGGCACCCGTGGGGAGCCCGTTTACCAGGGTGGCGCAAGTGGTGGTTGCCGCCCTCAGGAAGCGGCGCTTGGCTGTCGAGGAAGAGGAGGAGGAGGAGGAAGGTCGCCGTTTGGCTTCTACTAGTCGCTTCAGGTATATATATATTTGCTTTTTTTTTTTTACTTCTCTAAATTAAATTTGTATATAACTATTTCAAAAATAAAATAAAAAATCAAACATATGAGGAGTATGAATTAATAAAATTAATACCTAATATCATTTATCTATAAATTTGAAAGAATGAAGTAATTTGATATTTGTGTCTTCATTGCTTGAAAAGTAAAAGTCTTTTGTGCTAAATGAAGTGTAATATCCAAGACAATACGTTTTGTTACCCATAATAATATCTTCTCTTTCTTTTCAATTTTAGAATAATACACTCTCCGTCCAATTTTAAAATGCTCACTTCTACGGTACACGAGTTTTAATGAATATTAATTAGTTTATATATAAAGTATATAAATTTGGGGTATGATGGAATATTGTGAGTCTATTTATATATAGATAAAATAATTGTTTATAAATAAAATTAATTTAAAGTAGGGTGAATAAAAAAAGTTTCAAATAAAAAATAAGAATAATAAAATTGAACAGTAAAAAAAGAAAGTGAAAATTATAAAATTGGACAGGACTATCCATCACTCACGTCACGTGTACGCATAACACTTGAGAAACGCATACAATGACTATTAAGCATATTAAAATAAGAGAATACTACTGTTTATAATATTAAAAAAATCTGAGTGTTATTGGTGTCATTTCAAATATACTAGTATTAGTAGTAATTAATGGGTTTAGCAACTTATAAACTAGAGCTTTGGGCTCTTCCAGAAGTCAACCTAGGAGTGGACAAATAAAATAGATATGCATATATGTTGCAACTTGCAACTCAAAAGTACTCCACCTATGTCAAATCCGACAAAACACACACATTCACCTAAATAATCCATCATTATCCTACACAACTACAGTACCACATTTTACTTACCAAATTTATAAATATATTATTAATAATATTTATTAAATAAAAGAAATTCAAACCTTTTAGTGGACGGAAGAAGAAAGACATGATTGATCCAAATTAGAGAAAATTTTTTATTTTGAAATCAAAAGTAGATAGTGTTTTGAGATTTTTTTTAAAAGAACATGTAAAAGTAAATTAGATGCTGCTTTTGCTTTTGGCGTAAGTTTTTTTTTTTAAGTAGTCAAAAATTATTTGAAAACACTCATCAATTTAACATTTAGAAGTCAAACGAAAAAACAAAAACATTTTAAAACTTCTAAACACTCCCTTAGTAATTTGAATAATTTCGAGACACACAACTGCAGTCTTCATTATTTCTGGTATAATGAAAATATAATTTTCCTATAACTTAAACAAGAAAATAGTTATCCATTAAAATACATAGAAAGTTGTTCAAAAAAAAAAAGCATACATAAGTTCTGAAATAATCCCCCTACACATTCTATCTATCAGATTCTTGGAGAAAGCAAGTATGATAGATGAGAAAGATGCATCAACTGAAAAAAGAGATCCATGGAGAGTATGCTCAAAAAGCCAAGTAGAAGAAGTAAAACTTGTAGTCCAACTAATTCCCATCTGGTTCAGTTGCTTGATGTTTGCAGTATCAATGTCCCAACTAAGCACATATTTCACCAAACAAGGAACCACCCTGCAAACCACCTTCCGAATCCCACCAGCCTCATTCCAAGTCTTCACAGGCCTCACAATCCTCATCTCAGTCCTCTTATACGAACGGGCCCTCGTTCCCATTGCCCGAGCCATCACGGGTCGCCCTACGGGCCTCACCATCCTAGAGCGAATCGGGATAGGATTAGTCCTATCAATCTTGACAATGGGAGTGGCAGCATGTGTGGAGTCTAAAAGGGTTCACGTTGCAAGAGAAAACGGGCTTCTAGACGAGCCCAAAGCGGTTGTCCCTATGGCTATATGGTGGTTGGTCCCTCAATACATGCTTTGTGGGGTTTGTGATGTGTTCACTGTGGTTGGACTGCAGGAATTGTTTTATGATCAAATGCCTGTTTCTATGAGAAGTATTGGTGCAGCTGCTTATATTAGTGTTATTGGAGTTGGCCATTTTTTGAGCAGTTGGTTGATATCTATTGTGCAGGGGGTTAGCACAAGGGCAGGGGGGGAATGGCTTGGAGACAATATTAATAGGGCAAATCTTGAGTATTTTTACTGGCTTTTAGCTGCTATGAGTGCTGTTAATTTCTGTGTTTACGTTGTCGTTGCGAGAAGGTTTGTGTACAAGAAAATTGATATTTGAACGAAAAAGGAGTCAGGTTAGGACATGTAGCTAGTTTGAAGGGCAGATGATAAGTTCTTATTTTCAATGTAGATTATGTGTGTATTGCTGTATCAATGTAATTTGAGAATGTATGCAGAAACGTGTGTATATTAATTATACCTCGTCTCTGTGGATTTCACATAATAACATATTTATTGTCTCATCCAAAAAATGTGCATCTATAGTCTCTTGAGAACATGTAAAGTATTAAATGTAACTATACCACGAAAAAAAGAAGAAATTATTCGAATCAGAGGAACATCTAATCATTCCCATCTTTGCATCTCTTGAGAACAAACAGCTGACTTCTCAAGTGCAAAACCTGCAATCTCAACAGTGAGATAGTAAGCCAATTGGAGGTGTGTGTGTGTGTAGAGGAGGGGGGTGGGGGGTGATATACAACATACCTCTTCTTGGAGCAATGAAGCTAGACCCTGAATACAAACTAAAGCAGATATTTCCTTGACAACCTCTTCATCTTTAATGGCTGACCATGTCTCAGGGGGCAATGAAAGTAGAAGTGCTGTGAAGACATCATTGCTTGCCGGGTGAATACCGTAATTTGCTGAAGACAAAGTATCCGTGACATGCTTGTGAAGCCTGGTTTCTTGCACCAGCTTCAACACCTCCTCCTGAAAATGTTAATGAAGTCGTAAAATATTTGACAATCAAAGAGACAGAGACATTTGGAAATGTCTCTACACATAGGTGTTTCATTAGTTTTACCTTAAAAGAAACCTTTCCGTTCTCTTCTTCACCATCCTCTTCTCGACGAATCTCAGCCACCCACTTAATGAACTCTGCAAAATCTGAAGGTAGAGAAGAGAAGATGGTGGAGATAATGCCTTTTATGTCTTTAACATTGTCTGAAGTTAGCAGCAGTGGAACATCATCTGTGAAGTATTTAGCAGTAGTGATCCAACTCTTATGTTTGCAGCTCTGTCAGATATATTGGATCAATTGTTACAGGAGAAAAACAAAAAGATGGATGAAGAGTTCAATTATGCACATAGTATGATATTTGCGAGTAGATTAGTAGGAACAACCTTCTCCTGTTCAGGATATAAAATAAAATGATGAACCCCATAAATTAAGTTATTATTTGGTAAAAATGAAAAGAAAAAAATAGAACAAAATGTGATGCAACCATATGTAATCTAACACTTAGTTGACTGTAATAGATGAACTGTAGTCATGAGACAAATATTTCTGCTATATTTAACCCCTTGAATCAAAGACGATCATAATTAGCAAGGATATATTCCTATAAAACTATGTAAAAAAGGCTGCATAAACCTAGTTCAGTTCTCTCTTTGAAGTTCTTCATAATCTAACACAACTCATTTGTGGAAACAGACATAAGTTACATGGATCGTACCAGGTTATAAAGCAAAGCTGGTGATCTCTGCCATCTAGACACAAGCATGAACCTGAAAGTAGGTAAATGTGACACTAAAGAAGCCTCACTATTTGCTTAAGCCCAAAAAAAAAAAAAAAACTCCACTTCACTATGCATTGGCTCAATTATACTGCTATCATACAATAACAAAAGGAGTTATCACAAATAGATATCAAACATGCAAGGGGAAGGAACAGGTTTTTAAATTAGAGAACTAGGAAGCATTGTAATACCTGGTGCATTCAGATCTTACAGTGATGATTACGTTATTTTTTTTTTTTAATTAAAAACCCTATTAAAAAAATCTTCACGATATATATGGTCGGGGAGATGGGATGGGATTTTAGAAATATTTGAAAAGGAGCTAAGAATAAGATTGAAGCTGGAAAATAAGTTAACATAAGCATTTTCATCCTTGGAAGGTCAGTACTCGGGAGGCTTCCATCTAATTAATTATCTCATTTCTGTGTCCCCTATGCATTAAAGCAATATAATATTAATAGAAACACAGTAATGTCTTCAATGTGAACAATATGTGTGATATCCCACTAGGAGTATGGGAGATAAAATTAAAATGATATATAGGTATACCCTCTGTGCCGTCCAGTGGCTTCAACAACAGTATTCATAGCTTCCCAAAGAAGTGAGAGGGGAACCCAATGAGGAGGGTACTTAAACCTTGCAACATCTAATATAAGTACCATATCACTCTCAGTGTGATATCCACCAATAGGTGAAAAATGACCTGTTCCAGTCTGCAAAAAACAACACATTAACACTACATTTATCATCCAAAAAAAGACAAGGTAATTATTATTGGGACTATCAGAAAGAAACTAAAAGAGAAAAAAAATCAGCCACTACAAACCTGTTTAAAAGCTCTTCTATCGTATGAAGTGATCACATGGCAATCACCTGATGTAGAGCATGCCATGACATATTTCCGGAATTCATCAATAGAACTCTGATTTGTGCGAAAAGCTTCCACATTAGCCCCTGCGCACTGTGCTAAGCATATAACTTTCCCAAATGATATGCCTTTAGCCCTAACCTTGTCCAGTGGCTCACAGCAATCCAACATGGTTTCATCGAACCATCTCCAAGGTCCTGTTATAAGACTTGTAATAAGATCATGACTATATACCCTTTATACAAATAAAGAGTCAAAGAAGTCTCCATTGGAAGTTACTTACAACCAAAATGAAAGGGATTTTGAGAATTCGAATATTACACCAAAATGTATTTTGGTATATAAAATAGATCCATAAAAATCAATAAAAGAGTATTGATATGACGGTGATTCATATATTACATCAGAAAAGAAGTGGAAAATTTGAAGTAGTTTGACAGTCAAGTTCATATATCCACTTTTCTGGCTATTCATACCAATATAGCAAGTTCATGAATTGGATTTTGGCTTTTAAAATACTATAAATTGGTCTAACGATGGTGATTATGACTTGAACAATTTCTAAAAAGAGAAATACAATTTGAGAATTTACAAATAATGGAACAGAGGGCAGATTAAAATAATTATGCAGCAGCGCATGACTATGACCATGACAAACAGAGACATCTCCCCACACAATGGTAATCTAAAGTAAATGAAACAAGCTTGACAATGTCACTTATACACACCAATGCATTCAATGACAAGTTATAACAGCATCCAGAGTTCCAAATTGGTATGATAACAACAATTACCTTTCCATTTTCTACATGGATCAATAGCAAGTGCATTCAAAACCATGGCGAGAGTGGCCAAACCACAATACGCGGGCTCGGATTGTGTCTGAAAATGTGGAATCAACTTGAAAAATCCTTCCATACTTCCATTGTGAAGGGCCTCCGTGAATAGTTTCTTCAGGGGCATGATCATAGACAAAATATGAGTCACTTTCAAACACATAATGGACGATTCACGAATGGGTTTGCTTTATACAAAACCTCATCAATGCTATTCTCTCAATTACTTTACATTTCTAATTAACCAGTGAGAGATATAAGCGAAGAAGAGGAAATAGTCACCTTGCCTTGAGGAGAAGAGAAATCAATGGCTGGAGGAGAAGGAAGGGAGCGCATGTACAATCCCGCTCCCGCCACCGCCATTGCCATTTTCACACGCTTCACTGTGTGTGTGTGTGAAGGTAAAATGAAGCAATTTTGAAAAAGCGCTTATTTCCTTGCTGGGCTCTGCATTGAATGGTCCATAAAGCTATGGATTGGGCGGAAAGCTTTTAAATTCCGATTCCCAAATTTTCCAAACCGAATATTTTTTCAATCCAAACTAATAAAATCAAAATTCCCACATGGATACTTGTCTATTATTATGACAAAATTAATATTTTATGTATTTTTGTATGAAAGATATGTGCATTTATTTTCTTTGAGCAGGTTCTATAACTTTAAATATTACTCCGTACTACATAATATTTTAGTACTGAATTAATTATTTATCCTACACTCAAACTTAAAATTTTGGATAGTCAAGCAACTATCTTTATACGGAGTAATTACTGGTTTTGTATTCCATTATTTGTGTATTTAGTTATTATAACAATTTAATTACTAAGTATAGAATATATATTTATTACGGTGTGTTGATCATGTGTTCAAAAGTTGGATATATTTATAGTGTATGTCGAAATACGGGATAAAGCTATGTAATTTATTCGACTATTATAATTTTGATAGTATTTCAGTTTTGATATGGGTTTTGATTCAATTTATTTCTTCATGTATATTTTTTCCGTTCAATTTTTATATATGGTCAAAAACTGTGACGATGCAATTTGCAAGTGTATTTTGTTACAGTTTGGCATTATTTTTTTATTCTCTTTTCGTATTTTATATATCATGGGGAATGTTTTACAATTATTAAAACAATTTTGGCTATCAATAACAAGTGCATTCAAGATCATCGTGAGGGTGGCCAAACCACATACGAAAAAGGGAATGAAATGTGATTTAGAAAATTTTATCAATGATTAATTTTTATTGAGTTAGATGAAAAAAATTAAATTAAGCAATTTTTATTAGAACGGAGAAAGTAACTCTTAAAAAAAAATTGTTAAATTTTAAGGTGACACTTTCCAAGACGCAACTATAGCTTGCTCACAATAATTTCAAATTTCGGATTTTGATCAAACCAAATTCATGATTAGGGAATTTATTATTCACCATTCTTAGTATTTTTAAATCATGTAAATTTAGATCTCTATTAACGTTAAACTATCATTTAAAAGTTGCGTTAACAAAAAAAATTAATTATCACTTAAGTCAGTTTTGTTTCTTGTCATAAAGTTTTGAACACTATGAAATTAATTTTATATGTTTATAAAGTTCAATGATTTAGTCTACTTACCAACTAATAAAGATAACTAATTCAATAAAGAAGTTTGCAGCAACGATTTGGTGTGATAGCTGGAAGTTAGAATTTTTTTTGGCTGGGTGAAATCATTTTTTTAATACACACAACGACTTATTTTCTATTAACATGACCTAAAAACGTGTTCCTGCAAGTAAAACATCGGTAGGAGGTGAATACTTAGGGGGTGTTTGCAAACACTAGTAGGTGCTTAAAAACATTTGTTTTTCAAATACAATCACTTTTGAAGTGTTTGCAAACACAACCAAGTGATTAAGTTAATTTGTTAAAAGTGATTTTGGTGAAGCACCCCCCACCTACTTCTAATAGCTTCTATGTGCTTCTCATCATTATAATAATCAATTTTACAATTTTGCCCTCACAATTTAAATAATATTTCATCTTTACCCATCACCTATCCAAATGTAATAAGGGTGTTTTTTGTAAATTTATAAAAAAAAGTGGTTTGTTTTGTAAACACCACAACATATACATAATTAATTTAAAGTACTTAATTTTAAAACACTATCAACTTTCAATTTTATTGCAAAAATCATTTTTAATCACTTTAAATCAATCACCATGATTTGCAAACACACCCTTATTCCTCTTGATACCACGTTTGGTTTTTTTTCTTTTTAATTGAACTTTCTCGTCAACTATTATCTGATATTCACAGTGGCGGATCCAAGATTTAAAATTCGGGGGTGCGGAAAATATTAAGCAAAATACTACTCCTTTCGTCTCGACGAAAACTACCCATTATCTTTGCCAAAAGAATATATTGAAATGTGAGAGAGCGTTATTTGCCAAAAAAAAAAAAAAATGAGTATCTTTAATTGGGACGAACAAATTTTTTTTAATTAATTTTCACCGGAATAGATTGAGTATTTAATAATAAAAGTAATACAATTTGGTGCAACTTAAATAATAAAAAAAAAGGCATAACATCATTTAACAGTGAAAATTAAAATGTATTGTGTATTAACTTTTGAGACTGTAAGAGAATTGAAGTGGTTTTAAAATGTTGAACCTGAGTCTTTCACTTTGTTGGGAACAAAATGTTGTTGTTGAACCTTTTTAATCTGAGTTGAGAAATGAAATGGGGATGCAACTAAAATAATTTGTGTTAAAATTAACTAATTAATTAAAAAATTTACCTAAGATTTAAAAAAAAAAAAAAAAAAAAAATTGGGGGTACAGCTGTACCCCAATTTCTACACTGCATCCGCCACTGGATATTCAGATCACACGTGTTAGTCGGTAAATGAACTAAAACATTGAAATTTGTAAATATAGAGAACTAATTTTAAATGAGAAAATTTTAAATTGGTAATCTTTAAGATTTTCATTTTGTCATTTGAATATGTCCGTATAAGTTTAACATACTCTTTTTGATAAATAATTTTTTATTTTTACATTTCACTTTATATTTCACTTTTCTCTCTTTTAATCAATTACTTTTTTTTTTTTTTTATTAGTAATCACATAATTTGTACTATATTTATAATTTAATAATTTTTTTAATTTATGTGTCAAAAATAAAAATAAAAAAATTTTAGGCGGATGGTTTGGAAAAATGGATTTACCTTGAAAAGCATATCATAAATAATAACTAGGGCCCACAAATAAATTGGGTTAAATTAAGCCGTGTTCAATCAACTCATCTCATAATTAATTATTCCAAATTAAGGAAAACAGCGGATCTTAGCACGTGAAGATGATGAGATATCCAAGGCAAAATAAATTGATTCAAGATTATGGTATTGATGTTAGCATGGGAGTAAAAAAAAGATAAATTGATTCTAGGTGTGTTGGTTAAAAAAAATGATAAATTTAGTTATATTGTATTTTTTTTACTATTTAAAATAAGTCAACTATTACGAATTTTAATTTTTTTTTTTTTTTTTCAACCAACAATTATTTTTATCTCATTAACATTGCACAATTAGTACATTTTTTATGCGAATTGTGTAATGTGAGATATGTCTACTAGGTGTATATATAAAATACTTTAAATTATAATAAATTCAAAACTTGAAACGTTATTGCAAATTAAAAAAATTATAGGAAAATTAAAACTTTATATTTTTTAAAAGTAATTTTTGTCCTGGGAAAAATCTTTTTATTTTTAGATAATAGATATAGAGTTGGGAGAGATGTCTATCGGACTGGCCCTAGCCCTATAGGGCTAGCCCTACAGGGCTATGGGTTAAATGGGTTAGGGCCTTAACCGGTTCATACTTAACGGTCTTACAATTGTTGGGACCTAACACTAACCCTAGCGGGCCACGGGCTAAACGGGCCACTATCGGACTACAATATTTTTTTTTCTTTTAAAATTAAAGGTTCCAATTGGCACGTCCAACAAGAAAATAAAATAGAAAAATATATAATTAGTTAATGATCGGTAAATGAGAAAAAACAAAAGTATGATTAAACACAATTTTAGAACTCATTGGTCCCTAATATGGTCAAATAAAGCTAAAAAAATTCATAATCTAATAAAAAATAGTAATAATAACTAATAAATGATAATGGGCTGCTTAATGCTTACAGTTATGGCTATGGACCAAACAACTCGGGTTAGCGGGCTAGCCCTGTAGTCCTGCGGGCTGGCCCGGTTTAGCCCGCGGATCAACCGATCCGGGTCAAAAAAACCCGAATTTAAACGGGCCTATGATTCATGAATCCTAACCTTGCATTTTTAGGGTTAAACGGGCCAGCCCGATTAGCCCGACCCGGATAAACATTTTTAGAGTTGGGGGGTGGGGACGAATATAACATGCAAAATCACCCTAAAATTGTAGTATTTTTTTTTCTCTTAATTACTCCATCAATTATATATGTCCATCCATAAATCTAAAAGTGATTGTATTCTTCATTTATACGGATTACGGACAAGGAAAAATAACTATGGATCCGGAGTATATATTTGTACTTATTTTCTTTAATATTTAATCCACAATTGGACATTATCCATAAATGCATTCATGGTACAAAAGATTAGGATTTATTGGTTCTATTTTAATATTTCACCTCATGTTTGACTATTTATAATATTACATGTATAATAAATGATATTACAAATTATCATTGTGTGACATGTTATGTGTTATGTTTTAAAGATAAATAAATATTAAAGTGAAATAAATTAATTATCCTAGAGTAACTCTTTGTGTACTGGTTGCATTGTTCAATATACATATCACTTATCGGCTAATACTACTGTACTTATAAATTAATATCACAACATTTTACGTGCATAGACATATGAAATGTGTGAAAAAAGTGATATACCATTAGTTTAAAAGCGTAATGATAAGCAAGGATGAAAATATCGGTATCAGTGGAAATATCGAGACCTTAAATTTATGGAAATATTGATGGATATATCGATATTGATATGTAAATTTTAAAAATTGTAAAAATTTAATAACAAGCCTTTAGTACATAAAATCAACAAAATAATTTGAATACATTTTATATCAGTGATAAATTTATATAAAATATAATATACAATGTTATTTGGTATGACATTTATAAATATTTTTCGAAATTTATCGACATTTTCTCGATATTTTACCGATATTAGACTCGATATTGTTATTGTCTACCGATATTTATCGATATTTTTAATTTTTTTTACAAATATCGTGGAAATATCGATTCTTCCCAATAACAATATCGGTGACCGCAAAAAAATGATATATCGAGGATATATCGGAAATATTTTCGGATATTTTCATCCATGATGATAAGTGTGCATGATATTAAAAATTAGAGAAAATTGCAGATTTAGTCCCATTAACCATGGGTTGGTTGGGTTTTGGTCCCATTGTATTTGGATTTAGTCCCATACGATATAAATCTTGCAAACTTGGTCCCATACGATATAAATCTTGCAAATTTGGCATCATACGATATAAATCTTGCAAACTTGGTCTCATACGATATAAATCTTGCAAATATGGTCCCATACGAAATAAATCTTGCAAATTTAGTCCCATATGAAATAAATCTTGCAAACTTGGTCCCAAACATTACAAAAAATGCAAAATTGGTCCCAAACATTACAAAAAAAAATGCAAAATTAGTTCAAAAAGTGAAAAAAAAAAACTCATTAATTAATAATTATTATTCAAATTATATAATAATGAACTATTAATTAATATATAATAACATTTATATAATAATAAATATATAAAATCTAAATAGACTTTATAATATTTAAATTTTATAAAAAATACGAAATAGACTTTATAATATTAATAAATATATAAATTTTAAATAAACTTGAAAATTTATATAATAATCAATATATTACTATTTACTAATAACTTAACATATGAGATACATACATTTTATTTAAAATTAATTATTATTTATTTTATTTTTCCTCTCTTATGTATTCTAATAAATTTGTATTGTAAGTTTAATTTTTTTTTTAATTCTACTATATGATTTTTATTTAATAAATAAAAAAAAAGTAAGTGTTTGTAACTATTGAAAATTTTGATAAATTACTCATCGCCCTTATTTAAATATCAATAGGAAGGGCTAGAGCTATTATTAATTTATCATCACTAGCTATAATCATTTTGTCGATGTGTAATTTAATTATTAATGTAGTTATTAATTTGATATTTATTCATTGAGGAAGACATGTCTCAATTATTGTATTGACAAGTTTGATATAAATTCCATTATTATTATTATTTCTAAATTTTACATTTAAAAAAGCATACATTGATGAGAAAATTAAGTTATACTTTAATTTAATGAAATTATAAAAAAAAAATACAAATTTGATCCCAAAAGTAAAAAAAAAATACATTAATTAATTATTATTCAAATTGATATAATAATTAACTATTAATAATATATAATAAAATTTATATAATAATCAATATTAATAAATATATAAAATCTAATCAATCTAGATTTTATAAAAAAGAGTATAACTTAATTTTCTCTGTATACTTTTTTAAATGTAAAATTTATAAAAAATAATAATAATAAAAGTTATATTAAACTTGTCAATACAATAATTGAGACATGTATTCCTCAATGAATACATATCAAATTAATAACTACATTAATAATTAAATTACAACAAAATGATTATAGCTAGTGATAATAAATTAACAATAACTAACCCTTCCTATTGATATTTAAATAAGGGTGATGAGTAATTTATTAAAATTTTCAATGGTTACAAACACTTAATTTTATTTATTTATTAAATCAAAATCATATAGTAGAATTTAAAAAAAAAAATTACAATACAAATTTATTAGAATACATAAGAGAAGAAAAATAAAATAAATAATAATTAATTTTAAATAAAATGTATGTATCTCATATGTTAAGTTATTAGTAATATATTATTTATTATATAAATTTTATTAATATTGATTATTATATAAATTTTCAAGTTTATTTAAATTTTATATATTTATTAATATTATAAAGTCTATTTCGTATTCTTTATAAAATTTAAATATTATAAAGTCTATTTAGATTTTATATATTTATTAATAGTTCATTATTATATAATTTAAATAATAATTATTAATTAATGAGTTTTTTTTTTTTCACTTTTTGGACTAATTTTGCATTTTTTTGGTAATGTTTGGGACCAATTTTGCATTTTTTGTAATGTTTGGGACCAATTTTGCATTTTTTGTAATGTTTGGGACTAAGTTTGCAAGATTTATTTCATATGGGACTAAATTTGCAAGATTTATTTCGTATGGGACCATATTTGCAAGATTTATATCGTATGGGACCAAGTTTGCAAGATTTATATCGTATGGGACCAAGTTTGCAAGATTTATATCGTATGAGACTAAATTCAAATACAATGGGATTAAAACCCAACCAACCCATGATTAATGGGACCAAATCTGCAATTTTCTCTTAAAAATTACATCAAAATCATGCACTTTTAGCATGAACAATTTCTCCATTCTATAAAATTGTAACTACTTAAAGAAGATTAACATGGTCATTGCATAAGATAACACACATAAATTAAAAAATGATCCAAATAAATTGCACCATTAGCATGAGGTATAACTTGTGCATGCAATATTTTTCTTTATCTTCATTGGATAACCTCTTGGAGAATATTTATATATCATACAGTATAATATAATGGATATTTTTGGATAAAATGTTGAATCAAAAATGAAATTAAATAAAAATTGAACATTAAAATTCAATTATATCTATACACTTTACTCCATATCAAAATTTGTCTTAAAAATATGGGCAAAATAAAAGATGCAACATTGGACCTTAACTTAGGGCTTTTGGGCTGAGCGGCTCAATCGTACTTTGAGCTCAACTAAACTTACGGAAGAAAACTGGATCAAATAATTTTTTCCAAACAAATTGTACAAAATAAATAGAAAAATACGTTTTCAGAGCAAACATATGTTAAAGTAATACATATTTGTTTTTTTTTAATACTAATATGAACTTGTGTTTTTTTTATACTAATATGAACTTGAGAAAGAACTTTCTGTTTGTCTTTTACAAAAAAAATTGTGAGAAGATTTATTAAACTGAAGAACATAGTAAACAATAATATCTAAAATATATTGGGTGAAAATTAAAGGATTAGTGTTTTTTTTTTTTTTTTGGGGGTGGGGGGTGGGTGGGGGGGTTAAAGGATTAGTTAATGGAGGGTGAAGATTGCCAAAAATGGAATAAAATCAGAGAGATCTCCACAACTTTGGAATTAAAAAAAGAGGAAAAGATGGGAGTGCAAGTGGAGTGGGCGCCCCATAATCAAGAAATAATTCGATGTCGATCTTCCTGGAAAATGGTGAGTCGGTGGCCTCTCCTTTTATTTTAGAGTTGCACTCTTGTGTACCGGTTACATGTATGTAACTACTATATCCAATCCAATAATTCATTACAAATAACACATTACCCATTTACTATATCCAATCCAATAACACATGACCCATTTACTATATCAATTTAACACATACATTTTTTCATGGGTCTTTATTTTACTTCAATTAATTTTTTTTTAATTTTATCATTAAAAAATAATACTCCATTAATTTTTTAAAATTTTATTTTTTTATTTTACTCAATTGATATTTATATTTATCTTTTTAATATTATTTTTTAAATTTATTTTTCTTCCTGTTTATCATTTGTGTTTCATGTCATAAATAAAAACTTTAATTAAATAATTATTCTAAAATTTTAAAGTCTAATAAGAAATTTTTAAAAATAATATTAATTATTGTTTTTTAAGTATTAAATAGTATAATAATAATTTGTTTTAAAAAATAAAACTATCACTTGGTGTATAATTTTCACCTTATCCTTTTAAAATTTTATTTCATTCCTTACAAATTTCACTTCGTTTTACATTGTTTAATTATTTTTTTCATTTGAACTTTCATTTTTTAATCACTTTATTTTAATTTTTTATGAATATAATTTTTTGTTTATAAGTGTTATGATAACCGTTGATAAGTATTATGATATATTATTAGTTAATATGCAGTACTGTACATATTAGTTCATATACAGTATAATATTAGTTTATATTGGTACATGTTTTAATTTTTTCGAGTTTCGAGTTCACATACTTTATGGTAATAGTTCAAATATAGTATAGTATTAGTTCAGATATTGTATAGTATTAATTCATATACTCTATGGTACTAGTTCAAATATAATATAGTATAAATTCAGATATTGTATAGTATTAGTTCATATATTAAATACTCTGTAATATTTTTATACCCACATTAATCTCTAGTACTATACAATATATTAACTAGTACTATACCCTAGGCGTACTAATACTATATCGTATTTAAACTAATATTTATATTTAACAAAAAAATACATAACTTAACACATTTATAATTTCAGGCATACCATTCAAATTAATACATCAATATTAAAAAAATGATACTCCGTATTAATTAACTAGTAAGAAGAACAAACGTGAGAATGAATCACACTAAACACACAATTCAATTAATAGATACGATCACACTCAATAAACATATGAATGCATCAACATGACGATGACCCCAAAGAAAATAATAAAGCTGATGCAATATTATGCTGGTTTCTTCCCCAATTCTCAACTCATTTAAGTTTCTAAATATAAATTTTATTTTTCAATTAGATTATATTATTAATTAGTTTTAAAAAATAATCTACAACCTTAAAAAAACTTGTAACAAACCAAATATCATTTTAGAAATAATGAAGACATAACAAAATAATCTTAGTTATTATAAATCAGATTAAAGCTAGAAAGTGAGCATGTCATATTCATACATTTATACCCAAATTAGGAAAAAATTGGATTTTTTTAGTTTAGTTTTTTTTTTCAATTTTTTTCCTAAATTTCGATCATTTTTTGAAAAAAAAAAAACTGAAAATTTTATTTCATAATTTTATTTTTGAGTTTCATATTTTTTTAATATTCATTATGTTTTTATATTTATTTTTTAAAACTTAAAAAAATAGAATAATATTTGACTTCGTGGTGATTCATTGGTGAATCGATAGTCGGTGTATAATTATAATTTTAATGAGTTGTATTTTAATTTAATTGATAAAATGGTAATATAGTATTTTACATGTATTTTTCTTTTAAAAAATTTTGGGGTGAAATTAATAAAAAAGAAGGTAAATAACTAATAACCCATGTAAAAAATTGGATTTAGTTACATGTATCATGTATGTAACTTGTACAAATAAGTGCCTAAAAGAAAGGAGTGCCTAAAAAAAGGAAGTGTGAATTTATTAAAAAGGGTGAGTAAATAGCCAGTTACGTACATGTAACTGGTACACATAAGCAATTGCCTTTATTTTATTACTACTACTTAATTAGAGTTATACATTTCCTTAAAATATACTCCTAGGACTAAAATTAAACCTATTGTGAGTAAATATATGTTTCTGACCTACGAACTTCTAGAATTCTTGGAATTTACTACAATACATAGGAGTACTAAATATGAGCTTATATTATTTCATTTGATTGTTTTTTCTTGTTTTTGTTTTGAAATCTTTTTAACGATACTGTTGGACTTTCTTCGAGGGAATTGAATACTAGTATATAATTTCCGAGATCTGGGAGTATACTATAGGCAGCTGTGCCTTATTTTTTCTATTCTAGTACTTGGACAAAAATAAAATGCTCATACGTCAATACAACTAGTATTTTGAAATGTCCCTTCACTTGGTCTGAGATTAATAATATAATTATGGCTAGTTTGGATTGATAGCTGAAAAAACATTGGACAAATGAACTCACCCTTCTTCTAGGACTATTAGTCCCACAAATGCATGATAAATAGTAAAAAATTAGCGGGTCTTGCATTAAATTCGAGCCACAATCAATCAAACTAAACGTTTGATTAGTCGGAAATAAAAAGTCAATCAAATCTAATCCATGTTAATCTAACAAACCAAACATACCCTTAATGTCCTAGATTATAAATTGCAAATTAATACCCTCCAGTCTAGATGCGAGAGAGCCTTTTGGATAATTACTTTACCAATGTTTCTGTTATTTCATTCTGTCGAATTTTTATTAGGTCGTTGCCTTCAATATTTATTTACAGGACATTGATTATTTTTTAATATGACACATGTCAATCAATCATATAGTGAAATAAGATACAAATTACTAAAATTAGAACAAATGATCTCATCCGTATAAAATCAAAAGGCGAATAATTTACATGAAACAAAAGCAATAGTAATTTATTTATTTTTAACAATTTTTTCCTGTGTTAATGATGTTTGGATACAAATAGACAAAAACAATAGTAATATATTTGCTATAAAATACTGATTTAATTAAACTGGCACATTGAACCCGATCTACACCAAAATTATTCATAGAGTCACGTTATCAATGGATCTGTTCTAAAAATATGTATTTAGAATCCTGATCCTGCTATATCTTTCTAAATATATATAGAGAGAGTATACATGTGTGTAAAAACAGAGTGCACGTGCATGGGATGGGAGGGATGTAAATAATGCAGTAATCATGTTACCTTTAATTATGTAACAAAAAAAGAATGGGCAAACGTACGTCATATATAGTTGGCCATGCCATTCATGTCAAAGATCGAGCTACCTCATGTACAACATCTCTTTAATTATATTGAAAGTTATAAGACCAAAGTAGATTTTTTTAAAAATTGAATATAAGAAAAAGAAAAAGTTAATTGCTTCTTTTGCAATTCAAAAATCAAAGAGATCCTTGGAGATTCTCAATGATATCTGCTCCGATTTCTGATCAACTGTAAATATCTTTTGGTATCTCCTCCCCACATTCAAACTCTTTTATTTATATGTATATATAATCTCTCATTTTATGCCTCAACAATATACTCCATCAAACACACATTTCAATATTCTTTCTTCTAATTGATATTATTTGTTGGAGTAGCAATGGAGACGCAGTTCCATGTATTAGCAGTCGACGATAGTATCATCGATCGAAAGTTGATTGAGAGGCTTCTCAAAACATCTTCATATCAAGGTATATATATATATATATATATATATGATCATATTGTATTTTTAATTTCATCATTTATGCAATTTTTTTAAAAAAAAATGAATACTAATATTATTTCGTATTTGCAGTGACTGTTGTGGATTCTGGGGTCAAGGCTCTGGAGTATTTAGGATTGGTAGATGATGAAAATGCAGACACAGATTCAAATAATCATGTTTCTACCAAATTTCATCATGTAAGTGGTTCTTCAATTGGACTTAAAATTTTCAAATTAATAGTAAATATATAGTAGTAATAATTGTGTTTATTAATTGGATGTGCTGCAGGAAGTGGAAGTAAATTTGATAATCACGGACTACTGCATGCCTGGAATAACCGGCTACGATCTTCTTAGAAAGATTAAGGTATATATATTCTTGATCTTACTACTATTATTATTTGTAAATAGAAAAAAAATCACAAACTAAATGAATTTTGATACAGGAATCGAGGTGGTTTAAGGATATCCCAGTAGTGATAATGTCATCAGAGAATGTGCCATCAAGGATAAACAGCTGTATGGAGCAAGGGGCAGAAGAGTTCTTCCTTAAACCAGTTCGACAGTCGGATGTGAATAAACTAAAGCCACATTTGATGAAAGGATTAATTAAGGGGATAGAAGAAAATCAGGCGCCTATTAATATTAATAATAATAATAATAATTGTAATAACAAGAGAAAGTCCATGGAAGAATGTGTCTCACTCGATAGAACTCGAACAAGATACAACAATCACTTGGAACAAGAATTGTAATACTAGCTTATTAAATCTAGTTTTTTATATTTATTCATTCTATATACTTCATTCCTCAATTTCTTTAATTCCAATTTCATTGTTTTTTATGGTTCAAATTTCATTAATTTCTCAAAATAATATTATTTACACTATTTCACCATTCAATTATTATTTATTTACTCAAATTATCATCCACTTTATTTATAAACTATCACTTCATTGATAAATGACCCCACAATACACCATTACATCTTCCATTTATATATTTTATACATAAAATAATCACTACAATCGTGTACCAAAAAAAAAAAAAGCATAATAGACTTACGGCATGATTGGTATGATTGAATGAAATTGTGGCTGAATGGAATGAACTCGTGAATGGAATGACGGACTTAATGAAATGACTTAAGAATAGTCATTCTTACGATTGGTATGGATTAGAAATGAAATGTGAGTATTGGTATGGATTAGAAATGAAATGTGAGTATTATATAAATTTATGGCTATTGAAAATATAATAGTTAGTTGGAATTATTATAGTATATATTTCAAACAATAATAATATTATTATTATTTTTAATTTTTTTGTTATTTTTATATTATTAATATTTATTAATTTTATATATTTTTATTTAATAATAATATTTATTTTTTAATTATAATACTTTTATTATTATTTTTTTATATTTAAATGATAATTTTTTTATTAAATAATAATATTAATATTTTTTAATTATTTAAGGTAATTAATATTTTTATAAATTATTATTATTTATATTTTTTTAATATGTTGTGAATTTTTATTATATTATTAAAATATTTTATTATTTTTACTATTAGAATTTAATTTATAATTGATTTTTAATAAATAATGTTATTATTATTTTTATAATTATAATTATTGTTGTTTGTTATTTTTTGAAAGTATAAAATAATGTTGTTAAAATTAAAAAATAAGTTATTACATTCTTGTAAAATTTTTTTTTTTAGAAAAACGCATTCCTACAAATATGGGAATAACTAAAACTATGGAGATGGAGGGTGAGAGGAATCGCCGTTCCCTAATTTGGGGGAATGATCATTCCATTTGGAATGACCATTTCTAATATAAAAACATACCAATCAACACATTTGGAATAGAATCAAGAATGGTCATTCCATTCTCATTCCATTCCTGCATACCAATCATGTCATTAGTGTTTTGGATAGAGTATTATTTTTCATCATACTTTTTTTTGGAGTATTTTTAGTACTTTTTTGTAGAGGTATTGTTATTTTAGACTAAATTGTGCAAATTTATTTCACAGATGAATTAAGAGTTAAATTGACAGAGAAGTGTAATTGAATTGAATTTAAGCAGGCTACTCCAACTCGATCAATCACAACATGTTCGATCATTTACTTTTTAGGGACGGAGAAAATATTAATTTAAATGCTAAACAATACGGAGTATTTTTTACTCCTACTACAGAGTGTGGTTAGAACTTAGAACACGCTACCAACTCTTTTGTTATACAAAAAGGCGCCCACACCACTACAAGCATTTTAAGTGATAAAAAAATTATTTTACTAGTGCATAATTTATTTATTTTAAAAAAAAAATATACAATATAATTTTATATATAGATAAAATTGTTTTTTAACAAATGTTGATTCTTTGTTTACTGTTGGGGCCAGCGACCCAATTGATAAAACGGGTCAACCGGATGAATCCAAACAGTTTATGTGAATAGTGAGTAGTGACCGGTTTGAGTGGTTTCACACAAATAACTGAAACTTCAACAGCAGGAGCCTACGGCGACGTGATCGCCCTCCACCGATACGATGATACTCCATCGACACGAACTCACAACCCGATTCTGTCAATTAGAGCGATTCGATATTACGGTACTTCATCACCTTGTTTAAATTTTGCCCTAATCAGTAGCCTCTGTTTTTTTAAGTTCGTTTTGATTCGTTATGCTTAAGATTTTTTTGTTCCGTGATTTTGAATATTTTACTCTTGAATCAGTTTGAAATTTTGCTGATAAGTGCCTACGAATTGGTATTCTCTTATCTGAAATTTTTGAGTGTGCTTTACTGGCGTCAGACTAAGCGTTTTTGTGTTTGGTGATTGATGGATTCCACTAAAACAATATTGTTTGCACCTAAAAGCGGTGTAGGAAACGAGAGGGTTTTTTCCTTCTTTTGGAGAAGTTTTAAAGTAAGATTGTTAGTAATTAACCGATTGGTTAGTGTTAGACATACAAATTCCACAAAATTGATCGAATTTTACTTGATTTTCACGAATTCTAACTCTTGAGTAATGGAATTGTTTCAAGCAACTGTTGGAGTAATTTTTATGAACCTTTAGAATAAATGTGATGAGTATAGAGGAATCGTGAATGCAGATTGCAAAGAAGTATGCTAATCCTTAAGGCCATTCATATACTCATTCCCAGAATCATTCTTCTGAAACAGGAAATCAAATACTACAAGTCTTTATGTTTATGTTGAATAATTTGGTCTATCAAAGAGAAGTTAGTTTTATTTCCAAGAAATCAGGCTGTACTTAACTCTGATCTGTGGAAAAACTTAGTGCCTTCAGGGTCAACAATGGCTTCTTTTCCAGAAACTCTAGGCACAGAATCTAGTCCAACTGAAGACTGGTGGACTATTGTAAGGAAAGAAGAATAAGACTGTGAACAAGTTTGTGATCCCAAAACGACAAAAAGAAGTGCAGGTATGGACACCTATGGATCTTGAAACAGATCCAGATAGAGAGTCAAAATTGATGCAGAAATTGCAGATTTCTATTCAGAAACTTGCAATCTCTGAATTCCACACTTGTTTATTAGACCAAATCCAAAATTCTGATATGTTGGATAGGTTTCGTAAAGTTGTTGGATCAGAAGAAAAAATGCAGATGGTAATCTATGGGATTGGCAGCATCGAATCGTTTGAACCCCCTTGATTACAGCTCAGCCTTGCCATTTTGATGAAGAGGAGCTTTGATTGGATAGTAGAAATTGAAGTATTTGATCCTATTATCACTTTGACAGAATCTAAGGTTTTGATATCCATAGGTTGTAGTGTAAACGATCCTATTATCACATTGTGAGGCAGAATTGTACGACAATCTATTGGAAGCAAATTGGGCAGTAGATAAATTGAATCGACTTATGATAGTTGGGAACAGTTTTGGTGCATATGAGCAGCATGTTTCGCTTTGCAAGAGTTCAGCTGTAGCAGATTCAAGAAAGCATGTCTTGGCTGTGGGGAGCTTCACCGAAGAGTAGATGATTATTTTCGAGCCTTTCATGGTTCGAGTTGGCATTTTTTCAGTGCAACACATTTGCCTATAATCTGATATGATAAGTTTCAAAGGTGAGCTCTAGTTATCCTATATATTGTCATATGTATGCAATTTGTGATATATGCATTGCATCTTATTATGACTACAATTTGATTGCATAACAGAGGATCTGCAGGTTGTTTTATTAGAACAAATGAAATGATGCATCTTGGGAGACAGTTCTTACTATAGATGTCGTGTTGGTAATATTTTGCTAAATTTATACAAATCAAATTACTGTATGCCATACGTATTTATTATTTAAAGTAAGTATTGAATTTATATGTTTAAATAATATGAAAATACGAGATTGGCCGCGTGTTTATCTCCATATCTATACTTGGTGACATCACCGTTCCACGGCTTGTTCAAAAAAATTTAAAATGAAATTTCTCTCCCTAATTCCTTTACATTCTCTCCCTCCCAACTGTTTCTTCCAAATACGCGCCCTCCACTTTCCCTCCTGAAAACCACCTCCCGCCCTCCGCCGCCGCCGCCGGCTGTAGTCTCCCTTTTCTTTGAGAACCGTCAAAAGCCCCTTCAAAACCCCTTGTTTGGATGGCAGATGGCAAGAATCACAGAATGGGAAAGAAGACACAGAACAACATCAAGAGCAATCCGTCGGCGATTTTTAATCGGTCCTTGACGGTCAATTCCTCCGCCGCGGCGGCGGCGGCGGCGGAAAACAAACCGTTGTTTAACGTCTGTAATTCCCAAGTATTCCAGCGGAATGGGTCGGTCAAGAGTTTGCAGGGGCCGAGGCTGTCCACCGTAAAATCGTTCAAAGGAACGGTGAGGAAATTATACTCCATATTCGAATCCCCCAAACACAATTTATCAAGCACCTTGAATGCACAATCTTCTTCTTCAATACGACTTCCGGACGCCGAGGATAAGGTGGTGATTTACTTCACCAGCCTCCGAGGGATACGAAGAACATTCCAGGATTGCCATAGTGTTCGATTGATTTTTCGAGGGTTTCGTATAAACATCGATGAAAGGGACATCTCGTTGAATGCTGCATACAGGAATGAATTACAGAAAGTAATTGGGGATACCAATGTTAGTTTACCACAGGTGTTCATTAAGGGGAAGCACATCGGCGGAGCTGAACCCGTAAACAAACTGCTGGAGTCCGGTGAGCTTGCCAAGATGATCAAAGGGATCCCTTTAGGATCCCTCAAGCCCTGTGAGTGTTGTGATGATGCAAGGTTCATTCCGTGTTTAAATTGCAGTGGAAGCCGCAAGGTGTTTGATGAGGATAAGGAGCAGAGCAATAGGTGTCCCGAATGCAACGAAAACGGCCTCATGCATTGTCCCATGTGCTGCTCATGATTGGTAACGATTTGAATATTGCTGCGGCTATGAGATAAATGAATATCAGCTATGTACATAATGTTTGTGTATAAAAATAAGGTGGTTTTGGGGCTCATCTTTAACATTTTTATGCATCCTGAGGTATGTTCATACTGTAATGTTTCTTACCAATGTATACAAATTATGTTTACCAACTCATATATCTATATAATGACTCTTGTGACCCACTGAAATTGTTTGATTGATTGGAAAACTAGGTCATCCAAATGAATATGATTTCCTTTCCTTTCATAATTCCTGCATGGTAATAATTGAGTTGAAATTACCTTCCACAGTGAAATTCATTACATTTTGTAGTATGTGTGTGGGTGGTTCCACCCCTTAGCTTGTTGCCAAATATTTATGCTACAAAACACACTAGTATGGGTGGTTGTATCAGATGTGATTTGAAAAACAGACTCAACTTTGTAGCTCCTCATTTAAATTACAGGTGCAGAATGGCTGAGATTTGTAGTATATCTTATTATATATATGAGAATGGCTTCTTCATTGGGCATTATCTTGGTTATTGATATATTATGGTGTTTATAATATCTTCCCTGCAAATGATTAGTTGTTGTTGGAAATTATTCTGTTTTTGTGGGCACCACCAAGTCCAAGCCACTTATAAAACATCATTGCCGACTGCTTAAGTTGAGATATTAGATATGTTTCCAAAAATGTTAGATGCGATCATGCGATGGACCTTTCAATTTGATTTTATCACTATTTAGTAATACTAGTATTTCATTAATTTTCATCTGTACAATAACGATCATGGTTTCCCTCTCATGGAGTTTAATCTCTAAGGCCGTCTCACTTAGATTCTTTTTTATTTTAAAGGCAAGTGGTCGAAATTCCTAGGCGAATATTATTACTACAGGGATTGATATTTCGTTAATTAACTGGATTTTGTTTATTATCAAACTAACTTTCACCAGGGTTTCTGTTTTTATGACATCGGTTTGTATGAGACAAATTCCATTTATTAATTAGGAGTACTATACTATTATGTGTCTCAAATACTTAAAATCTCATCATCATTTGATTTAAAATACAATTGTGACGGTAGAATTATACTAATAAAGCAAAATTATTTGGGAATTGATATTGATTAATACTTGCTGAACGTTTCAATATAGACACGCCATTAAATAGAATCCGAGGTTCCCCCCAACCCTGTAAATGACATAATTTAATCCCACTAATTGCCCAAAGTACATGTCCACTTTCATCCATCATTGGAGTATTACAATAACTTTCTTTATAATTCAACAATCAACTAACTAACTAATTTATATTTAATGTCTACCACGCCTTGTTTAGACATTTAGCATGATTATACAGTTGGGGAGCTAAAAAAATATTGTAAATAAATTGGAGGAAGTTGGTTTGAGCAAATGAATTCTAGGAAGATCAAATTATTTACAATTACAATAATAATAATAATCCTGCATTAGTTGTTTCAAGTGGAAATTAAGCAAAACCGAGGTTGATCATGATCTGATCATGGCGATGGATGTTCATTGTGAGAGAGGAATGCATTCGACTTGGATCTCCAATATCCCGCGTTCAACGTGCTGCAACTGAATCGGGATCACTTGTTTTTCCGTCTGACCATCAGCATCAGTCTCAGCCGAGGCCTTTGCAGCAGACAGCAACGGTTGGATGTCCATCTCAGCGTCCCCCATGAAATCATCTGTCGAGAACGTGTCCTTATCGTACACCAGCTGCACCTCACAACACACAACACCATTTATTCATTTTGCATCCAACTCATTTAATTCACCAACTTGTTATATATATACCATACCATACCAGCTTCAGAGGAGGCACATCTTCTGGAATCGACAACATTAAACTTTCGTTCCAAATTGGGTTCAAGCTATTCTTTATGGCCCGTGTCTTCACTGACTGCACTCGTATTCATATTCATTACATATACTTAAACTGATGAGCTAGCTAGTAAAGGAAGGTTTTTTTACCTGATTTCCCAAGGAGAGGATGACGTAAGGGTCGCTAGTCCTCACGTCTCGTACAGCTAGATTGGTGCCTCGTACGATGTTAACCTTGATCACTCCTACAAATTCAACCATCCCTGCCTATATACAGCACAGCACTAGAATTATTAGTTATGGGAGTTGAAATAATAGTGATAGACTTGTGGTGGATCCCTTACCATGGAATTACTTATTTTCCTGCTCAACTTATCATGATCTGGTTTCTTCTTGCTGTTACGGAAGGCCAGCCCGAATCGCTGACCCCCCGTTGACTGTTTCTCATAGTGTTTCTTGTCGACAGGCACTACAGCTCTGCAGCAGCTTGAAGAAGAATTTCTACAATGGGATGAGGATGGAAATGGGCAAGCCAGAGGTAAATCAGAGGTGAGAAACTGCTGGAGCTCGTATTTTCGCCTGAAACAAAATCCAGAATAATAAATGGTGATGAAGAAAATGTAAGAGAGACATGAGTGACGACTAATACCGTATGAATTCAACGCGCTCCTCAGCAGAAGAATCGGGCTTTGGTTTTCTGCAGTTATCAGGAATGCTAGCTTCGTACTTTGTGTTGACAGCAACATTGCCTCCGAGTTCACTTAAAGATTTGACTTGCTCATCTGTCCATTCATCCAGCTTCACTGACACTACCTTTGATATATGCACTCCGAGGCTTCTATGAACGCCAGAGCATTTGATACAAATGAAAGCTCCAGTGCTTAACGATCTGATCCAGTTAAGTTAGTTACTAGTATGAAGATAAATTGAGAAATTTCCTACCATATAATCATACATACCTTCAAACTAAAAGAAATGGACATAAGATGTAAAATACTAGAGTTAAATTATGTATAAAATGAAAGAAGTTGAAGGAAGACTTACACCCATTTAGGATCGGGTGATCCACAATCGGCACAAGTTCGATTTCCAGCTTCAGATAGAAGGCGCTCCAGCTTCCCGCGTGCAGCTTAAACACACAATGGATGGATAAGCAGTTAAAATTCTGATTTAACACAAGTAAGAAAATAATGAGTACCTACCGGAAGAAGAATTGTTCCATTTCCTTGAGTCTTGACCCAATCTTGAAGAAGTTTCCCGCAAGAGGTCATACAGACACGAACCTGCTCATTATAATTAGACATGAATGAAGGCAAATTGGATACTCCCTCCTTGATAGCTTAATTTCCTTTTTTTTCCAGTATTTTCAAACACTCTCAATATATATGCATATTTTTTAATCTACATACTCAAAAGCTATGGATATGGGGGTAGCAATTAACTCCATGAAAGATAAGATAAACGAAACGAAACCAAGTAGCAATGTACAAATAAGAACAATATCTGGCCTGTTGAATGCAGGATTTAGGAAAAAGTACCTGAAACATGTTTACTTTCTTGATTTCCTTGTTGAATAGACATTTTCGCCTCTGAAATTCGATTACCAAAATGCCCTATCCATATTATTAACACGCCCTCCTGTTTCTGCATTCATTTTGGAGAAGAAGATTGATTATTGGTTAATTTGCACAACAAACATAATGGAGACGTTATTAGGAAAAAAGATTGCATTTTTTTGTCATACAAAAAAAAAAAAAATTCTTACACGATAAGGTCAATGTATGAAATTATAGACTTGAGGTGGCTGCATGGATTGAATATATATATTTGAGACATGCAACTAGTCAAGAATCCATCAAAGTGGGACGATCGGATGTTGGTGGATATTCACAGATTAGCCTTTTGTGAATTCTTCAACGAAATTTGTATATTTTGATTTGATGAACATGCAAAGAAGAATGTCAAAGGTGGATAATTTCAACAATCGCAAGATTTAGAGAGAGAGAGAGAGAGAGAGAATTCATTCATTCCCTTTCTTCATAATAATATTAATTTCGTGGTCACCCCACTTCTTCCATTCGACGCTCACATGTGGCGCGTGTTTGTGGGTGTATTTATATATATATAGACTTAATAGTTTTGAATAGATAGCTGCTAACCACTTCAAATTAATAGAGCAAGAGTTCGGGTGCATCATATTAATTTGTGGGGAATATTCTTGTCCTATATGAATGATTTTTATGGTATTTTTTTTAATATAAGTATTATAAAAACAAACAAAAGTATCATGAGATCGTTCTTTACAAGTTTATGTTATGAATTGTATCATGTACAGTACTTGTGTATTTACAAACTCTACTAAATATTTTAGAAATTCTTTTCAAAAGTCAAAATTGTAAGGAGGGCAACTTTGGAAAGAAAAAAAAAATTGTCTCCTTCAATTATATCCCTTGTCCATCCGAGCTAGGTTGATGTTAGGTCGGGTTTAAACCGGTCTCCATGCTATCCGTGTCATCAATCCATAATGTTGGCGAATCAGTGCTGAATCAAAACGTGAAAAAGTTGGTCGAGATTTGATTTAAAATGTAAAACTTTTTTTCAAAAATCTCACAAAACTCGGTAAATCAGTGCAAAGTTTTTGCAAAACGTAATTTTTGTAAAAAAAAAAAAAAAATCAGAAACGAGCCAGAAAAATAGGGGGTGAGGAAGGAGGAAAATTAGGGTTTATGAGTAAGGAGGGTAATTTTGGAAAATAAGAAGTGAATGTGTGAGGGGTGAAGACATCCAAGGGTGAAAGACATAATAATTGGGGGCCAGGAGGAATAATAATAAGGAATGAGGTATATAACCCTCCAGCTTTGTTTAATGCACTCCCCCGATACAAGCACTCCCCCTAAAACTGATAAATTGTACATGCACTCCCCCCAAATTACCCATAGTACCCTTTCTTTAAAAACTCTCCATAAATACACTCCCCACACTTAAAACACTAACTTTTCATCTCTTTCCTCCTCCATTCCAAGCGCCGCCGCCCCCACCTTCGCTGGCCGCGTCGCGCCGTCCCCCACCTTCGCTCCCCCCCACCTTCGCTGGCCGCGTCGCGCCGTCCCCCACCTTCGCTGGTCGCGCCTCCCCCCACTACCGCTGGCCGCGTCGCGCCGCCCCCCACCACCGTTGGCCGCGCCACGTCGCCCCATCCGCCGGACCGCCACTGCCGTTGAGCCCCCCGCCCGCCGCTACCGCTGGTCGCGCCGCCGCCCTCACTCCCGCGTCTACAACCTTTCTTTCCGTTTCCTCTTTTTTTTCCTGCAATAACCCCTTCCCCCACCCCCAAACTCGTTATGCCTCCCTCTCCCAGAGTCGCCGTTGCCGGCAAAAAAAACAGTTCAGATTTGGTTTTTTTTTTGTTTTTTTTTCAATTTTCGATCATTTTGGGTCGCCTAAAAACACTCTCGTCGACAATAGGGTGTCGATGAGAATGTTTTTTGGGTGACCCAAAATGGCCGAAAAATTCAGTTTTCTTAATTTAAAAAAAAAAATCTTTCAAAACACATAGTCGATCGGAGTATTTTTGGTCGACAAACCAGAGTCGGCCGGATTATTTTTGGTCGACAAACTAGTGTCGACCAGAATGTCTTTGGTCGACAAACCAGTGTCGACCAGAGTGTTTTTGGTCGACTCTGATTTGTCGTCGAAAATAATTTTTTTTTTTTTTTAATTTTTAAGTTTAATTTTTTAAATTTCTAATATAAGGGCAAAACAGGTATTTTACATGAATATTTAATTAATAAAAGTGGAAGGGTATTGTATCCAACATAGCTGGAGGGGTATATACCCCATCCCTAATACTAATAATATATTTTGGGCCGAAAGTTAAGCTAGTGATGGGCTTACCCCATTTATTTGGGCCTGGAGTACAACTAACCAGCCCATTATGCATTATTATATGTCTTTTATTGCAGCCAGCAGTTTTAAAGTAAGGTTGAAGATAAAACAAAACAAAAAATCTATGGCAGGGAGAGGCACAGGAGCGTTGTGGACTCAGATTTCAGGAAATTGTTCTTTAAAGAATTCATCATGTTCATGTATGCGGCGGCCAAACAAGTCCTCCTCCTTTCTGCGTACAACTGGAAGATATCGTAGAACGACGTCGTATCCTGTAGTCCGAGCTGCTTCTCCCAACCCCCAGAGAGAGGATAATAAAACCGACGCCTTTCTTTCTCAGGTAGTCTCCTCATCTGTGTTTAATTAAATTGTTGGTACTATACTTGAAAATATCTTCTGTTTCTTTGAAACAACGTGGCCTGATTTCTGATATCGTATCGAGGAGCTTTGTTTTATCAAACTAATTAGAATTTATTCAAGTGAAAAAAAAGATTGATTAATGGATAGAGATGGAAGTGCAGGAAGAGTTGAAGTACGTGGTACAAGTGGGAGGTGTATCAATAGCAGGTGCTGCAGCAATTAAATATGGAAGCATTATATTTCCAGAAATAACACGACCCAATATTGGTGAGGCTTTGTTTATCATCTTTGCTCCTGTTGTAGTTGCTATCTTCCTCTTGATCAAACAAAGTCGCCTCCAATAATACTTCTTCTTGTGTAACATTGAACACATTCTCTCTTTTATTTGAATCTAAACTGGAAATAAATTTCACTTCTCATAATATGCAGCTGCCTAAATATGCATTCCATCCTTCAACCCGGTATTCCCGAGCAGCATCTGCAGGGTTTGCCGCCTTTATAATTCCGCGCCCTACTATAATAATGTCGCTACCTCTCTCCGAAATCACCTGAAACATACATTCTATTAACACTATGAATCACATCTTTTCAATTAACATACCTGGTAATATGCAATACAAATGGCACTTACGGTGTTTGGAGTGTTATATTGTTGGCCCAATGCATCCCCACCGTTAACCATCTGAACACCAGGTGTGGCATGGATAAGGGATGGATTTGCCGGTCCACCACACCATGAAGCCGGATTCACAGATATGAAGCCAATAACAAAATCGGAGTGATCTTCAGCCATTTTTGCAGCTCTGGATGTGTAATCTCCCGTGGCAAGGTTACCAGATGAACTCATTTCAGCAATCAGCAACAAACCTCTGCCACGCGGTAAACCCTATCACACCATACAACTTCATTTCATAACATGATATAGTGGTGAGTGTGTGAGAAAATCATATTAGATCCACACCTTCGATTTTAGCCCATCCACAATTCCTGGACCCGAAATTATATGAGCATTCACTATATCTGCCCACTCCAATATACGCAAGATACCTCTGCACAAAGAAAACTGATTATTCTCAAGAGATGCAACAAATAACATAGATATAACAATAATCAAGGAAAACAACAAAAGAATCTGGATACAAAGCGCAAGTAAGAACATCTAACCCTTCATACTGCATGCTGGCTGTATTACCAATGTCGGCAAACTTGCGATCTTCAAAAATTAAGAAATTATGTTTCTCTGCAATCTTCAAAGAATATGCACAATTAATCAATACAAGATTTGCTTTTCGCAAATTGACAAAGTCTACTATGAGAAATTCATCTCAATATTAATAAATCTTGTATTGGAAGATGACAAAGTGGAAGGAAACAATAGGAACTTGCTAAATGACACTGCAACTACACTAAACCAAAGCCACCAAATAATGCATACACTTAGAGGGGGCTCAGGGTGTGGATCCGTATCTAATTATCAAAAGTTGACGATTGCTAAGGACGAGGCAAGAGGCATTCAGAAACCTAACCAGCTTAGCTCCCTTTACACATATAGAGTGAATCACAGTAAGATGTCTTATAAAATGTAATGGCAACATGTAATGCCATCAATTTCTCTTTCCTTTCCTCAGTTTGACAGGTTAATGAGGAACCATGAGCGTTAAAAGCATGCAAAATATGTGTTCAAGTGGGCGCATTAAACTTCATAAACATGTCTTCCAACAGTAAACCAATGACAAAGAACTACAAATAAAATATATCCTCATTCAGATCAGTACTATATGATAGGATTGTTGCTCAGGGGATAAGGACATACCAAGCGAAGTTTAGATCCAAACTCAGGGGAAAAATCTGGCAAAATATCCACGTGGGTTTTCAACATGCAGATCTCAGGACCAACCTGCAGAAATATCCAATGAAATGATTGTAGGCAGGACTATCCCCAATGCCTGGTAAAATTATCTCAAAAATAATAAAGAGAAGAAAGTACCAATATGTGGCAATTGGGGCTGATGGAATTGTATATTAAAGTTGAGAAATCATTATATGCTGAGATATTTTAGTGAAAAGTAAAATATCCCTCCAGAAAAAATCAGTTTGTACTGAACAGAAAAAGTCTTCCCTTAAATATTACTCTCATAAAACATAAGTATTGGTGCTTATGCATGTATGAGTGGTAGAGATTCTTAACTAGAATTAAATATAAAAATGTATGTTATTCTTTCACCTTGTCTGCAATGTCAAGCAACTCAGAAGCAGTAGCAACATCAGCAGCTAAGCACAAGTTCGTCTCCTTCTGCACCATTATCTCAAACAATTTCTGTCCTGTTGGATTCTTTGCCATTTTCGCCCTCTTTTCATATGGAAGTCGCACTCTGACCCCATCAGCTGCTTCTGATACTGCCATTGGTACTGACAACTTTTGATTCTCCTCCAAGAATTTCATGATCATTTTCTCGGTCTCCTCTGGAATTTTCTCCTTCTCCTTCAGTATCCTCACTATTTCCCTCAGCTTCACCATTGAGTGCAATGTGATTCCATTTTCTGCTAAATTCTCCCGCCCTCCCTGTTCCCTGTCTCAAATAATTAGTAACAAAACAAGAACTCATAAGAAGATAACTAAAGAAGAGAATACGCATTACAGAGAATGCTAGTTATAAGTTATAACATGCACACAAACATGCTATGGTGTTGCGGAAATATAATGACCCAAATACTTTGGCAACATCAATGCAATTTCATACTCAGAGAAACTACACCAGCAGATAAGCAAGTGCAATTGTCTTTGGCTGTTAAGACACACATATCTCATTGGTACAAGCACTCATGGCACAAAAATGTATTATATGCCTCAAAAGGGACTCCCCACCTAGAAGATGCAAAGCATTTTGAAAGCACATATTGCTTTGGTGATGCTGAAAGGCAGAATTCGAATCAGCATGATTGAACTAATGCAGCAAATATTGAACTAATGCTGTCAAAGCATTTAGTGCAGAAAATGAAGAAACGGGGAATTCAGCACAATAGGTTCTCTCTCAAAAAACAAAAATCAGATGCTAAACAATACCCATATTAATGAATTCTTCTAACAAAAAAAAAAAAACACAGTGTAGATCGTCTAGAGACATCCTTTGACACAATCTCATCATTTTCACTAAAAGAGAAGGATAATCGCAGTACAATTCCACATTTTACCTGTCAATCATAACAACTGCGTCGGTGACTTTCATCCCGGCGGCCCGAAGCGGGGCAGCGGTTTCAAGCACAGAGGCGCCGCTCGTTACGAGATCGTCAACTATAAGGCAAAGTTGATTTTGGCGGAAAACCCCCTCAATTGCTTTGGCCGTGCCGTAGTCCTTGACCTCCTTGCGGCGCATGACCATCGGAATACCAGAGGAGACAGATATGCAGGTGGCAATGGGGAAGGCTGTGTAAGGGACGCCGCAGATGAGGTCGTAGTTGGCGGAGGGAGGGACGGCGGCAATGAGACTACGGGAGACTTGGCGGAGGAGGGAAGGGTAGGAGACCATGAGGCGCAGGTCCATGTATATTGGGGAAGAGATGCCGGACTTGAGCTTAAAGTTGCCGAATTTGAGAGCAGCAATGTCGTGGAGTTGAAGGATTAGCGACTCCATTGTTGATGGCGAAGAAGCTGGTCAGGCTTTGCAGGGATTTTGGGACTCAAATCTCAACAAAGTAGTATTGTTATTTATCATTTTCACATTAAATTGCAATTTTAGAACGCTTATATTAAATTAAGAAAATTACAACTATGCACCTGGATTCTTGTAAATTTTTTTTAGGTATCATCGTTTGTGTATACAAAAAAAATATCGCAATCATTTGAAAATTATGTTAAAGCAATGTTCCAAGTTTAATTTGATCCAATTTTAATGCCAATAATATTCACCAAAAAAAAAAAGCTTGAGAAGTTTTTTAAGTGCATATTAACTATGTTTTTCATCATACTGCCCACTGTTTATGAAGATAAAACCTAGAACAATAAAAAACACATTCAAAAGAATATGATTGCTTCATTACATAAACCCCATACTCATGCAGATTACACAACATGAACATCAGATTCATATAATAAAAATCCTAATACACATCGTAGAGAGCAACATTTGAGAATTCCTGAGCATGCCTTTAAATATTGGAAGCAAGGAGAGTTTGCCACCTAAAGACATGACCAGAAGACTCCACAGTGCTAAAAGAACATCATCTAATTCAACAACTACAACAATTGAAGAGCAACGATTGCGTTACTGCTCCTTCCAGATCCTTCCGGTAACCCTGAGCTTCAGTTCTTTCCTGTCTCCACCAGAGAGGAAGAGTGCCATGTTGCGTTGGATGATCAACCCGTCAAAACTATCACGAACCTTTCGGTGGCTATCTCTGATACTTCTGGGCACTCCTTGCCATACCATTTTTCTCCCATTACCTCCTACCTCTAGGCTATAGCTATAGTTCTTTGCCTCATTATCATCCCCCATAAACCGTAAAAATGCTATATATACTGGAGCCATTCCCAGCTGGAATGCCTCAAAATGCAGACAGAAATATTGCCCAAAGCAACTGAAAACCTGAAACCAAGAACCAACGCATTGACTATCATACAAAATTTAAACCGAAACTACAGTTGAGTTTGCCTATTTAGGGTAAATGTTTTAATTTTGAAATTCGTTCTTAACTTTACCAAATTCAATTTGTTGGTCCTTTTACTGGTTGCACAACAGGTAAACTTTCCAATGTTCACTGACCTGGCATTTCACCTGTTGAATGCCACATCAGCGATTACCAGGAAATTTACCTGTTACAGTCGGTAAAGGACCAAAAGGTTAAATTTGGTAAAGCTAAGAGATAAATTTCAAAGTCAAAATCAAAACGAGAGTAAGTTAAGAGACAAAAATGTGCATTTGCCCTATTTACAAAGAGCTTTCGAAATTACAAATGCCCCCTTGAGGTTTGTGCTTTTCTTATTAATACCCCTTCCCGAGGTGCAATTTGTTAAAAAAAAAATACTTAAGGGAAGTATTTGTAAGTTGTGAAGAGAGCTGGGTTTTCCCTTTTACAAATAAAAGAAGCATGTATCACAGCAAAGAATCATTAAAAATAAATAACAATGCAACAAGAGAAATTATTGTTACCGTGAGCATCCACGTAGCATTCTCAACCTCATGTGGATTAGATTTGACATAGCGATGGTTAAAGGTACTCCCACTATGCATGTCTACCTTGTGGTCGTCTTTCAAGTGGCTCACAAGAAATGGAATATCACCAATGACCGAGCACTCTGACCCCGCGTAAGGACAATTATAAGGTCTAAAAGTGCATTGAGATTCATGTTTAAGCTTGCTGTAGTAGGGATAGATGCCTATGCACCCGAAATTTTGATATTTGCATGGAAGCTCGAGGGATGCAGCTACCTTCTCCAATGCCAGACAACGGATATTACCAAGTTCGTGCCTGCAAGTTGGGCAGCGGTTGTGCACCCTTGGTTTGCAACCAGAACACAATGTGTGACCATTTGAACACTGCAGCAAAATAAACAGGGAAATAGGTTAACACAGGAAGCAAAAATTCAGTTCAGTTATTAAAATTAGATTATTTTTTTGCTAGTATTCAAGATAACCGAATTAACCAAAATATTATTTATGTATATTAATTTATTTATTTTTAGTGTGATTTTTATAATAATTGAACATTATATCATTAAAATTTTACATAGATAATTATTTACATCATTCTTTATTTTATTTTTTACATCTAACTTGTGGGCATTTAAAAAAAATCAAGAACAAGAAGGAAAAATGCATCATATAGCTCCCACGGTTTAACTTTATAACCTTCAGAGTTAATAAGGAAAACAATGACAATACAATTTAGTGCTTGAGATAATTTTGCACCATGTGAGATTAAAAAATGAGAAAACAGCTCAATACAAATAAAAGATGTGCAAAATTTAATTTTTCACTGAATTAATCGAATTGACCAATTTACCCGACCACATTAATTCGGTTCAGTTTCAGTATTATGGAGTATATACATAATCGAGTTGAAAGAATGGATAAAATTGACTGAGTTAACTGAGTGCTTACCCTAAATAGGAATAGTAAACATGTAGAACACCAATTCCAACATACAAATGGGAATGCCAAGCAATATTATACGGAATTTGTTTTCGTATAAATAAGAAATGCTGAAATATAGGGTAAACAATAAATATAGACACAATAACAATAAGGTATCTGAACTGTAACAACTACACTTGTCAGTTGTCTCATTCGAATTTAAAAAAAAAAAAAAAAAGCCACACATGTCACCAGTTGAGGTCTCCAATCCTTATAGTTTCAGATTTAAAGAGTTATACCTGAGAAATTGGAGGGTACATAGCATTCAAGCACACCGGGCACTCCAGCAGCTCACGAACATTACTTGAGATAGCAACATTAGGTTTTAAGACACTTTCTGAAGTGTCATTGACATTTTCGCCAACGTCCAACATGTCTTCATTTGAAGATAGATCAATGACCTCAGGTTTAATTCTCAAGTCATCATAAAAGGAATTCGAATTTCCACTCGACATTGGAAGCCTATATATGGGGCGGCCTACACATGCAAAATTTCAAGTTGAAATAAAATCAAAATCTAACAAATTGATTACACTGGTGACATGTGCACAACAGAATGGTATCAAGAATGAAAAAACAAAGTAAGCAGTTCATATGTTTGATGCAACAACAAAGGCTACAAGCCCCTCGTAACCAAGAGAAGGAGGATTACCACAGATGCAGCAGGTTCTGATTTTTTTCCTTTACCAGTCCATAACCTCTAGGCATTCATGGGTGCTTGTGATTGCCTTTGCTATTGAAAAGTGCTTAAAATTAGAGACTGTAAGAAATTACTATTCATTATCTGAAGTATGAAGTGTTTGAAGTTGTTTTAGCCTAAAGGTGTGTGAAGCAGAAGCTAGTTGTCAACATCATTTTTTTCTTTAAAAAGTGATCACGGATTGAGAGACATCTACTGCCATCTTAAAAGTTCATAAGGTTGATTAACATGCAACAGAAAACAATAATTGCATTAGAACAATATGCAACTTACTTCAGCATACAACAACATAGTAGTTGCAGAAGTATTCAAGAATGCCATGAACAAAAATGTACTAATATCCTATCTAGAATACAACTATCAGATAGAGCTCAACTTATAGGAATCAGCTAGCATTCTTTAACTAAATGGATTAGGAAAACAAAACTCTTGAAAGCTTCAGCACTTGCTTAAACATATATAAGAACCTAAGAATGGCATCCACCAATTCTTGTTCTCCAATTCATAACTCTAGTAGTGCTTACAAATGACTATTTGCACCCTAGCTAATTGGTATCGTGATTCTCTATTATGTACTATCATACGATAGCCTAAACAGTATGTTATGCAATTAATCTGTGGTTTATCAATGAGAATTATTAGTTTTTGCCAAAAAAGAATATTTTGAAAATTCAACTTTCCAGCAGCCCAAGTTTGAAATATAGCAAGCACAGAGTATACTTGAAAACAGTCTTAATTGGAATTTTGGGTTCTTTAATCCTTGAACAAAAACATTAAAAATCTTACATTTGGTACAGAGCAACATTCAGCAACTGGTTATCAACCAAAAAAAGTATGTAGAAAGAGTCCAGAAAACTTTCATAGACAGGAAAAAGGGAATAGTGAACATTACTAAAGCACAATCGCAGATTCCATAAAACTCTCCCATTACCAGAAACTCCAAGAGAGAAATTGAAAAGGAGAAGAATAAACAACTAACCCAGAACAGAATAATTAGATCGGCATGACAAAATTCGAAAAATCAGAATAATTACCTGGAACAAACACAATGATTTCAAATAAAATAATCCACCAGAACAAGTGAGGGGGGGAAGAAAAAACCCTAACGAGGGTCTTATTTAATTGGTTTAACAAACAATTAATCAGGCAAAGTCAATTGAGAAAAATTCGATGAAATTGGTGTGTTTATATCGAGAAGTCAGTGTCGCGTATTTTTTTGTCTTTGGCGTGTGATGGTAAATTGGTAAGGAAGGTAGTGAAACCTGCAAAGGAAAAAAACTTAAAATATAAATTCAAATTAAAGCCGCGGAGAGAGACAAAAATGAATTGACAGAGGATCTGCAACTTCAATTTTCAAATTAATGCGGAGGTGGTTTATTTATATCGATTTCTACCCCATAAAAGGAGCAAAATTCACTTTTGCCCCTGGAGTTTATATAATTACAACTTTTTATCCTTTTGGATGTACCATTCACCACTTTCATAAAACCTCACTTCAACTTATATGGTTCCGGCTAATTTTTTGTCAATATTTGATTCAAAAAATAGAAAATCTAATGAAAATGAAACTACAAATAGTATAATAATTACTATTAGTATTTTCTTTTATTGGTATGACTAAATTGTATAATCCATGAATGAAATGATAAAAGAATACTGTAATTGATATTGACTAGAAATATACAAAAACGGTACAATATTTCATTTATGGAATATAGCTAAATATGGTAAATTTGAGTAATAATTTGTGAGTCAACTTCGAGTCAAACGTGAATCTAACTTAATTTATACAATTTTCAACTCTCATGTATTGTTTTTATACAAAGTCAAATATTCTACATTATATAGTGACAACAATAAAAAAAAAATGCAGGTTACAAGTAGGTGCCTCGTAGTAGTACAAATTATTCTTGTAGCATAATTCATTTTTTAGGGAAAATTTTTATTTTAATCCTTTAAGTTTGAGATATTCCAAAATAAATCCTTTAAATTTCAACTTTATAAAATATGTCATTTACCTTTTAATTTTAATCCTTAGTTACTTCAATTTTAATCATTTATGTTTTGAAGGAATTATAATTGACTAATTTGGTGCCACATATATTAAAAAATGCCACATCATCATGCCACATCACTATCTCTTTTTTATATATATTAAAAAAATAGAGTTAATAACACCCAAAAATACTCTATACACACCCCATAATTTTAAATACAAAAATAAATGTATATAAAACAATTAAGTAACCCTTATATTATTTTCCTCTATTAATTGAAACGTATAACTAAATTTAATGATAATATCATCATTTTATCAAATATTCATGGTAAATAAATATATTTCCAAAAAAATTAATTAATTAGTTTGAAGTAGATCGGTAGATGCAATTTTAAATTTTTATATATATATATAGAGGAGTAAAATAATTAGTTTGGAGTAGATGCAAATAATTTTTTTTGTGTAAGGCTACTAACATCTAATAAAATGTTATATAAACCTCAAATTTTATACACACCCCACTAACATTTAAAAATCAATTTTTATTACTAAACACACTCTAATTCTTTCCTATTTACCCTTTATCCCTCAAAACAGATACAAATTGAATAAAAATTAAAAATATAATTTAAAATTCAATTAAATCATTAAAACTATATATAAATTTTAAAAATTAATTAAAAAAAATATTCAATAATAGAATAAAAAATGAATCAATTAAAAAAACAAAATAAGATAAAAAAAATGAAAGAAAAATCAATTCAATCAAAAATAAATATTAAGAAAATTAAATAAAAAATAAAATCTTACTTTTTTATTGATTTTTTTAATTTACCTTTTTTTTTACGTTTTATTAAAAAAAATCAATATTTTGAATTTTGTTTTGATAATTTATTTTTTAATTTCAGATTCTATTTAATTTTCTAAGATCTTTTCAAAAAAATTAATTAATTTACGTAAATTAATTATTTTTAAAGACTTAGTTAGTTTTTTAAAATAATTTTAAATTTTAATTACATTTTTTTTCAGATTTTTTGAAGTTATTTTTTAAAATTATTTTACTCTTTATTTATGAAAAGATTATTTAGTTATTTTATATACATTTATTTTTGTATTTAAAATTATGGGGTGTGTATAAAATATTTTGGGGTGTTATTAACTCTATTTTTTTAAATATATATAGAGGAGAGATAGTGATGTGACATTTTTTAATACACGTGGCATCAAATTAGTCAATTATAATTCCTTTAAAACATAGAGGATTAAAATTGAAGTAAAAAATGATTAAAATTGAAAAGTAAAGAACGTATTTTATAAAGTTGAAACTTAAAAGATTTTTTTTGAAATATTTCAAACTTATAGGTCTAAAACAAAAATTTTCCCCATTTTTTACCTTCTGTAGCATATTTTAGCTCGCCACCAGCAAATTCCCCCAAAAATTAATTTTGTATTACAGTTGCACAACTTTTCATTATAGTAGCTTATTTGATCTTCTATTGAAAATTAAGTTTTTTTTTTTTCCAGCCTATTTTCTTTGGGCCCTGGCTATATACTCCTCCAGCTTTGTTAGGTATACTCTCCCTATTTATATACTCCTTAGATTGAAATATGTTAGATGTACTATCCCCAAATTGCCTAAGGTGGTATTTAGTTTGGAATTGTGGTGGATTGGATTCCATGAATAGTAATTGTGTGTAAGTTGTGTTTGGTTAAAGATTAAGAAATAAAGGTAGATTTAACTTTATGTTAAATCAAAAGTGATGTTATAATATTTTATTATTGTTAGTAGTGAAAGAAAAGTAAGAGAGAGAATGAGTGTGTGAAAAAAAAGTAAAATAGAAAAGAAAAATAGAGATTTGATTTTATAAAAATAGGTGTATAGGTGTATTATATGAGTGGATTGGTATTTGGATTTGTACTTGGATTGAGATAGATTGAGTGGGTGTTTGGAAACACTAGAAGTTGCTTAAAAACACTTTTTTTTCAAATAGAATCACTTTTGGAGTGTTTGCAAACACAACCAAGTGATTAAGTTAATTTATTAAAAGTGATTTTCGTGATGCACCACTCCACCTACTTCTAATAGCTTCTATGTGCTTCTCATCATAATAATCAATTTTACAATTTTGCCCTCGCAATTTAAATAATATTTCATCTTTACACATTATCTATCTAAATGTAATAGAGGTGTTTTTTGTAAATTTATAAAAAAGTGGTTTGTTTTGTAAACACCCCAACATATACACAATTGATTTAAAATGCTTAATTCTAAAACACTATGAAGTATGAACTTTCTATTTTATTGCAAAAATCAATTTCAATCACTTTGAAGCAATCACTATGATTTGCAAACACACCCTGAGAGAGATTGGATTGGGATTGGGCTAATCCAAATCCGGATTGGCCAATCCCAAAACAAACACCGCCTAAATTACCCTCTTCTCTTTTTAATGACAAAGGTTAAATACACTCTAAATTAAAACCATAAGTCATTCTCTTTTTCTTCTTTCCCATTCTTTCAAAACCCTCCAAAAAAACATAAACCCTAATTCTCTCCCACACCCCAACAACCCGCCACCCCTCCAAGCCACCGGCGACAGCGCCGCCGTCACTAGGTACTTCCCCCCGCCCCCTTTTTTTTTTTTTCTTCTTCTTCTGTAATTTTTGTCGGTCCCTCCCTCCCTCCCTTCGTCGCCGCTTCCTCCCTCCCACGGCGCTGCTGCCCCTCCTCCCCCAGTGACACCGGTAGTTGCCCCTCTTTTTTTTTTCCTTCTCTCCAGCTCCCCGCAACAGCTTTTTTTTCCGACAACTCTTGGTCGATGATATACACTATCGTTGATAATTATTCGTCGACGATAGTGTACGTATATCGTCGACCAAGAGTTGTCGAAAAAATTGATTTTGTTTAAAAATTATCTTTCGATAACTTTTTTTGACAAGGGTGTTTTTCGTCGACAAACCAGTGTCGACAAGAGTGTTTTTCGTCGAAAAATGATTATTTTTTTAAATTCTAATTTTTTTTTAAAAATTATTTATGGTGCAGCGGCGGCCGAAGAGGCGATGACAGCGGCAACCCTTAAATTAGGGTTAGGGCTAGGGTTATTCTGAACTTCAATTTAAATTTTAGTGGGTGCATATATCTTAGAATTTTAAATGAAAGAGCAAATTAGGTATTTTATATAAAAAAATTAAATTAATAAATAAACGGGGGAGTATACTTAACAAAGTTGGAGTTTGTTGGAGGGGTATATTGACAGGGCCTTTTCTTTGCTGAAGCTGTGAAAGGGTGAAATACCTAAGCTAGCAGCCGCAATGTCAATCGGCACCTCCACCCTATTTAAATGCACAATCCCGATCGATACACCCTCCCTCAATTTTGATTAGGATAGACACACTTTCCTAAATTATTTTAAATGCCCTGTTTATTATTTTAGTGTCTTTTATTTATTACATCCCACCGATAGATGCATCCCACCTCAAACCCTAATTTTATCATCTTTTTTTTTTTTCTTCACTTTCCTCCTTCTTCCCAAACTTCACAACTGCCGCCGGCCTTCGCCTCCTGTCGGGCACTGTCACCCCTGCGCTGCCCTCCCTCCCCCCTCTCTCCCTCTTCCTCTCCCCCTTTCTCACGTTGCTGCTGCGCGCACAATAGGTGAAATAAAACAACCTTTCCCCCCACCCTCCATCCCTCGCCCTTCCCCACACACCCTTCTGACCCTTGCCCTTTCCCCACCTACTCCTGAACAAGACGCATGTATGTAATTTTTTTAAAATTTCGACACTCCAGGATCGATCATATACATTCTCGTCGATAAATTATTGTTGTCGAGAGTGTATATGGTCGACCATGGTGTGTCGAAATTAAAAAAAAAAATTGAAGTTTTTTTTTTTTTTTTTTATGTTGGATGTCGAAAGTGGTGGGATGGAGGCCGAAAATAATGGTTGTGACGGTAAGTTAGAGTTTTACGGTTGAAAAGGGGTGTTGTTAGTAATGGTAGTGCATTTAGTAGTGGTATTTTACTTAAAAAGTATTTTAGATTTTTTAAACTATCATTAAATTAATAAATTGAGGGGTGGGGGAGTGCATTTAAACAAGTCAGGAGGAACTATTATTAACTATAATATGTCAACTAGGAGTGTGCAAATAAAGACCGGACCGGAAAAAAGACCGGAATCGGACCGGATCGAAACCGGACCGACCGATTAGATTCCGGCCCGATCTCCGGTCCATTAAATTTTATGATTTCGGGTTTCCAGTTCGGTCCGGTCTAAGACCGGAATTTACCGGTTTGGACCGGAAAATCAAAATATATATTTTTTATATTCATATTCTTTATATTTTTTTAATAATAAAACCATAATTATTATAAACTAAATAAAATTAGAATTGTTAATTTGAAAACTTCTAAAATATTACTTTTATTAAGACTCTAAAAAAGAATGGAAGCACAATAATTGGTGAGGGTGTAAGGTAAACGTGTTGAGATCTATTGCATTTTTTCAAGTATATAATTGAACAAAAATAATCAATTTACTTTTAGTTTCAAAATATCATTAATAATATTGTAACTGAAATTCACATTGGTGGAGATTGATCTCAAATGAAGAACCAACCCTAATTTTCATACACAAATTCATTTGTTCTCGCTTCCAAAACCATTAAAAAAAAAAAACTTAAAAAAAAAAAATTAAAAACCGGACCGGACCGATCTTCGGTCCACACATTAGTGTCGATTCCGGTCCCGATTCTGGTCCGGTCCGATTTTGAACCGGTGCACCCCCCTAATGTCAACTATGGTTTTAAAATTATGAATGTCAAATTGATTGTTTCTATATTTTAAAATTTGAAATTGAGAGTTTCATAATTTTTAGGCATCAATTTTTTTAGACTCTAAAATGTCAAAATTCCTAAATAAATTAATATATATATATGGAGTAGTGATATAATGGAGGATGTACTTATTAGCTTTGACTCGAAAATATATACAAAAGTGTAAACACAAATTCGTGAATTAAATATAAAAACGCGAAATGCGAACAATTTTATTTAATTTTGGATTAAACCGATGAATGTTGTGGGTTACAATCTCTAATTTCTCCTCTGATTCTCTCTTCTTGAACTTCTTGAATTTCTTGAGCTTTTGGAGCTGGATCCGCAGCCGAATCCTTTCCGATCATGTATTTGGGGCTTTATAACGTTAATCCAAAGGCTTAGCACCGTATTTTGGATTGAACGCCGGATTTAGGGACTTTTTAGATGAACGTCGTTGAAGATCGTTCTTGAATTTGGGACTTTGTAACGTTAATCCAAGGGCTTGACGCCGTATTTTGGATTAAACGTTGATTTTCGGGACTTTTTCGGGACTTTCGAAACTTTTCGGACGAACACCGTTGAAGATCCACGAAGCACTTTGAAGAAACACCGAATCGAAGAGGCTTAACACCTTGATCTCCACTCGAACACTGCTTCTTGCTGCTTTGCACGAAGAACGCCTTGAAGAAACGCCGAATCGAAGAGGCTTAGCACCTTGATCTCCACTCGAACACCACTTCTCGCCGCTTTGTACGAAGAACGCCTTTGAAGATCCTCCGCTTGCTGAAGAACACTCTAAAATCTCTGCAGAGAATTTTAGAGCCTTGAATGCTTCTGATTTCTTGATGATGAAATGAATGGAATGAGGCCTCTATTTATAGGTGTAGAACCTAGGGTTTTTTTATGGACCAAGGAGATATTTGTGCAAGTGGTTAGGACTTATTTCAAATTTTGAATTACTTGATGGGCTAAGAATACCATATTTGGGCCCGATTTGGTTTGTTGGGCTTTAGAGGCCTGTCTTGGTTTATTAAACTTTAGAGGCCCGTCTTGATTTATTAGACTTCAGAGACCCGTCTTGAATTTTAAATTAATTTATTGGGCTTTAGAGGCTCAAATCAATTGGAGGGACCGATAAAATTTAGGTCTCTACAAATGCCCCCTCGCATTTCGTTCACGAGAACGTTTGACTTTGATGTGGACGAATTGCGAATTACTTTCAAATGATTTCCCACATGCGGGCCAGGAGTGACTATTCTTTAACTAATTTTGACAAAGTGGGGATTTAATTATTTAACCACTTAAAACGCCTTTAGTGGAGTAAGTTAACAGTTTAACCACGTGTATTTACCTTTGGTGGTCATCGTACACAGTTTAGACTCATGCGGACCAGGAGTAATAAGAAGTTTAGTCTCGTGCATCATGGAGCGACAAACAGTTTAGGCTCGTGCGTTCTTGGAGCGACAAGCAGTTTAGGCTCGTGCGTTTATGGAGCGACAAGTAGTTTAGGCTCGTGCGTTTATGGAGCGACAAGCAGTTTAGGCTCGTGCGTTTATGGAGCGACAAGCAGTTTAGGCTCGTGCGTTTATGGAGCGACAAACAATTTAGGCTCGTGCGTTTATGGAGAAAAAAACAATTTAGGCTCGTGCGTTTATGGAGCAAAAAGCAGTTTAGGCTCGTGCGTTTATGGAGCAACAAACAGTTTAGGCTCGTGCGTTTATGGAGCTTCAAGCAGTTTAGGCTCGTGCCTTTATGGAGCAACAAACAGTTTAGGCTCGTGCGTTTATGGAGCGACAAACAGTTTAGGCTCGTGCGTTTATGGAGCGACAAGCAATTTAGGCTCGTGCGTTTATGGAGCGACAAGCAGTTTAGGCTCGTGCGTTTATGGAGCGACAAGCAGTTTAGGCTCGTGCGTTTATGGAGCGACAAGCAGTTTAGGCTCATGCGTTTATGGAGCGACAAGCAGTTTAGGCTCGTGCGTTTATGGAGCGACAAGCAGTTTAGGCTCGTGCGTTTATTGAGCGACAAGCAGTTTAGGCTCGTGCGTTTATGGAGCGACAAACAATTTAGGCTCGTGCGTTTATGGAGAAAAAAGCAATTTAGGCTCGTGCGTTTATGGAGCAAAAAGCAGTTTAGGCTCGTGCGTTTATGGAGCAACAAACAGTTTAGGCTCGTGCGTTTATGGAGCTTCAAGCAGTTTAGGCTCGTGCCTTTATGGAGCAACAAGCAGTTTAGGCTCGTGCGTTTATGGAGCGACAAACAGTTTAGGCTCGTGCGTTTATGGAGCGATAAGCAGTTTAGGCTCGTGCGTTTATGGAGCGACAAGCAGTTTAGGCTCGTGCGTTTATGAAGCGACAAGCAGTTTAGGCTCGTGCGTTTATGGAGCGACAAGCAGTTTAGGCTCGTGCGTTTATGGAGCGACAAGCAGTTTAGGCTCGTGCGTTTATGGAGCGACAAGCAGTTTAGGCTCGTGCGTTTATGGAGAGACAAGCAGTTTAGGCTCGTGCGTTTATGGAGCGACAAGCAGTTTAGGCTCGTGCGTTTATGGAGCGACAAGCAGTTTAGGCTCGTGCGTTTATGGAGCGACAAGCAGTTTAGGCTCATACGTTTATGGAGCGACAAGCAGTTTAGGCTCGTGCGTTTATGGAGCGTACTTGTTTTCTTTACGCGTAGTAGCGTTTAAAAAACATTCTGTTTATGGGACCAATGTATACGCCGTCTTCAGAAATCAATTTGTAGGCGCCATTTGCGTAAACTTCCTTAATTTGATTGTCTTCAACTGTGACGTGATTCGCCGTTGTTTCAGTTTCTTCTAGCAAGATCTTCCCTTCTTTGGCTAGCCGCATAATTTTCTCTTTAAGTATAAAACAGTCTTGGGTTGGATGTCCTACCAATCGATGGTACTTGCAATATTTGGGGTCGTCCGTTCGCCTAGCCTCATCGGGTCGTTTCATTTGTGGTAATTCAATGAGATCATTCTTGATCAAGTCATCGAAAATTTCGGGGATGTCTGAGTCTAGAAATGGATATTGCTTTAGTTGCAACTCCTTCAAACTCGTTTTCCTTTGCCCCCACTCTTGAGATAGTGGCCCTTCAAATCCACTTGTAGACATGCTCAACTCCATGTCATGAGCCTTAGTAGCCAAATCCTCGAATGATCTTGGTCGAATTGCTTGAAGGATATATCGAAGACCCCAATGCATCCCTTGGATGCACATCTCGATAGCTGAAGTTTCAGTCAATCTATCCTTACAATTTAGGCTTAGATTTCTCCATCGATTTATGTAATCGATCACCGACTCTTCCTTTGATTGACGAGTGTTCGTCAATTCAAGCATACTAACCGTTCTTCGAGTGCTGTAAAATCGATTGAGAAATTCCTGCTCCATCTTCTCCCAACTGTCAATCGAGCTAGCTTCCAAATCGGTATACCAATCGAATGCGTTACCCTTTAAAGAGCGTACAAATTGCTTCACCAAATGATCTCCATACGTACCGGCATTGTTGCAGGTTTCCACGAAGTCAGCAATATGTTGCTTTGGATTACCCTTGCCATCGAACTGCTGCAACTTTGGAGGTTGATAACTAGAGCTGTTATTCGAGCCGAGTCGAGCCGAGTATTTGAGGTTCGAGCTCGACTCGAGCTCTTATCGAGCCGAGCCGAGCTCGGCTCGATAACATTACCGAGTTCAAAATTCAGCTCGGCTCGGCTCGTTAACGAGTCTAACGAGCTTAACGAGCCTATCGAGTCGAGCCGAGCCTAACGAGCCTAATGGATTTTTTTACAAAATATTAGTTATCGAGCCTAACAAGTCGAGCTCGAGCCGGCTCGTTAGTAAATCGAGTATCTAACGAGCTCGAGCTCGGCTCGTTTAGCTAAACGAGTCGAGCCTTATCGAGCCTTAACGAGTCGAGCCGAGCCGAGTCTCGTTAAGGCTCGGTTCGAATAACAGCACTATTGATAACCAGCTGGTATCTTCAAACTGTCAATCCTCTTTGTGTAGGGCTTGATGTAGGTGAATGAAGATTTAGGACTTTCCTCGAACTTATCTTGGATCGCCCCGAGTATGATTTCTTTTAGCCGGTCAACGGGCACCAACCCATCGGGAGAAACTTGTAACTCCTTAAGAGTTGGGTCAATTTTCATCTGTTGACGTTCACTAGACATCTCCACATCATGCCCCTCGACTCGCTTTTCTTTTGCTCGACTTGACTCCCCTTTGTCTGCATTAATCATTAGCTTAGCAATCTGAGCATCCTGTTCTTGAACATGTTTCGTGAGTCCTTCTATAGCTCTAGTCAAACTTTCCAATTGCTCCTCAGCAGTCGTGGTATTTGTCACCATTGCTGAAGCTACACTTGAATCTAATGAGCTCGTCGTGGAATGAGTAGGGGAACATGTTGGGTTGTTCTCCTCATTCGCAGTGTTGGGTGGTGGACCCTCTGCAGTAGCTTTCCCTAAAGAAGACGATGACTTCGAGTTTCTTGACATACTCCTCGTGACTACGTTCACGTCTTCAAGGTCAAGACCAGCTGATCTGGATGCAACACCTCTCTTGATCTTAATCTTGATTGGCGACATCGTCGTGACTTGATTTAGAAGAGTAAAGATGAGAGGTAGAGATTGTCCCACCGGGCGTGCCAATTTGTAAACACAAATTCGTGAATTAAATATAAAAACGCGAAATGCGAACAATTTTATTTAATTTCGGATTAAACCAATGAATGTTGTGGGTTACAATCTCTAATTTCTCATCTGATTCTCTCTTCTTGAACTTCTTGAATTTCTTGAGCTTTTGGAGCTGGATCCGCAGCCGAATCCTTTCCGATCTTGTATTTGGGGCTTTATAACGTTAATCCAAAGACTTAGCACCGTATTTTGGATTGAACGCGACTTCGAGTTTCTTGACATACTCCTCGTGACTACGTTCACGTCTTCAAGGTCAAGACCAGCTGATATGGATGCAACACCTCTCTTGATCTTAATCTTGATTGGCGACATCGTCGTGACTTGATTTAGAAGAGTAAAGATGAGAGGTAGAGATTGTCCCACCGGGCGTGCCAATTTGTAAACACAAATTCGTGAATTAAATATAAAAACGCGAAATGCGAACAATTTTATTTAATTTCGGATTAAACCGATGAATGTTGTGGGTTACAATCTCTAATTTCTCCTCTGATTCTCTCTTCTTGAACTTCTTGAATTTCTTGAGCTTTTGGAGCTGGATCCGCAACCGAATCCTTTCCGATCTTGTATTTGGGGCTTTATAACGTTAATCCAAAGACTTAGCACCGTATTTTGGATTGAACGCCGGATTTAGGGACTTTTTAGATGAACGTCGTTGAAGATCGTTCTTGAATTTGTGACTTTGTAACGTTAATCCAAGGGCTTGACGCCGTATTTTGGATTAAACGTTGATTTTCGGGACTTTCGAAACTTTTCGGGACGAACACCGTTGAAGATCCACGAAGCACTTTGAAGAAACACCGAATCGAAGAGGCTTAACACCTTGATCTCCACTCGAACACTGCTTCTTGCTGCTTTGCACGAAGAACGCCTTGAAGAAACGCCGAATCGAAGAGGCTTAGCACCTTGATCTCCACTCGAACACCACTTCTCGCCGCTTTGTACGAAGAACGCCTTTGAAGATCCTCCGCTTGTTGAAGAACACTCTAAAATCTCTGCAGAGAATTTTAGAGCCTTGAATGCTTCTGATTTCTTGATGATGAAATGAATGGAATGAGGCCTCTATTTATAGGTGTAGAACCTAGGGTTTTTTATGGGCCAAGGAGATATTTGTGCAAGTGGTTATGACTTATTTCAAATTTTGAATTACTTGATGGGCTAAGAATACCATATTTGGGCCCGATTTGGTTTGTTGGGCTTTAGAGGCCTGTCTTGATTTATTAAACTTTAGAGGCCCGTCTTGATTTATTGAACTTCAGAGACCCGTCTTGAATTTTAAATTAATTTATTGGGCTTTAGAGGCTCAAATCAATTTGAGGGACCTATAAAATTTAGGTCTCTACAAAAAGTATTTCTTTAAACTCAAACATTTTATGAAATGTGATCATCACTACACTCAAGATTATTCTTTTTTTGCAACTAGACTCAATATAATGCATCATCAACTTTGTGTACAAATTGACTTGTTTCTAGAAGCACAAAACAAATTGACCATTTGTCTTTTTCTATTGACCATGTTGATTTTCTGATATATTCCGACACTAAAAATGTGTTTGTGTCTCTGAATACAATATTATTCATGAGGTGTCTCTGAATATAATATTATTCATGAGGTGTTTCTAAATATAATATTACATTTTTTATATTATAATATGTACGTGGGAATGTTTGAATAATAGCTTTCGATATTATAATATTTAAGTGTTTTGATTCAATATTATCATTTTTTTAATCATTTTATTGTTAAATTATAAATTTCGAGAGGATATTTGCAACTTGCAAGTGTATAATTTTTTTTTTTTTGGGCGGTTACACACCAACTATTGAGTACATCCACCAGACATTTTTTTTATCTTTAAAATGTCCTATATGCCCTTTCTGTAAAAAAAAAAAAAAGAGAAAATATCAATTTTGGTTATCCAGTTTTACCTTTTTTCATATTTGATCACTCACATTTAATCACTATCAAAATTGGTCACTCACTTATTATATTCTATCAAAATGGATCATTCCGTTAGTCAATCTGTCATTGACTAACGGAGAAAGAGTTTTCAGCTCAAAATTTTCAAAACGGTTAAAAACTCTGATGCATCCTCTAGAAACTAATGAAACAAACGCAGTAGCAAAAATGAAACATGTGGAACCTACCGGAGCGTGAAAAAATGTCCATTGAAGAATCTTATTTTATATTTAATTTAAGTTTTAAGTTTTTTATGACAAAATTATTTTATTATATTTATCTTATAGATTAGAAGGAATTCTCATTATATTTATCCAGGTTAGAAGGAATTCTCATGCATCTTTAGAAGGAATTTTCATTATATTTATCCTTGATCAGAAAGAATTCTTATGCATTTTTTTGGAACGTGAGTAGTCAAAAAAAATTCAGTAAATTTTTAATATTTATTTAACTCAATTATGAATTCATTTTTTGTTGGTTTACTTTCTAGAACGTAATTCTGGTAGTCAAAAAATTTCAGTAAGTTTTTAATAATTATTTAACTCAATTATGAATTCATTGGTTGTTGGTTTACTTTTTATTTTACAGGAAATGAGAAACTAGAGATAGAATGAAACTTTTGTACTCTGTTTTTTTTGAACAATTGTACTTTGTTTTTCAATTCTTGGTTTCATATTGAATTTGTATAATAATTGGAGATATAAATTTATTTCAATTCATTTCCCAATTTATAATTATTGGAGCATAATTTGTGGTGAAGATTAATTGTTAACCGTTTTCTAAAATTATTCATTCAAGATTTTGTTCTAAATATTTTTTTATTAAGATCATTATTGCAGATTTCTTGAAATGTTAGTCAAATAATTGGGCATTTGAAATTAATTGAAATACGTAAATTTCTAACTCCTGGACTTCTCATTTCCTAATTATCTATAAAATAAAAAGTAAACCACGTAAAAGATGCATCAGAATTATTATAAATATTTTTGCACATGTTTCATTCTTGCTTCTGGAAGATGCATGAAAATTTTTTAATCTAGGGTTTTGAGAAATTTCACGGCTCAAAACTCTTTCTCCGTTAGTCAATAACAGATTGACCAACAGAGTGATCAATTTTGATAAAAAATAATAATTGGGTGACCAATTTTGATAGTGACTAAATGTGGGTGACCAAATATGAAAAGAGATAAAACAGGGTGACCAAAATTGATATTTTCCCAAAAAAAAAATATGACCTTTCTATAAAAAAAAAAAAAAAAAAAAAAAAGAAAGATAAGTACACCCACGCATGTTGATAAAAAAGAGATGTTCAAGATACTTTTCGAAAAAAAAAAAAGAGTTGTTCGAAAAAATTTCACGAACAAATTTAATGTGTGCCAAAAAATTCATGAACGCCTAACATTTGTCCAAAAAAAAAAAAAAAAAATCGGATATCTTACTTTTAAAAAAAAAATACAGACTAAAAATCAGAAAAAAATTTCTGGAAAAATTACAGATCTTGAAAGATTTACATAGAAGATTTCCATTCAATGGTTATGAGAAAAAACCCCATGTTCTGAATTCAACCAATGTATCCAGTTAGATCCCAGAAACACAAAATCCTGAAAACCTAAAAACTTATCACACACACGACATGAAAAACTTAACTGAATAAGAACTGTAAATTATCCAAAATAGAAAGAGAGAATAGATTACCGGACAAAGTTTGCTTAGATTTCCTGGGCCGAAAAAAAATCGAAAAAATTCTAGAAGGATTCCAGATCTCGAAAAAAAATACAGATCTTGATACTTACGGGCGGAGGGGGCGGCGAACGGACAGACGGCGTGGCTGAGAGGTGGGGCAGCGAACGGACAGACGGTTGGGGGCTTGGACATATGGGCGGCGACAACGCAGGGGATGAGGAACGGCGCCGTCGACCGCCTTCTTTTTCAAGCAGAAGCTGTTGCAGGTGGCGGCCAGGCGACGGCGTGGAGGGGCGCGGCGGCCGGCGTGGAGGGAAGAGGAGTGCCGGAGAAATGAGGGGAATGAATTAGGGGTGAAAATGGAGGTGGGTGTCCTGAATTTGAATTTGAGAAATGAGGGAATGAATTAGGGTTTTAATGTGAAGAAGGGTAATTTTGGGATTTTCATGTGGGTTTTCTCAACTTACGGGTGGGTGTACTCATCCGGTGGGTGTTCTCAATATGTTGGTGGGTGTCCTCAATATGTTGGTGTGTGTATAACCGCGCCCTTTTTTTTTCCAATTTCATTATGTAATGAATTATATTATTATGTTTGGACTATAATTTTTTAATTTTTTTTCCAGTTAAAATCTCATATTTTAATTTGGTGTTTCAATTCACGACTTTTAATATTATATGACATGTGTCACATTAATGTTGATTTGTAATGTCAATTATTACACATGTCATACATTAAAAACTGTGAAATAAGATGAATTGATCAAAATAGTAGTAGAACATGACATGTGTCATTAATATTGATCTTTAATATCGGATTTCACTATTTTTAGTACATGACACGTGTAATAAATGACATTACAAATCACTAAATGTATTAAAAGTAATGATACATGTGATGAGTACACCAAATTAGAATAGAGGATCTTGACAAAGAAATTGAGCAACTAGAGAATGAGAGAAAGAAAAACGAGAATAGAGAGAAGACAGTGAATTAATTATTTAGAAAATGATTTGTATGATAAGTCTCAGAGACCATAGGAATTGCGAATTTATATAGAATTCGCTCTCTAATATGATTTTCTATGAGCTAATTAATTGATTTATTGCTCTTAACCTTTTTTATAGTCTCGTCTTGCAACGTTGGGTAAGCCTTTTCATAGTGATATAATTTTATTTTATTTACTATTACACAAATCTGTATTTTAATTCTACCCGAAAAAGAGAAAAAGTAAACATTTGTAATTTAGAATCCTAGATTTAATTAAATGCTAGCGAAGGATTTCTAGCATGTCAAAGATAAAACAAATAAAAAGTAGACCCTTTTCATTCTGAGCAATATAATTTTTATTTATTTATTTTATTATTGCACGAATATGTAATCGATCTAGACTTCTAGTTTAAATTTGAAAAGGAGAAAAAGTAAAAATATGTAAAGGCTCTTGGACCATGCTATCAAAGAAAAACAAAGAGTAAGCCATTTTCACCACCAGTGATATAAGTTTTTTGACTATTGCACAAATTTGTATTCTAATTCTATACGTAAAAAGAGAGAGGAGAATTTTTTTTTTTTGGAATTAGTGAAGGAAGGGTCTTTCTATGGTAAGACAGGCTTCGCCATGCCTTACACTTCAAATACCGTTGGATCGTTGATCCAATGTATAAAATTTATTTTATAAAATTGCACTTCGCATTAGTGCGTTTGCTCTATGCAATATGCAATCGCATTGTATCGCTCTACAAATAAATTAAATTAATATATATAAAATAACGAAAATATCATTTTGATTATAAATAACATAAATACTCTTATATATTAAAATAAATATAATCTAAAATCAATTATTACTATATTATAAAATTAAAATCAAATTAACTCCTTAACCTAACAATTGTTAGTTCATCTTCCCCACCTCAACTATATTGAACGCCTGCAACTCTTTTTCTGCAAATTCTATTTTTCATTTTTATCTATTGTGTCTCGCTTACAATCTCGTGTAGTGGATCCCGATCTTTCTATCTCTTAAATTAGCTTGATGCACGATAAAAATAATTATGAATCATAAATTCAATTTTTTGGAGTATTGACAAAGTTATACTCGATCATGGTGATTTCATCTGCTAGTGATTGTTCTATTGGGCGTTCTTTAATTTCTTTTTCTCCGACCTTGTCGTCAATTTTATTCAGATTTCGATCGATTTTAACAAGAGTTTTTTCAATTTTTTGTTTTTATCAATGACCGCCTCCGCATAGCCGCCATGGCAAAATATATCAGATGGAGTATCCATAGCATGTGAGAAAAACCCTAAAAAACAAGACAATTGTATAATTAGGATTTGGAAATGGAAGTTTCGTAAAAAGAACACTTTTTTTTTTTCTGGAAAAAACATCATAGAAAAATGGAATCAAGAGTTTTTTGGCTGAATTTTTTCATTTGTGTGTTATGTACTTTTTATATTTCTATATTGTGGAGAAAAAAAAAGTTAAATTAAATTTATTTATTTTGAAAAAAAATACTACTCCCTCCGTCTGCCTATAAGCTTCCCATTTTACCATTTTGGTCTGTCCGTCTATAAGCTTCCCATACCTTTTTTGGTAAGTACTTTTTCTTACACTTCACTTTATATCTTACTTTTTCTCTCTATCTCTCTCCTCTCTCAGTCACACCACTTGTACTATATCTATTATTTAATCACTTTTCTTAGTCTTTGTGCCAAAAAGTAACGTAACACCTATAGACGGACGGAGGGAGTATAAGGATATTTTAGTAATTTTATATTTATTTTTTATAAATTTAATTTTTTTTATTTAATAGTGAAGTGCGATCGCTATTGCAAAGCTAAATTATATATCGAATTTTCATTGGACGCCTTTTATAAGATAAGGCGAACCTCCTGTCTTACGGTAGAAAAACCCGTGAAGGATAAAGCTAACAAAAAGTAGATTTTCACCACGAGGGATATAATTTTTTTTTAAATTATTGCACAATTTGTAATATAGTTCCAACTTGAAAAAAGAAAAAAAAAATGTAATATAGCTAGTTCTGGACAAAAAAAAAAAAAATTCGGGTAAATTCTTAATAAGGTCATTTCACTAAAACTTTTATCTGGGAATAGGTTTTTAATTTTTATCTAATAGAGTCAAATTGACACTTAAGAAGACAAAGTTGCCCTTTTCTCATTTAAATAATTTCAAATTAATTAATATTAGACAAATTAACATCAAATCAATTTTATAAATACATAGTCTTGAAAAACGCGAAAATCTCTCACCTTCTTTAATTCAAATATTCCTAAAAATAAGACAATTCGAATTAATTAGCTGACTTTTATGATTTTAATAATTCTGCATTTTATTATCCAGAATTAAATTACACAAGACTCATAACACAATTAAATCACAAAAAGACTAAATAAGTGTGTCATAGTGGATGCAGTTCCCGGTTATTTGAATATGCAAACATATATGAAAATAGATTATGAAGTTTAATATGAACAGTGAAATGAATTTTGGTATGTAAAAATGGGTCATAATAAAATTATGAGTTTATAAGCTTAGAAAAAGATTCATACATGGATATACATATTAATATGCACGGAAAACGGGGTACATACATTTTACATATGTGCATATGTGAAATGCACTATACGATATGCATGTATACATGCATACGGTAATGTGCATATCTAATGTTCACCTCCATGTCAAGCTGCTGTATCCATGAAACTTCTCCTTTTTTCGCCTAATCCCCTAGTACTAAGTTGCACTCTAAAGACGTAATAATTAGGGCGATTCTTGCTCAGAAAAATACTAACCGGTAATTCCAGCAGATCTGAATTCTTCCAAGCGAAGATTAACAATTCCAACACTGAACGTTCATCAATGGATTCTAGAAACTCCAGTTTTAATGGCGTGAACAGTGGCCGATTTCGCACCAATCGCATCAATAATGGCAGATTTCGAACAAAGCTCATCAACAATGGCAGAAATTAGGAATAACCGTTTGTGATTTTTCCCAAATCGCATCAATGGCAGCATAGATTGAATCGTTTCTGTAGCCCAGCAACACAATGGTGAATTCTCCTTCGTTCCTCCCAAAATGCATCGATGTGTTCTTTCCAATTGCAACAATTTTGGGAAAGTCAAGTTTTTTTTGAATATGCGCTATAATTGGAGAATTGACGTGCATTTGAATTTAAAATTCGAATTAATGGGTAAAATATATTAATTAAGTAGTTATATGAATATTAAGGGCATTTAAGGTTTTTTGACATTAATTTGACCCTATTAGAGAATTTTAAAAGTTAGGTTTTACTTGCTTAAGACTCTATAGAAATGACTCGGGAATAATCTAAAAAAACTCATGATTTAAGTGAAAATAATCACATGTGCAAATAACTTCCACTCATACAAATTCATTATGTCCATTTTTTCAAGCACAAAATTTAATAAATTTTAATTAATTTATATACAAAAGAGATAAATAGAGGGTATGATTGAGTATTGTGAGGTTCATTTATAAATAAATTGATTGTTTGAAGGGTGTGGATAAAACAGTGCATGTACGTGAATAGTATTATTATTTAAATAAAAAATGTGGCTAGTCTTGGGTGAGACCGTCTCACATAATAAGATCCGTGAGACGGCTTTTATATATAAAAAGGGATAATGTTTGACCAAAAAGTGATAGCGTTTAAGTAAAAAGTGATAGTCACATTTGTTAAAAATATTATTACTTTTAACTTAAACTTTATTACTTTTTTTACAAACCAAAATTTGAAAAAAAAAAAAAAAAGGGTTATTCTACCCAAAATTTTAAAATATGGGTTAGAAGGATCCGTCTCACATAAAAAGATCAGTGAAACGGTCTCACACAAGTTTTTGCCTAAAAAATGAATGAGCATAAAATTGAACCAAAAAAAAAAGTGTGAACAATGAAATTGGAGAGAATAAATATTTTATTCCATATATGTGCATATAAATGAAAATATATTATTAATATAAAAAATGTTTACCAAAAATAATTATTAAGATTTAAATAATTATTAAAAAAATATATTTATAATCAAAAGTAGATGGTGCGAGTATTTTTTTTTATAAATAAACAAATAGATAAACGTAAATTAGAGAATTTTCAAATTTTAGGCAATTTTTTTAAGTAGTTAAACAGAAATAGTTATTTTTAAAAATTCATTTCAACTTATAGTCCTAGAAGTCAAAAGTAGAATCAAAAGCATTCGATATTCCTGCAAAGATGATTTTTAATTAATTGAGATTACATATTCCATTTTGTATTCATTATCTTTAATACTCTATGATAATCATTTATTGCACGATTATGCATTAAAAGTAGAAAAATATGAGTTAAAATACTTTGAAATAAATTGGCCTGTGGAAAAAGTTAGCTTTGAGTTATGGTGTCTTATGAATTAGATTACGTTTCATCATAGATATGTTTAATTACTTTTAATAAATGGCGTGTCATTGATGATGATTTGTAGTGTTATTTATTATGTCAAATTCACTATATGAAATTTGAATTTTAGCGATAAAATCTTCTCATTCTCATTATTGTTTCTCTAGCTAAAATCTTATCTTTAGTGACAGAAAATTGAGATTTAATGATAGGATATGTCACTAAAAAGTCAATTTATATTATTAAAGATTTTTTAGCTAGAGAAACTATAGTAACTGAATTTCTGTTATTAAAAGTACATTAATTTTCTTGTAGTGATTCTTCTATACAATTGATTGTATATATGTATAGATAACTGAATTTCTGTCATTAAAAATAATTACTACTTTTTACACTAAAATTATTTTTAGTATTTATTTATTTATTAGAGATCTATGCCATTTTCCTCTTTATATTTTTATTTGTTGAAATATATAAATGTCGTGCGTGAATATACATATCATACACAAAATTTGCATGAAATGTGCACAAAATTTGCACAAAATGTGCACGTACGGAACGTGCACAAAATGTGCACATGACATTTGTATTTTATTCACTGTAAGAAAAAAAGCATTTTATCACGAATATTAATCCGGACCCTAAAGTAATGATAATAGTCCCAGCTGTTCTCACCCTCTCGTCTTCTTAATCGGTATTTTCACTTGGATCCGGCTAAGAGGTCGTGCCCCGGAGCGGCCGAGGGACCTCGATCAGAAACAATGTTCTGGAGTCCTTGGCGAGAGTTACATACGGCGACGACGAAGAACACACTCAAATGTTCTCGGATTGCGCCATCTGTCTAGAGGATATTTCGCAGTCGGCGAGGAAATCCGGGTGTTGCCCCAGTGTGTTCATGCTTTCCACGTTGCATGCATCGACACGTGGCTGACATCTACTTCCTCGTGTCCGACTTGCCGTACGATAGTGGTGGCGCCGTCGGAAAGCTAGATTGTTATTGCATCGTAGTATCTAAATGTACGTAGATAGGATTAATTTTTAAGAAATGTAATTTTTTACACAAAAACTTATATATTGACCAATTAAGTCAATTGAACTGAAAATATTGACTTATTAAGTTAATGAGCTGAAAATATATATTATTGGGCCACCATTAATTCATTTGAGTTAATTCTTAATTTATTTGTCAACTAACCCGTTTGTGTTCTAATTTTGACAAAAAAATTTAACCCGTTTATTTTATCAGTTTCTGTGATTTTTGTATCTTTTATTTTATTGCCGAACGCGGGATATTAAATGTAGTAATTGAAATTGTAATATGTAGTAACACACATTATTTTATGTAGTAATAACACAAACTATTTTAAATAATAATACAAATTCTTTTATTTAGTAACACGTTTTTTTCTAGTGTTTTTGTTAATGTAGTAACTCACATTATAATACGTAGTAACATATATTATCGCATGTAGTAAACAAAATAACCATGTTGTAATGCAAATCATTTGATAAAGTTACATATAATAACAAAAACATATTCAATGTAGTAATTCAAACTGTAGCATGTAGTAACATATAATTTTCTATATAGTAATACCGATTCTTTTATGTAGTATTTTTTTCTAGAATTTTTATTGATTAAGTAACTAATATTATAACATATATTAATATATATTATTGCATATAGTAATATAAAATAACCTTGATGCATAATAATTATTAAAGAATATTTAAAGAAATAGAAACTATTTAAAGATTAAGGCCGTCGTAAATTGCCGCGGTCTGGAGTGGCCGAATACTGCTCGGAGAAGACGACTAAGTAAAATTTCTGTTAGTGAGTGTATTTATAAAAAATATGGGTGTAAATTGAACTGTCAGTGGGTGTATTTATAAAAAATGTGGGTTGAGCAGTCATTAAGTGTATTTATAAATAATGTGAGTGTAAATGGCTGAAATGCATATATATGCAATATTTCACATAAGACTAGCCCAATTTTTTATGATAATGATATATATACCCACCATTCTATATTTGAGTAATTGTGTTTCTATATATTGTAATTAATTGCATAAAAATTCAAGTTTTAACTTTTTTCATTTAATTAGCTAGGTACATAAAATGATATTTTATGCATAAAAAGAATACCCCGTACTAAATAATTAATTATTGTAAGTATAAGTACCAATTGAAAAGAAAAGTGGTAATTTTTCTCAATAAAGGAGTATAAATTATATAAGCGCACGTATGAAATATATATGCTTAATTAAAATAACTTTTAAAAATGACAAAAACTTATATACAATATTTCATAATAGACTTATGGTGCAATTTGACCTTTTCTTTTATTTCTAACCGGTAGGTAGCAGGTTCCTTCTTTCTCTCCCTTTTTCTTCGCAGCTTTCTTCTCTCTTCTACGCTGTGGTTCCTTCTATTCTTTCTCTCCCTTCTTCTTCTACTTCTTCTTCTGCGCAGCTCTTCCTTCTATTCTTTCTCTCCCTTCTTCTTCTTCTGCTATTCTTTCTCTCCCTTCTTCTTCTTCTTCTTCTGCGCAGCTCTCTCTTCTCTTCTCTTCTGCGCTGTGTGAAGCGTTCCATTAAAAAAAAAAACTTCAGAAATCTGAACAAAATTTTCTGATCGTGATGCGCTAATTTTTTTTTTTTCAGAAAATCTATTCTGTTTCAGATTTCTGATCTGCTAATTACGAAATAAGGCGATATGAATAAATTCATGAATGAAAAAAAATCAACAATAATACCACACACAGATTTATTCCAATTAATTGTTGATAATTATGTCTTTACAATTGGAGAGATTGATAAACTATTCAACATGATTGTGTTTTTCGTATTTTTAATTATTGTTTTTCGTCTTTTTTAATGTCAATATCCCATTCTCTCTCAATAATGAAGTTTTATTTATACAGTAACACATCTTTCTCTATAAAGTAATACACTTGTATTTATATAGTAAGACAGTTTTCTGTGTTACTTTAAGGTCAAATATATGTTACTCAAAAGTCAATTGTGTGTTACTTGTCCTTACAGTAACACGTATTTTTCCGTACAGTAACATATAATTGTATTTATATTTTTTCGTACAGTAACATATAATTGTATTTATATATTAATTGGCCCTTAAATCCATTGGATAAAATAAATTCACCTGATATAGCTCAATCACCCGATTTTGAAATATTTTTCACGCAAGTTACATTGCACGCGACTCCCTCACGTAATATTTTTCATCCTACAATGAAGTTATGTTTATCAAATTATACCTATCAATATTTATTGTTCTTGAAATCTATAATTTTATCTATAAAATATTCTTATGTTTCTCTCACATATAACAACAAAGACTTACAATACCAAACATGCAAATTTGGCATTTAAAAATTCATAATTATTGTAAATCACAATAACATGTAGACGTAGTATTGAGTATGTTTAGTTTGCGTGGCGAGGAAACACTCTCCACCATCCTTAACTCCCCTCACACCTTCATTAAATAAGATGGGTGTATCTACTAAATCCTTAATGCATTACCAACACTGTGGCTGCTTTATGGAATGTATTAGCTTAAATTAATCTCTCTCGATTCACTCATTCACTTAATTATCTAGTATTTACTTTCAGAATTCCAATTTTATTTATTTCAAAAATGAAAAAATCACAAAGCTAGGACTAAATTTATAATAAAAATTCTGAAAATATTAAAAAAAATTAACTAAATCTTCAAAAATAGATAAATTTAAATCTCTATAAAAATCTTTTTTTTTGATAAAACTAAATAAAGTTTGAAAAATATTTGAGGCACAGATGAACTTGAGGCGCGGATGAAATCAAGTCCCTATAAATAGTGTCATAAAAATAATATCCCCATTGAATTAGGGCTAGTGGATCCGGCCCCTAATCGACAATAATAATACTATTTCACTTTTTGATTTTTGGAAAATAATTCCGTATGAGTTATACGAGACAATTTTTATTTACTATACTATATATTAACACATGAATTTTTGAGTCTCAATGTAATCATAATTTAAGAAGAAGCATGAATCAAATAGCAGGTGATGTTAATTGTTTCATATATGAAATCATCTGAGTCTTCATTTTTTTTATATGTCTAAAATTCGTTCTTAGGTCTTCCATTGAGGCAGGTTCGATCTCAACGTGGGACCTGTAAAAAATACACCGGGGGAGAAGAAATGTAGAGGAGATGAGTGTAGCTATGATAGAAAATAGTTACTTATGTTTACCTTTATGAGATTAGTGTATTTATATGTGTTGGGGGTATTCGAGTAATTAGGGTACCCTTTAATATGAATTAATATAAAAGAATTAATTCTTCACCTCTCTAGTTTGGATTTTTAGATAAGATAAAATTTCTTCATGATATCAGAGCCTCAAGGCTCACGCCCACACGTTTTGAGTTCGATTACTGCTGAAAACAACTTCACTCATTTAAATTCTTTCACGATTTGAGTCGATCGGATTTGAAAAACTTGGCTGAACTGTGGAGGTGAGTTGTGCTTTAAAGTCTTTTATGACTTGACCCACAAATTTGTAATAATCTCACCAAATTTGTTTGTTTCCTTCAATTCGGTGAATCATTAAGAAGAAGAGGTCTTCACTCTCACACGGTGTGACAAAATATAATTTAAACATGATGTTTTAACACTTTAAATTAATGTCAATTTATGTTAATTTATAAATAATTTCACCATAAAACTGTCTTACATAAGTCTCACCGATTTTTTTTTTGGGGTAGAATATTAGGGATAGATCGAACACCACTGTAGGAAAGGGGTTTGCTTCGAATTCATGATTCATCTTAACCTAATTCCTTCTATGATATTATCTGTTTTCCCAATACGGGTTGTAGTATTAGGCAATCATTGATAAACTATGGATACTGTTTTGGGCATCCTATTGGCAGAATTTTTTTAAATTAAATTAAACATTTTGGTCCCAAATCCCAATGATATAATTCTTGTTTTATTCTCTTATTATCTTTTGTTTGTTCGATTAATTATAATATGCTCCACTTGCCCCCTCTACTCTACGTGTTAGAACAAAAGTACCTTGATGTTAGAATCATTTTAAAATCGATTCATAGTCTCGTCGTAATATTTTTACAATACAAATGTGATACTTTTTTAAACAATGGTAATTGGTAAATACCTATAGAGTATTTTATTTTTTACTTAAAAATTATGCCAAGTAAATTTTTGTACCATGCCTCAAAAGTATCAGTAGTACTCCCTCCATCCATGAAAAGTAGGGACATGGGGATGGGGCACAAGTTTTAAGAAAATGGTAGATAAAGTAGATAAAGTGTATTGTGGGGTCCATTGTGAATAAAGTGATTGTTTAGGAATAAAGTTGATGGCAAATTGAGTAATTAAGTGATAGTTGAAGGGTGATAGTTTCCATAAAGTGCATGGGACTACATTTGGTGGACAAAGAATATGTGTCAAATGGGACTACTTTTCGTGGACGGAGGGAGTATTTTTTACCACCTCAAAAAAAAAAAAAAATCTGTAAAACTCACACGGGTTGGTCTGCTATGGACTCGAGTGCATGTTGTGCACCCTAGTCCATGTTGCACTTTTCAGTTTACTGACTTACACTTTTTAGTTAATGATGTTGCACTTTTCAATTATTAAACTATGCACCCAAATCCATGTTGCACTTTTCAGTTTACTGACTTACACTTTTTAGTTAATGATGTTGCACTTTTCAATTATTAAACTATATAATAATATTTTTAGTTACAGTGACTTACACTTTTTAGTAATATTGTGTTGTACTTTTCAGTTTAATAACTTACACTTTTCTTTAGACAGTGTGCACATACTAGACAAAACCAACTCACACACAATTCTTCGCAAGCAGGGAACTACTAGTTCAATTGTTATTTCTACCTTCTGGGTGGAGTATCTAATTTCCAAAACTGTAGGAGTGAACATGTGATCCTGCATAAACTATAGAGTATAGACTAGTCTGGGCAGTTATACTATATGCTTGGAATCAGATCACCTTGGGAGGAGGGGGGTTTTATAGTTTGGAATCAATTATAGTTCCAATTTTTTCCTCAAAATATAATTTCATTCCCTTTTAGGAGAGTGTATAGGTAAAATTCAGAATTATAAGTACAATAAATGATGTTTTATTAGCTTTAGTGAAAAATGAATTGAGACCATATTTAAAAAACGAAGGTACATATTTTTGGAATCAGATTTCTTTATGAGAGGGGGCGGAAATTTTCATATTAGGATCATATAGAATGTTAGTATATAAAAACAATTCAACCGAGACAAAATTTTACTATAAGACAAGAGGGGCTAAATGACACAATTTTAATAATTTAAGGTATATATAAATAAAATAGCAAGGAAGCGACCCCCTTAATCCGCCTCTTTCGTTGGGAATTTGAAGGCTTCTGGACAGCGCTTCTCATGGACTCAACCATATTGTTTTATTCTCGAAAGAGGCCCCACAAATATCACAAATCTTTGTAAAAGGCCAAAGGAATTCTTAATAAATATAAATAAAAAATATTAAAATTTTGTGGGTAGAGGCGCAGTTATTCGAACCAATTCCTAAAAAATTGAACTTGACACTCACTCAATTACATTAAAGAGTTGGAAAGCAAACTCAATTCGACTCGAGAACGAGTCTAACAAGTCTAACGAGTTGAGGAGTAGTCTAACGACCCTAATAAAATTACAAGAAAAACATTAGAAGTCGAGTCTAATGTATCAAACTTGAATCCACTAATTAGTAAATTGAGTATTTAACAGAATGAGTTTGAGCCTTAACGAGATGAGTTGAGCTCCCGAGCTGCTCATTTCTTATAACAGCTCCACGTGCGTGTATGCAATGATCCTAAACCAGTTCAATCCAATTGTCTTGTTTTTTTTCTCAACAAATTTATTACTCCCTCCGTTTTGTTATAATCTTTCTATTTACTTTTTACACGGAAATTAATCAATATACTTTCCTTTTGCAAAGTGTATTATAAAATGTATAGTGGATAGTAAAAAAAGAGTGATATAGGAAGAAGAAAAAAAAAGGAAAAATGAATTTTATCATTTAAAAAAAAATAGAATCTTACGAGGAAACGTTAATTATTATGTGGGAGCTGAAGTATTTTTTAAGAATTAAATTGAAAAAAAATTGGAGATAATATACGTGAAATGGAAAGTCTTTATAGCATGCCCGTGACCGACCGCATCTCGTGCCCAACAAGACAAAACATGAATATGTATGTTTCTTCACCATGAATTCCTCATCCTATTACTCCATTTTTTTTCCTTCATCATATATAGTTTGTGTAGGAGTATTTCAAACGGAATTAAAATATATATGGAAGAAAACAAATTTTAATCGAATTGAATCGAGCATATATCAAAACACAAGTATACTATCAATCAAAATACATACGACGAATGGATAAGAGAACCAAGAATGTGTATCAACTAGTTCTGTATTGTTGCTGTTTTATTCTGTCATTTGTTACTGCTTTGAGTATTTAATAGGCATTTTTCTTGATGCCTAATGAATAAGATTTTGGCCTTCTCCAAAAAAAAAAAAAAATTACTATCAATCAAAATACAGTGGCTTCGATTTAAACTCTTTAGCACAACTTTGGTTCAAAACCAAAAGTGGATCGAAATAGACAAACTTTTGAAAATTAGTGGCCATTCATGCAATTTTGCCTATGCTATGGTATTGGGTAAGGCCCAACTAGCACCTAATAAGTGTGCATTTTTTTATACAAAAAGAGGCTATGAGCAGCAGTACGGTACTCAACAGTCAAACACTTTAACATAAACTAAATCTCGTAGTATTTAGTAAATAATTTATACTATATCTATTATTTTATCATACTTTTTAATTTATGTCTAAAAGCAATAACAAACTTATTGGATGGAAGGAATACTGAACTTTGTGTACAAAATTTCTGTATCCAGTGAGCCTAGCTACTACAACAAACTAAACATTTATTTGAATTCGAGAGATCGAGTCGGTTATAAAACTACACAATGTCATTGTGTTCATCGAAGACAAAGAGCCAACCCTCAGATGAAATTATCCATGATTAAAGAATAATAACTTTGGGTTAATTATTTGGCCCATTATTTGGACACCCGAAATTGTGGCAAAAAAATGTTTTAATAATTGTAAAACATGGTCCACATGAATATAAAATATGAAAATAAATTATAAAAGAAATATGTCTTTGTATACCATAACGAAACATACTGCCAATAGGGGCCAATGGTGGTGGGTCAAGAAGTCAATTAGGAAAATTAATATCCTTGTATACATTGGAATAATTATAATTAGAAAATATTAAACTCAAATTCTTTTTAATAACTTTGGAAAGTTGCAATTGTTTAGCTAATTCGTAAATTTAATTACTAATTTTGTATAAAAAAATTCATATGTGAGACACTGAGAGTATATTAATGTGCTAATTTCTACTTATATTTCTTTAATTGATAATTATAATTTTGAATTGTGCTTGTATATTTTAAAAATAGAATATTAAACATCATATGAAAACAAAGCGTCATTTTCAGGTGTTCACGAGCCAAATTTGGTTGCCACTTGTTTTTATATCTATAAATAAGTTGCTCTTACCATATCTTCAACACCCACCATACAATTACAATTACAATTACAATGGAACACTCTTCCACTCTTACAACCTTAATAATAATCATCTCCATTTGCTTCTCATCCTCATCCAATGCTGTTGATCCATGTTCTTCTTCTTCAAAGCCCCTATCCGTGGTCCATATCTATGGCAAATGCTCACCCTTCAACCCATCCAAACCTTCCTCTTCATGGCTCAACACTCTCCTTAACATGGCCTCTACTGACCCCCAAAGGGTCTCATACTTGTCGAGCCTAGTCGCACCCAAGCCAACTTCTGCCCCCATTGGCCCCGGTCAAATTGTCAACATCGGCAACTACATTGTCCGCGCCAAGGTTGGAACTCCCGGCCAGCTTATGTTCATGGTCTTGGATACCAGCAACGACGCTTCATGGATCCCATGCAGCGGTTGCACCGGCTGCTCCTCGACCATGTTCGCCCCAAACACGTCGTCGTCTTACAGGTCACTCGACTGCTCCCTACCCGAATGCTCCCAAGTAAGCGGTGTCTCGTGCCCCACCACCGGTTCAGGTTCTTGCCTCTTTAACCGATCCTATGGGGCCAATTCCTCGTTTTCTGCCACATTGTCACGCGACACCCTCACACTAGGTAACGATGCAATCCCCAACTATGCATTTGGATGCATCAACGATGTGTCGGGTGGGTCAATCCCGCCTCAGGGGCTACTAGGTTTGGGTCGGGGCTCCATGTCACTACTCTCCCAATCTGGGTCGCTCTATTCAGGCGTGTTTTCATATTGTTTGCCTAGCTTCAAGTCGTACTACTTCTCGGGCTCACTCAAACTCGGGCCCTTGGGTCAACCAAAGAACATTAAAACCACTCCACTCCTCAAGAACCCACACCGGCCATCATTATACTACGTGAATCTCACCGGTATCAGTGTGGGCCGGGTCAACGTCCCCATACCAGCAGAGCTACTAGCTTTCAACACCAGCAGTGGGGCGGGTACCATCATAGACTCGGGCACAGTCATAACCCGGTTCATCCAACCTGTATACAATGCCATGCGTGACGAATTCAGAAAACAAATAACAGGGCAAATAAGTTCTTTGGGTGCATTTGACACATGTTTTGCTGCAACAAATGAAGAGATAGCACCTTCAATCACATTGCACTTCACCGGGTTGGATTTGAAGCTGCCAACGGAGAACACTTTGATACACAGTAGCTCGGGTTCGTTGGCTTGTTTGGCGATGGCAGCTGCGCCAAACAATGTGAACTCAGTGCTGAATGTGATTGCCAATTTGCAGCAGCAGAATCTCAGGATCTTGTTCGACACTGTCAACTCCCGCATCGGCATTGCTCGTGAACTCTGTAATTAGGGCATTCTGCAGTCTCTTTCTATCTCTGTTTTACATCAATATTGTCAATCTTTAGAAAAATTACTGAATTTGCACCCTACAATTATTCAAAATAGCATCTGAAGTGCCAGCTTGTCAATGTAAAATTATTGAATGAGATGGGTTAGCAACAGTTGCAATCATCACAAGTTGATAGTTCACGGGCAGACTTCCATTTAACATCATTGGACTAGAAAATAACAAAGCCTGTAATAACGGTGCACAATTTCTTCACTCACTTTCAAATGGCTGGATTCTTTACTTATACAACAATGTTAAGACACTCTAAAAACTACTTGAAACTATGATACAACCCTGTCAATATATTACAGAGTCCTGAGAGGAGAGTGATAAATAAGATTTTTTTTTCCTTTTTTGTGTTGGGGTGGGGAGATAAATGAATAATAACTTCAAAATATAAATAAGAAGACCACCCACTGCATGGACGACGATGCAGTGTCAAATGTGCTCAACATTGAACCAGAAAAACAGGGAAGTACGAGTATATATGACACGCACTTGCTGCAAAGAGAGAGTTCCACTTGTCAGCACAGCCTTTGCACCTCCTTCAATCTTCGTGCGCATGACAGTAACACAATCACCAGTATTCTTTATTATGGGTGGAATCCCAGTTGCAGTGGTGACAATGGCATGAGAAAGATGGTCCAAAGGATTTGATTCACATTGAAGAATACAGCCATCAATTGTGAGCCTCCCGCTCCTATGCAGTAGGCAGCAACCAAGCTCTGCCCTCACCGTCAAGTTGGCCAGTTTGCACGTTGACAAGAACTCCAGTGCACTGTTGAATCACAACACAAATTCAAATTAGTGCTTTGTTCATACTGAAAAATTCTAGTATAGTTTTATTAGAAACAATAAACTATGCTAGATTTTTGGTTACAAGTAGTGATTTCCCCCCACAAATATACAGCTGGTACCCACCCCACTTGAGTAGTGAGTACCAATTGTAGTTAGCAGTTAGAATCTATCATGATAAATAAAATAAAATACAATCCCATGAAATTCATGTGGTCTGGTGGCACTCAACTCTAAACACATCGGCCGTATAGAAAGTCAAGTTATTATTTTTATCCAGTCTCCAGGACTAAACGCAGACCATTCACCAACAAAATTAACATGTTTGGCAAGCAACACCCCAGAAAGGGATGTTGTGGAAGTTGCTTCTGCAGTTTCATTCCTCTCGTTTAGGAGAGGAATATTCCTCAAAAGTGGTTTCTTTCCCTAATCCACACCAAGCACTCACTTTTCGTTCCATTCCTCCTCCCCAAACCATCCAACCAAACACCCCTAGATACACTAAATAAAAGACATTCAAGACACCAACTCAGAAATAAAGGCAGCCAGACAGGGAAAATAAAAAAGTACGACGAACCTCTCAGAGCCACGAGAGCAGATGAGTGTTGTATCATCAGGTAGGTCACCTGCACCAATCTGAAAAATGAGGGCATAAGGTACTTTCCTTCATCATATAATGCAGGGTGAATGACAAAAGTTGACTGTTTTTGACTTAATCAGAAATATAGACACCCAAAAACAAAGGATCAAGGACAGTGACAATAGCAAGGAAATAAAAGAGTTCTGCTGGGTGAGAGAATATATACGAGAACGAGGACAATTCTAACAGTTAAAGCGCTTGATTTTATCACATCAATCAAGTATAATATATTCAGCAAACTAGAGTTTGACATAATGTGAGAAATTGATTCTATGGTGGAAGCATAATTGTTGCAACTAGTACTAGCACTAAAGTGATTTTCATGGACCATATTTCATTATTTCATGTTGATATGCCACTAAAACCATTTAACTAACATAACTACTTAACTAGAAGAAAACATGCAGACGAAGCTAACAGCAGGATACATTGACTGCTTTGAGCTCAACATACACAACAGATCTAGAGATCTACTAATCCTGCTCTCCTTTTTCAAATGTACAAGAAAGTCAAAACAGAAGCAAGACAAATAAGAGGGAGATTTTGGTAAATTACCAGGCAAAGGGGCTTTTTAATCTGAATATTGGAGGTGTGGTGAATCCCTCCTGCTGCAATCAAAATGGTGTCCCCTGGCCTGAAGCATTGAGCCAGAAGAACTTATCTTCACATGAGAAACTTTTTTATCCAAAATTAAACATAAACACATGTAGTTTCACTGACCTTGCTGCACACACAGCTGTCTCAATATTGGGATAAACCCCAGGTTCAGATAAATCTTTGACAGACCTATCTACACGTAGCCAAAGCCGGGGGTGACACGCCAGGAAGCGCCATCTGCGGCAAACGAGGGCGGTGTTATACCGATCTGCAAACTCAACAGACAATCATGACAGAAAACTAACAAATTTGAAACTTTATTTATCTAGGATAACAAAGTAGATGCATAGTTCCAGTGCATTGAATTAAAAGGACAAAGTAGCAGCAAACCCATCCCACTTGAGAATCACAAGAATACCCTACTATAGGCAAGAAGCTATTTAAGAACACTGACAATGGAGTCGAGTAGGTGTGGATTTAACACACTCAGACACACTTGGAAAAATGAAAATGTCTAGAACTTGAATAAGAAAACAATGCCAGTTTTATATTCGGAAAGAAATTTCAACAAAAGCTTCCAAAGGAAAACCTTTTACCAATTGGCCTTCTATACCTAAATACTCCAGTAGCAGAAATAGTAAGACAGGAAATAAAATCTTCAGAGTAATTGAAGTCGATACATTATACCTAGGCTATGGCAAAATTAAGAAGTATAAACCGTGCTAAATCTGGCAGCCAATCAATGAGAGTAAAATCCCAGATATTTCCACCAATAAACCAAAAAAGACTCCAATTTCACAAACGCAAAAAGCTGCAAAAATTGATACCTGGGATGGGAGAGAGGAAGCTGAAAATGAGCATGAGACAGCCATCGTCAAGACCATTTATGCGAGAATCGTCAAAGGATTCCGAGTGCTTTAATTTCTTGAATTTCGGCTTCCCTGCCTCTATCGAATTCATCTCCGAATAAAATTAGGGATTTTTGGGGACGATGCACTATATTCGGTTTAGTCTTCCTTCACTCGCAATCCAGAAATAAATATAAATATCTAAATTAATCAATTAAAAAAATTCACTATCTTGAGAAATAATATTCTTCCCTTTTAGTAATCTGAAATTCTGAATTAATCTGGGATTAAAAAAAAAATCCTTTTCTTTTTAAAGTTCAATACTATCTTGAGAAATAATATTCTTCCCTTTTAGTAATCTGAAACTCTGAATGAATCTGGGATTAAAAAAAAAAAAAGGAAAATATCAATTTTGATCACCAAGTTTTACCTCTTTTCATATTTGGTCACCCACGTATCAAAATTGGTCACCCAATTATTATATTCTATCAAAATTGATTAATCTGTTAGTCATTCTGTCATTGACTAACGGAGAAAGAGTTTTGAGCCGTGATTTCTCAAAAGTTAAAAAATTCTCATGCATCTTCTAGAACTAATGAAACAAACTCAGAAGCAAGAATGAAACATGTGAAAAAATGATCAATATTTACATTATATTATAACAGGTCAGAAGGAGTTCTGATGCATGTTCTAGAACGTGATTCAATCAACCATTTGGTTTACTTTTTATTTTATAGATAATGATAATTCTTTCTCATGCATCTTCTAGAACGTGAAACTTGCTGGATTGTCAGAAATTTTCAGTAAGTTTTTAATAATTATTTAACTCAATTATGAATTCATTTTTGTTGGTTTACTTTTTATTTTACAGAAAATGAGAAACTCAAGAGATAGAATGTACTCTGTTTTTTTTTTAACAATTGTACTCTGTTTTTCAATTCAAATTTCATAAACTTATTTTTCATTCTAAATATTTTTCTATTAAAATCATTATTGCAGATTTCTTGAAATGTTAGTCAAAAAATTGGGCATTTGAAATTAATTGAAATAAACCCGAGTTTCTCATTTCCTAATTATCTATAAAATAAAAAGTAAACCAACCAATCACGTTCTACAAGATGAATTCCTTTTAACCTAAGAATTCTGACCTATTATAAATATAATGTAAATAATATAAATATAATGTAAGAATTCCGACCTATTATAAATATAATGTAAATATTATAAATATAATGTAAATATTGATAATTTTTGCCCATGTTTCATTCTTGCTTCTGCGTTTGTTTCATTAGTTCTGGAAAATGCATGAAATTTTTTAAACTTAGGTTTTGAGAAATTTGACGGCTCAAAACTCTTTCTCCGTTAGTCAATGACAGATTGACTAACGAGTGATCAATTTTGATAGAATATAATAACTGGGTGACTAATTTTGATAGTGACTAAATGTAGGTGACCAAATATGAAAAGAGATAAAACTGGGTGACCAAAATTGATATTTTCCCAAAAAAAAATCTTTTTCTTTTTAAAGTTCATCTGCAATTCTAACCAACACCGTTCCTTCTTCTCTACAGGATCTTGTATATTGTGTAAAACAGGAGCATTGTTGGATCCCTCTACAATTGTATCCATACCCATCTTGTGCAATTCCATAACAAGAGCAATTACTTTGATTCTTCCAAAATGCTGCACTGAGACGCCACTTTGTCTACAGACAGCCTATATCTCCCTTGCTCTACCAAAAGCTCCCCTCCTTTCAATCTTGCGACATCCATGCCTCGTTGTTTCAGTGTTGCATATTGGAGCCGGCTAGAAAGTTCTATTTCAATGTCCAATCCGGACGACTCCTTTGGATATGGGACACGCACCATTTCATTTTCATGGTAGTAACTCAATGGAAATGAAGTTTCAACTTGCTGCCTAAGTATCTCTGGAAACTACCAAGAAAGAAACCAAAATGGGGCTTTAGAGAGGTGGATAGGACCAGAAAAGAGGTTGTAATCAGGAAGAGATTATTACCAGAACATGTTTAGGTTGTAATATCTCCAGTAAATGGTGAAATTTTTGCAACCTGAAAATGGGAGAATCTTTATTTATCAAACAGATGTAATTAGCTCTAATGTAGTGGTAAATGGACATTTATGTAAACAACTTACTGCATTCCAGAAAGAAAAGAACATTGGAGGACTTTCATTGCCATTGGATTGAAAGGTGAGAGAGCCAAACTGGCATCCATCCCTTCCTGTATAATAATACACAAAATAAACAAACCCAGATTTAAACAAAACGAATAAGAAATGAAACAAAGAGAAAGAAAGGGAAAAAATCAACTTTAATTTGAAGAGCTCAATCTAATGATAATATAGATGATAAAAGCAATTATGGTACCTCCATAACAAGTAGTGAATTTTGATCCCTACACCACCGGCGCAGCAAATGAACAGCAGGTCCAAGTCGAAGACTCCAATGAGGACAAAAAACAATACAAGGTTCCTGCCAAATCTTTCTGTCCACACAGAATCAACTATCAATCTAATAATCAAGCACAAGATCATGCAATAATAAACCAGCTGAATTTTAGAACTATTTATCCTTCCTTACACAAACAAAAATTATTTTCCACAACAAATTACATCAAATAATAGATTCCACCTCTGATTTTGTATGATCAGTTTGATAGCTTTTTGGAGAAGCATTGAACAATTTAATTAACTTTGAGAATTATTATGAACAAACATCTCTAAGAAACTGTTAAACCAAATGCTGAATAACTTTTGTTTAGGCTACTTTATTCCCTTCAGGAAAAAAAAAAAAAACAGGCACAGGAACAACAAAAACAACTCCTCTGAAGAAAGAAGAATCAAATCCATCACCTAAAGAAAAGTCAAATGATGAAATAAAGGGATGCATTTTTGTAACTAATTATCACATGCAAGGGGCGTGCATTTCTTACAATAGTTCAACTGAATGAATGGCAGGAAACAGGTAAAGCCTTCCATCTTTCAACATTTCCACATGAGTAAATAATGCTTGTCCGGAGTACAGCTGCACGTTGGAAAGGGGAAAAAAATTCAATCAGCTAGCCTACAAGTTAGAGCCATAAGTTCCAAACTGAAAGAAGTCTGAAATTCAACATACACGATCTTGCCATTGCTCGCATAACCATTCAGGAATAATACTTGTATATGCCATAAGCTCTTCCGCAACAGAAGAGATGATGAAAATAGGAACCTACATTGCAGAAACAAAGAAACTTTCAGATCTGCAATACATTAAGTATAAATTGTAAATTTACTAGGTATTTCAATAGCATGCAGAACAAAATCATCCTACAACATGGAGTATTAATTACTCTTTCCACCTCAATGAGCTACGTATTTCATAGAGTATCAACAGTACTATATATCAGTGTATGCTTCAGATTTTGTACCGAATCTACTACCAGTAGCTGAAATCTGCAGTATTCTTTTTATGATACAACTACAAAATAGAGACTCCAGCCCCAAACATTAAGTTGCCATAGATGATAGATCACATTAAAAAGAATCCAAGAAAAAAAAACATTAAAAGTCAAGATCTCAATCCATTTACACTTTAGAAAGTACCTTCATATTTTCTGATGCTAGGCAAAGTGCAAATCGCTCCAACAGCTGCAAAACGATCCCAAGGCGGCCAATAGGAATAAGAACTGAACCCCCAGCTCTAATAGAGTCCATCGAACAGGAGCATATAAAATCTAACTTATCCATCTCCTCCAAATACTCATCAGTACTAAGGAGTGCAGATGTTGCTTCTAAATTGACATCATCAATGCTGCACCAGCACATTGCAAGACTCAATCAGTTTTAAGTGTCAAAATGAGAAAGAAAGTAAAAGTACCTTAAATTTGAAATGTTGTTTCCAGCATATGCTACATCAATTGAAAAATAAGTACCTTAAATATGAAACGTTGTTTCCAGCAGAATCAGAGCAATTACTATCATCACCAGTAAGTCTTTGAGCATTACAAGAGAAATCTGAATACAAAAGCACATCACTTCCTTGAAGAGACTTGTAATTGAAGCTCATTGCTGTGGTTGATGTAAAAATAGAACTTGAAACATAAGCAATGCTTCCTTTAGGTCCAATGATACTCCAATTACATGAGCCAATTTCTAGACCAGAACTAAATGCTTTTACAATCAGTGTGCCATTGTAGCAAGCTTCTTCACCATAGTTAAGAGACTCAACCTTCAGCATGCAGGCCTTCACATCAGCTGCACTGAGAAGCATCCATCATTACATCTTCAAACACATATAACAGAGTTAAGAGAATTGAGATCGAATAAAGAGTAGAAAAGAAGAGCATGTGATTCTTTATTTCAGCATTTTTGCATCAAGAAAAAAATATGGAGTACTATTAAACAACTGTAGGCATGTGTTATAAGTATTCATTGAACATCATTAGCAACTGTGCATTTCTCTTTTTTTTTACTTTATATTTTCAATTGAGTGGAATACCACACACAATCTTCCCGCCAATCTTCGATTAACTGGTTTCATTCTACAGTCAGACAACTAGTACTTAATATATTGATATACTTATATATTGTACTATTGAGCTTTGTGTTGATATTATGTTCTCTTGTAGATCAAAAGTAACATTTTTTTCTAGATGAAGCTTTTATGGTTCAAAAGCCAAGAAAGTCATAAATCTTCAAATAAATTCATTTCAAGGATATCGAAGCAAAAGCAGGGAGGAACGCAAACAGAAAAGAACATATATGATAAACAGCAAAATTCAGTGGTCTAGATCTCATCTCAGAGAAAAATCAAATCATTCAAGCATCATTAGATGAAAAATATATGATAAATATCAAACAGCTCAAACCATACCTATAAAGTGGCATCCAACCACCAAAGTCGGTCCCATTTGCACCAAAAAAGATCTGCCTCAACTCTAAGGGAAGCGATTCAAGTTTGTCCCACTTCATCCATGGAGGCATGTCAAGCTCAGGCCCATAAAATTGCCTAAATTCCTTATGCATATTAACAAGATCCTCCATCATTAGTTGCCCAATTTTAGCTGCAGCCTCGGTTGCATACACCTAGAATACCAAATATTATCAAAGCCAATCATATACACACTTTTTCAGCCAGTTAACAAAATGATGAAGTAAACCACAGTTTTATTACCAACAATACCTTTGCAGAAAAATCTTTATTCCTAGTAAGGATCGGCAAGCCCAACATACCCATGGGACTAGATATCAAAACCATATCAATGAATGAAACATCCCATAAAAGCAAGTTCTTTACAATTCTGTAACGGGGCTCAGCGCAAATTAAACCATTCCCGTTTAATTTGTTGGTTTTCTGCCTCTTGGCTACATTCGACTCTGACCCCGCAAATATTTCACAGGAACACGAGACTGTCTCATCATCAATTATCGAATTTGAATCAATTGGGAGAGGAGAAAAAACCGTTAACGACGAGAGGTCAATTGGGAAATCAAATAAAACCCTGAAACCGCAGATATCCAAAATGTGGCACGGTGGGAAATATAAACCCTTGCCTTCACTCAAGCATGTCTGCAATCCGAAATTTACAGTAATCCGAATAAGAAACTGTACCATTATCAACAATACGGAAATAATCTAAATTAAATTTGAAACTGAATGCAGTAAAAAAGCAAATGTGGACTATAATTTAAATATCCAAGCTCATACAGAAAATAGAGAAGAAAGAGTTGGAAAGACTTACGAACTCCATGGCGCACAACAAGCGCGAAAATCATCAGTTAACCTTAAAGCAGTGTCTTGAAAACGGGGTTTATAACTGAGGGTTACCGCGGCGGGAACCGCTGCATAATCACTCGATTGTCCGGTTCGAGAGCACTGCATAACCCGATCGGTCTAAAACCAGCCCAAAACGATTAAACCGAACCGAGAGGATATTTGCAACTTGCAAGTGTTTATAAATTCTTTTTTTTTTTTTGGGCGCGGTTATACACACACCAACCTATTGAGTACACCCACTAGACATTTTTTTATCTTTAAAACTAGTATTTCTCCCGTTATAAATTAATAAATTTATATAAACAATGTGATGTTAATAAATGATTTTTGTACCCATACAATAGAATTAACATCATACGTGTGAATTTGGAATATTTTAAATTAAGGATTGCAAATTATTTGTCAAATCTTGTTTAACCGAACAAAAAAATGAGTAGAAAGTCTATTTAGTAGTACAAAGTAAAAAAAAAAACTGATGAATACATCATCAATTTGCAAATTAACTACATCAACAATTGTGTTAATTGAATTGTTCCAAATTAAGTTAACTTTTATAAAACTTAATTTCAAATCCGCCAAAGACATTGGACAGAGAGAAAGCAAATCAGAAATTAAAAACTCATAATAATTTGTTAATTTTGGGGATAATTTGTTAGAAGAACCGATGATAAAACTTACTATGGAGAAAAAAAGAACAGAAAATTACGGGAAAAAGGGTGGAGAGCGTAGAATGGAGAATGAGAGGATAATAGATTTTTAAAAAAAGATTGACCATAATTTGTTAGGGAAGAAGATTATAGAAGAGAGAATGGAAGAAAGAAAAATGGGTGGAGAGATGAGAGAGAAGAGAGAGAAAATGAAAATAAAGGAAGAGAGAGTAAAATAATTTTAAAAGATGATATTTTATTGATGGGACTCATAAAAATAATAATATTTTAATAATTTAACATTTAGGCGGAAACTTGCTCAGGAAACACTATCATGTTATTATATATACTAGTATTTCTCCCGTGCAATGCACGATTTATAAATTAATAAACTTATATAAACGGTGTGATGTTAATAAATTGAGCAATAATATTGAATAAAATTAATAAACTTAAATTAATGCACGATTTAATATTTATTTAAAAAATAAACGTCACAATAATATTGAATAAAATTAAAATTTGTCAAAAATAATTAATTGAGCATAATTAATAAATATTAATTTTATATAATCTTTGATAAGTAATAATATTTTACCATATTTATATTTATAGATACAGAGAAGTATGTCTATAAAATAGATATGAAGATTTGATTAAATATACTAAAAAGATATACTCCATATGAATTATAATATTATATGAATGATACAGAATTATATTTCTAAGAGAATAATGAAGAAATCTAAAGAAGAAAAATTGATCAGGATAGAGAGAAAAATGAAATTAAAGGAAGAGAAAGAAAATGAATTTTAAAAGATGATATTTTACTATGTCCCACAACATTTTAGGCGGGAACTTGCTAAGGAAGCCACTATTGTGTTATTATATATATATATATAGATATAGATGTCCTATATATGTGTTGGTGTACTCATCCGGTGGATGTCCTCAATGTGTTGGTGTGTGTATAACCGCGCCCTTTTTTTTTTTTTCAATTTCATTATGTAATGGGCCACGGATAAATGAACCCCCTTATATTATTACTTCACCCCTACAATTTTTTTTAAAAAAAATTACATGTAAGAAGACAGTATTACCCTTTTATTATTTAAATTAAATACAACTCAATGAAAATTTAATGGTAAACTCTAGTATGCACTCGAGTGCATGTTATGCACCCTAATCCATGTTGTTGCACTTTCTGTTTTACTGACTTACACTTTTTGGTAAATGGTGTTGCATTTTTCAATTATTACTAAAAATATTATTATACAGTTTAATAATTAAAAAATGCAACACTATTTACCAAAAAGTGTAAATCAGTAAAACTGAAAAGTGCAACATGGACTAAGGTATACACCCCCATCACCTGTCACCGGAGTCGTCGTCGAGTTGCCACCAAGTCTTCGCCGACCAAAAATCATGATTTTCGAAAAAAACTATGAAAACCAAACATCAAACTTGAATGAAAAAAAATCTAAAAAATGATTTCGAGAAAAAATATCAAAATTTTGAAAATAAATTCAAAAAATTTACGAAAAATCGGAAGAAATGAAAAAAAAATCAAAGCAAAATTCATCCTCAAAATCAAAGAAAAAATCATCACCCAAATTAGTGCCCAATTCCATTTCATTTCTACAGTAAATTAGTGCCCTAATTCATGAAGCAAATCTAGTGCATAAGTGACCAATTCCATTTTTACAGGAAAACATAAATCTGTAAATTAGTTCACTGTACCTACCTCATGAAGATGGCTGCGCGGAGGGAGGGGAGGCGGCGGCGGCGGCTGCTGCGCGGAGGGAGGGTGGGAGGCAGTGGCTGCTGCTGGGCGGAGGGAGGGGGGCGGGCGATGGCTGCTGCTGCGCGGAGGGAAGGAGGGAGAGAGGCGGCTACTGCTACGCGGAGGGAGGGAGGCGGCGGGCGGCAGAGGGACTAAGGCGGCGTCGACGGCAAAAGAAAGAGGAAAAGGAGGAGAGTTGGAGGCTGTAGAAAATGAAGAAGGATTGAATATAATTAGAGTTAGGATTAGAGTTATAAGAAAAGGGTAATTTTGAAAAAAAAAATGGTGGGTGAACTAGGTGAAGACGTCTCAGGGTGAAGTCATAATATAGAGGGGGCATTTATCCGTGGCCTATGTAATGAATTATAGTATTATGTTTGGACTATAATTTTTTTTTTGGGTGGACCTAATAACACCCAATAAAATGTTATATACACCCAAAATGTTAAACACACCTAACTAAAATTTAAAATTCATTTTTTATTGCTATATACACCCCCAATTATTTCAATTTTTACCCTTAAACCCTCCTAACTAATAAAAATTAACTAAATCTTTAAAAACATATAGTAAAATTTAAAATTAATTAATAGAAAAAAAATCAATAATACAATAAAATTATGTGTATACGTTGAAAATATTTTAAAAAATCACCTAAATTTTAAATATCATTTAAAAATGGAACAATCAATTAAAAAAATTAAGAAAATAAAGAAAATGAAAAAAAAAATTAAACCTAAATAAAATCTGAAAAATAAATCAAATAAAATAAAAAATTAAGGATTAACGATTTTTTAATTAAATAAAATAATAAAGAAAAATCAACTCAATATTAAATTAAAAAATAAAATCTTTAAAAATAAAATAAAATAAAGCTAAATGAAATTTAAAATTTTCAACTAAAATTTAAAAAATAATTAAATCAATTATATTTTAATTAATTCTTAAGATTTAGGTGATTTTTAATTTTTTAGATTTTATTTATCATTATTCGAATTCTTAATTTTAATTGATTTTTTAATTAATTATTTTTTACGATTTATTAAAAAATTTACGAATTTATTTATTTTTAATTGATTTTTATATTTTTTATTTGAATAATTTATTTTTTCTTTTTAAAAAATATTTAATTTTTTCAGATTATTTTTAAAAAATATTTGATGTATTTAAATTAATTATTTTTTAAGATTTTATTAATCTTTTAAAATACTTTTCAAATTTTAATTACTACATTTTTTTAGATTTTTTCAATTTTTTTTAAAAAAATTATCTTTAATTTGTATAATGGTTACTTAGTCATTTTACAATTATCTATTTTTATTTTTAAAATGATGGGGTGTGTGTAACATGTTTTGGGGTATTAGTAGCGGTACCCTTTTTTTTTTTTTCAGTTAAGATCTCATATTTTAATTTGGTGTTTCAATTCACGACTTTTAATATTATATGACACGTGTCATATTAATGTTGATTTGTAATGTCAATTATTACACATGTCATGCATTAAAAATAGTGGAATAAGATGAATTGAACATCAAAATACAGTAGTAGTACATGACATGTGTCATTAATTAATATTAATTTTTAATATTGTATTTCACTATTTTTAGTACATGACACGTGTAATAAATGACATTACAAATCACTGAAGTGATTTGTATTAAAAGTAATGATACATGATGAGTACACCAAATTAGAATAGAGGATCTTGACAAAGAAATTGAGCAACTAGAGAACGAGAGAAAGAAAAACGAGGATAGAGAGAAAACAGTGAATTAATTATTTAGAAAATGATTTGTATGATAAGTCTCAAAGACCATAGGAATTGCGAATTTATATAGAATTCGATCTCTAATATGATTTTCTATGAACTAATTAATTGACTTACTGCTCTTAACCTTATTTATAGTCTCGTTTTGCAACGTTGGGTAAGGCTTTTCATAGTGATATAATTTTTTATTTTTTTTAATATTACACAAATCTGTATTTTAATTCTACCCGAGAAAGAGAAAAAGTAAACATTTGTAATCTAGAATCCTAGATTTAATTAAATGCTAGTGAAGGATTTCTAAAACAAACAAAAAGTAGACCCTTTTCACTCTGAGCAATATAATTTTTATTTATTATTTTGTTATTGCACAAATATGTAATCGATCTAGACTTGTAGTTTTAATTTGAAAAGGAGAAAAATAAAAAATATGTAAAGGCTCTTGGACCGTGCTATCAAAGAAAAACAAACAAAGAGTAAGTCAGTTTCATCACAAATCTGTATTCTAATTTTATACGTAAAAAGAGAAAGATTTTTTTTTTTTTTTTTGGAATTAGTGAAGGAGTCCTAGCATGTCAAAGATAAAGCTAACAAAAAGTAGATTTTCACCACGAGCGATATATATAATTTTTTTTTTAAAACTATTACACAAATTTGTAATCGAGTTCCAACTTGAAAAAAGAAAAGGAGAAGAAAAAAAAATGTAATATAACTAGTTCTAGACAAAAAAAAATCCTCATGTTTAAGTGAAAGTATATCATATGTGCAAAAAACTTCCACTCATACAAATTCATTATGTCCATTTTTTCAAGCACAAAATTTAATAAATATTAATTAATTTATGTATAAAGAAGATAGGTAGGAGGTATGAGGGTATGATTAAGTACTGTGAGGTTCATTTATAAATAAATTAATTATTTAAAGGGTGTGAATAAAAAGATTGAACAAAAAAAAAGTGTGAATAATGAAATTGAAGAAAAGAAATATTTTATTCCATACGTGCATATAAAAGATATAAAAATATATTATTAATATAAAAAATGCTTACCAAAAATAATTATTAAAAATATATTTATAATTAAAAGTAGATGGTGCGAGTATTTTTATTTTTTTTATAAATAAACAAATAGATAAACGTAAATTAGAGAATTTTCAAATTTTAGGCATTTTTTTTACGTAGTTAATTAGAACTAAACAGAAATACTCCGTAGTTATTTTAAAAAATTCATTTCAACTTCTAGTCCTAGAAGTCAAAAGTAGAATCAAAAGCATTCAATATTCCTGTAAAGATGTTTTTTAATTAATTGAGATTACATATTCCATTTTGTATTCATTATCTTTAATACTACTCCCTCTGTTCCAAGGAATTTGCACCTCTGGGATGACACACATTTTAATAAATGTGTAAAAAAAAGTGTAATGAGTGATATTTTGAGTGTTAGTTTTGTAAACTTTTATTAATAAAGTAAAGTAAAAGGTAGGTTGAGTGTGAAAAAAGTAATAACATATGAATAAATATGTGTATATTTTGAGGGTGAGGGTTATGACAATATTTCCTTTTAATTTATGGAGTGTGCAAATTGATATGGGACATCCATATATGGAAAGTGTGCAAATTCATATGGGACGGAGGGAGTATATGATAATCATTTATTGCACGATTATGCATTAAAAGTAGAAAAATATGAGTTAAACTACTTAAGTGAAATAGGGAATCATTTCACGATTTTTGCAATCTTATTTAGGCAGGTAATTAACACACACTTTGAAATAAATTGGCCTGTGGAAAAAGTTAGCTTTGCTAACGTGAGTTATGGTGTCTTATGAATTAGATTACGTTTCATCATAGATATGTTTAATTACTTTTAATAAATGGCGTGTCATTGATGATGATTTGTAGTGTTATTTATTATGTCAAATTCACTATATGAAATTTAAATTTTAGTGACAAAATCTTCTCATTCTCATTATTGTTTCTCTAGCTAAAATCTTTAGTGACAGAAAATTGAGATTTAGGGTGTGTTTGCAAACAATAGTAGTTGATTCAAAGTGATTAAAATTGATTTTTGTAGTAAAATTGAAAGTAGATAGTGTTTTAAAAATAAGCACTTCTAATCAATTTTTTAAATTTTGTGGTGTATGCCATACAAATCACTTTTTTATAATTTTACAAAAAACACCCTTATTACATTTGAATAAATAATGGATAAAAATAAAATATTATTTAAATTGTGAGGGCAAAATTGTAAAATTAGTGAATGTAATGATTAAAAGCACTTAGAAGTTGTTAGAAGCATGGGGAGGGGTGCTTGACCAAAAATGCTTTTAAGTGATTAATTTAATCACTTACTTGTGTTTACAAACACTTCAAAAGTGATTCTATTTAAAAAAAAAGTGTTTTTAAGCACATAGTTTTGTTTGCAAACACCCACTTAATGACACAGGATATGTCACTAAAAAATCAATTTATATTATTAAAGTTTTTTAGCTAGAGAAACTATAATAACTGAATTTTGATATGTCATTAAAAGTACGTTAATTTTCTTGTAGTGATTCTTCTATACAATTGATTGTATATATGTATAGATACATTTTAATTTTAATGTTCAATTTATCCAATTTTATATTTAATTAAATTCATTAGAGTCAAATTTCAATTGTATAGATACAACCAACTGCATCCAAATATAACTCATTTATTACATTAAAACATAAAATGTAATATAAGACGTGTAATGAAATTATGTAATCCTATTTACTTATAAATTACTGTAACACTCCCCATTAAATTATAATTTGAAATAAATAATTAGGATTGATAAAATTGATATATTAATATAATTTTGTCAATATGATAATTTTTGTAATTTTGTTTTCGTTTTACTTTACCCACCATCTATATAACACTGTATGCAATTAAACATTTTGATATGCAAATGGGTTGAGTTTTCAGGAGTATTTAACTATTGCAAAACACTTGTGAGCAAGAACAAAACGTTTCTTCTTTCTTCTATCTCCCTTTGATTAATTCCTTCTCATTCAGCTTACACATTTTTTTAAAGATAAGATTAACTCTTTGATTATATATATATATAGTGTTATTAACTTTAATTATTTTGTTGTGTATGTGATTCAAAATATATATGTATATGCATGTATATGTATATACAGTTTTGATGATGAATTTCTTATGGAGTCAACACCTACACAAAAATTACTTGTATCGTATTATAGTGTTCAAATATTTTATGTAGGTGTTGAGCTCCATAAGAAACTCACCATCGAATACTATATATTTGATTCACATATGTATATCGATATACTAAAATTGATAATAAAACACACAATCTGGATATTAAATCTTTATTAATTGATATTTTTGATATAAAACAAATTATTGGAGGTAGATAGGAATTATATATTTCCTGAACTCTCTACCTTTTAATTTTATTTAATTATTACATATATAATCCGTTCAAAGAAACGGATCAAACCATCCTCCACCTCCACCACCACCACCAGTTTCCCAACCATACAGCCCACCACCATAATCCCAATATACATTTTCCAATTCATGAGTAGGCACCTGCAAATTAAAACCCCCCCACAAAAATTAGAATAAATTAAATTCTATTTCCTATTACAAAAAAAAAAGGTCAAACCTGGGGAAGAAGAGATTGAGCGGTCCCATTGTAGTCAAACCCTAATTGGGGTTGGGAGAAGTTGATCGGGTCAGGAAATGGAGCCCCGAAAGCTGGCTGCTGATAGTTGTATGGATCCTCGGGAGCTGCTGCAGCCAATGGCAGATTATTGGGCGGTGCAGGGACGGTCATAACGGGCATAGAGCCGTAGCATGCGGGTCTTGCTCTCGGACCTCTCTTGCCTGCTGCAGCTGCAGGTCTCACCTCTTCATGATTATAAGTGCTGCTGTGTTTCGACGTTATTTTCCTCTGGTGAGGTGGCAGCCACTTTGCATTTCGGCATTTCTGATCATTAAAACCCATCCTCGCTTTGTTAACTATTGTACCTTAAATTTATGTACCAAATTCGATTGAATTTTATGTGATTTATATAGTATATTATTACTTGTTCAATTGAATTTGTAATTCATTACATTAGAATCAATTTAAATTGTGGTTCAATTACATTAATTTCAATATTCTTATTCTGACCTAATTGTGAAACACAGCCTAGCGTGTACATATATATATGTGTGACTAAATTAACACTATTTTCTTTAAGAATACACAAATGGTGAATGGTTGTAAATTGATAATATTATGAACATTTTTTTTTAAAATTTAATTGTACGAAACCATATCAATTAAATTATGGCAAATACTTGTGTGTACCAGTTACAATTTTTAAATGGGTGAATATTACTTATGAGTTATGACAAATACAGTCTAATATTAATTAATTTAAATAGAATATAGTATTAGTTTAAATATTAAATAAGAACATGCAAGTTACGTACATAAAAGTGAACCCTTAAATTATTATTATTACAAATTTTAAATAAAAGAGACTAGATTTCATATATTAATGAGGATCGGATGTGAAAAGACTATTAATGCACCTTAATTGTATGATATTAATTAGATTATGTATAATTGCAAGAAGATGTGTGTAATATATAACATTTATATATTAGGAGTAGAGTGGAAAAATTAATTAATGATATTTTAAATTTCATGTTGACAAATATTTAATTAAGAACATCATTAATTTTTACATAGAATCGGACAGATGGATAAAATAGCAGTATTAATTTCATAATTATATAATGTAATCATGAGTAAATTAATTAATTGTTATAAAAAATATATATGGATGGTTAATTATATTAAAAAGATACTGTATATCGATTACCTGAAGATGACTTGCGACTTGCATTCTGGTAAGGCCTGGTACATTCATCAGTTCAAGGATGTCCTTCGGATAGCACCCTACACATACACATATATATTAATAATATTACGAAAGAGTAATGAAATATATATGGATGTCCAACGGTTGATTTGTTATGGCCATATATAAAATACTTATATGTACAAGTAATTTATGCATAAAAAATATTTTACCATCGATCTGATTCCATATATATATATTAATAAATTAATGGTTGACTTACTTCCGGGTCCAAGATATGTAGCAGCTTTCATAAAGCGGTGGTGAAGATTGTCGGTCCAGTCGGTCAAAACCTTGCGTTTGGGGGTGGTGTATAAATCAAGGTGGGGAGCTTGAGGTGGTTGTGGAGGTTTGTAATTTTGTAATTGATCAGAGAGACGACGTTGTTTCTTCTCCCTGGACACGTGTTGCCAAAGATAGGCCAAAACCTGCATTGTCAATGGCTTTGTCACACACATTAACACCCCTAATTGCTCCACCGCCCTCATCGTTCCAACAGCATCCTCCTCCTCCTCCTTTGACGTCACTATTTCATAATTCATTACAATTAATTGGAATTATTTAATAGTAATATATACAGTATAAAAATTCTAGCTACTTACGGACGACAAGTAAATTCATTTTGAGAGCAAGTTGTAGAAGTTGGTGTCCAAATGAATACTGATCATGGGTGATGTCGGCAATAACAAGATCAAACGCATGAGCCTTCTTCTCTTTCAACAACACTGATATGCCTGAAGCAGCATGCTTCACTGATGTAACTGCACCCCCACACACAATTTATAATTACCTACCTACTTTTAATATGTAATAATTAATTACAACTATTTAATTTAGGGGCTACACAAAATTTCTTCAATTTAAATAAATCTTTCTTAATTAGGTGGTGTAGTGCTTGCAAATTACATTAAAATAACAAAAAAAAAAAAAAAAAAAACAATTTTATTTTTTAAAGTCAAAGGTTATTTTCAATCCAACCCAATATTATTTCAGAATCACTTATTTTTTAAGCTGATATCCAGAATCTTTTTTTTTTTTTTTAATGATTCTGGAAATAAATTGTGATTGAAAATATTATCGAAATTAATCAGCTTTTGAAAAAAAGTGATTCGTGAATTCAAATTATGACGAAGACAAGGTCATGATTCACCTATAATTTGAAATTCGATTAAGAAGAATTTTGAGAACCAAAATTGACCGATTAATCAAAAGAAATTAAAGATTCCTCCAAGTACCATTTGGATGAAAATTACATCGACAGAACTTTAAAAATCCACTTCACAAACAAATGAAAATTGTACTATACATAATCTTCCACTTAATTTCATTTACCTTCATAATTGAAGCATCGCAACATATTCATAATATTATCATGATCGATCCTCTCATGCTCAATAAGCAGCACGTGAATCTTATTACCCACGTTTGTGGAGGAGGAACTCATAGCAACATGTGATGCATCAAAACTCATCATAATTGTTATATAGAAATGCAACTATTCTTTAATTTGCAAATAAAAAAACCTGAGTAACAAGAGAATGAGAGGGAAAACAACTAGGACTGAGAGAAAACAATGGATTCTTGAGAAAATGCTCTTTACAATGTGTGTCAAAGGTAAAAGGAATGGCCGGTTTATATAGGATTTTTCTAACGTGGTTTTTCAGTGGGCTAATTAATTATTTTTACTGCTCTTTACCTTTTCGGGGGGTGGTTTCATCTTGAAACGCCTAGTAATACTATTCATGTAATCTTCTACCTGAGTTCTTCATTGTGGTCTCTTTTAGTTGACAAAATGCTTTCTCTTTTCCGTAAATTCTTGCATAAGACCTTCTTACATGAAATGTGTTGTTGTGGGTTGAATTCTTTAATTTGTGTTAAACATAAGAAATCATATTTTAAAAAGTGTGAAAGTCATTGATTGAATTAATGTTGGACAGTAGCAAGAGTGTTTCAATGAAATCATCACATTATTATGTAGTCTTAATACATTAACAAAGATACCTAGCTAATTAGTTTATACAATTATTGTAAAGGTGGTGTTTAATACAATGAATAGGACTATTAATGCCAGTGAAGAAATTCCTCACATGCCAAAGACAAAGCAATGAAAAAGTAGACCAATTCCTCAACGAGTGACATAATTTTCTTCTGCTGTTACACAAATCTGTAATCTTATTCTAATCAGAAAAAAGAGGAAAAGAAAAAATTTGTAATCTAATTATACAATTCTAGTCAAACTCTGGTATCCTCAGTGTGCCACATCTTGAATGCATGACTATATATATTATACCTACATATGTTAATGATTCAGAATACAAAACACAAAGTAAAACACTAAAAGTGATTTAAAGAATCAAATACCCTTACCTACATGTATTATAGATTCAAATGATGAAACACAAAATGAAATACAAAAAGTAGTAAAAGGAATCAAACTTATATTTTATTTTATATGTTTGGTGTATATAAGACAAGAAAATATATAATTAGATAAATGTGAACCCTAAAAAAAAAAGGTGGAACAAAAAAATTTATTTTTATTTTTATTTTGCGTCCGCTTCACACGACAAATTTTCAGTCAATTTGCAAGTTCAATCTCAACATTTCTAAGACAAAATTTAAAATTTATGAATTCACATGACTAATTTCGGATGAGGCCATAGTTAAAGGACTAAATTGAAAATTTCGTCAATTAAACAATAAAATTATAGGTATGAAGTTAATTTGATAATCAAGGCAATGGAAACTACTAATTATATTCTTAAAGCTTTGATATTTAACCTGGGCATGTGCATCATTCTCACAATACTAGTGCAGTTAATAATACTGTACTAAACGAAAATATAAGAGTTTTTATTTAATCAGTAGGACTAAGACAAAGAAATGTACTCTTTCTAGCTAGCCCAATTTATTTGCTTCTTCATATTAAATTATCACTGCATATAAATAGCAGACTTAACTCCAACTTCACGACTTCAGTTTTCTCCACAACCCTCTGTTTTAACTTTCTCAGTATCAAGCACAACAGGCACCTGCAAAACACGAAGAAGACCTCAACACAGAAGAACTTGGCAGCAAACTATATTCATACAATAAATAATTCAGAATAACATCAAAAATCTTGCCTCATTTTTGTTAGAGTAAACTTGGTCGAGATCATGTGCATCATCAACCTTCACTTGCTCCAAGCCATAAAAGTTTTGGATCATAGTATCCACATTTGGAAACTCAAAGAATTCTTCAGTAGTAATGCTTTGATCATCAGGTGAGGTGTTTGCAGTAGGTGTAACACTTTGGGCATCAATCACAAATTTCTGCTCAGGCATAAAAACATCACCATCCATGTCAAAATCTTGCCCGACACGCTCCATGTTTGTTGATTCAACTCCAACATCAGAAAATGGGTTGTAAACTTCTTCAGAAAGCCCTTCTTCACTATCACTTCCAAGAACATTTTCTCCGTTAGACGAGTTCATCATGGGGACTTCGTATTGATCATTCTCGTCATTTTCTTGGATATTCAAGTGAGGCTGAGGATTAAACTTCAGTCGAGGCATGGACCCATATCGCTTTGATTTAGCTGGATTGCTAGTATTTCCAGGAGTTGGCACAGGGGCAGCAGTTATATTCAGTTTTCTCTCAGTAGGATGTATCCAAGTTCCACGACGACATTTCTACAAAATTTGAGATTTCTTTTTCAATCTTTATATATACCAAAGCAATTGCATCTTAGTATTTCTCTAGAGTATCAAGTGGTCATGCTTTTCCATAATATTCTATCATCAATAAAATATAGTGGACAATCAAGGAATAAGAAACTTTTATTTCTTAATACATTTCTAACTCATCTTAGTATTTATAAACAGATTCAACACCCATAACATGTAAAAGAGAACAACAATACCATAACTTCACAATAATGGGTACAGTAAAAGAAAAAAAAACCTGAAGATGGCTTGCCACTTGCATTGTTGTAAGGCCAGGTACATTCATTAGCTCAAGGATGTCTTTTGGATAACATCCTGTTTGAAACAGAGGTTAACAACATTTAACAATTTTAGTATTTTTAGGAATATATATGTACATCTATGAGAAAGTACAAAACTCATGAAAAATCCTTGTTAGATGAGACATGTCCATTCACCAATAGCATTGGTGTATGTCTTGTCTGCATTGAAAAAATATACTATAAATCATGAGAAAGTAATTACAAATAAAAGTTGATTAAGAAATACGTACTTCCTTCTCCAAGCTTTCTGACGGCGTACACAAACCTGTCGTGAAGTTCTTGAGTCCATTCAATCCAGAACTTTCGTTTGTACGTGATGGTATTATGTTCTTGATTTGCATTTTCTGAACATTTCATCCTTTTCATCGATTTGTGATTTTTGCCCAAACTAGTATTGCCACTTGAGGAACCTTCGACAAGATCTTCTTCCCTAACTCCATTGTGCAATCTTCTGGGTATCGTCAGCTCTCTATATCGCCCCATTTTCTTTTCTTTACGTATTTTCTCTCCTACCACAAGTTGCCATAGGTACTCTGCTACTTCTACAGGAACGGGCTTCGTAATACATAATAAAACTCCAGTCGCTAGGGCTCTCATTGTTAACAAAATAAATCAAAGGATAAATGACAATTAAAGCTCACAAATCACAGGCATATCCATCTGAAGAGCAATGTGTAGAAGTTTGTATCCACATGCGTCAGGCGACCTAATGTTTTCCACCAACAAATCAAATTTATCCTTTCCATTTGACAGAATTGATACAGCACTGGAGGCAAGACCAACGCTAGTCACTGAAAGCAAATAATCCAAATATCAATCAAAATCCCTTGCAGATATATAATTGCCAATTCTTTCATGAAAAATAGAAATTGAAACAAATTTGCATCAGCTTTGGATAAGTAATTAAAGAACATTGGTGAAATTGGTGTGGAACAAGAGTAAATATCTATCTTTGCAGCCAAATAATTGACAAGACGGTTGTATGAAACAAATGTGAAAGACGGTTGTAATAAGAAACGCATTATGCGTGCTGTTCTACTTGTGATATATATATATATATATATGATATTTAATTGAGCTAAATTTTCTTTGAGAATGTAGGTTGATCTAATTAAATTTAAAATGCCAAATATCATTCCGGCAAAAGAATAATGGAAACATTCCATTAAAAGCCTATAATACAATAAAATGTTTAAGGATTCTTATTAAGTATCAATCGAGGAACAAATTCAATATTAGAACAAGAAAATAAAGCTACCGTCTCCCCCACCCCCCCCACCCAGACACACACAAATTATATGGTTCAAATATGAGTTAATATACCTTTGTAAGACAAATACTCAAACATTTCTACAAGCGGCGCATGAGCATTGCTATCATGTTCAACAAGTAACACGTGAATCTCATTCATCCTGTCTTGCGCCTTTGGCATTGCTGGAGCTTTCAAGATCCAATTACTTGTGTTCATTTCAGCAACAAGTAGTATACATGAAGAATTAAAATTTAAAACACGAAAGAAATTGGACAGAGCAATGCAATGAGTGAAAATTGTTGATAGAAGTTATGGCAGACGGCCATATATATAGCATAGTTATGGGAGACAGCCATAATTATTATTTTCTTAGAGATTATGACTTTATGAACAGCGATTTCAACTCATAATGCTTATTATTGAAATCTAGTAATCTTTTTGAAATCGACCAACTCGAATCATAATTTTATAATCTGAATTAAGTAATTAAATGTGCACGTCAAGATTATCTGACTAAGTAATTATATTTGGACGTCAAGATTTTCCGAATAAGTAATTATATTTGAACGTCAATATTATGTGAATAAGTAATTTAATTCGAACGTCAAGATTATCCGAATATGTAATCTTATTTGCGCGTCAAGATTATCTGAATAAATAATTACGTCATGCATGACGCTCATGAGCAATTTCGAAATGTTTATTCACACGCGGTATTAGGTTTCACACGTGTTATTGTTCTTCTAAGTTACTCGGGTGTATGACATGGGTGCATATTTTTACGATCCCACATCGAATCCACAAGCAATTGTGGATGGGTACTTAAGTAGGGAATCAATCCTCCACTCTTGAGCTAGCTTTTGGGTGGAGTTAGGGCTCCTGGCTTGAGTGTCTAATAATTTGGTCCGACTTGCCGGAAACCGGACGTGGTACGAAAGAGGGTTGCCTGGGGAGAGGACCGCATGACACCGAAAACCAAGCTACACGGGTTTGCCTGGGTCTCTGCGAAGGCTCCCCGGAGTTTGAGTCGTCCGTGGACGTCCGGTTCTCAAGGGGGTCGATAGTTATAATCCCACATCGAATCCACAAGCAATTGTGGATGGGTACCTAGGTAGGGAGTCAATCCTCCACTCTTGAACTAGCTTTGGGTGGAGTTAGGGCTCCCGGCTAGAGTGCCTAACACATATTAAAGTGTCAAACTCCTTATTTTCTAAAATTTAGGATACACTGATTTGAGTAAAAAAGGATCCAATTACGGTACAGATTCCGCGACACGTCTATATATAGATATGTAAAAAGTTATATTTGTATGTTATGTATAATAATTTAAGTTAAAATATTGTTTTATAACTTCTAATCACCAATTTCAATTAAATAGTTTATAATTAAATGGCAGTTGTTCTAAGAGAAAATACTGGGATTTAATTAAGCGGGATAACTCAAGTGGTAAGAGCACCACTACCTAGGCCAATGTGGTCATGAGATCGAGTCACCTAGGGGTAATGAGGAGGGGTAAAAAAAATCAAAATCTTATTTAACTAAGTTAAGGAAATTAGGGAAAATGCCACATTTGTGAACTTTAATTTGAATTATGCTACCCAACTTAAATTCTTTGTTTTATGCCACCCAATCACAGGTAAAATGCATAAATGTCCTTATCTCAAAAAATGTTCCTGGCTGTGAGGCAGTCATGGGTATGGCCATGGGTTTTGTTGAAAACTAGCTCGGTCGTGAGTGAGACCATGGGATCAGTAAAAAATAGGGTATAGTGTGGGTGGTCGTGGATATAGTTGTGGGCTTTAAGTCTATGAACGTGGGCACGTTCGTGGGTGGTTCCGGTCAGTCATAATCTTGTTTTGTGTTGATCCTTGAAACTGGATCCACGATAATAAACCTTAACAAATAAATTTGGTCATGGGTGGTCGGACTCGTGCTCAGTGTGTGAATCCTTGTCAAATGTTCCTAATCGGGTCGTGGCCGAGCATAGTTTTTAGATTTCTATTGTGTTTTTTTTTAAGAAACAGAACTTTTATTACTCAGAAAATAAGGGATGAGGAATCCCTAAGAATTACAAGACAGCAAACACTCTAAGATGTTTATATAGCTAAAAACCAGCTCCCAACACAATCAGATAAGGATACACCCTTAAAAATGTTATGACTCAAGGGCAATAATTCGTGCATAAACATGTTATATTATAATGTAAATTCTACTTTTAAATTAATTTTTTTCTTATCCTGCCGTGTTGAAATTTTTCGTGTTTGTGTTGTCTGAGCACAGATTTTTATCATGTAGTGCTCGTGTTTAAGTCTTATTGTTTCGTGTCTTTATCGTGACGACACGAAATACAAATTGTCCCCCCTTGTAATGGAGGCATAGTACAAAGAATTAAAGGTAAGTGACATAATTAAAATAAGACAAAGTCTTTTGTAAACCAATTGCACGGATATAGAATCCGTGCAACTGATCCAGCAAACCCACTTTTATATAGTTTATATATTAAAAAAGGGTCCCTTTTAATTTCAATTGATGTTTTTGCCTAATGGCTTGCCTCTTGGCCAGAATCTTAAGGGGTTGTGTTCATAGTTGTTAAGGGCATGAGGCTCACCAAGGCGCAAGAAGATTCCAAGCGCCCAAGGCGCGCCTTTAACAACTATGCCCATATTCGATTCCAGCTGCCAACAAGTTTTGACTTTTCACTTTCTTTCCCCCCAGCGAAAATGATATTTACCTTCTTTCCTCTACTTTTTCCCTTTCTTTTTAACTTTACTTTCTAGACAAAAAAAAGAACTCTATTCTCAAATGGACAAATTACCTTAAAAGTAGTGCCTGGGATAATTCTTTTGTGGCACTTAGATAAAATAGTATTCAGTATGAGAAATTATCAGTTAATATGATAAAATGCATTAGCATGTGTGTCAAAAAAGTATTAGTTCATGTAAGTAAACGTATTAGTTAATATGCTAAATGGTTACTATATTGAATAGTATTAGTTCACATGCTAAAAAAGATATTTCACATGTTAAACTATTCACATTTCATGCAATTACATGACTAGTACTTTTTAACATATAAACTGATACTTTGAAATCATAAAAACTACTACTCCGTAATACTTTTCACAAAAATAGAAAAAAAAACATTGAAGAGTATTTAAAACACAAACTAATACCTAGAACACAAAACTAGTACAATTCCATTATATAAGCTTATACCTTTTAATGTATAAATCAATACATTATCCTCTGCAAAAACAGAAAAAAAAATAGGAATAGCAAAAGAAAAAGGAAAATAAAAAAAGAAATATTAAATTTTGGATATGATACAAAAATTAGTAAAATTTAATAATTTTTTGTAGTTTAAATTTTTATATGTTAAATTCAGAAAAGGAATTTAAAATTAAGAATTTACCAATTAACTACCTTTTCAGAATAATAAATTATGTTCAAACAATATTAATTTGCAGAAAATTTATTACACAATTATTACTTTTTAACATATAAACTGATACTTTTTAATCATAAAAACTACTCCCTCTGTATTTTACTAGATTACATGTTTCCCTTTTTGGTCTGTTTTTTACTAGATTACCCATTTTCTAAAAAAGGAAGTAACTTTATCACTTTAAATACTATTAAACACATTATATTCTCTATTTACTTTATCACTTTAAATACTATGTTTCCTTTTTTCACAAGTTTTAAGAAATATAGTATTAAAATGATATTGAGTTGGTGAAAAGTGATAAGAAAGGATAAAGGTAGAGAGAGATGGGAAAGAGAAAAGGTGGAGAGATAGTGAAATGTTGACATTTTAGAAAATGTGTCAATAAGGTTGGGACGACAAAAGGAGTATTAAACAACTCTTACATTAAAACCCGTGCTTGGGTCAAATGAGTAGTCAACTAAAATACGGAATTACGGAGTGAGTAATAACTTTCACAAAAGTAGAAAAAAATGAAGAGCATTCGAAAAACAAACTAATACTTTTTCAAGATATAAAACTAATACATTTCCATCATATAAACTACTCCCACTGTCCCATTCTATTTGTCCTTCTAGAGAAATTTGTCCTAAAATAATTGTCATTTTGCACTAATCTAGGAGAATTAAATATCATAAAATGCAATCTCTTTATCATAAAAGAAAATTACAAAAATTATTCTTATTAAAATGTAATCTATTATAACTTGTGTGGTTCAGGGGGTCAAATGTAACAAAAAGGAAAAGTAAAGTAAAGTGCAAAAATGCGCAATTCAGATTGAAAATGTGATATAAATCTACTTTTGCTTGATAGAATTTCAAAGTAAGATATGATAAATATGAACAAGATTGCCTTGATCTAGACCAATGAATCCGGAAAAGAAATTACATATATTGTCTATCATAAATGCAATCTCATTATCATAATGCAATGTCTATTAGAAGCTTTTTCTATCACACTGAATCGGAAAGAAGATTACAAAAATTATCCTTATTAAAATGTTGTTTCAAAGAAGCTTTTAAATTCTGCCATACAAAGTTGTTTCAAACTAGCACTTAGGGTGAGTTTGCAAACTGTACTAACAGCTTCAAGAATCATTTTATTTCAAAAGTTATGAGTAGCTCTGAAAAAAGTGATTCTGTCTCACATTTGTAGAGTTTGCCAACACCACCTTATTAGGGGTGTATCCTTTAGATTAATTAACAATAGGAGAAGCATTTCTGCCAAAAAAAAATCTAAATTACTCTACTGCCAACCTGTAATCCCGGAAATTTATTTCCCTCATTTTTTTTATTGTTGTAGAAAACATAAGTAATTTTGGTTAAGGTATTACATCTCGCTACTTTTTATAAATATTGAGTATGAATGATGAGTAAAGAGATTGTTCACATACCATTTAATCATGTTAGAAGTCTCATAACAGCTCAAAAGTGCACTCAAATGAAATGCCAGAAATTCACAAAATTAAAGAATTGACAAAAACAAATGCCAATGAATACTTATGCACGCAAAAAGTGGTCAAAATATAACACCCCCAACTTTAGCCTCCAAGTTTTCCTGGATGTATGAATAAGAGCATGAAAGGATAGAGTACTTGCCTGAAAGAATCAAGAAGTTGCGGCAGGATCACCGGATGATTGGAGAAGAACTAGAGGCAAATATGGACTAATTCTTGCTGCTCCGAGTGACCCTCACACTGGAATCTGTCACCATTTTCCATACATTAAAACATGCCTCAGCTACGACACTCTCAAAAGAGGGGATGGTTCCTTGTCCTTTAGAGCATTCAATGCTAATAAATCTACAGAGAGGCTGATAAGAGTAGCATTTCAAACAAGAGTTTCCAGAAAAAGTTGTAATACTGTAATGCGAAGATTTCTATGAAGCGTGCACGAAAATTTCATAAAAAATAGTATGCTGTTTTGAGGTGAAAGAAGTTCCCTTTATAAGATACATGAAAACCTCAAAACATGCCACAAATATGTAAGCTCCAATTGGAGATTAATACTGACTTTATTAGCTCATAAGAAAAGCAAAGGCCAACAGTGTAGCTGATTATCCATAACTCAGCACATAGATAATTCAAAGTTTGATTCTATAAGAACCAATGATAGTAAATAACTGCAGAATAGCATTGTTCACTCAAAGGTTAAAAGCAGTGACACAGGTATAGCAAAGAAACCATTTACAGCTGCAAAAAAGGTATAGCAAAGAAACCAAGAGGTCATAGAGAAGTCGCCCCAGACACTGAAAATAACCCCACCACATCAGTCAACTCCTCCAAAACTCAAGATTTAATATAAAGAACAAAAATAATTTAAATATCACTTATGCCCACCATTTAATTAATACAGAGGGTGACTAATAATAACTCAATGATAAACCCTACGAACTTGAAATTCTCAACCCGAACTTATATCACATACTCAATGAATTCGTCCAGATATTCAATGCACACCAGGTGTTCAATAAAAGTATTGAATTAAGGTAACAAATGAATGAAGCTGGAACAATTGACTATCGTCACACTGCATGAAAACAACCCCAAATAACCAAAAAGTACGTCGAAGACCATGAGTATATCAAACAACAGCAAAGAGCTCGCACATAAACTTAATGCCCGCCAACTGTTCGACTAAAAACTTCAAAGAAAAAAACATAATTTAACAAGGCAAATACAACAAAAGTCAAACATTTGGCAAAAAAACAACACACCTTCTCCACTTCGACCAAGCAAAACAGAAGAGAAAAACCACCCATTCAATTGACCAAGACGATGAACTGAGTGAAGGTTTTGAGCCCACCCTACATTTTGTAAGAAGTTAGATGAAATGTGTGTGTATTTGTCGAAAAGGGAGACAAATTTCATGGAGTATTGTGGAAGGACTTGAAAATTATAGGAGTTAGGGATCACGGAAAGAAGAAGAAATTAAGGAGAATCGGTGAAGAGGTATTCTAGTTTGCAGGGTCTTGGGTGTAACCCGCCATAACCAATAGGAATCACATCACCCCTCTTTTAATGAAACAGAGTTTTGATCTTCCATGTGGAATCAAATACCTAAGGTGACGTGTTCGTCAATTATCTACATTTTATTTTTTACCATATTTTTTATTTTGATGGATGAATGATGGTGAAACTAAAGTTATTGTTTGGACTAATTTTTTAAATGAAATGGTTTTGGTGAGAATTTTAAAAAAAATAATCAAATTTAACTCCTAAAATGGGCTAAAATTTAATTATTTAAAATTCATTTATTTTTTAATTAAACAAGTGGGGTGAATTTTAATTGTGAATTTAAAATTCATAGACCTAAATTTCTCAATCCAAATGGAGTTACCACTACCAATTTCACCGTCTATTTGCAGGGCCCGTTTAAAGCTAGAATTTTGCACTTTATATGAACTTGACTCTTTAGAAATTATATATACCTTCGACCTAATCTGAGATATAGGAAGGAACACACTTTTAGCCTACACCACTCATTCAACTCTTTAAAATTACATTAATCTACATATTTCTGTTATATTAGTTTGCATAATTCATCCACATGCTCGGTTATATGGTGCAGTTACTGCAAGAGAAACTAACTCATTTATTTTTGTTGTAATTTTTTACTTAGGTATAAATTTTATTTTTGGTGAATTATATATTTTCTTAAAAGCTTTGATGAATTATATTTACCAACAAAAAAAATTGTAAATATGAATTTACGTGATTTTTTTAAGCAGTAATAATTTGTATGCATAAAACTGACGTTTTATATGTATAATAATAATAATATTTTGTTTATACGAAATAATTATAATACATAAAAAAAGAGTTTACATGACGGGAATCCGTACCCATATCTACTCTCAAGATTAGGTAAGTTACCAATTTTTTTAAAGTTTATAGAAATTACAACCAAACCACTTTCAAAAGAAAAATAAAATATTTCTTAGAAAAAAGATAAAACAAAATAGTATGTTACCAACAAGAAATGAGGATAAATAATTTGTATTAAAATTGAGTTTCATGTAAAATTAATAGTACTATTGTATTTTGTTTTTAAAAAGTAAAGATTCAAACTAGATAGGAACCTTCCAAAATAATTGAAGGAATATTCAAGAAATATAAACTCCTTGCAAGAAATTTAAAGACCAAATTAATGTGTCCAATAATAATTTTTAATTTCCTAGATTGAGCAAAAGTTTTTCACACATAACTGTTAATAAAATTAAAAAAACATTTAATTTCCCACGTTAAACATTCATCAATAAAGAAGTTGCATATTTTTAAAAAAAGATCTGCTTGACCAGAGAAAGAAGCTTTAAAGTTGATGCCTTTTCTCCATTTGCCTTATTGCCTACTCCATACATATTTCACACATGAAGTTGACCTTGTCAATGAGCTAACAATTTATCACTTTGAAAAGTCATTTATATATATATATATATATACGATTTGAACTGAAAATGACATCAAAGATGCCTGTCTTCACAATCAGACAAGTGAGTTAATACAAGAGTAGAACCAAGTCCAAGTCTTGTTCCTTGTTTGACTTGTAATTAGGACGTTCTTCATCTTTTCCTCTGTATTTTTCTAATTCTTCATACACCATTTATTTCAATTCAGAAAATGGAGGAGGTATCTGAATTTGATTCATCAACCATGTACTCAAGATCTTCATCTTCGTTACACATCACAGAATTCTCAGTCTTGATCGACAAACTCAATCCGATTCTACTTGAAATGAAAGAAAATGTTGAAATAACTGAGTTACCTGCTTTTCAGAAAGCGATTGATTCACTAGAAACCGATTACAGCCGTGCAAAATCAGTGATGGATGGCCAAACTGCTCAATCTTCACCAGCTAAACACATAGAGTACCTGATTCACAATCTCGGACGATCGTTGGGACTCGTCCTGTTTGCCAGCCACGAGGCCCCGATTTCTAACAAGCAGAAGATCGAGGCCTTGTGTAAGGAGATGATGAATGTGAGGTTCGATTTAAGTTCGGACTGTGATTTGGAGGATGATGAAACAGGGGAGATACTGGAAGAAGTAGAAGAAGAAACAAGAATATTGACTGCTGATGATGCTATTTTGCAGATCAAATCTGGTAAGGAAGACAAATTCAAGGATGCCCTTTTGGTGTTGAATGGATTCATCATGGATGGGATGGTTCCTAACGAAACGATCGTCGATGAAGATGTGGTGAAAATGCTATCTAGTCGATTAGGTTCGTGTAATGGAAATGAGAGGGTGATCATTATTCAGATACTAAGGTATCTTATTCAAAAGAATGATGAACACAAGGTAACGTTTTTTTCAGCTCAATTTGACATGAAGTTGAGTTTTTTCGACATTTGGTAGTAATTTGAGTTACATTTTCTCAAAGTGTGCAGGAAAAGATGAAGGATTTGGAGTTTTTATCAGCTTTAGTGAAGTCACTAACGCGCGATGCAGAGGAGCAAAGGGTGGCCGTGGGGCTTCTGCTGAGTGTGTCGGATGATAGAGAAGTTATACGAAGAATGGGACGAATACAAGGTTGTATCTTGATGTTGGTTGCAATCTTGAATGGTGATGATCAAGAAGCTTCACATGATGCAAAAATGCTGCTAAATTCAATGTCAAGCAACACTCAGCATGCTCTTCATATGGCCGAGGCTGGCTACTTTAGGCCTTTGATCAAGTATCTCAAACAAGGTAACTTTCTTTAAACCAATTCATACTTATAAATCGAGAATAAATTTTTTTAGGACCGTAAGACAAATGTAGGCCTACAACTTTTAAGACTTGTTATTTTAGGTCAAATTGGTCTTAAAACACCTCAATTCAGGCTAAAATGTTACTTGTTAGGGTACCAAAAGAAATTATTCCCCATATTGGCTCATCAAGATGTTTCCAGGTACAGAAATGAGTAAGGTTCTAATGGCAACTGCACTATCTAGATTGGAACTAACTGACCAAAACAAAGCCTCCCTCGGAGAAGACGGGGCGATTGAGCCACTCGTTCACATGTTCAAAGCGGGGAATCACGAGGCGAAGCTGACAGCATTAAACGCGCTACACAGTCTATCCAACTTCAACCACAACATCCAACGCTTGATCGACTCAGGCATAGTAGTAGCCCTCCTGCAGCTACTATTCTCCGTCACATCTGTTCTAATGACACTGAGAGAACCAGCATCAGCAATCCTAGCAAGAGTAGCCCAGTCGGAAAGCATACTCGTGAAACAAGATATCGCCCACCAGATGCTCTCCCTTCTCAGTCTGTCCAGCCCCGAAATCCAGAACAATCTATTGGAAGCACTGAACAACATCGTGTCACATTCAAGTGCATCTAAAGTCAGCAAGAGAATGAAGGAAAATGGAGCAATTCAGCTTCTGTTACCCTTCTTTACAGAGAAAGATATTCGAATTAGAACAGGCGCTTTAAGATTGGTGTACGTTCTCTCGAAAGATATACAAGGGGAGCTCACAGAACAGCTGGATTATTCACATGTGCATGTTATAGCAAGCATAGTCTCAACAACAACATCAGATTGCGAAAAGGCGGCTGCCCTCGGAATCCTTTCCAATTTGCCAGTAAGTGACAAGAAAACCACAGACATACTCAAGAACATGAATTTACTTCCATTGCTTGTTTCAACTATGAGTTCAAGCCAACCGAATTCATCGCCTACAGCAATGTGGCTGGCTGAGAGCATTGCTGGTGTGCTTGTTCGTTTCACGAATCCAAACGACAAAAGGCTGCAGCATTATTCTGCTGAAAACGGCATCATTCCTCTGCTTATCAACTTGCTGGGAAGCATTTCCGAAACAGCCAAATCCAAGGCTGCATTGAATTTATCTCAATTATCACAGAATTCACATACCATGAGTAAATCAAGAAAACTGAAGTGGTTTTGTAGGCCCCCTTCTGCAGAGTCGTTCTGCGAAGTTCACGACGGATACTGCACCGCGAAAAGCACCTTCTGTTTAGTGAAGGCAGGGGCAGTAACTCCACTGATACAGATCCTTGAAGGCGCGGAAAGGGGTGCAGATGAAGCAGTTCTGAGTTGCTTATCAACTCTGTTGCAAGATGAAATCTGGGAGAGTGGATGCGACTATGTTGTGAAAAAATCGGGTGTGGAAGCGATAGTTAAGGTTGTGGCGTGTGGGAGTTTTAAGGCAAGAGAGAAAGGTCTTTGGATATTAGAAAGGATATTTAGAGTAGAAGGTTATAGAAATGAGTATGGTGAATGTGCACAAGTTGTGCTTATTGATCTTGCACAGAATGGTGATCTTATGCTTGCACCAGCTGTTGCTAAGGTTTTGGCGCAACTTGAACTCTTGCAACTTCAATCTACTTACTTCTAAAGTTTTGATTATGTGTTAATTCAAGTTTTTTAATGTGTTTTTTCGTCATCCAATGAAAGATGACGTCATCATTTTATATAAAGCATTACAAATCATATCAAAATATTGTTTGCACTACATATCATGCCACAAAAAGCCTTACAAATCATGTCAAAATATTGTTCTAGTGTCAAACATTTTTTAAAACACCTATACCCAACAACATCATATGTACAACAAATATTTTTACAAAGAAGCAACCAATTTATACCTATATGAAGTGGTTTTCACTCACAAACACAATGCAAATCAACTTCGGATTTTCTGGCGGAACTGTTCTTAGTGTGGTCTGTCGTACTCTTGTCCAGTTATCTTCACTATAGCACATGAAGGCTGCAACCGCTCAATAACCATAATGGCCATCAGAGACCACATCTTTGCATTCAATTACATGTGGATGGAAGCGTGTTGACACAAGATCGGTCAACCCCATCATTTGTATCCTTATGAAGTACGATTTGGCTCCTACCCCTATCCTTAAACTTACGATACACTCCATCCCGTTCACATGCTAGCAACACGGGTGCTTTCTTCTTCCCGGAGCCATTATCAGAACGCTTCACAATGATCACCATATGGTTTTGTCTAGATACAACACATACCCACTCTTGTAAGGCCTCTCAGACTTACAAAATAATTTCCATTTGTGAAGACGTCTGTATAATCCATCACAATTTCATTAGACGGATCCTCTTCATCTTTATTTTCTTGATCTTGATCATAATGTCCGTCTTCACCATTCATTTGATCCTCGGTTTCCTCAACAAAAGTATCGTCATCAAATACAACAGTTTCCTCAACATATTCTAGATCGTTATCTTCATAGTCCGCCAATTTCTAAAAAAAAAATGTTACTGATATTTTAAAAAACACTTGGTCGACCAAACAATATCCGGTCGACAGGTCATGTGCCAAAAATTGAATGAAAATAAATAATTGATGCACTTTATTTTCAGCACACACATGTCGACCAAACAGAGTTTGGTCGGCATCGTCTTGTCGACGAAACCTATTCCCGTCAACCAATCAGTACCGACAAATTTGAAATGGAGAAGAAATCCTTTTTTTGGGCGTCAAATAACCCATATACCATATTCATCTCAGTTTAAGTCCTAAACTACCAAAAACATACCAGAAACAAAAAACCTAAAACTAAGCACTTGTATGCCCACACTTCAAAACATAAACAATAAGAAAACAAAAGGAAAAAAACTCATGTATCTATAGCCCCCATCACCTTTTCGAACCATATTGTTGCGTCCTTCTCTTGGAATAGAGTGAACAGACTTCTCCTTTCAAAGTTCAAACGCTTCAACGCCTTTTTTTTTTTTTTTTATGTTTTCAGGAATGAGTGAGGTATGCGAACATACATTGATCATCTAAGGGCATCTCCAATGCAAGTGAGAAATTTTTGGGTAGAAATTTGTCACATATGTGACACCTCATTTTTTTTTTTTTTTTTTTTTTTTATTACAAGTTAAATACCCATCCCTTTTTTTCCCTCCCCATGACTCGAACCCAGGACCTAAGGTCTAGGTAATGGTGCTCTAACCACTTGAGCTATCCCACTTTGTCACATATGTGACACCTCATTAGTTTCCTACTCCTACCACAAATAATTCATTTCCCTCCCAACGCTTTCTACCTCAAAATTATTCATAGGTCCCACAATTAAATTTCTATTTTATTTTATTCATATTTATTTATTAACTATTTTTATTTATAATTTAACTTCTTCAATTAAAAATCACAATAAATATTAATTATAAAATTTAAGTTATAAAAATAAATAATATTAATATATTTCCTGACAAAATATTATTGAAATAACACCAGAAGTACAAGATAAAAAATACTCTATCAATTGTAATTTGTAAATACAAAATAATTAAATTCTTAATAAATTAAATTAAATTAAAATAAAATAAATGTAAAAACCTGAAAAGAAAACAAAACAAAATAAAACATAAATTAATAAGAAGTAAATAAATAAGAAATTAAAATGTAAAAAATAAGAAATAGAAGTTGGGGACCACTTGAAATGAGGTAGAAGAGCTTCTACCCCATTTCTCCTCTCTCATCCACATCATCACTCCCCCAACCCCTTCTACCCTCAATTTGAGTTAGGAGTAGAAATCCACATGGGACTTCTACCCCGTTGGAGATGCCCTAAAGGGGTGTATAAATCCGACCACTTTTTGCTCTAGGGGTAGAATTGATATTTCACGTTATTAATAAATTGAATGGGGGTATATTTAACAAGTATGGAGGGGTATATAGCCTGGCCCTTAAATTAAATGTGGGCGGCCCAATTGTTGAGCAAATTGTTTCTTTGGCCCAGGCATTTAATAATGAGGGAAAATGGAAGGGTTGGGGTATATACCCCTCCAGCTTTGTTTAATACACTCCCCCTTCCATTTATTAATTCAAAAATATATATGAAATACCATATTTACCTCTTTAATAAATATTAGAGATACATACACACCCCTAACTTTAATTTCATCTTCTTCCCCAACCTCTCTACCGCCTCTCTCGATCTTCTCCTCCCCCATTTTTTTTCCGTTTTCAGCACTCCCCATCTCCATTGCACTGCACCCTAAATACCCTAACCCTAGAATTTCGCCGCCACCACCGTTGCCGCCACCACCACAACCACCACAAACAAATTCTAACACCCACAAAAATGAACATGTTTGATAAAATAAAATAGCAATAACACTCCAATCGACACCATAACCACCGCCTCAAATAAAATTTAAAAAAAAAATCTTAGTATTTTTAACAAACCAGAGTCGACCAAAAACACTCCGGACACTGGTTTGTCGCCCAAAAACACTCCGATCGACACTGATTTGTCGCCCAAAAACACTCCGGTCGACACTGATTTGTCGCCCAAAAACACTCCGGTCGACACTGGTTTGTCGCCCAAAAACACTTCGGTCGACACTGGTTTGTCGACCAAATTTCGAAAGAAATTAAAAAAAAAAATTAAAAATTGAAATTTTCGACTATTATTGATTGCTCAAAAACACTCTCATCGACGACCTATCGTCGACGAGAGTGTTCTTGAGCGACCAATAATGGTCGGTAAAAAAAAAAAAAAAAACAAACAAACCTGTTCTTCTCCGGCGACGGCTTGGGGCGAGCGCTGGCAGGTCGCGACTGCTGGGGGCGAGCGCCGTCGGGCCGCGACGGCTAGAGGCGAAGGAGGGCGGCGGCGTCGCTAGGCGAGAGGGGCGGCGCCGCCGCTTGTTACAGAATTTTTTTAAAAAAAGAGCAGAGCGGCGGTGACGAACGAGGCGAGTGGGAGGGGGGAGTGCGACGGCGAGGGGGGAGGTGGAGAGCGCCGGTGAGGGGCTCTGTAGAAAACGAAAAAAAGGGGGGAGGAGAAGATCGAGAGAGGCGGTAAAGAGATTGGAGAAGAAGAGGAAAATAGGGTTAATGGGGTGTATGTATCTATACATTTTATTAAAAGGCAAATATGGTATTTCATAGATATTTTTGAATTAATAAATGGAAGGGGGAGTGCATTAAACAAAGCTGGAGGGGTATATACCTCAACCCAAAATGGAACCTTCCCAATTTGCAGCTTGTAAGTCCGGGTCCGGACCGGGTCACTTTTTGAACCTAGAGCCCGAGTCATGTTAAAATGCCACGTCACCCACCCATTATATTGAGCTGAGGCTATGTAAATTAAAGTGTAAAATTCGTCCAAGAGTCCCTTTTAAACTATATACATATATAGGTTTTTTATTTTAATCAAATTTCAAAGGATGTTCACATTTTAGAAGAGAGTTAGGGATTTTGCTTTCAATTTGCATTTCTTAATTAAACTAGTTTAAATTACATACTCTCTTCATCTTCCTACTTAATGACTCATTTGAGCATTTCTTAAATTTAATGACTCATTATTAAGAAATAATTCCATATAATTTCATAATTATCTCAATTCCTTGTATATAGGGTTTATTGTGCATATTTCTTGCCTACTTTTATATAATCAGTTATTATTGTAAATCTCAGTATATATACACAGTTATCCCACTCACCAAAGTTACGGTGATCAAACTCTAATTCTCACATGGTATCATCCTTCTCTCGATCCTAAACACCTCTCTCTCCCTCCGCCATCACGGCACACTCTTCCCTCATATCGAGCTAGTCCCCCTCGATTTGCCCTACAATGGCCGATTCCTCAATCCCCATGAACGTCTTGATACACATGGTCACAGTCAAATTGACCTCCACCAATTTCCTTCTCTGGAAGAAACAGGTTGTTCCGATGCTCGTCTGTGCCGATCTGTTCGGCTTTGTCGACGGCACCACTATCGCCCCCCCCAAAACCGTCAACAACGCCGCTAATCCGGCCTACACCGTCTGGCGCTCTAAGGATCAAAAAGTCCTTGGTCTTCTCCTCTCCTCTCTCACCGAGGAGTCACTGTCCGAGGTGATCGATTGTGACACCTCTCGGCAAATCTGGCTGGCTCTTGAGGCCGCTTTCAGTCATTCGTCTCAATCTCGCACCACACAGCTCCGAGAGGAACTTCTTCTCCTCAAGCGCAATGATATGCCTGTTGCTGATTACGGCCGCAAATTCAAGCTACTGTGCGATCAACTGACCACCATCGGCAAACCCGTCGATGAATCGGACAAATCTCATTGGTTTCTCCGTGGCTTAGGGGCTCACTTTGGGGGTTTCGCCGACACCCGCATGTCCATGACTCTTGTTCCCTCTTTTCGGGATCTCGTTCATCAGGCCACAACCTTCGAGATCATGAACAAACCCCCCGATGCTGCTCCTCCCCAAAATGCATTTATTGCTCATAATCGTCCTCACCCGACCTCTGCCTCCTCGTCGCACACTCGCGGTCAGGCCTCCTATCGAACCGGCAGTTCGTCCCCGTCTCGGGGTGGTCGCCATGGCTCTGGCCGAGGTGATCGTCGGCACTACACTCCTCGCTGTCAGATCTGTCGGGGCGACCACTATGCCGACAAGTGTCCTGGTCGTTATGCTCGTCCACCCGAGCACCCACCTGCCCCGTCGTATGCTCGTCCCCCCGACCACTCCAATGCGAACCTGGCACAAGTCTTCCACTCCGCCTGTTCGCTCAATCAGCCCTCTTCGTCGGACTGGTACATTGACTCCGGGGCTTCGGCGCACATGACTGCTCTTCCAACCGACCTGGACTCTTGCTCGCCGTATTCTGGTAATGGTTCGGTCATAGTTGGTAACGGTTCTGCCTTACCTATCTCCCATGTTGGTTCTCGTTCTATTTCCAGTACAGTTCAACTTCGTGATGTGTTAGTTGTGCCTAACATTACAAAGAACCTACTGTCTATCAGCAAATTAACTTCTGATTTATCAGTTGATGTTATATTTTCTGACAAGACGTTTACAATTCAGAAGCGGAACACCAGGGAGGTGATCACTCGGGGTAGGTGTGAGCAAGGCCTTTATGTGTTGGAGTCATCCCTTCCAGCCTTTGTTGCAGCTGTTTGATCAACTGTGTCTAAGGCTTCTTATGATTTATGGCATTTGAGATTGGGGCATGTCCCGTTTGATATTTTGAAACTTTTACATAAGTTAGGAGCTATTTCAGTTACGTCTGTATTACCAACTCCTAGAGTTTGTTCTTCATGTCAGTTAGCCAAGAGCAAACGTCTATCCTTTTAAATAAATGAAAAGCGAGATTTATCTGTTTTACAATTAGTGCATTGTGACTTATGGGGTCCTGCTCCTTTCCTGTCCACAGATGGTTATAGATATTATGTCGTATTTGTTGATGATTTTTCACGCTTCTCTTGGATATATCCTATGCGAGCTAAAAGTGAATTCCCTACCATCTTGGAGACATTTCCTTCCTTTGTCTGCAACCAGTTCTCAACAACCATGAAAGTGTTCCAAAGTGATGGAGGAACGGAGTTTGTAAACAACAGGGTTTCCAATTTTCTGCGAACACATGGGGTTCTTCATAGACTATCCTGTCCGTACACTCCCGAGCAAAATGGTAGGGTTGAGCGAAAACACCGACACATCACCGAGACAGGGCTCTCTATGATGTTCCATGCGAATCTCCCTGCTTGTTTCTGGTTTGATGCGTTTGCCCCAGCTGTCTATGTCATCAATCGTCTGCCATCCACCATCTTGAGGGCACCTCTCCGTTTCAGGCAATCTTTTCTGAATCGCCTAAATATGAGAACTTCAAGCCCTTTGGCTGCCGAGTATATCCTTTTCTCCGAGATTATGCCTCGCACAAGCTGGCCCCTCGCAGTCGTCCTTGTATTTTTGTGGGCTACAGCAGCTCTCACAAGGGTTTTCGATGCCTTGACCCAGACTCAGGAAGAGTGTTCGTCACTCGTCATGCCAAATTTGACGAGCAATGCTTCCCCTTCTCGGCATCTCCTCGCTCCTCTCCTGTGCCATTATTGGATGTTTCGGTATTATTGGAGCCTGACTGCTCGCCTCCATCTGCCGACCGGTCTCCTCTAGTCACTCCCACACCCTTCTCGCTATGCTCGTCTGACCCAGGTCCTGTTGTCGCTCCGGTGGTCGCCCAACCACCACCACCTGCTCGCGCCTTGCCCCCACCAACGTCCTCGCATCCAATGGTCACTCGGGGTAAGGCGGGGATCTTCAAGCCCAAATACCCACTTAGCTCGACCTCCTCGGCACTTATCTCTACCTTGGCTCTCTCATCTGAACCACGAGGGTTCAAGTCAGCTGCCAAGTCTCCTCTCTGGTTGGCAGCTATGCAGGAGGAAATCGATGCTCTTCGCAACAATCACACTTGGGAGCTGGTTCCTCGCCCTTCGGGCGTAAATATTGTTGGGTCCAAATGGATGTTTCGGACCAAATATCACTCTGATGGCTCGGTTGAAAGACATAAAACTCGACTGGTCGCCCAGGGCTTCACTCAGATTCCTGGCGATAACTTCTCCCACACCTTCAGTCCAGTGGTTAAGGCTGCGACTGTTCGAATCATCCTCGCCATTGCCGTTCAGTCGACCTGGCCTCTTTATCAGCTCGACGTCAAAAATGTGTTTCTCAATGGCGTCCTGGATAAGCCCGTCTTCATGGCCCAACCCCCTGGTTATGTTGATGCTCGCTTCCCAGATCATGTATGTCGTCTCACGAAGGCGTTGTACGGTCTTCGCCAAGCACCACTGGCCTGGTTTCAGCGGTTCAGTACTTTCCTGTTCGACCTTGGTTTCTCTGCTTGCAAATCCGACTCCTCGTTTTTTTACCTCCGTCAGGGCAAGTCAGTCATCTACTTGCTCCTCTATGTGGACGACATCATCCTTACTGGCAATGATCCTCCCCTCCTCGCTCGCTTCATCTCGCAGGCCCACACGGAGTTCGCCCTGAAGGACTTAGGTCGCCTAAACTATTTTTTGGGCCTTGAGATCTCCTACACTCAGAATGGTCTTTTCATTGGTCAGTCTAAGTATGCTCGCGACATCCTCGACCGAGCATCCCTGGTCGACTCCCGCCCAATTGCTACACCACTGGTCGCCGGCGAATCTCTTACGAGCACGGGTGCCTCTTTTTCCGATCCCACACTCTACCGCTCGCTTGTCGGTGCTCTTCAGTACCTGACAATCACTCGACCAAACCTCTCCTTCGCGGTAAATCATGTCAGTCAATTTCTTCAGGCGCCCACTATCGATCACTTCTCTGCCGTCAAGCGAATTATCCGCTGTGTCAAAGGGACACTTCACTATGGCCTATCCTTTACTCGCCGAGCTGATCGATCAATTATAGGCTATTCGGATGCCGATTGGGCCCGGTGTCTTGAAACTCGTCGCTCAACTTATGGTTATTCTATCTTCTTGGGAGGCAACCTTGTCTCTTGGAGTTCCAAGAAGAAACCAACAGTTGCTCGCTCGAGATGTGAGTCTGAATACAGGGCGATGGCGAACACTGCTGCCGACATCATCTGGTTGACGAACCTTCTGCGAGAACTTGGTCAGCTCCCACCTGCTCGCCCGGTCCTTCTGACTGACAATCGAAGTGCTCTTTTCCTCAGCCAAAATCCGGTCGCTCACAAACGGGGGAAACACATAGACATTGATTACTTCAAGTTTGTAGTTAATTTTCACGAGAGATGCGATTTCTAATTTTCACGAGAGATGCGATTTCGATCTTATTTTGCAAGCTTAATTTTGGTGTTTCAATATTATTGCTATTTCATTTCTTATTTCACATGAGTTTCTATTTATCTTTTGTTTTAGACATTGCACAACCATCACTAGGGTTGTTATTCGAGCCGAGCCGAGTATTTGAAGTTCGAGATCGGCTCGAGCTCTTATCGAACTGAGTTCGGCTCGACTCGTTAGGAATTAATATACAAGAATTAATTCCCCACCTCTCTACAAGTTCGGACTTTTAGATGAGACGGAATTCTGTCATGGTATTAGCAAATTAAGTGTTGAAAACCCTAGCCCAATTTTTTTTCTTTCCCATCCGTGTCTTCCTTCTCCTTCACAATGTCGGATATTGTTCCAGCAACACCTAAGGATCCCGATCACATTCCCCTTGCCACTCTGATTCACATGGTTACGATCCGCCTCTCTTCATCGAACTACCTTCTTTGGAAGAGTCAAGTTCTTCCAATGCTTCGATGTGATAATCTCGCAACCTTTGTCGACGGTTCTGGTCCCGAGCCCGAACCTCTGATTAAGTCGTCCGATGACAAGGACGAACCCAACCCAACCTATCTTCTCTAGCGCAAACGCCACGATCGTGTCATTTGCCTGCTTCTATCCTCTCTCACGGAAGAAGCTATGTCTGAAGTCGTTGGCCTCTCCAAGGCTCGTGATGTTTGGCTTGCCCTAGAGGCCGCATTCAATCCCTCATCCCCATCCCACGCTCAATAACTCCGGGATGAACTACAATTCCTCCGTCGTGGTTCGCTTTCCGTCGTCGAGTTCAATAGGAAGTTTACTAATCTCTGTCACCAGCTCGCTGCAATCGGCCACTCAGTTTCTGATGCGGACAAGGCTCGATGGTTTCTTCGCGAACTTGGCCCGCAATTTCGAGTGTTCACTGAGGTTCGCCTAGCCATCGCCCTCTTACCCTCCTTTCGTGATATGTTGTCTCAGGCCAGAGATCATGAGTTACGCGAGAAAGCTATGGAAGCTTCTGACGCTCAGCCGCCTACTACTGCCTTTTACGCTAATCGTTCAGGCCATCGCTCGTCGTCTTCCGGTAATCGTACTTCGAATCAGGTCCGCGACGGTGGTCGTGGTCAGGGTGGTCGCGATGGTGGCCATACCTCCAACAGTGGTGGCCGTCCCCAAGGTGGCGGTACTAAGCGTGTGCTTCGCTGCCAAATCTGCCGCGATGCTCATTACGCCAGTAATTGCCCGAACAGGTTCTCTCGGGATTATAATTTTCATGATTCCCAGTCCCGATCTGCAAACATTTCCCAGGCGTTTCAAACTCAGTGTACCGTCAATCCCTCATCTGTATCAGATTGGTATGTTGGCACTGGTGCCTCGGCTCATATGACGTCCTCCTCCACTGCTCTGGATTCCTTTGAACCCTATTCTGGTAATGGTTCAGTCATCGTCGGTAATGGTGACTCTCTTCCCATTTCGCATATTGGTTCTCGTGTTATTAATACCTTGCCCTTGTTAGATGTTTTAGTAGTACCTCATATTACTAAAAATGTATTATCTATTAGCAAGTTAACCAATGATTTGCATGTTGATGTTATGTTCTCTAACAACTCTTTTGTGGTTCAGACTCGGTTGTCAAAGAAAATCCTCGCTCGAGGGACGTGTAAGGATGGCCTTTACATTCTAGAGCAGGGCACATCTGCCTTGGTTGCTACTTTAAATTCCAGTCTGTTGAAGTCTTCTTTTGAGTTGTGGCACTCCCATTTGGGACATGCTTCTATTTCTGTTATTCAGTTGTTAAAAACTTTAGGCCATTTGAGTGTTACTTATGTTTTGCCTAAGCCGTCACCTTGTACTTCCTGCCAATTGGCTAAGAGTAAAAGGTTACCGTTTGATTTAAACGATAAACGTGCTTTACATGTTTTAGATCTTATACAATGTGATTTATGGGGTCCTTCTCCTGTTTTGTCTGTCGATGGTTTCAGATATTATGCTTTATTTGTGGATGATTTTTCTCGTTTCTCGTGGATTTATCCCTTACGCGCAAAGTCTGAGTTTTTTTATGCTCTCAAACAATTTAATACTTTCGTTTCCACTCAATTTAACTCATCCATTAAAAATTTTCAGAGTGATGGTGGTACTGAATTTACCAAACATCGTGTCCGTGATTTTTTTAATTCATTTGGTATCTTACATAGATTTTCTTGTCCTTACACTCCTCAACAAAATGATCGAGTTGAGAGAAAACATCGTCACATAACTGAAACTGGTTTATCACTTTTGTTTCACTCTCATACCCCTCTTCCTTTTTGGGTTGATGCCTTCTCTACCGCTGTCTACATTATTAATAGGCTTCCATCTCCTGTTCTTAACAATAAGCCACCATATGAGCTTTTATTCCACTCTCCTCCTTCATATAGCAATTTTAAGGTTTTTGGTTGTCGTGTGTTTCCGTATCTCCGTGATTATGCTCCTCATAAGTTGGCTCCTCGTAGTCATCCTTGCATTTTTCTTGGCTATAGCAGTATTCACAAGGGTTTTCGGTGCTACGATCCTGTCTCTTCGCGCACTTACATTACTCGTCATGCTCAATTCGATGAGACTCTATTCCCTTTCTCTTCTAATACTTTGTCTACATCTCATACTGACTTGGACTTTTCTTGTTTTTTGGATCCTCAAGTTTCTCGATCGACAATCTCGAGTCCTGCCTCTTCACGATCTGTTCCGCACGATCCTCCTTCATCGTCACATGCTTGTTCTTCTCCTACTGGGGTTTGCACGCTTTGCCCTGTTGATTCATCTCATGAGCCAACGCCAATGCTCCATCCCGTTGTTCCCGACCCAATTCAGGTTCCAGTGCCTGATCCTGCCATACCCGCACCCACCGACCCTACTGGTCATGGCTCTCCTTCCACGGTTCCCGTTCCTCCGGCTAGTCCTCCACCCGCTCCATCCGTTTCACTTCATCCCATGCAAACCCGTGCCAAATTCGGTATCTTTAAACCCAAATATTCGGTTGATATTGCTACCACTAAGCTGCTACATTCCCTGTCTGTCTCCACAAAACCTCGAGGGTTCAAATCTGCCTTAAAGCTTCCACATTGGCATTCTGCCATGCGTGACGAAATGGAGGCTTCACATTCTAATCAGATATGGGATCTTGTCCCTCGTCCGCCTTCTGTCAACATTGTTGGTTCTAAATAGGTTTTTCGTACTAAGTACAAATCTGATGGATCCATTAAGCGATATAAAGCTCGCTTGGTTGCTCAAGGGTTCTCTCAAATTCCAGGTTTTGACTTCTCGCACACCTTTAGTCCTGTTGTTCGTGCTGCCACTGTTCGTGTCATACTGTCTTTGGTTGTGCAGCGCTCTTGGCCTTTGCATCAACTAGATGTGAAAAACGCCTTTCTGCATGGCGTACTTCCTAAACCTGTATTTATGTCACAACCTCCTGATTTTACTGATCCTCGTTTTCCTAATCATGTTTGCAGGTCGAAGAAGTCTCTTTATGGCCTCCGCCAGGCTCCACGTGCTTGGTTTGATAGATTTAGTGTTTTTTTATTCTCCTTAGGATTCACTCGTTCTCGTTCTGACACCTCTTTATTTTTCTTTCATAGTTCCTCTTGTACCATTTTTTTATTACTCTACGTTGATGATATTATTGTTACAGGAAGCAACTCTGCTGCTTTACAAAAGTTCATTGTTCGTGTCAACAAAGAGTTCGTTGTCACTGATCTTGGTCGTCTCAATTACTTCCTTGGTCTTGAGATTACTCATCATCCTTCTGGCCTTTTCCTTGGTCAAGCTAAGTATGCGTATGATATTCTCACACGAGCTGAAATGCTCGATTGCAAGCCGGTCTCTACTCCACTGGTTGCAGGTGACTCTGTGGTCAGTTCAGGTGAATCGTTCAAGGATCTTACACTTTATCGATCCTTGGTGGGTGCTCTACAATATCTCACCATCACTCGCCCGGATCTGTCCTATGCCGTTAATCACGTTAGCCAATTTCTTCATTCACCCACAGCGGATCACTTCTTGGCTGTTAAACGAATCCTTCGATACGTTAAAGGGACTATTCATCATGGGTTATCCTTCTCGCCCTCTTCAGACTACAACATTGTTGGCTACTCTGACGCCGACTGGGCCCGCTGTGTGGACACACGTCGTTCCACCTATGGTTACTCCATCTTTCTAGGCGGCAATGGTTTGGCTTTCCCATTTACTTAAGGAGCTTCGTGCACTTCCTTCTTCTCGTTCGCTACTCTTATGTGACAACAAGAGTGCCCTATTTTTGAGTCAGAATCCAATTGCTCACAAGCGTGCTAAACACATTGACATAGACTGTCACTTCATTCGCGAACTTGTAGCAAATGGACATTTGGAGACACGCTTCGTTCCCTCTCATCTCCAAATTGCGGACATTTTTACAAAGAGTTTACCCCGGCCAAATTTTGAACTGCTTCGATCCAAGCTTCGTGTCGATGCGATTCCGACTCTTCGCTTGAGGGGGGGTAATAGAGAAGATTTGATTGATGAATAAATTGATTAGGTTCTTTTCTTGTACAACAAGTTCTTTCCTTGTATATATGTTCTTTTCTTGTACAACAAGTTCTTTCCTTGTATATAGGTTATTTTCTTGTACAACAAATTATTTTCTTGTACAACAAGTTGTAATTCACCTATATTAATGAGAATATCATACACCGTAAATTACACGGTGATTATTATCATTCTTTCATGGTATCAGAGCAAACCAGGCAAACGACCTGGGTTCGATTCCTGTTGAAAGCACTCCACCCATTTAAATTGTCCACTCGATGGGCCTCCTCCCCAAAAAGGGTAAGAGGTGTTAATCCGGCCCACGAGTGAGGGGGAGTGTTAGGAATTAATATACAAGAATTAATTCCCCACCTCTCTACAAGTTCGAACTTTTAGATGAGACGGAATTCTTTCATATTTCATTTCTTATTTCACATGAGTTTCTATTTATCTTTTGTTTTAGACATTGCACAACCATCACTAGGGTTGTTATTCGAGCCGAGCCGAGTATTTGAAGTTCGACCTCGGCTCGAGCTCTTATCGAACTGAGTTCAGCTCGACTCGTTAAAGAGCCTATCGAGCTGAATCTAACGAGTCTAATGAAATTTTAAAAAAAATAGATAGTGAGCCTAACAAATCGAGTTCGAGTCGACTCGTTTTTAAATCAAGTATCTAACGAATGAGTTGATCTCGAGCTTACGAGCAGCTCGATTCGTGTAACATTCCTAACCATCACATCAAAGTATAAAATGGGTGTACGCGGGTGCTAATAGTTATGCTCTATCATTAATTTAAAATTATCACTCATTAATACTAAATCAGGTCTTAATTAGAGGCTGAAATTGGTGATTAATTTGTTGGAGTATTAAGAATGGTTCCTATTTTCAATGATCCTATGCAGTTGTCTTTGTTTTTTTTTTTTTTTTTTTTTCCGGTTAATCTTAATTTTGATAATTCCTTTTTTTCCACCAAGTTTTTGCATATGGAGCTTTTCTTTCTTTCTTTTTTGTTATCTAATCGCTTGGTATTTATATAATTGTTGTCTTGTTTATAAGATTGATTATTTGTAATTGTGTCGTTATTAAGATTCTCTTTAAAAATATTATTTTGTCCTGAACAAGGTAACTAGGTAAAGAAATATTGCATACTTTCCATAATAATTTTCACACTCATTTATAATTTATAAACTATATCCTCATAAATTTACAATTTTTTACACAAAATGTAATCAATTTTAATCTTGCACACAAGGACGGAGCCACATAGGGCCCAGCGGGGGCACTGGGCCCCCCACCAATTTTTTTTTTTTTATATATATATTTTTTCCGTTTTATAATTATTTGTATACTTCCTTTATTCGAGACGTTTCAAAATTATTTGTACAGTAAATAATCTATAAAATTAATATTCTCATTACATCATTTTATTTTTAAAATTGTCACTCATTTTATTCTACATTCTTCCCTACATCTCACTAAATTCTTTTTAACACATTAGTAAATTCCTTTTATACCTCACTAAATCACCGAAAATACTCCTCATTTATTTGACATCTCCTCACTAAATTCACATTTCTTTTTTTAAAAAAAAGTGAACTTGTCAACGTATGCAAGTCATTACGGGACGGAGGGAATATATTTTAAGGTATACATTTGTCTAATAATGACTGATATCTTAGCGGGATTGCACGTTAAACCGTTTCACCTATTGTGAATCGGAACAATCAAAATTAATTTTTTTCGAAACATAACAAAAATCGTTAAATTTAAATTAATTAAATGAAATATTATAAAATTTATAATGAATTAAATATAATATTATTTTATCTTTATAGTAATGTAAATCGGGTCCCCCAATCTAAAATTTCTGGCTCCGTCACTGCTTGCACATATATCCAACTACCATCCAATTTTTTTATGTTTGCAGTGGACCTTTTTCCTGCTTCAATTTTCGTTCCTCCATTAATGTAATTAATTAATTATGTCTTTTTAATTACTTTAAATTCTAGTCAATCTTTTCTTAACAGCTTTGTTCGTTTAAATTTGGAAACGAACGCGTGTGTTAACTCCGCGTAAGTGGTAAGTTCGTAGTTAGTCAGTAAATGATAGGTCAACTTTTAATTGAGCATTTGTTGTAAAGACATACTCCCTCCGTTCCAGAGGAACTTGCACTCTTGGGACGTCACACATTTTAAGAAATGTGTAAGAAAAAGTGTAATGAGTAATGTTTTGAGAGGTAGTTTTGTAAACTTTTATGAATAAAGTAAAGTAAAAAAGTAGATTGAGTGTGGAAAAGTAATGACATATGGGTAAATATGAGTATATTTTAAGGATGAGGGTTATGAATATATTTCTTTTTATGGAGTGTGCAAATTGGTATGAGACATTCATATATGGAAAGTGTGCAAATTTCTGTGGGACGGAGGGAGTAATAAACTTTCAAACTTAGAGTTGGTCTGGTATGGACTCGAGTGCATGTTGTGCACCCTAGTCCATGTTGCACTTTTCAGTTTTACTGACTTACACTTTTTGTTAATTGTGTTGCACTTTTTAATTATTAAATTGTATAATAATATTTTTAGTTAAAGTGACTTACACTTTTTAGTAATATTGTGTTGTATTTTTCAGTTTAATAACTTACACTTTTCTTTTGATTAGGGTGCACAACATGCACTCGAGTGCATACTAGACTTTACCTCAAACTTATGATAGAAAAACTCAAATTTCTTGTCTTTTACTTTATTTCTTTTAATATTAACAAATAATTTTTGCACAAAACTTTACACATAGTAAAATTATAAATGTAAAATAAAACGAAAGGGGTGGAAATTTAAAGAAATTAATGGAAGATACTCCACCATACACGTTTCGATGCTATTGTTTGGATAAGTAATGTGTGGGGTAATTAAAATTAAGGAGATGTATAAGCAGACGGAGAAAGTACTTTTTATTAACTTGTACTATATGTTGATTGACACACTATAAAAGAAAATTTAGTATTGTATGGAGAAAAATTAAGGAAATGTATTTTGTGAGTATAAAAGAAATTTGGTGAAATGTAAAAAAAAAGAAAAAATAAATCAAAATAAATGACAATTTTAAAAATAAAATAATATTAAAAGAGTATTAATTGTATGAATAATTATAAATGTGTAAGTAATTTTGAGAGATCGAATAATAATAAATGTGTAGAATCACGGGTTAGAAATCAGAAAAAAAAAAAAAATGGAAGATAGACATAAAGGCGCGTTTGGACGCATACTCCACCACAGGCAAGGATATTGATAGAGTTGATTAGCTAACCAGGGTTAGTGTTACTCTGGTTATATAAGTTACATATATGCATGCATGTTGCTCTACTCTATATATATCTCATTATTTCACTCACGCACACTCACTACTACAATATTCCTTCATACATTTCCCATCTATAATCTTTTCTTACTCCATCCATTTCACCATGTTTACATTCTACACTATCACGGGTACTCGTTGGGCTCCACTAAAGTAATTATATCTTCCCACTTTCAATTCTTATTCATATTCTTAATTAATTAGCTTTATATTATCTTTTAATTCTTTTTTCTAATTATGTAGGTGGAAACGTAACTAGTAACCATCACTATAGAGGACAATGAACTACGGTACGGTATATCTTGTCCAATCAGCAGAGGTCCCTAGCTCTTTGCTGAAAGGAGAGGGTGTCATTGAAAAATTAATTATATTCTAATCAATATGAGAAATTTAAGTCTTGCCTCTATTTCTGTGATGGACTATTTTATCTGTTTTCCGTTATCGCGCGTCATGTCGAGTCATCTATTTTAATGTCTTTTTTCTTTTTCTTTTACTCTTTTGTTATTGTTTGTGTTGTGTGAATAATAATATTTGCGGGTCAAGTTTCATCTTTCATTAAATATTTCTTCTTCATTCATTGTTTTTGTTTTTCACTTTTTGTGCCTGTAATTAATACTCCCTCCGTTCCAGAGGAACTTGCACCTCTGGGATGGCACACATTTTAATAAATGTGTAAGAAAAAGTGTAATGAGTGATGTTTTGAGAGATAGTTTTGTAAACTTTTATGAATAAAGTAAAGTAAAAGGTAGATTTAGTGTGAAAAATAATGTCATATGAGTAAATATGTGTATATTTTGAGGGTGAGGGTTATGACAATATTTTCTTTTATGAATTGTACAAATTGGTATGGAACATCCATATATGAAAAGTGTGAAAATTTCTACGTAGTAAATTGAATTTAATTGTGATCTAATATAGGCCCAAAATCAACCAAGCTAAAAGCTGCTGTAATTAATATACAAATCAAGCTCATCGAATATAAATTTCCAACTATTTGATACATAAAAAGAAAGTAGAAATCAAGGAAAAAATATATGAAGTGCTAAAGTATAAGATTAAAGTTCTTCCGACGGATAGTGTCATTAAAAAAATCGAATTTATTTTCCTCCCTTTATCCTAAATTTTATCTAGAAACCATTGCAAGTGGTCTGTCATTCATTGCAATGTTTCTAGATAAAATTTAGGAAAAATATCACTTACATAAAAAATAGACCAAATCTGAAAAAAAAGGTAAACTTCAACGATAAAAATAATATTTTCCCTCAAATTAATTTACATTTGGCAAGCCCTGAAAGATATATTTTCAAAATGTCATGTTTTTCCAGTCAAGAACCAGAAAGAAAGAAACTTCAGCCATCACGAAGATTAAGTAAACTCACACCATCTCCGCATTTCCATTTAATCCAAACACCTTCATCTAAATAACTGAAACTTTTTTATGTGTCAATTTTAGTCCTTATTTTTTTAATACAGAAAATTCAACGTTTTTGCCAAAAATAAGCGTATAATTAATCTTTTAGCGCAGTTTCACTTCAAAAGCATCAAATTTGGTCTCTACAACGAAATATGAGCAATTCAATCAATATATAACCCGAGAGAACCCAAAAACGATTATAAAATACAATTAATTTGTTCTAGGCAAGTGAAATTACAAAATAGTACTTTAGAAGAATCTATCACTTGGTTACAACTTTTCTCATCAATAATACATGCAAAATTAATACACAATTTCTGTGGGTCCAAAGGCCACTCTCATCATCTTGTAATTAACATCAATCAGTAGTTTCTGGCTCCTCTTGTGCAGAAGCATCTACTACTGGTGCTGTACTATCAGCTAATGAATCCTTGTCATCGCCAGCTGTTGTTGAGGTATGCAGCAGCATATCATCAACATTTGCCATGCCATTTTCTTCAGAATTATCAATCTCCATACACACATTTCCAGTTGAAAACTCATTCATCTGATGCCTCACTGCTCGTGCCTAAAAACAGATAATTAAAATGATCACTCTCAATACTATAATAATAATAACTTCATTACTGCAGGATGATTTACGCGACATGCCGGACTTCTAACTTAAAACTTAAAAGCATGATACTTCACCACAATAAAATATTCAAATAAATGTTTTTTGGGGATTTTAGTTACACTATATAAGTAATAAAGCATGAATATGAGAGGGACCCCACAAAGGTGCTACTGAGATTTTGATACCCATGGTTATGGCACAATGCAAAATAAGCCTAATGGACCATAAGAAGAATACCTGATAGACCAGGTGCATCCTGTAATTTACTATATTCTCCATCTCTTCTAGTCCACTAATAAGTTGGATTGGTCCTGTGTCTTCAACCTGACGATCTGTAAATGCTGTGGCCTCATGTAAATTTAGAGCAAGGTGATCGGGCCTCTGAAGCAAAAGCTGGAATGTAGGTTGAAGTTCATAGCATTGTTCAAAAAGAGAGCGTCGGCAGAAAACATAAAGTCCCAATCTAGCACGAGACATTGCTACTACCAATCTTCTCACGTCACGAAGGTGACCCACAAAACGAGTACGGACGAGAGATAGTAACACAAAATCATTCTGTTGTCCCTGAAACTTGTCAACAGTAGCTACCTGCACCCAGAATCACGAGTGTAAGCTATGAACATGCAAAATCTAACAAGAGTAGACTACAAGACAGATAAAACAATCTAGATTTTATCATTGCAGACTGCTAAAAGCTAAACCTTCAAGAGCAGCACTACGTATACACTAGCCTTCATTATGTTATGTTCTCAAACACTAGCTAATAATATGAACAAGCATTTAAGAACAACGGACCTTACATCTATTATAATTTATTAAGTGAACTGCATACGATCCAATCATATTGTTCTATACCCTTTAGGAGCATGGCTACTGAGAGCTCCTATAATTTGACAAATTACATGCCCAAAGTTCCGACCTATATAACTGTACATAGCACTAGGAGGACCTAGCCTTGCAGGTTAGGTACTGAGGTGATGAGAACTAGAGTCTATAAATGTTTAAGGATGATCATTTCACCTGAAAAGGGGGGGTATCGAGGAGGAAATGAAATGTATTCCAAAGTTAGAAAGAAAGAAAAGTAACACTTATGTTGTTGTTCACAGGCAAGTCAGACCTAGAGCATCCACACTGAAGCCAAATAAGAGGTTTTTATTTGTGATATTGTAAAATAGGTAGCATAGACAAAAAAGACCACACCCAATAACCTAGTTATGATGCATCTGCCCTACGACCAAGCATCAACCATTTGCAGACTTGCAGTACACCATTATTTCAGCAAATTGCAAGTAATTTAGAGAGATCAGACCATAAAGTTACCTTGTGGGGAGGACCAATGAAGTCATATGGTACACATCTCCTGTTAATAACATCACGAATCAAGAGTTTCTGACCATTATAAGTTGTCAGTATGGATATCTTGTTAGCCGGATACCCAAGCAATCGCATGTATATATAGACACTAACAAGGTACTCAGCCTCTCCTTCATTTTGATAGAACCAGGGAGAAGGAGCACTCTCGCCTCTCCCATGGTAATCAGGAACATCAACCAACTGATAGTCATATGAGAATCCAGCATTCGCCCTACGAAAGATATCATTCTCCCTGACAGAAGGAAGATCGCCAAGGTCTTTATATCTCCAGTTGTAGAGTTTTGCCAAACTAGGCCTAGCTCTTCCCTGGGCATTGAGCTCTATATAGGGAATTCCCAGTCGCACAAATCTTGTGAATAGACTTTGATCCATGTGGCTGTACTTCTGAAAAGCCATATTTTTCACAACAGGGGGCAGTTGGTGATGATCACCAATTAATATACAACGTTTAAGCCGAGCATAGCCATCTTCCTGCCTTTGTAGCAGCATTGGTATGAAGGTCTCAATCTCCAAAATTTGGGCACTTTCTTCCATTAACAAGTTGTCATACTTAAAGCCCAAATGCAGAAAATCTTTTCTTTTAAGAGCTGCATGAGTGCAAGTCATGGCTACTATTTTTGCTTGCTTGGTCATAAGATAGTTCGATCTATCAACTGTTGACTTCAGTAACTCAAATGCCCTACACTCCTCGAGCTCCTGAAACATAGTTCTCAGGTGCTGGAAGCAACCCTTAGCGGCTCGCATGTCTTTTTCAAAGGACTCGCCTGTGAAAATTGGCTTTGGAGTATTAGAAAAGAACTCCTTAAAAGGAAAACGGTCATTGACAAGAGTCGGTTTATCTTCGTTCTCAGCACAAGCAGCTAAAAATTGTTCCCAGCGTGAGTACACATGAAGCAACCAGAAATAACCAGCAGTTTCACAAGTATAAGCTACATCCTCAGGCAGTTGTAGAGATCTTGCAAGGCGCTCGACTTCACTAAGGAGTTCCAATCGCCGAACAAGCATGGCATTCACACGGCCTTGGCGGCTAAAGTCTAGGTCAGTAGCCAACTCTTGCTCACCTTGACCAAGTCGAAGTAGATATCGAGCCGGCACATCCCTCTGAAATCATGAACACAATTTGAAGTTAGAATGACACAAGGAGACAGATCATCTAGCGTTGTTTACAACAGAAGCCTTGTGTAAATGGAGCTTATAGTAGCTACACAATCTCTTACCTCCATTATCTTTTCAAAAAGATCATTTAGAGCTTGATTTGAATGAGTAATTATCAAAGTTCTCTGAGAAGGACAATTATGATAAAGAACATTCAAGATTTGCACAGCTGTATCTGTCTTTCCTGTACCAGGTGGACCGACCACCATAGTTAAGCCAGGCTGAATACCAGAAAGTATACATCCAACCTGCATAATAACAGAGAAAAAGAAGCAATTGAAATTTAAACAAAGCTCAATCTTAGAAAGAAAAATATGCCATAAGTTCACATTAGTAGAAACTGCAGAAATTAGCATTTTTTTCTAGTGAGATCCGGAAAAGAATGTCAGACCTTATCATGCATCACAACAGAGTAGGAGACATCAAGCATTAAGGCCAGTGAAGTGTACCACATTTATTCATGAGAGCCAAATTAAAAATGAAATATACCTTATTTTGCAGCACAAGGAGCCATCAAATAATATTAGTCTAGAATCTACTGAAACATTAATCAATCAAATTGGGACTTTCAAAATATTCAAATTGTGAATATGCTGGCAACTGAGTGCCAGCTAAGTTCTATTTCTAGTTCCAACTTGAGAACTAAAGCTGCATGTGAGGATCAATCAGTTTCATCAAAAACCTAGAATATTAATCTAAAACTTCATAGACATGAAATTACAATCTCAACCAACCTTAAGCATGACAATAATACTTGGTGATAATTATAAAAATTACCCTTGAGGAATTACAAAAAAAAAAAACATTGAATTTTTTGGTTTGTAAGACACTTCATATGTTTTTTCTGTGATTAAGCTAAACCTCAAGGGTAGTCTCTGTAAATATTCCCGATATTTATCATGAGAGAATACGACATTGAAAGGAAAAAATCACTGGATACTATATTATCCAAAATTCAACAAAGATCAAACATGTTCTTTCAAAATTCTTTAACTATTCATGAACCGACCAGGCCAGCAGCAGAATATTTTCTGAAGTGGATAGAAATAACTCAAATAAGATAGAGGAACGTACTATTATGGGTCTTCATGACTGTGTATCTTGAAATCAAGAACCAGCATGGCAAGTGGAAAAGGGAATGAATAACGACGTTTATAAGGAAATGGGTTCTTGCAGAGAAATATTCGGATATATAGGGTTAAAACAGATAAGTTTATGGGAGATGGGTTCTTTCTGAAAAGATGACATCATTACATAACAACATTAACAATGAACGCCAAACACAAAATTAAACAACAATCACAGAATTTAATCATCATGCAAGACAATAAACGCTACGAAGAAATATCACTTAACCAACACATTATGTATTCATGCACCTGAGTAGGAGTGAATCTAACAGAGTTCTGTTTTGGTTGATCCTGGGGGTACGGCCCTGGATCAGGAGGGATATAAGCCTCAACCAGAAGCTCCACTTTATCAGAATCTTCCAAAGATTTTGTAGCTGTCTCATTGCCAGGCAGAGTAAAGAGCTTGCCTTCAACAGTTGTGGGAAACTTGATACGAAATGGAGGGCATGGGTTTAAGTTGTCTGTGCCATCTGAATTTATAAAACAAACCTGCACACAAAAATACAAAGAATAAGATTGGAGCAAACATTAGGATTATTGTTAAAATACAATAGATTATGAAGAGCCACATATCAAGTAATAAAAACCTTATAGTTCGGAAAACTGTCTTTGACATGAGCAGCATCAAGCAATGTGTCTTTGAAATCAACGTTATCAAGGAGATCGGGCATATTGGTCCATTGCGCAGCAGAAGGATCTCCATAACCCAAAAATATGTCATGCAACCAATCAGGAACAATACAAGTTTCATTCATCAGATCCCTTATGGATTCCAAAATTGCTTTGAAGTTGTTCTCCTTAGGTTTCCGCCTCATCAATATGTTGAATGTGCTATATATATCCTCTGCACCCTTCTCTGCAATATCACAAACATCCATATGATATTGTGCTGTGTCCAAAGCAACTTTCACAGTTCTTAGTTCTCCTTTAGGAGGCTTCCACTCATCTCGCTTGATTCTCCCAGTAAAATCATTCATGAGAGTTCCCTCTTCATCGCGTATTTCAATAATCTCACATCCGCGCACATATTGAAGACCAAGTTTCTGAGGAACAGTTGCCATTTCTGCTTCTTCTGCACTTAGTGGCTCAAATGAAGGGCGGATAGAGAGCAAGAATAGGACATCATGCTCCTTGAGGGCATTCCATTCTGATCTGATTTGTGCTTTATAGCTGGAAATACTAAAAGTAACTTCAGCTGTTACTGCAGATGGCTTTACTTCACCAATATTTGGTTGCTTAACCTCTCTTATCTTAAACTCTTTAATTGGTACACCCATTCTTGACCAACCACGAAATGCAGTTTCTCCTTCATTATTGATGTAACCAAGAAGATGTGGCACAGCTTCTTGGATATCCTCACGGATTTCATACGTTGATTCAAGGCGGAAGAGGTTGAAATTTCTCAGAAGGTAATCATGAAGTGTTAAGAATTGTAAATTAAGTTTCGGAAGTGCCAGACACCCTTCCCCAGAGTAGTTGATGCTTGGTACAAGGCTTTCATCCCACATGATTTGCTCATTGGGATATAGTGGAAGAGCATTGATAGCTTCTTTCTGTGACTGTTGTTTCTCAAAGAATGAAACCATTACTTCAATAAGGAAGTCTACTCGTCCTGACCATGGATCATCCTTCGACACCAGTTTGAGCTGCATTTTCCAATGAAAATAAAACAAGAATAATTAATAAAGCCAATACAGAAATAAGAATAAGTCAGGGAAACTGATTAGTATCAACAAAAGCAAATGTGATGCAGACATAGACAGGCTGGAGATGCTGAAAAACAGGATTCGTACAAATATATTCATAATCAACAATCAACATCAGTAGGCTGCTAAAAGGCCAACAGGAGCAACAAAAGAAACTTAGAAATTTTAAAATTAAAAACGTTCTTAATAAATATATACTAAAATTTTGTGTCTTTCAACTATACAATTTAACTTTACAGTAAAATTAAAACTAAATAGAACAAAGTTTGGCTCTCTTACGAGATTCAAAACAAATAGAACTGATAAAAGATATTTTATAGTTTATACATACTATAACCTATAAGTTTTGTCAGTAGCAGCACAACAAACAAAAACCTAACTATTAATGCCTTACTACTACAATCAAAGATGGATTCAAGACAAAGACCAGAGATCTTATGAGATAAACGGTGTGATTTCTTTTAAGAAGTCAGACAAAGTGACAACTGCAAGAAAGATCTCAGTAAGCATACAATCCACAACTTTGTTGAAAAGATTTAGATTTAGGGATTTTCTTATAAGAAACAAGAAAAGATTCATCGACTGAAATACAAAGGTATGAGTCGTAAATATATTTGTGATTCTTGAACATCAAACTAGCTTACTACAATCACAAACTACCACTTGCTTTTTGTGCTAGTTTAAATGGTGGCTACATCATGAAATTATGAAAATTAAATGTATTAAATCTTTTTTTTGCTAGCTTATGCCTCACAGAATATGCAGCAACCATACTGACCTTAGTACATACTAAATCTCTCAACTCTTCAGGAGAAAGTACTGAGAGTTTTTTGGCCAGATCAGCACGCCTGTTAATTGCACCAATGTTAGCCAGTGCAACTTCTCGCAACTACAAAGATAAAAACAGAAGCATTTTAAAATTTATTTTCCACTAAATGAAAGTAACAACAATGATTAGCACTTAATTTCACAACACATTGAATTCTTTAGGCCCTGGGCATACCTTTGGAATCTTTTTAAATGCAAGAAGCTGAAAAGCCTGGAGGCGCCTATAATGTGCTTGAAGCACCTCATCGTCAGTCATCTGTCTACCTTGATGATCATCAATTTCAAAACCTTCATAATATTGAAGCAAGTCAACCAACTGTGCAAAAAGTTTTCCCTTTTCATGCCTATACAGAGCACTTAAATGGCATTTGGAGACAACAGCAACATCAGCAACAAGAGGCCGAACCAATCTGCGGCACAAAATATTAAGAACTAGTAAGAATAATCAGCATTGCTAGATATTCAAGAAAATAACTAAATATCTGCAACAATCCAGAAATCCACTCAATAAAAAAGTACAAGTTAGCTATACACAAAAAAAGCACAAGAAGTGTCCAATAGATAAAATCACCAATTAAGTAAAGCTGCATGGTGCAAGATAATCTAACAGACCAACAAAATAGAGCTAAATCATCACTAAGAACAAGACAAGGTTATTTTCAGCTTAAGTACACTACAAATTTGCTTGTTATTTGCATGAGACAGATGAAAAGGGATGGACTAGAAATGTAAGAACTAGTAGACCAGGTTATCCGAACGTTTTTATTTCCTCAAATTGGTGTGCTTTGTGCAGGTGCCAATCAGAGGATTCAAATCACTTGTTCGTGCCTTGTTTTTCGCTCATCGGTTATGGTGGACGGTGCTTGGAGAGCTGGGGTTCAATGGGCCCCTCCTCAGGTTGCCACGGATTTGATCCAAAGCAACATGGGAGGTATGGTATTATTGTTCCGGTAGTCTTTTGGTCTATTTGGCTTGAGAGGAATAAGAGTATTTTTTAAAGATAGGCATGAGTCTAGAGGACGTATGGGGGTAGGAAAGGCAGTTTAAACTTTAATGGTTTGATACTTTCTGATTTGGTGAGGAGTTGGAGTTTGGCCGTGTAATTTGTGGTTTGGTCGCTTGGTTGAACCTTCTTATGGGACTTCTCGTCGCCTTTTTTTACAGCAATAAAATTTCTGTTTCTTTTCAAAAAAAAAGATGAAGGTAGGAGCAGCATAAGCCCATGGCAAAAAATTCAGAAACATCAAATAATTAGATTCACCCTGCTCATATAATTGCAATTCAGTTAAGATATACTTCCTCCGTCCCTTCGAAAGTTACCCATTTTTTCATTTTTGGCGTCTCATCGAGAGTTGCTCATTTCCTTTTTTGGCAACACACATTATCTCTTTCTACCTTTTCTCTTTCCTATCTCTCTCCACCTTTTCTCTTTCTTACCTTTCTCTACCTTTTACTTTTTCCTATCTCTCTCTACCTCAACAACCCACCACTCATACAATACTATATAGTCTATATTCCTTAGTCAATGTGCAAAAAGCAAATAGAGCACTTTTGGAGGGACGGAGGGAGTATTTTATTTTATTGGGTACTAGAAATGGATTTAGCATATCACTATTGATAAATATACCTCCTCGTTGGCAGTTGGCTCAAGAGATCAATAAGAAGCTCCATAAACCTTTCACAATACAAAACGCAGGCATCATCCACATCTTCAGAACCATGACCAACTTGGCCATTATCCCCATCTACTTTGGTTTTGAAGGAGAAAACCTCACAATCAAGCACCTAGTATTATAAAAAACATATAGGGCATTTAAATGTTCAGAGTTGAAGTACTCAACAAAATATTACAGAAGATCCGAATTTGCTCATCCATACCTCCAGGAATTCCACAATGAGGTTTCGTAAGAAGTTTGCTTCCACCATGGTTGTGGGATCAAAAGTTTCCCCTCGTTTTGTAGCATCCTTGACTCGCTTTGCAGTTCTTCTCCATTTTTTAATCAGATTTTCATTGAGACAAAGTTCCATCTATGGAAAACGTGAAAGAAAATAAGCAGATTGCAGAAGATAATTGACAGCAAAATGATTTTAGTATGCCAAATATCACTGCATCAAATTTTCTAAACAAAAAAAGTGAGACTTAAGAAATCTTCAAGTAAAATTGGTATATGAACCATACCTGAAAACGGCCATATGATAGGCTATGCCAACACTCTAGGCTAGCCAATCTCATAATCCTTTCGCTTACTATCTCATCTTCCAAACTCTATAGAAGTCAACAGAGAAAGGTAAAAATCATATTCAAGCTAATCATTTAAAGAAAAACTGCAATCAAGGAGATGCATGTTCTGTATAAGGGACAATGTGTTAATTACTCTATTTTGTTGGTTCAGTAAACATATTATTGGTTCAGAAGATAAAAGGAAGGTGAATGGCATCACTAATGCTGCAAGAAAACAAATGAATATCCAAAGACATCCATGCATGTAAAAAGGGACTGATAGAACAGTACGGTACCTGAAAGGCATTGATCATAAAAAGTAGATAGTTCGTCTTTTCTGCTATAGTAAGACTTTTCCCCTGCACGTAAGGATATATTAACAAGAATGTCCTCTTTAATCGTAAACCTGGCAGCACAAGATAGATAGTTATATGGTCCTCTTGCATGCGGATTGTGATATAATTAAACACGGATATATAAAAACTTACTAGTGCAGTCATGGAGAATAATTATATCATATTGTTTACTCAAACGTATCCAACAACTGTAGCTTCTAGATTGGAGGAAGCAACAGCAAAAGCAGAAGCCTTATAAACATATATTTGCAAGACTACTATAAATGATATGCATCATAGTTGTACATCCACATGCAACTATGTTCTGACACTCAAACAAACAATAGCAACAGATCACATAAACAAAGAGAACATCAATTCATAATACTCTTCTTGATGCACATCAAACCCGGAATTAAATCATATAAAATGAAAATAACAAAATGAAGATACAAGAGGAAAAGAATATTTAAAGGGTATAAATGAAAACTACCTCTTTCAAGCGAAGGACCCTCTCAAGAAATGCTTTAAACATATCTTTCCTGTCATAAAAACATATCCAGGCAGCCACGTTTTCTCGAAACTGCAAATTCAAGATAAATTTGTCAGATCTATTTTACGAAGACCAGAAGATACATTTGCAATCTCAAACTATAACAGTTCATCTCTCATCAAATAGCATGCTGCTTAAACAGACTTTCATTCATCCTCAATCTTTATGCAACATTTGTGACTACTAATGACAAAAATCAGAAACTAACGTCCAATTCCAGTGGAAATGTAAACATGAAAACAGAAAAAATGAAGGTATCACATTTTGCACTGTAATCCTTGAAACCAGCATAGCTGGTTAATTGAGGCATTTATATGGCTAGGCCTATAGGATCATAAAGTCTTAAGTCAGTGTAGGATATAGAATCTTTAAGATCACTCCTTAAGAAAATGATCTCTTAAATCCTCATAACCTCCCAACATCTATGTGTTTAATTGTTTATTGCATTTTTAACCTATGTTAGTACAGGCTTAGCCACACTTCTTCCAAAAATCCATGCACTTCCCTCTTCCACAGGACATTCTAGCATAGGGAAAATCTCTTCAAAGAACCTGCCCTCCCTTGGCTTTACAAAATACCAACCAGCTCTAGACTCAGAAAAAGAAACTCGTAGTCTAACTGTCTAAGTGGCCGACTATCTGTAGGTTTTTGCTATAATGATCCATATGAACTCAAAGCACAGTCTTTAAAACAACCATGTTTCGAGATCAGACTCTTAGGGTTTACATTATGGAAAAGTAAATCACTAGATAACCCCCTTATGCAAACATTAATAGATTGGATACATACTAGTTAAGCTTTCCTAGTTCTGGAAAAGATGCCGCTAAAATTTAATGACAGAGGGTTTCTTCTTACTCCTGCAAATTGCCAGATCCAATTATATGTTTCTGCTTTGTTTATTTATACATTTTCTATGACAGGCTGATATTCTTTGTTACACTGCAAAATTGTCGCCCCCGAGAAACATAGAAGCTGGACAACAAACCAGGAATGTGTTCTACATCTTTTTTTTCCAGATGGTATCAAGGACAAACATTGCATATGCAATTTCCATTCCATTAGGCACATATTTTTCCAATCAAGCAACCAAGAAAACAATGTAACCAATCAAATAAATAAGTTATAATATCACTGTACCTTCTCATTAACCATGAGTATCATTGACATCACGTGCTCAAAAGAAGCAGTCTCTGGACTAAAGTTTGGCCACAGATAGTTCTCCAGGTATTGGCTCACTTCTAGTATCATTACCCTCTGAAGCGGCACCGGCTTTCTTCCCCCTATAAACAGCAAAAGGTATGTTGTTAATCAGCTTTCAATAAATGATAGTTTGTGTGCATGTGTTGATCTGCATGAATATGAATTGAAAAAATCATATGATATATACCCTCTTGACTGGTTTAACATATGCGAAAGCAGAAAATATCATCTAGAGATAACATTTTTATTATGAAAAACAAGGTGTCACAAGATTCACATCTATGGATACTTGTCAGAATTCTTTATTTCCTTAATATATTTTTTTGGATGAGAAAGAAAATATTTTATTCAATAGCATTTAGAATCCAGGGACAAGTCATCCATCCATTGAACTAGACCAAGCCCTTGCATTGCTAAACTCATATCTCTAGCAACATCAAAAAGAAACGAAATTCTAACGTCTTTATGCCTTTGGAGCTCGGATCAACATAAGAATTTCACAATCTAGTCCCAATAATATGACACCATAGTAAGTTATTAGACTCATTATATCTGAATAAGACTGCAATGACATAAGGAAAGAATGAAAGACACAACTCCGATATCATTGGCCAACCCCCAACAGACTCTTTTTCTTCCCCTCTAAATCTAAGAATTCACTACAAACACTTTTCAAACATTTTCTACCACAAAATGAACCAGCCACAGCAAAGGAGCAAGCTCACATTACATGAAACAGAACGCCTGTGCATCTTTTACTTCAAAAAACAACATTAGCCATCAAACAAGTTAAAACACAAACATAGGCAAAACCAATCAACACCTACAGCTCTCGCACAGAATCCAAAACTAACTAAGCATCATACAAAACAACACCAATAGACAAAGCATCATAAATAGTGGAAGAGGTTTAGCAATTGCCTTTGACAGTTAACTCCGTGTAGTAAATTTCACTGACGAGGTCCGGGCTGAAGGGCTTCTTAGGGTCCGAATCCGCGGTTATCGCCCAATTTTCGGTGGCAATTTTAGTAAGACGGTCTCTTTGAATCTCGCTGAGGGTAATGGAGCTGGGCACATTGGACATTGGTATGGACTCAGTCGGCTTTTCCAGCAGAGGCGCCGCATCGGAGGCAACCGGGTACTCGGCAACCCGGTGCCGCCGGAAATCGTAGACTCCCGTACCGTATACTTTTGTCATCTCGAACGAGATTTTTGCGAAATTGATTAGGGTTTTTGCATGTGGAGAGTGAATTATCGCCTCAGTCCTCACTGACCTTCTTCTTTTTTTTTTTTAAATAAACCCCACCGTCTTTGAATTAGCACACCAAAAATTCCCTCCCAGCCTCCCCCATTTTAAAGGGTTGCATTTTTCGACAATTTTAAATAACTTTTTTATTATTAGTTGCTTTTTTGATAAAACTTTTTTATTAGTTGTTTTTTTAAGAAAACTAAATTTTTTTACCGGTACAAGAATAATGGAGTATATATTTCCTTCATCCAATTGAAAATTATCTAATTTTTTTTCTGTCTGTGCCGATAAAAATTACTCTTTTTTTTAACAAACTACTATCTCTCGTCTATCATTATATTCTTATTTCTCTTAATCACTTTACTTTAAAACATTTACTTATTTTATTATAAGTCTTAACTTTCATGCTTAAAGTTTATGTGTAGTCGGTGACCGACCTAAGTTAGGCTCAGAGGGGGCAGTGGGCCCCCATAAATTTTGTAAATTTATTAAGGATATTTTAGTAATTTCACATATATAATTAATTTTTCATTTTATATTTTTTTTTATTGACATGTTTCAAGATTACTAACAAAAACTCATAATAGAGAAATAATCCACAAAATTAATATCCTTACAATTTATTTTATTTTTTAAAATTTATCACTAATTTTGGGCCCATATTTTATTCTACATCTCACTAAATTCATTTTACACGGTTACACCTCATTAAATCTCTTTTACCTACCACCAAATCACTCGGAGCTCTCGCAAGTGAACGATGGGATTGCCCCCTCCCCCTGAATTAGTCGATCCTTGAATCGAATACCCGAGACATTAAAAAAAACATAACGAAAGTCAACTTGTTCGATTAATTTAATTTAATGAAATAAAATGTGTGAACAATTTTATAGTGAGAGATTTTAATGAGTATAATTATTACGTATTATTTTATCTTTATACTAACGTTAATCAGGCCTCCAATCAAAATTTCATGGGTCCATCACTGTGTGTAGCTTTTACGGGAATGGGGAGTACTCCCTACGGAGATAATTGATGTCTGCTGAGCTACAATCATAATTTTGTTATAATTTAGTGGGTTAAAAATTCAATAAAACAATTAAAAATATATTTAAGTCAATTAAAATTTAATTACATACAAAAATTTGTCTATACCTCAAATCAGATTGTAGGTCAAATAATTTAGGGAGTATATTAAATCGCTTGTGACTCCAAAACTCGCCAATCTTATATCTCAAATTATCCATTTTGTATACTAACTACACAAATTTAAATTTGAATGACATTCACGTTAATTCATGATCATCTACTTTTTCAAAGAATTGAAAGTTAATTCATATATCAAATTGTTCATATATGCAAATCCGTTTTTAAATACATGCCCTGTCTTTTGATTAGTCTAAAAGTGGTAAAAGAATAATCCCAACTTTGTAACAAAAAAAGTAAAAAAAAAAAAAAAAAAAGGCAAAATTAATTCTTTTAACTATATTAAACACTTCTTACAAATTTTGAAATATTTTAACTGTGTCGTTTCATTTTTATTTTTTTTAAGTATAATATGTCAACTTAGTTTTTTTACCATCCTTTTTTAGCTTGAAATATATTTATACAGATTTGGAATACATAAAATTGAATTTCGAGTGTTATAATAAAGTAGATTATTCCATTATTCGTAGTAAGTTCTGTCAACAAAAATAAAATAAAGCACTACCATTAATTACAATTTTATTTAAATTTAATAAATAGTTAAAATATTTTGTTTTTGTGAGAATCTATTTTTCCTTCTGAAAATAAAGAAAGTCTGCTCGAATTTAGATTCGTAGATCCCAATTTTTTAACAAATTTACTAATAAAGTTAAAAAAATTAACAATTTGTCTTGATAACGACTTTTCTTCAAGTCTATTTGCAATGTGTTAAATTAGTAAGTACTCTCCCAAACACTTCCAAAGTAATCCATTTTGGATGTCCATAAAAAATGATGGTACTTTTTTTTTTTTTTTAAGTAAAATCCACTATTTGACTTTACATTTTTATATTTATATTTCTTTCTGTTTTTTTCTCTTTCTTTGTTTTATCTCCCTCTCTATCTCACAACTCATTATACATATAATACTAAATAAGTTAACGGTAGGAAAAAAAAACAGTTACAAAAAAAAAAAAAAAAAAATTCTATAAAATTAGAAAAATTAAAATGGAGAAAAACTGGAATGACACGTAGAAAAGAATTGATTCATAATTAGTATATAAGGGTATATATATAGTATGATATCAAATATGTATTTCAATATCAAATTTATTATCATGTAAAAAAAATGATTTTAACACTTTCACAATAATGAGTGGGGACTTTTGAGGAAGTAATCAATTGGTATATAGGAGTAGAGGAGTATAATGTATTGGCTATTAATTATTTGAGGTTTAATTAATCCTACTACACTTTAGTTGGACATACAATACAATAGCCGACCAAAACGCAAGCCATGTCACCCACGTGCCGGCACATGTTGCATGCCACTGTCCAAATATCTAGCCCAATGGAACACCAATAAACACGGCAACATCGTACGCGACTATTAAACCACTTCACTCTTTGAGTGATGATTAATTATCTGAGAAAGCGCCTTCGATTAAAAAATTAATCACTCTGCCATGGCCACAACCAGCTCCAACGATGCCCCTCTTCCACAGCAAAGGTTTATTTTAAAAAGGGGCTCTTCTCACTTAAATTTCCTTGTTAACTTTTGAATAAGTATTTTGTTTGCTGCCGATCTTGAATGTGTGTGTTTTTTTCCCTTGAAGCTAAGTAGGAGCAAGTTTTTTTTTTCCAATGGGTTGTTCTTAGGTTTTACCAGCTGGGTTTTCCTTCTTGTTGGGTTTGGGGTGTGTTTGGATCAATTTTAGCTGATTTCATTGTATAAAATTATTTGATCATGTATCCCCAATTTTGTATGAAGGGTTTTGATGAAAAAGGTTAGACTTATGACTTTGATTCGTTTGTGAGGGACTGTTGATCTGGAAATTGGAATAGAACCAAGATTCTTGGGGGTAAATATTTCAATAATTAAAGAAAGTAAAATGTTTAATTTAGTTTAGTTATCCTACATTTAGTTTGTATAGCTCTTGAGTTCTTGCAAAAGTACTTCTTGTAGATTGCTCGGTCCATATATATTGATCAAAGACGGGTTATTATCTGAGGTTGCAGATTGAATTTGTGACTAATATTTGTCAGAGATGGATTTACTATCTGTTAAATCCCCGTTTAGATGTTCAGATATCAATGGCCATGTCTGAATATCTCAATTTTCAATCTGTCTAGGATTGAATTGCAAATGGTGCTTCTCTGGGTCATGCACACGTGTTTTGGCGTGTTGGGTATAAATTTTATATTAGGCATCTATATTGAACCTAATTACCATCTATCTTGGACTAATCTACCCTACTATATTGGGCCTAACTAGATAGACGAAAAACTTATACTGAACAAGTGATCTATATATGTCAAACTAAGATGTAAAGAAAAAAACAGTATCTCTAGTAAAAGTTGGTGGATTGCATAGCAAATGCATTTTAAAGTAAGATACGCTGTCCAAAAAGTTCTGCCACTGCTGTCTTGAAACTGTCCAATTGATCTTATATGTAAATATAAGATATTGCATTCTCTTCTTCTTCTTGCATTGTGAAGTCTTTTGTGATACTATTTCTAAAGAAGGGTAGAACTTAGAAGAAAGTCAGAAAATACACGAGTATATACTCCTGTTTAATCAATTTTGGCTGCTATATCTATTGTATATTGCTTACGCCATTCATTCCATGCAAGTATACTAAGGGGTGTTTTCGAACTCAATTGAAAGAAAGTGATTCTGGGTGTGCAATCTTGTTTGCAAACACTACTTAAGAAGCACTTTCTATTGATTTATCATATTACTGAGAATTATGGCATTGAATTTCAGATTAATAGGAAGAGTTGCTCTGGTCACAGGGGGTGCAAGTGGAATCGGAGAGAGCATCGTTCGTATGTTTCACAAACATGGTGGAAAGGTCTGTATAGCCGATATACAGGACAATCTGGGCCAGCTTCTCTGTGAAAGGCTCGGAAACAGCCCCAATATCACCTTTTGCCACTGTGATGTGACAAAAGAAGATGATGTCAAGCATGCAGTTGACTTCACAGTTGAAAAGTTCGGTACCCTCGACATACTGGTGAACAATGCCGGAGTATCAGGCCCGCCCTGTCCCGATATTCGCAACTTCGAACTCCCAATGTTTGAACAGGTCTTCGATGTCAACGTGAAAGGCGTTTTCCTTGGAATGAAGCATGCAGCTCGGATAATGATTCCGGCCAAGAAAGGCTCAATTATATCTCTCAGTAGTGTGGCAAGCACAATTGGAGGTGTGGGTGCACATGCGTATACAGGGTCGAAGCATGCTGTTGTGGGCATCACCAAGAACGTCGCGGCTGAGCTAGGAAAACACGGGATACGCGTGAACTGTGTTTCGCCTTACGCTGTTGCAACGCCAATGGCACTAGCGTACTTGCCTGAGGATGAGAGGACTGAGGATGCTTGGACGGGTTTTCGTAATTTTGTAGGGAGTAATGCTAACTTGCAGGGGGTGGATTTGACAGCAGATGATGTGGCAAATGCTGTGGTGTTCTTGGCTAGTGATGAGGCGAGGTATATAAGTGGCAGCAATATCATGGTTGATGGTGGCTTCTCATCTTCGAACCACTCTCTTCGGACATTCCGTTGAAGATGCTTTATGTTGTTCATGTAGCTTTTTAGTTTTGGAAAAAAATAAAGAGACCACATTGAATTCTTTCTAACAGCTGTGGATTTTGACAACTCATTCTTTGGGTGATTTTTATGAAGTTGCTGTTCTTTACTTGAAATTTCATGCTATTAAGTGGTTCGTTGTCGTACCTTATCAGATTATTCACTAAAATATGAATATATATATATATCCCTATCAAAACTGAATACTTACAATTACTGGAAAGGTGCAAAATTTATTGAACTCCTAAATCCTAATGCTTCTATCTATCATTGTACAGTATCAATTTTTCTTTTTGAGAAAAATCCTGTGCCCTACAGCAAGTAAGCTGATTTCCTCTGTACAAAAGCTTCCCAGCATTGATCGAAGCGGGCCCTCCACTCTTCCTGTGTAGTATAATAAGGTATGTATTGCTTCACTCCCAAGTGTTTCACAAATGTTGTAAGCCATTCTTGATTTGTTCACTAGGTAGACGACAAGGACCATGTTGCCAAAAAAAAAAACTTGAGAAAGTGTTTGGAACAAGTAGATTGAGCCATGGATGTGGAAGATCACATAATCCTTTAGAAGAACTCCATATAGGGAACTTACTTCTGTAGCTTAGCTGAGACAATAAGGACATAGGTAACAAAAGATTGATTGATTATAAGCAGTGCTAAGTAATTGTCTGAGTTCATCTGTTTTATCAGGGTGAATTTTTCGTCGATATAGGTGTAGCCTCCTGCAATGACATGATATGAACTTATTGTAAAGTATTAAACCATTTGTAATTTCCAAATATGTGATATTGTTTAAGATGTATAAATGTTATACTCCATCAGTTATCTACTTATTGTTGTTTTAGTATACTAAGCCCCCTTCAAGCTGAATTAGATGCACATTTGCTACTGATTTATCGTAATTACTGTGAATGAATTTCATTTAAACAACGATTGAATTATTTCCAAGGGATTTGTTGAACTAATACATGTAATCAGTACCCAAGCCTCCTCAGATCTTAATGCTTACAATTACTGGGAAGGTGAAAAAACTATTGAACTCCTAATGCTTATTGCTTAGTACTTAGTAGTATCATTTTTTCTTAGAGAAAAATCGTCTGCCCATAAGCTGATTTCATGAAGTCTAAAATTCTCTGATTTAACCAACATTGTAAGCCATTAATTTATTCATGTCAGTTGATGATGAAGAACCGACACCAGTGTTTGTTTGATTGTAAAATGAGAAAATGCAAGTATTTTGGGTCTCTTAAAATGCTGCCAAAATAATCCTTAATTTCGAACCTAGTTTCAGTTGTACCAAGTTTTTTTGTCAAGAAAAGTTGTACAACTATGTTACTATTGATGCCATCCCGTAATCACAAATTGATTACAAAAAGGAAAATTGTACATTGCCCTAAAATCAAGATTCCATCTCATCATCGTCCTCTTCACAAGCCTCAGCTGCAGCTATTTCTGAATCTAATTTGCTAATCAACTCTTCGCTTACATGTTTAGCAACGGATATCATGTCAAGTATAACACTTGGATCGAGGGCTGCACCCCCTCGTTTTGTTAACCCGCATATCCTCCCTTGCCTATTCATCGAAACAGTTACAGCTGAACTCATTTGGGACTCCTCTTCGGTCGTTGCATCAACAATGTAATGCCTCCCAACCTACACCACACCAGCTAATGCACAGTCACATCACAGACCAAAAAAAAAAAAAAAGAGAAAAAAAAAAGAACAGAGCAGTAATCGTCTTGCCTTGGTTAAAGTAATTATAACCGGGACCCCTGAAGTATCGAATTGCAGAAATTCCTCATCACTTACGTCAACCTCTGGCTGCAAATCGGAAGATGCGTTGGAAGCAACTTGGACTTTTGGAATTGCTGTATTGCTTAGTGCAGCCTATAGAGTAACAACCACCCAGAAATTAGCTTAGTGCAGCCTATAGAGTAACAACCACCCAGAAATTAAGACAAAACAGATATATCCTGTTTAGTGAAGAACTCCTGGAATTTGTCAAGTTATAGAATTTTTAGTTTCTTTAATGGAATCATTTCAATATAGAACACAATTCAGTGAATCAACAGTCTTGAAATTTGGCTGGGTGCAAAGCATAAGAAGAAAAATGAAATACCTTAATAGCTGCTCCCAATGCATCGAGAACATTTCCATCAGAACTAACAACTAGACAATCTATATAAAGATCCCAACAGACCTTTCCTTGAACAATGCATAAAGATGAGAGATCGATCCCAGCTCCTGCACCAAAACTCATACACTTTACACATAACAAGATTCAAACGCAAACTTAGTATCATGAAACCTGCATAGCTCGTACAGTACTTGTACCTTCTCCACTTTTACCGCCCAACAAACACCTTTGAAGTGCTGAAGAGAGCTCTCCCGATAATTCATCACCCCCTCGGCCCTGTGATCAGAAATCGGAAAAACTCATAAAAATGTATTGTGGGGATAAGTGAAATCTACCTATATCAACCAAGACATGAACCAAGGGTTAAAGTTGTACATATACTAGGAATAAAGACCATTATTAATACTGATGAGAGTATCTCTATACCGAAATGGAATAACATTACAAAAGCATGAAATGCTTCAAGGTTCAACAATGAATGCAATAAACAAAAATCTTGTTACCCTTGACATCTATCACTACCATGACCAACAACGATGCCATTATAGGTAATAACAATCAGACCTAAATGGTGGCACATACAAGGGAATGTGTTGTACAATTTATTTTTCATTTGTAAATAAGACCATGCCTGTGTAAGCTGTTCAATTCTTTTTTCCTTTGTAATTAATTCTCTACTCAAATGTCTAGATCATCATGCCATGATTTTAGATAACGAGATCTTAAAGCAATCACGCACTCTGATTAGACTACATCTAAGCATTAACTTTGTATAACATCTAAACTCTGAACTACATAGCAGTGTAACCTATGAATGTACTAACCAGTCCAAATTGTTTAATAGATATTCCCATGAATCGAAATTGTCAACAGGAATAACAGTTATCCTGCATATCAACTTTTAAATTTTTGGGAACTCATATTAGAAACTACTATCATGTTTCCCATAGTCCCCAACTCCTTGATCTGATGGGATGTATAAGAATATTCAATAACAATGTATATATTGCCACCTTGCCATATATGTTCTTGGCTAACAAAAACACACTCAAATCCACATATACATATAAGAAAAGTATGCTTCGAACCTCAAAAGTTGGCTCAGCTGTCGGACTACAGTCAACATATATGGAAACCTTTCCTTTGTCAGGATAAGATGAATTAGGCTTCCCAAGCTCAGCCTGAACAAAAAAGGTTGCATCTCATTCAAGTCAATCAGGAAACAGAAAATGGCACTAAGGAACAGCCTCATTACCAACAAAACAAATTAAACCAAGTTTGCACTCAGATGCAAAGCCGAAAGTTAAAAGCCCTATAGTAAATACCTTCACACTTGCGATAACTTCAGTTGCACCCAGCTTTACTCTTGCTGAGCCACTTGCCTTTTCAATTCCATTACAAAAAATAGATCAGTAGGCATAAAATTTACTAAATGTGCACGAAAACACCGAGTAATTCCGATTTCCTATACCTGGGGAATGACACCAGTTTCAACAAAAATGGGACGGTAGCTCAATCGTTTCCTACCATCAGTACGCAAATCCTGATCAATTCCACCCTTTATGAAGTTTTGCTCACCTAGGGAAAGCCCCACCATAACTGCAAGAAATATACAAAGGCTAAAGGTTGATATATTTAATAAACGAAAAATCAGCCTCGTATTTAAAAAGGCAAATATTAATCACAGACCCATATTTTGAGCAATAGGCTAATGTATATCTTGTAGAGCTGAAAACATCAAAACACAAAAGGCTTACAGTAAGAGAGATACACACAAAAAAAAAAAATTAAGTACTTGGCAAAAAAGCATGAACAGCGGCAGCGCGGAGCAACTGCAGATGTTTGAACTGGAGCGGGAGATTCAGAGTCTTTACCAAGTAACACTTAAACCCTAATTTGAAAACTCAAGCAAGTGGCTGCCAGACGGTAACCGAACCAAACTAGCCAACCGAACTAAAATATAATTTCAATATTCTTAACCGAAACCGAATCGATTAAAAATCTAAAAACAGAACATAAACCGAAAAAAAAAAAAATGAAAAAATAACATTTAAAATTCTACATTACTGCTGAAAATAAACATTGTTCTATAAAATAAACGTTAACCATTAACAACCACAGTCCACAATTAACCAGTAAAGTAAAGCATCTCTAAGACTGAAGAAAAGGGAAAGCCACAAAAATTGGTGAGTTGTCTTCCTACTTTTAGTTTAGCCGGGAATTAGAAAAAAAATTGTTTGCTTAAATTTTGATGAATGCATTGCTACGGATTCAGGAAGAACACCAAAAGTGAAGCATCTATTCTAACAGAGACTAACCGTGAATCGCAGGTCGCAGGCAGTGCCGTATTTTGCGCAGTTGCGTCGAGTCGTCTGTGGAGTAGTAGGGACATAACTACCCAGTCCGTCGGCCCTAAACCCCAGCCCACTTTCTAATAATTTTCAGCCCACTACTATTTTTAATTCTCAGCCCATACAACATACCCGACCCATTTCCCTTGTTTCATCGGAAACCTTACAATGCCACCACCCTCTCCCCCGACCAAATCCTACTTCTTCTACGGCCATCGGAAACCCACCCAGAACCGCCCCACCGTCCACGGTGGTTGGTTCTCCAACCGTCAAACGCTTAACCCGAACAAGGTCAGTCGCCCCACCGCTGCATCGCACGCGCCATTTGACCTCCAAAAATGGGACCCTGACGATACAGTAAACCATAAACCAACCTACGGGAGAGACCCATCGGAAAGATTCTTCTTCTTAGCAAAGAATTTGTCGCCAATTGCAAGATACATTGTCGACGTTTTCAGAAATCATAAGCAGTGGAACCCGCAGCTCGTGGCCGAGCTTAATCGTCTCCGCCGCGTGACGCCGAAGCTGGTGGCGGAGGTTCTCAAGTTTCCCGATATTGATCCTAGGCATTCCACCAAGTTTTTTCATTGGGCTGGTATGACGATATAAACTTTTACTTCGGTTATTAGTTTTCAGTCTGTGATTATTGTTCTTTTCAGCGATCCGGCCAATGCAATTATTCCGGTGAAATGAAGTAAATTGTTCATGATTCATTTAATTAATCAAATATGATTTCCTGAGTAATGAATTTGTGTGATTTTTGTTATGGGTTTGTTTCTTGTTTCGGTCCAAACTGTTTTGTTTATAGATAACTTGAAATTAATTTTGTGCAACTTCTGTTGAGTAAGTACTTAAAGAAATGATTCTATTGTATTAGCATGTTCATGATTCTATAATGCAGAGCTAGGTAAAACATTTAGCCTACTTTATTGACATGTTTTCTGAACCTTTTAAGAGAAATTGGTGGAAGGAAGAGGTGTTTCAGGTTTCTCTTCTTTTCTTCATTTGTTAGTGGTTGATTTACTGCTCATCTCGTTGATTATTAATCCTGTAACAGTGTAACTGTGAAAATAGTATATTTTGGTCTGCAGGACAACCTGACCACATTTGTTATTTTATTGTCTTTTCAGTTCTCTCGTGTAAATTGACTATACACCGATTGTATATCAAGCTTGAAAGTGATGGTATTTTCATTTTGCGCATCATAGTAACTAGAGAGGGGAAGAGATAGTGAATAATATTCATTTCAGACCTTATAATTAAGGAGATTGATAGTTATTCCGATAGATGCATTTATACACTATGTGTTTGCTCTCTGAAAACTGGTGGTCTTTTATTTAATATATCAGGCAATCCAATAGATATATTACTGAGTGTTGTCAACTTGATTTTGTATATATTTAATTGGACTAGCAGCACAAAAAATGAGTGCTACTTGTTTTTCAGGCTCTTGCATGAGAAAGCATAATGTCTATCTTAGATTTATTATTTTTTCATTCCTTAGGCAAGCAGAAGGGCTATAAGCATGATTTTGCTTGTTATAATGCTTTTGCCTATTTTCTGGATCGAGCAAAGCATTTTCAGGCTGCTGATCAGGTGCCTGAGTTGATGCATATGCAAGGGAAACCACCTAGTGAGAAGCAGTTTGAAATCTTGATTAGGATGCATTCTGATGCAAACAGGGGCCTGAGGGTTCATTATGTATACGAGAAAATGAAGAAATTTGGCGTAAAACCAAGAGTCTTTCTTTATAACAGAATTATGGATGCTTTAGTTAAGACAAATCATTTAGATCTAGCGATGTCGGTTTATGATGACTTCAAGGGTGATGGTTTGGTTGAAGAGAACATGACTTATATGATTTTGATCAAGGGTTTATGTAAAGCAGGACGAATGGATGAAATGTTTGAGCTTCTTAATCAAATGAGGAAGAATCGGTCCAAGCCTGACGTGTTTGCATACACAGCAATGGTAAAGGTGTTTGTTTCAGAGGGAAATTTGGATGGTTGTTTAAAGGTTTGGGAGGAAATGCAGAAGGATAACGTTGAGCCAGATGTAATGGCTTATACAACTTTAGTTATGGCGCTGTGTAAAGGTAACCGTGTTGATAAAGGTTATGAAATGTTTAAGGAGATGAAAGACAGAAAATATTTGGTAGATAGGGCTATATATGGATGTCTGATTGAAGCGTATGTAGTGGATAATAGGGTGGGTTCAGCTTGTGGTTTGCTTAAAGACTTAATGGACTCGGGATATAGGGCGGATCTGGCAATATATAACTCCCTTATCAAGGGCCTTTGTACTGAAAAACTGGTCGATAGGGCTTACAAACTCTTTCAAGTTACAATTCGGGAGGATCTTCAGCCTGACTTTGATACTGTTAATCCAATCTTAGTGTCGTATGCTGAGTCAAAAAGAATGAAAGAATTTCGTAAGTTGCTTGAGCAAATAAAGAAGTTAGGATTTTCTGTTGCTGATGATCTACTCAAATTCTTTTCAGGCCTGCTAGAGAAGAATGATGGATTAGTGATGGCCACAGAGGTGTTTGAGTGTCTGAAAAAGCATAATTATCTTACTGTTCCAATTTACAATATACTTATGAAGGCTTTTCTTGAGAATGGTGAGGAGAAGAAGGCATTAGCACTCTTCAACCAACTTAATGATCTAAATTTGGTGCCTGATGTATCGACTTACTCTATTGTGATCCTATGTTATGTTGAACTTGGAGATGTTAAGGAGGCATGCACTTGGTACAACAAAATCAAAGAAATGTCTTGTGTTCCTTCAATTGTTGCTTATAACGCTCTTGTTGAAGGCCTTTCTAAAATAGGAGAGATAGATGCTGCTATGCTGCTTGTTCGTGATTGTTTGGCCAATGTGACAAGTGGGCCCTTGGAATTCAAGTACACCCTCACAATTATCCACGTTTGCAAGTCAAATGATGCCTCAAAGGTGGTTGAAGTTGTGAATGAAATGATGGAACAAGGTTGTCAAATGAACAGTGTTGTGTATGCTGCTGTTATTTATGGGATGTCCAAGCATGGAACTGTTGAAGAGGCAAGAAAGGTGTTCTCAATCATGAGAGAATCTGAATTTCTGCGGGAAGTTGATGTAATAGTCTATGATGAGATGCTTATTGATCACATGAAAAAGACAACTGCAGATTTAGTGTTGTCTGGAATAAAATTCTTTGGGCTAGAGTCAAAATTAAAGGCAAGGGGTTGTACATTCTTGCCCACCTGACATATGAAAAGATGTACAGATATAGTATCAGTTAAGGTATGATCAGAACAACTTATGTGGTCTCGAGACAATTCAATGTATGAGAGATTCCTTTCTGCCAATCTTTTTCAGCGAATGTCTCTTCTGGTATGTCTCTATTGCTTCATCTTGCTCTGCACAAAGTCTTACATAAACAAATTTTACGTGTAGGTAATTTGCATTTTGTGTGTATTTTTAACAATATTAGTTGTTTCATTAAAACATTTAGTTTGTTTGTATTAGTTGTTTCAATAAAAAGTATTAGATGTCTTTTTTTTTTTTTTGAAAGTAAAGCATTAGATGTCTTACTATAAAGTGATAGTTGCGAACTAGTTGCACGGTAAAACTGTTTTACATAAGATCAATTCCATGCTCTGTTGTCGGAAATAACGTAACAAGGAAAGAAATAATACAAATCTTTTCTTTATTTTGACCAAGTAGCTCACTCATGCTGATCATATATCTTGCTTTAGGTTGGCTATAGAAAGAGCGCATTTTTCAGCTTAATGTGCAGCAGAACCTTGATTGAACCGTTGCTTCCAGTTGGATTGATTCTAATCAAAATTGGATTTTAAAAAAAACACAGAAGATGTTTTGACTAAAGAGGCAGCTAAAGCTCACCGAATGCAGCTGTTCTATGAAGGTATGTTAATGAATTTTGTAACCTAATAGTCAGAACTCAGAGCTTCTTTCAAGTGCTATTTTGTGGTACTATGATCTTATATTCTGAACTGAATTGTATTCCACATGATTAGTTGTACCTTATTTGATAATGTCTGCTTAATAGGAAGGGCTACTTTATTAGTGATGATAAGTTCCAAAATATCTTCCATCGTATCTATACTTATATTAATAGCAATAAAGCGTGGCTTTCCCGCCCAAACTGCTACTGGCTTAAAAAAATGAAATAGAAACAGATCTAGAAAGCAGTTATTGGGTCAATCTTCTTTAACACGTGTTTGCACTAGGGAGAACGGTGTGTAACGGAGAGAGTATGTGTCAGTGCAGATGTTTATAGTTAGTTTATATGGCAATAACGAGTGATATGGATTTTTGGTTACAGCTCTGGTAGTTGGGTCCTTCAGGAAGTGGACACCTGTAGTTGGTTTAGAAATAGTTTAAAAACAGATTTCTAATTTTGAAATTTTGTGGTAGGGAACACAATTATATATAGTATTTCTTGGTGCCATTAATTTGTTTCCCCTCTGTCCTCTGCTCTTCAAAATTGTTCTTTACAAATTCTTTCACTGCTGACTAGCCCATATATAATGTTAATTACCAAAGCTATTTGCCATGAACTCTGAAGTTTCATCAGATAATTTACGAATTTGAGAGGATTAGTTTATTTGGATAAAGCTGCCTAAATTTTCACTTCATTAATCAGACTAGATTTCCATCTAATGTTTGCTTCATTCGTTTTGGACTGGATGATTATTGAGTAACGAAGAGAAGGGTGTGATTATATAATATTTGAAGTGTGTGAGTTAGTTATTAAGAATTCTCTAATATCTGAATATCAGGCCTAGGTATCCACATAATTCAGATTGTAGAAAGAGATAACGAAATACATAATATTTTTTCTTCTATTCACGTCATTTTATTATTTTCAAGGTTTTTTCAGAAGAGTTCGGTTCTATTTTCCTTTCCTCTGCTCTCTCTATTTTCTTTGTTTTCTTCTCCACAGCTTTGTGGAAATGGGTAATTATTGTGTGGCTTTGATTAGGTTTCTTGAGAAAAAGTTTTAAGGTTATGGTTCTGAAATATTGTAGCTCTTGCTTGTGCGCACATCGGCGTCACCCTACTCCGCTGCTGTTCTGCTGCTTCTTCCATGCACATCCCTTGTATTTTCTTAATTTTTTTTCCATAACAGGTATCCTGTCCGGGAGCATAGTTGAACTCATCTGTTGTATCTGATGAGTCCTTGGAGCCGGCAGAGATATCTCATCAAACAAAATAGAGGCTTCTTCATTTGAACACAATAATAAGACTATTAATTTTATTGAAATCGAAGTTTCTTTTTTGAATTACCATGTAAATTTGAAGCTGTCCGTTTATTGAAAGAGTAAACATGATTATGATTTGTCCTGCATTTTAATTTCTTTTATGGTACCATAACCATTCAACTATATTATTCATGGTGGCCTTCAACCAACGAATGAAAATTAAAAGAAATCTATGTACAATCTTTTTTTTTTTTTTTGGACTAGGAACAACAAACGTAATTGACAAAACTCTCAAACTATTTCCACTTTCTGATTTGCCATTAGACCAAGATATACATCTGAATTTGAAAAACAGAGTACTATTGACTATTCTCCAGAAGAATTACAAAACACCATAGTTTTCTTTAGATAAACCACCAAATCTTTACAGCACACTCCACAAATATGAATGAGCCAACTCCATTGCAGGTTTGCTAAATCAAATATATCATTAAAAATTACAACAAATTCACTGCACGAACTCAAAGGAGTTGGAACAAATCAGACCTTGGAAGGGTCACTCATGGTGGGAATCACATTTAATTAATCCAATAACTCCTCGATACTTGGGACAAAAAATTGTGAGATTGGAAGTAAAGAAGAAGGTGTATGGGATAAGGAAACTTATTTTCAAGGATAAAGTAAATGGGATATCTGCACATCTTTATGGGATTCTCTGAATCAGTTTCTATATCTTAGTTCCTTCCTACATACATAACTAAGAACACACATACGAACACTTAAAAAGAGTTCAAATAATCACAGTTCTTCCCCCTGCTTATTTACTCTGTTCAGCCCCTATAACCTTTACTTAGATGATGATTCAACTTCTCGTTTGGGGCGATTGCGGGTGCGAACTGGTGTAGGTTCTTCTTCGAATGAAATGGAGACTTCATCATCATTCTCTTCTCCTTCCAGAATCGCTTCATTTACAGCAAGCTACACCATGACACAACACAAATTGTGAATCTCTGAATATTAGTTTTGTGTCAACATAAGCATAGTGATTTGTTACTTAGTTTCACTTATGCAAGAACTGAACTTAATGTTTTTCACCATTTTGTTTTCTCTGTACATTTTTTTCTTAAAAAAGGAAATACGCGATTAACTAAGGACTAGATATCAACAGCAAAACACATCAATTTGTGGCAAAATTCCTACTACAAGAAATGCACGATAGGATAACCCCAGAACTTGTCATTTGCAACTGTCTGAAAACACCTTCAGAAGCATTTGGATAGTACAACCTTCAAGTTGGGTGCCAATAGAAATTGCGTGAGAGAGAGAGAGAGGTCCAGATGTTGCACAGCTTTCTCTTGAAAATAACATTTTTAGTAAGTAGTAGTATTAATTTACGACTGAACTGAGGATCTGTCTTACAATAGAAAACAGATCAGGGAAGGATATCCACAGGCTGCATCCCAATAATCTCCTAATTGTTTGGAGGATGAGAGTTGCATAAACACAAGATCTCTATACAGAAAAAATAAGCATGCACTCTTTATAAACTAAGACAGAAATCATCTTTTAAACACAGCAAGAGGTACCCATTCAGTAATCTAATATCCATGTAAGTGCTATACCAATCTACATAATAAAATCAAAGAACAAAAGCAGCACCCTTTGCAAACAAGGGAATGATCACAAAGTGAAGTCGTACAAATTTACCAAGGAATGGGGAAAAAGGGCTAAAAAAGTAAGAAAGTAACTGCATGAGCCAAGTTTGAAAGAGTGGCGAGCAAAAATATTCAAATATTATGAAGGAGGTAAAAAAAATGTTGGTTGAGCAGAAGATGGACGCGCAAAGCCTTTCAGAAACTCACAACAGGCTTACTTATACTTTAAACAATTTTCTGTAAAGAATTGAAACATGGAGAATCAAGGCCAGCTATTTCATTTATTATAAACATGAAAATCTCCTAGTCAGTAAAAATGGAAAAGCCCAGCAATCACAGGACCAGAAAAAGAAGGTAGATAAATATCTATAAAAATGAACGAACTACAATAAATTCTAACTTGTATATCCAAATCCAAATGAACTCATAAAAACCCTAGCAGATAAGGTGTTTCCTTGGCATTATAAAGCAGAGTAGGAAGAATTGAACAGCAGTTGTTACCTCTTCCAGAAATTTCTGGTCAAGCTTATCAGCAATTCTTATAGATGTGAAAACAGTGATTGCGAGAAGAGAAAATGGGAAAACGAATGCAAATATATAGTTGGTGGCGGTGGGCGCCGCGCGTGTCACCACCGAAATGCCTCTATGTGTCGTTTTCCGACTGCCCACTTGCAAAACTCGTTCAACGCCGTTTCGCGGTGGCGATAGTTTGCAGGTAGTGGGAGTAAGGCGAGGAAGAACGGAAGAAGAGATCGAGTTGCATAACATCATGTCAGCTCTGCTGATGTTATCGTTAATTCAATCAATCAATCCTCAAATGGTGATTAAGCTCAGTGGGCGGTGAAAGAGATGAAGAAGATTTAGTTTGGGATTTAAGAAAATGGGCGGCGGAGAAGATGAACAAGGGCAACTGCATTTATCCAAGTTCAGTCACAAATCTACCCATTATTAGTACTTCATTCTCATTTTTTCATTTTTCAATTTTGAAAATGCTAACAAAATATTTTGAGTATATTTATATGTATTTCTATTATGTCTTTGTTTAATCTAATTATATTTTAGACACAATTGTTAGAGTAAAAAAATATTGAAATATAATTTAAAACAAACAAAAGTAGTATGGAGTAATATAAAATAATAGATAAAATATAAGTGATGTGTTTGGGTAGAGAAAATAATAAAATAAAAATAGAAAAAATAAATGAGAAAGGGAGTAGTAAAATGAAAAATATCCTTTCATATGATAAATAATACTCCTTATTAATTCAACAAATTCTTCATCCAAATTAATACTTGGAGACATTTTCACTATTACAATTGATGAGGACACGACAACACGTACTAGATTGGGGTGCGCGAATTTAAGAATATATTAATAGGTCAATTATTCACTTCCTCTGGCAAATCTCCAATTCTCTACGTTGATCGGTTAAAGAGGCTCATTGAGTTTTGATCCTTCCCATTAAACTTGATAGTTATCCCTCTCAGAAATAGATTTGTGATTCTCAAATTCCATTCAATAGAGGAGCGTGATCGGATTTTCAGGAAACGAGTTTGGCAGTTGACCTCGGGCTCTATTCGGCTGTAAAATTGGACCTTCGTTTTCAATCTGAACCAAGTTTAGACTTCGACGACTTAAATATGGGTTCGCCTGGTTGGTCTCCCGATTGAACTTTGGTAGCCCACGGTTATATCAGCGGCGACCACAACCATTGACACGTTTGTGAAGATGGACGACCACACCTCGACAATAACAATGTTGCAGTATGTTATAATCTTGATTGAGGTAGATATGAAACAATTGCTTTTAGAGCGTTTTGTGCTGGAACTGGTGATCGGTATGTGATTGTGGAAGTGCATTATGAGAGGCTTCCGAAATATTGCAACCACTGTGTGATTGTTGGACACATGACTGCCCACTGCAATAAAAATGAGGTACTACCACCTCGAGACTCGAACAAACGTGGTATGAGTTATTCCCGTCATAAAGGCCGGACTCGACCTTCGGACCCTCAGACTCTTACACCCCCGACGGATCACGCTCCTCACGTGGGGAATCCTATATTGTCTATTGTGGCCACTTCAGTCCAAGTGAACAACTCATTCTCATGCATCTCTGACGACTTTATAGATGAGTCCTCGTACAATACTCATGAGTTGATGGCTACTGCACTTCTGGAGCCGCATGCCAACGACATCTTAATCTTGCTCTAGCGATTACTACGAAGAAATCCGGAGGCCTCAATTTGATTGGGGTGGGTGTATCACAACGATAACCATTAGGAAATGTTATCAATGAGTACCTCTAAGGCCTTCACTATTGATCCATCGACAGACTTTGTCAATGAATTGCATTTTGTCACCTCGTATGCAAGACGATGAGGCGATGATTTTGATCCCCATGAGTCCCCTGTTTTATTTTCGGTCATTTTGGGTGTGATTGATTTTTGGGGGTTGTTATCGTGTTGGCTAGTTTAGAGGGGTGTATCTTTTTTCCCTGACCCAAAATTTTGTCCCTAAGGAAGATTTTCTCGAATAAAATATTAATGGTGCCCCAACCTCTAATTCAGCTTGTAAAGTTATCTCTAAATTTTTTTTTCTTATTAATATATAGTCTTTATTCTATAGTTTTTTATTCTATTTATTCTACAATGAATACTCGTATATGCATAAATATATATATATATATATATATATCATTAGAATATTAATGATATAGAACCAAAATTTTATTCATTTAAATATATTTTAAAGATAGATAAAAATATTTTCCATTCTATAATCTATATATATATATAGTGTACACACAACCCAAGACAGCCAGCCCTGGGCATCGAAAAACCTAAACCCCAACTACATATAAAAACAACAAGTGAGAGAAGAAGAAGAAGAGAATCAAAATCTCATTCAATTAGAAGTATATACAGTACTCCAATTTATACATCAATCCGCTCGACACGAATTCCGTCCGCGTTGTATAATTGGTCGATGCTTCTTCTCGAGGGGCTAACCTCTTTTCTCTCACATGTCTTCTTCAATCCTCGCTCTCACACCACTTATCTCTCAGAATAAGTTTCCTTATCAACTCTTAGTTGTTTTCAACAGATATCCCATACACTTTCTTCTTTTTTCCAATCTCACAAGTTTTTATGCTAAGTATCGTGGAGATTAATTGATTCCCACCATGAGTGACCCTTCCAAGGTCTGATTTGTTCAACTCCTTTTGAGTCTGTACTGTGAATTTATCTGCGCGATACATGTTTATTAGTTTGATATTGGCTTTAATGTATTTAATAGGTTTGAACTGTTTTAGGTTGTTAGTTTGCTTGATTATGTGGTTGTTGATAGGGAAATCTGCATTCTGGCTTATGGGCTATCTAATGTGTTGGTGTTAAGATTTTCCAAGAAAGATTCCTTATTTTTTTCTTTCTTTTTCTCCCCATTTGGATTAAAACAATGTGAACCATCACCTACAGACTAGTCTTGGCTGAACTCCCTGATTCGTATGCTGAACTAATCTGGCGGTGGTAGGTTGTTCTACCTCTTTTTGAACCTGTTCCATTGGCAAAGTGTGGAAATTTCTGTTGCAATGGAGACACCTCATTTATATTGGTGTAGTGTGCAGTAAAGTTTTGGTGGTTTATCTGAAGAGAACCATGGTGCTTGTAATTCTTCTGGAAAATAGTCCAAATTGCTGTTTTTCAAATTTCCAGATATATATATCTTGTCATATGGACAATCAGAAGGGGAAAATAGTTTGAAGAGTCATGTCTATTCAAACAGTCTCAATTGCGTATGGTTTTTCCTTGTCCAAAAAAAGTATGATTGTACATAGATTTGCTTATGTCTTTACTGTTTTTCCCCCTCCCCTTTGTTTTGCGACTAGGTTTTGTTGTCTAGTTATAATTTTACTGTAGTTGTGCCAAATAACCATCAAATCTGTGAACATTGCTTTCTTTTCTCTTGTAGGTGTTGCTTTTTGGGTCGTTCTCTGAGGATGAGACATGTTCTTTGCTGAATTGGATACCTTCCAAAGCCCAAAAACCGAATGAAAGGAAAGATTTGCCAGTCACTTCCCCAAACCCATTGCCAGTATTGACTTTTGGTAGTTTTAGTAATATATCCGACAAACAGGTTGGTGTTCCTTGTACATCTGGAGATGTACATCCCTCTGCAATCCAGAAGGGGAGTAATGAATTCAGTGAGAAATCAGCTCCTGAAAAATTACCTGATCTATCCGCAAATGGAGTAGCTTGCAATTCTGATAATTTCCATCATGAAAATGAAGCAGTTGATGGAGTTAAATTCCATTCGTTACAATTATCAGACGTTAATAGCAAGATAGATGTAAATTCTGTCCCTGAAGGAATAAAGTTGAACGGTACCGTAAATAATTTAACAGTTGAAGCGCATAGTAAGGAAGCTCGTGGAAAGACAGATGTACCTAATATAAATGCTCAAGATATATTACCTAGAGGCTTGATCAACTCTGGGAATTTGTGTTTCCTTAATGCAACATTGCAAGCTCTTTTGGCCTGTTCTCCATTTGTTCAGCTTTTACAGGGACTTAAAACCTACAACATCCCAAAGGTTTGTAGTTTTAGATGTCCAATTTTTAATGCATTAGCCAGTAGATTTTGTCAACAGTTATATCATTAAGATCTGATTTATTTTTAGGTTGGTTATCCCACATTAGCTGCATTTGCTGAATTCATTGGTGAATTTGATGTGGTTGATGGATCCAACACACGGAAGAAAGTTGTCACTGAGCTTGAAGTTGGCAGGCCTTTCAGTCCTGCCATGTTTGAAGGGGTGTTGAGAAAATTTACGCCTGATATACCAAGTAGCATTTTAAGTCGTCCTAGGTCTGTTCTTCTTACTCATTCTTCTTCGTTTCCTTCTCATTGAGGATTCTTATATCAGTTCAATATTTACCTTCTGATATATTCATCAAGTATTCAGTCATCATTTTCTCACGTTCTAGAGTGTTTCAATGTGTTTGGCTCTCAAATGGAGTTGCATTAATGTCTCATCGGATTTATAGGGACCAATTTTTGGTATAATATACGTATGCATAGGAAGTTATAGGTGATGTTTTGTCAGATGCTAGTTTATGTAGCTGTTTTTTTATCTTCCTACTTGTGTTTCTTTTAAATTAAATCAGATTTATCTACTTTTTCGTCACAGGCAAGAGGATGCACAAGAGTTTTTAAGTTTCATTATGGATCAAATGCACGATGAATTGTTAAAGCTTAAAGGGCAGTCCCACTTGGATGGGAGTAATTCATCTCTGGTTTCTACTTCAGAAGATGATGAGTGGGAGACAGTTGGCCCAAAAAATAAATCTGCAGTCACAAGAACACAGACTTTTGTTCCTTCACAACTCAGTTCAATTTTTGGTGGACAACTGCAAAGTGTTGTCAAGGCAAGAGGTAAGTTGCATTTTGGTCAACAAGGTTCTCCTATTATACTTGGTGTGTGATCATGAGTACAACATTATTTATATCTGTTTGAAAACTTGTAAAATATGTATGAGCAATGTGTTTAGCATGCAGTTTTTTGTAATTGTAATCATGTTTTTTGTCTCATGTCTTTCTTGCGTTTGTTAATATAAATGCAGATATTGTTTCATGCAAAGGTATATGTCCATCTACAATCTATAGGAGTCATATCTTGGATTAAAGACTTAATGAATTTCATTGTCTGGTGATTGGGATATTGGATATGTAGTTCCGTAGAGAATGTAGAACTCCATGGATAAGTAATGTTGAAAATATGAAATTGTTTTGGCTTTTAACAGCATACTATATACTGCAGCAGATTTAGTATTTACAAATTTCCCCCTTAAATTAAGAAAAAAATTGTGTGATCTGGATATCTTTGTTTTTTTTAGCCCAATCCAATTTGTTTTCATATCAGTAGCTGCTTTTTTATGAATGAGTGTAGTATAATTTTGATTATCCATCAATGGATCTGATTAAGATGTTATTATACTTGTTATGGACAGGCAACAAACCTTCTGTCACTGTTCAGCCATTTCTTTTGCTCCATCTAGATATTTCTCATGAAGCTATTCGAACTATTGAAGATGGTCTTCATTTATTTTCTGCCCCAGAAACACTCGATGAATACCGAGCATCAACAGCTGGAAAAGTAAGTTCACTTGATTTTGTATCATACCCTCTGTTGCAAAAATCGGCCTAGGGCGGCGCCTAGGCAGTAGGCGGCCCCTGACCGACTCGATTTTTCCCCTTTAGGCGCTTTTGGTGAAAAATCGGCCTAGGCGCCCATATATATATATATATATTTGGTTTAGGTGTTGAATTTAGATAATCGTGCACACTTTTTCAAGGAAAAAAGAGGATCTAAGTAATACTCATGGCTTTGCTATGATGTACGATGTTTTTTTTTTTTTTTGCCAAATTCTATCGATTAAGGGGTGAAAACTGTTTTTATATAAAAAAATCTAGGTGGCTGCCTAGGTGGGGCAAATCTGCCCGATTACCGATTTCCGACTTCTACAACCCCGCATCACCCATGTATTATTCTATGCAAATCTGTTTTCATCTGCTCGGCAGAAAGTTGAGATGAAAAAAAGCTATGTTCATGTGGTTTCCATGTTTATCATACTTTATCCTATACATAAATATCTTCACCTGTGATGTCAAGAGTTTTTGTACTATTTTTCTTTAAATCTTGTGTTCTTTCACTTTGATTTGGACTGTACTGTTGAATCAATAAATTATGTTACTTGTTTGGATAACATTAATTATTGTTAGCTTCTGTGATTAATTTCAGTAATTTGCTTTATGTAAACTTCATGCAATGTTTGGAATTAACAATGTAATATTCAGCAGACATCTTGTTCATGGCTTGAGTTAAAAATCTAACTAAATAGGTTCCTCATATGAACAATATTTTCATTTTGAGTTGATTCATAAGGACTGAAAATTGGTTATATCCTGCTTTAAAGTTAAGTTGGCTGTGCGAAAGAAGATATCGCAAATAGAAGAAGCATTTTAAATGCAATAAATTATTCAGAAAATTTTAAATTCTCAATTAGCAAATGTGACGAATGGAATAAATAGCTCCATGAGAAGAGCAAGGGAGTTTAACAAGGCTGAAAAAGTGATTGCTACTTAATCCTCGTCACTGGCCCTCATTGTCTCGTAGATATTAAGTTAAAGTAGACCGAATGAACAGTGATAATTATAATAATTAGGACTTATTTTCAGCATCAAGATTTGTTATTGAGCTAGTCTTCCACTTATAAATGGAAGTAATTTTTTTTTGCTAGTTTTGATTGGTCTATTTTCTAGGCTTTTGGTCGTGTGTAGGTTATCTGAACGTGCTTTATTGCAAACGTTAAAATGTTTAGTACTTGTTTGGTAAGAAGGCAAGCACTAATTACTACAATATCTCATGTAATTTAGGTTGGGGTTGTAGCTGCCAGAAAGTCTATCAACATACAAGCACTTCCAAAGATAATGATCTTACATTTGAAGCGTTTTGGCTATGGCAGCCACGGAAGCACCAAATTGCACAAGGCTGTGCATTTCCCTCTTGAACTATTGTTAAGACGTGATCTGCTTGCATCCTCTGCTGTGGAGGTAATATTTAGTTCCTTCTTCATTTTTTATTCCTATAGTAATGAGTTATGACTATAAAATTGTGATCATTCAGTTGAAACAATAATATTTTTGCTAGCCAAATCCTGGACATGGATTCCGTGTCTCTTGAGAGGATGATAATTATAGAACATGGTGTATGAGTTCTTAAATTAATATTGTTTTCATGACACAATCACTTCTTTATTGACCTTACTCTTTTTTCATGTATTTCCTATGATTTGTTTTCATGATGCAATCACTTCTGTGAGGATCTTACACTTTTGTCACGTGGCTGTATAAAGGCATCTGATTTTTGTAGGAGCATTTTGCATATGAAATACTCCCTCCGTCCCACAATTGTTTGCACACTTGCCTTATTTGTCCGTTCCACAATTGTTTGCACACCCATAGAAGGAAACACTCTCATAAACCTCACCCTCACAATATTCACATATTTACACAAAATGTCATTGTTTTTACTCTCTTTTCAATCACCTTTTTACTTTATCCATATAACTTTACCAAATTACCCCTCAACACTCCACTCATTACACTTTTTTCTTAAAAAGTGTGCCCAATTTATGGTGCAAACACTTGTGGGACGGAGGGAGTAGCAAGGATGAAACTGGTTTAACATGTCAAATTTATGTTGTACCTTTTAACTGTTTTTGTTGCATAAGCTACTTAAAAATAGTTTGGTAAAAGTTTTTTTTTTTAGTCCTGTAAGTTTTCCCATTTACGCTACTGAAAACATATGCCAGATCTTGAATGTTAAATAAAAATGATGCGTGCCTGAGCCTCACCTTTTACTGCAGTTGTGTGTAATCTTGTTTCCATTCACCTCTTTTGTTCTCTTTGCCTCCGAAAACATACATATGTTGACTTTAGGCATGTAAACATTAAGAGTTTGATAGTTTATAACTATGCCAATGTTTCTTTTTTTATTTTTTTTCACTGCAACCTTTTTAAGTGAGAAACGGAAACAGCTGCTGAAGGTCTCGTCCAAATATGCAGGGTCGAAAGTATGAACTTGTTTCGACAGTAACCCATCACGGAAGGGAGGCATCGAAAGGGCACTATACTGCTGATGTGCGTTACTCCAACGGCCAGTGGCTGCGGTTTGATGATGCATCTCTCACTGCCATCAGCACGAGCAAAGTGTTACACGAGCAGGCATATCTTCTCTTCTACAAACAGTTGTAGAGACAATGGGGGCCCCAACTCTGTCTGATAAGTCATTCATGAGAATGTCATCAAATGTGTTTTCTTGGAGATGCAAAATGACGATTGCCACCCTAGCTACTTCTGCTTTCCTTGAGCAATTCATTGTTGTGAAGCTGGGGAATAACTGGATGTGCTGTCAATGTAAGAAAGTTTTGTTGTCATTTAGTGGGAGTAATTTTGTTGTCATTTAGTGGGAGTTTAATCATGGAATTTTAAGTTAAAGTCGTCCATCTGATCGGGAGCTGATCGGGAGAAAACTGTGTTTGTGTTGCTTTAATGCATGTTGAATTGTCTAGATGACATATTATCAAGCAAAACTTAATCATTACTGTACTATTATTGGAACGCAAACAATACTATTATTGGAACGCAAACAATAATCTTAGTACATTTAGTACATTGGAACGCAAATTCGTAATGGTGATTTAGGTCAATAATCTTAGTACATTGGAACGCTAGGGCTTGAATGTCCGAATTGGGATTAAATTAATAACATTTTAGGCCAAGGTTATACACACACACGGAGTTATTGAGGACACCCACTCGCTTAGTACACACATTGTGGGACGAGTAAATACCCCTCTCCCCTAACCCTAATTTTTTATGTGTATCATTCCTCGTTCATTTTTTTCATTCACACCCGCTCAAGCCCCCTCCCCCAAGACTCGCCGCCGCGATTTGAAGGATGTCCACCACGCAGTGCCGTCCTCTTTCCGTTTATGAATTACTTCGTGTGAATATCCGTGGCCGCCATTATGTTTTCTATCCATTTCAAAATTTTGCTTCAACACCTTTGCTTTAGAATCTGTAGTTTTTTTAAAGAGTAAATACCCCTCTCCCCTAACCCTAATTTTTTATGTGTATCATTCCTCGTTCATTTTTTTCATTCACACCCGCTCAAGCCCCCTCCCCCAAGACTCGCCGCCGCGATTTGAAGGATGTCCACCACGCAGTGCCGTCCTCTTTCCGTTTATGAATTACTTCGTGTGAATATCCGTGGCCGCCATTATATTTTCGATCCATTTCAAAATTTTGCTTCAACACCTTTGCTTTAGAATCTGTAGTTTTTTTTAAATTTGTTTAGGGGATGTTTCTTTTGGGCTTTGGGTGGTTTTAAAAACCAGATTTTTGAAATCCTGGTTTTTGAAATCCCTATGAATAGTAATATGGGTGTTTCTTTTGGGTTTTGGAATAGTGAAGGATTTAACTTTATGTCAAATCAAGTTGTAAGATTGAATGAGTTTGTATTATTATATTATTGTTTGGTGAGATTATAATGATTAGTTGATTAAATGTATTATATTATTGTATTATTATATTATTGTTGAAAAAGAATATAATGATTGGAGTAATATTATATAGATATAACTTTATGTCAAATCAATATGTTTGATAAGGGTGGTTTTGAGTGGATTTTGAAAACCGGTTTTTAAATCCCGAAGTAAAACGGGTTTTGGATCTTGAAATCCAAAACCTGGTTTTTAAAACAAAAAATAAACATCCCCTTAGGGTTTTGGAGTTTTGAGGAACAAATAAAACTTTGTGCGAATTTAGTTACTTTTTTCAGAATATTTTTTCGAAATCTAGTTTATTTCTCGAATATTGTTTTTATGAAAAATTATGTCCGGAATTTTTTTTCGAATTCCTAATCTTTTCTAAAAAATTTTTTTCAACATTTTACTTATTTTTTGAATTTTTCATTAAATTTATGTTCAATATATTTTAATGAAATCTTTTACAGTATATTTTATGAATATTTTTCCTGAAAGTTTAATTTTTGGTGTGATTATAATGGTTGGAACAATTCTATTGTGGATGTCCCCAGTAACCCTGTGTGCACATATAACCGTGGCCAACATTTTATAATAAAAAATTCACGTTCAATAAAACATATATAAGCCCAATTCAAGATTTAAGGTACTGGTTTCAAAAGATGATCTAATGTCGTTTCTTAACAAACCCGAATCTAGGATGTATTATGAGCACAATAAACTAAAAAGGGAATAAGTTATTCTTAGAAAAAACAAAAAAATTAGTTCATACTTTTTTTTTTTTGTTACAAGTTAAATACCCATCCCTTTTCCCCTCCCCATGACTCGAACCCAGGATCTAAGGCTTAGGTAGTGGTGCTCTAACCACTTGAGCTATCCCACTTTGTCAAAATTAGTTCATACTGAATGTTTTTTTAGTCCATTTGGTTGATAATTAAACAGTAATAAACAAAGGACAAATGTGCATTCATCCGAGAGGAAAATTGAAAGACATTTTAATCGTAAAATTAACTATAAAAATTTAGCCAAATCAGTGACGATTGACCAGATCTATATATAAAATGAAGTTAATTCATATTTTTTCTCAAAGGTTTAATGTGACCATGCATCTGCAAAAACATTTTAAAAAAGAAGTAAATAGGTTACAACAGATTCCCTTTTGTGCAACGGGAATACACACAAAAAATACATGAAAACCAATCGACGCTCAGACTTCAAGTGAAGCTGCTCCTTGTGCGCACTCTATCGATAATCATTTGCCTACCAGATAAGTCTTCCTCGTAACCAACAACCTGCACAAAAGCAAGTATAACTGATGAATATTGCAAAAACTGGGTATATCACACATTAAACAAGTACACCATAACTTCATCATGTTAAATTTTTACAAGATTATTATTAGTACAGCTAGGTATAGGTATACACAGGACCAAATCCAGTTGATCAAAGAGCAAAACACGCTGATGATATGCTGCAAATGTAAGACAAAACCTGAGAATCAGTCTGCGTTTCACTAAAACCATCATAAATTCCCTTTGTTGTGGCATCAGCAGGGGGGTTATCGTCCCCTTTGTCTAACCTGGAAGAAAGAAAATATATGACTTAACAAATACAAACCTTTGACCATTCATGAAGATAAACCAAACAAAACATACTAATGAACCATATCTCATGCACACGCAGCTTCATCTAAAATAATTCACTGGCAAATTCAGCCCCATATGGTATTGGTGGGCCCATAAAAGTCCATGTCAGGCTCCAGATTACTAAACAAGCATCTGGACAACTTCAACTGTCGGAACTGATGCTATCGATACAAGAGTGGGGTTGTCATCACATAATGATATTTTTTCTGAGGAAATTTATAACAGAAAATAAATTCGAAAAAGAACTTTGTCTGCAGCAGTGACATTTTGAACTGAGAAATGAGAACAAATTAGCTTGACCAAAATTTTGTTAGAAGTTGCACCAAGTAACACTCGTTCTCAATTCAAGTCTATAGCTGAATACTAACCACAATTAGACAGTGTGTCAGATAAAACTCATTTTCAGTAAGAGTAGTGATAATAACTAACAGTAAGACACTAGAGGAAGAATTTAGAGCAATGGCTTATGGAATTTGTAAAGTCATTTGGGTAAGCCTACATAAATTGAAGGGACAAGTTGATCATATTCAAAGTTGTAACGTAACATTAAAGCTAGCAATATAATTTAGAAAATCCAGTTCATCATGACACAGTCACAAGACAAACCATCTAGAGATCAATCGTCACTCAGATAATCAAAAGACTGAAGCTGGGGTAGTTTGACTACCATTTGTTCTATCTTATCAGTAGATATCTGACAAAAATGAAACAACAAGTATAATATGGGTGTATGCGGGTGTTAATAGTTATGTCTTATCATTAATTTAAAATATCTTTTCTTTAATACTAAATCAGGTCTTCATTAGAGGCTGAAATTGGTGACTTGTTATTAAGCATATATGGTTTCTACTTTCAATGAGACCTATGCAGTTGGGCATGATTGATATCTATACACCAACTTGAGTGAGAATGAATGAAGTTAGGATTATTTGCTAATTTAGTTAGTAAATAATCAATGATGAGAATGTAATATTAAGATTCTAGAAAGCCAAGTTTATTTCCTTTTAGTGTTCCTAATTCTTAGGGATTTTATCCTGATTCTAAAGGATGCTGAGACTAATTCTGAATCACACTTCTCTATACATTCCTGTACTCCATCTTGTAAATTAGTTGAATTGGAATGCTATTTTTTCTCCAAAAAAAATTCAAGTTGAAAGAATTATCACGTATCATGCAAAACAAGTAAAGTAAGAAAGATGCTCTCCAATTGCTTCACAGAGAATACAGGAGAGGTAGAGACCTAAAAAAAATATGTGTCGTGAAAGATCAACATAACAAATGTGAGCACATAATCAAATTGCTTGATCTTCATATACTCTGTCCTTCATGGCTCAAGTGGAGAAAAAGTAATTCCAACATAAGGGCGTTAAGCTGACAAAGATCAAACGTAACTATGGGATTCTAAAGTCTACTGCTTATTTTGCAATTATACAAAGATGGGAACCACATGCTTCTCAGTGTAAACCAGAAACGAAAAAAAAAAATGCCAGCAAAAGGAAAAGAAAAAAAAAGTAACAAAGAGTAGGATTTGGCACACAATCACCTGTGCATCCAGTGCTTAGATGGACCTGGATCAGAGGGCTGACTGACATGCCTTTGACCAAGCATTGTAGGATTAGAAGATAGAAACTGCTCATAATCAAGGATAAATTTCAGTGGCAACAACTATGATTAAAAGAAGTCTGAATTCAAAAGAACAGCAAGGATACATTTTCAAGGCAACCACTTGTCTCCTGAGACTTCTGATCTTGGATCTAATCAAATAGGCCATTTAAAAATTAAAACAATGAGATATTAATATATAGCCTTTTCACAAAAAAAATAGGGATCAGTAATTTACCTTGATTGTTTCCTCCAACAAATCCTCTATAGCTGCAGCAAAATCAGGAACCACAGAAGCAGCTTCCCTACAACTTTCAGTTGCATTATTGTCTATATGATTCTTCCTATTGACAAAATTATGAATAGTGGAGTCACAAGATAATGAATGCTTTATGTTATCATTTCCATTAAATCTCGGCCTCTTACTACCAATAGAATAGTTCTCCTCGCCTCTTTCCACAACCTTGGAATCAACAGTACCCATATTGCTCAAATCCTGTGACTGCCTCGGATGTTGAGAGGCGTCACCCCCAGATATTATCCTATCAGACTGGGTAGGATATTGACTCAAAGAATATGATCCCGCTAATCTGTCTTCTACGGTAAGCTCTTTTGGGTAAAATTCTTTCAAATCAACAACTTTGTTCTGTATCAGTATGAACAGCAGATGCGTTAGAAAAAAAACTCAAATGTGCAAAAGTAAACAAATTGAGGGACAGGGAAAAGAATGGTGCTGCAAGGACCTGCATGGCGCATGCATATATCCATTCAACTGTAGCAACATGTATGCCCCATCTACGAGCAGCTCCAAATTTATCTCCATCAGCAAATTTACATAATAGATGAGTAACTTTCTTGGTCAATTTTTCAACAAATTTCACTCCAATAGCGTAGCACAAGTTTCTTAAAAGTTTCCTCTCTTTCATGTCATACTGCGAAACACAGAGTCGGTATCCTTCAAATCCAGGTAATGGAATCTTGCATGAAAGTGGAGAATAGAGAATGTGACTGCTAATATCCAGCAGACACTCATCCTTCAATAATACATTTCAACTGTGTTAGCATTTGCACATCCAAGATTTACAAATGCATCAAAGAAATGGCAATATGTTACTATTGTTAGAGAGGTTGTAAGAAGGAACACACAAGGCAAGACAGAGTTCTAAAGGCCAACTGTTATTAAGATACTTTTGCAATTGAGAGAGAACAGAGTAAGACAAACATCAGGAGATAAGAAAGAAATAAATAAAAAACAGTACTTTTTCCAGGCTAATTTATAGTATACAAGTGACATTCTCATCATCACTATGACAAGGTAAAGTACTATCAACTCACATTTTAGTATGTTAGAGAATAAAGATGTATTTGCACTTCCTTGTAAAATCATTTGCCAAGTATATCCATATGCTTCCACTTTTGCAGGACAAAGCAAACAGATTCAGAGATTATCCGTAATTATGTATTCCCACAACAAGCTAGAAATCCAGACTCATCTTCTCCACATGGAAGATAGGGTGTATTGACTAGCTGCACCATCTTATGTCAATCCATGCACATGCAACATGCAATAGGTGTAGCATGATTACCACCAAGCCAGACATCAAAATTTAGAACTATTGCATTGTTGTAAATTCATACTAATCCTTCTTAAATAAAATTAAATGACATATGAAAACCTAGAGGAAATGCCACTTAATTTTTAACTGTTTAGTAAGTTATAACTTGCACTTCATAAAATTTGTCAGTGTAAGTTGTGCAACTCTTACCCACAAGTCCAAACACCAACCCAGCTATTATAGACAGTAAACCTCATTGAACTAATGGACAGTTGGACACTTACTTCCCAACAAGCCTAAGGCAAATGACCAGCATAACCTTACTTGCCAATGTGATAAGAACCCATAAATACTCAGTGGCGGATCCAGGATTTAGATTTGGGGGTACGAAATATTTTAAATAATATGGAGTACTATTATAAAGTCATACAACTCGATGTAAATAAAATTAAAAAAATACATAACATGCAAATTAAACTATAAATACAACTGAGTTCGTAAAGTCGTCATTTTTCTAATGCGATATGTGGCATCACTATTGAAAATTTGTAGAAACACATCATTTTCAATAAAACTAATCAAACAATCATTAGATATTGATCATCCACATTTTTTCACGGTTTATTTTTAATATAGGTCACTCCAAATAATACTCTTTTATATATTGGTTGGACGTTATTCAGGAAGAAACTATGTGTACCATTCGGCATTTTCTAATTGAATTGATAGTTACTAATAAGATTACAACTATTGTAATTACTATAAACAAACTCGAAACACTAACCCATATGTAGCAATAATAATAATAATATATATAAACCCTAATTTTTTTAATTAATGTTGGGCTAGAAGAATTGAATTGGGCTCAATTTCTTTTCTTATTATTAATAAATGTAGAATATTCTTTTACACTAAAATTGGGGTACAAATTTTTTTTACATGGCATATTAGTAGAGAAATTTTAATTTTGGGGTACAGCTAGTACCCCTCCCCCTCCGCCACTGTATATACTTGACAATGAATTGATTTAAACACTTCCTATGTAAGATAGTTAAGATTTGATCAGAATTCAAAGTAATCAATAGAGCTCACTAGTAGAAATATAGATAGCTCATTTCTGTAACAAATTGTACATAATTATATTATACCGATAACAGTACAAAAATACTCTTTTTCCAATATTTGGCTAGATAATTTCTTCAGAAATTGTCAATTACTGGAAAGAGGACCTGGTCCCTATTTTAGTAATGAGGGGAGCAAAATGCTACATTTTGTGCAACTACTACATTTTGTTGTTCTATTTGGGCAGAAGCTAGAAAGAAATGAATAAGTGAATTTACAGATTCAAAACAAAAAACCCCAGTTAAGGTCACCGGAATGAGATGACATTGGCAGATACACAGGTTGTTGTCTCAAGATTTAAGTGTTAAACTAGTCCAAAGTGCCAATTAAACAGACAAAGAATTTAGTACCTCTAGGCAAGAGCGAATCCAGTGAGAGGAAACATATGTAATTCTGGCAGTATTGGTCAGACTGGGGCTGACACCATGACGCTCAACTATGAAGTGCACGTTCTTTCCATTTTGATCATCAACAATCTCTCCACCACCTTCATTAATCCACAACACTATTTCGGGTCTCTGGAGAGAAACTCAATAAAGTCAAACCAAAGAAATGCCAACTTCAGTATGAAAGCGTAGGAATAAAAAATATGAAGTGGTGATGAAGGCCTCTGAGCAACCGCTTCAATCCAGTTAACATAGGGCCATCAAAGAAATCTCCTTTAGCCTCACTGATAGGATTGGCTGTTTTATATCTGCCTTAGCGTGCAGGCAAAAATATGCCAGAATTCTTAGGTTAATCAAATGGACCAATAACAAACAAGATGAAGCAGTTTGATTTATGACTCCATACTCTATTAGCTAGTGCCACTTTCAGTACCTGTGTTCAACTTTGCACCTAACTAGACGTCTCTGTAGGATCAATGAGAAAGATGAAGTAGAATTAATCTGGGACACTTGCTTTCTTATTGTAAAGTTATCTGTTACGGATAGAGTTTATCGTCGTCGAGGCAAAGCACATGGAGATTAGGGCAGCCAGGCCTGTTTCACACGCCCCTGCCTTATTATTACTTATTAATTATGTGTCTTTATTTATTGAGTCATTAGTATGTGGTATTGGGCTTTGTGCATGGGCCCAGAGTGTTTAGGTTAAATAAATAGGGAATTAATTCCCTAATGAGTCATCTAGTTTTTGAGTCAGAACAAAACGGCGCTTGCGCTTGGAAGAGGAGAATTGTATCTCCGGGTAATATTTAGTTCTTCCGTCTTTGGAATAAAGTATTCATCTACTGCGATTCTCCTTTACTTCAACAATTTGGTCCGACCTGCCGGATCGGTCTATGACAAAAACTCGCCAATCAATAAACCTTGAGATGGAAAACCGAGTTGAGACGTTGGAGAAGGGGAATGAGGCCATTCGAAAAGAAATGGAAGAGTGGCGCTCGAAACTGGAGAAAATTGAGGCAATCGATGGGCTGCAAGACAAGATTGACAAATTGGGTCAAATGATGACAGTTTTGCTTCGTGATCGGGGCCTGGCAACAGGTGACGGTTCAAAGAGGCCCAATGATGCAGCAGGTGGTGGCGACGAAAGATCTGCAAGTTCGGTGCCATATAATGGGAATACCGCGGGAAAACCACTTGATTCTTCCAAGGTACAGGAGGTTCTCTCTACTGCAATCCAGTTCCATTTACCGTTATTCGACGGTAGTGAACCCGAGGCGTGGGTGGCGCGTGCCGAGCAATATTTTCAATTGCACAACACTCCTGAAAACAGAAAAGTGGATGTAGCGCTGATTGCTATGGAGGGTGACGCCTTGCATTGGTATCAGTGGACGAAGGCGAAACATCCAGGGCTTTCGTGGACCCAAATGAAACACGAACTCCTACGGATGTACGGGCAGGATCCTATGGCCAATCCATTTGAGGCACTAATGTACACTTCCCAGACAGGAACGGTGAGTGACTATGTTAATTCATTCATTGCTCGTCTAGTTCATGTTCCAGGGCTCGAAGATCAACATTGCTTAGGCATGTTTTTACATGGCTTAAGAGATGATATCAGGCTGCGTATTCGATCAAGAGAAGCCAAGGATCTTTTTGAGACCATTCACTTGGCCAGGGAGATCGAAAGGGAATTAGGCGGTATAAGGGGTTATGGTGTGGGGCAGAATTCTGGGCCCACTCGCACTACACAATCGAAACCTGCCACATTCTCCCAACATAAACCGTGGAATGGTCAGTCCTATCGAGGACCCCAGAAAACTTTCCAGGGGGCTGGTAACACAGGAACAATGACGGGAAACAAGCCTCAAACCAATTCTAGTACAAGTGACGTTTCTGGGGCTAGCGTAAACCAGACGAGAGGCAGACCATACCGCCAAATTACTCATAAAGATTATACAGCGAAAAGGGCAGCGGGCCTGTGTTTTAGGTGTGATGAGAAGTACTCACCAGGCCATCGTTGTGCGGATCGATCGTTGCAGGTGATTATAGTGGCTGAATCGGATGATGATGAATCACCACTGGTGAATGAAACAGGACAGCAGGTGACTGAATTGGACAAGGAAGAAGTACAGTTACAAATTTTGGAACTATCACGAGTGGCTGCTCGGGGGTTCGATGGACCCCAAACTTTGAAGCTAGCAGGGGAAATAGCAAGGTTAGAACTGTTAGTGATGGTGGACAGCGGGGCAAGCCACTGCTTTATATCAAAATCGGTGGTTACCAGCCTTGGACTCGAGGTGGACACGTCACATAAATCTTCTGTGAGGCTCGGAGACGGTAGACAAGCTGAAATTGACGGCATGTGTCCAAAACTAAAGCTGAAGTTGGGGGGAGTGGAGTTCGAGGTTGATTGCTATGTGTTTGAATTGGGAAACGTTGACTTGATATTGGGCGTATCATGGCTGGCTACATTAGGGGAAGTCCGAGCTGATTGGAAAGAGATGATTATGAAGTTTGAACATGAAGGACAGCACGTAACTCTCGTTGGTGAAATAGCACGCATCCGACGAGAGTTGTCTGCATCTGCCATATGGAAGCTTGATGATGTGGAAGCTAGTTGGGTGGTATGGGTCAAAGGGGCTGAGACTGGGTGCAAGTTATACGAAACAGATTTGATTGAGCAGGGGGATAGCATCAATGGGGCTAGTGAAATGTTACGGAGAAAAATGAAGGAAGAATATCCGACGGTAATGCTTCCACCATCGGGCCTGCCTCCCCAAAGGCGCGTTGACCATCACATTCCACTCCAACCAGGGGCACCACCAGTATCCGTACGCCCGTACCGTTATAGCCATGCTGCCAAAGATGAGATGGAGAGATTGGTACACGAGATGCTTGAAGCAGGGATCATACAACCGAGCTCAAGTCCTTATTCGAGCCCGGTGTTGTTAGTTCGAAAGAAAGATGGGAGTTGGCGTTTTTGTGTTGACTATCGAGTACTTAACAAACAAACCATACCTGACAAGTATCCAATTCCAGTGATTCAAGAGATGTTAGATGAATTGCACGGGGCACAGTGGTTTAGTAAGCTGGACCTGCGATCGGGGTATCATCAGATTCAAATCTCTCCAGAAGATATCGCTAAAACAGCCTTTCGAACACACTCGGGACACTACGAGTTCCTGGTCATGCCGTTCGGCTTGACGAATGCACCTGCCACTTTCCAATCCGCAATGAACGACTTATTCCGCCCTCACCTCCGTAAGTTCGTACTAGTATTTTTCGATGATATATTAGTTTATAGCAGTGATTGGCAGGAGCATGTCCGACATCTTCGGACGGTTATGCAGTTGTTACAAGGGGAGTCATATGTGATCAATCCGAAGAAATGTGCTTGGGGACAAACAGCGGTTGAGTACTTGGGTCACATAATTTCAGTCAAAGGGGTGCAGATGGACCCAAGTAAAGTCACAGCAATCTTGCGTTGGCCAACCCCCACGACTGTTAAGGGAGTACGGGGATTTTTGGGGATAACTGGCTACTACCGTAGGTTCATCAAAGGGTATGGACAGCTAGCTCGGCCTCTTACCGAATTATTAAAAAAGGAGAAAGTGAACAAGTTTGCTTGGACATCCGCTGCTCAATCAGCTTTTGAGGCCTTACAAAAGGCAATTACTACTGCACCTGTTCTCGCCACACCAAATTTTTGTAAACCATTCGTCGTTGAGTGCGACGCTTCTGGACGAGGGCTCGGGGCTGTACTTATGCAAGAGGGCCGACCAATTGCCTACTTTAGTAAGGCTCTAGGTGATCAAAGTCTAGCTAAATCAGCTTATAAGACTGAACTGATGGCCTTGGTGTGTGCAGTTCAACATTGGCGTCCTTACTTAGTGGGACGTAAATTTACTGTACGGACAGATCAGCGGAGTCTACGTTTTCTGCTACAGCAATCAGTGTCCACGCCGGCGCAGCATTTTTGGGTAGCAAAGTTACTTGGCTACGATTTCGACATTGAGTACAAAGCAGGAGTGACCAACCGAGCAGCTGATGCCCTGTCCCGTTGTCATGAAGATGCAGAATTTGGGGCCATTTCAGTTCCAACCTGGTTGGGTTGGCGTGTGATTGTAGATGAGACACGAAAAGATCCCAAGTTGTTGGAGGTTAGAAGAGCATTAGAAGGGGGTTCTACGGAATATTCTGCATACTCATTAATTAACGGACTGTTGTATTATCATGGGCGACTGGTTTTGTCAAAGACATCGTCTTTTATACCTCGCCTACTGTCGGAGTTTCACTCGACTCCACAAGGCGGCCATTCTGGGGCGTATCGAACTTACCGTCGACTAGCTTCAAATGTATATTGGGCTGGGATGATGAAGGATGTAACCCAATTTGTGGCGGAATGCCTCACATGTCAACGACACAAATATGAAGCTCGTGTTCCAGCTGGGCTGTTGCAGCCCCTACCAGTCCCGACGCGAATTTGGGAGGATATAAGCATGGACTTCATAGAGGGTCTGCCTCGGTCCGGGTCTTATGATTGCATTATGGTGGTGGTAGATCGTTTGTCCAAATATGCTCATTTCCTGGGCCTTCGCCATCCCTTTACTGCGAAGGATGTGGCAGATATTTTTTCTCGGGAGGTGGTGAGGCTGCATGGGGTCCCGACATCCATCGTATCAGATCGTGACAAGATTTTCTTGAGCAGTTTTTGGTCGGAGTTGTTTAAGGCTATGGGCACTAAGCTCCGGATGAGTTCGGCATACCACCCAGAGACCGACGGACAAACAGAAGTAGTTAATCGGGGGCTGGAGACGTATCTCCGATGTTTCACGAGTGAGCGTCCTCGGCAGTGGAGCAAGTGGTTAGCGTGGGCCGAATATTACTATAATACAAGTCTTCATTCGTCAACAGGCACTACTCCTTTTGAAGCTGTATATGGTCGGGCCCCACCAAAATTGGGTAGTTTCTTGCCGGCTGAGATAAAGGTACGGGCTGTGGCAGAGGAGTTGGGTGAAAGAGATGAGGTTTTGCACAATCTTAAGGACCATCTTGATCGTGCGCAATCTCGCATGGTTCGATCAGCTAATAAACACCGACGAGACGTGCAATTTCAGATAGGGCAGCGTGTATTCTTGAAGCTTCGGCCCTACCGACAGCGTTCGTTATTCTACCGTAGTTGTGCAAAGTTGGCAGCCAAGTTCTATGGGCCCTTTGAGATCACTGAGCGTGTTGGGACAGTGACGTACCGCCTCCGCCTACCTGAATACTCCAGGCTGCATCCGGTGTTCCATGTTTCCCAGCTAAAACCTATGGTGGGAAAACACCCTGTCGAGACTGCATTACCAAAAGAGTTATGGTTAACAGACCCCGACTTTGTCCCAGAATGTATACTCCGAGACCGATGGGTGTGGCAAGGCGATGAGCGTGTGCATGAGTTCCTTGTTCAATGGAAGAATAGAGATGCTACTGAGGCTACCTGGGTCCGAGAGACAGAGCTACAGGAGCAGTTTCCTCATTTCCGCCTTGAGGACAAGGCTGTTTGGAAGGAGGGAGGAGTTGTTACGGATAGAGTTTATCGTCGTCGAGGCAAAGCACATGGAGATTAGGGCAGCCAGGCCTGTTTCACACGCCCCTGCCTTATTATTACTTATTAATTATGTGTCTTTATTTATTGAGTCATTAGTATGTGGTATTGGGCTTTGTGCATGGGCCCAGAGTGTTTAGGTTAAATAAATAGGGAATTAATTCCCTAATGAGTCATCTAGTTTTTGAGTCAGAACAAAACAGCGCTTGCGCTTGGAAGAGGAGAATTGTATCTCCGGGTAATATTTAGTTCTTCTGTCTTTGGAATAAAGTATTCATCTACTGCGATTCTCCTTTACTTCAACATTATCACTCCCCAGTGATTCAATCCTATCCAAATTGTTATGAATTACCATGCATGGCAGTGAGCTGTTTAAACTGCAGAAGATAAAATTATCTATATTCTTTAATGGGGATATCTCTGAAGTGTGTGCATTATTGTTCTACGAGATTTCTGTATTTATGGGGAAAAAAAGACTTGGGGTTATAACCCAAATAAGGAAAACATTTATATTGATCTAAGAATAGAAATAGAGACCTGCCTACTTAACATAGAACATCTAAACAAGGAAACATAATAACAATATAATCTTCAACACTCTACTTCAAGCTGGAGCATGTATCTATGCCCAAATTTACACAAAGTTCTTAAGCAGATGTAACCGAATCCAAGTAGTATAGGCCACGAGACCACAAGAAACAATGAGAATTAAAGGACTTAGAACTCGAAGAAGCCATAGTAGAAACCACATTACAGACAACACCACTCTTTCGTACATGAGCCATTACAACGACAAATAAATAGTCAAGGAGAACCACGAAACCATCACACAAGCGGGGTGAACCAAAAGGACAGTTTTCAAGGAGTGCGAGAGGTGAGAACAAATGGTAACTCAAATGGGGTGGCCCAAAAAGAAGAATGAAAGTAGATATGAAAGGCTCCACACTAGGGAAACAAAAGGGGAAAAATAAGAAAAAAAAAATCAAAGTTCAGTGACACAGTTAGGGTCTTTTTTTCATCGTTGAAAAGATTTAAAAAAACGAGGAAAATAAAAATTCAAGATCAAACCTAATGCTCTGGTACCATGTTATGAGAGAATATGCTGGAAATTGTGTGTATTATTGATGTACTAGAGTCTCGTATTTGTAGGGAGAAAAAAGACTTTGGGTTACAACCAAAATAAGGGAAACATAATAAAGGTCTACGTAATAGAAATATAGATCTACCTACTTAACATAGAACATCTAAATAAGGAATCATAATAATCATATAATCTTCGACAATATATTTAGAATAAATTGACAGAGCAGCTTACTTGTTCTCCCGGAAAAGAGCTTGAGAAACGGAAAAGCTTCCCCTTAAATACAGTTGAAGACTTTGTATTTTTACTTCCATTGCTCACTCTGCTGTGCACCTTTAGTTTGGCCTCTTCATTCAAACCTAGAATCATATACCAACTTTGAGTCATATGATCTGGAGATCGCCTATAGTGATGATTAGTTTAGTGATGAAGCATACCAAATAACAAATCAGATTTAATGTTCCTGTTCTCCAATATGTTATCATCCACAAGCTGAGAAACAGAGGATTTTCCATGTTTCAAACCAACTGTTCTTGTTGCAGTAGCTTTATTGAAGATTACAGAATCTACGGATAGGGTAAAAAAGAAAAATATATTAAATGAAAATCAAAACTATATTCAGCAAAACTGAAAGTTCAAAATCAAACACATGCCTTTTCCAGGGCTAAACTGTTGTACACAAGTGTTTTTTGCACCTTTTGGAAGAAGTAAATCATAAGCAATGTGGCTCTGACCCACTGGAACTTCTTTCTTTTTGAGGGTGCATTCTTCAAGCCATACCCTCTTAACGATGCTAATGACTCCAAAAGCTGCAAGGCTCCTTATTTCCTTGATTTCACTGCAGAACCATTTACTACCATCAAACTATTGACTAAATATCTGACTTCATGATCTTTGACTTGAATAATGAGGGATGTACTATATCTGTACTTGGTAGCCATTAGTGATAGATCAACCAAAACCAGATAATTCATTTACCCTAGGTAATTAGCTAGCAAAAATTTAGCAGTACACATTCAAATTTTGCAACCTTGCAAAATATGACCTAGGAGCTAAGAAATAAAGGCTACTGAACTTTGAAACTCATGAATGCTCCATGACAATACAACATTTTCATCATGGTCTTGATTGCCCTGCAATCTCCTTAAAGAGCCACATTCTAAATATTTACCCACCTAGCATGCAACAAAGACTCTGAGCATGTGCAACAAAATCAATGAGATTAATGAGACATGAACACTTTCTTTTTTGCAAATGTGTTTCTCTTGGAGGATAATGGACTTGAAAACATAAGACATTCCTGCTTTAAACACTTTGGGTCATTAGGATATAGTTTGGAAAAAGATATTTATAAAAAATCAACCACACGAACAACCTCAAACTATGGGTTGCAAGGCAAAATAACAATAGACTGCATCTGTAGCATGAGGAGGCACTTTTGTGACTAACATTAAACAAGCTTCATTCTTAGGTTACCAAAAATTACACCCTATCCAAAATCTTAAATTGTAGTACTCATCTGTGAAATCCAATCTTCTACTATGGTTGTTCAGAAAAGGAAAAGAGTAAAGACTTCTAAACGAATTTCAAGCGCAGATTTAACTTTTCTTTTGCTTCAAACTAATACTATCTCATAAAAGGAATTCAGTATAGACGTTAGAAACTTTTTACTTGAAACTAGTACAATGAGATAAAAACAGGTAGTTCATCCATATACTTAAATTCTTACATCTCTGATGGATTTCCAACCACCACATGTGTGAATTTCTCTTGGTCGGACACATAACGAGAGCCACCACCTTGGCGAACCATGTCAACTAGCTTCCGAAATTCAGAAGCGTCAAAACCTAAAAGCAGAATTCTGCACTCAGACAAGTATAGAACATCGTCCTCACTTTGAGAATCATCGGCTATGCGACGGGTAAAATCAGAATCAATGTCTTGCTTAGCAGCAGGAGGTTTATCCCCCTCTTTCGGTATTGGAGAAACCTCAGAAAATGTATAAGTGAGGCTTGTCAGGAGATTTTCAAGATCAGGTTCCATATCCTGAGCAGAAGTATTGGTTCCAAAGTCCGAGGCACTGAGCATAGATGAAGAGGTACATTGTGAATTTCTGATGCCTCTGCCTTGACTATTCTGCTCCAATGTCTTTAAAGCGCTCAAAGAAGAACTACCTAGAACAGGGTAGGACTCTTCACTAAGGCATGCTTTTATCCAACAGACCAAGTAAAAATCCATTAGAACCATTACATATAAGAAAAAATCAGTCAGGAATCATCAAAAAAGCTACTCTAGTAGACAGAGATTACACTACAGTAAATTGGAGCAGAAACACTCAGATGAATTATGAAATATTTTACCTCTTCTGGTAATAGATTGATGAAACCATTTTATATTGACAATGTATTGGTGACCCCATCTTTTTGAAACCTTGTATTTGTCACCTTCAGGAGCTTATGCAAAATTAAGGATGCCAATGTCTGAGATTATTGCTGGCATAAGGTACTGAAAACTTAAATGTTGTATGTATATATATGGTAGTACAACTAACAGTAAGAACAAAACAGTTTACACAATAAAGTGAAAGTCGTAGTAAAAATGGACATATTTTTATCTGTATGCTGAAAGAATGTTAAAGGAAAGAGGAGAACGTTCATCACACGGAAACCATCTTCCAGTTAACAGTATTGTAAATTGAGGAATATAGATCACAAGCATGAGAAACTGTTGAAGAAAACAGGTACATTCAGAATGAAGCTACAGAAGGAAAGGGGTTTTGTGTCATAGTAAGACTAAGCAGAGAATGAAAGCACAAAATCCAGCAAGGAATTAGCAAAAAGTAAATGAGGGAAAGCTGATACTAGAAAAATGAGCTAAGATCAGGTAACACCAGAAGACACCACCATGCAAGAAGGAAAATTGATTCCCAAAACAACAGACAACAAACAACAAACAAAGGATATATCACAGATTAAATGTGAGCACTTCTTGGTTAGCTGAGCAGAGTATTTGCCACCATTTTGGACAACTAGTTTCTCCACTTCCTTACGTTCATCTAACAAGGAAAATATCCAACATTAGAAGAAATGAGTTATTTTTGTGGTTAAAAAAAAAGAAGAAACATAAAAACAAAGTTCCAACCTGCTGGAATCCCACTAACACATATTGTCAATCCAGAAAAAGGAAGAACCCTGTAGGATTCCTGGGGAACTACACGGTGCTCTTTCCAACACTGAAGAAGCCAGTTTGTGGAGACAATGGGTTTTTTTAGAGTGTTTAGAGCCCACTGCAACAGACAACAGTTGTGGAGAGGTGCAAGGAGAAAAAGAAACATTACAGGTTAGAAAACTGAAGAGATGAAACCACAAGTGGTTATTTTTTCACTCTGCTTTTATATTCTTATTTTTTTACGCCCGCTCTTCATCTCTTCCTCCCCATTTTAAGGACAATAGCAATAAAGAAGATAAAAATTAAAAGGCATTTCAAAGCTCAAGCAGCATCAACATGCAGCATTTTATATGAGAAAACAAAACAAAATGATTATTAATGGAAGGTTTTTTCTAATTCTTGCTCATAAAGTCTGTGATATGTGTGAATTCATTTGGCTGTTCTGGGGGGGAAGTGTTCTTGAGAAGATGCATAAAGAAAAGAACTGGAGAACCTTATATGTGGTTGATTTTATTTTGGGAGAATAAATTGAAAATGACACTAATTTGTGATGAAACCAAAATTTAAAGACTAAGCCCCTTGGACTAAGATAAAGCACAAACTTATTTTATAAATATCAGGTGGGGAAACACACAAGAATACTAGCATCCTAATCTGAAAGCCACATGCATACATCATAAGGTGCCTTCACATTCATTTACAAACTCCCAAACCTTGAAGTATGGACATTAATAATTTATATATATATATATATCCCTCTGATGGCGCGCCACCCAGCAACAGCCATATAATCCAACTAAGGCTGTTAAAATACCAACAACTCTCAACATCATCCCAAGGCTTCCCCAATGATAAATATAGTCTTGGACCCAGTTCCATAGTTCAAGCAAGATATGATGCTGATGTGTCAAAGAAAACCCCCATCGTATATGTCAAACAGCCTAAGTGTGGACTATGATACAGCCCCCTCTTCACAATGTTAGGATAAAATCTTAATCAAATTATTAACATATAGCTTAAACTCTTGCCTTTTGGTTTCACTTTAGTCTATATCAAATTATTAAGCATTAATTCTAGAATTTAGTTGTGTCTTGAGTCCCTGTAGATTAGTTCCATGTGGTAATTAAGACCATCAACTGTGTATGGATCTTCTATGAAGTGACTAAAACATAGCGCATATACAAGACATTTAAAAGGTTCATATAGTAAGTTCCTCAGCTATGCAAACTTAAGCAAGAGAAAGTAAACCTTGTATTTTTGAGCCAAAACATCCTTTACAATAACAAAACTGACATCTGGTGAAGCTTTTGTCAACTGTCCTCCCATTGCAGTAACCATCTTTTCAATATCAACCTACAAGTCACTCGTAAAACAAATGATCGGGATATGCAGCATAGGTTAAACAGAATTAAGAAGTATATTGTAGGACAAAAATTGAGGTAGTACGTAGGAAAAACATTCAATGAATGTGCACAAATTGAAATATACAATACCTAAAAAGTATCATGTTGCACTTACAACTGTAATGATTTAACCACTGGATCTACTAAATGCATGGGTGTCAAACACTCTGTTTGTAAAAGCTTTTTTGTTATCCACGAGTTCAAAAAGCTTCTCAGATGAGCAAGAATTTAAAGTTGCTAATGTATTAGAGTTAAAATCATGACTGCAGTATCACAATAGCCAAGGAAAAGGACTCATGTGAACCAACTATACTTTTTTCCCATGCACGACACAGTCTGAGAATTTATCAGTACTATGTGAAAAGCCAAAATTTTCCCCAAATAGCATAAGCAAATGAAATGATCAAATATGTGAATATTATACCTAATAAAGAAAATTATTGAGAAACAGTTGTGTAGAGAGCTGTGCTGTAGTAGGGTATGCAATGCAAGTGATGTATGACCCTAAGGAGCATGATTCAGATTGCAGAGAGGCAGAACAAAACAAACTTTAATAGCTTTGGACGTTCATTAGTACATAAACACCATTTAGCATAATGTTACATAATAAAAACACAGGAGAACTCGCTGCAACTTGCAAAATACAGTTAATGTAGAGCACAAGAACAAATTAGCATAAAGAGGGATTGGTCCCCTAGATTAGTCGGTCCTTGGACCGGATACCGAAGCATCAAAAAAAAAAGGCAAGAACCAGATGCAACTATATTTTCAATATATCCAAAATAGGGTTTATTGGCATCATACCTTTTCATCCTTCTCAAAACCAGATGCAACTATATTTACACCATCAAGTGCAAGGCAACAAGTATACCCCCGATTAGGAAGCACTCTATGCTCTTTTGAGCAAGACAAAACACACTGAGGACCTGGCCACAACCAAAATTCAGTTAAAATCAAAACGTTGCAAGATTAAAATCCAAATTAAATAAATATAACATTTCAGAAAACTAGAGGAGAATGATGGGTAACACTTATAGTCATTTTCAGAGTTCAGATTCAGCATATTTCACATGATTCGCTTACAAGAAAGAACAAGTTTGTATTCACTCTGCACATCAAGCATCTACTCGGATAGGATGTTAAGAAGGAAATTTTCAGAAAGAAAACGTCTATATGATTTTAATAAACATGAAACATTATGCAACAGTAAAAATCTGTTAACTACTGCACATCCCTTCATCTACTTTGATTTTCTACTATTTGAAGGACAAGACTTCAAAAGACTCAGTTCATTTCGTTTATCTCAAGGCATTAGGCTGAGGTAGCCAAAAGCATTGACATTCACTAGTTTCCTGATGAACACTTTACATTATTTGTATCCATCATTGACATAATACAAAACTGACGCGATTATTAAGTCTGCATTAAATTACTTTATTTCAAGTGTTTGCCTTGAAATTACTGCCACACTAGTTTTCTCCCCCGAAACAAAGTGTGTAGATGGTTGTAATTATGCTTATTGAGCTTGAATTCTTCAAACTTCTATGATCAACCATTAACATACAGGCAATATGGTTGATGAGAAGAACTAGGTAAATAACTGATGCTCTCAAAATTATGCTGCCTTTTCCAACAATATTTAAATAAGAAGTGAGACGACATCCTGCCTATATTGCTATCATTACTTTTTCATAACCTGAGAGTGAACGATTTCCACTCAGTTAAGTTCCAAAACTAACTTGAACGATTTCTGAACCTATTCTTTCATCCAAACCTAAGAATTACCATTTTCCACTTAGTTAAGTTCCACAGGACCACAGCTCACTTGAATACTGGCATAAGAACACGTCCTATCTTAATTTTCAAAAGACATACCGATCAAATTACAGCTCTTTGACCGAAGATCTTCAAACTTTTCCTGCAAATTTCAACCTAATATTAAGAATCATCTAAAATAAAGCCCAATTCAATTAAAATTTTCCATTGAGTTTGTAGGTAAGGTTTTTTACATGCTCCGGCGAGGCGATGACGTGATAATCATTAGGTCCATTTCGCGAGGGATCGCAGCAGAGGAAAACCTGCGCTCCGTTGAGCTTCAATGCATCGTGAAGCGTGTCAAAGAGCTCCGGCGGAACCAAATTCCGCGACATAAATACATTTGCTCCTTTAAACACTTTCGCCATCTACAAACTAGTGCGTGATATCTCTGTGTGAATGTAGCGGGGATTTCTAATTTCCGATTAGGTTTGGAAAATGGGAAATAAGGGATTTTTCATTTCTAGAATTTTGAGTTGATTCTTAACCTTTTAGAGCGGGAGCGGGAAATATATTTTTCTTGGCCACCGCTAAATGCACTTTTTTTTTTTAGGACTTCACCCCTCTTTTTTTTTTTTTTTTCAAAAAAAAAAACATGTATAAAGACAATACTACCCTTTCATTAATTAAATCAAAATTATACTCATTAAAACCTTAGTTATACACCCACTGAGTCGCCTTCGAGTCACCACCGAGTCATTGTCGAGTTGCTGCCGAGTTACCACTGAGTTAACAATATTTTCAGAAGAAAAAAATCGAAAAACACTTTGGAACTTAAACACAAAATTCGAAAAAAAAGTTGGGAAAGTTACAAGCCTCTGAATTTTTTTCCAAAATACATGAATCGAATATATTCTTTTCAAGAAAGTGTAAAACATTCGGAAATAATTATCAAAAACATAAAAGAAATTCGGAATTAATCTCCAAAAAAAATACAAAACAGTCGAAAAATAAAATCAAACTAAACAAACATACATCGTCAACCCTAATCATTCTTCACCAAAACCAAAACACCAAATCAACTCAAAGCAAATAACAAAATAAAAAAAGCAAACCAGATTTTTTTCAAAACAAGTTTCCAAAATAGGTGAAAGCAGATGAGATTTTTACCTTATTTTCACTGATGACGGAGACGGGTTGTGAAGGGCTTGAAGGGGCGGTGCGACGGTGACGGGACGGTAAGGGGCGGCGGGACTCGACGGCCAGAAGCGATGGGTCTGCGCACGATGCGGACGACCTTGGGCGGCGATGAGAGAAAAATATGTAAGATGGTTTATGAAGGAGGGTATTGTTGGAAAATGGGAGGGGCCCGTGGGGTGAGATCAGCATAAATGGGGGCATAATGGGCATTTAACCGTGGCCATTTTTCTTTTGCTATTTAGGGCTGAGTATGAGATTTTCTGGGTACAGCTATTTGCTCTACTCCCCCCAATTGATGGCACTCTTTATGTTATATGCACTTTCAATTAATTGTTCAAATTAAATTTTTTTCTATATAAATCATTTACTAAATACATCCCACTCAAAATTTTACTCCCTCTGTCCCAGGGAAAGCTCCTCATGAGCTTCAGACACGAATGTTAAGAAATACTAATATAATAAGAAATATTAATATAATAAGTAAATCTATTGGGTAAATATCATCTCTCACAATTCATTATATTATTTTCTTTGTCCATCACATCATCTCTAATACATTTACTTGTTATATTAGTATTTCTTAACAATCGTGTCTGGAGCTCATGGGGAGCTTTCCCTGGGACGGAGGGAGTATGTTTTATAACCTTCCTTACTTTCCTTTTTCTTCTTCACCGCCTCACCACAACAACAGTTTTCCCTGCCACCCGCTGCCTTTGCGTGCTTTTCAGGTGTAATTTTTTTAAAAAAAAAAAACTTTTAATTTTGACAGATCAGAGTCGGAAATATATACCCTCGTCGACAAATTTATGTATATGTTCGACATCAGTTTGTCGAAAATTATACAAAAAAAATATCAGAGATTTCTAAGTTCTTTTTAATTTATGAGATTTTGACGAGATTTTGACACTGTTTGAATGAAGTTGACAGTCAGAAGTGATGGTGACGGTGACTGCAATTAGGTTTAGAGTTTAAATGTTGAAAGACGGGTGTAGTTAATAGTAAGAGTGTATTTAATAGTGATATTTTGTATTTTAGATTTTTTACATCATTATGAAATTAATAAGGTTGAAGGGAGAGTGTCCTTAACAAAGCTGGAGGTATTGATAGTCGTACCCTTTATAGCTCGGTTTAAATGGAAATTCTAAGGCCACAGTTATACACACATAGACTTATTGAGGACACACACTGGCAAAAAAAAAAAACCAACAAGAGGGTAAATGAAATGTCCAATATACCCTTTTACCTTTTGATGAATATTTTTTTTAAAAAAGGCAGATTGAGTACACCCACCCATTCATCGTCCCCACAATCACTATACTATCAAAAAAAAAAAAAAACCAACAATAAAAAAATTGTAAGAAATTAAAATTTTAAAAAAAAATCTTAGATTCGACAAACAGTTTCAAACAAATACAAAAAATTGAAAAAAGTAATTAAATTGGGCAAAAAAATTCGGGCAAACACAAAAAATTCGAAAAAAATTATTTTATATATCTGTAAAAATCGTAATAGATCTGTAAAAACCCTAAACAATATTTTTTTCTATTTTTTCTATAAATCTCCTATCCTATTTTTCCTAAACCCTAAACTTACCGTAAAGAGGAGGTTGCGAACGACGGGGGTGGAGGAGGGGTCGCGAACGGCATTCGGCGGTCTGAGTGCGAGACGTAGGCGTGTTTGTGAGAGGGAGACAACCATGATTGCGAGACGAAGAGGTGGGAGAGATAGGTGGTCGTGGCTGGGCTACGTGCGGCTGGGAGTGGTAGGAAGAGGGTGTACGTACCCAGGGACGGACCCATGTAGTGTCCAGGGGGGTCCATGGGCCCCCCACTAATTATTTATTTATATATATATATATATATATATATATATATATATATATTTCTTCCGTTTCGTGAATATTCGTACACTTTTTTTTTATTGAAACGTGCCGACGAATTTTTTTAATTACCGACGGAATAATTTTAAATTCAAAATTAAAAAATTGCCGCCCCCAATCTTGCAAGGCCCGCTCAAGCCTGCGAGGGACCGAGAATAATAAATGAAACATTTCGGCCTTCGTGGGACTCGAACCTGGGTGTGTGGGCGCCTAGTGAGGGGCGCCTACCACTCGGACAAGTCTGTTTTTCGTTCAAAATTGTAATATTAATTGTATATGTACTCATTTTCAACCCATTTTTTTTAAAAAAAAATTCACAAAATTAATTTATTTCTATATTACTATTGTAAATTTAATTTTTTTAATTTATATATTGTAAATTTAATTTATTTATTTTTTATGTTTTGATTAAAATTCTAAGAAGTTCATATACATGTATTACTCTTTTTTAAAACAAAACTATTTAATAATTGAACATTCTTTTACTTATATTAATCACTAAATTTGTAATTTATAACTATTGTAGATTTAATTTTTTAATTTATATATTGTAAATCTAATTTATTTATTTTTTGTGTTTTGATTAAAATTCTGAAAAGTTCATATCACTTATACATGTTTTACTCTTTTTTTTTTAAAAACAAATCCATTTAATAATTGAACATTCTTTTACTTATATTAATCACTAAATTTGTGATTTATAACTATTGTAAATTAATTTTTTTAAATGTATATATATATTGTAAATCTAATTTATTTATTTTTTGTGTTTTGATTAAAATTCTAAAAAATTCATATCATGTATACATGTTTTACTTCTTTTTTTTTAAACAAATCCATTTAATAATTGAACATTCTTTTACTTATATTAATGGAGTACTAAATTTGTGACTTATAACTATTGTATACTAGTGCACGACCCGCGTATTACGTGGAAATTAAAAATAATCATTATGTACAATTTTTCTTTTCAAAACTTTTATTTAGTTACCTCCAATATTTGTTTCACATTCAACTACACCATTACTGAAGCATTCGTAATAAAAAAATCAATCACCATAGTCAATAAGAGAAAAATAGCAATTGATGATATGATTATTGACGGTCGAATTAATATGACTGTTGAGGTTTATAAATTACTATGAAAAAAAAATGTAGAACTTTATAAAAGTATTTCGTAATTATGAGTAAACAAAATAAATTTGTAAGCAGACACCTTATATTTATAATTTTTTTATTTGTTAATTCACATAACAAAAGACTTAATTATCATATAAACTATATAAATGGATATAAAAACTTAAGAAATTATGTCCAAACAATATAAATAAAAATTTCTAATTTAATCATTAATTTTCTAATTTAATATAAAATTTTCTAATTTAATCAATAATTTTCTAATTTAATATAAAATTTTATAATTTAATCAATAATTTTCTAGTTAACTTAATCAACAATTTTCTAGTTAACTTAATCGACATATTTTTAATTTAATCAACAAATTTTCTATTTGAATCAATCATAATTTCCTAGCTAACAAATTTTCTTCTTTAGTTAATAATTTAATTTTTGCACAAATTTTTAATTTTTTTTAATTTTGTGATTTTCCACAAATTTAAAAAAAAAAAAAATATATATATATATATATATATTTTTTAATTTTTTTTTTAATTTTTGTGGTTAGAGACGGAAATTTATGTCGGTAATCACGTGAATTTTTTTATTTTTTTTTTGTGATTGCTGACGGAAAACAAATTCCGTCGGTAATCGGTTGACTTTGTTATTCCGTCGGTAATTCCGACGGATTGAAATCCGTCGGTAAAATTCCGTCGGCATTTTGCAGTTTTTTTTTGTAGTGGCGCTTAGGGATGAAAATGAGTCTGACTACCCAACAGTGACATACGACTCGCTCTAATAAAGTTTGACTCGACTTGTCTAATAAATAAGTCAGACTCAAAATTATTTTTTTAGCCTATTCAGTTAAATAGGTCGAACTCGAATTTTTTCGTAAGCCTTTTAAGTTCAACAGGTCGATCTATTTAACTTTATTTATATATAAATACATAAAAAGATAATAATATATGTGATAATTAAATAAAGTAAGAAAGTTTAAAACTAACTACCCCGTAATTATATTTTTCTTTGTAATATTTAAACATTTTTTTTAGAACATTTGATAAATTTATTATTGCTTTTATTTCTTCATTTTGAGATTTAAAGAGTTTGATTTTATAATTTGATGATAATAGAGTGTTGTATATATTTTTTAAATGCACTAATAGAACTAAAAAGACATTTAAAAGACTTTTTCGAACCAAACTTATTTACAATATTAAAAAGATCAGGCTAAGCCTTTTAAAAAAAAAAAACTTAAAATAGGTCATGGGCCAAACTTAGGCCCATTCCCACCCCTAAGCTGCCCCCTCACAACAATCCAGCAACATTGGAAGAGAGACTATCTGTTTTCAAACACCTTAGTTTCTACAATGTATAATCATTTGAACCGATCCTACTTTAGGAATCAAAGTCTTCGATTAATTTCAAATTTGGATAATACCTGGTGAATCTCGATTTAATTTTAAATAAATTTCTTAACAATCTTCTTTACTTGTGAGTTGTTGTATTTATTAGGCATATATAAATATATTAAGAGATATTATATATATCTTGTATAATATATTTTATATATCTTGTAAATCTTTATTTCCTTAAATTAGAGATATATAGTAGATATGTTTTGTATCTATAAATACTCCCCTAATGTATTCTTTACATTCACTTAATGAAATTATAATTTCACAATTCATTGTTTCTCTATATGGTATCAACGAGCCTCTCGGCTCACGCCTCGATCCCACAATAATCCTTGTAATCGTTGTTCGGCATTCTTGTCGTTCAAAACTCACGATTACAACACTCCTCGCATAACTGCCGTTCGCTTGCAACTCCCGAACAAAATATCGACGGTTTCAACTCTTCACGGTACCCTCTAGTTAAATCACCGTGCCCAATTTTCTTTTTTTTTTTACAGTCGCGCATACTGCCTTCTCTCTCCAATCAAAACACCACTACTACATACTCAATTATTGTCTAATGGGCCCAATCCACTACAGCACTACTGCTTACACCCCCAAATCTGGTAAATACACCCCTCCGCATCTACGCACTCACTCCACTACTACATACACCCCACCTCGTATGCACACCCACCCTGCTGGTATATACACCACCTCGGCCCACTCTCCTATTTCAAAGATCCCCTCCATCCCCTGGATCTTGGACTCCGGGGCCTCTCATCATATCACAACTCACCCCAATAATTTATATGTTTCCTCTCCATATTCCGGTTCGGATGATGTCATTATCGGTGATGGTAACGGTTTGAAAATTTCACATATTGGTTCCTTGTCGTTTCCTCATGTTAATATGCTAACATTCTCAAACGTCCTTGTTGTCCCACAAATGGCCAAAAACCTTATCTCTGTTTCAACCTTGTGTCGAGATAATGATGTTAACATTATTTCTGGATCTACTTATTTTCAGGTGCGGGATGGCAAAACGGGGACCATTCTCCTCACGGGGAGTCGCGTGGATAATCTCTACGTATGGCCGACTCGAGCATCTCTTAACCCCACAACTTCCATCTCGGAAAAACAACCATCACCCATCTGGCATGCTCGTCTAGGTCATCCGTCCTCCAAAATCATTTCCCATACCTTATCCAAGTATAGCTTACCTATCACGAACTCAAAACTGCATTATTGTGATTCTTGCAACTGTATTAAAAGTCATAAACTTCCTTTTTACGATTCAAGCATTATATCTAGTTCTCCCCTTGAGGTTCTTTTTTCTGATGTTTGGTCGTCCCCTGTCCTGTCAACTGAAGGCTTCAAATACTATGTCATTTTTGTTGATCACTTTAGCAAATATATATGGATTTACCCTCTAAAACGCAAATCTGATGTCCTCCCCACCTTTACATCCTTTAAAAGCATCGTAGAAAACTTCTACAACACCAAAATCAAAACCCTTTATACTGACAACGGGGGCGAATTCATTGCCCTACGATCCCTCCTTCAAACTCATGGTATATCTCATCTCACAACTCCTCCCCACACCCCTGAACACAATGGCATGTCTGAACGTCGTCACAGACATGTTGTTGATACTGCCTTAGCCCTTTTACATCATGCTTCTATGCCCCTTACATATTGGCCTCATGCAGTTTGTGCTGCTACCTATATTATAAACCGTCTACCAAAACCCAATCTTAACATGTTGTCCTCATATCAATTCCTTCTAAAACAAACTCCCAACCTAGCTAAACTTAGAGTTTTTGGTTGCTTATGTTATCCTTGGCTCCGCCCCTACACTTCCCATAAATTAGACCATAGATCTACTCCATGTGTCTTCATTGGATACTCTCCTACCCAAGCTGCTTATCTTTGTCTTGATTTAAAAACCAACAAAATATATACCTCTCGTCATGTTCAATTTGTTGAAAATGTCTTTCCTCTAGCCACTCCTAAAACTGCTCCTGATACACCCCCTACCTTAACAGATACACCCCCCAACCTGCCAGACACACCCACTGTTTTAATTTATCCACCCCCTGCACCCACCAATACACCCCTGGCCCCTTCCCCCAATCCTACCCCACCCACAAACCTTACGAATACACCCCCTCCCCAAAATATACCATCTCTCGACGAGAATCCAGCCCCGCCACCGCCCCCATTACCTGCACCCCCTGTTCCTCTTAATACACCCACCAGCCCAACGCCCAGTCCTGTTGCACCCCCCAGATTACTAAGTACACCCCCATCAACTCCAAACCCTAATTCCACTATACAAACCCTTGATCTCGAGTCGCCAGATGCTCCCTCACTGCCATCCCCACCTATACAACAACGAACTCGAATGATCACTCGAGCCCAAAACAGTATCTTCAAACCAAATTCGAGGTATGGTCTATCTTCTACTTTATCTTCTGACACTGAACCTAGCTGCGTCTCTCAGGCATTAAAAGATGTACGATGGAGGGAGGCCATGTCATCTGAATTTAATGCCCTTCTAAAAAACGGTACTTGAGATTTAGTACCACCTGATGATTCTGCAAACATTATTGGTTCGAAGTGGGTCTTTCGCATCAAACGGAAACCAGACGGTTCCTTAGACAAGTACAAAGCTCGACTTGTCACCAAAGGCTTTCACCAACGCCCTGGGGTTGACTTTTCTGAAACTTTTAGTCCTGTGGTCAAACCAGCAACCGTTCGAGCAGTCCTGAGTATTGCAGTCACCAAAGATTGGCCACTTCGTCAGTTCGATGTGAATAATGCTTTCCTTCATGGTGCCTTAGCCGAATCTGTATTTATGGCTCAACCACCCGGGTTTGTTGACAAAACCTTCCCTACATATGTGTGCAAGTTACATAAATCCATCTATGGCCTAAAACAGGCACCTCGAACTTGGTATTTTGCTCTTCGAACCTTCTTGGAGAGTATTGGTTTCATTCACACCAAATCTGATGAGTCTCTCTTTATATACAACAAATCCGGTATAACTGCTTATTTTCTCGTGTATGTTGATGATCTAATCCTTACAGGAAACAACACCTCGTTCCTCACAAAAGTGGCCTCAGACCTTAGTACAAAGTTCTCTGTCAAAGACTTAGGCTCACTTTCCTATTTCCTAGGTGTGGAAGTGCTCCGTACTAAGAAAACTTGCTTTCTCTCCCAACGTAAGTATATCATTGACCTACTCACCAAATATAATATGCTCACTTCCAAACCTGTCCAAACCCCTCTCTCCACCTCTACTCGTTTATCTCTTTCTGATGGAACACCGCCCACTGATATCACCCAATATCGTCAAGTTCTTGGAAGTCTCCAATACCTCCAACTTACTAGACCTGATATTGCTTTTGTTGTGCATAAATTGTCTCAATTCATGCATGCTCCCACCACAACTCATTGGGGCACTGTAAAACGCCTCCTTCGATATCTTAATGGAACTAGAGATGTTGTAATTACCCTCCGCCCCAACCCATCTGACTCACTTCACTGCTTTACGGATGCTGATTGGGCCGGAAATACTGATGATCGTACGTCAACAAGTGCATATATTGTCTTTCTTGGACCAAATCCCATCTCCTGGTCTTCCAAGAAACAAAAGTCGGTTGCTCGCTCCTCCACTGAAGCAGAATATCGGGCCATTGCATCAGCTGCCTCTGAGGTACAATGGTTAAAATCTCTCTTTCAAGAACTATGTTTTACCATCAAAACTCTCCCTGCCATCTACTGCGACAATATTGGTGCGACGTATCTTTGCTCCAACCCGGTTTTTCACTCTCGAATGAAACACATTGCCATTGACTATCACTTTGTTCGGGATTTGATCAAAACAACCCAGTTACGTGTTTCACACGTGTCTTCCAAAGACCAACTAGCCGATGCTCTCACAAAGCCTCTTGCTCGTTCTCGTCTTCAAATGCTGATGATCAAGATTGGACTCTCCTATGGTACTCCATCTTGAGGGGGCGTATTAGGCATATATAAATATATTAAGAGATATTATATATATCTTGTATAATATATTTTATATATCTTGTAAATCTTTATTTCCTTAAATTAGAGATATATAGTAGATATGTTTTGTATCTATAAATACTCCCTAATGTATTCTTTACATTCACTTAATGAAATTATAATTTCACAATTCATTGTTTCTCTACAGTATTATCACTTTTACACCTTAGGGGAGGTGGGGTCATGTAAAATGAACAAATTTGATTACTTCCCCAACATTCATGTGTTAAGATCGATTTCTTTTGCTAGAGTACGTGTAGTATATAGTGAATTATTCACCAACCTACACCTATATATTCTAATTGTTCCTTTATTGAAATCATTTAACATACACCACAAATATGAAATAATATCCAACATTAATAATTATAAATGACCCACGTGACACAATGCAAAAAAAATTGGTGAATAGTGTGTACCGACAACTTGATAACAATAAAAAAAAACGTGGTGTGTGCAGCTGCTGATTGGAAAAAAAAAAACCCCTTCCAATAATTGTGATAATTATAATGAAAGAAGTGAAACTAATATGAAACGGTTTCATGCATGAAACAAAGTCTACTTACCACGTTTATATGTAAAATTGTTTCTAACAATTGGCCCATGGGTGAGGGAGGGAGTAGTGATAGAAAATTAATATAAAAGAATTAATTTTATTATTCTTTACAAGTTCAGACTTTAAAATGATAGATCATTTGAGATTCTTTTATGGTGTCGATCAGATGGAAAAAAGTGTGAGATCAAAAAGCTTAGACTCGTTCATGTCAAGTGGGTTTTATTCCCAAGTGTCTAAGTGAGTAAAAGTTAAGAATTCAACTCATGAGTAGGGGTGGGAATGGGCCAGGCTACCCGACAGGAGTCTATGGCTCGGCTTGTCTCGTTTAATAAACAAGTCAGACTCAAGTTTTTTTAGAAGCCCATTTAGTTAAATGGGCCGGACTTGAGCTTTTTCGTATGCCTTTTAAGTTCAACAGGCCAACCTATTTATATTTATTTATATATATTTTATAATATATAATTTATAATAATATAATAAATACAATATAATATATGTGATAATACGTGAAGATGAGATTATCTCGTAGAATTAATGTATTTTTCTATTTATATTTAATTTGTAATTGTTGAAAAGAATATGGAATATTATTATTTTTTGGAGCATTCGAAAAAAAATTGTTATTGTTTTTTTATGAATTGATAATAAATTCAATTTTTTTAAATGCACTTAAAAAGACTTTTAATCAGACTTTTTTATTAAAAAGGTCAAACCAAGCCTTTAGAAAAAGTCTATGACTTTTTCTCTTAAAGCCCGTCCTGGCATGACCCATTCTCACCCATACTCACAGCAACTTGAAGTATTGTGGCGATGAATAAACAATATAAATAATTGATTTCATACGTGTTTAAATTTTTAGATAAAATAAAATAAATTAAAAATTAAATACTTTGTCAAAAAAGTAAATAGTGAAAAATGTCTAATTCGTGTTGCTAGGCGGAGATATCTATTATTTTAATGAAAGACTGGATCGTGAAACATATGTGATATGTGTCGGTGGCTTTTTAATTTCAAATTTTAAATTATAAATCTGCTGAACGAGATGGACTAGTCTTGTATGAAATATTGTATATATACATTTCAATCATTCACACCCATGTTCTTTATAAATACACCCACAAGCTTAATTCACACACACATTTTTTATAAATACACCAACAAACTTAATTCACACACACATTTTTTTATAAATACACCCACTGACAACTTAATTCGAATTTTTTAATCCGTTTATTTTACTCGTTTCTGTGATTTTTTTATCTTTTATTTTATTGTCGAACGCGGGATATTAAATGTAGTAATTCAAATTGTAATATGTAGTAATACACATTATTTTATGTAGTAATAACACAAACTATATATATAATAATACAAATTCTTTTATTTAGTAACACGTTTTTTCTAGTGTTTTTATTGATGTAGTAACTCACATTATAATATGTAGTAACATATATTATCGAATGTAGTAAACACAGTAATCATGTTGTAATGCAAAATGTTTTATTGTAGGATGATGCGAAAAATATTAGATCATTTGATAAAGTTACGTATAGTAACAAACGTTTATTCAATATAGTAATTCAAACTGTAGTATGTAGTAAAACAAATTATTACATGTAGTAATAACACAATTTTATATAGTAATATTGATTCTTTTATATTTTTATATTTTTTTTATTGATTAAGTAACCCACACTATAATATATAGTAACATATATTATTGCATGTAGTAAGATATATTATTCCACGTAATACAAAATAACATTGATCCATAATGATTAGTATTAAAGAATATTTAAAGAAATATAAAATATTTAAGGATTAAGGTCATCGTAAATTGCAGCGTCCGACCGCGGCCTGAGGTGATCGAAAACTGCTCGGAGAAGACGACCATGTTCAATTTATGCCAGTGGGTGCATTTATAAAAAATGTGGGTGTGAATTGAGCTGTCAGTGGGTGTATTTATAAAAAATGTGTGTGTGAATCAATCTTGTGGGTGTATTTATAAAAAATGTGTGTGAATTAAGCTTGTGGGTGTATTTCTAAAGAATATGTGTGTGAATAACTGAAATACATGTATGCAATATTACATATAAGTTTTTGTGGAACGAGATTTCCTTGAAGGTTCTTTTTCAAGTTAAATTGTTAAAGAATGGAGATATATATTTTAATGGGAAGAGGGGAATAAATGTCCGTTTTTAAGATAAATATATATCTTTGAAAATTGGACAGTGAGGCCCAATTCAAATTTTTATGCCATTTTTCACATATATATTCCATTTCCTAACTCTTAAACACATCTTACCTCTATTGTTATTGGTTATATTTTAAAATTTCATATGTGAATAATTTAGATAGTAAAATATATTGTGAATCACAATTCACAACAAATGAAGTATGTGATTTTATTCTTACGAGTCTCACCCGGCTACCAAACAAAACTACAGGTATTTTGAGTTAAAAAAAAAAAGTGTAATAAAGGTATATAAGCCATTTAACTAGAAAATGGTTTGATTAATATTTTTTTAGGGAGACCAGTAAAAAACGAAGTTTTTTGGTCCTTTGAGTTTAAAAAAAATAAGCGTAATAAAGGTATATAAGTTTTTAACTAGAAAATGGTTTGATTAATATTTTTTTAGGGGCCAGTAAAAAACTTCGTTTTTTTACCAAAATGTTTTTTTTTTTGTTCCACTTAAAATTAAATAATTAAAAAATAGGAGGTCAGTATGTGAACATATGAGACTCTTTCAACTCGAACTTAGCAAATTAACTGGGCATATTTGAACATAAAAGTGATTATATATATATATAGTGAAAACTAATTTTGAAGGAATTATATTTTTTGTGTTTGAGACTATTATTAATAAAAATAAGATAACTTTTATATTTACTTTAGTATTTTTAAAACACGTTTGCAATTAAGTATTATATAAGTAATTAAAAACTTGAAAAAGGTTTTTTTTCCAACCCCTAAACTCGAATGCTGGATCTGTCCTGGACGGATGGAGTATTTTGATCACATTAATATCTCATTGGATGGAGCACAACCTTTTTTTATCATAAAAAGGTCCAACCTTTTTTAAAATTTCAATTTAGAGTTTTTTTTAATTTTTATGAGATTTTTAGAAATAAAATATTTTTAATTTACACATTTTACAGATTTTTTTAATTGTAGAATTTATATATTATTTTAGAATTTTTTATATTTTTTTTACATAATTTATAAATTTTAATGAGATTTTTAGAAAATTTTAATTATTAATTTATAATTTTCAAACATAAAGGATGTAAATTGGACTATTTAATTGGTCGAAATTCCAATTTTTCGACGAAAATAATATAAATTGAATCGAAAAGAACGTAAATTGAAAAAGTGAAAATTAAAGGATGTATGCCTTTTCTTCGGTTTCTTTGATTGTTTGATGACATGCTAATTCGATCTTACTAAAGTTTATTTAACAATGGAGTTAACAGAAATAACCATAGTACTACTAAAAAAGCTGGAAGAAAAGAAAACAATGAAATAGTTATAAACACAAATAAGATTGAGGTTTGCGTGGTGATGGAACCCGCAAATATTATTATTCACATAACATGACACATAATCAATAACAAGGAAAAAGAAAAGATATTAAAATAGATAACGATAACAAAAAACAGATAAACTACTACTTTATAAAGTAGCACCACTACTGATATAGCTAGAGGACAATATGAAAGAATAATTAGAAAATAATTCTTCCATGACACCCTCTTCTCCCAACAAAGAACTGCTGGTTGAACAAGATACCTTTTTCATCCTCCATAATATGTGATGATTATTAAATACGCTTCCACCTGCATAATTAAAGAAGTTTTATTAATTATACAAAATTCGAAAACTATTTAATTAGTTTCCAATGAATTGAAGTGGATATATATATTTTGAACATTTAAAAGAATCCGTAGCTAAAATATATTACTCTCTCCGTTATAGTATCTATCGTTCCCCTATAAGTCTTTCATTTTTTTGTGTGTGTTTTAATTAAAAAATATAATAAAATAATACTCCCTCCGCCCCCCTACAAGTTTCCCACTTTCATTTTTTGAACGTTCCACTATAAGTTTCCCATTCCATTTTTGGTAAATTATTTTCTCTCTCCCAATCACATCACTTATACTTTATCTATTATTTTATCATACTTCATCTCATACTAATCTATTATTTTCTCTCTCACTATCACATCACTTGTACTACATCTATTATTTTATCATATTTCTTAATCAAAACACTCAAAAGAAAGGGGAAACTTATACCGGGACGGAGGGAGTAATATATAGATGTAGTAAAAGTGATGTAATGTTGATAGAGAAAATAATAGATAAAGTATAAGTAGTGTGATTGGTAAAGAGAAATTAATATACTAAAAATGAAATAAAAAATTTATTGTGGAATATTGATAAAAGGAAACTGGAAAACTTATAGTGAAACTAGAGAGTATTATAAGCTGGGTAAATAATACAAATTAAAAGAATATGAATAAGAATATATTTGAGTAAGATCGAAGATATGATTACTTTAGTGGAGGACCCCTCCAGGTGAACATGGTGAATTGGATGGAGCTAGTAAGAAAAGATTAATAGATGGAATTGTATGCAGGCTAGCTAGGAAATTAAGTAGTAGTGAGTGTGGTGAGTGAAACAATGGATATATATAGAGAGTGAGCTGGCAACATGCATGCATGTAATTACTTAACCAGAGTAACACTAACCCTAGTTAGCTAGCTAATTAACTAGTCTAGTTACATCCAATCACGTCTCTTTATTTCTTATCCAAATTAAACGATACCAAAATTTCTTATCCGAACCATATAGTAGGAGTACATCTTTTGGACTATGCATTGCATTGAAACGTACGTGTACCTTCCATTTCTTTTCTGACTGTAATACAAACACACTTTGTATTTGTTTTGACATTTTAAATACACTTTATATCAATTTAAAATGTAACTCTATGTCAAATTAATTGTGTAAAGATATATAATAGTAGAATATATATGTTTTTTTATTTTTTTTACATAAGTTAGCTAGCATACGATTTTTTATCCGATAAAATTTATCAATAATAAAATCAGAATCATGTCTTCAAACAATTCTCTTTCAATATTGGCAATCATATAATCTGATAAATTAATTGCTTTTCGTTTTGTTTCGAATAACACTCTTAACATGTTTTATTATTGAAAATATTTGTTCGATCGTGGTAGTGGTAACAAGAGGTGTCAAAATAAGGTGAATCAGTCTCGTAATCAGGGCATACGATTGCATCTTATTTGTCTCAACTAACGTTTTGGATAATTAAGTAGTTGATAAATTCTGAAAACTTTTGAAGAATATTTAATTGAAAATTTTAAATTATGTAAAGAGTTAAGTGTGTATATTTTACAAATAAATTAACAACTAATATGGATTGATGATAAAAACTCTCTTTTATATATGTAAAGTTATGTGATTTGAGTTGTGTGAGTTGCAATTTTTTTTTTAATGTATACTTCCTCCGTCTTGGGATGAGTTGGTTAGTGTTGTAAGATAAATGAGGGGTATTTAGTGAGGTATAAAGTGGATTTGGTGAGATTTGAAATAAAATGTAGGTAAAAAAAAATGTAAAAATTTAAAAAAAATAAAATAATGTTGGGTGGTTTTAATTTTGTTAGCTGAATTGTTTCAATTGGATTGTAAATGATTCTAACATAACTGCCTCTAACCAATAGGAAAATATTAATTTCAAGTTTGGTCGCTAATTAATTTTGGTGATCCGAATATATAGTTGCACACTTACACAGTCACCTACACACAGTGACGGAGCCAGAAATTGGAGGGCCCGATTAACAATACTATAAAAACGTAATAGACAAAAGTTTCAGGTTCACACAAGTCATAAATGTTATTGGTGATCCGAATATATAGTTGCACACTTACACAGTCACCTAAACACAGTGACGGAGCCAGAATTTGGAGGGCCCGATTAACAATACTATAAAAACGTAATAGACAAAAGTTTCAGGTTCACACAAGTCATAAGTGTTATTCGTATGCAATGTATATATACATACAATTGAATTTCTAATCCTCACATCAAATCAAAATTGTAGGGAGGAATTGAACCCTAGTCTTTCCTCACATCAAATCAAAATTGTAGGGAGGAACTGAACCCTAGTCTTTTGGAGATAGTCAAATTTTAAAAATGGGCAACCAGACCAATGTTATTTAGGAAACATATTGCAGTATATATATAATAAAATATTTAGAAATGGGTGGGGGCCCAGTGACCTCCAGGCCCCAATGTCCCTCCGTCGTTGCCTACACATGCACATTAGTTTTAATTAAGTATAGAAATGAGGAATTAATTAATATTAATTTCTTAACAATTTTCTGTACGTGTTTAAACTTTTAAATAAAATAAATTAAATACTTTGTTAATAAAGCAAATAGTAAAAAATGTCTAATTCGTGTTGCTAGACGTGGAGAGATCTATTCATTTTAATGAAAGACTGGATCGTGATACATATGTGATATGTCTCGGTGGCTTTTTAATTTCAAATTTTGTTTGAAAGTTTCAGAATTTTACATTATAAATCGATCCGCTGCAAGAGATTTTCTTGAAGGTTCAATTTTTCAAATTGAGCAACACTTGTGTAGTTGTGTGAAATATTTTATATATAAAATATGTCTAATTAAGATATTTTTAAAAAGTTTACGGGTTAAAATTTTGGATTCGGATCGTCTAAAAATTTCACGCGTCATAAGTAAATAGTTTACTACATGATATATTACTTACAGTAAGATGTTGTAGTACAAGTATAATAAAAATGTAGTCAAATTGGATAGATAACCTAGAGTTTTGGGTTTTGAGTAGGGGAAAAAGGGAATTCATGTTGAAATGCTGGAACATACGAATCGTGCAGAAACGAATCAAAGAGCCATGGCGAATGGGGTTGCAGGCTTGTCATCAACAGCCTCTTTATACTATTCATACGCGGGTGCGGGTTTGGTTGAGTTATTTTGGGATACCAAAAAAAAGGACCAGATCATCTTTCTATTGCGCCAAGTTCTCCGTCCTTAAGGGGAAGGGGTGAGATTCTCGTAGTACTGCAATCACTCGAATGGAATATCGCCTATCTTTATTAGTATACGGCCTTGGAACCAGCCAATTCGCTTACATTGATGACACTGCTAACAACGGATCCTTTGAAGAGAGATAGTAATCGATCTAGATTTCCCTTCAATAAATAAATAAATGGACGGAATACTCCACGCACGGGCAAGCCGGCAAGCTCAAGATGGATGATGAATAAGGGAAAGTTGTCCTCGAAACCCCTAACTCTGGATGGAGAGTCTACGCTGGCTGGACATACCTACATACGGACTGCAGACAGGCAGATCTAAATTATGCCCTACGGCTATTACACATGACCTGAGGAAGGAAGAAAGGAAACTTGGTCCTTAAGTATGTATTTAAGTATTAGGCTGATCGGCTGATAGGATTGACTCGCGGACTGAATGGAAGTGCGATTGTAACTGCTTTACCGGCTCAAGTAATCATTCCAAGCCCTGGAAGTCTTACTACCAGTCTTATCTTATTCTATTCCGGTAGTCCCTAAAGTAGAAAGGTATCATAAGAGAATAGAGATGCCAAAGATGAAAGGAAGGAAATAGATATATTCCAAGCCTATTCCATCTAGTCCGTAATCCGTAGCACGTAACCCCTATGCCGGTCCTGTAGAGCGAGTTCCTTTTGTTTGAGTCTGTGAAACTCCGTGAAGCAAGGACGCTTTTATCTTTTAGCGAGTGTTAAGTTCCTGGCCTTGTTGTGTCACGAAGGCTCGAAAACATTTGATTCTTGCTTGGCGAATTGCCTTTTTTAGTAATTTGTGTTGTAATCGAAAGGAATCATTTCTCTTTTATGAAAAGTATAAGAGTTAGCAATATCAGAATGCATCATTTATGTAGTTTGGAGACTCTCAGTAAGAAAATGGGTTCATTCTATTCATTCTGTCCTGAACGTTTCGAGTTAAATTCGAAAGAGGTTCATAATATACAAGAGAAAGTGGTTTCAGGTCGGTATAGTTTTTCGCCGCTTAGTCTAACTCTCTCTGCGGCAGAGGTAGATAAAAGGACATTAAACTATAATGTAGTAATTGAATTTGGTGAGAATGGTCCTTATAAGATGGTCGAGATTCACCCTGATAAAGAAGATGTTATAGTATTATCTGCTCTTGGAGTCCTCGTAAATGATATTCTCTATTTAGAGGGTTATAAGGCTCTCGATATGGGAGCTGCGACATTTTATGATCAAATAGTTACACAACAAGGCCGTGTTGACTCTTTATTCCGAATAGATCTGTGTTAAGAATTGATAAATCTTCCTTAATCAATAGAATAAAGATCAAAATATGATCAAAATTAATGTTTCCTCTACCTTGGAGTATTAATTTGGACAATGATACCCATGTGCACAGCTTCCTTTGCTTGGCGGGTACTTACTGCCGACATTCATATCCGGATTTAATTGTGGTCCAAATATGGGCTAGCTCGAAAGTCATTTTCAATTTCACAAGGTTATTTTGGTAAAAAAATAAATTTAGGGGGCATTTTTTTTTAAAAATAAAATAAAATAGCGAGTGATTTTTTTTTTTCAAATAAAATTGCTATAATATTTTCTAATTTCCCAATGAATGTATATTTTTAAGAAATTACACCCGGGCCTAGAAAAATGCCTTATGGAAGTATATTCATTTGTGTGGAGAATATATATATGCCCATTCATTTCATATAAATATTTCTTCAAAGACATACAAGCATGTTGCCTCAAAAAAACAATTTTTTTTTTTTATATAAATCAGTTTTATCGTTCATTTATTTTATACTTTATGTGTATTTTTAAACAATTTTGTTATTGCATTCAAAATATTAATTTTTCATACGATTGGAATTAATGTACCGATAAACTGTTTTACATAAAATCAACTCAATGACAATATAAATATTAAATTAGATGGTTGAATTGGTCTTTAAATAAAATAATTTTATGTCATAACTATCACTTTAAAATATAAAAATTAATTAATTAATGCTTTTGGATGTAACAATATTAATGCTGGAAAATTAATATATATGTATGTATTAATAATATAAAAAAAATTACTTGACTTTGTCATGCTAAAGCCCATATTCAAAGTCTTAAAAAATTATTGGTCAAATGAAAAGAAAGATTAATTAACATAAATATATGATCGATCTAAGGGCATGATGATTTACATGAAATATGAGTACCTAGGAAACACTAGCCCAACAACAAAAAATTCTTGCATCGGATTTATGCCTGAGACATCATATTTTAGTCAAAATTATTGTATTTTGATAAGTGAAAAAGGGAAGGGGATGGGGCAAATACTTGCAAGAGTATTCCGGAATAGTGCAAGGTTTTGTGTTAAAAAAAAAAAAAAAAACTAAATAAATAATTATCAGTCTTTCTCTTAGGGCTCATTTGATTGTTTGATAACATACTAGTTCTTATTAAAATTTAACAATGGAAATAACAAAAAAAAACGTATTAGCTAATAAAGTTTGAAAAAAAAAACACACACACAACGTGATAGAAAGAATAACCTAAAATAAGATTGAATTTCAATGGAATTTGCGTGGTGATGAAATCGATCAGCAAATATTATTATTCACATAACACGACACAAACAATAATATATAATAATCAGCAAATATTATTATTCACATAACACGACACAAACAATAATATATAATAAAAAAAAATTAAAATAGATGACTCGATAAAATGACTATAACATAAAACTGATAAACTAGTTTATAAAATATAGCACCACCACATAGATGGAGGACATAATTAATTCTTTCATGACAACCATCTTCCGCAACGAGGGACCTTTGCTAGTTGGACAAATTAAAATACTCTCTTCTTATCTCCATATCTTTACAACGTATATTTGAGAGTTTTTATCTCTCCTACGTGGCTTCCTCTCCTTTTCACATTTTAAAATCCTGAATTCTGATGAGTCGGTTATTTTTTACAGGTTATTTTTTACAGTTTTTTTTCAATTGATTTCGGGTTTTTTTTTTTTTAATGCAACATTTATTCTTTTACGCCCTTTCTTTACTTCTTCATTTTTCTAATTCTTCTTATTTTCTTCTTTCTTTTTCCTCTCAAGTTGTTACCAGGATTGCATTTCTGTTTCACTTCTTCATTTTTCTATTTCTTTCTTAAACAATCTGAACCATATGTATATCTTAATTTCTTCTTTTGAATATAGATGCTTTTAACCATTCTTATTCTTTTTTTCTTCCCTTTTCTTTTATCGGAATTGCATTTCTCATGGCTTGCACACACCATGTATCTCATTCTTCTTTATGTTTTTACTATTGTCATTTTATCTTTCTATAATTTCATCTCATTACTCAGTATCAAATTACTTCATTAATCATTTACAGAGTTCTTTATTCAAAATATATATAGTTTGTGGGTAAATAAATTAGTATCCAAATATTTGTTTATCATTAATATATAATTCATTTTGATATATAATTAAATATTGCCGGCACAAAAGTTTTCTAATCAAGACTTAGCCGTTGGAATTTCAAGCAATGTTTCATTCTTATTATTATTATTAGAAGATATTTAGGGATTTGATGATTTTGAGATTCATACTCTTACATATATTTAAAATTGTACTAAGCATATAAAATTGAATGCTTCTGAGACTCATACCAATTCATATACCTGTATTTTACGATTCTCTATTTTAAAATTCTCAACTCTCATCAAAAATTAATTTAAATCCTTAATCCATTTATACAATGCCATTTTTTATAATTATTCTTTGTTTTATTCTTACTTTCTCATGTCTCCTCTATTCTCTATAAAAAAAAAAAAAAAAAAAATCTTTGAATCGTGTACACTTTATTTGGTAAAAAAACATGTTTACTTTAAATTTAAATGTTTGTATTTAAAGTATTTTTTGTTTCCTACCTCACATATTGTTTTTAGAAGAATTTTCTTACTTGGTACAAACATGTACAAATTTGTCCGTGAGCAACGAGAATACATAGTTTGAGAATAACTAAGGGATTATTTAGATCAATTTGAATATTTTTTAAATAGCTTGAGAATAACTTGATTTTTTTAGATCAATGAGAATAGATTAATTTTAAATACGAATGTTTCTATTTAATTTAAAATTAACACTGATTTAGTATGAGGATGGTGTGTCTGCTCATTCTCTTTCTCTCTTAATCCCATTCTTTCAGTTTAATATACATTATTTTATGTTTGTTCGGTGTAATCCAAAATAAAATTTCAAAAGAGGAGTAACACATGTGTATATGAAATCAATAGTGAACTTAAACCTCACACTACTTTTGCATAAAAGAGTTTGATACCATCTTTTAGAATGTTATGACCAAAATCATAACCGTGTATGACGGTTGGAACCAACTATTTTTAACATAAATGACACAATATTTTAAACTCAAGCGACTATACTACTTATTTTGTTTACTCATGATTTTTTCATGCTTTTGTAAAGTTTTACAATGTTTTTTTTTCATTGTAACTTCTAAACCTCATATTTTATGTCAATCCAACCCTGAATACTCATATCATCTATTATTATTTTTCATTAATGAAATTTGCAACACATTCTATGTCTCAAATTTTACACCTTCTTACCATCTTTCTACCTATTTAACTATTTAAGCACCTATCTTCTCGCCATATTTTTAGTTTTGCCATCCATTAGACTCGATGAATTTAGTTTTATAATTTCTTTTATATATTATTGTGTTAATTTGAGGTTAATTTATTTGAATATGTAAATATTAAATCTTTACATCATATATTTGAGAGTTTTTATCTCTCCTACATGGCATTCTCCTCTGTCCTTTATTTTAAAATACTGCAATTCTGTGAGTTAGTTTTTTCTATTTTTAAATTTACTATTTGAAATTTATCATAAATCATTTTTTTCTCAAATAAACATAACTTCTCTAAACCGTTTTTTTTTTCACACATAAATTGATAAAAATAACTTCTTATTCTCATAATTTGTTGCCAAAGTCTTGTATGTACTCAAGTACACCATGTACTTGAGTAGACTTTTACTAGTCAAATGTTGACCGTTGACCACCGTTGACCGGTCAACGGTCAAACTTTGACTTTAGTTTTTTTTTCGAATTTTTTTTTCGATTTTTTTTTTTGAAAAAGTGTATGTTATTATGACTAAAAAGTGTATCTTTGTTTTTTTTAATGAAAAGTGTATGTTACTATATTGAAAAGTGCAACATTGTTTTTAATGAAAAGTGTATGTTATTATAACTGAAAAGTGTATGATATTATAAATGAAAAATGTAAGTTATATATTAATGAAAAGTGTATGTTATTATAACTATAAAGTGTATGATCTATTAATGAAAAGTGTGTTTATTTAATGAAAATTGTATGTTATTATAACTGCAAAGTGTATGATCTATTAATGAAAAGTGTATGTTATTATAACTAAAAAGTGTATGTTCTATTAATAAAAAGTGTAAGTTATATATTAATGAAAAGTGTATGGTATTATAATTGAAAAGTATATGATATTATAACTGAAAAGTGTATGATATTATAACTGAAAAGTGTATGCTAATGATACACCTTTTGTTTATTTGTACTTGCAGTTTCATAATCTAGAAAAACTGGTGCTAATTTTTTTTAAAAAAATTATTATTAATTTTACACGTTTTATTATTTTTTTACTTGCACTTTTATTACTATTAATTATATTATTAGTAAGTGCAATTAATGATATTACTAGTACTTGCACTTTTTTTATAATGTATAAAAAACTGTTGCTAATTTTTTTTTTTAAATTATTATTAATTTTACAAATTTTATTATTTATTAATTGTACTTTTAATGTATAAAAAAAACTGTTGCTATTTTTTTTACAAATTTTATTATTTATTAATTTATAATGTATAAAAAACTGTTCCTAATTTTTTTTTTAATTATAATTAATTTTACAAATTTTATTATTTATTAATTGTACTTTTTAATGTATAAAAAAAAATGTTGCTAGTGAATGTTAAAACTGTTAAAATAAAATAACGACTGCTAAAATAAAATAATAAAATAACGAAATTTTTTGCTAGAAGGGGGAATCGAACTTGGGACAGGTTGTTAAGGAAATCCTAGGACAACCATTAGACTACAATAAGTTTTTTAAATAATTTATTATTTATTATTTATCATATATATAATATATATTTCCTATATAGCTGGACTCAAGTACACAGCAGCCCTACCCTAATTTGTTTGTTTTTCTTTCTCATTAACACATTTCTCTCTTTCTTTTCATTTCATGCTCTTATTCTCACTATTTCCTTCTCGCGTTCTCTTTTGCATTTTTTTTCAGTTTTACTTTCTCTGAACATTTCTCTCCTATTTTTTTATTTTTTTTATGCCTCTCCGCATTCTCTCTCAAGTTTCTGCACATTTGGATTCATTTGGGTTCATCCTCTCATATAAATGGGCGGTTAACCTAATCTATGTAAGTATATTATTTTCGAAATTTTATCTCAATTAATTTATTACTAAAATTTACTTTTATTTAAGAGGTCTATAATGCAGTATATATATGTTTTTTTTATAAAATATTATAATTTCAGGATAAGTGGTGTCTTCGATATAAATTGAGTCTGTTTTCTCATCTCAATTTTTTTCGTTGCCAACTTCCTATGATTTCTGGTATTTTTATATTTAATTTTTTTTTAACCATTTTAATTTTTCCATTCCTAATATTCCTCACCTTTTTTCGCCCTCTTTCTCTTCTCTCAGTTAGTCCCCTCTTCTTCTTCGGTATATTCTCATCTCTTCTTCTGATGCATTTTTTTTTTCAAGGGGTGATGTGATTTTTTGGATAATGAGTTTTACAAATTGTTGAGTTTGGTTCTCTCTCAATTTATATTTTTTTTATTATTATTCAATTTCACAATATAAATAGTGTTTGACGTATTTATTAATGTTGGGTTCTTTTTGAGTTTCTGTTTTATAATGTTGATATGTAAACTATTTGTGATGATTTTTTTTTTAGTAATTCAATATATGATTTTTATAACTACATAAATGTTTTATAATGTTGATATGTACACTATTTGTGATGATTTTTTAGTAATTCAATATATGATTTTTATAAGTACATAAATTTTAAAATCTTATTTTTCTTTTCAGTTTCGATTTTCTTTTTACGGTGCTTGCATTTTTTTAACTTGATATATAATTTTTATTTTTATTGGTTTAAAATTGTCACTGAAATGCTCGAATTTCAGGATAAGTGGTGTCTTCGATATAAATTGAGTCTGTTTTCTCATCTCAATTTTTTTCGTTGCCAACTTCCTATGATTTCTGGTATTTTTATATTTAATTTTTTTTTTGTAACCATTTTAATTTTGATAAGAATCCGTCCATTCCTAATATTCCTCACTTTTTTTCGCCCTCTTTCTCTTCTCTCAGTTAGTCCTCTCTTCTTCTTCTTCGGTATATTCTCATCTCTTCTTCTGATGCATTTTTTTTTCAAGGGGTGATGTGATTTTTTGGATAATGAGTTTTACAAATTGTTGAGTTTGGTTCTCTCTCAATTTATATTTTTTTTTATTATTATTCAATTTCACAATATAAATAGTGTTTGACGTATTTATTAATGTTGTGTTCTTTTTGAGTTTCTGTTTTATAATGTTGATATGTACACTATTTGTGATGATTTTTTTTTAGTAATTCAATATATGATTTTTATAAGTACATAAATGTTTTATAATGTTGATATGTACACTATTTGTGATGATTTTTTTTAGTAATTCAATATATGATTTTTATAAGTACATAAATTTTAAAATCTTATTTTTCTTTTCAGTTTCGATTTTCTTTTTACGGTGCTTGCATTTTTTTAACCTGATATATAATTTTTATTTTTATTGGTTTAAAATTGTCACTGAAATGCTCGAATTTCAGGATAAGTGGTGTCTTCGATATAAATTGAGTCTGTTTTCTCATCTCAATTTTTTTTGTTGCCAACTTCCTATGATTTCTGGTATTTTTATATTTAATTTTTTTTTGTAACCATTTTAATTTTGATAAGAATCCGTCCATTCCTAATATTCCTCACTTTTTTTGCCCTCTTTCTCTTCTCTCAGTTAGTCCCCTCTTCTTCTTCTTCGGTATATTCTCATCTCTTCTTCTGATGCATTTTTTTTTTTCAAGGGGTGATGTGATTTTTTGGATAATGAGTTTTACAAATTGTTGAGTTTGGTTCTTTCTCAATTTATATATTTTTTATTATTATTCAATTTCACAATATAAATAGTGTTTGACGTATTTATTAATGTTGTGTTCTCTTTGAGTTTCTGTTTTATAATGTTGATATGTACACTATTTGTGATGATTTTTTTTTAGTAATTGAATATATGATTTTTATAAGTACATAAATGTTTTATAATGTTGATATGTACACTATTTGTGATGATTTTTTTTTAGTAATTCAATATATGATTTTTATAAGTACATAAATTTTAAAATCTTATTTTTCTTTTCAGTTTCGATTTTCTTTTTACGGTGCTTGCATTTTTTTAACCTGATATATAATTTTTATTTTTATTGGTTTAAAATTGTCACTGAAATGCTCGAATTTCAGGATAAGTGGTGTCTTCGATATAAATTGAGTCTGTTTTCTCATCTCAATTTTTTTCGTTGCCAACTTCCTATGATTTCTGGTATTTTTATATTTAATTTTTTTTTGTAACCATTTTAGGGGGGGTGTATTCAATTCAAATTCTATTGGATTTTTTTGGACTTTTAAAATCTGGGGGTATTCAATCCGGATTTTTAAAAGTCTTTCAAAATTTTGAGGTATTCAATACGGATTTTAAAAAGTCTTTAGAAATCTTTAGGTATTCAACAATCTATGGATTTTAATACTCTATGGATTTCGTTGGATTCTCCTTCAAAAATATAAATAAATTTCACTATTCAAAATCTCTTCTAAAAACAAAGATTTCAACGGATTCTCTCAGAAGACTCTGAAAGAGAAGAAAAAAAACACTTTGTTGTTCTTCTAACAAAATTTCAACTACTAACCTACTGCATTAGTTTACTTCGAAAGCACAAACAGACATTCTTGCTGTATTTTGAACCACAAAATTCTCTTCTTCAAACGAAATAAAATCAAGAAACGTAACTACGTTCTTCGATAAACATGACAGATTCTTCACCACCATTATTATCGTGAAAAAGATTACATCTCTGTATTTTAAAATTATGTTCTCTCTTTAAAAATTATAATATATCGGCCGTTAGGTTAGCAATAATATATTCTCGATCGCTACATAATTTATAGCATTAATGTCACTCTAAGATCGTCACCCCTGCAATATTGAGAGATTTTTTTTGGTATTTTCAAATTGCAATTCACAATTTTCAAAATCCAAGTTCCCATTTCAAACACAAGCAGAGTTATTATTGACTTGTGCTGGGATTCACCACATCTCGACATGGAAGAGAAAATTTGGAATTGGTTTCTCAAAGCCAATTACAACACACCACATCTCGACATGGAAGAGAAAATTTGGAATTGGTTTCTCAAAGCCAATTACAACACAGAAGCTAATGTATGGAGAACTAGTATGGCTAATGCTATGGGTAAATGAGTGCCTAGGTGTATAATCGTGGAAATGAAGATGAGAATAATAATGATGAATAATAATTTTTTTTTGAACTAATATATTTTTGGTATTTTTTTGAACTAATATATTTTTGGTATTTTTTCTAAATAATTTAGATAATTTTTTTTATATACAAGTGCCTTCGATATACGTTTGCATCAATAATTTTAGGGACATAGTTTATGGAAACCCATGTAAATCAATAAAAAAATGTGTATTTCAAAATTCTATCAAAACTATGAAAATCCATATAAATCAATAAAAAAATCAGTCAAACTCTGCATAGAATCTATGGATTTTCTAAATCCACTAACTTTTTAAAGTCCAAAAAAATCCAACAGAATCTCAATTGAATACACCCTCCTTAATTTTGATAAGAATGCGTCCATTCCTAATATTCCTCACTTTTTTTCGCCCTCTTTCTCTTCTCTCAGTTAGTCCCCTCTTCTTCTTCTTCGGTATATTCTCATCTCTTCTTCTGATGCATTTTTTTTCAAGGGGTGATGTGATTTTTTGGATAATGAGTTTTACAAATTGTTGAATTTGGTTCTCTCTCAATTTATATTTTTTTTATTATTATTCAATTTCACAATATAAATAGTGTTTGACGTATTTATTAATGTTGTGTTCTTTTTGAGTTTCTGTTTTATAATGTTGATATGTACACTATTTGTGATGATTTTTTTTAGTAATTCAATATATGATTTTTATAAGTACATAAATGTTTTATAATGTTGATATGTACACTATTTGTGATGATTATTTTTTAGTAATTCAATATATGATTTTTATAAGTACATAAATTTTAAAATCTTATTTTTCTTTTCAGTTTCGATTTTCTTTTTACGGTGCTTGCATTTTTTTAACCTAATATATAATTTTTATTTTTATTGGTTTAAAATTGTCACTGAAATGCTCGAAGTAATGGATCGAACAATTTCGGGCTCGCAGAAATGGGAGAGAATTGAGAGAAATTTGGGGGAGAGTTGGTTACGTTTCAGAATTCCAAAACTGAACTTTATTCATTTCTTTACCAACAATAACATGTCTTTTTTTTTTCTTGGTTCTATGGTTATTAATTCCACATTTTTTTACAACTTAGATGTGAAAAGTTTTACTGACTTATAAAATCAAAACCAAGGGTATCAACAAGGAGAAGAAAAGACATTAGTTGTCCTATTGAATTTTTTTGATTGTTGGGATTTGCAATTTCTATGACCCTAAATTTATTATGAAAAATTTCTAAAGTCTAATTTATTAGATGTGAAAAGTTTTACTGACTTATAAAATCAAAATCAAGGGTATCAACAAGGAGAAGAAAAGACATTAGTTGTCCTATTGAATTTTTTTGATTGTTGGGATTTGCAATTTCTATGACCCTAAATTTATTATGAAAAAATTCTAAAGTCTAATTTATCAACGTATGAGAAAACTAAAATATGTGTATTGTAATAAGTTCATAAAAAAATAAAGAAAGTTGAAGAGTATTATAATAAAAGATTATTTAAAAGTACATTGCTCCAATTAATTTAATTAATATAAATATCACAAATTTCTACAAATGTTAATCTTTTTATTGATTATCTTCTTAATTAATTTTTTTTGAATTATTATTTTAAATAAGTTATAATTAATGTTGATAATAAGTTATTATTATTACATATAAATCATTAAATTAATTAAATAATATTATAATTAATTTGAATTAATTTTTTTTAATCCCGCGTATTACGCGGGTACTGCACTAGTTATATATATTTGTAAACTTTTTAACTGCCACGTGTCCCAGCATGATTCGTCTGACACAATCTCTCTCTTCTCAATGGTCTCCATTTCAAAAATCCTCTCCTCACCTCATTTTCCTCCTTTTCAATGTAATCTAATCCATCTATTTAAACAAATTAATTATAATCGTTCAATCTTTATATAATCTCCTATATAATAACCCTCTTACTTTCATTTTCAACATTCATTTTTAGAGAACTTTAGAAACGTCCACAATTTCAAACAAAATTTTTTACACTTTTTTGTTATTTCGTACGATCTTCTTTCTATGATTCTGTTTCTTCTTATGTTTATATATGCGGTATTATGATCAGATCACATAGTTTTTTTTCCGTACGCCTTTGGTGGCCAATGTCATTTATTCTTTATGTTTATCCGGTGATTCTAATCAAATGTCAAATTCTATCACAAGTGCTTCTCGATTATATGGAAGCCCTTACTGTTGGGATTATTCACCTCTATCACAAGTGCTTCTAAATTATATGAGAGCCCTTACTGTTGGGATGCTTCTAAATTATATGAGAGCCCTTACTTACTGTTGGGATGATTCGCCTGACTTTGTGGCCGAACTTCCCGAAACACATATTCTTGCCATGAATAAAAGAGTTGGTTATCAATTGTATACCATATAATCTTGCGATTGTTATACTATTTTTCATTTATTCAATTTAATTGATTCTTAATTATAATCTATAATTAGGTCCATATAAAATAATTCTATATAATGCATCCATAATCCATTATGTACCATATAATCATTCGTCTTTACTATCAATCGGATCTCAGTAATGATGATATATATATTTATGTTTTTAAAATTGTTTAAATTCTTTATTTCCACAATAGTCAAACACTATTTATTACTTAACTACTTATAATATATACACGTTAAAGTTATATGTATATATATATGATATGATTATACTCCATTAATCACTGAAATTCCTGATTATGAGTACAATATTAATTATCTTAACACGAGGTCCTTTCTAAGGAACATGTGGATATAGACCCTCAGCCGGAGGGTGATGCTTCGGGTGACGATCCACTTATAGACATCAGCACTGAGACTAATACTCCTGAGGTAAACATGAGTATAGGACGGTTTGCACGTGATATGGCCCAGTTCAGTCATGTCAGGGGGGAATCCATTACAGATGACCTAAGAACCATAGCCAGGGAGCATTTTGTGGTAGAAGAGGAGGAACATGGTCCAGCAGAGATCTCTACTGCAGTTCGACAGACTAGCCTCTGGTCTGACGAGGATATCGACCAGCCGCCGATGCACGGCTCTCCACTGAGAGACAGATGATTGTTTTGTCCTGGAACATTTGCGGGGTAGGGAATGAGCAGTCGAGGAATGCCCTGTATGAGATCTGCCGTACTCATGACCCCGACTGGGTTACCATCTACGAGCCGAAGGTTACGTTCTCTAGCCTTCCGTCTCATTATTTGCGTTCCTTGAATTTAGTTGGATTTGCTGTTAATTCTAGAGATATCTCGGTACCTAATACCTGGGTTCTTTGTAAGTCTGTGCATGTCCCTACTTCTAGAGTCTGTCATATGTCGGAGCAGGTCATCTTGATTGAGACTAGGGATTCCACACGTGTTTGGTCTATTGGTTTTACACATGCTAGTAACTCATATATTACTCGTCGCTTGCTTTGGGCTGATGTCTTAGCGTCTCCTGCCACATGTCTTTGTATTTTGGGTGATTTTAATGTTGTGACAGGAACACATGAGCGGAGTAGAGGCTCTAGGGCCACCCCTAGAGCGTCCCTAGACTTCAGGGAGTTTTTGGATGAGTCGGACATAATTGATTTGGATACGGCGGGGCCCAGTTCACCTGGGTGACTCAAAGTGGTCCTCATGGTTACACAGCTGCTCGATTGGATAGAGTTTTAGTCAATCAGGGATTTTTGGATCTTTGGGCTGGTGTGGAGGTTATGGCTCTCCCTCGCCTCAAGTCAGATCATCACCCGCTGCTTCTTACAGTCAGATCAGATTGGGTGCAGGTCAGACGTCCCTTCAGATTTCTCAGTATGTGGTGTCAGCACGATTCCTTTAGAACTGTTGTGGTTACTTCTTGGGCTCAACCGTTGGATCATCTGAATCCCATGGTCCGAATTATGTGGAAGATGAAGAGACTCAAATCTGCTCTGCGGGTTTGGAACAGGACTGTCTTCAAAAATGTGTTCACTCAGATTGAGACGGCCACTAGACATCTTGCGGATATTCAACATCGTATTGAGTTGGACGGGGACTCAGAGGCCAACTTTGCGGAAGAGATTCAGGCTCAGGTTGATCTAAACAGTCTGCCCTCTGTCAGATAAGAATTCTACACACAGAGGAACAGATTGCAGTGGCTGACTGATGGGGATAGAAACACTCGTTTCTTCCATATCTCTCAACGTATCAAGAACTCCAGAGGTAGTATTGCTTCGATGGTCGTTGATGGGGACCTCACCACAGACTTGAACACCATTAGTGCCCACGTGGTTGCCTACTACTCTCAGTTGTTCGCTGATGATCTGTCTGCTTCATTTGATGCCTCCATTCTGGATACTTTTTTATGCACACTGTGGTGACCGCTGACCAGAACGAATTGTTGTTGAGTGTTCCCTCGACTGAAGAGATTCGACGTGCAGTCTTTGGAATGGATGCCTCGAGCGCTCCGGGACCAGATGGTTTTGGGGGATCCTTCTTTCAAAGTTGCTGGGACATTGTGGACCATGATGTGGTAGCTGCTGTCAGACACTATTTCACTAGCAGACTTCTGCCACCTGGGCTGAATTCGTGCTTCATGACATTAATTCCTAGGACAGAGGGAGCCACTATGGTGGAGGAATTTAGAGCGATTGTGATGGGTAATTTCATCTTCAAAGTCATGACCAGGGTTTTGTCATCAAGACTTGGTACTTTCATCTGCGGTTGCCTTTCTACTTATCAGTTTGGGTTCGTTCCGGGTAAGCGAATACACACGTGTATTGCACTGGCCTCAGATGCCATTAATACCCTAGACTATCCGAGGATTCGTGGGTATATGGCGCTGAAGGTGGACATGATTAAGGCCTTCGACACGATCTCCTGGCAGTTTTTGGAGGCGGTTTTGGCTAGGATGGGGTTCAGAGTAGACTTCATTTCTATGGTTCGGGGAGTTCTAGATTCAGCTAGGATCTCGATTCTCGTTAATGGGGAGCCGAAAGGTTACTTTTCTTGTACGAGGGGTGTCCGCCAGGGTGACCCTTTATCTCCCTTATTGTTTTGTATCGCAGAGGAGGCTCTTGGAAGATGGATCGATTGGGAGACAGACAAAAGTAGTCTCCAACCAATTCGTAATGTCCCCCGCTACCTCTTCTATGCGGATGACATCATGATATTCTTACGGGCCACAGAGGCTAACGTCAGGATCCTGCACTCCATCTTGCAAGGGTATGGGCGACTGTAGGTTCAAATCTACAGTCCTTCGAAGTCCAGGGTATTCTTTGGGAGAGTTGTACCTCGGAGGCTACGTTGTAGGACATTCAGGATTACTGGCATTATTGAGGGATCACTCCACTTCACATACTTGGGGGTTCCAATATTCCGCGGTAGTCCAAGGAAATCACATCTACAGCCAATTGCAGACTCTGTCATAGCTAACTTCAGTAGATGGAAGGGTAGCACTTTGTCCCTTGCCGGTCGTCGCTGCCTGATTAACTCAATCATTACGGCCTCTTTGGTACACTCGATGATGGTCTACAAATGGCCTAGTTCTTTGCTACGACAGGTGGAGTCGGCTATGAGAAACTTCCTTTAGAAGGGGGATGTGAACCGCAAGAATGGGGCTTGTTCGGTTTCTTGGCAGCGGGTCTGTGTCCCTTTGGGGGAAGGAGGACTTGGGGTTCGTTCAATTCAACTAGCGAATGCCTCATTTCTCTGTAAGTTGACCTGAGATATTCTTCAGAACGAATCGCCAGATACAGAGCTCTTGCATCGAAGGCACTTTAATTCAGAGCACAAACTAAGACCCTATGGTAGAGTCTCCTCTATTGGACCGGGCCTTCATCCGCATGATACAAGACATAGAGATGGCTCGAGGTGGATGATTGGCAGAGAATCCCATGTCAGCTTTTGGCACGGCAATTGGCTTGGTTATACTATCTTTGAGAGGATGGGTCTGCCTGACTGGTTCGCTTCTACCCTCACTTCCACAGTTGGGGATATCTTCTATGATGATTGCTGGCACTTCCCGAGGTGCTTTATCATGAGATTTACGGAGATTGTTAGGGATATCCTGCAGATCACGGTGCTTAGGGGACCTGACAAACGTATTTGGGAGGGCTCACTTTTAGGGGAACTCTCCTCCAGCATGGCATACGATTTGCTCAGATCACCCCTGCCCAGGCTTGGTTGGGCATCATGGATTTGGGGCACCTTCATGCCAATGTGTCGATCCACTACGATTTAGAGAGCGGTTTGGGGCAAGCTGCCCACGGCGGATTGGCTCTCGTCTTTTGGGATTCAGGGTCCGTCGATTTGTGTGTTGTGCCGCGGGGATTCTGAATCGCTGGACCATCTGCTTGCCCATTGTCCGTTCATATTGGAGATTCTACGCAATTTGACTCACATGTTTGGGGTCACGATTCACACAGGGGTCAGCTTCCTAGATATCTTCCTTCAGGCCACTATAGTTCGGTTGAGTCAGCAGTCTTTGGAGTTGTGGAGGGCGGGCTTCGTCACTGCTATTTGGGCCGTTTGGATTCTGCGGAACAGGGTAATATTTGACGGGGTTTCGCCCTCTCTTAGGAGATGTATAGCTCAGATCATTTCAGGCATCAAGGAGGCCAACATCATAGGTAGGGGTTTTACGGACGGCACAATTCGGGATCTACTGATTGCTAGGGCTCTTGGTGTTTCGAGCAGACACAGACCAACGAGACAAGGTTCATCTGTGATTTGGTTCCCGCCTGATCCGGGCTGGTACAAGGTTAACACAGACGGTAGTGCCTCTTCTTCCCCGGGTAGTCTGCATGCGGGGGCGGTTTTCAGGACCTTCAAAGGATTCTTTGTGGCTGCGGTCGCTACTAAGGTGGGTTGGGGCCTCCCTCTTGAGGCTGAGTTGGCAGCGGTACTTATGGCCATCAAGTATGCACATGATCAGGGATGACACTTCCTTTGGATTGAGTCGGACTCGACACTCACGATTGACACTTTTATGAGCACCAATCCCTCTATTTCTTGGCATCTGCAAGGCCTTTGGAGCCGGATCCACCCTCTTACACAGGACATGCACATCAGATACTCACACGTCTTTAGAGAGGCCAACCAGGCGGCGGATGCTGTGGCCAAGACTGGCCTTGATTGTGTCTGGAGAGGCTATCCCTCAGATTTTTTACTCTCATTTCTGCATAATGATTTATATACTGCTTTTTATAGACATTGACTTTTAGAGGAGTGTATGTTTTTCCTTGACCTGAGTTTTATCCCTAAGGAGGGTTTTCCCAGACAAGGTTTTAATGACACTCCGGCCTCTGGCTCGACCTGTGAGCTAGCTTATGGTCCTAGGTTTCTTTTCTTCTTTTATATAATCTACCTTTTATTGTCATATATAGTGATGGTTATTAATTACGTTTCCATCTAATATCTACTTAATTATATTGTGAATTTAAATTTAGCAATTACTAAGTTGTATTGATATTCAAAGAAAAAATTTATTTACGTATAAAAATATGTAACTTTTACCTTTTTTTAAAATCGTTTCAAAACAGTTAAAATTTTAATTTACGTTTCATAACTTTTTCAATTGCTTAATTTACGTTCAATTTTTATCAAGGTAAGTGATAGGGACTAGCCGTGGCCTGTTTCGAAAATTTCACAAGCCAATAATTCAAATATATAACTGAAAATTTCACGAATATATTCCACTTTTTAACACATCTTAGAGCATCTTTATTCTTCAATAGTTTCATCCATCCAACCCCACCCTCTTCTCCGCATGTGAAAGTTATTCAATTTTTTTTTTTTTGTTCGTCTCAAGAGAAAGCTACTCATTTTTTTAGAAAACTACTACTCTTTACATTTAATTATATTTTTCTATCTCTCACATTACCTCTAATACATGTATTTATTCTATTATATTTCTTAACATCCACCCCAAAGCTTTCAGATAGCTTTCATCAGAATGAAGGAAGGAAGTACAATTTTATGGCACATCCCCTCAAATATGGTTCATCCATCTATAATTATTAAAATAATAATCATTAAATTTCGATTGTGGGGCCAACGTTGGAAATTTGGAATACAAAAAAGAAAGAATTAATAAGCAAAGTTATCATCAATTTTCACCGAGGGAGTCCAATGTCATGCCAGACGTTCAACCATGCATGTCCAAAACTTAACAAAATTTATTCTCTCCTTCCATATCACCAGTCATAATGATTTCCATAGTAGGAGATTGGAGAGTTCATTATTAGGAATTAATATATAAGAATTAATTCACTGTTGTAAAACTAATACTTTTATTCCTTTTTCATCGAGTGTACAAAATGGAGTGGCATACCACCCTTTTATAGGGAGCAAGAGAAGCTCCTAGAATTCTAACATAAAGATCATCATAAGTGATCATCATAAGTGCTTATACTAGAATCATCTAAAAGTATTTGAAAGGACATCCATTTTATATATTATTTTATAACACTCCCCCTTGGATGTCCGTCATTACACAAAGAATATGCCTCGTTAAAAACCTTACTAGGGAAAAACCCAGTGGGACAAAAACCTAGCAAGGGAAAAAGAGTACATATTACTTAGTGTATTCAATCTCCCCCTGATCCAAGCATCATGCGGAATCCTTTAATCGACGCATTCCGATACGCTTTACCAGCTTCTCAAATGTTGCAGTAGGTAGTGCCTTGGTAAATAAATCTGCTAAATTGTCACTTGAGCGGATTTGTTGCACATCGATCTCACCATTCTTTTGCAACTCATGAGTAAAGAAGAATTTTGGTGAAATATGTTTAGTTCTATCTCCTTTAATGTATCCTCCTTTTAGTTGAGCTATACAAGCTGCATTATCTTCATATAATAAAGTTGGAGGATTTTTATTGTCATGAGACAATCCACAATTCTTTCGAATATAATTAATCATTGACCTTAACCAAACACATTCCCGACTGGCCTCATGAATTGCTATAATTTCAGCATGATTTGAAGAAGTGGCAGCAAGTGACTGTTTTGTAGATCGCCATGAAATGGCTGTACCACCACATGTGAATACATATCCAGTTTGAGACCTTGCTTTATGTGGGTCAGATAAATACCCAGCATCAGCATAACCAAGCAATTCAGGTCGAGATTTATTTGAATAAAATAGGCCAAGATCAACTGTTCCTTGGAGATAGCGAAAAATGTGTTTTATACCATTCCAATGTCGCCTTGTGGGAGATGAACTAAATCTTGCTAGTAAATTAACTGCAAATGATATATCTGGCCTTGTGCAGTTAGCAAGGTACATAAGTGCACCAATTGCACTGAAATATGGTACTTCAGGACCAAGTATCTCTTCATTTTCATCTCGCGGTCTGAAAGGGTCTTTATTAGGATCGAGTGACCGGACGACCATTGGGGTACTTAGTGGATGTGCCTTTTCCATATAAAACCTCTTTAAAACCTTTTGGGTGTAAGCAGTTTGGTGGACAAAAATTCCACCTTCGAGGTGTTCAATTTGCAAATCAAGGCAAAATTTTGTCTTTCCAAAATCCTTGATCTCAAATTCTTTCTTTAAATATGCAACTGCCTCTTCGAGCTCTTCAGGAGTCCCGATTAAATTGAGATCATCAACATACACTGCAATTATCACAAAACGTGATCCATTTTTCTTTATAAAAACGCATGGACATATTGGATCATTGGTATAACCTCCTTGACTAGACATTCGGTAAGACGATTATACCACATACGTCCAGATTGTTTGAGCCCATACAAAGACCTTTGCAATTTAATAGAATAAATTTCTCTTGGATTTGATTTACATGCTTCAGGCATGTTTAATCCTTCAGGGACTTTCATGTAGATATCTTTTTCAAGATTACCGTATAAGTATGCAGTGACTACGTCCATTAGACGCATCTCAAGTTTTTCATGCACGGTAAAACTTACAAGATATCTAAATGTAATTGTATCCATCACAGGAGAGTATGTTTCATCATAATCAAATCCAGGTCTTTGTGAAAAACCTTGGGCTACCAATCGTGCTTTATATCTCACAACTTCATTTTTCTCATTTCTTTTTCGCACGAATACCCATTTGTATCCCACTGGCTTTACACCTTCAGGTGTTTGGACTACAGGTCCAAATACTTTTCGTTTTGCCAGTGAATCCAACTCGGATTGAATTGCATCTTTCCATTTTGGCCAGTCATTTCTACGCCGACATTCATCAACCGATCTGGGTTCATGATCCTCAAATTCTTCCAAAAAATCAAGTGCTACATTATATGCAAAAACATTGTCAATGACTGTTTCTCTTCGGTTCCAACTTTTTCCCGTAGTGATATAATTTATTGAAGTTTCTACAACCTCATGCTCTTCAGGAGCAACATCTTCTGAGACAACTTCTTCAGGAAGCTGAATTTTCTCACTACGTGCGAGTTGTTCATCCTCATTTGACTCGTCGATCTTAATTATTCCTCTTTTCTTTCGAGGGTTTTTATCTTTGGAACCAAGAGGTCTACCACGCTTCAGGCGTGCTTTAGATTCATTAGCACTTGTTATTTGTCCTTCAGGGACATCAATCTTAACCGGAACATTTTCTGCAGGAATATGTGATTTAGTAACTCTTCTGGAGTCACTAAATGCATCCGGTAATTGATTTGCAATTTGTTGCAAATGTATGATCCTTTGAACTTCTAGTTCACATTCTTTTGTACGAGGATCAAGGAAATCTAATGCAATTTTCCAATTGATTTCTTTTTTCGGTTGATCCTTACCTCCCCCTAATGTCGGGAAATGAGATTCATCAAAATGACAATCTGCAAATCTAGCAGTAAATAAATCACCTGTTAATGGTTCAATATATTTAATTATAGAAGGTGATTCATACCCGACATATATTCCCAACCTTCGTTGGGGGCCCAACTTAGTTCGGTGAGGCGGTGCAATTGGAACATAAACCGCACACCCGAAAATTCTTAAATGGGAGATATTGGGCTCATAACCGAATGTTAATTGAAGGGGAGAAAGGTTATTATAACTTGTCGGCCGAATTCTCACAAGTGTTGTTGCATGTAGTATAGCATGTCCCCAACCAGATAAAGGGAGTTTTGATTTCATTAACAATGGTCTAGCAATTAATTGCAATCGTTTGATAAATGATTCGGCTAGACCATTTTGTGTGTGAACATGAGCTACAGGATGTTCAACACTTATTCCAATCGACATGCAATAATCATAAAAAGCATGTGATGAATATTCACCAACATTATCTAAACGAATTTTCTTTATTGGGTGATTTGGAAATTGTGCTCGCAACTTTATTATTTGGGCAAGTAATCTTGCGAATGCCAAGTTGCGAGAGGATAAGAGACATACATGTGACCATCTCGTTGATGCATCAACTAGCACCATAAAATATCGAAATGGTCCACATGGTGGATCTACAGGCCCACAAATATCACCATGAATTCGTTCTAGAAATGCAGGGGATTCAATCCCCACTTTAGTTGGTGAAGGTCTAACAATTAACTTCCCTTGAGAACATGCAACACATGAGAATTCATTAGAATTTAACACCTTTTTATTTTCTAATGAATGGCCATGTGAATTTTCAATTATGCGCCTCATCATGGTGGAACCAGGATGTCCAAGGCGATCATGCCAAACCATAAAATCATTGGGAGTAATAGACTTCTGGTCTATTAGGTGATATGTTTCAGTTGTATTTATATTCGTGTAATATAGGCCAGAAGAGAGTGAATACAGCTTTTCTAACACACGTTTCTTTCCAGAAACAACTTGTGTAATCAATAGACATTCACTGTTTTTCTCATTTAGAGTCTCGATATGATACCCATTTTTGCGGATATCTTTAAAACTTAACAAATTTCTTTGAGACTTGGGAGACAGTAGTGCATTATTTATAACTAGTTTAGTTCCTTCAGGGAGAAATATTGTGGCTCTTCCGGAGCCATCAATCAAATTTGCACTACCACTTATAGTGTTAACATTTGTCTCCCCCTTTTGCAAATGAGAAAAATATTTTTCATTTTTAAGTATAGTGTGTGTAGTAACACTATCAATTAGACAAATATCACCATCACTATTCATTCCCAAATGTTTGGCATCCATTGCTTCTTCATAAAAAAAATAAAACATAAATTAGAAATTAATATTAATAAAAGATGCAAAATATATAAATATTTTATTCATCATGAAATACTTATAGGGTATTCATCATATGCTTAGTTAACATCGTTAAAGAAATCGGCTACATCAAGATGGGTCATAACCACATCATCACCATCAAGAGCAATATTGTTATCAATAAAATTTGTCTCAACATTTTTTGCCTTATTTTTCAAAGAAGCTTGATAAAGCTCAACAAGATGATCCGCTGTTCGACACACGCGGGACCAATGACCTTCCATTCCACACCGGTAACAATGTTCCTCATATTTCTTCTTTTCTCCATTCTTTTCTCCATTGTCTCTCTTCTGGGAGACAGCTTGTTTCTTGTCACGATCATGGTTGTTGTTATTATATGGAGTAAATCTACCACGACCGTGACCACGATTATTACCACGTCCTCGGCTACCACCACGTCCACGTCCACGACCACGACCAGAATTTTGAGATTGAGTCGCATTCGCTTCAGGGAATGGACTAGAACCGGTGGGTCGGGACTCATGATTTTTCAACAATAATTCATTATTTTGCTCGGCTAAGAGAAGGCATGCAATTAGTTCAGAATATTTCTTAAAACCTTTTTCTCGATATTGTTGCTGCAGGAGCATATTCGAGACATGAAAAGTAGAGAATGTCTTCTCAAGCATATCATCATCAGTTATGGTTTCACCACATAACTTTAATTGTGAAGTAATTCTGAACATAACCGAATTATATTCATTGACAGTTTTGAAATCTTGCAGACGTAGATGAAGCCAATCATACCGGGCTTTTGGAAGGACGACCATCTTCAGGTGGTCGTATCTTTCTTTTAAATTTCTCCACAAAACTAGTGGATCTTTCACTGTTAAATATTCAGTTTTCAATCCTTCATCCAAATGATGACGAAGGAAAATCATTGTTTTGGCACGGTCTTGATTTGATGCACTATTATTTTCAACAATAGCATCACCAAGACCCATAGCCTCAAGATGAATTTCAACATCTAAAATCCATGACAAATAATTTTTTCCGGTGATATCAAGTGGTGCAAATTCAAGTTTTGTGAAAGTAGCCATAATGAAGAATGAAATGAGGAAGGAGAAAAAAAACACTACCTTAATCTACCTTGAAGAGGTTCAAGTATATAATACTTGAAAATATTATTTTGGCTCAACGTAGAGACTCGTGCTGATAACGTGTTGTAAAACTAATACTTTTATTCCTTTTTCATCGAGTGTACAAAATGGAGTGGCATACCACCCTTTTATAGGGAGCAAGAGAAGCTCCTAGAATTCTAACATAAAGATCATCATAAGTGATCATCATAAGTGCTTATACTAGAATCATCTAAAAGTATTTGAAAGGACATCCATTTTATATATTATTTTATAACATCACTTTTTTTATTATAAGTTTGGATTTTTAAATAAGATGGAATTCTTTCATGATATCAGATCTTCCACATGCTGGAAGCAATTCTACATACCCATTTAAGATTGCCAACTCGATAAGCCTCCTCTCCAAAAGGGTAAGAAGTGATAATTCGGTCCACAAGTAAGAAAAAATTAATATTAGGAATTACTAATATACAAGAATTAATTTTCCACCTCTCTACAAGTTCAGAATTAACATAAGGTCGAGAAAATATTACTTGATTTGGTGCCTGTATAATTAGAACAGAAATAAATTCAATTTACTATATATAAACTACATGGAAAAAAAGCTGAAAAACAAAAACAATAAATTAGGAAGAAGAAACATTTAATGAAATTTGCATGGTGGTGAGACCACAAATATTATTATTCACATAACACGACATAAACAATAACAAAAAAGAAAAAAAGACATTAAAATAGATGATTCAACGACAAGACGATAACAGAAAACAAATAAACACGCCATCACACAGATATAGAGGACAAGACTTGAATTTCTCGTATTGATTAATTAGGATATAATTAATTCTTTCATGACACCCTCTCCTCCCAACAAAGAGTTAGAGACCTTTGTTGGTTGGACAAGATAACTTCTTATCCTCCATACTCCATAGTAGTGATGGTTACTAAATACGTTTCCACCTGCATAATAATAAGATAAAAGAATTAAAAAACACTACATATATATATTTTTTTTTATGGAAGACAATACATATTTTGTTATTATAAAAAATTAGCTAGAAAAGTATTTAGCCTTAGTTTTGAATAACAATATTTATAAAGATTAAAAAAAAATGTGCTGAGTAGATGATTATAAAGGTAATTAAGAATTGGAAGTAAGAAAATATGATTACTTTAGTGGAGTGCCTGGAAAGAAGCGTTTCATGGTGAGATGGATGGAGTAAGAAAATGTACGTACGTTATAGATCGAGTATAAAATATGGAGTATGTTTTATGCTTGTTTTTCTTCATTAATTATTTTATCTGCTTTAACATTTATCTTGTAGTGATATACAGTCAAACTTTTATAAATTAATACTCTATAAATTAATAAACTTTCTAAAATAATAAAATCTTCCAGTTTCGACTTGGACCTTTGTAAAAAATCATCAAATTTGATAAGATAATAATTTTTCGAAAAATCCCTTTATAAATATTAAATCCCATTAAAACTCTAAATTAATAATTCATAAATATTAGTACAATTATAAATATTATGGCATGGTCTCTCTTGTACTAATTTTTTTTCATCAACCTCTTGTAAATCTTTTGAGTGCATGTGGGATGGTCTCGATCTCTTATACTCACATAATGCTTTACGCATTTGATTATTCATGAATGATTTTGGGATGTCTTTTAGATGAGAAGATATGACTAGGTGTTATGAATTATTTTATTTTCATACTGAGATTTATAAAGTATACGTTTCATTCATCATGCATGAATATATTTAATTGACTATAATAGTAATTTAAGTGCAACAAATTAATGTAAGAATGTATATATATTTAAGTAATTCCAACGAATTGATGCATGCGTCTATGAATATAATAGTTAATTGTATACGATGAATTGATATTATACATGAATTTTTTTTTTTTGAAGATCGAAACTTGCATTTATTCATTATTGCTGTCAAAGAGCAAAGTGTTTGTACAACTCATAGGTACGGTAGTGGAAAATAAGGGTGATAACAGTAAAGAACCGTGCTCTGCCAAAGAATGGGCTACACCATTACCCTCCCTTTTACACCAGCTGAAAACTACACCTCCCTTAGCATCTGCAAGCCCCTGTATCTCCTTTATTATATCTTCCAGCCTGGATAGATTCGGCTTCCCGTTCATAATAGCATTGAAGCAAATTTGAGAATCCGTCTCCATTATCACATTCGTCAAGCTCAGTTGCACTGTCAACTGCATGCATGCCTCTGCTAACATGACAGGCCTCGATTTTTCAGAAAAACACCACCGTACCCTTCCCCTCTCGTCCCTAGCTAGCTCGCAACTCCTCCAAGGCCCACCTCTTCTCCAGCCACGAAAGTACCACCGCTCCTGCTTCCGGTGGTTGCCATCTTGTCACATTTGATCTCGAATTGGAGTTCTTAGGCAGAGTATGTCTCATCACCCTTTCTAGTCTCGGACAAGGGTCCTGGCTTTTTCAATGTGCTTTCCTTCAAAATAGCTAGTATTTATTGCGGGCAAACCACGTTAACCATAGAGTCGTGATGAGAATGAGAGAATTCTGTTCGCCCAGCGCTGCGATACCGTTAGCGATCCATTCTTGTATTGGTTGTGGTTCAGATGTGCCATCCCAGGTAGGCATATTCAGTCCAGATACTGCCCAAATATTGTTCTATTGTCTCGACCTCTCTCTTGCACCTGCGACATATGGGATCGACATCCACGAAGCGGCAGGATTCCCTTGAAGACTCTCCAAATAAAAACCTGGATCTTCGGCATCACTTTCAGTCGCCACATCCATGTCCAGTTCGCGCCCGCGCGTGTGTTGGGTTCCAATCCATTGCATAAATTAATCCCATTTTTTGAGTGCTTCCAGGTCATGATATCTGGGTCTTCTAATCTCCTCAGAGGAATGGACAGGATTCTATTCGACAGTGCCGTATCGAAAAGGTTTGTGACTTTCTGATTATCCCATCCATTGTACTCCTCGTCCATTAAGTCACGAACTCGCATGTTCCTATCCACCTGCTCTCTCTCAGTTGTAGCCCATGGGTGAGATCCATCATCGATCGTTCCACACATTTATCGATTGGCCATTTCCCACTCTCCACACCAAACCAGTCTGCAATACCTTCCTTCCTTCTCCACGTAAAGCTTGGATTAAACCCCACCTTCGCCGTTAAGAATGAACCATGCTTGTAGTAAGTGTACGAGCTACCAGGCCATCAGGATTATGAATAATTCTCCACCCTTGTTTCGCCAACATAGCTTTGTTGAAGGCCGATATATCTCGTAAAAAAGTGGAGAAATTGTGGGACGTTGACAAAAATAAAAACAAATAACTTATGAAAAAAATGAATAACTAATTAACGAGAGACAAAATGAGTATATATATATGAAAATTCAAGTCGTTAAATTAATTTATTATACTTACCCAACATTTATCTTGTAGTGACGATTAGACATGCGCAAAATCGAACCGGTAAATCGGACGGTTTTTAACCGTCTGTTTCGGTTCGAAAACCGAACTGAAGCCTTAAAATGACGGTTCTGTTTTGATTCCATCAGTTTGAAACCGTTGATTTTTCGATTAATCGGCGATTTACCTTTTTTTTAAAAAAATAAAATAAAAATTAAGACTGGTTATTACTGTCCCACTGCCCCTTTGGTAGATAGCCCATATCCTCCATTGGCATTGTTGCATACATTTGCAACCTAAGACTTAAGACTAGCCCCTTAGATAGATAACCCTATATACATTATTTCTCACTACACTATATACATTCATCAAAAATATATAAAGTAGGGTACGTGTTGTAAAATAAAAATAAAGTGATTAATTTCATAAAAGAAAATGAACTTGTTATAAATTGACAAATAAGGAAAGTAAACATAAATGAGGGAGTAATTTTGTGAACACGAATCTCTTGGGACCAAATCTACATTTTTCCGGTCTTTTGGGACCAAATCTGCATTTTTTCGATCTCTTGGGATCAAATCTGCATTTTCCCTTTTTGACATTAACGGCGTGTGTGCTTCACGCTCACAATTCCGTTAGTTTTTTAAGGAAAAATCTCGTGGGACCATTTTTGCTCAAAATGGGACCATTTTTGTGAACATAAATTCTCCTGGGACCATATTTGCATTTTACCCAATAAGGAAAGTAAACATAGATGAGGGAGTAATTTTGTATCCACTAGATTAATTTTAATTACACCAAAATGTTAAATGTGTGTCTTTAAAATAAAGTGATTGTTTTTCATAAAAGGAAATGAACTTTTTATTGATTGACAAATAAGAAAAGTACGCATAACGGAGGGAGTAATTTTGTATCCACTAGATTAATTTTAATTACACCAATATGGAAACCCTTGTTGGTTTGTTTATAAAATTGATCGATGAATATTTGTAATTGCACTGTCATAACTAATTAAGGTTTTGTAGTTTATTAAAAAAAAAAAAAAAGGTCCTAAACAGGCTAGCTAGGCAACGAGGTAATCGTTTGGCCGGATTGATTGGGTGGTTGGAGAAGATGCATGGATTGATATTGTGTACCTACGTAACTAGCTAGCTAGGTAAGGGTAAGTGTTACTCTAGTTAAGTTCTATCGATCGATCTATATATATATTCTGCATTTAGATTACTCCCTCCGTCCCAAGATTTTTATGCACACTTTTCTTAGCGTGCGTCCCAACATTTTTTGTACACTCCAAAAAAGAAAACAATTAGTCAAATCTCATTTCTTTTTAGTTAAATTTCTCCCACTTTAGTCAATGAATTACCAATAATACCCCTTCTTTATTTTACCTTACACATCACTTTATTCCATTTTCTTAATCTCCGTGTCGGTCAAAGTGTGAATAAAATCCTGGGACGGAGGGAGTATATATAACATAAGAATCATCCAATATTTTGGCAAACAAGGGCTAGTCAAGCACCTTAACTATGTGTAAAAGTACATTCTAAGTTGGGAACATGCATTTGTCAATGGCAAAAATGCTTAACAAACTAATCCGAAGGCAAAAGTTCACAGTAAGCCTTCAAACCAATACACGATCGATGGCATAGCCAAATTAAGGAGAGTGAACATTATCAATAATATATATTAACAGGAGGAGTGTGTAATTCTCTTGACAAGAAATTAACCACGTGAATTGCTTCTATTGGATTGTAAATGATTGTAGCATAACTGCCTCTAACTAAAATAAATAAATATACTACTAAAAATTCCCTCATATAAAGACGCTTTGTTAGTGACGCCTTTAAATAACCATCTCAAAATAAGCTAATAGTGACGCCCGCCTAATTTAATTAATTGCCTTTAAATAACCATCTCAAAATAAGCTAATAGTGACGCCCGCCTAATTTAATTAATTTAGTGACGCTTAAAATAATTAAGCGGCCTTCTCTAAAATATTAAGCAGCCTCTTTCATTCAATAAAAAAAAAATACAATTGAGAGAAAAAAACTGCTCCCTCGTTACTTTTTTCCCACGCTCACACACGATCTTATCTTCTCTCCTCTTCTCTTCAACCCTAGTTCAAACAAATTCTCAAATTTCAATCACAACGCTCAGAGCCCTAATAAACCAGAATAAAATTTCAATCCAGTATTCCGCGACATACCCTCTCCTCAAATCTCCAATGGCTTCTCGAACTGAAGCGTGCCCTTCTCAATTGGTGCTGACGCAGCAACACGTAAGATAACAAGTAGGGTTTTTAGTATTTTTAAAAACTTTGAATATTTACAGAGTGATTTCATTAAATTGGATGATTGATGATTTCTTCAAATAGTTTCTCAAATTTTATTAATATATGATTGGTGTTTGAGATTTTCTTCTCAATTGGAGTAGGGTGTCAAGAGTGTCTTGATTAATGGAATTAGTTACAAGGCGGTGTGTGGTCTTTTGAAGAGAAGCAATAGGAGAAAGATAAGTAATCTTGAGCAGAGTGAGAGAAAGGAAACTTAATCCATCTCTCCAAGTATGTATTTAATTGTTGTTGCATTCTGGGACTAATCTCAAAGGTGAATTTTATATTTAACTTTTTTTTCTTGAATTAGTTGAGTACAATTTGATCTCAAGATGATTTTTTTATTTTGGGTCCAAAATTTGGTTGCCTGGGGCTGTTTGATATTCAATTTTAAGGGGGGAATTGAAGACTGGTTTTCTGTCATTTTGAGTTGGAGTTTTATCTCATATTTCCTTTTTTGTGAAATAGGTTTGGATGAATTTGTATGGCCATAAATAAATGTTTGCTGAAATATTAATAACCTTCTCAACTATGAGATTTTAACTGTAGCAATTATTATCTTTTGTTTTTTGAAGAATTGAAGAGAATTAATTAAGATAGTGAGAATCTGAGGAGGATAGAGCATACTTTACAGGCGAGTGTGTCATACAATTCAAAGTCCTAGGAATGTAGAAAATATCCCTCAATTAGGTATTGTCGCATTCAACTCAGATTTGTTCAAGCACAGCTCCTTTCGGACGACCAATGGCATTTACGGCCTCTACCAAATCAGAAGAATTGCAATATTCACACATTAAACTCTCTACAATACCGCAGCCCATCTCTAACAACGCACAACTCTGCCCCTAGAGCACTACCCGGCGGTTTAATTTTATCATGTAAATTCATTCTGTTCAACTGGAGGTGCTTTTAATACCAATTTTTTTTTTTTTTTTGACAATCTATTAATCAAACTCAAAATTTCAATTGAATCTGTACTTGTAACTGAAATTTGAATAGTTTCTTTAGTGCATTAAATAAATCATTGCAAACTAATGTCTTTTTTTTCCTCAGTTGGTTTCATAGTCTGTAATTCAGGTGTCAATTCTTATGTTTAACTTTCTGTGCAGGTGATCCTCAAATGATCTTATGTTTAACTTTCTGTGCAGGTGATCCTCAAGTTTAGATTATTGTTGAAATTTCATAGAATTGGCGTGTTTGGTTTGGTGGAAAGATAGGCTTTTGTCCTATGGAACACTGTCAACAGGTGTATAATTTCTTTTGGTGTTGAGTTGTTCGTTTCGTCATTCTTCATTCAATTCATAATTGTTATTAAGTGTACCAATTAGCCAATAATTATGATGTTATCAACTTCCATCTTACAACACTCACATATCCAATTGAAAGACCAATGTTAGTTTTTCACTTTTTTTAGTTTTAAAATGATTAAATGAATCATAAATAAATTAGACAGTGAAATGAGTAGAGATTTAATGTACTCTGTTTATGAGGAAACAAACGGTGACAAAGTTGTGCTGCAGGCTACAAAGGTACCGTTTAAATGCCCCATGTTTCATCTCTCTCTCTCTCTCTTACCATGACTAAGACGGATTTACGGATGGAAAATATTTGGTAAACAGTGAGTTATGATGGGTTATAAGACACTCTTGGGTATTATGTCAGAAATAGAATTATCAAAATGCTTTGGGTAGAATAAAAATTTCACTGATAAGTTATTGCTGAAATTTTAATCATGTTCATGAGGCAGGGTGCAAGACCAGTCATGGTAAGTTACTGGGTCAGTTTGGTTAAAACATGAAACCTCTGGATTATTATCTACCAAACATTTTATGATTTGAATTCAGAGATACATAAATAAAAGTCATTTTCTTTATTTTGGGCACTAGATGTCAAATTTGTTATTCTGAATATTACTGAATGAGTTTGCTGGCTGTATGTGTCGACATACACCCCCTTGAGTTTTAGGAATTGTATTTTGCCTCACACTTTGGTTAAAAGAAAATATTTGTTGTTGTATTGAATTGGCTTTTCACTTTTTACTTATGATGAGTGAGTGTATTGAATTGTTTTAGGAATTGTATTGAATTCACTTTTTACTTATATCATGAATTTTCATGCAGCCACTTGCGAATTTCACTCACACTCTGGTTCAAAAGAAAATTTTCCATTTCGCAGTATTTCTCCTCACAAAATTTGTCCGGTGCATATACAGATCCACTGATCCACCATGTGCATGGGAAAAGTTATATAAAAAGTTTACATTGTTTTATCCATCTGATAGGAAAATGTTAAATGATAGATTGTTTTGGCAAAAAACTAATGCGACTCATCTCTTAAATTTTTCTTCTTCTTCTTCACTTTCTGATATCAGATCAAAAGGAAACGACATTCAAGTTGGCAAACAACTAAGGTATGTCCAGAAAAGATGCATGCAATAATTTAAATGTGTTAGTTATATTTGTATGGAACATATTTTCTGGCTACTGTATATTTTTTGTGGCTACAACTCCTACCATTTGATATGCATTAATTCGGTCATACATATTTTCACAGTGTATATAGTATTCCATAAATCCATTTCATTCGTGTTCCTGATAGTATGGATATACTTAGTGCTGCAAATTTTAATATTTGATACAACTCACATTAACTTTCAAAATGAGCATCATTCTAATTAGTCAGCTAGTTTTTGTGTACATTAAAATATTTATTTTGTTTCTAAATGCCACAGCAATAAAAAATTGCAAGATGAATTGTATGTCCAGTACTGACGATGAATTCTGGGTTGCAGTTTTGCTAGCTTTTCTATACTGTCATCATCATGTGTATCAATTGTGGATTAGTTAGTCGTGTTGGTTTGAGTTTTAAAATGAACTATTAAAAAATGGATTAGATGGTCGTGTTGATGAGATGATTCTGATAGTAAAGGTGTCTTGCTTAGTTGTTTGTATCCAAATTTTAGTCATTATTAAAATCAAATTATTAATGTTCCTGCAGTCCATCATCACCTGTTCTATTTTTAGTTCTTCAATGTTTTTCCTCCAGCTCAGTTCTTATTTGTTGTAGCCTGTAGGGTCCTTAAATATGCATTACATTAATGATGATCAGTTGGTGTTTGACTGATTTGTTCAAGTATATGAATATTTGTCACATTATCATTAGTGATGTTTGTTTCAAGTAAAAATATATTTGACACGAACCAGCTTTGTTAGTGAACAATTATGCCACTTTATCATCGGTGCACTATTATCTGATGTATTTTAGGGATAGGTATGTGCTTTATTATTATTTATTTAGTTGATTATGATGTTTGTAAAGTTTAGTAATTCATCTCTGAATGTATGCAATGACATGCATTGATGGTAAAAATTGGTTGTTACTTGAAGATGATGATGCATATATTAGGACGTGAATGGTGTGAAGTGAAAGTTATTGTGGCCATTGAATATGCGGAGTCATTAATCCGGAAATTTGGAGGTGTATGTTAAAGTTGTTGGGCAAGCTATAGGGCGTAGCATTGCTCGACCAAAGCATCTTTGTAAGTTTCTTTTGATATTATTTCATTTATTTTAGTTTAATTTTATTTCAATTTCAAGTATTAATAATTTTCCTTTTTTCATTATTATAGGTTCAAGTGGAAGATTATAAAGATAGCAAAATGGATTTTGCCATGCATAGTTTAGGTTCTATTGATAGTTACGTGGTTAATACCAAGTTCGAGTTGAGATGTTTTAAATTTTGATTGTTTTTGTTTTAGAAGTGGGAATATTTTATTGGTATGGTATAAATGAATGAAAATATAAAATTATTATATATGTTCAAGCAGTTTAGGTGTATATGCATAGCCTATATTGTTACCGATATCATGTGACATTAAAAACCGTCACTAAATTTTGTAGTTAAATTAGATATAAAAACTTTTGTGACGTGAGAAAGTATCATTGCACCACATTGTTGTTACATTGGCTAGCGTCACCAAATAGTGATACTATGACGTATAAAAGCATCACTAAATGAGGTGGTTAAGGTAGTTATAAACTCTTTCATGACGTGAGAAGGCGTCTCTAAAGTACATCATTGTGACTTCGGTTAGCGTCACCAAATAGCGTAACTGTGATGCATAAAAACGTCACTAAACAGGAACGTTATGTTAGTTAGAAATTTTTCGTGACGCGACAAAGCATCACTAAATTGCACCGCTGTGACGTTGATTAGCGTCACAAAATAGTGTTCATATGACTCATAAAATCGTCACAATGACGATCTACTGTGATGCTTTTCAAGCGTTATTATAACAACCTATAGAAACACCAAATCAGGTGATGCTTGGCCAAAGCGCACTATAGAAAAAGCGCCACTAAAGTTTACGTTTAGTGACACTTTTGAGCGTCTCTAAAGCCCATTTTTGTAGTAGTATTTTGATTTTTTGTTTCAAATTAAGAATTGAAAGTAAGAAGATATGATTACTTTAGTGGATTGAAAAATAACATCCCGCCGAACGCAAACATGGTGAGATGGATTGATGGATTAAGAAAAAGATTATAGATGGAAATTGTACGAGGCTCCGTTTGGATGGAGGGATTTGATCTATGGATTTCAAATTCATCATTCAAATCCACTCTCCTTATTTGGATTAAAAATGAAATGAATGGATTTAAAATCCTAAGCATATTTTTTTAGTTAAAATTGAGAGGATTTTAAATCCTCTCTAAAACCATGTCATTTGAAATCCATCTATTTTCAAAACCTTTCTTTTGAAATACCTCCTCAAATCAAATCCCTCCATCCAAAAACAACCTGAAGGAATATAATGTAGCAGTGAGAAATAATGGTAGCTAGGAGGTTGGTTATATATATATATATAGATAGAACTTAACTAATTAACTAGAGTAACACTAACCCTAGACCCTAGTTACCTAGCTAGTTACGTACGTACACAATATCAATCCATGCATCTTCTCCAACCATCCAATCAATCTGGCCAAACGATAGCATTTCTTATCCAAACCATTTCTTTTAGATTTAATTTCTATTATTTATTTATTGGTTCTTTACCTCGTTGCCTAGCTAGCCAGCCTGTTTAGGACCTTTTTTTTTAATAAACTACAAAACCTTAATTAGTTATGACACTGCAATTACAAAATATTCATCAATTTTATATAAACAAGGGTTTCCATATATATTGGTGTAATTAAAATTCTGGTGGATAAAAAATTAGTCCCTCCCTTATATATGCTTACTTTTCTTATTTGTCATCAATCCATAAAAAGTTCATTTCCTTTTATAAAAATAATCACTTTATTTTTATTTTGCAATATCATACTTTATATACTTTGATGAATGAAAGGAATATAAAATATGTATGTTTTATGCTTGTTTTAAATTCTTCATTATTCTTTAACATTTATTTTGTAGTGATATATGTAGTACCAACGATGGACGGGAAAATTATTTTTCAGGACCGCAATTTAGGGGTGTTTGAAAAAAGAGGACCGTAACTTTGCAAGCTAGCAAAATTAGACCCGTAACTTTTATTTTTCGCAATTTCAGGCCAAATTAGCCCAATCAACCCAATTTCGGGCTGATTGAGGCCCATTGTTCGGGCCAAACTTATTTACTGCAAAAAGAGGACCGTAACTTTTTTTAATGCAATTTTAGGATCAATTAATATCCCAATTATAATAATTTGGAATCAATTTTTTTAAGAGGTTTAAAATTGTCTCTAACCACTTCTTCTACTACTCAATATCTTCCCCAATTTTTAACAATTTAAATTCTAAAAATTGTGTTTCTATTTTAATGCATTTTTTATAATCTTAAAAAAATAAAAAATAAACTATTTTTCATTCTTTTGGAGCTAAACTGGGTCTCACGAGGAATTTTTTTTTTTAAGTAAAATCAAATATAACTTTTATAATAAAATAAAATTTAAAATCTTAATTTTTAATGTTACTTTAAAACAATGAATATCTTGTGTGAAATTGACTTTCATGAATGGGATTGAATTTTACTCTAGAGTTTGTATTTTACTTTATATATAGTCTTTATTTTATAATACGATTTAAATAAGGTTATAATACTTTATAAAATTTATAAGTGTTAAAAATATGTATGAGTCCGTCTTATAATTTTTTTGTCAAAATATTAATATAATAAATTATCTTCAATCCCGCGTGTTACGCGGTGAAAGTGTGCTGTGGTATGTATATGAAGTGTTTAAGTTTAAGTAGAATAATGTTGTACTAAATGTTGTGACAATTGGTACAACACTGACTCTAACAGAATATCAGAAATTAAGATTAACACAGCGGAAGACTTGAAACACTAAAAACAAACGTGACACAATGGAAATAATTTTCACATAGATTTTATAAATTAAAATCTATGCTAGCCTTACGGCGAAAAACAATACTTATCTTCAAGTACAAATGTTGTGTGAAATGTTACAGCATTAACAATCACAACGAAACTATAAACGAGGCAGGTGCCAAGTCTAGAAAACGAACTAAGTGTATAAATTATACACTGTCGAAATGCCTAGTCTATCTAATGATTACACTCTCAATAGATAAGAAGACACACAGTCATACGGGTGGTATACAACGTATATATGAACTAAAATGTAGAACTATTGGCCACAATTTCCTAACAGGGATTAACGCTCGGTCTAGGATATTGATCGAATAGAGCACACCGAATTATGAAGCCTTCAATGGGTATTTATAGTGTGGGATACGAAATTCTAGAGGTTTCCACATTGAGGTCCTATTTTTTAGGAAACTCAACTTCCACAACTTCCATGATCTTTCTAGATCCTTCTAGGCTGCTCCAGGTCGTTCCAAATGTATCTAGGCTGTTCTAGCATGTTCTCCAATGTTCTGGAATCTTCCAGGTTCCAGATCCTTGTAGAAGCTTCTAGATCCTGCCAGAAATGCGACAACATTTAGGTCAACATTTAATGTAGCATTTCAGAAAAGACTTAGAAAAAATCTCGGAAGGTCAAATTCAGATGTTGTTGATAATGTTAAGACATTTAAGAATTAACAACATCTACAATCTCCCCCAATTTGACCTTTCGACTACAACACACCTGATGCACATATATTTCTATACATACTCAGTTTTATGTACTTAGTTGAGGTTGACATCATTGCTAAGCACTAGTCAAGACAATACCTGTTGTAATCGTTGGATCAAATCGACTGAAGATCAAGGATAATTTCATAATGATCCGTGCCAAAAGATCAAGACTATTTTATCCAAAATAGAATAAGTATAAACTATACACTTACTCACAACATAAGTAACTATACTAAGATAATAAGTTAAACTGGAAGAAATTCACTTAGAATCTAAGTATGACACTAACAAAACAAAACAAATAAAAAAAATCAGAGCAACAAACATAATGTAAACAGAATATAAACAAAAACTATACACAACCTGCAATAGTAGACACATGATAATCTGCAAACAAATTAAGCAAGGCAGTAAACAAACATTAAGTGGAACCATTAAGCAAGTTGCAGTAATAAACATCCTATCATCTAGGAAAAATAAACAACAAGTGTATCAAAAATTCAGAATACTTAAACATTAATTACAAAGGTAGAGCTGAATAAATGGCTTATATTGCTGTGGTAACAGCTGCAACATCATCTTCCAGCACCATAGCCATTTTTGGAATTCAGATCTCCCCCTGTCTAACAGCTTTCTCCAGGAAGATCAATGTTCCTGTTCATCAACTTCATCCACAAAGTAAATAGATGCAAGATGTGCAACTACATCAGTAACAGCAGCATCTCCTCCAGCATCAGGTACAGCACCAGCATCAGCAGCAGCTGGAACTCCATCTTCATTTATCTCCTCAATGACCACATTGGAGTTGGATGGTGGTGGTACTCCCCCTGTTGTAGGTGAAAGTAGGTTGGTCCACCTGTCCTTCAAGAACTGAAGTTCATCTATTGTTTCCTGCAAGTGTTGGAGTTGGAGTTTGATGAATTCCTGTGAAAGATACACATTACCAGAAATGTTGACACGAATGTTCTCAACATTTGGGGGTGCATTTCTCTGATGTGTTCTGGAAGGGCCTGGTTGATCAGAAGTAGAGGGTCTGGAAGATCTCTGTGGACTATCAGTACCAGGAGCAACTATGGGAAAATCAATGATTCTGTCCCCAATCAATAAGGCAGGAGCAATAGCAAGCAGTGGCACTCTCCCCCTCAAGACATCAGTCTTCTTAGCAGTGAAGCCATGGTGCTTCAGATAGTTTGAAATCAAGACTGGATATGGCAGATTTCCTTTCCCAGTAGTTTTCCCAGTAAATTTCCTCATATGGTGAAAGATGGTATGTCCCAGATTGAACTTCTTAAGTATAGAAATCCTATACATAAGAATGGCTTGGTCTCTTGTGATCTTAGTGGTGTTGGTAGTGGGAATCCAATTGTATATGATCAGCTTATACAAAACAGAATGTAAGGAGGTTAAGTGTCTAGCTAGCATCTTCCTAGTCCACTTAGTCTTTCTACCCCCTGTGATTGCAGTAATCACAACATCCATATCTGGATCATCATCCTCATCAACATTAGGAGTGTGCAAGAACTCATTAATAAGTTCTGGAGTGAATGGCACATCCCTCCCCCTAAAATTAACAGTACCATAAGACCTAGAACTCCTTTTTCCATAACTTTTCTTCATACAGGCATAGAATTCATAAGACCAGTTTGTAAGAAAAGCTTCACCAAATGTAACAGCATTCAACAGATTTCTATCCTCTAAGAACTTAAGCATACCCTTACTATCAAAATCAGGCACATTTATTCTTTTCTCAATCAACAGCTTCCTCTTAGAATAAATTTCTAACCTTTTCTCAACATAAGTGGAGTGATCAGAGATACCTTCATTTTCTTCCTCAGAAGGCAGTTCCTCATCAGGATCAGTGTCTCCATCATGTGCAGATGAGCTTTTGGATGAGCTCTTTGCTTCAGCAGATGAGCTCTTTGCCTCAGAAGATGAGCTGTCTCCACTTCCATCATCATCAGGTTCTGGTGTGGGCTCTTTTGCAGCAGCAAATGACTCAGCATTCTTCTTAAGAGATTCTTGCATGTCTCTTAGGCAAACATTGAAATCAGAATCAGAGTCTGATTCAGCAGGTTCTTCTTCAGGGATCATCTTGGCTTTCCCTTATTCTTTAGGATCAGCAGCAACTTTCTTCCTTCGTTCAACAGCAGCTTTCTTTGGTTTCTCAGCAACAGTCTTTGGTTTCTTTGCAGCAACAGTGGCAACTTCGGTTTCTTCATCAGATTCAGTGAACACTTGAATCGGTTCACTAGCATCAGCTCCGACTTTCTTCTTCTTCCTCATAGATTCAGAGTAATCTATTCGGGTAAACACACGGTTTGACCTCCTCCTTTGAACAGGGCTTCTCTGTCTTTTTCCTTTCTGTGCATTCTTCTTGAGAGGAATGGGAGCAGACTCATCAGAGACAGAGAGTGAAGAATTTGTACCATCATCAGAAGCTTCAGCATCTTCCATTTCGACATCCTCAGAATTGGATGCATCAGCACTAGCTTCTCCTTCAGCAACGGTTTTCACATTCCGTTCCGGTGCAGCTGGCTCAGTAGGGTTTGAAGAATTGGGGGGTTTTGGCAGCAACAGCCATTTGGGCAGTTTGTTCGGCCAAATAGCTCGAGATATCCACAGTGATATCTCCAAACGTCATCACAGGTAGATGACCAGTAGTCCGAAGAGTGTTGGATACCTCTTCAACAGCCCTAGTGAATTCTTCAACAGTTGAGTCTTGTGGGATGTGGGTAGTTGGTGGAGTAGTTTGTGGAACAGGAGTGGTTGTTGATGGAGTTGCAGAGACATTGGTGTCGGCATTTGAGGAATTTGACTGTTGTGAGGCCATTGAAGCAAGAAGATTGAGAGAATTTTGGGCGTTTTGATCGGAAGATTCAGGAGAAGAGTGTGAGTGAGAGTGTGATCGAGGGTGGTTTCCAGCCATTAAGAAGAATCGGTTGGATTTCCAAGGTAGGTTTTTGAGAGTGTATGTAGTAAATCTGGGAAATACACGGCCAAAGAACAGTTTCTGCAAATACAGTACTTAACAAAAACTCGAAAAAGACAATTAGCAAAATAAATCACAATTAATTGAGTTTTATAGAGAGAATGAGTGTAGTTGGAGCTTAACACGATTAATTCCAGAAATAATTTGATAGTGCTCCACATTTTTAGCCACAACCTAGATCATGGTTTAATTTGTGGGAAAAATCAATTTTATTAATTAATTGAGTAATTAAGAAGTTTCTAGAATTTTTACTTAGTCCAAGCATAATCTGAAAAATAAAAAAAACGTGGATTAGTATATAGTTAAATAAATAAAATAAATCTCAATAAATAATTAAATAATTACAACAGATAAAAATAAATTCGAATCAGGCAATGTTGTGCTCAAAACTGTTACAAACACCTCAACACGGTTTTTACATGAATTTGCTTCATTTGTGTTGCACCATATTTTTTCCTTTTGTGTTATAGCATCTAATTTGTATTGATCCATTGTTCCTGTAGAGTACATCGTAGTAGCGAACTCCGTGCCCCATACTTACTTAATGGATTACAAATATGTTGATGTTTTTACCAAATATCACCTTTTGAAAAGAAGGCATCGTAGTAGCGAACTCCGTGCTCCATAGTTACTCAGTGATTTGGTACATCTTTTAGTATGCTAATAACATTCTCATTTTTATGCATTTGAGAGGTGTAAGACATGTTTATTTTTGCACTCCAAGGTTCTTAGATTCGTAGATATTTTACAAAGGAATTATTTAACTAAGTAAGAAATAAATTCAACTTATAAAATTTATACAACCCATGATGTTGTCCCAAATGCTACCGCATTTGTGACAACATCCATCCGAATTTTTCAGATAGTGCTCATCCCAAGAGATTTTCTCAAGATTGAGAATCTCTCATGGTCTAATGCCTTAGTAAAAATGTCAGCATTTTGTTTTTCAGTAGGTATATACTCCAACTTCACAATGTTCTTCTCTACTAAATCTCTCATAAAGTGGTGTCTAATGCTAATGTGCTTTGTGAGTGAGTGTTGTACAGGATTTTTAGAAATGTTAATGGCACTAGTATTATCACAAAAGATAGTAAGTATACCATTCTCAATACCATAGTCATGGAACATCTTGCTCAGCCACAAGAGTTGTGTGCAGCAGCTTCCAACAGCAATATACTCAGATTCTGCAGTGGATTGTGAAACACAATTCTGCTTCTTGCTGTGCCATGAAACAAGATTGTTTCCCATGTAGAAACATCCTCCACTCGTACTCTTTCTATCATCTATGTCTCCAGCCCAATCAGCATCACTATAGCCAATCAAAATGTTGTTGGTGTCCTTAGTATACCAGATTCCAAGGTCACTTGTTCCTGAAACATACTTGATGATCCTCTTCACAGCATTCAGGTGAGATTCCTTTGGATTAGCTTGGTACCTAGCACAAACACACACACTGTACATAATATCTGGTCTACTAGAGGTTAAATACAGTAAACTACCTATCATGGATCTGTAAAGTGTTGGATCAACATCTGTTCCAGCACTGTCTTTGCAAAGTTTCAAAGAAGATCCCATAGGAGTTTTCATTGGTTTTGAATTCTCAAGACCAAATCTTTTAACCAAGTTCTTAGCATACTTACTCTGAGAAAAGAAAATACCATCACTGCATTGTTTGATTTGAAGACCTAGAAAATAGTTCAAGTCTCCAACCATACTCATTTCAAATGTTGCAGTCATTGCCTCAACAAATTTACTCAACATTTTATCACAAGTAGAACCAAACACAATGTCATCAACATATATTTGAGCAATTAGTATATTATTTTCAGTGTGCTTAATGAACAAAGTTCTATCTGCATCTCCTCTAATAAATCCATATTCCAAAAGAAAGTCAGTAAGCCTACCATACCATGCTCTAGGAGCTTGTTTAAGGCCATATAATGCTTTCTTAAGTTTATATACATGATCAGGATACTGTGGATCTTCAAATCCTATAGGTTGTTCAACATATGCTTCTTCATTTAAAATGCCATTTAGAAATGCAGCCTTTACATCCATTTGATGAAGCTTAATATCAATAAAACATGCAATAGCTAGCAGTAATCTAATAGATTCTATCCTAGCAACAGGTGCAAAAGTTTCATCAAAATCGACTCCTTCAACTTGGGTGTAACCTTGTGCTACTAACCTAGCCTTGTTCCTAACAATATTACCAGATTCATCAGTTTTATTCTTGAATATCCACTTTGTTCCAATGACATTAATATGACTAGGTCTTGAAACAAGTGTCCATACTTCATTTCTTTCAAACTGACCAAGTTCTTCATGCATAGCATTAATCCAGTTTTCATCAGTTAAGGCTTCTTTAGCACTCTTAGGTTCAATTTCAGATAAATAGCATTCAGCATTTACAACATTACACATAGAAGACATGCATATTGTTCTTACCACATCTACCTTGTTTGATCTTACTCTTCCTCTTGTTTGCACTTCAACTGTAGCATCGCCTATGATCTGGTCAGAATGATGACTTTTACCTATTCTTGAAGAAGGATTCGTTTTGGGAATGTACTGGTCATTCTGTGAAGTTAAAACTGTCTGTTCTGTCGATGTTGACCCAGATGTGTTAACATTTGGTGCAACATTCTCAGACTTCAGTGTATTCTCAGAAGTGTCAGTAACCTGTGATACATCTTCTTCATCTTTGTCATCTGTAAGACCTTTATCATCATCAAACACAACATTAACAGATTCTTGAACAGTGTTAGTTCTAAGGTTATAAACTCTATAAGCTTTACTATTTCTAGAATAGCCTAAAAAGAAACCTTTATCACTTTTAGAATCAAACTTATGAAGTTGATCCCTATCATTCAAAATGTAACACACACAACCAAATACATGAAAATATTTCACATTAGGTTTTCTGTTGTTCAAAATCTCATATGGTGTTTGATTAGTTCCAGAACGAATAAAAACCCTATTAATAATATGACATGCAGTATTCAATGCTTCTCCCCAAAATTTCTTAGCAAGACATTTGGATGTAAGCATAACTCTAGCCATTTCTTGTAAAGTTCTATTCTTTCTTTCAACAATTCCATTTTGTTGTGGAGTTTTAGGAGATGAATATTCTTGCAAGATACCCTTTTTATCACAAAAATCATTAAACATGCTGTTTTCAAATTCCCTACCATGATCAGTTCTAATACGGCCAACTTTCAAGTTAAACACATTTTTGAACCTCTTATAAAGAATTTTAAATGCAGCAAATGCTTCAGATTTGTCTCTCAAAGACTCTACCCAGGTATATCTAGAAAAATCATCTACCACAACTAAGGAATACCTCTTTCCTCCAATGCTTTCAGTTTCCATAGGACCCATCAAATCCATGTGCAGTAATTCAAAGCATCGATGTGTAGTACAATGTGACAGCATTTTGTGTGACATTCTTACCTGCTTACCTTTTTGGCATGGTCCACATACAGTGGTGTTGTGAAACCTAAGTTCTGGAATTCCTTTTACTGCATCTGCTTTGATTAGCTTTTTCATTGCTCTGTAATTTGCATGACCCAATCTTTGATGCCATAGAACATTTTCATCATGTTTTGACAAGTTACACATATTTGTTCCAATAAGATAGCAATTATCAGCTGACCTAGTACCAGTCATGACACAAACTTCATCTTTATTAAGAACATAACATGAATCTTTATCAAATTTCACATGCAAATTATCATCACAAAGTTGACTAATGCTAATCAGATTTGCAAGTAAGCCATCAACATGTAATACATTTTTAAGCTTAGGAAAACCTTCAACATTCAAAGTTCCTTTACCAACAATCTTTCCTTTAGAACCTCCACCATATGTAACACTACCACTATTCAAGGTCACATAATCAGATAAGAAATCAATACGACCTGTCATATGTCTTGAACAACCACTATCAAAGTACCATAATTCAGGTAAACATGCTTTTAAGGAGGTATGAACAACATTAAAGGTAGCTTTTGGTTTCCATGCAGATTTCAAAAACTGTTTACCAGGATGTGACCGTTTCTTATGCAGCATTTTCAAGTTTTTCTGTTCTTCAAACAACTTTATACAGTAAGGACGAATGTGACCAATTTTGAAACAGAAATGACAGATATACTTTCTCTTAACCTTGTGAGACTCTGTTTCTGCAGATGTTGACCCAGATGTGTCAACATTTGCCTTAACAAATTTCACAGGTTTTCTAAATTTATCAGAAATAGAAGCAGTAGTACCATCATAACCTAAACCATGATTATTAGACTTACCAGTAGCTATAGCATTATTTACCTCAGAAGCACTCTTGGAATATTTCTTGAAACATAAAGTAGAATTTATCAATTTCTCCTTTAAGTTACAGATTTCCAGATCTCTTTTGGTAAGAATAACTTCTAGCTTGGTGATTGTGTCTGTCAAATCCTCATTCCTTTTATTCAGAGAATCAAGGGTGAGTTTCTGATTTTTCCAATCATCTAACAACTTTTGGTATTCATTGTCATCATTCCTTTTTCCTGCATCATCAACTAAACCATTAAAACAGTTCAAATATGGGTGACTCTGTTCTGATGTTGCTGTAGATGTTGAAACATCAGGTACAGCATCAGAATCTGTTTCATCCAGATCATCATCTGAGGAATCATTATAATAATTCTGGTAAAATTAGAATATTCATTCTGATTTAATTCATCAAGATCATCATCAGAATCATCACTCAAGGTAGCACTAAAATTCAGTTTTTGCTTAAGTCTAGTATTGGCACATTCATTTGCATAATGACCATAACCAGAACAAGCATTGCATTGAACTGATTTTCGAAATTCAGGATCATACCTTGGTTTACCTTCACTCTTTGATAGTCTTGGTGTGAATTGACCTTTCCTCCTTTCTGGTTGAGGTGTTGATGTGTTGATTTGAATCTTAGGCTGAATATTTCTAGATTTGTTCACAGATTTCTTAAGAAACTTATTAAAGTGCTTAGTGAGCAAGGCAATGTTGTTAGGATTGTTGAGACATTCATCAAGCAATTCTTCATCAGAATCAACTTCAGTAATGATAGGTTGAGACTCAGAAATGTTTGATGTTTCTCCTTTAAAAACCACAACTTTCTTATCAGCATCATTTTCATCATCTTGATTAGTGTTTATTTCATATGTTCTAAGAATACTCACTAACTCATTTTGACTTAATGTATCTGTATTTTTTGCCTCTTCAATAGCACAAATTTTAGCATCAAATCTTTTAGGAACAGATCTTAATATCTTATGAACTACTCTAACATTAGAAATAGGGTCACCAAGAGAATGTGATTCATTGATTATCTCACTTAACCTTTCATTGTAGGCTGAAATGGTTTCATCTTCCTTCATTCGGAGATTCTCAAACTTTGTTCCCAACATTCGAAGCTTAGTTCTTCGAACACTTTCTGAACCTTCACAATGCTCTTGCAACCTGTCCCATGCATCTTTAGAAGTAGAACAGTTAGATATAATTTTAAACATTGAAACATCAACAGAAGTAAAAATTGCATTTAAAGCTTTAGAATTGTAGCTTGCTGTTGTTATTTCATCAGCCGTCCAATCAACTTCTCTCTTGAGTTGTATTTCACCATCTGCGTCTGCTGGTCTTTTTGGAGCTTCCCAACCTGTAAGTACAGTCCTCCAAGCACGTTCATCAATTGACTTGATGTACATACGCATCTTAGGCTTCCAATAGGCATAATTCGAACCATCTAAAACGGGTGGCCTAAGTGCAGTGGATATGTGATGTGTTTCCATTGCTAACCTACACTAAAAACACACTTGACCAAAGATCTAACCTAGTGTCGTCAGGTATCAGCTCTGATACCAACTGAAAGTGTGCTGTGGTATGTATATGAAGTGTTTAAGTTTAAGTAGAATAATGTTGTACTAAATGTTGTGACAATTGGTACAACACTGACTCTAACAGAATATCAGAAATTAAGATTAACACAGCGGAAGACTTGAAACACTAAAAACAAACGTGACACAATGGAAATAATTTTCACATAAATTTTATAAATAAAAATCTATGCTAGCCTTACGGCGAAAAACAATACTTATCTTCAAGTACAAATGTTGTGTGAAATGTTACAGCATTAACAATCACAACGAAACTATAAACGAGGCAGGTGCCAAGTCTAGAAAACGAACTAAGTGTATAAATTATACACTGTCGAAATGCCTAGTCTATCTAATGATTACACTCTCAATAGATAAGAAGACACACAGTCATACGGGTGGTATACAACGTATGAACTAAAATGTAGAACTATTGGCCACAATTTCCTAACAGGGATGAACGCTCGGTCTAGGATATTGATCGAATAGAGCACACCGAATTATGAAGCCTTCAATGGGTATTTATAGTGTGGGATACGAAATTCTAGAGGCTTCCACATTGAGGTCCTATTTTTTAGGAAACTCAACTTCCACAACTTCCATGATCTTTCTAGATCCTTCTAGGCTGCTCCAGGTCGTTCCAAATGTATCTAGGCTGTTCTAGCATGTTCTCCAATGTTCTGGAATCTTCCAGGTTCCAGATCCTTGTAGAAGCTTCTAGATCCTGCCAGAAATGCGACAACATTTAGGTCAACATTTAATGTAGCATTTCAGAAAAGACTTAGAAAAAATCTCGGAAGGTCAAATTCAGATGTTGTTGATAATGTTAAGACATTTAAGAATTAACGACATCTACACGCGGGTCTTCCACTAGTTTTTTTTTTTGAAGTCTCGGATATCCGGTCTTTGACCGACTAATCCCGGGGGATCAATCCCACTGCACACTTGCGGGGGTCCCGTTTAAAGCCAGAGCTTTGCGCTCTGTATGGACATGACCTCATAGAAATTGTTTGCACCTTAGAGGGTTCGAACCTGAGACCTAGAGAGGAGCATATATACTCCTAAGTCCCAAGCCTACACCACTAGGCCAACTCCTTGGGCTTACTCCTAAGTCCCAAGCCTTCCACTAGTAAATATATAATTTTTAAAATATACTCTAGTTTATATTCCCTTCATCAATTAGATCCATTCTCATGTCTTATATTATTTTAAAATATTATACAAATTCCTTTCATAAAATTTCGAATCGAATAGTTTAAATAAAAATACTGGAAAATGTTTGATCGAAATTTTGTAAATAATGTTTACTATAATCCTCTCAATAATAAATCTATGAAATTTTTTCCTTCAATAAAATTTATAAGCATTATTTATGTAAATAAAATCTAAAATGTACTGCTTAAACATTTAAAAATTATATTTATAATTAAAAATTGTGACAATCTTTTTAATTAACAATTAAAAATTTATCATCCCAAATTATAATATTTTGTTCTTTTCAATTCACTATAATTTATATGTAGTATATATTTGTTTCTTTAAACATAAATAATGTTGTCTAATTCATAAAAAAATATTACATCTACAACTTTTAAATTTAAGTTTTAAAAGTTTACGAGTATTTTTTATTTATTTTGTCATGTTTCTTAAAATTGCATTAAAAAAGTTACAGTCCTCTTTTTGCCATAAATAAGTTTGGCCTAAAAAATGGGCTTCAATTAGCCCGAAATTAGGTTGATTGGGCTAATTTGCCCTGAAATTGAGAAAAAAAGAAGTTACGAGTCTAATTTTACCAGCCCGTAAAGTTACGGTCCTCTTTTTGCAAACACCCCTAAATTGCTGTCCTGAAAAAATAATTTTCCCAACGATGGACCACCATGTGCTAAACTGAATTATTGTCCTTGTGCAACTTATTATTAATGATCCTATTCTAATTGTTCCAGCAATTTATACAAATTATTTAACATACACACAAATATGAAATAATATCCAACAATAATATTATATTGTAAATGAAATAACTTAAGGTTTTAATTAAAATATAAGCAATTTTTTTTTAGCTTAGTCCACTCTATTTTATAATTTCTGTTCTGCCCTTGAGTAACACTAACCCTAACCCTAGTTAGCGAATTAACTCTAGTTACCTCCAACTACCCAATCACGTCTCTTTATTTTTTATATATCCAAATTAAACGATAGCATTTCTTATCCAAACCATATCTATATCTTTTGGAGTATGCATTGCATGCCTTCCATTTCTTTTGGGGTATGCATATGGTTTTTCCATATAAGGAGTTGTAATACAAACACCTTAAATATTGATTATGTACGTGTTTGTTTTGAAATTTTAAGTAGAATAAGATGTAACTTTATATCAATTTAATTGTGTAAGAGTACCTCATGTTATATTATATAATGTAATTTTATGTCAAATCAATTGTGTAAGAATATATAATGTTGTATTATTATAATAGTAGACTATATATATATTTAGGACGGATGGAGAATTGAATGATGAAATTCGAATGTGAAATTGCAATCTAGAACGAACCCTAATTCTTTCTACGCTTTTAGTATTCCACGTCTCAAGATTACTTCATTTACACAATTAATACTTTTTTAATACGGAGTATTATTTAATTTTAAAAATTGTCACTCATTTAAATTCAAATGTTTTTCTGTATCTCACTAAAAAAAAGTTACACCTCCCTAAACATACTTCTTTAATCTTACCCTACACAATACTAATTTATATTAATTTCTTAAAAATCCTCTTTACTCTGAGTTGTATTATCACTTTTACTCTTTGCGGAAGAAGGGGTCATGTAAAAATGAACAAATTTGATTACTTCCCAACATTCATGTGTTAAGATTTCAATTCTTTTGCTAGAGGGTAGGAGTAGTATATACTGAATTATTGTCATTCTGCAACTAATTAATGAGAATCACATATTTATAGAAATCATTTAACATACACCACAAATAATGAAATAATATCCGGCCAACATTAATAATTATAAATGATCCACGTGACAAAAAATTGGTATGTAGTGTGTACCGGCAGTACCGCAACTTGATTAATTATAATAATAAAAAAATATATGGTGTGCAGGCGTGCAGCTGCTGATTGAAAAAAAAAAAAAAATTTATTAATACATATTTAACTTTGCATAGCCCTTAAATAATGACTTGAAGAACTTTTTTAGCTTAAGACATGCAGCTGTTAAAAAACACTGTCTAAGTGCTTACACTTGGACAACGGTTTTTAATAGCATAGCAAGTGGGGAGCTTAGACAGCAGTTATAAACCACTGTATAAGTTAAAACACTAGAACAGCGGTTCATAACCGCTGTCTATGTGTTTTTTTTAAATTCCTTTCACTTAGACAGCGGTTATTATGAACTGCTGTCTAAGTTTTTTTTTTTTTTCGTTTCACTTTGACAGCGGCTATGAACCGCTGTCTAAGTAATTTTTTTTATATATATATTTTTTTAATAATTATTTTATATTTTAAAAATCTTGTTTATACAAAACCAAAATTTAATTATACCACTACAATATATATATATACGTCAAATACCAAAAAATCAAATAAATAAACGTACACAAACATACGTCCAATATACACCAAAAACATGAAATATAATCACAAATGTATAAGTTAATATATTACATGCTACCAAAAGTTATACTACTTTAATTATACATATACAAAAATCGATTGTAAATGTACCATGTCCAATCTTTTTTCCATTTGTCCATTCTTTTGTCGTTGTAAGTTTTGAGCGGACGGTCATAGACAAACTGCAAACAACGATCAATCAATATAGTTAGATATATAGTATATGAATTTTTATTCAATCAATAATAATCTAAATAAATCGATAAATTGACTTACAGTGTTAGGAATCGTCAATTGATAAGAATAGATTATATCCTCAATATAACAACATACAAAATGTCCTGGTTACCATCACGTTGCCTCAGAACCTGTTATGATTAGCAATTATAAGCACGCTCGCATTACAATTATGATTATTTTCTATTAATTTGATAACTTACTAAATTAAATTACCTTAACATCTATCCAGCTCACTTTATTGAAATTAGATCTTGAGCCTTGATTGTGAAGGCAACTCCGATATATCATCATCACACTATTATTATTATAATTAGAAAAAAAAAATAGATTAAATATGCATAATTTTAAAATTAAAGTAAAACAAATCATTATATTAGAATATTAAAAATGAACTTACGCTTCCATGTATGACATGAGATCACGATGATTTGCAATCACCCCATCCATAGCTGGGTCCATAAAAAAAACACTTAATGTCTTCATATTTATGGCGACCAACACCCAATGGTTCCTATATTATACTCCCTCCGTCCTAGAGGAATTTGCACCCTTGGGACGGCACACATATTAAGAAATGTGTAAGAAAAGGTGTAATAAGTGATGTTTTGAGGGATAATTTTGTAAACTTTTATTAATAAAGTAAAGTAAAAAGTAGATTGAGTGTGTAAAAGTAATGACATATGGGTAAATATGAGTATATTTTAAGGGTGAGGGTTATGAAGATATTTCCTTTTATAGAGTGTGCAAATTGGTATGGGACATCCATATATGAAAAGTGTGCAAATTCCTGTGGGACGGAGGAAGTATTAAGAATATTAAAATTAACTGCAAATGTGCAAATAACATATTATGCATACAAATTTTAACGAAATGTTTATTGTACTTACCCCAAATTTGTTGGCCAAAAAATGAGATGTTCTCTCCCATTACTCCTCAGCATATGTTCGACTATCCTTTCCATGCCCTGTGCCATATCATCCACTACGCAAAACACTTGGGGGGAGACGAAGGAATACATTCCACATGCTCGGTTATCTCTAGAGAGATATACCTCACCCAAATATCTTTAACCAACATATATACGCTAATTAAAATTTAAAAAGAAAATTAAACTGTATAGAAAGTAAATACTGATAATTAATAAACACATACTTGAGGTAAAAGACTATGGTGGATGCACTCAACCACTGGTCTTTCAATACTTCAAGCACATTGTCCAGAACGATGTATTTTTCATAATAATGCTGATGAAAGTGAGCACTGATCGGAACTGTGAGGGCATCGAAAACACGTGACTGCACTATCGTGCTCACCATATTCTGTACGGTGCAGTCGTGCTCTAAGTCTCCAGACATTGTATAACCAAGTCTGCGCGTATCAATACCCCCGTCCCTCGTTCTCTCCATCCGACTGTCTACGACACCTCTTGTTTTTTGTTTAGGCTTTTGTCCTGTTGACAGTTTCTACAATCAATTTGTAACATTATTTAGAACAACAGATAAGATAATAAATTTTAATAACATATATTTTACCTTCGTGGTGTGAGAGATCAAGTTGCTCGGCCATTCGATGAAGTACCCGACCGTTGTTCCGACTGTGATAGCATCATCTACTGGTTTCAGCAAGGGTGAATCTACTTCTTCGTCTACGGGTACTTCTAGTGTGACCCTCACGAAACCAGGAGTGAGTGGTGGACAACCATGAATTATTTGATGGGAGTTGTTATGCAACGATACCGTGGCCACCAACCGAGTAGGATCCTTTAAATAAAGGTAGCAAAAGGTCGGTGGATGTTCGAATAAGATATTTAGTTAGAAAATTTTAATACACTAGTATTTAATTAAAACAAAGGCGAGACACGCACATTTTGATACCTGAGAGATGTTTTGAAGTGCCTCAATAAAGTCGTCTCTACCATCAGTCGAAAATCTAGCATCAGCGATACTATTATCACAGCTTGCTCCACTCGACGACAATTAGTGACTGGATTTTCTCTCGGACCTCATAGTCTCCATATCTCTAGTCAACTTGGCAACCTGTTCTGAAAGTATACCCACCATATTCATGGCTTGAAAAACAGGTGCCATCGCTAACGAGGTCTTCGTCACGCCATATCCCAAACTCTGTAAGCGGCCGGGATGCTCCTGACGACCTACAACCTGTCCATACAAATCATCAATACCGATACTGCGGATGTCCTCGGGCGTCATGGTCTGATATATGCGCTCCTAAATCACAAAAAATATTATTTAATTATTTGTTTAGAAATAATAGTTTATAATTGAAAGATAAATTAATGGATAGATTACCGCTTATTCGATGATACGATGTGCATTGGAATCGGGAATACGCCCGTCTCGAGTCTTTCTTGTAGTCTGAAATAACTTGAAATGAATAACAAGAGGCTCACTCTCTCCCGCTCTCCTTCTTTCTTCTTTCCATGATAGTGATGAAAGTGTCACTTTATTAGATATATTAAAAGTGAATATATAAAAAAAATTAAAAGTTAGGATTTTGATCTCACCATATCTTCTCTTATGCGTGCATAACCTTTGTTCGATCAACGATAACGAGCCTCAATCGCCTAGACTTGTTAGCGATTTTGCTGACTTCGCCTCTACAGTGTAATAGAAATACGATAAACACTGAAAAGCATAGGGCATTAGGAATTGAGGAAAATAACATTGATCAATTTTACCTGAAAATCATCATCCATAGCTCTACGAACAAACTCCTCCCAGTACGGGGCCACCATAGGGCTATCCCGATACTCCTTAGGCGGACTAGCCGAGTAAAGTCCGGTGTCCGGATCTAGTGTGCTACTTCTCAGCCAAGTCCGAAAATTCTTGGCCATTATTCCAGCTTGCGACAATATTTGCTTCTTCTTGGAATGGTTAAGGCCGATGAATGTAGACTATACGCATATAACATGACAATTTAGTAAATTTAGTAATTATACATCAACTTTCAATAAGCATATAATTAACATACCGACAGTTCGTCCCATAATCTTTCCTTCAAAATGTTGTTAGTACGTCGCTACGCCAGTCCGTGGATGGCAGCACGATAGGGATTACGCTCCTGACTGCAGCTCCAATGAAGAAGGACAACTTCTGACTCTCTTTTCCTATGGGATGTCCATACTCATTGAACGATAACTGCAGTAACATAGTATTTAATTATGTTCAACGATAAATCACTGTAATTACAATTTCAACTGTTCAATAGTAATAAAATTACCTTAAGTACTTTCTCCCCAGAGTTGCTACTGGTACGTGGGAGCATCAGTGACACCCTCTCTCAACTCATCAGTATGATGTCGATCATATGCACCCTGATCTCCATCATATATACTCTCCAACAGAATCTTCGGGATGTTGCAAGAAAGACATGATCCTGTAAAGTAGAAGAAACAACATTTAATAAACAAAAAATAAACAATAATCAATAAAGCAGAAGAAACAACATTTAATAAAGCAGAATAAACAACATTTAATAAAGCAGAAGACACAATATTCAATAAAGCAGAAGAAACAACATTCAATAAATTAGTTCATTTCTTTTTAGCACTTGTTTTTCTTTTTTTGGTTGACTTTTCTCGTTCATGACCATGAATGTTAACAAGATCCGAATTTCCATATTCATCCTCATCTCTAATTATTCTCTGGTACGGGCGTGGATTTGCAGGATCATCGAAAGAGGGTACAGGATGAGTGAAGTTCTAAAAATGATCATATTCATCGACGTTGTCGCTAATCTGGTAACTATTGTTCAATTTGTTTGACAGAACCACAATGGACCATTTCTTATTAACTGGGTCGGGGACATAGAAAATTTATTGAGCTTGACTGACCATTATGTAAGGGTCATCTCTGTATCCCACATTCTTCAAATCAACGCGTACGAATCCAGAACTTTTAATTTGGACCCTGTTAGGGATCCTCACCCAACTACACTCGAAGATTGGTTGGCGGTGAACAACATAGTCGAGTTCCCAAATGTTGACAATCTGTCCAAAGTAAGTAGTATTTGATTGACAACTTTGTTCCATAAATTGTGATAATTAAAATGAAAAAAGTGAAACCACGATATCATGCATGAAACAAAGTCTATTTCCCTTGTTATATGTAAAAATAAAATCGGTCCTAATCTTATAATTTTTTATAAGTTCGGACATTAAAATGATCGATCATTTTTTTTTACAGTATCCGATGGAAAAAAGTGTGTTTGATCAAAAAACTTGACTCTTTCATGTTAAGTGGGTTTCATTCCCAAGTGCCTAAGTGAGTAAAAGTTAAGAAGCCAACTCACAAGCGACGGCAATTAATAAACAATATAAATAATTGATTTCACACGTGTATACGTTCAAACTTTTAAGTAAGATAAAATTATTTGGAAATTCAATACTTTCTCAGTAAAGTATATCGTGAAAAATGTCTAATTCGTGTTGCTAGGTGGAGAGATCTATTCATTTTAATGAAAGACTGGATCGTAAAACATACTATGTGATATGTCTCGGTGGCTTTTTAATTTCAAATTTTGTTTGAAAGTTTCAGAATTTTACATTATAAATCGGCTGCACGTGATTTTCTTGAAAGTTCAATTTTTTAAGTTGAGCAACACTTGTGTGAAATATTTTACATATGAAATATATCTAATTAAAATATTTTTAAAAAATTCGCGCATTATAAGTAAGTAATTTACTACTCCCTCCTATCCTTATTAATTGTCGTCCTACATTATATCTCTACACATATATTACTCCCTCCGTCCCAAGATTACTTGCACGGTTTGACCGGCACGTTGTTTAAGAAAAGTGAATTTAGTGGTTGGTGATGTAAGATAAAGAAGGGGTATTTTAGGTAATTTGTTGAGATGTAAAGTGGATTTGAAGAGTTGTAAAGTAAAATGTATGTAAAAAGATGGTGACAATTTTGAAAATAAAATGATGTTGGGAGGGTATTAATTTTGTGGGGTATTTACATATTAAGAGTGTGCAAGTAATTTTGGGACGTTCAAATAAGGAAAGTGTGCAAGTAATCACGGGAGGGAGTAAGAAAAAAACCATTTTCCTAATATGCCCTTAATAACTAAGTGAATAACGGTTGATTTCACTGAATGCATGCATAATTTTATTGGAAAAATGAGTACTCCGATTAAAAAAAATTGTCGCATTTCTCATTTTGTATAGAATTAAAGAACATATTTTTTTGACACATTTACCCCTTCTTAATATTTCCCTTTTTCTTCTCTCTTTCCTTTTCTTTTTTCCACCTTCCTTAACCACCAAATGTCATTAATATATTTCTAAAAAAATAGGGGTAATTTAGGGAGATCATTGATAAAATTAGGAAAAGCGACATACTTTTTGAAACAAAATTTAAGATCAAATGCGACAAACTTTATGAAATGGAGGGAGTAACTTGTTCTATCCATTAATTACTGAATTAATGAAGTAAAGGGGTATATTAGAGATAAATTCACAGAACATCAAATAATTTGCTATTTCTAAAAAAACTAAAACGACAATTAAAAATGATAGAAGGGAGTATATGACTAATATATTGTTACTATAAGATCAAAGTATTATCAATCAAAATTAATGTTTCCTCTACCTTGGAGTATTAATTTGGACAATGATACCCATGTGCACAGCTTCCTTTGCTTGGCGGGTACTTACTGCCGACAAATTTAATTGTGGTCCAAATATGGGCTAGCTCGAAAGTCATTTTCAATTTCACAAGGTTATTTTGGAAAAAAATAAATTTAGGGGGCATTTTTTTAAAAAAAAATTAAAAAATAAAATATCGAGTGATTTTTATTTTTTCAAAATAAAATTGCTATAATATTTTCTAATTTCCCAATGAATAAGTATATTTTTAAGAAATTACACCCGGGCCTAGAAAAATGCCTTATGGAAGTATATTCAATTTTTTGAATTACATTAAATACCCATCCCTTTTCCTCTCCTCATGACTCGAATCTAGGATCTAAGGCCTAGATAGTGGTGCTTTAACCACATTAGCTATCCCGGTGGGGAGAATATATATACCCATTCATTTCACATAAATATTTCTTGAAAGACATACATGCATGTTGCCTCAAAAAAACATTTTTTTTTTTATATAAATCAGTTTTATCGTCCATTTATTTTATACTTTATGTGTATTTTTAAACAATTTTGTTATTGCATTCAAAATATTAAATTTTCATACGATTAGAATTAATGTCGATAAACTGCTTTTACGTACATAAATCAACTCAATGACAATATACATATTAAATTAAATTAATTAATTAATGCTTTTGGATGTAACAATATTAATGCCGGAAAATTAATATATATGTATTAATAAAAAAAATTTTACTTGACTTTGTCATGGCTTGCCCATATTCAAAGTCTTAAAAATTATTGGTGAAATGAAAAGAAAGATTAATTAACATAAATATATATGATCGAGGGAAAATTATTTTTTTAAGGACCGCAACTTAGGGGTGTTTGCAAAAAGAGGACCGTAACTTTGCGGGCTAGCAAAATTAGGTCTGTAACTTCTTTTTTTCGCAATTTCAAGTCAAATTAGCCCAATCAATCCAATTTTGGGCTGATTGAGGTCCATTGTTTGGGCCAAACTTATTTATGGCAAAAAGAGGACCACAACTTTTTTTAATGCAATTTTTAGGATCAATTAATATCCCTATTATAATAATTTGGATTTTTTTTTTCTATGTGTCTCAACTCTAGCTCAACACAAATTCAATATTCTTATTTTATAATTTTCTCATAATTTTACTTTTTTTCCCCTTTTAAAACATTTTTTTTTTAAGAGGTTTAAAATTGTCTCTAACCACTTCTTCTACCACTCATCTTCCCCCATTTTTAACAATTTAAATTCTAAAAATCGTGTTTGTATTTTAATGCATTTTTTATAATCTTAAAAAAATAAAAAATAAAACTCTTTTTTCATTCTTTTGGAGCTAAACTCTGTCTCACGAGGAATTTTTTTAAAAGTAAAATCAAATATAACTTTTATAATAAAATAAACTTTAAAATCTTAATTTTTAATGTTACTTTAAAACAATGAATATCTTGTGTGAAATTGATTTTTTTGAATGGGATTGAACTTTACTCTAGAGTTTGTATTTTACTTTATATATAGTCTTTATTTTAAAATACGATTTAAATAAGGTTATAATACTTTATAAAATTTATAAGTGTTAAAAATATGTATGAGTTCGTCTTATAATTTTTTTGTCAAAATATTAATATAATAAATTATCTTCAATCCTGCGTGTTACGCGGGTCTTCCACTAGTAAATATATAATTTTTAAAATATACTCTATTTTATATTCCTGATTCGGGTGGAATTTACACGATTTAGATGCATATTTGAAGCTCATTTGATGTTTATTTCATTAAATTATTGGTTGATTATCATTGTTTTGATCAAAATAAGAGAAAGGTAGTGTTTTGTCGATTTTGTAGGAAACACGATGGATTTTGGAAGCAAAATACATACCATACTTCACTGGATCAAGAAGAGAAGCTGATCATTGGGTTCGTCTCGAAAAACGGAGTGGAATGGCCAAAAGAATCAAGTTGTTTGGAGGTCGGAAGCAAAAGTTATGCACGAAACAAGTTCGGAGTGCAACTCGGCCGAGCTCCCCAACTCGGCCGAGCTGCGGGGCGAGGGAGAATCTGGATAAACATTGCAACTCGGCCGAGCTCCCTGACTCGGCCGAGCTGCTGGGCGAGGCAGAATGTTGGAATGATTTGCAACTCGGCCGAGCTCCCTGACTCGGCCGAGCTGCTGGGCGAGGCAGAACACTGGAAAGCACCGCAACTCGGCCGAGTTGGACCACTCGGCCGAGCCATGAAGAAAACGCCCAAATGTTTAACACTCCAACTAGGCCGAGTCATACCTATTTTCGGCGGTTTTTGTATATTTTGTCCAATTTTCAAGGACTTAAGTCACTACAAAAAAAGCCTGATTTTGATACCGAAATTTTGAGACAGACACCTAATCCGTCTCTAATAGATACAGATTAGATACGGATTTGTTAAAAAATCGAGATTTGAAACCGAAAATAAAACCGTCTCTCATTATAAACAGATTAGATACGACTTTTAGTTTCGAAAGTTTTAGATACGGACTAGATACGTGACTTTCAATTTCGAGAGTTTTAGATACGGATTAGATACATATACCACCGTCTCTAAACAATCAATTTTTTCTCCCCAATATAAAACGAGATAAGGTAGTACACGAAATTTGGGATACGAAATCTAACCATCTCTAATCTGTATCTAATTAGTCAAATGATAAAATTAAATTAAAAAATAAATCAAAAACTTATGTATATAGAGAATTGAGAATGAGAGAATATGGACGGAGTTATATTAATTTATTTACTCTTTTATTTAATTAATAAATAGTAAAAAAAAATAAAAAAATCAATTAATATATCTTGTATGTATGGGATAAATATAAATGTTAGAATAATACTATGATATATTTTAGGATAGATATAGATATTATAATAATAATATTATTATATTATATCTTCAATTCCATATGCCAAAATATATATATATATATATATATATCAATTGATTTTCTAATGAAAATATTTCAAGAATTGATTCTCGTATATCAATTTTGTAGATTAAAAAAAAGGAGGTGTCATTTAATAATTTTTTAAATTTGTATAGTATTTTTAAAAAAAATTTAGATTAAAAAATAATTCTATCATCAATTTAGAAAAAGTATAAACTAATGAAAATATTCCAAGAATTGATTCTCTAATCAAAGTATGTATATCAATTTTGTATGAACGTTAGATTAAAAAAAAAAGTCATTCAATAATTTTTAAAAGTTTCTAAATCTTTATAAAACTACTATTAAGACTTATAAATAAACTTGTATAGTATTTTATAAAAAGTTTTAGATTAAAAAATAATGCTATCATCCACTTAGAAAAAAGTATAAATACTTGAAGCATTGCTAATGGCAAAATAGTCTAAATAGTATAGTAAAAGGGATAAGATCAATCGATATAAAAATAAAAAATTATTTTGTGTCAAAATGAACTTGAAATAAAAATTGAAAATCTTTTTATAGAAATTATTTTTATTTAGTTTTTTTTGTGAAAAATACATTCTAAAGGAAATTAAACCTAATCCTATCTAATAATATGTCAATTTCGATTTTTGTCCATTCTTAAAAAAATAAGTTTATATAATAAATATAGATATTATAATAATATTATGTTATATATTATATATCTTTTATATGTAAATATATATTATATGACAATATATATAATATATGGATTAATGACAATAATTCTTGAATTTCTTTCAAACTCGGTAACTCAAGAACGTAGGTCAATCGAAGGTGAGTCACGGCATTAATAATATTGTCTCTACCATCAAGATTGACGAGATGAGTTGTGCATCTCAAGCCTTTATTATAATATATCAATTTACTTATCAATTCGCCTACTATAAATTACAATTATCATTTAATTTAGTAAATTATTGTATAAAAATGAGATTTATGATGCTCATACACGCATATACACATAACTAAATCAGCATGCGTCTAGAACACACATACACGTACACATAACTAAATTCAAGTAGGGAAACACCTTGAATCAATGTCAGTAAATTTCAAGATAATATTGACTCAATTCAGAATTCATTCAGGACTCGTTGAATACAAATTTCATAGTTTGCATCAAGAAAGATCGACTACCAATAAAGACTGTAGTAATTAAAGTACTCAATTCATAATTCATTCAGGACTCGTTGGATACAAATTTCATATATTCAAGTTTGCATCAAGAAGATCGACTACCAATAAAGACTGTAGTAATTAAAGTAGAATATTAGGATAAGATATAAATGGTATAGGAACAAAGATATAAATTGTGTCATTCAAGTGTGTCAAGTATACTATTGCACCTATCCTGGGATAGGACTGTGTACTCAAGTACACGGTATTACTACCTAGTGGTTGTCCTTACCATAATGTCACAAGTTCAAAACTCAATTTTTTGAAATTTAATTTAATACCAATTTTTCTATATTTAATTTAATTTTAGCACCGAGTACCAGTTTTTCTATATTAAGTAGTACCAGTTTTTCTATATTTAATTTAATTTTAGAATATGGGATGTCCTAAAATGTGATTTATCCCCTTAGGAAGAAAGATATAAATGGTATAGGAACAAATATATAAATTTTGTCATTCAAGTGTGTCAAGTATACTACTGCACCTATCCAGCGATATCACAGGTTGTCCTTGAATTGCCTTACCATAATGTCACAAGTTCAAAACTCAATTTTTGAAATATAGTAACATACACTTTTCATTAAAAAATGATGATGCACTTTTCAATATACTAACATACACATTTTCAAAAAAACAAATCGATTTTTTTTCATAGTTTGACCATTGACTGATCAACGGTCAACAGTTGACCGGTCAAGGTCCACTCAAGTACACGGTATACTTGAGTGCACGTAACAATGAATGAATCATTGATTAGATTTAAAGGCTGCAAAGATGAATATGATGAAGAAGAAGAAGATGAAGATGAAGATTAAACGTAATTTAATTTATTTATTTTAATTTATAAAGTAAGATCGACTTTTACAATTGAAATTATTCAATAACAATTTTTTTTTATATATTTTTAAAGTTACAAATTAATCAATTAATTATATATGTTAAACTATTATAATAAAATAAAGTGTCTAAACTATGCATTGTTCTTAATATTTTACAGCTTATTGACGGCGGTGAGTAATTACAATTTTTAGAAATTAATAAAAAAAAATTACATTTACAAATTTAAAAGTTACAATTTGAATACACGTAAAAGAAATAAATTAATATACATATACAATTAATATTAAAAGATAAAACAAAAGAGTTATCTGTCCTAGTGGCAGATGCTTAATAATAGACACTTATCCACCTGGGTTCAATTCCCATATAGACCAAAAAAAGGTCAATTAAATAGTTGGAGAGGGGGGTGGTTGTGGGGTGGGATGGCGGGTTGGGTTCGGGCTGGGACGGTGTGGGTTTAGGTTGGGATGGTGTGGGGTCGGGTCGGGTTCGGGCTTGGTGGGATTGGGATTAAGGCTTGGAATGGGGATTAAATAATTGGAGAGGGGGGTGGTTGCAGGGTAGGGTGGGATGGGTGTCGGGTCGTGTTCGGGCTTGGAATGAGGATTAAAGGCTTGGAATGGGGATTGGGTTGTTAACTCTTGGAGACGGATTTTTGCGGATTTAGAGACGACAAAACGTCGTTTCTAATTAAGAACGAAATTATAGACGGATTTTTGACCCGGATGTAAAACGGGTCGTTTATCGTTTAGATACGGATTTAGAGACGAAACGACATTTGAAACGGAATTTTGACCCGGATATAAAACGGGTCGTTCATCGTTTAGATACGAGAATATACGGTGTCAAATTCCGTCTCTCATTATAAACCGAAAAAACGGTCTCAAATCCGTCTCTTATTAGAAACGGAATTTAGAAAATCGTTCCTAACATTAGATACCATGCGATTAGGAACAGATAGAAAATGGTTCCAAAATCCATTTCTAACCTGTTTAGATACAATGTTTATGGTATCTAATTCGTTTCTAAATCTCTGTTTTTTTGTAGTGAGTGCAAATTTCACCCCAAGACCTATCCCAACACTATAAATACTTTCATTCTTGAATTAAAAAGCACTCTCCCACTTTTAAAAAGCTATTCTCACACACATTCACATAGTAGTAGGTGTTCTTCATATTTTAGTTTAATTTCTTCATTAGATTAGATAGAATAGTGGGTTTTACTCCAAATCAAGCTACGATTATCATCGGGCATCGTCTATTACATCGGTTTGTAACTAAATTCTCATGATCAAGGTGATATTACTCTATTTTGCAATTCAATTTGGTATTTTCTTAATTTCTTCAATCTTTTGCTATTCTACCATGAGTTTGATGTTATTTATTGTTGTAGCCATGAGATTCTCTTCTAGAACCATGGGCTAATCTCCTATTGCCTTGGGTGTGGATGTTTTGATGGGTGTTTAGTGTAATTGTGGATTAATTGCATGATTAGCTTAGAATTTGGGTGTTTATGTTTCTAGAGTTGTACTTTGATTGATTCATTTGGTTGATCAACCCTATTAGCGAGCATGTTCGATTATGTTTATTGCAACGAGAGTTGGGTAGCATGATTGGGAGTGTGAGTGTGAGCTTTGGTCAATTGAATAGAAGTTAATTAGTAATTAGCTAACCGAGAGGAGGTTAATGGCTAGACCGACAACTTTAGACACTAAACAAATAGAGGTCGTCTAGGAGTTTGGTGAGAGGGCGTTTCATAAGCATTAGTAACCGTGTTGAAAGTGCTTATGCAACACTATCTTAGGAGCTTATGGTATTTTGTTAGATCCTATAATTGTTAATCAATGCACGTTGTATACCTATGCCTTTCGAGGGGGTCTACACATAGATGTGATAGCCTTTAGTTTAATCCGAATTCATAGCTAATTCATGTAATTGGTCCACTAACTCACTTAATTACTCACAAAACGGAAACACCCGAGGCAATACCCTTCCCTTGCACTTTCCAAAAGAAAGTTAGATAGCTTGTTATTTATCTTGTCACTAGTTCTCATTACTTTAGTTGATCTAGTTTAATACCTTTGTTCTTATTCCCAAAAATCCAAACAAACACGTGTAGTTACTACAATAGCATGATAACTTGCAACTTTAGGGACTCATTTTCACTCAATTAAGTCTTTGGAACGAAAATCTACTTGGTACACTTATCTTACTACTGATTCGGGTGGAATTTACACGTTTTAGAGGCACGTGTGAAGCATATTTTGATGTGGATTTCATTGATTTATGCATTGAATATGATTGTTTGAGCCAAAATGAGAGAAAGGTTGTGTTTTGTCGATTTTGTAGGAAATACGATAGAATTTGGAGCAAAAAATCAACCATACTTCACTGGATCAGGAAGAGGAGTGCACCGTTGGATTCTTCTTGAAAAACGGAGTGGAATAGCCAAAAGAATCGAGTCAATCGGACACCCGAGGCGAAATATATGCACGAAACGAGAAAGGGGTAGACATCGCGCAAGAGCACGGCCGAGACATGGGCTCGGCCGAGCCATTTTCAGGCCACGATCGTGCAACTTGCTCGGACAAATGCACGTCGAAACGGAGAACTTTTTCAAGCCAAGAGGAAATCCAAAGTGCACGACCGAGCACCCTTCTCGGCCGAGCACTATGCCAACGCCACGGCCGAACATTTTTCTCGGACAAACGACCCTCGAGACCGAGACATTTCGGCCATTACCCCCACATCGAGCGCCTTGGCCGAGCACCTGGCCACCCCTGTTTTGCATGCCACGGCCGAGCACCTGGCCACCCCTGTTTTGCATGCCACGGCCGAGAACCCCCGATCCACCATCATCGCCCAGCACGGCCGAGCTGGCAGCTCGGCCGAGCACCTGCAAGTTACAACGCCGTTTTGCACGGCCGTGCTCCGTGCACGGCCGTGCCAACCCCATTTTCGGTGCCTTTTCCACATTTTGGCCATTTTTGAGGGACTAACTTGCAAATTGTCCATCCAAACCCTACCCCAACACTATATAAACCATCATTCTTGAAATCCAAGACATTCTTCCTCAATTCCACACATACTTTCACACACTTCAAGGTGTTTTGGCAATTTCTCTTCCAATTCTTCACCAAATCAAGGAAGAAAGGATGCAATAGCTCCCAAATTCCATTCCACACCACATTCTAGACTAATCTGTCTCTTTCTTTTCCTTTTTATTTAGTTATTTCATTTGGAATTTGTAATTGGATTATGCTAGTGAGTAGCTAACAACTTTGTGGTTCTAAGGCTATGTTTATACTTGGATTAGGCTAGGTCGAGGAGACTGGCTCAGACCTGGACGATCCAGATCTGAACATGAGGACGGGCGAGCATCTTGACCCGGCCCGAGTCGAGGAGACTTTGACAAGCGGCCTCCGCGAGGATCACGAGGAGGTTGTTCGCTACGCAGCGAGCATCAAAGATATTCTGCTTGGGCGAGAAGAGCTCGATGGGGATGAGCTATGTCGGGAGACCTACTACCAGTACGGTGCCGAGTATCCACTGAGGTCGTTTCCTCGCCCTTACCGAGAAGCCCATCAATCGATCTTTGCTGCTAGCGAACATGCGAGCACAGTGACGTTGGCCCAAGTGACCAACTCTCAAAGAAAATATCAACTACCTTGGGACGTCTTCTTCTTCGCTCCGCGAGAGGATGAGAGGGCCGACCAGCCGCCAGAAGGGATGGTCGCAGTGAACGTGGGTATGATGGAGGCCGGATTGAGATTTCCACTGCACCCCGCAATCTCCAAGTTCCTACACTTTCTCGGGGTGGCACCCTCTCAAGTGCTGCCGAACGGATGGTCGAACCTGATCGGACTCCTCACCGTGTTCGGCCTAGTGGCCGTCGAGAACGGTTGTCGGAACTCATGGCTCAGTCCGTGAAAGATCAATTATCTCCTTCAAGCGGCCGAAGCCGGAAAGAAGGTGGGCCACGGTTGGTACTATGTAAGAAGCCGCGACCACATCAAATTGGTCGAAGGGGTCCCCAATAAAATTCGTGATTGGAAGACCAACTGGTGGTGGGTAGCCGGGGACTGGAAAAGTGCCGAGAGGCCAGATGGATCCTCTCCTCGTCTTCCAATCGCAACCGATTACCAAAGGATTCGCAGTAATTCTTTTTATTTCTGCTCGTTCTTGTCTATACTGAATAACTCCTCGCTTTTGTAGGTGATTATGTTCGCACGAAGACTGCCGAGCACCGTCTCTCGCCCATCTTCCAATATCACATCTGTTGCGCGCTTAAACGTCGCTACTTGGAGAGGTCCTGCCGCTTTCTGAACAGGGAGTGTATGCGAGAGCGAGCAGGCCTTAGAGTACCTCCTCATCACACCACTCGAGAGTTCCCTCCAGGTATCAAAATATTTCTAAGATTTTGTGAAATTTCTTTTCGTAACACTGACTCCTTGTTTTTCTTTTTTAGTAGTGGTTCCTGAAAAAGTAATCACTTATCTTCCTCCAACCATCGAACTCGATCGAATCATGTCGAGCAGAATGATTCAACAAGCGAAAGCGCTCCGCGAGCGCCAGATCATCGACGGCTCAAACAAAAGCAAAAGGAAAGGGAAGAAGACCTCGGGGGCTCCTCCGAAGAAAATTGCGAAACCAACCCGAGGGGGTTCTTCTCGCCCAACTGCTACCGAGCAAGGGGTCGAACAGAGGGTCTCTCCGAGGAGATCTCCAGCGAGGGATAACTCGCCTCCCCCCACACAGATCGTATGCCCTCCTCGCAGAACCACTCGGTCGCGAGATGCTGCTACGAGCTCGTCGGCCGAGCAGAGGGCCCTTGGGGATAACACCCTTCTCGGTTGGGATGCCGTAAGGGTTGCCAAGTAAGCTCACTGAAAACAAATGCCTTTGAAATATTGAATATTTTCTAGAAGTACCTTTTCTAAATTTCTTGTCTTTTTTAGGCTTGCCGAACACCCGGTCGCCGAACCTTTCAACGAGAATCTCGTCGGTTATTACCGCTCACGGGATCCGGCCGACGGAGAGGCACTCGATCCGATCACGATCAGGGCCATGAAGAGCTTGCCCCGATCGCTAACGACAATACTGGTCGACGAGGTAAACAACCAGAACTCTCTTTCGTTAACGACAATGCTTAACTTTCATTGCAAAACATGTTGTCAATGGCCATGATAGTATGTTTTATCTATTGTTAATTGAAATTGGATTGAGAAATCTCTTTCGTTAATCGTATTTAAGCATTCGACCCAATATTCTTGTGAGCTCGAGAGAGAGGATCAATTATTGGGAGGGTATTAGATGATCTTAGGAACTTTTTGGGGATTTCTTATGCATGCTTAGTAGAGATGTTAGTTTGTATGATATGTCTCTTGGATTAATTGGATCGAGAGAACTTTTAATTCACCATTTTGTGATCAACCTTATAGTAATCAACATACCACCACTTAATTAAGCCCTTAATCATAAGTTGAATCCTTAGTGTGACATATGCCTTGGAACCCACCCTTCCTTCTTGGAGTTTTCATTCGTTTTACGTTTGTTTTCTTGATTTGCATGTTAGTTGATCGATTTTGTATTTACTCTTCATTACTTATTGGTGACACATAGTTAGGTAATTTTAGAGTAATTCACACCAATCAAATTATCGATCACGTCTATTTAGAACTCGACTAGCAAACTACCCTTTTACGCTTAACCTTCTCGTGGGATCGACCTCGTGCTTATCACGCTACAATAGACGCCGTACACTTGCGGTTGTTTATTTAGTGTTGCATAACGCTTGTATCAACTACTAACGAACCCATACGCTTGTGGGGATCGTATAGTTGTAAAAAGTGCAAAAATTCGATCCAAGTCAATTCCCTTCATCAATTAGATCCATTCTCATGTCTTATATTATTTTAAAATATTATACAAAATTTTTCCATAAAATTTCAAATCGAATAGTTTAAATAAAAATACTGGAAAATGTTTGATCGAAATTTTGTAATTAATGTTTACTATAATCCTCTCAATAATAAATCTATGAAATTTATTCCTTCAATAAAATTTATAAGCATTATTTATGTAAATAAAATCTAAAACATACTAATTAAACATTTAAAAATTATATTTATATTTAAAAATTGTGACAATCTTTTTAATTAACAATTAAAAATTTATCATCCCAAATTATAATATTTTGTTCTTTTCAATTCACCATAATTTATATGTAGTATATATTTGTTTCTTTAAACATAAATAATGTTGTCTAATTCATAACAAATTATTACATCTACAACTTTCAAATTTAATTTTTAAAAGTTTACGAGTATTTTTTTATTTATTTTGTCATGTTTCTTAAAATTGCATTAAAAAAGTTACAGTCCTCTTTTTGCCATAAATAAGTGTGGCCCGAAAAATGGGCTTCAATTAGCCCGAAATTGGGTTGATTGGGCTAATTTGTCCTGAAATTGAGAAAAAAAGAAGTTACGGACCTAATTTTGCCAGCCCGTAAAGTTACGGTCCTCCTTTTGCAAACCCCCTAAGTTGCGGTCCTGAAAAAATAATTTTTCCATATGATTGAAAAGGGCATGATGATTTACATGAAATATTTAAGAGTACCTAGGAAACAGCTAGCCCAACAACAAAAAATTCTTGCATCGGAAGCCTGAATAATTATCAGTCTTTCTCTTAGGGCTCATTTGATTGTTTAATAATATACCAGTTATTACTAAAATTTAACAATGGAAATAATAAAAAAACGTACTAGCTAATAAAGCTTGAAAAAAAACACACAATGAAATAAAAAAAAAAAACCAAAAATAAGATCGAAGTTCAACGGAATTTGCAGGGTGATGAAATCGATCCGCAAATATTATTATTCATATAACACGACACAAACAATAATAATATAAAAAAGTATTACAATAGATGACTCAATAAAATGACGGATAACAGAAAATAGATAAACTAGTTAATTTATAAAATACCACCACCCCATAGATAGAGGACATATTGATTAACTAGAATATAATTAATTCTTTCATGACACTATCTTCCAGCATAGAGGGACCTCTGCTAGTTGGACAAAATACTCTTCTTATCCTCCATATTCCATATATAAGCATAGAGGGACCTCTGCTAGTTGGACAAAATACTCTTCTTATCCTCCATATTCCATATATAGTGATAGTTATTAGTTACGTTTCCATCTAATATCTATCTTATATTGTGAATTTAAATTTAGCAATTACTAAGTTGTATTGATATTCAAAGAAATTTTTTTATTTACGTATCGTACGTAACTTTCACCTTTCTTGAAAAACGTCCCAAAGCAGTTAAAATTTTAATTTACTTCCCATAAATTTTTCAATTGCTTAATTCACGTCCAATTTTCATCGAAATAATAAAAATTCGCCAACATTTCTCAAATTTAATAATCACGTAATAGGGACTAGCCGTGGGCCACTTCAAAAATTTCACAGGCCAATAATTCAAATAACTGAAAATTTCACGAATATTCCACTTTTTAACACATCTTAGAGCATCTTCATCCTTCCTGCACATAACTATTTCATCGGTGGGAGTTACCCAACTTTTTATAAGTATTGATAGCTCGTCAACCTGCAGAGTTGAAGTGAGGCGTGTTTGGTGCAGGCCGGGCTTTTCTCCTGTTTGATATATTCTAGGATGATTAATTACAAGTGCTGTGATATCAGCAGGCAGGGCTCACTCCACCTACTCTACTTAATTGCCTGTCCAATTGTTTGTGGCCGCCTCACCTGTCGTTGTACAAAGACTCACGCAGCTGATTTCATAATTGTATGATAATTTTCAACGAGGGAATTAAAATGATAATTTACACTCAATGTGTACCATTTTTGTTAAATATCATGGATACCAGACATTTAATAAAAAAAACACTATCCTATCCTCACTATGTGGGCATCCATCATATTTGATACGATCACATATTCTCAATTGGAAAGTAACTATTAAGAAAGACATGCAATACTTCAACTCAAATGATTCTTAATAGGAAAGCAACAATCAAAAGCCAAGTTATTAAGCTAGAAGGATAATCAATTCAATCTCTCAAATTCTATCTTATGTGGCATAATGGTGTAGATCCAGAAGAGAAGAGCTACCGACTAGAATTCAAATCAAGAGATGATCCCTTCCCTCTAGCATAAGGCCGGGCGTACTCCTAGAAGAGTAGAGCTACTGATTAGAGCCGAGGCAAGAGCTGATCCTTTCCCTTTAGGATCAGGATCAGAAAAGACTTTGCCCTTAGAAAGAATCATATTCAGATCTGATCCCTTCGGGATGTGATCTGATTTTATGTATAAGGCCTATTCCGAATCCAAAACAGATCCAAGGGTTGAGAACCAAAGTCTAGAATCCTTTTTCGTTCTTCCTTGGATAACCAGGACCAAGATAATAAACTGTCTTGATTGGCAAGAAGAGTAAGCAATATTCTTAATGTGTCAGAATAGTACAATGACGTGGCACTATTTGTAACAAACCCTAAAGACGAATTTACTTCCTTACCCTTCAATGACAAGGTATAAAAAAGGCACCCCCTTCATTTTCAAAGGTTAAGTTATCTTTTCATTTTGGCTATTCACTATCATATACAAAAGACTCTTATCTTCTCCATCGTGCTCGACTGACTTGAGCGTCGGAGGTCCGTCGCCGGACACCCACTACAAGAAACAGGGGGAATAGCAACGAAAATTTTGCGACAAATCTAAATTTCATTGCTAAAATCATTTTTTTAGCAATGAAAAAGAAATTTTCATTGCTAAATTCATAGATTTAATATTTGCAACACAATTTATATATTTCATCGCTATACTAGCAACAAATTGCTTCATTTGGTTGTTAATAATCAGAACAACAATAAAAATTATATTTCGTCACGATGAAATAGAAATTTTCGTGGCTAATTTCTTGAAATTAATTTTTTGCAATGAAATTAAAATATTTCATCGCTAAACTAAGAACAAATTATTTTATTTTGTTGTTAATAATCAAAACAACAATGAAAATTATATTTCGTCACTAATATTTTGCTATGAAAAAAGAAATTTTTGTGGCTAATTTTGTGGATTTCATTTTTGCGACGAAATTAAAATATTTCATCGCTACACTAGCAACAAAAAAAATTTATTTTGTTGTTAATAATCAGAACAACAATGAAAATTATATTTCGTCGCTAATATTTTGCTGTGAAAAAAAAAATCATGGCTAATTTTGTGGATTTAATTTTGTATATCATAGCTAATATTTTAGCACGAAATATAATTTTCATGGTTGTTCTGATTATTAACAACAACAAAAAAAATATTTTATTGCTAGTGTAGCGATGAAAAATATTTTCATTTCATTGCAAAAATTAAATTCACAAAATTAGCCACAAAAATTTGTATTTCGTCGCTAATATTTTAGCGATGAAATATAATTTCATGGTTGCTCCACTCATGCTACATCAATATATAAATTAAAGATGAATGTAAAAATTTGAGTTTCTGCTCAATTTTATATTTATTTATTTATTTAAATTGTACTCCATAATGTTTATTTAATTTTTTTAGAATCGATAATTATTTATTTATTTAGTAGGGGTGGGAATGGGCCAGGCCTTGGTAGGCTTTATGAAAAAAAGCCTGGCCTGTTATATATTTCTTAGGTCCGAGCCTGGCCCATGGCCTGTCATAGGCTTTTTTTTAAAGGCTCAAGTCTGGCCTTTATAATAAATAGGCCTGGCCCGAAAGCCTTCTAAATGCCTCTTAATCTTATTAACGTATTTTTTTAAAAAAAATCTACAACAGTATTATCATCAAATTATAAAAATTAACTCTTTAAATCTCAAAATGAAGAAATGCAAGTAATAGAATGTTCAAAAAAAAAAAAAATTCAAATATTTTTTCAACTAGTGTTACTAAATTTTCTTACTTATTTATTTATTTGAAAATCACATATTATATAAGTATATACTTATAATAAATATATATATATATACATGTGTGTGTGAAGTTATATAGGCCGGCCTGTTGGAGCTTAAAAGGCTTACGAAAAAGCTTGAGCCCGACCTATTTAGCTAAATAGGCTTCTAAAAAAGCTTGAGCCCGACTTGTTTATTAAACGAGCCGTGCCGAGCCGAGCTTTAATAGGCCGAGCCGTAGGCCCCTGTCGGGTAGTCTGGCCCATTCCCACCCCTACTTCTCAGTAGAGTTGTTATTCGAGCCGAGTCGAGCCGAGTATTTGAGGTTCGTCGAGCTCTTATCGAGCCGAGCCGAGCTCGGATCGATAACATTACCGAGTTAAAAATTGAGCTCGACTCGACTCGTTAACGAGCTTAATGAGCCTATCGAGTCGAGCCGAGCCTAATGAAAATTTTTACAATAATTTAGTTATCGAGCCTAACAAGTCGAGCTCGAGCCGGCTGGTTAGTAAATCGAGTATTTAACGAGCTCGAGCTCGGCTCATTAAGCTAAACGAGTCTAGCCTTAACGAGTCGAGCCGAGCCGAGTCTCGTTAAGGCTCGGTTCGAATATCTTTTGCAAATGAGGTTCGTTTCCGGTGTTAAGAAGATCCAGATTAATCTGTTTATCATCTGCTCTTTTAATTAAATATTTAAAGACCCCAATTCTCCAAGCAAGTATGATCTGCATCATGTGGTTCTCTGATGTGCAACTTATTGAAAAGAACGAGTAGCGTAGATCTTGCTCCCCTGACTCACCATAACTTATTTTTTTAATGACCACGTACAAGCTGATAGTCAGTATTAGTATTTTTTGAAAACCTTACACCAGTCTGCTAGCTGTCTCCTTGTGTGAGTGCGGATAGATCGTTATGATACATTTTACCAGAACCTAACATTATGATCAATATTTATTTATAATTAATATTGAGAGCTAGGCTAGTTTTCCTAAAGACCATGAAGTTGCTTAAAATTAATAATTTGTATTCAACTTTAGAGTGTTCAAAGTACCTAGATTGTACCTAGCTAGCTAAAACAATATGACAAAGGTGTGTTTCACAAGTAAAAAACTATTTGAGAAGCGCTGTGACGTTTCTCTGCAATTTCTTTTTAACTAGATATCCCATTATCCTGTTCTTGTTTTTTCACTGAATTAATTACTTGATTTCTGCTGATGCAGACAATGGTCAGAGATTTTACTTTTGCAGATTACAGGTTTTTTGTTTATGGTTGCTATTTTACTTTTACTTTTTTACTGATTATTGTTGCTGTTATGTGTTTGTTGGTTGTTGTCATCTAGCTGTATATATTAACGGTACATTTACGCTAGAAGGATAATCAATTCAATCTCTCAAATTCTATCCATTTCTATAAAATGTCGAACAATATATAGGAAGAGTCCCATAATGTCACTACAAGAAATGAGGGGAATAGCGACGAAAATTTTGCGACAAATCTAAATTTCATCGCTAAAATCAATTTTTAGCAACGAAATATAAATTTTCGTTGCTAAATTGTTAGATTTAATATTTGCAACAAAATATATATATTTCATCGCTATATTAGCAACAAATTGTTTCATTTTGTTGTTAATAATCAAAACAACAATGAAAATTATATTTCGTCGCTAATATTTTGCGATGAAATAGAAATTTTCGTGGCTAATTTCTTGAAATTATTTTTTACAACAAAATTTATATATATTATCGCTATATTAGCAACAATTTGCTTCATTTTGTTGTTAATAATCAGAAAAATTATGAAAATTATATTTCGTTGCTAATATTTTGCGATGAAATAGAAATTTTCGTGGCTAATTTTTTGAAATTAATTTTTGCAACAAAATCTATAAATTTCATCGCTATATTAGCAGCAAATTGCTTCATTTTGTTGTTAATAATCAGAACAAAAATGAAAATTATATTTCGTTGCTAATATTTTGCGATGAAATAGAAATTTTTGTGGCTAATTTCTTAAAATTAATTTTTGCAACAAAATTTATATATTTCATCAGTTTATTAGCAACAAACTGCATCATTTTGTTGTTAATAATCAGAGCAACAATGACAATTATATTTTCTTGCTAATATTTTGCGATGAAATTGAAAATTTTGTGGCTAATTTCTTGAAATTAATTTTTGCAACAAAATTTATATATTTCATTGCTATATTAGCAACAAATTGCTTCATTTTGTTGTTAATAATTAGAACAACAATGAAAATTATATTTCATCACTAATATTTTACGATGAAATAGAAATTTTTGTGGCTAATTTATTGAAATAAATTTTTGCGATGAAATTTAAATATTTCATCGCTATACTAGCAACGTATTGCTGCATTTTGTTGTTAATAATCAGAACACCAATGAAAATTATATTTTGCGATGAAATATAATTTTTTGTGGCTAATTTATTGAAATTACTTTTTGCGATGAAATAAAAATATTTCATCGCTAAACTAGCAACGTACAAATTCTTTTATTTTGTTGTTAATAATTAGGGCAACAATGAAAATTACATTTAGTCGCTATTATTTTGCGATGAAATATATTTTTTGTGGCTAATTTCTTGGAATTAATATTTGCAACAAAATTAAAATATTTTATCGCTACACTTTTATCAAATTATTTTATTTTGTTGTTAATAATAAGAACAACAATGATAATTATATTTCGTGGCTAATATTAAATCAAGAAAATCGATTTATATAATTAAATGTTTAATAATTGTCCAAATTTTATGTCTTACAAATCAGTATGAATGTTTATAAAAATATTTATAAATATGATGATGCAAATGAAGATGGACATAATTAAAGATGGGAGAATGAAGATTGGCTCTAATATTATTTTTTTTTTAAATTGTTAAAGTAAACATTGATTTTTTACAATTGGAATTGTTTTAAAAATTACGTATACACATGTATATATACATATATAGTTGTTACAAGTTAAAAATTAATCAATTAATAAATGTGAAATAAATTATTAAATGTGTAAATATAACTAAATTAGTAACAATTGAATACATATATAATTAATATTAAAAACTTAACAAAAGAGCTGTCTGCCCGAATGGTAGGCGCCCAGCTATGGGCGCCCATCCACCCGGGATCAATTCCCATTAAGACCAAATAAAATATTTATTTAAATAAAATGGGAGAGGGGGTATGTGGGCCCAGATTGGGGCGGGGCGGGTCGAGTGTTGGTGCGGGTCGGGGCCGGGTCGAGTGCAGAAGTGGGTTTAGAGAACGATTGAATTGGTTCGGTTGGGGTGGGTCGGGTGTGGGTTGGGGCGGGTTGGGTTGGTCGAGTACGGAAGTGGGTTTAGAGAATGATTCGTAAATCGGATATCATAGCCAAATATTAGCAACAAAAATTCTAATATTTTTGTCTCTAATGTGAGTTAGCGATGAAATAATTTTGTCGCGGGATTTGTTGCTATACACCCGTCACTAACGTGTTTGCGACAAATGTTTGATTTTCCTCGCAAACATTTTGTGATGAAACTCATTTTTTCGTCGCTAACATTTTGCGATGAAACTCAAATTTTCGTCGCTAATATTTTGCGATGAAACTCATATTTTCATCGCAAACATTTGCGACAAAATTAATTTTTTTGTCGCAAACACGTTAGCGACGGGCTTATAGCAACAAATCTTGCGACAAAATTATTTCATCGCTAACTCACGTTAGCGACGAAAATATTAGAATTAGCGACAAATTTTTTCGCAGCTAAATTGCAGTTTTCTTGTAGTGTGTCCTAGCTAGCTAGTTCCATTGTCCAAGAATTATGTCCTCTTGGTACATCCTTACGAGCAACTGCACATATGCTGCTAATTAAAGTAGGAAACAGAAGGAAATATGAAGTAAGATTTGAAGTTGTATATATTAATAGTATGGTTGGGAGCATCTAATGTCTCCTATTACCAACCAATTAGACTAAGGTTACAAAGGAAATATGAGCCTAAATATGGGTGGAATGGCATTCAATTTGAATTGCTCAGCTTGGATATAGTTAGTGTTTCATCCAGCTGATACATACAATTATATCATGAATTCAATTAGTCAACTAGTCAGGAAACAAACGCTGCAAAAACCTTGATTCATTTTGACATAACAGACCTATATTATAACTTGATGAAATTAGTCTCTAAGAATCATTTTAACACATCGATCATATCCTTTAAGTTTTGTGATCGATAAGTAGCTGATCTTAATCAATTCACATGATCGATGACTACAGTCAAGATATTAATTTTGTTAACAACTTGAAAGCCATTAATTATATTTTGTATACTAAACAACTGAAATATAACTTGGAGTATATATTACAAACGTTATAGCAGCACATTATAATTAAGCCCTATCACTAAATTTATGTCCATGTAATCAGCAGCAGCATATTCTGCATGCATTTAGATAATTATAACATAAGAATAATCCAAGCACCTTAACAATATATGTGTAAAAGTTCTGAACACGCACCTTCTACATTATCGTTCTTTCCTACAAGTACTGGTGAGAACTTCATGTCAAAACACCTTCTACATTAATATCCTTCTTTAATTCCTAGCTACCAAAATATCTGTTACCATGCATAGCTTCTCTAATCGAAAGGTGAGGTGTACTGAAAATGGCAGTATCATCGATCCAAGCTCATATAGCTAGGAATAACACGTAGGTCTACTTCCGCATTGCAAGTGCTGCTATATAAACTCCTTAAACGCAGAGCGTACAAAGGTCACAGAAGTACTATTTTAAGCCAAGAAAAAGATTGAATATTTTAATAAAAGGAAAGGTAGTTGCAAAACAAAATTTATATCTGCCAGCAACTGATCATACATGAGGATAGGAACAATTGAAGATCGATATGCCCACCCACCAAAAAAATTACTAAACAAAGGAGAACTAATTTGAACATCAAGCAAATCTAAGAGCAAAATTAATCTCTTGACAAGAAACCACGCGAATTGTTTCAATTGGATTGTATATATAGCATAACTGCCTCTAACTAATAGGAAATTAAATATCGTACGTGGCATTATATCCATGTATGATCGAGATATAAAAGTTTCTTTCAGGTTTGCCCTATATATATATGATAGTTTTAGGTTTCATATTTATAGTGCTAGTAATGTGCTTGCAAAAATTGAACCTTTAAACAATCAATACCATTCTAACATGATAACATTAGTTGCACCAAATGAATAAAATATCTCCATCTGCTGTATCATAAATCAAAATTGTGATTTGAAAATAGTAGTAGTAAACAAGTCGTTACGTTTTTATAGCTTCCCATGGTGCATGGCCCAAGTAAAATTTTGTAATAAACTCGATCATAGGAACCCATCGTTACATGACTATGGAAAAAGGTAAGACAAAATACAGAGAAAAAAATTATTTACGTCCCGTAACTTTTACCTTTTTTGAAAAACGTCCTAAAATAGTTAAAATTTTAATTTACGTCCCATAACTTTTTCAATTGCTTAATTTACGTCCAATTTTCACTAAAAATCCCCAAATTTATATAAATGGGACGTAAATTGAGCAATTAAATTAGTTACGTCCCCAAATTAAATTATTTACGTCCCCAAATTTTTATCTTTTTCGCATAACGTCTCAAAATAGTTAAAATTTTAATTTACGTCCCATAACTTTTTTAATTGCTCAATTTACGTCTCATTTACATATATAAATATGGGGATTTCCAGCAAAAATTGGACGTAAATTAAGTAATTGAAAAAGTTATAGGACGTAAATTAAAATTTTAACTATTTTGGGACGTTTTTCAAAAAAGATAAAAGTTACGGGACGTAAATAATTTTTTTCTCACAAAATACAATCAATCGCAAGGACTCAAAGGAAACATTCGAGTCAATATACTTAAAACTGGACATAGCAAATCAGGCAAACAACAAAAAAATATTATGTTGATATGTAACAGCAGGAAATAAAATATTAATAGTCATACACGTGACTAAGGAAACTCGTGAAATAACCTGCCATGCAATGCGGTCAATGTTGAGTGTGAGAAGAAGTGTTCTGGCTCCTAAACTGAGAAGAAGTTGTACTACTACATGTTAATTTTTTTAATCCCAAAAAATTGGTATAGGGTAGGTTTGAGACTTAGAAGTGTGCTCCTCTCTAGGTCTCAGGGACCTCACAAGTGAACGGTGGAATTGGTCCCTCGAATTAGTCGATCCTCGAATTGGATATAGTGACATAAAAAAAAAAAACTACATGTCAGTTTTTCTTTTATAGAAAATTAGCACTAAAAAATTAAGTGTTCAAAATATTTCTAAAATTATAGTAATATACCTTTGACTAGTGAAAACTGACAATATTATAGTTACGTATTAACATAGTTTTGACCATATGTTCATATAGTAATAAAACAATACTTGAAAGCGAAAAATATATTTTAGTTAAGTTTAACATATATTGACTCATATTGATCTGAGTTAGACCCATTCGTTTTTACCTTAAATTTACCATAATTAGTTATATTATATATATATATATATATATATATGTAATATTTCATATAATTTTTGTCTATATTAAATACTCCCTCCCCTGGCAATTTTTACATTTTTTTACCAACGTTCTATAATAACTTTTACACTTTTAATTTTTTATTTATAAATTTAATCTTTATAATATTCATAATTTATATCATTATTTTTTAATTCACACATATTTAATTTCTTTATTACATACACAAAATATTTATAAAATTATTGTTTAAAAATTAAACACTACTTATTACTTCCTTCATCCATTAAATGTAGTCCCATTGAGAGTGGGCACAAGTTTTAAGAAAATTGTAGATAAATTAAGAGTATTATAGGATATTGTGGGGTCTATTATAAATCAAAGAACAACACATAGCACTAAGGCTACTTTGACATACTAGTCTCGCGGATCGATAATTTAATCGAGCCTTGCTTTTATTACATACGAGCCTCTTATATTTGAGGGGAACGTGTTGGTAAATTACGAGTCAAAACTCCCTATTAGTATATAAGGGGATATATATATATATATATATATATATATATATATATATATATATATATATATAGAGAGAGAGAGAGAGAGAGAAGATTGGACCCAATATTGGCTGAATCATGTGTATTGGTATCTCTTTAATTAATTTATTAATATATATGTGTCCTCTAATTAACAGGCTTAATCATGCATGTGTATTGGTATCTTATACTTTAACATAGTTCACTTTAAAAAATTAGTCTGTATCCGTCGTCGGAATTTTAATCTTATACTTTAACATTTCATTTTTTTCCCATGATTTATATTGTTTTTATGTAACAAATTGTTGTAATTTAATTATATATATAAATTTGTGTGTGTGCTGTGCTAAATTTGTATAGTAATTAACTTTTAGTTTAGTTGATTTGGTACTGCCTGTAATTAAAACACAATTAAATTCAATTTACTATAAACTACATGGACAAAAGCTGAAAAATAAAAACAATAAATTAGCTAAGAAGAAGAAACATTTAATGAAATTTAATTTGCATGGTAGTGATACCCGCAAATATTATTATTCACATAACACGACGTTGACACAAACAATAACAAAAAAAGAAAAAAGACATTAAAATAGATAACTCAACGACATGACGATAACAGAAAGCATATAAACACGCGCCATCACAGAAATATAGAGGACAAGACTTGAATTTCTCGTATTGATTAATTAGGATATAATTAATTCTTTCATGGCACTCTCTCCTCCCAGCAAAGAGCTAGGGACCTTTACTGGTTGGACAGGATACCCTAGCTCCTTATCCTCCATACTCCATAGTAGTGATGGTTATTAGGTACGTTTCCACCTACATAATAAGAGAAAAGAATTAAAAGATCGACAATACATATCTTGTTATTATCAAAAATTAGAAAAGTATTTAGTGTTAGTTTTGAATAACAATATTTATAAATATTTTAAAAAAAAGTGCAGTTAAAATATATATAGAGTAGATGATTATATATAGAGGTAATTAAGAATCGAAAGTAAGAAGATATGATTACTTTAGTGGATGGAGAGTAATGACGAAGTTGCCGAACGCAAACATGGTGAGATGGATGGAGTAAGAAAAAGTACGTTATAGATGGGAATTGTACGAAGGAATATTGTAGTAGTGAGAAATAATGGTAGGAGGATGGTTATATATATATAGATAGAACTTAACTAGAGTAGCACTAACTAACCCTAGTTACCTAATTAACTCTAGCTAGTTACTTACATACGCGCGTACACAATATCCAAACTATAGCATTTCTTATTCAAACCATTTCTTTTAGATTTAATTTCTACTGTATTAATTTTATTTATTGTTTCTTTACCTCGTTGCCTAGCTAGCTAGCTTGTTTAGGACTTTTTTTTTTTTTTTTTTAATAAACTACAAAACCTTAATTAGTTGGGAAAATTATTTTTTCAGGACCGCAACTTAGGGGTGTTTGCAAAAAGAGGACCGTAACTTTGCGGGCTAGCAAAATTAGGCCCGTAACTTCTTTTTTTCGCAATTTCAGGCCAAATTAGCCCAATTAACCCAATTTCGGGCTGATTGAGGCCCATTGTTCGGGCCAAACTTATTTAATTGCAAAAAGAGGACCGCAACTCTTTTTATTAATGCAATTTTAGGATCAATTAATATCCCAATTATAATAATTTGGAATCTTTTTTTTTTCAATGTGTCTCAAGCCTCAACACAAATTCAATATTCATATTTTATAATTTTCTCATAATTTTACTTTTTTTTTTTTTCCTTTTAAAACAGTTTTTTTAAGAGGTTTAAAATTGTCTCTAACCACTTCTTCTCCCAATCTTCCCCAATTTTTAACAATTTAAATTCTAAAAATCGTGTTTTTATTTTAATGCATTTTTTATAATCTTAAAAAAATAAAAAATAAAACTCTTTTTCATTCTTTTGGTGCTAAACGGGGTCTCACGAGGAATTTTTTTTTTTTTATGTAAAATCAAATATAACTTTTATAATAAAATAAACTTTAAAATTTTAATTTTTAATGTTACTTTAAAACAATGAATATCTTCTGTGAAATTGACTTTCAATTCATTGAACTTTACTCTAGAATTTGTATTTTACTTTATATATAGTCTTTATTTTAAAATATGATTTAAATAAGGTTATAATACTTTATAAAATTTTAAGTGTTAAAAATATGTATGAGTCCGTCTTATAATTTTTTTGTCAAAATATTAATATAATAAATTATCTTCAATTTCACGTGTTACGCGGGTCTTCCAATAGTAAATATATAATTTTTAAAATATACTCTAGTTTATATTCTCTTCATCAATTAGATCCATTCTCATGTCTTATATTATTTTAAAATATTATACAAATATCTTCCATAAAATTTCGAATCGAATAGTTTAAATAAAAATATTAGAAAATGTTTGATTAAAATTTTGTAATCCTCTCAATAATAAATATATGAAATTTTTTTCTTCAATAAAATTTATAAGCATTATTTAGGTAAATAAAATCTAAAATGTACTAATTAAACATTTAAAAATTATATTTATATTTAAAAATTGTGACAATCTTTTTAATTAACAATAAAAAATTTATCATCCCAAATTATAATATTTTGTTATTTTCAATTTACTATAATTTATATGTAGTATATATTTGTTTCTTTAAACATAAATAATGTTGTCTAATTCATAAAAAAATATTACATCTACAACTTTCAAATTTAATTTTTAAAAGTTCACGAGTATTTTTTATTTATTTTGTCATGTTTCTTAAAATTGCATTAAAAAAGTTACAGTCCTCTTTTTGCCATAAATAAGTTTGACTCGAAAAATGGGCTTCAATTAGCCCGAAATTGGGTTGATTGGGCTAATTTGTCCTGAAATTGAGAAAAAAAGAAGTTACGGACCTAATTTTGCCGGCCTTTAAAGTTATTGTCCTCATTTTGCAAACACCCTTAAGTTGCGGTCCTGAAAAAATAATTTTCCCTTAATTAGTTATGACACTGCAATTACAAATATTCATCGATCAATTTTAAAACAAACCAACAAGGGTTTCCATATTGGTGTAATTAAAATTAATCTAGTGGATAAAAAATTACTCCCTCTACTTTTCTTATTTGTCAATCCATAACAAGTTCATTTTCTTTTATGAAAACAATAACTTTATTTTTATCTTACAACACCATACTTTATATACTTTTGATGAATTGAGGGAGTATAAAATATGTATGTTTTATGCCTGTTTTAAATTCTTCATTATTTTATTTGCTTTATAACATTTATTTTGTAGTGATATATGTAGTACCAACGATGGACCACCATGTGTGCTAAACTGAATTATTGTCCTTTTTTTTTTTTTTTTTTTGACAGAACTGAATTATTGTCCTTGTGCAACTTATTTAATGATCCTATTCTAATTGTTCCAGCTTTATACAAATTATTTAACATACACCACAAATATGAAATAATATCCAACAATAATATTATATTGTAAATGACCCACGTGAATCAATATAATACTAGTATGAATTATGCAAACAAAATTTAATTTGGTGTGTTGTGTGTACGGACACAGCTGACAGTACGTACATACCGCAACTTGATGATAATAATAATAATTAAAAAAAAATGTGCAGGGGGTCCAAAATTAGACTGGATCGGAATCGGTTTAGACCGGGATCGATATCTATGTTAATGTATGGACTGAAGATCGGATCGGACCGGGAAATTCCAGTCCGGTCCCGAACCGGTTGGACCGTATTTTTTTTTTTTTTTCAAGTTTATAGAAGCAAGAACAAAATTGATGAATTTGTGTATGAAAATTAAAGTGTTGGCACTTCATTTTAAATCAATCTACGTTATTTACATTATTATTAATGATCTTTTGACCCTAAAAGTTAATTAAATATGTTTGATAAATTATATATTTGAAAAAAGAGAAAATTTCATTTTACATCCCGTAACTTAGGCCTAATCCAGAATATATCTTTTAACTCTTCACATTTTCAATTTACAACCTTTTTAGTCCAATTTACGTCCTTTTCACCGAAAAATTGAAAATTCGGTCAAATAGTCCAATTTACATCCTTTATGTTTGAAAATTATAAATGAATAATTAAAAAATTCTGAAAATATCATTAAAAATTAAAAAATCTCATTAAAAACTTATAAATTGTGTAAAAAAATATAAAAAATCTAAAAAAATTATAAGCAATTTAAAAAATCTGAAAATGAGTAAATTTAATTTTTTTTCTAAAAACTCATAAAAATAAAAATAATCTATAATTTCTATAATTCAAAAAATCTGAAAAATGTGTAAATTTAATTTATTTTTTTCTAAAAACTCATTAAAATAAAAAAATCTATAGATTAAAATTTTAAAAATGTTTAAAATAAAAAATTCCACAATTTTAAAAATATCGTGAAAATGAATTTGGGACGGTTCTAAAATCGATCAAAGTGTGGAACTTCCACTTAACCTCGACGGTGAGTTGGAAAATCTCGTGGGACCCAAAATTTTTAGGAGATCGAGCAAAACTTTAATGGCAGACGAGTTTGAATCAAGTCTGATTTTTAATGAAATGTTAATTATTTTAATTATTCTTATTAGATTTTTAGAATTAGTCATTTTTAATCTACACATTTTTAATAAATTAATGAGATTTTTAGAGTTTTTAGAAATTTTAATAAGATTTTGAATTTTTTTAATTTTTAAATTACACATTTTCCATTCTTTAAATTGTAGAATTTTTTAATTTTTGTATTTTTAAAATGTTAGAATTTTTTATTTTTATTTTTATTTTACACATTCTATAATTTGTAAATATTTTAGTGATATATTTTGAATTTTATTTTAAACATTTATATTTTTTAATTTTAAGGAGATTTTTGAATTTTTAATGATACTTTTAGATTTTTTTTAAGTGAAAATATCGGTCACCCAGTTTTACCTCTTTTCATATTTGGTCACTCACTTATTATATTCTATCAAAATTGATAATTTCGTTAGTCAATCTGTCATTGACTAACGGAGAAAGAGTTTTCAGCTCAAAATTTTTAAAACGTTAAAAACTCTGATGCATCTTCTAGAAACTAATGAAACAAACGCAGTAGCAAGAATGAAACATGTGAACCTACCGGAGCGTGAAAAAATACCCATCGAAGAATCTTAGTCAATCACAAAAATTATACATTATTTCTTATTTTAATTTAAGTTTTAAGTTTTTTATGACAAAATTATTTTATTATATTTATCTTATAGATCAGAAGGAATTCTCATTATATTTATTCAGGTCAGAAGGAATTCTCATGCATCTTTTAGAAGGAATTTTCATAATATTTATTCTGATCAGAAAGAATTCTCATGCATAACGTGATTCAATCAACTTGTTGGGTAGTCAAAAAAAATTCAGTAAATTTTTATATTGTTTTTAGGTAACAAATTGTTGTAATTTAATTATATATATAAATTTGTGTGTGTGCTGTGCTAAATTTGTATAGTAATTAACTTTTAGTTTAGTTGATTTGGTGCCTGTAATTAAAACACAATTAAATTCAATTTACTATAAACTACATGGACAAAAGCTGAAAAACAAAAACAATAAATTAGCTAGGAAGAAGAAACATTTAATGAAATTTGCATGGTAGTGATACCCGCAAATATTATTATTCACATAACACGACGTCGACACAAACAATAACAAAAAAAGAAAAAAGACATTAAAATAGATAACTCAACGACATGACAATAACAGAAAGCATAAAAACACGCGCCATCACAGAGATATAGAGGACAAGACTTGAATATGATTAACTCTAGTTACATACTGTACGTACACAATATCATGAATCCAATGCATCTTCTCCAACCAATTCAAACGATAGCATTTCTTATCCAACGGACCAAACCATTTCTTTAAGATTTAATTTTTATTATTTATTTATTGTTTCTTTACCTCTCGTTGCCTAGCTAGCTGGCTAGCCTGTTTGTTTAGGACATTTATTTTTTTAATAAACAAAACCTTAATTAGTTATGACACAATTAATCTAGTGGATAAAAGATTACTCCCTCCACGTTATGCTTACTTTCCTTATTTATCAATTTATAAAAAATTTATTTTTAATCACTTTATTTTTATTTTACAACATCATATTTTATATATTTTTAATGAACGAAAGTAGTGTAAAATATGGAGTATGTTTTATGCTTATTTTTCTTCATTATTTTATCAATAGTACCAACGATGGACCACCATGTGCTAACTGCTAACGATGGACCACCATGTGCTACAGTCTAGTACATATTGAATTATTGTCCTTGTGCAACTTATTAATGAGAATCACATGCATATTCACCTACCTACACCTATTCTAATTGTTCCAGCTTTATAGAAATTATTTAACATACACCACAAATATGAAATAATATCCAACAATAATACTCTCTCCGTCCCTAAATAAATTTCTCATTTTTTTTATGTTTAAATTAAGGAATATGATAAAGTAATATATATATATATATATATATAGTACAAGTGATATGATGGTGAAAAAGAAAATAATAAATTAATATAAGATGAAATATGATAAAATAATAGATAAAGTATAAGCTATGTGATGGAGAGAGAGAAAAAATAATTTGTCAATGAAAAATTTATTGTGAAACATACCAAAAAATACAAAAAAATGAAAAACTTATAGTGAAACGGGAGAGTATAATATTGTAAATGACCCACGTGAAATATAATACTATGAATTATGCAAAGAAAATTTGGTGTGTTGTGTGTACGGACACATACAGACAGTACTAGTACGTACCTTGATGAATTATGTTCTCAATCTTTTTGTTTCACATTATTTGGCTCTTGACTACATTATTACACATAAAACAGAAGCAGTGCGCAAATGCTGAATTAATTATGCCAAAATATAACAATCCACATCGATTGTAATCTTTAGAACATGTTTTTTCTAATGATTTGTCGTTTTGAACTTGAATTTTGATCGATATAACCTGTCTTCTATTTTTAGCAGTATTTGTTGTATGGAAATGATCCTTTATATATCTAGATTACTAGTCCGATTGTTTACATTGCTACAGGTCATTGCTATTTGCTAATTAAGCCTGAAGGTCTTGCTGTCAGTCAAAATTGTGTACGTCTTGCATGCGTTTATTACAATTTACAGGTGAGACATTGTTGTACGTGCTTTTGAAAGGATGATCTGGATGTGGGCTTTCGTAAGCACTAAACAAACATATATTATGATCGGGGTTTATTACGTGTTTAAACGGGATTAATATGAAGATCTATGAAGATAATATGAAGAACAATAAGAACACAAAGGAGTAGCTTCTTGGAGAAGCTAAAAGCTTGAGAGCTTTGGGAGTGTTTATTGCTTTGGGGTGTGGTGATTTGTGGGATATGAAACTTGTGTCTTACAAATGAGCCTTTTAGGCATTATATAGTGGTTTTTAGGGGCTGCCCGCCCTTTACACGTGGCACGCCCTTACTGGACCTATCTTCTGCCCGAAAAGGTGATTGGACAGTGCATTTAATGCTAAACCGCCTCCGGTGGTCGTCCTCGGCGAGATGCCGATAAGCTGATCTACGGTGGTCGCCGGGGAAGATGGTCGCCCAGACCTTCGAGGAAGGTGGTCGCCATGCTCCAAGTTGTCTCCCAAGGCTTCAACACTTAGACTTCTCTAGCTAAAATAGACATGTGCACGCCAACATATTTGGGCGAGCAACTAACTAAGACATGTGCTCGCCAACATCTTTGGGCGAGCACTTAAATATATTAAATACATACTTCTATTACATTTTCTTCATCTTGTTGACTAGTCGTCGCACGACTTCGTTGACTGGTCCTCGCCACGCAAGCTGGTGACTAGGATTGACTTGTCAAAGATTGACTTCTTTGACTAGGTATAACATTTGCCCCCTGGTCGCCTTTCTTCGTATTCGTAGAATAGTAAGGCGAGCAGTATGGTCGTCTTCTTGGAAAGCGAAATTGTTTCCGAAAAAACAAATCAATTTTGAAATCTTGATGACGTAAGATGGAGGCGGTCGCCTCGTTTCCTGCGCCGAGCACGACTTTCGAAGCACCTTTTAATGATGGCGGATCTGACACGCGTCAGGCGCGTGATCGGCGCCCGAAATTTGAATTGCGCGCGTGGGGCGCGTGATCGGCGCCCGAAATTTGAATTGCGCGCGTGGGGCGCGTGCCGACCTCAAAGGTCGCGCGTGGGGGTCACTTTCCAACCTTGATTTCGGAAATGATCCCAAATTTTGGAAAAATTGCGATTTTGACCCCGTTTTTTGCACATTGGTCCCTGATAACATTTGCCTATAAATAGGGCATTCTTCATCTTCAAAACACTTTTCACTCTCTGCAAATTTTGGATTCCTTCTTGAACTTCCTTCCAAGCTTCTCTCTTCAAGCTTTTTCGGCGAGTTTTGGGTGGTTTCCAATCGACAAAAAGGTAAAACTTACATTTCTTTCTTAAAAACTCTTCTTTCCCCCATTTCTTAAGAAAAAATGGAGGTTGGTGGTGGCTCCGGTGGTGGTCCGGCGCCGTTGGACAGTGGTGACATAAATTCCGGCGAGGGTGATCGTTTGGCCTTGGCCTTAATGGAGAGGGCAGCCTCTTCGGATTCTAGGGTTCACTCCCCCGACCCCATTAATGTAGGTCCTCCCATCCTTCCGGTCGATAGTTGGGAAGAAATGTTAGAAGTGGTCGGCGTTGCTGTTAACAATGAGACCGATGAGTCTGAAAGGGATGATGCCGGCAACGATGCCGAGGAGGGTGTCGAGGAGACTGGCTCAGACCTGGACGATCCAGATCTGAACATGAGGACGGGCGAGCATCTTGACCCGGCCCGAGTCGAGGAGACTTTGACAAGCGGCCTCCGCGAGGATCACGAGGAGGTTGTTCGCTACGCAGCGAGCATCAAAGATATTCTGCTTGGGCGAGAAGAGCTCGATGGGGATGAGCTATGTCGGGAGACCTACTACCAGTACGGTGCCGAGTATCCACTGAGGTCGTTTCCTCGCCCTTACCGAGAAGCCCATCAATCGATCTTTGCTGCTAGCGAACATGCGAGCACAGTGACGTTGGCCCAAGTGACCAACTCTCAAAGAAAATATCAACTACCTTGGGACGTCTTCTTCTTCGCTCCGCGAGAGGATGAGAGGGCCGACCAGCCGCCAGAAGGGATGGTCGCAGTGAACGTGGGTATGATGGAGGCCGGATTGAGATTTCCACTGCACCCCGCAATCTCCAAGTTCCTACACTTTCTCGGGGTGGCACCCTCTCAAGTGCTGCCGAACGGATGGTCGAACCTGATCGGACTCCTCACCGTGTTCGGCCTAGTGGCCGTCGAGAACGGTTGTCGGAACTCATGGCTCAGTCCGTGAAAGATCAATTATCTCCTTCAAGCGGCCGAAGTCGGAAAGAAGGTGGGCCACGGTTGGTACTATGTAAGAAGCCGCGACCACATCAAATTGGTCGAAGGGGTCCCCAATAAAATTCGTGATTGGAAGACCAACTGGTGGTGGGTAGCCGGGGACTGGAAAAGTGCCGAGAGGCCAGATGGATCCTCTCCTCGTCTTCCAATCGCAACCGATTACCAAAGGATTCGCAGTAATTCTTTTTATTTCTGCTCGTTCTTGTCTATACTGAATAACTCCTCGCTTTTGTAGGTGATTATGTTCGCACGAAGACTGCCGAGCACCGTCTCTCGCCCATCTTCCAATATCACATCTGTTGCGCGCTTAAACGTCGCTACTTGGAGAGGTCCTGCCGCTTTCTGAACAGGGAGTGTATGCGAGAGCGAGCAGGCCTTAGAGTACCTCCTCATCACACCACTCGAGAGTTCCCTCCAGGTATCGAAATATTTCTAAGATTTTGTGAAATTTCTTTTCGTAACACTGACTCCTTGTTTTTCTTTTTTAGTAGTGGTTCCTGAAAAAGTAATCACTTATCTTCCTCCAACCATCGAACTCGATCGAATCATGTCGAGCAGAATGATTCAACAAGCGAAAGCGCTCCGCGAGCGCCAGATCATCGACGGCTCAAACAAAAGCAAAAGGAAAGGGAAGAAGACCTCGGGGGCTCCTCCGAAGAAAATTGCGAAACCAACCCGAGGGGGTTCTTCTCGCCCAACTGCTACCGAGCAAGGGGTCGAACAGAGGGTCTCTCCGAGGAGATCTCCAGCGAGGGATAACTCGCCTCCCCCCACACAGATCGTATGCCCTCCTCGCAGAACCACTCGGTCGCGAGATGCTGCTACGAGCTCGTCGGCCGAGCAGAGGGCCCTTGGGGATAACACCCTTCTCGGTTGGGATGCCGTAAGGGTTGCCAAGTAAGCTCACTGAAAACAAATGCCTTTGAAATATTGAATATTTTCTAGAAGTACCTTTTCTAAATTTCTTGTCTTTTTTAGGCTTGCCGAACACCCGGTCGCCGAACCTTTCAACGAGAATCTCGTCGGTTATTACCGCTCACGGGATCCGGCCGACGGAGAGGCACTCGATCCGATCACGATCAGGGCCATGAAGAGCTTGCCCCGATCGCTAACGACAATACTGGTCGACGAGGTAAACAACCAGAACTCTCTTTCGTTAACGACAATGCTTAACTTTCATTGCAAAACATGTTGTCAATGGCCATGATAGTATGTTTTATCTATTGTTAATTGAAATTGGATTGAGAAATCTCTTTCGTTAATCGTATTTAAGCATTCGACCCAATATTCTTGTGAGCTCGAGAGAGAGGATCAATTATTGGGAGGGTATTAGATGATCTTAGGAACTTTTTGGGGATTTCTTATGCATGCTTAGTAGAGATGTTAGTTTGTATGATATGTCTCTTGGATTAATTGGATCGAGAGAACTTTTAATTCACCATTTTGTGATCAACCTTATAGTAATCAACATACCACCACTTAATTAAGCCCTTAATCATAAGTTGAATCCTTAGTGTGACATATGCCTTGGAACCCACCCTTCCTTCTTGGAGTTTTCATTCGTTTTACGTTTGTTTTCTTGATTTGCATGTTAGTTGATCGATTTTGTATTTACTCTTCATTACTTATTGGTGACACATAGTTAGGTAATTTTAGAGTAATTCACACCAATCAAATTATCGATCACGTCTATTTAGAACTCGACTAGCAAACTACCCTTTTACGCTTAACCTTCTCGTGGGATCGACCTCGTGCTTATCACGCTACAATAGACGCCGTACACTTGCGGTTGTTTATTTAGTGTTGCATAACGCTTGTATCAACTACTAACGAACCCATACGCTTGTGGGGATCGTATAGTTGTAAAAAGTGCAAAAATTCGATCCAAGTCAATTCCCTTCATCAATTAGATCCATTCTCATGTCTTATATTATTTTAAAATATTATACAAAATTTTTCCATAAAATTTCAAATCGAATAGTTTAAATAAAAATACTGGAAAATGTTTGATCGAAATTTTGTAATTAATGTTTACTATAATCCTCTCAATAATAAATCTATGAAATTTATTCCTTCAATAAAATTTATAAGCATTATTTATGTAAATAAAATCTAAAACATACTAATTAAACATTTAAAAATTATATTTATATTTAAAAATTGTGACAATCTTTTTAATTAACAATTAAAAATTTATCATCCCAAATTATAATATTTTGTTCTTTTCAATTCACCATAATTTATATGTAGTATATATTTGTTTCTTTAAACATAAATAATGTTGTCTAATTCATAACAAATTATTACATCTACAACTTTCAAATTTAATTTTTAAAAGTTTACGAGTATTTTTTTATTTATTTTGTCATGTTTCTTAAAATTGCATTAAAAAAGTTACAGTCCTCTTTTTGCCATAAATAAGTGTGGCCCGAAAAATGGGCTTCAATTAGCCCGAAATTGGGTTGATTGGGCTAATTTGTCCTGAAATTGAGAAAAAAAGAAGTTACGGACCTAATTTTGCCAGCCCGTAAAGTTACGGTCCTCCTTTTGCAAACCCCCTAAGTTGCGGTCCTGAAAAAATAATTTTTCCATATGATTGAAAAGGGCATGATGATTTACATGAAATATTTAAGAGTACCTAGGAAACAGCTAGCCCAACAACAAAAAATTCTTGCATCGGAAGCCTGAATAATTATCAGTCTTTCTCTTAGGGCTCATTTGATTGTTTAATAATATACCAGTTATTACTAAAATTTAACAATGGAAATAATAAAAAAACGTACTAGCTAATAAAGCTTGAAAAAAAACACACAATGAAATAAAAAAAAAAAACCAAAAATAAGATCGAAGTTCAACGGAATTTGCAGGGTGATGAAATCGATCCGCAAATATTATTATTCATATAACACGACACAAACAATAATAATATAAAAAAGTATTACAATAGATGACTCAATAAAATGACGGATAACAGAAAATAGATAAACTAGTTAATTTATAAAATACCACCACCCCATAGATAGAGGACATATTGATTAACTAGAATATAATTAATTCTTTCATGACACTATCTTCCAGCATAGAGGGACCTCTGCTAGTTGGACAAAATACTCTTCTTATCCTCCATATTCCATATATAAGCATAGAGGGACCTCTGCTAGTTGGACAAAATACTCTTCTTATCCTCCATATTCCATATATAGTGATAGTTATTAGTTACGTTTCCATCTAATATCTATCTTATATTGTGAATTTAAATTTAGCAATTACTAAGTTGTATTGATATTCAAAGAAATTTTTTTATTTACGTATCGTACGTAACTTTCACCTTTCTTGAAAAACGTCCCAAAGCAGTTAAAATTTTAATTTACTTCCCATAAATTTTTCAATTGCTTAATTCACGTCCAATTTTCATCGAAATAATAAAAATTCGCCAACATTTCTCAAATTTAATAATCACGTAATAGGGACTAGCCGTGGGCCACTTCAAAAATTTCACAGGCCAATAATTCAAATAACTGAAAATTTCACGAATATTCCACTTTTTAACACATCTTAGAGCATCTTCATCCTTCCTGCACATAACTATTTCATCGGTGGGAGTTACCCAACTTTTTATAAGTATTGATAGCTCGTCAACCTGCAGAGTTGAAGTGAGGCGTGTTTGGTGCAGGCCGGGCTTTTCTCCTGTTTGATATATTCTAGGATGATTAATTACAAGTGCTGTGATATCAGCAGGCAGGGCTCACTCCACCTACTCTACTTAATTGCCTGTCCAATTGTTTGTGGCCGCCTCACCTGTCGTTGTACAAAGACTCACGCAGCTGATTTCATAATTGTATGATAATTTTCAACGAGGGAATTAAAATGATAATTTACACTCAATGTGTACCATTTTTGTTAAATATCATGGATACCAGACATTTAATAAAAAAAACACTATCCTATCCTCACTATGTGGGCATCCATCATATTTGATACGATCACATATTCTCAATTGGAAAGTAACTATTAAGAAAGACATGCAATACTTCAACTCAAATGATTCTTAATAGGAAAGCAACAATCAAAAGCCAAGTTATTAAGCTAGAAGGATAATCAATTCAATCTCTCAAATTCTATCTTATGTGGCATAATGGTGTAGATCCAGAAGAGAAGAGCTACCGACTAGAATTCAAATCAAGAGATGATCCCTTCCCTCTAGCATAAGGCCGGGCGTACTCCTAGAAGAGTAGAGCTACTGATTAGAGCCGAGGCAAGAGCTGATCCTTTCCCTTTAGGATCAGGATCAGAAAAGACTTTGCCCTTAGAAAGAATCATATTCAGATCTGATCCCTTCGGGATGTGATCTGATTTTATGTATAAGGCCTATTCCGAATCCAAAACAGATCCAAGGGTTGAGAACCAAAGTCTAGAATCCTTTTTCGTTCTTCCTTGGATAACCAGGACCAAGATAATAAACTGTCTTGATTGGCAAGAAGAGTAAGCAATATTCTTAATGTGTCAGAATAGTACAATGACGTGGCACTATTTGTAACAAACCCTAAAGACGAATTTACTTCCTTACCCTTCAATGACAAGGTATAAAAAAGGCACCCCCTTCATTTTCAAAGGTTAAGTTATCTTTTCATTTTGGCTATTCACTATCATATACAAAAGACTCTTATCTTCTCCATCGTGCTCGACTGACTTGAGCGTCGGAGGTCCGTCGCCGGACACCCACTACAAGAAATAGGGGGAATAGCAACGAAAATTTTGCGACAAATCTAAATTTCATTGCTAAAATCATTTTTTTAGCAATGAAAAAGAAATTTTCATTGCTAAATTCATAGATTTAATATTTGCAACACAATTTATATATTTCATCGCTATACTAGCAACAAATTGCTTCATTTGGTTGTTAATAATCAGAACAACAATAAAAATTATATTTCGTCACGATGAAATAGAAATTTTCGTGGCTAATTTCTTGAAATTAATTTTTTGCAATGAAATTAAAATATTTCATCGCTAAACTAAGAACAAATTATTTTATTTTGTTGTTAATAATCAAAACAACAATGAAAATTATATTTCGTCACTAATATTTTGCTATGAAAAAAGAAATTTTTGTGGCTAATTTTGTGGATTTCATTTTTGCGACGAAATTAAAATATTTCATCGCTACACTAGCAACAAAAAAAATTTATTTTGTTGTTAATAATCAGAACAACAATGAAAATTATATTTCGTCGCTAATATTTTGCTATGAAAAAAAAAATCATGGCTAATTTTGTGGATTTAATTTTGTATATCATAGCTAATATTTTAGCACGAAATATAATTTTCATGGTTGTTCTGATTATTAACAACAACAAAAAAAATATTTTATTGCTAGTGTAGCGATGAAAAATATTTTCATTTCATTGCAAAAATTAAATTCACAAAATTAGCCACAAAAATTTGTATTTCGTCGCTAATATTTTAGCGATGAAATATAATTTCATGGTTGCTCCACTCATGCTACATCAATATATAAATTAAAGATGAATGTAAAAATTTGAGTTTCTGCTCAATTTTATATTTATTTATTTATTTAAATTGTACTCCATAATGTTTATTTAATTTTTTTAGAATCGATAATTATTTATTTATTTAGTAGGGGTGGGAATGGGCCAGGCCTTGGTAGGCTTTATGAAAAAAAGCCTAGCCTGTTATATATTTCTTAGGTCCGAGCCTGGCCCATGGCCTGTCATAGGCTTTTTTTTAAAGGCTCAAGTCTGGCCTTTATAATAAATAGACCTGGCCCGAAAGCCTTCTAAATGCCTCTTAATCTTATTAACGTATTTTTTTAAAAAAAATCTACAACAGTATTATCATCAAATTATAAAAATTAACTCTTTAAATCTCAAAATGAAGAAATGCAAGTAATAGAATGTTCAAAAAAAAAAAATTCAAATATTTTTTCAACTAGTGTTACTAAATTTTCTTACTTATTTATTTATTTGAAAATCACATATTATATAAGTATATACTTATAATAAATATATATATATACATGTGTGTGTGAAGTTATATAGGCCGGCCTGTTGGAGCTTAAAAGGCTTACGAAAAAGCTTGAGCCCGACCTATTTAGCTAAATAGGCTTCTAAAAAATCTTGAGCCCGACTTGTTTATTAAACGAGCCTTGCCGAGCCGAGCTTTAATAGGCCGAGCCGTAGGCCCCTGTCGGGTAGTCTGGCCCATTCCCACCCCTACTTCTCAGTAGAGTTGTTATTCGAGCCGAGTATTTGAGGTTCGTCGAGCTCTTATCGAGCCGAGCCGAGCTCGGATCGATAACATTACCGAGTTAAAAATTGAGCTCGACTCGACTCGTTAACGAGCTTAATGAGCCTATCGAGTCGAGCCGAGCCTAATGAAAATTTTTACAATAATTTAGTTATCGAGCCTAACAAGTCGAGCTCGAGCTCGAGCCGGCTGGTTAGTAAATCGAGTATTTAACGAGCTCGAGCTCGGCTCATTAAGCTAAACGAGTCTAGCCTTAACGAGTCGAGCCGAGGGAAAATGGTCGCCCAGACCTTCGAGGAAGGTGGTCGCCATGCTCCAAGTTGTCTCCCAAGGCTTCAACACTTAGACTTCTCTAGCTAAAATAGACATGTGCACGCCAACATATTTGGGCGAGCAACTAACTAAGACATGTGCTCGCCAACATCTTTGGGCGAGCACTTAAATATATTAAATACATACTTCTATTACATTTTCTTCATCTTGTTGACTAGTCGTCGCACGACTTCGTTGACTGGTCCTCGCCACGCAAGCTGGTGACTAGGATTGACTTGTCAAAGATTGACTTCTTTGACTAGGTATAACATTTGCCCCCTGGTCGCCTTTCTTCGTATTCGTAGAATAGTAAGGCGAGCAGTATGGTCGTCTTCTTGGAAAGCGAAATTGTTTCCGACAAAACAAATCAATTTTGAAATCTTGATGACGTAAGATGGAGGCGGTCGCCTCGTTTCCTGCGCCGAGCACGACTTTCGAAGCACCTTTTAATGATGGCGGATCTGACACGCGTCAGGCGCGTGATCGGCGCCCGAAATTTGAATTGCGCGCGTGGGGCGCGTGATCGGCGCCCGAAATTTGAATTGCGCGCGTGGGGCGCGTGCCGACCTCAAAGGTCGCGCGTGGGGGTCACTTTCCAACCTTGATTTCGGAAATGATCCCAAATTTTGGAAAAATTGCGATTTTGACCCCGTTTTTTGCACATTGGTCCCTGATAACATTTGCCTATAAATAGGGCATTCTTCATCTTCAAAACACTTTTCACTCTCTGCAAATTTTGGATTCCTTCTTGAACTTCCTTCCAAGCTTCTCTCTTCAAGCTTTTTCGGCGAGTTTTGGGTGGTTTCCAATCGACAAAAAGGTAAAACTTACATTTCTTTCTTAAAAACTCTTCTTTCCCCCATTTCTTAAGAAAAAATGGAGGTTGGTGGTGGCTCCGGTGGTGGTCCGGCGCCGTTGGACGGTGGTGACATAAATTCCGGCGAGGGTGATCGTTTGGCCTTGGCCTTAATGGAGAGGGCAGCCTCTTCGGATTCTAGGGTTCACTCCCCCGACCCCATTAATGTAGGTCCTCCCATCCTTCCGGTCGATAGTTGGGAAGAAATGTTAGAAGTGGTCGGCGTTGCTGTTAACAATGAGACCGATGAGTCTGAAAGGGATGATGCCGGCAACGATGCCGAGGAGGGTGTCGAGGAGACTGGCTCAGACCTGGACGATCCAGATCTGAACATGAGGACGGGCGAGCATCTTGACCCGGCCCGAGTCGAGGAGACTTTGACAAGCGGCCTCCGCGAGGATCACGAGGAGGTTGTTCGCTACGCAGCGAGCATCAAAGATATTCTGCTTGGGCGAGAAGAGCTCGATGGGGATGAGCTATGTCGGGAGACCTACTACCAGTACGGTGCCGAGTATCCACTGAGGTCGTTTCCTTGCCCTTACCGAGAAGCCCATCAATCGATCTTTGCTGCTAGCGAACATGCGAGCACAGTGACGTTGGCCCAAGTGACCAACTCTCAAAGAAAATATCAACTACCTTGGGACGTCTTCTTCTTCGCTCCGCGAGAGGATGAGAGGGCCGACCAGCCGCCAGAAGGGATGGTCGCAGTGAACGTGGGTATGATGGAGGCCGGATTGAGATTTCCACTGCACCCCGCAATCTCCAAGTTCCTACACTTTCTCGGGGTGGCACCCTCTCAAGTGCTGCCGAACGGATGGTCGAACCTGATCGGACTCCTCACCGTGTTCGGCCTAGTGGCCGTCGAGAACGGTTGTCGGAACTCATGGCTCAGTCCGTGAAAGATCAATTATCTCCTTCAAGCGGCCGAAGCCGGAAAGAAGGTGGGCCACGGTTGGTACTATGTAAGAAGCCGCGACCACATCAAATTGGTCGAAGGGGTCCCCAATAAAATTCGTGATTGGAAGACCAACTGGTGGTGGGTAGCCGGGGACTGGAAAAGTGCCGAGAGGCCAGATGGATCCTCTCCTCGTCTTCCAATCGCAACCGATTACCAAAGGATTCGCAGTAAGTCTTTTTATTTCTGCTCGTTCTTGTCTATACTGAATAACTCCTCGCTTTTGTAGGTGATTATGTTCGCACGAAGACTGCCGAGCACCGTCTCTCGCCCATCTTCCAATATCACATCTGTTGCGCGCTTAAACGTCGCTACTTGGAGAGGTCCTGCCGCTTTCTGAACAGGGAGTGTATGCGAGAGCGAGCAGGCCTTAGAGTACCTCCTCATCACACCACTCGAGAGTTCCCTCCAGGTATCGAAATATTTCTAAGATTTTGTGAAATTTCTTTTCGTAACACTGACTCCTTGTTTTTCTTTTTTAGTAGTGGTTCCTGAAAAAGTAATCACTTATCTTCCTCCAACCATCGAACTCGATCGAATCATGTCGAGCAGAATGATTCAACAAGCGAAAGCGCTCCGCGAGCGCCAGATCATCGACGGCTCAAACAAAAGCAAAAGGAAAGGGAAGAAGACCTCGGGGGCTCCTCCGAAGAAAATTGCGAAACCAACCCGAGGGGGTTCTTCTCGCCCAACTGCTACCGAGCAAGGGGTCGAACAGAGGGTCTCTCCGAGGAGATCTCCAGCGAGGGATAACTCGCCTCCCCCCACACAGATCGTATGCCCTCCTCGCAGAACCACTCGGTCGCGAGATGCTGCTACGAGCTCGTCGGCCGAGCAGAGGGCCCTTGGGGATAACACCCTTCTCGGTTGGGATGCCGTAAGGGTTGCCAAGTAAGCTCACTGAAAACAAATGCCTTTGAAATATTGAATATTTTCTAGAAGTACCTTTTCTAAATTTCTTGTCTTTTTTAGGCTTGTCGAACACCCGGTCGCCGAACCTTTCAACGAGAATCTCGTCGGTTATTACCGCTCACGGGATCCGGCCGACGGAGAGGCACTCGATCCGATCACGATCAGGGCCATGAAGAGCTTGCCCCGATCGCTAACGACAATACTGGTCGACGAGGTAAACAACCAGAACTCTCTGGAGAATGCGAGACTGGTCGCCGTTGAGCTTAGCCGCGCAGCTTTCACTGTCGAGAAGCTTGCCAGCCAGATCTACGAGAACCGCAAAGTCAGCGAGGAGAGGAGCGTGAAGCTCGTCCAAATGGCTAGGGCTAAAGCCGGCGTTGAGAAGCAACTGGCCGCTTCTGGGGAGAAGGTTGCCGACCTTGAGGCAAAGCTGGTCGATTCTGAGGCCCAACTTGAGGTTGTTCGAAAGAAAGATCAGGAAGATCTTCAAGAGATCGAAAATCTCCGTGCTCGCCTCAAAGCTGCCGAGGACGAGCTAAAAGTGAAATCTGCCGAGGTAAACACTCTTCAAAACAAATTTACAACTGTTGAGGAGGACCTGGCCACTCTTCGGCGAGAGCTGGTCGCCGTGACGGATGAGCGAGATGAAAGCAATGACATCGCTGAAACCGCGTCCATTTTGTCGGTGGCGCTCACTGCCCACGAGCTCGTTCATAAACTTAGAGAAGTTCATCCGGACGTGGACGTAACTCCGTTCGGCGGCTTCATAGACGACCTCCTCATGGGTCAAAATCCTAAAGAGGAATCAAAACTCCCCCTGCTCCCTCTGATGAAACTGGGACTCCAGTTCCCTCGTCTCTTGTCTGTTCCGGTATTTTTCGAGGATCCGCCACAAGACCCCCCAACTCAACAGGGCGAACAGAGTGCTCCTGTCGAGGAGGTGACCGTGGGCGAGGAGGAGGCTGCAGGCGAGCAAGATGCTCTTACCGAGGGGAATGCTGAAGAGGATGCTCATTCATAAATCCGCCCAACTTTACTCTAGTTTTATTTTGTTTATGACCGTTCGGCCACTAGGGCCTTGTTTGTAATTTCAGCCTTTAAGGCTTTTTAATGAATGAAACTTTTTTGCTTATGATGTGTTCGTTTATTTTGAGTGATCGTCCTCGTCACTGCTTTTCAATTTATGTTATGATTATTTTTTGCAAGCATCTTTCAATGAGTACTTGTTTTTTGAATTTCTTTTATTGCGAGCATCTTTAAGAAAGAGTGCTCGTCTTTTACCTTGCGAGCATCTTTAAGAAAGAGTGCTCGTCTTTTACCTTGCGAGTATCTTTAAGAAAGAGTGCTCGTCTTTTACCTTGCGAGTATATTTAAGAAAGAGTGCTCGTCTTTTAGAGTTGCGAGCATCTTGAAGAAAGAGTGCTCGTCTTTTAGAGTTAACCATTCGTCGGTTGAACTCTTTTGTTTCTCAGATAGTGATCGTCGTCGCCACTACCTTGCGAGCATCTTTGAGAAAGAGTGCTCGTCTTTTAGAGTTAACCATTCGTCGGTTGAACTCTTTTGTTAGTTGGCTACGCAGAGCCTTATATAAACTTTCTAAAACTTATCTAACATTTGATGAAATTTAAACTTTGACATGTATTGAAATGATAACTAGATACAAACTATACAAATGTAAAGAATTTAAAAACTTACTAATAAAACTTCTTCAGCTTGACCGCATTCCATGGGTACTTGCTCGGCTTGCCCTCGAGATCTTCTAGCTCGTACGATCCGTTCAGGAGTGTGCGCGTTATTCGGTACGGACCCTCCCAAGTCGGGCCAAGTATGCCAATGGACTGTTCCGTCGCCCGTCGAAGTACGAGCTGGCCGATAGTGAATTGGCGAGCACGTACTTTGGTGTTGTAGTAACGCTCTGACCTTTGCTTGTAGACCACATTCTTCTCGTCCGATGTTAGCCTTCGCTCTTCTAGGAAGTCTAAGTCAGCGAGCTGTGCATCGTTATTCAACTGCTCGTCATAGTTTGCCACTCGGAAAGTGGCGACCTGCCCCTCTACTGGTATGACAGCTTCGGTTCCGAACGCGAGCGCGAACGGGGTCTCACCTGTAGAATTCCTCGTGGTCGTCCAATATGCCCACAAAACCATGTGCAGCTCGTCCGTCCATTTGCCCTTCAATCCATCGAGCTTAGCTTTCAAGGTGTGCTTGATGATTTTGTTGATCGCCTCTACCTGACCATTTGATTGTGGATGATAGGGTGTTGAAAAAAGTTTCTTGATATTCCACTTTGAGCAGAATTCCAGCATGTCTTGACTCGTGAATTGACGTCCGTTGTCGGTCACTATCGCTCGTGGTAGGCCGAACCTGCAAATTATATTTTTCCATATGAAGCTTATCATCTGGGCCGTTGTGATGGTCTTCAATGCCTTCGCTTCGGTCCACTTGGTGAAGTAATCGACTGCTACGACTACGAAAGTTACCCCCCCGACGCCAAGCGGGAAAGGTCCGATGATGTCGATGCCCCACTTCGCGAAGGGCCAAAAGCTATAGACGGAGATGAGCTCGTCTGGAGGTGAGTGAATATCGAGAGCAAAAGATTGACATCTCTTGCACGTCTGGGCGTAATGAATTGCATTTTTCTTCAGTGTTGGCCAAAAGTAGCCTTGCCTCATTATTTTTAAAGCGAGCGCTTGCCCCCCTGTATGATTTCCACACACTCTATCGTGGATTTCGTGCATGACGATCTTCGCTTCGTCCTCTCCGAGGCATTTCAATAAAGGCATTGAAAAACCCCGTTTGTACAGCTGGTCGCCAATAATAGTGTACCCTGCGGACCTGAGTTGCAATCTGGTTGCTTTCACTTTGTCTACCGGGAGCTCGTCGGTCTTGATGTACTTGGTGATCGGCGACCTCCAGTCCTCGTCGCTGGTCGCTTCAACCTGCAAAATCTGACCTCTGTTCACCGATGGGGAAGAAATTTTAGTGATGGTCGCTTCTGAAAATATTGCCTCCCCCTCTGAAGTGGCCAGCCGAGCTAACGCATCTGCTTGCGTATTCTCCTCCCTAGGGATTTGCTCGATGTGGATTTGATCAAATTGCTCGAGTAATCCTTTCTGGCGCCCACGGCCATAGCCATCTTGATTCCAGCGACCAGAGCCTCGTACTCTGCCTCGTTGTTGGTCGCCCGATACTCGAACTCGATCGCTGAAGCAAAAGTATGTCCGGTTGGACTGGTGAGGATGATTCCTGCCCCCGCTTTGGTGCTCGTCGAAGAGCCATCGACGAACAGTACCCAAGGAAGTTCGATTTCCTTGTCAAGTTTATCCGGGAAAGTGAGCTCCACTATGAATTCTGCCAACATTTGTCCCTTGATTGCCGTTCTGGGTGCGTAGGTGAGCCCAAATTGCCCGATTTCCACCGACCATTTCAAAAGTCTTCCAGTGGTATCCGGACGATGCAGTGCTCGCCGAAGACGAAATGTCGTGAGGATGACCACCTCGTGGTCGAACAGTTATTGCCTTAGTTTTCTAACGCTCATGACCAACGCGTACGCCAATTTTTCCATTGGAGTGTATCTCAACTCCGCATCTCTCAGTGATTTACTTACGTAGTAGATTGGCAGATGTGTGCTCCCCTCTGCTCGGACGAGCACTGAACTGATCGCACGGTCAGTGGCCGCCAAGTAAAGATACAAAATTTCGCCGGGGACTGGCTTAGATAGGACCTTCGGATCTGATAGATATTCCTTTAGCTTTCCGAAAGCTTTCTCACACTCATCGGTCCATTCGAACCTCCCTTTTTTCAAAGCGTCGAAAAAAGGTTTGCAACGATCGCCCGTTCGTGCAATGAATCTGTTCAGCGATGCAAGACATCCTGTCAACCTTTATACTTCTTTTACGTTCCTCGGGTTTTGCATGTTGATGATTGCTTGAATTTTACTCGGATTTGCCTCGATGCCCCGCTGGCTAACCAAGTGCCCCAGAAATTTCCCGGAGCTAACTCCAAAACTGCACTTTTTTGGATTTAACTTCATGATGTATTCCTTCAGAATATCGAATGTCATGGTAAGGTGGTGTAGGTGATCCTCTTTCCGCAGGCTTTTGACAACGATGTCGTCGATATAGACCTCCACCATCTCGCCGATGTATTTTTCAAACATTTTATTTACCAGTCTTTGGTACGTTGCCCCCGCGTTTTTCAACCCGAAAGGCATTCTCTTCCAGCTGTACATTTCGGTCACCGTCATGAAGGTCGTATGTCGCTGGTCGTCGGGATGCATCGCAATCTGATGGTATCCTGCGAAAGCATCCATGAAAGTTAACATCTCGTGCCCCGCTGTATTGTCTACTAGATGATCGATGTGGGGCATCGGAAAGTGATCTTTCGGACAGGCATCGTTTAGATCTGTGAAGTCTATACACAATCTCCACGACCCGGTTGTCTTTCTGACGAGCACTGGATTTGCCAACCACTCGGGATCAGTTCCAGTTTTCTCGATTAGTTTGTTGTCGATCAATTTCTTGACTTCGACCGCCATAGCCGCATATTTATCAGGCCCAAATTTTCTTCGTTTTTGGGTGATGGGTCTCCTTGTTGGATCAATATTCAATCTGTGGCAGGCATGGTTCGTGCTGATGTCCACCATATCCTCGTGCGACCAAGCGAATGCTCCGATGTTTTCTTTCAAAAATGCGACTATATCTGATCGCAATTGTACTGGTAAATTTGAACCTATGAATACCTCGAGTTCTGGACGAGCTTCGTTTAAATGGATGGTTTCAAGTTCCTCTGCTGGAGTTGCCCGCTCTTTAGGCTCCCTCCAACGTGGATCCTCGATTCCGAACTCTGGCTCAAAGCCTAACCTAGACTCCAGATCTGGAAAATTTTCTGGAACCTGGTTGTCGGGGATCTGATCGCCCGAATCTGTCTACTCGTCAATCTCCATTGGGGTGTGGTCGTCCACTTCCATGTAGGCGTGCTCGTTCGCCTCCACTTGGTGGTCGTCGAAACGCCGACTGCACTCCCCAACTTCGATCTTTTGATACTTGCTAGGAAGACCCTCCAAGTAGTTCATTTGTTGTTTTTGTTCTTGACACTCAATATACTGGCCAATCATAGGAGTTACTTTAGAATGGCGCTTAGCAAAACGGACAAGACACTCCCTCGCCCGCATCTGGTCGCCCTTGACGGTTATAACTCCCACCGGGGTCGGAAACTTTACACAGTAAAAATAAGTAGAAACGGCCGCCTTGAACTAGTTGAAGAAAGGTCGGCCGAGGAACACGTTGTAGGAGGATGGCATATCCACGATCATAAAGTCGAGCTGCCGAGTATGGTGCATTGTTGGCTCTTTCGACGATGCCAGCTCTAGAGATAGTCTGATTTTCCCAATGGGAAGGTTGCGTGTGTCCCCGAAACCTACGATTATATCATCGCAAGGCTCGATATATTCCGCGTATCCACCGAGGGCATCCAAAGTATGCTTGAAGAGGATGTTGGTGTATGCCCCAGTGTCGACCATCATGCGATGGACGTTGGTTCCCATAATTTTTCCAGTGATGACCAAAGCATCATTGTTTGGTTGCACCACACCGTTCAAGTCGTCGTCCGTGAAAAGGACTTGATGGGATAGAGGCTTCTCGGCAGCCGGAGCGACGCACACCTGGTGGACATTGTTGAGTGCTCGCATTTCACTCTATTGTCGGCGAACAGACAGAGCGGTCCCGGACTGAGTGCCCCCCAAGGGGCCTTCCAAAACCATACAACCCCCGCCCACATTGTCGATGTCGCCTCCTTGATTGGTTGGCATAGGAGGAGTTGTTTTCTGGCGGTTGATCTGTTGGCGCAGGTCATCGCTGTCGTCGCGACGTTTCTTTCCCCTGTTGTCGCCATTTCCAAGGGGCTTGATGAATTGGGCGAGCTTGCCCTCATTGTACAGTTTGAAAAGATTTCTCACCAAGTCCCTGCACCCATTAGTGTGGTGGCCGATGGAGTTGTGGTAGTTGCAGAATTTACTACCATCCAAGTTGTCCTCGTTGGTGTGCATCGGCTTGGCTTGGGGGAGCAGATTCTTTCCCCTGACTGCATCAAAAATGCCCTTAGGATCAAGAGAGAGAGATTCTCTGAACTGAATGATCTCCGGGGACTCCTCGAAAGGTCTGAAGTTTGCTGGGCGAGCACTGCCAGCCTGAGTGGTCGCCTTTTTTGGCTGGGATGATTCCCCAGTGTTAGTATTTTTCTTAGGCCAGACCCTCTTGGCCGCTTCAGGCTGCTCGTTAGCCTTGGCGGCGTCCATGATTTCCTCCATCTGAATGAAGTTCCCAGCCCTCGTGCGGAAGTCCGCATAAGAAACTGGGAAAACAGTATGCATAGATTCCCAGAGCTTGGAACCTATCCTTAGACCGGAAACAGCCGATATCAGCTTTGTCTCATCGTTTACGGCCTCCCCATCGATCACCAGCCTATCGAAGCGCTCGATGAAGTCCTTGCCAGATTCAGTCAGTGACTGGCGAACGTTTGCCAAACGTTGCTTTGAGGCTTGGCGAGCAACAATAGACCCGAAGTAGGTCAAGAAATGTTGCCCTAGCTCAAGGAATGAGGTGATAGATCCGGCACCCAAAGTTGTGTACTAACGATGAGCCCGGTCTCCCAAAGTTAAGGAGAAGTTTCTGCATTGGGTGGCGTCCGTTGCCCCGATTGAGGCCATGTAGTTTGAGTACTTGGACAAGTGTACTCTGGGGTCGGACATCCCATCGTATGCCGCCATGGAGGGCATCTGGATCTTCCTTTGGATGGGGGCGGTAAGGATCGCAACACTTAGTGGAGGAGCGGGCAGAGTGATTGGTGGGGTGGTCCCTTGCTTTGAGGCGACCACCTCTGCTCGCAAGGCCTCCATCTCTAGCTTCATCAACTTCTGGGTTTCGAGGAACTGGGCGATTTGCCCCTCCTCGGCAGTCTGCGGTCGGGGGACGACGACCTCGTCGCGTCGGCTCCCGTGGGATGCGGCCGGGCGATCATCATGATGTGATCGCCTGGGAGAATGTCTCCCCGAATGGTGGCTGCGATAACTCTTTGCCGGAGCTCGCGAGCCCTGCCCTGGTCCCACTCGTTCGAGGGCGGAGACCCTGTCTCCCTGACCTCTCTTGTCGGCGCGATCCCTGTGGTCGGACCTCTCTGGTCGGCCATCCAGGTTGAAAGGCACTCGGCGAGGAGCCCTCCCGTCTTTATCATTCATGCGATTAAAAACAGAATTTCGGCCTCGCGAGTCTCCCGTATGGCTATTGTGGGAGTGCTCGACAGCTTTCTCTTTCCCCCTGGCCTGGGGACGAACAGAGTATGAGTGATAGGAGCGGTCGTCCTCATCATTCTCGTTGGCTTTGGCCTTCTCTTTGCGTGCTTTGTCGAAGGCCTGATCCTTGGCCTTCTCAAGCTCTTCTTTAATTTCTCGTTCTGCCTCCTCTTCTCCAGGAGGTAGTCAGAAAGGTCTTTTAAGTGCTGGGGGTCTTTCAAAATGTCCCCCATATTCAGATTTGCAAAAGGATTTGCCGGCGGCAGAGGGGGTTCGTTCCCTCCGGGAGGTATGATTCCGTCAAGATGAGTATGCTGAGACATCGTTTAAAGAGTGTCTGCTGGCAAAAGTTTACAAAGATATGACTGTTCTTAATCTTTCGACGCTTAAAAACAAAAGATTTGAGTTCTTACGCAGAAGAACGTGCTATTACAACTACTTTCTAAGCAAAGTAACAACAAAAGAAACTCAAAAACAAAGTTACAAAGAGATCAAACTCCAAAATATGTCTCGAATACCGCAAATATTCAAGAACACGAAAATAAATCAAATACGTAAATAAAGCTTTAAAACGGTGGAACTACCGATTAAAACCTAAAAAACGGAGTTTGCAAACCGATCGCTCGATGATCGGTCGAAACTGAGATGAAGAACACGTAAAAGGACCCCTCCTTCTAGCGCCAAATGTTGTACGTGCTTTTGAGAGGATGATCTGGATGTGGGCTTTCGTAAGCACTAAACAAACATATATTATGATCGGGGTTTATTACGTGTTTAAACGGGATTAATATGAAGATCTATGAAGATAATATGAAGAACAATAAGAACACAAAGGAGTAGCTTCTTGGAGAAGCTAAAAGCTTGAGAGCTTTGGGAGTGTTTATTGCTTTGGGTGTGGTGATTTGTGGGATATGAAACTTGTGTCTTACAAATGAGCCTTTTAGGCATTATATAGTGGTTTTTAGGGGCTGCCCGCCCTTTACACGTGGCACGCCCTTACTGGACCTATCTTCTGCCCGAAAAGGTGATTGGACAGTGCATTTAATGCTAAACCGCCTCTGGTGGTCGTCCTCGGCGAGATGCCGATGAGCTGAGCTACGATGGTCGCCGGGGAAGATGGTCGCCCAGACCTTCGAGGAAGGTGGTCGCCATGCTCCAAGTTGTCTCCCAAGGCTTCAACACTTAGACTTCTCTAGCTAAAATAGACATGTGCACGCCAACATATTTGGGCGAGCAGCTAACTAAAACATGTGCTCGCCAACATCTTTGGGCGAGCACTTAAATATATTAAATACATACTTCTATTACATTTTCTTCATCTTGTTGACTAGTCGTCGCACGACTTCGTTAACTGGTCCTCGCCACGCAAGCTGGTGACTAGGATTGACTTGTCAAAGATTGACTTCTTTGACTAGGTATAACATTTGCCCCCTGGTCGCCTTTCTTCGTATTCGTAGAATAGTAAGGCGAGCAGTATGGTCGTCTTCTTGGAAAGTGAAATTGTTTCCGACAAAACAAATCAATTTTGAAATCTTGATAGCGTAAGATGGAGGCGGTCACCTCGTTTCCTGCGCCGAGCACGACTTTCGAAGCACCTTTTAATGATGGCGGATCTGACACGTGTCAGGCGCGTGATCGGCGCCCGAAATTTGAATTGCGCGCGTGGGGCGCGTGCCGACCTCAAAGGTCGCGCGTGGGGGTCACTTTCCAACCTTGATTTCGGAAATGACCCCAAATTTTGGAAAAATTGCGATTTTGACCCCGTTTTTTGCACATTGGTCCCTGATAACATTTGCCTATAAATAGGGCATTCTTCATCTTCAAAACACTTTTCACTCTCTGCAAATTTTGGATTCCTTCTTGAACTTCCTTCCAAGCTTCTCTCTTTTCATCTACAAAGACTCACGCAGCTGATTTCATAATTGTATGTTGAGGGCTTTAAGAGCCATGAACTATCCACTCTTTTCAAGGAGGGAAAATGATAATTTGTTGATGATAAATTGCATGAAATGTCAATAATTATAAATACCTTGGACAGTTTAAATTCAATTAGAACACAATTAAATTCAATTTACTATAAAAACTACATGGACAAAAGCTGAAAAACAAAAACAATAAATTAGCTAGGAAGAAGAAACATTTAATGAAATTTGCATGGTAGTGATACCCGCAAATATTATTATTCACATAACACGACGTCGAAACAAACAATAACAAAAAACGAAAAAAGACATTAAAATAGATGACACAACGACATGACGATAACAGAAAGCATATAAACACGCGCCATCACAGAGATATAGAGGACAAGACTTGAATTTCTCGTATTGATTAATTAGGATATAATTAATTTTTTCATGGCACCCTCTCCTTCCAGTAAAGGTCTAGAGACCTTTACTGGTTGGACAGGATACCCTAGCTCCTTATCATCCATACTCCATAGTAGTGATGGTTATTAGAAACGTTTCCACTGCATAATAAGAGAAAAGAATTAAAAGACAATACATATTTTGTTATTATCAAAAATTAGCTAGAAAAGTATTTAGTGTTAGTTTTAAATAACAATATTTATAAAGTTAAAAAAAAAAAAAAAAAAAAACAAATGTGCAGAGTAGATGATTATAAAGGTAATTAAGAATTGAAAGTAAGAAGATATGATTACTTTAGTGGATGCCACGGATGTAACCCGCCGAACGCAAACATGGTGAGATGGATGGAGTAAGAAAAGATTATAGATGGGAATTGTAAGAAGGAAATGTATATAGTGTAGTGAGAAATAATGGTAGGAGGTTGGTTATATATACTATATAGATAGAACCAAAGACGGAGCCACGTGGGGCCCAGGGGGTGCACTGGGCCCCCCACTGATTTTTAAAATTTTTTAATATATATATATATATATATTTAATTCAATTTATTAATAAGCCTCTCCCTTTGCCTATTCAATTCCTATTAAATAGCACTTAGTGTACTTATGAATTTTAATTAAACAAAAAATATTTATTTCTCTTTCTGTCATACTTTTTTATTTATTACTCCGTTAAGTTTTCCTCTATTTAAATAAATGTGAATTTTAATTAAACAAAAAATATTTTCTACTCTTTATATAAATAAAATGATTGAGTGAGTATGAATAAAGTGAATCATAATTTTGAGTAAATAAGATAGTTTGGAGGATGAAGATACAAATGTTATTTTTAATTTAAAACATATGTATTAAATTTGGACGAACCAAAAAAGAATACTTACATGCAAAGTTTGAATTGATTTTTTTTTTAAGCCTCGGGTATCCAATTTAAGAAACGACTAATCTCGGGGGATCAGTCTCATCGGGAGCCCCATTTAAAGTCAGAGTTTTATGTTGCACCTTAGAGGGTTTGAACTTAAGACATAGAAAGGAGCACACTGCACAATCCTAAATGTCAAGTATGATATTTCTTAATTAAGGAAATATTTTTTACACATATATTATATATACGAGAATTTTCCGTATCATAATTTTAAAATATATATAATAGAAGATAATTATATATAATTGATTATTGATTCAAATTATCATTTTAAGTTTGTGATAAGATTTGAATATTTAGTAGTGGAAAATATTTCAGAGTTTTATTTTGAACCGTTCAACATTTAAACATAAAAATGCATCAACATATTATATAAAATATAATATTAATGAATTAGGATGTTTGAATAATACTATAATAAAAAATATGATTACTTTTAATATTCTTGCATTCTTATTTTAACGTTAATTGGGCCCCCCTACACTAAAATCCTGGCTCCGTCACTGCATGCATTTCTTTATATATTGTAATTAGAACACAATTAAATGTCGTTGTTAGACCTGATGACATGTTTATTTTGTCATCAAATATTTAAAATGCATCTAGTATATATATGTAGTAGCTAGAGATCGAGTACCAATTTTCTGAGATTTGGAATGATGTTGATGCCTTGGTCCCTTAGAATATGATAACCCATTTCATTGGCCATGTTGAAGATAGCTAGGAAACATATTCGCATGTACTCAGGGAGCCCATCCAGGGCATTTATGTCCCACCTGATCATTAAAATGAGAAAATTTCATTTTACGTCCTGTAACTTAAGGCTAATCCGGAATATAAGATATATATATGTGTAGGCATGCAAAACCAACCTTTGAATTGTGTTGGTAAACACCTCGAGTTCATCCACAGTACCATATACGTCGTACATATCATCCATGACAGTGATAAGCATCACAACCTTGGTCAAAATCTCCCTTGTATATCTAAAACGGGGATCTGGTGCAAATCCCAAAGCCCAAAAGAAACTCTCTGCCAATCTGTGTCTCGCAAAATTCAACTTCTCTGTAAGTCCAGTTGCTTCATACCACCTGTGTAAAAATTGCATACACATTAAAATATTATTAGTATATAATTTTTTAAACTATAAAATTAACAAAGGGTGTATACGTTGACAAGCGTCACTGCATGCATTTCTTTATAAATTTGTAATTTATAGAGTTAGTGTTACTGTAGTTAAGTTCTATTATGCATGGCATGAATGCAACGCTTCATCTGAAGAGTACTTAATGGATCACCAGTACTATGATGAGAGGAGGCTAGGCAGGTAATTAAAATGAACAAATTTTATTACCTACGTACTTCCCCAACTTAACATTTATCTTGTACGTAGTTGATTAATTTCCACATACATCAAGCATAGTTGGAATCATTTTAGCATGCATATAATCTCTTTGATATATTTCCTATGAGATACAGCTATTTCGATCAATAGTAGTTTGTTACTCCGTACTAGTTAGTTTGTTACTCTCTTTTGTCATCTTTAGACCTCTAATAGCTAGTATGATCGATGACATAAGTCCCTAGCTAGTAGTGTATCTTCTTTCTTGATGAATTAATAATAATGAAATTAATATACAAACATGCATGGATTCTTGTGCTTTGTTAAATATATATATATGCACCGTACCATCAATATTTTATAACCATGGACCACCATGTGTTAAAGATTTCTTTTGCTACAGTCTAGTATATATATACGACTCAATTATTAATGTCCTTCGATCTGCAACTTATTTATAGTGAGAATCACATGCATGTTCACCTGCCTACACCTATTCTAATATATTGTTCCAGCAGCTTTATACAAATTATTTAACATACACCACAAATATGAAATATACCGCAACTTGATAATAATAATAATAATAATAATAATAATAATAAATGTGTTAAGATTTCTTTTGCTAACTTACACATTCACCTAGCTATATATGTCCATAATTATTAATCTTCAATAATGTTGTTACTTTATAGAAATAATCTTTTAACATACACCACAAATATGAAATATCCAACATTAAGGGCTTGTTTGATAACAAAGATGAAATTATCTAAGATTATGATGATAACTAAACTTTATAAATTTTAAAGCATAATCTACCCTTAATCTAAGGTATCAAACCACCAATAAAAATGATACTCCGTATATAGTTAATCTAAATTTAATCTAAGCTATCAAACATGGCCTAATAATAATTGTATACTCGATCCTATGACCCACGTCACATTATGCAAAGAAAATTTGGTGGGTAGTGCGTGCATGTACACAACTTTTGATAATAATAATAATAATAATAATAATATATAACGATCAAATTAATTTATTAATGTAATTGAACATTTTAAATTTTAAATTATTCTTTCATCAGTACGTACAATAATATAGGGGTAAAAAGCTAGCAAATATGGTTCCATTTTGAACAAAAAAGTTCCCACAAGATTTTTCCGTTAAAAACTAACGGAATTGTGAGCACGCGCCGTTAAGATTCGTGCTCACAAGTTTTAAGTATTGATAGCCTTGGGCAATTGTTGTCCCTCGTCAACCTGCAGAGTTGAAGTGAGGCGTGTTTGGTGCAGGGCTTTTCTCCTGTTTGATTCTAGGATGATTACAAGTGCTGTGATATCAGCAGGGCTCACTCCACCTACTCTACTTGCCTGTCCAATTGTTTGTGGCCTCACCTGTTGTACAGAGACTCACGCAGCTGATTTCATAATTGTACGATAATTTTCGAGGGAAAATGATAATTAAATTGCACGAAATGTCAATAATTATAAATACCTTGGACAGTTTCTCACGTGCTTCATGAGACAAAGTTGTCATAGCATAATAATCAAGGTCCACAGGTAGTCGTCTGTGCTGTTGATGAGCCATCTACAAATTTAACAATGTTATCAGCATTATCTGAAAGAAACATACGTCATACATAATAATCCATGATCGATGCTTCAGTTACCAACCTGGCGTATTTGGTTCTTCTGACGTAAAATGAAGCCTTCATACTTGATATCTATCTCTGCACATTCCTTGTCCACCCTAGATAGTAGAGCATTCCCAAATCCGTGTTTGTCAAATAATTTGTATTGCACGTGTGGCTTCTTAAGGAGGCTTTCCAGTGTAGATGATTCCTTCACCGGCTGACCAGAAACCTCTGCAACTTCAGCAGCTAGATCTCCCCCTGAAAGCATGGTATTTACTATTTCCACTTCATTTTCTTAATTGGGAGAAGAACCTTTTAATTTATGGATTCAAAATACAGATGTTTTGTCATTTGATATATATTTCCAGCTAATTGGAAATTGCAATGTAGTAATACATTTTCAAGAGATGCAAGGCTGTAACCTCTTTTTTCCATTCACTTCTTGCTTTACTTCAAATATTTACACTCAATGTGTATCATTTTTGTTAAATATCATGGATACCAGACATTTAAAACAAAAAAAAAAAACACTATCCTATCCTCACTATGTGGGCATCCATCATATTTGATCCGATCACATATTCTCAATTGGAAAGTAACTATTAAGAAAGACATGCAATACTTCAACTCAAAGGATTCGTAATATATAGGAAGGCAACAATCAAAAACCATGTTATTAAACTAGAAGGATAATCAATTCAATCTCTCAAATTCTGGCCACACAGCTGAAACATACAACTAGACTGAAATGATTAAATAGTAAAAGGGGAGAAAAAAACTAAAAGTGCAACCAGGCAGCATTCAAGTTTTCAATATATTATGAGTTTTCTTCAGGAGAACCATTTTAAGGCCCGAGAGTATTGGGATAACAATGGAATGATAAACAGGAAAAAGTTTTTTAAAGAAAAGAAGATCAACCTGAAACCCTGACGGTCTTGAGTCGCTTTTTCTCTTCAGAAATTCGAGCCTGCTTGTCCTGGTAGGTCTTCCAACGCATATCATCTATCAAACCAATTTCTCGTCCCAGGGGTGTGAGGCGGCTATCGGCATTATCAGACCGCAAAAGCAGGCGATGTTCAGAGCGGCTGAAAAATTAAAGACACAATATTGCAAGAAAATTATTTAAAAGAATAAGAAAACATTCTATCCATTTCTATAAAATGTCAACAATAGGAAGTCCCATAATGTCCAAGTTCCATTGTCCAAGAATTATGTCCTCTTGATACATCCTTACGAGCAACTACTCATATGCTGCTAATTAAAGTAGGAAACAGAAGGGAGTCTGAAAAATACATCTACCCAAGTAAGATTTGAAGTTGTATATATTAATAGTATGGGAGCATCTAATGTCTCCTATTACCAACCAAGACTAAGGTTACAAAGGAAATATGAGTCGGGCTTTTGAGCCTAAATATGGGTAGCATGGCATTCAATTTGAATTGCTCAGCTTGGATAGTGTTTCATCCAAGTGAATCCAGCTGATACAATTATATATATGAATTCAATTAGTCAACTAGTCAGGAAACAAATGCAAAAACCTTGATTTATTTTGACAAGTCGCCATATGACAACATCGATTGTTTTGACATAACAGACCTAACTTCATGAAATTAGTCTCTAAGAATCATTTTAACAAGGCACCATATAACAACATCCTTTAAGTTTTGTGATCAGTAGCTCATTAAGCTTAGAAAGCTGATCTTAATCAATTCACATGATAACTACAGTCAAGATATTAATTTTGTTAAGAACTTGATCAAAGCCATTTTTGTATACTAAATAACTGAAATATAACTTCGAGTATTACAAACGTTATAGCACATTATAAGCCCTATCACTAAATTTATGTCCATGTAATCAGCATATTCTGCATTTAGATTATACCATAAGAATCATCCAATATTTTGGCAAACAAGGGCTAGTCAAGCACCTTAACTACGTGTAAAAGTGTGTAAAAGCACATTCTAAGTTGGGAACATGCATTTGTCAATGGCAAAAATGCTTAACCAAATTGTTACAGGTTACAACCCCAGGAAAAGGAAGGAGGATATATATATATATATATATTTACCTTGTCAACATTCGATAAGGCTCCCGGAGGTCCTTCGTTACTAAATCATCAATCAGAGTTCCAATATAGCTGCTTTCTCTCTCCAGAACAATTAATGGTTTACCATCTGAATGTCTTGCAGCGTTTATTCCAGATATAATGCCCTGCCAGATAAGGATATTAGAAAGAACATGATCCTTCACAAATAGCAAACAACCATGTTATATTTAAAGAAAATCATAACATTTTATTTGCAAATACCTGAGCAGCAGCTTCTTCGTAGCCAGTTGTTCCATTTATTTGACCAGAGAAAAAAAGACCTTCAATTTTCTTTGTCATGAGAGACCTCAAACACTGATATGCTGGCAAGTAATCATACTCCACAGCATAAGCAGGCCTCAGCATCGAACAATTCTCAAGTCCAGGTAAAGTTCTCAACAGTGGTAGCTGCAGCCTCTCCGGTAAACCGGTGGAGAATCCCTGCAGAGTAAGCAGGCCATTATCATTTTCTGAAACTTTTGAAATTCTGCTTGTGTATGCTAAGATTACCAGTAACTTGCCAAGAACTCAGATTTTTTATTTCTTGCTTAATTAATTAAAGTTCATGAACTTATAATCAGATTAGATTCACTGGAGCTGAGCTCTTAATGGCTTTGAGTTGGATATCTTGTCCACTATTTGCAAATATCAGATTAACCATTTTAATAAAATGTTTATATAATTCTCTATTACTGTTTAATTTTTTTTCTTTTTCTTAAGAGACTGATTGTAGCACCAACTCCAGTTGTCCTTAAATCCTATAGGTCAGAGAAATATAAGTGTTTTGAGAAAAAGGAAAACTTTATCCAAATGTTGCAAAAATGAGAAGACTGAAGAAACAGGTGGACTAATTTACAGGGAAAAAACTTATTTTTACCAATTAAATTAATTTATACACCTCTCATAACATTTCACCATTATATGTTCCAATGAATTTTAAGAAGCACATTACCAAGCAAGAATGCATATAAACTTTCATGTACAAACGAAAACAATAAAGTTACTTTTCAAATATTTTTACTTGGTGAAAGCAACAAAAAGACAAAGACTTGCCAGGCAAAGGTAAAGCACTAAGAACCTGCACATAGAGTTCAGGCACCGTTCGACCCTCTGGTTCTAGAAATATTTGATGTGACTCCTTATCCTGAAATCTAACAATCTGGAGAACAAAGTTGTGAGCCATAGTAAAAATGATATAAACAATTGAATGGAAGAAGTTCCATTAGGGACCAAAAAATATCTACAATCTTATATACTTTACATAGCATACTATTTATCAGTAGCCATGTGTGCATTTTGTACATGAAGAAGGGAGAGAGATAACAGTTGAGGTTTACATCCTCCATACCTTGTCCTCAATGGAGGGGCAGTATCGAGGCCCCTTAGCTTCTACCCAACCGCCATAAGTAGGGGTTTCATGCAGGTTCTCCTTGATTAATTGATGGGTCTTCTTTGTGGTACGTGTGAGATAGCAGCACATTTGTTCTCTTTCAGTATGGTAGTTAGGATCAAAGCTAAACCAGCTAATCTGTTGATCATTAAAACAAATGTATTAATACCTTCAAGATATAATAACTAAGCCGTCACAGAATATAATAGCAGTTATTCTATAGCTTGATAGATATTTTTGCAAGAAATTCAACTGTTGACTCACACTGACTGATTACCATGTTCCCTATGAGATATGAAAATGGCTCAAATTTAAAATATAAGAGGTTGGCAACGTTTTAATATGCATTACTAAATAAGAATTTAGTTGGACAAACACAAATGGTTGGGACAAATCTAAGTTAAATAAGTTTAAAATCAAGTAAAAAAGGCATAACTCAGGATACCAGTAGATAAGGTGATTCAGCCCTCACAGAGTTGAATTGGGCAATTGGGAGCTTAGAAATATGTGCAAATCCATCTATTGAAGTGTAAAATAGCCAACTGAAGGAAACTATTGTTAGGGAGAGACTTGTCAAGTTACTCAAGTCTAGACAGCAGCATGCAATCTGTACAGTGACTAGCCCAGAACTCAGCAGAATCTCACTAAACTAAAGGTTTTTGAACAAACTCAAGTGCCTAACTCATGTCTGTGGCTATTGTTTCCTTTCTTAAGCCAACAGCATTATAACAAAAATACAAGGTTGATGTAAGAATTCTGAATTCTACACAAATTCTCAGTCAGATATAAACAATTAATAACCAGCAGATAGCTGTGTTTCATTGAATTGCTACAGAACCTGCATATGAAATTAAGTGAGATGACCTCTTCATCTCCATGTTGAGGCTCCAATCCAGAGAAATCCACTGTTCGACAATCTACACGTGCAGGAGTACCAGTTTTTAACCGATCTGTCTCAAACCCAAACTGCTGTAAATTTTCTGTGAGGCCCTGTGAAGCTGATTCACCAGCTCTTCCGGCAGGCATTGAAGTTCTACCAATCCAAATTTTCCCACTCATGAAGGTGCCAGTGGTGAGAACTACAGAAGGTGCATAGAACTTCATGCCAAAGAATGTCAAAACGCCTTCTACATTATCGTTCTTTCCTACCAAAATATCTGTTACCATAGCTTCTCTAATCGAAAGGTGAGGTGTACTGAAAAAAGGAACCATTAGTTAGACAATGGCAGCAGTAAATGGCAGTATCATCCAAGCTCATATAGGAATAACATGTAGGTCTACTTCCACATTGCAAGTGCTATATAAACTCCTTAAATGCAGAGCGTAGAAAGGTCACAGAAGTATTTTAAGCCAAGAAAAAGATTGAATATTTTAATAAAAGGAACACTCACAGTTGCAAAACACAGATGGGAGCCATCAAGATTACTCAAAATTTGAAGTTATTCACAAAGTACTAAAGAAAACACAAACACTTCATCAATATTTTTGTGGATGAACTTGCCTTTCTACAATTTTCTTCATTTCCATAGCATATTCCCTTTTATCAGTTTGAGCACGCAGTGCCCTAACTGCAGGACCCCTTGAGACATTTAGAACCCGCTTTTGCAAGTAACACCTGAAATATAAAAATACATCATTATTATTAAAATATAAAAAAAAATTCACCCATCCACAGAACAAGAGCAAGGGAAACAAAATGACAAAAACTACTATGAGACGGTCTCATACATGAGACGAGTTCCATCACATGTATATTTTATGATCCGTTGTTTATGACCCAGCCCGAATCATGTTTTAGTGCAAAGTGAGGTGTAAATTTTGAAGTGGAGCTCCGTCTCATACATGAGACCATCTCATACAAAACTCTCTCAAGCAAAATTTATATCTGCCAGCAACTCATACATGAGGATAGGAACAATTGAAGATATGCCCATCCACCAAAAAAAAGAATAAGACACCTCCAAACAAATAACCTTCTTAATTATTTTGATGTCTTATCACTTATGCTTCTTATAATAAGTAAGCTGACGCTTTACACCATTCAGGTGAATGGCATGGCCAATGTGTATTTTGCATAATGCCAATGAGTTTTCTCCAGGTGGAATTGAAAATATTCAAATTCTAAAGGATTAGAAAACAAGCAGCAGAAATTAGAAGTCTGACTCCCCTAACAAACTAATCCGAAGACAAAAGTTCACAGTAAGCCTTCAAACCAATACACGATGGCATAGCCAAAGGAGAGTGATGTCATGCAAGTTATGCATTTTCAATTTGAAGTCTTGCCTGAACATTGTCAATAATATTAACAGGATTTCAGACTCTTTACCTGTCTGCAACCTTTCCCATTTCTCCCCCAAGCGCATCGACTTCATGTACGAGTTGAGATTTCGCAGGCCCACCAACAGCTGGATTGCAGGGCTGTGTTCATTTTTATCAAGTAAAGGAACTAATTTGAACATCAAGCAAATCTAAGAGCAAAATTCTCTTGACAAGAAACCACACGAATTGTTTCAATTGGATTGTAAATGATTCTAGCATAACTGCCTCTAACTAATAGGAAAATATCGTGGCATTATATCCATGTATGAGATATAAAAGTTTCTTTCAGGTTTGCCCTATGATAGTTTTAGGTTTCATATTTAGTGCTAGTAATGTGCTTGCAAAAATTGAACCTTTAAACAATCAATACCATTCTAACATGATAACATTAGCTGCACCAAATGAATAAAGGAGGCCAAGAAAAAATCTCCATCTGTATCATAAATCAAAATTGTGATTTGAAAATAGTACTCCCTCCGTCCCAGAAAACCTTTCATATGTAAATCCACCCACTTTTTTAAAAAGTATTATAATAAAGAGTTTTGAGGAATAATTTTGTAAAAAAATAAATAAGTGAATTGACTTGTGTATGTGTGAGCTCTAAAAGTAATGACATTATATAAAATATCGTGGATATTGTAAGAGTGGAGTTTCTAAAAGGGCGAAAAAGGAAGTGTGAAAGGTTCTTTGGGACAGAGGGAGTAGTAAACAAGTTGTCTTTTATAGCTTCCCAAGGTGGCCGAAGTAAAATTTTGTAATAAACTCATAGGAACCCATCGTTACATGACTATGGGAAAAGGTAAGACAAAATACAATCAATCGCAAGGACTCAAAGGAAACATTTGAGTCAATATACTTAAAACTGGACATAGCAAATCAGGCCCACAACAAAAAAAAATTATGTTGATATGTAATAGGAAATAAAATATTAATAGTCATACACAGGACTAAGGAAACTATTAAACTCGTGAAATAACCTGCCATGCAATGCGGTCAATGTTAAGTGTGAGAAGAAGTGTTCTGGCTCCTAAACGAGCAGATGCAAGGGCGGCCTCACATCCTGCATGCCCACCACCAACAATAATCACATCATATCTTTCCTCTGACGTCTCACTGAGATTATTTAACTCTGCATAATACAATTGAGATATCCTTTAGCAACATCCACAATCTCACTAGATAAAATGCTTTAGAAGAGCAAAAGTCTTGCAACTAATGATCAGAACTTAAACATCCCAACTTGAACTATGGGAAAAGGAGAGTACAGATGGATGAAAAAACAGTACATTAAAATCAATTGTGATACAGAGCATAAATAAACCAAAGGAGCCTGAATAAGCTCATGGCTTGACTAAAGTAATGAAATTATTTGGTGTTAATTTAGTCAGTCTTATTATCTTATATGCAATCCAAGGGAACTAACTAGTATTATAAAAATTATTATGAGAAGGAATTCATAACTAACAAGCCTAAAGCTCCCGTAAACCAATATGTTGAGTATGAATCCAAACTCATCTTAGTTTCTTATAAAGTAGACGGAATGACAACGCAATCCATATCCTTTTTTTATTTATCAGCAACAACATAGAACAGTTCCCTAGAAAAACAGATTTCTCTATGCACCAAAAATCTGCTCTATGAAACCATACAACGTGGTATACAGACAATTGAAAAACAATTCGCAGAACAGCAAAAAATATGCCAACAATCTGCTCGATGAAATGCCAATAAGAATGAACCATTAAACGTTGCATAGTAAGCGACCATACCTTGGGAGGCTGAGGCTGTAACACAAAAATGACGACGTTGGCTGTGGTGGTTTGAGCTGAATAGAGCATGGTAAAAGTGAAACCGCGGATTAATGCGACGAATGAGTGACAGAGAGCACTGCTTAGCAAATAAACTAGGGACAAAGCGTGAAAAGAGAGGGAATTGAGAGCCAAATCGAGTGAGATGAATAGATAGCGTGGTGGCCATCTAGGGTCTTGCTAAAGATGATGAAATTTTAGTCCTTTACAGCAGTAGCCATGGCAAGAGGTGAGTGATACTGTGATGGAACGTAGCGGGTTGGGTTTGTGTAATATTCGGCCTCTCAATTTTGGAGAAGTGATGTTTTGCTATTTGATCCCTAAGCTTCCGTGCATTTGGAGATATGTACTCCTCTAAAAGAATTTAAAAAATAAATAGCACCCATATTAAAGAAAACATTTCTATAAAATATTTTATACATAAAACATGTTAATTAAGATAATTTTTTAAAATAAAAAATTCGCAGTTCATAAGCTACATTTGGGTTGCCTAAGACCATGTTTGTTTTGGGACTCACCCGTTCGGACGTGGGTCCTTGTTCTACTTCGGGATTTCACATCCGGATTTCCCCATCCAACTACACTCATCCCTATACATCCTACTATTACATCCTACTATTACATCCTACTATTACATCTCATCCAACCACTCTTACACAATTTGATTTGACATAAAGTTACATCTCATTCTACTCAAAATCCCAAAACAAACACACACAATTACTATTCATCAGGATTTCCCCATCCAGAATTTCCCTCATCCTACATAATCCCAAAACAAACATACCCTAAAAGTATTTTGAGTTGTAAGCGATTTACATGATCAATATATGTTATTACAATGTTAATAAAATCACTCAAATCTACCATTTGGAATCCTATAGTACACAAACCTACCATCATAAAATTACATTACTTAAATCTACAAAGAAGGACGTAGAATTACTAGTGTGCCCTTCCTTGCCATCGCGTGAAATACTGTTCATTTTTCAAAAGAAGGAACTTTTATGACTTTCAAATTCAACTTTTCTCTCACCGATCCTCGTTATCATTATCATGATATAAAATTGAGAAATCTAATTTATTTTATTTTTTCTTTTCTTTCACTTTTTTATTTTTTATATTATAAGAGATTGAGAATTTTTTTTTCTTTTAATATTATATTTGTATTTAGATTTTATTCAAAAATTATTTACATTCAAATTTTAAAATAATTTTTTTTTCTATTTTATTTAGATCTTTTACACATTACTATTCATTGCATATAGCAACAAATAATGCATACTACACATTGCATACTAATAACAAATAATGCATATACCAAGTGAATGTTGCATATTTGCAACACACATTGCATACTAACAATAAACAATGCATATACCGATATGTTAAAAATAATGATCATTTTCTAATTAAGTTGTCATAATTTATTTTTCCACTTTTCACAATGGCCTGGGCTGTATTATTCATCAGTTCGTAAAGAAGTTTCAATTACAACTCAAAATGATTGCAGCTCTCAAACCAAGTATAAAGTTTTGTTTCTTCGATAATATGCATCTACTCATAAAATTTCTTCTCCACCATCAATGCCAAGTTTTTTTTTTTGAGCTTATCAATGCCAAGTTGATATAGATATAAAGTAGTAAACAACAGTGAATAATTTTAAATTGGATTCCATATAAAAACCTCCTAAACAACACACCCCAAGAGAGATAAAAAAATAGTGAAACCAATGAACAAAACAACTTAAAAAAAAAGTTAAGAAATACTGTAAAAAAAACAAAAAAAATCATTACCTTTTCTTCAAGAGAGAAGAAGCCTCTAAATAAAAATTTCTTAAAGAATCTAAAAATAACAAAAACCAACTTCAGCATGTTCAACATCTTACAAATCCGAATGAGCACTAATCGATTTTAAATCCACACAATTTTACATACTATTTTTTTAATTTTTATTGTGGTTTAAAGATTTTTTCACCAAATAAACGAATCAAAAGATAAAAAAAACAGTATCGAATCAAAATTAACTTCATATTTTTTTCACCAAAATAAATTATTGCAGGAGACCCAAGAAATCAAAAGATCAAGAAAAAAGTTTTTTCACCAAATCCATTAACCCCATTCTTCGTCAGTGTACACAAGATTCAACCTAATATATTATAGGAACCCTAGATACGCCCCCCCTAGACGTGCAGATGACGCCGCCGCCCCACCCTAGCTCACGCGCCTCCTCATCCACAGATCTAAGGTCTCCAGAGAAGATTTTTCTAGTTGGAGACGCGTCGCCTCCAAATTCATAAACTTGCTTCGATCTCATAGATATAAGAAATACGATTCTTCTCACCGGAGCTCACTTACGGATCGGAGGAGGCTTACGGATCTGAGCTACGCCTTGTAATCGGAAGGGGAGCCTCTTGATTCAGCATCAGAATTCAAGCCATTAGCCTCACCTTCTAAAACGCGTCGGACATGGAGCCTTCACTAACTTCTGGGATATGGGAGAGAGTGTGCTGAGATGGGAGAGAGAAATTTTGAAAGTAATATGAGAGAGAGAATGAGATAGAAAAATAAGTGATTTTTTAAGAGGAGAGAGACAAAAGGGTATAAGCACTACAAAAAATTGCTCAAATAACGAGGGGAATTGGCGAGGGGTATTTTACCCTTGCTATTTGGCGAGGGATTTAAAGAGGGGCACAAATAACGAGGGGATTGGCGAGGGGCGGAATCACACTCGCTATTTAGCGAGTGGAAACAGATGCACTCGCCAATTGGCGAGGGATATGGCGACGGTGTGTTTTGCACTCGCTCATTGGCGAGTGCATTGTGGCCCTCGGGATTTGGCGACGGTCCCCCACTCGCTAATTGGCGAGGGGGGTGGGGCCCTCGTAATTGCCCTCGCCTAAAACCCATTTAAAAAGCCCTCCTCCTTCCCCAATTTCGCGTACAGCCGCTTCACCCCCAAAATTGACCCCACCGCTGCAGCTGCTTCCACCGCGCCACCGCCGCTGCCGGAGCTACCGATCGAGGCTAATTTTTGGATATTTCTGTTCTACACTTCGAGGGGTTCATTTCTACGGTAAATTTATGCGTTTTTATTGATTAAATTAAAAGTTGTATATATATGTTTGTATTATATTATATATGTATATATATATATGCATGTATATTGTTTTGTTGTGTAATGTTAGGATTGTAATTATGTTAGAAAAATATGTATATTGTTTATTAGGATTAATTAAGATTGTTAATTGATGAAAGTTATAAAAATTGTTAATTGTTATGAATTAATGTGTTAATATAATTATTGTTATGTTTTATATATGCATGTATATATATGTGTTAATTATTAATTGGTGTGTTAATTGTTATGCATGAATGTGTTAATTGGGAGAATTAATTTTATAATGTATTGTTGGAAATAAGTGAAATTAAATCGATGTTGGAGGCCGGGATGAGTTGTTTGTTTGTTGTAGATTGTGCGTTCCGACTTGAGTAATTTTACTCGAGTCGGAAATGGATGCACTAGGAACCTAATTAAATATTTGGTGATACGATAGATTTAGATGAAACTCTGCCGAAATTTTTAAAAATATATATATAAACTATATATATTTACATTTGAAACAGATCGATTAACATGAATTATTCAAGTCGTAGTTGGATGTATAGGCCAAGATTGGTCAATGGGATTATGAGCCCCGAATTTATTAGTGGTGTAAATGGATTTATTGAAGCTGCCACTAGTAATTCGAATTCGATTTGGGAAGGAAAAATTAGGTGTCCTTGCTCGAAAGCTAGATGTCGAAATGAGACTTATAGAGATCCTAATGAAGTGAAGTCTCATTTATATCGAAATGGGTTTACACGAAATTATTATAATTGGATTTATCACGGTGAAGAGAGTTGGGGTCCACGTCCATTTCAAAACACTAGTGAATTTGCGTCAACTTCAAATGAAGTTGACCCTATTGGACCTAGCTCGTACCACACTATGGTAGAAGAATTAATGGGTGACCCAACATTGATTTTAGAATCAACGCGGAAGAGGAGGCACATAATGAAGAACCCCCTAACGAGAATGCGTCACAGTTCTACGACATGCTTCGTGCAGCGGACCAAGACTTGTATCCCGGTTGTGAATCTCATTCGCAGTTGTCGTTCAATTCCAGATTGTTGAATATTAAAACCGAAAACAGATTGTCTGAAAGGGGATACAATCAAGTTGTTGAGTTGATTCGTGAGATTTGTCCTTCAGAAAATAAGGTTCCCAAGAAATTTAACGACACCAAACACTTGATGAGTGGGATGGGTCTTCCGGTAGAAAGGATTCATTGTTGTGCACAGAACTGCATGTTATTTTGGGGTGCAGACAGCGAACTAGAGTTCTGTAAGATTTGTGGTGGACCACGGTATAAGCCGAGTAGGGTTGATGCAGATGGTCGGTTGAAAAAGAAACGTCCGGTTAAGGAGATGTTCTACTTTCCCATAATTCCTCGTTTGCAAAGATTGTACATGTCCAAGGCCACTGCGAAGGATATGACATGGCATGCCTCGTGCAGTTCTGATGACTCTGGTGTTATGCGTCACCCTGCAGACTCGTTGGCTTGGAAGCATTTGGACCGTTCGTATCCTGATTTTGCAGCTGAAATTAGGAATGTTAGGTTGGGCTTGAGCACATACGGTTTTGCACCGTTCGGAATGACGGGGAAGCAATATTCGTCATGGCCAGTTATTCTTACTCCGTACAATCTACCCCCGTGGTTATGCATGAAAGATCAATTCATGTTTCTTTCGATTCTTGTGCCCGGGCCAAAAAGTCCGAAGGACAAGCTTGATGTGTTTTTACAACCTCTGATAGCTGATTTGAAATTTTATGGGAATATGGGGTGCAAACGTACGACGTCTCTAGGAAGCAAAACTTTTTGATGAGAGCTGCACTGATTTGGACCATTAGCGACTTTTCAGCGTACTCAATGTTGTCTGGTTGGAGTACAGCTGGAAAGCTTGCTTGTCCGTATTGTGGGGAGTACACCGATGCATTCACTTTGAGGCTCAGTCGAAAGCAATCGTGGTTCGATAACCACCGAAAGTTCTTACCACCTAATCATACATGGCGAAAGAACAAGACGGCATTTGGGACTTAGAAAGGTTACAGAGAAAGGTGCTGAGGCACACAACAAAAATATTGACGGAGGGTGGAAGAAAAAAAGCATTTTTTGGGATTTGCCTTATTGGAGTACTTTGTTAGTTCGACACAATTTGGACGTGATGCACATTGAGAAAAATGTGTTCGATAATGTGTTCAACACAGTGATGAATGTGGAGGGGAAAACAAAGGACACATCAAAATCAAGAGATGAGTTGAATGAATATTGTCGTCGTCCCTCTCTCAAGAAATGTCCACGTACAAACAAGTATCCCAAGGCTTGTTATGCGCTTGATAAGAATGAAAAAGATGTTATCTGTAAGTGGATAAGTGGGTTGAAGTTTCCCGATGATTATGTGTCTAACATGTCTCGATGTATTGACTGGACGAAGTTGAAATTGTATGGAATGAAGAGTCATGATTGTCACGTGTTTATGCAGAGACTACTACCGATTGCTTTTCGTAATATTCTGGAGACTCATGTGTGGAAAGCAATCACTGAGCTTAGTCTTTTTTTTAAGGACTTAACTTCTACGACCATAACAGTTGACAACATGACTCGGTTGGAAACGGATATCCCAGTAATATTGTGCAAGTTGGAACGTATCTTTCCACCCAGCTTCTTCAACTCCATGGAACATCTACCTGTGCACCTTGCATATGAAGCAAAAGTTAATGGTCCAGTTCAATACAGATGGATGTATCCATTCGAGAGGTATTTTAAGGAATTTTAAGATATAATGATCATATTCAATGTTTTTATTATCTTAATCACGATCCTTGAATTCTAATTATAGGTATCTTCGCACCTTGAAACTGAGTGTGGGTAACAAAGCACGTGTTGAAGCTTCGATTGCAAATGCATATTTAACCAGAGAGGCGTCAATGTTTTGTTCTCATTACTTTGAGGATCATGTTATGACGAGGATACACAATTTACCTCGTAATTACGATGGTAGTGGAGATGTACAACAGTATGTGGATGGTACACTTTCCATATTTAAGGCGCCTGGCAAGCGATTTGGGAAACCAAAGAAGAGATGGATTTTGGATGAGGAGAAAAAAGTTGCTCATACGTACGTGTTGTTGAATTGTGATGAGGTGCAACCGTATGTTCAGTAAGTGAATCTGGCCATAGTATAAATATATATATATTGGTTAGTTTTGAGATGTCTTATTAATCAAAATACGTATGTAGGCTATTCATGCATCAACTTCAAGTTGTTGAACCAAATTTCTCGGCTGCTGCATCGGACAATAGGCTACAAAATGAATTTGCTTCGTGGTTTGAAGAAATTGTAAGTCATATTTTATACAAATATATATATATATATATATATTTAATAGCAATAACGTAAATCTCACATAGAGTCGACTTATATAGGTGAAGATAAATCCCGTGGAGAACAAGTTTATTTGCGATCTTTCTGCAGGTCCGTCTGGTCACGTAGTTACGTACTCAGGGTATTACGTGAACGGGTACAAATTTCACACTATGGCTTATGGTGCATCTAGAGCAACATCAAACAATGGGGTTTGTATTAAGGGAAAAAACTATGGTGCAGATGAAGAGGATTTCTACGGGAATCTCGAGGAAGTAGTCGAATTGGACTACCAGGGGTACCACGAGAAGAAAGTGGTTTTGTTCAAGTGTCAGTGGTTTGATAACTCAGCCAGTGGTACAAAAATTGATCCTAACTACAAGCTTGTGGATATTCATCAGAGGCGACGATACGGTCGGTACGATCCATTCGTACTAGCAAGTCAAGCCACTCAAGTCTACTATTGTTCGTACCCTGGACCCCGTACTGATTGGATAACTGTATGCAAAATCAAGCCGAGATCCTTCTTGGACGCACAACAGTCATCCACTACTGACGATGAAGCAGATGTTCCCGCGTTCCAAGAGGAAAGCATAGAACATCAAATGATTGTACAAGTAGATGATGATCCTGTTATATTAACTGATACTACCGGTACATTGATGGACGTAGCCGGAGACGAAGAAGCAGAAGAAGAAGAACAAGAAGAAGAACAAGAAGAAGAACAAGAAGATGAGGATGAAGATGAAGAAGATGATGAAGAAGATTAATATTACTAGAGTGTTCATGTATATGTTATTTTATATAAAGAATGTTGATTATGACTCGGTTTCAGTGTTCTTAATGCATGTTTATGATTCCGTTTGAGTGTTCATAGATGTTATTAATTATATCAAGAATGTTAATTTATTAATTGTTATATTTTAATATTTATTTTTACAGATGGGTGGACATGGTTCTGGTGGTCATGGACATCGTTCTGGTGGTCAGGGTTCTGGTACTGGGCAGGATTCGGGTGGTAGAGGTAGAGGTAGAGGTAGAGGTAGAGGTGAGACGCCGCCTGTACCTATACCACATCATCCGGGTTTCTATTTGCCGGATATGACTGAGATCATCCAGATGCCCCAGATGCAGGGATCGACCCCCTATCCGTACTACACACAGGTTCCCCAGATGCCCCCCATGTATCCAGCGCAGGAGGATCCACCGTTATCGGACCCAGTCGGACGTGCGTCTGTCGAGACAGAGGCCAGCCAGGCGCCAGATGCACACGAGAGTCGTATTCGTCTTACGATCTATCGTGGAGCGTAAGTATTACATATCTTATAATTTTCATTATAATGAATTACATAATTATTCATTTTCAAATTAATTATGTGTAACAACAGGATGATGCCTTCGGGTCTACTCTCGACCACCATCAGACATATCATGTACCGGAATATGGAGGTTGGCGCACACACATTCGCCTTGATATCCCCAGCTAGGCTTCAACGGTGGTGGGATACATTCCAGGTATAATTAATATAATTTAATGATGTGTAACATATCTATTAATTCATCACATTTTGTTATCATACTCAATGTTTTTTTTTTTGGCAGAATGAGGTTACGTGGGATCCAGAGACTGTTGACACTGCATTAGTGTACAGGCTCTTTCTTGAGAGAGCAGCAAATCGATACAGTGACATGTTGAACCACTACAAGGGATTGTGGGAGACGGAAAGGAAGAGGCCGACGTGGGACAACGATGTCTGGGAGTCCTTGGTTCGCCACTGGAATCATCCGGACACAAAGAAGAGGAGCGAGCAGTGTCGGAAGAACCGACTATCAGAGCCTGGAGGCCCGGGTACCGGTTTTGCTAGACATAAAGGAGGATCTCGTGGGGCAGCCGAGGTGGCCAGACGGATTGTAAGTATTTATGTTCAATTATATAAGTAATTTGATTTCATTTTAATTAATTTAATTTTATGTTCTTCAAAATATAGGAGGAGAAGACGGGACGACCAGCTTACGACTGGGAGATTATCGAATATTACCACCGTTACACTAACGGAACGTACACATACAGCCATATGGGTGATCTTCTGGTAAGTGTATACATATATTATATTAAATATAATATTTAATTGTATTGACATGTATATTAACCAAATTTTACATATGCACATATATAGGACCAGGTTCAAGAGGAATTGTCACATCTTACCCAGCCGTCATCTGATCATGATCCTTCAGATGATGGTTCCAGTACCCGGACCCCACCCTTGCCGGAAATGTCTGAGTTGTACGTGAAGAAAGTTGGAAGATCTCACGGACGCGTGAAGGGTCTTGGCCAACTAGGAAAGAACAGACGGGTCACTTCTGGTCCTGGTGAGACATCTTCTGGTACGACGTTTGGACGATTTAGCCAGGCCGACATCGACAATGCTCTTTTGGAAGAGCGGAGGGCTAGTGAAGAGAGAGAGCGTCTCATACGTGAAGAACTGCAACAATCAGTCACTCAGACGGAGGAGCGCTTACGTCAAGAGTTTGCTGCTCAGATGGCATCACAGATGGCATCAATGATGAGACGGTTCAGAAGGGGGTCGGGTAACGGGAACGGGGATGATGATGATGATGGTGATGATGGCGCTGCTGAGGATGGTCGATGATTGATACATTTTAAGTTATGTTGTCTTGTTGGATTTTAAAAAATTGATTAAGTTGTTTGGGATTTTTTTTTTTTATGTTGTGTACTTGAATTGAAGTGAACGTACGAGACAATGTTTTATTTTATATGGTTTTAATTCATATATATTGCTTGTGTGTGATTAATTAAGTAGTAATCTAATATATAAATGAATTGAGTTAATAGCATATAGTTGGTAATTTATTAAATAAATTGAGTTAATAACATATAGTTGGTAATTGAGTTAATAAGTTATTAAATTTAGTAATGAAGGGCTTTTGTTAAATTAATTAAGTATTGAGCTAATATATAAATTAATTGAGTTAGTAATCTATTCAATTAATTGACTTAATTAATAATAAAAGAATAAATTTTAGTTAATACATAAATTATTAAATTTAGTATTAATGAAGGGATTTGTTAAATAAATTGAGTTAATTAATACATATATATATATAAGTGTAAGTTATTAAATTTAGTAATGAGGGGTTTGTAAAAGAATAACATATAGTTGGTAATTTATTAAATTAATTGAGTTAACGAATAAAAACAAAAATTAAAAGGGATAAATATATAATGCATTTGAAATATTACGACTAAAGCTCCTAGCCTAATTGGCACACGGGGGGCGCATAAACTCTTCAGAATCCGGGAGGTCGCGAGTTCAACCCCCCATGCGCGCGCCCAGGTGCGAAAAAATGGAATAAAGGGTGGCCTGGTGGTGAGGGTTCGAAACCCAGGTCTGTTTTTTTTTAAATCCAGCGTATTGGCGAGGGGCGTCGCGCTCGGGAAAAGGCGACGGGATTTGCCCTCGGGAATTGGCGAGGGTTATGACTCTCGCGACTGGGTGACGGGATTCACTCTCGCTATTTGGCGACGGCACGCGCCCTCGCCAATTCGCGAGTGGGTATGGCCCTCGCCAATTCGCGAGTGTGTTTGGCCCTCGCCAATTCGCGAGTGCGATTCTGCTCTCGGGATTTGGCGAGGGTGCCCCCGCCAATAAATTAGCGAGGAGCAATTAGGCGACGGCGACTGCCCCTCGCCTATGCTGTCGCCAAATTGCTTAGCGAGGGCTTTACCCTCGCCAAAACCCTCTCCATATGGATGGTTTTTTGTAGTGAAGAGGGATTTTGCAGTCATTTTGAAGTTTTAAATAATAGAAAAAATTGTTGTAGATTTTAGTCTTAAGGGGTAAAACTGTGTAGATATGACTAAATATTCACAAATATTATCACTATAAAATAAAAAATATATTACTACATGTCTATTTTTTTAATCCTAAGAAATTGATCTAGTGTATGCTTGAGATTTAGCAGTGTGCTAAAGACCTCCGTAAGTGGGCAATGAGATTGGTGCCCTCGAATTAGTTGGTCCTCTAATTGGATATCGTGGCATAAAAAAAACTACATGTCAATTTTTTTTTTTAGAAAATTAGCTCTAAAAATTAAGTATTCAAAATATTTCTGAACTTATAATAATATACCTTTGACTAGTGACATCTGACAATATTAGTTATGTATTAACATAGTTCTCACCATGCAGTAATAAAACAATACTTGAAAACGAAAAATATATTTTAGTTAAGTTTGACCCGTATTGACTCATATGCATTTTTATCTTAAATTTACCTTAATTAATTAGCTATATTTCATATAAGTTTTTTTATATATATTAAATACTCCCTCTCTTAGCAATTTTTACATTTTTTTTACCAACATTCTATAATAATTTTTACACTTTTAATTTTTTTTTTATAAATTTAATCTTTATAATATTCATAATTTATATCATTATTTTTTAATTCACAAATATTTAATTTCTTTATTACATACATAAAATATTTATAAAATTATTGTTTAAATATGTTTCAATCTACTAATTAATTATGAGACTGGGGGAGGAAGTAAAGTATTTTTATATCGCACGGACTGACGGGCACCCTAATTCATGGAAGTGGGTCTATTTCTTAATTAAGCGTAATCTTGGGGGCAAAATTACAAATTAATATTTCCCGTGCAATCTACCACTTCAAACCACGGAACCCTGGCGCCATTTTCCTCCAAATATTATTTCACACTACAAACCCTAACGAATAAACCAAATTCCCCAAATTGCGCTGTCGAAACCCTAGGATCGATTCAAGATTGGGGAAATGCAGAATGAGAAAAGGGCGGTGTGCCCGGAAAACGAAGAGGTGGCCGCATATCTGTTCAACAAGCGGCAAGAATTGGCGCAGAGTGCCAAGGGAATTTCTGACAACATGGATATGACGCTTTCCAAAGCTTATTCCAACATTTGTAATCATAAGATTCCAATCAGAACTCTTAAGGAGCTCTCTCAAATAAAGTGAGTGAAATGTGTTGAATATCTCAGTCTTCAATATTTTATAATAGGGCTTTCGTTAGATTTTCATGGAAAATGGATAATTCGGGAGTTTTTTTCCTCCTTTTCAAGGATATAATAATCAAGCCGTGTGTACTTAATTAGTTAAGTGTGTACAATGACACTCTATCTTAAAGATCAGATTTTCTTCTCTGTTTTCTCATTAAGGAATACTGAGCTTGCATATTTTTTGGATTTTCATCTTTTGCTGTCCATTCTGCTCTATTGAAGCAAGCAAAGATAAGTGATCATTAGAAAAGAAAAATAAGATACCTTTCTTTTGATAGGATTGCTTATCGTGATTATAGGGGCGTAGGTAAGTGGATTTTGAAGCAGCTGCAAGAGTTTTTTCAGACAGATTCTGATCATCTGGAGAATGACGACTTGACCAAAAAGGGTAATTTCTTTAACAAATGGCACACAAGCTTAGTCATTATGATCATTTCAGTTATTCAAGCATGCCATTCTTATTCTTGTCTCTGTAGTTAACTACTTAACAATGATAGGAAATAAAAATAAGGGACCAAAGCGCTACGTCCCACAAAAGAATTCTGTTGCTTATGCTCTGCTGATTGCACTCTTCAGGTAGTTGGTTAAAATCTGAGTGTAGTATTTATGTCCCTTTTTTTCATGTATCTTTACTGCACTATCAATTCCTTTATGCTAACTTTTTTTTTTTTTTTTTTTATCACTAGAATTTCTATCATCATAAGTATTACTTCTCTGTTTCAATTGGTTTAGGGGGACAGAAGATGAGAAAAAATTTATGTGTAAAAAGGAACTAATTGATGCCGCCGAAACAAGTGGATTGTCTCGTGTCCCTATTGCGTAAGTTTTGATGTCTTAACTAAGAAATGGTCTTCACATTCTTGTTACTCTATTAAGTCTTGATTGAGTTATATCTGTCTGTTTGTCTATTTCTTTTTTTCTTACCCATTGTGTGGTCTAGTCCAGAAAAGGCAAAAGGGAAAGCTGGACATTTTGGAAGCTCACCAAGGGACTGGTACACTGGATGGAGCTGCATGAAGACACTAATAACGAGAGGCCTTGTTGTGAAGTCTAGCTGCCCAGCTAAGTATGTTTTCTCAATCCTGCATTGAACTACAAATGAGTGGAACTTTATTGGCCACTTGCAATATTTATGAATAAAGCATGTATGGTTTCCCTATGTTCATATTTAGCCTTTCTTCCACTAGATTGAACCTACAGGAATTGTACAAAAGTAAAAAAATTGTAAAGTTGTACTTCTCAACAAATAGAAAGTCCTGCATGAGTTTTGTGTAAAGAACATCTATTGTATTTGTGCAAGAGCTAATGTACATCTTATACTTTTTTTCCATGTAGTTCACATGAGATTCCCTGCTACATTTACTATTGTAAATTATAAAATTTTCTTGAATGTCACATGAAGCCCATTTTATGATGATTTCTGCTGTTTTCATTATCTTTCATGTTTCAAAACAATAGTACTAGCATGTCAAAATGAACTAGATATGGAAGCAGTATTCCAATTTTATGCTCATTGACCTTTTCAGAATCAAATTACTCATGAATTGAAATGGTGAAACTGAATCTATTCAATGTAGCTGTGACTCTTACCTTTATGGGATTTGACTATGTATGCAGGTATATGTTGACAGAAGAAGGGAGGGAAGTGGCATGTGAATGCCTATCAAGGTCTGGAATGATAGCTCCTAATAAGAGTTTGCATGGTTTGGAAGGATGTTCAAATTTTGCCCAAAGTGGCAGGCAGAGAGTCGATATACAAGAGGACTTGCCAGATTTAGAGTGTGTCATGGGTAAACCTATTGAAAAAGCAGCACCTAAAAAATCGAAGAGGCCAAAGATATCAAAAGATGTCCCGCCTGATTATCTTGAGAAGGTCTTTAACTCCATAAGTGTCTCTAGTCCTCCAAGTTCTTGCAACTACTATAGGAGTCATGCTCATTTGGTCCTCATTTTATTCTTTTTCCGTATATATAGGAATTAGGTCATTTATGGCCGTGCAGGTGACTGGAACAGTCATTTTGTAGTTGAGCTAGTTTTTAGAATCTCTAATTTATTCATTTTAATTGCACTTTAGTTTTTTATCCTTTTTGTTACCTCTTAAATTCTTCCAATCTTTTCGCTGTTTATTTATTTCTTTAAGTTTTCTCTTTAATTTGATTCAAGTTCTTGTTTTTTGGTAGTTTATCGGTATGGGGTATTCTCAGCAACAAATTGTCCGTGCTTATTCTGAGGTTACAAAAACATCCCAAGGAAAGGAGATATCTTCACTTTGGCCAACTGTTCTTTGTCGCCTGCGAGAAGACGAGATTTATGGTTCAACTTCTATACCTAAATCTACCAATGATGGCCGTTCTGCTGCTCCATCTTCATACCATCATAATGAGGGTACTCTCTCTCTCTCTCTCATTAGAAGAAGATGATTCTATGTCCTGGAATATTTGCCATAATTAATTAGCTCATATTTCATGCTTTTGGTGCCAGGTCAAGTGTGGCCATCTTCTGGTGAAATACAACCACATTCAAATGATGCTTCTTTAAGTAAGCAAAAGTCATTGGATTCTTGTGGTCCTGGGCTGAGTTCTTTTACTTTGAGAGCCTGCTCATCTACTGTAAGTTTGATTTAAATTGGCTGTGGTGTTGTTCACGATGGGGCGAGTGAGGAAGTGTAATTGGGACACACCACTCCTGTTTATAAGAATGGACAAGGGTTGAGAGTAAAATTAAGATGACAGCATTCCGTCTTTCGTACTTTCTCTTCCCCTGAAAACCAGAGGAGTTGATTGTTGCAAATTTTGCAATCAGTAAACTTATAGGCTGTATCACAATTCAAACTATGAAACTCTATCCTCACTCTCCTCAATCTTATACCCCCCTAAAGGAGAATGTACAACCGCCATGTGTATGGGGAGTTGTTAGAGGGCCAGACACAATAATGAAGTTATAATGAAGTTCATTTTCTTAGTTTTTTTTACTTTTGTTGATTATTATAAGATGGCCCAATACATAAGAATTTATATTGCAACATCATTGTTATAGTCAATGTTGCTAGTGGTCATAATGTTGTATGTGCCTAAACGAAGACTTAATAGATATTCTTGGTTATGTTTGGATTCCAATTAACTAAATTAAAAATCTGGATTGTGTATCGTAGGATTTTTGTGGATGTTTAAATGTTTTTTTCTATTACTTATCTACAGAATGTCCAAGATAATGCTGTTTGCAAGCCTGTTGTTCGAGGTTTAGAATCTAAACACAATTCTATAGCAATGCCACCTTTGGAATTTGGAGAGAAGTTTGGGGATGTGTATGAAGTAGTTTTGATATTAGACAACCGGGAACAATTTGCTACACAAGGGTGAGTTCAGCAATAAGCTATCATGTATATGAACACCTTTGTTGATGAATATTCATGGAAACACCTTTTCATGATGTGAATGGATTCACATTGTAGCAATAGATGTTGAGTGTTCTCCTGAGGGTAGCAGACATAATTCTGTGTGTTTTTTTAATAGTCATTGTGTGGAGTTGCATGTTGGGATGACCTTTATGGGTTATAATTTATATAGTGCTCGTACAGTCAAAGAACCTCATTGCTACTCATTCCACCATCACATATCTTGAATGCTTTTATGGTATCCTATTGTCCAAGTCTGTTTGCTTGTGGGTTTTCTCTATAAATACCCTAAGATTTTTGTCTTTTTTTCCCTCCTTATGGTTTAAGTAATTTTGTTGTATATCTCGGTTGAAAATAGTTATCCTATAAAATAATTTGCTCTAGAATCATGCTTAAATCATTGAAAAATATATATCTCATGAAACTTTTGGCCTTTCATCTCCGTCCATTGTGAACGTTTATCTTTGGTAATCCTAATTCTGTTTCTTCAGTTAAATTTTGGTATTGTGTTAGTGTAATATCTGATTCTTATAGCTATTTCCTTTTGGTTCTTTCTGACTGATTTATAATTCTTATCTTCTCACTCATGCTATTTTGTTTACAGGTCTCGTTCCAAAAAAATTATAGAGAACATATGTTCTCAATTTCAAACCCAGATAGAGGTTAGCACAAGTTGTAATCTTATGTCCTCAAAACAATTCTATTATCTTGACTCTGCTTAATATCTTTAATTAGGGTCAGGAAGTTTGCCTTATGACAAATGCACCATTTTTTTAATAAATATATGCACTATTGCTGCTACATCTACCACCTTGACTGAGGTGGTATCATTTATCAGTCACAAGCTGTGGGCCTTGTATTGAAGACAAAAGCTGTACTTTCAGTCATTTATGGTTCTTGTAACTGATGATTTAACCTGGCCGACTGGGCGTAAACAGGTTAGAAGGTTGCCTATCGGTGATGGCATTTGGATAGCTCGTCATATGTATCTCGGTACTGAGTACGTTCTTGACTTTATTGTTGAAAGGAAGAAGGTTGATGATTTGCGGCACTCAATCAGGGACAACAGATATCGAGATCAGAAAATGCGGCTTGTGGTAATGTTTTCTTATTAAATTTTGTTGTTTTGTTCTCTTAATTGCATCTAATGGTGGTTGTTATTGACTAATATTTCTTTTGGGTTGTTGGTTCTGTGGAATATGCTAAATCACATTATCAGAATGTGGCCATGTTTTTTATCCCAGGGATAATTTCTGGGTAACCATATTGTGCTATTTTCTCCATAAATATGATAAATAGTGGTTTTGAAGTTATGGGTGCACCATACTTGATATCAAAGTAGATGAGATTATAAAACTAATGTAATGCAAAGAACCATGCAATATGGAAACCTTATCAATTATCTACAAAATGGCATTTTTACCCCACCCACCCCCCTAGTCAAACCTATGTTGGTGATGAATGTAGACAAAAGCTCCTGAATATAGGTAGGAGTGTTCTCAGAAGGGCTTACTGATATGTAAACTAAATTTCCTCTTTAAAAAAAATCCAGTGTGCCGCAGAAAAATAATGCTATTTCCCCACTCCACTCTACGCCCCACCCCACCCTCCCATTTCTTCCCAATTTACCCCTCACTTAAAAGATCTCTTAGTAGTATTTTTTATTCTTCATCTCATACTTTTAATTGTTCAGTCATCTCTCAGTATTTTATGTACCATAAATTACTACTTCATTTTCTTTAATGCTTAAAATATTTTTTATTTCATTTAGAACTTAGAAGACAGAAAAATATTGGCAGAGAGTAAAAATGTCTGAATTTTATGTTCCTTAATTTGAGTGTAAATCTCTAAAAAGACATGTATTGAGTGTTAATATTCCGTAGAACTTTTGGAGTAAGCTGTAAGATGTAACATCACTATAGTGGAATGCATTTTGGCTTGTTAATGTTTCAAAACTAGCTGTATGTTTGAATCGATCTTTTCAGTTTTGGATTTACATTTTTTAAGCACAATAAATATTTTTCAAAAGTTCTTTTTATCCTCTGCTGTGAGAGGTGGTCTACCTGTGGTTTATTGAATATCTTTCTTTCATGGTTTACAAATTTAATGATCTCTGAAAGCGGTGTGGGCTTAAGAAGTTGATATATCTCTTGGAAGGTGATCCAAATTCCTCAGAGGCTGCTGAAAGCATCAAAACGGCGTAAGCAGTACTGCGTATTCTCTAGTTTTATGATGTTACCATCACACAATTATGTAAGAGAGGAATAATCTGAGTTTTTTTTATGGTGTTTTGTTAAAACTTATTTAATTTGTGTATGGCAGTTGCTTCACGACTGAGATCTTGGAGGGGTTTGATGTGCAACGAACAAATGGCTTAGCTGATACATTGAAAAAGTATGGTTTTCTCACTCAATCAATAAACCAATTCTACAGATCTCTGGATCCCGAGAAAAATTGCATTGGGGGATGCCCTCCTTATGATGAGTTTATCAAAATGTGTGAAGAGCTGGATAAAATGACCGTTGGTGATGTATTTGCTATCCAACTCATGCAGGTATATATCATAGTCAAAGCACACAGGCTACATTATTGCATTGTTGGCATCTTAAATGTTTTCAACTTTTCATGAAGTATTTACCTTCTTTGTTATCATGTTGATGATAACACTAACACGTACCTAAGGACTCTTGCCTCTCTGTATATCTTTGTGCTTTTTCTTTTTTCCATTCGCTTTTTATGACAATTAAGCAAGTTTGGCAAACAGGTTGCATGGCATTATCTCTTGCTTGTTTCTTTGTTCTTTTTTTTTTTTTAAGTTGATTTTTTTTGTTACGAGTAATTTATGAATGTAGGTTCCACAAGTTACAGAGGACATTGCTCTTGCTGTTTTGGATATGTATCCAACACTGTTGTCTCTTGCCCGTGCCTACTCTCTTCTCGTAAGTTTTCTCTTATTACATTACTGTTATTGGAGTACGTGTAAATGAAGGTTGTCTGTTTCAAGTTTATTAATGGCAGCCTAAGCTTTTAATCTTTTTATTGTTGGCCTTTAATTTCTTTTTCATCCTTACGATATTATATCTTGCCAATATGCCCGGTAGCTCGTTGACTTGAAGTCATCTCAATGCAATAAGCCTGGTTGATATATAGCCTCATTCCTGCTGCATCGAACTAGTTAGCAAGTCTCAATTTGTTAGAGAATCTGAGAAAGAAAATCACAAATGTTTCTGAATTTCTAGGTTGACAGTCAATATACTCCAGTTGGGATGTAAAAGTTTGTCCCATGGAAAATTATAGTTGTCAATCAATCTCTACATTTTAAATTCCTGAAATCCAAGCTCTTGATGCATTCATACAGAACCATAATTTTTACATTTGTTTTTAATCACATTCTCAAAGGTGCTAAAACCATATCATATCAGGCAGCCTATTTTAGTGATATTCGTGTGGGACTTTTTTTTTTTTTTTTTGGTGCCTAGCTTATAGTCAAATGTTGTAGCTTAAGTTGCAGATACTCTAAAACAATTAAGATTCTTTTTCTGTATGGGATTTAATTTTTTGTTTAATTTTATTATCTAGGAAGGTGATGTTAGCGGTCAAGAAGAAATGCTAAAGAAGCAGTGTAGTAACAACTTGATAACTGGGTCCGCCAGCAAAAATATTTTCCAACTAGTTTGGGGCAGCTGAAGAAGCTGTATATATACTTTTTGAAAGCTTCTAATGTATTGGGCATTACGGATTGATCGATGTAATAATTAAGACTAGTTTGTTGGAATTTGAAAGGACACATGTGCAAAATACAACTAGTTATCGCACATATAATCTACCTATTCTTTTAACCATTCTCTCATGACAGAACAATCACCAACTTATACATATATTAGGGCATGTTTGCTTCATGGGTTGGGTTAAGATGGGTTGAGATAAGATGAGTTTAGATGTGGTGGGATATGTAAATCTTGGCTTCATAAACTCAAGTGAAGACTAGGTTGTCTAAATTCATGAAATTTAGTTTAACGTTATGAGGAGAAGATGAGTTTATCTATAAAAAAACCTATCACTAAATTCCTCTAAATCCATGAGGCAAATTTATATATATATATACACTATATTTGTCCATGGAATCTATGCTTATATTTTTCAAATTATAATATTCGATTTGTTATTTGTAAGTATTCGATTATATTTATAATATATATACATAAATATATTTTTAAATATATATTTGTCTCATGTTCTATAATAAATTTTCTCCACAAAATTTTGAATTGAATAGTTTCAAGTTGTATCAAATACAAATCAATTTAAAATTGAATACTTGGAAAAATAATGTTTAGAATATGTTTTAAAAAATTCGAATCAAATTTATTATACTAAAAATAAACAAATACAAATATTCGAATATTCTCACAAATCGAAGCGAATACTACTCCCTCCGTCCCGCAATTACTTTCACACTTTCCTTTTCGGGACGTCCCACAATAACTTTCACACCCTTAAAATGGAAAACCCTTTATAAACTCCACCCTCACAATATTTTCAATTTTACACAAATGTCATTACTTTTTCTCCACACATACCCAAAAGTCAACTCATTTCTTTATTTTATACATAAAAGTTTACAAAATTACCCCTCAAAATCTCCCACTAAATTCACTTTTCTTATTTTGTGTGCCTCTTCACACGTGAAAGAAATCACGGGACGGAGGGAGTACAATATTTGCTTCAATTAGTTTACAACCCTACCTACCTAGAAAGTAATAATTGATGTGATTGAGAGAGAGAATAATATAATGAAATGTGAGAGGAAATAGTTATAAAAAAAAAAAGAATGAATAGTTTTCATTGGGACAGATGAAAAAAGTAAGTTGGGTAGCTTTTACTGAAAGTAATAATTGATGTGATTGAGAGAGAGAATAATATAATGAAATGTGAGAGGAAATAGTTACCAAAAAAAAGAATGAATAGTTTTCATTGGGACAGATGAAAAAAGTAAGTTGGGTAGCTTTTACTGAAAGGAAGGAATAACAGTGAAAAATGGAATTAGGGTGTATTTTTAAACATAATTAACTGTTTTTAAAATTACTTATTTTTAAAAGTCCTTCACAGCTTTAAAAAAAAAAAAAAAGTGATTTGTGTTTCAAAACACTTAGTAGAAGAATCCAAGAACTCCCATCCAAAAGTTAAATGGTTAAAACCCATCAACTTTTTGGCACGTAGCACAAATCTCTTGTCTCTTTGTCTTTTTGTCTTTAAATGCAAGGTAGTCTAGTCTAGGTCCATGCCTTCACACAACCAAACAAGATTCATTATTTTTGTTTGAATTGACAAATTTCAATTATGCCTATACTAGGCTTTCAAATAAATTCAAGGTATTTATGTGTTTTACTTCTCTTCATTTCACGTCTTAATATAAACTTGTTTTCATATTAAAAATTATTATTACATAGACTCAAAACAAAAACTAATTATAAGCACTATTTGCAATGTACAACAATTTTGACTCTGTTTTGATTTTTCAGAAAAAAAAAAAAAAAAAGTTGAAATATATAAGAAGTACTAATTCATAAGAAGAAGACAATAAATACACCAATTTTCATTCATTTCTCATTGCTTATTTTCAAAAGCTCTCAACCAACAAGCACCTTTGGATAAATAGGTAAACATTGTTACAACACCATTTTCTTATGACCCCTACCTAAAACCCACCATTGAGATCATATATAAATATAATTTTTTTTTTAAAGAAAAAATGAGGTTTGATAGTGTAGCTACTAGCTCAATAACCCAATAGGAATGGTCGAAAATTTTATGATGGACTTTGGATTAAAACTAATTTGATGACAAGATTTGGACAGGAGAGCCATCATGCATATTGCTCAAATATTTATGAAGGTGAATGTTACATTTTCAACATTTAGAAAGAAAAAAAAAATTGTTTCTTTCGCTGCAATTTTCCAAAACTTGGAAGTATTAATTTTTCAAAGCAGGTGCAATAAAAATACTACTCCCTCCGTCCACGAAAAGTAGTCTCATTTGACACATATTCTTTGTCCACCAAATGTAGTCCCATGCACTTTATGGAAACTATCACCCTTCAACTATCACTTAATTACTCAATTTGTCATCAACTTTATTCCTAAACAATCACTTTATTCACAATGGACCCCACAATACCCTATAATACCCTTACTTTATCTACTTTATCTACCATTTTCTTAAAACTTGTGCACCATCCCCATGTCCCTACTTTTCATGGATGGAGGGAGTACTATGTATTGGGCATACGAGGGCAAAAGAGTTTGTTTTGGAGGGTTTTATGAGAGTCCAAAGTGTTAGTTTTGTTTTGTTTTTTGGTTAGTTGTTTGGATTTGTGTTGTGTTGAGAATAAAACCAAAGCTTGGCTGGCCACCTCTTATTCCCATCCACTATGCATAGTGACAAGACCAAAATTTAATGGACACAAATTTCACTTTTATTTAGGGTTGTGGATCTTGATTTTCACAAAATTCTCTGAATTTCCCAAGGGACAACAAAGCACTGAAGGACAAAATCTACCTCTTTGATTTGTCATACACTCCATGGAAACAATACTTCACGACAACACTTGCATTAATTCCATTTGGCTCTCCAGGGTTTCCTCTGGACACTTGTGGAAATTCACTTTTCTTTTTCTGGGTTTTTGATCAATTGAAAAAACCCCTTTTCAAGTTTTTTCTTGTTGATTCAACAAGTTGGGCCTTTCTTCATACCGGTGAGTTTCTTGATTTTGATTTCTTTAAATTGTGTATTCGTTTTTGTTATTGATTTTCCTGATCTTAGTAATAATTTCATATGCTGCGAAATTTTAGGAGCCAAAAAACACTTGTAGTAGTAACTGTACTATTAACAAATTAAAGATATGTGATGTGTGTAATATAACATAATATAATAGGGCAGTAATGGTTCAAGAGGAGGGGGGATCATCCTCTGTAAGCTCATCACCATTGCAGCAGATGTTAGATTATTTAATGCTCCAAAAAACACTTGTAGTAGTATCTGTACTATTAACAAATTAAAGATATGTGATGTGTGTAATAACATAATATAATAGGGCAGTAATGGTTCAAGAGGAGGGGGGATCATCCTCTGTAAGCTCATCACCATTGCAGCAGCAGCCTTATTGGGTGAGGGAGATGAAATCCGAAGAAAGGGGGCTTTGTCTGATTCATCTGCTAGTTGCATGTGCTAATCACGTGGCTTCTGGGAACATGGAGAACGCCAATATAGGGCTTGAATACATCTCCCATCTTGCTTCTCCACACGGCGATACAATGCAGAGAATTGCAGCCTATTTCACCCAAGCTCTTGCTGATCGCCTCCTCAAAAACTGGCCTGGATTGCACAAAGCCCTCAAAATCTCCTCTATTGCTCATGATCATGATCAACAACTTCTTGTCCACAACCTCTTTTTCGACTTCTGTCCCTTTCTCAAGCTTTCGTATGTCATCACCAATCAGGGCATCTTGGAAGCAATGGAGGCTGAAAAGTTTGTCCACATTATTGATCTTAATTGCTTCCACCCTGCTCAGTGGCTCGCCCTTATTCAGGCGCTAAGCGCCCGCCCTGAAGGCGCGCCTCATTTGAGGATCACGGGCGTCCATCGCGCCAAAGTGGTGTTGGAACAAGTGGCTCATCGGTTGAATCAAGAAGCTGAAAATTTGGATATTGCTTTCCAATTTTGCCCCATTGTTAGCTCCTTGGACAATCTTGATGTCGAACGCTTACGTGTCAAGACTGGAGAGGCTGTAGCAATAAGCTCCCCACTTCAGCTGCATTCTCTAATGGCAGTTGATGATGATGAAACGAGGCGAAGAAACTCGCCCTCGTTAAGCAAGAGCCCGAACGTGCAAAGAGTGTTGCATATGAGTCCTCGCACACTCAATGACTTTCTTGAGAAAGAGGTGATGATGATCAGTACGAGTCCGGATTCTGAATCATCGCCTTTCTCGACTTCGCCTAAGTTAGCGAGTTTCCTAAACGGTTTATGGGGTCTTTCTCCGAAACTAATGGTGGTTACAGAGCAAGAATCGAACCACAATGGAGGGAGTTTGATGGAAAGAATGATGGAAGCTTTGAACTTTTATGCTGCACTATTTGATTGCTTGGAGTCAACTGTCCCAATTGCATCCATTGAGCGTCGAAAGATCGAGAAGATGCTATACGGGCAGGAAATCAACAACATCATAGCGTGTGAGGGCGTCGATAGAAAGGAGAGACACGAGAAGCTTGAGAAATGGATACCTAGGCTTGAGTTAGCTGGTTTTGGCAGGGTGGCCTTAAGCTACCATGTTATGCTACAAGCAAGGAGACTGTTGCAGAGCTATAACTATGATGGAATTAAAGTTAAAGACGAAAATGGTTGCTTCATAATCTGTTGGCAAGATCAACCACTTTTCTCTGTTTCAGCTTGGAGATTTAGACGTTTTTAATTTTATTTTGCTGTTTGTGTTAAAGGACTTGAGAAAGTCCATAATTCAATGAATCTGCATATATTTTTATAATTCTGATGATCATGGTCTGAGTCTTAATTCATATAGTAGTTTATACTGAGATTGAAAAAAAATGCTTTCATGTAATCAATATGGAGACCCCAAGTAGGTTCATACTACATTTGTAAACTTGGTACAGTTTTAATCAGCTGTGAATTTTCTATTCATATTAAAGAAATTCTGAGATTTAATGATGCATCACAAAGACATTGTATTCAACCACAGCATTACTTGTTTCGACGTTGAACTTCTTCGTTTTTGCTAAAACGTAGCCACGAGCAAACCGGAACACACCGCTTCCTCCAACAATGGGCATTTCTCTCACATCTTGAAGAAATGGATTATACCCAAGAATGGCAATTGAGCTTCCATTGTATCTCCCCTCCTTGAATACAATATTAATGGCCATGAGCAGAGCTGAAGCATCTTGAGAAGACTGAGTATACACTCCTTGGGCCCTTCCCACCACTTTGGATCCGGGCTCGGGCCCTTCTGTCAACGGGTCATCTATGATCCTGGTCGTGCCAAATCCATTTTTGGGCCCGGCAACTGTGATTGCAGTAGGGTGCTTTCCGCTGACAGTATCATGGAAGTAGAAGTGGAGATGGCTCCCTTTCTCCGCGCGGTGAGCTTGCTTTGTTTCGGTGAATTGTTGGGAGAATTTTGCTTCATTTAGTATCAAGAATGGTGAGAGGATGATGAAAGAAAAGGTGAAGAGAGCTTTGCAGGTGAGGGAAGGGGAGTGTGCCATTTTTTTTACTTAGTTTTGGCTTTGGTGGTGGGTAAAGGGAGATTGTATTTACTTATAGTCAATTGAAAATTGCTTTTTTCTTACATGCTTATTCAGTGTAATGATTCAAATGAATAATAACTTGTATACTACTTTTGTTGCTGGAATGCTAATAGTGGAGGAAAATTAAGGTGAAAGCAATAGAGTTGGAAAAATTGTTATGATTAGTCCCTGTCCTTGGGAGAATAATAAGTTGAGAGCTTGCTATAAACTTCTTACAAACCTATTACACGCCTTTGAAATTTGACTAAGTATTATATAAACCGTTTTTATACTAAGGTTTATCGTGTAAACATGATCAGTTATGTAAAAGGGTTGTTGATGAGGTCAATAATGTGGGTCTTGAGCCCATGATTCATGGTAAATTTATGATAAACATAGTTATACAAAACGTGTTCATATCGAAGTATTATATAAACAGTTTCCATACTAAGACTTATTATGAAAACGGGAACAATAATGCAGGTCTTGGATCCATGATTCATGGTAAGTAATTAAGTATGGTCCATACAAAGCTTACTCTTGAGACTTGGTAGGTTGTGAGTCAATTTTATCAAATAAAACATGTTTGAATATTAGTATGATGTGTAAAAGCATAATAGACTGAGTGGGGTTTTAAGTGAAAGAGTGAAAAAGAAATTAAGTGGACTCATTTCAAATAAATTTCAGTTGATAATATTAGTATATCATAAATGTGCATTAAATCAAGAACATGACATCAAGGGATGAAAGGAGAAAGGCTCTTCTCCTCTGTTGGCAAGATCAATCACTTTTCTCTGTTTCAGCTTGGAGATTTAGACGTTTTTTATTTTATTTATTTTTTGCTATTTGTGTAAAGGACTTGAGAAGGTCCATAATTCAATCAATCTGCATATATTTATATAATTCTGATGATCATGGTCTGAGTCTTTGATTCATATTTTAACAATAATTCTGAGATTGAAAAAAAGCAGCAATTCAATGATGCATCACAAAGACATTGTATTCAACCACAGCATCTCCTGTTCCGACGTCGAACTTCTCCGTTTTTGCTAAAACATAGCCACGAGCAAACCGGAAAACACCGCTTCCTCCAACAATGGGCATTTCTCTCACATCTTGAAGAAACTGATTACTCCCAAGAATGGCAATTGAGCTTCCATTGTACCTCCCCTCCTTGAATACAAAATTCATGGTCATGAGCAGAGCTGAACCATCTTGAGAAGACTGAGTATACACTCCTTGGGCCCTTCCCACAACCTTGGATCCGGGCTCGGGCCCTTCTGTCAACGGGTCATCTATGATCGCGGTCATGCCAAATCCATTTTTGGGCCCGGCAACTTTGATTGCAGTTGGGTGTTTTCCGCTGACAACATCATGGAAGTAGAAGTGGAGATGGCTCGTTTTCTCCACGCGTTGAGCTTGCTTTGTTTCGGTGAATTGTTGGGAGAATTTTGCTTCATTTAGTATCAAGAATGGTGAGAGGATGATGAAAGAAAAGGTGAAGAGAGCTTTGCAGGTGAGGGAGGGAGAGTGTGTCATGTTTGGACTTAGTTTTGGCTTTGATGGTGGGTAGAGGGTGATTGTATTTACTTATAGTCAATTGACACTTGCTTTTTCTTACATGCTTATTCAGTGTAATGATTCAAATGAATAATAACCTGTACTACATTTGTTGCTGGAGTGCTATTACAGTGGAGGAAAATTAAAGAGAAAGCAATAGAATTGGAAAAGTTGTTACTATGGTGAGGGCCACTGTCCTTGGGACTAACTTCTTACATGCCTCTTTGAAACTTCATAGGTTGTGAGACATTCTTTCAAATAAATAAAAATATGTTTCAATATTAGTATGATGTGTGAAAGCATAATAACCTGAGTTGGTGTTTTAAGTGAAAAGGAAATTAAGTGGACTCATTTCAAATGATTTCAGTTGATCATATTATATAAATGTAGATTAAATCAAGAACATGACACTAAGGGTTGTCATAAGTCATTCGAGCATCCTAGTAATGTTTAATCATCCTTGCCTTGTATCCATAAAAAAACATCTACTTATTATGTGCATAAAACATTACAGTATATTATACTCCGTAATAAAGATAGCATGTAGGAGTAGTATTATTTAAGAGTTATAGCTGACAAATTAGTCATGAAGACATGAATCCACATGTATATTATAGAGGGATTCATTCCTCTAGATTAAGAACACACTGATCAGACATTTATCTTCTCAAACCAACAAACACTAGCTGATAAACATCACACAAGACAAATATTACAGAAACTAAAGCACCACACACACTACTGTCCTAAACTTGCAGCATACATGAAAGCACTGGATTATTCAGCGTAGACCTGATCATCGTTCCATCGAACTCGTTTATTCTTCATGATATCCTGTAAGATTAGATTCATTGAGACAACTGAGAAGATCCCTGCACTGCAAAAGACAAAGACATCCTATGATTTCAACATCATCCAATTTTGTTTAGTCCTAAAGAAATAGATGTGTTTTAAAACACAAGAAATATCACCTGTAATTGGTATCAGATGCAGGCCTGCATTGGTCTTGCATGATCAAACCCTGAACTATGCATCAACTGGACATCAAATTTTGTTGTTGGCATCACTTTCTCGAACGCTTCAACGAGCAATGCAACTTTTTTCTTTCGAGCAGGACCAAGTTTCGTGACCACCTGCCTGAGTGCAAAATCTACCATCCATTCCTCTGAGTTTCTCCTCTCATCCAAATCTTGATGCCTAAGATCAACCTTCTCTCCATCCGGCTCAGGCTCCAACGGCAAGAAGTTCGGTCCTCGTGGGTTGAAACATCCCAGATCATCACTTTCCTGGACGGGCTTCTTGGACTTGCCTATTACTAGAGCCCGGGCAGTTTCATCTGTTTCAGGCCTTAAATCGTCATCATCACTTTCCTGGACGGGCTTCTTGGACTCGGCTGTTACTCGAGCCTGGGTAGTTTCATCTGTTTCGGGCCTTAAATCGTCCTGCAGGATGTCATCACCTTCACTCGAATTCAGCGGAACACCCTCTGAATGGTCTTCTGTTGCTGCTATTGCATCCTCGCTTGTATTATTGAATGAAGTTTCAGACAAGATATGTTGATCATCATCACCAACAGATTCTGAATGTTCCTCCACATGGTCTGTGGATTCACCATCATCGCTGCTGGAAAATGCATCGGAGTTGATACTCTCTTCATAGGATTCTTGAGACACTTGATCAAAGCCGCAATCTGAATAGACTATAAACTCCTCTCCGCCTGCTTCAGGACCAGGTTCCATGTCTGTTGCAGGTTTGTATTCATAATCATAATCAAGATGCAGAGACGATTCAGAATCATCAAGTTGATCAAAACTATTCAACAACACGGAATCATCATCATCAATTGGTGCATTTGAAAGCGTGGCAAAAACGCTTTGTTCTTGATCTTCTCCTGAACCAGCATCTTCATCTTTCTTGATGTAGATTTCAACAAAGAAATCTTCATCTTCATCATCTGCAACAGGCTTTTCTCGCCTCGGTGATAAGCACTCGAGTTTTACGCTCCTCTGAGTCTTGATCGTGCGCCGCCGTGCCGACAAAAAGGACTTCAACGGAGGCAGGGGAGCATGATGATGGCCGTTGAGAGAACAGTAAGTATAAGGACAAACTTTAACAGCAGAGGCCCCCTCTGATTCTGTACCCCCATGATTTAGACTAAGGTAAGGTGGAAACTTACAATCTTTCAAAGTGGACGAGCACGTTGCTCTCTGTGCATCAAAATCTTCACACAGGACAACTGTCGAACACCTTCTAGCTGAACTTCTTGATGGTTTAAAACTAGGGCTATTTGTCAAAGTCCTAACTAATAATGATTTCGTTGCCTTTTTCCCAGATGATACACCATGTTTCAAACAATCTGAACTATTTCTGTCACTCACCGGAGATTGTGATCGCTCTTTTCTTGCATCAGAACTGGAGGTGGGCTTCATGTAATTCGGCGTCGTGGGGGCTTTTCCGACCGGCGGCGGCGGTTTTCCGGGGTGTTTGGGACGCTTGATCGATCCAGATTTCTTCATCATCTTCTTCAAGTCTGCTCCTTTGTTGTTTTTCAAATCATGTTGAGTTTCATCGGTTTTAAGGACAAGTTTTGCAGGTACTTTTCTTTGTACCATGGTTGAAGAAATGGGATTAAGGAAATTCAGCAATGGAAGGAAAGTAGTTTTGTTGAGATCGTTAAAATCAAATCTTTTAAAAAACAAAGGAGATTCCAAATTTTGGTGGGCTTCTTACTTTCTGTGTTATTAGTATTTGTATATTTTCGACAAGTTGAATAGCTCAGGTGCTTAGAGCACCACTATTAGTGGGTGTTTACAAATAAGGGTGTGTTTGCAAATTATAGTAGTTGATTCAAAGGGATTAAAATTGATTTTTGTAGTAAAATTGAAAATAGATTGTGTTTTAAAAATAAGCACTTATAATCAATTTTTTAAATGGTGTGATGTATGTCACATAAATCACTTTTTTGTAATTTTACAAAAAACACCTTTATTACATTTGAATAAATAATGGGTAAAAATAAAATATTATTTAAATTGTGAGGGCAAAATTGTAAAATTAGTGAGTGTAATGATTAGAAGCACTTAGAAGCTGTTAGAAGCATGGGGAGGGATGCTTCACCAAAACTGCTTTTAAGTGATTAATTTAATCACTTACTTGTGTTTGCAAACACTTCACAAGTGATTGTATTTAAAAAATAAGTGCTTTTAAGCACATAGTAGTGCTTGCAAACACCCACTAAAACTATGTGCTTAAAAGCACTTCTTTTTTAAATAGAATCACTTTTGAAGTGTTTGTAAACACAAGTAAGTGATTAAATTAATTATTTAAAAGCAATTTTGGTCAAGCACCCCTCTCCATGCTTCTAAGTGCTTCTAATCATTACACTCACTAATTTTACAATTTTTCCCTCACAATTTAAACAATATTTTATTTTTACCCATTATTTATTCAAATGTAATAAGGGTGTTTTTTGTAAAATTATAAAAAAGTGATTTGTAATGACATACATCACAACATTTAAAAAATTGATTAGAAGTGCTTATTTTTAAAACACTATATACTTTCAATTTTACTACAAAAATCAACTTTAATCACTTTGAATCAACTACTATTGTTTGCAAACACACCCCTAGCTTTAGATCCTGGAGGGAGGGAAAAAGGGATGGATATTTAATGTAATTAAAAAAGAAAAAGTATTTGTATATTTTCCAAATGGCGTATGAAAATGGAATAAGGTTGAGATTAGTATTGGATGCTGACCCTCCACTAACCTACGCTGGCCCTCAATACATATATAAAGAGATAGATTTTTTCAATCAATTATTCGATTTTACTTTCTATTAAATTGGAAAGTGTATATTAATAATAATTATAATATGCTGCAAGTAATCTAATTTGATTTTAATTTTCACTCGATTATAATAGATTTTTTCAATCAATTATTCGATTTTACTTTCTATTAAATTGGAAAGTGTATATTAATAATAATTATAATATGCTGCAAGTAATGTAATTTGATTTTAATTTTCACTCGATTATAATGTGGTGGATTAAAATTACAATTAATGTAATTTAATTTTAATATTATGGATTAAAATTCAATTGGATAATTGAGAATATCTCAAAATTATTTTAGTATGTATTCAATTGCATAAAAAAAATTATTAAAGGAGTTATTTGAAATTGAGGTTGAAACGCCACAGTTAGGGGTACAATATCTGACGTGATTAATTTGAGTTGTTGCATGCTTTTTAAATTTGAAATTCAAATTTCTTTAATTGGAATTCCATAAATACATGAGGATTTGATTTGCTAATTATCAATCACAAATATTGGGTTTTTTTAATCCAGAAGCTTAACAAATTATTTAGGATCATTAGTGGTGTAATTAATTAATGTGGTTAATGGAAGCACCCCGTTTGCTCTGGATAAGGATCTGGGTTTGGTAGCATCAATCTTTTTCTCACTTTTTTTTTTTTTTGTGAAATTAAATAATAATTGTATGCCACGTGAGACTTTTTTTTCCCAAGAAGATGTTAGACTTTCATTCCCAAACAAGAAATAACACCTTTGACCTCATGAAATATACTATATAGTTCAGCTTTCTTTTTAGATAATTCATATTGGTGACGTATGTTGTGAGAGGGTAATATCGTACAAAATATTTAAAATAGAAAATAGTACAAGTACAACCCATTTATAATTAAGCTATAATAATATTTTATTTAAGTGATAATTGGGGCTCTAATGAATTTGGTTAAATGTTGAGGTAAAAAATTAAATTGGATAAATTAAATATTAAAATTTAAATGTATCTATATTCTATACCCTCAATTGCATAGAAAAGTTTGTTTTTTATTTTAATAATTTTTTTACCATGTATATTCATATAATCTACTCCCTCCGTCCCATATTAATCTTCATAGGTAGGTGGACACGTAAATTAAAAATGTGTAATAATGAGTGGAGTTTTGAGGGGTAATTTTGTAAAACATTATGTATAAAGTAAAGAATGGGTTGACTTTTGTGTATGTGTAAAGAAAAAGTAATGACATTTAATTGAGGATATTGTGAGGGTGGAGTTTGTAAAAGATTTTCCATTTTAAGGGTGTGAAAGTTATTGTGGGACGTCCCGAAGTGAAAGTTATTGTGGGACGGAGGGAGTACATGGTAAACACGCAAATACATTTGAGTATATTGTGTGCACTCGAGTTGACTGTTAACTTTTATTTTAAAAATTGTAAAAAAAAAAATTCTGAAAAGTGTAGATCACTATAATTGAAAAGTGCAACACAATATTTATTAAAAAGTACAAGTCAGTATAACTGAAAATGTGCAACACAATATTATTAAAAAGTGCAAGTAAATATCACAATTTTTTATGAAAAGTGTAAGTTACTCTAAATGAAAATATTATTATGAAAATATTATTGTAGAATGTAAGTCACTTTAATTGAAAAGTGTAACACCATATAATTAAAAGGTGACATAGGAGTATAACATTATCAAAAGGTGTAAGTTTAACTAACTAAAAATATTTTTTAATATCAACCATATATACAACCTCTCTATTTAATATTTTGTTTTAATAATTTTGACCACCCACATATATATAAATTTCCATGCATGAATTTTCTTGTGAGATATACATTATAATTCTATATTTTTATAATGTATATATTTAACATAAGTTTAATTTAATTAATTTTTATTTTGAGAATCAGTTAATAATGAATAATATGGATTTAATTTAAATATGTTTCACAGCTTGGTTGAATTAAACCGCCTTATACAGCAACATACAATATTATTGCATAAACATTTTCATGCAAATAATTTAATCTCAACTCTATTTATTTTTCACATAATAATTTATATATTTGCGATCATATTAATAATAATGAACCTTTTAATTAATTTCAAAAGAGACGATGTTTCAAGCATGCAAGTTTTGTGGCAGTATTTTTCTGACCGTGGAAAGCAGGCGGTAGTGGGGGCCGGAGGCGGGAGTTCCTGCTTTTATTTAAAACAAAGAATGGGAAAATGGTCGGCAGAAAAGTGGGCCACAGTGGAGCGTTTGTCATATACAGTAAAACCCCTCATAACTTCTTTTATTCATGGCCATATGAAGTAGATATGTTCAAAGAATTACTATAATCTATGGGTCACCCCTTTAAATTGAGGGGAAAAAATTAAAAGAAAAAAAAATAAATACAAGTGTTGTGTTGTTTAACTTTTCTGACCTATTATATTTAAATTCGGGTTGTTTTAGCTTTTTGCTCGAAATTTTATAGGTTTAGGGCTAACTCATCAGCTCGTTCAATATATAATTACATGATATTTTTATTAGTGTTCATATTTTAGATGAAATAGTATGAAATAATACTTATGAATAAAAATATTGAGTAGTACCAATTTAAAGTATTGAAGAATATTTATTATCTTTTTAATAGTGTTTGGTTTTTAATCAACAATATCTTAAATATATTATTATGTATTTTTAAAATTTATATGGTGAATTTAATTTTTTATTTTGTAATTCGTTAATGGACCGTTTAACCGTATACGGTTGGAGTTTGAATTAAGCTTCAACTATTAGTGACTCGTTTATCGTGAACCATTTAGCCTGCAACCCGTAGTCGTATAAAACTAACTTTAATGAGTTAGAGTCCGTCTATTTAACATCTCTAATATTAAACAAAACTAATCATCGAATTGTGAAAAATAAAAAGTGTTATATGACATTATAAAAATTGAGAGTTATATTTAAAGCCTCGTTTAGTTATATGGTCTTATTTCAGAAATAATCCTTTTTTTTTTTAAGGATGGGAGTAAATAAGTGTCAAAATATCTTAAAAACAGTGTGAACAAAAAGATAAAAAAGTGAACCAAGTTATACATGGAGGGAAAAAAAAGGTAAAGTAAAAAGGGTTTGATTTGAGATAGTAGAAAATTTTGGTTTATAATTTGCGCAAAATGATAAGAAAAAGTTCCCCCTGTTTACTGCTAAATGCATCACTTTTTCTTTTGATCGGCACTATGATCAATTGCTAACATCTTTTGTTTGAAGACGATGCGATTATCTTTTTGAAACTATCTAGAAAATTGTAAATAATTAGTACTCCTATTATTATGTATTTACGTGTGTGCGAGTAAAAAGTTTAAAAGTGGAGGGTGTATATATATTAAAATAATGTGATAGTTGAGATAGCTAATCAATTGGCTGAAATAATAGTAATGAGTGTGAAGAAGCAGCTCAAGCTCATAGCTAATCAATTGATTGTTTCAAAGTTGATCAGTTTGCCAAATATCAAAATAAGTTGAATGTGAAGGTGAAGATGTGTAAACCCTAAATAACTCATATGTGAAAACTTTTATTTTGCTTATAAAAAAATTTAGTTAATTATTTTTACAGTTAAAAAAATATTAGTTTTAATTTACTCAATGCTCAGCTGGTTTGATTTTTTTTTTTTTTTTATTACAAGTTAAATACCCATCCCATTTCCCCTACCCATGACTCGAACCCAGGACCTAAGGCCTAGGTAGTGGTGCTCTAACCACTTGAGCTATCCCACTTTGTCATGCTCAGCTGGTTTGATGTGTTGTGTTGTTTATGCTTAATAGGTGAATGAATAATAAAGGGTGATGTTAAACATACAGAATCTGTATGTACAGACAGGGGCATTTTCGTCCATTTTTTATTTAAGTTGCGCTAGAATGTCTAATATACCCTTGATTCCAATATATTGTTTAACTATTATTTTTGAATAAAATATTAAATTCTGACACCCTTTTCTCTCTCTTCTTCTTTCTTCAAGGCAGGTAATAATTACACAATAAAACCATTTTCTCTCTCTCCCTTTGTTACCGTTTCTTCCTCTCTTTCTTCTTCCTCTCTTTCTTATTCTTTCTTCTAACAGAGCTTCATCTTCTACATTTAAAAAAAAAAAAAAAAAATTCTACCATAATATTTAGTAGCACAAGCGTAAAAAAGGTTGAGAAATATTATGTAGTCTTCAAAGGCGTACGGGTCGGGATTTATGATAGTTGGAGTGAATGTGCTCCACATGTCCTTGGATTCAAAGGTTCAATGTACAAATCTTTTCGGAGTGAGAACGAGGCTATCGATGCATACACTACGTATTTTCAGGAGAAGTCGTGTGAAGATGATTCAAATTCGAATATTGGATTAAATCTGAAAGAGGATGAAACGAAGGAGGCCTCAAGTTCTTATCATCCGAAAAGAATTGGGAACGAAGTTATGCAATATTATCGGTCTTTATTCATTTTTCTTCCTGTATTTTTATTTTTTTGTTTTGTTTCTGGAATTGTAGGTGGTTTTGCAAGCTTGTTTTTTTGGTGTTCATTCCACAATTGTAGCAAGTAATTATTTCGATCAATTTAGAGTTTATGTTTTGTAACAATTTATGTCATTGGTTTTATTTTCCTTACCAAGTTCAATTTGAGTTTGATTTGTTAGGATTCAATTTGTTTGAAATTTTTTAGGGTTTTAGGTATGATTTAGATTGAGAAGATAATTGGGGAAGATTTGTGTAGTACAACAATTTCGGCATTTCTTAGGAATTATGGTTTAATTTGATTTCACCTTTTTAATGTAGATAATTAGTAGGATGAATGGGTCTGTAATCCTCATCTTCCATTTCGAATTTTACAACTACCCTAATCCTCATCTTCCATTTCACCATTAGTTGAAATTTTACTAAGTTTTCTTCCATTTCACCATTAGTTGAAATTTTACTAAGTTAAGATACGTTTTTTTTGTTTGAGATGTTTTAGAGCTAATGGTGAAGGGTGAATGGTGATGTTTAAAATTGATAATTTAGATAAGAGTTTCGTTTTTTTTTCCAGATTTTGTAGGATTAAGTTGCATTAATCTACCGTTTATATTGGATTGAAAATTTCCAGAATTTGAAGGTGCAATTCGTATGGGGTGTGGAAGAGAGGATGGTTAATTGACCAAGTATTGCAACCTTTTCGGATGGTTACTATCAAGGATTGATAAATACACCTCCCGGTTAGAACCAAATAAATTGGTAGATACACCACTGCCTTATTTAATTTAGGCAACCTTTTCGGATGGTTACTATCAAGTTTTGCCCTCTTTCAATTTTAATCATGATTCTGTCTTTACAATTCCACAGTTTCAATTTTAATCATGATTCTGTCTTTATTCCAATTAATGAGGGGTTGTTGTAAATATTAATTTTGTTTAGAATCCCTACTACACTAATCTCATCATACACCTCAATTAAAAGTTGTGGTGGTAGTGGGTTGTGGTGGTAGTAGGTTGCATTGATTTAATTAAAACTTCAACATTTATATTCGATTCGAAAATGGGGAAGATTACATCCCATAAGTTAAAAACATAAAAAACATAAAAAACATAAAAAACATAAAAACCCATAGCTAAACACTTATACTCTTAAACACCTAAACACTGTTTTCTTGGCCACCTCCTTCCACGCTCTCTTCCATATCACCGTCATCACCACCAACGCCACCGCCACCTCCATTGCCACTTGCCGAATCTTCTTTGTCTCGAACTGTTGAATCAGAGAGAACAATGACTGGAATTTCCTTGACCCTATGTGCCTCAACAAAGAACTCGTAAATTTTATGTAAAGGATCATCCTCCAGGATCACGTCGCTTAACGAATGTGGTGTGCAATGGACCAACAACCTTTTCATGAAAGTCTTCATCTCTTCCTTCAACTCCTCATTCTGCCTTTTGGTATACTCGTACATAGACATTAGACCCTTTGGTGAGGAGGACACGAACTCAGTGAATCTGGCCGACTTGGATGGGGTTCTTGCCATTTCGGATTTTTGTGTGTTTAGGGTTTGGGTATAGTGTTTAGGGTTTACAAGTCTGGGGGTATTTATAATGTCATCTTTAAGAACTTTTGCAACCTTTGCACTCCCCCATAAAGGTCATCATTACATTATGTCCATCTTTTTGTTGGATATACGCAACATCCCCTTTGCCATACACACTCGTTGCAGCCCCCAAAAAAAATAATTATTACCCCCCAAATTTAATTAAAAAATAGAATTAAAGATTCGGTAAATTACTTCACCTAATATAAAACATCTGATTGACTTATACAAATTAAATTAGAATTGTTACAAATTAAGTCAAATTTACTTAAATTAAATTGAACCTAGAATTGTTACAAATTTAAGTCTTATTTACTTAAATTAAAGGGTAAATTAAACGATTGAACCTAGAAATGATATAAATTAAGTATCATTTACTTAAATTAAATTGAACCTAGAATCTTTGCACAAATTAAGTTATAGTTACATTAGATTAAATTCGAATTACATATGGTGATACGGTGGTGATATATGGAGAAATAATTATAAGGATTCGAAATTAAAGATACGTAAAATTAAACACTGATTAGCTTGTTAATTAAAATTTATTTTTGATCCACCAAATTTTATTGTTGCATGTGAGCCAGATTTGACATTGGTCTAAAATCATTTTTTTATTTTTTAATCACTTGTTAAATTAACACCACCTTATTAAATTAAGGATAGATTGTCTTGTTAAATTAAAATTACATTGTTTAAGTGATTACCCACATTAAAATTAATTTGTTATCAATGCACAAATTTTCTGTGTATAGAGCCAATTTTCACATAATTTTGTTGTTTAACAATTAATACGTTAATAAATTTCAAAACAAAGCAATTAAAAACATTACTAGATTTAACATAAACACGCTAATTTAATTTATATGTCGGTTGATTGATTTGATAGTCCTTTCAAAAACACAAAAAAAAAACAACCGATCAAAGGGCTACATGCCCAAAAACTACCTAAAACATAAATTAAAGAGTTCAAAACATAAACATAAACATAAGAACATAAAAGTAAAACCTAAGAACATATTCAGCAGCAACCCCCTTCAATATCCAAAGAGAATCTGGTGATAAGCATCATATTCAGCAATAGCAGTCTCCAGTTGCACTCTTGCCTCCACGAGTAGGGCTTCAGCATATTTCCGGTCTTCCTCGTCTCCCTCGTTCACCTCCTCCTCCAGGAACATTACCCTACTTTCCAATTGCTGGCGTGCATCCAGTAGCGACCGAACCTTAACAAAGTGAGACCACAGTAAACGTCGTTCAACTGCATGCCTCGATCGCAACTCTTCCATGGCCCGTTGGTTCTTCTCCAAAATTTCCATTAGTCCCTCGAATATATCCTACAGATAGTAAAAGAAAGAAAAAAAAGACATCAGACATTAGACCCCAGTTTTTCGAAAATGAGAACATACATGATTTTTTTTTGAGAAAAACCTACCTTTCCAGAAGGCATCTTTCGCAGATGATAATGGTGAGAGATGAGAGATGAAAGTATAATTTTTTCATCTAAAAATGTCCCTATTTATACCAAGGGAAGGGGTAGGGTTAGGGTGGACACTTGGACTTGAAGGGGTGTGTTGGGGTGGACACGCGTTGGAAGTGAAAGGATACAAAATTTTAATTCTGATTTTATTTACTTTTATTTTTAATCAGTGATTTAATGGATTTAGGGAATTTTAATTAGTGATTTTATTTAATTTTATTTTTGTGGATTTAATTTAATGGTAATTTTAATTTTAATTCACTAATAAAACAAACTTCAAATGTTTAAGTTATGTTCGATGTGGTACACTTATATCCGCGATTACTCGGTTCTCGACATATAGGGTTTAGGGTTTAGGGTAAAGTGTCCGATTACTAATTTTAACGTGCACACTAATAATTCACTCATAACTTAAACTTCAAATGTTTAAGTTATGTTCGATGTGGTACACTTATATCCGCGATTACTCGTTTCTCGACATATAGGGTTTAGGGTTTAGGGTAAAGTGTCCGATTACTCATTTCAACGTGCACACTAATAATTCACTCATAACTTAAACTTCAAATAAACTTCAAATGTTTAAGTTATGTTCGATATGGTACACTTATATCCGCGATTACTCGGTTCTCGACATATAGGGTTTAGGGTTTAGGGTTTAGGGTAAAGTGTCCGATTACTAATTTCAACGTGCACACTAATAATTCACTCATAACTTAAACTTCAAATGTTTAAGTTATGTTCGATGTGGTACACTTATATCCGCGATTACTCGTTTCTCGACATATAGGGTTTAGGGTAAAGTGTCTGATTACTCATTTCAACATGGGGGTCTAGCAGTGGATTCCCCGCTGTTTCAGGACTTTGTGATCTCATTGAGGGACCACCATCATCATCATCATCGGTTGATGTTGTAGGAGGGTTCCAATTAAGTAGTGCATTTTTCATCTCCATACAACTATTTTCAACATACTCCAGCTTCGCATTGTTTCCCATGGCCAAATCCGCAGCCTGCTGGAACACTTTTTCAATTCCTTGGTATTTCTTGTACTCATCAGTCATGTGGGGATAACCTCCTCCGACAAAAATATGGCAATGTCGTCGGTACACATCTTTTCTCCATCGGCGTAACAAATACCTTTCGTTCACACTTTGGATGTCCTTTTGTGACAACACCTTCATTATATGAGAGCAAATTATCCCCTTGAACTCAAACCTCCTGCAATTGCAATTGATGTATTCTCCTACTTCCCTCCACTCAACAGTATAAGTAAATTCCTTGACCTAAAAATTGTTCACAATGCATCTTTCAAGAACCCTAATTTTTTCAACTCCAACATCATTCGAATCTTGAGCTCTCTCTTCGTCAGTTGGTTGAACAACATGACAATAAAGCGACCTTTGTATTTCTTCTTGAACACGTTTGAACATAGAATTCGTGTATGCCCGTTGAAATTGCTTCTCCCATGGAAACTGAGAAATGCAATTAATGACCTTGTTCTTCGATTGAAAGTCGGCTAGGAATTCCTTCTGAAACTTATTACCAATAGCAACATCGTATTGTTCCATGAACTGTTTGAGCGAGTTTCTAGAGTGAACAAAATCATCAAAATAAGCATGCATTCCCTCACTTCGTTGTGTCGATATCATTCCGGTCCAAAACGTGTGGTGCAAGTAAACTGGAACCCATTTCTCCCTTTCATTGTATAAACTTATTAACCATTCATTATTCTCCAACCTGTATTTAACCAAGAACTCAGCCCATTTGCTCTCGAATATCTGAATGGTTAAGCTGTCGTACACGAGGCCTTTAAATTCAACGGTGCATGATTTAATATCATCAACCCATTTGAAATTTTCTCCGACTTTTGATAGAATATGCCATATGCAATACCGATGAATAGTGTTCGGCATCAACTCCCTTATGGCTATCTTAATGGTTTCAGCTTGGTCCGTAATTATGGCAGTAGGGTGAATGCCACCCATTGCTTCTAACCAATTCGAAAAAATCCATTTATACGTATCAGCCTTTTCATTGCTCACCAATGCACATCCTAGCAAGATCGAATGACCATAATGATTAACGCCAACAATGCTTGCAAATGGCATTTTGTACCTAATTTTCAAAAACAAAACAATGCACAGAAAATTTATTAAACATCCAGTCAAAACCTAAAACGAACCCTTAAAATTGATGAACAACACAACAAATCCTAAACCCTAATACTAAATATTAATGTAAGCATCCATAAATTAAAAAATTACGTAAAGCGGATGAACAACAAAAACCCTAAATAATTCTGTACCTATTCACGAGATAGGTTGTGTCTAAACTCACGACGTCGTGAAACTCTTCGTAAGCAGCTTTACTTCTAGGATGAAACCACAGAACATTGCGTAGCCTATTATCATCATCAATATCCATCAAATGAAAAAAACTGTTATCTCTCAGTTGAAGTTTAGCAAACATTTTGCGGATTGCTTCTGCGTCTCCATCACCTAATCTCAGTCTTCTTCGTTGTTCAATGCAGTCTTCTTCGTTGTTCAATGAAATTTCTACAGTCCTTAGGGAGGCACCCTATATTTTCTGGTCCACCCGACTGAACTTCACATAACCTTACATTTTTGCATGTCCTTATTCCTGCGATATCATTTGCTTCTAATTGCCTCTTCATGTGGACACTCAAATGCCTATGAGCTGGCATTAATGGAGAAAAGACTGGATTAATTTCATGGTTGTGCTCATCCACCATTTTACTAACAATCCAAGTTCCATCCTCGAGTTTCTTCGCATTCAAACGAGCTTTGCAATCAATTTTTTTCGACGCTTTATTTGCCTTAGAAATCCCACCCTTATCACAAGCCATCAAAGCGTATTTTAGTTGTGAATCATGCCTTTTCACCAAAGCCCGTTTGACAATGCTAAAGCCTTTTCTTCTCGCATGTTCCTGATAAGCCCTAAACAATGCATCAATGCTCCCAAAGATCGTTCCAGTTTCTACAACGATTTGCTCATTGCTAACTGTCGGAATAGGTGATTGAGTCGAGTGACTTTCAATATTCTCTTCGTCGTCGGAATCATCTCCAAAAAGTGATCAGAGCATTTCTGGATCAGCCATGTTAGAGTTGATTTTTTTTTGAACGAAATTAATGGTGAAGATGGAGAAGGAATAAACTTGAATTAATGGTTGCAACACAATTTAAGTTTCAAAATAGCTAGAGGTAATGATGTGCCATAATTATGGGTATTGGGGAAATTAATAAAACAGCCGTTTGCGTGTGTTAATGTGTTATTGCTTGCCTTGATTAGCGTAAATGTATAGAGATTAGCACGCGTGATGTATTTAATTAATATTTAGTCAGAATCTCTAATTAAGGGTATATTGGTAATTAAGTAATTAATAAAACATTAATTAAAGCAAATAAATGAAGCTGTATATACAGATTCTGTATAGAGATCATTACCGAATAATAAATGCAATATCAAAGCTTTAAATAATACAAGGTTTTATAGTTGTTCGTAGACTCGACTTCTACATTAACTCTACGACTTAGTTTGAAGCGTCAATGAACATTTGTCACTTTTTGTGAGTTTTATCTCCTAAAATTTATACGATTTTTTGCCCTCTTACAAAATTATTACTACTAAATAAAAAAGACTAACACTCAATCACTCAATGGTAGATTTGTAAAGTGGTTCCAACTAAGTGAAATCTATCAAATAAGTTGTGTTTGAGAGATTGCTTCTAAACTTTAGAATTTAGAATTTGAAGTTATAAGCGTAGAATACAAGGTAGAACACTAAAAGGATTTGGTTTGAAGGCGTTCCTGAAAAAATTAAGGTAAATATTGCTCAATAAATCTCTCTCCCACCTATTCAGTTGTGAGAAAAAGAAGTTTGCAGATGCTCTACCCACTTTAGCCTCAATGACTAAGATAGAATGTGGAGTTGACTTGCAACCGCTTCAAATTTAAGTGCATGTAAGCTTGTTTCTTGCTAAGCATTTATGTAACCTTAATTTTAAAGTTTTGACCTTGTACTTGTATTTATAGTAATTTAAAAAAACTAGTAGTTTGAGAGTGAATTTGAAAAACATACTCCCTCCGTTTTTTAATAAGTGTCACTTTGACTTTTTAACTAATTTTAAAATAAGTGTCATCCTAGATTTTTTTTCTTTAATTTTAACTATTTTATCCTTATTCATTTACCATAAATATTTTTCATTAATAAATTCCACAAAAATTGTTTATACCAAAATTAATTTGATTTATGAATACTAGCTACATTCTTAACTACATTCTTTATCAAACAAAATTTTTATATTAAAATTAGTAATAATAAATGAAGAGTGATATTGACCACAATTTATAATCTTAATTTGTTGAAAAAAACTAAAATGACACTTATTAAAAGATGGAGAGAGTACTATTTTTATGCATATCTTCTCTGTTGTATCTTGAATTCGACCACGTCATTTAATTAAGTGATGAGTCTAACATATATAAAGAAGTGTCGAGTTCTTTCTTAACTTTATCAACTTTAATTCAGCTCCAAATTCTTTTTTGTCTTCGGCAAGTCTTTAATCTTGATTTCATTTTAAGTATGATAATTTTGATATACTTAACACTGAAATTCATTTTGTCTGGTGTAAACGACTTATCTATTCTATTAAATATTTTACCATCATAAACAATATTTTACTCAGTTATTATCAGAACAATTGAAAAGTATTTGGTTTATAAGATGAGTTTCAGTCAACTTGAATTTAGATAACAAGTTATTTGATACTCGATGGACTTCCTCTCTCGATCTCTAGGTCTTCTATCTTGAACATTTTCTAGCCGTTTAGGTCTTTTGTCCACTAAATTGATTTTTATCTTGTTGATACGCGTGTAGTGCTGTTATTCGAACCGAGCCTTAACGAGACTCGACTCGACTCGTTTAGCTTAATGAGCTATTTGAACTTAATTGGTTTTGCGTGCTTTGGGAGCTAATTATTATTTCAACTTAATTATTAATCAGTTAAATTCAGCTATTTGATTTATTAATTCTTGATATAAGTTTGTGTTTCAACTTAAAAGTTATTAAGCATCACATCACATCACATTACATCATGTAACTCTTTATAAAATATTTGAGGACACGGAATATTACAAATGAAAGAAGTTGATTGAAACTTGATTTATTTTACGGAACAAAATCCATGAAATGAATTTGTCTATTCTAGCGCTAGGGTACTGGGCAGGTAAAGAAAGAAAGTGGTCAATGGAATGAAATTTTATGTGGCTAATATACATACATACTATTGCTTGAATTTGAATAAAAAATATGTAAGTAAAGAAAGAAAATGGTGACTCCACATGTGTATGTCATACTAAAAGCTAAAAGAGGTGTTTTGCTGTGAAAATTGCATAAGAATCTACACCTTAAATGTGGAATTTATGACCTCGTTTTCTTTCTCCTTTTTTTGGTTTTTGTTATCTTCAGAAATAAATTCATAATATTATGATTTTTTTTAAATACGGTCTTTCAATTACAACAGAATAATAATGGAGTTTTTATTTTATTTTTTATTTAGTGTTTATACTGACACTATATTTAGTCCGAAAATACTCAAACAGATGTTCTCTTAGTGTGTCTATTTTGTTTAATACTCCAGAATTATTCAATTTTTAATGTTTCCTGATAAATAAATAATAGTTTACTTTAATTTTTACTCACATCCAACGTGTTAGAGATTAACGGGCCTCCACTGAATGATCAAGACCCAATGTGTAGATAAAGTCCACTAAGAAAATCAACTTCTAAAAAAATGGGGTTGGGGTATATACCCCTCCAGCTTTGTTTAATACATGCCCCTGATACACGCACTCCCCCAAAATACATATACGATAGATGCACTCCCCCCAAATTATCTATTATACCCTTTTCTCTTAAAATTTTGTAGATAAATACACACCCCTCCTTTCTTCCTCATTTAAACCCTAAATCCTTTCTTCTTCCCCCATCTTTCCAGCCGCCGCCCAAACGCCGCCGTCGTAGCCGCCCAAACTCCACCGCCGTTTCCGCCCAAACGCCGTCGTAGCTGCCGCCCTGCTCTCCTCCCTTTCTTTCTCCCCTCTTCTTTTCTTCTTTGTTTGTTTTTTTTTTTTATTTCCGATCTGCTGGGCCATGGAGTTCAACCACACGGCGCCGCGCCGCGGCCACCCTGCCGCCCTGCGCTAATCCCTCTCTTTCTCCCCCCTCTTCTTCTTCTTCTTTGTTTTTTTTTTTTTTTTTTAAATTTCTGTTCGTTGTTCTGCAAATCCGGCCACACATCGCCGCCGTGCCGCGGCCACCCCAGCCGCGATTCTCCACCTCCGTCTCATCCCGACGCCGCCGCCTCACCCCCTCTCCCTCCTTCCCTGTTTTCTTCACGCACAGGTACGCCATTTTTTTTTTTTTTAAATTTTCGATCAAAAATGATCGACCATAAATACTTTCATCGACATTAAAGCGTCGATGAGAGAGTTTATGGTCAATCCTCTATTGTTGAAAATTTTTATTTTTTATTTTTTAAATTCTTTCAACATGTCAGTATCGACGGGGAGGTGTTTGATTGACAAATCAGTGTCGACGAGGAGGTGTTTGATCGACAAACCAGTGTTGACGAGAGTGTTTTTGGTCGACACTGGTTTGTCACCATAATTTTTTTTTTTTTTAAATTCTAAGTTTTGATTTTTAATTTTCTAAATTTGTTTGGTGGCGACGGCGTGACAGCGGCGGCGGTGTGGCGGCGACGGCGGTAGTGGCGACGGCGAGACGGCGGCGGCGGCAGCTATCTAATTTTAGGGTTAGGGTTAGGGCTGTGTTTTAATTGGGGGAGTGTATGTATCTTAACATTTTAGTAAGAGGGCAAAAATGGTATTTTACATGAATATTTAATTAATAAAATTATAGGGGGAGTGTATTAAACAAAGCTGGAGGGGTATATACCCCAACCCAAAAAAATGTCCAATAAACTTGTAAATTATAATGAAGGCCCAGACTTGGAATTTATTGTATAACGAAGAAGGCATATCACAAGCACTAAAGCACATATATATATATAGTCTTCCAAATTCATATACATGTTTTTCCAAACTAAAAAAATGTTAGCCTTGAACGAACCTCCATATGAATCAAGAAAGTTGAAATAATGAGTTGTACAGAGAGAACACCCAATCTCCAGTCTCAATTGAATTTTAATGAAAGATGGGAGTATTACATAATCAAATGTGTCATTTAAAATTAAATTAAGATGCATCCTAAACCCGTTTATATAATGATCCTGAACCCATTATAGCCTCCCCACCCCACCAAAAAAAGAAAGGCCTGTTCAGAATTAATATCCATGCATTGCACCATCTGCTGTTGTTCATATTTGTTAGTAGTCGTGGAATACAGAATGTAGTCTCCTAATTCCCAACATTATTACCATCAGAGAGAGAGAGATATATGGAGTGGTTCAAACCTGGTCGGGTCCAGAGGGTATGGGTTCATAGCCATCGTGATGCGTCTTCATAATTGGCACGGAAACAGGAATACATTTGAGTAGAGCTCCAATGATCAGGCTCGTGGATCCAACCAACACACTAAAACCCCACAGCTCCCTATTCAATGGAACAGTCCCAGCTATTTTCCCCAAGAATTCTACCATAACAACTTGGAAACTCACTGTCGACACCATCACGCCAATGAATATCCAGCTGCTCAATATGCCTCGGAATATGTTTATCTTCTCCATATCTCGGCTATTGATTTCGTTGAAAACCTGGTTCAATTTTTGCAATGCACATTCAAATCACACTAGTTTTTCTAAGTAAAGAAATACTAGTATAAGAGTTTTAGAGTACCTGGCAGAAGACAAACGTGTTGAATATCAAGGTTTTGAGGGTAGCATCCGAATCTGGACCGTTGAGGTTCAAGAGCTGCTTTCCATCAAACTTGAGCACTCCAAGCACAATCAACTGAAAAATGCTCTGCCCAATTATATTTCTCCACATCACCTTTGTAATGATGTTAACATTTCTTCCCACTGGTGGTTGCTTCATCAATCCATCATGTGGCGGTTCTGTTGCAAGAGCTAATGCACCCAGCGTGTCCATGATCATGTTCACCCAAAGCAACTGCACAGCAGTAAGTGGTGCAGAACCTGTAATAAATTAATGGAGCATTAGTCATCCAATCTTGTAAGCAACTTTTTTAAAGAGAGAGAGAGAGAGATCTTGAATTACCTGAGATACATGCAGAAATAAAGTTTATCATTAGTGCCACAATGTTAACAGTCAGCTGGAACTGGACAAACTTTTGAATGTTGATATAAACAGAACGACCCCATTTTGCTACATTCAATATGGTTGCAAAATTATCATCCATTATCACCACATCAGCGCTCTCTTTCGCCACCTGAGCGGTGGTATTTTTAATAAGGACGAAGAAGCATACAAACAACATTCAGAAGCTTCAAGAAATAGAGTATATACAGACCTCAGTCCCTGCTATACCCATAGCTAGCCCAATATCAGCCTCATGGAGCGCTGGAGCATCATTAGTCCCATCACCAGTCACTGCTACCACTTCTCCGTAGTCTTTCCTCAACATGGTCACTAGTTTGTGCTTGTCCAAAGGCAACGATCGTGCCATAACCTACAAAAACAAAAGGAATTCTCAAATGAATCTGCTTTACTGCGTAGATGAATGATTTTCACATAAAGGCTATTGAACCTGCAAGTTGGGTATTATATCCTTCATTTCCTGTGCAGTTTTATCACGAAAATCAGACCCTTCCATGGCTATTCCACCTTGAGTCAAGATACCACACTCTTTAGCTATGGCTTTGGCAGTATTAATGTTGTCTCCAGTTACCATTCGCACTACAATTCCAGCAGCTAAACAAGTCCGAACTGCTTCTTTAACTCCTGGACGCAATGGATCCTTAATTCCAACCACTGCAATAAGTGTATAATTGTCATCTGGAATAGATTCATCAGATGTTTTCTTCATGTCCTTAAAAGCCAGGCAAAGTGTTCTGAGAGCTTCACAAGCAAAACCATTAATGACCTTCGTGATGTTCTTTCTCTGTTCTTCCGATATAGGCACTGATTCCCCGTCCTTCTGTACAACCTTATCACACATGCCAAGAATTATTTCTGATGCCCCTTTAACTAATGCTCTTCTACTACCACCTGGAAGAGCCACAAGCACCGACATCTTCTTCTTGACTGAATTAAATGGTTCAACTTTTATTATTTTGGACTCCTTTTTTTGTGCATCAAAATCCCTCTTAAATAGCAACCCAAATTCCAGCAAAGCTGTCTCTGTAGGAGAACCCAATATCTCAGTCTTCCCGTCCTTACCCTTTACCACTTCAGCGCCTGTATTTAGAAATAAAGTGTCCATCAGGTCTTTTATAACTTTCTCAGAATTTGATGAGTTGAGTACATTTGCCGGTTTGTTATTTTCTACCTTTTTCTCATCCCCACATATCCAAATCTTTGTCACCACCATATGGTTTGTGGTCAATGTTCCTGTTTTATCCGTGCAAATAGTGCTAGCAGAACCCATGGTCTCACAAGCAGAGAGATGCCTGATGAGTGCTTTATCATTCATCAGTTTCTTCATTGCAAAGGCCAGACTCAGAGTTACTGCTAATGGAAGCCCTTCTGGTACAGCAACTACAAGTATAGTAACTGCAACAGCAAAGAAATTCAGAAGTTCCAAACCATCACTCATTGACCAATCCTTGATATGACCATGAATAGCCTTCATAGCTATAAAGCGGGCAGTGAGCACCACAAATGTCACAACTGCAAAAACTAAACCTATTTTGCCAATAATGGTTGCTACCCCGTTTAGCTTCACTTGCAATGGAGTCTCATCTTCTCCTCCTTCACTCAGAGTGACCATCAACCTTCCCCATTCAGTCCTCATACCAACAGAAGCAACTAACATTTTTCCTGATCCATCTTGCACTTTTGACCCAGACAATAGAAACGGCCTTCTTTTGTATATATTTACAGGTTCACTCTCACCTGATAAGCTTGATTCATCGATAGACAAGCTGTAGCCTGAGATATAAAGCCCATCTGCCGGAACTTGATCTCCAATTGACAAGTTAACTATGTCCCCCACCACCAACTCATAAATGGAAACTTTCTTTCGGCTCCCATTTCTTGTCACATGAACAGCTACATTTTTCTTTTCCTTATCGAGGTCCCTGAATTGTAAAGACTGCTTATAATCACTAATGGCAGTGACCATCACCACCAAGATGATGCAGAGGATTATTCCAACACCGTCATACATACCCTTTGGCCACCCCTCTGTGGCAATTCCAACTCCTAAAGAGATTACAGCACATACAATTAGCATTATCAGAGTAAGATCTTGCATTGCATCCCAGACAAACATCCAGAAGGGCCTAGGAGGTTTCTCAACAAATTTGTTCAGGCCAAAGATTTGCTGCCTGGTTGAAATTTCACTCAAGGATAACCCTTGTTCAAGTGAGACTGATAACTTTTTTGCTAATCCTTCTACTCCCCCATGGGATTCCAAGCGCTTTACATCATGTGAACGCACTAACGAAGCAAGTTCATCTGGGCCAATGTGGAAGCCAGCTTGCTTAACCTCGTCGGGGATGCTGTGCTTTTCCGTACGATCAACAGCTGTAATACCAAAGAAACAAAAAATGAGAAGGAAAGTGAGTTGAAACTGATAGCAAAGCACACAATTAATGTTTAATTGTACCGTCAATGAAATGCAACGCAGCCTTTTGCACATACAAAGCAACTCGAATCTTCTCCTGGGAAAAAAAAAATTCCATTGAATAAAGATCACTAACAAAAATCAGGGAAACTAAACACTGGATGGATTATGTTCTCAAACTTATTTCCCATGGTAGAAAATCAGTCTAAACTATCTCTTGATGCAGGATTTCATTTGATTTTAATTCAACAGAAAGTTTTAAGAAATAAAACTTCCATAATCTCACTAGCTATGACTTCTCTATCATGTAAGAAGAGATGTTCAAGTAATGTTGGCCTTTATTAAATTTCAATATTTAGCATCTTCTAGAAAACATGCGGAACGTTAGTCATATGTGGAACAGAAAGAAGGATTGTTTCATACTGTTTTTCTGTACAGTTAAAAGGGAAAAGTGACACTCAAATTAAGCTATGTTAAATTCTCCTAGAAGTGAAATTCTGTTATAATTAACCACTGGTGATTGAATGCAGAAAAGCATCAGATACATAAAGATACGAATGGCAAAGTTAGCAAGTTATGGTAAGGAATATATAGGATGAGCACATGCAATAAATCAGAGATTCAGCACTGATTAGCTCATAAACTAGGCAAATGGTTGTTGAAATCAACTTATTAACAACAAAATTTTGAGATAATTGAAGGACGTATTTGGTAAATATCTCGACATCATTTCACTTGTAGCAAACACAATGGCTTCTTGAACTCTTTCATCGGGATAGCAAAATTTGGAATTTGCACTTTTTGTGTGTGTGTTAAACTGCCAAAAACAACTTGATAGTGAAATATATTCATGCTTTATCATATAAGTTTAGGTTCTCAGGTTTCATCGATGCAAAACAAAGCACGTCCATCACAAGTAAATCCTCTGTTACATTACACCAGCAAGATTTTGAGAATGAACAAAGCAACTAGAGCTAACCTGCATCGTTGAAACAGAGAGCTAAATAAAGGAGATAGACCAAACAAACCATGCGGCCAAGTTTTTGTTACATTAGATTTTCGGGTCAAGCTCACAGTATATGCATAGCGTGTTGGGGGTGTGAATGGCAAGAAAAGTATAACATTCAGGAAATTGCCAGCATGAAGAAAAGTGGGCATTAGTTTACCAATTCTCAATAAGCCGACAAATCAATAGCCACAATACGATTTTCTACCAGACGAAACGCTGAACGAGGTTTATTCAAAACAGTAACACTAATACTCCAATAATAAGAGAGGGGGAAAAGAAATGAGTCCAGATAAAGGATCGGGCGATGAATGTAATGCGTATTATTCAATTATAAAGGCAGATGTATAAGAGGAGAATGAGAACCTGGATTTTAATGCGTTTGCGATCGGCCTCCGCGCGCTTGGCGAGATCGGCGACCATACGGAAGCGGCGGCGAGGGTTTTTGACGAGCCAAACCGCCGATCGCCATCGCTGCAAAGCTTCTTCAGATGGCCGCTTTGCATCTACATCGAAATTCTTCTTCAAATAATCCTCCATAATCGTATGCTTTGTTGAAGATCAAACAAGTAGATTTGAAAATAAGGAAGAAATTAAACAAATCAACCTACATGACTATTGAAACCTTTTTTTGCTGGAAGAAAGATTCAATGTAGTGATACTAATTTCCAGGCGGGAAATTTGAGCAGCCACATTTACTCATACACGCTACGTGTTACACTTCTTACTATATTTCTCTGATTTTTTTGTTTAAACTTAAATTCAACATATTTTCCCCATCATACGCAATGATTTTTATTTATTTTTTCTGAAATAATACGTTATATTAATATACACTGAATGAATTTAAGATATTAACGTTCTATAACAAATTCGTATTAGCATGCATGAAATATCTAAAACTTTTTCCTTCTCCTTCTTATTTTTTCAACACGTCAAACTCCTTGCAATTCTTGGAAAAAATAGAATTTATTTTTTGGCTTGGAAATAAAAGAATTTTTTAAGATCCAATAAATTAGAATTTTGAACATAATAGTATAAAGTTGAAGAAAATACAAATATTAAAATATATATAGTAAAACAATTTTTTAAACTGACCCGATTTGACTCGGTTGAACCACGAAAATATTGCAAGTTTTTTGTCTTTACTAATGTTGTATGTGTAATATTACACATAAATGTATAAAACTATTTCACGTTAAACTCTATCGATGAAGAATAAGGGCATGATTGGTATGCAGTAATAGGCTTGGAATGGAATGAGCATTCATGGGCTCATTCCTAATCTCACGATTGGTATATTTTTTTACGTGGAATCCCAATTCCTTAAGGAATGGTGATTCCCAAAAATAAAGAATTCTGATTCCTCTCCATCCCCCTGTCTTTCCCCATTCCATTCTGTGTGGAATCGAATTATATTTTATTTTATTTTTTAAAATAATCACTCAAATTTGTTTTTTACATAATTATCCTTTTCAACAATTAATTCACTTCTCCAACCCTAATTCACAATTAAATACGACGATTTATTATTCAACATTCTTCCACCCTAATTCGAGAGAGAAGACGCTGAGAAAATAAAATTTGTATTGTTTTTTCTCTCTATATATGTGCAAAAGAGAAGACGTTGTCACTCTCGTTCATGAACAATCAATGTCCTCTATAAACATAAACTGGTTTTCATTAAAAAAAAATCCTCAAATTTGAATTAAATATGGGAGTGGGGGACACTATGAAGGTCGACGACAGAAAGGTGGGAGACGACGGCGCAGTTCAGTTGAAAGAGAAGAAGAACCGTGTTTTTTTTTTATTTAATTTACTTAATTTTTAATTATTTTTACTTTTAGTTAATTGAATAAATAATTCAAATTAGAAAAGGATATACATGAGTGATAAAAATGATATTATCCCTATATTTTAGTTCTTTTTATATTTATTAATTTATATTATTAGTAGAGATGAGTGCGATTATTTCATACGTTGATGGTATTTTAGTCATTTAAGATAAAACATATATATTATTTTGCATTTCATTTTAGTATACCAATCAGGAGAATGGAATCAATCAATGAATTGCTTTTCCATTCTTAATCGATACCAATCATGGGAATGCTCATTCAGACCTCATTCCATTCAAACCTTCATTCCATTCTTCAGTTCATTCCATTCAGCCTTAAATCCATTCCATCATACCAATCATGTCCTAAGGCTTTTGGAAAATGTTCTATTTCCGTAAAAAGGAAAAGAAAAAAAAAAGGTTCTGCATGTAGAAGACATGGTCAACGAAAATAAAAATTCAATCAAAATTTCTAATTTAAACCAAATTAAAAATAAAAATGGCCTCCTAGATGAAATTAATAAGTACAGTGGTTTTTTTTTTCTTAAGGTCTTACTGATCAGTTCGGTGGAATGAAATCACATGTGTCAATTTTGTTGTTTTAAATTTTATTTTACTATATGGATGGTGACATGTGTTATAATAAAAGTAATCAACGTCATATAATATTGGGGATGACACATGTTAAAAATTCAATAGAATGAAACACACAAAGTGAAACAGCAAATTGGTTTAGTTCAAATAATTAATGGACGTGTTTAGTTTTTGGATACTTATATTCCTTTGAAAGGGACAAATTTACCGCTAAATTAAAATACATGATTAATTTATGCAAAAATTAAAGAATATGTGTACTATATCATATTTGAAGAAATGAAATGAGAATTGAGAAAGATGCTTGGTGGCAGAAACGTGTTTTGTGGAACACGCTTGGACAAGACAATTATTCGCTGAAAAATAGTCACGGCAGAAAATCAATATGCATGGCAAGAAGAAGAATATTCTAGTAATTTCTAAATGGCTAGCTTTTGATATATAAATATAATTACTGTTTATTTATTTTTGGTTTTAACAATTTGTTCTTTCTCTAAAGCCAAATGGGATAAGTGGCCGGGGAGGGAAAGATGACCATGCAAAACTATATTCGTTTTTTCATCATCAAAGTAACCAATACGTTTGTGCTTTAATTCATTTTGATTAATGTATATTTTAATAAACCATTTATACATATTATATCTATACATATTAATGTATATTCATAAAAACCATTTATATCTATATATACATATTAATGTATACTCATAAAAACTAAAATAAAAATCAGTTGATGTGGGAGTCTTACGTCCTTCTAAATTAGTTCTAGCTAATTCATAAAATTATGTAATTTGAAATTTATAGTCTTCTTAACTAAAGTTATTTAAGATTTCCGGTCTTCTAGCTCAACAAAAGTTTATTATCCAACATTGATTTTATATCAGTCAAAGACTCAAAGGGCAGGACAAAAAAAGTAGGACAGGCTGAAAACATACACTAAATACAGTAAAAAAAATAAAGTCAAAATTTTATTTAGTTTTAGGTGTTTTTTTTTTTTAATTTTTTTAACCAACAAACAAATGATAATAATTGTAATCAATAATATACTTATATTATTTTCACTATTTATATTTATTTTAAAGACATATTGTATATTTGTAAATTGTAATACAGTTTTTTTTCTCCAAAATTTGAAAAATTAAACAATAGTACATTTTTTATTAAAAACGAACTTATGTTAATACAAAAAAGTTTGAATTGTGGGGCATGTGTTGTTATTGGGCTGGGTAAATATCTTAAGACACTGCAGCCCAATACTATTAACTATTTTTTAAAATTCCAACAAATGAATAATGTGAATATATTAAATGATTTAAATTTATTCATGAATTAAGTAATACTCCGTACATCATAGTGTCAATTAGTCAGCTCACTTTTATAATCGTTTGCACGTTTTTTCTTTCTTTTAGAGTCGAGGGAGAAGGACGTTTTGTTTTAAAGACCTCTATTTCTATAAAATATAAATTATTGGAGTAGATAATAGACGCAGTCTTTTCATAATAGTTGCAAAAAAACAGAATATTTAAATTCGGAATATTTCATACTAATAAAATACGTTTAATCATGACTCAGAGGAAAGATATACTTATAATTAAATTGTTGAAGACAAATAATGATTAATGGATCCAGCTGGCTGGCTGAATCCCACGGCCTCATTCAATAAGTTTGATAAGTACTCTAATAAATAAAAGCAGGACCCATTCTGTCAAAACTGGCCCAATAGGCCTTATTATAACTTCCTCAAATAACCAATTCATTTAATTTTAAACCTCAAGTAGCAGTAATTTTTGAGTAGGAACACTTATAACTATAACTATGCTGTATGATATATCATGTGGAACACGTAGTTTGAGTAGGAAAATAGCTAGGTTTGTAAGTATCATATGATTAATAATAAAAAAACCTTAAAATGAAACAGAGAAATAGAATTTGACTTTGATGGTAAAAGAGAGATGGAAATAAGAAGTTTCGTAGGAAATTTACAGAGGTAGGAAGGAGGTCAATATCAGTAGCCAACCGAAATGATTTTAAGAGCCCAACATTAATTCAGCTAAACCAATCAAATTCCTTGTTTGTTTTTTCATGGTCCATATTTTTTTATGGTAATAAAACTTTTAAGCAAAAATGTAGTATTTATATATATAAACCCTACCAAATAATTAATTTAAAAAACCTTGCAATAACAAAATCTATGTGGGCTCATTCACATCTACTTTGTCTACTTTCATTATCTCCTTTTTAATCACTACTAGTACTACTCTATACACTACAGTTTCTGTCAACAATTGGAGGCCATTATGCAATTTCAAAAAAGATACCTCCACATACCCACATTATAATATATAATGTACTCCCTCAGTCAAATTTAATTATGCCCACTTCTCTGGGCACGAGTTTTAATGAATATTGATTAGTTTATTCATAAAGTAGATAAGTTAAGGGTATGATGGGGTATTGTGGGGTCCATTTATAAATAAATGATTGTTTATGAATAAAGTGAATGACAAAGTGGATAAATAAGTGATGGTAGTAGAAGGGTGGAGATAAAGTAGTATGAATAGTATTGTTTCCAAAAAGGGTATGAGCATAATAAAATTGAACAACAAAAAAAGAAAAGTGAGAATAATAAAATTGGACGATTTTGATATGAAATTAAAAAGATACCTGCATAAAACACTTTACATGTTGTTGGGTACAAATATTTTTATTCATTTGTTTGATTTCATGAGAAATTTACTATTGAAACTCATATCATTATTCATATATATATATATATATATATATATATATCATATGGGTTGTGCATGTGAGACGAAATTTATATATTACTTGCTCCTCGTGACTACTTGCGCTTTCTCAATATGAAAATAATCTACAAAATTAATATTTTCATCACATCATTTTATTTTTAAAATTATACTCCTCTTTTTTTTTTCCACAATTTACTTTAAAACACTCACTAAATCCACTTTTATAATTAAAAAGTGAACCTATCAAGTTATCGTGGAATGTAGCAAGTAGTTATGTACTCATTATCTCGATTCGAAATTGCATTTAAATTAAATGAATTTTGATTTATATGATCACGAATATATATAGTGATATCCCTATTACTATAACACGTGGGGTTTTGTTATAAATTAATATATAAGAATTAATTCCCCATCTTTTTACAAGTTTGGACTTTTAGATGAGACATGATCTTTCATGGTATCAGAGCAAATCGGACAAAAAACGATCAGGTTTAAGCTAGGCAAAATAACGGACATTGTATGTGGAAGATTAACGGCGTTAAATAGAAGGGTGCGTTCGTCCTTTACCTATAAAACATAGTAGCAAGTATTTTTAAATAAACAACCCATAATATAAGATAAGTTAAAAACATTATTTTGCAATAAAAAGACCAAACTGATATACCCTTAAAAAGATTCTCGTGTGTCTCTTTGCCTCTTGTAAGCTGCCTGGATCAAAATCAGTTTAAATAAATAATTGGACATAAATATCGTTAACATGTTCTAAAAAAAGCTACCAAGTTGGATCAGCAGGTAACATGAAGGATATGTAATTATATAATTAAATCGTGATTGGATCAAAACCTTTTAAACAAATAAAGTTTATATATTTCCTTGTCGCTCTCTAACTTGGACCAACACTTTGTCCTTATAATAGATCTAACGCACATACAGTATATATATAGATGCATCACAAATTTTAATTAATTGAGTATACTACGCTGAAATTCTAAAAGATTTATGTTTATGGAGTTATCTTTTGAATTTATAATAAATGTGTATTTATATGTTCTCTTTTATGATTAAAAGTAGTTTCCGTGACACTAATACAACAAAATTTAAGGTCGTGTACAATCTGTAGACAGATCGATGATATAACATGACGCCCATTGTTTATTTTTTTATTCAAATATCACAAACTAATTCATATATTCTATTTTTTTGCTTTCCTATTATGAAATATTGATTATTTTTTAAAATAATATATAGAAGTACTAATAAATCAGAGTGTGAAACACAAAGTAAAACACTAAAAAAATGTAACACGGTCTCATATCTAAATCACGCTCTTATAAATGTGCAAATAAACGAGAATTATGGTAATTAATAGTCCATCTAATATACATTGACCATGTTGAATTTCAAACCATATATTGACTGGTCCCTTAAATGCCATAATAAGCATTTAGTTTCAATTAGTGTAAGTGAATGAAAAATTCGTACGCACACCTAATATCAAAACCCTTAGTAAGATAAATCAAAATTTATTTATTTTTTACACTAACCTAATTATATAGCCGATAAAAATTTTAAAAAAATAATAGATGATTGAGTTAAAAACATATTTTTCCATTTCATTATAATTTGAACATTTGTAATGTTTCACTATAAATTGAACATATTTTTATTTGCAAAATATAATTTCTTACTCATTTAAAAAGAACCCCTCCAAACATCTCTTATTTACTCCGCGTATATTATTACTCTCTCCGTTCAATTTTATTATGCCTACTTCTCCGGACACGAGTTTTAATGAATATTGATTAGTTTATTCATAAAGTAGATAAGTTGAGGGTATTGTGTGGTCCATTTGTAAATAAATGATTGTTTATGAATAAAGTGAATGGCAAAGTGGGTAAATAAGTGATAGTAGAAGAGTGAAGATAAAGTAGTATGAATAATATTGTTTCAAAAAAAGGTATGAGCATAATAAATTGGACAGCCAAAAAAAAAAGTGGAAATAATAAAATTGGACGGAGGGAATACTTTTTACTCACTAACTAAAGACTTTTTATTCAATAAAATTGAATTACACATTATATATCCCTTCTAAAAAGTTATTTTATTATTTTTTATATTAATAAAAAAATTATATTAAACATGTTTGAGTAACTCGGGAATAAATTGTTAGATGATGCACGAGCATGAATTATAGGCAGCGGCAGTGTACTATGAAAGTGGAAACATATAAATAGTCATAAAGAAAGAAAGTAAAGGGGGTCAATCACATGGGCAATGGTGGAATGGACCCACAACACTATATCAAACAAAAACAGTAGTAGAAGTGGGCCCGATTGTACTGTCAGCCCCCCATGTGAGGCTCTGCTACCTTGTTCTCACCCTTTCTTTTCATTTATACGGACTACAACATTTACTACGTGCCTTCTAAATTGCTTTACAAAATTAAATACTCTACCATCTCAATTATTTTCACACTTTTCTTTTTACAATACCATACAATAATTTTCACACACCTTAAAATGAAAAATTATTTATAAACTACACTCTCACAATATTCTCAATTTACACAAATATCATTATTTTTTCTCTACTCAAACACAAAAGTCAATTCATTTTTTTTACTTTACACATCAAACTTTAAAAAATTACCTCTCAAAATTTTCACTAAATTCACTTTTTTTATTTAGTGTGCCATTTCACATGTGAAATAAATCATAAGACGGAAGGAGTATATATATTTTTAAATCCTTATAAATATAGTACTCCCTCCGTCCAATTTCATATTCTCACTTTACTTTTTTAGTTGTCCAATTTTATTATGTTCATACTCTTTTTTTAAACAATACTATTCATACTATTTTATCTCCACCATCTTATCCTCACTTATTTATCCAATTTGTCATTCACTTTATTCATAAACAATCATTTATTTGTAAATGGACCCCACAATATCCCATCATACTCTTAATTTATCTACTTTATGAATAAATTAATCAATATTTATTAAAATTCGTGTTCAGAGAAGTGGACATAATAAAATTGGACGGAGGGAGTAATATGTTTTATTTTTTGAGGATTAGTGAATTTTTATATAAATGTATTAAACTATATGGAAGGAAAATTGATTGTATTGAAAATTATGTAGTGACAAAGTGAGATAGCTCAAGTGGTTAGAGCACCCCTATCTAGGCCTTAGATCCTGGGTTCGAGTCATGGGGAGGGGAAAAGGGATGGGTATTTAATGTAATTAAAAAAAAAATGAAAATTATGTAGTACTCCAGTTTATAAGTGTAGTAATTTATGAGAGTGATTTTTAAAATTACCAAGTAAAACTAATGTTGAATCTTAAAATTTAAAACGACGTTACTCATAGGGTGTTATGCAGTCTACACTACCCAACACATATATGTGATTTGATAATTAAAAAATATCTATATATCTATATATTTTATATAAAAATTAGATTTTAAGTTATTTGGATAGAATTTCAATTGTACAATCGAAGTTTTGACCACTAAATTAGACTTGAGTTCAATTACATAGTACAATTGAGGGTACAAGTTTGATTTCTGTAATTTTAACAAATTGAGCGATTTAAAAAGATAGTGATTGACTATACATATATTGTACTCATTTCGTTCCACCACAAATTTTTAATTTATTTATTTTGAGTGTTTCAATTTAAACTTTTCATTTTTTTAATAACGCTCACTACTTTGTTTACTCTTTTTTTTTTTCTCTCTCTCTTATTTAATTATTTACTACACATAATATTATATATTTTTTAATCTACGTGAAAAAATAAAAGAAAAAGTTTTAGAGAGAATGGAGGGAGTATATGTGATTCTGAAAACATAGTCTAAAGTGTAAACCCTTTGTTTATTTTCCACTCCATCAAAGGCAGCAAAAAGACACACATCTTTCTCTCTCTAACTAGTAACACCTGCATGCTAAATGACAAATTCATACAAATATTTTTGTTAATATTAAAACAATAATGTCAGCATCTAATCAAACTCAAAAACAGACAACCAGTCAGACACATTAATCTAAGTCTATATTATTAGCAAACACACATTAAAATTACTTGTGGGCCTAAAATACCCTTGAATGATGTTCATTATTAGACCCTTACAAATGATTACCAATACAATATTGATATAGCTCCATAGTGGACTAGTAGAAAGAAAGAAATATATTTATTCTCTTCTCTCTAGGCATTAACTAATACTTCACCCATATATGCATATAATATCATTTTTTCATGTAAATTTGCTTCCCACTATCTGGAAAAATGTTTTAAATATATTTTATTTTTTGTACAAAATAACTCGTAAACAGAGATCCAAAACACTAGACAAAATCACGAATATTTCAAAACATTAATTTTCACTAAAGCAAATGAAAATTATTTCTTGATTTTATTTATTTATAAATAATTAACACCACAACTTTTATTGGAGATTGACTTTCTTCGTATTAAAATAAAATAAAGAGAGGTAAAATAAGTAGAAAACTCTTTAATAATTTCGAGTTTTCTTTTCTTTTTTTGATAATATACTTACATTGTATTAGACTATTAGTACAACATTACAATCATCATATCACAGGCAAAAAGAACTGCCATATTTTTCTTCACATTTCTACCTAGTAAAAATTTAAAATTACTCTTAGGAGGGGGAGGGGGGAGCCATCAATGGTGAGGAAAGAAAGGAAATTACAGCCTCTGATGACTGTTTTCTTTGATTTTTTTTTTTTTTTTACTATTGACTATTCTTCTTCTTCTCTTTTAACCTGTGGTCCAATAATTTCAACTACAGATGTGAAAGGAGATAAGAGTACAACAACAATTCAGAGGAAAATGGATGGCTGGCCCACCTTCTTTACTGCCTTTTTTATGTATGCAACTTGTATGGTACTACTAGTAATAGTATATAGGGAGGAGAGTATTAATTAAAGCTGGCCGGTGGTGGTGGTGGTGGTTCTCTACAAGTATGAATCTTTGGCCTGTTTCAAAACAGCCCTTGATAAATTAGGAAGCAACAACTTCAATTATTTACATTAGAAAGATTAATGGTGTACGAATTTACCTTCAATAAGGTGGTTAGAAAGGCCGACAAGATATTTTGGGCTACATTCCTATGGTCTCATGACCTGAGGCAAACCTATATCACAATCAAGAATGCATTTTGTTAATTAAGGGACAATACACAAAATTAAGTTAGTTATAGTTATACCTAGGCACTTGGTAGTAACATGATTTGAAAGGAGCCATGTCTAGTGATGAGCTAAACGACGACGGGGCGGTGATCAAATTATTGCCCTTTTCGTCCGCCTCCAATGTGTCGGTGGAGAAGGCGGTGGCGTAGTCTCCGGTAGCCTTCGGAGAAGCAAACGGGCTGTCCGGGAGGTTGTGATCCAAGCTGAATTTGAATAATTCGTGTTAATTGTTAAATGAATGATGAATCATTGGTTTTAAAATTAATTAGTACTACTACTACTACTACTACCTTTCATGTGAATCAGAGCTTTCATTTTGGCCATTGCTATTCTCATCCTTATCAGACAAATCTTTGTCGGCGGTCCTATTTGGGCTATTTTCTGCAATGATGATAATTTAGCCAAAGAATGATTTTTTAATTTTATTTTTGACAAGATAATTAGAAAATGAAAATTGGACCTTGTTGGAAGGGGCTTTGATTGAAGAAAGAGGGAGAGAATGGGCCGGTTGAGAGGGTGCGGTGGTGGGGGTTTCGGAGCTGTAAGCCCATCATTCTCCTTCTGTTCTGAAGCTCAATGGCTTGTTGCAGATCAGCTTGTTCCTCTAGTTTTCTCCGCCACAACAAATCCTGATTGTTGTACAACATTCTTGGACCTTCATACACAGTTACTTAAGATGATTAAACACTAGTATTCTCTCTGTTGTTTTGATAGATGAATGCAAAATCTCTCTCTTACCAATCTGGATATCGAAAGAGTCTAGCCCAGTAGGGCTTCCACACCCTGTAAATTCCCCACCTCTTTCCAACTGCTTCCTGCAAATAAAATGGAGAAAGATTCAAGAATCTTGAAAATCCATCAATTCAATTACTAAAACAGAAGATATTATTAACCTGTGCTGCTTATCTGGGATTTTGCCCTTCTCCTTGTATGGCTTAACAAGCACACGTGCATCGCACACGAAATGAGGATTGCCCTTAGCAAGAATGAGCTTCACAGTCTCCGGGAAATCGAATGTCACGAACCCAAACATCCTCTTCTGCTGATATGGAATTCTAACATCTTGAACCGGCCCGAAATTACTACAAATGCAACCAAATTACAAATGCACCAATTCAATCAACATTATTAGTAGAGTACTAATTAAGGCCAACAAAATGCACCTAAAGTAATTAGAAACATCTTCTTCTTTGAAAGTGCTGTCAGCTGGAAATGTCAGGTAAATCTGCCTCGACCCAGCCGGGTTCAGCCCGAAATCACCTCGTCTGGGCCCGAATTTATGCATCCCATCGCCCAACATCAGACCCCTAAACATGATAAACACCAAAAAAAAAAAAAATCAGTTTTTTTTTAAAAAAAAAAAAAAACTAGAGAGATCAAGAAACCGAAAATGGCGAAAAAATTGAACCTTGGGCTATCAGGTGAAAGCTGCTGCTGTTGAAGAAGAAAATTGAGGCATTTGTTGTTAGGGGAGTAAGGGAAGTTAGTTGACTCTGTTCCCAAACGCTGCTGCTGCTGCTGCGTTGACTTTGACCTCATGAGCAGCTCTTGGCACTGCTCCATCATCTCCAACTTACTAGAAGGGGCAACGGCGCCGTGGAGGAAGCGGCAGCTGGTGCCATTCTTACAGTAGCCTCTGGCGTAGAACAAGCAGGGCTTCCAGCCGAAGCCTCCTCCCAAATCATCAGAGATGTCGCTGACGGAGCAGCTCCGGCGGTGGCCCCACGAATCTTGGTAGAAAAAGTCGGAGGAGGAGGATTTGGGGGCATCGTTGAGGAAGGACAGCTGATCTTGAAGATGAAGTTCGTCGATTAAATCGACCTCTCCGGTGGCATAAAAGGGGGGAGCAGCAGAGTTCATGGTGGAGGGGGAATTACCATTGATGAGATCGTCAGGGTTTTGAAAGTCAAATTCAGAGAAGGAATTGGCTATACTGAGAGGAGAGGGGAGATTTAGAATTCTTGAAGAGGAGGAGGAGGAAGAATTCTGCCTGGAGAAAGGTGAAGGAGAAGGGGGAGTTGATGAGGCTAAATTGAGCTCCTTTTTGGCTTTGAGAATTACAGAGTGGACTAGAGACTCTGGGCCGAAAGCCAAGCGGATCATTTCCTTCTCCCCATGATCTTGAATCAACAGAACTCCCATGATTTTTGAAGCATTTTGAGGCTCCAAAGTTTGGATCCTCTGGAAAACGATCTTCGTTGCTTCATATGCATCCATGTTTCCTTTTTTCTTTGTGTTTGTGTGATATGATATTTGGGGTTGGTAGTAGTAGTAAGATTCCAATTGTGGTGTGTTAGAGAGAAGAGTGCAGAAACAGCAAAAGAGGAATTTTCACTTGGAAAAAAATGACACCTTTCCTTTTCTAGTTTGCACACACACACCTACTGAGCTGTATAGTAGTAATAGAGTAGCTCACTTCATCCTTCTCTTGTTCCTGCACAAAACCCAGAAAAAGGAAAAAGGTGTTTTAAAAAGGAGTATTTCCCGTGAAGTAAATGGAACAAGAGAAAAAGATTTCTTTCTCTTTGCTAAGTAAAAACAGGGTAGTTGAATTCCGCAATTTCAACAAAGCACGCAAGATTTAATCTTTCTTTGAATAAACAAAAACACAGAGAAAAAAGAAGGAATCTTTTCTTAAACACAAATGAAAGATCTGGGTAAGAGAAATTATTAAGTGAAGAAGATTTTGAAATTTCCCGTTTGAAAGTATGTTTGTTAGCAATGGAAGTTACTACAAAAGCCAAAGCATTACCTTCTTTCTATGCACCTCACCTGCCACCGCTAGCAGCAGTTTGACAGCAACAGCAGAAGAAACCACAGGAGGAGGACCATTATTATGGAGTAGTATTATTTCTATTCTATTCAATTCAATTGCTCCTCCTCTCCTCTATGTAATTTTGATGCACTATTTACCTTTATTGGAGGAGTAATAGTATTATTTTATAGAGTGGACTGGTGTGGTGGTGAAATTAAATTTAAAACTAAAATATTGGTAAAATAAAAAAGGTAGCTGTGTGTAGTTGATGAAAGCTGTAAGTAAGAGCGAGAGATTATTACTCTGACATAATTCCACTAACTCTCATCTTGATCCCACTTATTTTACTGTGAACCTTAAATTATTGGGCCCTTTTTGCCTTGTCATTTACCAATGGATTGCTTCTCTTTTTTCTTTCTATAAACTATTCCTATTTTATTTTTTTAGATCGTCGATTTTAACTATTCCATCCGTGTAAAATATTTTCTTTTTCACACATTGATGGTGTAAATATAAAGTAGATAAAATAGAGAAAATATGGTGGAATATATTTTTAAAAGAACAACTCAAAAAAATAAAATAAATTTATATGAATGGAGGAATATATTTTATTTTCCTAAAATTAATTCATTGCTTTATTTTAGGGTTTATGTATGTACAAATACAATTTCTTTTATTAGTACATTTTACTGTTGCACGCTCATGATGAAGGTTATATTTGTCCAATAAATTTATTAATTGATTTTTAAAATTTATCGTTTAATTTCATATTGTCCAAATAATTTGAGTGAACAATTAATTAATACCACAAATATATAATCTGAATAATTTTTTTGTAAAATAATTAATAAACTTAGTTAACAGATATAATCTTGATCATATAGATCCAACTTCCAAGTACTGGTTATTAAAAAAATACTACTTCCTCTGTCCATTAAATGTAGTCTCACTGGGGTGGACACAAATTTTTTAAAAAATTAGATAAAATAGATAAAGTAAGAATATTATAAGGTATTGTGAATAAAATAATTGTTTGTGAATAAAATTGATGATAAAATGAATAATTAAGTGATGATTTAAGGGTGATAGCTATAAAGTATATGAAACTACATTTGTTGAACTACATTTTATGAATATAATTCGAATGAGACTACATTTTATGGACGGAAAAAAATAGAACATTCAATTGGAAATTGATATTAAGTCGAGATTAAAAAAAAAAATAGGACACGTAATGCTTTTGAGTGATTTTAGCATTATAGTAAATCATTACCTTTTCTTTCTCAAAGCGAATTTACATGTTATGCATTGTTCGATCTAAGTTTTCCACTTGGCCTCCATTTGTTGCTTGTTTTTAACACACTTCCAAGTTTTTTAATTTTACAACACTTTGCCCTTCTTCAACCTTTTCAAAATAAGTTAATTTACCTAAAGCAAAATTATACAAGTATAACACAGCTTTCCGTAATATATAAAATTACTCGTTATAAACTTTTTATTTACTTTTTTACTAAAATTAAAAAATGTAGTATATATAAAATTACTCGTTATAAACTTTTTATTTACTTTTTTACTAAAATTAAAAAATGTAGTATAAAATGGGCAGTGAATTGTTCAACTACATGCACATATAAAAAAAATATATAAAATGAAATAATATAGAAAGTGATATTAAATTTTGTTAATTTAAAAAATTCAAAGCTTATGATGCAACTTATAAAATAGGTAATTGTAAAACTTTTAACAGGATAAAAGGACCTTTTTTTTTTTTTTACGGAGTGTCATAGAAAAGCTTAAATCTTATCAAATTACACATGCTAATAATATATATATATATATATATATTAAAAAAAAAAATCAATCAAACAAAAAAAAACATCATCATTTCCAGAATCAAAGAAACAACTATAAAATCATTAAAAAAATGTTTTCATGTTGGCGTGTTGCTATTTCAATATTCATCCTTTGTTTCTCAGTTTCACCGTTTCACATTTATGGAGTATATGATTATATGTATTATACTTCTCCCTCTACTAAATTTGTTCCCACATTTATAAATTTATTCTCATACATTTTATAAAAAATATCATTTTATTTCCACCCTCCAACATACCATCTCTTAATTAATTAAATTGTCATTTAACTTTACTCATAAACAATAATTTTATCTAAATTATCCTTTAACTTTACTCATAAACAATAACATTACTCATTGATTGATTGGGGCAAATATTGTGAAGTGAAGTATTATAAATATTGAATAGTGTATAGTATTAAACATGACCGGTAAAGTGTACCATCCTCCTCCTCTTCTATAGTTTTTCAGATATTTTACACGTGTTTCAGTAATTACAGCACTTTCATTATCTAAACATTGCTTAATATATATAATCCTAAAAATAAATTGTTAATTAATGTATCTTAGTACTCTTCTTTATCGTGAATATTTTATTCTTACCACGCTCATGTATAATGTGCAGCAACCATTAGTAATCATGAATTATAAGTAGTTCATGCAGGATTTCTGACAAAATTAGAAAATAAAATTAAGAATTGCGTAGTACTGTATTTAAGAATACATAATATTTATTGTTAATTACAAAATAGTAACTAAATCAAAATTCTATTTGATGCGTAAGCTCCTCCATCTCTTGCATTCTTATATACGGAGTATAAGTTTCAGTATAAAATAAAACTTTCTAAAAGAAATAAAAAAATTGACTATCTCGGGAGAAATTTATTTAGTGGAAAGTTTTATGAACGTTGGGACGATGAGAACGGTAGGGCTTGATCATGTTTTAACCGACACTAAAATAACATTTGCAAGTGTACTATTGTAATAGTAATGTGGTAAGTACGAGTCGATTCACACAAGTTGAGAAAAATGTAAAAATAATGTATGTTAGATCGAATTTTAAAAAGACGTGATCGAAATTTGGAGGGGATATTGATTAATGACCAAAATTACTCTAAACGGCCCAGACTTCATTTTATTACCATTTACACATTAGTAATTTAATGTATGGATGCATTATATTTGTTTTAAGGAATAAAAAAGAAATGAAAATTATAAATAATTTCTTACCGCATTGATTTAATACATAATTATCATTTTTATTAACTTATGGTATTTTGAGTATTTTAGGAAATTAGTCAATTAATTAAATTTTAAAGTTAGTAAGATTTTTCCATCATTTTAAAAAGCTCAACCAATAATTTAATTGCATGTCATATTTAGAGAATCAAACAACTTTACTAAATTATGACACGTGGATCGATTAAATATAAAGACAAAATGTAAGCAAATTTCACCATAATACGACACATTAGCAAAATAAACTCCCTATTAGCATAAATTAGTGTAGAACCCGTGTATTATACGGAATTTTAAATATATTTTTAAATATTTAATAATAAAATTTTATTTATTTACTTAATTTAATTTTTCATATTTTTATTTTGTATGATAAATTATTATAATTATATTTTAAAAAAATGACTTCACAGAATTATAGTAATTATTTTTTAAAAAAAATTTAACATTTTTTTCAATTATATTTATTATAACGTTGTATTATAATATAAAAGTTTAATTAATATAATATTTTGAGCTATAAAAAATAATTACACATATGTTAGTTAATTTTATAAAGCAAATTTCAAAGAAAATTTGTGAGAATCAAACGATATGAGACGTTGACATTTAATAAATATGAAAACAACTTTTAAAAAAATTATAAAATTTTAGAAACAAACAATTTAAAAGTAATATTAAAATAGCTCTTAATAATTTGTAAGTCAACTTTGAATATCAACCACAACACCTTACATTTAATAAATATAAAAAAATAACTTTAAAAAAATTATAAAATTTCGAAAACAAATAATTTAAGTAATATTAAAATAACTCTTAATAATAAATTGTAAGTCAACCTTCAATATCAACCACAACACATTAAATAAATATTTTAGTTAATTGCAAATTAAATCATAACATTTTCCTCATTTGCAATCTAATCTATACTTTAAGTTAATTGCACATAAATCACAAACTTTAAATATAGTTGCAATTTAGTCTTTTTGACAATTTTAATTGTGTTCGAATCTAACATAATTTAGACTTTTTAATGACATAACAACACCTTAATAAAACAATATTGTTTTCCATCAAATCAAATATCAAAAGGTATGATTTAGGGACAAAGTAGACTTCTAAGAAGTCTAATTTGCAATAATATTTAAAGTTTGTGATTTATTTGCAATTCTTTTACGTTTTAGATTAGATTGCAAATGAGCAAAAGGTCGTGATTTAATTTGCAATTAATTTTTTTAAAAATTAACAACTTCATTAAATTATGACACATAAGCCAAATTAACCACAAAATGACACATAAGCCAAATTAATCACAAAATGACACATCATCAATTTAAACTCCCTATTAATATATAAGGGGATTCTATATTATAGAAGTAGTGTATTATGTATATATAACAAATTTGTAAATCTTGTAAAATAATATAATTATATAATAAGTTTTAAATATATATTTTCGAACTCTATTTTTTAAATACATTAAACTTATAATAAATTTAAAATAATTGCAGAAAAAATTACTTGAGATATAAGATAAAAGTAATTATAAAATAAAATTTAATAACTAATTAAATAAAGAATTGTACACACCAATAAAAATACATTTTAGATTGTATTTTACTCAAAATTACATTAAATAGTTCAAAAATAAATTAAACTAAAGAATCAAATGAATACTACGCTAAAGTTAAGTAAATAAAATAAAAGTTAATTTAATTAGTCAATATTAAAATAATAAGAAATTCAACATTTCATATCAACCACTAACACCTTAAATAAAATAAATAATTAATTAGAAAAAAAATTCAATAGTTAATAAGAATATAATATTTTGAAATAGTTTATGAATCATATCTTACTCAACCAATAACTTAATTACACATCATACTTTTTAAAATTAACAACTTCATTAAATTATGACACATAAGCCAAATCAACCACAAAATGACATATAAGCCAAATTAACCACAAAATGACACATCATCAATTTAAACTCTCTATTAGTATATAAGGGGATGTCATCGATTTCTTGGAGGGGTGTACCTTTTCCTCTTGATCCGGGTTTTGTTCTTAGGGAAAGTTTTCCAGACAAGATTTTAATAGCGCACTGACCTCTGGTTCGACTTGTAAACTAATTATGACTTTGAATTTTTTTTCTTTTTTCTTCTTAATATAGAGCCTTTATTTGTCAAAATTACTCTAAATGGATCACTAAACATGTGTTAAGCAAACAAATAAATAATAGCCACTAAATTTGATGAAAGGTAATAGGGTGAGATAGCTCAAGTGGTTAGAGCACCACTATCTAGGTTTTAGGTCTTGAGTTCGAGTAATGATGCAATAAAATCACACATAATTTGTATGAAATTAAATATGGAGTGAGATGAGGTGAACTCAGTTTGCATGAATCGTGGAACTTTGTCTGTTTATTCTGTTTCCTATTCTGGATATGAGAACACCTTAGTGTGGGGTTGTCTCATTTAAAGATTGGAGACCTGGACACATGTTAAGGCAAAGGGAAACTCGTCTTTCCTCTTCACGCGATTGGAGTGGACGACGATATCTGTTTTGGTTTGAAGATCAAGATCTTTGGCTCGTGATTTGTAACTCTATTCTATTATCTTGTAAATCCTCCATAAAAAAAAAAAAGGTTTGCATGAATGATTGTTCGACTCACTAGGTTGCTAGTGACCTTCATCTACAATTCTTAAATATAGGAATAAAAACCTTGCAAATTAAAATTACGTTGACAATAAAAAGGTTTTGGATTAAAAGGAAAAAAAAAATATAAAGGTCATAAGTTTACAAGTCGAACCAGAGGTTAGGGTGTCATCGAAAAATGTTACACCCCTAAATACGACCTACCAATAAAAGTGATTAAAAAATCCGAAAAAACTGATCAAGTTAAGGAATCTGAAGCGGGGTGAAGGACTATGGAGGGTCAAATGCATCGCCCTATCTACCCTTGAACTTGGAGACACGGGTGAAATCATTATCAAGCTATGTTGATGGGTTGATAGAGTAGTTCGTGTAGACTTTAACCTCGAATTCTTTGATAGTGCTGTCCGGGATTTGGTGAAGGCTTCCCCTAGGCATCCTGGGGCTACTGCATTTCTTCGTGGGACGAGTCGAGGCTGCCCGAAAAGGGGTAGCGTCGTTGGCAGTAGCCTCCAGATTCAGATCCGCTGCAGCTACAGGTTCCATATAGAGGTCCGAGGGCTCATCCGTGCTGAGACTGGAGAAGGAGTTGATAACTGGGACCGGATCGGCTTCGATGTCCAAGGAGGGGTTCCTCGAGGGCACTCGGAGCCGGAGGTCCGAGGGAAAAGACCTCGATCGTCTTCTGTGTCGGGTCCAACCACGGGTGTCGTCGCGAGGAGGTGGTGGGGCTTGTCCCATAGCGCAACGAGTAGACGCGAATCCAACTACCTTACAGTTTTTGCAGAACTCCGAAAGCTGCTCATATAACACCTCCACCGTCACAGATCGGTCTTCACATTCAAGGACCAGCCGCTCCAAAAAAAATTGTTTCATATCCACCTCGACCAATATTCTAGCGTATTGAGTCATGGACTTAGTCGTTGTGTGATCGTCCATCTTAATGAGCTTGCTAACCGCCGATGCCGCAACCGAGAGAACTATGGACTGCCAAAGTTCAATCGCGAGGCTGAGGAGGCGTACCCAAACTTGAGCCGCCTGGGCCTGGTTCGGGTTAAAACCGGGAGACCATTTTTGTAGCTAGATGGAACCTGGGCTTAGTTGCCAATCTCGTCTCCTAAAAATACGGTCGCGCTCTTCTAATAGATGAAATTTGAGAATAACAAATCATTTTGCAATTAGTACAGCCGAGAGGCTCCCATGGAGGGACCAAGTCTCGATGAGCCTCTTCAACAGCTCAACATATGGGACTGGAGCTTTTCCACGAGGGGTGATTAAGCGGCCAATCAAGGCATCCTTGAATTCGTTCACTTCAGCCTGTAACGTAGTATTATCAATCAAGATCGTGACGTAATCCCCCTTCTTACATGGGCGCATGTGTTCCGGGAAAACGACTAGACTTGTGGAGGAGGGGCCAACGGGCAAGGCGTAGGAGTGTGCAAAATAAAACCGGACCGGAAAAAAGACCGGAACCGGACCGACCGGTTAGATTCCGGTCCGGTCCTCGGTCCGAAATTTTTTAAGAATCCGGGTTCCGGTCCGGTCTAAAACCGGAATTTTCCGGTCTAGGACCGAAAACCCGGATTTACATTTTTTTTTATTATTATTTGAATTTTAGAAATTACAAATCCCATTCCTCTTCCACTTTCTTAAACCTAATTCCCCTTTTTTACCATTCTCAAAATTCTTCAACATTTATCTGAAACGACGCTCACCCAACCGCGACAAACCTTCTCCAATCTTCATTCTCCACTCCCACTCTTTGCGTTCAGCTACGTTCTTTTTACTTTTCTTTCAAAAATTTTTGTTTTATTATATGTAATTTATTAAGAACTTTTCATTCAAAATTTTTTGTTTTATTATATCTAATTTATTTATTTTTTGATGTGAGAATAATAGAGTGTGCAAGCACTTATTTTTACACAAGATTGGCTTCGTGCCAAAAGCTCACCCAAGGGCAAGGATTTACGTGACATGGAAGATAATTTGAGCGATTTGGGTGAGTTAGAAGAAATTGAGAATGGTAATGGTTTATACTTATCAAATATTTTTCAGCATGTTTATTTATTAGTTGTACCCATTTAAAATTTTTAATATCTTTATATGTTATTACAGATTTGATGAAGACTACATTGGACGATGATGAAGACAATGTTATATACATGGTAGATCCTTAAATTTGTGCATAGTTTCATTTTGGACTACTGTTTTTTCATTTTGGACTACTGCTTTTTCATTTTTGACTTGAATTTTAATTTCTATGAACATGGTTTTGCTATAAATTAAGTTTTCAAGTATATATATATTCTTGCACTATCAACTTGATCTAAGGGCATAACTTATTATTTAGGATATTAAAAATGAATTTATTATAAAGGTAAATATGAAGAAATTTCTAGATCTTCAAAAAACCGGTCTGAAACGGTCCAAACCCGGACCGGACCGGTCCGGTCCGGTCTGGACCGGTTACATTCCGGTCCGGTCCTCGGTCCAATTTTTTTTAAGATTCCGGTCCCGGTCCAAACCGGTCCCGGTCCGGTCCGGTTCTGGACCGGTGCACACCCCTAGCAAGGCGTGCGTCGCAGAAGAGGGTGGGACTGAGGTGCTCTGTCCAACCAAGGCAGACACAAACGAGGTAAGAGACGGCAGTGCATGTAAAGAGCCAACGATTGGTTCGAGAAACTCAGTGAACCCATGAAAATGTGCCTCCAAAGATAGGAGGTGGACACTAATGGGGACGAACTGGTCTAGCGATTTTAAAAAGGCAGTCAGTCCCGGGAAACGAAGTATAAACGGCTTAGCAAGAGCAATTTCACCAGGGGAGAAAATGGCCAAGGACGATGGGGTCGTCAGAGATGGAGCATGCTCGAGTAAGGATTGCGCGCTGTCAGACGGCACTGGAGGAGCCTCCTACTCCCACAAGGGCGGCGGCGGAGGGCGGCCAGGAAAGGTGGAGGGCAGCGTGGGGTGGACGGGGAGCCGTAGCACCGGAGGGCGACACTCTACCGGGGGAGGGACGACCAATCAGGGCCAAGGCGATCATTGTCGATTGTCGCATTACGTTGAATCCGATCATATAAGCAATTATTTATATTTATTCATAAAATATCATACTCCATCTGTCCCACAATAACTTTCACACTTTCCTTTTCGAAACGTCCCACAATAACTTTCACACCCTTAAAATAGAAAACCCTTTTATAACTACACCCTCACAATATCCTTAATTTTACACAAATGTCATTATTTTTTCTCCACACATACATAAAAGTCAACTCATTTACTTATTTACTTTATACATAAAGTTTTACAAAATTACCCCTCAAAACTCCACTATTTATTACACTTTCTTAATTTACATGCTCACCTAAATATGAAAGTTAATCCGGAACTGAGGGAGAGTATTAAATATTATTCATACTATTCAGAAATGTTTGCACAACAAAATGAGCACACAAACTATGAAAAATGTATAATGTTTAAAGGTAATTTTATAAAACTTTTATTTAACACAAACTATGAAAAATGTATAATGTTTAAAGGTAATTTTATAAAACTTTTATTTATAAAGTAAAAAAAAAAAAAAAAAAGTTGAATTGAGTTTATGGAAAATTTTCATTTTTAAAGTGTATAAAATTGTTGAGGTCAAACAAGTTTTACATTGAAAAGTCATTAAAGGATCATAGTCCATAGAGTTTGACAAGTTCAAAACGAACAATATCATACCAAATGAAAAATACGGAAGAATTTATCCCAAAAAAATCTTAACAAAAATAATTGTGAAACATGCAAATAATACAAATGTACAAATGCACGAAAAAAATGAAACTGGAAAAGAGTGCTAAAGGGCAGGTTGGGCGCAACACAAGAAGGTGTGTGTGGACGGTTTGTCGGTCCTCTCCTCCTCCATCAAAAATTAACTCTGACTAACATACTATACTGCCTTTACTTTCTTTATTTTTTGTTTTGCTTCTTTTAGACTAATGCATGCGTTTACCCACTATCTCCCTAACCAAATGTCACAATTTCCTATAACCAGTTTCATTATTTCTACTTAATTCATTTAAGGTTCAATTTCATTTTTTTAAATAATTAAATTTAAACCGTTTTATCAATACACTTCAATCATCACTTTTATAAGTAAACTCCACCATTTGGAGGGAGAGTAATTTTTAATTTGAAATTAATGCCCATTATAATGGGATGAGATGCTTGAATAATTTCATACAAGTTTTTATCATTGGGTAGGACTTTGGAGGCTATATTTCATTTTATAAGTTCATAAATACTTGTGAGATGAGTTCATGAAATGAACATTTAATTAAAAAATTACTCTCATCCGTCCATTAAGAGCATGTTCACTTCTTTTATGAAAATAATCAATTTATTTTTACCTCACAATAACTTCACAACAATTCATACTTATATCTATTTTTCCTAGCATATGTCTCTAAAGATATAAACATACTTTTAGTGGACGAAAGGAATAGTAGATATAATGGTTTTTAAGTTACAACCACATTTTTACACTTTTTCAAACGTCTCATTAAAAAAACATTTTTAAATCCAATGAGGGGTTATAATGGTTTTCAAATTACAATCCACAAAATAATATGAGTGATGGTTTACATATGTTTTAAACAACAAATATTTTTATTGTTAGAAGACCTTTTATTTTTTTATTTTAGAATTCCTATTGTTAGAAGACCTTGTTCCTTTCTAAATGATGGAGTACTATTTAAGTCATGGATAAACTATTACTCACTTCAATTATTCAGATCTATCATTAATTTGTTAGTATTTTATATGGGATGATGGTTTTAAATAGAAATATATGAAGTATTATTGGAAAAAGGGAATATAATCAATATATATAATTTAATTAGGAAATTGGAAAAGTTATACGATAATAGTAGTATAAATTAAGTATAAATATAAGATGATTGATACATGCCATGCCGTGTGTATGTCTAGCAAGCAAAATATGTATAGAATTTAATTGGATAATGATTAATTATGAGAATATTATTAATCGAGTAATTAATTAATTAAAAATTTAGAGGACATGTGAGAGCGACAAGGGCAATGTGAGGATAGGGCCGGGTTGATGAGGATCGAATCAATAATTGTATTTGTATGGTATGGTATGGTATGCTTGGAGAGGGGTTTGGTCAACGCCTATTTCAATCAACAATATTATGTTCCCTCCCTATGTTGCAAACCAAACAAAATACTACTGTACCAATTATATTTATTTACCAAACTCTACCAATTATTTTTCCTATTCTATTTAATTGTACGTTGAATAAACTTTTTTAATTTTTTTTTTTATATCTCACGTATTATAAGTATTGAATAGAAAGATTAATTAAAGTTCAACTTATGTATAAATAATGCATTCACATTAATCTTCATCAGAAATACTCCCTTTATCGACACTTAATACATTTTTTTTTCTGCACATTTTTATAAATGAATTTTTTTATATTTCTAATATACTAGTAATACATTTTAATTTTTACATAAAATATTAATATTTTTTAAAAGTCACGTAACAAAATGTGGGTGCGGACGTAATCTTCACTACTCCAATAAGTTAATTAGCAATGCATGAAATCTTCTTTATAATTAGTAATCATCATTGGAATTTAGTACAGCTTTTTGGTAGTTATGTTAATATTCCCTAGCCTCCTCAAGTATCCATCAAAATGATTATGTGTTCACTCTTTTTTTCCCTTTCTTTTTAACTGATCAATTGCTATTCGAAAATGCATGTGCACTAAATTAATGAACTCCACTTTATATAATTATAAATAAATTATACTCCATGAGAGATTAAAAAAAATGGTATATATATGCCTCCACTTAATTATCAACCAAGATATTCACCCTCTAGCTTATGAATTTAGTTGATAAAGATAGTAATAAATGTTGGGAAGATGACAAGGGTATGATTGTCTTTTACACAAGTCTGATATTATTATGTGAAAATCCAGGGGAGAAAAGAAGAAGAAGATAACATGTGCATATATAAACCTACAGTCACTTTTCTCGAAGGAGTCGAGAACTTTTGGAGGTGAGGAGGAGTGTAATTTTTTTTTCATCAGAACGTTCAAATCTTCATTTTTAATATATACGAGATAAATACATCACATAAATTATAAAGGTACACAATGTTTTTTTAGCATAATCACGCGCGAGAAGTAGTACTTCCTCCGTCCCTAAAAAATTACGGTGCTTTTAGATACAAAGTTAAAAAAATGTAATGATTGAAGCGTTGAGGGGTAATTTAGTAAAATTTTATATATAAAGTAACTAAAGTAGTTGGATATATTAAGTGTATGCACTATGCCAAATTATGCTTTTTACAGCAGTTGAATAACAGCGGTTATTTTTAAAACCGCTGTTAAAACTTCAAAAACCGCTGTCATATGCATCTTTTTTCAGAACCGCTGTCATAGGTTCCATTTGTGCGCTGATAGACAGCGGTTTTTCGTAACCGCTGTGATATGTTTTAGTTATGCGCTGTAATAGCTTCTGTTATGGAATATAATCAAATTAATCTTTAAAAATAATTAAATAATAAAAATATGATAATTTTTTTTAATTACTGAATTTTTTTATGAAATACGATTAAATTCTCAAAAATAAATATATTAAAAAAATCAATTAAAAAAATTAATCTTTTAATTAATCTTCAAAATTGTATTTGATTATTTCATATTTTTAAGATTTTATTGATTTATAAAGAATTTTATTTTTAATTTAATTATTTTTTAAGTTTTATCAATTAAGAAATATATAATGATTAACACAATATACGATTTTGATTAAACAACTATATAATTTTAAAAATATTTGTTCATATATATTACTATATTATTAATAAAAAAATCAAGAAAATCTATAAAATATCATGTCCTATATATTATATTATTATTAAACAAATTAAGAAAATATAATATTTCTTCTTATCTCCCCCAAGCACCCCTCATTCTGTGAGAGGGGTCGCCGTCAGAGACACATTTTTCGCCGTCGCAGAAATAAATTGATCATTCATTAATTGCTTCTTTTTTTTGTTGGTGTGGAAATTGATTGTTAGATTTCATGAAATCAATGAGTAGTTCTAAAATGTTAGAGAAAAACATAAGAAACAAATTAAAGAATTAGGAAAAATCTAGAAAGAAAATAACGGCAGTTCATAAACAAATAAAAAAAGGAAGATGTATGAAAACTCCCCTAATCATTCTCTTTCTCTAACTCCTATTATTATGCCTCAATCATAGGCCTCAATCATATATACGGCTCCATTTAATGGTTGAAATATATATCTTAGAAAAAAAAAAGTTGACTCTCTTGTGAAGCACAAGACTTTCAACCTATATCCTTAATTCACCATATCATAAAAAGAAAAGGAAATTATTTTGATCAAATTAATAAAAAAAACAATTATTTGAGATAAATATTTATATAAAAAAGAAAAACTTATAAAAGTAAATATCCCTAAAAATTATATATATCAGTTAAAATTAATATATATGATCAATTAATAAAAATAAAATAAAGAATTTTATTTAAGATAAATATTTATAATTTCTAGGTTTTATTATTCTAATATAAATATAAAATTTTATTGGTCTTTTAAGATTTGTATCTAATACGTACTAGAGATAAATTTAATTAGCTATTTAATTAAGGTTATCAAGTAGATATTATATTATATATAACCGTCCCACCACTCCTGTATATATGTTAAATGAGAGTGTGCGGGGCACATAATCTCTTGCGCTCTCTGCCTCATTGGCTCTAGCACGCACATTCCATATACTCCAGCCGAAGCGTGCGCACATTCCATATACTCCAGATTCCATATACTCCAGTACTCCAGATTCCATATACTCCAGTCTGACGCATGCAGCCGAAGCGTGCGCACATTTCATATACTCCAGATTCCATATACTCCAGCCGAAGCGTGCGCACATTCCATATACTCCAGTCGACCGCATTGTTCCCTTCTTGCACTTATGTTATAGTCCCGCCGTCTCCCTCATCATCTTCTTCTCCGCAAGTTCTTTCACTACCCAAACTCTCCAGGTCTCCAGGTCTCTCTCACCCACTTTTTTGTTTGTTTTTTGCTTAGATTTTAAGAATTGCAACTTGTTTTAATATCACGTTGGTTGTTGGTTCTTGAATCCGCATGTTAATTTTATTTATAAATATGACTTATGTTACATCTGACAATATTGGTTATAAATGTTTTAATATCTTATATGCTTATTGTATATATTTTAGTTGACATTTAATGTGGAGGAACTTCAAAAATTATCTCACGAGAGAGTTTGTCTACCAGAGGCTGACACCACATCTACTAAATTCAAGGTAAGATTCTTGTATTCTACATAAGAATAATATTTATAATTAACATTTTATTATATGCTAATTACACTCATCATTTTTAAATTTTTATTATATGCTAATTACACTCATCATTTTTAATGATTGATGATCTCTTCATTCATTAAGGAATAATTAATGAGCGGAGATAACGACGGAGAGACGGGGTTGATTTGAAAAGCTCAAATTTACGGGGTATCGTCGGAGTGGGTAAGAATAATATTTATAATTAACATCACTCATGTATCTACTTTCATTTTTTTGATTTAAGAGTTACAACCATCATTTTTATTATATGCTAATTACACTCATCATTTTTAAATTTTTATTATATGCTAATTACACTCATCATTTTTAATGATTGATGATCTCTTCATTCATTAAGGAATAATTAATGAGCGGAGATAACGACGGAGAGACGGGGTTGATTTGAAAAGCTCAAATTTACGGGGTATCGTCGGAGCGGAGTGGGCTACATGCGCATGTTGGCATGTTGGGAGAGGATTGCTAATTACTGAATTTATTGTAATAGTCTAGTTGAATTTATATATATACATAAATGTTTTTAGTTTTTGTATTTTTTTTTATTAATTTAGCAAATGAAAATTTCATTATTTTTTTTAAAATATTGAATATATACAACAGCGGCTAATAACCGTTGTTATAGCTAATACAACTGCTGTTATAGAGAGTGTACAACAACGGTTGTTAATAAATAACAGCGGTTAAAAACCGCCGTAGAAATTCAAAACAACAGCGGTTTTTTAACCGCTGTAGTAAATTCAAACAACAGCGGTTCATAACCGCTGTCATAACTAATAAAACCGCTATCGTAAATATTGTAAGGGGTTCAAACCGAGCACATACCACATCGGTTTTGATGGAATAACAGCGGTTAATAAACGCTGTTGTATATAGATACGACAGTGGTTAATAACCGCTGTCTATCAACGCCCTCTTTTTACAGCCCTTATTACCACAGCGGTTACTGATTCCAATTTACAGCGGTTTTTAACCGCTGTCTATCAGCTTATTTGGCATAGTGATGGTAGGCCTAAAAATTGTCATGAAGGGTAAATATATGTATATTGTGAAGATGAAGATTGTGATGATTATTTCAATTTTGGGGTATGTAAAGAGGAAAGTATGAAAAAATTTCAGGAATTGAGAAAATTACCAATATTTATAGATTTTTTACAATGTTTTTTATAATTATTTATAAAATAATAACATAGAGAACGGACGATTCCAATTATATAGGCTCCCCTACACTATAGTACTTAGTTAAATAATTGCTATTATTATGATAATAATGATTAATGATGATTAGTATAATATCGAAAAACACATAAAAGTGGAGAGACAAGGAGAGTTGGTATGTTACAGGAGAATGTAATACTCGAAAAAGGTGACTTAATTGATTTGAATAAAAAATTAAAGTTGCCATCTCTCTTGTCAATGTCCTTTTTAAATACCCTCACATGGGCCATACTAAAATAAATGATTGTTCCTTACCAAATAATAGAATACTCCTTATGTCCGCAATTATTTGCATGATTTGATCGACCATTTTTAAAAAAATATAATTTAGTGATTGGTGATGTAAAATAAAGAAGGGACGTTTTAGGTGATTTAATGAGGTATAAAGTGAATTTAATAAAATGTAAAGTAAAATTTATGTAAAAAAAGAGTGACAATTTTGAAAATAAAATAATGTTGAGAGAGTATTAATTTTATAAGGTATTTTTATATTAAGAATATAAATAATTTTAGATCTCTAAAAAAAAAAAAAAAAAGTGCGTAAATAATTCTAAAACCGACGTGGGAAGAGTATGATTGCTGAATATCTTTCACTTATAAAAACAAAATTTAATTATTATTATTTTCAAGTAGCGCTTCACTTTCTTTCAAAAGCAGAAACAATTTTATGATAAAGGGAGTAGTATACGAGCCCTTTATGGTTTATGCATGCTATCTCATTATTCCTTTTCATATATTACTGCTATTTTATTTTGCATTCTATAGTAAATTTTTCATTTTATTTTTAACATATAATATTATTTTATTTTTCTCAATTTAATCACTTTTACTATATTTATTAATTTACGATATTATTTTTTAATTAAAATACTAAATATATATAATGGAACGAAAAAAGTCTCAATTTGATCGCAATAGTATCTATTTTTTTTTTAAATCCTAATTAAATTGACAATAATTAACTTTTTTTTTACCAAAATTGTTCTTTGACTTTTTAAATAATTTAAGCATCAATAAAGTGGTAATATAAAAATACGTAAATAAAAGCTTTTGTACTAGAATTACTAACATTTCATTGTATGTTGTGTATTTATTTTAATTTGCAGACTTAACTAGACACTAAATATATCTATCGGTTTGAAAAAACAAAATTAATTGAACCTGGTGAGATTAAAATCTAAAATCTCTAAAATTGTCCGATATTTTTCTTTATCGTAACACTAATTTTATATTCTTTGTCTTTACATGAATTTTTTGAAAGTCTACTTTATACTGCTTTATACTGTGTGATAATATTGCATATAAGTTTTACTCCCTCAGTCTAAAATGTTCACATTAATGTGGATTTAGAAATTAAGAAAAATAATAAAGTAAGAGTATTTGAGTTATTTCAATTTTACTAAAAAATATATATATATATATATTGAGTAAGAAAATATAATGATATAAAATGTTTTAAAAAAAAATTGAAGGTAAGAATTTTTTTTTTTAAAGTATCCCAGCCGCAGCAATGTAGCAAGAAATGATCATATACTCCCTCCATCCATGAAAAGTAGGGACATGGGGATGGGGCACAAGTTTTAAGAAAATTGTAGATAAAGTAGATAAAGTAAGGGTATTATAGGGTATTGTGGGGTCCATTGTGAATAAAGTGATTGTTTAGGAATAAAGTTGATGGCAAATTGAGTAATTAAGTGATAGTTGAAGGGTGATAGTTTCCATAAAGTGCATGGGACTACATTTGGTGGACAAAGAATATGTGTCAAATGGGACTACTTTTCGTGGACGGAGGGAGTATAATTTACAGCGCATTCCTCAATTGAATATAACACCTTTTCTCATTTACGTTTGCGCTATTATGATTGGATTTGGACAAAAGTTGTCACAAGTGGGATGAGACACTATACTAAAATATACTATAAACAATTCTCCTTTAATAACAAAAGTTCCTTTGAAGAAATACTTTACAAATTTAAAATATAATTCAGTCACATACTTTTTCAATTGTATAAGCTATATATTTGAATGCAATTGATAATGTTTACACTCGATTTCAGCTTGTAATTCCATATATAAAATATTAACGGATTTCTAAATATGCTTGCTTATAGTCTATTGATTTAATTAGCTTGTTCTATTCCAATCTGTTTGAGTTCGAATTTGAAAAAAAAAATCAGTCGAGAAAAAAAAAAGGAAATAGAAGGAAAAAAAATTAAAAAATTACACTCGAGTACACGTCATGCACTCGAGTGTATACGAGGCAAAACCATTAAAAATAATTATTATTGTTAAATGAAACTAACCAATAATGATATTATTATTTAAGGATTTGAAGGATTAAGGATAAAGATGGAAAATTCAGCATAAATATTTTTATGGTAAACATGACAGAATAAGTAATCTAACTTAATTTTGAATTTCAGAATTAGAAGTCTATCATGTAGGCTATACGGTGTAGTCATTTTCCTTTCCTAGCTACCACGATTATCGGTTTTCGGTGAACGTGGCCACGTACGCACTAATTGCCTTTAGACTACAGTACACGGGGCGCGTGTTGTGCACGTGATTTGAATACCACGTGTATTCACCCTATAGAATACCAATAACTTTCCACGCAGTATCATAATTTAACTTTACCACACCTTAATCCCCTAAAAAAAAAACACTTAACCACACTTAATTTATGCGATGGTTATGTATCTTTGTTAGAATTCACAAAAGTTGTTGTAATTTTTTATTTTATTAATTTTAGTCTTTTTTATCTTAATTTTGGTATTTTTCAATCTCAATTTCAGTCATTTCAGTTCAATTTCAATCATTTCAATCTAATTTCAGTCATTTTAACCGGAATATAACATACTCCGTATGTATTTCGCGTGACAAATTTTTCGACGTTTTTAACACATCATCCATCATGTAAGATGTTATGAATGAAAATAAGTGTGATATATTTAATACAAAATTTTAATAAATAATTCTTTATAATCAAATATACATAATTTTATCAAAATCTTAATTAATTTTATCTTTTTTATGTTCCATATAATCAAATATTTATTTGTAATAAAATATATACTTTCGTATTTTTACTTAAATTAAATTTTTTTTTTTAAAAAGTGATACGTATAAATAAAAAAACTTATTTCAATTAAATAAATTAAAACATAAAATTCATTTACATATTAATGCTAAAAATATGCATATTTTAATCTTTCATAATTGAAATTTTTTTTTAAGTTGATCTTATGTATTTTTAGGCTCACTAATTATTTGAGAGCGGTAGGGGAGACAACTCGCAGTATCACATTCTTTTGTATTTATGATAGAGTTTAGACGCCCAAAATATAAATATTTTCAATACTAAATTAATAAATAATCCTAATTATTTAATACTCAAGGTTATAAAATTAATAAAAAATCATATTCACATAAATGTTGCTTTTATTTTTTTCCAAACTTCATATGTGTTGAATGATGTGTTAAAAATGTCAAAAAAATTTGTCACGTAAAATACATATGTTCTACTCCGGTGAGTAGGACTGAAATTGAATTCATATGATTGAAATTGGATTTGAGGATCAAAATTAAGAGTAAAAGAAACCAATATTGAAATTATAAGGACTAAAATTGATAAAGTTAAAAGTTATAGGGCCTTTTGCAGATCTGGACAAAGTTACAGTTTATAAATTTATCTCCTTAATTTATACACCATGTCAAATTTTATTACAATTTTTTAATAAATATTAATCATTTATACAAAAAAGTACATACGTTGAGAGTATAGTGAAACATTGTAGCGTTCATATATATAAATGGATTGTTTATGAATAAATTATATAACAATTTTATTTAATAAGAGATGATTAAATAGATTGATTAGTATAATTTCCTGAAAATGACATAATGAAATTAAACAGTAAAAAAATGAAATTGAATGGGGAGTATATTATTTGAATCGTGAATTGTTCAGATTTATTAAAATTATAAATCGACCTTCGAAAAAATATATGAAGTTGATTGCAATTGCGTAAAGAGAAATTAGGTTCGTATGTGAAACCTATTGTCATATATATCAAGATTGTAGAAATAAAATTAGGAGGGTTGGAATTGAGATAAGCAGCACAGATCTAAACTGTATACTTTCATTTTCTTAATTGAGCCCACCACACAATCTAATGTTACAGCTACATTTACATTGGCATAAAAATATTCAAGTATTGTGAGTAATAATTATGTAATTTCTAACCAATTAAAACTTGATGTATAGTTTGTTGGTAATACGACGTTGCGATAATATTGAGGTTGGTAAGTTGATATGATCCTGGTGTCAAAAGGAATAAGAAGTAGTTATGGAATCATTCAAATTGAGTTAAATAAATTAACAAAAATGCATCACAAGATGATATAGTAATGATGAGAAAATGTTGTATATCTCATAAAAAAATGAAATAAATAATAAAATATGGACACCTACTATTTTTTTATTAAACCAAACAGACTTTAGAAGGCCCAATTTGAATCGGATGATTGGGCCCAAATCATAGTACAAATTAAAATTTGGGCTTTTCCCATCTATTCTCCCAAATTTCATTAATATGGGACATTATTTGACCATTTTTTTTATGTTTGATTCCCTGGAATTAAAACATGTCACGTAGTTGATTATTTTTTAACATTAATCTAAATAGTGAACACAAAACGAAATATCAACATTCTGTAAAAGCTATTAGTGAGTAACACTGTCTGTCATGTATAAAGAAAGGTTAAGGTGTATATCTCTACAAGCAGAAACTAGCTCATTTCCTCTACTACAACAACACATATCAAAGCAACATCCTAAAAGCATCGTGATCTTGAGGCGAAGACGAGCCTAACGTTCCCAACGAGTCCTGCAAACATCTCGGGATATAGCTTCACAATCAACGCCTGTCGTTTCTCCACATCTATTTATAACATTAGACGAACAAGCTAAGTTATTCACACAGCTCGGTTCAACCCCATATTCTCTTCCATTCATTGAATTACTACACTCTTCTCCCAACTCAAGGTCGATTTTTCCTCGTAAATCAAGCACAAGGGTTCTGAGCCTCGCGAGTTCTGTTTCAAGAACAGCCTGCTTCTGTAGTTTTGCCATCAAAAGCTGGTTGAGAAGCCTCAGTTTCTCAACTTCCTCCTCTAAATAAGCAGCATGAGCCTTCTTCTTCTCCCTGTACCTCCTAACTGCTTCCCTATTCCCTAAAGGCTTACGAGGACGCTTAGAAACAGGGCTTTGCTCATCGTTGTCTATAACATGAGTGTGTGTGTGCAAACATGTGTGAGTGTGTACAGCATCCGGGCCGGGGGGACGATTGCAAGTGTGAGTGTGAGTACATGCCTCTGCATTTCTCAACAAATCATCAAGAAAAAATGTATCTGATGCTTGGATGTTACTAGAACAATCCGAATTCGGAATTAATACATGCTCAACCTCCCCATCATCCATATTTTCTTTCATCACTGAATCATCCCCTCCCTCAACTTTCAAAACCCAAGCACAAAATAAAACTTGTTCCAATATTTCCAAAATCCAGTCAAAGAAATTATCTCTTGCCTACACAACTGCAGCAATTAAGGAATTTGTCAATCAAAAAAGCATAATTTCTTGTAAAATATGTCACTCAAGAGAAAAATTCCCAGAAATGGAGTCAATAAAGAAACATATAGCTCTTGCCCATACTCAATAGCACAGAAACCCCATCAAATTTTCGTACCTACAAAGGGCAAAATTAAACGAAATGAATAAAAAAACATAGTATCAAGCAACAAAAAAGAAAACAATTTTGTTGAGCATAAAAAGCAAAAAAACTGCAGGAGAAGACAAAATTTGAGCATAAAGGAAAAACTACACACCGATTAATCCTTCCAAAGTGGTAAAGGGAATCACTCAGAAGCCCAAAAAGTCATCTAAAAGGGGAGAAAAAAACATCTTGAACAAGGCAGCATAGTACCAAACAAACTAATCATAATTGGAGTGTCAGTGTGTAAATTACCTGAGACTGAGGTTATGGAGTTTGATGTGTGTTGTTGAAGGAAGCATCAGGAATACCCCCTTTTTTTCCATGGTTATATTTTAAAGCTATCTTGATTCGGTGTGCAAAATGTCAAACTCTATGAGCGTCAAAGCTAAGCTGCAACCCAATTTTTGTTTGACAATATTTTCAGCATTTTATACCATATCTAATATATATGTGAGTTTTCCTTCTATTGATTTTTTTTTTTGGTTAATCTAGACAGTTTTTTTAGTACTAACTTTGTAACTACTGTAAATTTGAAAGCTGACTCCAAAATCATGCAATTATCGTACTAAATAAATACTCCGTATGTAATATTTTTAAACATAATGTCTTTAGGCGCGCTTAAAAACAAGTTCATTATTTAGACCAAAACACTTTTGTGCGAATTTATTTAGATAAAATAATAAATAAGAAAAACCTTTAGAAACGAGTGCGTAAAATTTAATATGATTACAAATTTACTATTCCCTATAGAGTACCCAATAAAAATATAAAAATTATCTTGTTAATAAAGTAGAAAAAATAATAAAAAATTAATTATTTAAATAGAATAAATATATTATTTCTAAACCAAAAAAAAATCTTTAGTAGACGGAGGGAGTATTTAGAAAGCTCGAGTAACTATCATCTGTCGTGTAATAAATATGAATGATTTGACACAAATTTATTTTCACAAGCAAGTGCCCTAAATTATGGGCAAGTCAACTCTTTTATGTATAAATTATTGGTGATGCAAGTATTGTAACCTAAACACGTAATGTAACAATTCTCGACCGACCATTTAAAGTTTAAACATTTAATAACATTCAAGACAAAAGACAATGTTATGAAGTTCCCTCTTCAACTATATTAATAAAAAAAAAAGCAAAATTACTACTATAGTAGCGTACATGGTACAGCTCAATAGCCAAGGAGGGAGAATTTTCCTAGAGGATGATATTTCAAGCTACCAAAACCAAAATTTAACGAACAATGAGCTACTGCAATCTGAGACCACAACATTCTGATTGCTCTCGACACCAAGTTCTTGCCTTGAATCGGTGCAGATTTAGATGTGATTCTACTTCCTGCACAGGCAAGTAGATAAAAACAATTTTATTATTAGAAACTACACATTCTGCAAACACCAGAAAATCCAAATCAAATAGCAATTTTAGATATTTCTAAGCCTAAACCATTGCTCAGATAGTTTCAGCAGCATACAGGCTTGACTCATCTTTTTTATTCAAAGAAGCAGAACATATTTTATTCAAGGCGTAAAGGATTATACTCCATTATTTTTACTGTAGGAACTTTTTACTAGAAGAAAAATCAATCAATGAAACAAGTTCAAGCTGTATATACATACATGTATATAATATACAAGGAATTGATGAAGATCCAGAACCAAGGATTTATTATGGAGCCAAACTCAATATTGGATTCGAAATTATTACTGTCTTTATCCACACACACATATTATCCAGTATTGAAGATAAGAAGAGAAGAGTTCTGTGGTTATGCATCAATTGTACATTAGGCATATATTACTTCAAACTAAAAAAAAGCAATCATGTAAAAAGAATGAAGGGGACAACACAACCAATTAACAATCACAACTATAAATGTACTCAATACACAAATATCAACAAAAACCAAACATTAGACCTGCACTTAACTAATGAATAAGAGTTCAACTAACCTGCTGCCCTTCTGTGATGGGACAATTAGTCCTCTTTTCTCCAGGCTCTTAAAGCGGTCTCTGACAAGGGTACAACAGCCCTTTTTCAAAAAAAAAAAGAGATAATATATAAGGTTAAACCAGCCAGTCATAAATTTATTACTCAGTCCACCAAAAGTAGGGTCACTTTTTTTATTTGTCTATCCACCAAAAGCATGCTCATTTCCTTTTATAGAAACAATCACTTTACTTTTAACTCACAACAACCGTATAACACCCTTATTTTATTTACTTTTTTCTTAAAACCTGTGCCCAAAAGTATGAGCATACTTTTGATGGACAAGTATGTTATTTGACAGTCTCTATTATTGTCCTATTAATACTACTGCTATTAAAGAACTTGAATTTAAAAGACCTTAATAATAATAACAAGACAATAATATATACCCTATCATTAATATAACATGATTGGTCTGAGAATACACACCTTCAATTGCCGAAGTGAGCCTGTTTTCTCTTCAGATAAGAGGACTTGGAGAGGAGCAGGCTTAAATCTAAAAAAGAAGAGAGAAAACAAGTGTAATTAAGTATCATTTCAAGATATAAACGCCTTTATAACAAAAGTGGCTACATTATAATTACAACTCCCTCCTCATTTTTTAAAAAGTCTTAACAACGACTTCATGTAATGAACAATTGTATGCAAGTAAGAAACTTGGACAAACACATGCAAAAGTAGAGATAACAAATCCTTTTAAGTTGCACAAATCAAGAATCTTTTAAACCATGTTTAATGTTGTTTCCACATTCCAGAAGTAGGTGTTTAACCATGCACAAAAGATGAAAAGAATGCAAAAAAGGATTGTATCGCATGCCATACTTGTACTTTCCTAGTCGAGGTGGCCGAATTTTAGATCTTTCTTGCTTAGCAACAGTGCGCCGGAGATGCCTATTCTGTTTCTCTTCATCCTCTTTCTCGATTTCTTTCATAATATCTGGTATACTGCTCGTAGAAGAGCACCATTTTTGGGAATTCATGTTAATCAGCACAATAATTTTGAAATTGGAGGAAAATCTAGAGGAACTGATTTGCTACCTGTCTATTTCTCTTGAAATACCCTTTAGTTTTTTGGCTTCTGCTTCAATTCTCAATTGTTCTTTTCGTCTAGCCCTCCGATTCAACACAACTTGTGTTACTCTTTTGGTTTTGTGAGGCCTGTATAGTTGCCATAACAAGTAATAGGTTTAAAAATTGCCATTATATATTTCTCGTGAAACGACAAATAGATGTGATATACTAAATACAACAAGTATATTAAATTTCTATCTTGTGTGTTTGTGCCCTAGACGAATTGAACAAGCAGGAATATCCCTCGTGTTTGATAAATAATGTAAAACATTAAATGGATTGATTTCACATAGCATCCTGTGTTTGATAAATAGTACTCCCTCCATCCATGAAAAGTAGGGACATGGGGATGGGGCACATGTTTTAAGAAGAAGGTAGATAAAGTAGATAAAGTAAGGGTATTGTAGGGTATTGTGGGGTCCATTTTGAATAAAGTGTTTGTTTGTGAATAAAGTTGATGGCAATTTGAGTAATTAAGTGATGGTTGAAGGGTGATAGTTTTAAAAAAGGGCATGTGACTACATTTTGTGGACAAAGAATATAGGGCAAATGAGACTACTTTTCGTGGACGGAGGGAGTAGTAATAAATATTAAATGTATTGATTTCACATAGCACTGTCTCAATTAACACCACAAGCAACCCAAAACCTATAAAATTTAAAGACAGTTTTTGTTTAACTATTCTAGCAAAAATGGAAAGAAAATCAACGCGTAACTGGGATAACAAAAACAATGGTATGAAGAATTCTGACCTGTCTTCTTTGTCTGCATCTTCATTATCAGCTGGATTTTCATTTTCACCATCTTCATCACTTTCATCATCCGCATCAAGGAAATATTTCTAATACATACAAGGGAAATGTGAAGGCATGCATCATAAGAAAACTAATGAAGGTCAGGACAAGTAGGGTAGTAGTTTCATTTGAAGCAACTAGGTGAGAAAGGAATACTAACATATTCTTCATCAATAGCTTCTCCAGGAGCAACTAAAGGAATGGGCTGAGGCCCCAATTCAAGTTGATATACTTCCTGCATTTCATCTGCAACAGCACGAGCTAATGCATCCTATAAATACCAGAGTATAAGGTTCCATCGATTTATAAGAAAATCAAATGAGAAACATATACAATTAAAATATAGAAGAAAACCTGATGGCTCTCAGGATGGGGATTGAATGAACACCCAGGAGGTTCAACTTCAACAGCAGGTATAATAGTAGGACACTTGGACTTCTGCCATCAAATAAGTGTTAGATAACCCACAGAAGCTGCAGAACTCATATTCTATGGAACTATATTGCTCAATGATAACATCAAAAAAGTCTCCATGATATGAGCCAATTGACAAACTAACATATTCTCTAACAGACAGTGTGAAAAATATTTCTGAATTGAAGACGGTAAGTAATATAGAATAACTGGAAACACCTTCAAGTGCTAAAAGTGCATAGAAAATAATGGTGTACCTTTTTAATCTTGAGATTGCCTTCTCCTGCAAGAGAAAAAATGGCAACATCCATTAGAACTATCAATGGTCGTCAATACTGACAGAACTAAGTAAATGAGATATATATAAAAAAATACCTTTATCTTTCCATAAATCAGCAGTGTCAGAATCGTGTGCACTTTCCTCCTGAAATAATTGGACAAAAACATTAAGAAACAGCCTCACAGAATTACCTGCATAAACACATATAGTGTATCCATGGGAGATCTAACCATTAGGCTGTCTTGAGCAGCATCTTTATCTTTAGCTGTTAGAACAGCTTTACCACTTTTCTTGGATTTATTCTTATTTTGTATAGAGGATGGAATGGGTTTAATAAAAGGGTTCCTCTGCAACACACTATCACATCGCAGTACTTTTTCTCTACTTTTCTCAATCTTTCGCTTGACAGAAACATCTGCAAGTGCATAACAAACCATATAAAATCTCCATTTCATTAGCATTCTTGAAACACATTATTTCATCAAATATTTTGTTGCCAAAGAGGTTATTAAGAAACAAGCTAAAAACACGAGTGAAAAGAGTCTCAACAACCGGATAAGAAACTCCATCAAAACCATTTCAGAAAAAATGTGCTAAAAGAATCATCCATCAGAAATTGCAAGACTAATTCAGCCAGTGAAAAAATATATATACAATCAACAACAAGAATATTCGCTGTAACAAAATTCATAACTTCATATCCTAACAGCTGAACATTTCACTTGAGAGAAAGAGTACTAATACAACAAATCAAAATTCCAAATACTTGTAAAATTCCAAAATTAGTTTATCATAGCAGGTAAATTGGAGTTGAAATTGCGAAGGCTAATAGAAAGCCCCAAATGTGAAATCTACTAGAAATATATAGGGTTTCTATGCTTACCGCTGGACTTATCAACGAAAAAAAGGGAATCACTGGGGACATTAGCCAAAGAGCCACCGGAAAGGGCGTCCTTTGTGGACTTCTCGAAGTAATCCTCAAAATCTTCAGTGCTAATATTAGCCCTCCATGCCTTCTTTCCTTTCCTTGAGCTGTTCTTCTTCCCCATCTCTACCTCTTTCTCTCAAACAAACCCTAGAAGAGAAAAGAAGAGAGCCGCCTTCTTTACATATCAGCGTGTATATATGTTATGAATAAACTTTAATATATTTAAAAATAATAATAACGAATTTACAACTAGGAATATGATGGTATTAAAATATTTTTAAAAAAAATTATATTTTAAATATAATATCTCGTACAATAATAGGAGTTTATAAAAAAAAAATCCCCAACTTAATATGGACGATTCATTTAATCATTTCCACCTTTAATTATTTATTTATTTACTTCTTGCCTTTAGTTATTTATTTATTTACTTTTTGCCTTTAATTAATTATTTATTTACTTCTTGCCTTTAATTATGTCACCCACCTTTGTTTACCTGTTTCACCAATCACCATGGAGTTATAGTCCTATATAAAACAGTAATTAATTTGCAAGCATCACTTTACAATTAAAAAAACTACAGTATATATTAACCAATTAATATATTTTAATAAAGTAATTACTTGTTTAAATATAAATAAATTCTTATATTTGATGGGATGCCTACATTGAATTTTAAATAATTTTAATATATTCTTTCTTTTTTTAATAGAGAAATAGTATTGCTCTCGCCTCTCGAGTACCAGGAGTATTCAAACTCGTATGATTACAAATGGTTCTAATTTTTTTTTTTTTTTTCCCACCCTTCAATACATGTATACAATATACTCCTTATTCAATCATACAAAGTTATGGATTGAAACATCATGTTGCAAAATAGACGAATTTGGGATCGTCAGATTCTCCCCTTCTAACTAGGTACACAAATTAATCTTTATGTTGAGCATTTTGTACCTTGGTCCATCTAAGGCCTTCCCACCACAGATCACGAGAGAAACTATAATTTAGGATTAGATGTTCATTTCCTTCGTCCACTTCCTTGCACAACTTACACTTTGCCTCCTCGTTCGATAGTTGAATGCCTCGTTTTTTCAGATTATTCGTAGTCGCTAACCTGTCTCTCAAAGCCTTCCACACAATCATCTTAATTCTTCTCAGTGATAGGCAGCTCCACAAGGCCATGTATTCAGGTCCCGGCATAGTTGTTGTCACACCCTGTTGTTGCTGTTGGATCATAACGTTGTAGGCATTGCTCGTGGAGTATGTGTATGGTGCAGATTTCCAGCACCACACATCCTCGAGCCCTTACTTCAATTTGAATATATTCTTAATTGTTCAATTGAAATGTCAATCTATCAATTATAAACAAAGTCAAAATTGAGGCTCACTTAATCATATTGCATCATGCAATTGAGTGTATACAAGTATAACTCAAATTGATGGCATACACTTTGTTTTTTAATTATATTAAATACTCATCCCTTTTCCCCTCCCAATAACTCGAACCCAGGATCTAAGGCCTAGATAGTGGTGCTCTAACCACTTGAGCTATCCCACTTTGTCTGATGGCATACACTTGGTTCTTGTAAGACTTTGCCCTCACTAATCACTATGATATTTATTACTCATTCCGTTCACCAATTCTATTCACACTAGTCTTTTTAGTTTTTAGTACAATAACTAAATATATTCTCATATATTTTATGGAAAATATCATTTTATATTTATCATTCAATCATCACTTAATTACACAAAATGTAATTTAATTTTATTCACAAACAATAATTTTATAAAAGTAGATGTGTAAACGTATTATAAAAGTAGATAATTGGATTGATAAATAGTAGAGAACCGTCGTCTACGTCTGTAGAAAATCATTTCGAATTTTTACTCAAATTTACTTTGACACATATATTATTTTTTTGCTTTTTTTTTTTTTTGATTACAAGTTACCACTTGAACTATTCCACTTTGTCATTTTTTTTTTTGCTTTTTCTTCTTTATTAAAAAAATATACTCTCTCTATCAGTGTGCTTACTTTTTTTTATATATGTTTTTAAAAAAATCATATGATAATAAGTAAAGAATATATTTGATAGATACTCAGGGGTGTATTCAATTGGAATTCTATTGAATTTTTTTGGACTTTAAAAAGTACGTGAATTTATAAAATCGATAGAGTCCAGAGTTTGACTGACTTTTTATATTGATTTATATGAATTTTGATAGACTTGATTGAATTGTGAAATATTTTTTTTTATTTATTTTACATAAATTTTCATAAATTACGGCGCTGAAACTATTGATGAAGTGTTTTTTTTTTAAATTAATATTATATATATATATATATATATTCACGGGATATTATTTTACCAATAATATATATTATTAATTTTTATATAAATAAAGTTTATATATTAATTCAAGAGATATTCGTGGGTTTGATCCGACCCATTCTCAATACGGGACGAATCCGATCTAACCCAAAACTCGTGGGGTGGGGCGGCTACCCACGGGTCGAGTCAATATTGTTATTCTTACTTCTGATTTTTCGTCTTCAGAGTTTTCTGAGAGAATACGTTGAAATCTCTTGTTTTTAGATGAAATTTTGGATAGTGTAATTTATTTATATTTTTTGAGGAGAATCCAACAAAATCGTTAAAGTATTAAAATCTATAGACTTTTGAATACCCAAAGATTTTTAAGACTTTTTAAAATTATTGAATACCTCCAGATTTTTAAAGACTTTTGAAAATCTCAATTGAAAAGAATTTAAAAATCCCTTAAAGACTTTTGAAAATCCCAATTGAAAAGAATTTAAAAATCCAAAAAAATTATATAGAATCCACAACCAATACACCCCCTCAATCTTTTTAGTAAAGTAGAAAAAATATTTAAAAGTGAATTATTTAAATGAAATAAATATGTTTTTTATAAACCCCAAAAAAGAAATGAACACACTTTTTATGGAGTATATGATATGATTATTGTTTTAACAGGATGGAAATTGATGAATTTAGCCATTTAGGTATCATTTGAGCGTTATTTCATTTCATTATACTATTACTTTAGGTATTAAAAAAAATTGAACCAGCTACGATTGCGTGGTTTCAAATAAAACAGTGGAACTACCGTGTTAATACACAAGCGACACCATTAACATGCCCAAAGACAAAAAATGATAGTGTTATCTAATAAAAGTTTTTTTTTTTCATTTTATTGTATAGTATATTAATGTGGGAAAAAATGATTGTGTTATCTTGATCGTGTGTCAAGAATGCAAAATCCAAAGTGATGAAATTCTCATACCAATTTGAAATTCCTTTTTTTTTTCCACACATTTGTGAATAGCAAAACTATCAAATTATGAATAGATCTCAAAAACCTCAACTTTTGCAAAGCGAAGTTTGATTGAAAATATCTTGTGTATATGCTGCAGACTAATCATCAAGATTCAAGAACATGAAGGAGATAATTTACATATATATCTGCATTGCTGCCTTGTACATCATAACACAGATCTTAACCATTTCCAAATAGACAAGTTTGAGCCACGGAATTCCACCCTAACCGATTTTTGAGAACCTTCTCTCGTAAATTCCAAGTCCTTGATCACATCAGAGCTTTCTGAGCCGTCGAGCAAGGGCAGCATCACTGATCCGTCTGACTCCACATTTTCGATCCAACCACGCAGAAGATAATTCACCACCTAAATAACATGAGATGAAATGATGAATGGAGCCCATAAACTTGTTTCATTTTATTTGAGAAAAAAAAAACTAACTAACCTCTGGAACCTCATCATGAGGGCAGTGACCAGCAGGGCTTATCTGGTAATACGGCGCATCAGGCACTTGTCGTTTCACCTGCAAACCCCAGACGGGCCTCACCCAAGGATCCTCCTTCCCATACATGAGACAAATTGGCGTATTGTTCATCTTACACCTACAATCACAACTTAGCTCAGAAACAGGATTAATCAAACATCATGCATGCATGAGTTGTAAATTGTAATTACCTTGTTAAAGTTTCTATAAAGGATAATTGTCCCTGAGGAGCGAATATAATCGAAGCAAATGATGCAGCAGCTGCTGGATGTTGTGTCGTCTCTATGATACGAGAAAATACTCCATCAACTTTTGTCGAGTGATCTGCATAAACCAGCTTCAGTATTTCTGCTACGCTTCTTGGATCACTTATTTTCTCCCATCTGCATTAACAACTTTATGATCAGTCTTCAACTTTAATCTATCTAAAGTCAATATACAAATTACTTACAGGAGCTGTACAAACTTTATGAGGCTAGACGGGAGAGGGAACGTTCCTGCCCACGGAAAGAGTCTGGATAATGTTGGAGATCTTTGACGATTAGGGAGAAATCCCCAAAACGGAGTTGCATTCAGCAATGTTACGCCTTTCACCAATTCAGGGTGGCAGGCTGCAAAGTAGAGAGCCACATACCCTCCAAGTGAATTCCCCACTAGATAAACTGGTTCTTTAATAACCTGAAACAACACCGTATTCACTTGTACAAAACTGCTTCAACTGTTAAATATGACTTCAAAGAGCTACGACAAAAGAGACGAGTGTAACTGTGCAAGAACAAGATTAACAAAAATTACATTATCCACATGATCTCGCGTACCTCTTCGATAAAGTAGCGCACTTGGTCCCTCCACAAATCAACTGAAAAAACAAGTTCTTTAGCCCAGCTCTTACTTTCATCTCCAAACCCCCATACATCGCCCTTATCTCGATCTTGAGACTGCAAAGTTGGATCTTCAAAAGGCAAAGACATCCCCTGACCCAAAAAATCAAGAGCCCATGTTCTATAATCGCGTCCAAGATCCTTGAGCTGTTTTTCATAATGATACGATCCCACTCCAAAACCGGGAAGAAAAAGAACTGATGGAGAATCTACATTCTCAGATCCTGATGTTTCATAATGAACAGTTAATTTTGGCTTCCATTCCCTGAAACGGCTGCTAATAAAAGCTGAGTTGTCACAATCGCCTTCATCTGGCAAACTTGGAATCGAGACCTTGGGTATCGACTCAGACACACTGCTCCCACCCTCTTCACCATCAAGTACGTAAGCGCTATAACGTTCATGAGAGCAAAATCTTCTAGAAGATCGATGCTGATCAACGTTGTTAGACTTTAAACTATCTAGGTGAGAGTATCTTGGAGATGAAGAACCAGATTCAGTTACAAAATAAAACAATCTGTTGTTCCTTCTTAATAAGGGAAGCTTGGATTGATGCAATCTCAATGTCTTTACATAACCAAGGTTTATATTGTAACAGTTGCTTGCAGCATAGCAAGAAATAAATTCCATTCGTTATCTGAAAGGAGCAACCAAATGAGACGTCACTAATAACACTATAAACTGATCAAAACCATGAAATTATCTCATTTATTTTCACTTCTTTGATTGTTCCACATTCAAGATCAACTATATTCTCAGTCTTTCCACCCACTCCAAACACTTTTTCCCTTTTTCTCAATTATGAAAGAACTGAACTAACTGTGGCCCAAGTTATATCTTAAGAATTTTTAGTATCTATTTATAAAAATTGCGAATTATGCCCATATATTTGGCCATCTGTCATGCACAATCCAAAACTCGGCATCATAATAATCCAACAGCAAGTTAACCTAAAATTTCTTGAAAAACCAGAAACACACAGAAGCATTGAACTCTTACTTTACCACTAAACTAAAAGCAGAAATTAAGAGAAGAAACTCCAGATATGAGGTTAATTAGTTCAATAGTAAGAAGCAATTAATCAAGAAACAAATTTTACCTCGTCCAAGTAGAAAGCCCAGATGTCATTAATGAGCTTCCAAGAATCCTGGATAAAAAAACTTAACGGCTGCTTTCAAAGAAAATCACACAAGTAACTGGGTTGCTTGAAAATCTGAATTTCTTTAAAAACCAAGAAGATTTTTTTAACTAATTTGCAAGAAAACTCGAATTTATTAATAATTGTCGCTATCTTTAACTTATTTTCTTCTGTTCGTTTTTTGGACGTGAAGAAGCGAGAGCGCACATAATATGTGAACCATTTTGGTCGAGGGACCACCACTGGAGTGGAGAGAATTTGGAAACTTTGTTTGGTTTTACCATACAAAATTATCGTTAAAAAATTGTCAGTCTCTACTATTTTTCTCAGTATTTACGCTAACTTAATATTCACATTCATATTAATTAGGAGTAACAGATTTATTCCTTATAATTAGATCCGTAGGGTCATTAATATAACAATATTATTGTGGTCTTGATACTAAAACAAAATTAGTTGTCTGCCAAAAACATAGTAAGAACCTGCGAAGATAAATTATGTCTTCATGCAATAATCTGTAAACTACGCGAAAGAGAGCACGACATGCAAATCTCGCCTCATAATACCGACGATCCTCTCTTCCAATAAAACACGATTTTATCCTGTCTCCATGCAGCCCATTGACATCCTAACCTGTCTCAACCTTGACATACTCGAGACATCGTGCCAAGTGAAGAGACGATACGAAAGAAGCTTTACAGATTCATGCCACCAAGGAAAACACATAACATTAAGATTAATTGAATCTCTATTTATGAAGATTGGCATCCCTGTCTTAATATAGAACACAAATCATAATATGACTGAAATTCTTGTAGTAACTATTATCATGTTGAATAGATATGAGTGTGGTTACTGGATAGAATGGCCTGTAATTGGAAAAAATCACTACATACATTAAATGTATCTTCACACACACACAGAATCTTTCTCCAAGTGAGTTAGGTCCATTTGGTGAAACAGTGACTTTGCAACAGTAAAGGAGATACAAGTTGATATAGAGACATGCATCTTGCTTAAACTTCCCTTCAAATTATGTGAAGCCTTTACGACCGCGGAGATCAATGGACGGATCACAGAAATCAAACAAAGCAAAAACAACATATGGTTCAAAGCTGAGAACAAATTTTAAGAAGCGCGATAAGCTATAATAGTAAAAGCTAGTTCATTGCCCATGCAATCAAGTGATTACAATGAAATACAATCAGAAAACAATGTTACAAACAATCAAGACAAAGCTTATTGCAATAGAAGCACAGACAATTATTCATCGTTCACCTCAATAAATGAAGAGCATATATGGAAAATGTGCTCAAATATACACTGGAATTGATAATTATAACAGAAAGGCTATTTAGTTGGATGTCACGATCTCAAAGTAAGAGAAGCTTACGTAACCGAGCTTTTCACAAAGGCCCAATCGTCCTGAAAATGCATTTGAACCATCCCCCTTCGTTGGTTTCTCATTATGTATCTTTATCACCAGTACCAAGAACCATGGATCGTAAATTATTCCTACCAACAAATTTACCACTTTCAAACCTGCAACTCTCCCCCCTTTTGTTTGATTCCAACTTAGGCTCGTTTTCATCCTCAACAACAAATCTAGGCTCACCATTAGGGCAAGTCATCAAGTCCATCAGATTGCTTCGATAACCTAAATCCGAGTACACTCTACGTGGATTCGACGATATATTTCCAAATTTAGCATCCCCATCATCAAGATTCTCATTTTCACCACCTACCCCCTTGGAAACATTTCTTAATTGAACCGGTCTACCCACATTTTCCACCATCAAACAAGGATTAGCAATACCATTCCAAGAATGTACAGGAACAAATTTAGTCAACTCACTCAGACACTCTACTACCTCCTTCATCGACGGCCTTCTCTCCCTACAAGACCTCACACATTTTGCAGCTACAACTGCCAACATCTTCCTCACCGAGGCATCTTTAGGAGGCACAATCCTAGGATCATATACAGACAACAGTTTCCCTCTTCTAATCAAAGGAATAGCCCAATCCAAAATCGAAGGGGGCGAATACGCCACATCAATGGCCTTCCTCCCACTAATAATCTCCAAAAGCAATATCCCAAAGCTAAACACATCAGTTTTGGTACTCAAATTATCAGGGGTTACATAACAAGGATCTAAATACCCCATTGTCCCTGCAGGAGGAGTTGACCTCAACTTATAATCATCTACACACCTCAATGCAAGCCCGAAATCACCTAACCTTGCATTGAAATTCCTATCAATTAATACATTAGCAGATTTAATATCCCTATGAATTACAGAGGGGTTCAAAGAATGGAGTGTATCAATGGCTTTAGCTGTTTGCAGAGCCAATCTTATCCTCCTACCCCAATTTGGGGGGCGTGAATTTGAATGCAAAACATCATAAAGAGTGCCATTACTCATGAATTCAACGACCAAAAGTCGACCCTGAGAGTCATTTTTGGTGAACCCAACAAGGTTAACTAAACTAGGGCTTTGAAGGCTAGATAAAATGTCGATTTCATTAGCAAACTCACTTGGGTTTTCAGAATTTGACAATCTTTGGAGGGTTCTTGAGGGCTTTTTGATGGCTACAAGGTGGCCTCCGCGCAGAACGCCTTTGTAGACAAGTCCATGGCTCCCTCTGCCCAATAGCTTTGTTTCAGAGAAGTTGCTTGTGGCTAATTCAAGATCTTCGTAGTTGAATTCTTGGATTTTGACGGGTTTTTCTTTCGGATGGAATTTGTTAGGGGATGAGGTTGATGTTGAGTCGGCAATTGAGATTGATGATTGTGCTTTACATGAGAGATAACCCATCACGATTCTTGAATTCTGATATGCAAAGAGTAATGCCGAATGCGTAGTAATGGAATGGAGGCCACATACAAAATGAAGATCAAGAGTCAGTTGACCACTAACGTTAAGCAAAATTCCAATAGCTAATGACAAATTTGCTGTTAAAAAGTGTCATGATATTTCAGTATAAAACAGAAATGCTCATGTGATGATTTGACAATTGAAGCTTTCGATTTTATTAAATAACTTCAAATTGAAGGGAAAATGTGTATATTTTTGGTTGAATGATTCTATCAAACTTCCTGCTTTTCAAAGAAATTACCCATTTTCTAGATTTATGACCTTCATTTTTTTTTCTTGGTAAAAACGATGTTAATTAGTTTATATTAGTCCACTAACAGGTTTTTATCCAAGGTTTCAATTTGGAGCCAAATATTTAAATTTCTAGAAAGTTACTTTGACATACATCGAGCAGTGCACAAATTACAAAATACAAATATTAAATACCACCGCAGTAATGCTAGCTAAATATGTACAAATTAAATTTAAATGATACTCCCTCCATTTCCAAAGAATCTTTCACATCTTCTGTTATGAAATTGTATCCACTAAGCAACTCCTCACAAATGATAAATCAAGACAACTAGAAACGCAAAGAATTGAAAACGAATAAAGAACTCAAAGAAAGAACACGGGATTTACGTGGTTCGATCAAATGATCTACGTCCACGGAGGATAGAAGACTCTCTTCACTAATCACAAATGAAAGTTACAGATTACAAGTGTACACAAAGTTTGATCTCTCTCTTAAACTCTCTATGTGTGTAACCCACAATCTATGCACTAGATGGTGTATTTATAGATGTACAATGCAAGTTGTAACTGCCTCTAACAAACAAACTAACTAACAGAAATCAACTAACTCTAAAACTGGAATATCAGCACAGTAGAACTCAGCGCAGTAAAACTCAGCACAGTTGTCTCAGCAGACTAAGAACACTATATCAGCACAGTACTCTTTAGCAGACTAAGAACACTATATCAGCACAGTACTCTTTAGCAGACTAAGAGCAGTATTGTTCTGACCCGACCAGCAGAGTTGATACCTAAGATCACTAAACCTTATCAGCAGAGTACTCATTACTCTACTTGTACTGAAATAACCAAATATCAGAACACTAGTTACTGAGCTTAGTATAAGCACAGTTCTGAAAATCAGCACACTACCACTTCTGATAGTAAGAACAGTTCTCCAATATTGCATTAATCTCAACAATTCTCCACCTTAATGCAAGATTGCCTTCTTCCCAGCCCTCCTCAAGGCTGTTTGTCCATTCTCTTCTTAATGAACATCCCAGGTGCTAAGGTTTACCAACTCCATGCAATGGTTGAACTTATTGCTTGGTAATGCCTTAGTTAATATATCAGCTGCATTCTCTTCTGAAGCTACCTTCTGAACTTCAACAATGCTCTTCTCCAAGATGTCTCTAACAAAATGTAGCTTCACATCAATGTGCTTTGACCTCTCATGAAACACTTGATGTTTTGCTAGATGGATAGTGCTCTGATTATCACACAGCACAGGAACACTCTTCTGGAATATGCCAAAATCTCTCAGAATGCCCTTCAACCACATTGCTTCCTTCACAGCTTCTGTCAAGGCTATGTACTCAGCTTCTGTTGTGGATAAGGTCACCATAGATTGTAAGGCTGCTCTCCATGTTATAGCAGTGCCATACAATGTAAACACATAACCAGATAAAGACTTCCTTGTATCTATGTTTCCAGCAAAGTCAGAATCCACAAATCCAATTAAAGGACTCTTGGTATCAGCACACTTCTCGAACAATAATCCTAAGTCTTCTGATCCATTCAGATATCTTAGAATCCACTTCAAAGCTTCCCAATGAAACTTTCCTGGATTTCCCATGAATCTACTCACCATACTAACAGCATAGGCAAGATCTGGTCTGCTACAAACCATAGCATACATGAGACTTCCAACTCCATTTGCATTAGGGACAGTAAGCATCTGCTTCTTCTCTTCAGCTGTTTGAGGAGATTGCTTGACTGACAACTTGAATTGCTGACCAAATGAAGTACTAACTGGTTTGGACTGGTGCATAAGAAACCTCTTCAAGACCTTCTGGATGTAACACTTCTGGGACAAGAACAGCTTCCCTGCTTTCCTGTTTCTGAGAATATCCATGCCTAATATTCTCTTGGCTTCACCTAGGTCCTTCATCTCGAACTTGCTACTCAGCTGCTGCTTCAGCTGGGTAATCTTTCTCATACTCTTGCTAGCTATCAACATATCATCTACATAGATCAGTAGATAAGTGCTCTCTAGATAATCTTGTTTACCAATATATACACATCCATCATATTTGCTTCTTAAGAAACCAATAGAAAGCATGAATGCATCAAACTTTCTATACCATTGTCTAGGACTCTGCTTGAGCCCATACAATGATTTCTTAAGCAAGCATACCTTACTTTCAGTTTCAGGCATGATAAACCCTTCAGGTTGATGCATATATATTGTTTCAGCTAGTTCTCCATGTAAAAATGCAGTTTTGACATCTAGCTGATGTAACTCAAGATCATCTTGAGCAACCTTAGACAAAAGTAATCTTATTGAACAATGTTTAACAACAGGAGAGAATACCTCATTGAAGTCTATGCCTTCTCTTTGTGTGAATCCTCTTGCCACCAACCTAGCCTTGAATCTGATCTGCTCTCTAGCACCACCAAATCCAACTTCAAGCTTCTTCTTGAACAGCCACCTGCAGCTCACTAACTTCTGGTTTTTAGGCTTCTCAACAAGGATCCAGGTCTGGTTTTTCTCCAAAGATTGCAACTCTTCTGACATGGCTGCTGCCCACTGCTCTCTTTCAGGACTGGTGATTGTTTCCCTATAGTTTCTTGGCTCATAATGCTCCACCTCTTCTGCTGTGATCAGAGCATATGACACAAGATCAGCCTGGCCAAACCTAGATGGGGGGTGAATCTGCCTTCTGAGCCTATCTCTTGCAAGACTATAATTTCTCAAATCAGCAGGGTTGTCCTCCATGGTATCATCTTCTGAATTATCTTCTGGTACCTGTTCTGGAACAACCTCATCTGGTGTGTTATTTCCCAGATCAGTAGGGTTGACCACCTCCTCTGGTGCCAACTGATCTGATGTGGGAAACTCCAACTCAGCTGAGAAACTCTCTTCTGACTCATTTCCAATTCTTCCATCTAGGTCATGGGAGTTTCCATTATGAGGATATCCCATTACCTTCTCATTAAAATCAACATCTCTGCTGATTATCAGTTTCTTATGACCTGGTTCAAGGCACCACAGTCTATAGCCCTTGACACCTTTTGGATAGCCAATGAATATACATTTCAGAGCCCTTGGCTCAAGCTTATCCTGTCTTATGTGTGCATATGCCTGACATCCAAACACTTTAAGTTTTGAATAATCAGACAACATGACATACCATATCTCATCTGGGGTTTTACCTTCTAAAGCATATGAGGGAGTTTTATTGATTAAGTAACATGCAGTACATACAGCCTCTCCCCAAAAGCTTTTAGGTAATTTAGCATCAGCTAACATGCATCTGACCCGTTCTAGAATAGTTCTATTCATTCTCTCTGCTAATCCATTTTGCTGTGGATTAAGAGGGACAGTTCTATGTCTAGTAATGCCCTTCTCTTTACAAAATTCATTGAATTCAACTGATAGATACTCAAGGCCATTATCTGTCCTCAAATGTTTTAAGGACTTTCCTTTCTGGTTCTCTATCTCAAGTAACCATTCTTTGAATTTTGTAAAGGCCTCACTCTTCTGTTTTAGAATGAACACCCAAACTTTTCTAGAATAGTCATCTATAATTGACATGAAATACTTACCTCCACCAATGGTTTCAGTCCTTAATGGCCCCCAGACATCTGAGTGAACATAATCCAGCAGCTCCTTGGTAGTGTGCTCACCCTTCTGGAATGACTTCTTCTTGGCCTTGCCAAGAATGCACTGCTCACAGAACTCTAGGCTTTTGAATGTCTTCTGGTGGAATGCCCCCTTCTTGGATAACTCCATCAGGCCTTTCTCTCCAACATGTGCCAGCCTCTTATGCCAAAGCATAGCATCTTCAGAACTCATGGTAACATCAGCAGCACCTGTGATTGTCTCACCAATTAAAGAATATAACCCATTTGACTTCTTCTCTTGCATCACTATTCTATCAGCTTTAGTAACAAGCAGACATCCTCTTTCTGTCTTGAATTCATAACCCAAAGCATTTAGTGTGCCAAGAGATATAAGGTTTCTCTTCAAATCTGGAACAAATCTGACATTGGTCAGGATCACATGTTTATCATTAAACATCTTCACCCTCACAGTGCCAATCCCTCTCACATTGCAGCATTCATCATTGCCCAATAGAACTGAACCTCCCTCCATCATTTCCAGGTTTTGAAACCAAGATTTGGTGGGACACATGTGAAAAGAACATCCAGAATCTAACACCCATTCATTAACAAGTTTGCTATCTGTTATGCTCATCACTTCAGCACTATCATACCCTTTTGCCTCTGCTACATCAGCTTTGGCAGCATCAGTAGTCTTCTTGTGCTCAGGACAATCTTTTATGAAATGTCCTTCCTTATGGCATTTGTAGCAAGCCTTGCTCTTGACTACATTTCCATTTCTCTTGTGATTTGGCTTGGCATGGAACTTCTTGCCTTGCCCTCTTTTCTTGTCATTCTTCAGTTTGATATTAAGACCCTCAGCTTGGTTCTTGGTCTTCTTGGTTGAGTTTGCAACATGTAAACTCTTGGTCTTCAGTATGGACAAGACTTCTTTGAATTTTGTCTTACCCTCCTTGGTAATCAGCAAAGCATCCTTAAAGCTGTCATATGAGGGAGGTAATGCCTCTAGGAGTAGAAATGACTTCTTGTGATCTTCCAAGGTAATTCCAACATTCTCAAGATCATCAACTGCTTGCATGAACTCTATTAACTGCTCATCAAGGGTTTTATCATCTGACATCTTGAAATTATTAAGCTTCCTTTCCATGAACATCTGATTTGACAAAGATTGTGCCAAATACAGATCATCTAATGCCTCAAATACTCCAGCAACATCCTTCTCCTTCATAACTTCTCTGAAAACATTGTCTCCCAAACTCAGAACAACAATGTTGTAAGCTTTTTCCATAAGCTCTTCTTTCTTGACCTTGTCTGCATCGGATGCAGCAGGGTCAAGAGGAGTAAGGGCCTCTTTCAGCCCATGGTGTGACAGCAGAGCCTTCATCTTGGCTTTCCATAAGCCAAAATCTGTCTTACCATTGAATTTCTCTATCTCCAACTTCACAGAGCCCATTTCTTGATTCTTGACTTTATCTTCGGTTCCCACAGACGGCGCCAATTGTTATGGAATTGTATCCACTAAGCAACTCCTCACAAATGATAAATCAAGACAACTAGAAACGCAAAGAATTGAAAACGAATAAAGAACTCAAAGAAAGAACACGGGATTTACGTGGTTCGATCAAATGATCTACGTCCACGGAGGATAGAAGACTCTCTTCACTAATCACAAATGAAAGTTACAGATTACAAGTGTACACAAAGCTTGATCTCTCTCTTAAACTCTCTATGTGTGTAACCCACAATCTATGCACTAGATGGTGTATTTATAGATGTACAATGCAAGTTGTAACTGCCTCTAACAAACTAACTAACTAACAGAAATCAACTAACTCTGAAACTGGAATATCAGCACAATAGAACTCAGCGCAGTAAAACTCAGCACAGTTGTCTCAGCAGACTAAGAACACTATATCAGCACAGTACTCTTTAGCAGACTAAGAACACTATATCAGCACTCTTTAGCAGACTAAGAACACTATATCAGCACAGTACTCTTTAGCAGACTAAGAGCAGTACTGTTCTGACTCGACCAGCAGAGTTGATACCTAAGATCACTAAACCTTATCAGCAGAGTACTCATTACTCTACTTGTACTGAAATAACCAAATATCAGAACACTAGTTACTGAGCTTAGTATAAACACAGTTCTGAAAATCAGCACACTACCACTTCTGATAGTAAGAACAGTTCTCCAATATTGCATTAATCTCAACATCTTCTTTTTCGATTCTTTAAAAAATTCATTATTACAATATTCATAGTATTACATTTAATGTTTTATAAAAACATTTCTCAAAATTCTATTTATTATAATATTTTTTAAAAATTGATTGAACAGTAAATATGAAAGGTTGTTATTTTATTTAAGCTGTTTCTTCGAAATTTATTTTATATTGGTATGTTTTTATTATTACTATTATTTGTCTAAAATAATTTAAAAACTTGAATTTAATAAATATATATGGGGGAGGAGCCCAATTCCTACGGAAACACTCTTTCCCGGGCGTTAATAAAATTACTAGTGACTTTTTAGATGATGGGTAGTTTATCCACGAGCATGTGTAGTATTATAAAAAAATGGTATTATTATAATTATAGAAATGAAAAAAAAAAAAAAAAAAAAAAAAGGACAATGTTTCTCATTTTCAAATGTTGGAGAGAAATGAGATATTGAAAACAGAGAATACGAATTACAGTATTTATTGCCATGTTAATTGTTTCCATGCCCAAAGATTCACATAATGCAACTGTTGTGCAAAGTGGCCCAAAGAAAATTAGTATAATTGAATAACTCAGTATATTTACATTTAGGTATACAAGTATGATAAAAGACAACATACATGACAGGATAAAACCAGTTGAATGTCCCGTGAGAACGACTACCTCCATGCCCCCGTCTCCAACTATTCATTTGCATCAATCTGTTTTCCTATAGAAACATTGCGATCCAAGTGCCAATTGATTTCCAAATGACTAGAATCAATCAAATCCTCGACTTGATTTAGAGCTGTATATCTATGTTGTAATAGCAAGCACTGTGCCTGTGATTGTGCATCCTCTGCTTGCTCCTGATTCTTGCAACGTTTTTTGCGTGGCAGTTTTCTTGAAATGCTTTTCCACTTCGATTCAAATTCATAAGCTACAAATATACAACTTGGTATCACAAAAACCGTTTAGACAATTATAAAATAGTGACTACCAGGCCAAAAACAAGTACAGTGATGATAAAAATGGTAGAGAAGCGACGAGTCTTAGGTATACATTCATATAGATTGCAGAGTCACTCCAGAATATAAGCAACCCAATATATTTATATGGTATAAGTGGGATATCTTAAGCAACTATCTATATTTCAATTAGAAACTATACATTCTATATTGGAACTGAAATGCCAATTAAGTCCTATTGAAACATTGCAATACTCTATTCAAGTGTTCAACAATACATTCACAAAATCATGCCCATGTTCAGCCTCATCCATTTTAAGTTTTTAATCAATTGAACTGAACACCTTCCTCGTTGATAATGAAATTCAACCGCTCTAATATCACTTCATAATTTAATTCCCAACATTTTACCCAACAGAGTTTGAAGAGATCTTGTGAGTTCTGACAACACATTCATAAATTTTGTACAAAGATAAGTGATGCCTTTGAATGGCCTTAAAAGAGCTTTGAATGAGTTGATCACCTTTACTTTTATTGCTAAATCCCTGTATAAGGCATGCACAAATCCATGGTCTACCAGCCCTGGATGCTTTTGCACCACCTTTTAATTCACCGTTATGTTGCTTCAACCTACGAAAGGAACGATTTCTGTAAAGAAGCATAACAGTAGTTGGGATATATGGGAGCTGAAACAGAAGCCCTCATGCTATTATTATCTGAGCTGAAAAACCTTTGCAGATAAGAAAAACTTATTCACTTTAAAATCAGAAACTGACCACAAAATTCAACTAATATTCAAACATAGAAGATACAGTAGAAACACAATAATAAAAAACACAGTATCTATGTAAACATCTCTCTCTACACACTTAGCAAAAACAACATAATTTCAATTAAATTATCAAATTGGATACTCCAATTATTATGATTATATTGAAACTAGAGAGCTTCTTCACAATCTCAATTCGACAAACTTGTGTTTTTTGCTCGAGAAAATCTGCAAATATTGACAAACACACAACAATTTGGGTGTAGATACAAGGGGAAGGGGGGAAGAAGAATATACCGGCGAGAGAAATTATTGGTAACGCCGACGTAGGTTTTGATAGGCGGATTAGTTGAGAGGATGAGATACACAGTCCACGAATTTGCAGATGGAGATCTGGAAACCGGTGATGAAGATTTGATGGGCGATAATTGGACAGAAAATTTAGATGGGCTTGGTAATGGTTTTGAAAGGGGAATGGGAATGGGATTTGAATGGGGTTTCAGTGATCTGAAGGTTGTTGACAACGGCCTCGCCATAACTTTTTCCTTCGCTCAAGGAAGCAGCAGCTGCTGTTTCTTCTTCAACACCTGATGATATTCATATGACCGTTGAAGGCGTCGCTCGCTAATTCTACTGCTCTTTTTCTTTTCCTTTTTAAGCCATGAATTTGAATTCGAAAACTTTTGAGAGATATTATTATTATTATTATCAATAATAATATTTATTATGGGGTTTGCTTATTAGATTTTCTTCCAAATCAGTGTTCATAATATGGAAACAAAATTAAACTACATATAGGCCATGTTTGTTTTAGAATTTTGAAATTCGAATTTCAAAATCTAGTGGATTTCAAAATTCTAAAGGATTTAACTTTATAGTATTGGATTATAGGTATTTATATGGGGTTTAGTATTTATAGAGTTGACTTTTATAGTGTTATAGAGTGAGATTTTGAAATCCTGAATCAAAATCCCAAATCCAGATTTTCCATCCCAAAACAAACATGCCCACAGCGTGTTAATTCTTTAGTGATTACTTATTAATTATTATATCTCTAATTTTTTTTATAACTTAAGTTAATTTTATTAGGTCATAATAACTTATAGGAGTATATAATAAATATGCGAAATGAAAACATTGTGGGAAAAAAAAAAGTAAATTACAAAAATATGGCAGATGCACTAGTTGCTCATGTGTAGGATAATTGTAAAGTATTGTGAGTAGATAGATATTTTATTTTGGAATTCAAATAGATGGAATGCAAAAAACATAATGATATTAGATGAATTTGATAATGATGAGTCATATGCTTGAAATTTACTAACTCACTTTAAATACTTAATTCAAATGTAAGGATTGATTTGAAAATATATGCAGGAAACATGATTTTGGATTCATATGATAAGAAAACGAATAAATGCCCAAAAAGTTAATGTATATCTACATGTCAATTCTCAATCCCAACTCAACTATATATGATTGAATGAAAAAGATTATGATGAGGCCGGGTAGTATCTATGGATTGTATAAGGGGTGTGTACAGATGAGATGATCCTGCTATCTGATCAAGTTTTGTTTGGCCTTGATCATTCTCTTGAGGGGTGCCAACCAAAAGTTGCATTCGTCCCAGTCGCTGGTTGTCAAACGCACCTATCATCATTAACATACATTCGATCATCAATCTATCTAACGTTTGTATTAACAAGTCAATTGGAGATTTTGTTGTCTACCTGGATCTGAAGGGCAGTAGCGAAATCACCTCTGTCCAGTGCCTGACAAAGTTGTTGGAGCTTTTCTGCTGCGTTTTTAGACATGTCTCCGTTGTTGAGTTTTGCAAATAACGCACCTAACTTCCTTGAGTTGTCCTCTATTTCCCGCTTCCTGCCACCTGGATTAATTGCTCTTGTTCCTCCTGAACCTTCACTTGTCTCGTTAAACACTCTTCGTAGAGTTGCAATAATTGGCTTCTGTTCCGCTGCACCATATTTAAATAACACAAAAACTAAATTACTAATATGCATCATACAACTCTGCCCCATTATAAACCAAAACAAATGTTTTCTCCACTCAGCCAGAAGATACATAATAATTGGATAAAATGACAGATGAAAATTTGACATTAGGTCTTACGGACAATGCTGTTCTGTCCTCGCTCCTCAAACTTTAAAATTGTGTGTGTGGGTGTGTGTGGGGATTTGGGGGGGGGGGGGGGTGATTCAATTCCTGAAACAGATTGAAGGAATTTTACCAGGTACATTTGATGTATCAACAGTCCGCACGGTAGGTGGAGTAGCAACAGGAGAAGAGTGGGTAGGACTAGAACCAGAACTAGGAGGTTGAGATAGATTCATCCCAGGTGTTTGAACCCCTGAATTACTCACTGGCATGAAAATTTTAGATGGTGGAGGTGGAGCAATCATATGCCCGGGAGTTGGTCCAACTTGAGACGTGTAAGCACCATAAGGAACCCCAGGAGGTCCAGGTTGATAACTCAGGTTAGCAGCAGTCTCCTGTCTCAAGGCAAACCCAGAATTATAATTTTAAGTTCAATTGGATTAAATAAATTGATAAACTGATTAATAGATAAAGTAGCATACTGGATATAAATGGGAAATCAAAGGTGATGGCTGCTGATATTGCTCTGCGTTTTTCAACAAAGCAGGATTTGTAGGCATAAAGTTTACAGGAGGCTGAGTATTAATAGGAGGAAGGTGTCCCTGCAAGGAGTTATAAAGAATATATACACAAAGGAAATCAGCTTAAGCCAACATTTAGATCAAGAAGTAGACTGAAAAATCTTATGGTACTATCACCATTAGAGCTGGAATAACCGGAGAGGGCACAAATCTGCCAGATTGACCATCATTATGTTGTGGAGTTGTTTGATATGTGGGAGGAGCACTGTAATCCCCACTGAAGGAAATAGAAGATCGCTGCTGATAATTTTCAGTATAGGGACTGTTTGGGATTGATGGTTGCACCTGGGGTGGCCCTAAATCCTGATCAAGAGAAAATGACAGTTACATTTGAGTTTTGAATCAGTAATCAATCGTAAAACACTTTAGATACTGAGAAGTGGGAAGAAGTCCATACCTGATAATAATGTTGCGATGCATCATATGCAGTTCCGTTTTGAGACTGACAACTCTCATAAGTTCCAGTCTTGTCAATTTCTGTGTCTGTAAAATATATATTAAGAAGCAGCATTTGGATACTTGAAACAAAATTAACATTCTCAGAGCTTTTAGGCAGCCGCTTTAGAGAAAATGCATGTGTTAATACTTGTAGGGTTTACGGAAAATTTGGCACAAACAATAAATAATGCAAACCTAGTTTGGTGAAATCTCATTCAGATACTTATACAGACAAGCATAGACACACCTGGCTTGGTTGAAAGAGTTATACGATCACGTAAGATGATAAGTTCAGTTGACAACTCTTCTGTTCCCAAAAGATTCAAGTACTCCATCGCTGTAGTTAAAAGTCCTTGACTTATTAATATTTCAGCATATTTCTCAACTAGCTTATACAATGAAGCACTGAATTGCTTCAGTCCAGCAGCCAAAGCAAAGACGAAGACCTTCTCCATTAAATCCTTAAAAATAAAAGTATTTCATATAAGTTATTCAACTTAACTTGAATATTTTGGTACTGAAGTTTAACCATTACATGCTTACCTGGAGACGGTCTACATAAGGCTTATCATTATGCTCTTTTGCAAGTTTTTTTGACCACATTTCCACAGCTTTATCAATATTTCCAGCACATATATAACACAGTGTTGCTGCAGTTATTTCATCAGCAGCCACGAGCCTTGCAGCAAGAGTGTCACATAACAAAGTCCACTCCTCTGTATGTGAAAACTGAATGATAGCAATGCGAAAAACAGTGTTGAGGCAAAATCAGCAAGTGAGAAAGATGCATTAAGCCTAAGCCAGATACCACACAAATGCATAATCACATAATGAAACTTGTTCATGCTACAATTATGCTTCATAGAGAAGAAGAATTAAACGCAGAGAGGGATAGATACATTTATCAATATTGACACTACGTTTATATTGTGGAAAGGCTAGTCTTTGTAACCATGAACTGAGGAAACTACTTTTGTGACCACCATATGGTTTCGGGCCTCATTTTGCTTAATATGAATGCAACAGCTGAACGAAAGCTGTATAAATGACTTCACATGCACTCTCAATTGTCCTACACTACTTTTGCACATTCTCATGGGATGTTTCTTGCTTCAAAGGCCTGAACTAATATGAATTCCTGCACATCTGATCTTATTTAAGTTTCGGGCTAGAACTATTGATGAAAACTTTAAGTCATGCTTGACCAGAAATCTGTTTCATCACATAAAATCAGATACAAAATACTGTACAAATGTTCTCTATCCATCTATTTCCTGCATGGGTATCTCCACATATTTTTCATGAATATTTGTGACCACAAGACTTCAGAAAATATAATGTAACATATCGAGTAGCTAGTAGGAGAGAGAAATGCAATAAGATGTCATGGTGACAAATTAACTCATTGATGTATGCATAAATTGAAGTACATGCTTCTCAAAGTAAAAGGAGCTGGTATTTTGGAACATGTAGAACATAAACTATGATTGTTCACTGTATGCAGATGATGTGACAATACAGTGTGGTTTGTTAGGAAAAAAAGAGACTTACTGTACAGAATAGTGCAAGTGTTTCCTTCCATGATTTCAGGGGCCTTGTTTTTGCTATGCTCATGAGGTCATTGTTTACCATGGCAGAAACAACCTAAGGTATAACAGGTAGGGAGGAAATCATATAAGCAACCAGCATCAAGGAATGAACTAGTTGTCAGAAAAAATCATATGGAAAAAATCTAAGCTAATTTGCAACGCAAGCAATGTTATTCACCACCTTTATGTATTGAGAACGATTTGTCTTGAGGTACTGATCACGTGTGCGCTCCCACAAGGCATTACCACCAATATGAGCAATGACCAAAGCGTCAGCTAATCTATTAGCAGAAACACATTGAGCAACTGCTCCCTTATAGTCCCCAACGACCAAAGTACGTTGTACTGCATCATCAAATGAAGCATCAGAACTCTCCTCTTGTCCATTCATTTCTTGTTGGAATTCCTTTACATAGTCTCCATTGACATATGCGTTCTTAGGAGTTGACAAAGGGGTATCTACCCTCGGACTAGGAAGATTATTGAAGAAATCTTCCCCATTGTCTGTTGCAAACCCTTCTTTATCCGCCATACTTTCATCAGGTCCAAGTGCATTCATTTGTTGAGAGACTTCATTATTTACGATATCACTTTCTTCAGCAGGCAGAATGAACCCAAGATGGGAAAGAAGCTTTGACCTTGCAGTCCCATCCTCAGTGAACATAACCTTCATGAATCCCCATGTTTCCCTCTCCTCGTCAGATCTTTACAGGGCATAATGGGTTAAGATAAATTGATATATTCTACCTCACACTCTAATTAAAAAACAACTGGAGAATAGAAGACATACTCAGATTCTTGGGACTTTCTTTCACACAGAAGTTTCAATGATGATTTATCCCCATTTTTTATTGCAGCTTCAAATTCAGAAGAACGACTTACCAAACCATGTTCTGTGACTAAGTCTTGCACACAGACCTAGAAAGGAGCAGCAGCCACAAATATGTAAAATATGTAGATAGAAATAAACAAATCAAATTTCCTCCTGCTTACCTTCGAAGATCCAGCTTCCGTTGAGTTAAATGAAACAAGTTTGCCTCCAAAACCAAATGATACGCCAGCTTTACTGTTGTACCACTTTGGGGCCCTCAATGATGCTGAGAACACATGAACCACATAAGAATAAACCAAATCCTAAAAACTAATACCACATGACCCAACAGCTAATAAGAAACTGAGCTGGAGGAAAAGCATTGAAGAACTGATAAATAGACCAGGTGATGATGGACCACGAGAACATTGATAACTTGATTTTAATAATACCAAAATTTTGGGTACAAACAACTAAACAAGACACCTTTACTATCAGAATCATCTCACCAGTATCATTGGAAAATTAATGAAAGAATAGATGAAAAATGCAAACATAACAAGACCCCTCTGTCTTGTCAACTCTGGGGTGGTGGTGGTGGTATACTGGTATACGATTTATTTTCTTCCACTTTCAAACCATTTATTGTCTCATTTTATAGCTCGCACCAACATGGCCAATTAATCCACTATTGATACACGTGATAAACGGTACAGCAGCTAAACTACAACCCAGAATTCGTCCTCAGTACTGGACATACAATTTCATCTAGCAAATTGTTGTTGCACAGCAATTCAGAGAACAAAATAAATATTCTAATGTTACACAAAAACTAGCCGACTAATTAGAATGCTGTTCATTTTGAAAGTTAAAGGAAGCTGTATCAAATATTAAAAATTTGCAGCATTAAGTATATCCTTACTGTCAGGAGAACGAATGAAATGAACTGATGATGGATCACTATACACAATGAAAAGATGCATGGCCAAACTAATGCATCTCAGAAGGTAGGAGCTTTTTGTCAGAACAATCTATCATTTCACATTTTCCTATGAGATGGGTTAAACAACGTAAACTTTTTACCAACAAAAAAAAAAGTGATACCTGCACCAAAATCACTATCTCCAAGACCATATCTACCACAGCCCTGCATTATAAAAGGATATCAGTCAGAAGGCAAAGATGATCATTGGATAAGTGCATAAGAAAGTGCAAGATACTATACCAAAAAAGAGAATTTTGGGCATCGTGAATTACTAGCACAGATTCAACGAAGTAAATACTTTACACAGTGAGACTTATGCATGCCTTCAGGGAAAATATCATTTGCATCTTTGGGGGGCTCTATTTGGTTGGCATGATGCATTGCTATTTGCGATATAATGAAGTAAACAAAAAGGTACTTGTTTCATCTGCCATTAAATGCTAAACAAGAAACAAAGTAAAGTGGAAACCCCAGTTCAAAGCAAATTGACTGTTTTGTCATTTACTGCAGCACTCAAGCCAACAATCTTAATGGAAGAACAGACAAAGCATCCACTTGAGTTTCATTGAATTAAAAACTACCTCAATATTATAAATGCCTATTTTCCCATGAAACGAGGATGCAGATATGACTCCAGGAATCTTCGAATACCAGTGAACATCAAAATTCTGGTTGGTTCCAGCAGGTAATTCAGCCACAATCTACAGGAAAGATCACTCTAAACCACTGTCATATGTGGGAAAAGGCAGCTCAGAGAAAACAAAACCACCTGGAGAAAATTCTACATATACAGGATAATTAAGCAATAAAAAGTTCACCTCTCCAGATACGGTATCCCAGCAAATAGTACGATTATCTTTGGCACAGGTAAGAAGATAAGTGCTGTCACTAGGGCACCACGACATTGCAACCACACCTGATGCAAGAGGATAAATATATATAAATTACTGCCACATGAGCAACCATATGAGAAATTATTAGTGAATCAAAAAATGGTCCTCTAATTGGCTTCTAGTAACTAAAGAAAACAAAAGAGAATGAAAGAAGGTAACAGATGCTGCTAGCCAACATAATCTGATCATATCAGTTACCCTACACAGGGAGAGACAGTGATAACAAATACTAATTCCTTTACTACTGCAACTGTGGATGACATAAATACTCATAAGATTATATAGTTATTTTCCCAACAAATTGGCACACTCATGAGATCACTGTTTGTTACCGGTTTCCAGAAATGAATTTTGAACCACATGCTACAGTGATCCCTAATGTGAAACAGTCATGCAGGTGTTTAAAGTGCCCCTTGGCCATTCCCTGCTCTCTTGTGGTAACACATAAAGTGTCCATCTAGGTAGCAATGGTCATTCCAGTATCAAAATTTCAAATCTCTCTCCTATGTCTATAAGTTATATCAACATTGGGCTCAAGTAAGTTTCAAACATGATGTCAGCAAGCCTAGGTAAATCTCCCAATGTTGCTAGTCATTGAGTTTACTTCTGTAAGTTCAACTTTTTTGACAAGAGTCTCTCCTATGTCTATAATTTACAATCAAGTATCTACATTAGCTCAAGCAAGATGTCAGCATGCCTAGGTAGATCTCCCAATGTTGCTAGCCATAGAGTTTACTTCTGTAAGTTCAAGTTTGTCAACAAGAGTGAAATGAAGATTTAATTTGTATAGTCAGTTATTTCCAGCACCATAATTTTTTTTTATTAAATAGAAAAAAGATGATTCTATTACTCCAACTTCCAACATCAGTAGAAAGAAATAGAATCTTGTTTCTACTAAAATCGAAATCGTTATACATCATTTTGCTATATACATGTCTTTCCACAGGTTTTTGTGTGAGTTATTAAACAGCTCATACGAAGTAGAAGAATAGATATGATAAGCAATGAAACTAGAATAAACTATTTGCCCAAAAAGAAGAAATGTGAATTGTAAATGATGATAGAAGGGTGAAGGATATGACCATCATCATGTTTAGCTAATCAACAAAAAGTAAACTACATACTGTAAAATAATGACAATTTCCAGTTTAAGGCATAACAAACAAGTAAAGCTACAATCCACTTGGGAAATCAGAAATGAGAAAGGAATACAAAAATTGGAGTTCTAATAGTTCAGGAGTGAAACCCCAAAAACTAGCATACCTTTGGTGTGTCCTACAAACTCTTTTACTGGAGCCAGTATGTTCCGCATATCCCACAGCTGGAATTAACATCAGTGAATTATAATGACAAATTTGAGACATATGAGAAGATGCTAAACTAAGCACAGATGCATCCTTACGCTGAGAGAGGGTGAACTATCTTCATCAGAAGCAACAATGAGCTGGGTTGCAATGTCAGGATGCCATTGCAACACAGAGAAGCTCCTTCTAACAGAATCAGCAAAACTGCAACATACACGTTCAAGGGACTAGAACATCAGGAGAAAAACCTTTCATAGTCAATGGTTAATATGAACGCTCCAGCTTGACATTTTACAGGAGACATTTTACCTTATAACTGGCTTTTGTTTCTTCAGATCCCACACCACTGAAATTACAGATACACCTATTATTTCAATGCAAGATGCAATATTCAAAGGCATAAGTCATACTGAACAGTTTCCTTCTTACCAGTTGTTCCGTTATATGAAGTGGAGGCTAGTATGTGCTGAACCTTGCTATTCCAGGACAAAAACGAAATTTCACCTTGTGTCGCAGATCTACTACCCTGTGAAACAATCCAGTAAGACTAAGTTTCCATGATTGAATCTTGGATATGAAAGTGATCAGCAAAATGGACCCAAACTCTAGGCAAATTAAACAAAGATTTCAGGAGTAAGAATCAAACAATTGTGCTATAGCACTTCAAGTTACTAAAAGAATTCAAGCGACTAAAATGACTTTTATGAACAAGTTATTAAATTTAGATACAGGAAATTCACTAGCCCACAAGAAATCACAGACGAATCAATGAGGTCGTTTCAGATATCTCAAAATAAAATAAAAAGCATTGCCTTTCAAGACAACATTGACATGGCTCCTTGACAACTAAGGACGTTTTCAGTAGACAGTAGACAGGATTTAAAGCAGTTGCTCTCTGTGTATGCCGGAAATTCCAACTGTTCTAGGGTATTAAAATTATAGACCCCTGTCACAAAACTACCTGCCTTTCCAATTTACTTTTCCTATTAACCATTCACACAATGCAACTCTCATGATATAACACTCATAAAACCAAAAATTCCTATTAAGTTTGTACATTTTTTTGATGGCGGCAACTATTGGTACCGACAGATTCACATTATAAAGTGACTGGAGGCACCAAATCCGGTCATATACTACCAGCATCTGTGTACCCAAAATGGAAGTAGCAGAACAAACTTTGTTTCTTGAATCTAGATATTTTTTCCAAAATTAAGTTTAAAGCCGTAAAAGTACTTACACTATAACTAATTATCATACCTTGAGTGGTGGAAAATGACTTGGCTCTGATGGTTTAGATACATCCCATATACAAATATTTCCTTCCTCGCCCCCAGAAGCAAGAAGGTTTGGAGAAAGAGAATTGAACTCCAAGCCACGAACCTGTGCAGAACATGGTAAACCCGTCAACCCACCATCATCATAGAAGAAACAATAACGGAAGGAAGGCAGAAACTAAAAGATAATACAGAAACAAAAGGACAAACTTACAGATCCTTTTTGTCTTGGAAGATTCCCAACAAAAGCATTTTCACTTGTATCAGAACCGTTTTTATGTTTGCTGGAACAGGGAACAAGAAAAACAACAAAACATATTGATCAATAATGTATCAGGAACAGTTGAGAACAGCAGCAGCTAACAAACTGCAATAACACTATAACAGAGAAAACTGATGTTTCGAAAGGCAAAGAATAGAAGAGAAGCGTCTTTTGGGGCAGTTTGATTCCCCCCCACCCCACCCCACCCACTTTTCTTATTCCTCTTCCATCCACGTCATACATCAAGACTGTGAAACACCAACCAAAAGTGCTACATGTGACTTTGGGGGAGCCTCTTTGCTCATGTTCCAGAATAGGCCTCTTCAGTGAAGATTAACCAAAAAAATACTCTCTCATTTTGACATTTTGGGCGTCCAACCGAAAGTTAACGATTTCTTCCTTTACCAACACCTACTATCTCTCTCTAACTTTTTCCTTTTCTATCTCTATCCACCTTTCTCTTTTCTACCTCTCTCTTTCTCTTTCCTATCTCTCTACACTACACTACACTACACATGTAATATTATATTCCTTAATCAATGTGCAAAAAAGCAAACGGTAACTTTTGGAGGGACGGAAGGAGTACTAAAGATCCTCATCACATGAAAAAATTCTATTGAAGGTAGGAATAAACAAATGGAACCACAATGGATGAGTGAACTATCCACTTGAATAAGAATCAAATCACCAAAATTCAAATTTCCCTTTCCCGAATATAACACACACCAGAAAGGAGAAGTGATAATCAGAAATCCAGTTCAGCTACAAAGACACAATTTCGGCATTTATTCAAATGTTTTAAGAACACAATATCGAATGTATAAATAAAATGCCAGGCACATATGTCTGTCCATTCATTAAATGCAGGACAAACGAACGTTCGTCCAAATCAATATCAACAGATTATCAGAAGTAGTTTCTGGAATTAAACACACCTAATCAGAGGCTGTGGATTCCAAAGGCCAATATTTCCATCGACGAGGGCACCAGCAATGAGGCCAAACGGATACTCCTCCGAATTAGTGAGCCTCTTCCCCCATGAAAGGCGATTAAAGCGCTCCGAACTCGGGGCAGAGCCTGCCAAAATTAGCTGCCGATCGTCCGAGGCAAAATCGAGCTCAAATATATCCAGATGAGCGGAGGAGCTAAACTGCAGATCCACCGCCCCCGACATCGTCCCCGTCGCGATGTATGCACCGTATGGCGCGAACGCCGTCAACGCCGATCTGTTCACACTCTTTATACACCACTCCATCGCAGAAACCTATTAAAAAATCAACCCAGATATATCGACGTATGGAAAGCAGAATTTCACAAATGTGATTCCTACAACTATGATCACTTCGAGAGGAGTACACTGAGAGTGTTCCTCTCTCTGCCGCTACTATCACTCTCAGGTTTCTTCAAATTGTTTCGCGAATTATGGACCCGGTTAATGCATTTTCGTGTTTCTGTTACTTAGTCGGTTGGTTGTGAAAGTGGAGGACAGTGTGATGCTGGTGGTGGGGTTATAAAAGGGCCGCTCCTGCGTGTTTAGTCAGCCAGCCAATCTCATTTTTCCACGTACGACGGAAGTGTTTACTCCTTTCCACGTTTTCATGTCACGTGATGCAATCGGATTTACTACATATGCATTCCATATTTTATTTCAAGTTTAAAAGCATGTTTCGTATTTAATGATTAAAAAATCACATCATTTTTTTCTTTCTTTGTTGTCAATAACTAACTTCGTCAAAATCGCAATTTGGTAAGGGTTCTCATTTTCTATACTGTTGGATTCGGATTGTTTTCCATTTTTTTTTTAAATTTGAAAAGAGATACACATTATTATGTAAGTGTCACTTTTCTTTTCTTTTTTAATCTTCGTTCATTATTTTATATTATTACATGTCTATTTATCTCTAAATTTACAAAAAATACAAAACAGTAATGAAGAGGATCAATTTTTTGTTGCGTCATTTCTTGAGAATATATAATATTAGACCAATCACACATGAGCTAGTAAATCATGGGTCTGAACAAAAAAATTAATGGGTTAAGTTGGGTAATGATAGGATTAAGAGGCTTGATGTTTTCAGTTGGGCTAAGAATAAAATGGCATATCTCAATATTAGTTGGTGCTTTAAAAAATAATTATTTTTAGAATAAAAAATGTACTCCCTCCGCCCCATAGAAACTTGCACACTTGGGTGGGCACACAATTTAAGAAATGTGTAAGAAAAGGTGTAATGAGTGATGTTTTGAGGGGTAGTTTTGTAAAATTTTATGAATAAAGTAAAGTAAAAAGTAGATTGAGTGTGGAAAAGTAATGGCATATGGGTAAATAAGAGTATATTTTGAGAGTGGGGGTTATGAAGATATTTCCTTTTATGGAGTGTGCAAATTGGTATGGGACATCCATTTATAGAAAGTGTGCAAATTTCTATGGGACAGAGGGAGTATATGATACTTGATATAGAAAATTTAGGCACGACACTTATATATCATGCATGCCTTGCCTTGCCTTGCCTGAATGTATATTACTTGGTGCTTATCGAACTATAAATACGTTGTGCGCGCACACCATCTACATACGTAGATTTATGAACCATTAGTATTTGTTCTCCAATGAATTTATACAAGCATTGTTCTCTAATGAATTTATAGATTTATGTATCGATATAATTAAATAATTAACTGTAGTTTTTGTAAGTTCTACTTCAAATATTTTTCTTGAGCTTGTTCGTCTTCAATAACAAATCCCGTTTAATTAACTTCGGAAAGAATTTCATCTCATCTAAAAGTATGAACTTGTAGAGAGGTTGAGAATTAATTCTTGTATATTAATTCTTAGAGGGATTCACCATAAGGCACATAGTGGGAGGAAATGTTGCAGCTACACACAGAGAAAAAAAAATGTTGCAGCTACACACAAAATAGGAGTTGAAATGTCTATATTGACCTTTGAATCAAATCAAAATTTAAAAAACACTAAAAAATAAAATAGAACCTTTTTGTCTTCCCCAAAAGCCTACATCTACACTAGGCACCCTACCTTCTCCTTTTACATTTGCAAATACGTTTCCTCATTTCAAATTGAGCACTTTTTTACCCTCATTTTCTACCCTCCCAGAAATGGGGGTTTCAATTTAACCCTTTTTTTTTCTTTTTTTCTTTTTACAATAATAAATTATTTATAATTATTAAAATAAATCTACAAATGATTATAATAATTATAGTTGGCATAATTTAAAAAATTCATTGATAAAGAATATTACGAAACATTTTATTTTAGTGTATAAAGTGGTGCAAATTCACTAATTCTTCTGCACAATAATATTACTACGTATTAATTTATTATATATTAAAATTTTAAAAATTAAGTAATTTATTACATTTAAATACTAAATTTAATAACTTATGTAATATTCAAATTTAATTTAGGTTTAAAGTTTATGTTTAGTAACTTATATACAATTTAAGTTTAGTAACTTATTTAATATAAGAATTTTGAATTTAGGGTTTAATACCTTATGTTAGATTTCGGTACCTTATTGACATTATGTAATATTTAAATTTTCAATTTAGTACCTTAAGTAATATTTACATTTTCAATTTAGGATTTATGGTAATATTTCTCAATCATCTCTGCAAGTTTAAATTTCTTGTTAAATCTCTTAATATTCAATGTGATTGATTGGTACTAAATTCTAAATCGAAAATTTAAATATTACATAAGGTACTAAATTGAAATTATTCATTCATTAAATTTTAATATATATATTGAATATAAGTTGAATCTGAATATTACATGAGTTACTAAATTTAAATTTAATGAAATAGTCACAATAATTGTCTCAGTATTCTACCCGTAACAATATTAACAATATTAAGTGTTCAAATTTTCAATACTTGGTGTTCAACTTTTATTGCTTAACAACACTAAGTGTTCAAATTTGCAATACTTGGTGTTCAACTTTTATTTTTTGGTGATCATACTTGCCATTGATTTTCATGTTTTATTTTGTTGTACTTTATGCTTGAAATATTGTACATTTTTTAGAATCATTACGTTGTTGAGGAGTCAAAAGTTTAGATTGCTAAAGATACTAAATCTAAAGTACAAAATAGGATTATATTGTAATTAATTAGCACTCAGAGCAAGTGGTCATTTTTTTATTTGGATTATATTGTAATTAATTAAAAAGTGATATAAATAATATTTGTAGGGTGGGAATGTCCATTTATTTCTCTTTAATATTCATTATGTGTCATTTATTTGTTCATGTACCTACATCATTTTATCTTCTCAAGTTTGCATTGAGACTTATAAATACAAATGTTATAAAGTGATAAACACTTGAAGTGAAATCAATATATATATATATATATATATATATATATATCATTGTTTACATAAATTGTTGGTCTCAAGTTGAGTTAAGATTGATTAAGCTAGAAAAAGTTTAGAGAGGAGGGGTGAATAGACTTTTTAAAATCTTTCAAAATATCAAAATGTATAATGCGGAATAGTGTTCTGAATAATACTGTTCTTACTCAGTCAGCACAGTACTTCCAGTTTCAAGGTTTATACTCAACTTTGATTTTGATCTTTAACTTGTGTTTTAAACAAATATCAACGGTAAGTAAATCAACACACAAGATTTATAGTGGTTCGACAAATGTCTACATCCACTCTCACAACTCCAGTCGTGATATTTTATTAACTCTTTCTTCTTGAGTTTCTTGTGGCTTAAAGTCCCAAGATTAAGACTGTGATCTTTTCGATTACACTTCCAAGTGTATCTTCGATCTACTAGTAATCTTACAAGTAACTAGCACACTTGTTTACAATAAATCAAAAACTAAAAAGTAAAGTAAAACTTCTCTGAGTAGTAGCCTTTGATTCTTCAATTCAAAACAGTGGCTTCTTCTCTTCTTGATTCGATCTCCTTAACTCTGTGAGTTTTTTAATGCTTGAATGCTCTTTGATTGCTCTCAAATGCTCTTAGATCTGTAGTAGCAGTAGTATTTTCAAGTAGAAGATCATACGGTATTTATAGAACTTAGTATGATAGTTAGTAGTTTGTGAAACCAACTCTCAACTAACTCTTAACCGTTTCTTTGTAACTTATCCTTTGTAACCGACTTAACTTCATTTCTTATTCCAAGTCAGCATATCTTCAAATATATACATTTACAACCAACTAATAAGTTTTCCAAGCTTATTCTTCTTCAGCACAGTAAAATTACACTTCTTCATTTTTATTGTTCTTGGTCCAATCAACACAGTTCTCAACTTCTGTTCTGCGCTTCATCATAATACTTCTCTTATAATTCTGAGCTTCATTTTTACTCCTCTTGATAGTCTTCTTACTTTGGATTAGTCTTTTGAGTCTTCTTTAGTTCTAAACTTTACAATACTGATTACAATAGAATACAAACTTACACATATAAAACCTATTTATACTTCATCTGAACTACATACAGAATAGTACATCTAAGTCCTATGCTATAAGCTGTTTATACAATACATTATCAGCTTAGTTCCTAACAGTTAATAATATATACACATATTAGATCAGTAACTCATAAGATCAGTTAAACTCAGATTATCATGTTTCACCAAGATGACTTAGTTAAGATGACTTCCAACCACATATATCATTAACTTTAAGTTGCTTTTTGGCCATTAAAACTCATAATCATCAACTAGAATATTGTTTACATGATTCATATCCCAACATAAATAAATGTGAAATTAAAAAAAACAGAGGATACTACTATTTAGAAAATTACTGTTCAACATTGTCATATATAATTCAAAATTATGAGTTTTCGTTCAAAGTTTACGTGAGACTGTTCAAATATTTATGTGGTCTAATTTTTAATTCTTGCATGTAAATGAACAATATTAATTTTTTAACAACAATTCTTGAATGTAAATGACCAATAAGGCATGGTAATATTACAAATTGTAATGTATAATTTAGTATTGTAGAGTTTAGAGTTCAATTTCAATTTAACTTTAATACTTCACTTTGTATAATATTCAAATTTAATATAGGATTTAGACTTTAGAGTTTAGTACATTATATAGATTATAAATTGAATATAATAATTATATTTTGCAAGTTTTTTTTTTAGGCATTTTTTTTAAGGTATTGAGCTTTAAATTAAATTTAAATATTATATAAGGTACTAAATTTAAATTAAAATTGAGATTAATTAAATTTAAATATATAAATTGAATGTCAACTCTAAACTAAGGTACTAAACCCTAAACCCTCAATCGAAAATTCAAATATTACATATGGTACTACATTTAATTTGAAATTAACTTATTCATTCATTACTTTTGAACCTTGAATGTTTTGAGGAGTAGATTTATAAATTTTTATAAAGAAAATGGTAGATTGAGTGGAAAAAAAATAATGACATATATGTAAATATGTGAACATACTCCCAGAAAAATGCATTATTTAATTTCATTTCTGAACATACTCCCAGAAAAATTGAACATTATCTGTAATAAGTTGAATTTGTTGAATAAATTTTAAATTTTGTTGCAATATATTTGAACATTTCGTTGTGGGCCCACAATTAAAGTGACAGCCTGCAGGGCGGGCCTGCATCCCCTTTTTTTCGGTTGTTATGCAGCTGCAAGAAAACGGAGAGACCAACCAGATACATACACCTCCGTACTTGCTCTTCTTCCAAACTCCATTGCTACAAATTCAAGCTCCACACCATCAATTTAGTATTTCATACTAAATGATTTACTCACGATTCCTTCGAACTCATTGAAAGCATTATAACTACACCAAATAAAATAAAATATGATAACAAAGCTCAAGAAATTGGGTCCTTCTAATGGAGATTCAAATTCATATTTTCAAATTAAATGGCAGAGGAACACTACTAATTACAAGTAAATCTTACACTATTTTATCCCCCTTTTCAAACTGCAATGAACATATTTAAAGTTGGGGAACTCTAAGAAGACTTTTAACGAACACCTTGGCTTCAATTTCAAGTAACCCTTTTAACCGGAGTTCTTGATCTGTCGGCCAAAAAATAGATCCACGAAAAATCTGCAACAAACACCAAAAAATAGGTCTATAAATTTTTATAGATCTAATTTTTTGCATATTCCAGCAGCACCGCTGCCTAACCAGCCGGAAATCGACCGCCGACGACTTTCTCACGGCTACTCAACCCATATACCAAAATAATCCCCTCAACACAACTAACCCAAATACACAAACCGTTTGTTCGTTAGGCTTCTTGTTCAAAAGTAATTTATTTTTATATTTTCGAAACTTACCTTCACCAAAAAGTGCCGCCGTCGCACCACTGCACAGTTGGTCTCGATTCTAGCCCCTTTTGAAAACCCTCGAAGTATAGAGAAAAACCCCTCAAACAATTCGACGATCGGACTCCGGGAACAGAGTTTTTCATGGCCAGAAACGTATATGAAAGATAATAGTCCACACCCTCTTCATTTCTCTTCCGCAACGGTGGGACCACAAATGGAATTAGAAGGGTTTGAGGGAGGGGTGAGAGGGAGAGGAAGATAATAGCCCACACCCTCTACTTCCTCAGGCAAACAACGAAGCTATGCTTCAGTCGAGCGCCGGCGGCCATTTTTCTTGGAGGCCGACGACCATTTTTTTCCCAGAAAAATGAGAAGGGTTTGAGGGAGGGAAAAAGGGAGAGAAAGATAACGAAGGAATGAGATATTGAAATTGAAAATGAGGAAAATCATTCTTAATTTTGATTTATTTGAGCTGAAGGGTATTTTCGTCAGTTCCCTATAATTTTGAGCCTCATTGCAAGTCAAAAAGTGCTCTGAGCCTTATTGCTATACATTGAGAAATCACGTACCCTATTGCAGATAATCTCTAATTCCTATTAACTTCTCACACTAACAAACGACTTTACGTGAAATTAATTAAAGAACTTAAATTGCTGTTATTTTAAACTTAAAGTTCTTAACTATCTTAAGCATTTAAAGTTTTTGTTATACCTAGTCAAAGAAGTCAATCTTTGACAAGTCAATCCTAATCACCAGCTTACGTGGCGAGGACCAGTCAACAAAGTAATGCGACGACTAGTCAACAAGACCAAGAAAATGTAATAGAATAAATGTGTAATATATTTAAGTGCTCGTCCAAAGATGTTGGCGAGCACATGTTTAGTTAGCTGCTCGCCCAAATGTGTGGCGAGCACGCGCCTATTTTTAGCTAGAGAAGTTAAGTGTTGAAGCCTTGGGAGACAGCATGAAGCGTGGCGACCACACACCTCGAAGGTCTGGGCGACCACCATCCTAGATGATCAGGTCCTCCGGCGACCACCGTGACCCAGCTCCTCGGCATCTCGGCGAGGACGAGCACCAAAGGCGGTTTAGCATTAAATGCGCCATCAAATCACCTTTTCGGGCAGAAGACAGGTCCAATGAGGGCGTGCCACGTGTAAAGGGCGGGCAGCCCCCCAAAACCATTATATAATGCCTAAAAGGCTAATTTGTAAACATAAGTTGCACCATTCCTACAAATCACTCCCTACCCTAAGCAATAAACACTCACAAGCTTCTAAAGCTTTAGCTTCTCCAAGAAGCTATATCTTGTGTTCTTGTTTGTTCTTCATTAGATCATCAAGATCATCATATAAATACTCCTTAAACACGTAATAAACCCCCGATCATTATACATGTTTGTTTCGTGCTAACAAATAGTCCACATCCGATTCAACCATCAAAAGCACGTACAACATTTTGCGCTAGAAGGAGGGGTCCTTTTACGTGTTCACCATCTCAGTTTCGTCCGATCATCGAGCGATCGGTTAGCAAACTCCGTTTTTTAGATTTTAATCGGTAGTTTCACCTTTTAAAGCTTTATTTACGTATTTTCGTGTTCTTCGTGTTCTTGAATATTTGCGATATTCGAGACATATTTTGGAGTTTGATCTCCGTGTAATCTTGTTTTTAAGCTTTAGTTGTTGTTACTTTGCTAGTAAGTAGTTGTAATAACACGTTCTTCTGCGTAAGAACTCTAATCTCTCGTTTTTAAGCGTCGAAAGCTTAAGAACAGTCATATCTTTGTAATAATTCCCAGGAGACACTCTTTAAACGATGTCTCATCAAACTCCTCATGACGGATTTGTTGCTCCCGGAGGGAACGAACCCCTTCCGACGCCGGTGAATCCGTTTGCAAACTTGAACGTGGGGGACATCTTGAAAGATCCCCAGCACTTGAAAGACTTTTCTGACTTCATCATGGAGAAGAGGAGGCAGAACGAGAAAGAAGAGCTGGAGAAGGCCAAAGATCAGGCCTTCGACAAAGCTCGCAAAGCCAAGGGGAATGAGGAGGACGACCGTTCCTATCACTCACACCCTATTCGCCCCCAAGACAAAGGAAAAAACAGAGCTGACGAGCACTCCCACAATAGCCACACGCGAGACTCGCGACACAGAAATTCGGTTTTCAACCGAATGGATGATAAAGATGGAAGGGCTCCTCGCCGAGTGCCTTTCAATGTGGACGGCCGACCAGGCAGAGCCGACCACCGAGATCGCGCTGACCAGAGAGATCAGGGCGACAGAGTCTCAACTCTCCATAGAGTGGGACCAGGGAAGGGTTCGCGAGCTCCGGCGAAGAGTTATCGCAGCCACCATTCTGATAGGCATTCCCCCAGGCGATCACGCCATGATGATCGCCCGGCCGCATCCCAACGGAGCCGACGCGACGAGGACGTCGTCCCCAAGCCACAGACCGCCGAGGAGGGGCAAATCGCCCAGTTCCTCGAAACCCAAAAATTGATGAAGCTAGAGATGGATGCTCTGCGAGCAGAGGTGGTCGCCTCGAAGCAAGGGACCACCCCACCAATCACTCTGCCCGCACCTCCACTAAGTGTTGCAATCCTTACCGCCCCCATTTAAAGAAAAATTCAGATGCCCTCCATGGCGGCATATGATGGGATGTCCGACCCCAGAGTACACTTGTCCAAGTACTCCAACTACATGGCCTCAATCGGGGCAACGGACGCCACCCAATGCAGAAACTTCTCCCTAACCTTGGGAGACCGAGCTCATCGTTGGTACACAACTTTGAGTCCCGGATCTATCACCTCATTCCTTGAGCTGGGACAATACTTTCTGACCTACTACGGGTCCATTGCTGCTCGCCCAGCCTCAAAACAACGTTTGGCAAACGTTCGCCAGTCCCTAAATGAATCAGGCAGGGACTTCATCGAGCGCTTTGATAGGCTGGTGATCGATGGGGAGGCCGTGAACAATGAGACAAAGCTAATCTCGGCTGTTTTCGGTCTGAGGATAGGTTCCAAGCTCTGGGAATCTATCCATCTTACTTTCCCAGTTTCTTATGCGGATTTCCGCACGAGGGCTGGGAACTTTATCCAGATGGAGGAAATCATGGACGCCGCCAAGGCTAACGAGCAGCCGGAGGCGTCCAAGAGGGTCTGGCCCAAGAAAAATACAAACACTAGGGAGTCATCCCAGCCCAAGAAGGCGACCACTCAAGCTGGCAGTGCTCGCCCAGCGAACTTCATGCCTTTCGAGGAGTCTCCTGAGATCATCCAGTTCAGAGAATCTCTCTCTCTTGATCCCAGGGGTATTTTCAATGCAGTCAGGGGAAAGAATCTGCTCCCCCATGCCAAGCCAATGCATACAAGTGATGACAATCTCGATGGTAGTAAATTCTGTGACTACCACAACTCCATCGGCCACCACACTAATGGGTGCCGAGACTTGGTGAGAAACCTTTTCAAGCTGTACAATGAGGGCAAGCTCGCCCAGTTCATCAAGCCTCTTGGAAATGGCGACAACAGGGGGAAGAAACGTCGCGACGACAGCGACGACCTGCGCCAACAACTGAATCGTCCCAAACTGACTCCTCCCATGCCGAGCAATCCAGGTGGCGACATCGATAACGTGGGAGCCTGTCTGGTTATAGAAGGCCCTTTGGGAGGGACTCAATCCAGGAAAGCTCTATCTGTTCGCCGAGCTCAGAGTGAGCAGCGAGCACTGAACAATGTCCATCAGGTGTGCGTCGCTCCGACTACCGAGAAGCCTCTATCTCACCAAATCCTTTTCTCGGACGACGACCTGAATGGCGTGGTGCACCCAAACAATGATGCTTTGGTCATCACTGGAAAGATCGTGGGAACCAACGTCCATCGCATGATAGTCGACACTGGGGCATACACCAACATCCTATTCAAGCATACTTTGGATGCTCTCGGTGATTATGCAGCATACATCGAGCCTTGCGATGATATAATCGTAGGTTTTGGGGATACGCGCAACCTTCCCATTGGGAAAATCAGACTGTCTCTGGAGTTGGCATCGTCAAAAGAGCCTGAAATGCACCATGCTAGGCAGCTCGACTTCTTGATCATCGACATGCCATCCTCCTACAACGTTTTCCTTGGCCGACCTTTCTTCAACGAGTTCAAGGCGGCCGTTTCTACTTATTATTACTGTGTAAAATTTCCAACCCCGGCGGGAGTTATAATCGTCAAGGGCGATCAGACGCGGGCGAGGGAGTGTCTCGTCCGTTTTGCAAAGCGTCATTCTAAGGAAAGTACTATGGTTGGAAAGTATATTGAGTGTCAAACACAAACAGAACAAGTGAACTACTTGGAGGGTCTTCCTAGAAAATACCGAAAGATTGAAGTTGGGGAGTGCAGTCGTAGTTCCGACGACCACCAAGTGGAGGCGAACGAGCACGCCTCCATGGAAGTGGACGACCACACCCCAATGGAAATCAACGAGCAGACAGATTCGGGCGACCAGCTCCCCGACGACCACGTTCCAGAAAACTTTCCAGATCTGGAGCCTAGGTTAGGCTTTGAGCCAGAATTCGGAATCGAGGACCCTCGTTGGAAGGAGCCTAAAGAGCGGGCAACTTCAGCGGAGGACCTTGAAACCATCCATTTAAACGAAGCTCGTCCAGAACTCAAGGTATTCATTGGTTCGAATTTACCAGAACATTTGCGGTCAGACATGGTCGCATTTTTGAAAGAAAACATCGGTGCATTCGCCTGGTCGCACGAGGATATGGTGGGCATTCCCACGAATCATGCCTGCCACAGATTGAATATTGATCCAGCAAGGAGACCCATCACCCAAAAACGAAGAAAATTTGGGCCTGATAAAAGTGCGGCTTTGGCGGTCGAAATCAAGAAATTGATCGACAACAAATTAATCGAGAAAACTGGAACTGATCCCGAGTGGTTGGAAAATCCAGTGCTCGTCAGAAAGACGACCGGGTCGTGGAGATTGTGTATAGACTTCACAGATCAAAACGACGCCTGTCCGAAAGATCACTTTCCGATGCCCCACATTGATCACCTAGTAGACAATACAGCGGGGCACGAGATGTTAACTTTCATGGATGCCTTCGCAGGGTACCATCAGATTGCAATGCATCCCGACGACCAGCGACATACGGCCTTCATGACTGCGCTCGATATGTATAGCTGGAAGAGAATGCCTTTCGGTTTGAAAAACGCGGGGGCAACATACCAAAGACTGGTAAATAAGATGTTTGAGAAACACATCGGCGAGATGGTGGAGGTCTATATCGACGACATCGTTGTCAAAAGCTTACGGAAAGAGGATCACCTACACCACCTTGCCATGACATTCGATATCCTAAAAGAATACAACATGAAGTTAAATCCAAAGAAATGCAGTTTTGGAGTAAGCTCTGGAAAATTTCTGGGGCACTTGGTTAGCCAGCGGGGCATCGAGGCAAATCCGAGTAAAATTCAAGCAGTCATTAATATGCAAAGCCCAAGGAACGTGAAAGAAGTACAGAGGTTGACAGGATGCCTTGCATCGCTGAATAGATTCATTGCACGAACGGGCGATCGTTGCAAACCTTTTTTCGACGCTTTGAAAAAAGGAATGTTCGAGTGGACCGATGAGTGTGAGAAAGCTTTCGAGAAATTGAAGGAATATCTATCAGATCCGAAGGTCCTATCTAAGCCAGTCCCCGATGAAATTTTGTATCTGTACTTGGCGGCCACTGACTGTGCGATCAGTTCAGTGCTCGTCCGAGCTGAGGGGAGCACACATCTGCCTATCTACTACGTAAGTCAAACACTGAGAGATGCGGAGTTGAGATACACTCCAATGGAAAAATTGGCGTACGCACTAGTCATGAGCGTCAGAAAATTAAGGCAATACCTGTTCGACCACGAGGTAGCGTCCTCACAACTTTTCCTCTCCGACGAGCACTGCATCGTCCGGATACCACTGGAAGACTTTTGAAATGGTCGGTGGAAATCGGGCAATTTGGGCTCACCTACGCACCCAGAACGGCAATCAAGGGACAAGTGCTGGCAGAATTCATTGTAGAGCTCACTTTCCCAGAGAAATTGGACGAGGGAATCGAACTTCCTTAGACACTGTTCGTCGATGGCTCGTCGACGAGCACCAAAGCAGGGGCAGGAGTTGTCCTCACCAGCCCAACCGGACAGACGTTTGCTTCGGCGATCGAGTTCGGGTATCGGGCGACCAACAACGAAGCAGAGTACGAGGCTCTGGTTGCAGGAATCAAGATGGCTATGGCCGTGGGCGCCAGAAAACTGAAATTTTTTTCTGACTCTCAGCTGGTTGTATGTCAAATTACGGGCGACTACGAGGCTCACGGCGATCAAATGATAAAGTATCAAGACCTAGTGAAATGATTACTCGAGCAATTTGATCAATTCCACATCGAGCAAATCCCTAGGGAGGACAATACGCAAGCAGATGTGTTAGCTCGGCTGGCCACTTCAGAGGGGGAGGCAATATTTTCAGAAGCCACCATCACTAAAATTTCTTCCCCATCGGTGAACAGAGGTCAAATTTTGCAGTTTGAAGCGACCAGCGACGAGGACTGGAGGTCGCCGATCACCAAGTACATCAAGACCGGCGAGCTCCCGGCAGACAAAGTGAAGGCAACCAGATTGCAACTCAGGTCCGCGAGGTACACAATTATTGGCGACCAGCTGTACAAACGAGGTTTTTCAATGCCTTTATTGAAATGCCTCGGAGAAGACGAAGCGAAGATCGTCATGCACGAAATCCACGATGGAGCATGTGGAAATCATACAGGGGGGCAAGCGCTCGCTTTAAAGATCATGAGGCAAGGCTACTTTTGGCCAACACTGAAAAAGGACGCAATTCATTACGCCCAGGCGTGCAAGAGATGTCAAGCTTTTGCACCCGCTATTCACTCACCTCCAGACGAGCTCATCTCCGTCTACAGCTCTTGGCCCTTCGCGAAGTGGGGCATCGACATCATCGGACCTTTCCCGCCAGGCGTCGGGGGGGTAACTTTCGTAGTCGTAGCAGTCAATTACTTCACCAAGTGGACAGAAGCAAAGGCACTAAAGACCATCACAACGGCCCAGATGACAAGCTTCATTTGGAAAAACATAATTTGCAGGTTCGGCCTACCACGAGCGATAGTGACGGACAACGGACGTCAATTCACAAGTCAAGACATGCTGGATTTCTGCTCAGAGTGGAACATCAAGAAAAAAATTTCAACACCCTATCATCCACAATCAAATGGTCAAGTAGAGGCGATCAACAAAATCATCAAGCACACCTTGAAAGCTAAGCTAGATGGATTGAAGGGCAAATGGGCGGACGAGCTGCACATGGTTCTGTGGGCATATCAGACGACCACGAGGAATTCTACTGGTGAAACTCCGTTCGCGTTCGCGTTCGGAACCGAAGCTGTCATACCAGCAGAGGGGCAGGTCCCCACTTTTCGAGTGGCAAACTATGACGAGCAGTTGAATAACGATGCACAGCTCTCCGACTTGGACTTCCTAGAAGAGCGAAGGCTAACAGCGGACGAGAAGAATGTGGTCTACAAGCAAAGGTCAGAACGCTACTACAACACCAAAGTACGTGCTCGCCAATTCACTATCGGCCAGCTCGTACTTCGGAGGGCGACGGAGCAGTCCATTGGCATACTTGGCCCAACTTGGGAGGGTCCGTACCGAATAACGCGCACACTCCTGAACGGATCGTACGAGCTAGAAGATCTGGAGGGCAAGCCGAGCAAGTACCCATGGAACGCGGTCAAGCTGAAGAAGTATTACCAGTAAGTTTTTAATTTTTTCATATTTGTATAATTTGTATCTAGCCATCATTTCAATACAAGTAAAGTTTTAAATTTCCATCAAGTGTTAGATAAGTTTGAAATTTTAGACAAGGCTCTGCGTAGCCATCTAGGAAACAAAAGACGAGCACTCTTTCTTAAAGATGCTCGCAAGGTAGTGGCGACGACGATCACTACCTATCAAACAAAAGAGTTCAACCGACGAATGGTTAACTCTAAAAGACGAGCACTCTTTTTTAACGATGCTCGCAAAAGAAAGACGAGCACTCTTTCTTAACGATGCTCGCAAAAGAAAGACGAGCACTCTTTCTTAAAGATGCTCGCAAGGTAGTGGCGACGACGATCACTACCTATCAAACAAAAGAGTTTAACCGACGAATGGTTAACTCTAAAAGACGAGCACTCTTTCTTAAAGATGCTCGCAAGGAAAGACGAGCACTCTTTCTGAAAGATGCTCGCAAGGAAAGACGAGCACTATTTCTTAAAGATACTCGCAAGAAAAGGCGATCACTCTTTTTTAAAAGATGCTCGCAAACAAACAAAAGGCAAATTCAAAAGTACTTATTAAAAAATGCTTGCAAAAAATAATCATAACATAAATCGAAAAGCACTAACGAGAACGATCACTCAAAATAACCAAACATCATACAAGCAAAAGTTCCATTCATTGAAAAGCCTTAGAGGCTGAAATTACAAAAGAGGACTTAGTGGCCGAGCAGTCCTAAAAAAAACAAAATAAAAGAAAATAAGAGAAACTAAGTCTCTGCAGCATTCCCCTCGGCAGCAGCATCCTGCTCGCCGGCAACTTCCTCCTCGGCAGCAGCATCCTGCTCGCCTTGTTGAGTTGGGCGTTCTTGTGGAGGATCCTTGAAAAGTACCGGAACACCCAAAAGTCTAGGGAACTGAAGTCCCAGTTTCATCAAAGGGAGCAAGGGGAGTTCTGTTTCCGGTTGAGGATTTTCCTTCATGAGGAGGTAGTCCAAAAACCCGCCGAGCGGAATCACGTCCACTTCCGGATGAACTTCCAATAATCTATGAATAAGCCCGTGGGCAGTGAGCGCCACCGTTAAAATAGCCACACTCCCAGCTAGACCTGTCAAGACGGGCCAGCGGGGCGGGGCGGGCCAAAACCGCAAAAGCCCGCAATTTGGCGGGGCGGGGCGGGCCAGCCCGTTTGGCAAGCGGGCTGCTAAAACCCCAACCCAACCCAAAAATGGGCGGGCTGCGGGTTTCGGCGGGCCAATCTTTTTTTTTTTTAATATTTCTTAAATTCATCAATATAGTTCTTCTAACAAATCAATTAAATTAAAAATAGTTATATCATTCTCAGATAATTACTAACTTTGCTTAAATAGTCAATTAAATATTTCTTATACAATTACTGACTTGGCTTACTGAGATAATTATTAATTTGAGCGGCGTTGCTGACTTGCTGGAGACTCAAGGTGCAGGTGGGACGGCGCAGGTGGACGGCGTTGCGGTGTCGCGGCGCAGGTGGACGGCATCGCGGCACAGGAGGCGCAGCCGCGCAGGTGTCGCGGCGCAGGTGGACGGCGTTGCGGTGTCGCGGTGCAGGTGGACGGCGTTGCGGCATCGCGGCGCAGGTGGACGGCATCGCGGCACAGGAGGCGCAGCCGCGCAGGTGGACGGCGTCTCGGTGGAGAAGGAGAATGTAGATTAGGAAAAAAAAAAAGCGGTCGCGTAATGTGAATTTTAGAATTGTGATTCCGTGAAGTGTGAACTGCTGCTAGGGTTAAATTTAATTCTCATTTAATATTTTATTTATTTGATATTTCTTTAATATATATAAAAATTAAAAGGCGGGCCAGCCCGCCAAAAACCGCCCCGCCAAAGACCGCTGCCCGTTTGGGCTGGACCGCCTGGGCCCGCCTCTTGGCGGGCTTAGAAAATTCTGGCCCAACCCACCATTTTTAGTGGCGGGGCGGGCTGGCCCAACGGGTCCAGCCCGTTTTGACGGCTCTACTCCCAGCGAGATCAGTGATCTCATCTCCCTCATCCGTCATGTCGACCAGCTCTTGCCGAAGAGTGGCCAACTCTTCCTCATCATTTGCAGATTTGTTTGTAAGAGTTCTTACCTCGTCCTCTGCAGTCTTGAGGCGAGCACGGAGACGTTCGATCTCTTGGAGATCTTCTTGATCCTTCTTTCGAACCGTCTCAAGTTGGGCCTCAGAATCGGCCAACTTTGCCTCGACATCGGCCAGCTTTGTCTCAAGGTCGACCACCTTCTCCTCAGAAGCGACCAGCTGCCCTTCGACGACAGCTTTAGCCTTGGCCATTTGGGCAAGCTTCGCACCCCTGTCTTCGCTGATCTTGCGACCTTCAGCGATCTGGCAGGCGAGTTTCTCTATGGTGTAAGATGCCCGGCTCAGATCAATGGCGACCAGGCGCGCATTTTCCAAGGAGTTGTGGTTGTTGACCTCATCGACCAGAGTGGTCGTCAACGATCGAGGCAGATGCTTCACGGCCCTCAGTGCGATCGGATTCAAAGGCTCTCTGTCGACCGGATCCCGCGACCGGTAGAAGCCGAGGAGGTTCTCGTTGAAAGGTTGAGTGATCGGATAATCGGCAACACTATTAGAGAAGGAAAAAATTAGAAAAAGGTACTTGAAAATTTTCTAAAAATTTTATTGAGAGGAAACTTACTTGGCAACCCTTGCAGCGTCCCAGCCGAGAAGTGTGTTATCCCCTTGAGCCCTGTGCTCGGCCGACGAGCTCGCAGCAGTCTCTCGCGACCGAGTGCCTCTGCGAGGAGGGGATACGACCTATGTGGGGGGAGGCGAGTTACCCCTCGGCGGAGGAGATCTCCTCTGTTCGCCAACTGGCTCGGCCCTCTGCTCGGCAGCAGGTGGGCGAGAAGAACCCCCTCGGGTTGGTTTAGAAACTTTCTTGGGTGGAGCCCCCGAGGTCTCCGCTCCTTTCCTTTTCTTGCCGGAGCCATCAACGATCTTGCGCTCGCGGAGCAATCTTGCTTGTTGAAGCATCCTGCTCGATTTTATGCGATCAACTTCAACGGTGGGAGGAAGATAAGTAACAACCCTTTGTGGAACCACTACTAGAAAGAAAAACGAAAAGTTAGTGTTTACGAAGAGTAATTTCAAAAAAAACTTAGAAATATTTTGATACCTGGAGGGAACTCTCGAGTGAAGTGATGAGGAGGTACTCTGAGACCTGCTCGCTCGCGCATACACTCCCTGTTCAGAAAGCGACAGGACCTCTCCAGGTAGCGACGATTGAGAACGCAACAAATATGGTATTGGAAGATGGGCGTGAGACGGTGATCGGCAGTCTTCTTGCGAGCAGTTTCACCTACAAGAGCGAGGAGTTATTCAGTATAGACAAGAACGAGCAGAAATAAAAAAACTTACCACAAATTTTTGATATTCAGTCTCGAGGGGAATGCGAGCAGAGGACCCATCCGGCCTCACCGGACTTTTCCAGTCCCCGGCTACCCACCACCAGTTGGTCTTCCAATCTCTAATTTTGTTGGGAACCCTTTCAACCAACTTAAAATTATCACGACCTCTTACATAATAATATCCATGGCCTACTTTCTCTCCGGCCTCGGCCGCCTGAAGGAGATAGTTAATCTCCTTCGGGCTAAGCCATGTGTTCCGACATCCATTCTCGGCCGCCACCAGGACGAACAGTGTAAGAATTCCGATCAGGTTCGACCAACCGTTCGGCAAAATTTGAGAAGGGGACACCCTTAAGAAGTGTAAGAAATTTGAGATACTGGGGTGCAGGGGGAACCTCAGCCCTGCCTCCATCATGCCGATGTTGACGGCGACCATCCCTTCTGGCGGCTGGTCGGCCCTTTCATCCTGGCGAGGAACAAAAAAGCAGACGTCGGCCGACAATTGATACTTCTTTCGAGAATTCTCTAGCTGGGTCGAGGAGACTGTACTCGCATACTTGCTTGCTTCATACCTCGATTGGAAAGCTTCTCGGTACGGGCGAGGAACCTCTCGAGGAAGGTATTCGCAGAAATATTTATAGTAGGCCTCCCTCGAGACCTCGTCGCCTCCCAAATTATCTCTACCACTCAAGATGTCCTTGATGCTCTCCGCATATTGAACAACCTCCTCGAAGTCCTCGCGGAGACTCCTCGTCAAGGTCTCCTCAACTTGGGCAGTTTCTAACTGTTCGCCCACCCCTCGATCCAAACCCTGGTCGCGCAGATCAGAATCAGTCTCACTGCCACCCTCCTCGGCCTCATTGCCGACATCATCCCTATCGGATTCGTCGATCTCCTCGACATCGACGACCACCGCCTTTCCGACATTTCGGATTCCAACACTTATGGGTTCGGGGGAGAGGATCCTAGAGTCCGAAGAGGCTGCCCTCTCCGCCAAGGCCAAGGCCAGACGATCTCCGTCGCCGGAGCTTTCAGAGCCACCAACCAACGGCGGCGGACCACCACCGGAGCCACCACCAACCTCCATTTTTTCTTAAGAAATGGGGGAGAAAGAAGTTTTAAAGAAAGAAATGTGAGTTGTTTACCTTGTTGACGATCGAAAACCACCACAAAACTCGCCGGAAAACTTGAAGAATGAAGCTTGGAAGGATTCGAAGATTTGCAGAAGTGAAAAGAGTTTTATGAAGAAGAAGGCCCTATTTATAGGCAAATATGTGCAGGGACCTATGTGCAAAAAACGGGGTAAAATCCGTAATTTTCCCAAAAATTTGGGGTCATTTCCGAAATCGAGTTCGGAAAGTGGCCCCCACGCACGACCTTTGAGGTCGGCACGCGCCCCACTCGCGCATTTCAAATTTCGGGCGCCGATCGCGCGCCTGACACATGTCACATCAATCATCATTAAAGTCGCTTCGAAAAGCGTGCTCGGCGTAGGAAACGAGGCGACCGCCTCCAACTTACGTCATCAAGATTTCAAAATGGATTTGTTTGTTGAAGACAAGTCCACCTTCCAAGAAGACGATCAGACTGCTCGCCTTTCCATTCTACGAATACGAAGAAAGGCGACCAGGGGGCAAATGTTATACCTAGTCAAAGAAGTCAATCTTTGACAAGTCAATCCTAGTCACCAGCTTACGTGGCGAGGACCAGTCAACAAAGTCATGCGACGACTAGTCAACAAGACCAAGAAAATGTAATAGAATAAATGTGTAATATATTTAAGTGCTCGTCCAAAGATGTTGGCGAGCACATGTTTAGTTAGTTGCTCGCCCAAATGTGTGGCGAGCACGCGCCTATTTTTAGCTAGAGAAGTTAAGTGTTGAAGCCTTGGGAGACAGCATGAAGCGTGGCGACCACACACCTCGAAGGTCTGGGCGACCACCATCCTAGATGATCAGGTCCTCCGGCGACCACCGTGACCCAGCTCCTCGGCATCTCGGCGAGGACGAGCACCAAAGGCGGTTTAGTATTAAATGCGCCATCAAATCACCTTTTCGGACAGAAGACAGGTCCAATGAGGGCGTGCCACGTGTAAAGGGCAGGCAGCCCCCAAAAACCATTATATAATGCCTAAAAGGCTCATTTGTAAACATAAGTTGCACCATTCCTACAAATCACTCCCTACCCTAAGCAATAAACACTCCCAAGCTTCTAAAGCTTTAGCTTCTCCAAGAAGCTATATCTTGTGTTCTTGTTTGTTCTTCATTAGATCATCATATAAATACTCCTTAAACACGTAATAAACCCCCGATCATTATACATGTTTGTTTCGTGCTAACAAATAGTCCACATCCGATTCAACCATCAAAATCACGTACAACAGTTATTGGAGAAGTGGTTATCATATTAGCCTACAACATACTCTTGATTTATTTTACAAGTGAGAGATTACGTATATGTGTTGGTAAGATATATATAGCTTCATTATATTTTTTTGGCCGTCTATGTGTTATGCATTTACACAATGGAATATAGCTAGAGTGAACGTACAACAAAACCTTAACGGGTAATATCATTTCAATTAATTCAGCTGCGTTTTCTCTATTTCTTCGGCATGAGATATCATTGTTAACATCAATCTTTTATTACACTATTTAGAAGAATGACATGTATGTAGATGTAAATGGTACATAGATGTTACATCACTGTATAACATTAGATCTCGTGTGATGAGAATTATGTAGAAGCAGAGGATGACTAGATGAGAATAGTTTAAACCTTATAATCCAAATTATGTAGAAGCAGAGGATGACTAGATGAGAATAGTTTAAACCTTATATATGGACCTTCCTTTAAGTAGAGTTTTTCTGCAGCAGCAAGTTCCTTTTCTCCGGAGCAAAAAAAAATACTCCAGCATCATTTTACAGTACAAGGCAAGATGATGAATATACAAAATAACCCATCATTGGCCTGCAGCTTCAACTAAACTATATATCATATATAATCAAACAAACCAAATTACACAAATTAAATAAACATGGCAGGAGGCACAGCAGGGCATGTAATACTGGGGTGTGCATTCTTGATCATAGGCCTATGGCATCTCTTCAATTCCATCAAACTCCATTCCCTCCATCCAACATCCTACATTTCCCTCCCGTGGTTCCCTGTTCCACGTCTCAGGTACTTAGAGCCCTTCGTAATCCTCATCGTCACCGTTGTCTTCGTCTCCTTGGAGCTCCGCACCCCGACGGCTCCTGACGGGACCATTCCGTCCGAGAATCTCCGGCACTTCGAGCACTCGATCATCGCCCTCTCGTTCATCGTCTGCGCAATCTTCTCCGTCCTCCTCGACAGAATCAGGACCCCTGCTCGACACGAGCTTCTTCACTTCCTCCAGGCCGTTGCCTTCGCGCAACAGCTGCTGATTTTCCACTTCCATTCGACTGATCACGTGGGTGTCGAAGGGCAGTACCACTGGCTACTTCAGATGATTACGATCGTGTCCCTGTTCACGTCTCTCGTAGCCGTTGGATGGCCTGGAAGCTTCTGGAACGCGTTTGTGAGAGGGTTTTCGGTTGTGTTTCAGGGCGTTTGGCTTATTGTGACGGGGATGCTGTGGACCCCGCAGTGGATGCCCAAGGGTTGTTTTCTGAAGAAGGAAACGGGCCGTGAAGCGGTTCTGTGCCACGGGGATCGGGCCTTGCATCGGGCTAAAGCTCTGGTGAATTTGCAGTTCGGGTTTTACTTGATGGTGGTGTCCGTGTTCTGTGTGGGCTTTTATTTGGCGATCGGCAAGTTTTACCCTCGAGACAAAGTGGAGGAGTATCGATCGTTAAACAAGTGTGATGAGGGAGATAATTGTGATTTTGGAACTCCACAGAAACACGAGATTTGCATGTCAACAATTTCACTTCCGGTGTAAATTAATTTAATTTAATTAAAAGATATAGTAATTTGTTTCAATTCGTTCATAAATAATGGTGTACGTGGTGTAATTAATGAATTTAATTATTTATTATTTAAATAATTCTCATAAGAAATGTAATGAATTTGTTACATGAGCCCGGCCGTAATGAAATGCTGGAGTATCATTAGAAACACAATTTTCCAAATAATTATTCAACAGCATTCTCAATTAATATTAGTACCCACCAACCCCACCCACCTGTCTGCTGTCTTGCCTTAAAATCCAGTCATCCTCTTTACTTGGACAAACTACAAACACTAATATTCCATTTTATTAAACTTTCACTAATATTCCATTTTATTAAATTTTTAACATTGTTAATTATTTTTTTAATATAAAATATATCAATTATTCATATAATTAATAGAATAAAATATGAAACATAAAAAACATTATTAATTATTTTTTTAATATAATATATTTCGATTATTCATATAATTAATAGAACAACATATGAAACACACAAATTGAAAGGTCTCAACTAGTGACCAAGCCATAAATTTTGGGTAGGAAAGAACAAATAACATTGCTGTAAATCCATACTTCTGTAATTGACATGGTATTTTGTACAGATTTTAAAAAATGTAGTATTAAAATAATACTTCTTCTATTTCGGAATGATTTGCCTAGATAGACTGACAACACTTTTTTTTAAAAAAAAACTAGTAGTGGGTGATGTAAATTAAATAAGGGGTATTTTAAAAATGAATTTAGTAAGGTATATAGTTAATTTAGTGAGGTGTAAAGTAAAATATCGGCAGAAAAAAAGAGTGATAAATTTAAAAATAGGGAAAATATCAATTTTGGTCATCCAGTTTTACCTCTTTTCATATTTGATCACCCACATTTGATCACTATCAAAATTGGTCACCCGTTAGTCAATCTGTTATTGACTAACGGAGAAAGAGTTTTGAGCTCAAAATTTTCAAAACATTAAAAACTTCTGATGCATCTTCTACAAACTAATGAAACAAACGCAGTAGCAAGAATGAAACATGTGGAACCTACCGGAGCGTGAATACCCATTGAAGAATCTTAGTTTTATCTTATAGATTAGAAGGAATTCTCATTATATTTATCCGTAATAGGTCAAAAGAATTGTCATGCATCTTGAAATTTTCATTATATTTATTCTTTATTAGAAAGAATTCTTATGCATCTTCTGGAACGTGATTCAATCAACTTGCTGGGTAGTCAAAAAGACCAAAATTGATATTTTTCCAAATTTATATCTCCAATTATTATACAAATTCAATATGAAACCAAGAATTGAAAAACAGAGTACAATTGTTAAAAAAAAAACAAGAGTACAAAGTTTCATTCTATCTTGAGTTTCTCATTTTCCTGTAAAATAAAAAGTAAACCGAGTTTCTCATTTTCCTGTAAAATAAAAAGTAAACCAACAACAAATGAATTCATAATTGAGTTAAATAATTATTAAAAACTTACTGAAATTTTTTGACTACCAGCAAAGTTGATTGAATCACGTTCTAAAAAGTAAACCAACAACAAATGAATTCATAATTGAGTTAAATAATTATTAAAAATTTATTGAAATTTTTTTGACTACCCAGCAAGTTGACTGAATCACGTTTGAGAATTCTTTCTAATCAAGGATAAATATAATGAAAATTCCGCATGTGAACGCGTTTCACATGTTTCATTCTTACTACTACGTTTGTTTCATTAGTTTCTAGAAGATGCATCAAAAGTTTTTAATGTTTTGAAAATTTTGAGCTCAAAACTCTTTCTCCGTTAGTCAATGACAGATTGACTAACGGAATGATCAATTTTGATAGAATATAATAAGTGAGTGACCAATTTTGATAGTGATCAAATGTGGGTGATCAAATATGAAAAGAAGTAAAACTCGGTGACCAAAATTGATATTTTCCCTTAAAAATAAAATAACATTGAAAATATATTAATTATTTTAATATTGAGAGTATGTAAATAATCTGAGGAACAGCTATGCGCCCCGAAAGTCACAAACAATAGTATGGAAGGCGATCAAAGGGAGACTAGCAACATCGGATAATCTGAGGAGAATGGGAATTCACCTAACAGAAGTGGAGTCGATGTGCCCGCTTTGCGAACATGCAGCAGGAGGAGTCCAATAGACATCTTTTAATCGATTGTAGTTTCGTCTAAAAAATATGGAGTGAATGTTTCAAATGGCTAAACATTACCATGGTTCTCCACTTTAACATTGGAATCCACTCGCTACAACACACGGAAGCGATCGGGTATGAAAAGGTAAAGAAGAAAATGATGTCAAGCTTATGGATAAGAGTTATACAGGAAATATGGAATGTAAGGAATGCAAAGAAATTCAAAGATGAAAAGCAGGACCTAAAGAAGACTATGGAGAAAATTAAAATAAATTTATGGACCTGGTTAGGAGGTTGTGAATTTATGCAAGCAAACATTTCGATCGCGGCATGGTCTTGTGATTCGTACGGCTGCATCAAATTATAGAAATGATAGTGTATGAAAGGTGTGGAAACAGGGGAGATCTTAATACCGATGTAAAATATAGCACACTTGTTTTAATCTTTTTCTCAAAAAAAAAATATAGTACACTTGTATATCTTAATACTCCAGCACTCAATATTTATATGAAACACCTTTACCGTTAAAAAAAATATTGCAAATAATCAAGAATATAGTAGTGAGTGATTGAAAAGTGAATGATAAAAACATAGAGATATGAAACAAAAAAAAAAATGTAAAAAAATAGTGACATATGGATGGTTATACAGTTCTCCTAGCTCATCTATAAATTTATTCGCAAATTTTCTCGATTTCGCCACAAATTAACTTCTAAAACAAATTTTGTTTGGGTTTCAACTTTCAACAGAGATTTCCTAGAAACAATCAACAGAATTAAACGGGCATGTACAAGATAAGAAAAAATATATTAATAAAAAGTAGAAAAGAATAGTAGGAGTAATAAGAAAATGTAAGTTTTTTTTTTTTTTTTTGACAGAAAATAAAATTTAAGTTTTGACAATTATAGTACTCCTATATCTTTAATTGCATTTATACCCGAAATAAATGGCCGTAATACTAATTTAATTTATATTTGAGGTTAAGTAGCAATAGCCAATAGCGAGAATACATGATTCATTAACGAAGAAAGCAGTTACAGAAAGGCCGGCCTAATGGGTACCCAACTCAAGCGGCGGATTATGCCTATCAGAAGGAAGCTTTATCCGCCCAAATGAGCGTTGAGGCTTCAGCTTCACATTCTCACAGTTACAAATCTCAATCATATATCCATCTGGATCTTTGAAGAATAGTTGATCCAATGTGGCGCTCCCTTCTTCTCCCACCGTTCTCCTCATGTATTTCACCTTCATATCCTTCACCCTCTGCTCCATAGCCTCCATATTCTCACACTGTCCAAATTCCCCCAATTTAGGATCTGAAATTGGAAACAAAATCAATTTACAAAAATCCATAAATCAAACCTGAAAGGATATGTGATTATCCATGGGATCCAAGCACTCCTTATCCCTGGGCAGCTTCTCCTCATCCCTGCACTGCAACAAGTGAATACCCACGCCGTAGTTGAATAGCCACGCGCCGTCGGAGTCCAAGGATTCCGGCCGCTCCACCAACACCAACCCCAATACTTTGGTGTAGAAATCGACCGATTCCTTCACTGATCTGCAAACCCTAGAAACATGGTTCAGCGCCATCAGAGGAGTATTTTCCTCCTCTTTCTCTCCTTTTTCCTGCTCCATTTTCATGCTCTGTTCTCCCTTCGGCATTATCTTTTTATTTTGCCTTGTGAAAATGGCCGAGAGTGTGTTTATAGGAGGCGGCGGAGGAATGGAGGAGGGGACGCGTGGTGGAGATGGGGTGCGTTGTACTACGTGTGACGTTCTCGGTTAAGCGGCGCCGTTTGCCTCATGCATGAGCGAGTCAAGTGAGTCCACCTGTCTAACTCTGACAAGGTTGCTTTGTGTTCAAGATAAATTTAAAATGAAAAAAGAACAAACAATTAAGATAAACGTAGGATGAAATATGAAATTATTAAAAAAAAAAATGTTTTTAACATGATGAGATTTAGTGATGTTAGATTTAGGGAACTAAATTATAATCTGTGTATGTGTGTTTATGTAATTTTAATTTAAACATACCCGTCAAAAAAATTTATTTAAACATTATTGTACTTATATTATGGATCAAAATAGCTCCATCTTAATGTTTAGAGATTGATAGCTTTGTGCATATATTTTCATCTTTAATTATTGTGGAGTTATATACTGTTTATCTGAATTTAGATTCACTATACAATAAAGTGCACAGGTAGCATGTTTGCATGCAATTGTTTGATTATTTTAAATATATAGAAATACAATTTGACTTAAAGAAAATTAAGAAATAGGAGTATAATTTATTATTGTTTACCTTTCAATTGTATTTGTATTCAATAAGACTATGCTTACTTTGAGTTTTTGAGAGATTTTTTTAATTTAAAGTTTTTTTTTTTTTTTTAATTTTTAATGAACTGTAATATTACCTTTAAAAAAAATTGAGTAGGGGAAGTTTAACTTTATATTAAATTAATGTGTAGGATTCAATGAAAATTATATTTTTATAGTTTTTGAGTGGGATTATAATAAGTAGATGATAGTATAATGATTTGGGTTACAAATATTTTAACTTTATGTCAAATTAATAGATTTATTAAGAGTGATTTTTATAAAGTTTTTAAATTAATTTTAAAATTTTGAAGTATAATAGATATTAGAATCTTAAAATCCAAAATTAATATAGCATAAAGCCTTTTTTGATATGGTGTTTAAAGACAAGGAGAAACTTATCGTCCACTTTATAGTTACAAGTGATTGTATATGTAAAGGGATGTAAGTTAGTCAAGTCCGAGCCAAATATCATTAGGCTTGAGCCTGACTCATTATATTGTTGAGTTCGACTCGAACTATGATAGTGGGGTTCAAGTTTAAAATATTAGATTTGTGATAGCTAGAGTTCGACTTGCCATAAACTTATTAATAAAGTATGCAAACTTGTTCGAGTTTGACTAATTCGAGTTCGAACTTACAAAAGCTCGGTAACTAAACAAGCAAGTCTAGTAAAACTTTTTTTAACTCATTAAATATCCAATCAAACCCGACTTGTTTAGTGGTTAATGATTTGATAACCATTACGTCTTGTGTTCAAATCCATCTGATTACACATTATTATTTTAACTGTTAATATAAAAAATAGTTTTAAAAAATTGATAAATAATTAAAGGTAGTCTAATGATAAGTCATTAACGTGCATATTCGCGAGCTATATCACGAACCAGAATAAAATTCTGAGATTGGCTCGATAATCGAATTTGAGCTAGAGACTAGAGTTCTGCTTGTGAGATTTAGTGAATGAACTCAAACAAAATTTGGGTTAATCCATTAGGGTTAAGGTTTTAAGATGGATAGTGTATGTATTAATATTTTATTAAAAGGATAAATATGATATTTTACATATATATTTAATTAATAAATGTAAGGGGGAAGTGTATCTAAAATTCCTGGAGGGACATATAACCACGCCATAAGCAAAACCATTGATATTGAATACAATGCCCAATTATACAGGCCAGGAACTCATAAGACCTCTTGGGCCTATGTATAGGGCCTGGCTATTTACACCTCCATTTCGGTTTAGAATACTTCCCATGTCAGTTTAATAATATAATAATCATGTAAAAAATTAAAAATACACTTTAAGTCATATTACACTACTAACTCCACCCTCCTTCAACTTTTAAATCCTAAACCTAATTTTTACTCTCTGCCACAAATGTTGTCGTCGCCGCCGCCGCCACCGAACAACAAAATTTCAAATAGAACTTAGAAAATTTTCAATTTTTGACAAACCAGTGTCAACCATATTCACTCTTGTCGACAAAGATTTGTCGACGAGAGTGAATATGGTCGACACTTGTTGATCGAAAAAAAATAAAAAAGAAATTCGACCATTTTAGGTGGACCAAATACAACCTCGTCGACAACAATTTATCGACGAGGGTGCATTTGGTCGACCTAAAATGGTCGAAATTTAAAAAAAAATTGGGGGAGAGGAGACGACGGGGAACCGTAAAAAAAAAAAGAAGGAAAAAAAGCAAACTGAGCGGCGTGGGGTGGGGTGGGAGGCGACGCCGGTGGATGGGTGAAGGGAGCGGTCGGACGGGGGAGGGGAGCAGCCGGACGCGGCGGACACAAAAAAAAGATAAAAAAAGGGGAGGGAGAGAGCAAGGGGCCGCGACGGCCCAAGGCAGTAGCTGAGTCGCCACGGGGGACGAGGGCATGCCAGCGGGTAGTGTTGTTATTCGAACCGAGCCTTAACGAGGCTCGGCTCGACTCGTTTAGCTTAATGAGCCGAGCTCGAGCTCGTTAGATACTCGATTTACTAACGAGCCGGCTCGAGCTCGACTTGTTAGGCTCGACTCGACTCGATATGCTCGTTAAGCTCGTTAGACTCGTTAACGAGTCGAGCCGAGCTCAATTTTTAACTCGCTAATGTTATCGAGCCGAGCTTGGCTCGACTCGATAAGAGCTCGAACCTCAAATACTCGGCTCGAATAACAGCTCTACCAGCGGGTGGACAGGGGAGGGGGCGGTCGAACGGGGCTGATGGGGGAAAAATTCACAGGAAAAAATAATGGGGGAAGAGGGGAGGGGGCGCGACGGCGGGGGCGTGGCGGAGGCCGGCTGTCGATGGCTGGTGTGGTGGAGGCGGCGACCGACGTGGATCGGGGTGGGGCAGCGACTGGAAAAAATGGGGGAAGGGAAGAGTAAGGAGAAAAGGAAGGGGAGAAAGTAGGGTTTGGGGGTATGTGTTTAGTAAATAGTTTTTTGAGATAAAAGGGTATTTAGGACCATTTCAGGGGGTGTATCTATCCTGACAAATTTTAGGGGGTGCATCAATCGGGGGAGTGTTCTAAACCGAAATGGAGGTGTAAATAGTCAGACCCATGTAATAATTATGAAAAAAACTCAAAATACTATTTTCAATAAAATTGCATTACTAAATGCACCCCATTACTAACTACACCCCGTTAAACTTTAAAACCCCAACCCTAATTGTTGTAGCCGCCGTCGTCACCACCACCGCCAGAAATTCCAAAAAAACTTAGAAAAATCACAATTTTTTTTATAAATTTCGACCAACTAGTGTCGACGAAAGTGTATATGGTCGACACTTGTTGGTCGGAAAAAAATATAAAAAAAACCCGGCCATTTTAGGTCTACAAATACACACTCATCGACAAATTGTTGTCGATGAGGGTGTATTTGGTCGACCTAAAATGGCCGGAAAAAAAAACATAAAAATGGGGGAGATGGACGGAATGGGAAAAAAAGAAGATCGGGAACGGGCAAACCTGAGCCGCGTCGTCTAGGATCGGTATCGGGGTGGCGGCGAGTGGGTGGGAGGCGACGCCGGTGATAGGGGGAGGAGAGCAGTCGGACGGAGCGGTGGGAACAAAATCACATGGAAAAAAAAAAGTGGGAGGGAGAGGCCGCGACGGCCCAGGGCAGTGGCTGGGCCGCCGCGGCGAGGGCGGGGGCCATGGCGGCTGGTAGACAAGGGAGGGAGGGGCGGCCGAACAAGGGCGGGTGGGGGAAGAAATTTAATTTTATCGAAGTAGAGGGAGGGGGCCGCGAAGGCGAGGGTCGTCGATTGGGGTGGGGGAATGAGAGAATGAAGAGATGAAGAAGGGGAAATTAAGTTTTGATGTGGAAAATTGGGGTTTGGTGGGGGTGTTGGTAGTAATAGGAATTTTATGAAGAGAAGAGCATTTGTGATAATTAAGAGGAGTGCATCTATCTTGAACTAATTATAGGGGTGCATCAATCGGTGGTGTGCATCCATCGTTAATGGAGGTGTAAATAGTCAAACACGTTGGGCTTACTTCAATTTATATTTTGGGCCCGGCCCTGGCTATATACCCCTCCAGCTTTGTTAAGTATACTCCCCCGATTCATACACTCCCCCTTAAAATGATACATGTTATATGTACTCCCCCAAAATTACCTAGATTACCCTCTTCTCAGTTAAATGACATGTTAAATGCACTCCCCCTATTAAAACCCTAATCCCCCCTTTATTCTTCCTCATTCTTTTAAAATCCAAAAAAACTAAAACCCTAATTCCTATTCCCCTCCAAGCCGCCGGCGACAGCGCCACCTTCGTCTTCGGGTTTAGGCCTTCACTGCCGGACACAGCGTCGTCACTGCCATGTACTGCTTTTTTTTTCTTCTTCTTCTGTAAATTTTCGCTGCCCTCCCTCCCACGGCCACCGTCGCCACCCCTCTTCCTTCTCTCGGCCACCGTCTCCGCCCATCTTCCCTCTCTCGGCCACAGTCGCCGCCCCCTCCTCATTCACTCCCACCATCTGCAATTTTTTATTTTCTTTTTTCTCCCTTTCGACAGCTTCTCCAATATTGCTCCCCCTCCTTCCGTCGTCGCTTCCTCCCTCTCACGGCGTCGCCGTCCCTCCTTCCCAGCGACGCCGGCGACCGCCAATCCTTTTATTTTTTTCTTTTTTTTTCATTCTCTTCCGCAACAACAACAATTCCTTCTTTTTTTTTTCGACAACTCTTGGTCGACGATATACACTATCGTTGATATATAATTGTTGACGATAGTGTATATGGTCGACTAAGAGGTGTCGAAAATTTTAATATTTTTTAAAAATAATTATCTTTCGACAGGAGTGCTTTTCGTCGGCAAAGCAGTGTCGACAAGAGTGTTTTTCGTCAGCAAACCAGTGTCGACAAGAGTGCTTTTCGTCGGCAAACCAGTGTGGAAAAATGTTTTTTTTTTAAACTAAGTTTTTTTTTTTAAGAAGATGTGGCAGCGGCGGCCTTCGAAGATGCGTGACGGCGGTGGCTGAAGATGAGTGACGCCGACGGCTGCTCTTAAATTAGGGTTAGGGCTAATCTAAACTTTAATTTAAATTTGAAGGGTGTATTAATCTAATGAATTTTTAATGAAAGGGTAAATTAGGTATTTTATATGAATATTAAATTAATAAATGGAATGGGGGAGTATACTTAACAAAGCTGGAGGGGTATATAGTCAGCGCCCCTCCTTATTACATATCATTAAACTAAACCAGACTCAAGCCCAATACATAGCCTAGCCCAAATAACAATATTAACTGTCAATATTCAAAGGGAGCGGTTATAGACACACACCAACCTATTGAGGACACCCACGCGATGAGGACACACACAATTCGGATGAGGACACCCACGTAGAAATCTCAAAAATACCCTTTCTACCTCAAACCCTAATTAAACTCCCTCTTCCCCTCATTTCTTACTTCACAAACGGCGCACCCACCTCCCTCCTCTTCTCCACAAACGGCGTCGGCATCCCACGTTCGCGGCCGACCTCCCCAGCCGCCACGACCGACGTCGGCCTCACACGTTCGCAGCGGCCGCTGCTTCCGCCCCTCCACCCTCGCTGCAGCGCCGCCGCCGCGGCCTCCTCTCTCGTCCTTGCACCGCCTCCGCAAGAAGGATGCGGCCGCCGTCTCCCTCCTCCTAAGACGCAGCCGCTCGCATCCCTCCTCCCTCTCGTGCCGCCGCCGCGGCCTCCTCTCTCGCCCTCGCGCCGCCGCCGCAAGAAGGACGCGGCCGCCGCAAGAAGGATGCGGCCGCCGTCTCCCTCTTCCTAAAGACGCGGCCGCTCGCATCCCTCGTCCGCCGCGGCCTCCTCTCTCGCCCTCCTCTCAAAGACGCCGCCCGTTCGCCACACAATTTCTCCCCTCGCCGCCTCATTTCAGGTAAGATTAGGATTTTTGAAAAATTTAGGAAAATTAGGGTTTTTCAAAGTTCGGTAAAAAAATTCGAACATATTGAGTTTGTTTTAGAAAAAAATTCGAACAATTAGTGTTTGTTTTGGAATATATTTCGAACAAGATGTTTGATTTTTTTTTGGAAAAATTTTCGAACATTTTGTGTTTGTTTTGGAAAAAATTTCGAACATCTGTTCGATTTTTTTTTTGGACAAATTTAAGTTGTTTTGGTATTTTTTTTGAACATATTGCTTTTGTTCATTAAAAAATTTCGGACATGTTAACTTTGTTTTGATAAAAATTTCGAACATCATAAGAAATTTTTTAATTAAACTGTTGTTTGATTTTTATTTTTTTTTTCATTTATTCTTCATGTGAAAGTGGTATGGTGGTGATGGTGGGATTGATTTTTGCACAGAGACGGTGGTGGTGGCGACCTGGTGGGGAAGATAAAATGGAGTGGGTGTACTCATCTTGTATTTTTTAAATGTTTTACAGAAAGGGTATAAAGGACATTTTACATGTCAGTTAAGATGAAAAATTTGTCTAGTGGGTGTACTCAATAAGTTGGTGGGTGTGTATAACCGCGCCCATATTCAAAAGAATGAGAACACCGCACAATAGTACCTTCCGCTAAATATCAGCTATCCATCAGTCCAGAAACAAGACAAAGCGTAGACGTCAATTATACTCCAGAAGTTTCCTCAACTGAACCCCCCAACGACTCTCCTCAGACCACCGCCCGCAACCGCCACCATGTTAAGGGACGTGTCGGCGTGCAACACCTACAACTATGGCGACGCCGTCTACTGGGATGCCAGGTATATACAAGAAGCCAACTGCGGTTCCTTCGATTGGTACCAGCGTTATTCAGCTCTCCGCCCCTTTATTCGAAAATACATCTCCCCGAATTGGCGCGTATTGATGGTTGGTTGTGGGAATGCAGGTAAATTTAATGCCCTGCCTCGTGTTTTCGTTTTTATTTTATTCGCGTAACTGGTTTTCTATTCAGTATCAGCTCCAGAAGTTTCGAATTGTTCTGTATATGTTTTTCAAACATAATCTGACTAAGCTCATTCGAGTTGAGTAATTAATAAGCTACTTTTAATTGTTGTTGATTAGGGTGCTTATTTCTATTGTTTTAGGTTTTGTATTTTAGGTCTCCTTTTTTATGCATATATATTGTGGATTTTGTCTATGCTACTTGCAGCTGCACGGCTTTTAATGTGTTGTACCAACACCAAAAAAATCATGTGGTACAACACATTAAAGCCCTGCAGGTACAAAAGCCATTTTGTGTGGTATGCATATATGTGGAAGTTTGACATAGGCTTGTATTTAATAACATTGCTAAATGGATAATGTAAAACTTGCCTGACAGTTATTTCAGAGGACATGGTTAAAGATGGATTTGAAGATATAACGAACATTGACATATCATCTGTGGCTATTGAGATGATGAGAAATAAGTATGAGAATGTACCTCAATTGAAGTGTATCCTTACAAAATGGAGTGTGTAAGTAAACAACAATTGAGTGGTCATAATTTGCACATCAAATAGTTTTTTTTTTTGCTATGCATAAATGTTTTCAGTTAGCTCTTTATATAATAATTGAACCTTATAGGTGTTTCATGTTTCGAGTTTCATTATCAGAGCATCTGTTTCTAGAATTCCTTAAGAAAAATTCCAGATAAAGAGATGGATGTTAGGGACATGAGTTTCTTCCCTGATGATTCATTTGAAAGTGTCATCGATAAAGGTAAGTGGATCTTCGATCTCCTATTCTGATATGCATTAATTTTTTGTAATTATGTTCATGTCCTGTAATTAATCGTAATTTGTTTGGCCTTGTATTTTGCGTAACCTGCTGATCTGCATATTAGGAACACTTGACTCATTGATGGTGAGCTATATATATCTCGACCTTCCTTTTATGATTTGTTCACTGAATCAGCTAACTTATGTTACTTTTCTCTTTTTTATGTCATCATGGATCTGAAGTGTGGTACTGATGCTCCACTTAGTGCTTCTCAAATGTTGGGGGAAGTAAGCAGGTTCTAGGATTTAGACTTTCATGCCACTCATAAATTAAAAATTCTTTATCTTTATTTTTGGTTTTTTTTTTTTTTTAGGTTGATTTATTGCTTCTCGCGCATTTTCTGTCTAGTGACATGTTTTTTTATTCTTCCACTTGTAGGCTTCTTAAACCTGGTGGAGTTTATATGTTGGTAATTATGGCTGAATATCTTTCTTTCTCACCGCATTTTTTACATCAGTATGTTATCCAAAGTATACATTTGTCCTTCCTTGCCTATTTGCAGATAACATATGGTGATCCTACTGTGCGGATGCCCCATATAAACCGACCAGTTTACAATTGGAAAACTGAACTGTACATCATACGTAAGTGACTGTTTCTCCAACTTACAAATGACAAATTTCTTGGTTTTGGTGTATAATTCAAGAAGTATTATACATTTTTAAGCTCATTGAGGTATCCCATGCTATAACGTAACTGTCTTTGATGTTCAAGTCATGATGTATCTTTTCTGTTATCCTGTTTCGAACTATATATATTGGTCTTTAGCCATCGTCAATGTAGAGTTGTAGAATAATACTGTAGGGCATAAACGTGATGCTGTTAATGTGGGTTAGTGGTGGGGCTTGAAACTTTTCTTCCTGTAGGTAATTGGTTATTTTATTTGTTTGACATGCTACAACTTCTCATGGATTATTTGAAACTAAAATGTATTTGGGGACTCCTTTATTTGATTGCTGAAAATATGCTAATCCCCTGACTGTGTCTGGTATGACTAAGGGATCGGTTGTCAAAAGGATTACTTCAACAAATTTATAATGTTAATTAGATGCATCAGATTGAATGTTTTAAAATAGTAGTTCATCTGATGACATGCCAAGAAACCTGTTTTATTCCAAGTTACTTAAAGAAACCTATGCTGTACAATAACTACTTCAAAAGGACAACCCACCAAAAAAAAAAAAAAAGAAGCTTGGAATATAGACAGTGTCATTTGGTGATGTTATCCCTGCCCATTTGCAGCTAGACCTGGATTTCAAAGTCCTGCTGGAACCACTGCTTTGAGGCCACACTTGGAGCCTGTTCCCATCACAGAGAAAGGTCTACTCCCTGCAGATTATGTTTTGGAAGATCCAGATTCTCATTTTATATATGTTTGTAAAAAAATTGGTGAACCAACTGATCTCTGCATCAAATCTGTGGACTCTTTGGCTGATGCTGAAATGCAGAGATAACACGGACAGAACATGGTATGCTGATTTCTTAGCTTTTGTGTAGCAATATATTCGATGATAACTGATTATGTTCAACAAAGTATTTATCAATTACTTTACATGTGACATATCTACAGGCATTTTAGCTCCTGGTAGATGTTAGTTCGATACTGCACAGGAAGGACAAGTTTTGCCTGTACTTTGGACTGTGGAAAGTGGTTATTGATCGGAAAGTTGTTATTAACTTAGATTACAATTCACCAAGTTGCTGTTTTATGCCACACTGGTGATTTCTCTTTTTATATCATGTCTTCATCATTAATTCTTGCTTCTTTCTGGTTAATGTTTTCATACTAATTGAACATGAGAATGCTTCGATCATTTAAAATATTTTCAGATTTCCTTGTTGTACTCTCTTATCTCTTGCCAGTCATAGACACACAGTTACCTAGTTATCGATTTGTTTGAGCCTAGAGACATATGTCATGAACCTTGCTTATTTTGTATTGCTGTTTCACTCAATTATAAATGATTAGTTTCTTAGTACAGTGAGGTCACATACATTGATTTGCATACTTATTGTGTTTCTATTTGGTTATGAAGGAAAAATATGTGGATAAGTAATTCCTTATTTGAACTAGTTCATGCTTAACAATGAAACTTAGCAGTAACTAAAGAGAAGGACAATTTAGTGTGCTATACATTTTCTGGAATGTGTGTGCTATTACATCGTGTTTTTCAGATGCAAACATGTACATTTTCAGCTAATTACTATGCTAATTTGCCCTTGCTGGAAATTAAGCTTTGCATTTGATTGGTGGGAACAGGCTAAATCGAAGGTTAGACAGAAATATTCTCTTAGATTCCTTCCTTCAGTATAAAACAAATTTACTACCGTTTATTGTAAGATATTTCTTCCTTCAGTATAAAACAAATAGATGAGATATAATTTTATCCCTTACCAATACTATTGTATGATTTATGGACTTATAATCTTATCTGAATTGTGTGTTGAAGTAAAATAAAGTGTAATAGTAAAATTGAGCTTCGTCTTATGCATGAGGTTGTATTACACAGGACTTTTTAAATTGTACTTCCTCCGTCCCCTACTTAACTGTACAAACGTATTGGGCACGGGTTGGGTTTTAATGAATGCATAGTTTATTAGTATTATGAAATATAAAGCAGGGGTAGTAAAAAAAAAATTCAATTTTATAAATAGTAATAAAATTACTTTTTAGTGTAATAAAGTAGTGACATTTATTGTAATATTAGTAATATTTTAACTTTTAAGTGGATAGTTTAAAAGTGTTTTTGCTATTTTAGATAATGTGTCAATAAATAAAGAACAACCAAAATGATAAAATGGATCATTATATAGGGGACGGAGGGAGTAGATGAATAACACTTAGGTTGCGTTTGGATGAGGGGATTTCAAATGGAATGATTTAAAAATTGATGGATTTCAAATGAAATGGTTTTAGTGAGGATTTAAAATCCTCTAAATTTTAACTAAAAAGTGGTACTAAATATTTGAAATCCATTCATTTAATCCAAACAGGTGGAGTGAATTTAGGTTATGGATTTAAAATCCACACCTAAATCCCTCCATCCAAACACAACCTTAAATTGTAAATGAGATTAAGGCTATATCTTGAAATTGACTCTAGGCGTCATATTTGGTATTTGGTATTGCCGTATTGACATTCTTTGTATGCAACTGAGTGTATAGATATACTTAAAATTTAATATTCAATTTAAATTTTTGACCTCAACATTTAATTAAATTCATTAGTGGCAAATTTCAATCGTAGAGGTACAATCAAGTATCACAATTCATTATTTTATAATTTCTTGTTTAGAGCGACTTACATAGGAGGACTTTAGAAAATATGGACATAGGAGGACTTTAGAAAATATGGACACACCAATTATGATAAATATATTAATGATTTACACATATATCAATGAGAGTCGGAATGAGTCAATAGAATGATGTATATTAATGGTTTACTCGTGTGTCTCTATTACATTATTAAATGATATGATTTTATAATTGACTTACAATTTTAATTTAATTTTATTGTAATCGATCAAAAATTGAATTGAAAAATTAAAGAGATATACAAATCATTTAAAATTTAATTCCATGATATACACCTAGTCCATACAAAAATTTACATGTTAATAATAGTATCAATATTGATAATTACGAAAACTGAAATATGATATATTGATAAATATCATAAATATTAGGAAATTTTAAAATTTGAACGTGAGTTTCGAGTTTTTTATGTTCCACGAAATGCCAATAAATTGACACATGCATTTGCAAAGAATTCCCGATAGTTTAGGAGCCTTCATACTTAGGACGAGTCTCATAACTTTGTGAATGACCTTTTCGCTTAGTGTTTAATTTATTTGTAATGCAGTTTTTGAATGATTTATAAAAATATTGATAGGTATACGAAAAAATGATTTGATTCGAAGTTTTATCTATATATGCAATTCTAATAAATTAAATGATATTGAAAATACCAAACAGGATACAAGTATAGTATTATGTACTTATTAAAAATATGCCAAATTTAAATTTATAAAAGGATTCAAATTTATTTTCTTTTAAGGGAAGTGAGAATTGACCGTCAAGTCCTAATTCGGTAATTCCATAAAAATGAGCCTTTCCAATTGCACTAATCAAATACCTTTTGTACAATGCAGAATTTTGGAAGCTTCAATTTCTCTAATTTAAGCAATAAATATTTATCTAATTCATGATACAGATGGGAATGAATCTTTTATTGTTATATTTTGTTAACAGTCCATAACTCATTAAATTGTTTTATTTAAAATTTTGTCGTAAAATAGCTACAACATAAAAATATTAAAAATAGTTGGGATCATGGACGAAAATATTCAGAAATTTTCCCGATATATACTCGATATATCCATTTTTTGCGATCACTAGATATCGATATTGAGAAAAAACGATATTTTCACGATATTTGTAAAAAAATCGATATACAATAACAATCAAGGTAAAAAATATCGGTATCGGTAGAAATATCGAGACCTTAAATTTGTGGAAATATCGATGGATATATCGATAAATTTAATAACTAACTTTTAATACATAAATTTAACAAAACAATGTAAATACATTTACATCTATGATAAATTTATATAAAATATAGCATACAATGTTATTTCATATGATATTTTTTAAAATTTATCGACATTTCTCAATTTTTTTCCAATATTTTTCGATATTTTACCGATATTAGTCTCGATATTGTTATTGTGTATCGATTTTTTTACAAATATCATGAAAATATCGTTTCTTCTCAATATCGATATCGGTGACCGCGAAAAATGGATATATCGAGTATATATCGGGAATTTTTTTGAATATTTTCGTCCATGATAACAATATCGAGACTAATATCGATAAAATATCGGGAAAAATTTGAAAAATGTCGATAAATTTCAAAAAATATCATATAAAATAACATTGTATGCTATATTTTATATAAATTTATCATAGATGTAAATGTATTTAAATTGTTTTGTTAAATTTATGTAATAAAAATTAGTTATTAATTTTTCAAATTTTTTAAAATTATCGATATTTCCACAAATTTAAGGTCTCGATATTTCCACCGATATTTTTTACCTTGATTGGGATTAAGTTGGTCTTTATTGCAAAATAATCAATACTCCACTCGTGTTTTACCATTTTATCTGAATACAAATTTTAATGTTAAAAGTTATTTAATAGTAAGTCCCCTTCAAATATTTACACAACCTTTTTTTTTTTACATAAATTAAGAAATATGATATTAAAGGTTATAAAATGTATGATGGGCAGTTGAGATACAAGAGATAGTAGACAACTAATACTCATGTCATTTAATTTTTTTTTATTTTTTTTTTAGGATAGAATTACAAGGAGAAAAAGATCAAAAAAACATGTTTAAAGCAACTCCTTGATCCATCTTGGTATAGTATCTTCATACCAGTCTTGAGGTAGTGAAGTGACGTGCTCAAATAAGACAAGAGAGTGAGCAATCTTATTTTATTCTCTAGGGATATACTCATGTCATTTAATGAAACAACTAATATCATTAAAAACTCATATTTACTTCATTCTACTTTATTTCAAAAAAATAGTCTATTATTTTTTCTACACAAAACAATGGAAACATTTCCATATAAATTTTTATTCTTACATTCTTGTTATACCTTTATTTAGTGTTAATAAACTATATTATTAACTAATCTCAACAATCATTAAATAAGAGTATTTTAAATAAAAATATTAAAATAAAAGGCAAGTGAACTATAATTTAAGACAAAAAAAAAAGTAAAAAAAATGAACTATCCTTTTAAGACATAGAGTATATTTTATCTATTTTATACATAAACCAACAATATTTTTTAAAATCTATATAATTTTCTTGTAATTCTTACCTTAGAATTTTTCATTTATTTAATATCTATGTAATTATTTTTTTTCTACACAATACATTTATTTTATCACTTTAATAAAATTGAAATGACTTATATATCTTTACTCTTATCATTTTTTTTTAATTTATGTGTTCAAATGAGTGTAAAAACTGATATGAAACTTTAATCAATATTTTTGCTAAAACTTCACTCAATTGTACAGTATTTATTTAGGATTGTTGTAGTCGATGGCAGTAAAAGTAAATATAGAACTCAGTTCATTTAACACACGCGTCACACTCCTCCTCCTAATTTTTTTTTTTTTTTTTGAGTATTTATTTAAATCCAACCTCATCAAAACCCAATATTCCCTTCTAGTTTTATCATTTTTCTCTTTTTACCCTCTATATTTTACTTTTAATGCTGTCTATATTTGGCATACTATACCATTTTTCTAAAAATAAACATCTGACTCATGTACTTTGATTTCCACACATCTTCGTCCTCCATATCTTCTACTCCATTATTCATTTTCACCCTACAAAACAAAAAACATAGTGGTAAATAAATAAAAAAGTACCGCATCCATTCTAAATCAGTTTTTTTTTTTTTTTTAAATATAAAACATTAATTTGTACATTTTAAAAAATAAATTTTCCTACTCCCTCATTCTCTTACTTAATGACACATTTTATCATTTTTTATGTCTCTTATTTAATGATATATATTTAAAATAGTAAAAGATCATTTTCACTATTCCATTAAAACTTCTCGATATTATATTACATTAAATATCATCCATTTATTCACACAAAAAAAAATTATTACTATTCATAAAGTTAAAAGTCTTTATTACCCTAACTCTTATCCTCATTAAAATTAATAAATAATTCATACATTAAAATAATTCATACATGTTCTTAAATCTTACTATAAGTTGTACTACCATTTTTCTGAAAATAAACAACCGACTCGTGTACTTTGATTTGCACACATTTTCGTCCTCCATATCTTTTACTGCATTATTCATTTTCACCCTACGAAACAAAAAACAAAGTGTTAAATAAATAAAAAAAATACTGCATCCCATAAATCAGTTTTTTTCGGTACTACATTAATTTTAACATTTTAAAATAGAAAATTTCTTATAAGTTTTATTTTCAAAATTCTCATTAATTTACCACCATAATTTATTATAAATCGAGTATTGTTTATGTATTGATAAATATAACTTAAATAATAAAGAAAGTTTCTAATCACAAGGTATATTTTCTATATTTAATAAAAGTAAATTAGAAAGTAAGAGATTTTCTAAAATTAAGGACAGGATATAATTGAAATAACCATAGTAAAAAATTCTAAAATATGATTTATTAAAAAATGAAGTATTTTTTATTATTTTTTTCATATTCAAGTAAGTGTAAAAACTTGTGAAAGGGGTGGGTAAAAGTAAAAGAATAAAAGAGAAAATGAAAGGAGTGAATAGAGATGGTATGGTTTTTGAAAAGAAAATGATTAACAAATATAGATAAGGAAACATGAAATTAGTAAAAAAGGCAAAGGCAATCCCCCCAAAAGTGGGGGCAAATTACAAAAATAGAGTCCCTGTGGTTTCCCTGATGCAGGTTTTTATTTCTTGAAATATTTACCAAAAGAAGACAGATTTGGGAGGATTTGGGTGTACGCATACGAGTGTGCATAGTAATTCTTGTACGTATATATTTACATAAAAACCCTGAAAAGTGGAAAGTGGGCTCCACACTAGTAACCAATAAAGGCAAAGTTGTAGCTTAATGTGGCAATAAGAGAGAGAAACAGAGTCATGCAGTGTATACAAGAGTAGTCCATGCAAAAGCTTGCCGTTTCAGTGCCATTTGTGGCCTTATAAATACCCCCGAACCCCCTTTCTCTCTCTACTCCCTCTTTCGGAAACCCTTTCTCTCTCCTCTGGTTTTCTGGAGAGAGATTTTTCAATGGGTCGCGGAAAAATCGAAATTAAGAAGATCGAAAATGTTAATAGCAGGCAAGTCACTTTCTCCAAGCGGAGGGCCGGTTTGTTTAAGAAGGCTAATGAACTCGCCGTTCTCTGTGAGGCCGAACTTGCCGTTATTATTTTCTCAAATACTGGGAAGCTTTTTGATTTTGCTAGTTCCAGGTTTGTATTGCATGTTGCCCTTTTCTCTCCCCCTTTCCTGTTTCGTTTCTCAGATTCCATTTTCCTCTGTTTTGCCGCTTTATTCCTGTGCTTGCATGTGTCTTTTCTTCACACTTTTTTTTAATTTTTTTAATTTTGGGGTTTTTACCCTGTTTTGGGGGTTTTGATGAGCTAAATTTCGATTTTCAATTCGCAACTTTGAATCTGAATTTTTAAGGGCAATTTAAGATTCCTTTCCTCTTCACCCCTTTGGGTGCCTATTAATAAGAAGATTTGTCTTCATTAACACTTATTAAATTCTTTGCCAGTTATTATTACTCCAATTTAAACTTGTTCAGATTCGATCGGTTTTCACCCATTTCGAGTTATTTTAGGCTGCAAAATTTGTTGTTTATAGTACCGTATGCATTAGTTATGGTACATTTAATCTCTGATCCAATTCGCTCATAAATCCCCTGCCTATTTGATTGTCTAATTTTTCTTGGTTTGTACATTCTTGCAAGAGAATTAGTTGTATATTTAAGCAATGGTCAAATAAAATCCCCCTTTCTGTTAAAATTGCGAAATTTGAGCCTTTAGGATTATGGACAGCAATGGTCAAATAAAATTCCCCTTTTCTGTTAAAAGTTGCGAAGTCTTTAGGATCATGGTTTGACTGTTTGTAGATTGGAAAGATTGTTTCTGTATCGAGTTAATCATGTCTTAAATCCTGAAGTCAAAAGTTCAACAACGGGTTTTGGTAGGGGAATGCATACCCCTTTGTGAATTCACTAAGGCAATGGTTGTTTTGAAATCCTAGTAATAGTATATTTGTTTTTGGATTTTGAGGTAAGATGTGATTTAGCTTTATGTCAAATCAATGTAACACAATTGATGTTGCATTATAATATTATTGATTAATAATTGGGTAATGATTAGATTTTATAGATAATTTGTAGAAATGTAGTATTGAGTTTTTGACGACCAGATTCTAAATCCCGAAGTAGAACAATTTTAGATTTCAAAATCCAAATCATGATTTTTAAAACCCAAAACAAGCATCACCTAAATATTCCTTATCATAGAATTGATAACCTATCTCTTAGTTTTTCTGAACAAGATGCAATGGCTTCGGTTCTGGACAAAATGAATAATTGAAATAGTGAAGGAAAAGTCTCTTTATGGTTTCACCTTTTACTGTGTGTGGTAGGAGTCCTCAATGTCTGAGCTTGTTGCTGTTGTTTAATTCATGTGGCAGAATTATTTTTTTGTGGAGAAGTATCTAATTGATTGTCTTTCTGTTGGGATTTTTTTTTTAAATGCGAATTGTGTGTGTTTAAAGTTGAATATATAGTTGAAAGTAAAGGTATTTGGATTTTGCAGAAAGTTGAAATTTGATTCTAGGTATAGCCAACTTATGTTAATTTTGTACTTAAGAATGGGAAGATCTATTACTATTAGACAGTTGATATGGTTACTGTCTATTTCCTTATTTCTTGTGCTCCAAATGTTAATATCTAGTTAACCTTTATCTTCCAGAAATAATTGTTTTGTGAACATAGTTTGCACCGTTTCTTATATTGTATTTCAATTTGACAATACAAGTTTATAGACAATCACATTATCCATGTCCAGCTTTCATGTATCCTAAGTCTTGCAAAATATCATCTATAACCTTTTTTTTTTAATCCCCTTACAGCATGAAGAGAATACTTTCGAGATACAAGAAACGTGTCGATGATACAAAGGGTCCTGCCGAGGAACAAGAGGCAGAGGTGTGCTACTTCTGCATTACAGGATTCTATAACCTATTACTTTGCTTATTCTCTTTTCACGTTCACTCTGTATCTTTTCATGTATCTTAATAATAATCAAGCTAACACAAAGGTTGATAAAAAAGTTATGTTTGTTTTATTCAAATAAAACCTGATTCATTGTTTTTTGAAAGATATTAATTGATGATTACCAAGCTAAATTCAATTTTGAGGTTTCTGATTTCCTTTTAATATCCTTTTGCTTTTAACCAGAATCAAGAACCGAATGACACAGATGCCCTTATAGAGGAGATAGAAAAGCTCAAATTGATGCAGCGGTATGGCTTTATATTAGTAGCCTCAATCTAACAATGTTTTTTTTTTTGGGAAACCCCTGTTATAACCTCTCCATTGTTGGGTGTATAGACGGTTGTTGGGTAAAGACCTCGCAGGCCTGAGCGTACGAGAACTGGATGCACTCGCACAACAACTAAATGAAGGATTGACATGCATAAAGGAGAGAAAGGTTAAGCATTTAAATACTCTTGACTAATTAGTTCTCGTAAACAAAATTGTGAGATATTTCCCGCTAGATATATGCTATGTTTTCAAATGTACTGTTCAAATTATTTTACAGGACCAGATGTTGATGCAAGAACTGACACAAGCTAGAATGAAGGTAAGTAATTTGGTTTTTTTTCTACCGTGTGTGTATAAAGTTGTAAAAGATGGATTTATTTTTGTGATATAAACAGAATTTTCTTTGCGATTGGTTGCAGGAACAACAGGCCATGCTAGAAAACCAGACGTTGCGCAAACAGGTAAAAATCATTTGGTTCTTGATAAAAAGAAAAAAAAAAAACACATTTGTTCTTGATGAAAAACACATTTGATGCTGAAAATCATATCTCGGATTAAAATGAAATATAGGTAGCAGAGCTTCAAGCACTTTTCCCGTCAACAAGTTCTGCAACTCCACTGTGTATCGAGTATTATTCAACAGCAACAGCAAACAAGAGCAACCATGCGATGAAGGAAGGTTCTGGAAGTCTTGAAACAGCATGCAACGGAGGGCTGGCTGATGGAGACTCGGACACGACCCTGCAGTTGGGGTAATTTGTGTTCCTTATAGATACATATAGATATGCGTACACTTGCTCTCGTTCCTTATTTGTTGTGAGTTTGTACAGGCTCCCATATGGCAAGAGTCCAAAAAGGAAGAAGATAGATGATGGTGAAACTCACTCAACCACATCTGAGGTTAAGCTTGCCTTACACTAATCCTTTTCTCACGCAATAATTTCTTACTCTTGTGTTATAGGACAAAGATTTTTAATTGTGAATCATGACTCCTTTTTCACCCTTAGCTTGTATATTAATTTTTACGACTGGGGAACATTGTCTTCCTGCCTTAATTTCTCCCATTTTCTCTCTCTCTCTCTCTCATGTGTATTCATGCGTTGGTGAAACGACATACGAATTGTAATATGTGTTGAAAATCTATTGATATAACACACCACGCATTGCAAAGAAATGTGAACTTTGTTGTTGAAATCTACTGATACTTTTTGACATTTATACAACTTAATGCACAACTGATCTAATCAAGCCAACCGAATATTGTCAAGCAAATTGTTTCTGTCAGCTATGACTTGAGAGAAAAGACTAGCTGCTTCCTTGTCTAGGAGCTGGATTATATTCTCCAGCACCTCCAGTTTCCCCTTCAATTCCTTTGCAGCAGCTTCATCGCATGTTCCAGACGATAAGGCTGCGCACAGCTGCTCAATCGCGCGATTCACCTCCTTGACTTCTGTCATCTCTTTGCAGAATCTTGATTCCAATACTCTGTTCAAGGTATCATCAGCCCCCCCTGGAAAATTTCCAATTTCCAGATATGGTTTCGTGCTACTATCCAGGCCTGATAATACTAAACCCATTGCCAAAAACCCGACTTTCTTCAATATGATCAAAGCTTCAAGGATCACGCATTCTTTCTTATCAGAACCAGGCCTGATTTCAATCCCACTTGATGCTTTTACCATTAAATCCTTTCCAAGATTTCTTGTAGCGATTTTCTTGAGGTATTTTTCTGCTGAAGATGGTGAATTTTCGACGAGGCTCAAACCATGAAGAATGGAAATCTTGGCTTGGTTTAGATGAGAGACGGCGGAGGAAATTGAGTTCAACATGTTGAGCAAGTTCAAGGTGTAGTTTAGATACTCTTCGGTGGCTTCGCCGCCCCATTGAGTTGTCGGATAATCGATCTCCACCACCAGCTCTGCAAAAGCCTTGTTGCTGAAATGCATCAGCTCAAAACACCATGGCAAAGACACGGATTCTGATTCATTTCTCTCTTTTGATAGTATGTGGCTGATGAAATTCGAACGAAAATCGCGTAACGAAGCCGATAAGGCCTCGGAATTGTGGTGGTGATTCTCCAGCTTGAAAGGGAATTTGTGAGAAAGGCCAAGTTTTGTTGGCAATAGTAGTAACATTTTTCAGCATAAAACTGGGGAGGAAAATGTGTGCTTTGAATGAGTTTTGGCCTCTCTCTCTCTCTTTACACACACATACACGTATGTTTATTATATTTAAATATTAAATATTATTGAACTAATCCATAGGCCATAGGCATAGCACACGTCGTTGACCAATTGCGTTTGGTGCGACTTTACACGCCAAGGCGTGGTTGAGAAGCTGAGAAGAAGTACCTTACCAATATAAATGCTTAGCATGAAATATAAAGATATATTTTAAATTTGACTTTTTTTATTTCCAATCGATATAATAATATATGAAAATATTTAAAAGCATATTCAATCTTGTGGACATTATTGAGGGATTGATTGTGACAAAATCATATCCTTCAAATATGTAGAATTAAATGTTTCATGAAACATATATTAATTAAAAGGTAAAGTCTAGTAAGCACTTGAATGCATGTTGTGCACCCTAATCTAAAGAAAAGTGTATGTTATTAAACTAAAAAGTACAACACAATACAGTATTACTAAAAAGTGTAAGTCACTATGACTAAAAATATTATTATACAGTTTAATAATTAACACCATTTATCAAAAAGTGTAAGTCAGTAAAACTGAAAAGTGCAATATGGATTAGGGTGCACAACATGCACTCGAGTCCATAGCAGACCAACCCTAATTAAAATTTAACGTTTTGCCTCTGAAAGTAATATGATCGCACCTGATAAGGTTGATCACTCCTTCATTATGAATGACCATCTAGTTTAAAACTAGAGTAAATTACAACGGTTCTTTTTAGGTTTATTTAGATTTTCAAAGCATTATGTGGTTTGAGTACTTTACAAGTATTATTTTTTATTTTTTTGAAAGCTTGAGTAAATTACAATTAGTTCATAATGGTATTCATAATTGTATGTTGTTTTGTTGCATATTTTTGCGTTGTTAAGTAAAATTCAATTTCTTAAAATATTTTGGTTCATCCTTTTGTCTTTGCGCTTGAAATTTTTGGATAAAATAACTCCATATTAAAAAGCATAGAACGAATGGGCTTAATCTAAGTCTATGCAAGCAGTAAAAATTGGGCTGTGGAGTGATATGTTAGCTGGCCCATTTGTACAAATTTAAGCCATAATAATTCCCAACATTTTTATGGAGTTAAAAAAACATTTCTTGCCTTAATTCAATGCAGTGCGTATAATTAGCGTCAAATGTGTACTTAAAATAATTATTTTTAATATATCTGACCCCTCATTATAGTATAAGTTTTTTTTAAACAACATTATAGTATAAGTTAATAAATAAATAAAACTATGTCTGTGATATTGTGAATCATCTCCTTTTTTTTTCATGCTCAGTAGAATTATGCAAACTCTAAATTAGCAACCATTTTTATAGGAACTTCTGTGACAGATTCCTAGAAATATAAATGTTAACCTAAACTTTCCGTCCAATAATAAAAAAAAACAAAAGTTAAGCAAAACGATAAATTGCAAAACAACTGGACAAGGGTCAATATCAGTTTTAAATTGGTGATGGGACAAGAACCAAGAAGCACTAAACTACACATCGTACCCATCATTTTATCAACATGTATATTTACACCAAAATCTTAATTTAACTTATTAAGACAAATTTTAAAAATTTGAGTTTCACACGGCATTACCTCCTTAAGGGACAAATAGATACAGTATTTTTAATTTTATCCTGTAAGAAAAATGTCACTAGCTTTTCCAACGACTTGTCCTTGTTGCCTTTTTCTTTCCTCTTTGAAAAATAGCAACAAATTTGCCCACGCGCCCATTAACTACTAGACAAAAAAAAACCTACTAAATTTGTAGCTCATGTATCGAAATTGGACCTTAACCTACATGTTTGATTTAATTTATTGCTATTTAAATTTTTTAATAATTCACTTATAAGTTCGAGAAAGATCCTTTTCACATCCATTTTAGTTTTTGAGGAGATACGAATGTATCTAGATACTATAATGCATAATATAGGGTTGTTTTGAGAAAAATATTTGTTTAATAGTAAAAGTGAAGAGTCTTTGCAAAATGTATCTAGGCATTATAGGTTGTTTTGAGAAAAAAAATTGTTTAATAGTAAAAGTGAAGAGTCTTTGCAAAATTTGTAAAAAGTAGATGTTGAGAGTGGTAAAATATTTAAATAAGGTAAAATATTAGCAAGAATTTATAATAATTCTCAAGGGTTGGTGGGGTAGGAATTAGGTTTGAAACTTATGCTCCTTTTTTGTTTTCTGATTCTAAACTTCTTTAGTCCATTCTCAGATTGGGTTTTGAAACTTTTAAATACAATACGTAGATTTTAGAATGGACAAATTTCAGTAAGATTAGTTTTTCAAATTAGTCGATTGGGATAACGAAACTTTTAGGGGGTGTATTCAATTGAGATTTTGTTGGATTTTTTTTGACTTTAAAAAGTCGGTGGATTTAGAAAATCCATAGACTCTATGCAGAGTTTGACTGACTTTTTTATTGATTTATATGGATTTTTATAGATTTGACAAGATTCTGAAATACATATTTTTTTATTGATTTACATGGATTTCCTAATTAAAAAAAAATTATTATTCATCATTATTATTCTCATCTTCATTTCCATCACGGTTATACCTCACATGGCATTAGCAATACTAGTTCTCCATACATTAACTTCAGTTCTAATTGGTTTTGAGAAAGCAATTTCAAATTTTCCATTTTCCTCTTCCACGTTGAGATGTGGTGAATCTTGATCTTCCTTATATTCGACTGAAAATTCATCAGAGCGACATTCTTTACTAAAAAAATTATGTAATCCAGCACGAGTCAATACTAACTCTGCTTGTGTTTGAAATGGGAACTTGTTAATCGATTGCAACTTGAAAATACAAAAAATTCGATTGAATAATTGCATTTCTTGGGTGACGACCTTGACCACCAAAATCTTTTAGATATATCGAACACCAATGGGATTAAAGAAAGAACATAATTTTAAAATACAGAGATGTAATCTTTTTCACGATAATAATGATGGTGAAGAATCTGTGATGTTTATCGAAAAACATAGTTAACAAAAGTTTTTTTTTCTTCTCTTTCAAGTCTTCTAAGAGAATCCATTGAAATCTCTACTTTTTAGAAGAGATTTTGAATAGTGAAATTTATTTATATTTTTGAAAGAGAATCCAACGAAATCCATAGAGTATTAAAATCCATATATTGTTGAATACCTAAAGATTTCTAAAGACTTTTTAAAATCCGTATTGAATACCTCAAAATTTTGAAAGACTTTTAAAAATCCGGATTGAATACCCCCAAATTTTAAAAGTCCAAAAAAATCCAACAGAATCTCAATTGAATACACCCCCTTAGATTGAAGATTATAGAATGTATAATAAAATTGATTTATCGAATTAGTCGATTTTTTACTGAATACCAAAACATCATAATCATTCATTTATCAATTCTAAGGAGGGTGTATTCAATTGAGATTCTGTTGGATTTTTTTGGACTTTAAAAAGTCAGTGGATTTAGAAAATCCATAGACTCTATGCAGAGTTTGACTGACTTTGTTATTGATTTATATGGATTTTCATAGATTTGACAGGATTCTAAAATACACATTTTTTTTATTAATTTACATGGATTTCCATAAACTACGCCCCTAAAACTATGGATGCAAACGTATATCGAACACACTTGTATATAAAAAAAATTATCTAAATTATTTAGAAAAAATACCAAAAATATATTAGTTCAAAAAAATATTATTATTCATCATTATTATTCTCATCTTCATTTCCACGGTTATACCTCGGCTTCAGTTCTGTGTTGTAATTGACTTTGAGAAAGCAATTCCAAATTTTCTCTTGAGATGTGGTGAATCAAGATCTTCTCCTTGAAAATTCATGACATTCTTTCCGAAGAAAGTTATGTAATCCAGCTAATACTAACTATGTTTGTGTTTGAAATGGGAACAGAGGTGGGTTTTGAAAATTGTGAATGACTATTTGAAAATACCAAAAAAATCTCTCGCGAAGATTGAATAACTCAATTGCATTTATGGGGTAACGACCTTGACCACCAAAATCTTTTAGATGATATCGAACACCACGTGTTAACTTTAAATTAAGATCGTGAATAAATGTTCTTGAGATCTTAAGGTTGTCATTAATGCTATAAATTAGGCGATCGAGAATATATTATTGCTAACCTGTGTCGATATACTATAATTTTTAAAGAGAGAACATAATTTTAAAATACAGAGATGTAATATATTATTGTCTACATCCACTCTCACAAACCCAGTTGTGATGTTTCCACTAAACTCTTCCAATCGAGTACAAGTGTATATTCCTGTCTTTTAAGTCCCAATAAGAAGACTTAGATCTTCTAAGACTATACCTCCAGATATGTCTATGATCTTACTAGAAATTTAACAAGTATCTAGCAACTTGATAAAACAACAACACTAAAAACTTCTCTGATCTTCAGTAGTAGCCTTTTGAATTCTTCACTTGTCTTCTGGCTTCTTTCTGAATCTTCAATCTCTGCGAGTAATCTTCAATATATCTTCAGTATGTAGCTTCAGTATGCGTAGTTGCAGTAGTCTTCAAATGATCATCATCATGAAGTATTTATAAACTTCAATCATCAAGAACTTAGGTAGTTGTAACCAACTCTTCTTGAAAACTAACTTCAACTGAATCTTCTTATCTTTCCACGCGTTTCTTGTTATGAATTAGTTATTCCATAACTAACTTCTTCATCCTTATCTTTATACGCGCTTCATTTAGACTTTTAAGTTTGACTTGTCTTCTGTAGACTAGTATGTACTTGTCTTGTAATCCACCTGTCTTCTAAAGTAGTAGACTTCAACTCTTCTTGTCTGATCTTCCCATGTGATCTTCAATAGTAGACTATACTAATCTATCAAGACTTGTTACATTACTTTAAGCTTTTATAATACAAGCTTAGTCAACTTAGAATTTATACAATCAAACTAATCTATTACATTCAAAATCATGAGCTCTATACAACATTTATCCATAGCTCAATAATCAATCTAACAAATACAAATAGCATATATGAAGTATAAACAATATACAAATTTATAAGTACTTTATCTTTTCATGTGAACTCTACTGGTCTTGCTCAAGATGACTTAACTCAACTAGACTAGATCAGTCAACACTTAGAAAATATTCAAACTACTTTTGGCTTATCAAAACTTCATCTTTTATCTTTTCATCATGTAGGACTTGTCTTAGGATTCATATCCCATCAATTTCCCCCTTTTTGATGAAGCCAAAACTACTTGAATCTTTTCTCAATAAGTGGACTAGTTAAGTAGTTATCTTGTCTTTAAACATCACAAGTTGTTATCTTTTCATTCATTCAAAATAATACCAGTAGATATTACACATACTTCGAATATCAAATACAACTAAGTATTAGAGCAAAAAAAAACTTCAAATAAGAATATAAATCAACTAATCTGAAAGAGTACCTCCTTCAAGATTTGGAACTTGAAATGCATTAAGGAGTCTTCTATGAATTACTGCAATGTGATCTTCATCACCAATCTTCTCCTTCTCTAGCAGTTGTTCTTCAAACTTCTTGATTTGATTCATATTAACTCGTTTTCCTGAGCTTGTCATCGGACACTTCCATTCAGGAAACTTAGGAACCAAAATGTTGAAATTTGCACCAGCAGAAATCCTTAAGATTAAGTGCCACAACATTTTGTGTTGTCCTTCCATGAATCTGTCAAACAAAGAATACAATTCATCTTGTCCTTCAGCATCTCCAAATTTCCTTATAATCCAGTGATCAAGTTCCCATTGACTCTTCACTTCAATCCATTCAGCTCGATGCTCATTATCTATGAAGTGATCAATGAACTTGTCTTCTATCAGATCTTCATCAGCCTTCAGTTTCTGCAATCTCTCAATATGCTTTCCAATTTTCTTCTTGCTTGCATAATGAGTTTCATCATTTGGATCAGTAGACTTCTGTTTCTTCTTAGCTATTGCAGTAGGCTCTTCAATAACTAACTTCCTCTTAACTTTTCTGGTCTGAATCTCAGCTTCAGGAGACGCAATATTTTTGCCTTTTGCTAACTTCAGCTCATCTGCTCTTACCTTCTCAAGTTCAGCAGTCTTGACCAACTTTCTCTTAGGTCTTCTGAGCTCTTGTATTGCTTCAGCAGCCTCCTTAGCTTCTGGTTCAGCAGACTTCTCAATAATACTTGACTCTTCCCCCTTTTTGGCTTCATCAGTAGCCTTAAGAGTGAAAAGACTAGTAAATCGAGTCATTTCTTCTTTTACAGCTTCCTTCATAGCTTCAGTAGCTTTTTCAATCTACTTTTGATGAGAACTGTCTTGACTCAACTTGTCCAGTTTGGTTGCCACCAACTCCAGCTTTTGTGTAGACAAGTTCAACTCATTTTTGAAATGTGTTGCAGTCAAACGCAGCTTCCTGTTCTCTTCAGTCATAGCACTGATAATCTCTTTAGCTTGTGCTAACTGATCATAAGCTTCCTTTCTCTGAACATCAGCTACTTCAATTTTGGCTCTATAGACTCGTTCCATTTTCTTGGATTCAGTAGCTAGAACACGAGCAAAATCAACTGAGCTTTTCTCCGAATATTCAACTTGATTCTGGAGAAATCCTTCGATCTGTTTAAACATCTCTTGCCTGAAGTCGTTGTCCAACTGATTGACTTCATTCAAGATCATCTCTTTTGAACTTGTCACAAGGACACTGTTCTGTTCAACAAGAGTCTTCTTAAGTTCAGTTTTGAGAAAATCATCGATAGTTGACTTGATGACAGATTTCAAATCTTCTTTCAACTCATCTATCGAGGCGACTGGAATAGCTTGAGACGACTGTGCTTCGATCAGTTCATCCTCATTGAACATGACAGCCTCAATAAATTCATCATCTTCTTTTCCAAAGTTGAAAGAATTAGCTTCTTCAGAACATTCATCATCGACTTCATCTGAACCATCTTCTGTCTCCAAAATTTGTTCTGAAGTCTGAACAGCAATATTAGCAATGTCTGGCTTGATCTCGTCTTCCACCAGATCAGTCTGGGTTCCAACATCGAACGAGAACTCATCTTCTATAACACCATCTGGAATACTCAACAATCTTTTAACTAGATCAACCAAGGCCTTGCGAGGGAACAGTTCGGAGTGATCCTTAACTCCACTGTTTTCTTTTTGTTCCATCTCCCAATCCATGAAGTTGGAGATTCCGCCCATGCCTTGAATGACTTCAAAAAGATCATCCGTAGAAGATTTCTTCAGAGCAAACCAAGTGCAAATCCGCACGAGCTTCTCAAACTGTTCTGAAGCAGTGTCGATGTCAAGAGTCGAGAGCTGCTTCTTCAGATTCCTGGATACACGAGCACGAATTCTCTTCTCTCGCAGACACATCGGATAATACACTAGGGATTCAAATCTAACATCAGACGAGTCCTGAGTAGATGGGGTCTCTAACTCAGCTGTTGCAGTGGCAACTGGCGTCGTGTCTGACGTAGATGGGTTGGAGGGTTCAACATATTCTGTTGAGGGTAAAGAAGAAGTTTGGACTGTGGTTTCTTGGGGCTTTAATGAGGCTAGGTTTGGTGTGACAACTGTAGGAGTATCAATTGTATCTTGTATGGGAGTGATTTGGGGATGACTGGCTCTAAGCGGTAATGCCGCCAGTACTTGTGAGGTTGAGGGTAAAGGACGAGGCCTAGATCGGTGTGATCTAGCCTTGGTTCGAACAGAGGAGAGAGAGAGAGAGGGAATAGACAAAGACTGTGAAGAGGAACCAACCTGGTAACTCGTCTCTTCTGGTGGAGGTGGAGTACCAATTCTCACAATCCTGAGAACTTGAGTAGTTTGATCATCAGTCTCCTTCTCTTCATCAACATCCTTGTCTGAATGAGTTTCTTCCGAATCACCACCACTTGACTCAGCTTTCGCAGGAGCCTCTGATTCTTCATCATCGGACTCATCTTCTGATGAGCTAGATGAGTTGCCATAAGGTAAGACGTCTGAGTCGTCTACCTGAACACGTCTTGGGGCAGCTGTCCTAGCAGCACCTTGCTTCCTCTGGGCTTCCGATTTAAGATAAAATTTGAGAGGATGGAAGGGCTTACCTTTACTCCAATCCGACTTGTTTGGTAACAACAAGGGGAGTAGGATACTCAACTTGTTGCCATATCCAACAGTATGTGACACCACCCAACTACTAGAGTCGGTATCCACACGAACACTCTTCTCAAAGTACATCATTCGATCGGCTATCAGTTTGAACCAATTGCCCTCCGTGATTCCGTCAAAAATAGCTGCCATTACCCTTGTCTTGGCTTGAGTGACCGCGTCAAACGAACCAGTGGCACATAGAAGCATCTTACTTGCTATGTCCAGAAGGGTGCGATACTTCTCCAATAACTCGGCCTTCTTAACCGCAGGGGCCTTGCCGTCTGACTTGAGCTTCATCTTCCTTCCACAAAAGATGCTCAAATATCTCATCTCTTGTCCAGTGGCATAGTTCTCCACATCAATCGTTCCGATGGGCAGCCTTAAATGCCTGAAAAGCACCTCACGAGTGAGTTCAACTCGACTCGTTCCTATGAAAGATTCAATTTCATCTCCTCGTCTTGTGGCGTTGGCATAGAACATTAACACCTCTTCCTCCAAGACGACTTGAGGAAACGCCTCCAGATAAGGCTTCAATCCACAACGTGAGCACTTATCAAGGATCTCCTGATTTCCATCAGTGTGAAGTCCTTTGAAAAACATCGAAGGTTCCACATGCACCTTGTTCTCCGAAATATACTTTCCAAGATTGAACCTCGCTTGCATGTTAGTTCGCACATCGAAAAGAGAAACAATCGACATCTTTAGTGAGTAGAGTAAGAACTGGGGAGGTTTGATTTGCAAGAAATTCGAGAGCTTAAGCAGAGGAGTTATGAAAACGTAAGGCAAGTGAGTGTGGAAGATGGGTTTTGAGAAAAACTGAAAGAAAATTGATCCAATGGCCAAGATTGAAAGGTTTAATCCAACGGTCGAGACCCTTGAAATTCGGTTACGGAATCGAGAATATTATGTGATTTGATATTGTAAGTTTTGAAATCCGGCTCTTCTTAGTTAGGACAGGGAGTGTACTCATCTGACCTAGTATAGTAGAGTAGGAACTGGGTGTATACACCGCATTAAGAATGTGAGTGTATAAATCCAATTCTAGGGTTTTCAAAATTTAGCATTATCTAATTACTATAATACCCTTAATCCGTTTGAATAGACACTTAACATATATCAATCAAGAGAAACACTTAGCTTGTCTGTTTGAGTCTATCCAAAACAGACGAGTAGACTTAAGCTTCACAAGACGGGTTGGCTTAAGTATACAAGACGAGTTCCCCCTTCGTCTGTACTTGTCTATTCTGAACGTCGAACGACTGTGTGTACCTATCTCATCGTTTTCAATGTGTAATCATAGGTACAAGTAGAGTAAGATAAATAAGATGAATATCAATTTACAGCAAAGATCAAGGTTTCGAACAAGATGACCTTAACGAACATAAGAGTCAGCATAAGGATATTTAAGAAATCAAGGATTCCCCCTTAAATGTTTATTCCCTTAGTATTACCCTCAGCTTTACCAGCTTCCTCATCGGGTTGTTTGGTCATCTAGTCTAGCCTTGTTTACCTGTCTGTTGCGTGAGAATTCGAGTGCTCTGGTCTAGTGATCTTGTCATCACTTTTCTTTGATGTACCTGTCTAGTTAGTACATAGCTACAGGCAAGTAGGATCTAAATCAATTAGCCCTAGACTAATGCATAACTCACGAAATCGTGCCTCAACTAATGGTTTTGTAAAAATATCAGCTCTTTGAAAATCAGTATGAATCTTTTCCATGCGAATATCCTTCTTTTCTACATGATCACGTATGAAATGATGCTTCACATCAACATGCTTACATCGTGTGTGTAAAACAGGATTTTGTGTAATGGAAATTGCACTATTACTATCACAGAAAATAGGAACATTTGATTCATGTATGTTGTAATCACGAAGCTGTTGCATGAGCCAGAGTAGTTGACTACAACAGCTACCAGCAGCCATGTACTCGGCTTCGGTAGTTGAAGTTGCAACACTAGTCTGCTTTTTAGAGAACCAAGATATGAGTTTTGTGCCTAAAAATTGACAAGAACCGGAAGTAGATTTCCTATCTATTCTACAGCCTCCAAAGTCTGAGTCTGAAAAGCCACTTAAGGATAGATCATCATTTGAGGGATACCATATACCACGATTGATGGTCCCTTTCAAATATTTCAAGATCCTTTTGGTAGTTTCCATGTGACTTTCTTTTGGATTGGCTTGGAATCGAGCACAAACACCAACAGAGAATGCAATGTCAGGTCTACTAGCAGTTAGATACAGTAAAGAACCAATTAAGCCACGATAATAGGATTGGTCAGCACATTTACCGTTCTCATCTGGATCCATTCTGTAAGTTGGTTGCATTGGTACACCAGTGGACTTACATGTTTTGATCCCATACTTGTCTAGAAGATTTCTAGTGTACTTCGCCTGATTTATGAAAATACCTTCTGGAGTTTGTTTTACTTGAAGTCCAAGAAAGTAGTTCATTTCTCCCATCATAGACATCTCAAATTTACTTTGCATGAGTGTTGAAAAACTTTCACTCAGCTTTTTGTTAGGTGACCCAAAAATGATGTCATCTACGTAAATTTGGACGAGTAAAATGTCCTTCCCTTCTTGTCTTCTGAACAAGGTTCGATCGACCTTGCCCTTAGTAAAACCATTTTCCAATAGAAAGAGAGATAGAGTGTCATACCATGCTCTTGGAGCTTGCTTTAGTCCATATAAGGCCTTCTTTAATCTGTACACCTGGTTGCCTTTGACTTCGAAACCTGGAGGTTGTTCAACATACACTTCTTCCGCAAGAATACCGTTAAGAAATGCACTTTTAACATCCATTTGATATACAGTAAACTTCATGTGAGCAGCATATGCAAGGAACAATCTAATGGCTTCTAGTCTAGCAACAGGAGCATATATTTCATCATAGTCTATGCCTTCAGCTTGTGAGTAGCCTTGGGCGACTAATCTAGCCTTATTTCTAACAACTAAATCATTCTCATCTTTCTTATTCTTGAAAATACATCGAGTGCCAACTACATTATGATGTTTAGGCCTATCGACAAGTTCCCAGACGTCGTTTCGAACAAACTGCTTCAACTCGTCTTGCATAGCGATGATCCAATTACTATCAGCCAATGCCTCTTTAACAGTGGTAGGCTCAATAGATGAGAGGAAACAACACCAGCAAAACATAGTTGGACTAGACTGTTCTTGCGACTCAAAGAGTTGTCGTCTAGTCTTCACACCAATAGTAGAGTCACCAATGATATTTTCAGTGTCATGCGCAGATTTCCATGTTTTTCTATTCTTAACATGAATACTATCATCATCTATATCATGTACAGCATCATGCATGTCAGTATCATTTGTATCATCAACAGATTTACCAGGAGTAGATGAGTCAACTAGAGCAGGCATGTCAACTGGTCTAGAAGACTTACCTTGAGCACTTACCTTCTCCTTATCATCAGAGTCGAGAGCCTTTAGGAATGGGTTGTAGGCTTGAACGGATTCATATATCTCTGAATCTTTGTCAGATTCGATCGATAGATCAGTTACCTTCTTATTGATCTTGTCTGCAGACGAGTCCTGTTGAGATTCATCGAAAACCACATGTGGTGTTTCTTCCACACAAAGAGTTGAGTAGTTGAATACCCTAAATGCTTTGCTAGTCGAGGAGTATCCTAAAAATATCCCCTCGTCTGCTTTAGCATCGAAAGCATTCAACTTGCTCTTTCCATTGTTATGAATGAAACACTTACAACCAAATATATGAAAATATGAAACTCTGGGTTTTCTACCTTTCCAAACCTCATAAGGTGTCTTGCCTAGAGCTTTGTTGATCGCGCTTCTGTTCTGTGAATGGCATGCAGTGTTGATAGCTTCAGCCCAAAACTTTTGAGGTGTGTTGAACTCAGCTATCATGGTTCTACAGGCTTCTTTAAGGGTTCGATTCCTCCTTTCTGCTACACCGTTTTGTTGTGGTGTCCTAGCTGCACTAGTAAGGTGCTGGATGCCACGTTTAGTACAAAATTCTTTAATATAGCAATTAATGAACTCAGTTCCCTTGTCACTACGAATCTTGACAATGGACTGGTTCTTCTCAACTTGTAACTTCTTCAACAGTTCAGGCAGAAGTGTTTGTGTATCACTCTTCTTGTGTAGGAAGACTACCCAAGTAAACTTAGAATAGTCATCTACGACAACAAGTGTGTACCTTCTACCATTCAAGGTTGGAGGAGTTATTGGACCATGAAGATCCATATGTAGAAGTTCTAGGACTCTACTTGTTGAGAGAGTAGGAATTGACTTAAAAGACCCTTTAACCTGTTGACAAGCCGTGCATACATGTGACTTGTAGTAAACTTCATTGGGAATACCTTCAACAAGGTAAACTCTGGCTATCTTATTAAGAACCTTAAAGTTTAGATGACAGAGGCGTCTATGCCAGAGCCAACCAAGTTCTTTAGGATTCTTAGTAAGTAGACAGGTGTCCCTCGGACAACTGTTCCAGTTCACTATGTACACACTTCCTTGTCTTACGCCGACTAGTAGGACTGTGTGTGTCCTTTTGTCAATGATTTCGCATTTGCGGCTCTTGAACTGCACTTTGTATCCACGATCACAAAACTGAGAAACAGAGAGTAAATTATATTTCAAACCTTCAACATATGAGACATCTTGAATTTCGACGTCTCCATTCCGGATGTAACCAAATCCTTTAGTGACAGCAGTGGAGCTATCACCAAATATCACTTTTGGTCCTTCCTGCTCATGGTAGCTTGACAAGAGAGCCTTGGTACCAGTCATGTGGTGCGAACAACCACTGTCTATGTACCAGGTTTCTCCTACTGAGCCACCCTTCTTATACAAGTCAAGTCGACCCTGCAATAGATGATATTCAATAATTTAGGTACCCTGTTTGTTTATTGGGGTCCTGGGGGGTTAGTCGAGTTCAGAGGAATCCAAATATACATTGGAGTCTTGAACAGGTTTGATCTTTTAAGCTTTCGCCCATATTTGTTACAAAATAAGACCTTGTTGTCCTTCTCTGGCCTATCAGTCGAGTTCGGGTCTACTCTTTGGAGATAGCCTTTCGACTTGATCTCTACTTGAGCAGGCACTTGTCTACGATAGTCAGAGTAGGGTTTGAAAGCATTAGGTCCATACGGTTTATAGACGCGTTTGGGTCTTTCCTCACTTAAAATATCGTATGATAGAGGTGGAGGATATAGAACAGCTTGTGTACGATATTTTGGAGCTACATGTCTAGGTCTAGACGAGTAGAGTTGAGACTGCCTTATGAAAGGAGATCTAGACTCTTGTCGTCTAGTCTGTACCTGTCTAGTACTTGTCTCCTCAGGATACCAATCCTCGTATCTGACCTGGTTGGGTCGTCCACGATTAGTGGTCCTTTGAAGATTAGTTCTAGGTTGAACAGGCTTGCTGTTACCATTCTTTTTACCTCCCTTGGTAATCGGAATGTTAACTCGAGCTTTTTTAGGTACAGTACCTTTAGAAGGAGTTCCGATATCGTATAACATTGGTCCTTTTCCTTTATCATTTGGCAAAAGTCTTGTTTTAATAGTAGTAGGGTTCTTAATGACTCGAGTAGACGAGCTAGATGACTCAGCACCTATACCTGTCTTGTCACCTGGGTCTCTATACCTATCTGACAATTCAAGGTTAATCTTTGAAGAGTTAACCAGGTCAGTAAGTTTGAGATCAAGTGTGACAACCTCGGTCTCTAAGAACTTATTACGTTCTTCAAGTCTATTGCACTTGTTCTTTAAAACATTGAATTCATTTCTCTCAGTTGCATGTGTCTTAAGTAGGTCTTGATATAACCTGTCTGTCAACGCACACTTTTCTTTGAGTTGACTCAACTCTTCAGTCAAGCGTTCATTTAGGACTGTTATATTAGGATCTACTTTTGACTGAGCTTCCTTAAGATCAATGATTTCTTGTTTTAATGCAATGTTTTCATCACTGACTTCGATGAATTCTTGGTTAGCAAGTAGAAGGTCATCTTCGACTGCACTAGTCGAGTGCTGAAGACTACTTCCTACTTCACTACTAGCAGTGTCACTTTCATCAGTTTCTGAATCAACACAAGATTGAAAAGATGTAGCAGATGATACCTCTTGGTCGATTTTAGCCATGCAGCATAGGCCATCATCTACTATGAATGCTTCGTCGTGATCTTGATCAGTTGAGTGACTAGAAGCGGACGATGGCAACTCGTCTGAATCCGAATCAGAGTCATTATTGACCATCATTGCCTTATTGCCACGATTATATCTTCTTTCTCTTCGTGCTTTGCGTTCTTCACGATCATCAGTGCTCAGGTCTGGACATTCATATATGTAATGACCTGGCTTTTCACAATTATAGCACAAGAGATCATTAGTAGCCTTTTTAATAGGAGATTTGTCCCTACGTTTATCACGTCTATCAAAACGTTGAATCTTCCTATCGTCAGACTCTCGATCTCGTCTGTTACTTTTCGAGACTTCGTCTCTCCTTTCGGACGAGTTTCGGTCTCGTCTGGTCTCAGACGAGTTCTTAGACGTAGATGCTCTATGGTCCCTATAGAACTTCTTGTATCTTCCGAAGCGTTTATTGAGCCTATCAAACTTTCTAACCATGAGACTCATCTGATCCTTCAAACTAAGATCAGTATCTAACTCATCTTTCACAGAGGCAGACTTAGTTCTAGATTTGGACCTGTCTACCTTAGAAGACTTAGAAGAGCTAGACTTAAAGGCAACGTTCTTAGATACAGCATGTTCTCTATCACTACTGGCTAGTGGTTCATCTTCGTCTAAATCAAACTCATGGGCTTTAAGAGTTTGAAACATGGTTTCAGCAGTCCACGTATCTATATCTTGAGTGTTCTTAACAAGCATCTTTACCATTTTCCAACGACTATCAAGACTTTTCAAAATCCTAAGATTGATCTCACGAGCAGTATAAGATTTACCAAGTACTTCCAAATCATTCATGATCTTAGTAAAACGAGTATCCAGCTGGTCGATAGTTTCACCAGCTTTCATCCGAAATGATTCAAATCTTTGGACAGCTGTGGAGAGTTTGCTCTCTTTGATTAGGGAGGTCCCTTCACAAATGATAGCTAGTCTGTCCCACATCTCTTTGGCAGTTTTACATTTTAACACTTTTCCTAGATACTCGTTAGGAAGGGTGTGTAAAATGTAATTCTTTGCCAAACTATCCAAATTATTTTGACGCATTTCTTCTGAGGTTAGATCTGACCTTGGTTTCTTGACGAGAGTACCAATTGGTTTGCTTGGGTCAAGAACAGCAGTATTTGGAATCATCGTAACAATGGGTCCTTCTGTGATGACAGAGATCATTAGGTCGTGCGTGGAACTGAAAATGGCTTCCATTCGCAGCTTCCAGTAGTCATAGTCCTGAACCTGGAACTTGGGTAACTTGTTAGCGCTGATCTCAAGAGACATGATTTCAAGAAATAAGTGCTAAGTAGAGTTATGATCAATAAAAACAGATAAGTCAAGGACAGGGAGCACGAAACAGATATAACAGGAGTATGTTGATCAAGAACACGTAAGCAAGTACAATCAAAGACCAAGACTTCACCCTAAGTCTTAAGTTGGTTATCAAGAAACAGCAGTTCGTAAACTACCGCTCTGATACCACTTGTAGGTCCCCAAAGTTGAGTTAATAACGAGTAAGCTAGTGAAAATGTCTAGAGGGGGGGTGAATAGACTTTTCAAAAATCTATCGAAATATCAGAATACAATATGCGGAATACGAAATTAACAATGAGCCCAATTCAAGTTTATACTCAACTTCTTAATTCGAGAACTCTGTTCTAAACTCAACTAGTCTAGTTCAGTTACGTATATAAACAATTAAACAGTTAAGCAATTAAAACAGTAAACAACACAAACAATTTATAGTGGTTCGGCAACTTGTCTACATCCACTCTCACAAACCCAGTTGTGATGTTTCCACTAAACTCTTCCAATCGAGTACAATTGTATATTCCTGTCTTTTAAGTCCCAATAAGAAGACTTAGATCTTCTAAGACTATACCTCCAGATATGTCTATGATCTTACTAGAAATTTAACAAGTATCTAGCAACTTGATAAAACAACAACACTAAAAACTTCTCTGATCTTCAGTAGTAGCCTTTTGAATTCTTCACTTGTCTTCTGGCTTCTTTCTGAATCTTCAATCTCTGCGAGTAATCTTCAATATATCTTCAGTATGTAGCTTCAGTATGCGTAGTTGCAGTAGTCTTCAAATGATCATCATCATGAAGTATTTATAAACTTCAATCATCAAGAACTTAGGTAGTTGTAACCAACTCTTCTTGAAAACTAACTTCAACTGAATCTTCTTATCTTTCCACGCGTTTCTTGTTATGAATTAGTTATTCCATAACTAACTTCTTCATCCTTATCTTTATACGCGCTTCATTTAGACTTTTAAGTTTGACTTGTCTTCTGTAGACTAGTATGTACTTGTCTTGTAATCCACCTGTCTTCTAAAGTAGTAGACTTCAACTCTTCTTGTCTGATCTTCCCATGTGATCTTCAATAGTAGACTATACTAATCTATCAAGACTTGTTACATTACTTTAAGCTTTTATAATACAAGCTTAGTCAACTTAGAATTTATACAATCAAACTAATCTATTACATTCAAAATCATGAGCTCTATACAACATTTATCCATAGCTCAATAATCAATCTAACAAATACAAATAGCATATATGAAGTATAAACAATATACAAATTTATAAGTACTTTATCTTTTCATGTGAACTCTACTGGTCTTGCTCAAGATGACTTAACTCAACTAGACTAGATCAGTCAACACTTAGAAAATATTCAAACTACTTTTGGCTTATCAAAACTTCATCTTTTATCTTTTCATCATGTAGGACTTGTCTTAGGATTCATATCCCAACAGGTTTGTCATCCACCATTCTGAAGGCATACAACTTCTGTTTCGAATAGAGACGGTTAGCTAAGGTTTTAACCATGTAGAGTTTACCTAGCTTGTCCCAGACCTCTTTCGCGGTTTTCTCTTTAGCAACTTCTCTCAGAACCTTATCACCAAGGCAGAGCAGAATATTACTTCGAGCTTTCCTGAGCATCTTGCTCCTTTCAGCAGCAACTGTTGCAGATTCACCAGCTGGGGCTGTAGACTCTTCGAGCACGTCGAACAAGCCTTGCTGTTCTAGGAGAGCCTGCATCTTGACTCTCCACAGCCCAAAGTCACCTGTGCCTGAGAACTTCTCAACATTATACTTGGTCGAATTCTCCATCTTCGAACTGGCAGTTGATTAATGGCTGACAATCGATTCCTCTCGATCCCGATCGTTCCCACAGATGGCGCCAATTGTTACGATTGTCAATGATAATTCAACTCCGATTAGACGTCTCCAATCACAAGCAAAATAATCGGCCGATAATCAATCCAACGAAAGCATGGCAATTCACAAATATAAACGAAAACAAAAAACAGAGCACAAGAAGATTTAAGTGGTTCGATCAATGTGATCTACATCCACTGGACACACGACTTCAATTTGATTAGTTCAAGAGATGTTTACAAACACTCATCACTCGGAAAGAGATTTATCCTCACTTCACTCGTGAACTCTCAACTCTCAAAACGAATGCTCGTAGGCGTCAAGAATTACAATTACAAGTAATGGGGTATTTATAGGTTGTCAAGGGTGATTGCAGCGTGTGTTGAAAGCGTGCTCTGTTGCCACGTGGATTATGTTACAACCGTGTAACAAACTCACACCTTCAGCGTGACCCAATCTGAATTGACCTCCTTGCCCTTCACTTGTCTTCGCAAGACAAGACGACTCCATACTTAGCCAAAAATTAACCCTGCTAACAGAACTCAACTAGTCTGGTCAGACCTCTACTTGTCTGGTCTTCCCAACTCATCTTGTCCTTCGCAACACCCATCTCATTTGTTTGGACTCCTCCAACTCATCTGATCTGGTCTGAGCTAACTTGTCTGACTCCACCAGCTGATACGCCCAACAGCTGAGTCCTTCAGAAGACTTCTATCGACTAAGTACCTCGACTGATCTGCCCAACAGACGAGTACAGTAGTAGAGTAGAATCTACCTGATCTTCACAAGACGAGTAACACTCGTCTAGTTTAGGAGATTTGAGATAAATCTCACAATTTCCATAGAGAAAAAGCAACAACTAAACTCATAAAACTTGGGTGTCATTTCGGAACACATGCAAAACAATATCACGACACGATAATTTATTAAATTTAAATAAATATTTTATTTTTATATATTTATATACAATTTTAAAGTTTTTTTGACATGATGTCACGATTTTTCAGCCTATATAAAACTACGAATTTGGCATTATAAACTATTCAATGACCGGCCGGCCTACGGGGATTTATTTCAATACCTACACAATAATAATGTTATGCTCCCTAATAATAAAATAAAACTCGATTTAGATATTATATATACTTCAAATAAATAGGAAAAAATTACAAACTCTATTAAAAAAAAAAAAACTGCAAACAAATCTCTAAAGAATCAAAACAACTTAAAAGATAAATATTTAAAAACCCAGATACCCTTTCAAGAAGAGAACAACCTTAAAAGACAAGGCCCTTTTGTTTCTCCCATCCTTTAATTAAATTAACTTTTAATAAAAAATAATTATTGAGACAAGTGAGAAGGCTCCTCCTAGTATTCTATTGTTTGTTACCACCTTTTTCGGTTACAAGGGGCCACCCCTCTATTCCATCATAATATATCATCATTCATTCCATTATTAGTGGCACTCAATGTCATGTATTTATTTTCATTATATTAATTATTTTCACTCTCTCATAGATTGTATTCATTTAATTTCTATCATATGTGTTTGTTAATTTTATTGGCTGCAATATTATGCATTTTTAGTAATATGCCTTTTTTTTTTTTTGGAAACCAAAAATTACAAATATCGTTTGTAGCTAGGTTTATTTATGCACACGATGACACGAATATGTATATACACATAAATGCTGCACTTTATTCATAAAACTAAGGGTTCGTTTATTTTGATTGATAGGATAGATAACTAATTATTCCTCATATATGGGACAACTAGCCCGATTCATTTTCATGTGATCAATTATTACTCATTAATGAGACAAGTAGAGAACCAGATCAATATCACATCGAACAAAACACAGGATAAATTAGATAAAAATATGCATGTCTAAGACCTCGTTTAGGCAAGGGGTGACCCTAAGGCAGGACGGTAGGAGCGACCGACGACCGTCCTGAATTCCGAGATTTTGGGAGCCTAGCTATTTTTATACAGTGTGACGAAAGATGTATGGTAATTTTTTTTTTATAATGAATAAAATACAAATGTCATGTATACATTTTATTTACGATCCGTAAGTGCACATTTCGTGCACGATCCGTACACGCATATTTTGTGCACAATCCGTACAAGCATATATGATACTATATGATGATGGCATCACTACCTGTAATAGTATTACATGCGTGACTATTTGGGCCCTACCCTTGTGTTTCTACTTTCTACTTGCTGGTATGTGCAAGAATTATATACTCAAAAAGAAAAAAAAAATGATGTGATGGTGGAGTAGTGTCTAATTAGAACAATTTTTCTTAATTTTAATATTTAATTAGTACATATATATATATATGTAGATATAATTTATATGAATAAAATAAGAACTACAGATCGGAAATATAGTGATAAACGATGAAACAAACGTAAAAGGAATGTACAAATATTTTGGAAGTCATGCTCTTGTTTCAGATGAAATTACGGAAAAACAGTGATAAAATATTACGATTTTTTGCCCAACGCCACTACACAACCATATAAATGCGATGAAGCTTCGACCCAAGTTAATCAACTTATTGATCCTATCGATATTTATAACATTTATGCTCCCTTGTGTTCCAATTCTACCCTCACTCTCAAGTCGAAGAAGGCTTCGGTAAGTAGTTGGCTGCTTTGAGGCAGGGCGGTGGGGGCCTACTTTTATATAGTGTGACGAAAGATGTGTGATAAAATGTTTTTTTTTTCTTATAGTGAATAAAATACAAATGTCACGTGCACATTTTGTGCACGATCCGCATGTGTACATTTCGTGCAAATTTTGTGTATAATATGTATATGCATGTTTCATGCATGGTCCATATGCACACATTTTATACTTATTTTAAGAGTTTTTTTTTTATCCTTAAATATTTTTTATACCTCCCTTTTTACATTTTAGTACTAACTTTTTTCAGAGTTACTATTAGGTGCAAAATGGGTGGTAAAAAACCATTTATATCCTATATAAAAAATAATTTTTTCTCCCTCATCTATCCTCATTATGCAAAAACTCATTTACTTTCAAAATGCTAAAAGAAGTGACCCATTTTTTCTTGCAGTTCGCTCCAGTTTACAAATCTCAGGACCGGCTCTGATTTAGGCTACCTGATCCAAGACATAACTATTGACAAAATTGGGTATGATTGTAATGTTTGCATATGCAAGTTTGAAAACTGCATTAATGAGTACCCGTAATCAAGGAAACCAAACATGCTCTAACTTCTAAGTAAATATATTAAGGGCTAGTTTGAATTGATGGATGGGAAAACATTTGATTAATTAATTCACCCTTCCCCTAGGACTATTAATCCCACAAATGCATGGTAAATAGTACAAAATTTGCGTACTTTGCATTAAACACGGGCCACAATCAATCAAATCAAATGTTTAATTAGTCGGGAATAAAAAGACAATCAAGCCTAATCCATGCTAATCTAACAAACTAAACATAATTAAATTTTTTATTTATAATATTCTTGAATATTTAGGGTTTGGGTTACCAAGTCAACTCAATTTTTTATAAGAAATATAAGACCAATCCTAAAACAATCAACTAAAAAATACAGTATTTGAATGTTCTATGTAAATAATTTTACCGGGTGATAGTGAATAGTTATAAATTGTTAACCCCATATTTGAATGTTCTATGTATGCATCACAGCTGGAGTAATAAACCTAAAAAATGTGTAAACTTGTTTTGCAAACACTCCCAAACTTTTTTTTTAAATAAAGTTTCGGTATCCTGTTTAAGGAACAATTAATTCGAATGACCAATTCAACCGTTCATTATAAGAGACTCGTTTAAAGACTAAATTTTACACTTTGTATGAACTGATACCACCCCTAGCCTAAAATGTGTTCAAAAATATTACCCAACTCTATATCTGTCCGGAGTGGAGGAGGTTGGAAGACTATTTGAGTCCGACTATATGAATTAATGTGTAGTCATATCAAATTTGAATATTTTCATGTATGGAGATAGAAATTTATTGGATAATAGTTTTGGTGTTAAAGTGTACACAATTTCAATGAATTCAAAATTATACGTAAAATGCATAAATTTCTGATTCAATAAGCATAAATTTTGCTATGCAAAAATATACTCAATTGTGTGTATATTAAATGATCAAAAAACACTCTATTTGTTACGATATCCAAACTTTTAGTTATATTTATCACAATATATCTATCAAATGAGATCTTAAAAAACTTTTTTTTACTGGAAAGTTTCAAGAAATGAAGATAACAATATTTTTATATATTTATTAGACAATGAGAATGATATCGTTCTGCAAAGTGTATCATTTTAGGTACGGTACATTCATTTCCTTATGCCAATAATGTATCTATATCTGTGTGTGTAGACATTTTATATTTGTGCGTGTATATTCGTATTGCACATGCTGCGGTTGACTTGATACTGCAATTACCCTGGCCTCAATTATGCCCCTATGAATCAGTGTGCAAAATTTCCTCCATCAATTGGTCTGATAATTCCTAATTTAAGCCTATTATAAATCATTTATGACTTAAAGCAATAACTTTCAATATAACTCAATGATTGATTTATTGAAGATCGGATATATACTTGACGTGAAAAGAAAAGTTAGTCTATCAATATCAATTACAGTACTATTAATAATCAAATATATTAATAAATTTATATATAGTGAGAGAAAGGCAATAGTAACATGCCAATGTATAATAATGTGGGACATGTGAGTGGCTGTCTATTTAACTCTAAAATAAATCCAAAAATTCATCAATCCGATCATGTTATAGCATGTTCTTGTGGCAACAAAAATCTGTGAAAATAATCACACACTCACACATACAAATCACACCTACAAACACACACACGTGTCTGATGTGTACATCTCACAACTAAAATGACCCTTTTCTCCCTCCCACGGTGAAGTGGCACCACCCCATTGGCCAATAATTGCATTTTCATCTTTTGTCCAACCAAAAGTTTCCAAGTTTGTTAAGACTTCACACATGCAAACAAATTAAACCCACTCTCACTTTTTTTTTTTTTTGAAGGTAAACCCACTCTCACTTGTATGATATATACATACTACTCACAAACTATTTCATCAAATTCCCATCTCCATTCTCTCTCTCTCTCTCTCTTTCACTCTAAAATGGAGAGCAGAACAACCCTCATTCTGTTATTTTTATCATGTTTAGTTCCACACATCACTGCAAAGAAGCAAATTGAAGCTCTTTCCCGTATGTACAAAGAAAAGATGAAGAACAATACAAGAATTGACACAAGGCACTATAATGCAAGCCACCATCATCCCCATGAGGTGCAAATTAATTCACAACAAGCTGGGATGCGAGACAAGGATAGGATTGACAGATTGCCCGGACAACCGCCGGTTCAATTCAACCAGTACGGTGGATACGTTACCGTCAACCGGACCGCCGGTCGGGCCTTTTATTATTACTTTGCAGAGGCTCACCACTCTTCCAAGTCACTGCCTCTTCTTCTCTGGCTCAATGGAGGTAACATTTTCTTTTATTTCTTAGTAATTTTTAATGCCGATTTTTTAGCTGTTAGAATCTGACTCAAAATTTCAGCATTTTAAAATGTGCCTTTTCATCGCCTTTTTTAAAATTTCCTTATAGAGGAGGATAAGACTTAAAAGTAAGTGATGTCAGTATATTTCGAAAGTTTGGTTCTGTTTTTTTTACTAATATTTATATCATTTTATACTAGTGTTTTATATTGCGGGAAACCCCATTAGTTGACCATTACCCCTGCCCTGTTTCACTTCCAAACACTTGAATCAAAGCACATTTCCTTCTAGAAAAGTACAATTTGTATGTATTTAACAAGCAATAATTTAATTGGTTCATTTAGACAGGTTACCTAATTGAATTGGCGCTAAAATTTCGACGACCTACTTTTATATATATATAAATAAATTTGACGTGTATGACATATTTTATAGTGTGATGAAAGATGTTTCATAAAATGTTTTTTTTGTTATGGTGAATAAAATACAAATGTCACGTACACATTTTGTGCACGATCCGTACATGCAAATTTTGTGCATGATATGTATATGCATGTTTCATGCATGGTTCATATGTACTCATTTCATACTTATTTTAAGAGTTTTTTTTAGCTTATGGAATATGTTTTTTATACCTCCATTTTTACATTCTAGTACTAGTTTTTTTTAGAGTTACTATTAGATGTAAAATGAGTGTAAAATATATTTTATACCATAAATAAAAAGTGATCTTCCTTCCTAGTATGCAAAAACTCATTTACTCTCAAAATAATAGAAGAATTGCCCATTTTTCTTGGTTGTCCCATGCCTACAAAACTCTAATGTCACTGTGACCTAAGTTTATAGGTTTTATACAGGGATATATAGTATATAGAATTTAGTTTGATGTATTAATTTGATGAACAGGGCCAGGGTGTTCATCTCTTGCATATGGAGCAATGCAGGAACTCGGACCCTTCCGTGTCCATAGTGATGGCAAAACACTCTACAAAAATAAATTTTCATGGAATTATGGTATACATATAAATCTTGTTCAATTTAATTTTAATTTTAAAAAAAAATGGTGCCTGATTGTGGATGTTTTTTGATCGATGTATCAGCTGCAAATGTGTTGTTTTTGGAGTCTCCAGCTGGGGTTGGGTTTTCGTACTCGAATACGACGTCGGATTTTGTGAGCGGTGGAGATGCAGGAACAGCCATTGATAACTATGCTTTCTTAGTGAATTGGTTGGAGAGATTTCCAGAGTATAAAAACAGGGATTTCTACATTTCTGGGGAGAGTTACGCAGGACATTACGTGCCCCAATTGGCACATACTATTCTCTATCATAATCAAAAGGCTAAAAAGACCATTATCAATCTCAAAGGCATCATTGTAAGTTTTTCTACTTTATTAAAATTTCCCATTTTGTGTGAACGTGGAGAAATCATTTGATTTGGATTACAAGCATATATGATGATGGCATCACTACTAGTAATAGTAATAGTAATACACGCATGACTATTTGGGCCCTACCCTTGTGTTTGTATCTTATAACACTTTTTCTTAATTTCAATATTTGATTAGTACCTATAAGTAGATTTAATTTATTTGAATAAAATAAAAATTGCAGATAGGAAATGCAGTGATAAACGATGAGACGGACGTGAAAGGGATGTACGAATATTTTGGAAGTCATGCTCTTGTTTCAGATGAAATTACGGAAACAGTGATGAAATATTGCGATTTCTCGCCCAACGCCACTACGCAATCAGATAAATGCGACGAAGCTTCGACACAAGTTAATGAACTCATTGATCCTATCGATATTTATAACATTTATGCTCCCTTGTGTTCCAATTCTAGCCTCACTCTCAAGCCGAAGAAGGCTTCTGTAAGTAGTTGGTTGCTCAGATATATAAAACTTTTTTACTTTTTATTTAATATTATAATTAATTAATTGTATGATCGATGATGCAGATAATAAATATGGATCCATGCAGTGACTATTATGTGTACGCGTATTTGAATACAGCAGAGGTACAAAAGGCTCTCCATGCTAATGTCACCAACATCCCTTATGATTGGGAGCCATGCAGGTATATAAATTATAACTTAATTATATATTTTATTTATAATCAAATATATGTAGTCGGTTCTGAGACTTTGTAGAAAAAATTACTTTTTATATAGAGTATAAAAGGCATTTTACCACTATTTTACCCATAATAGTAACTTTGAAAAAAATTAGTACTAGAATGTAAAAAGAGGTGTAAAAAACATCTAAGAGTAAAAAAAAACTCTTAAAATAAATATGAAATGTGTACATATGAATCGTGCTTGAAACATACATATATACATATCATGCACAAAATTTGCACGAAATGTGCGCGTATGAATCGTGCACAAAATGTGCACGTACAGATCGTGCACAAAATGTGCACATGACATTTTTATTTTATTCATTACGAGAAAAAAAAATATTTTGTCAAACATTTTTCTTCCTACTATAAAATGTGTATATAAATATTTGGTGTTGGAAAATTACAGTAATGTGCTCAAGAAGTGGCAGGATAGCGCATCCACTGTCCTTCCTCTTCTTCAAGAGTTTATAGCCAATGGTCTTCGTGTTTGGATATTTAGGTAATTTTACTCTTAATCTTGTGATTGAATTATTAATAAGTTGATAATTATATAATTTGGTGGGTAATTATATATATAATGCGTAGTGGGGACACTGATGGAAGGATCCCAGTGACATCAACAAAGCAGTCCATCAAAATGTTGAAACTTGCCATCAAAACTCAATGGCATCCTTGGTATCTTGGTGGAGAGGTACGTACTGTATATATGAAATTATAAATGAGTTTGACGAAATATGTGTATCAAAATGTTTTTTTTTTCTTGTACATAATAAAATACAAATGTTATGTGCACTATTTGTACGTGCACATTTTGTACACGATCCGTACTTGTACATTTCGTGCAAATTTTGTGCATAATATGTACTCCGTATATGGATATTTCATGCATGGTCATGTGTACATTTCATACTTATTTTAAGATCGATTTTATTTTTTAAAAACTTATTTACTCTCAAAATGATAAAAGAAGGTGCCTATTTTTTTTAGTTCGCCCCAAACCTATAAAATCTCGTGACTGACTCTGATTCATTTATTACTTTTACACATAATATATAGTAATTGAGAATTTGTTGTAATGCAATGTAGGTTGGTGGGTATACACAAGTGTATGAAGGGAATGTAACATTTGCAACAGTAAGAGGGGCAGGGCATCAAGTCCCAAGTTTCCAACCTGCAAGAGCTCTTTCTCTTATTATGCATTTTATTTCTGGGACTGAACTCCCTAACTCTTCAAGACATTAAATAATATTCCACTATATATTAATCTTCCTTTCATTGCAATCCATCTTCCAATATGCTTTCTTTTAGTATTTATATACTGATTAGTATGTTTTATTTGTTAACCATCTTATAATGTACTATTATTTATTAAATACTCTAAACTTCTATTCATATATTATATAAATACTGTATGAGCTTAAAATTGTAAACTTGATCAAAGCCGATTTAAAGTACTTGCTATATTCCTTCCTACTTTTAATTCTAAACCCTAAACCACAGGGACTGCTGAAAATAGCAGTAAAATGAAGCAACCCAGTGAGTGTTTGCAAACACTAAGTAGGTGTTTAAAAACATTTTTTATTTTTTTTATAAGTAAAATCACTTTTAGAGTTTTTGCAAATACAATTAAATGATTAAGTTAATTTGTTAAAAGTGATTTTGCCATTTTAGTTAAGCACCCTCCATCTACTTTTAGTGGCTATGTGCTTCTCATCATTATGATAATTAATTTTACAATTTTGTCCTCATAATTTAAATGATATTTCATCTTTACTCATTATCTATTCAAATGTAATAAGGGTGTTTTTTATAAATTTATAAAAAAAAAAAGTGATTTGTTTTGTAAACATCATAACATATACACAATTGATTAAAAGTGCATAATTTTAAAACACTATCAACTTTCAATTTGATTGTAAAACTCACTTTTAATCACTTTGAATTAATAGGGTTTGCAATTTGCAAACACACACTCATTTTCTAATGGGCTTTTTTCTAATGGGCCTCTATTAAACACATGGGATTGTAGTTATCGGGACTTGACTTTTTCTAATAAACAAATTTAATCTCATTAAATTTCAACAGGCCGACCCACAATTTTCATTAAAGACGACAACTTTTGATTAATATTTAGAATTTTTAAAGACGGCATTTTCATTAATAAAAAAATTTCAAAATTTTTATTAATTTGATGGTGTTAAATTTCTTAATCCTCGTTTTGAGAGCCTGTCTAACAAAAAAAAAAAAAATTAATCGATAAATATAAGCTCTTATTGCATGAATTTTTTGGTTATAAGTTATAACCAATAAGAGACATGCTGAAAAACATATAAGAGTGCAGTGTCCATCACAATGCATACATCATACATGTCAATTTTCAAAAAAAAAAACTGGTAGGATTTCTTCTCCATTCTTGGAATGATCTGATGTGAAACATCGTCCCTTTTATTAATATCCATTCCCATATTCTGTTCTTGATCTCGTCAGCTGGTGCCTCCACCGCGATTCTCACACTATTAAATATCGTCGAGTTCCTCCCTCTCCATATGATCTACACAATGCACAGTCACATGCCACAAGCATATAGTGAAATGAGTATAGTACGTTTACCTCGTATTAAACCAATATGTAGTAGGAAGTGTTCTCTTAGGTTGCTTTTGGTTGGGTGAATTTGGGCTTATGGATTTCAAATCCACGATCCAAATTCATTCTACATGTTTGGATTATGAATGGATTTCAAATACATAGATGTGTGCAACACACTTTTAGTTAAAATTGAGTGAGATTTCAAATTCTCACTAAAACCAACCTACTACTGTCAAGCAACTTGTTTCTGTCAGCTATGACTTGAGAGAAAAGACTAGCTGCTTTCCTTGTCTAGGAACTGGATTATATTCTCCAGCACCTCCGGTTTTCCCTTCAATTCCTTTACACACACATACACGTATATTTATTATATTTAAATTTAAATATTATAGAACTAATCCATAGCACACGTCGTTGACCAATTGCGTTTGGTGCGACTTTACACGCCAAGGCTTGGTTGAGAGGCTGAGAAGAAGCAACATACCAATATAAATGCTTAGCATCAAATATAAAGAGAGATTTTAAATTTGACTTTTTTTTTTTTCCCAATCTAATAATAATAAAGGCTTAGTTGTTATTTATGTTGTTAGCGTCAAATTTGTGATATATGGAATTAAGACAGTAGCATATCAATAATTCTATAGCAGATATGCATACTACTTCTTGGGCTTATCCTTTTGCTCGAGTAGATAATACTAAAGAGAAAATATATTTGTTGTCTTTATTATTATGAAAATCGATTGGGACCATGCAATAGTCTAAACACTAGAATAAAATGAGTTGTTCTATTGCCTGCTTTTTAATCTTGGGTTGGATCAGAGCTCCTACATCTTTGTTCGCAAATTTTAAGTGTGGAGGTAAAAATGGTGAAAACCTGGGTTCAAGATCTTATTCCGATGAGGTCGATCAATGGCATGCATGTAACGTCTGAAAATGATGATTGAAAGGGTTTTGTATACAGATTTAGTGCAATGGATTCACAACTGCCACCTCAGTATCCAAAGCAAATGGGAGGTCAATTTGGGTATATAGTTCATCGGTTTGGTTGGATGAACAAGGTCATCAAGGTAAATTTGGGTAAATATCTTTGAGGCAGAACATATCGCCTGCTAAAAATTTTCCCGACCTCAATTCTCAAAATAATATTTTTTTTTTGTTTTAAAACTGATCCAGTTTCCTCACACTTCTTTTTGGGGCTCCTTAGATGGCCATTCTAGCTACCTTGATAATTATCCACACAACAAAGATGAAGGGGTTAGCTTGTTAAAAAAAATCTTTCAAACCCCAAATGACACTGGTGATAGTGGAATGCCAGAATATATTCATTTCTCTCAATTTCTGTGCTCATATTTCAGAATTAATGCATTAAATTAACTCCCAGAAAAGTAGTCATTTAATTTTATGAGATGGGATTTGATCTTGTCCGGAAGTTTGACTCTTATTTCGTTGAACATGTCTTTCTTTTGCCTATAGAACATGTTTTCAGTTTGGCTTGTGTTCTTGAAAATGAATTTTGTAGGATTGTTTCTCAACCAACTAAATTGCTAACAGTTAGTAGCATTTGAAACTTGTGGAGTCAATAAATTAAGTTCTAAATAACAGTAATGTGTTGTGTTAATTGATCCTCATTTTCTTTGATGCTAATTAACTTAATATCAAAATTAAGCCCTTTTCTTTGACATAGAGCTAAGATTAGTGTGCTTTTATGTTAGCTTCTGGCTTATACGCATTGCGTGATGTTTTTGCATGATTTCTTGATTTTGTTACTAACAATCTTTTATAAGTATATAAGACCCTTTAACAGTTGATGATGCAAATTCTATTTATTGCTTCAATTAAGTTATTTTGTTTTGGAGTATATGAGAAGATTTGAAATGGTGATTTTAATTTTTTTGGATTTTTATTCTAGATTGAGAAGTATTGGAAGCTATGATGGACGTAATTGAGACCTAACTCCATCTTCAAGAAGTGTTATTGAGAATTACCAAAGAAGTGAATGAAAATATGGAGATTAATTGGCTAGACGAAGGAAAGGCCAGAAACAACAGTAGCGGCAACTTATTCTTTGACTTCTGAATTTTCATTTGATTATTGGAACTATTCTTTCTTTATAATTTTTATATTCTAGATGATATAGTTTTAAACCTCACTTTATTTTATTTTTTAAATATATATTACAGAAAAATATATTTCAGTTAAATGAGACTGGCAAGCCAATGTTTAATGCATAGGATATTAATAATGAGAAATGTTCTATTTCGTTCCATTTTTTTTTTTTAGGGATGGGGTGTGGGGAACTTGAGAGGATGCAAAAATTGCATACTGAGGATCAAAGAAAAAAAAATATTATTTTATAAATTAAAAAAAAAAAAATTACAACAGACCCGTGCATCGCACGGGCAAAAACTAGTATTTAAAAAAGGAAAATATGAATATTTTTATGAGAAGGAGGGGGAGTATGTTTTTATTTTTTTTGTTAGATATGTAATTTAGTTATTGATTTTAATTTTTGTTTGTCAAGACAAATTTATACGAATAATTTTGAAGACCATTTGTACAGATTTAGGCCATAATAATTCCCAACATTTTTATTTAGTTAAAAAATATATTTGTTGCCTTAATTGAATGCAGTGCGTATAGTTGCGAATCATTAGCAATATAAAAAAGGCCACGGTTATACACACATACTGACATACATCTTGAGGACACTCACTGAACGAGTACACACCACTGTAAAATGAGGACACCCATCTAAAAATTCTAAAATTAAAAAAAAAAATCTAAAAATTCTAAAATTACCCTTTTATCTCTCTTAAACTTCCCTCCGGCCTCCACGTTCACAATTTGGATACAGTGATACACCTACCAACTCCTCCAACACTCTCCCCCAAAACTCCAACCACTCACCGCTACGAGATTGCGCACGTTTATTGAAGGAAGAGCAGCGACGCAAATCGCCGAAGAAAGACAAACGAAGAGGGGAGCAACGCGTTTTTTCTGGAGCAGCACACGTTTAATATTTTATTTTATTTTGCAAAAATGGGTAGAGGTTAATTTTTCGTTTACAATCTTTAGGATTAGTGTTGTGCTTATGTAGTTGATTGAAACATTGATTTTATTGTTTTAAGGTTTATATTGTTAGTTTTGTTTTTTGAATTTGAGGTTAATCATGAATGTGTTGTTAAGGTTGATTTTTTTGTGTTATAATCATATTTCATGCTTTTATTGATCAATTTTGACTAATTGCACTTCATAGAGACAAAGGTGGTGTTTTGTGTATTTTGTAGGAAAAATGGTTATTTTGGAGGTAAAAGACACTCACCCAATTTTTAGTGAAGTCAATCGAAGGAAGATGTTGAAATCGAGAGCAAAACAAGTAGAAAATGAAGGGTAAAAATTATTTGGGTCAACAATTAAATTATTTGGCCCATTTAATTAGTTGCAGCAGTCCATATTCAACAAGCCAATTGGAAGATTAATTTTGGGCAGAAAGTGGAAGCCCACTTAGGCCACTCTCATCAAATAAATAAATCCCAAAGTGGAGCCTATTGGAGTTAATGTTGTAGGCCACGGATAAATGCCCCCATTTATTATGTGTTCACCCTTCCTTCCAATTTAATTTTTGAACTAAGGGTTAAAATGATCATTCTATCCATAGGTGTTGAGTTCACCCCACTTTAAATAAAAAGGTTTTGCAATCCTCCCATCCTCCCAAAACTGTTGTCCCTTCTTGTAAAAAAAAAATTGAAACATTTTAATCTTAATGTTATTATTGTTTCATTTGGACATATTGTTATATTATTGTGTAGTTGTAATGAATATATGTGTAATGTATTTCGTTTTCGTTTTTTTTCGTTCAAAAAATCACTTTTTTCAAAACTCAACACTGGTTCACCGGGAATTGCACTATAACTCGGTCAACCCTACCGAGTTTTAAGCTCTTTAGACAACGAAAGATTTCACGAGTTTTCTCAATTTTCGAAAAAAAATTCCAAATAATGTACCAAATGTCGTAACAAATTTCCTCATAATGTCTCAAATTTCGAAAAACACTTCCACATAATGTCTAAATTGTCGAAAAAAACTTTCACATTATGTGTCAATTTTCGAACAATAGTTCCACATTATGTCTCAATTTTCGGAAAATAGTTTCACATTATATCTCACTTTTCTGAAAAAAATTTCAAACAGTAGCAAATTAAGATTTTTGTTTTGTTTTTGTTTAACAGAGGTTGGTTGATGGTAAGGAAGATTACATAGAGGAAGAATATGATGAAGATGAGAATGACAAATCTGCGAATGAGGGAGTTTGTTACCGAGTTTTGTGTGAAAATGTGGAAGTTTGTCGCCGAGTTTTGTGCAAAAATGTGGAAGTTTGTCACCGAGTTTTGTGTGAAAATGTGAGTTTTGTGCAAAAATGTGGAAGTTTGTGACCGAGTTTTGTGCAAAAATGTGGAAGTTTGTCACCGAGTTTTGTGTGAAAATGTGAAAGTTTGTCACCAAGTTTTGTGCAAAAATGTGGAATTCTTGGCCGAGTTTTGTCACTTAACTCGACGAACAGACTCGAGAAAGAATAGAAAAATCCATTTTCGAATACCATTTTGTGCAAAAAACCAACTTTCTTTAACAACTAAAAGTCTAAATCATTTCCAATAACAACCGTTAAACAACAAAAACTAATCTATAAATGAAAATCAAATTTTAGAATGTAAAAATTTGAAAAAAACTATCATAAACCCTAAATTACCTTTATCCATGGAAGAGCAAGGAGTTGGGGCTGCATGCGGCGGCGGCCGGTGGCAAGCAACGACGATCGACGCACACATCGGAAATTGCACGATTTCGCTTCAAAAGAGATTTTTTTAAATTGTGGGTGAACTCAAAACATTTTGTATTGTATATTAATTGTGGGTGAAGGGGAAAAGGTTATATGTCGTATTTCATGGGAGGGGGGGTTGAACTCATCATCGTACTCATCGTCCACCCACACATCATCCTTATCATCATCGCACAAATCTTGAAATTCAAAACAACAAGATTTATACAAATGTTCGAAACTAATGTATGCAAAGTATGATCATGTCCGAAAAAGTTTTATGCAATGTTTACTAATGTTCAAAAATAACTTCCGTGCAAAACAACTTTGTTCGAAAATTAAATATGAACATTAACTATTTGTCCATGTTTTTTTTTTTCGAACAATGATGTTTTGTCCTGAAAAAAAACTCGAAATTAGTCGCGTTCTTCATGTAACCAGTCGCAAAAATCGGATTTTTTGGAAAACAACCAAATGTCATTCATATTATCAAAATGTATATACTAAATGCATACTATTTAAACCAGATACCATTATAAAGTTATAATATATAAAAAAAAAGTACAAACACTAACATAATCCTACAAAAACTCTACACATAAAAACTTTTCAATTTAAAAAAAAAACTTCAAACATGTTAAACAACTTATAAATAAATACTAGGCACCCCACTAGTAGCTTTTGCATCATTGCAGCTGGACACCACAGTTTTCAACGACTTGTCCTTGTGGTCTTTTCTTTCCTCTTTGAAAAATAACAAAAATTGGCCCACACGCCGATTAACTACGAGACAAATAAAACCTACTATATTTGTAGCTCATGTATCAAAATTGGACCTTAACCTACACGTTTGATTTAATTTATAAGTTCGAGAAAGATGCTTTTCACATCCATTTTAATTTTTGAGAAGGTACGAATATATTAATATAGGGGTGTTTGCAAAAAAATGTGTTTTTTGTGAAAGTGATTTAATTTAATGAATGATTGTGAGAAAATAATTGTTTAATAGTAAAAGTGGGTGGTGTTTGCAAAATTTATAAAAAGTGGACGTTGACTCGTTGAGTGTGGTAAAATATTTAAATAGAGTAAAATGTTAAGTGAGAATTGATAATAGTGGGGTAGCATTGGAACTTATGTTTCACTCTAATTTTTTTAGTTCGAAACCTTTTAGAATGGACGGTAGATTCAGTTGTGTTGGTTCCTCAAATTAATCGATATTTGAATTGGGTATTGAGACTTTTAGATTTGTAGTTTTAGCGTGGACATTAGTCAGTAGGCTTAGTCTTTCAAATTAGTCGGTCCTTAAATCTAATAATGAAAATTTTAAATTGTAAAAACTAGAGTGAATAGTAGAATTAATCTCTCGAATTAATCAGTTCTTGAACCAAATACCAAAACATTGTAGTCATTCTTTAATTATTTAAGCAATTCTAAGTAATTATAATTTCTCAAAAAATACCCCATATATTCACTAGGAATTTAGAGGTCAAAATTGTGTTTGAAGCATCCTCTAATATCTCGGGACTTTATCTTGTCCAGAGTAAATTGCATTTATGGTACCGAGAGAATTACCTTCCACGAATTTGGTCCTTTTTTAAGCAATTTTGGTCCCATGTTATTTTTCCATTCAATTTGAACGAATGAAAGAAGTGATTGACAAGCGCCGTCAGTTTCAAATATATTTTTAAAAATATTAAAATTACAAAGTGCAAATCTAAAATTTTAAAAAAAAAATAATTAAAAAAAAAACTGCATTTGCGCAGATTTGTCATCAACTGAAAATGCAGGCTCTATATATATATATATATATATATATATTTTTTTTTTTTTAATTTTCAAATCCACATAAATTATTGCTCCATAATTTTTTTTTTCAAATTCTACACAAATTATTAGTATTTGATTTGGAAAAAAAATTACTTTTTCTAATTTTAAATTTTTTGGATTTTACATAAAACTAGTACTATAAGTGTGAAAAATTAACTTTTGTATTTTTTTTAATTATATTGAAATTCTGTATAATATTTTATAATTAATTTTTTTTTTTACAATAAATTTTGAAAACTTAATGTTGGGATCTTTTTTACAAAAAAATGGGACCAAAATTGTTTAATAAAAATTCTCATGGAACCAAAGCTGCAATTTATCCATCTTGTCCATGCCATATACACTAGCTCATTAACAATTCTACTTCTTCCGAAACACTTCTTCCAAAATATGACACGATATCACGATTTGTCAAACCAATATAAAATAAAACTACGAATTTGGCATTATAAAATATTCAAAGACCAGCCGGCCTACTGGGTTTTATTTCAATATCTACACAGTAATAAATGTTACAACTTATAACTGTACACATATGATGCATTATATAACAAAATAGAACTCGATTTAGACATTATACTTCAAGTAGGGAAAATTTACAAACTCCATTGAAAAAACTGCAAACAAATCTCTAAAGAATCAAAACAACTTAAAAGATAAATATTTAAAAACCCAGATACCCTTTCAAGAAGAGAACAACCTTAAAAGACAACACCCTTTTAAATTGCTTCTACCATTGTTTAATAAAATTAACTTCCCTAAAAATAATAGGGTTAATTGTAAAATAAATCACGACCTTTAGTGTTTTTATCAATTACAACATATTCTTTTTTTCTTTGCAATTCGATACACCATCTTTTTAAGTTTTACAATTTAATAAACCGATAGATAATCCAGCCAATTTTAATATGATGTGGCGTCGGAAATACAAAATTCGCCAAGATGTCGCCACGTAGAGTTGTAGATTACCAACTTTTGTTTTTTAATATTTTTAAAAAAACATTTCAAAACTCTAATAAAAACAAAATAAAAAATACATTTCAAAACTCATTTTTTTTAATTTCTCCATGACTCTCACGCTCAAAATTTCCGGTTAGTTGATATTCATCATGATTATCTATTCATCAAACAGAAAACTAATTACCGTACGCGTATGCAAGAGGATGCCACAATTCATGAATAAATCTAACAAAATATTTTTGTTACTTTATTTTTTCCTAATTACGAATAAAGCATATTTATTAAACAAATTGCACATACACATTCTTCTATAATCATACAACAATAGTGCAAACCCTAGAAGTGTCATTAAACTAAATCATGAACAACTCAAAACCCACAATAAGACATAAATTGCACTCCTATTTGCTAAGTCAGTGGTTTAATATTATGCTTATTAGAGTTATAATTTTTTTAAATGAGTTTTTTCATAATAAATAATTAATTAGTTCACAGTCTACATATATGGCGACATCTTGGCGAATTTTGTATTTTCGATGCCACATCATATTAAAATTGGTTGGAATATCTATCAGTGTATTAAATTGAAAAACTTAAAAAGGTGGTGTATCGAATTGTAAAGAAAAAAAGAATATGTTGTAATTGATAAAAACATTAAAGTTCGTGATTTATTTTGTAATTAACCCAAAATAATAATCTCTCCGTCCCACAAAAATAGCTACATATTCCTTTTTTGATGTCCCAAATTATAGTTCCATTTCCTTTTTTTTACTTTAGTATTAAATGTTTTATTGTCAATTTTACCCCTAATTAATAAGAGTAATTAAGGCTTAACAAATTTTGGAGAATGTGATTTCAAGAGCAAAACAAAATTTAGCTATCTTTGTGGGACGGATGGAGTAATTATTGAGACAAGTGAGAAGGCTCCTCCTAGTATTCTATTGTTTGTTGCCACCTTTTTCGGTTACAAGGGACCACCCCTCTATTGTCCAATAATATATCATAATTGATTCCATTTTTTTTTTAAATCTCGAATATCCGATCCAAGGGCCGACTAATTTCGAAGGACCAATCCCACCGCCTACTTGCGGGGGTCCCGTCAATTATTCATTTATTTTCAAACTCTTATAGATTGTGTAGTATTCATTTAATTCAAACTTTCATTGATCCTATCATACGTGAATATTTATCAATTTTATTGGCTGCAATTAGTATTTTTTTTGGGAAACCAAAAATTACAGTTATTTATTTTGCCACCTTTTTCGGTTACAAGGGACCACCCCTCTATTGTACCATAATATATCATAATTCATTCCATTATTAATAATGCCACTCAATTATTCATTTATTTTCAAATTAAACTCTCATAGATTGTGTAGTATTCATTTAATTCAAATTTTCATTGATCCTATCATATGTGAGTATTTGTCAATTTTATTGGCTGCAATTAGTATTTTTTTTTGGGAAACCAAAAATTACAAATATCGTTTTTATGTTAATTATGCACACGAAAATGCATGTGAAAGTGCAGCAGAAAACAACACCCACTGGAATGTAATTTTGCCTTTTCAATTTGAAATGAATGTTATAAGTGGTTGCAGGTGTGTATGGTTCCCCCACATAGTCATTGGCTCTCATTACCTGCAGGCTGCATCACATTGATGCACTGGGACATGGAAAAACAAGAAGGGCATTCATGTCAACTCTTTGGGTTTGTATAATTGGAGAAATCTGAAAAATGTCGTGTGAATATATATATGATCACCGTTGAATTGGTGAGTGTGAAGATAATTGTATTTATAAAGATAATTACATTGTAACCTAATTACATGAATTTAAAAAAAGATAAGTACAAAAGTTAAATACAATTATGTATAAAGGGAATGTTTGACTTATTCCTTAATATGCCGCAAAACGGTTTAAGAATGAAGTCCAGGAGGTGAAAAAGACTATGGAGAATATAAAAACAAAAATGTGGGTTTGGGTAGGCGGAAAGAATTTAGTGCAACCTTTGTCATCAGTTTCGGCATGATTTTGTGATCCGTTCCTTTGTATAATAGAGTATCAGTTGAAGGAGGGTGAGGGCATAAAAATACCATTGTAATATATAGATGTAACATGTGTACATCTATGAGTTGAGTACCCATGTACTCAAGGCAATACAATTTTACTATTTAAAAAAATATATATATATATGTTGAATATACATATAAATGCAGCACTTTATTCATAAAACTAAGGGTTCATTTATTTTGATTGATAGGATATAGATACTCCCTCATTAATTGATGGGGCAACTAGTCCAATCCATTTTCAAGTGACAAAATATTCCTCATTAATGAGACAAATATAATTATTTTACCGGATCAATTTCACATGAACAAAACACAGGATAAATTAGATAAAAATATTCATTCCTTCAAAATTATTGTACTATTTGCATATATGCCGAGTTTGATAATGCATTAATCACGGGGAGTAAGGAAACCAAACATGTTCTGAGTGTACCACAAATATATTAAGCAAATAACTGTACTGGAAATAACTGTATGGGTGATAGTGAATAGTTCTAAATGGTTAATCTCAGGAATTAATATACAAGAATTAATTCACAATCTTTCTACAAGTTTGAATTTTCAGATGATGGTATCAAAGTCATAAGGCTCACTCACGCCTACATGTGTTCAATGGTAAGTACAAATAAAAAATAAAATTGTAAACAAAACATCCATACTCTACTACCTAAATCCCTCCATCCAAACACAACCTAAAATAAAATTTGTGTTTTAATAATTTCACACATATTAAGATTAATACTTCGTTCCATGATTATTTACACACTTCTAATATTAAAATAACTCACAATCATTTTATTTTAAAAATCGCCACTCATTTTGGGACTACATTTTATCCTACATCTCACTAAATTCATTTTATATCTTACTAAATTCTTCTTACACCGACAAAGTGGGATAGCTCAAGTGGTTAGAGCACCACTACCTAGGCCTTAGATCCTGGGTTCGAGTCATGGGTAGGGGAAAAAAGGGATGGTATTTAATGTAATTCAAAAAAAAAAAAAAAAAATCTTCTTACACCTCACAAAATCACTCAAAATACCCCTCATTTATTTGATCTCACACTACTAAATTCACTTTTCTTAAAATCACTCAAAATACGGAGGGAGTATTAACTTCTACCAAAACATAACGAAAATCAACTTGTTCGATCAATTTAAAAAATTTATCATGTGAATTTTTGATGAATATAATGAGTGCGAATTATTTTATCTTTATAGTAATGTTAATCGGGCCCCCTATAAATTTTTTTTGGCCCCGTCACTGATTTTAGATAAGGTACATTCAGTCCCTTAAGCCAATAAGAGCATCCACAATAGGGGTAGAAGTTTCATGTGGATTTCTACTCCTAGCTCAAATGAAGGGCATAAAGGGATTGGGGGAAAGATGATGTGGAGGAGAGAGGAGGAATGAGGTAGAAGAACTCCTACCAAGTAGAAGTAAAAAAGTGGGAAAAGGAGAGAGTGAGATAGAGGGAGAGTGTAACACACATGAAAAAAAAATGAGAACAATTTGAAGAGTGTAACTCACTTGGGAGAGTGGACTTTAATGTGATCCCAATTTTTTTTTTTTTTTTGAATAGAATGCATTAGGGGAGGTAGAAGTAAGAAATTTGTGAGATGACACACATGTGATAAACTTAAAACCCAAAAATCATCACCCACACTGTGGATGCTCTAATACACATGATGTGGTTGACTTGATATTGCAATTACCATGGCACCCCTCAGTTGTGCCATATGAATTCGTGTGCATAATTTCCTCCATCAATTGCACGATTCCTAATTTTTAAGCCCATTAATTCATTTATGACATAAGCAATAACTTTCAATTGCTACCTAAATTAGGGTATATAACTCAATGATTAATTTGTTGAAGATGATGTATACTTTGACTTGACATGAAAAGTTAGTCTATCAATATTAATAATCAAAATTTATAGTACTCCCTCCTTACCACAATTGTTTGCACTCTTTCCTTATTCGTTCGTCCCACAATTGTTTGCACTATCCAAAAAGAAAACTTTTTCATAAATCTCACCCTCACAATATCCACACATTTACACAAAATGCCATTACTTTTACCCTTGATCCAATCATTCACTTTACTTTATTAATAAAAGTTACAAAATTACCCATCAACACTCCACTTATTACACTTTTTTCTAAGTTTGCGTGTCCATAAAATGGTGTAAACAATCCTGGGACGGAGGGAGTATATATTATAGAGAGAGAAGGCAAAAATAAGGGATTTGAATTTGTTTGTTATTTTACATAGTATAACATGCTGCCAATCTTTAATGTGGGACATGTGAGTGGCAGTGTATTTAACTCTAAAATAAATCCAAAAACTCATCAATCCGGTCATGTTATAGTATGTACTTGTGCGGCTTGTGCCAACAAAAATCATACCCTCACACGTACAAACACACACACACGTGTCTCATGTGTACATCTCACAACTAAAATGACCCTTTTCTCCCTACCACGGTGACGTGGCTCCACCTCATTGGCCAACAGTTCAACAATTGCATTTTCATCTTCTGTCAAACCAAAAGTTTCCAAGATTGTTAAGACTTCACACATGCAAACGAATTAAACCCACTCTCACTTCTATACCATTGATATATACTCCATACTACTCACAAACTATTTCATCAAATTCCCATCTCCATTCTCTCTCATCCTCCTCTCTCTTTCTCTACAATGGAGAGCAGAACAACCCTCATTCTGTTATTTTTATCATGTTTAGTTCCACATATCACTGCAACGAAGCAAATTGAAGCTCTTTCCCGTATGTATAAAGAAAAGATGAAGAACAATTCAAGAATTAACAATGCAAGCCACCATCATCCCCATGAGGTGCAAATTAATCCACAACAAGCTGGGATGAAAGACAAGGATAGGATTGACAGATTGCCCGGTCAACCGCCGGTTCAATTCAACCAGTACGGTGGATACGTTACCGTCAACCGGACCGCCGGTCGGGCTTTTTATTATTACTTTGCAGAGGCTCACCACTCTCCCAACTCATTGCCTCTTCTTCTCTGGCTCAATGGAGGTAACATTTTCTTTTATTTTTTTATTTCTTCATTTTTATAAGTGGTAAGTGATTTCTTTTATTCTTTTTAATACTAAAATTTTCAGCATTTTTAGCTGTGTAAAATGAGCCTTTTTAGTACTCTAAAAAAAATGAGCCTTTTTAAATTTCCTTATAGAGGAGGATAAGACTTAAATTTTTTTTAAAAAAATATTATTTTAGTGCTTTATTTTGTGGGAAACCCAATTAGTCGACCATTATCCCTGCCCTGTTTCACTTCCAGACACTTAAATCAAAGCACATTTCCTTCTAGACAAGCAATAATTTAATTGGTTGATTTAGACAGGTTACCTAAGTTTATAAAGTGATAAATAAACAATTCTATGTTCTATTAATTTAATAGTGGGAGAATTTTGTTGATATGATGAACAGGGCCAGGATGTTCATCTCTTGCATATGGAGCAATGCAAGAACTCGGACCCTTCCGTGTCCATAGTGATGGCAAAACACTCTACCAAAATCATTTTTCATGGAACTATGGTATACATATAAATAAATCTTGTTCAATTTCAATTTCATTTTAATTTTAATTTTAATTAAAAATTGTGGATGTTTTTTGATCGATATATCAGCTGCAAATGTGCTGTTTTTGGAGTCTCCAGCTGGGGTTGGGTTTTCGTACTCAAATACGACGTCCGATTTCGTGAGCGGTGGAGATGCCGGAACAGCCATGGATAACTATGTTTTCATAGTAAATTGGTTGGAGAGATTTCCAGAGTATAGAAGCAGAGATTTCTATATTTCTGGGGAGAGCTACGCAGGCCATTACGTGCCCCAATTGGCCCATACTATTCTCTACCATAATCACAAGGCTAACAAGACCATTATCAATCTCAAAGGCATCATTGTAAGTTTCATTATGTTTTTCTACTTCATTAAAATTTCCCATTTTGTGTGAACGTGGAGAAATCATTTGATTTGGATTACAAGCATATATGATGATGGCATCACTTAGTAATAGTAACAGTTATTAGGAATATATTGTAAATATTGTCTTGTCTATATTTAATCTACTCGTATATATTACTCCCTACATATATGTAGGCCCATCAAATGTTGCTTATGGACCACATTATAAGCCCACTAAGATATATACTCCTTGAGTCCTTGTACAACCCATCCCATTGTTAATTAATGAAAGAAATTATATTCTCCATCTTTCTATAATAGTACTATTTGGGTCCTACCCTTGTGTTTGTATTTTAGAACACTTTTTCTTAATTTCAATATTTGATTAGTACCTATAAGTAGATTTAATTTATATGAATAAAATAAAAACTGCAAATCGGAAATGCAGTGATAAACGATGAGACGGATGAGAAAGGGATGTATCAATATTTTGCAAGTCATGCTCTTGTTTCAGATGAAATTACTGAAACAGTCATGAAATATTGTGATTTCTCGCCCAACGTCACTACAAAATCAGAAAAATGTGACGAAGCTACGACACAAGTTAATCAACTCATTCATCCTATCGACATTTACAACATTTATGCTCCCCTGTGTTCCAATTCTAGCCTCACTCTCAAGCCTAAGAAGGCTTCTGTAAGTAGTTGGTTGCTCAGATATATAAAACATTTTTACTTTTTATTTAATATTATAATTAATTAATTGTATGATCGATGATGCAGATAATAAATATGGATCCATGCAGTGACTATTATGTGTACGCGTATTTGAATACAGCAGAGGTACAGAAGGCTCTCCATGCTAATGTCACCAACATCCCTTATGATTGGGAGCCATGCAGGTATATGAATTATTATATTTTATTAATTATAATCACATATATGTAGTCATATTATATAAATATTTGGTGTTGGAAAATTACAGTGAGTTGCTGAAGAAGTGGCAGGATAGCCCATCCACCGTCCTTCCTCTTCTTCAAGAGTTTATAGCCAACGGTCTTCGTGTTTGGATATTTAGGTAATTAATTTTAATATTTACTCTTAATTAATTTCTGATCGATTGAATTAATTATTAATAACTTGATAATTATATAATGATAATGCGCAGTGGGGACACAGATGGAAGGATCCCAGTGACATCGACAAAGGAGTCCATCAAAATGTTGAAACTTGCAATCAAAACTCAGTGGCATCCTTGGTATCTTGGTGGAGAGGTACGTACTGTACTGTATATATCAGTAATTTAATATTACACATAGTATATATAATATAATTAAGCTGAATTTGTTGTTATTGGAAATGCAATGTAGGTTGGTGGGTACACACAAGTGTATGAAGGGAACCTAACGTTTGCGACAGTGAGAGGGGCAGGGCATCAAGTCCCAAGTTACCAACCTGCCAGAGCTCTTTCTCTTATTATGCATTTTCTTAACGGCACGGAACTCCCTAATTCTTCAAGGCATTAATCTTCCTTTCATTGCTTCCCATATGTATATACTGATTACAAATGCTAGTATGTTTTATTTGTTAACCATCTTATAATCACTCGAGCTAGGTACTATTATTTTTTAAATACTCTAAATTTCTATTCATATACTCCGTATTATATAAATATGAGCTTAAAATTGTAAACTTAATTGATCAAAGCCGATTTAATTCTAAACCCTGAAAATATATAACAGTAAAGGAATGCCCCCAACTATTATGTTTTCACCCAAACCTCAATTTATTTTTTAAAGTATAAGATAAAAATACTATAGTGATGAGTTCACCCCCAAATCTACAAACACAAAAACAACCCTTACACAACATGAAACTAGAATACCAAGAGAACAATTAAGAAACCGGCCAGCTCTATAATGCAAAACATTGATCGAAGAAGATATATAATTAGTAATGCACAATTTTCAAAATAACTTCTTAAAAAGAAAAGGTATTCATACGTCAAACTTACAAGTCACCATTTCAAGAAGCATAACCAGTAAAATAAAATTAATGGCTTGATTAATTAATTCAAAATACCCAAGTCTTCAGAAAGTAAGCCCGCTGATATATCAAGAATCAAATAACATGATGACATATACCAATCAGCGCCTCGAATTTTCTGAGATTTTTTTGTAAAAAACTCGAAAATTATTTCTGTGTTTTTGTCCAAAACTCGAAAATTATTTCTGTGTTTTTGTCCAAAACTCGAAAATTATTTCTGAGATTTTGTCCAAAACTCGATTCTGAGTTTTTGTTACAAACCCGGTAATTTTCTCTGAGTTTTTAGACAAAAACTCAGAAATTTGCGCCGACTTAATATGAAGAACTCGAAAGAAACTTCCGAGTTCCATCCTCGTACTCGGCGAACCAGTTTCAAACATCAAAACCCCATTTTTTTTTTTTTTTGCAATGTTTGAGTGTATCATCTACTGCTAGGCGATTCTTAATAGTTTTAAATTTCAAAACCCAGTTTTATTTTTTAACCGTTTCTAAAAATCAAAACTTTAAAACTAAAACATTCAAATAAAAAAAACAAAAAACTTAAAATATCAAGACTTACCCTCGTCCATTGATTGTAAGGGGCGTGTTTGGCGGCACATTTTTTTCAAATTGGGATTAATGGAGGAAGGAAGGAGAAGGAGAAGGGAAAGGTGAAGATGAAGGGGTGAAGTCAAAAGATTTTTGTAAATAGTTATGAGAGGGTTAGAACGTGAAAATGATATTTTTGGTATTTTACGAAGGGACGATCACAAAATTTGGGGGTGAAAACATTGTAATTGTGGGGGCATTTATCCGTGGCCAGCAGTAAAATGAAGCGACTCATTTTCTAATGGGCCTTTATTAAACATATGGGATTGTAGTTATTGGGGCTTGCCTTTCTCTAATAAACAAAGGCTCTGACTATATGCACCTCCATTCAGTTTTAGGACACCCCCAACTTAATTTAATAATATAATAATTATGTGAAAACTTAAAAATACTCTTTCAGTAAAAGGTATTCCCTCAAATATTTTCATAGGTAGATGGACACGCATATTAAAAAAGTGTAATAATGAGTGGAGTTTTAAGGGATAATTTTGTAAAATTTTATTTATAAAATAAATAAATGAGTTGACTTTTGTGTATGTGTAGAGAAAAAGTAATGATATTTTTGTACTCCATCCGTTTCACAAAAATAACCACATTTGACCTTACACACAAATTAAGAAAAATCAATAAATGTAGTCAAGTTTAGCTAATGTGACATCCAAAAAAGGAATATGTGGCTATCTTTGTGGGACGGAGGGAGTAAAATTGAAGATATTGTAGGGGTGAAGTTTATAAAGAGTTTTCTATTTTAAGGGTGTGAAAGTTATTGTGGGACATCCCGAAAAGAAAAGTGTGAAAGTAATTGCGGGACGGAGGAAGTATCATACTAAATGTACCCTCCCTACTCAGGGCACTCCACTCCCCCACTTTCTGCAGAAAGTGACCGAATTTTTTTGCCAACCACCACCACTATTTTCGGCCGCCACCGCACCGCTTACGACATCCAATCTAATAAAAAAAAACTCAAAAACTTATTTTTTTTAAAATAATTTTCGACACACCATTGTCAAACATATACACTCTCGTCGACAACCATTTGTCGACGAGAGTGTATATGTTCGACCCTAGTGTGCGGAAAAAAAATCGACCATATACACTATCGTCGAAAAATTGTTCTCGACGAGAGTGTATATGGTCGACCACAAATTGTCAAAAATTAAAAAAAATACTGAGAAAAAATAAAGAATAAAAAGCAAAAAAACCCTAAACCTAAAATTCAAACCTATGGTAGACCGCCTTGGATCAGGATGGGACGTCGACGACTACGAGTGGATGGAGGGAGGGGGACGAAAGCCGTGGGTGGAGGCGGCGGCCGGCGTCTTGGATCGAGGTGGGACAACGAGTGGGTGGGTAGGGGGAGTGATGGGTGGGCGACAACAGATGGGGAAGGAAGGGGAAGGAGAAAAGGAAGAGGAAGAGGAAGCTAAGAAAAAAAAAAAAATGAGAAATTAGGATTTTTGGGATGGAGTGTGTTTAGTAAATATTTTTTAAGATAAAAAAAGGTATTTAAGACAATTGGAGGGGTACATCTATCCTTCGACAATTTTCATAAAAGACGACAACTTTTGATCAATATTTAAAGACGTTTTTTTCATTAATAATTTTTTAAAATTTTTATTATTGCAAGATATGTAAATTAATAAATACTCCCTCCTATTTATTGTAAATGTCGTCAATTAATAAATACTCCCTCCGCTCCCTCTTTCGTCAATTGCCGCCGCTCCTTTGCCACGTTCTTGCCGTCGGATCTACGGGATCGTCAATTTCTGGACAAAAAATTAACATGTTTGTCATTCGAGATGATCGGATTTTTAATAGTTTAATTTCTTGTTCTTGGTTGGGATCGACGGGTCTTTCCTCCCCGACGGCTCTATGGTCGCTGATCGGGTGAGCGACCCGTTGATCCCGTTAATTTTTCTATTTTTTTACTTTAGTCTGCTTTTTTTCTGGTTGCTGTAGTTTTAGCTTCCCTGCTTTTTTTTTTTTTTTTCTTTTGCTTCTTGGCCCGTTGTTGGATATGTATCTGTTTTTTTTGGGTGAGTTTTGTCAGTTCATAGGATCTTGAAATTTGGTGGATCTTTGTTGAAATTTGATGGATCTATCCTTTTTGTCCATTTTTTTTTATATGAGATCACCTTAGTGTGAGTTTGACTCGATTTGAGAGTGGTGACCTTGTTGTCATTGTGGTCAAAGGGTACACCCGATTTTTTTTTTCTTTCTCACGATTGGAAAGGGCAACGATTCCAGAGTGAATCATTTTGGGTTGAAGATCATGAGCGTAAAGATGTATGATTATTTGTATTGATCTTTATAAAATCCCTCTAAAAAAAATACTGTAGTTTATAAATTCTAAAAACTTTTAGAAGTTACTCCCTCCGTCCCATACTTGAAGGCACATTTTACCATTTTGGTTGTCCCATACGTGAATAGACGAAGGGGGGGTCGGAATGCAGGAGTTTCGAGCTGGTGGAAAGAAATAAAAAAGATTTATCAAGAGATAGGAGGGACTGAAGCTAGGCATAAGATTATTAGAATTGTGGGGACTGGAGGGCACACGAGCTTCTGGAATGATGAATGGGTGAAGGGGGGTGGGTGCATTAGAGATATGTTTCCCAATTTGTTTAAAATTAGTATGCAGAAGGACAATTCAATCAGGAATATGGGCACCTGGGAAAATAATGAATGGAACTGGACGTGGATTTGGGACAGGAATGTGAGTGCAAGTGAGAGAGGGGAACTAACGCGTTTATGTGATGTATTAGATACAAATAAACTCTCGCAGGTTATGGACGACAGTTGGAGCTGGGAATTAGCACCACACGGAGCGTATTCCACCAGCTGCGCTTATGCAAAGATGATCGAAGGAACAGGGGAAGAGGCAGAGATAAATATGATCAAACCCGAGTACACTAACCTTTGGGGCTGCTTCGCGCCACAGAGTGTAAAATTGATCGGGTGGAAGGCCTTAAAGGGCAGACTTGCCACCACCGACAATCTGAGTAGAAGAGGTGTTGCTATTGTGGAAGAGGAACTAAGATGCAAGCTCTGTAATGAAGCACCAGAGTCAAATGGCCATCTGCTCTTGGGCTGTAATTTTGCATACACAATCTGGCATAATTGCTACAAGTGGCTAAAAGTGAATATTGCTCCACATAACAATATTAAGGAACATCTTTTGCAGCACAGCGAAGCACTCGGTTCCGGCAAAGTAAGAAGAAAATTCATGGCGAGCCTTTGGTTCTGCGTTGTTTGGGAAATATGGAGATGTCGTAACGCTAGAAGATTTAACGACGAGCGTCGGGATGCAAAAAAGGCATTAGATAACATAAAAATTTGTTTATGGACATGGCTAGGAGGCAAAAACTTGGTGGAACCAAATTCATCAATTTCGACTTGGTGTTGCGATCCTTTTCTTTGTATCATGGAATAATCAATTTCTATTAAGGTCTGGGCGGAAAATATAAGTATGTGCATATACTAGATTTCACATGTAAAAATATGGGTTGAGTACCCCATGTACTCGTGTGATATGAGAAATTCATCTTTACTGTTCAAAAAAAAAAAATTATTCATTGTTTATTATTTTAGTTTTTTTTTACTTATTGAATATTAATAACTCGACTTGTTGTTTCTTTTATTTCTATAATATTTGTGTTTCTTTTATATTTATAATAACTTTTTCATTTATTTTTAGTTAAATTATTATCTTTACTTGAATTTTTATTTTATTTAAATAAATTGAAGTCTTGGGATGATAATAAATTAAAAAAATGTTGCAAAAATTGATCACTGAACTTTACCACTTTTTGGTCACTCACATTTAATCACTATCAAAATTGATCACTCACTTATTATTTTCTATCAATTTTGATGTTGCTGTTAGTTAATCCGTCATATACTAACGGAGAAAAAGTTTTGAGCGTCAACTTTTATTTTTCCTCTTTTAATTCCTTAACCCTAAACTCCCAAACCACAATAGAGTGATTTTGAGTTTGTACTAAGAGGTGAAGATGTTTAAAAGGAACCAGAATGCTTCTACACCCCATATTTCTTATTTCAATTTCAGCCATTGAGTATCTCAGCCAATCAATGTGAAAAATACCCATTGAAGAATCTCAGCCAATTAGTGTGAAAAATACTCCAACAAGTAATACTCAAGTAAAGAAACAAAAATTACCAGTATGTACAATATGTATTTCTTATTTTAATTTAATATTTAAATTTTTTGTATCACTAAATTATGTTATTATATTTATCTGTTGTAATAGTAATAGGTCAGAAGGAATTCTCATGCATCTTCTAGAACATTGGGTGATTCATCAACGAACCCTTCCCAAGAGTAGCTCATATAACTCAATAATTATGATTTATTATCATCTCATTGTTGTTGTTGGTTTACTTTTCATTTTACAAGGTAACTAGGAAATGGGAAACGAACCCTTCCCAAGAGTAGCTCATATAACTCAATTATGATTTATTATCATCTCATTGTTGTTGTTGGTTTACTTTTCATTTTACAGGGTAAGTAGGAAATGGGAAACGCAGTACGTGGTAGGAAAAGAAAAAATCACAATGAAACAGTGTGTCTTGGCTTACAATGTCATTTTATAATTACTGTTGTTAGGAGATTAATTTCTTATCTTATAGGTTGTTCAATAATCAAGAGTACACAATCCAATTATTGTGAAAGGAGAAGTGAATTAAATCACTATGCCAAATCTAGCTACTTACATGAGAAAGAGTGTCAGTGGTTCATCAAAATGACCAAAACAAGGAAAATACAAAGGAAAAACAAGTGAGAGTGATGGCGAGCCAAATTAGTCAGATTGTGGTGGTCATGTACTAGTTATGTACTCATTTTTTATAATTATGGTGTGTAGTTAGATGGTTTATAATTATTGTATTCACTGTGGTTGAAAATTATTCAAGACTGCTTTTGTACTCTGTTTTTTAAAGACTTTTTTGAATAATATTTCAATTACTGGTTTTCATATTAAATTTGTATAATAATTGAGAATATAAACTTATTTCAAAATAGTTAATTATTAGAATTCATTTCCCCATTTATAATTGATAATCTATTATTAACCCCACACACCAATAATATTAATTGAAGATAAATTCGTAAAATTTTTTAAAAAAATGGGTTTGAGGGTTTAGAATTTAGAAATTAAAGGAGGGAAAATAAAAGTGTGCCCTCAAAACCTTTTCTCCGTTAAGTCAATAACGGATTCACTAACAGCAGCATCAAAATTGATAAAAAAGAAAAAGTGAGTGACCAATTTTGATAGTGATGAAATGTGGGTGACCAAATGTGAAAAATGGTAAAGTTCAATGACCAAAAGTGATATTTTCCCTACTTTAAAGCATGACAACTATTTAGATATTGATTTAAATGATTTATTTAATTTATTTTTCGAACTAAAAGTGTTGCAGGTGACTACATAAAAAAAACCCTTAAAATTCTTTGGGTTGCTACTCATCACAAAAAAAATTAAAAAAAAAATGTTGGGTTGCTATCTTAATGCCTTAATTGCATATATAAATAATATTGACTATTGAGAAAGAAGTTTCTCTAAATTAAAATTGCTAAAAAACCTACGATCCACTATATCACAAGAAAGATTAAAACTTTATATATTGAAAGAGATATGATATAACAAATTAATTATGTAGATATTATTAACGAATTTGCTTCTCAAAATGCTAAAAAAAAACTATTTTAAATGATTTGTTTTTAAATGTTCACTCATTTTTAATATGTACATACGATATTTCACTTATTTTATTTAATGTTGTTTAATGAAGGGCCCCCTTTTTTTTTTGTTGGCCTGCAAATTCTCAGGACCGATTCTGTGAGCCTTCAAGTATGGGACGGAGAGAGTATAATTTAATTGAAATTATAAATTATGTAAAGTGTTAATTCATATATGTCTCTATATGATCTCAACCTAAACATAATTCGAGTTGTGTTTTGGGGGATAGAGTTTTAATATATTTATATATATATAAGAGCATTCGTTTATTCCTTTTGTATTATACGGAGTATATTTCACTAACTTATGTAGTTATGTCGCCAATTGTTTTTGGTATAGGTAATATTACGTACGTATGCAAATTAGAAAATATAAAAATGACACAGATAATATTATACGTAAAATCAAAGAGAAATAAGTTTATAATATATGCATGCCTCAGCTGATGAGGTGGCAATTAAACTGGCAATACATTATTCATATTATGGAGTAATTGAGAATTAATCAGAATTAACAGTAATAATCACAATAGCAAATTGTACCAATACATTTGCTATTGATATAATTCCTTGGGATTGGAATCTTGTTTATGCAACTCCCACGACATGATGGTGTACGAAAGCATGATGAAACTTGTACCTCTTTCTTGCAAACTGCTCTTCCAAACACCATAAATTCTGCATAACAAAAATAACAACCTTAATTTATATATATATATATATATATGATATGCACAGAAAACTATGTTAAATTAATATATATGTATTGTTCATTTTTAACTGATGAAATATGCGTGCTTTAAAATTTTCACTTCATTCTTACAATATCCATCTGTTTTAGCAAATGAAAATTGCGTGAAAAACACATCAAAAAGCCTAATACCGAATTAAACAAACTCTTTAAAAAAAAAAAAACTCTACTTTCACCCCCCCCCCCAAATAAAATTGCACTCAATACAACTAACTTAACTTAAAAATATTTTTTTAATTCAAAAGCAAATTCTGAAAAATAATATCGAAAAACTGAAGTTGATTTTATCAATATTTGTTATTTAATTATTTTCCCTGTTTTGAATGGAAAATAAAATTCATTATATAAGTATAATGTATATAACTTAAACATGAGGCATACCTGAGGTAAGGCATGCAAAAACTAGGACTAACAAAAAAGAATAGGCAAGCTTGGCCATTGTGATATATATGATTCTATAGAAATGTGGGGAGAAGCCATTCACAGAACCCCATTTATATATAATTCATAATTGCTTACATATATGGTTGAAAATAAATTTTTTTGAGTTTTATGGTAGGAAATTAATTAGCTATATCACGATTTGAATAAGAAATAGGATTAATTTCCATTTATTACGTACTGATATCCTTTAATTGCGTGCCTGCCGTTTTTTCTTTTTCTTACATGATTTTTTTCTTTTTCATTCTAGTGTAATCTTGTGTAAACGTATTGTTAATAAGAGACATTAATTCTAGTGTATTCTTCCATTTGTATTTTAAAATAAAATTTAATATATTAATTAGTGGATATAATCTTTATCATTCCATATATAATTACAGAATCTAGCTGCTAAAATTAGAAATAAAAATTTCACAACCAAAACACTATTATTGAATTTGTCACTAAATTGTAAAAGTTGAACATGCATTAGTAATTATTATTCATATTCAATAGTGTAAATTTATATATTTTAATTTATTTATTAAAAAACATAATCTTTAAAATATGTATATATTTGTAAATTTATTATTTTACAAAAAAAAATGAAATGTTGGAGTAACATATATTATTGTACATCACATATATATAAAAAATATAATAGAATATATAATTATAATTTTATTTATAAAACGAATCAATATACAAAATTATAAATTGCGGAAAACTTCCTTGTAGACAAAGAATCTAGGCAAATAATTTTCAATTCACTCTTGCTCTTGACTCTAGAGGCTGCGAGCTTGCAACATACATCTGTCCTTGAGAATACGGGTTTCGGAAGGTACACACCTACCTTGGAAAGAAACTGACATTGATTTTTATTTATCGTCATGGAAAAGTAAATACAACAGGAAATTGTCTTCTTCGAAACTTTGCGGGAGTTGTGTCATCTGAAACACTCAATGTCATTCGCAGGATAAAAACTTTACTACCAATAAATCCTTCTAGAACGAATTTGTGCTTCAATAATGTGATTTCCAAGTCATTTAACAATCAGTCTAATTTCATTGCACAAACCGAACTTCAGGTCAATGTTCCTAAGCAACATTATATGGACACCTATTTTGAGAATGAATAAATGATTTGGTAGACCAGAGCACTTAAGAGAGCTGAGAAAGTCAACTGAAAACACATGTCTCATTCCACCGGGTCTAAACTCAAATATTTCCTTATATCACCAAGTATCATCGTCAACACTGCCTCATTGATGCTTTTATGTCTTGATGCAAGTATCCTTATCTCCAATTTTTAAAATCCAATCTGAGAATTCAACTATTTCATCCTACCGTTAGAATCTAAAATTATGGGAATGTAATTGATTAAATTATGCAATATGATCATGAATTTAATTCTATCGTTACGAAGACAAAATAATAATACAGAGATTATTTATATAAAATAATGAATAAGTGAGCATTTATTAGATTAAAAAAATTAAAAATTCAAAAGTAAGTTGATTTTTTTTTACTATTGATATGAAATATTTCCTCATGACACCAATCTTGTTATAAAATTCATAACTAGTGGAAGTAATCAATAACATTATAAAATTGTATGTATTTATTATTATTAAATCATAATCTTTATTATATATATTTCCAAACTTTTTGAGTGACACGTGTCGCAGTTGCATTTGTCTAACACAATATCTCTCCTCCCAAACATTAAATGTAAAACCACAATAATTATAATAAACCTTGAAAACATGTTAAATGCAAATTGAATGATACATGAACCATCATTTGTAAGCAATACATAATTCTTAACTTGAATGAGATTTTATATTAAATGAGATTTTATATTAAATGAGATTTTAGTGCAGACGCATTTATGTAAATTTTAATCGAATTCCTATTTATAGGAAAAAAATAATAGCACAATTAATTGTTTAAATTTGTGAAAATAATTTTTTTTTAAAAAAAATATCCTTAACTTGAATTTTAAATTTTAAGAATTAAAATCATGTCAATTTTTTATATAGAGATTGCTAAATTTTAGTTGTTACATGCACAAAGTTCTTGATTACTTGAAGATAATTTAAACTGAACATTAAATGTGAAATCCAGAATTAAATATAATGGTCAATTAAGGAGTAATTCTATTAAATGAGGGTTGACTAATACAGATTGTGTAAAATCAATTTGGTAAACCTCTATTGATCCGAAAACAGTACAAAGATATTTGGATATATTGATATCATTTATTCATTGAAATAATTTCAGTACGAAATTTGTGGGGTTCATTGTTTAATACAGTATATATATCACACCAATTACGGCATAATTGGTATGATTGAATGAAATTGTGGCTGAATGGAATGAACTCGTGAATGGAATGAAGGGCCGAATGGAATGACTTAAGAATAGTCATTTTATGATTTCTATGAATTAAAAATGAGTGTGAGTATATCATATAAATTTATGGCTATTAAAAATATAATGGTTGGTTAAAATTATTATATATATTTTAAACAATAATAATATTATTATTATTATTAATTTTAATTATTAGCTCTTTAACTCATATATATATATTTTTTTTATTTTTAATATTTATTAATTTTATATATTTTTATTTAATAATAATATATTTTTTTATTATAATACTTTTATTATTGATTTTTTATATTTAAATGATAATTTATTTATTAAATAATAATATTAATTTTTTTTATTATTTAAGATAATTAATATTTTTATAAATTATTATTGTTTATATTTTTATTAATATGTTGTGAATTTTTATTATATTATTTATATTATTAAAATATTTTATTATTTTTATTATTAGAATTTAATTTATAATTTATTTTTTAATAAATAATGTTATTATTATTTTTATAATTATAATTATTATTGTTTGTTATTTTTTGAAAGTATAAAATAATGTTGTTAAAATTAAAAAATAAGTTATGACATTTTTGTAATTTTTTTTTTTTTTAGAAAAATTTATTCCTAAGGATATGAGAATAGCTAAAACTATAGGGGTGAGATTAGGGGTGTAAGTGAGTCGAGCCTACTCGCGAGCTACTCGTGCTCGACTCGAAATCGACTCGAAGTTAATCGAGTCGAGTTTCGAGCTACTCGAGTAGCTACCGAGTTCGAGCTTATAAATACTCGGCTCGAAAGGCTCGCGAGCCTAATCGAGCTTGAACAATATTTACTATTTTGCCATTAATATATAATTTATATTTATATACGAGTAATCGAGTCGAATCGAGTTGAGTCGAGCCGAGTCGAGCTCGAGTTTATTTTAGAAAAAAATATGTTTTAAAATTAATTTTGAAAATTATATAGGTAATCGAGTCGAGTCGAGCTCGAGTTTATCGAGTCGAGCTCGATCTTCAAAATTTTAAGCTCGACCGAGTCGAGTTTCGAGCTCAGCACTACTCGGCTCGACTCGGCTCGTTTACACCCCTAGGTGAGATGAATCACCATTCCTTAATTTGGAATGACCGATCATTTCATTTGGAATGACCATTCCTAATATAAAAACATATCAATCAACACATTTGGAATAGAATCAAGAATGATCATTCTATTCCCAACCCCATTCCTGCATACAAATCATGCCATTAAAGGTTAATTATAATTCTAATTTGTGAAGGGAGGAATCCCATGTGGAGTGCTTCCCCTACCCAATAAGTGAGTGTTTGCAAACACTAGAAGGTGCTTAAAAACATTTTTTTTTCAAATAGAATCACTTTTAGAGTGTTTGCAAACACAACTAAGTGATTAAGTTAATTTGTTAAAAGTGATTTTGGTGAAGCACCCCTTCACCTACTTAATATCTTACAATTTTGTCCTCACAATTTAAATAATATTTCATTTTTACACATTACTTATGCAAATGTAATACTAATAAGAGTGTTTTTTTGTAAATTTATATATAAAAAAAAAAGTAGTTTATTTTGTAAACACCACAACAAATACACAATTAATTTAAAGTGATTAATTTTAAAACACTATCAATTTTTAATTTTATTGCAAAAATTAATTTTAATTACAATCAATCAATATTGTTTACAAACCTACCCTAAATTAGAAAGTGGTGATTGTGAGGTGTATGATGTGGCGTAGGAATGAAAAAATGGGAAGGCTTGTTGTTTCATGGGAAGGTGAAAAAAAGTAAGGATGAAAGTGAGAGTAGAAATTTTGGGTGTGAGTTTGAAAGAAGAAAAATACAAAGAGAAGATGGAAGTCGCGTGGAGGAGTGAATTAGCTGTTGCCATTGTTCCAGTTGTGGGTCCCTCCACTATCTCAAATACAATATGGCCGTTGCCATCCTCCAATTTTTATCTCTTTTTTTTTTTTTTGCTAATTAAAAAATTTGTCATTTTAATTTACTGTTTCTTTTTTTAATAAGGATGTAGTAAATAAAATTTGTTTCTAATTCTTTGTATTATTTTATATTTTACTCTTTATTATATTTTCAATAAAAAATTAATAAAAAATGTCAAAATATTTTAACAATATTTATTTTTGCGTAATTTAAATATTATATTTAATATTGAAATGTAATATTTAATTAAAGAAGTAAAATTATAAATTAAATAAATAATGAATAAAGATATGAAAATAAATATAATTTGATGGTGGGACCATAATTATTCTTGTGGAATGAAGCATTGGTGAGGAAGGAGTATTTTAAAGGAAGGGATATGAAATTTTTGAGGTGGCACACATGTGATATATATGTGTCAAATTCATATCTCCAAATTCATTTCTTGCATTGGAGATGATCTAAATATATATCATACTTTACTAATTAATAATGATTGTATTTGTAGGTATGTTCTTATCTAATATTATAAAATAAATTTATATAATCGGTTGCAAATTTAATTGATAAATTTGTAAGCAATTTTAAAGATGAAATTGAATTATTGTTTCTTATTTTTCATAATTTTCGGATCTAAATTGATTACTACTTTTTTATACACACAACACAATTCACTAAAATTATTCATCAAATTTAATGTACATATACACACAAATGAAATATTAAAAAATATATACAATAAAACCAATCATTTAATCATCTTTATAGTAATATTGCAAATTTGGGGAACACGAATGGAGGCAAGCTTAAAAGACGCTTTTAGAAGAAAATACTGCAGATGAACAAATATTTAAGAATTTGTCGCTCGTGAGGGAATTGCTCCATCTCAATCTTGAGAGATTGGAGAATGTACTGTGCTTCTTGCCATTTAATTAAGGTATCGAAACTTGCCAAATTTGTTCCAAAGTGACAACTTCTGGTTTTCTGTTTTGCCTCCTTGAGTTTATCAATCTGAGAAAACTGTGATCATATCCGTTTCTATTAATCTGCCCCGTCTGATAGACTGAAAATTCCTCTATGTTGTTCCGCTGCATCTTGGATAGTTTCCATAGGTGTTTGTCTCTTGGTTAAAAGCTGCATCCACCATGATTGTGTGTGTCGTGGTTCCTGAATGATGGGCTCATCTTTAAACCGTTCAATGGTTGCCCATTCTTGGAAATTGCTCATAACATTTATATATATATAACCCAATGCATGTTAGAAATAACCCCATTCAGCCTCTGTCTTGTATCATTGTGCTTCATCCTACAAGACAACATGACAATTCTTTCCAGTGAGTCCTTAGTTACCAAAGATTTACCCTGCTTCAACACCTTCCACATACCCCAAAATTTCCAGACATGTGCCACTTTAGTAGTACCTGGACATTTCCCACAAAGATCACAGCTTTGGTCGATCGGTTGAGATGTGTCTGGCATGTAAGTTGAATGCCGAATGTATAAAATTGTTGTGTACTTTCCCACCAGAAGAATCTGATTTTTGGTGGTAAATTGAGACTCCATATTTTAATTTTCCAAGCCTTTTTTGAGTGCTAGCTCCTTTGAGGATGTTTCTGGTCTGTTTCTTCTATCCAGATTGACTTGGTATTCCCCTCTTGGATCAAATCTTCTACATTGTCTCCTCCAATTGGAATCTCTAGGAGGGCATCTCTTTCGTGTGGTAGAAAAGCCTGGTTAACCATCTCCTCGTCCCACCCCCCTGATTGTGTTATGAATCGGCTCACCTTTGAGCCCGACGCTATATATTTTGGAGGTCATGATCCTTCCTGATTGCAGTCCCTCCACCACGCATCTTTAAAAATGTGAATGTTTTGTCCATTGCCAATCCTCCACCGCATCCCCTGTTCGATTATTTCCCGGCTCCAACATAGAGATCGCCATACAAAGGAAGGGTTTGTTCCGTTATCAGCTTCCAGGATTGTCGAATTTTTAAAATATCTGTTTTTGAACACTTTTGAAATAAGGGAGCTTGGTTTGGTTATGATGCACCAAACTTGCTTGGCTAGCAGTGCCTGATTAAATTGTGTGAGTTGCCGAAATCCCATCCCTCCTAATTCTTTTTCCACACACATATGTCTCTATATGATCTCAACCTAAACATAATTCGAGTTGTGTTTTTGGGGATAAGGTTTTAATATATTTATATATATATAAGAGCATTCGTTTATTCCTTTTGTATTATATATATATTTCACTAACTTATGTAGTTATGTCGCCAATTGTTTTTGGTATAGGTAATATTACGTACGTATGCAAATTAGAAAATATAAAAATGACACAGATAATATTATACGTAAAATCAAAGAGAAATAAGTTTATAATATATGCATGCCTCAGCTGATGAGGTGGCAATTAAACTGGCAATACATTATTCATATTATGGAGTAATTGAGAATTAATCAGAATTAACAGTAATAATCACAATAGCAAATTGTACCAATACATTTGCTATTGATATAATTCCTTGGGATTGGAATCTTGTTTATGCAACTCCCACGACATGATGGTGTACGAAAGCATGATGAAACTTGTACCTCTTTCTTGCAAACTGCTCTTCCAAACACCATAAATTCTGCATAACAAAAATAACAACCTTAATTTATATATATATATATATGATATACACAGAAAACTATGTCAAATATATATGTATTGTTCATTTTTAACTGATGAAATATGCGTGCTTTAAAATTTTCACTTCATTCTTACAATATCCATCTGCTTTAGCAAATGAAAATTGCGTGAAAAACACATCAAAAAGCCCTAATACCGAATTAAACAAACTCTTTAAAAAAAAAAAACTCTAATTTCACCCCAATAAAATTGCACTCAAATGAACTCAGTACAACTAACTTAACTTAAAAATATTTTTTTAATTCAAAAGCAAATTCTGAAATATAATATCGAACTGAAGTTGATTTTATCAATATTTGTTATTTAATTATTTTCCCTGTTTTGAATGGAAAATAAAATTCATTATATAAGTATAATGTATATAACTTAAACATGAGGCATACCTGAGGTAAGGCATGCAAAAACTAGGACTAACAAAAAAGAATAGGCAAGCTTGGCCATTGTGATATATATGATTCTATAGAAATGTGGGGAGAAGCCATTCACAGAACCCCATTTATATATAATTCATAATTGCTTACATATATGGTTGAAAATAAATTTTTTTGAGTTTTATGGTAGGAAATTAATTAGCTATATCACGATTTGAATAAGAAATAGGATTAATTTGCATTTATTACGTACTAATATCCTTTGATTGCGTGCCTGCCGTTTTTTTCTTTTCCTTACATGATTTTTTTTTTTCATTCTAGTGTAATCTTGTGTAACCGTATTGTTAATAAGAGACATTAATTCTAGTGTATTCTTCCATTTGTATTTTAAAATAAATAAAATTTAATATACTCCCTCCATCTTTGAATAAGTGTCATTTTGGCATTTTTCAACAAATTAAGATTATAAAGTGTGGTCCATATTACCCTTAATTAATTATAGCTAATTTTGATATAGAAGTTTTGTTTGATAAAGAATGTGGTCAAGAATGTAGCTATTATTCATAAACCAAATTAATTTTGGTATAAACAATGTTTATGGAATTTATTTATGAACAATATATATGGTAAATGAATAAGGGCAAAATAGTCAAAATTAAAGAAAAAAACTCAGAATGACACTTATTTTAAAATTAGTTAAAAAGCCAAAGTGACACTTATTAAAAAACGGAGGGAGTATTAATTAGTGGATATAATCTTTATCATTCCATATATAATTACAGAATCTAGCTGCTAAAATTAGAAATAAAAATTTCACAACCAAAACACTATTATTGAATTTGTCATTAAATAGATTGTCTGAAAGGGATACAATCAGGTCGTTGAGTTGATTCGTGATATTTGTCCTTCCGAAAATAAAATTTTCAAGAAATTTAACGACACCAGACAATTGATGAGTGAGATGGATCTTCCGGTAGAAAGGATTGATTGTTGTGCACAAAATTGCACGTTATACTGAGGTGCAGACAATGAACTAGATGTTTGTAAGGTTTGTGGTGGATCACGGTATAAGTCGAGTAGGGTTGATGCAGATGATCGGTTGAAAAATAAACGTCAGGTTAAGGAGATGTTCTACTTTCCGATAATTCCTCGTTTACAAAAATTGTACTTGTCCAAAGCCACTGCGAAATATATGACATGACATGCCTCGTGCACTTCTGATGACTCTAGTGTTATGCGTCACCCTGCAGACTCGTTGACTTGAAAACATTTGGACCCTTCGTATCCTAATTTTGCATCTGAAATTAGGAATGTTATGTTGGGCTTGAGCACATCTAAATTAAGAGATGAGCTTAATGAATATTATCGCCGTCCCTCCCTCAAGAAATGTCCACGTACAGGAAAGTATCCTAAGGCTTCTTATTCGCTTGATAAGAAGCAAAAAGATGTTACAGTATTTGTAAGTGGACAAGTGAGTTGAAGTTTCCAGATGACTATGTGTCTAACATGTCCCGTTGCATTGACTTGTCGAAATTGAAAGTGTATGGGATGAAGAGTCATGATTGTTACGTGTTTATGCAGAGACTACTACCAATTGCTTTTCACAATATTTTGTCGCTCAATGTGTGGAAAGCAATCACTGAGCTTAGTCTATTTTTTAAGGGCTTGACTTTTACGACCATCATGACTTGGCTCGTATTTTTGCACTTTTTAAACAACTATACGATCCCCACAAGCGTATGGGTTCGATAGTAGTATGATAAGTATACCAAGTAGATATTCGTTCCAAGGACCTAGAGAGAGCGTGGAGCCCCAAAACTATAAGTTAAAATGGTGTTATAGAAGCTAAATGGGAGGATAAAGCTAATATAAATTAAGAAAATAAACAACTAATGCAAACAACTAAACTAACTCTCAATAATGAAAGTGCAAGGTGGGAAAGTATTGCCTCGGGTGTATCCGTTTTGTGAGCAATTAAGTGAACTAGTGAACTAATTACATGATTTTACTAAGAATTCGGGTTAAGCTAAAGGCTATCACATGTGTGTGTAAACCCCCTCGAAAGGCATAGGTCAACATCGTGCATTGATTAGCAATTATAGGATCTAACCAAATACCATAAGCTCCTAAGATAGTGTTGCATAAGCACTTTCAACATGGTTACTAATGCTTATGAAACGCCCTCTCACCAAACTCCTAGACGACCTCTATTTGTTTAATGTCTAAAGTTGTCGGTCTAGCCATTAACCTCCTCTCGATTAGCTAATTACTAATTAACTTCTATTCAATTGACCAAAGCTCACACTCACACTCCCAATCATGCTACCCAACTCTCGTTGCAATAAACATAATCGAACATGCTCGCTAATAGGGTTGATCAACCAAATGAATCAATCAATGTACAATTCTAGAAACATAAACACTCAAATTCTAAGCTAATCATGCAATTAATCCACAATTACTCTAAATTATCATCAAAACATCAACACTCAAGGCAATTAAGGATTAGCCCATGTCTAAATTGACAACTAGAATAAAACTTATGTAAATTAAACTACAAAACATCAAAATCAAATAACCAACTAATATTGAAATAAGGAAAGAAAGCACCTCTATTGTCTTCAAATACTTCAATCTCACCAACAATAAAATGAAATACTAAATTGAAATCTATCTCTAAAATGAAATAACAAATTAAACTAAACTAATATATTGAGTGCAGTGGTTGGAGGAGAAGAGGGTTTCTCCCCCAATGGAGAGCTCTGTTCTGCGTGCCAAAATACCCCCAGCTGAATGGCTACTATTCCCCCTCCGCGTGTGTTATGTGTTGTTAGTCCAAAAAATGGAGCAGAAATGGGCTTAGGCCCATTGCATTAGTTGCCATGTATTCTCACAGCTCAATTCACGCCTCTTCTCGTGTATTCTGCTGATGGATTTCTCAAGTTTGACCATCCAAATGGGCCACCATTGTTGGGCCTCAATTTAATTGCAAGCAGCTGCTTGCTTTGTATATGCTCGGCTGCCACCCTATTTGAGTAATTGGCCCACCATTTGAGCTGCTCCCTTTTAGTTAAATAAATGTGCTGCACTCCATTAAAAAGAATGGATGGGTCAAATTAATGAAGCCCAAAACTGCTGCTGCCTCCTTTAATTAAATTAACCCAAATTATTTTCTTCGATTGACTCCACAATATTATCGAGACGTGTTTTGCTTCAAAATGCTCATTTTTCCTATAAAAATAGCAAACAACACTCTTTTTTCAAATCAAGAGCAATGAATCAAATTAGTGTAAATAATGTATGAAATCCTATAAAATTATGCAAATTAAGCACATGAATTTCAAGCAATTATCACACTAATCACATCACAGTTAACAACATGACTCGACTGGAAACAGATATTACAGTAATCTTGTGCAAGTTGTAACATATCTTTCCACCCAACTTCTTCAACTCTATGGAACATCTACCTGTGCACCTTGCATATGAAGCAAAAGTTGCTGGTCCAGTTCAATACAGATGGATGTATCCATACGAGAGGTAATTTAATTAATTTATCATATATATATACGTTAGGAACATCTTCAATTTCTTTATTATCAGAACTTACGATTCTTAAAATTAAACCAGGTATCTTCGCACCTTAAAATTAAGCGTGGGTAACAAAGCATGTGTTGTAGCTTCGATTGCAAATGCATATTTAACTAAAGAGGCGTCAATGTTTTGTTCTCATTATTTCGAGGATCATGTTACAACAAGGATACACAATGTACCTCCTAATTACGATGGTCGTAGCGAAGTACAACAGTATGTTGAGGATACTTTTTCCATATTTAAGGCGTCTGACAAACGATTTGGAAATCCTAAAAAGAGATGGATTTTAGACGAGGAGAAACAAATTGCTCATACGTACGTGTTGTTGAATTGTGATGAGGTGCAACCGTATGTTCAGTAAGTCAATCTGACCAAAATATTTTTTTAATCCAATACTTAGTTATGACATTTCTTATTAATCCTATATCGTGCGTAGGCAATTCATGCAACAACTTCAGGTTGTTCTACCAAATCTCTCGGCCGCTGAATCTGATTTTAGGCTACTAAATGAATTTGCGTTGTGGTTTGAACAAATTGTAAGTTATTTTAAAATAACGATCTATGTAGAGTGTTATGTTATAGAAATTCTCACATTAATTCGGCTTATATATATAGGTGAAGATGAATCGCGTCGAGAACAGGTTTTTATGCGATCTTTCTATCGGTCCGTCTAGTCAAGTTCTTGCGTACTCAGGGTATTACGTGAACGGTTACAAGTTTCACACTATGGCTTATGGTGCATCTAGAGTAACATCAAATAGTGGGGTTTGTATCAAGGGAAAAAACTATGATGCGGATGAGGAATATTTATACGGGAAACTCGATGAAGTAGTCGCCTTCCGCTGTAATCGCTACGTTGTTTCGAGAATTAAACCTCCTGTTGTAATCGCCTTCTTATTTGTGGTGTGACAACTAGAGTGCGATTACATTAGCATTTAGTCCGGCCTTCCACTCACACATAAAACATATAGAGGTTAATATGCATTTTCTCCGGGAAAAGGTTTAGTCGCAACAACTTGATGTTTCGGTATGTTCCGACGGAGTGCCGAATATTCTAACCAAGCCTACTGCTCCTACTCGTTTCGCATCGATGTGCCCTCTACTTGGCCTTGGCTCCTTGGGAGGTTCACTTTCTTGGGGGGGGGGGGGGGTATTGATGTATTGCACTATTTCACATGCATGGTGTACAGATTCATACACTTGACACACAATATATTCTAGGTTCATTAAGTGGTTAGGATTGATCAATTAAGTAACTACTTGATAGTTGAGCTAACTAGAAGACGGTTATGATTTTTTTTTTTTTAAAGAGATGTTTGATTGGTATTTAAACAAATATATTGTATTAATAACACTTCAAATCAATAATTGCATTTTATATCTTTTGATGGTAAATTTCTGGTGTTGGGATGAAAATTTTTGTGGCATAGATTTTCTAATGAATTTGGATGGAAACCCTTCTATTTAAATTCTTACAGGTTATTGATCTACTAAACAGTGAATCTATAAATATATAATACACCTACGGATTACCATTTTTAGTTTCGGCGGGAAACTTTGTGGGCCGTTGATCACTTTTCTTAATCTTGATCTTGGCCGTTCATTTAGTTTTCTTGCTAATCATGGTAAGTGTCATTTATTATTTGTAATTAATATTTTTCATTTATCACTTTTCATCTTAACCGTCGATATTTCTAGATTGAATGGTGTCCTTCAGATCAATTCCTTAAAATTTGTAATGGTTTTCTTCTATTCTCTATAAATTCGCCATTTTTTTTGTCATCCTCATCAAATATCTTTTCTCTCCTGTGTTTCTTATGTAATGATGTTGTATTGTTATAGGAATTTTGTATTTTTGTGTTGTTATACAATTTTTGTATAGGAATTTTGTATTTTTGTATTTGATGGGAACACATATGTTTATAAGATCAATTTATTTTATTGATTTGATTATCATCTTATTGAGTATATGTTATTCGTAATTTTGCATCGATTGACTAAAGCTTCGGTTAATATTGGTACATAAAAAAAAATATACTGATAAAAAATAAAAAATGACCATTAACATTAAATTTCTCTCTCATTTTGATTCTCAATTTCTCTCTTTTTTAGGTTTTCAGAAATTTGTGTCTCGGACCGATTCGACCTTGCTACTAAATTTGGCCCCGATTATGTTATTCAAACAAACAAAAAAAAAAGAACTTTTCCATTATAAACCGAGTTTAAATTTTTCGTCCCCTAAATTCGGCCTGTTTCTTAAACAAACGAAAAAAAATAAAAAATCACAAGTTACCTTTTAATAATCAAAATGTGTTTTAATATGTAGTACTTTACATCTATAAAACAGAGTCTGAACTTTTAATTTGTAATTCAGTTGTTGAGTAACAAAGAATACATGGGGGAATTATACAAGCGATCTCCAATGCGGTGGCTGGGAAATCCTTTAGAGGAGTCGTCGGTGGTGGCATTCCTTTGTCTTCCGGCTTCATTATTTATTACCGAGTAGATAAATCTTTGTTGATGGTGGGATGCCTTTTAATGACTTTTATCCAAATGTGTTGTCGGTGGTGCCGTCCACTGCCGCTCCCTCCGCCACCGTCTCATTTCCGTCAGTTTATGTTCCTACTTTCTTTGTGTTTCATTTGTAACGTTTGCAATATTAATATATTTAAGCCTCGAATAAGTCAATGGGTCTCGAAATTTATGGTTTCCTTAATTTAAGGTCGACAATTAAGGAGTAATTCTATCGTAGTATATTTAAGGTCGACAAAGATATTTATATTGTTAATTAATTTGTTTATATCACAAAGTCTGTAGAACAATTTTTCCTAAATATTAGATTTTGCCAACTAATTATGATTTGAAAGATTTACGTATAATCAATTGGCTAAATTTATGGTTTCCTTAATTTAAGATTTTTTTAATGATCAATTTCAATTTTTTTCTTCTTAATAAATTATATTAATATATTAATTCAAAATTTTCATTGTAGAAGAATATATTGTACCATTGAATTTAAATTCTAAATTTATGGTTGTCTTAATTTTGTAAAATTAAATGATTTTTTTTTATTGTCTAATTAATTTGTAAATCTGAATAAACTAACAATAACTTTTGTAATTAATTGATATTAAAATTGACGATAATTATAGGATAAAATTGACCTAATGAAATCGTTTTCATTTTAAAAGATAATAATTTTAATGTGCGTCTTCAGAATTTAATATTATGGAAACAATTAAGGAGTAATTCCATTACAGAAATATTGACTAATATTGATTATTACAAAGATATTTAGAGATATTTATATTATTAATTTATTTTATTTTACACAAAATTTGTAGCACAATATACCTAATTATCAGATTTTTGTCAACTAATTATGATGTCAATGTTTCATACTTTCATGTATAAGCAATTGCCTTGTGACCCACAATCAATTTAACCCTAAATTTATGGCCTTCTTAATTAAAAAAAATTCATAACCAACTTCAATTTTTTCTTCTTAATAAATTATATTAATATCATAATTCAAATTTTTCATGGTAGGAGAATATATTTAACCATTAAATTTCAACTCTAAATTTATGATTTCCTTAATTTTGTAAATTTAAATGATTTTTTTTATTGTCTAATTATTTTGTAAATCTCTATATAAACTAACAATAACGTAACTTTGGTAATTAATTGATATTAAGATTAGCGGTAATTATGGCACAAAATTGTCCTAATTAATTCGTTTGCATTTTAAAAAACAATAATTTTAATGTGTGTATTTAAAATTTAATACTCCGTATTATCAAAATAATTAATGAGTAATTTTATCAAGGAAATGTATGAATCCTCCAACATTGAAATGTATTAATTTATTTTTAATTCATTTATTTAATAACTTTATACAATATCATTTATAATTTTTTTTTACACGTGTAGATACTCTATTTATGAAACAAGTTGATATCGATCGTCATATCGTTAAAGAATATTCCAAAGATAATTTTAAGTTCTTCTTAAAATACGCACCACCGAATCATAAGAGTTACAGAGATTGTATGGTGAGTTTTGTATTTTAATATATTAGGAAAACACATTGACTTGGTGTATTATATTAGTATAGATATATATATATATATATATTAAATTTAAATATTTAGTTATTAAAGTCAGGATGTTTAATCAATTTATTAATTAATGTTTTAGGGGTTTCCGAATCAACTTGCTAATTAGTTGAATCTCGAAAATGATAACGTTTATATTGATTTAATCGATCCATCCAACACATTGTAGATTTAACCGCAACAAAAGTTGGAAACATTTGGTACCATGCCAATCTCAGTAATCTATTACATTTTACATATAAATCTAGAAAACTTTTTGAGATCAAAATATTTGACCATACTACTAGAATGATGAAGGAAAGACTTAATCCTATATTAATTGATGAAGGACTTTTCTATTGTGGTAATATTTTTAGTATTCTATTTTTAATATTATTTAATTATTATATAATATTTTCTTACACTATTAATAGTTTATTTTCTTATTTGTAGATGCCTATAGGATCATGACCAAAAGGAGTAAAATTGAGACTAAAAAGATTAAAATTGATAAAATTAAAAGTTACAGGACCTTAAGGAGCAAAATTGGGAATAAAAAGACTAAAATTGATCAAATTAAAAGTTACAGGACCTTTTGTGGATTCACTCAAAGTTATATGACCATATATGAATATATCTCCATTACAACAATGAGGCAGGTCAGGTCGGGTAGTTGATTACCCAAACCTACCCTGTGCCCTGCACATATCCTGAATAATCATCCCATACGGACGAGATAGATCCTCCCCGACCATTTTTATATTTCATGTTGAATTTTTTAAATTTATCTCACAGTTGAAAGTATTATTTCTCATGCATATGATCATTGAAACAAACAACAATAATTTGAATCAATATTCAATCAGATTTAATCAAATATCTAAGTCACAATTGAGTAAAGAAATACTAAATCAATATTTTTTAACGTTCAATTTTTTTAAAATTAATATTAAATATAAATATTATCAATGCAATGCGGGATGTGACTCAAACCCGACATGTTTATATACGTGACAGGTCCGATCCGTTCTCAATATGGGACCGATCTGACCTGGCCCTAATCTCTTGGGGCGGGTACCTACGGGACGGGTCAATATTGTCATCCCTAATTCATGAACTTTTTTTTTATGTATACTGCTATATATTATTCATCTTATTTTTATCTGCCTGTTCGATTTACTGGATGAATATATTTTTTTCAGTGATTAACTAATCTAATATTTCTTTGCTTGCTTTTTTTTTCCTCTTATAATTATTTTGTTGTGTTCGAGCATAATTTTTTTTCCTATGAATATAATTTATTTACTTGACATATAAAGAACTGCCTACAAAATTGCATTAGAAAGATATACATGGTTTTGTCGTATGCAAAATATTTTAACTATTTGCTTGCTAAAAAAACGTGTATCATTTTTTTTCTTTTTTTTAGCGTTCTTCTTTCTCAAGACACATGGTTATTTTTTAATGATTTACTTTTTTAATGTATAATAATTTCTTGAAATATTCCCTTTCTTCATTCACATATTTTCTACTTTTATAAATTATTTAAAATAAATTATATTCTTTAAACCATATCGAATGAATTATTCTGAATGTTAAAACCCCCTCCATTCCAATGAAAGTTATCTAACTTTTATTTTTCTCACATTTCTCTCTCAATCATATCACCCCTAATACATCTCTACTTATTCTATCATATTTTTTAATCTATGTACTCAAAGCTCATAGGCTGCTTTAACCGTGACAGAGAGAGTATTTTTTTTTATTAAACTCGATGTAAAATATTTGTTATATAGTATATTTTTTAATAATGATTCACGTAATTTACAAATTCTATCCATTCCAAGTATGAGTAGGGGTGGGCATTTGGATGGTTTGGTTCGATTTTGAGCTTTTTTCAACTGAACCGAAATAAGTGAAAATTTAAAAAATGAAATAGAAATCGAACCGAATTTTGTTAGAATCGAATAAATGTTCGGATGGTTCGGTTCAGTTTAAACGTAATTCTTGCATAATTTTTTTTTTTTTAACAATTAAACATTTTTCAATATTTTTTTACATTAAAAATTAAATTCAAATTATAAGTTCAAGAGTTCACAATCATAAATTACAAGTTTCTCAAAGTTTAAAATTACAAACCATACAAATCTCACACAAAAAAATTAATGATTTTGTTGCATTTCCCACAATGAAATCTATTTTCAAGGGATATAATTATTTTTTTAGTGGGGCAAGAAGACTACAAATGTCGAATTGAATTGAGATTGAAAATTAATAAAGTAGCATACTTCAAGTAGAGTTTATTTTTTTCAATGTATTGTTCCATACAATTTATTAATTAAATAAGCTTTTTTAATTTAAATAAAGAAATTTAGTGCGATTTTTATTCGATTTTGTAAAATATAAAACGAACTGAACCGAAAAAATGAAATTTAAAAAAGTTATTTCAACCGAACTGGACAACCGAATAAATCGAACCAAATAAACCGAAATCATTAGTTCGGTTTGGAAATTCGATTTTTTCGATCTTGTGCCCACAATAAGTATGAGTGGCTCTAAAATACAAAATACTACGTCTTTTAAAATTCGAACAAAAATAAAACGTCTCTATGTTTATAATCTTTTACAAGCGTACATGTTAATCTTTTTGTGCAAAGTCTGTAAATGAGTCGGGAATTCAGGATGATATATTATATTTAAGACTTTAAGTACATATATATAATGATATATATGCAAAGTGATTTACATTTAGTTTGGGTGATCATGATTATTTACAAAGTAGAGCAATTCTTACACCTATATTACATATTGTATGGTCAATAAATTTGAACATGATTCATTTAAATGAAAACGAGTCACATACTTATTTGAGCTCTGACAGTCCTTGCAAATCTGATTCGAATGTTGATATTTTATCTAATGTCTATACTCCTGAATTTTGAATAGTTTGAAGTATTCGTGTGTACCTAATCATGAACTGAATTTGGAAGTTGGAACACTTGTGATATTATTGAGAAATATATATCATTCAAGGGGCTTGTGCAATGAAACCAAGTTTGTGTCATATTTTTTCTAATTTTTTAATTTTTTTTCCTAGCGCTTAAAATTTTGCATTTATTTTATCTATAAATTAAATTCATAATATAATATTTTGTTCTATGTGTAGGTTGGTTATAATCGGGTTGAGTAATGAGGTTCTTGAAGTTAAGGTTATAACTAGAAGTAGTGTTGGACAATTAACATTGATATCGAGACTTATATCAACTCCTTATAATTTTAGACCGTTTTTCAAGTTTCAATGTATACTATTTTCATTGATTGTGTCATATGACTCATATGATATGTCTATTAATAAAAGTCATGGGCAATGATTATCTTATGTAGATGATTTTTTTTTTTTTAGATCGTAAAGATGAATTCGGGATGATATATTATATTTAAGACTTTAAGTACATATTTAGTAATGTTTGATTGGTTGTTTTGTATTAGCTAGAATTGACACACATTTGTTTGATTATTTATCATTATCAATTTCATTCTATTTCTAGGCATTAGTAAAGTTGAAAGTATGTTTATATTACTTTTTCAGTAATAGTCCACAACAAGTAAGATGAAAATTTGAAGCTGCAGATTTGCTATGTACCGTTTCATAAATTTGTTAGGCCCTTCTGAAGTACCGTTTCACTATTTTATTTCCACTGATACGTTTTTTAAGATTGGTTGCTAGCTCAAATTCTAGAAAAAGCAACTGGTAGGATCGATCTTCTATGTCATCAATTTTATAAGGAATCAATTTATGAGTTTGTTTGTATTTTATTTTACAATCATCATTTGGACATTAAATCTTCATCTCCTGCAATAGATGTACCTGAAAATCGTGGTGGTCCAACTTTGAATTTTTTTTTTATGCACTAAAACTTGTAACTTTGTGAAATACATTATTTCATTTATTTTAATATTCTTTTTTTTAACCCTTTTTATTGTAATATTCTTATACAAAGTTGGAAATTTGAGTTTTTTTAATATTCTAATCGTATTGCAATATCAAAACTTTATTGTAAATTTGTAATAGAAACAATGTTTTGTCTTTCCTTTCGACTTCTCATTTCGATGGACTGGTGTGATAGCAAAAGGTTGTCCACAAATATTATAAAGTGAATTGTTGTACTTTTAATGTTTGTATTATAAATATAATGGTACTTTTGAACTTTTACGAACAAATTATGTAAGATGATCTTGAAAAAGTACTAAAATTATTTCTTAATAATTCTTGATGAGAGAGAGAGAGAGAGAGAGAGAGAGAGAGAGAGAGAGAGAGAGAGAGAGAGAGAGAGAGAGAGAGAGAGAGAGAGAGAGAGAGAGAGAGAGAGAGAGAGAGAGAGAGAGAGAGAGAGAGAGAGAGAGAGAGAGAGAGAGAGAGAGAGAGAGAGAGAGAGAGAGAGAGAGAGAGAGAGAGAGAGAGAGAGAGAGAGAGAGAGAGAGAGAGAACTTTTATTTATTAGATTATTTTACATAATTTTATACTATTACTTTTTAAAAAATCATTTTTTTAGGGATACAATTTATTTTTATGATTGCAAATTTTAATTGAAGTTGAAAATGTGATTTGTTATAAATTTGATTTGGAGAGTATTTTTTTAATATAAACAAATATAGTTAAATAAAAATATAGAAGTACTCATAAGGTTTGATTTTTCCTTAGATATAGGTTTATATTTCAGCGTTGCTTTGGGTTATAGACGTTTGTGGATACCTATAGAGTCGCTCTAAACGTCTATATTAATCTTGGTTCTAAATTTTTCGTTCTTTGCCAATTTTTTAAAATTTCGTCTTTTTTTTTACGAGAATATAATTCATAACTTCATTTCAATGTTGTTCAATGAGGGTTTGAGTTGCAATTAATTCTTTAATTGTTGATTTAAATAAAGGTAAATAATTGTTTTCTTTTACAAATGCTAGCGTGATCTTTATATTGTTCATTGGTTGATATTCTTTATTTTATCTCTTAATTTTATTAGTGATAGTAATCTCATGTGGCGAGCTCCAACAACCCACATCATCGATTGCTGACTGAAAAATAAAAATGTATATCAAATTGCAACACGGTGAATAGTTGGAATTTTTTATAATAATAGTTGAAAGTCGTGATTAAATATGGTATATTTATTTAAAATTAACCCTATAATATAATTAAAAAAAATCCATGAAGAATTAATTTAAATTGTTATCTATCATGTAACTTAATTTGACCAATAGTATATTGGTTGACATAGTTAAATGTTAAATTTTTAAGGTTTCATGTTAAAGAATTAGTTTTTACTTAATTATTGTCTTAAATGATTAATTTATTTACTTTGTCTTTTAAATAATGTTTTTTAGGAATTTAATTTTGTATAAACTAGACATTTTAAAGTTATTGAAAGTTTTTATTTCATATTATAAATCGCGTGTATGTGTTCAAATTAATTTCTCTATCTTATAGTCAATACTAATTAAAATGTCCTTAAAATATACTTCCACCCGTTCTACGACTGTTTGCACATGCACTTTCCTTATTCGTTTGTCCCATAATTATTTTCACACCACTAAAAAGAAAATTATTTTATAAACTTCATTCTCACAATATTCAAATATTTACATAAAATGTTATTACTTTTACACTCATTTCAACCACTCTCTTTACTTATTAATTTAACTTTACAAAATTACCCTTCAACACTCCACTCATTACATTTTTCCTTAAAAAGTCGAAAATGGGTGGAGTACTATATTCCAAATGGGTGGCACTACACATTTAGATTTTGGATATGGTAAAAGGTCGAAAATACCTCTGACTTAATATTAAACTCCATATTTTATTTAACGAGGATATTACAATAAAATCACATTTTTTTAAAAATAATCGATTCTAGATAGCCATGTTTTCCGATATCAAATTTTAGGTTTATGTTTTTTTTTCACCTATTTTTTATTTTATTTTTTGTTTAAATAGTTTTTGGATTAAACATTATATATTGAATACATTTTTTTCATGAAATATATTCATATTTTTATTTGTAGTTAGAGAATTGTTAATGCAATCATGATGATTTAATGATATACCAACATCATTATTACTTTCTCATTTTTTTGTTTATTATTAGGTACCATCTAATTTTGTTGAACTAATTTAAAAAATGGTTAGTTTTATTATATGTTTGTTCTTACTATTAAAGTCTGTGTATAACCTTGGTTTGTAATATTCACTCATTTTCTCATATGGTGAGAATGGGTATAACGACGATATTTCGTTTGCTGCATACATCTGGAACGCGTAATTTAGTTTTAGAGAGTACTTTGCATTTCGACTTCAACGTAGGAATGGTGAACCTTCTACGATTTTATCTTCAAAAAAGCTCACTCAACAATTTATTGTTGACGCCGTTAGACTTAAATACATAAGGACGCGTCAATTAGAGCTTCGTCGTAAATGAATAATGGTATGAAAGATGCATTTTTTGGCTACAAAGTGAGTTGTTTTGTCACCTCTTCATTCACCAGAGGTGCACGCTTCATGGACCAAAATTATCTAGAAGCAATGACAATTTGTAGATGGGTCGATTATCCTCAATTATTTCTAATCTTCACGTATAATAAAAAATGGCCTGAGATTGTACGTTTTTTAAAATAGAATGGCCTTAATCCTGAAGACCGCCCAAATATAATATGTCGAATATTTAAGATTAAATTTGACGGATTATTAAATGATATTTAAAAGAAAAAAAATATTTGGGAATGTCAAAGAAGGTATTTAAATTTATTTATTTTTTGGTTTAAAATAATAATTTTATTTTTTAAATTATCTATTCACTACATTTTATCTTTTTTTTTTTTTTCAATTTTATGTGCAGTTCTTTATACTATTGAATTTCAAAAGCGCAGTCTTCCCCATGCACATATATTGACGTTTCTTGAAAATCACAATGAGGTTTGTATATATTTGAGTTTGCTACATATGATTTTTATTATAACTAATTATTCTTTATCTTATGATAAATGATCCTTGTGGTGCTGTAAATCCACGTTCACCTTATATGACCGATGAAGGTTCATATACACAATGTTTTTCTAAAAGATTTGTTTCAGAGTCTTCTATTGATGAAGATGGTTATCCTATTTATATGCGAATGGGATGATGGAATGATTTTGAACAAGAAGGGTTCTATTTTTTATAACAAACACGTTGTTCCTAATCGTTATCTTCTTTTGAAGTATATATGGTGCACACGTCAATGTTGAATGGTGTAATCAATCAATATCCATAAAATACCTATTCAAGTATGTCAACAAATTAAAGGACATGATCGTGTTACATGATTGTAGGTACATTTCTCCATATGATGCTGCTTGGAGAATTTTCGGTTTGAGATTAATTACAGAAATCCTCCAGTTGAAGATTTGGGATTTCATCGAGCTTCTTGATAAGCAGATTGTTTTATTTGGTGATCGTGCATGTTTGAAATCTATCTTAGAAAGACCATGGGTAAAATAAAATATATTCTTAGCTTGGTTTGAACTCAACAAGAATTCTTCTAAAGTAAAAAATTTGACTTATGCTGAAATACCACAATTCTTCGTATGAAAGCCGAAAACTAGAGAGTAAGTTGAAAGGAATAAATGTTTTTCAATTAGATGTATTTGTTACGTTCTTCCTGGTTCTGGTGAGTCACATTACTTGAGGATAGTCTTGAATGTAGTTCGTGGACCTACATCTTGTGATGATTTGAAGAAATTCAATGGAGTAATTCATCCAACATTTCGAGAAGCTTGCTTTGCTAGAGATTTGTTGGACGATGATAGAGAGTATGTTGAAGGTATGGAGGAAGTTAGTCGTTCGGCTTCAGCATTTTCGATGAGATTTTTATTTGTTACGCTGCTAACATCATGTTTGTTGGGTCAACCTTATGAAATTTGACAAAAGTGTTGGAGATACATGTCTGATGATATTATTTATAATAGAAGAAGAATTATGCATTTTTTTAAGGTATGTTTAATTATTTTCTTTGTAATTTAATTCCATTATAATTATTCTACTTCACTAATATGCAAGTCATTTTAAGTCAGTTGGTCAATTAATTACTTTAAATTATTGTGATTTATTGAGAACTTTGATCGATTAAATTATTTCACATAATTTAATATTAACCTTAAAAAAAATAGGGATACAACAAATTTTTTATGATTGCACATTTAATTGAAGTTGAGATTTTTTATTTATTTTTTATAATTTTGATTTTTAGAATAAAAAAAATTAGATAATTTTTGTACTTATTTTATATATATTATCTAAAAAAAATGTAGTAATTAATAAAAGATAAAATTAAGTTTTGATTTGTATACGTAGTTCATATGTATATTTTTATATATATTTTGGAATAGATAAAATATATTTTATTATTTATTAATTATCTACATCAATAACACTTAAATCAATTTATATAACTAAATCAATAATAATGATTTGTATTAATGAAAAATATTCATATATTTATATTGAATTGTTTTTTTATACATAATATTTTAATATGTTATTTTTTTTGTTGAAACAAGTTTAAATCTTTAAATGATATATATGAAAAATTATTGGGTTAATTGCAAAAAAAATCACGACCTTTAGTGTATTTATCAATTACAACATATTCTTTTTTTCTTTGCAATTTGATACACCACCTTTTTATGTTTTGCAATTCGATGCACCAATATATTTTTCGGTCAATTTTGATTTAACTTGGCGTCGAAAATAGCGAATTAACCACGTTGTTGACACATAGACTATCAACTAATAAATTTTTTTTTTAATGAATGACACACATTTTTTAAAATATTTTTACATAAATTGCACACTAATCCATCAATATATATTTTCTTTGATTTTCGATAAAATTCTCCATCATTACGCTTTGATATTACAAGTATTGTTTGGGTGTTTTCCATCTCAAACTCTTATCCTCCATACAAATGTGATATCTATATAATCTTATTGAAAAAAAAGAATCAATCAAGAAGTTATGCAAAACAATTCATATAGTAATTATATTTATTCATTTGATGTGCATTAAAGTGTTTTGCAAAAAAAAAAAAAAAAAAAAAAATTATAATCACACAAGTCGTGCATTAACCAAAATCATATTTAATTATTCCTCCATTGTCTTAATTTCTTTTCCTTCATGTTACTTTATTTTTTTCTTAATCACATAAAATAGTTTTTTCGGATGTTTATGTTGTATTTTTTTTTTCTAATCGCACACATTATGGAGAATTCATAATTTTAGATAGCCATATTGAATTAAAAATGATCGGAAAATATTTCGGTGCATTAAATTGTAAAACTTAAAAAAATTGTGCATGAAATTGCAAAATTTAAAAAGATGATGCATCAAATTGCAAAGAAAAAAAGAATATGTTGTAATCGATAAATACTCAAAAGGTGGTGATTTTTTTTGCAATTAACCCAAAATTATAATATAATTTATTTTATGTTTATTTATCATATCAAATACATATATCAATTTAAGTCTATGTTTCAACTGATTTTCATAATATACATAATTTACTTATAAAAAAAATCAAATATTTTATATTAATTTATTTTAGAATAATTAACTAAATGTAAACCTATATACATAATAAATAATAATGTGATTTGTTAATTATATACTTATTTATCATTTTAAATATAAATATCTATTTAATTCTAAATTTTAATCACTTTGAATAAATATATCCCTCATGGACTAATGAAAAAAAATTAAAATTCTATATTATTTTATCTTAGCATAGTTAACTAATATCATTTTAATTTTAAATTCCCGTAAAATTAAGGATGACAGATGATGAAATCAAGAGTTGTTGTTTAATAGAAAATTGATAATATATTGCGGACTCTTGGTAAGTTTTTGCAAGATTTTGAAGGCATGTCGATGGTAAACCATGATCCGTACTTTTCATCTAGAAATAGATTTATTTTGAATGAGTTTTCATACAACATATCAGATTTTAAGTTAGAGTATGAGAATTTAATTAGCAAACTTAGTGACGAACAACGTGATGTGTATGATAAAATAATTAGGACCATTTCGTCTGGTAAGTGTGGTGTATTTTTTGTTTATGGATATGGTAGAACAGGAAAAAATATTATATGGAAGACTCTATCAACATGTTTAAGATCTAAAGGCAAGATTGTAATTAATGTAGCCTTTAGTGATATAGCTACACTTCTTCTTCCTGGTGGACATACTATATACCCATTCTACATTTTTCATTCCAATTGATGTTATTAAAGATTCTACATGCAGTATTTATCAAGGAAGTCCTCTTGCTGGGCTTTTGATTAAATGTGCTCTTATAATATGGGATGAAGCACCAATGGTGAAGAGATGTTTTATTGAGGCTCTCGATACGACTTTGAATGATATTATGCAACTCACAAATTCATTGTCATCTGAACTTCCTTTTGACGGTAAGAATGTTGTCCTTGGAGGTGTTTTCGTCAGATATTACCTATTATTTCAAAAGGAACGAGGTAGGATATCGTTCACGCTACTATCAACTCATCTAATTTGTGTAATGATTGTACTCTTCTGAAACTTACTAAGAACACGAGGTTGCAAACCCTAAGATCTGATGAAGTTGTACATGAATTGAATTCTTTTTCTGAATGGATAACATCTATTGGATATGGCAGTATAGGATCAGAAAATGAGTACGAATGTGATGTACAAATTTCTGAGGATATTTTGCTAAAGGGTAGTGATGATCCGATTTCTACAATTGTTGATAGCATTTATCCCGATTTTAAGAATATGATGGATGATCAGGACTATTTACAAAGTAGAGTTATTCTTGCACCCACGTTAGATGTTGTTATGTCAATAAGTGATCACATGATTCAAATAAATGAAAATGAACCACGTATTTACTTGAGCGCTGACAATCCTTGCAGATCTAATTTGAATGTTGATAATTACTCTGATGTCCATACTCCTGAATTTTTGAATAGTTTGAAGTGTTCTGGTGTACCTGATCATGAATTGAATTTGAAAGTTGGAACACCGGTAATGTTATTGATAAATATAGACCACTCCAGCGGTCTATGCAATGAAACCAGATTTGTGTCTTTTTTTTTAGTATCTTTCTCTTTATTTTTATATTTTATTTTCTATCATACAAAATTTTGCATTTGCTTTATTTATAAATTTATAATATAATATTTTGTTTTATGGGTAGTTTGGTTATAAACATGTTGGGTGATAAAGTTCTTGAAGCTAAGATTCTAACTGGAAGTAATAGTGGACAATTGATATTGATACCGCGACATACATTGACACTTTTGATCTTACATTTTTTGCCTTTTAAGTTTCAATGTAGACAAATTTTCATTGATTGAGTCATATGTTAGTTATGACTATTAATAAAAGTTAGGGGCAATCGTTTTTTAATGTAGGTGTTTTTTTTTTTTGAAAAAATATGTATTTAGTCATCGTCGATTATATGTCGTTGTGTCTAGAATAACAAACCGTCATGGTTTGAAGATCTTATTATGTCATGAAAACAATTGTGATTGTAATATCATAAAGAAGGTAGCGTTTAATGAAGTTTTTAGGAATGTATGGATTTATAATAATAATTTAAGTTTTATAATTTTTTCTTTATTTATTTTTTTATTAATTACTATTGATATTAGATTATTGCATTATTTAATTGAATGTAATTTATATTACCAAAATTATTGTAATATTCTTTAACATTTTATAGTAATTTAATAATTTTATCGTATCATAAATATATATTAGACATTAATTTTATATATTTATATGTTAACTTTAAATTTATATAGTATAAGACATTGATTTAATTAAATTTTAAGATTAATAATTTAATCTAAAAAAGATATTAGCAACATATTAAAAATTTTAATTTATTATTTTTTTAAATTCGATATAGTATAATAACATAGTTAACAATAATTAATTTTATACGTAAGATACTATATATATGTGTATATATATATTAATGTAAGTTAGTGGTATTATAAAATGAATACACTATAACACTATTAAAAATTAAAATTTAAAATGTTAGTAATATTTTTTAACATATCAGGCCGTGCGTCAGCACGGGTGCCATACTAGTTATTTTGAAAGCAAAAAATTTGTTAACGAGAAAAACTTTATTTTCAAATTCTCTAGTAGCCTTCGAATAATTTGTGTCGGATGGATCTGGATTTCTACTTCAAACTCAGAAATAAAATTTCATACAACAAGCCTTTTAATAAGGGATATTTCTTAAAATTTATTGTAAGATGAATTTTAAAAATTTGTATTTACTACTAGCTTTGTTGAATATATACTTCCTCAGTGTCAAATAATGTAGGTGTATATTCATATATACAATAATTATTTTTTTATAATTTATGGTATACTATATTTGTAAGGTAAAATTGTCAAAATTATTAAAAAAAAAAAAAAAAAAAAAAAAAAAATAGAATAACATTTATTTTAAAAATATTTAAAAAGGCAAAATGACATTTAATAAAAACTGGAGGGAGTAATTATTTTGCTGTTGTTCCCCAAATATTTCACCTAATTATTTACCCCAACCCGAAAAGAAAAACCTTCCCTATTCGTTCAGCAATGAGTAGTGTTACAAACTTGCAGTTGCAGCTGTCCCAAATTGGAAAGTGCAGAGAGTTTGTTTCATCGTCGCCCATAATTTTTGTTAGATGAATCTGGAATTCTACATTTCAAACTCTAAATAAATACATCAAAAAAATTTATTAATATTTTTTTAATGGACATTGTTCTTTGAATATTTAAATGTATGATGTGGATTATTAAGTTTGAATTTCCATTTTAAACAACTCCGATGAATGCATATTTTCTACTCATTTTTATATTTATTTTCGATATATATTTGATTTTGAGTCTTCTTCCATCCCATGCCATGCGATTTCATGTCCGATGATGATACCCCGGAAAAAAAACCCATCCTTATTCGTCCTACAATCAGTAATACTGCACCTGTGTTTCTGCCCCAATCGCAAACTGCACCAAATGGATGAAGAGTTTTCTCTGTGGCGTTTCATCACCGCCATTGATTTATCTCCACCATTTAATGAGAAGTTAGTTTTCTTATTATGCCCTGATTTATTGCATCAACAAACACGTTTCACAAATCTCACACTTAACACCTGCATCATCATTATCTAATTCCTGCAACATGTATTCTCCTTTGTGCATTATGAGTGACAGTTAGCATACTGTATGAATTGATACTCATGATATGCTCGTGCATATGATAACTTACTAATATTTTTAATTATTGGATTCGAGTTTGGATAGCTTGAATTAATCTTTGTTTCCTCTATTGAGATGGACTTATCGTTTGCCAGTTATCGATTGACGAATCAATTTCTAAAGTGATAAACAACATAAAAACTTGTCTGAATACTGATCTCATTTACCCCATCCTTCATTCATATGTGGATCTCTGAAAGTTTATTTGATGCAAACTTTACTATTCTCAAAACTTGAAGTCTATTTTCCTGATTTCTTCCTACGTTTCTCAGATTCCTTCACCTAATTAATTAAAAGTTTCAGCTTATACTTTCCTAATTCTTTGTATTAGATGGGAGCCTCTGCACGAGCAGCTGTGGATGAAACGTAAGTGAGAATGTCGGTGCAGTGTTATTGCAGCAGTGATTTCACCCAATTTATGAAAAAGAATTTCCTCCGAGGTGTTTCATCACCCTTTTGCTTTATCTCAACCCTTGGATAAGAAGTTAGTTTTCTAGTTATGCTCTGATTGGATCAACAAATATGTTTACAAATCTCAAATTTAAACACCTGCATTATTATTGTGTTGAGTGGCTAATCCCTACAGCTAGCATACTGCTTATGAATCGAGTAATAACTAATAATGATATGCTCGTGTAGATGATAACTTATTAATGCTGTTAACTGTTGATTTCGAGTCTGGATGGCTTGAAATTAGTTGTGGCTTCCTCTGTTGAAAAGTACATATCATTTGCGAATTATGTTATATAAAGAGGTGGGATTAGCAAGTCATTTTTTTACTGCTTACATTGATTATGGTGTTTAACAACATCATAATACTCCACCTACTTCATATTACATTTCAGTGTGCTGTGCAGTTTTTAACATTTAGGTTTCCCAAGCAGCTGAAGGCATTGATTAGAGTTGATCAGTGTGGGTTTCCTCTTATCATTCTTTTTTGTTTTATATTTTCTGCATTTATCCAAGAATCAACAATATGTTAGTGTTCTTTCTTCCCTTTATTGAGGCATTTGACTGAATTATTGCAAACACATTGATTCATCATCCATAAACACAATTCTCTCAAGCCATTTGATTATGATGTATACGGAAGACAATGATAATAAAACCAATTGATTTGATCAAATGTATAAAGTACATGAAGGAACGTGAATTGCATTTTAAAGAAGATCTAAGGTTTACAAGCACACTTCACTGCCAGCCTCCAAGTCTAGGAACTCCGAATATACAAAGGAAAGGATTAGTAAGAGGCTCATTTTCTGAGGCAGAATTACTTGACGCCTTCCATCTCGAATGCATTCTTGGAATGATACTGAATATTTTAAATAACATAATAGGGTAAAAGGACTTTACCCTATTATGTTATTGCAAATAAAAAAACAAAAGAACAAAGGACTGTTTGAATTTATATATTGATGTTTGGCAAATTATGAGATGTTGGTGGATGGTGTTGAAATTTCTAATAGTAAATTGGTGGTGGAGGAGGCGACGTGTATTTGTAAGGAGGTGGTGGTGGAGACTTGTAAACATATGGTGGTGGTGGTGGGGATTCATATTTGTAAGGTGGTGGAGGCGGGGATTCATATTTGTAAGGTGGTGGAGGCGGGGATTCATACTTGTATGGCGGTGGTGGTGGAGATTTGTATTTGTAGGGTGGGGGTGGAGGTGACTCATACTTGTAAGGTGGGGGAGGTGGGGACTTGTACACATACGGTGGCGGTGGAGGTGATTTATACTTATAAGGTGGTGGTGGTGGCGACTCATATTTGTAGGGTGGTGGTGGGGGTGACTCGTATTTGTAGGGTGGTGGAGGTGGGGACTTGTAGACATATGGTGGTGGTGGAGGTGACTCATACTTGTAAGGTGGTGGTGGTGATTCATACTTGTAGGGTGGGGGTGGAGGTGATTCATACTTGTAGGGTGGTGGTGGGGGTGATTCATACTTGTAAGGTGGTGGCGGAGGAGATTTGTACACATATGGAGGTGGTGGTGGTGATTCATATTTGTAAGGTGGGGGTGGAGGCGACTCGTACTTGTAAGGTGGGGGAGGTGGAGATTTATATACATAAGGGGGTGGTGGTGGAGACTCATACTTGTAAGGTGGAGGAGGTGGAGATTTGTATACATATGGAGGAGGTGGTAGTGACTCATATTTGTAAGGTGGGGGCGGTGGTGACTCATATTTGTATGGGGGTGGTGGTGGTGATTCATATTTGTATGGTGGTGGTGGTGGTGATTCATACTTGTAAGGTGGAGGTGGAGGTGATTCGTACTTGTATGGTGGTGGTGGTGGAGACTTGTACACATATGGTGGTGGTGGTGATTCATATTTGTATGGTGGGGGTGGAGGTGACTCGTATTTGTAGGGTGGTGGAGGTGGAGATTTGTAGACATAAGGGGGTGGAGGTGGTGATTCATACTTGTAGGGAGGAGGTGGAGGTGACTCATACTTGTAAGGTGGTGGTGGTGGAGATTTATAAACATATGGAGGTGGTGGTGGTGACTCATATTTGTAGGGTGGTGGTGGTGGAGACTTGTAGACGTAAGGTGGTGGAGGTGGTGACTCATACTTGTAAGGTGGTGGAGGCGGTGATTTGTAAATATATGGAGGCGGTGGTGGTGACTCGTATTTATATGGTGGGGGTGGAGGAGATTCATATTTGTATGGAGGGGGAGGTGGAGACTTGTAGACATAAGGTGGCGGGGGTGGTGATTCATATTTATATGGTGGGGGGGGTGGTGACTTGTAAACATATGGAGGCGGCGGCGGAGACTTATATTTGTATGATGGTGGCGGTGGTGACTTGTAAACATATGGAGGCGGTGGCGGCGACTCATATTTATATGGTGGGGGTGGTGGGGATTTATACTTGTAAGATGGTGGTGGTGGTGATTCGTACTTATAAGATGGAGGTGGGGGTGATTTATACTTGTAGGGTGGCGGTGGTGGCGATGTATACTTGTATGGTGATTCGTTCTTTGAATATCCCCATGGTGACCATGCTCCCCAATCAGCATTTGCAGTTACAGCAAATGCAGAAATGAGAGCTAGCATAACCCACAGCCGGGGTTCCGTGAATCTCGACATGGCTGCCAAGAAACGATCAAGACTATGTAAGTTTTTCTCCTCTGCCCCTTAATACTTTTATTTCTCTTATTGTTGCTGTATTGGGATTTATATCATCATATATATATAGGCATTTCGTGCAATCATGTTTTGATAAAGTCCTCAATTAAATGGCTACATGTTTACCACTTCCTGTAAATAAGAATCTTCTGATATCTTAAGTAGACTTTTATTTTTAAATTGTATAGAGAAATTCTGGCATTACTTTAACACGCTTTGAAACTAACAAACTCTGAAGAACTGTTTATTAATCGACTAGGGGTACTTGTTTGATGCATTCACTTGAACAGCTCTTGATTTTACCAAATTAAACTAATCCTATTGTCTCTGGACCTCTGGTGGAGACTTTTTCTTCTAAATGCTTTGTGAAGTTTTCCTTTTTTAGACATGCTGAAGATTATTGATTTTAATACTACTGTTGACCCTATAGTAATGATTATGGCAGTATTGTCTCCATTTTAGTAATTATAATAGGATTATTCAGGAATTATCTAAACAATGATTTTTAAAATAAAAACAAATTAATCGCGATGAAACAGAGAGAAAAATAAGGGATGATGTGAAGTAAAACTAAAATAAGAGCTGAATGCTTTATAAAAAAAAACACAGGAAAAAAGAAAAAACAAGCAAAATGCTCATCATCTCTTCATGCAAGTTATTAAGAAATACTACTGAATAATAGGAAAAAATAGGCTAACCCATTTTAACAAATGTTTACACGAGTTCTTCACTTAGAATCTAAAAAATAACATAATTCAAAACTGCAAACAATGCTTGAGGGTGATTTATTCACACGATTTAAAATTTTAAACTATCAGCCTCTAGAAAGCTTGTTTAAATGTTTGATGTATACACTTGACTTGCTTTTATTTTTTACTAATTTGCACATTTGGACCTCATCAATAATGCTTTAGTGATCTTCCGCGTGACTTATTAAAATGTCAATAGCTACAACTTTCCGTTGTTTAAGTCAGATATTCGAGATTGAGGTAAATTATGTTTGAAAATTTAAAGATTAGCATTACTACTATTTGGAGGATATCTAAAAATATTGAGTCACATGCTTTTCTTGTGTTTTAGCGATATTTGGCACTCGTTTTATAGTATAGAACTTTCATAATTTCTGTTCTATTAGATTATACATTAGTCCAAACAAACTTCATTAACAACTTTAGACATTATTTGTTAGATGGATTTGGAACTTTACACTTCAAATTCATATTAAATTCATCAAACTTTTCTCTAAATATTTTTAGGGGTCTTTAATTTCAACTCGCACTGTCTTTTCCTTTTTTTTCTTTATAAAGAATTTTGGTGAATTGAGTTTTGATAAAACTGAGAAGAGCTACTATAGTCCCCTCTTATTCCAATGCCACATAAAGATAAAAAAAAAGTAGATATTAATTTGTATGCAAAAAATGCAGACATGTAAACTTACATATTGCTTCTAATTTTCATTCTCTCACCTAAGTATTGATCATCTGCCCAACATACCTCGAAAATGAAAACCTAATTTTTGTAGAACTTTTGTATTTTCAGTTGGAAGGTTTCAGTTATAACACTTTCCTTATTCCCCCAAGGTGTTTCATTGTCCCCTTTGCTTCACTCCACCGTTGGATGATATGTTAGTTTTCTGATGATGCTCTGATTTGAACGTTGAGTGGCAAATTCTCGCAGCATGTAATTCTCCTTTGTGAATAATAAGTGGCAGTTAGCATCTTGTGCATTATTCAATTCGAATTTGGATGGTTTGAAAGTTGTCACGGTTTCCACTTTTGAAATGATATGGAGCATTTCCCAGTTATGAAATGAAAAAGAGGGGGTATTTTCGATTCAAATTACTACTCTAGCATGCTAAATTTTGGTATTTAACATCAAGATACTCCTAACCTATTTTTGAGCATATTACCTTGAGTTTTCCCTATTATGTTTTACTGCTGTCTGGTATTGCTCGTTCTAGTTATTTCTCCTGCACATGTGCAATTTGTAACATTGAGTTTAGGGTCCTTCAATGGGGGGTTTTGTCTTATCGTTCTTTTGTTTTATATTTTCTGCATCTATCCAAGAACCAATGCCGTGTTAGTGTTCTTTTTTTCCTTTATTATAGACAACATATGCATCTAGAATTCTCTTCCAGCTAGTTTTGTTATTTGAGAAGAATTTATGATGCATTTTTCTATTAAAAGAAGCATATAAATTAATTATCAATAAAGGCATTACTCCTAAACCATCTGATTCTGATGTTTAGGGAAGACAATAATAATAAAACCATTTTATTTGATCGTATGTATTAAGTACATAAATTACATTTAACAGAAAATTTATGGTTCACAAGAACACTGCACAAAATTCTAGCCTCCAGGGCTTGGAACTCCAATACACAGAGAGAAAAATCAGTATGAGGCAGAATCACTTGACGCCTTCCTTTTGGAATTCATTCTTGGGAAGATATTGAATATTTCAGATGACAGAATAGGGGAAAAGAACTTTATTATTAAATGGAAATTCAAATATAAAAAAACAAAGAACAAATGATTGAGGGAAATTCAATATTGATGTTCGGTTAACAATGAGATGTTGGCGGAGGGTGTTGAAATATCTAATAGTAAATTGGCGGCGGCGGAGGCGACACATATTTGTAAGGTGGTGGAGGTGGAGACTTGTAAACATATGGAGGTGGTGGAGGTGACTCATATTTGTAAGATGGGGGAGGTGGGGACTTGTAGACATATGATGGCGGTGGAGGAGACTTGTACTTGTAAGGTGGTGGTGGTGGGGACTCATATTTGTAGGGCGGGGGTGGTGGTGACTCATATTTGTAGGGTGGTGGAGGTGGGGACTTGTAGACATATGGTGGTGGTGGAGGTGACTTATACTTGTAAGGTGGTGGTGGGGGAGATTTGTATACATACGGAGGCGGGGGTGGTGATTTATACTTGTATGGTGGTGGAGGTGGCGATTCATACTTGTAAGGTGGGGGTGGAGGTGACTCGTACTTGTAAGGTGGTGGCGGAGGAGATTTGTATACATATGGAGGCGGCGGTGGTGACTCATATTTGTATGGTGGGGGTGGTGGAGACTTGTAGAGGTAAGGTGGTGGAGGTGGTGACTCATACTTGTAGGGTGGAGGAGGTGGAGATTTGTATACATATGGAGGAGGTGGTGGTGACTCATATTTGTAAGGTGGTGGTGGTGGTGACCCATACTTGTATGGTGGCGGTGGGGGAGATTTGTAAACATATGGTGGGGGTGGGGGTGATTCATACTTGTATGGTGGGGGTGGCGGTGATTCATACTTGTAGGGTGGAGGTGGCGGTGATTCATATTTGTACGGTGGTGGTGGAGGAGACTTGTAAACATATGGTGGTGGTGGTGGTGACTTGTAGACATAAGGTGGTGGAGGTGGGGATTTGTAGACATATGGTGGTGGAGGTGGTGATTCGTACTTGTAGGGAGGAGGTGGGGGTGACTCATACTTGTAAGGTGGGGGTGGTGGAGATTTGTAAACATATGGAGGTGGTGGCGGTGACTCATATTTGTAGGGTGGTGGCGGTGGAGACTTGTAGAGGTAAGGTGGTGGAGGTGGTGATGTATACTTGTAGGGTGGTGGTGGAGGCGACTCATATTTGTAAGGTGGTGGTGGTGGAGACTTGTAGACGTAAGGTGGTGGAGGTGGTGACTTGTAAACGTAAGGTGGTGGAGGTGGAGACTTGTAAACGTAAGGTGGTGGAGGTGGTGACTCATACTTGTAAGGTGGTGGTGGCGGAGATTTGTAAACATATGGAGGTGGTGGTGGGGATTTGTACTTGTAGGGCGGGGGTGGCGGTGACTCATATTTGTAAGGTGGTGGAGGTGGTGACTTGTAGACATATGGTGGTGGAGGTGGTGACTCATACTTGTAAGGTGGTGGTGGCGGAGATTTGTAAACATATGGAGGTGGTGGTGGGGATTTGTACTTGTAGGGTGGGGGTGGCGGTGACTCATATTTGTAAGGTGGAGGTGGAGGTGACTTATACTTGTAAGGTGGAGGTGGAGGTGACTCATATTTGTAAGGTGGGGGTGGAGGTGACTTATACTTGTAAGGGGGAGGTGGTGGTGATTCATACTTGTATGGTGGAGGTGGTGGAGACTTGTAAACATATGGAGGTGGGGGCGGCGACTTATATTTGTATGGTGGGGGTGGTGGTGACTCATACTTGTAAGATGGTGGTGGAGGCGACTCATACTTGTAAGTGGGAGGTGGTGGTGAGCTGTATTCGTAAGGCAAAGCTGATGGAAGCAACTCAGCCTTATAAGAATATCCCACTGGTACCTTTGCATTTGCAATTGCAGCAAATGCGGAAAAGAGGCCTAGCAAAACCCACAGCCGGGGTTCTTTAAATCTCACCATGGCTACTAAGTATGTAAGTTTGACTCTTCTATCTCCTAATGCTTTAATCTCTCTTCTGATATGTTCTATGGCAATTTGTCTCGTGATATTTATAGGCATTTCTAGCAGTCGTGTATTGAAAGACCCTCAATTATTTGGCTACATGCTTACCATTTCTTGGAAAAGATTCTTGTGATATCAAATGAAGACTTTTATTTCTTTAATTTGTAAAAGAGTGTCTACCATTACTTTAACACGATTTGAAACTAAAAAGCTCTGAAGGGTCGTTTATTAATCAACCAGGGGAACTTGTTTTATTGTTCGATGCATTCACTTGATAACAGCTCTTCTTTTTAACATATTAAATTAATTCTATTTTGTCTGGTGGAGACTTTTGTGTACCAAATGCTTTGATTTTTTCATCTTTGAGACATGTTGAAGATTTTATTACTATTGTTGACCCTATTGTATTATCACCGTTTAAATTATATTACTGATTGTCTCATATATCACCTGACGCATGATTTTTAAAATAAATACAAATCGATCTGTGATAAAAGACAAAGAAAATTAGGGAAGAAATTAAACAAATTTAAACTGAATAAAATCAATATGAGATTACTGAATAAAATGAAAGAAAGAGATTATAGCTATTTTTGATAAATCTTTACATGAATTCCTCGCTCAGAATAATCTGCACAACAAATAAACCGATGAAAACTGCAAATCATGATCTTGGGTGATTAATTTCATACAATTTAAAATGAAACTAACATCTTCGAAATAGCTTGTTTCAATGTTTGATGCATACACTTGGTCTGCATTTTTTTTATAACTAATTTGCACATCTGGACTTCATCAATGATGCTTTGCTTTGATCTTCCTCGTCGGTTCTAGGAATTTGGGGACGATGTCGACATGGATGGATTTAAGGAGTGCTCGGGGACGTCGGGGTGATTGCCCCCCTTAGATTTTAATTTTTTTACTATACATCTAGTTTTTTTTTTTTTTTTTTTTGGGACCTTTATTTAATATGAGTTCGCCCCCTGTGAATTGAAACTATACATAATATTAGTACAATATAAAGAATCCCCTCTCTTAAAGTAAAAATCTGGATCCGTCCCTAGATGTCGACCAGAGGGGTGTGACTTTACCTGCAAAATAGGATTTGACTTCTTAAGGTGTCCATATCTACAACTCTTTGTTGTTTAAGTCGGGTACAGATTGAGGTAAATTGCATTTGAAACAGATTAATGAAAATTTAAGGCTAACATTATTACTATTTAGAGAGTACCTAAAGTTTTCTAAGACACCTGTATTTCTTCTGCTTTAGCGATACTTGGCACTCATTGTATAGAATAGTACTTTCATAACTTCATTTCAAATTCTCCAGCAACCTTAGACATAATCTGTTGGATGGATTTGGAATTTTACCTTTCAAATTTATCAAATTCTTTTCTAAAATTTAATATATGGTGTATTTTAAAGTATTATTAACTAATTTTGACGCATTTGAAATTTCAACTCATTGTTTTTTTTTTCTATAAAGAATTTGGATGAATAGGGATTTGGTAAAACTGATGACAGCTACTATAATCCCCTCTTATTCAAAATGCACACATGTAACTTTTATTTCTCGAACCCTTAAATCTATTTTCTGATTTCTTCTTATATTCAATCTCTGATATCTCACATAATCACACCTTGAAAACGGACACCTAATTTTGTGGATGAGTGGCTACTGAATTTCAGTACAACATGTATTTTCTGTTGAAAGGTTATTGTTATATAAAATGTCTACAATATCTATGAATCCACTCATTAATGGCATGGTCATGTAGATGATAACTAAATTGTATTGCTCATTATTTGATTCAAATTTGGATGGCTTGAAATTAGTCTCGATTCCTCTGTTGAAATGAATGTATCATTTTCCAGTTATGATATGAAAAGAGGGTGGATTGGCGATTCAAATTACTACTCTAACATGGTTACACTGATTATGGTTTTTAACATCAAGATACTCTTCCATCTATTTTAGAAACATATTCCCTTCAATTTGCCCTATTAATTTTATCGTTGTTTGGTAATGCCCATTCAAGTGCAGTTTGTAACACTGGGGCAAGAATGAAGGCATTGATTAGAGTTTATGGTCATGCTTTAATGAATGGGGGGTTTTATCCCTTTTTTTTATTTTCTGCACTGATCTATGTAAGAAGCACTGCAGTGTTCTTTTTCTCTTTATAGTAGATGAAATAAGCATCTAGTTCTCTTCAATCTTGTTTAGTTAATTGAGAAGAATTTAGGTTGCATTTGACAATATTAATAGAAACATCTGATTCTGATGTTTAGTGAAGACAAGGATAATAAAAATATATTTTATTTGATCAAATGTGTCAAGTACATGAAGGAACGTGCATTACATTTAAAAGAAAGCATAAGGTTCACAAGCACACTTCAAAGAATTCTAGCCTCCAAGGCTAGGAACTCCAATATACAAAGGAAATTACCAATCTGCGGCTCATTGTCTGAGGTAGAATTCTTGACAAATCCCTTCTGCAATTCCTCCTCGGTAAGGTATTAGGTATTTCAGATAACAGGAGATTGAGTAAGAACTTTATTTTTGAATGGAATATCTAATGAAAATAACATATATAAAAAAACAAATGTTTGCTTGATGGTGGGGGTGTTGAGAGTTCTAATAATAAAATGGTGGTGGAGGAGGTGACACGTATTTATAAGGTGGTGGAGGTGGGGACTTGTAAACATATGGAGGTGGCGGTGGAGACTCGTACTTGTATGGTGGTGGTGGTGGTGACTCATACTTGTAAGGTGGAGGAGGTGGGGACTTGTAGACATATGGTGGTGGTGGAGGTGACTCGTACTTGTAAGGTGGTGGTGGTGGTGATTCATATTTGTAAGGTGGGGGAGGTGGAGACTTGTAGACATATGGTGGTGGTGGTGGAGATTTGTACACATATGGAGGTGGTGGTGGTGATTCGTATTTGTAAGGTGGAGGTGGAGGTGACTCATACTTATACGGTGGCGGAGGTGGAGACTTGTAAACATAAGGTGGTGGAGGTGGTGATTTGTACACATATGGAGGCGGCGGTGGTGATTCGTATTTGTAGGGTGGAGGTGGAGGTGACTCATACTTGTAAGGTGGTGGAGGTGGAGACTTGTAAACATAAGGTGGTGGAGGTGGTGACTCATATTTGTAGGGTGGGGGTGGAGGTGATTCATATTTGTAAGGTGGGGGAGGTGGGGATTTGTAGACATATGGTGGTGGTGGAGGTGATTCATACTTGTAAGGTGGTGGTGGTGGAGACTCGTATTTGTAAGGTGGGGGAGGTGGAGACTTGTAGACATAAGGTGGGGGTGGGGGAGACTCGTATTTGTAGGGTGGAGGAGGTGGGGACTTGTAGACATATGGTGGTGGTGGTGGTGACTCATACTTGTAAGGTGGTGGTGGTGGAGATTTGTACACATATGGAGGCGGCGGTGGTGATTCATATTTGTATGGCGGAGGTGGAGGCGACTCATACTTGTAAGGTGGAGGTGGTGGAGATTTGTACACATATGGAGGCGGTGGTGGTGATTCATACTTGTATGGTGGAGGTGGAGGTGACTCATACTTGTAAGGTGGTGGGGGTGGAGACTTGTAAACATAAGGAGGAGGTGGTGGTGATTCATACTTGTATGGTGGAGGTGGAGGTGACTCATACTTGTAAGGTGGTGGGGGTGGAGACTTGTAAACATAAGGAGGAGGTGGCGGTGATTCATATTTGTAGGGTGGAGGTGGCGGTGATTCATACTTGTAAGGTGGTGGGGGTGGAGACTTGTAAACATAAGGAGGAGGTGGTGGTGATTCATATTTGTAGGGTGGAGGTGGCGGTGATTCATATTTGTAAGGTGGAGGAGGTGGGGATTTGTAGACGTATGGTGGTGGTGGTGGAGATTTGTACACATATGGAGGTGGCGGTGGTGACTCATATTTGTAGGGTGGTGGTGGGGGAGACTTGTAAACATAAGGTGGTGGAGGTGGTGATTCATACTTGTAAGGTGGAGGTGGAGGTGACTCATACTTGTATGGAGGCGGTGGTGGAGATTTGTATTTGTATGGTGGGGGTGGGGGTGATTCATATTTGTAAGGCGGTGGCGGAGGAGATTTGTATTTGTAGGGTGGAGGTGGTGGTGACTCATATTTGTAAGGTGGTGGAGGCGGCGATTCATACTTGTATGGAGGTGGTGGTGGAGATTTGTATTTGTAGGGTGGGGGTGGAGGAGACTCATACTTGTACGGTGGGGGTGGTGGCGACTCGTACTTGTACGGTGGTGGTGGTGGAGATTTGTATTTGTAGGGTGGGGGTGGAGGTGACTCATACTTGTACGGTGGGGGTGGTGGCGACTCGTACTTGTACGGTGGTGGTGGTGGTGAGACATACTTGTACGGTGGAGGTGGCGGTGATTTATATAAGTATGGAGGTGGCGGCGGCGACTCATACTTATAAGGAGGAGGTGGGGGCGAGCTGTATACGTATGGCTTAGCTGGTGGTGACAAATAGGGGGAGTAGTTCTTCCAATACTCCCATTGTGACCAAGGGTAGTCGGCATTTGCCGTTGCCAGAATGGCGGAGAAGAGAGCTAGCAGAACCCACAGCCGGGGTTCCCTGAAGCTCGACATGGCTACTATGTAAGTTTACTCTTTTATCTAATACTTTTATTTCTATACTGGTTTATGTTTTGGGAAGTTTTCATGTGATATATATAGCCATTTCTTGAAATTGTGGATTGAAAAAGTCCACAATACATGCTTGCCACTACTGTTTTTTAACTTGGTTTGGTATATGCTTATGTAGTAGGAATGCAAGAACTGGTCAGTTTATGTAGAACAGTTAATTTACCTCAAATTCAACGTTGGAAACAGCTTTAAATTTATTGGTTTATTGTAGAAATATACCCAGTAGATAACTAAGTTCGACTTGTTCTTAGTCAGGCTGACGGCTGATCTTTGTAAAATTGATGTTAAAACTAACCGATAATGAAATTAAGTCATTATAATAAAATTTTGGACAGCTGATATGTTTCTTGTGATATCTAAAAGAAGACTTTTAACTCTTAAAATTGTTAAAGAAATTAAAAAAATGACTAGCATTACTTGATTTGAAACTAACAAACTTTAATGTGTTGTTTAGTTATATCAACTGGGAAAACTTGTTTGATTTTTTTTATTCCTGTCGCTATCTGTCCCTCTGGATTTTGTTAGTATCTTGCAGTATATTGAGAAAAAATGCTTGATGCTTGCTCGTTCCTCCAAGTTGGTTCGAGGAAATTAGTGATCTACGGACAATACAAAAAATGAGTTTATTTATATATATGATCTCTTCCTGTACAAGAACTCAAGAAGGTCTAATGCAGTTTTTCAATCATTGAATTTGATTGAAATGCTACAACGACACTTGAATCATATTGTACAAACATTTCGTGTAATACACGGGATCTCATCTAATTTTATTAATATTGTCGACCTTGTAATGGTTCTGTCAAACCTATTTCGTGGAAGCTTCAACTAATTGAATTAGTGTTATTTTACTGGGAGACCAAGTCCACAAATTGCTTTGATGCTTTCATCTTTGAGATATGTTGCAGATTTTATTACTATTATTGGCCTTCTTGTAAGATTGTGACATTATTGCTACCACTTATTTATGATTATAGTACTGATTATTAAAATAAAAACAAATCCATCGTGTTGCAAGAGAACCAAAAATATAAGGCAACTGATCATCAACATCTCTCTCGTTAATGTAGAACATGAAGAAAAAAAAAAAGATGTTAACCCAATTTAGTAGTAAATGTTTGCATGAATAAGTATTCTTGAAAATAGCCTAAGTGCTGTTTTGTAACTCGAAATTGCAAAATAATGCATTAACAATTAAAATATTGAAGAACTGTTTAGTTATCAACTAGGGAAGATTGTATGAATGTTTGATGCATACACTTGAACAGCTAATCTAAATACTAATTTGTGCATCACCAATAATGTTTTTGATTGACATTACGGCCAGGTACAAGGAAGTTGGATATGATGTTGACTTGAAGTGTATATAGTTAACTTTTTTTTTTTTGTAATTTGGATCATTGTAGTACAGGGCGATAGTACAGGGCGATTCAATGCAAAATTTCAATTATTGAATTGATTGAATTAAAATTAGGGTAATGTTGTGTGGGAAGAATCTGTCCGGGGTATTTTGGTAAATTTACGTGATTGAATGGCTATTTTACCTTATCAATTTTTTGGACCTGAAGATTTCATTAAGGGCATTTTTTTTTTGAGACTCATACGTTCAGACGTGGGACGTAACGTCTCCCGTCCTGTTCTAGTTCGGGATTTCACATTCGAATTTCAACATCCAACTCCATCCACCCCTAAAAATACCTATATATTTATTTTACTATTATAATAATACAACATCACTCACTTTTACTAATTGATTTGACATAAAGTTATACTCCCTCCATTCCGAAATTACTTGCATAGTTTGACCGTCACGTTGTTTAAGAAAAGTGGATTTAGTGGTTGATGATGTAAGATAAATGAGGAATATTTTAGGTTATTTGATGATGTGTAAAGTGGATTTGATGATGTGTAAAGTGAAATGTATGAAAAAAATGAGTGGCAAATTTGAAAATAAAATTATGTTGTGAGGTTATTAATTGTGTGGGTATTTCCATATTAAGAGTGTGCAGATAATTTTGGGACGTCTCAATAAGGAAAGTGTGCAAGTAATCACGGGACGGAGAGAGGATTTTATACTCCCTCCGTCCCATACTTGAAGCTACAAACCAAATTGGCACGGGTTTTAATAAATGAGTTGTTTATTAGTATTGTGTAAGATAAAGTGGGGGTAGTAAAGACTTTCCAACTTTATAAATAGTAATAAAGTTACTTTTTAGTGTAATAAAGTAGTGGCATTTGTTGTAATATTGTGATGTTTTAAGGAGAGTGTTTAAAAGTGTTTTTGCTATTTTAGGTAATGTAGCTTCAAGTATGGGACGCCCAAAATGGTAAAATGTAGCTTCAAGTATGGGACGGAGGGAGTAATACAACATTACACTCTCTTACACAATTGATTTGACATAAAGTTACATCATATCCTACTTAACATTCCAAAACAAACATACACAATCACTATTCATCAAGATTTTCCCGTCCAAGATTTCTGCATCCGAATTTCCCCTATCCTACATAATCCCAAAATAAACCTGATCTATGGTAAATTTGTAATTTAAGGTGAACAGTAAAAAAGGGACAGAATCTGACTATTTAATATCCCCTTTTAAATTTATTTTTTGTAGAAATCAAATCTAAAATTACAACACACGAAAACATATATTGGGGTATTTGACAAATTAAACTTTTGTTGTTACATGTTGAACTTCTGTTACCTTTGTTGTCCTTATTGCAATGATTATGATATTATTATCATCACTATCATCATTATTATTATAATAATTATCTTTAAAAAAATCTCTACGCAAAAGTAAATAATTAAATAAAATGAAATCTGAATGCTTCAAACGCCGACATGAACAAAGTAGCTAATAGTCAACTTCTCTTCTTCATGTATGTTTTTAATACTAAGAAATTACAGAATTACATGAAGAAATATTCCAACACAATTTCAAAAATAGTTCTTCTCTAGCAACAATTTGCACAACAAAAGAAGTTGAAGAAAGGGATGAGAGACGAGTCTTGGAAAATAATCTTGTCTCAAAACTGCAGACCATGCTCCCGGGCAGCATCGGCAAGGGCCTCAATTCGGCCATGGTACGGATAACCACCTCGGTCGAAGGCCACCTTCGTTATCCCTTTTTCTATACATGCCTTTGCAATAAATTCACCCACTCTTTTGGCAACATCCTGCCACAAAGAAAAAGTACAACTTAATTCCTCACCAGATGGGAATATGTCATGTCCAAACTTTTTTTCTTCGTTCAATAACAAGAGCTTCTATGAACTTGGTGGACGGACGTTTTATGGTGAACTCACTGTTTAGCATACGAAGTAATACTGTTTAGCATACAGAGTATCACAATTTAGTGATTTTGAGAAAGAAAAAAAAAAAAAACCAAGCATTTTTTAAAATGTGATACTTCGTGTGCTAAATAGTACTCCATTACTTTGAAGAGAGAGCTTAGGTGAACCTAGTTACCTACTCATCACTTTAAATGCTTCGTTTACTCATCCACATAATCCTTCATCTAGAAAATGCATTGTTTGCAATTTAACTCATTCCTAAAACCTTGTCTCAGTGTTGCCTTCATTTGTACATCGATCTTGCTCTATGAGAGGTCATAGTAGGAAACTAGTGAAAGACGGGAAGGATTGTGTACAATTTTGTTCGTAAATGTGAAGTGCATTATAAATACAGAAACGAGGGGGTGGGGAGGGGACACAAAGTGAGATTTTGGGTAACTCAGCAACATGTAACAAGGACCAAAGTTAAGCATCTCACTAAAAATCAAGAGGACTATAGAAACACAAATGATACTCAAGTTCATCAGTAAGAAAATTGTTCCAAGAGCAGCTTGCATGTATAGCCATTTGGCACATAAGAATAAGGAGATAGCATTATTCAACTTACAATAGTTGGGCCGGAGCTGTAGTCAAACTCTTCAGATATCGGTTTCTGCATAGTAGAGGCTGAAGCAAGGGTATGCATCTTTGAGTCATCTATGACCTGGGCATAGATGTGTTTGTTGGAACGAAAGACACATAATCTTGGCCTTTCAGGTGTCCCTTCAACCTGAGAAGACGAGAAATTAACTTCACTTAGGGACATATAATAACGACAAAGAAATGCAGTTTGAACACTCAGATCAAAAGGCAAGTAGGAAAAGAGAATAAAGCCGAGAACAAAACCAAGCTCCTTGTGAATACGTCTAAACTAGAATATATAAAATTCAGCAACCAGTTATCAGGTATAAGGATGCACATATGTAGAACAATTCGTTTTGGGAAAGAACAAAACGAGATTGCAATATCCGTTAAGACAAGAAATAGGCATACTTGAGAAAGTTCATCTTCTAGCCACAATCAACAATTTGGGTTCCTATCCTAAACTAACACAATATTCTCCCAAATCAACAATGCGATCACAATGTATTGAAATGTAAATGTTTCTGATTACTGCTAAGCAGATACACTATTCATAGCCACATTGTTCAACCTCACTAATAGTTGTAAACAAATCATGCTTAGAAGAAAGTCAAATCATAAATCAGCAATTTTATAGAACAAACAATCTTGAACGGGTAGTAATTTCTTCCATAGACACAATCCATAAACCAGACTAAAACAAAACATCCATACTTATTCGCGTGAAAGCAGAGTAGTGGTTCACACAATCATTTTCACAAACACTTGGTATCCCCACACAACATCTACCACTGCGATTCATCACTACATTGTATTATAAATAGTACTCCCCTTACCCGAATTCCCATCAATCTTAAACTAAAATAGCAATGCTAGGAGAGCTTAAACACAAATGCACAACCACACACATCAAAAAAAAAAAAAAAAAAACTGAAGGAGAAGGGGGGAAATAAAATATTGCCTTCTTGCGAATTCGAGTATGACGAGCAGTTCTGTCCTGTCTTCGGGTTTTAGAAGCAGCTTCGACGACGAGGCGGCGAAGATGGTTGGGGGCTGGCAAAGAAACAGAATTGGGGCGAATTCCGTTGCAAAGCTGGTGGTGTTGGGTGGTGGAAACAGTGCTCTGAAGAAAGGAGAGCGAAAGAGAAGTGCACGACATTTCTGAAAATGTGACTTACTTTGAAGCTATCTCTAATGTGCTGTGATGGTGGAACAAGGAAAAGATTAAAGAAGCGTTTTTTTCTCCAGTGTCTGTGTCTGGATAAGGAGAGAGACACAGAGTCGGATAAAGAAACGAAAATTGCACTTCAATCCCTATAAACACATAAATCACATTTTGTATCTCAAAAATAAAATTGATGAGGCTTTTCTTTTATTAAAACCCTTTTTTAATTTTTTAATAATAATAATATATTAAATTACTTGCACACTTTCATTTGAAAAACGTTTTCAAAGATTATTTGCATACTCATCATATGAATATACCACAAAATTAATACCCTCTCATCATCATTTTATTTATAAAAGTATCACTTATTTTTTATCTATATTTTACTTTACACTTTATTAAATTCACTTTACACTTCACTAAATCGTTTAAAAATTATTCATCTATCTTATATCACTAACCACTAAATTCTATTTTCTTAAAAAAATTATGATCAAATTATGTAAGTCATCGAGAGTAGTTATTTTTCTATATAAACTCTTAATAAAAAAAAACATTTATTTATGTATTTAAAAACTTTAAGATTTTTTTTTAAATAAAAAGTAGAATTAATTTACATTAAAAATGAATAAGATCATTTAACTTTCTATTGCTGAAAAGCATTTTTTATAAACGCTCGTGAATTTTATTTAAATTTGCAAATTATGCCTACTTGAATACACAAATATATTACTTATACCCAAAAACTATTTTGCTATTTATAAAAGTTAACTTTACTGATAAAAAAAAAAGAATACACAAATATATATTCCTTTGGGTAGATACTGTTAAATAAGGAAGGTATATATATAAAGTAGATTTTGGTGTGGTAAATTTGCAATAGTAAGCATTAAATATAGTCATAAAAAAAAATTGTGAAAATCCCCAACGGTCGAAAGGAAATAATTTATGAAAATAAATAACAAAACCCAGCCCATTCCCGTTAACGGTCTTCTTCTGTCTTAGCTCTCATCTCTCTATACCTCTCTCTCTCTCTCTCTCTCTCTCTCTCTCTCTCTCTCAAAACTGTGTGGTAATCATTCTGCAATTTAGCGTTGTTACGCACACTGGATTTAAACACGAATTTCCTTTTTCTTTTTTTTTTTGGAATTTTGATAGCTGGTAATTTAGGTTTCTTCGTGGTTGTAGAATTAATATAATGGAGGTAGCTATAATCGATTGGAAGAACATTGATACTAAATTTGTGAAAGACGACTTGTACGAGAACCTAAATGCACCTAAATGGGTGGATCTCTCCGCCGCAGATGATCCTGTTGACGATGAGGCCTGGTTTTGCCGTCCCGGTGAGTGAAAACACGCACACACACATGGATATGTTTCGTTATTGATTCAATTGGGTGTATTTGTTATGCGTTGTGGTATGGATTTTGGATTTTCTTGGTTCTTTCTTGAATGCGATCGATGTTTAATTTCTTGGTTTTTTTGGTAGGTTGTGATCACCCCAAGACAGTTGAAGACTACTTCAATGAGAAAGAGAGGACACCGGTTTCGAATTCTAAGGTTTCTTCTTTTCTTCAAGATCTCTTGAAATTCACTAGACTGGCAATGTGTAATTTGATTCATGATTTCTTGAATTTCAGAAAATTGTGCTGTTATGCTTTTTTGCTTGTTGATTTGATGAAGATGCTTGGATTTTAGTGACAATTTTTAGAGATTTACCCTTTAGGCTTTGCTTTATACATCTGATTGGGGATTTTGCCAAACCAATAATTTTTTCTGTGTCTGTATAGCATTGAAGATGTAACCCCTCATTAACTTCAATATTTTCTACTTGGTAAATTGGATGGAAATCACACTAGGCCTTTGTCCTTAATTCTTGTTTTTGCTTTACTCTGATAATGTTTTATCCTGTTACTGATATCTATTGCTTAAACTATGCATGTGCTTTTTTAATCATTCATCACACTAAGAGTCTGACTTGGTAAAAGATAACCACTTCTGATATTGTAGTTTTTTGAGTCCTTTATTTCGATTTGTACTGCTTCGCCTTATGTTCTTAATTTCCTGCTGTACAGCTTCAAAGATCAGCTAGTGTATCCGACATTCCTCCATTCGGTGATAGAAGCAAGAGGTATATACAAAATTCCAGCTCTAGACTCTTTCAAATTTTACCCTGTTATGCATATCTAATCCATACTAAATCATTTGCAATTATAGAGATGCAACACTGAAGAAGAGAGGAACGAATCTACCTTTTGGGTTATCAAACAAGGACTCTAAATATTATAGAGTTGTGGAAGATGGTGAAAACCAAGACCCCAATTTGTCAACCCCTATAAACCACAAAGCTAAGGTTGGAAAGGAGGCAATCAAATCAAGCACAGAGAAGAAACAAGCTAATGATTCTGTAATGAAGGAAGAACGAACACCAAAGCTGAGGAGTACCTTGTCTGCCCGGAATTTGTTCGCAGGTGGGGATTTGCTAAACAAAGTAGCTGAGTTCTGTAATGAGTTGAAAAGATTGGCAACAAGGACACGAGATAAAGAGAATGGGGACAGTGTGGATGAGAAAGATCAGGGGTTCGGAGATCATATGGATGAAAATTTAGGAGTCAAAAATGAGGCAGAAAAAGAAAGGAAGCCGTTGCTTGAGTTGAGTAAAGAGAAAAGTGAAGCGATGGAGATGAGCGGGTTCCAAGGGGAAGCCGAGGAGGAAAAAGTGAGTTTCTTGTTTCAGTTAAAATATGATAATTGATAACTAATTTTTCATGTTGGTATATAAAGTGGAATTTGTCAATGCAGAAGATATGATGATGCAGAGAACACACCAATTACTATTGATGTGAAGAACATTAAAAATCAAGAAGCAGGGAGCAAGCTGTCAATTCGCACTACTCCTCCCACTCCGCAATGTTTCTCAGCCGGCCATTCTAAGGCCACGGCATCCAAGCCTCTTAGAGCCAGGCCTTTGGTATGTTTGTAGTATATACAATCTTCATTTTACATGATTGTTTTCACAAATGATGAATAAAAGTCTTTATTTCCTTACTGTTTAACCATTTGATCAGGAGAGAGGAATTCTACACGAGTTGAAACAAACGAACAAGGATGTAATGAGGGTGGAGAAGACGAGCAGCAACCAGGGAGGTGAAATTGCTGCTGAAAAAGAAGCAAGAACTTTGGATGTTTTCTGGTTCCTCAAGCCTTGCACTCTTTCAAGTTAAATCAATTGATACAAATATCTCACGTATAGAGAAGTAATTTGCATATACCATTCTTTCATTCTTCTTTTCTCATTCATTGATACCGATTGTCATGTTTTATTTATTCTTGATTCATTTGTTCTTAAGTTAGAAAAATAAAGATGTACCAACATTGCTGTATTGGCCATTTTCCAGCTAATAATTTCAACTTGTCATGAATTATATTTAGATTCTCAATCCCTTGAACTATTCTGTAACATCAAATTTCCTGAAATATATCTATCTACATTCCCAAACCCCAGAATAGCAATTTTACAGGAATGAATGATTTTGATAAGAATTGCAATTTGGAGACAATTCCATAAAATAAGAAAATTTCTAAACTCTGCATAAATACAAGAAACAAGAAAGGAAGTTGCAATATATATTACTCAATCTAATCTATCTACCAGTCTAGCTACCACAGTACAATCTTTCTCTCTCCATTAATCTAATTCTTGTCAAGTTGTCAACACCAAAAACACTTTGTCCAAGAACACAGGAGGATGAAGAAAATGAAGCTAGTTAGTAGCGCAGAGTAGACAACTGAAGATCCCAGTACAAGCAGACCTCAAAAGAGGATAAAGGCGATGGGTATGAGGAGAGGTGTCTCTCCACATATCCTCCATAGTTGCCACAAAACGACTCAAGTTTCTGATTGATGGGATGTAAAGAATCAGAGGGGCTGCAGAAAACGCCACCGCGAAGAACATTTCCAGCATCTCAAGATCAAAATATGGCCCTTATGATCGATCTTTCTGATGGAGGAGGAAACGATCTTCAATTTTATTGATCAAAAGATGAATTTTGGAATTATTTTATGTAGTTGGTTGGACTTTATACAAGTCTACACTTGTCACTCCAATTAATGAGATTGAGTGTGAATAGGCCCTTAATTAACATAAACTTCATTCAAATTTTAATTTATTTATAAATTGAATCCAACAAAAAATTATATTCCAATACAAGCTTGATTCATTACATCTAAATATACAAAAGTTAATTCCACATGGAAATTAATATAACTGTCGTTTTCTTTTATCTTATAGTTGTATTATTAATTACCTTTGCATTTGCGATTTGGACGTGATCAGTGACACATTTTATGGATTAGGTGTGTAATCGCTTACAATTAATAATTTTTATGCAATTTCTAGACCAAAATCCTTGGTTCTTCTCCTTTCACACACCTGTAAAGTTAGAGTTTCTCACAAGAAAATCACCTTTAGGACAGTTGGGCCATTCAACCTTCGATTAATTTCTTAGAAACATTTCATGTTGATGTGGTATTTAATTTGATTGGTGATGAATTAAATAGAAAATTGTTTTCTATGGTCCATCGTCATCCATGTAATGTTGATGGGGTATTTAATTTGATTGGTGAATAGAAAATTATTTTATGTGATCGCATCATCACCCACGTCACAAATATTGTAAAATCCACTAGATTTGTATTTTCTCAACTAACCCAGTTTTAATTAGCAATGTCGACTAGCTAGACAAAAAGGAACATGTTGTACGTGTTTGTAGGCTTTTTTTATTCAATGCCATGGTACATGGTATTTGAGTTGATAGAATACATAAATGATTGAGATCATATGGGTCGGTTTTAGTGTTTTACTTTTGTTTTACTATTCAATTTATTGATATGTGTCATGTTAAAATACGATCAATGTCTCATAATAATGAAAACGACACGTGTTAAAGATTCAACAGGTGAAACAGGAAAAATGGAGTAAATGAATTCATATACGCAACGTTGATATGATGAGTTTAAACTTTACTTTAACCTACTTCTTCAGTTGAGCTTGTTGCAAAGAATTCGCCTACTTTGTGAATTGTAACAACTGAAAAAAAAATATATATATATAGTGTAATTTGTGAGTTTTAACAAAAGTAAAAATAATCTAGCGTACGTGGATCGTCAAAAAAGTGATTGCTTGTTTAATTATTAAATTTAATTAAGCTATGTAATTTTATGGCGAGCTATATATTAATCTCGAGTGAAAGAATGAATGACAATAACAGAAATTAAATTTCAGTGAAAGCCAACAATTAATAATTCATCTATAACTAATTATAGGTCCATGCATATATATAGCTTCTCATATTTCCTTCTAGAATGTACAAAAGAAATGAACAATCACTTTTGTAAAAAAGATAATTACACATATCATAATTCAAGAGGAAATATTTGTGTAATTTTAATTCAAAATTTCTAGTTATATATAGTAAAACTTCATCATTTTAAAATCTCAAAACAGAAACACACAATTTAATATTTTATTTTTTGTCTTCAGCCACGTACATCAACAAGACAACAACAGAGCGCCGCATCAATTGGAATAGTTTGACAGGCAATTTGGTGCACATTTATTTTAGATGTCTACTCCTATTGTCCTCATTTCGTTTAAAATATATATATACAATTAATTAATGAGAAACTTATTAATTACTAAAATGGAGTGAATTCTGGGCCGAAACAGTGACTTTCATTTCTGGGCCCAATGGACCTCTTGTTCAGTATTAATGGATCATTTTTGTAAGTTACTTCCAGATGGCACCCCCTATATATGACACCTGTTGTTTGTTTATTACAAATAGCAGTTTACGTTTGTAAGTTGTCGGTGAGTGGTAGCAGAAGGAAGTTAGTTCGTTGTTTTGTTTACAGATTTTGGGAAGCTAAAAATGTCTAGTCTCTTCACCAGCCAATTTAGATGCATCTATGAAACCCCTGCGTATGCACAAAACTTCAGTAATCAGCATGGAATCATGTATTTTCCATACCCAAGAGGTAACACTAACTTAGCCCCGCTTTCATTAATCTGTTCCATTTTTTGAATCTGTATCTTTAACACGTATTGCTATAATTATCCGTGTTAATATGTGGTTAGGCCCCATTTTTATATATATAACAAATTATTATGATTATTTGTATAGATTTGTGCAAAAAAAAAAATTTGCTATTTGTGCTGTATTAATTAGTATTCAATTCTTGAGATTTATTTTTTAAAATTTAATTGTAATTCCTAATCAAATGATCACTAAAAACGAGATAATTAACCCAAAAAAGTGTTATAAGTACCGATTTTATGATACTAAATATCAATATGAGTTACACTTAGGTTTCTAACAATTAAGAATATATTTGTATATAACAATATATATACATTCAGCTTTTGTAGCAGAGAATTTTGAATCTTCGATATTACTCGGATCGCCATAATCCCTGAAATAAATGTGTACATACTATTCGTGTGAGTTGGAGAAAAATGGAATATTATTCAACACGGTACTGGTGTGGTGGTTCAAAGAAATACATTATTGAACCGATAGTGGACCGTATCAGACGTACACGAAATATACACCTATATATATACTTAATTTGAAATATTGAAATAAAAACAAAATTAAAATTGTATTGTTTGTTTAATTACTCTAATATTTTGGGTTTTCAAAGATAATATTTGTAGTTTGTCCCACTACCTTATTGGTTGGTCTGTTGTGGACTCGAGTGCATGTTGTGCATTCTAATTCATGTTGCACTTTTCAGTTGTATTAACTTGCATTTTTTCATGACTTACACTTTTTGGTAAAATGGTGTTACACTTTTCAATTATTAAAATGTATAAGGAGTAGTATTTTTATTTATAGTGACTCACACTTTTTAGTAATATTGTGTTACACTTTTCAGTTTAATAACTTACACTTTTCATTAAAAATTGTGATACTGACTTGCACTTTTTAATAATATTGTGTTGCACTTTTTAGTTATACACTCTTACACTTTTCAGTTATATTGACTTACACTTTTCATTAATATTGTGATGCTCTTTTCAGTAATACCGACTTGCAGAAATATCGTATTTAGTTAAACTAACTTATACTTTTAGTAAATATGGCGTTGCACTTTTTTGTTATGTAGACTTACATTTTTTAGTAATTTTGTGTTGCACTTTTTATTGAATACAAATTTTTCTTAAAAATTTAATTTAAATGGAGGATGTGTATAAATTAAATAAAAAGAAATAAAAAAAAAAGTAAAAAATGAAATAAAAAGAGCTATTTTATAGGTCATGTAATTATTTTTATACTCAAGTGTATGATAGACTAAACCCTACCTTATAGGTATAGAAAAAAAGACAATAAACGAGTTGCTGAGGAAACCAGGTAGAATTTGCGAACACGCGGTCAAACGCCATATACGGAGTATATATTAATCCAGTAGTATACAAGCAAAACAAACTCAAGTTGATTAATTAATTAATTATTGAAATCAACAATATTATCCTATTCACCTGACAAAATAAAAGGACAATAATCGTTACCTAAAATTGTATAAGCACTTACATAATCATTTTCACTTTCGCAAGTGGGCGAGTCTTATTTGGCACTCCCTATCCAGCTAGTATTTATATTCAGTCTTTGTGCCCATCGAAAATAGATCTTTTGAAAAATATAACAGAAAAAATGGGAAAGAAGCTTGGAAGATTCGATTCAATTGTAAAAGCTGTAAAAGGCTCCTACTCCAATGGCAATAGCCACCACGGCCCGAAAACCGAAGAAGAACGTTTCAAGAAGCTGTTGCAATCAAAGGAAAAGGTGGCCACGCTTCACTTCTATCTCCAAGACGCTCTCGGCGGCCCCAACGCCACCGTCTGGGAAGTGGCGCGCTCTTCTGTTACCGCCACTTCCCCCAACTCCGTCGGCCAGGTTAGGGTCCTGGACGACGTGATCACCGCTGAGCCCGATCGCAACTCGGAGAAGCTGGGTCGGGCTCAGGGGATGATTACTTTCACGGGCGTGGAGGAATCGGCACTCACTATGAATCTAAACTTTTACTTCACTTCTGGGAAGTATAGTGGGAGCACGCTTTGCATTGTGGGGAGGAACCCTATTTCCAGCACCAACCGGGAGCTGCCGGTCGTCGGAGGTACCGGCGTTTTTCGGCTGGCGCGTGGCTATTCGATATCCAATACGTTGTCGTATGATGCGGTGGCGAATTATGGCGTTTTGGAGTATACTGTTTATGTCGCTTACCGGGATGATGAAGATCGTATTGAAAACGGCAAGTGAATATTGATTTTGGTTAATTTTATTATGATGTTTGGAAAAGTTTACGGATGTAATATATTTGGGAATTTTTGTGAAATGTTTGCTTATTGTTATCTTAAGCTTTAATTTTGCTTGTAATTATTTTTTAGTTTTTTATGAAATTAAAATTTACGATATTTTAATATGATCATTTAATTTATGTGAAGCTTAATTAGATTTTGAGGATATTGACTTTGCTAAGGGGGAGAAAAAACAATGTGGACGCATCAATTCATCAAATGAAGCCCCCATAAAATGAGAATATTATCAGTAATTATAAAAAGTCAACAGTTACCGGAACAAGTAGCAATTTAAAGGATACTCCCTCCGTCCCGGAGGAACTTGCACCCTTTGACCGACACACATTTTAAGAAATGTGTAAGAAAATGTGTAATGATTGATGTTTTGAGGGGTAGTTTTGTAAATTTTTATAAATAAAGTAAAGTAAAAAGTAGATTGAATGTGGAAAAGTAATGGCATATGGGTAAATATGAGTATATTTTAAAGGTGAGGGTTGTGAAGATATTTCCCTTTATGGAGTGTGTAAATTGGTATGGGACATCTGGAAAGTGTGCAAATTCCTGTGGGACGGAGGGAGTATAATATTAGAAAATGGGGGTGTATTAATAAAGTAAAATATAAAATAAAAAAACGTAGTGGGAAACAAATATCGAAAGATGTTTCTTCCATGATGTTGGATTCAATGGTCAAATAAAATATGAAATTATAAACGTAGTGAGAAACAAATATCAAAATATATATTTGTTTCCATGATGTTGCATTCAACTTGGGAGCATAAACGAACAAATTTTCTTCATTTTTCAAATTTATTTACTTTTTTCGTGAACCAATAATTAAAAAAAAAGAAAAAAGAACAGCACACTCCGTGTTAAATGACCCCACTCGTTACAAAAGCTTTATATTTTATTTATTCTTTTTTCTTAACAGATTTTCAAGATATTGAATAATAAATACTTTGTGTTCATTCTTTATATGATAACGCTGTCGAATTATTTGGTTAGTGGACAAAGAATCATTCAACTATTAATAAATTCCCTTGCATTTTGCATATACCTAGTTGTTTCCATTGAATTTAATTTGTGCTGTACTACGTATTCGATTGCGTTTGAAAAGCTATATATTTTAATGGAGTAGTTGAGACATGGTTCTTAGGTATCCTTAATTTTTTTTTTTTTTTTTTAATGTAGTAGTTAAAACTACTACTCCATCTAGTTGAAAATGAGACAGTTCCTTATTCATGTCTGTAGAAACAGAAGAATTAAGGTTGGTTTTTAATGAAAAAAACCATGTTCCAATATCTTGTGTATTTTTACTTTAATTTTGAACAATTAATCTTAAAGAGTAAAGTTAATTAGACGTGTTGTATTGAGACATATTAAAATTTATTAGTTTTATTCTCATAGCAATTAATTTAGTTTGATCTGTTTTAAAAACTAATTAATTTTTTTTACATTCTCATGTTAGTTCGAATTGCAATTTTTTTTAGAGGCCGATGAGTAGATGTTTATCCATGTTAGGTTCAAATTCTAATATAGTTGTTACTAATATATTAGCCACTTGTTTGGCTTCACACATTCTTCTTCCTTATCCCCAAATTATTTATATAATCACATGTATTTAGTTGGGGAAATTTTGAGGTAGCTAGACAGCCTAGAATACTAAACACAATAAACATGTATTGTTTCATTTTCTAACTTCCTTTTGTTAGTTAGTTTGAATAGTTAGTGGTTAGTTAGTTTGAATAGTTAGTAACTACTAGTTGTTACTTTGTCTATAAATATAGATTAGGCTCTTTTGTATTCCTTATGCATTTTAGCATGGTAACACTCCATATATGAAATACCTTTTGTTTTGTATTTCCTTCTTTACAATTATTAGATGAGTGTGTGTTTACATCTCTACAAATTCAATTAATGTATACACTATTTATAAAAGTTTACAAAATTACTTCTTAATACTACACTCATGCACATTTTTTTTTTTTTTTAATTTATGTATTAAAATTCGGTGCAAGAAACTGTGAAGGGGGAGAGTATTGTCATAAAAAAATCATTATCTAAAAAAATCTGAACATTTAATTAGATGGTTTTGAATTTGGTTCATTTATATTATAATACTACTCCTATTAGATAACACAAACGAATTAAAAAGGCATGGCTTTGAATTTAAATGTTAGATACTAATATTTAAAAAACAAAACTTCCAACGCGTTTCTAAATAATTAGAGATTTTTATTTATATCTCCGTCACACCCTTTCTCGTTATAATATTTTTTAAGTATAATATACGTTTTCATATAATACACACATATACATATATATATTAGTAAAATGCCAATATTTTGTACTATGTTGAATATTATTTTAGAATTACAAAATTCAATGAAAGGATCGTTTCAATAAGTTTAAATATACATGTGAAAAGACCATGAGTAGTGAGTATGGGAAATTATTTCCAGTAATTCCTTCCCCTTCCACTTTAAATTTTGTTTGAATGGCCTTGAGCTAATATTAATCAGAAACTCTCCTAAATTATCCTCACAAGACAACGCAAAAAATAGTCAATTATTTAAAAGATGATCATTTAAATAAAAAATTAAGAAGAATGACTTTTTTAAACGAAGTTTTATGTTGACTAGGTCATTTAAATAAAGATCTCATGCGCGGATTAGTAATACTCTAATGATAAATTGTGTTTTTTTAAACACCCAGTAATTAATTCATATTCTGTGAAATAATGTAATTTCACATAAAAATTAAGTAAATTTATTGCCTTCTCTTAAAAACATAGGAGTACTATGTATACAATACTCTTTATTTAACAACATATTATAAGCTTATGTGGAGTTCTCCACATATCTCTTTATTTCTTTGTTTCTCTCGATTCGATTTATATATAACGTTGTTAATAAAATACTTTTAGGTTGCATTTGTATGAAGGGATTTCAAATGGAATGATTTAAAAATTGATGAATTTCAAATGACATGATTTTAGTGAGAATTTAAAATCCTCTCAATTTTAACTAAAAAGAGGTACTAAATATTTGAAATCAATTCATTTAATCCAAACAGGTGGAGTGAATTTAGATTATAGATTTAAAATTCACACCTAAATCCCTCCATCCAAACACAACCTAAGTTTATTACACTAGTTTTGAATAATAATATAACATCAACATAAATAAATTCGTGATGAAACTATGCAGTAGGATACAAATTCCTTTGGAGCTGTACAATAATAATGTCAACAATCAAACTTTTTTGGTTAAACGTCTCTATCCCTTCTCGAATTAATTTAACTCTATTTGTTTATCCAAACCAATCCGTTAATATACCTTTAAAAGGGAGAGAGAAAGAAAAAAACCAATCCGTTACTGTATAGTACAAAATATTAATTTTAATATATTAGTTATTGGTTATAGTAATTAGTGTTTTTTAATTATAGTTCTTGGGAGGTCAACCAGCCACACTTGGATTATATTTGCAAGTTGAGGCCTTAAATATTGAATGGAGGGCGGCTCATGATTATGATTGATCAAAGTCGTGGAGAAAATTATGTGCAACTACAAGTTAATTGTTTTATAAAACTCACCTATTAAAAAAAAAAAAAAAACTTAGGTATCTAAAAATCTTATTAGATGTACTAGTCACAAAAAGGGTTCAGAATTATGCTCCATAACAAAACTTAGCATACTTGCATACAATATTCAGTAATCGATCGCATTAGTTTACTATATATGTGCTAATTGCACAAAATTCTCTCGTGACTTCAAAATATTGCATAAAATCTTCTTATAGTTTAAAAATTACAAGAAACTACCATGTGATTTATTAAATAAATGAATATTTTTTCTCATTCTCTAAAAAATAAGTTAACAATTTTATTTGTTATAAAAGACATAACGTGAAACTATTAAAGAAAAAAATAAAATCATTAACTCATTTTTTTTGTTTAATAAATTACAAGAAAAATTCGTAACATAATTAATTATGAAATGATTTCGCACAATATATATATATATATATATATTCAAACTATGAGAAATTTTATGCAATTCCCTATATATGTGAATTAAAATTTATTTTCATGCACCCTTTATTTCATCATCACATGTAGACAGCGAGCATTGTATAATTTTTTGAATACCCAAGTATATTACGAATTGGGATACAAAATTGAATACAATAAAATATAAAATAAAGGACTTCATGGGGCACGATAGATAATTAAATGTCAATTCACATAATGTTTATTTAATTTAGACGAGATAGTTTATAGTTCGAGGCAAACGTCAATCACCATATACTTAAAACGTCAATCACTCACGTGTTTCTTCTTTTTTTTTTTTTCTTAACATCATTTACCTCTAAAATTCTATTCCGTATTTTTAGATTTGTTTTAATATCTCAACTTATTTAAAAAAATACTCCCTCTGTCCCACAATAACTTTCACACTTTCCTCGGGACGTCCCACAATAACTTTCACACTCTTAAAATGGAAAATCCCCTTATATACTAATAGGGAGTTTAAATTGATGATGTGTCATTTTGTGGTTAATTTGGCTTATGTGTCATTTTGTGGTTAATTTGGCTTATGTGTCATAATTTAAGGAGATTGTTAATTTTAAAAAGTATGATGTATAATTAAGTTATTGGTTGAGTAAGATATGATCCGTAAACTATTTCAAAACATTATATTCCTATTAACTATTGAATTTTCTTCCTAATTAATTATTTATTTAAGGTGTTGTACATGGTTAATTGATATGAAATGTTGAAATTTTTATTATATTAATATTGACTAAATAAAATAATTTTTATTTTATTTACTTAACTTTATTGTAGTATTCATTTTATCTTAGTTTTGTTTATTTTTAAATGATTTAATATACTTTTGAGTATCTAAAATGTATTTTTATTAGTGTGTATTGAATTTTATTTTATAATTACTTTTATCATATATCTCAATTAAATTTTTTCTGTAATTATTTTAAATTTATAAGTTTAATGTATTTAAAAAATAAAGCTCAAAAATATATATGTAAAACTTATTATATAATTTTATATATATTTATTATATAAATAATTATATTATTTTACAAGATTAACAAATTTGTTATATATACATAATACACTACTCCTATAATACAGAATCCCCTTATATACTAATAGGGAGTTTAAATTGATGATGTGTCATCTTGTGGTTAATTTCAATAATTTGACTTATGTGTCATAATTTAAGGAGGTTGTTAATTTTAAAAAGGGTTAATTGCAAATTAAATCACCGCCTTTTGAACATTTGCAATCTAATCTAAACCTTAAAATAATTACAAATAAATCACCAAATTTAAATATTATTGCAAATTAGACTTTTTGGAAGTCTACTTTGTCCCTAAATCATATCTTATGATATTTGGTTTGATTAAAAAATAATATTGTTTTATTAAGGAGTTGTTATGTCATTAAAAACTCTAAATTATGTTAGATTCGAACATAATTAAAATTGTAAAAAAGACTAAATTGCAACAATATTTAAAGTTTGTGATTTTTTTTTTTGCAATTATCTTAAAGTTTAGATTAAATTGCAAATGAGGAAAAGGTTGTGATTTAATTAGCAATTAACCAAAATATTTATTTATTTATGGTGTTGTGGTTGATATTGAAGGTGACTTATAATTTATTAAGAGTTATTTTATTATTACTTAATTTGTTTTTTTTTCTTCAAAATTTTATAATTTTTTTAAAAGTTGTTTTCATATTTATTAAATATTAAAAATTAAACGTCTCATTTCGTCTGTTTCTCACCCATTTTATTTGAAATTTACTTTATAAAATTATTTATTTATTTATAATATAAATATTTATTTTATTAACTTTTCGCGTAATACGCGGGTGCTAATTTAGAAGGATATATATATATATATATATATATTTATTTTACCAATGATCTTAAGTTTACTTTATTTTACATTCTGATATTAAGTCTTTCAAATCATACAAGTAAAGCTTGAGAAGGCAGATCTCTGTTCGTTTGTGTTTTTGCGATGATCATTAATAAAAATAAAAAATATACTTTTTTTCAACGTTGATTTATTTTCTTTAAGACCTGTATTATCACATAACATATGATCAACTTTATGTTCAGAGTTTTAAGTGTAGAGCTAGATTCAAAATATATTAAAAATATTTTGTCTAAGTAATAATAGAAAACCTTCTGACTAAACTATTAATGTTGTTTAAAAAAAAGTTCCAAAATCTCAATTAAATTACTACACAATCTTTCCATTTATGTGTTTTCGTTTATTAATTTATTTTGAATGGTATAATATAATTACATTTACATTAGTTTCTCTTTTACATTATAATAGTTGAATTTAAAATTATATCCAATCAATTTTTTTAAATATAATTATAATAACATATCATGTTAAAAAAAAATAGATTATGCAAATAAATTAAGATATAATATTGAATATTAAAATATTTATTTAAAACCCCGTGTAATACACGGGTTCTACACTAGTCATTTATAAACTCCACCCTCACAATATCCTCAATTTTACACAAATGTCATTACTTTTTCTCCACACATACATAAAAGTCAACTCATTCTTTACTTTATACATAAAGTTTACAAAATTACCCCTCAAAACTCAACTCATTATTACACTTTCTTAATTTACGTATCCACATACCTATGAAAGTTATTCTGGAACGGAGGGAGTATAATTTTAAGACTATAAAACAAAGTTTACACGAATCTGACACAAAAATTACGAAAACTGAGTTGAATATGAACTTGACATTATTGTGTTGAATTTAAAAAAAAAATGAAAAGTTTTAGTCAAGTATTTGTTGAATTTTCAGAAAAAATACAGTCCTTTTTTAAATTTTGAAAAAAACTTCCGAAAAAATTGAGAATTTTCGACGAACTAATGTCGAAAAATACATGTTCAAAAAAAGAAAAGAAAAAAGATTCAAAAATCAACTGAAGTTAACATATATTCGTTTTTTAACTATACAAATCGAAACCTCTAATTTTCATCCGTTGTAACTCGAAACGATTCCCTAAAGTATATCTTCAAGTTTAAATCAAGTATTTTAGCAATTTTTAAAATTTGTTTGAAACCGATACTCTGTAGAAAAAAAAGAGAAGAATAACAAATGTTTCAATTTTTGGGATAGCGGGTGAACTCAGCGGGATAGAAGAGTATTTTCACCCATACTTCTTACGGTGAACTCAATAAATAAGGGCCATCTGACCATGGGCCTAGAAAAATTAGCCCAATAAGACCTACCGTCTTGTAATCAATTTGATTAAGGACCTTTGATTAATTTAACTTATCAGCATTATTTTAGAAATTCTTAGATTTGTAATGTATTTAAAAAAAATTAATACATTATTTTTGAAATTCTTCATTAATATTTTTAACTTTCAATAAAAATATAGTTATCATACATTTTGTATTCCAAGTTGATAAAAAAATATATCAAATTATTATACTAAAGAAAAAAATAATGTGAATTGAATTGCCTAGTTTAAAACCTTATCAATTCATGAAAGTTAAACTTAAAAACATAATATTATAGTAGAACATACTATGTAGGAACAAAAAACAGAAAGAAAAAAAACCCTATTATCAACTTTTAATAAAAAAAAAGTCATTTTGACATGTAATAAAAAAAAGAGTTATGAAACTCGAATAAAATCATTCTAATTATAGTATTATCCACCCTGATTTTGTTCATTATTTGGACATGTGTTGTTTTACTGAAAAATTTAAGGAAAATATGTAATCTCATATTAGTAAAAATTTTTTTTTTTTTTTTGTATAGTTTTTAATATGTATTCTCTTATTTATATTTCAACAAACACTATTACATAAAGACTAGCGAAGCAGTCGCAACACACGTGTCACTTGATTACCTAGGTAGCACCTTAACTCCATACATCCTCGGGTCAGAGGGTTCTGCGAACACATTTTCCTTTTACCCTTCCCAATTGAAATTGAGAGCAGTATTCGATCGAGAGGGTAAAGTAAAACATCAGAAATCTAAGCGATAAAAGAGAAATTCATTCAGAAATCCTTAGACGGAAATGGCAGGGCATTTGAGATCGGGTCTTCCTCTACTCCGCCGAGCTTTGGCCGCGGGAAATCCCTCTTCCTTTGAGAGATCCGCCGCTTCGAAAGCCGTACTCTGCCCTAACACTGAGGTATAACAAAACCTAGTAGATTCGCAGATTTACGTTTTATTCACTGATAATGGTGTTTAAGTTGTTCGTCTCTTAGGACAAATCTATCGATTATAGAATGGGCGTTTTTTAGTTCCCCTTAATCGATGTAGTTACAAATTTTTCCCTCCTGGAAATTAATCTGTTATCTGCTGCTTGTTTTCATTTTTTTGGGCGTATTATTGTGTCATTTGTTATTTTTGTTTTATCAAATATACGGGGGAGGCCTTTTCCGCCCTCCCCATTAGGGATTTTCATGTTTTTTGTCAAAAACAATGGATTTCTATATTTTAACTGTAGTTCTTCACTATTATACCGAGTTTATCTTGCGAATTGAATTAACATATATAGGGCATGGCTTCTCTATTCTGGTGAAGTGCTATGATGTGATGTGTGTGTGTGTGTGATGAGGCATATATATTAGAGACATGGAATTTTTTAAAGCTGTTGGTTGGTGTAATTGATTTCAGTTTGCAAGGAGCTATGCAAGTGAGGCTCCAGCAGCTAAAGAGCCAAATGTTAAGGTAATTTTCATTTGATACTCTCTCTATATTTCATATGGGGAATTGAATTATAAGGCATTACATGTTTATCATTATTCAATGGGGACGTGTGTACTTGCTAGTAATTCTGGAATCTACAAATAAAAAGAGATCATGATTCATGACTATCTTTTTAACATAAAGTATGTACAACTCATTCAAATAACGGTTAATCATACACAAATTATTCCATTTATATCTATTTCTAATGACATGCCTTTTTCTCTCCCCCCCCCCCCCCTTTTCTTAGACTACCTTTCATTGTCATCATTTCAGAAATCGTTGGTTTAGACTATTCTTTTTAGCTGAAATCTTTATTTTGAATTATTATTCACAGCTTGGACTTTTAGGTTCAACTCCGTAGTCTAGGCTTATTGTTCATGTAATTAATGTTGTTATAATGATTACTTAAAACTACTTATTTGGTTAATCATCATTGATTAGCTAATGTTTTTATGGTTGCAGCTTGAATCCTTGAACGGTCAATTTACGACCTATGCTTATGATAATGGAGAATATGTAATCCTAAATCTACTTGGGACATGTTAATATCTTTGTTCTGATGTTGATTGATTGTGTTTCAGGTTCCTTTAAAATTGTTTGGGGTTACTGGAAACTATGCTACAGCTTTATATATCGCAGCAGTAAAAACCAACACATTGAACAAGGTTGAATCTGAGCTCCTTTCTCTCGTTGAGGCGTCTAAGAAAAGTCCAACATTTTCTGAATTCATAAAGGACGTTTCAGTTTCCAAAGACACGAGAGTGAAGGCCTTAACTGATATTTGTACCGAAGCTAAATTTTCGGACATCACAAAGAATTTTATGGGTTAGTGTTTTTAACCTTTATGTTTGTGTTATTATTCTTGGTGATGATTTGTAAGCATCATGCATACTCTTGAATCAGAAAAGGTGCTTGTGGCAATGGATTGGGAATTGATCTCATTATAGGAGTCATATGATACCTTAATATTGAACTGGACGCCATTGATTGGCTCACTTCTTTGAGTCACTTTACTTGTTTCTAGGAAAGTGAGTCAGCCTTGTCAGAATGGCCATGGAGGAAATTTGATGGGGAAGGGCAGGCAAGAAGACATTTATCGTATCTTTACCTGTGTGGGGTGGTAGAGGAAAGTGGTCCTGGGATTGCAGGAGGTTGGGGGGGGGGGGGGTGTTAGTTTCTACAAAACTGCTCTCTAGGTTGAGGACGATAGTGGAATAGGAAAGACCGAAAAGGGGAGATTTGCTTTGGAGTTCATTCGTAAAGAGGCCATGGCCGTGTCGGAGACATAAGTATGTAGTGCAAGGATCTAAGAAGGAATGAAATACACTTGATTTTATGCAAATGAGTATCGTTACATACATATATTTGAACTACTTAGCTTTTTGAGTATTCTTCCTCTTGAAATAAGAAATAAAATGGAGAGTATACTCATGAGTTTAAACATAAGCTACTGAGTTTTTCTGAGTATTCCTCATTTGGAGTAAGGGATAAAAGGGAAAGCATGCACATGAGTTTAAAGATAGAATGATTAAGAGTATATATTTTAAGAAGCAACCGTCACTCATAAATTATGTAAGCTTGCTATAGCTATAATTTCATCATTCTTGTATGCAGTCTGACATCTAACGATGATGTATTAATTTAATTATTGTATCTACTTTGTTGAAGTAAATCATATTATCTCGTGTTGTCTATATATATTCTTACGTGACATGTTCTGTCATCTTTGTACCAGTTCTTACTGCTGAAAATGGGAGGCTGCGACTCATAGAACGTATAGCCCAGAGATTCTCCAAGCTGACCATGGCGCATAGAGGAGAAGTTCAAGCAATAGTAACCTCTGTTATTGTAAGTTTGGCACTTGACATGTTTGCACCAAAAGAAAAAGAAAAAAAGAATCTTTCATATCATAGCTAACTGTGTCCCCAAACAAATACTGCTCTCAGCAAACTCTTTCCGTGTCCTGATACTTATGTGTGCATTTGTCTACATTAGTTTAAATTTTAGACACCCTGCTATATAAAGCAGCACTTGTGTCATTCTCTTCACACAGAGTGACATACTGATGTAGATCAAAGTGGAGTATTGTTGTTGTGAGCGCACCTTACTGCCTCTAATGATTCTTTTCTTACTGTTGCAATATATATTTTGTATGTAGTAATCAGTTATGACTTGGCTAGAACATAGCAATTTGTTTAGCTTATGAAAATGGTAGATATATGTCATATCAGTTAATTTTAATACATACCAGTGATAGATCATCATCAGACAGATAAACAGTAAAGAAATATTGTAACTGTGTTTCAGGATCAAATTATGAAACTATACACAGCTTTCTTAGATGGCTACTTATAAGATTTGTTTGAATTGATTTATCTAAGTAAATGCTCTTCCAAGAACCAGTGTCTTCCACAGTACACACACAATCGACAGGAAAAAACCCACTTAAACATAAGTTCACCTTCTCCCTTTCTTGTGCTATCCATGTTATGTGGTCTGCCTTTCTGTGTTGCCTTCTCGTGTCCGATGCTCAGAATCTTATCTAAAGCAAAACCGGAACCAAAAACAAAGAACAAGAAGAAAAGATCTACGGAAATGATTAGTTAAGCTTGATGTTTTGACTTGTAGGCTTTACTGTGTTTGATCATTGGGTACTTCCATTTTCTGTTTGATGCAGTCCTGAAAATCAGATGTATGTTTTTTGTTTTACAATCAAGTGTCCCTTGGTATGATCTTTAGAGTTAGAGGTCTTTTGCATGATGATTCATTTTTCTCTGTTTTTTGTATGACAAAGATGCTTGTATGTTACCATTGTAACAAGCATAGCCTCTTCACTAGCATTTACCCGTTTTTATGCTCAGTATCTCTGCCTCTTGTTTGTGCAGCCTCTGCCTGCGGAGGAGGAAAAACAATTGAAAGAAACACTGCAGGAAATACTTGGACAGGGTACCAAAGTTCAGGTTGAACAGAAGGTAAACTCTACTATTCTTGTATCATATAAAGATAGATTATGCTACAATTTTTACCTGGTGAAAAGACTGAATCATGCCTATATTTTGCTGATATGTCTGTAGGTTGATCCCAATATTCTTGGTGGGCTCATAGTTGAATTTGATGACAAAGTGTTCGATATGTCTATAAGGACTAGAGCAGCCCAGATGGAACGCTTCCTTCGCCAACCTCTCAACTTGGATGTTAACTAAATTGGTACCATACTGAAGCCCGCCCATGCTATTTCCCATCTTTTTTTTAAGTTGTGGTCAAAACGAGCATTGTTTATTTTGACTGTGATTACTGTGTTCGTTTTTTACAATATTGACGTGCTGCATGCAAATAAAAGCTGCTCACTTTTGGTCTGAGACCCCTTATGGAATGTCTCGTATTATTTAATGAGGAATGCCCTTTACTTCTTTTGAAATTACTGGTACTTTCTTTAATAAGTTGTATTAAGCCTTGTGATTTTTATTGAGCAGTGGAAGGTTCTATTTTGTACTAGCATGGCTGTCGTTTAAGCTCCACTCAACTGTTGCGCCACCAGCAACTTCCCTTCATCTTTAGGTTTGTTTTAAAGATTGTTTAGTAGAAACTGTTGGTGCTAGAGCAATGAAGTCATGGGCATTTATGGGATAGTCGTAAATTAATCAAGGTTTTAAAATTATTCTGATATTACATTTTTCCTTGTCTGTGGAAGGGATTTTGCTCAGTGATTGATCTTAACAAAAAATTTATTCCTACATTAGTGAAATAAAATGTGTAATCTACTCGAAACTAAGGTTTATATAAGCTCTGCATACGCATTTGGTATACGCTTTAAAAAAATATGTGCTCCAAATCCTATCAAAATTAAATTCAGGAGTGTTTTAACAAGTTCTTAAAAATTTAATTTATTTGGGCCATGTTTGATAGCTTAGATTAAACCTAGATTAACTATATATCATTTTTATTGGTTGTTTGATAACATAGATTAAGGGTAGATTATGTTTTAAAATTTATAAAGTTTAGTTATCATCATAATCTTAGATAATTCATCTTTGCTATCAAACATGCCCTTGGAAAATAACATTTTGTATTGCGCAATTATTTTATCAATGAGGTAACATGGTTAAAATTATTTGAATACTTTTCATCCTTTTCTTTACTCAGAAGCATTCTTTGAATATACTCAGCCTTTTTTCTTTTGTTCCCTTCGACTTGTTTGGCGCGGCCATTAATGTCTTTAATTAGTTCCATGGCTTAGAGTCTAATTTAGGACAACATTCAAGTGTATATTTTTATAGTTTCAAATAATGTCTCATCTACATCAGAAATTCAGAACACACCATCTTGGTTAAATAATGCTGTCAATTCATATGACAAGTGTATTAAAAATTTTAAAATACAATATATGTTATATACTATATATCATTATAAAACAGCACTTCGGTTGTAAACAATTTTGATCCAAAATTTTCAATCTAACTGAATATTTATACTTTATCGGGACGTTGAACATGAGCAAACGGTTTGAGTACCTTACCAGTTTCCCTAAATATATATTTTTGTCTATCTATCGAAATCCAATATATTTATGAACACCGAGTATTTTTGTTTAAGTAAGACTGTTATTTAGAGAAGGTATCTTTTCCCTTAATCCGTGTTTTATCTTTAAAGAGGGTTTTCTCGGGCAGGGTTTGAACGACTCCCCAACCTCTTATTCGACATGTGAATTTATGACTTTAAGTTTTTTTTTTTTTAATAAAATATTTATTCCTCCAAATCCTAATCAGCACACGGAATCAAGATTTGCTTCAATGAATCTTTCAAGGTGGGAATCCCAAAACCTTTGACGTGGTTTTTATGACATGAATAGTACTCCATATATGTTCGTTAATTAATTATTATACTACTACTACTCCTCCATATAACTGGTGTGTGCGTGCGCGTGTCTTAATGAAGGAGGATTGAAATGGTTGTTCCAATTCCAAGTTGTAATTCTTACTCTAACTAATTATACCAAAATAAATAAATAAATCAAACTTGAAATTAATCCATAAATGCACTTCATGATCTGACCCGCGCGATAGAGCAATATTTAAGCAAACTATTCTGTTCATGCAAATTCTTAATCGGATTTATAATCATCATATCATTACTTGAAGGATAGGTTAACAGATAATTGACCACACCATAACGTTAATTTTTAATTTATATCTCATTGCGAAAAATCTAATTAATTAAAGTTCACCATTTTCTTGGTAGATTCAAGTTTGAGCAAAAAAAAAAGACGTTTTAATTAATTTTGTGAATACATTTCAAGAAAATTGTCAATGGATAAAAATATAGAAAAATAAAAAATCGATATTTCCTTAGATCGCCAAAATTATTCTTGAAACTTAATATTTTAAAACAGCATTTTTTTATATTTTTTTGGCTTTGGACTTGTAATTTCTACATTTCTGGCCTATTTTTTCATATTGAATTCATCTTCCTAGTTACTGTATTTCTGGTTCTTGAAATTGTTTGGGGGGTTCAGCGATCATGTTCTCGTTTTGAATTTCCCAAACGTATCTCTGGTGTTGTCCTTTTTATTATTAAATTCTTTTGGCATTTTCAAAATAAATAAATATAATACATAATATTTGTAGGGAAGAAGCAATCATGTATTATTACTTTCACATGCATATATTAATTGATTATCTTCATGTACATTCCTCCTTTTCTAATTCTTTTTTTGGAGTATATATAGTCTTGTCGATTAAATTAAGTTTGTTAATTTTCAAGACAAAGTTGCTGATTGGAAGGATACGCAGAGCTTGAATTACAAATAAATATAAATAAATGAACCCCAATCATATTGTGACAGATAAATTGCTTAAGAACATACAAGTATATATTGCTTCAAATTGTGGCTATTTCTCGTACTTCATGCAACTAAAAAAAAACAAAATTTATTATATTCGGTTAAACTTAACTTCATATAGACTACCCCATCATAGAGAGTGTACTTAATAACACTTAAAGACGTACTCTACTACATCTTTCCACATAAGTGTGGCTACGTGTTTGCAATGTGCGTGTGTGTGAGAGAGAGAAGAGAGAAAGCTTCATAATGTGGTAATGGTGATGATGATAGTGATATATTGTTTAAACTATATATGTTGTACATTATAATAATAATAATAAGACTATAATTTGGAGTTGTAATTTTAATTAAAAAATAGAGGGTGGGTAGTAGAGTGGAAAACGGATTGGAGGGGGACCTTTGAAGGGCAGGGGGATTATTAGAAAGAAAGGGATGTAGTACGTTGGGTCTTCTTGTCTTTGACTCTTTCCAAGTCTTTTTCCATGGATTTTCTTCACTCACAAGCTAATCATCATTCACATACTTATATATTTTGCTTAAATTTCACATAATCTTACCCTTTTCTCTTCTATATGTATCTTCATTTTCATAGTCTCCATCATGCACCTCCAATTATGCAACAATATATGCACATATAGTAGTATAGCAACAAAAGTAGATAATTAATATTCCTACTTGGCATTTGTCTGAAATGAGGAAGCCTGGTCAATGTGATGCAATAATGGTGAAGAGCAATAATGTTAAGGTTAAACTTAGGAAGGGGCTTTGGTCGCCGGAGGAAGACGAGAAGTTGATGAATTACATGGTCGTTAACGGCCAAGGATGTTGGACCGACATTGCACGAAATGCCGGCCTCCAGAGGTGTGGCAAGAGTTGTCGTCTACGCTGGATCAATTATCTCCGCCCGGATCTTAAACGTGGCGCTTTCTCGCCTCACGAGGAAGAACTTATCGTTCAATTGCACTCCCTTCTTGGTAACAGGTACAATACTCAAATTTTAAGGTCACGTTTGATAGTTTAGATTAAATCTATATTAACTACATCTCATCTCTTATATGTTGTTTGATAATTTAGATTAAGAGTAGATTATTCTTTAAAAACGTGTTATATATACACTAGTATTCATTTAATTTGAATGTTGATTTTGGGTACTAGGTGGTCTCAAATCGCGGCACGTCTGCCAGGGAGGACAGATAATGAGATCAAGAATTTTTGGAATTCAACCATCAAAAGGAGGTTGAAGAAAAGTTGTAGTGATCCACATACATCTATATCGTCACCAAATAATAGTGATTCATCGGAGGCTAGATGCAACAATGTTGGTGGTGGTGTAATGGGAAAGACCGTTTTCATGCAAGAGTACGATGAGTTTGTTTGCATGCAAAACCCCATGGCCTTAGGGACAAAATTTAGTGACCCTTTTAACCCTACGATCGATTACAACGTTAATATTTTCGACGTAAATTCTATGTTCAACTTGCCCGGGGTTGGAGCGGGGGTAGATCCTTGTATGGAAAATGACATTTTAGTCCCTGTGGGGGGTGTGGATGAGCAAAATGGTTGTTTGAAGTTGGAAAATAGTGGTAATGTGAATGTGAACAACCACAACCACCAATTTAATAATAGTAGTAGTGAATTAGTTGGGGTTGGAAATTATAATTGGGAGGGGCAGCATGATAATATTGATAGCTTCAAAATGGGAGAATGGGATAATTGGGAGGGTTTGTTGGCTAATGTCTCTTGCTTACCACATCTTGATTTCCAATTTCAATAATCACAAAAATCCATCTCCATATATTCTCTACCCAACAAACTTGTCAACAAATTCATTTAGGCTTGTTTGGAATTTTTTATCCTATTGTATAAAAAAATCAATTGATATTTTTTTATATCATAATCCCTATAGAGAAATAATTGGTGATGTTGGATGGAAACACATTCCAAGGCATCCATTGAGGAATTCGAAAGAATGTTGAAGACATTGTGAATAGTTGAAGTGGAAATAGAGGTGACAAAAATAAAAGATGTACACTTGTTCAATTTGTTCCTATACACTAGGCTATGTATAGAATATTGATAGATGCAATAATATTTGAAGAGTAAATGTTATTAGTTCTTACAATACTGTATGTAACTGTACTTGATAAAAGAAAAATGAATAATTAGTGGAAAAAATTGAGTCAATATTACAAATTGTTTTTTTTTTTTTATTTTAATTTGATTTTAACTATTTTATGTTTTTACTTTATCAATTTCTTTTTATATCAGTTTCGATCATTTTTTACGAAAAATCCAAAAGTCAGTTGGGAAATTATCCGGTGACAAAAATTACACACTTCATATAATTATGCCACATATCTTTGAAATGATCATGTGTCCAAATCATATAAACGAAATATAATATGAATTTTTAATCGAAGTGAAACCCCAACAATCTCAATTTTTAAGTAATGGATTAGCATTTTGTTTTCTCTATCATTGTTTATGTTTCATTTTTCAGATCATTAATATATGTCATCCATATTATTATTGAGTATTAATTATTTTTAAAAATTCTACATGTCAATAATTCAGATAATAAAATATAATTTTTTAAAATTTAACTAAACTTGCGTAGTTGCGTTGATTAAAACTAGTAAAAGAGTACGAGAACCAATGAAATAAAAAACCAGGCACATATTATTAATTTCAATATAGGAAATCATAAAACTAGAAGTTGCAATTATGAGATTTGTTAATTATTTAAAAATACTTTCTGAGGAAAATAATTATTCACGACTCTAATGACACGTTACTACTCTTTTTTTTTAATGCTAAATGAAAGTTGTATTAAAGAAAGGGCGCGGCTAAAGGCACCCTGGATTCCTATGAGTACACCCAGAAGATGAGGACACCCACAAAACAGATGAGGGCACCCACCTGGAAAATTCAAAAATGCCCTCTATACAATTAAAACCTCCCTTCATCTTTCTCCAACCATTCAGACACCCAAATATTCTTGCGCTGCTTCGCCGGCACAGCGGCACCCACCCCTCCGTTCCGCGGCCGCCCCTTCCACTCTCTGTCTCGCGCACGGCCGCACCCTCCCATCGCCGTCCCACGCACGGCCGCCGCCTCCCCTCCTCTGTAAAAAAAAAGAAAAATCTTCGGTGGGTGTCTGCAACCCTCGCCACCGCTTCCCTCAGGCCTCGCCGCCGCCGTCTCTCCAAGCCATCGTCGGCCGTCGCCTCCCCTCCTCCCCACAGTCGCGGCCGCCCTCCCTCCTCCCCACAGACGCGGCCGCCCTCCCTCCTCCCCACAGTCGCGGCCGCGGCCGCCGCCCTCCCTTCTCCCCACAGACGCGGCCGCCGCCCACCCCCTCCTCCCCTTCGCCGCGGCCGTAGTGCTCCTCCTCTCGCCGCCGCCGCCGCTAACAGGTAAGTTTAGGTCTGAAAAATTAGAAAAAAATAGGGTTTCTGATTTTTTTTAAAGTTTGGGAATTATTTTCGAACATAGGGCGTTTGTTTTGGAAAAAATTTCGAACAACTTGAGTTTGTTTTGGAAAAAATTTCGAACAAGATGTTCGATTTTTTTTCCGGACAAATTTAAGTTGTTTTGAAATTTTTTTCGAACATATTGTGTTTGTTTTGGAAACAATTTCGAACAACTTGAGTTTGTTTTGGAAAAAATTTCGAACAAGAAGTTCGATCTTTTTTTTCGAACAAATTTGAGTTGTTTTGGAATTTTTTTCGAACATATTGAGTTTGTTTTGAAAAAAAATTCGAACATGTTGAGTTTGTTTTGAAATGTTTTTCGAACATGTTGAGTTTGTTTTGGAAAAAATTTCGAACATGTTTGTTTTGGAAATTTTTTCGAACATTTGTTGTTTTGGATTAATTTTTGTTGCAATTTTGGAGTTTTTTTTTTTGTTGAATGGTGGTGGTGGTTGTTGAGGTGGTGGTGGGTGAGGAGAGGTGGAGGTGGTGGTGGTGAAATAGAATGAGTGGGTGTACTCATCCTTATTTTTTTCATAAATTTTAATCTAGGGGTATATTGGACATTTCATAGGTTCTTAAAGATTAAAAAAATGGTTGGTGGGTGTACTCATAGGAAATCTGGGTGCCTTTAGCCGCGCCTTAAAGAAAAAGAAAATGAAATGAGACCATGAAGCCCAATGCAGCCCAAGAAAAAGCAAAGGAAGCCCAATTGTACCCAACAAAAATAGTAAAAAGGGTATGGCGATATCCACCTCCATATTTGATAAGGACACCCCTCCAACTTTATTAATTTATTAATGATGTAAAAAAATTTAAATACCATACCATACTAAATACATCCACATTACTAACTACAATCCATTTTTAACATTTAAACTCTACCATTTTTAACATTTAAACTCTAATTCTAATTGCAGCCGCCACCACCATTACTTCCGACCGCCAACTTCATTCAAACAAAAAAAAAATCTTATAAATTTCGATTTTTTTTTTTTTTTATAATTTTCGACAAATCAGGATCAAACATTTCCACTTTTGTTGACATTTTTTTTATCGACGAGAGTGTACATTCTCTTTATTGAGAGAAAGTGCATCAAACGGGGAGTATGGTTAACAAAGAGGGAAATGCATATAGCCATACCCTAGTAAAAAAATGCACAACAAGGCCGTAGCCCAATATGAACGGGGCATAGCCCAAGAGAAGATAAAGGGTGTGACTATTTACACCTCCATTTCGGCTTAGAACACTCTCCCTATGATTTAATAATATAATAATAATGTAAAAAATCAAAAATACCCTTTAAATCATATTATACTACTAAATGTACCCCTATTACTAACTGTACCCCTCCTTCACCTTTAGACCCTAAACCTAAGTTTTATCTAGCCGACTAGCCCCCACCACCACCAAACAACAAAATATCACCACAAACAATAAACAAAAAAAATTCAGAATTTAGAAAAATTTTAATTATTTTTTTATATTTCGATAAATCAGTGTCGACCATATTCACTTTCGTCGACAATTTAAGAGGGGGTGCATCCATCCTAGCATATTTCAGGGGGTGTGCATCAATCGGGGAGTGTTCTAAACCGAAATGGACCCGAAAATAAAACCCAACAAAAAACCACACAAACATCCAGCAACCATAAAATAAAAATAAAAAGGTAAACATTTCTTTTCATACGAAACTCTATCAAATAAAAATACTACTTATACACAATACTTTTTTTTTTTTTTTTCACATTTAAACTTTTATTTTTTATATAAATAATTAATTTTTTTAATAAAATTTGTATTTATTTATTTTTAAATATTCTAACCACTTAAACTTTTTCATTTCATCTAAAATTTGTCTTATATGAAAATTATAAAAATAACCGGAAAAGTATTAATTAAAAAGTTTTAATCAGGCAGATTAATATATTTAGAGTGGGCCGCGTTAGACCCAAATACTATTACGTTGCAATCAATCTAAGGCCAAGCCAAGCCAAGCAAGCAGCTCACTAATTACTGATGGAGTCACTGTTAGTCTCCACGGCGGCAGCCATGCCATTTTTCTCCTCACTCTCAAAACCCTTCTCCGCCCCCATTCTAACAAACCCTAACCCGGCGGCGCTGCTAATTTCCCGCCGCTCACTTTCAGTTGCCGCCGTTCAGATGAACTCCAAAGAGGCCAAGCTGTGGGGGGGACGATTTGAGGACAGCGTCACCGATGCCGTCGAGAAATTCACCGAGTCAATCTCCTTTGATAAAGCCCTTTACAAGCATGACATTATGGGCAGCAGAGCTCACGCTTCAATGCTTGCTCATCAGGTCCGATTTTTTTTTTTTTTTTTTTTTTTTAATACAGCAGCTCTACATTTCTGTTGAATAGACTGTATAATTATTTTCGCTGCGGAAATCGAATAATAGGATTGCGGAAATCGAATAATAGGATTGGATACTATTCTTTCAAATTCGACCAAGTTTCCAATTCGTAAGCAAACTTGTTGAAAAAATTATGAAAATGGCTCTAATTCCATTTTTTTTTTTTTTTAATGTTCCTTCGAGCAGAGCTACATGAGGCGCAATTTTATTGTTCCACATTTTCAAAATCTAGTTGAATTGAGAATAACTTTCAAATTTTAAATAGACTCTATTTCACATGTCATCTGCCGATTAACAGTTGAATTGAGAATACATTCATTATTCCTTTTAGAGCTTTAAAATAATTTGCAATGAATTAGTTTTAGCACAAGATCATTTTACAAATTTCGTAAACAATTAAAATGGTTTAATTTATATGAAACATTAATAACTCAAAATTTCTTATGTAAATACTAAATTCTCAAACAAAGAATTAAAAATGATTGGATTACATAAACATTCACATTTATATATGCAGGTAATGTATCTGTATGTATCTAATGTATTTTGCTTGTTATGGACATTTCTTTAGATTTTGTTGAATCAGCCTTTCAGCTTAACTGTGTAACTTTTGTTTTAGGGGTTGATTACGGATGGTGATAGGGACAAGATTTTGGATGGTCTTGATGAGATTCAGGGGCAGATAGAGAGAGGAGAGTTTGCATGGAGGACTGATAGAGAGGATGTTCATATGAACATTGAAGCTGCGCTTACCGACTTGGTTGGTGAACCTGCCAAGAAGCTTCATACTGCCCGCAGTAGAAATGATCAAGTTTGCACTGATTTTCGTCTCTGGTGTCGAGATGCAGTTGATGCAATTGTCTTAAGAATTAAGAATCTTCAGGTGTGTGAGTGCTAATGTTGTTGTTCAATTTAATGCTGGATGAGTTGATGTTACATCTGTATATATCTCCTTATTGTGGTGCCTACGGAGGAGATTAACTGTCAAATGTAAAGGGACTTTTGTCTGGTCATCGTAGCATTCTTCATGTGCTAAGAATATGGTTCTATTGTCTTCCTCTAACTTGGACGAGTATGTTCTCTACATTGTACAGGTTTCTTTGGTGAATCTGGCTTTGACGAATGAGGGCCTCATAGTTCCAGGATATACCCATTTGCAAAGGGCCCAACCTGTTCTTCTGCCTCATCTTCTTTTAGCATATGTTGAGCAGGTTAGTTTATTCCGGTATGGCAACTAATATGATGAACTTTCAATATCTCATTTGTGTGTAGGTGTGTGATGCTGAAGAAGGAAATTAAAATGTGTGCGTGTTTGTTGGCATGACTAGGATTGTCATGGAAAAAATAAGAGCATCTAAGCAATCATTTTTTTTAACTATTTCAAATATTATCCACAAGTTCCTGAGGCTTGAGCGCAAACTGAAGGTTGAACATTAATAGCACAGTTATTTTATCACACGTCTTAACTTATTGCTCTTTAAATTAGGAAACTTACTGTATTTTGATCTAGAAGTCTGTGTATGGTGGGTTGCTCACATGATTTCCATTATTTACACCTTCGTTCCATTGTTTGTTGATACCGTATTTAGTAGTTACTGGTCACCTTGCAACTTCCCAAAGTTTACTTAATTGTATTTTTTGTGTTCTACTTGATTTGTGGAGCAAATTATTTATTTTTCCTGCTATGTTTTGTTCAGCCTTTTATTGTTGTTTTTCTTGGCCATTTAAATTAGTTTGCAATGTTCTATTTTAATAGGGGTAATTTACAATTTCAATTTTAGTGCTCTTTAAACTTCAGACGCGAATTTTCTTTTGAATGGTTGAATGATATTAAATCTTAGAAGTTTTCTCTCCAAAAGTAGTCGGCATTCACTTCTGGAATCAACGGTTAATTGTTTTGCTTTAGTTTTGTTCATCAAGTAGCTATTCATATTCACCTGTTAAAGGATTCTTTAAATATACAATCAACTTCATAACCACTGGTTCAATGATGTGTTGTAGCTAGAACGTGATGCATGCCGTTTGCTCGATTGTCGTGGGAGAATTAATTTTTGCCCCCTTGGTGCCTGTGCATTAGCTGGTACTGGCCTTCCCATTGATAGGTTTATGACTTCTGAGGCTCTTGGATTCACTTCCCCCATGAGAAACAGGTAGGGAATTGATTTTTGCACGTCTGCCATATTTCCTTTTTCCATTTAAGGGGTAATTCAGACAATAATTAAGATGATTGGAAAATATGTTTCATCATATTACTATAATCTGGCCTGCTTAATGCTTGAGTCTGTGCGAACTGAATATGTTTCTTTTTCCTTTTGAGGGGTAGTGCAGATAATAATTGAGATGATTGGCAAATATGTTTCATCATATTACTATAATCAGGTCTGCTTTATGCTATGCTTGAGTCAGTACAAACTGAATATGTTTCTTTTTCTTTTTGAAGTGTAATCCAGACAACAATTGAGATGCTTATGTTTTATCATATTAATATAATCAGGTCTCTTTTATGCTCGAGTCGGTACAAACTGAGTTGTAGTAATTCTGCCATACTGTTCTAAAAGTGGCATTTTATTAGGATTTCATGTGCTCTTTTTTATTCTTGTTGATCTTATACTTGTTGTATATTTTTGGTGACATTTATATGAAACAGCATTGATGCAGTTTCAGATAGAGATTTTGTGTTGGAGTTCCTTTCTGCAAATTCCATTATCGCAGTCCATCTATCTCGACTGGGCGAAGAATGGGTGTTGTGGGCATCAGAAGAATTTGGCTTTATCACCCCTAGTGACTCTGTTTCTACAGGAAGCAGTATAATGCCTCAGAAAAAGAACCCAGATCCTATGGAACTCGTTCGAGGAAAATCTGCCCGAGTTATAGGGGACCTCGTTTCACTTCTTGTGTTGTGCAAAGGTCTTCCTCAAGCGTATAACCGAGATTTACAGGTTATCCATCTGGGTTGCTGGTTTACCATGCCTACAACATCTTTCAAACCATATCAATCTCCCATTGTTGTTGGTCACTATTGATCACTTTTTTGTGCCACCATGTTTTTAAACGATCTCTAGATGCCTTCCAACATTATGTACGTTCTTGTTGCTAATGCTAATCACCGAATATTCTTACCTCTTTGAACAGGAAGATAAGGAACCTGTATTTGACAGTGTCAAAACGATAGTAGGGATGCTTGAAGTGTCTGCAGAATTTGCAGAAAATATCACCTTTAATCAGGACAAAATTCGAAGTGCTTTACCAGCTGGTCATCTTGATGCAACAACACTTGCAGACTACCTTGTCAAAAAGGTATGTTATACTGTTATCTTATGTTTCACTTCCAATCGCTGTAGAACTCAATTCTTAGTGCCAAATGCCCAACAACATAAAATTGCGTTGAGATCATGGTCCATGGATTCATTTTACTGACATCATAGACTGAATAATTGTACTACTGATTTGTCTGGATGTGAGTTGGAGAGAATGATATCTTGCATAGAGCCTTTTTTTTTTCCTTAAATTAATTTAAAATATATTAACTCAATATGAACCAATAAAAACATCAATTAGCTCTGTTGCTTATGAATGTTGCCACTCTGAAGTAGTCATTTATTTTGTTGTTGCAATCACTCACTCATTCGCTATGAAGTGGGCAACATAAGGATGAAATGTTTGCCTTTGTTTAATTGAATTCGTTGTGTACACAGGGAGTACCTTTCAGAACTTCCCATGATATCGTTGGAAGGTCTGTTGGTTTCTGTGTTTCAAAAAACTGTCGGCTGGAAGATCTGAGCCTTGAAGAGCTGACAAGTATAAGCCCAGCATTCGAAAAGGATGTGTACGAGTTTCTTGGAGTTGAGAATTCAATAAAAAACTTCAGCTCATATGGCTCCACAGGCTCAGAATGTGTGTCTAGCCAACTTGACTATTGGGTTGCTAAGCTAGAATTGAGCAGAAAACTTGAGGGTTAAATCATGGGCGTCGAATTACCTCCTTTTCTCTTAAGGATATTATTATGCATTTTGTTTGTAATATCTATCTAGTAAGGTGGTGTTGCAAACTCTAACAAGTCATTTTTATGGTTTGCATGCACACCCTTCCTTAACGCCTATAAACTAATCCATGTTTGGTATTGGGTTTTCATCTTTCCAACCGATCCTGCTATCTATCTATCTCTATCTAGATTACCAGATTTGAACAAACAAGATGTATTTCTTGGCTGTTAGATTTAATACCAAAGTCTTTAAAAAACCATCATATAAAGCTCAAGTTAACAAATGAAGTCAGATACCAAAGCTTATTTCAAACGCCATTTTGTAATGTTTTCACAAAATAGGATTATATTAATCTTAAGATCAAATTCAAATCCTTTATCTTCCATTGCCGAATACGTTTCCCATACTCAACAAAAAAGATGAGAAGTGAGACTATGATACGGATGAATGAGTGAATTATTTTAATAATAATTTACCTTAAAAGAATGTCAAAAGAAAGACAACTCTCACGTCTATAAAGCCGCACAAAAGTCTCATCTTTACTTTTAAGAAGCGCGAATCGATGTGCTACAAACTTATCCGAATATCAACTATTTTGAAAAAATATGAGCGTTAGTGGTGACTGGGTATGTTTATTCAGGGATAATGCTGTACTAATTATCGAATGATAATATATTGAAAGTTGTGTTTGAGAAAGAAAAAAATGAAAGTGATATTTCAATCAAAATCAAGATAATAAAAGAATTTGAAGTTGAAAATATGTACACCGTACACGTAATTACTATAAATTTAGTATAGAATATTGTAAACATATGAGGATATTGAGATTGATTTATGAGAGGCACGTACACGTATGAATCGCATTTAAAAGCACAAGGCTGTAAGTCGCAATAAAAGGGCCCCCCAAAGAAAATAAATATCCAAAGATTTCCATTAAATTCCGTACATTAAAAATAAAATCTTATCTTACCAACGCAATTCAAAGTCTCACCCACTCCACTTGTCTGTCTCCCTCTCTCTTTAATAGAGATGATAGTATTGAAAACCCCATCACCACCGCCTCCCACCTAACCTCCAACAAATTGACAATGAATCACCACCACAACTGCAGTATTAATAACTCAATTCAAACATGCTTCATATCTCAAAACACAATCCAAAATAATAATAATAATAATGAAATAAAAGATTCAATTCAATATAATGCGATACCGGTTCCAAAATTACAAAAGAGTGCAAAAACAAGAACAAAAAATTACAATATTGCCCAAACTGGACTGGGGGATTCAATACTACAGCCCAGATAACAAATGGAATAATACTCTTTTGATGTTATGTTAATCAATAAAATGATTTTCAAATCCAGCACATAATATTCCAGCATTAGACTTGCACCACCACCACCAAGCCCAAAAATACTATGACAGAGAACAAGAAGAAGAAGAAGTTGTCTCTTTCCTTTCTCTTACTGAAAAATGAATTCATGTCCTGTTTACTAGGCTACGAGCTGATTGAGTTGCATCTGCTCGAGCCCACTCCCTATTATAACAGATTTGAGTCATTTTGATTTTTCCCCAAAAAAATATTAATAATCAAAGTCAATTTGAAAATTCGTTTTTGAACACACCCGATGGTGCACCAGCACCGGATGCAGCACCCTTTTCCATCATCTCTGGTGGTGATTCTTTCACCAGAGATTGCACCCACGACACATCAGGCTCCTCCCCATCATTGCCGTGCTCGTTCATAGATGATCTTTTCAGATACGCTTGATCGTCAGGACCCACTGACCAATCAACTTTTTCAGCTGGGGATGATCCCCACTTGGCCCAAGCAGTGGAAGGTGATCCAACAGTAGGAGTTGTTCGAATAGATCCAAGATCCCGGGAGGCCATGTGCATTTGTTGTTGTTGCTGCTGCTTCTCACGCTGAGCGAAACCTGAGAGACGAGTACTCAACGGCGATGCAGTCTCTAAGCTTCTTGGGGACATTCTTGGAGACGAGACGCCAAATGAAGCCTGCAACAATGGGTGATCAACATTCCTAGGAGAAAAAACGTTAGTATTAATCGGTGATAGAATGCTCTGGGGCTGTTGAAACTGGTTAAGCATCGCTGATTTGTGCATAGGAGAAAAAACACCGGCCTGATCAGCAAATCTAGGTGACGACGAATATTCAGCTGAAAAAAGCTCTTCAAGATTGGAAGGAGTTAGTGATGGCTTAGACCGACCAGAACGATTCAGCATACAAGAATTGTGTCGTGATTGCGACAAACATGCCAGGTCATTCAGAACCATTTGCTGGGCATCAAAATCGTGCATCATGTTCAGATCATCGGGTGGACTATCACGAGCACTGAGAGAGGATCTTAGACGACTCGATTGGAGGTTGCTGCCAGGGAGATGGAGTGTTGGAACATTGGGCTGAGGCCAAGGTGCAGATGAATGAGGCCCTGTAGGAGACGGATTTTGATTAAATTGAGGAGAGTGCAACTTGGGTGAGCTAGGAAACATGCTTAGAGCTGCAGCCATGTCCATAAAACTAGCTGCCGAGGCAGCTGACCTTGGAGAAGGAACACCAGATCCAGTAGAGACGTACAAAGGTCGAAGCTCCTCTTGTGTGTGTGCAAAGAAGCACACCTGTCTAGCACAGCTGGTGCCATCTTTACACAGCCTAGTTCGGTACTGTGCAGGATGAAGCCAGCACTCAAATACACCGTGGGCATACTCACACATGTCTCCTCTCCTACAAGCCCCCTTCCTAAAATCGGGACAAGGAACACAGCTGTAATGATACTTCCGTGGGTCCCTTCTGCGTGCATTCTCTCCGGGATGGACAAATGGGCATTCGGTCCAATCGTGAGAATAGGCCCTTGAACAAGGTCTGACCTTGAACGAATACATACGGAACTCATCAGTTGAGTAAATACTGTTTCTGATGTCAGGAAGTGATGGATCCACAGGGTATTGTTTCTTCTCAGACACAGAATTGGGAGGAACATCACCAAACTTTGCAGCTGTTGGTGAAGATATAGAATCAGATGGGTATGAAGGAGAGTTACTTTCTGGAGATGATGATAAAACGGGTGAAGATGCATTGGAAGAAGATATGGAGACCCGTAAGTTGCAATCACCAACGAACCCATCAGAAGTGCTGTTCATAAGCAAGTCCTCAAGTGCAGCTTTAGCCCCAGGAATCCTTGGAGGAACTACAATGATATCAGCAGGCCGCTTACCACAGGAATCCTCAACATTGGGATCTGCACCAGCAGATAAAAGCAGCTTCACAACATCATAAGCATTAACAGATCCCCCAAAAGCAGCACAATGGAGAGCTGTCCACTTATCTTGTCCACATACTCTATTCAATTCAACCTCTGGTAAAGCAACTATCAACTTCAACACGTCAACACTACCATAAGTAGCAGCTACCATCAGTGGTGTTCTTTCATCCTCGGTAATTTGCTTGGAACCTTTCTTGCGGACATACCAAAGTCCAGCCTCATCTACGGCAGACAAATCGAGCTCAATGGACCTCCTAAAAGCCTCAACATCATTGTTGGCAGCAAATTCAAGCAAACTGGAAAAGGAATCCTCAGTCTCCACAGATAATTCACCCATTCCCTTCATAGAGTTTGTAAGTCCAGATGATCTGGTAGTGGAAGAATTAGAATTAGATTGCTCTGGTCCACTGCACATAGTACAGTCAACTGCAAGTCAAACAACGTACATATTCAGATTGAAATGTTACTATGTTCTGTGTGGTTCATATTTTCATAACAGATAACCCCATCAAATGGAAAGCAAATAGACAAGCAGTTAAGAACAGTAATCTACACACGAACAAGTATAGTGATGCAATCAACCATAAGAAACCCATATTTTGAAATTACAAGTAACCCTAAAAGCATATTCCATATTTTTTGCAAATATAAGAGTAAACCCTAAAAGCAAATTCCATTTTAAGAACTACTAGCAAGTCTTATACTTGATTTGTTAACATCTGCAGCTCTTCAATGGTAAAGGATAAATATCACACCGCGTGCATTTAATACGTCATCTGTATCGTCCGAGTACTAATTTCAATACACAAAATCTAAAAGAGGGGAGCACATGTCAAAAAGTAAAAATCTAATTTTAGGCATAATAGCGAATCTTCCGAGTGCAGAAAGAGTATGAGCACCAAACACAAATTCAGGATTTGTGCAAAGGAAACCCCAGCTAAGGGAAGATCGTTAAAGATTCACTTCATAACCACGAGAACACAAAATCTTCAATATTGGACCTAATACGTGTGCCTCAATCCAAAACCTAACAAACAAATCAAGTTCGTAGGCAAATAAAATTGATTTCGCAAAACAAAAATTCGCAAAAGCTTTTTGAAACAAGCCAAAACAGATCAGTTGATAATGAAGTCAACGCAAGTCCAAGAAAAAAGAGGAAAGAAAACTCACCGATGACCTCAAAAATCGAAGCTATCGCAGAAGATCTAAGAACGGTTCATAAGCTATGAGTAGTCGTTTACCGATCCATTGCTTGGAGTGAGGAAGAATGAGAAATAACAAAAGCAGGAGCGGTAATAAGAATATTCATCAGAGGTTTTTCACATCTATACATACACAGGAGTAGTATGTATAGGTGGGAGAGGAAAAATCGAGAGAAAGCGAAAGAGGGTAGATTGTTTTGTGTGTAGTCAGAGAAAATGTTATAGATACACTGCAAATGTATGTCTGTTTCCTACGAGAGAGAGAGAGAGAGAGAGGAGAGCGGTTTTGAAATTGAAATGGAGATGAAATTGAAATGCAAATGAAATGGCGTTGAAATTCACGCGAAATGATATTCAAATTGCGAAAGGGAATTTCTTTCGTGGGCGGTGGGTTGGGCCCGTTCCGGGTGGTTTCAGTATGGGGCTTTGGGCGCGGTTCTATTTTCTCCTTTAATTTAATTTCTTTCTTTCTTTTAATTAATTAAATTAAATTACTACTCCATAATAAATAAAATTAGTAATAATAATAGAAGTAGAGTGCCTATTAACTAAGCTTGATCTGGTTAATATCTTGCGAATGTTACATGTATTATTATTGCAATTGAATGTAATTTATTAGTCACGCATTAATTTTCATTGACATTGATTAATGATTATTGGGATAATTCTGTACCGACTTGAATGGTTCATTTTCCTTTACTTTAAACAGAAAAAGGCTCATACTTATGCTTACATTTTTTTTATCACACCTAATGGAGCTCGAGCTTAATAACTGGAGTACTTTCTTTGTTATGCAATTATCACTTTTTTTTTAATGTCCCGATATTAATTTATGAGTAAAATTTTAATTTTAACATGAAAAATTCTACTCTCACGATATCCACATTTTTACGTAAAATATCATTACTTTTGAATTCATACATATACACCATTCAATTTAATTTATTTCTTTACTTGGATCTTTCTACAGTAAATTTTATATTGCACTTTGTTGCACTGCATCTTATACTAATAAATTGAAAATTATAAATGTATCCTTTAGTTTAAAATAAATAAAAGTGCTTAAATACAAAATGACATGTGTTTTTATAGTTGTTGAATACTTAGCTCAGACCGGTCGGGCCTATCCGCTTGGCCTGTGGCCTGACGAATTGGCTAGGCCCATGGTCCGTTGGGTGTTTGTGTTTTTCTCGGGCCTGAAAATACGAGTCCCGGCATGTCTTGAAAAAGAATATTTGGAATATATATTTTTAAATATTATAAAGACATTTCAATCATTTTATATTATTTTTTAATAAAAATTAAATATTTTATTTGATGGCGAAAAGCGATCATCTATATGATATGTCAATTTTCCATGTTCACGGTAGAAAACCCCTCTTTATTTTATGCATAAAATTTACAAAATTATCATTCAAAATCATAATAATTTTTTTTTTTTTTTTTTTTGTTGTCCAATTACCTAAATGTAAAAAAACAAATGATATTAAATATAGAATTATTACATATAGTTCTTTCTTTTTTTTATTAATCGACCCATCATTGGAAAATATTAAACAAAAAATTAAAAGAATCATCACAGAACTTTATATTAATATATAGGGAGATTGTCCCACTTCGAAACTTCATGTATTACTAGTCTATTTAATCGGTCTATGTTATCAATTTATCATAGTGAACTCATATATATGTGCAAAATTTCGAACTCTAATTTAATTACATACGAATTTCAGATTAATATTTTAATCATGTTTTCACTCGACCAACTCTCACACACACATATATACTCCATATGACAATGAATTCTTCACTGTGTCCATCTGATATTTTCATGTTGATTTTTTTTTTTTTTAAAAGCATTCTCATGTTGATAGTTGAAAAGAGAAAAAAAAAATGTGTCGATTGAAATATTGACGAATTTGAGTGACCACACAGCATCAAGGCATTGACCCCATTATTCTTTAGAATTTGATGTCGACGCTCAATGAAATGTTTGTCTATTTCTACCCCAAAACTAATTAATTAATAACAAAGTAAAGTCCACCTAAATTTTATATCACATCATCAGTTACTATTGCTTTAAAGTACTTATTAATAAGTAATCATGGTGTTATCATTAATATGAAGTAAACAATTGCCTATCCAAATGTCCTAATAATTTATTTACTTTAAGGGTTACAAAATTAGTAAATGTGATCAAAAGACAAAGTTGTCCAATATTTTCAATTCACATAGGTTAAAATAAAAGTGATATTGTACTTCTATTTTATTTTAATCATGAATGAGAGAGTTTTTTTTTTCCATACATACAATCTAAATTTTCATTTTCAATATGAGGCAACACCCCAAGAAAATTAGAGGTAAAATGAAAGACAAGTGTTTAGTTAGAGCACGAGCACTATCAAGCTCAAACACGTGTATAACCGACAAAACAAATCACATGGAGGGAAGAAAATTGCACAATGTGTGACCGTCTCACCAAGAAGAGGGAGACATAAAACAAACATCAACACCAAAAGAGTTACAATAAAAAAACTAAAATAAACTAAAATAAAAAGTCTGACAACAAACTAAGATCTAAAATGGGGTCGGTGGAGCCGGCCACCGTAAGAACAACGCATTTTAAAATTTTAATTTTTGGCTCGAACTACAACACCGAACAAATTGTACTTACAAACATACAGAAACGGGGATCGGCGCCGATCACTAATGGTGGTATTTTTTTTTAGAGAGAGGCCTAGAGAGAAGTGACCAATAATTTGATGGACTAAATGTTAATTTACATGAGTAAGGAAGAAGATGGTGGAAATGTTGGGTTTTGAACTCCCATGTTTGACCAATAATTTGATGGACTAAATGTTAATTTACAGGAAATTAAACGTGATGGAGTCGTTCTACTCGTGGAGCAGATGAACGTGGTATATTTAAAATTTTAAAATCAAATTTTGATGAATGAGAAGTTAATTAAAAATTAAGGTCACACCTATTTTGAGGACATTAATGATAAGTTTGTGTGGAATGGTGAAATGTCTCATCTTTGTCTTACATAGAAAACTTAAAAAAGAGTTTGAGATCCTTTTAAATAGTAAGGTGTTCAAGCATAGTCAAAGTGTGCGAAGTGGGTGACCAACTCATGAGCCACACGCGCGCACTATCGCGACCCGATTAAGCACATTCGAATGTGGGCTAATCTTGAACAAGTTTCAAATTAAGTGGTAGTATAAGATATTAAACACTTATGTAAGTTCGAATCTATTTGATTCAACTATTATTCATCTTATCACGCTAAATCGAATCAAAGCATCATTATAAGTTCTACTAGATTGAGTTCGACGTGTCCAATATTATTGTTCTTCAAAAGAAATCAATTTAAATAACTTATACTGCTGATCTATGTGATTTTAGTATATTACATTAAAATATTAAGCACATAAAGTATATACAATACGAGTTTCTTTTTGAAACATGATTTTGTTTTATAGAGAAAATAGTTTAGAAAATAAATATGAGACTTTTCTTGATTGGACAGAGAAACAATTTAATTGGGAGAGATCCAATTATATGTAACCTTGATTTTTTTTTTTTTTTTTTGGAATAATCTTGATGTTTGACTATTTATTCCACAATTAATTTATTACATGTGTTTTGAAAAATTATAAATGGAATGATACGATTTAAAAATTCAGTAAGTAAAATATTAAATGAAATAGTACGAAAAATGGAGAAAAATAAAATCAACTATTCTTACAGTGCTGTCAAATTCTTTTTATTTGAAGACTCGAGGTTGTTCTAGTCGACTTACGGATATGAAATGGATTTCATAATCGTCTAGAATTTAAGGGTTCAGGTCCACCAATGGCGTCAGAGAAGGAAAACAAAGACATAAATGGATTGGCTAATGGCTATAGTAAAATTATACTCCCCCACACCTTCCTTTTCCAACATACCCAATAACTTTCACACTCTTAAAATAAAAAAATATTTTATAAACTTCACTCTCTCAATATCATCAATTTTATATAAATGTCATTATTTTTTCTCCACATATATACAAAAGTCAATACATTTATTTACTTTAGGACTACCGGGCTAGTCTTGGGTGAGACCGTCTCACAGAATGAGACCCGTGAGACGGTCTTCATATATAAAAAGTAATAATATTTGAACAAAAAGTGATACTATTTAAGTAAAAAGTGATAGTCACTTTTGTTAAAAATATTATCACAAACCAAAATCTGGAAAAAAAAAAAAAAAAAAAAAGAGTTATCCTACCCAAAATTTTAAAATATGGGTTAAAAGGATCCGTCTCACAGAAAAAGATCCGTGAGACGGTCTCACACAAGTTTTTACATTTACTTTATACATAAAAGTTTGCAAAATTACTTCTCAAAATCTCCTCTAAATTCACTTTTTTTTTTGTGTGGGTCACTCCACGTATTAAAAAAAAAAAAATGAGAATGAGGGAGTATATCTCAGTGAATTCATTTAACAATGTTTAAAAGCATTTCTTTGCAATTGGTTATGTGGTGCTTGGTCCTAGGATGGTTTTAGTTTCCTCGGGAGCCACACGGATTGAGAATCCTAACTCTGTTTGCGGTGCTGAGTTGAGAGCAATTGAGTTGGCATTAGGTAGATGCACGATGAAGAACATAACAGTCAGTGGTGTTCGTTCAGATTCATCTGAAGCGATCAATGCAATTATGCACAAGTTGCAGGTCGGATATTGTGAGAGCCAGACGGCTAATAGGATCAAGAAGTTGCTCCAACAAACTTCGATTTGGGACTGCCAGCATATTCCAAGGACGATGAATCGTGGGGCTCATATATTGGCTCAAAGTTTAATATCATACACTTCATTTCCTTATGATTGGATTGAAGATGTTTCTCCTCAATATATCAGGGGTTTGATTGGTTCTTCGTCTCAGTGACGAAGAATGTTTTGATTTGTAATCCTTGTAGTATTGTCAAAAAAAAAAAAAAAAACAATGTTTAAAAACATCCTCAGAGATCCAAACATGCTGACCAATCATACATCTTCTCCAGCAAAATACTCATTCCCTCGTTTTGAAAAAAGTTACTCCATAAATTTTGTATTTTATTCGTTTTATAAAAAACTATTCATTTTTTTGAGCAACATTCACAATTTATCTCTCTACATTTTTTCTTTTTTAGATTTTTTTTTAATTTTTTTTAGGGGTTTACAAGATCAAAGTCAAATGTTAATACAATTTTGCGTCTAAAACTAATGATCTTCAAACCAAGACAGACAGTCTTTTGCGTCACGGTCGCTGCCCCATCCAATCGTTAGGAAGAGAAAAACGAGTGTACCCTTTGCTCCACATGAACGTTATGAGACGATATCCTAGGAGCTTATGGTACTAATTAGATCCTATAATTGCTAATTAGTGCACGTGTTCACCTAAGACTCACGAGGGATTGGTCTACACATATATGTGATAGCCTTTAGTATAATTCAAGATATTAGGTCTAATTATTGTGATTAGTTTGTTAATTCATTAGTGATCTCACATAAGTAAGACACCCGAAGCAATTCTTTACTTGCATTTTCATCTTGAGAGTTAGTTTAGTTGTTTGGATTAGTTGTTTATTTTTCTTATTGGTATTTGCTTTACTCTCCCGTTTAGCTTCTATAACACCATTTTGACTTATAGTTTTGGGGCTCCACTCTCTCTCTAGGTTCTTGGAACGAAAATCTACTAGGTCGTATACTTACTCAACTATAACGAACCCATACGCTTGTGGGGATCGTATAGTTGTGCTAAAAAGTGTGCAAAATACGAACCAAGTCAATGGTCCATTCTCAATACGAGACAACCCCACACTAAGGTGTTCTCATATTAATAAACCGAAAACAAAAAAAGGAACAAAGTTTCACCAAATACCATGACCTACCAAAACTTCAAATCACTAAAAAAAAAAAAAAAAAAGTCCAAAAGTCCCACACAGGGGAAAGCAAATTCCACACAAGGGAAAACAATCCTACACAGGGGAGAGCAAATCCCACATAAAAACCAAAGTCCCACACAGGGAAAAGAGAGCCCACAAAAGGAAAACGAAAACGTACAACTATAAACAACAACTGAACCAACACCACAATCCCATCGTATTTAATTTTTAACACTTGTCATCCTCAATATTATGAGACGTTGATTATTTTAGGGTGGGGTTAATAACACCCCATAAAATGTTATACACACCCCAAATGTTAAACACACTCCATTAAAATTTAAAATTCAATTTTTATTACTATACACACCCCAATTATTTCCTATTTACCCTTCAACCCTCGTAACTAATACAGATTAACTAAATCTTTAAAAACATATAGTAAAATTTAAAATTGAATTAACAGAAAAAAAAATCAATAATACAATAAAATTATGTGTAAACGTTGAAAATATTTTAAAAAATTAGCTAAATTTTAAAAATCATTTAAAAATGGAACAATCAATTAAAAAAATTAAGAAAATAAATAAAATGAAAAAATAATAATTAAATCTAAATAAAATCTGAAAAATAAATTAAATAAAATAAAAAATTAAGATTTTTTTAATTAAATAAAATAATAAAGAAAAATCAACTCAATATTAAATTAAAAAAATAAAATCTTTAAAAATAAAATAAAGCTAAATAAAATTTAAAAAATAATTAAATCAATTATATTTTTAATTAATTCTTAAGACTTAGGTGATTTTTTATTTTTTAGATTTTATTTATCATTATTCGAATTCTTAATTTTAATTAATTATTTTTTACGATTTATTAAAAAAATTACGAATTTATTTATTTTTAATTGATTTTAAAAAAATTTATTTGAATAATTTATTTTTTTCTTTTTAAAAAATATTTAATTTTTTCAGATTATTTTTAAAAAAATATTTGATTTATTTAAATTAATTTTTTTTAAAAAATTGTCTTTAATTTGTATAAGGGTTATTTAGTCATTTTATAATTATCTATTTTTATTTTTAAAATGATGGAGTGTGTATAACATGTTTTGGGGTGTTAGTAGGGTACCCTTATTTTATGACATAACACATTTCAATAAATCAAATAATGAAGGTCAAAAAATGATCTAGATGATCTCATAACCTCTTTCCCACTCTTCTACATTTTTTCTTTCACATTTTTCTTTCCCTCAACAATCTAATGTGTATATATATATATATTTTTTAATACTATCAAAATACCGCGATTCAAATAGAACATCTCCCAAAAAAAAAAAAAACTCCAACTTTATAAATCATTCATTGACATTAATTAATTCCGAATATTTTTTTAATTGATCATAATAGTCCAATGTTATCAATCGAGAGAAAAATGTACTCTTAATAATTTTGAGTTTTTTTTTTTTTATGCTTTTATGATATTGAAATTACCTTTTACGTTTTCCATAAAGCATGTTAGTATTTTTGATGAATTAATTAATCATATATAGGATTCGTAATTTAAGAGGAGGTGGGAAAGATAGCACACACTCAAATAAATAAATATTTTATTTGCAATTATAAAACACTTTATTTTTTCTCAATCACTAAAACAAACCACATACTTATTTAATTAATTTTCACATACTGAGGGTATACTTATTTTCTCTAACGCCCCCCTTCATTGAATAGTGATGATAAGCTTTGTTTAGGTTTCGATATCTAGTGTGGGAGGATTGGGTTTGAAGTTTGGGCCATTGCAATGGGAGAGTTTAGTGTGAATGAAGCTTTATATAAATGTCCACACTAGAATTGTACAAATGTCCACAAATAAATGTCCACAAATTGATAAGCTTTGTATAAATGTCCACACTTTATATATAAGTTCCACTTCTCAATTTTAGTGTTCATGAGTTCGTTAAAAGTGAAAAAAAAAAAAAAAAATCAAATTTAAGTGTGAATGATTAATTGACTCAACTTGATAAAATATTGGAAAAATAGAAAGTCACATTTTAAAATTTCCGTCTCATCCATTTTCAATTTTACCGGTCTTTACTATAACTAGTTGAGAGACTCTTCAACTCAAAATACAAATAACCGATTGTTTCTCTTTTCCACTTCATTTGCATTAACACAATACTTTCATCTCTTTTCATCTCCATTTGTGCACTTTCATAACAATTATAGAGTTTATATAAGGATTTTAGCTACAGAAAGTTAGAAAAAAGTACTTTTAGTTGCTTTTAAAAGCAGCGTGATTGAACGTTATACCTCGTAAGCTTATTATTTATTTGGCTTGTTTGGTTTGTTTTTAGCTCTTTTATCGTGCTAGTTTGTTGTAGCTCTTTTGATATTTACGATGTTTATGCATTCTTGCACCCTCCTATTAATAAGACTTTTCATGTCTAGTGTAGTATTCTCTACTCAACACAGCTTCTCTCTTTGGTGAAACTTTTCACGCTCGGTGCGATTTCATTTTCTCTATGGGTCTTATTTTCTTCTGTTTCTTTTCGTGATCGATAGACCTTGAATTCTTGGTAGATCTTACTATCTTTTATTTTGTCTATGATTTTTGTCATAAGAATATCTTATTGTGAGTGTGTTGTTCTGTGCTGCAAATGAAGATCTAGTTTGCATATGTAGATAAATGTATACTTATATTTTCACTTTTCACGATTGAATTGGAGTAGCACTTCTAACTTGATCCAACGTGGATTGAATGTCCTTTTCAGTCTATTTTGTTAGCTAAAGAAATAAAAATAAAACTTACCGCAGCCTAACCGGTCTCCTTAACGGGCCACAACCATTGGAGCTGACCCGTTACAAAACCCAACATATGTGCTCTTGTTCTTCTTTCAAGAAAAATAAAGCATGCAAATTATAAAGTAGAAAAAAAAATCAGAGAAGAAAATCATTCATGTTAAATGAATATCACGCATTCTATAGGATAGATTAGACTAATATAAAAGATTAATCAAATTTAAGATAAATATTTAATCAGATTTAAAATAAAATTTATATTCAACTTGTAAAAACACATTCGATTGTATAGATATGGAATGAATGAAAAACACACCATTTATAATTCAGTATTGATCAGTTGAGAATTTTGATTATGTGGGGAGAAACTTGGAGGTGTAGGAATCCATAAGTCCAAGGCTCAAGAATTGAAGAAAAAATAACTAGGAGTAAGGCACCAAAGTTAAAGGATGAGTGTGGTTGAAATGCATCTTAATTTCTTTTCGGTTAAGTTGATTTTGCTCCTCGGTGATTTACGTATAAATTATTTTCTTTTCTTTTTATCTCTCTATTTTGTTCGAAATTTATAATGCAATTTCATACTCTTTTCTTGGCTAACATCTCAAGAAGGTGTTTGCTACTTATGTCTTGGTTTGCTAGTAACATCGTTTTGCAAACACCTTGGGATTGCATATCTACCAACTCCTTGCTCAATTTTGTAATTGTAATCTTGAAATTTGGAATCTAACACACACATTTTACAAAATACTGTACTAATCAATCATTTCATCAACAATGCAACTACTATTTAATAGTTGAACAACCTAATCAATTGTTCAATCATTTTGTCAACAATTCAAATATGCTTAATAGTGCAACATATATGCTGATCAATTGTGCAAACAACTTCCACAAAGGCGTCCAACAATATTATTAGGTACAAGCTTTCACACAATTGTTCAATACGTACCTTGTATATTTGCACCAATGTTAAAATATGTGTAGGCTTACAGAATAATTCAAAATAACAAATGGATTTTAAATGTATCAAAACAAAAAATGGTACTAAAAAAAGTGTCTAATACAATTAATTGAGATGAGCAATTGAAACAAGAAGATGAAAGAAATGCAGAAAAAAAGGCGAAGAATTTCGTCTCAATATATATATATATATGCGCAAATGGGGTTAACTTTAATTTATTAAATTAATCTCAAATTCTTTTAATTATTCGAATTGATGCAAAACAACATCACTTTAATCGCGTGGTAAGTGAATTCGTTTATTTAGGCAACTATACCAACCTAAGATCAAAATTAATACCGTATGAATTGTTCTTGAATCAATATGGACGTCTACAAAACAGAACCATCAATCGACGATCGCCTCAACCGGTACATCCTTTATCCTACTTTGTCACATATAATAAATTATCCCCTGCTCACAAAGCATTCTTGGCGGCTATCATGTCTTGTATAAGCCAAAGTCCTCTCTGACTTTTAAAGACCCATTGTGGCGAGAAGCCATGGAAAAGGAGATTCAAGCTTTGAAACCCATTTACCACATGGAAAGAAAGTTGTGGGATCCAAGTGGGTCTACAAAATTAAGTATAAGCCCAACGGTGACATAGAATGGTATAAGACTCGATTAGTTGCAAAATGATATACCCAGATTGAAGGAATTGACTTTCATGAAACATTTGCCCCGGTGGCTAAACTTGTTACCGTTCGCTGCTTGTTGAGTATTGCCGCACGAAGAAATTGGGAGGTTCACCAATTGGACGTCAACAATGCGTTTATTCATGGAGACCTACATGAAAACATATACATGACGATTCCGCAAGGGTTTGCAAAAGAGGGTGAAACACGCGTTTGCAAGCTCCAAAAATTACTCTACGACCTTCGTCAAACTTCTCGTAATTGGTACGACAAGTTCATAACTGCTCTAATCACAATTGATTTCCGCCAATCACTCGCGGATGAAAAGGGGCCACCTATGTTTCCGCACTCATCTACGTCGACGACATTTTATTAGCTGGAAATGATGCAAATCAGATTGCCTACGTTAAACGATACCTAGATGACAAGTTTAACATTAAAGATTTGGGAATGTTGAAATATTTCCTTGGCATCGAGGTTGCTCGATCCCCGAATGGTTTTGTGTTAAGTCAAGGCAAATATGCTCTTGATATTTTGGAGGAAAGTGGTTTACGTGCTTTTTCCATGGAACAAAACCTTAAATTACGACCTGACGATGATACGCCTCTCGTCGATGCAACTCAATATCGCCGCCTAGTTGGATGTCTCCTTTACCTCACCGTTACTCAGCCGAATATTGTATTTACAGTGAGTCAATTAAGCCAATTCTTGGGACAGTCTCGTCAAAGTCACTTGGTTGCTGTTCATCACTTTTTGCGATACTTGAAGGCCACGCTTGGACAAGGCATTTTGTTATCGACACAAGGCAACGTCGACCTCCAAGCCTCGTCAACTGGTTATTTTATCACACTTGAATGCTCCCCAATTTCATGGAGAACAAATAAACAATCAGTTGTGTCTCGATCTTCGGTAGAGGCGGAATATCGGGTTATGGCAATTGGCAACCATAATTTGTGAAATTATTTGGCTGTTATGGTTGTTAAGAGACTTTGTTGTTCATCAGCATGAGGCCACGCCACTTTATTATCATAACCAAGCCGCACGTCACATTACCAATGAAAACATCAAGTCTTGCAAGATATCCACGGAAAATTAAGTGGCAGCCATTTTTACAAAACTTCTTCGAATTGTTTGTTTTGAGTTTCTTTTAAGTAAATTGGGCGTTCGAAACTTACACGCGCCAACTAACATACTGGAATATTGAAGTCATATCTTTGATAATATTTGATTTTGATACTAAATATCTTTATTGTTAGTTAGTTCCGCATTGTTTAATTTATGCATAGGCTCATTAGTTGGTTAGGCCTTTTCCATGTATATATATATACACACATTGACGTACACGGCAGTTGATACTTGATTGAATACATATTTATTTCCATGATCATTCTCTTAATTAGTTTTATCAGGGACCAAAAGTGCACTGTCTTAAATAAAACTAGAAGCCTTAATTATTGATAAATTGTTCCTAATTAGACTATATATACATACTACGGAATACAAAGCTAGTTAGCATTAAATAGTAGTAGTAAAATAAAAGGTTAGTCGTGCAAGCTCGTCTGAGTATATGATAAATTTATTTGGCATTATAATCATTTGAACTAATTATTAATCACTCCCCAATGTATTTCACATTAAATAGAAAAATAAAAGAGTGAATCGGAGAAGCCCTAACCCCGTTTAGTCCGCAATCCTATTCAATAAACATCTCACCTCACCAATAACACATACTATTACAATTTTATAATTGACTAATTAATAAATTGCTTTTTTTTTTGAATATACAGTAGTCGGCCTTTCGAACTCAAAATCTCACGATTTAGGTAGTGATACTCTAACCACTTGAGTTATCTCACTTCGTCCACGTGGTTTCTTAATTACTATATGGGCTTACACGCTTTAGCCAGCTAGCATGCATTAAAAAGTAAAATAAAATGTTAAGTCGTGCAAGCTCGTCGCCAATATTTATGAATATTTATTTGGCATTATCATTTGCACTAATTAATCAATCACTATAAATACCCCCAATTAATGTAATGTATGTAGTACCTCATCAACAAACAAACACTAAAAATAAATAAATTTGTGTTGAAGCTAGTTGTAATAAAAAAAAGTGATGGGGAGTACAAGTGTGGTGAAGCATGCATGCATATACATGATGGCGATGATGTTGATCATGATCATCAACGGCGTACAACCCTGCGAAGCTGTGCGCTGGCTGGATAGGATCCTCTCCAACCATGCCTTAGCCGTCTATTCCCGACCACTACCCCGTAATTGAAGAAGTTTATGTTAATTAATTTGCTTTTTAAAATATATTACTACTATGAAATTTCTGTAAGGAGTTTCTTCATTTGTTGCGATTGACAAGAACGTGCAGACGTTCTTCGATTTTTTTTTTTTTTTTTTAAAATTCCGTGTGTATTTGATATTGTTGAAATAATATTTTCTCTCTTTCGATTCATGTGCAACTAATATATTCCTTAGAATTATATATCTTCAACAGTCTAAAAAAAACCATCACCCGGCCAGATTCAGGCCGCACATTTTTCTAAATATAATTCATCAAAAACGAATTTTCAAATTAAACGAAGTACGAAATGATCGATTTGATTCTATCAAAAATTCAAAATTAATCCAGATAGCAAGAACATAATTTGGCTAAATTTCTTGAAAAAGAGGTTATATAATTCATGCATGATAAGAAACTGAAAGAGAAAACAAACTTCGCTCCGATGCAACATTGTCTGACGTCTGATTTTACCTCCACCCCAAAAACGGTGAAAGTTTTTTTTTTTAGAAAGATGAAGATGATAATATCATATGAATAATGCTTATGATTCTAATGTTCAACATTAATATAGAATAAGATTTAGAATTTAAAAGACATTGATTATGGAATTAGTGAATATTCAATAAATAAAACACAAAATTAGGGGTGGGTAGATGCGTCAAAAAAAGAGCACGCAACGGTTGAGACAGTTACTAACCTTGCGTCAAGATTATGTAAGCGTCTCGTCTTCAAAGGATGCACTTCTTCGTCTCCAAAGAGCCTTGTAGAACCTGCAAAAACCCTGTCGGAGAGGTCCCCGACGCTCAAGTCAGTAAGGTGGCCGAAAAACGGCAGTGAGGGATATTCCTCGTATATGAACAACTCAATTATGGCTTAAAGTGATTATAGTTGGAGAAAGTAGGTTTTCAAGGTGGTTAAGCTCGGTTTTAGCTCTTGCAGCCTCGCCGGAAATAATGTCAGACACTTTTCCGGTGAGAGACTGTATTTTCAAGTAGGTTAAGTGTGTAAGTTGTTGTGTATTCGGAAATAGTAAGTCAAAGCGTATAAATAGTACCTTTTAGGGGAAGGGTTATCCACTTCCCCTTTTCTCTCAACTTACCACCCTGTGGGTTAGACCCACAACTTCTCCTCTCCTTTCCACGCGTGGGAACAAAGAGAATAGGGACAGTGGGCGAGATAATCTCGCTTGTAAGTCACTCGTGCAATCTGGTCAAAGCAAGAAGCGCAAGTTTCGAAATTTCGGACCTCGAGGCCCTAGAGGCCCCCGAGCTCCTCACTCCAAATAGCGGGGATTCAGGCCTCGGCCCAACTATTTTACTACAAAGGTGGAAGGGCTTTTGACTCCTTCGTGGGACTGGTCCAGCCCATTTGGTCTGCCTCTTATATAATTTGGGTCTATTTGAGCTTAATTTAATATCTTGGCAGTCCAATATTAATATAATAATAAAGGATAAATATAGATTAGACGACATATTTTATCCACGACAATCTATCTCCACTTTTGCTCAAGTTGTATTAACATTAGAAGAAACCGTGGGGTCAAGTGAAAAACTTTAATAAGGATAAAATTGTCATATTACTCGTGAGCTTATAATTCTATCCAAATCATATTTTAAATTTTTTAATTTGATTTCAAAATATAAGAAAAATGATTTTGCTAATACGATATAAGTCAACAAATTTTGGGCCGAATACATAAAATGTGAAACGAATTGAAGACATTAAAAACAAAAATAAAATAGTGATAGCAATTAATAACTGAGTACAAAAGTTATATTGAAGGAGGCAAAAGAAATTGAACAATTAATCCATTTATGGGGCTGGGGCTGGGGCCTCTACTCTATGCAAGTTTTCTCAACACCGCATCGCCTCCTTCGTTTATCACGTAAGGAGTACAATTTGGATATTTCGTTACTCAAGTGAATAATACTATTACTTCATCTTTGGTGAATATAAGTCAATTGATTCACATACATTAAGAAATAATTAATTTTTATTTTAATGCATAAAAAAAAGTAGACATTTATTGATTTTTTTTTATATATATATATATATATAATTAAACGTCATATAATTTATATAAAAAAAAAAAAAAAACAACGTATATTATACAGTAAAAAAGAGAAAGTGGTAATTTGCAAGCGTTTCATTAAATGAGTTGGACCAGTAAATTTAAGAGGGAAATATATTCAATACGTGATCCAGTTTCATTAAAATTATGTATTGCTATCCCAAAATTGAAAGACCTTAAAAAGTGTGATGCATATTATATTATATTATATTTAAATTAAAGAATTATGATAAAGAAATAGAGAAAGTGAAAGGATATTCATTCATATACCCGACCGACATAAGCCAAAAACACACATTACAAAACACACAGACACAGAGAGAGAGAGATTGAATTTAAAGATCAAAGCTAATTAATTAAATAATTTAGTAGGAGGAGTATTGTTTTTGTGCTTGGTCTTGGACTTTGCTGGAACACACGATTTAACCAGCTGCTTTAAACGCATCTTTGGGGAATTCGAAGCTGCTTTCACCTCTCTATTCTTCTCACCCTCTAATTCCTCCTCCAACTGCGAACACAACTGCAATTGCAATTAAATCATTCATTTTCTCTAACGATCGGGTGATTAATTAAGTAATAGAATGAATGAATGAATTACCTTCAAAATCCGATCCTCAGCACGAACTAATCGTTCAATCAGGGTGCCCTTTTGTTGGACTTCCATCAACACCTCACTCACCGGCCGGTACTGCGGCGAGAAATCGGAGGGGCGGCCCTCGCTCGTTAGGGCTCCACTTGAGGTAGTCGATGAACAACTCTTTGAGGAAGACTGGAAATCTTCCAACTGTCTCAGCTGATGATCATCAAATTATAATATACTATTATTTAAATTAAACTCAAACATAATATATGATCTAATTGAGAGTAGTTAGTACAACTTACAATGTTATCAAGTCGATTGAGCCTGGAGAGCATTGGTTCTTCAATTTACAGCTGTGGAAGTGGAATACTACAATCACAAGAAGCAATAATAACTAGGGAAGAAGGATCCAGAAATATATATGATATGGAATGGTATGGCATGACGGTATGGTATTGGTATGATATGTGATAAGATTTATACAAGTATACGGCGGGATAAGATAGGTTACATCTCTCTATTCGACACGTTACACTCCATGCAACACTGCCACGTCTCCTGCATACAATTATTACATCATCAATTGCATACTCCCTGTGGCCATGTTTGATAGCAAAGACTGATTATCTAAGATTATGATGATAACTAAACTTTATAAATTTTAAAGCATAATCTACCCTTAATCTAAGTTATCAAACAACAAATAAAAATGATATATAGTTAATCTAGATTTAATCTAAGCTATCAAACATGGTCTATATATATAATAAACAAAGATGAAAATAATGAGTGATGGATAAGTAATTTCATCAAATAAATTAATTACAACAGCACAGGGGATTCAACAATATATAAGTAAGCCACAGCCATAGCCATAGCCAGATTATATAAAATACACCACTAATAAATATCTTGTTGATCTCCACTAGCTATATATCAATCAACATTAAGCGGCAGAATCTAAATCTGTTTGTTGATCAGATTCTAATGGCCATTGGATGGTTTCGAGAAGCCTCTCTCTCATCAACTTCAAATTCTCATCACTGATTTCATTGTATATTTCACCATGATCGCATTTCTGCATACAATTATTCACCACCATTAAAACAAAATATACTAGTCTCTTGTGTGGAGTATATATAAACTAACTAATTAACTAGGTAGCTACCTTAATCCATCTGCCGTATAGGGTGAGCCGCGTTATCATCACTCTCTCAGCAAGTTCTCGTCTTTCCTGAACAAAAACATGTAACAATTGATGATGAGCTAATTAATTTAGTCTGATACTGATGGATATTATATATATACCTTGACAAGAGTCTGAAGAAAGCGTTTTGCGTTGCTTGGTACATTTTCTGCAACAAAGCTGCACTCAAACAACATTAACCCCAACCCCAACAAAACAAACATAAGGCCAAAGATACATGATTCTTTGCTTACTTATTGAACCATTTGTATGATGGTGGATTCATTTCATACAGCTGTTCAAGGACTGTTCTTACTGCTTTAAATGTGAAGTAGTTGATCAGTTCCTGCAAGTATATTATCATACACAAGTTTCATAAATCATTGATGTTTTTGGGGAGGAAAAACAGAGAGGCTAATAGATGATATAACAACTCACCGCTTTCACATCATTGAAGGTGTCATCATACTGTCCTCCCAATTCATCAACAACAATCACCCTATTTCTCTTTCTTGAACAACCATTTCTCATCATCATATTACTATTATATAACACCATTTTTGTACTAAATCCTGAATCCAAGAAACAAGTGCTCAAATCCACCCTCTTCACTTGCATTCTTCTTCCCTTACCGACGTTTTTCTGAAAATTCGACATGCCATTTCCCATGACCCTTAAGCTATTTGATGGCATGGACAAACATGGGCTCTCAGGAAATGATTTCAATGATGCAGCACTTGCAGTTGCCATGCCTATTAATCTGTGGATCAACAGATAGATACTGCAAAAACAAAAAGAAAGATTGATATTTAAGAACACAAGCACAAAGTAAAGATCTTGCAACAATTAACAGTCGTATATATACGTTCAAAAGTTAGATCTTGTGGAAATTTCTCTTCAAGAATCTGTCTTCACTTTGAGATATTTTGGTATATATCTTTTTATTTGATGTTATTTTCTCTTTATATTATGAGGCCTCAAAATTTCCACACCATCAGCACTTTTTGTTGTTTTGTCATATCTGATTGAGGAATGGAACACATGTTCCAACTTACTACTTTTCTTTTCTTTTCGGCAATAGATTCCCAATCTTGAATGGGAAAGCCAGGTAGAATCTTGTTGCTTTCAGACTAAAGAGGAGTAGTACAACTTTTTCACAGTTAAACAAAATGTCGCTTTCTCTGTTTGATTATACCATACAAATTGAATTGAAATTGCAACTAGCGTATTGTAACAAAACATGCTAAGTTACTTTCCTTGAATAAGGAGATAACCTAACTAAAGTCGTGCTGGTATGCTAACATAACATACGTAAAATACGAAACCAGTAATCTTGAATTCTTCCTATGCTTAAAGCTATACGTGTATTAAATGACATCACAATCATGCACATAGTGTAATGAGCACCCGTTTGCAACTGATAATCTTGACAAGACAACAAAATCGCTGAGGACTAATGTACAACAAATAAATTAATTGCATTAAAGCAGCGGAAAGGACTCATAAGTTCCAAATTACAAAAAAAACACAGCAACTCATTAACTAATCTTATGATAATTATGAACAAAAAAATGGTATAAATAGCTCTTGTATCTCTCTACACAATATTGACAAGAACAAAAAAGGAAAAAACACACCCAAGATGAAAAAGGATAGAACATACAATTATCATACAGCTTTTTCGAAGACTAAGAAGTTGTCCAAAAATCCAGAGTGAACGAACATCTTAACAATTATCATGGCTGATACCATCTTCAATAACTCTTGACGGGCTCATCGTTCTGAGTTCGAAAACATATTATGGAGAAAAATCTAACACCGAGTCAAGACTTTGGTCCGTTTTAACAAGCCATCTGTATCAGCTGACATCAAGTCAGCTGATCGTGCATAAAATGATTTACAAAAGGTTTTTCACTTACATACGAGTATAATTATGGACACACTACTATTCCGCACTTAACTCTGATAGATAGCAAATCAGCCGACTAACTAGTCCTAAGCTCCTAGTGAATCAGCCGACTAACTAGTCCTAGGCCCCTATTGAATCAGCCGACTAGTTGTGTTGAAGAGTTGGTTATTTTTTTACACTTAGAGCACACCAACGGGCAGGGAACAACATACATCTTCTTTAACATGAGAAGAATTTGGGAAATAAATGTGATACTGCGGTTTGTATTTGAGTGTGTTATTTGAACAATATGAAATAGGAGAAACAATTCCATTTCTAATGAGATTCTAACAAATCTAGATAGCTTAATTGATGAAACAAAGGTTCGATCATGGTATTGGGTAGCGGTATTGATTACACTCTTTCGGATTGACTTTTTAGAATCAAGAGTTTGTTGAGGCGATTGAAGCAATATGCAATATGTGTAAAGATGTTTGCACCTTGTATTCTAATGGTGTTGGAGTACCGAGGAAAAGAAATCAGAGAGAAATGAAGAGATTTGAGAAAAGAGAAGAAAGGATAAGAAATCAGATTTCATTCATTGTCTCTAAACTGTCGCTACAAGCTAATAAGCCATGACCGTACCTACACTCATAAACTGAATAGAAGATACACATATAGAAACATATAAACAAAACACGACTTTACTCTACTGTCTAACATTACTCCCGTCCTTCAGTCGCTTGTCCTCAAGCTACCAACTGCAATTCTTCGATTTTTGACCGGTATCATATATTTCTCACATCTCCAATTTCTCTATCACCCTACTTTCCTAAAATCACAAACAACTTCTTGCACTTGTGACCCTTTTGGTAAATCTCATCACAATTGACACACAAATTCTTCTTCATCCTTAATTCCATTTCCGCCGGTGTAAGCCTTCTAATTTGGGAACCCATATCCTCTAGATTTGTAGATGAGGAACTCAATTGCAGTATGTGTTCTTGCTTCACAGCCAATTGTATAGCATCCCTCAGTGTGGTGGGTCTAATAATTCTCAACATGTGACTAATTTCTTCACTCAATCCACTCATGAAACTTTGGACAAAGTGTTCTTCAGTTAAGCAAGGATAGCTTATGCACATGAAAAACTTAAGCTCTTCAAATCTATGCACATACTCCATCACAGTCCCCTCCTGCTGCAGTTTATTAAATTGACCAACCAAATTATCATCCTCCACATTTGAAAATCTCCGTAGAATCAATTCAGTAAATTGATTCCAAGACACATCTTCTTCCTTGCCATCTATGCAGCCCATATACCAAAAATCTGCAGCATCTTCCATATAAATAGAAGCTAATATGATTTTCTCACAATCTGGCATTGGATGAATTAAAAAGAACTTGTAGCACTTCCTAATCCAAGACCTGGGATTATCTCCATTAAATCTAGGGAATTCAATCCTAATATGAGCATTGTGATCATTGAATCTATTACTATTAATCATGTCATGTTCTCTATCTATTGGCTGAATATCAGAGGTTCGAGTAATTTGTGGTTGAGTAACTGACCATGGTATATCTCCAGCTTTGGATTTGGATAAATGAGTATGCATCTGAGCCTCGCCACCATACTGATCGAATTTATGCGTTTGTTTTGACGTTCCTTGCGAATTGTGAGGTGAGTCGTGCGAATGATGCACTGGTGTGGGTAGAGTCCCTGAATCTATTCTTATAATGGAATTTTCTATCACACCTCCAGAAATTTGATCAGAATCTCCTGAAACTTTCTGATTCTCACATCCTTCCTCTTCGCGCGCATACACCTTCTCCTTCTCTGTGCGACTTTCATTCAGATTCTTAAACATCTCGAAGATCTGTTGCTTAAAAAGCTCTGAATCTATCGCCCGTTGCTTGAGTGCCTCGTTTATGCCATCAATTCGTCGCAACACTTCTTCCCCGATTTCCTCTTGTTCGCGACGTAGTGCTGTAATTTGAATTTCCATAGCTGCGATTCGATTTTCCACTGCGTTAAACCTTTCTGTGTTGCTCACCATGATTGCAATTTGTTTTGCGCAGGAATTAGCGTGCGAATTGGTGGTTAGTTTTTGGCATTTTCCCTCGTTTACCAAAACCCTATTCCCCTCCTTCCCTCTTTCTGCTCCTCAGGCGACAACCGTGAAGAGGGCGGCGGCTCATTTGCAAAAGAAGGGAGGTGAGTTGTGCTGTTTCATAGTAGGGGGTATTTTAGACAATTAACTCGGGTTGTTTTGCGTGAAAAAAAAATTAGGGTTTAGTAAATGTTGCGATGTGAATAGTCCCGCCAAGAAAAGTAAATAAATATCCAAGATTCTAAATTACCATTTAATTTGCTTCAAAAAAAGGAAAATCACACCATTCAATTGCTGATAGATCGACTCGCTGCAGAGAAATTGAAATTCATGGCTTCATTTGGGTCTCTGAAGCAAGCCATTTTCGACAAACAAGCAAGACAACAGTATGTAAATTCGTCTGTATATATATGTGCATGGCTATTTGTGAGAATTCTGAATTGCGTCCCAAAATTAATGAACATATAGGCAGTATCAGGATCATATCCGAGGACTCAACGCATTCGATCGCCACAAAAAGTTCTTAAATGATTACGGTAAGTTTTTCACTTTGGTTGCAGGAGTTTGTGCGCCAACATTATTACAATATTTCTGTGCACTTGACTTTCTTTCTTCCTTTGTTTGCTTAAAATTTCTGGGAATTCCCTGGTTGGGAACCATGAAATCTATTTCTTGTTGCATTATTGGGAACCATGGAATCTATTTCTTATTTTTATCTATTCTTATGGACAGTGGACACTAGAGATATAATTTGTTGTCACAGTTAATGGGTTTACATATGCATTTGTAGTCCTTCTTTGAGAAAGATGATTAACTTATTTCAACTAGTTGCTGTAAAACTGCAACCAGAACATACATGTAGAGTAAGAGTGTATAGTATAGACCTTGATGTAATTTGGGAAACACTCACTGCATTTTGTTTTTAAACGTTAAACCTGTTTGTGTGCAGATAGTTATTATGGGAAAGAGAAATCTTCTCGAGAAAAATTGCCCGTTAAGACTGATCAAGACACTATTAGGGAAGGATACCGGTAAGGCCACTTTCTCAGTCTGTTTGGTTTATGAATTGAACCAGTTTTCTATTTGTAGGACTGGACACAGTTCTAACTGTGTGAGTAACTCGCGAAGCCTTTACATACACTGCCTATGTGAAGAGCATTCGAGTTGGGACTCTAGGAATCTTGGTTTTTGTATTGCACTGGATATGCCTTTTAGACTAATAGTAATCCTGGATTAGATTGAGAAAGATCTGGGCCGAAACTGTTAGATGGTATAAAAGAGGGGAAACATACACCCTGGAAGTTCAGACTTCAAAGCATTGAATTTCATTTTCCTACAAAACTTATTTGATCTGTGATATGGGTGCGCATGCTTTTGGAGTTGGTGAACAAAGTGTGAAGTATGATAAAAACTTAACCTCTATATTTAATGCCTTGGATTTAATGTATATGATATTTGGTCTTCAGTATGATTTCTTAACCCTTTTGATATTTGGTTTATCATTGGTCATGTATATTTGATTCATCTTTGCCAAAAGGTTCATAATGACTGAGGAAGATGAGATGAATCCTTCTTGGGAGCAGAGGCTGGTAAAGCGCTACTATGACAAGCTGTTCAAAGAGTATCCTTTGCGATGTGATATTTTCCAGATTTCCTAAATTTTGCTTTCTGAGTTATGAAATTTGTATAAATGAGCATGCTGTTATAAATCAAGTAATTGATTGGTGGGCACTGTCTTTTAATTTGGATCTTAGTTCTATGAACCTGTCAATATCTTTTTGGTTGCTGCATTTTTTCCTTGATTACTACAAACGACTTAGCAAGGTATTCATTTCTATGAAAATATATTAAACAGTGAGGTGATACAGTGCTCCCGATTACTGGCTCATGCATGACAAACCAGTTAGTAAAAGACACGTAATAATAATCTTATGTTGTCTCCAGATATGCCATTTGTGTTTATTTCAACGTCAAGGTACTTTTCAGTTTTCAGCATGTCTATATGCAGAAGCATTTTTTTAGGACTTGAGTATGGGATCTGACATGCAAATTTTAGTAGATGGAGATTTATCTAGGGAGTGCTGGTGTGTTTTGACTTCGGCATGTGAATGGGAAGATGCTGATCCTTCTTAACTGAGATAAGTTAACAGTAGGATGCTTGGAAATGTTACATCATTATTTACTGCCTTAATGCATGCCCATCTAGAATCGTTGTGCAGTTCAGAAAGGAATGGTACTCCTTGTGTGATGGAATACTGTATTACTGTGTCCGTTGAAACTTTGCCTTTTGAAAATTCTATTGAATTTCTGTTGTTGAATAATAAACGATTTCAGTATCAAGAATTCTTAAAACTTTATTTTAGTGGGTACGAAATTGAACTTGGAACTTCATGTCAACATCAAAAGGCAAAATTCAAAAGGTGGATGGATGGAGATTCTGGTCAGATGCATCATGCATTGATTATTGTGTTAATTAAAGATACACGGTTCATTGCTGTTTCTGAAAGATGATGTCAAATGTTGTGATGTGTTGTGTAATTGCTGTGCTAACTTATATCTGGAAGTATTAATGAAATCTTCGCCATGTATCCTTGAACATGTGATGTAAACATAGAGGTGCAACATTAAAAATGTTCTGCAGTGATCTTTGGTTCAATATCAAATCATTAGCTGTAATGCCAGTTTAGAAAGAAATATTTTTTCCAATTGCTTCTTAACTCATTCAAGATACTGCATAGCTGATATGTCTCATTACAAAACTGGCAAGGTAAGAATGTTATACTGCCTTAATATCTTTCACTCCCAGTTTTATATGTTTCAGTTGTTCTATAGTGAATATCAGTTCTACTTTTGTCAACTACTTTTGTTTAGAGAATTTAGAAAAAATGCAATCTCTGAGAAAAAATAGAAGAGCTTGCAATTGATGTATTACTTCAGCTAGTCAAGGATCTTATAGACCATAGTACCTAAAAAGTAACTTAAACGAGGCACTAATATTGTCTTAAATGAGTTTTTGGTAGTCCATTTGGCACCTGGTTATTGTTCATAACATATCTCAAAAGACAACCCTTTGTTGGAAGATATTAAGATAGGATATGTTCAGTGAATATTTATTTCCTTCTACATATTTCCTAGTTGAATGCTGTGTGTTCCATATTTGTTCGGTATTTATTTAAGTATTGCTGCTAAGTCTTTGCTATTTCTTTTTTTAGATTGGTCTTAGGTGGAGGACTGACAAGGAAGTAATATCTGGGAAAGGTACATTTATACAAAAAAATCCCTTTTATAAATCCCGTTTATTACTTTGGATAATTGGATTTTCATTGATAACATTTTTTTATTTAGTATCTTAAATTATGCATGTGGCCTCATTTTTCCTCTGCCCACTGTTGTATTGAAAGAAAGTTGTTGTAGAGAAATGCAGGGAGGCCTATTTTCCATGATTTTTTTATGTGTCTGTTGCTTAAAATGTTGTTAATACACTTCTACTTCTCATATGATCAAGACCCCAACAAAAAATTCATCTCATAAAAAAGAAAGCAGATTATGAAAGAATTAACCACTCTGTTCAGTGATTCAGTCTTACTTTTAGAATGTTCATTACGTTTGATACTTTTGTAAACTGCAAGAAAACCTTCAGAATGACTTTTTTTCTTTTTAAATGTGGGAATTATGAGAAGTGGTACAGTTCAATATGGAACTATATATTATAATAACTTGTGATATGATGTAATTTTTACTTAGCATCATTTTCTTAAATAAAAAAAAATTCATTTTTCCCATCTTTCGGGAGAACAGCAATGTGAAATCTTTTCAGGCAGATGTGTGTGAAAATAACTTCTGTTTTCTTTTCTGGTTTAAACTTAATTTCATGGGGAAACATAATTTTCAACAAAGGTTTCAGATCTTTGCTGCTAGAGAATATCTAGGACTGCGAGATTTGAGTACTATTAAATTTCTTGATCAAGTGGCTATAGAGAATAAATGTTTCATACCTAATGTGTACATATTAGTAATTTTGGAAGCTCTTCAATTTCTATTCTTCTAGCCACCCTCTTACATATCCTAAATAAATGAGTAACTTTGGAAATAAAATATAACAGTAATGTGTGCTCAAATTGAATTCTCATCCTTTTTTCCATCTTATGGGTGCTATTATGACACTGCCCCTATGCATGATTGTTACTGATCTGCTATACTTTTAGTTTTCCGTAGAGTTAAGACTGACTGAACACCTCTTGATTGTCAGGACAGTTTTCTTGCGGTAATAAGCACTGTGACCAAAAAGATGGTTTGTCAAGCTATGAGGCAAGTCACGGGCGAGGTTATCTATGTTATTTGTGTTGGTAACAGTGAATGTGTATGAAAGTGGACCACTTTGTTTTAATGTTTTGAGTCTTTTGACTCCTTATTGTGTGTGAGATATGGTATAATTAAATGTTTTGATCCTTGGGCTGCCTACTTCCTGAATCAGTAAAGCTAAGGGAAAAGCTGAAATTATAGGCAGTAGTATGTTGATGGAAAATTCGCTGGAAAATTCTCATGAATATTCAGATTCCAAATTCTAGCATCTTGTGCTCTAAGACTAAGATGTGGAACTTAGAAAATGAGAAAGAGGCATCGAGTTAAGGATGATGGATTGTTCTTCTGAATACAAAATATATTAACTTGAGAAAAAGGCATCGAGCTATTTATATTTTTACTTGATTCTTGCAAAGTGGCTATCCATGATGGTAGATTTGTCACATAATATATTAACTTGAGTCTTAAGTTCGGTGACTTTCATTGTTGATAAACACCAGGATCTAAATAAGATAAGGCTCGCACTTCACCACCCCATGGGGTTAGTCTACAGGGTTCATAACTACTTGTCTTATACAAGATACTTACCTAGCCAACGTCCGATATTGTTCTTTGATTCTAGAATAAGATGAATTTCTATCTAATCTATTTGGATGTATAGCTGTGTTCGATATAGCCAAAGATTCCCCCCTTCCCCCCACCCCCAACTGATCAGAATTTTTACAATGTAACCAAATTTCATGCCCGTCTTATTGTTAAGGTACTTGACACGTTTAATGAGAATGAAGGGTAAACCTATTATTGCATACTAGTAATATAGAACATTCTCTATCTTCTTCGTCCTGTTTGTGTTCCCTTGCTAACTGTTTCAATACGCAGGTAAACTTCTCATATTTTGAAGCTGGTGAAAACAAGCAAGCTCTAGTGAAATTAGTAGCATGCGAGAGGTAATCCATTAACTTTTTGACACTTTTGTCGTTTTAGGCTACCTTTTAAGTTTACTATGGCATCAATCTAATCTCAACTGTTTTATAATTTAGCAAATAAAAAATATATTAGCAGAACAGTGAAGCCAGAGGAAGTATTATAGCAGAAATTTCTTACACCTTGGGGCTTGGACCACCTTTCAGAATTCTTAAATTAGTGGAAAATGTTCAATAACAAAATGGTTGAGCAATGGAGACCATATGGATGCGATATAAATGAAAATAAATCAAATTGGAGAAGGAGCTTTAAAATGGTGTTGGGATAAGCTTATCTTATTTTAGCTGAGTGATGTTTCTGGAGCTTATTTTTGGACTTGTAACTTATAAGGTGTTCGGAACTTATTTTAAAAAAAGCTGTTAAAGATGTTAATAATGATACTTTTGTCATTAAAGTTATCTAAATTATAGTAATTTGTTAAGGTAAGGAAAAAATCATTTACAAAAATCCAGTTATAATACATGCATCAAAATTTCAGAGCGCATTGCATCTTTTTAGAAAAATGATGTAACACGTTGAAACATCTTGTCAGCTCTCAAACAACTTATATAAGCTCTTCAAAGAGATCATTTATCAAAGTTCTGTATTTATTATTTCAGTGATTTATGGTCTTAGAAGCATTTAGTTGTGTGAAATAGGAGGAATAGGGCAAATAGAATGGTGTTCCCTGCAAATTGCATGATATTACTGCAAGTTTAAGTCCTTTTGCTGGTGAGATTTTGATATCATGAACTTTTATATTGAAATGTATTCTTGAATAGATGTGCAGAGAAGCTTTATTATAAGAAACAGAAAGAAAAGGAAAAATTGAAACAAAAAGAGAACGAAAAACATCGAAGGAAAAGGTGTGCATACAGTAGGATTACAATTCACATTATGTAAATTTCAGAGGTGGACACTGGGATTTAGAAACTTTTTGCCTTGCAATGAATAAATTTCCTCATTTCAGGGATCGGTCTGAAAGTGATGATGATACAATTATTGACTATGGAAAAAGCAAGGACAGGAGAAAAGGTATGATGCTGCATGGGAATTAGTTGCATGGTTTAGTAATGGAGAATTCCAAGTACTAAAACCTAAAATGTTGCTATATAAACACTTGGTGGGTACAGAGACGAATTATGATATTTATTAATAGTCCTTTCTCTTTCAATAAAATTGTGGTTGGCATCTCTATTAGCAGTATGGCACCTTAAATTTAAATTCTGAGTAATGGATTTGCAGGTGCTTAAAGTATTCAATTGATTTCACTTTGTTCACCCTTTATACAAATTATTATTACCAGGGCTACTGCTGTTTTTGTCATTCTCATTAGATGTATGTAATCTTGTGATGAATTGATGCTTCTGCAATGAATGCCCATCTGAAACTATGTAATTGGTCAAAGAAATGGAAGAATGCCTAGTGGCGGTTTCCCTCTTGTAGTTCTTGCTTTATCTTTTCTAACCATAAAATTGGCCTTAGTAGGGTTGTCACTGGTCAAGTAGCAAGGACTATGAATTAGTGGTCTGATATTAGGATGTTATACTTGATTTTCGTAAAAGGAAATTCTGTTTTTTGAGCTCAGTTGGTGAATGATGGCATTGTTCTTTCTTTCTTTCAGGAGACAAGGCATTGGCTTCAGCTAATGATCAAAAGCCCGATGAGGATGAAAACTTTGATGAGTATCTTGATGGTATGTTTCCTTGAATGAAGGCCTTAATTGAAATTCAAGATTTTTCGTTGAGAAGGATGCATCGTTTGAAAGGTAGGTTGTATTACCTTACCTGTGCTGCTTCTTAGAAACAAATTTGTGTTCTGAGTTTGAGGAAGTAATGGCTCATGGGGGATGCTGCACTCTTAAAGCTTTTACAACAATTATTTTTGAGTAAACTCTCTCTTTTGAATCTGACCCATAACTGAAATTTGCTTTGGGATCGAGTTTATTTATAAACTCAATATATTACTATGTATTCTGCAAATATAGATGTGTTCTACGAAACATGTCATGTTTTGTTCGATCAAACTGGCTGAACAATTTATTTATTGCCTCCAAGTGCCGTTCACCCCACTGACCGAACAAAATGCAATACTTTGTAGTCGAACAACCACTAATTTATACAGTTCGCCCATATTGCCTAACAACATGCAATTTGCAATATTTTGTGGTCGAACCAATGTATTTTTCCTTTCATAATGATATAACATTTCGATCGGCACATTGAGCAATATTTGGCACAAAACTATTTTGTAGGGTCATAAGGGATATTATGATCATTTTAGTCCTTTTTTTAAAATGAAATGTGCCTAAAAAATTACGGGGTGTATAAAGGAAGGATAATGAATATAAATTGTGATGACTTTTAGAAAAAAATATTGTCAAAGACAAAAATTTATATACAATATTTCATAATAGGAGTGTAGTGCAATGCAATATGATTTAATCTTATCTGCGCTGTCTTTCTCCTTCTTTCTGCGTTGCCTTCTTTTCCTGCATTGGTCTCCTTCTTCTCTCCTTCTTCTGCCACGCTTTATCTTCCTTCTCTCTGCGTTGCCTTCTTCTTTTCTGCATCAAAAACATTGTACTTACATTAACACATATTTGGTCTTTCAGTAATATATAATTACCTTTTTATAGTAACACAGACCTGGATTATCCTGTTAGCCTCTTATGCACGACTTTTGTTCTTTTAACAGTTTTTAGAATATTTTACTTTTAAATATGAGGTGTCAATTTTAAAAAATTAATTCTACATTATTTTATAGAGTTGGGGAAAAATGTCACTTTTGGTCACTGAACTTTATCACTTTTCAAATTTGGTCACCCACATTTAATTACTATTAAAATTGGTTACTCAGTTATTATTTTTTTTATCAATTTTAATGCTGCTATTAGTAAATGATTAACGGAGAAAAGGTTTTGATTACTAATTCTTTTTTGACACAGTTTCCTCTATTTTAATTCCTAAACCCCCATTCAAATTTTTTTTTCAATTTTTACTGAATTTATCTTCGATTAATATGTGTGGCTAAGAAATACAAAATTCACAAATATAGTAATATTGAGTACGTACGAAAAATCTGCAATAATAATAATATAAAAACATCTAGAATATAAAAGAAAGACGAAAAATAAAATTTTGAAATATTCTTAATTTGAATGGATAATTTTAGAGAGTTTTTTACAATAGATAATGCCCGAATAATTATAAATGGGGAAATTATTTCTAATAATTTTCTATCAATTTTAGAGAGTTATTATTTTCTATCAATTTTAATGCTCTTGACTAACGGAGAAAAGGTTTTTCAATTTTCTTTTATATCATTTTCTCTCTTTTAATTCCTAAACCCCAAACCCCAATTTTTTTCAATTTTTACTATCTTCAATTAATATTAAGGAAGATCTCTGGAAATGTCTAAAAAGAAAAAAAAAAATGCTGACAAAAAATAAAAATATTAAAATTGATAAAAAATAATAATTGGATGACCAATTTTAACAGTGATTAGATGTGGGTGACCAAATTTAAAAAGTGGTAAAATTAAGTGACCAAAAAGTGATATTTTCAATAACTAAATACCTCGATTGTATCACAAGCCCATCAAAATAAGGAAATTAAAAAAATTACACCACGTGTCTTTTCCACCCTTATGCACAACCGCCGTGAATGTGCCGTTCGTTAATGGCCCACGCGTCGGCCAGGTGGACCCACTGTATCTTATTATGCGGCTGCCACGTTGTGGTCTTTGGTGCTCTATGTTTGCCATTTATTTTTTTCTTCTTCTAAACAAATATTTATGCTTTTTTATTTTATAAAGAAAGCAGTGTTTGGCTAAAAGCTCCAACTTCTTTTTCCACTATTCATAGAACATTCGTTATACCAATTTGTCAAAATTTATACTCCATTCGTCCCATATTAACTTTCATAGATAGGATGACACGTAAATTAAGAAAGTGTAATAATGAGTGGAGTTTTGAAGAGGGTGATTTTATAAAACTTTATGTACGGAGTATAAAGTAAAGAATGAGTTGACTTTTGTGTATGTGTGGAGAAAAAGTAATGTCATTTGTGTAAAATTGAGATATTCTAAGGGTGGAGTTTATAAAGGGTTTACCATTTTAATTTTAAGGGTGTGAAAATTATTGTGGAACGTTTCGAAAAGAAAAGTGTGAAAGTTATTGTGGGAGGGAGGGAATATTTTAATAGCTCCTTGTAAATGGATTAATCAAACCTAAGTTCTGATACATACATTTTGCAAATTGAACCCCTAAATTAGCAAAAGTAGAGATTTTGGTCCAACAGTACTATGAATGGCAAGTTAATAATAATTTTCTAACTACACTTCACATCATCCAGTGTTTTCTAGACTTAATTTGGGTAGTTCGTAAGATTGAACATAAACTGGGCCCTTTGAATCCGTATGTATATAATTAATAATTTGTGATTGAATTTTTTAAATTTTTATTCTTTGCACATGGCACATTAATTATTTCTTCTATTATTGTTGATAATATGAAAATTCAGTCATTGATGCACACTATGTAAATTATGTCATTGTGCAATAGTATGTAAATTACTTAATTCAAAATTTGGATCAATTTAAACCATTGCAAAAACTTATAAAATTAAAATGTACTCCGTATATTCTATTAAAACTAAATTCAAAATGAGTTCAATTTAAACTATTTGCAAAAACTTTAATCCCAAAAATTAACCAAAAAATGGATTGTTGCATGTACATACTACACTATGTGGAATGTACTATGTGAGGAGTATAACCACACATTCCACCCACTTTAGAGTTAAATAAACCCCACCAAACATGACTCTAGATGATGCTCAATGACTTTTGTAATGAAAAGTCATCTCCAAACTTTGTACACGTGTGAAGTAATTAGCTCTTACATCTCTCCAAACTTCGTCCACGTGTGATTTAGCATGGCCCCTCAAAACCTAGGAAGGTAAGAGTGAGATCTCAAATTAAGTTTACATTATGAGAACTAAAGGAATCATGAAATATTAGTAGCTTTACCAATAAAAAATTAAAAAAATATAGTATTAAATAATACTTCGCTTCTGTCACGTTTTACCTCCAACGTTTAATAGCTAGGTAACCAAAATTTATATGTAGCAGCCTTTGGTTGAATTAGTCAACATACATTGGATTAAACGATACTTACACTAAGTAATTATTACAATTATATTAACCAAATCTTGGGGTGGTTAATTATTGATTTGGTCATAATCTTAATTGTTTTCAACTGCCGGCCTACAGTAAATTAAGAATCATTCACCCTTTATTTTATTGCAAATATTTGCAATTAATCAAGTAAATACTCTACGGGAGGTTCATTATATTATATATTGCCCAAGGAAATTAACATTTGCTAGTTCTATTTCCCACTTTTTTTTTTTTGTTCTGAATTATTTTGCAAACTAAGTAGTAGGATGTGTAAAGAGTCTGAATCTTGATCTCTTCTCAAGCTAATATTGTAATAACTAGGAGTAGTTGATTTGGAATATATGGGTAATATAGGGGAAGAGCCTGAATTTTTTTTAACAAGAGGTAATATGTTATTAAAACCTTAATGAGACGAAGGTGGTGCAAAATAACTTAGTCGAGTTAATTATAACGTTTTTCAGCATTGTTTTGAGTTTAAATATTATATATGAAACACTTATCTTTACTACCACCCATAAAATCAAGAAAGAGCTCTCAGTTATTTCGCATGAGATGACACCCTTGCCTATCATTATAATTGAGTGGATTCAATGGAGCTGAATCAAAAACCAAACATACATCAACTTTATCAAGTATAGAATATATTCCAATTTTTTTCAAGTTAAAATGAATTTTAAATATATTATTATGCAATTTAATTCTATTTAAACTGTACTAATCCTATTTTCGACAGGAAAAAATGTCGAATAAATAACGTTTGGAGTTGTACTTACTAATACTAAGTTACTACAAACAAAAATGTTTGTTGACACTTCACAGATTGCCTGCTGCTAGTATATAGAATTTTTATAAACATTGCAAAAGTTGTATATTTAATGCAATTTTTCATATTCATAATTCTTGTAGAATTCATTATATGTGCAAATTAATGAATTCTACTCATAAATTATGTCTTAAAATTATATTTTATCATATGCATTGAGAAATTTAAATCCAACAAATAAAGAAAAAAAAAAAGAATAAAGAAACTTAAATATAGGCTATATAGCATAAATTTATTTTTTTAAAAAACATATATATATATATATATTTTGACAGATAAAAAAACATAAAATTGTGACTTGAATTTGTGAGAAGAAGCCAAAGGGCATTCCCGACCATTCGTAGGTGGGAATGGGCCACAGGCGGAAGTGAACACGTTCTAGCCATTAGTTAATGCAAACATTTATTTTATTTTATTTTATCTTTGAGAAATTTATTTATTTATAAAATTATTTTTATTTATTCTACTTCCTTAACAGAGGACAGGGAGAGCGACGTTGGCGTGGAAATTAAAAATTGGGACAACCCATTATTTAATAAATATAAAATCGACTGAAAATAAATTTCTCTCAATTCCTCTCTCTAAAAACCTTGGAATCCATTGTTTTTATGTGTTGTTTCTGTTTCATCAGACAAACTTGAATTGAGCTCTGAAATGAGTGGTAAAATGGGTTTGCAGTAGCTTTGGATTTCAATCGTACAAAATTAAGGTATTTTCATTTGAATTTTGTTTATTTGTTCAGTGTGTCGGTACTCCTAATTAGAATTCCTGCAATTTTTAGTAGTATGATTGTAATTTAGAAATTCTGAATTTGAGTTTTAATTTTTAGTTTTTACAATTGAAAAACTAAAACTGGAAAACTTGGAGTTGAAAATGATAATTGACCTTTCTGGATTTGAGGTTAACTTTTTTTTCTTTTTTTTTTTTGTGATTATCATGCTAAATTTGAAGTTTGGTTTTTTGTCAATTGTAATTTTTCTTTCACAGTGAATTTTGAAGTGAGAAATTTTTGTAGATTTTTTTTTTTCCTTTCAGAAAGCAGAAATTTAGTAGAATTAAAGTAGGGAGAAGTTTTTGTTAATTGTTTGTTGGAGCCACTTGTGTTAATTGTGTTATATGTATATATCAATATATGCATAATTTGTTGTAAGTTTGGGATATTGTTTAAATTTGGGATATTCTTTTATGAAGTTGCGAAATCTTTAAATTGGAATAATGAGTAAATACGGCGTGAGGGGTATTATTTGCTTTAGGTCTTTTATCGAGTTGACTAGTTATATCAAGTGTAAATGTGATAGTTTACTTGACTGATCTAATGTAGCTATTTCTGGTTGTAATTTGTGACCTGTTGTTTCTTAAATGTAAAGTCATGTTCTTGTTAGCAAAGTCATTTACTGTATCATGTACGGAAGTGTTTTATGTCATTTTTTTATTTTTTTTTAACTAGAACCATGTCATGTATCTTGATATTAAGGTCAATTGGGCAGATTTTTCTTCTTTTACCTTTTACTTGCACTCGGAACCAAAAGAAGGGATGGATAATTCTAATAAAAAACCCGATAAGCTTCTGCTAATGGATCTATTTGCCGGTGTGTAGTGCCATATGTTCAATATGTATTCGTTATAGTTGTTCTTCTATTTTGCATAATCAATTTTTTTTTAAAAAAATTGGGGTGGAGAGGGTACTTAAATGGAGTGTGTATCTGTGTTTTTTCTTGAAATTTCAATGATTGTGTGGTGTAGTGAATTATGATTAGGCCATCAATTGTTTGGGAGAGTCAACAACAATGCCCACACTTGCGAAAAGTAATAGTCAGCAACTAGATACGGGACTTCGAAGCATTCCAACTTCAACACCCTACAGCCAGCCTTGGTGGCAGGGTCTTGGGAATAATGACATGCCTCCTTCTGGCCAGCAACAAGATGGTCCTGTAGCCCCTGCAGCACTGCACCCACAAGCCACTCCTGAAGGGACCCCTAAGGATACAGATGATAATTCAGCTCTTCGATCTGGTAGCCTTTATGCTTTACCACTTATTTAACTTTTCTTGTTTATGTTAAACTGTATGCTCACTTTCCATGGAAAATAGTAGCTGTCTTCTTGTTGCTATCTTTTCCTGTTATGCGTCTGAAGTTTCAAGTTTGCAAAGTGGCTGTTGAATCTTGTTTCTCTTCTCGACTCATCTCTTGGAAAAGGGATCTATTTCCAAGCTCAACCATGTCATCTACTCTTGTGAAGACAAAATAGGAAAAGTCAATTCCTAGCGTCTGCCATTAGGCAATTAAATTCAGATTGTGAAATTGGGTTATTTGGGAAAAAAATATATAAACTAGGGCCATCAAACCTCTATCTCATTGCTGTCTGTTCTATCAGGTGTTTATTCCTATTCCAGCTAAGTGTGGTCTATATATCATTTTTCAGAGTTAAATGAGAGCCACAATGGGCAAGAGCAGCAGCAAGCCTATGCTTCACAAATGGAACTTGTTGGTCATTCAATTGTAAGACCTTCTTTCTCTGTATGTGTTGTCGAATTTGCATGATATTTTTTTTTTGGAGTGCTAATATTAATGTTGCTAGGACACACTTCTCATTTTCTTATGTAGATCTATACTTGAGTATTTGACTTTAATGTTGCTTAACTTTTTTTTTTTAACAGATGTTGGCACAATATCCATATGCAGACCCACAATATGGGGGAATGTTGACCTATGGGGCACCGGTAAGGATATACTGTGGCCTAATTCTAAGCTTGACACACACGTGTTAAGATCAATCATCAATATAAGGTAGAGAGTATAGAGGAGAAATAATCAGGCATATATACTACATAGTGGTATGCAAACACCTTTATCTACACATACGTGCTCATGACCCCGTGCACTCATGCATACATGTATATATGATAGTCTGAGATTCAGTTTAAGGGGGCTGTTATTTATATTCACAGTAAGAGAAAAATGCTTTAATTTAATTGTTCAGTTTGAAGACTTCAACTTCACACTTGCTGCCTCTAATCTTAATCACCTCTTGAGTTATATGACTTATTCATGGTGAAGAAAAGCTCATCACTTGTCAATTCAAAAAATAAATGTATCTATGCATGTATTTGCTATTAAATTCAAGAACTTTGAATTCAAGTTCATTACGACGACATCTATCTAATGACAATGTTTTCTTGCTTGTACTGGTGCATTTATGTTTTATTAGATTTTGTGGAAGTATATTTTTTCATCTTTGGATTTACAGTTAAAATCATTTTTAATTGATTCCAGGTACCTCCTCACTTGCTTGGATATCATCCAGCAAGAATGCCTCTGCCTCTTGACATGGAAGAAGAACCTGTCTATGTGAATGCAAAACAGTACCATGGAATTTTGAGGCGAAGACAAATACGAGCAAAAGCGGAATTGGAAAAGAAATTGGTGAAAAACAGAAAGGTAATGAAATGCTTGTGGACTTGTGCCAAGCACAGGAAGCATATAATTGTATGTAATTATTCTAGTACAAAAAAATTGATCTTGATTTCTCTGTGTCATTTTGGATATGCTGGTTTCAGTTTTCATGTTAGACTTTGATTCTAAGTTAGCAAGTAGCTTGAAGGTGGAAAAGGATGTCCTTGAAATCCCCATGCAACACACGTGGGTACATGTGTTGATATGAGTTTCAGACGTCTCATCTTTAATTTTCTCTCTGTATTTATAATGTCCCTTTGTTTTCATATGTTTATAGTAGACTTTTTAAATCGTAGAGAAAACTGAAATCATGGGTTAATATGTATGGAAGAGTTTAAGCTTTGATATTGTGGATGGTTGGTTTAAATGCAGCCTTATCTTCATGAATCTCGGCACCAACATGCTATGCGAAGGGCAAGAGGCTCTGGAGGCCGTTTCCTGAATTCCAAAAAGCTGGATAGTAACGTGAATAATTCGGAGCAATCAAAATCTGGAGAAAGTGCTTCGTGCTCTTCTGCACAGCTGTCCTCCAACAGTAATGGTACATCTAACCAACGGGATGATGTGGCTTTTATGGTTCAAACTAAAGACCAGATCCTGTCAAATGATTTCCGCAATGATCTTGGGCTTGGGTCATTCTATGCAGAGTCGAGCAGAAGAGACGCGGAACAGTTGCAGTTGAATTGGGGCCCACAAGGGCCTTCCTCCAGCAGCAGATGAGAAGCTACTCCTTTGTGGGTTGATGATGGGTCATCAGTACTGCCTCGTCTTCTATCTAGTGGTGTGGTTAAAGAAGGTAGAGGCCGACTCATTTGATCCCCAGGGTAGTTGTACAACATGGCTTGTGTGTCAGGCAATTCATTCTTGGCTTGGTTACTTTACTTGTATGTATGTATGGTGCAGGATGAGACAGACAAAATATTCTCGCCTACCATCCTTCGTTTCTTCACCGTGTTATCTATTCCCTTGTGTAAAATTGCGACTATTTTTCAAGTTTCGCTATCTGTAAATTCGGCCCCTGAATTCCTCCTTGATGATGATTTCTTTCTGTGTGTTTTATGCTATTTCTTGTGCTCAAAATCACGTCATGTCTCTTATATTGTGAATGTGTGAGAAATAAATGTGTTTGTAGGTTGATATGCTTTCATTTTCGTTCTGAAGGGCTTTTATTATCGTTTAAATTATGAGCCACCCACCCACCGTATAGCTTCATTAGCTTGTGTCCAGCCTAGAGCAGTGACAATTATTTGAATTGGATAGCTCAAGTGCTCGACTTTGACAATTATTTTGAATTGGATAGCTTAAGTGCTCGGGTTGACTCGAGCTCGTGAAATGCTCAAACTCAGTTTGATTATATTAATAAATGAGTTGAGCTCGAGCATGTGAAATTCTCGATTTACTAATGAGCTGATTCAAACTCGGCTCATTATACTCGATATTTAATAAAAAATAAAATTATCATTTTATTATAAGGTGATAAAAACTTAAGTGTTACTGTCACTTAGGATTGTTGAGTTGAGTCGAGTCAAACTCTATTTTTAATGATTTATGTGTTAATGGTATAGATTTAAGATTTAGAGTTTACAGTATTTTTGTATGTTTTTCTTTGATTTTGATGATATAGTTTGAATAAAATTTGTTTGCTTTCAGTTTGATTGAGAGAGAAGAATATAATTATTGAATAAAAATAAAATGTATAGATTAGACGAATGAAGTAAAATTTAGGGTGGAGTAGCTAACATTCTCTTATGTTGGAATGTGCATCAATCGGGGATGTGGTTAAATTAAATGGGAATATTGCAGTAGGCCCAACAGATAGTGAAGCAAATTGGATGGGCCCATAAAAATGGTTTGATGGAAAAACCCTAGGCGCATCCCTAAACCTCACTCCCGCTCCTCTCCCTTTTCTTACTTTCAAATCTGCTCTCTCTCTCTCTCGAATGGGAAAGTCGTGAAATTTGGCCACATTTTGGTTCTCCTTTTATTATTGAATTAATCGAGCAGCAATTGTTTCAAAACTGAATCTTTTTGGTACCTCGCATTGTTAATCATTATAATTGTTTTTGGGATTTTTTTACTTTTTTTTTTTTTTTTATTGGATTTTTGGAAATTTGGAAGATGTCCTCCCATGGATGAAACATTTAGTAATCTGAAAGTATATATGGTGCTCCCTCTGTTAAAGGAGGTTGAGGAACCATGATATGCAGGTAGACAATAGGCATTTCTGAGGGACGACATGTATTTCCATTATTATCTAAAACTTTCAATTCAACTATTCTGAATTATGTTTCAGCTTCTTGATTTCTGATGAGGAAGCTGAGACCTTGAATAAGCTTCTTTCTTTCTTTTTTTGGTTGCTGTGTTTTAATTAGCTGCTTTTGTCATATTTTCATTTGTAGTTTTTTATACTAAACCAGAGAGTTTAGGGGAAGTGCTACAGTACAGAATTCATTTGTAGTCCAGTTCCCATAAAAAGTGCTACGGTACAGAATACTAGTTTGGTTTGGAACTTTCTAGTATAGAATACTGTTAAGTGCTACAGTACTTTCAAGTGAATTTAAAAGTCTTTCAGATTGGATCTTTTTTTTCAGCCGTGTCTTCTTGTACTGCATATCAAATCTAGTTTCTCTTGTTAATATTACAACAATTTTAAGGTGCACAGTTGAGTTGAGTGATGTGCATTGAGACAAAACTCAAAATATAAAAAATGGTTAATTGCAAAAAAAAACACGAATTTTATAGTATTTATCAATTACCACATATTCTTTTTTTGTTTACAATTCGATACACCAGCTTTTAAAGTTTTGCAATTTGATGCATGTGTTTATTTTTTGGCAACACATGAATGATATATATACCGAAACCGCATTAAGGTTCTACGAATTAAGGTTATACAGAAGGTGCATGTGTTGATCAATATAATATTTATTATATATTTTTTATTTTTTGTATTTTAAAAACGTTTTTAAACAATATAAAAAATATCACATTATTTTTGTGAACTATGATTTGGAGGACGCGATCTTATACTTTTGAGTTTTGGGGGAAATGATAATAATTAAATTAATTTATGATTTATTTTTAAAAATATTTAGTATTGATTTTAGTTTTAAAATGATTTTTTATTATTCATTTTAGTTAAAAACGTTTTAAAAAAAATATATTAATCATTCGTGACGTTTATAATTTGTGCACAAGATAAGCATAGTTGGAAGAAATAAATTACATAATTAAAATAAAATCTCAAGAAGGTTTTGAACTAAAATTTGAGTTAAAAACAAGTCAATTGTAATACATTTAATTCGAATTACCTTCATATGTAAGTCAAAATTAATGTGCAACCGTAGTGGGAGATTCAAATTGGAGTGCTTCTTTAACCATGAAAAAGAATTAAACAAGTCAAAATATTCAATTCATTTTATATAGTTATTGGCTGAAATACTGTTATAAACAAGGGGGTTGAATTTGTCAATTATGAATTAGTGGGTTTTTTGGCACCAAATAAATCACACGCACATTCTATTCTCTCTGCCCTAACTCGCCCTGCTTAATTAATTGACATCATTCTACACATAATTAAAGAAAATAAAGAAAGAAACTCATGCATATAATAATTTTGCTCTAACTTAGGAAACATGCCAGGAACTGTGGCCATTTTTTGACCTTGGAACCTAGTTGACTTTTAATAATTTCAAACTTTGTTCGTGCAAATTACCTGAAACAAAGAAAGTAAATACTCCATTCAACTCAAATTCTAATATTGTTTAATGAGGTCAAATTATAGGAATGTCATTTTAGTTTCAAGGCTTTTTTTTTAAAGAAAAAATTTGGGATATTTTATTTGCCTAAATTTATTTCTATCTTTTTTAAAAGGATAAAACATCCCTTCCGTAATTACTTTTCATTACTTGCACTTATTTTTTTTTTTTTTGTTCAGACGTGTCAAGATTATTTATATACTCCTAATATTGAAGTAACTATAGATAGATAAAAAGAAAAAAAAGTACAGAGAAAGGGAGAGAAGAGAAGTAGGTAAGAAAAAACGTAGAGAGATGTTGTCAAAAATGAAAATAAGTAACTTAACAAGGAACGTCCAAAATGAAGAAAAAAAACGAGTAACTTAACGAGGGATAGAGAAAGTATATACTAGCAATGAGTTACAAAAATCATTACCCGCATAAATCTATCCAAACAAAATCAACTCGACTTTTGGACCGGTGATATGACTGTTTGTTTGCTCAAATTGTTAGAGTAGTACTGCCTAAACCTCTTAAGAAAATTAGAAAGAAAAAAAACATCCCTAAATATACCAGTGATACCATACCCTTCATGCAAATATGATATATTGCTCTCAAATATAAACTCATTATTTAAACATAAAATACATATTGTTCCAAAAATGGGGACATCTAATTGTATTCCGAATTTTATGTTATACTATTAAATTCCATTTTTGTTATATTACCCAAGTGCAGGGATCAAATATAAAAATTAATTTTCTAGTGCTCCCATCATGCATATAATGCTGATATGATGAAAAAGTAGGTACATATTAGTAAAAGTCGATGGATGCATATTGGTAAACAAGCATATGGTACTCCAGTAACTAACATCTCCATAGTTGAAACATACCTGAAATATATCCTTCATTGTCAACCTTTTGAATATCATACAAGCTCTCAATTTTCCATATCCATTTCTGTAATTGCTATATATATATAGGTGTCTTTGATGGTCATAATATGTGCATCAATTTTTTACAATAAAATCACTATTCAAGAAGTTGAAGATATTAAAAAATGAGGCCAAGTATTATCTTTGTCACATTTCATTTCATCATTTTGTTATCTTTTTCTCCATCCTCCTGTTCTGCAAAATGCCCTTCAATGGTTAAAACCAATCATACTTCAAAACATAAAACTGCCCATGCAAAAAAACCAGCCCAACAACTGGTTCTGAATATCGATGATTTCGGAGCTAAAGCTGATGGAAAATCAGATAATTCCCAGGTACATACTTGAATGATTTTGCATTAATATTGTTGGATAGATTTTAGTTTACCATAAAATTAAAAAAATTATAATTGTGCAGGCATTCGAAAAGGCTTGGGATAAGGGTTGCAATGCTCTGGAATCAGCAAAAATTGTGGTGCCCAAAGGCAAAACTTATTATGTTAAGCATGTTAATTTTACAGGCCCTTGCCAATTCCCTATTTCTATGGAGGTAATTAAGTTTATGAACATGCAACTTTGAATTTTTTATTTCCACCAAAAAAATTAAGTAAATACATTTTTTTTTTTTATTATTGTAGATCAGAGGTACAATCAAGTCTTTCCCTCAAATGTATGATTTCCCTAGAAGACTTTGGATTAAATTTGAAGATGTAACAAACCTGGATGTGTTTGGTGGTGGGACAATCGACGGTAACGGTGAAGTATGGTGGAAAAACTCGTGCAAAATCAAGAAAACTAAGGTAATTTTTTATGATATCGTACATGAGACGAAGTTCCACTTAAATAGAAAACACGTACTAATAGGTTATATGTTGTCCTGTTTTGTAGCCCTGTCAAAGCCAAGGAGCACCAACAGTGAGTTTTACTTACTTGGATCTCTAATTATCTTAATCAAAATACTAGATTAATCTTAAAAATAGTCTTAATTAATGTATATATTAACATAACAGGCTCTAACTTTCAAGAAGTGCACAAATTTGAGAGTAAGTGTGTTAAAGCTGGTGAATGCACAGCAAATGCATGTAAATTTCCAGGATTGCATGAATGTAAGGGCTTCAAAACTGGCAGTAATAGCACCAGAAAAAAGCCCAAACACAGATGGAATTCATGTCACAAGAACATCCAACATTGATATTCTTGAATCCATCATTGCAACAGGTAAGTAAATTAATTACCTAAATTATACTAGTATATGGGTGTAACTATTTTTAACCTAAAATAATAAAATAAATTTGGTTTAAACTAGGTGATGACTGTATCTCCATTGTCAATGGATCAAGAAACGTTGGAGTGAGAAACATAGTTTGTGGGCCAGGCCATGGGATCAGGTATACTATATATCCACCACCTTAATTTATTAATTATTTTTTTTACTTATTTTGTAATTACACAAACTATTTTTAAGGTTTGATTTATTATTTATTTTATAGAAAAATCCCTCTTGTAAATTAAATACAAACACCAGGAAATATTATGGTGAGTTGAGTTATTAATGTTTGAGAATAATTGATTTGCAGCATTGGAAGCTTAGGTGAAGATAACACTGAAAATTATGTATCGGATATATCTGTGAAGAGAGTTATGCTTACAGGAACCACCAATGGAGTAAGAATTAAGACTTGGCAGGTACGTAACAATTGTTTTATTACGAAAATTATTATAATTAATTGTGTATTTTACAATTATATACTGTATAAATACACATTTGAGTAGATTCTTGATTTGTCCTAAAATAGTTTGTCTAAATATTTGCAGGGTGGTAGTGGAGTTGCAAGGAATATAAGGTTCGAGGACATTATGATGAGGAATGTCTCCAATCCCATAATTATAAATCAGTACTACTGTGATAAAAATAAAAAATGTGATGAAGAGGTACAATTCCCTAATTCTTTTTATTATTGTTCTTGTTAATACTACTACTACTCTACATTCTTTAATCAAATAGACTGTGAGGATTAATTTACAATAGCTACTTCTGAAATATGCACGGATTACCAAAAACTCTTTAAATTTTGAAAAATCGCATGTATATTGAAATCACATATCATAAATAACTTTTTCCTTCAATTGATTGAACGTAAAAATGTCTAAAAAGACATTTTATTTAGAACGAAGGTAGTATTTGTACAAATCGCATGAACTTTTTGGCAAAATAATGATCTAAATTCCTTTTTCTTTTTTTGACCATATCAGTATGAATACTACTTTATTTCTCACCAATATAATCGATCATCCAAAAACTAATAATTAATAAATGACAAAAATATGCAGAAATCAGCAGTTCAAGTAGAGAATGTAGTATACAGGAACATAAGAGGCAGTAGCGCTTCAAAGGTGGCTATAAATTTCAACTGCAGTCGCTTGGTTCCATGTACAAATCTCAAATTGGAAAATGTGAATTTAACACCTCAACCTAATGGAGAAAAGCTCGAAGCTTTTTGCAGCAATCTTTCAAAGACAACAACTCCCAATCTCAATTCTATCCCAACCTGCTAATGTAACTGTTTCTAGGTAGATAGATAGATAGTATCAGAAATATTCCATTCCCATCTTTATTTTTTTCCTGTTTATTTGTTTATATAGGAAGAAGTATGTATACTAGTAGTTTTTTTTTTTTTGATAAATTTAATAGAAGCAAAAAATAGAAAAAAGAAAAGCCCCTGTCCGCTTTCTACTTGTAGTCCCTATGGTTAGTTGTGGTGTTGATCAACAATTTTTCTTTTCAGTTTCTTCGTTCAATCCTTTTCTCTTTCTGTAGTGTATATAAATAAATAATCGAAAGATTCAAAAGAGAAGAGGAACTAACCACCAATTCAGTCAATAAGGTTATAGTACTTGAAACAAAAATAAATGGAGTCGAATGTTATTTGGGGGGAAAGATAAAGAAAAAGACATCTTATCTCCTTCAACTAAGTAGTAGTAGTATATACATTCTTAAAAATTAAAATATCAAATTAGACTCACGTTCATTTCTGGGCTGATTGGAGGATTATAAGACACATTCTCCTCCAAGTTTGAAGAGCCATCACCACCACACACTCCTACATCCACCAGAGGATAGTTCATTGGCAAAACATGTATCATCTCATCACCATTCGTGATCGCACCATCACTTTGCACGGTATGACTATCATCATGATCGTCGTCGTCATCAACACCATTCGACTCTGCTGCTCCACTTAAAAGAGCTTCAATGGAGGACTTGGTATTTGTATGCATATCACAAGTGAATTTTACTTCTAAAATAGGAAACTGGAAATCCAACGAAGACTCGGAGACATTTGGAGTATAATTTTTGAAGCACCCTCCGACATATTGTTCTAGAACTTCAGACACTTTCTCAGATTCACATCCTAATCCTAAACGCTCTGAAGCATTGCCCTGAAGATCATCATCTGTGCCAAAACTAGTCAATCTTCCAAGTGATTTAGTTTCGTCGGAAATCAGGTGCTCCTTGCCTAGATCAGGTGAAAAACCATTAGTAATCCCATTAGTTACCCCGTCAAAGTAAGATTCTATCACATTTACTTCAGAGCTTCCATTATTGAGACATGTTCCATTTTCATTCACAGAAAGAGCAGGGCAGTCACCATTAGTGCTTTCGTTTTTTCCAAAATCAGACATGTCTAAACATGTAAAAAGACCGTTGCTAAGAGGAACCATCTCATTATTATCATCCTTCTCATTTTCGGGTACAGAAGCCGTATCCAAACAAGACTCGGAATAATTCAAATGCTCCTCCTCATTGCCAGTTTCCTCTAGAGTAAAATCAGGAGCCTTAACTGTAAGGACTTGAGCATATCGTGTTGACTCTCCATTGCCATTGTCTGAAGCAGGAGATTCCAGTGCTTTAATATCAAAAGATTCAGAATGTCGATCCTCATTTACTTGGCTGGAAAGACCAAAAGTCATTTCAATTTGTTCAGAAGTAGTATTTGTTGCAGTAGCCAAAAATCCATTGAGTGATTTTGCCAAAGCTGATTCAAGGGACAAAGTTTTCTTTAAATTTATGCAAGGAGAATCCTGCAATGGATTCAAATCATCACTCTCTTCCTCATCTGAAAATTCAGGTGCACTTACAACAAGGCCTGGATGGAAGTTTACATCATGAGATAACTCGGGCATGTGATTACATGAGAAACCATTCTTCTCTAGATCTGATGTCCCATGAGGTGGATACTCATTGTCGAGAGAGCTCGAGTCTGATCCACTGCATGAAAATGCAGGAGCAGATATTCTTGTGCCAAAATCGTGAGAATTTCTGACAAGTTTTTCAAGTTGATTCTCAACCTTTTGAAGCCTGGCCTCCATACTTTCTATGGGCTTCATAATCCTTTCTTCAAACCTCAAACAAATATCTTCCACTCTACTGAGCCGAGAAACAACCTGTTCCAAAGCTATCTCAAGACGCCCAGGCGGCAAATCATTTATTATTTTAGGCTCAGCAGCGCATTTCTTTGCAGATGTGTCTTGCGGATGTTCAGATGACTCAGCTAAATCCCTAAGTTCAGATGATTCAGCTGTATCCTTATCAGGTTCCTTCAGCTCTACATATTGTTGATGATAATCAGTTTTGTCAATTATTCTAGATCCAGTTTCCATATTACTATCCTTGATCACTTTGTCAGACGCACGTTTGTCTTCATCTCGGTTGAAACCTGATTTTGATATTTGCAGCAGAGTTGGCATGAACATGGCCATTAGGGAACTTTGTGTTGAGCTTCCAGCCATCAATGCCTCATTTCCAGAATCAGTTGTTTCCACGGGCTCCACAAACACATATATTTCATCAACATATACATATCCTTTCTCTTGAAGCGACAACAATCGGATTGTAAGCGACAAACAAGCATCTGAATCACTTATTTCTGCTGTAGCCTCATAAAAGTCCTGCAGATAAGTTTAAAAAAATATATCATGTTAATATGCTGCCTGCAGAGAAAATAACGCCTTCTAATTTTCTTCAACCAACGCGTTATGAAAACAAATACTGAAATTATTGGAGATGTAAAACATGAGATTTTAACTACTGGAACAAAGTATAGACTGCACAGACCATGAATAAATTGAAAAGCTCCATTCAGAAATTCCATGATCTAGCTCCTTCAAAAGTATCTCTGTTATGGCGAAGGTGGTAGTTTATTAACTTATACTCCCTCCGTCCACATAAAGTGTGCTTGTTTTCATTTTTGGGTTATCCACATAAAGTGTGCATGTTTCCTTTTTTGGAAAATATACCCCACTACACTTACTTTATCTGCTCTCTACTTTATCTATTTTATTTTCTACTTTATTCATAAACAAAAAATAATCCTTAAAACCTATGCAAAACACACTTTATGTGTATGGAAAAAGTAAGAAGGATATGTAGATATAGCTATAAAATTAAAAGAATATATTTGGTGGAGAATATTTTGTTAATCTTTAAACTAGGGCTAGTTAAATATATAAATTTAGTTTAGCGCAGAATTTGCATTATCAGGGTAAAAATAGATGTCCTCATACCTGTATGTTGTTCAATCCATTAGTACTAATCTTATCTGAAGCAGAACTTTTCCCAACCTCCGGGACTTTAATATTAATCCAGTCATCTTCACCAGTGACAATATTTCCCCCAATAGTAGCAGTTTCTGCAGCTATGTCCCCTGATGGACCCTCTGCAGCATTTTCAGTAGAATTGGTCTGGAGTATTTCGTCATCTCTTTCAGCAACACCACACCGAACAGTACAGAGATACTCGTTGATACTATGAGGAGAAGCTGCATAATAGATCTCATACGTACGAGCTGTGCTCCGAACATAGACTTGGCCAACTTCATACTTCTTCTGCTCAAAACATACTGCACGGATATAATATTAAGCCATCAGAAGATGTTGCTATAAAATTAAGTGAGATGATATGGACCATAATTAGCGAAGAACTATATAAGATATCCGAACTTGGAGAAATCACCATTTCAATAGTCTGTTTTCAGCTTTAACTTAAGTATTAATTAAAATAATCTTCTGCAGAGATATTGCATATCTCTCGGTTACTCCAAATTAGCCTTTTGGTTCATGCTCAATGTTACCTCCTCCCAAACATCATTTAACCTTTTTCTACCCTATTTTCAAATTTATTTCAATACATGATAATGAGAGAGTGAGATCCTTCCAGACTTCCAGTAATAGCAAAAATCTCATGCAGCGCATATAGTGAAACAATCAAAGATCCAATTATACAATCGTCTACAAAGCTTGTTTATTAAGCATATGTGAACAATAAAAAAAATCACTGTGTTACACAAGTGATCGATTTAGTGAGAAAAGTAAAAAAGCAATGTTCATAAACAAAGGAGAACTATACAGCACATGATTCACAATCTACTCACTCGATCTGAGTGAGACATTGATGAATGCAATCCCTGGACAGACGCAGGATAGAGGTTCCGAAAATATAGAGACAAATAAAATATTTAAAACCTACAATCATCAAATAGTCTGTCAAATTGAGAATAGCCTCATAAGACAGTGCTAAAGCCCTGAAATTCAGTGTAAATCAGAAACGAATCAACGAATACACCGATGAAATACTTTATAAACAAAAAAAGAGACGGAGCAAAATCGAAAATTACTCTTGATTTCACAGGGCGCAGAATCTGGATGAGGAGGCTTCAGAATAAGAGGTGATTTACGGGCGGGATCAAATTCATCATCAATCGGGTTATCGGAGGACTCGACGGTGAGGGAGTGTTTGAGAGAACCTTGAGCAATTACCCAATTCGTTTCGCAACTCCATGGAATCGGAGTGCTCATATTGAAATCTATTTTCTCTTGCATTATTTGTGTGTCAGGGTTTAGAGTTTATAGTAGGTTGGTTATACTATAACGATTTTGATGACTGATTCGCCTCGGCATCGCTTAGCGTACGATCAACGGGTTACCATTTTTTTCCTATCTTTTTTTTTCAATTTTTTTTTTTTTTAAGTTTGGGTTACAAGTTACAACGGGAGTAGTGTACAATTTTACACCTTAGAATTGTTGATTTGGGTATAATTTGGATCTTAAAAAAAAAAAAAAAAATTCTAAATAGATGCACGATCTTTACCATTATTATAAAAAATCTTAACCTTTAAAACCTTTCAACTTGTTATACATATTTTTTTTTTTTTTTACAATTGGTAACATCAGATTATTTTTTTATTTTTCACGTCAAATTACATTTTTTAAAAATAAAAATACAATTTTATAGAAATAAAAATAAAAAGAAGCACAGTTTTATATTTTATAAAGTGTAATTAATATGGAGAATTAAAAAATATGTATCTGACGTGTCAAGCTCCGGCCACGTCATCAATTGTTGGCTAAAGAAAATAAATGTGTATAGAAAATACGATGAAAGGTTGAAGTTTTTTTATAATAATTATAAAGATCGGCTGATTAAATTGATAATGAGACTAAGGGTGTGTTTGCAAATAATAGTGATTGATTCAAAGTGATTAAAATTGATTTTTGCAATTTTATTGAAAGTTGATAGCGTTTTAAAATTAAGCACTTTAAATCAATTGTGTATATGTTGGGGTGTTTACAAAAAAAACCATTTTTTTTATAAATTTACAAAAAACACCCTTATTACATTTGGATAGGTAATGTGTAAAGATGAAATATTATTTAAATTGTGAGGGTAAAATTGTAAAATTGATTATTATAATGATGAGAAGCACATAGAAGCTATTAGAAGTAGGTGGAGGGGTGCTTCACCAAAATCACTTTTAACAAATTAACTTAATCACTTAGTTGTGTTTGAAAACACTCTAAAAGTGATTCTATTTGAAAAAAAAAAAAGTGCTTTTAAGCACTTTATATAGTTTGAAAACACCCACTAAGAGGGGTGTATTCAATTGAGATTATGTTGGATTTTTTTGGACTTTTAAAATTTGGGGTATTCAATCCGGATTTTTAAAAGTCTTTCAAAATTTTGAGGTATTCAATACGGATTTTAAAAAGTCTTTAAAATCTTTAGGTATTCAACAATCTATGGATTTTAATACTCTATGCATTAGTCTCGATAAGCATCACAAATTCTTCACCACCATTATTATCGTGAAAAAGATTATAGTATTTTAAAATTATGCTCTCTCTTTAAAAATTATAGTATATCGGCACAGTTGACACTACGTTAGGTTAGCAATAATATATTCTCGATCGCCCCCTAATTTATAGCATTAATGCCAACTTTAAGATCTCAAGAACATTTATTCACAATGTTCTTGAGATCACGTGGTGTTCGATATCATCTAAAAGATTTTGGTGGTCAAGGTCGTCACCCAGAAATGCAAATGAGTTATTCAATCTCCGCCATGCATCATTAAAAAACGTGATTGAGAGATTTTTTGGTATTTTCAAATCGCGATTCACAATTTTTAAAACCCACTTCCGTTCCCATTTCAAACACAGTATTGACTTGTGCTGGATTACATGAGGGCGAGGTATAACCGTGGAAATGAATATGACAATAATAATGATGAATAATGTATATATATTTTTTGAACTAATATATTTTTGGTATTTTTTCTAAATAATTTAGATAATTTTTTTTATATACAAGTGTGTTTGATATACGTTTGCATCAATAATTTTAGGGGCGTAATTTATGGAAATTTATGTAAATTAATAAAAAAATGTGTATTTCAGAATCCTGTCAAATCTATGAAAATCCATATAAATCAATAAAAAAGTCAGTCAAACTCTACATAGAGTCTATGAATCTATAAATATATAATACACCTACGGATTACCATATTTGATTTGGGCGGGAAGCATTTTCGACCATTGATCATATTTTCTCTACTTCATCTTAACCATTCATTTTTCTTATTAATAATTATGGTAAATTTGACTATCAATTAGCCTTAAATAATTCTTTATATCATACATAATATTGACCGTTTATTTTTATTGATGAAATGTGGACCTTTGGATCAATTGCTTAAATTTAGGATCATTTAATTTTCGTAGCCTATTTATACCCATACTTCATTGTTCATTTTCATCACCAAACATCTCCATCTTCTTTTCCATTGTTATGGAGTTCAATTTATTTATTTATTTATTGTAAATTTCAGATCAATCTATTATTCTGAAAAGATATAGATATGTATAATAGTCGAATTTGTATTTAAAGATTTATAGACGTGTATAATGGTTGAATATGTATTTGAAGATTGTTGCATAGATTTAAAGGTTTGTTCTAAAGTTTCGTTTGTATTCATCAAGATTTGAAGAATTGTTGAAGATTTTGCAGTTTCATTGTTTGTTCTTGAAATAATTTTGTATTTGATAATGATCAACATTCTCGCATAAATCCACTACCACTAATTCCTTTTCCAATGAACGAATTTACTATCATCTCACCGTTTTTTCTTTCTTTTTTTATAGAGTTTTAGATAAGGATGAATGTAATTTAGTTACTTATCGTATCACTTTTTATTTTCTATCGATATTCATTATCAAATTGAATTTTTTTTATTACGTATAGAAAAACACGTTAGATTATTTCTTAATGTTTAACTTCAAAATCATGATGGGAGTATGAATTGTATCTTTGAAGAACGGATGTTGTCGTTTTAGTGTCGATTGAAGTAATTAATTTGTAAAGAATGATTTTCTTCATGATGGATCAGTTTGTAAATTTTAATTGTTAAATTTCATCCATATGCTTTTAATCTTTTATTATTATTGTAACTGCTTTTATATAATATGATATGATTAAAGAATGTTGTTACAACATACTCCCTCTGTCCACCAAAAGTGTGCTCACTTTTTTTTATATATGTTTTTAAAAAAATCATATTTTAATTATAAAGAATATATTTAATATAATGAGTAAAAAATATATTTGGTAGATACTCAATCTTGTTAGTAAAGTTGAAAAAATATTCAAAAGTTAATTATTTAAATAGAATAAGCACGTTTTTTGTGGACCTAAAAAAGAAATGAACACACTTTTGGTGGACGAAGGGAGTAATTTTTTTTAAAGGGGTTACATCATAATTCATAATATCTTGATTTGTGTGATTGATCCTACATTTAAAAGGTGTCAATATTAAACATTCCATAAATATGGATCTACACACAAGAATAATAAGAAAAAAAAATTCCTAAATTTTGTCTTATATATTTTTTTTTCGATACATACTTTAGAGGTAAAACTCAAGACCATTATTTTTTAATTTTATTTATTTTTAATTTATTATTTTAATATAGTTTCTAAATATTTATATATCTTATTTGATGGTTTATTTAATATAAGTTTTATGAATATGACTATATTTTTTTCAATTGCATGTTTAATTTTTTATTATAACGTAGTTACTAACCATTTATTTTTCTTATTTACTCTTTATTTTTAATAAATAATATATGTTCTATATGTATTGAAAAATCTCAATTTATATTTGTTCATATTTAAAGTCAAATGTTTATAATCAAATACTTTTTAAGGTGCGTCTGATTTAATTGATAAAGATTTTAATTATTACGAAAAAAATCAAGGAATTAATTTGACTATTATGTCTTTACCATAAATATTTATACTACCACGAACCATACTCTTTAACATAAAGATAATTTATTAGTTTTTAATGGTATTTAAGTTAAAAATATAAGTATGTGATTATATCATCCAAAAAATAGAGGTGTAAAATAATTTATTATTTTTTATTTTTGAAAGATGTGAAATAAATTACAAATAAACACACATCTCTTTCAAAGTGTTAAAACTATATATATGACATTAGATTATTAGATTTATGTGTATGTATTAAATTAAAATTTACTAAATTAATAGTGTAATTAGTCAAATTAAAAGCTTTTAGATATATGAGTATACCTAAATGTAAATAAATTGTTACATATTGCAAATTAGAAATCTTATTAATCACAATTATGATAAGATTATAAGTATTCATTTATTGGGCTAAAGTTTTGTATCTCTTTTCTGATCAAATGCTAATAAAATCTATTAATATTTTACATTAATACTACGTTGGATGGGAACGTGGAAGTTAATTAGATTCTGCATATGAAATATATATGGAATCAATTAATATATAAATTCTAGGTTCGTCACACACACATATATATATATATATATATATATATATATATATATATTGTATATTAAAAGTTAATTTTTCCATATACTATGTTAGCATTTTTTTAATTCAAATAGATGATCCATCAATTTATCTTAAAATTCATTCTAATTAATACACCATTGATTTATCAAAATTATTGATTCTAATAGATACTTATGTCTACGTAATTAATTGTCTTCTAATAAAAGTCTTAATAAACATGATAATTTAATATAACAATCAATGTTAGATGACACTTCGTAGTTTGTGGTTGATTTGATCGGTGATAATACATGTTGAATTACAAATAGAAGATCCAATATTCGAAAAATTGATGAGTTTATATGAAAACAGTCTTGAGATTGTTGAACTAGACTCAATGATACATGTGATCATAGTAATCACGTAGAATGTAAGTGCCAACTTTTTAAAATTTATTAAAATATAACGACAAATATATTTACTAATAGTATTATGTATATGGATGTATTTATATTTTAATATAACTAATGTTTTGTTAAATATATTTTAATGCTTGCATCTTTTATTGCAAAGTTGTCACTATTGGGATATTGGAGATTTTATTCATAATTGTCAATATTGTGGTGCAATGTTCAGGTATAATGAAAGATTAAAGTCCAGTCGCGTTTTAGAACGATTGAAATTCTCATTGTATTGCACTCAAGAAAAAATACAACTACCTTATATACCTCAATATACTGCAATTCTTCAAGACCTACTTTGGGGTAATAGTGCAAAGAACAAACATTATTTGGATAATTTTCGTGTTTTTAACAATATATTTTCATTTACTTCTTTGACTGGAAAGATTCATAGAAGTGTTAAAATGGGGTTGCTACACCAGTGTTTCACTTACATGGATGAAATTATCATAGAATGGACAGTTTGTTGCCATCAAATGGAGTTGAACCAAAGTTCACACAATTGTACATTTACGACACCGAGAACATAATTTTTAATAGAATCAAAGTTGTTAGATATTTTTATTTTAATATTCTGTTACATGATTTCTTTCATGATTTTTTTTATTATTAATAAGTAATAATCGATCAAATCTGAACACTAATACATTGCATGCTGGAATAGTAGTGGATCTTAAAAATATGTTAGATGGTTATAATGTACTTACGAAAAAGTTTCGAGAGGCTAGATAGGGGACTTCGTGAAGAAAATTATAAGGTGACTATAACATGATCCTAGAATGTACACCTTACAAACTAAATTTGAGAATCCTAATGTGGTTGTTGGTGACCTTGATCATACTCTTGGTTGATTGTGATATTATTGTATAAACTATGGGTGAACTCCAACAAATCACGAAGTTGAACCTGTCATACCTTTAATTTGCAATATCCACTTATTTTCCCATATGTTGAGGATGGATAGATGGAATATATTTTGTTTGTTGCATCTCCAATTAATAGAATTGAAACATGTTATTTTGTGAGTTTTATAGCGTACTTTGCATTTTGACTTCAACATAGGAATAATGAACCTTCTACTATGTTATCTTAAAAAAAACTCATTCAATAATTTGTTGTTGATGTTTATATTATGATTGAGACCGGTAGACTTAAATACATAAGGACACATCAACCGAAGCTTCGTAGTGAAATGTATAAATGATGTTCAAGATGCAGTTTTGAATGGCGAGACAAATACACGTGCACAAGAAAAGTAAGTTATGTTGCCTCATTAATCACTAGAGGTGCACAGTTCGTGGATAGAGTTGGAACACGTAATTATGTAAGTTTTAGAGAGTACTTTGCATTTTGACTTTAACATATGAATAATGAATCATCTATGATGTTATCTTAAAAAAGACTCACTCAATAATTTGTTGTTGATACTTATATTATGGTTGAGCCTGGTAGACTTAAAAACATAAGGATACATCAACCGGAGCTTCATAGTGAAATGTATAACGATGTTCAAGATGCAATTTTGGATGGCGAGACATATACACGTGCACAAGAAAAGTGAGTTGTTTTGCCTCATTAATTCACTGAAGATGCACGATTCATGATTCAAAATTATGAAGATTGAATGACAATCAATAGAAGGGTTGTATGTTTTCAATTATTTATAACACTCACATGCAATCAAAAGTGGCATGAGATTATTCATTTTTAAAAAGATAAAAGAATTAACCCTGAAGATCGTCCAAATATAATCAATCAAATAAGATTAAACATGATGAATTATTAAATGACATTCTAAAGAAAAAATATTTCAAAATATCAAAGCGTATATTTTTTTTTTCATTTTTGTATTTAAAATAATAATTTTATTTCTTAAATTATTTATTCACCACATTTTTTGTTTATAATTTTTTTGATCAATTTTATGTTCAATTGAAGCACAATCTTCCTCATGCAAACAATTCTAGATAGCAATTTACATAATGAATATTACAAATTCTCTTTATTCGAATTGATAGAAGAGTTTTCACTTTTCTTGACTGAGGTTTTATCTTTGAGGAGAGTTTTCTTCAACAAGGTTTTTAATGGGGCTCCAACATCTTGAATAACATGTATTCATATGATTTTAGATTTTTTCGAATAAAAGAACTGAATTTATTATTATATATTGATGTTTCTTAAAAATCACAATGAGGTTTATATATATATTTCAGTTTGCTACTAGAATAATTATTGTAACTAATTTTCATCTATGAACGATATTGATCGCATTATTTTTGCTAAGTTACCTGATAAGAAAAATGATCGAGAGTACTTTAATATTGTTTGTTATTTCACGATGCATGCATTCTCCTTGTGGTGCTACAAATTCACTTTCTTCTTGAATGTGTGATGAATGTTCATATACAAAACATTTTTATAAAAGATTTGTTTCAGATTCTTCTTTTGATGAAGATGGTTATCATGTTTATAGTTGAAGAGATAATTAAGGACTTTCCTATTTTGGATAACATACATGTTGCTCTTCTTTTAAAGTATGGCCCATGCATCAATGTTGAATGGTGTAATCAATCTAAATTCATAAAATACATGTTCAAGTATGTCAGCAAAAGGCATGGTCGTGTTATTGTATTGAAAGTACAGGTCAATCTGGTGAAAATGCAGATTTGGATGTAGTTAAAATATACTATAATGGTAGGTACATTTTTCCATGTGAAGATGCATGGAGATGTTTTGGCTTTGAGATAATTATAGAAACTCTCTAGTTGAATGATCGAGATTTCATCTTCTTGATAAGTATAACGTTATATTTAGCGATGATGCAAGTTTGGAATATATCTTGAAAAGACCTCCGTAAAGCAAAGCATTTTTTAACATGGTTTGAACTCAACAAGAATACTTCTATAACATAATAATTGACCTAAAATACCACAATTCTTTGTTTTTTTTTTTTTTTGATGGAAGTTAAATACCCATTCCTTTTTTTCCCCTCCCCATGACTCGAACCCAGGACCTAAGGCCAAGGTAGTGGTGCTCTAACCACTTGAGCTATCCCACTTTGTCACCACAATTCTTTGTGTAGAAGCCAAAAATCAAAGAGTAGGTTGAAAGAAAAAAAAGTTTTTCAATTATATGTAATTGTTACGTTCCTCCTAGCCTGGTTCGAGTGAGCCACATTACTTGAGAATACTATTTAATATATTTCGTGGACCTACATGTTATGGTGATTTGAAGAAATTTAATTGAATTTTAATTTATCCAACACTTCAAGAAGCTTGGTTTGCTATGAGTTTGTTTGATGATGATAAATATTATATTGATGGTATGTAGAAGGTTAGCCATTGGGCTTCATCATCGATGGTATGTAGAAGAAATTCAATTGAATAATTTATCCAACATCTTCAATGAGGTCTTAATTTTCTACGCTTCTTACATCAGTTTCATTGGGTCGGCCTTATGAAGTTTGATATAAGTGATGGAGACATTTTTTTGATGATATTCTTTACAATAGAAAAAAATTTATACATTTTTCAAGTACAATTAATTATTTTCATAGTATTTTTTTTAAATTTAAATTAGATTAAATATTGTTTTATTAATATTTTTAATTAATATAAAAAAATTAATAAAAAAATTACGATGCCGCCTATAGTATTAATTCGGTGATTAAGTATATTTATATGTAAGTCATTTTAAGTCAGTTGGTCAATTAATTATTTTAATTTATAGAGAAATTTGATTCATTATACTATTTTACATATTTTTAATATTACATTTAAAAAAATATTTTTTTTGGGATACAAATTGCAAAATTTAATTGACTTTGATAATTTAATTTGAAAAATTAAAAAAATAAATATTTTATTTTTCATTAGATTATGAGTTATTTTATATTTTTAGAAAAATATATATAATTCATATGTAAATTTTTATATATTTTTTGGAAAAGATAAAATATTTTAGTATTTATTAATTATTAATTATCTAAATAAATAGTACTTAAAAGTGAATTTATATATCTAAATCAATAAGCATGATGTGTATTAATGTATAATTATTTTTTATTCAATCCTATAAGGGTGGTGTGTTTTTTATTTATCGATATGATGGAATAAACAAAACTTTTATATGGAAGACAAGTTTGTAATTAATGCTACTGAAGATTATGCATGCAATACTCCCGAGGAAAAATGCTTTTGCTAAACTCTTGATTAAATGTGATGAAGCTCCGATGGTGAACATATATTGTATTGAGGCTCTCGATACCACTTTGAAGGATATTATATGTAGTTCACAAATTCATTGTCATCTAAATTGCCTTTTCGTGGTAAAACTATTGTGCTTTGAGGTGATTTTCGTCAAATAGTACTCATTATTTCAAAAGGAAAGAAGTACAATATCGTTCATGCTACAAAATCCATATAATTTGTGGAATGGTTGTACTTTTCTGAAACTTATTAGGAACATGAGGTTGCAAAACCTGTGATCTGATAAAGTTGTACATGAACTAAAAAAAATTCTGAATGAATAACATCTATTTGAGATGGTAGTATAGGATCAAAAATTAAGTATGGGTGTGATGTACGATTTCCTTTGGATATTTTGTTGAAGGATGGTGATGATCTGATTGCTATTATTGTTAATACTCTCTTCGCCTCAAATTAGATTCATTATTTTTTAATTTGGCTCAAAATTACATCACATGACATTACTTTATTATTCACAATATTTTATTATTCTACTTTAGTTCTTAAAAGACTTTCATACCCTCTATTTTATCTCTTTTAATACTAATAAACTCTCACATTAGATTATGCATAAACAGTAAATGATGAAACAAAAATGGAACAAAGGGTACATTTACCCTGATTTTATGAATTAATATGATGGATGATCATGATTGTTTGCAAAGTACAATTATTCTTACATGTACGCTGGATGTTGTTAGGTCAATAAATAAACACGTGATTCACTTAAATGAAAATGAATTACATACTTATTTAAACTTTGGCAAATCTTCGAATCTAATTTGAATGTTGATAATTTGTCTGGTTTTTGAATAGTTTGAAATGTTCAATTGTACTTGATCATGAACTAAATTTGAAAGTTGGAACACCGATAATGTTATTGAGAAATATTGACCACTCAAGGGTCCGGCTTATGCAATCGAACCAATTTTGTGTCATTTTTTTTATATCATTTTCCTTATTTTTTTTCAAGCGTCTAAAATCTTGCATTTGTTTTATCTATAAATTTATAATATACGTACTATTTTGTTCTATGTGTAAGTTGGTTATAACGAGTTTGAGTGATAAGTTTCTATGTAGAAGTAGTGCTAGGTAATTGACATTGATATCGAGACTTACATGGACTCCTTCTAATTCTAGGTTGACTTTCAAGTTTCAACATCGACAGTTTTCGTTGTCCATTAATTAAAGCCAGGGGCCATTTTTTTTCTCATATAGGATTTTTTTTTTTTAGAAACCTGTATTTAGTGATGGTGTAAAAATGTCTAGAATAAAAGGTCGTCATTGTTTAAAAAAATTATTATGCCTTGACAACAATCATGATTGTAATTATTTCATGGAGTTTTTAGGAATATATATATGATTTTGTAATAATTTAATATTTAAATTTTACAAAATTTTTCTTGATTTAATTCAAGTTAAACTATTGTATTATTGCATTACTTAATTTAATTTATCTCTTATTGAATTACTTTGACATTAATTAATATTTAACATTTCATTATAATTTAATAATTTTGTCCTATTGTGAATATAAATAATTATAACTAGATTTATATATAAGATACAAATTTAATTGAATTTCAAGTAAAAAAAATTAATCTAAAAAAAATTAATATTTTTTAAAATTTGATGTAATATAATAAATATGAGTTAAAAATAATTAATGATATAATTATAATAATAAATAATATTGAAATATATGATTTTCTTAATATGTGTTTGTTATTATAAAATGAATACTCTCTCCGTCCCGTAATTACTTTCACACTTTCCTTTTTAGGACGTCCCACAATTACTTTCACACCCTTAAAATGGAAAACCCTTTATATACTCTACCCTCACAATATTCTCAAATTTACACAAATGTCATTACTTTTTCTCCACACATACCCAAAAGTCAACTCATTCCTTTACTTTATACATAAAGATTTACAAAATTACCCCTTAAAATCCCCACTAAATTCACTTTTCTTATTCCGCGTGCCACTTCACATGTGAAGATAATCGCGGGACGGAGGGAGTACATTATAAAGAATAATTAAAATTTCAAATGTAATTGTCATTTTTCAACCTATCAGGCCGTGCGTTAGCACGGGTACCCTACTAGTTTTCTAAATTCACTGACTTTTTAAAATCCAAAAAAATCCAACACAATCCCAATTGAATACACCCCTTTAAAGGTGATGTATTTATTTAAAATTAACCCAAAAAATTATAAAAAATTGTACTCTTTTTTTTTTTTTTTTTTTAAACAATCCGTATATTTTTTCCTTAAATAACTTCACAATCCTCTATACCAAAACACTCGAGGGAGTGTTTTTCCTTCCAATTTATGAATAAATTACTTAAAAAATAAATTACTTTATTTATTTTTTATTAAAACTTGTTCGAACATATTTTTAGTGGATGCTTTAACCAATTGAGCTATCCCACTTTGTCGTCTAGTTTTATACAAAATCAACTAATCACATTCATAATAAATGAATAATTCATTAGAGATATTTAACATATAGGGCATGTTTGATAGCAAAGATGAATTATCTAAGATTATGATGATAACTAAACTTTATAAATTTTAAAACATAATCTACCCTTAATCTATCCTTAATCTATGTTATCAAACAATCAATAAAAATGATATATAGTTAATCTAGGTTTAATCTAAGCTATCAAATATGGTCATAGGATGTAAATACTAATTTCCATGCTAATAAATAAATCCGTTGTAGTCTAGTTGGTCAGGATACTCGGCTCTCACCCGAGAGACCCGGGTTCAAGTCCCGGCAACGGAATTCTTTTTTTCTACTCTCACCCGAGAGACCCGGGTTCAAGTCCCGGCAACGGAATATTTTTTCTAGTTGCTTAAATTAAAATTTTCATACTCGGCTCTCACCCGAGAGACCCGGGTTCAAGTCCCGGCAACGGAATGTTTTTTTCTACTTGCTTAAATTAAAATTTTAATTTAATTTAATCTATTTTTATTATAATTGGAATGATTAAGTTAATAACTAATTAAAAAAACAAATCCGTTGTAGTCTAGTTGTTCAGGATACTCGTCTCTCACCCGAGAGACCCGGGTTCAAGTCCCGGCAACGGAAATTCGTTTTTTTCTTGTTAATTTAATCTATTTTGATTATATTTTCAAATCAAAGAACTTGTGGTGGATAACTAATTTAACAGACCAATTTTGTGTACCATGCCATCACTTCTCTTATCAACTCACCTCACACAAGCCATCAATGGCTACAAGTCTGAGCTTCAACTCTGCAAGAATAAAAAACCCCATCACCAAATTCCCATCCTCTACAACCCAAAATTACCCACCACAGATAAAGAATTTCAGAAAAAGCCTCGATTTTGCACCATGTTTTTCAGTCTCTGGAAGTTCAGTATCTTCTGCCCCTTTACAACCCGAAATTGGGAAAGGCATTGATGAGGAGGAAGAAGAATTGGATGACCCGACATCCGAACTGAGCTATCTTGACCCGGAAACCGTACCCGAGAGCGTTACAGAGTGGGAGGTGGATTTTTGCTCTAGGCCAATTCTTGATATTAGGGGGAAAAAGGTTTGGGAGCTTGTGGTTTGTGATGCCTCACTTTCACTTCAGTACACTAAATACTTTCCTAACAATGTTATCAATAGTATCACTCTTAAGAATGCTTTAGTTTCCATCTCTGATGAATTGGGGGTGTCTTTGCCAGAGAAAATTCGGTTTTTTAGGTCAGTGGTTTTGTTTAGCTGTTTTGCTATGAGAATTTGTTGTGTGGATTTAATGTTGAAGATATGATTGTGTGTGTTTGTTGGTGATAATTGTTGTACAGATCACAGATGCAGACAATTATAACTAGAGCTTGCAATGAACTTGGTATAAAACCTATTCCCAGTAAAAGGGTATGTAGCATGATTTATTGTATGTGTTTTCTATAGTATCTGCACTTTTCAAACTCTGCCTTCCCATTTGAATATGTTTCAGTGTTTATCTCTGGTTCTGTGGCTTGAAGAGCGTTACGAAACTGTATACACACGCCATCCCGGTTTTCAAAAAGGATCGAAGCCTCTTCTTTCGCTCGATAATCCTTTCCCCATGGAACTTCCAGAAAATCTTGTCGGAGAAAAATGGGCTTTCGTGCAGTTGCCTTTTTCAGGTATGTATTTACACACCAACAAACCAATTATGTGTATTTAGAGTTACATGTAGTAATTAGTATTGTCTGATCAGCTGTTCAGGAAGAGGTGTCGGCTTTGCAGGCGAGCTTCGGGTTTGGTGCAACTCTAGACTTGGATCTTCTGGGGATTGAAGTGAATGAGGAGACATTGATTCCAGGACTTGCAGTTGCATCTTCTCGAGCTAAACCATTAGCAGGTCAACACTCAGAAAATTCTTGTAACCAGCTTTATCATTCATTAACATATAAGTTTACTCATTGATGCAGCATGGATGAATGGGTTAGAAGTGTGTTCAATCGAGGCTGATACGAGTCGAGCTTGTTTGATTCTATCAGTCGGGATCTCAACGTGCTATACTTATGCCACCTACAAGAAAACACCAACTACTACGAGTGAAGCAGATGCTTGGGAAGCAGCAAAAAGGGCGTGTGGAGGCTTACACTTTCTTGCTATTCAGGATGACTTAGATTCCGACGACTGCATCGGATTTTGGCTCTTACTAGACTTGCCGCCCCCACCGGTTTAAGATACTACCATTACCATCCTCTTGGAAAAATTACAAATTACCAATTTTCACGTCTACTTTTATGCAGAAGCTGTGTATGCACTTGTACGAGATGAAACACCATTTTAATACTTGCCATCTATGCTAAAATTCAGAAGATTTGTTGAAGAAAGGTTTTCAATCAACCACAACTCAGATTTTAAAATAAAAATTAGCATTCGACCTTTCCCCAATCCTAAAAGAGTACAATTTGTTGCTTACAAATATCACTGTTCCATTCTCTGGGAGAAGCATTACTCTAGATACATGAACAATTGAACATTTTCTACAGATATAAGCCAGTACAAACCTGGGGATTACGACCATCAGGCGATGACAACACATCTCGCACTAACAGCACAGATATAATCATCCAATTTTGATAAGGCCTAAAAACATCAATTCAACAGAATGTGGTTCAGAACTTCAGATAATGAGATTGCATGCATGAAATGGAAGTACAATGACATAAACTCCGTTCGTCTCTTTGACTGGAATCTGGTTGAGCAAGAAGAAAGAAACAACAGCTTGAGCGAGAAAACCAGGAACTCCAGCAGTAGCCTTGTCGAAGCCTCGTGGCAAACCTTCACTCAAGTTTCCATTAATCTTTCACTGCTTGCTTTCAAGATAGCATGTCTAGTGACCCAAAGAGATCAAAATTAATGCTTTTGCTTCTGAGAAACAAAACGTATTCCTTGCTTCCCAAGTTCGTAGTTCTTGGTGTTTCCATCATCAAGAGCAATGGAAACAGTTGATGTACCCTCGAGGATTTCTGTTACCGTTCCTCTATGCCTGTAAAAAGAGAAATCAACATCAACACACTAACTCTATCTTAAACAAAACTAAGCCTTTAATGATTAACAACACATCAGAACCCCTAAAAGAGACTCCCAAATTTTATTGGCTTTAATGCTGATATTAAGGTCCCAATCCTAAGCTTCCAACACAACCAAAAAGAATAAGCACGGAAAATTACTAGGAGCATTCCTCCAAAACCTTGAAAACTCAGGCATTGGATTTTTTTTCCTCATTTGCCTTGAATCTCCATATAGCAACTGGGAAACAGATGACGAAACTTACCAGGAGTTGTTAGATGGCTGATGAATTTCTACTCTTTTCCCAGCAGCATCTTTTCCCAATTTCTGCAGTATCCAGTTGGCATCCGCAAAGTCGTTCACGGTGCTATCCTCTCGCCCTTGCAATGTATCTTCATCACCTGGCGCTGGTCTTCTCCGTTTCGACCTCTGACCTCTTGTATAAGTTATCTCATCCTTCACAACAAGAGGCAAAGGATTCTGATTTCCAGTATTCGAATTGTTGGCAACATTTTGGTTTCCATTATTAGAATTCCTGGGAATTTTGAACTTCAAAAAATGCTTGTGGTCCTTTGTTGAGGCCTGTGATATGGAGGGCATGCTACTACTATCATCAATCAGGTCACCAGAAACAGGCCCATCCTTTAATGAGGAATGTCTGCTCCTTTTGCTGACGTGGACATCAGATCCACTCCTTGCAGAGGCACTATCTTCATGACTTCTTTTTCCTAATCCCAAATATTTTGGAGAAACAGATTCATAGCCCTCACTATATTCTCCTCCAGTAAGTTTTGAGCTAATGTTGGAGGGCTCTGAATTGGAATTCTTTAGCTTTATCACGTGGCCTTCTTTACTCCGTAACTTGGAACCTTTTGCTCGATCGGCATGGCCTGTTTTGTACACTGCAACCAACACATAAAATCACACACAACATGAGAGGGATGGCAAATTGAAGATGAATGATAAAGAAAAAAAAATCCCAAATTTGGAATGCGATAATACATTTTAGTTCCCCGAATTTAGCTGAAGTGTCGGGCCTGTCGATGTACTCGTGATGTTTCAGTTGACTCATATCTTCAGCACCTACTGATACATATACAAATCATTGTTTTACTACATAAAATTCAAGAATGGAATGCGAAAACGATTAGACTTTTGTCAAGGGCAAAATTAAGTTATCAAGTTTTCAAAAATTCTCCGTTTTTTAACCAAAACAATTAATTTGTTTGGGGTTGTCAATACAGGGCAGAGCAGAAGACATGCTTAGATTAGATGAGTACAATCTTGGTAAAGGTCCATGCATATGATTAACTAGTGAAATTTAAAGCAAGCAACAATAACAAGAAAATAATTATTTTTATAATTTTCATTTCTTAATTGTCCCTAGAACTCCACATGATAATTGACATAAAGCATCCTCTACACACATACCTTTTGATGAGGTCAAGTCTTCCCCAGTTGTATTTCTGCTTCGCCCACCCAAATGTATAACAAGCTTCGGTCCATGTGCAGTCTTGGACACACCACTATTACTTCCAATTTCATCCTTATTAGTCAAGCCATGAGACATATTACTCTTTATTTTGATAGTTCTTGCCTTGGTTATATTTGTTGCTGAAGCCTCACTAACATGTTTCTGTTTGGAGCTCGCCACCTCATTTACTGCTTGCGCGCTTTCTGTTAAACTTCCAGCACGAGGAGAGAAATCACCATCAGGATCACCAGAAAATAGTGTTTCTATGTTCTTATGAAAGCCATCGTGCTTTCCAGATTGACCATCAGCATCAGCTACACTTATCGAAGATGTTCCATTACCCTTTTTCTTGCCAGACTTTTTGCTCGACGATTTTTTTCCTTTCTCCTTGCTCTTTTTAGATGATTTACCGTCTAACCCTTTAAGAGAAAACTTCAAAGAACGGGAATATTCATTCTTTATCGGTGGAGGTCCACTATCTTCATCATCTGAAAAAGGTGAAATATCAAATATTTCTTCTTGAGTTGGCAAACCAGCGGCTGCCCTCAAGCTTGCAATCAAATCCTTATCAGCCTCATCTCTTCGCCTCCAGAGCTCCTGAACAGCCTCCTCAAGATTTTTAATCTGGCAAGAGGACAAATATTGAGGTCAAGGGCAAATACAAACAGTAGAAAAGAAAGAGTAATAATCACATGATGCATATCCCTTTTAGCAATATTGATGGAAACTCACCTGGGGGCATTCTCCACGGCACGTCGGACAAACATATTGGAGATTTCCATCAACTTGAAATTGCATGTATTTGGCATCACTGAGAGAATGTATCCACATTAGAAACACTAGTGCCAAAATCAGGTAGAAAGAAGTAGGCAGAGTTCAAAGTGGTGAAGTGTGATGGGTGTCGATATATCATAAATGATGCATAATTCCAAAAAATTGGCCCTATTGTTCATTTTTCTTGGGAACATTTAAAGCATAACCTAACCACCATTTATATAAAGATCCACTAATTCTTCATGCCCCCATTTTCTCATTGTGCATAAATTCGTTTTTTTCTCTTTAGCAAACATATAGAATATTTAAATCAATTAGAGCTGAATTAGACTTCTTCTATACAGAGTGCTTAAAACCTCAATTACATCTATGCTTAGTACTTAGTACTTTTCAAGTACTGTTATTTAACAACAGTGTCATATAACCAACAATTCATCTTCCAATCACATAATTGATAAGGATGACACTTAAAACAGAACATATCAGTCCAAAGAGGTTAAGGAACAAAAGATAAACCTGATCCCATCACAGGGACAGTGCACCCAGCGTTGACAGATGTCACAGCATACCATAGGTGTTGATTCAGAGTCTCTATAGACCTGCAGTTTGTAAGAAAAATATAAAGCAGTCAACTTTGGTTGCTTGACCAGGTTCGTATTCTCTAGGGTCTAGGCTAGGCGATAAAATAAATCAAATAAATATACAGGGCACTAAGTAGTACCTTCAAACAAACTGGGCAGTAATTGTCCTTCACAAACAATCTTCCACAAGCATCACAACAAGTATACCCCAAAAACCACCTACAAAATTTCAAATTTAAGGTCATGGAAAGACAACATTTACCCATTCCCTCCCGATCTCCCTCTCTGTAATGTGATCTGAGGTATGAAGGAGTACGCATTCTTTTACCAACATGAAGAACTATACAAGCATATTGAGAAATCAATCTCCTGTTCTTTAGAAAAAACATCATGTAACATATTAGTTCTTCCTTGGAAATTATCTGTTTATATAACAGAATCTCCTTATCTTTATTGAAGGTGTAACCACTGATAAGTTATGCATAGAAGCAAACAACAACAGCTGACCCAAAAATTAACTGATTTGATTCTGAACAAAGTTTAGAATGTATTTAATTATAAGGAACCCCAATTCACCATACACAAAATTGCAAGAGCATTCTAATCGAGTGGATAGGAAAAGAACCTATGCATTAAATAGCACTTCCCTCTTTCTCGTGAGCACAGAATGGAGTACTACCGCATGCTGACTAAAAGACCAACTCAATAAACAAAATACTACAAATCAAGTTCTGAATTTGAGAACTAGTTTTCACATGAATTTGTCAACTTTATAAATGCTTCTAAATATAAAATTGATGAACATACACAAACTCGTCAACGAATTTTTAAGTACTTTAGAGCAATTAATGCCTTCAACATCAAGAGTACGGCATTATTAATTAATAAAATTACGAGTTTGTCTGGAAAAAAAAAAGGAACAGTCTCGTGCAGTAAAAATGTAAAGTCACCAAATCATGTGGTAATCACTAAAAATAGCATATCCTGCTTGATGAGTTGATTAAAAGGTTTAAGAGTACAGTCTACTTTATGGTACAACTAGATCTTAAGTTAAAGCATTTAGAAAATTGTATAAACTTGTCATCTCACCATGTTATAAATCAAATCATTAGGATTCGTAACAAATTCATTAATAAAAACAATCTTCTGTAAGGGAGAGTGGAGCACTAAAGCAATTGGGTTTCACTTCCAAAACAGAAGGTTAAGTTTCAGTTAGAAAACATAAGATACCATTCACATACAGATGCTTCCTTGTGCAGCTGTAGACATGCATAAATATTAAATGCACATAATATATACTGTATCCTAAATACAAGCATCCATATAAAATTAGGATCCAGACAACGAAATGACCACACTATAATCCAAAACCAAGCAGTGGACAGAGTTATTAAAAGATAAATAAAAACCACATGAGAAAAGTAAAGATATTTTAGGTACAAAAGACAAGGGAATACTCCAAATTAGGACAAAAATGCATACCTTACACTTAAGCCATTTCCAGGGACAGATGAACCACAACTATGACATTTGGTATGCTTTGGACACAAATAAGGCCCACGGCCGACATTCTGCATGTTCAAGAATTGAACAAGATAAGCTAATTGATAATTGATGTAACTCTTTCAGGAATAGGAACTTCATAGCAGACCTTGTGTGGAGGTTGCTGGCAATAACAGTGGTGTGCACCGTCGCATCTCTTACAGAACATCAATTTATTAGGATCACCAGTTCTTCGACAGACCTAAGTAATTAAAAAATATAAAAATGTCAATTTAAACAATAGAGTAGAGTGATTAACCGACCTCCCAAAATAATCAGAAGCTAGACTGATACCCATTGGACATCATGGACTTACAAATGCATTTACAAATAATTCACAAAAGTATAAGTAAGATATTAACCTCACACGTACGGCAAGAGGGGCAAGTCCAAGAACTCCAGTGAAAAAGATCTGTAACCAAGAATTCGTTACCACTTACCATAGGCAAAAGCACTTAATTACTACTTTTTTGCAGACATAAAGCCTACCTCTGTTTTGAGACCAAGATTTCACACAGTTTCGATGATACTTCTTGCTACAACTATTGCAAGATAGCATCTTCCTTGCCCTTTCACTTCCTTCATATTCACCAGAAAAGCATAGCCGACACATTACTTTGGTGGTTGACAGACCTTGCTCTTCTCCAGCAGCATCCTTGGCAGGAGTCTGCAAGAAACATTAATTTCATAAGGCCACATTCAACATAGCATCTTCAAAGAGAAATGAACATCTTAAGTCTAAAATGCATATATTCTGATACAGCCAGTATAGTCATATGCATGGTTAATTGAGAACTTAAGTACAACACTCATTGGCAAATGCAAGTTTAAAATTCATATCATCTATATAACTGTGGTCACCAATACTGAGCAAGTGTGTAGTGGGCAACGAACACAAGGCATGATGAAGCAAAGCTTTAGTTCAGGTTTTTGAAAATCGATTCAATGATAATACACTGTATATCATCTCGTGAATTTTTTTAACATATTGTTCAAAAATTATGAAACCAGTCACTGTCATTGTTTATACCTTTATAATTATCATGTAAAAATCAAGGGAAAACTGTGCCTCTCTCTCTCTCTCTCTCTCTCTCTCTCTCTACATGTAGTGAGGAATCTCTTACCTTTTCTTTTCAGTTTAAGCAGTTAATAGTGAAAAACAACTAAACAGTATTTCATTTCTTTTCACAACAAAACGATATTTAAGCCAGATATAGCTCAATTAATAACTTCATAACTTCCGACAAAAGACATAGTGTTGTCAATGTCATAACCATCGAGAAAATATATTGTATTCAGAATACGTCATAATAGCAGAATAAGCAAGGCCTTATGTAAATAATAGGCATATAATTTCCAAGAGAGTTGGAAAATATCTACACTTACGATAACGACACAGAACACAACTAAGTTTCCTCAGGCCATAAATGCCAGGTATATGAAAAGATCAAATTTTCTTTTTATGGATGAGATCACCTAAGCATGAAAACTTTCCATGTATTACGGATAACATCTAGCGCAACACGTGGAACACATTTAAGACTTATCAAGATAGAAAAGCAGGTGCATAGTTATAAGACATAACAGAAACGATTCACTAAACAAACGGTTAATTTAGTTAAATTTGAACACTTCTCATCTATAAATAGCTCTTCCAATGAAAGTCTGCATCTCAAAATCAAGAAGACAGCCCAACCCATAAAACCTAAACATGGCGAGAACACATTCCACATTTCCACATTCCACAAAGAAACCCCAAATCTGGTTAGAGAAAGCACACATAACACTAATATCATCAACTCCAATTAAACAATTTAAATTGTGTAAGTTAAGCAAAAGAGAAAAGCCACCTCCAATTCCAAATCACCAGATTCGAATCTCCTGGCGTAATCCTCAGCCACCACTGAGGCAGCAGCAGCTTGTTTCTGCAGTGCGAGCCTTTTAACCTGCGCCGAAGCCGCCGCTGCGGCGGACTCCTCTGCTCCCACTGATGCATCCGCCGCAAAAAGGGGAATAGGAGGTGGCGGAAGCAGGGAAACAACTTTGGGAACCTTAACCTGAACGGTTGCATTCTCCCTCGGCTTGATCAACCATGGGTCTTTCAAGAATTGCTCAACCCTAGCTACCTCCTGCAAAAAGTCTTCCCTGCCCTTGTCGTCCCGTAGCCTCCCCGGAAACCCCAAGGCACAGAAACACACTTTCCGGCTGCAAACAGACAAAAGAGTAAACAATTCGTTCGAAACTCAAAACCAAACCAATTCATACACAGTCGAATGCGTGTATCTCGAAAAACCCCAAATGGGAGGGGTTAGAAACACATATACATATAGATACAGGAGTGAGCACCCCAAATAATTGGAGTCCGAGTGAGGAGATGTAGAGGGCTTACCAGGTAATTGGGCAAGCAACATGAAATGCCATTAAAATATGAGAAAAAAATGGGAAAATAAAATTAATTTGTGTGTTTAAGCGAGAGTCGTTTTAACTTTTAATTGGTGTGTTGCGAAGCGAGGGGGCAATTTAAGTTTTACTCTTTCGATTGATTGCAAAAAAATAAAAAAATGTGAAATTGGAAACAATTTTGTTTTGGGGAGGAGAGAGAAGAATGAGAAGTCGCGGAGGAAAGAAGACGCTGTAATAAATATGGGGAAATACTTTTGTTTTGGGCCGCAGGCGGACAATTCTAGGTAGGCCCATTCCAATTTGGCCCATTATTCATATATTCTTGTGGGGCGCGGCTAAAGGCACCCGGGTTTCCTATGAGTACACCCAGGGGATGAGAACACACGCCGTTTGGATGAGGACACCCACCTGGAAAACCCAAAATTACCCCTTTCTCAATTAAAACCCTATATCCATTCTTTCTCATTCTTTCTCTTCTCACATTCAACAAGACACCCACCTTCCACCTCTCACCTCCATTTTCGCCACCTCCGGCGCGGTCCACTTCGCCCACGCCGCCCACCTCGTCGCGGAGGTCGCAGCCCCTTCCCCTCCCCTTCGCGGCCGCACCTCTTCCCCTCCCCTTCGCGCCCTCCTCGTCGCGCCGCCCTCCACAGCAACCGCCCCTCGTTCATGGCCGCCCCCCTCCTCCCCTCGTTCGCGGCCGCCGCCCTCCCTCCTCCCCTCGTTCGCGGCCGCCCCCCTCCTCCCCTCGTTCGCGGCCTCTGCCCTTCGCCGCGGTCGTAGTGCTCCTCCCCTCGCCGCCGCCGCTAACAACAGGTAAGTTTAGGTCTGAAAAATTAGAAAAAAATAGGGTTTTCTGGAAAAAAAAAAATTAGGATTTTTTTTTTGAAGTTTGGGAATTATTTTCGAACATAGCGCGTTTGTTTTGGAAAAAAATTCGAACAACTTGAGTTTGTTTTGGGAAAAATTTCGAACAAGATGTTCGATTTTTTTTTTCGGACAAATTTAAGTTGTTTTGAATTTTTTTTCGAACATATTGTGTTTGTTTTGGAAACAATTTCGAACAACTTGATTTTGTTTTGGACAAATTTTCGAACAAGATGTTCAATCTTTTTTTTCGAACAAATTTGAGTTGTTTTGAAATTTTTTTCGAACATATTGAGTTTGTTTTGAAATTTTTTTCGAACATGTTGAGTTTGTTTTGGAAAAAATTTCGAACATGTTTGTTTTGGAATTTTTTTTGAACAGTTGGTGTTTTGGATTAATTTTTGTTTCAATTTTAAAGTTTTTTTTATTGAATGGTGGTGGTGGTGGTGGTGGAGGAGGAGGAGGAGGTGGTGGTGGTGGTGGTTGAAATAGAATAGGTGGGTGTACTCGTCTTCTTCTTTTTTCATAAATTTTACCCTAAGGGTATATGGGACATTTCACATGTTTTGAAAAATTAAAAAAATGTTTGGTGGGTGTACTCATAGGAAATCCGGGTGCCTTTAGCCGCGCCCATTCTTGTGGGCTTTTTCTTTTTCATTCCGGTGCTCAATAATAATAATATATTTGATTATATAAGTTATTTTAGATATATATTTTAAAATTTTATTTTTCAAATACATTAAACTTATAAATTTAAAATAATTGCAACAAAAAATCAATGCAAATATAAAATAGAAGCAATTATTATAAAAATCAAATTTAATGGTTAATTAATTAATAATTACAGTAAATAAAAAAGAGTATGCATATCAATAAAATAAAAATAAAACAATAAGAGAATAAAGGAGTGATATTAATTTAATAATCACTGTTAATACCATAATAATTACAAAGTTCCATATTAATCACAACTTTTAAATTATTTTTTCTTTTATATAATAATTAATTAATTTTAATACACTCAAGTCAATATAACTTTTCTTTGTACTTTCATGTAGACTTTGAGTGATCCTTTTAAACTCGATTATTGTTTAGTTATAGACTTATAGTTGAGTTCGCTCTTATTTTTTTCCCTTTTTAACTATAATAATTAATTAAATCTTGAATTATGTCAATTAGTTTGATATATATATGTGTAGCAAAAATTTTATTTAAAATATACAGTATAGTCTCAAATTAAAAATGAGATACAAATGTATTTGATTGATAATACTCGTCTTCATTAATGACGAGTGCTCGTTTAAAAAAAATGAAATAATAGACGAAATAAATTTAATATGAAATATTTTAAGTTGTATATGTTCGTGAGATGTCTTCATTCAAATTATTTACATAACAATAATGTCAAGTTCACAATCATTTTTGTGTGAATCTATTTTATTGAAGTTTCTATAATAAACAAGCAGGAGACTCATCAATTAGATAATTATTATGTATAAATATTTTGGACTAGTCTTGGTTGAGTCCGTCTCACGGAATGAGATTCGTGAGAGAATGAGATCTGATATAAAAAGTGATAATGTTTGAGCAAAAAAGTGATAGTGTTTGAGTAAAAAGTAACGGTCAATTTTGTTAAAAATATTATCACTTTTTACTTAAATATTATCATTTTTTTTACAAATCAAAATCTGGAAAAAAATATGGTTTATCCTACCCATAATTTTGAAATAGTCTTACACAAGTTTTTTACCAATATTTTTTACTCCCTCCGTCTCATACTTGAAGCTACATTTTACCATTTTGGGCGTCCCATACTTGAAGCAACATTACCTAAAATAGTAAAAGCACTTTTAAACACTCCCCTTAAAACATCACAATATTACAACAAATGTCACTACTTTATTACACTAAAAAGTAACTTTATTATTATTTATAAAGTTAAAAAGTCTTTATTACCCCCACTTTATCTTACACAATACTAATAAACAACTCATTTATTAAAACCCGTGTCAATTTGGTTTGTAGCTTCAAGTATGGGACGGAGGGAGTACTTATATATAACTTACCTCCACTTTTAAAATCATTGATTCCTGATATCTCAGTCAACTTCTTCCACAAATCCTCCCTAACAATACCATGATTTTACAAGCAATAAAAATGAGAAACTAAACCTTGATTTTATGTCAAATACCACATCTAAGATTGTATTTTGAGATATCTATGACTAGATTCAGATATCTCAACTGACATATATTGAATCACGAATGATGTATTTTTAGATCATTTGATATGAACGTAAGTGTATTTTGTGTGTTGGGTATTTTTTTATTTATTTTATGTCTAATTAGACATCTATGGCAAACTCACTTATTCCTCTATCTTGAACTAATATACTCAACCAAACTAGATCTAATACATTGAGTACTCTGCCACCCAATCAACTAGGAAAAGATGAAGATAAATCTCAGTTTGTTCTTAATAAGTAATAAAGAATAAGAAATAACTAAAATCACCAATCAACTAGGAAAAGATGAGGATAAATCTCAGTTTGTTCTTAATATGTAGTAATAAGGAATAAAAAATAACTAAAATCACCAATCAACTAAAAAAAAGATGAGGTGAGATTCTTAATAAGAGTAATAAAGAATAAGAAATAACTAAAATCACCAATCAACTAGGAAAATATGAGGTTAAGATAAAACTCAGTTTGTTCTTAATAAGTAATAAAGAATAAGATTCTCGACTAAAATCACCAATCAACTAGGAAAAGATGATTTTAAGATAAATCTCAGTTTGTTTTTAATAAGTAATAAAGAATAAAATTACCGACTAAAATCACCAATCAACTAGAAAAAAGATGAGGTTAAGATAAATCTCAGTTTGTTCTTAGTAAGTAATAAAGAATAAGATTCTCATGTTCATGTTGGCAGATCATGTTTAATTGTTTATTAGTAGACTTTTGATTTCTAGAACAGCATCTCCTCCAAAAAAAAAAAAAAAAAATTCTAGAACAGCATCTGTATTTTGATTTTCTATTATGTAGTTGGAAACACTTTGGAATTCTTCCAACTACTTGCTAATTGAATTAATGGAGTTCTCTTGTTACTAATACATATTAATTTACCTTATTGGTTGTTATTAGATATCTGGCAATAATATATAGGGGGGGTCAGTGGGTCACTCTAAGGTACCTTGTGCCCACCCATGCACAAAACTGGGCCAAACGTGAATTGCACTTTGTGGATTGCAACAACAATTAACTTTTTTTATGGGGTAAAAGTGAAGAAGAATAGAAAATGCAGTTAGATGGAGTATTTCTTTTTTGAAAACAGGTCAGGGACAATAATAATAATAAAGGAGGAGGCTAAGAAACAATATCCATCTTCAAACCAATCTTGAGACTTTGAAGAGGTGTGAGTCATTTTTACTGATTCGTGTGTTGCTCTATTGTGTTCCCTTGAGATGAATCGGCAATCTCACACTAGAAGTTCTCTCAAAATTCTTCTAACTAATTGAGTAGTTAAAAATTCTGCTCCTTCAATTTGCAACTTGTTATTGATCATATCAATTGTTTGTGTTGAGTGTGACCTTATCCCAGAAACTAAAAGATGTGAGTCCTTGCATTTCTTCAACCCAGATAAGATGGCCTGGAGCTCTGCCTCCAACTCAGAGTTGGGTTTTGGGATGTTTTTGAATCCTGCCATAAGAGGACCAAAGTGACAATTATACGGGATATATTCAACTGCAAATAATTTATTTTTAAGATTAAATGTTGCATCCGTGAATAGGATATTCCTTTCTGTCTCATTTTCACTCTTATTCGCCTTTTTTCAATGGCTATCCGTTTTTGTTCCAACGTCCCTCTCTCTTTCATAATCTTCCACAAATCTAAGAGTCCGAGACTTTGAAGCAGGGACGGTGTGACATTGGGGCCAGAGGGGCCACTGGGCCCCCACGAAATATATAAGTTATGTACTATATATCCGGTATATTATCTATTATGCATAGTTTGGCCTAGTGGTTGGGTAGATTTACATAAGTTTCAATTTTGCTGGAAAATTTGTGAGACCTCTACCTTATACGCAAACATGGTTCAACAATTTTATTAATTTTAAATAAATTTGTATTCGATTTTCTATACTTATATTTATTTCATAGATATATATTACTACATGATTAGTAATGATTGAAAACACTCTTTTTAATCAAAACTTGAATGTTATTCTTGCAAAAGAAAAAACAATAATGATTTTTTAGTTTTTTTATAATAGTAACATTTTAGTAATTTTGACAATGTTTCGTCTCTTTTGAACCGAAACAATCAATTGTGCCTACGAAACCAAACGAAAGTCAATTTTTTAAATTAATAGAATGAGATTATTGACAATCTTATGATGAATTATTTGATAAATGTAATATTATAACGTTGAGTAATACTTTTGTGAATTTGACACTTTTATCTACGTTTTTTAGTAATGTTAATAAGGCCCCCAACATAAAATTCCTAGCTCCGTTACTGCTTTGAAGGTACCCATAATCGCCATTTGATTGTTCTCATCAGTATGTAAGAAGTTACATCTTTCTTTTCACATGCCCAAGCAATTGTGAAGAAAAGGTTCAAGTCTTCTCCCCCTTACTCATGAAATGATCCAAATTTTCAAAGAAACTGGCAAAGTCAATTTCCTTAATTCTATTCCACAAATCGTACTTTTTCCAAACGTGCTTAGTGAACTTACATCGAAAGAGAGTATAGATTACATCACCCCGGGAATTGAATTTGTTTAGCTTAAAAAAAAAAAAAAAACGTCTACTAGATCTCGATTGACCCAATTAATTGATCTCAATGGTAAATTATTAGTTATTCGGATCTTAGATGTTTGAAAAATAATAACCTTATAGCTAAAAAAAAATCATACTTATATTTAGAAAGGGTCATAGCTAAACATGAGTAACATTCGTGTGTTGCAGAAATGAAACAATTAATAAAATGTAGTAAAATTAATTAATACTACTCCCTCCATCCATGAAAAGTAGGGACATGGGGATGGGGCACAAGTTTTAAGAAAATGGTAGATAAAGTAGATAAAGTAAGGGTATTATAGGGTATTGTGGGGTCCATTGTGAATAAAGTGATTGTTTAGGAATAAAGTTGATGGCAAATTGAGTAATTAAGTGATAGTTGAAGGGTGATAATTTCCATAAAGTGCATGGGACGAATATGTGTCAAATGGGACTACTTTTCGTGGACGGAGGGAGTATTATTTAAAAATAAAAGTATAAATTTAATAGCATTATTATCTTACAGAAAATATGAATTTAAAATAATAATATCTGACACGATCGAGTGTTGGGAACCAATAACGTATTGGGTGATTGAAAATTCTATCAACTCGTAGTTTTCACTGTGTTCATATGATCTGCTTCAATGGTGGGGCCACGTGCCAAGCCTCAAATGAGCTCCCAAAAATCTCGCCCCCTAATCGCAGCCATATGAATTGGATAAATCAGAAATCCTCCCTTCCAAGATAAAGGTATAAATTCTCACCACACACACGGTTACTCACGACAATTTCAATTCCTACCCTCGATTCGCGAACTCAGCAAACCCTTGATATTTTTTACCAAGAAACAACTATGGCCACCTCTCCGGCATTCTTCTCTTCAATTCTCAACGTTCCCAATTCCAAGATCTCAAACCCTGATCTGGTTTCTCACAGAATCAATTTTTGTGCGAGGAAAAGGCAATCTCTCACTCATTTCCATTTCGTTAATCCGATTTCTATTGGCGATAGCTGTCCCTCGTCTTCTGGTTCTTGCAACTCAGCTACCATCGCCAATTCTTTGACTCTTGATAATGATAGTATTGATGACGAGGAGCTGAAGAAAGCCGAGTCCAAATTCGGGTCAAAAGTCCGGGTTAAGGTGCCACTCAAAGTGTACCATGTGCCCAAATTGCCGGAATTGGATATAACGGGGAGGGTTGGTGTGTTGAAGGATTATGTTGGAGTGCATAAGGGGAAAAAAATCTCAGCTAACTTGCCTTACAAGGTGGAGTTTGTGGCGGAAGAGATTTCGGGGCGTAATGGTAAGCCAGTGAAGTTTGTTACACATTTAAGGGATGATGAGTTTGAGTTTCTTGATTGATTCTATTGAGTCCTTGATCAAGTGTTGTTTTGTAGTTTCTTATGGATATGATGATGGCAAGGCATGATTAGTTGTAATAATTTTGTCTACAAGTATTATTAATCACCACACTGTAGATAATGTACTGTTGTATTTTGTTTGGCCTTACTTGAATTGAGTTTCAAGACATTGTTATTGCTTTGCCATGTTTATTGGAATTCTTTTCTGGCACATTTTATGTTTACTATGTTGGTGAGAGGTGCTTTTCCTGATTTGGTGTATGCTATGGAGATTGAACAGAATGAAATCTTGAATGAAGAATATAGGTTGATGGTGGCTGGGCCTTACTGTATAAGCGTTGAACTTACTTTCTATATGTGCATCTATAGCTGTTGGTCAAAGATTTATTTAAGAAATGGGTATGAATTTGCCTACCCCAATTATTTGGGATTGAAGGTTCGGTTTGTTTGCTTGTTATATGACTTTGCCATGGAATTTCAACTTTAATTCTTCTTTTGGCAGTTGAATATTTGGTAGCAACTTTTGACTCCAATGCTTTAAGTGTTTATAACGGTAGATTAAAGATTTAAACCTGTACACGTGGAGGAAACGGGATGAACATTGTCTGCTTTTCATGCAAACCTAGCCTGGAAATATTATTCTTGAAAATAAAAAAACGTACAAAGGAAAGCAAAAAAGGTATTGGTTAATCCTTCTCCTAAGTTAACCTCATCCATAATGTTTCACCTTGACTACCAAGAGTGTCCCATCAGACGTACGTTTCACATGACCCATCTTATTATCCAAATGGATTATACTCGTCCACTTTTTGTGTGCTCTTTGGGTCAATTGGGAGGTTTTATGAATAGGCTATTTAAAGAATGATCTAGAGCTCTATTCATAAGGATTCAGGATTCCTTAAATTGCAGAAGCTGAAAGATGACGTTTTTGTTTTTTACTGTTTTCTTCTTGTATTGTGCTGATAAGCAAGCAGATATGCTGAAGTTTGAATCTATGTCAATCAAATAACTTCCATTTAGTAAAAACAAGGTTAATTAATTTTCCTATTATTGTCTCCATTACACTAAAGAATCTGTTCCTACCGAAATCTGTTACTGGTACGAGATGCATAGCTTGAATATGTTACGATAGACTTGTTAGTACAGTATTTAGATCCAGATTGAGGTCATCATCGTAATGCATTTATTAATTTCATATGAAGTAGCAAAAAGTTTAGCGTAAGCAGATGATAAAAATCTCTCTTTGTAAATAAAAATGTGTATATTTGGTCCTGCTATGTGGAATCATACATAATCATGTATGGTTTGAGTAGAAAGACAAATAATTTGATCAATCTCAAGAGGCCAAACTGGTAGATTACCGCCAGATCTTGTCTTATTTAGCATGATCATGCCACCTTACAGGATATCTTCTTGAGTTAGTTACAGAAGTCAAAAGATCTCTATGTGTTGGAGTCAAGTATGTTTACAATCATTAATGTCAATAGGAAAATTAAGATGTAGCTTTTCTTGGTGAGATTGAGCATTATTGGAGATGATGTAGTCGAGGAGGGAACTTAGAAACTTTTCTGGTGTTTACATAGACATGATTTTTTCTTCAGGCATTTATGTTATGAACTGTAATCAGATGCCAAAGGGCACATTAAAATAATTTTTCTATTTTGTATCCCATAAAATTCCTATTGTATCTGTTTCCCCTCATTTCTTGAGACTGTTTCTGAATATATGTTTAGAAACTATTTGAACCATTGGTCACACATGATCAAAAAAGCTAAGTCTGTTTTCATATGATCGGCATCAGAGCTTTTAGTGTTATATTATGAGATGCCTTGGTTTTGTAGGGGGGCTTAATGGAATTACAATTTTGTACACTTTGTGGTTCAATTCGACTAAAGATCTTGTTTTTTGTGGTTCTTATTATCTTTTCATGTTGGGCTGCTGAAGCTTAAGACAGAAACATGCCCAGTATCCATGGTTTTCTGCAGTAGTGTTACTTTATCAGTTATTTTCCATGGCATGGGTGATGTTGAGTTATTTAATGGCCGTTTAGTGCTCCTATGCTTTCAAACAAGAGTTCGACCCCTTTTTACAAAATGATGTCTGTATGCTACATTTTTTCCAAGCACTGCATTGAGCCATGAGCTGAATATTAGTATAAAGTATGTTCCCTATTTCCTAGATATGTTCACACCTGTCTTCTGCAACTTGTATGCTTCCATCACTCGTGCGCTGTTTTGTTGGAGTGAACTGCATCATCATCATCATCTTCTGTAATGCATCCAGATACTTGTATGAACCCGGTTCACGGATTTGTGGATGATATATTACTTGCCCCATAAACTCCCCTCGTGTGATTTGTGGATTATTGACACCATGGTGATAGGTGGAAACTATTTAGGACTTATTTCTAGCGGGGTTGATGGTTTATTTTGTTAACAGTCATGTTTATTTTTATATCCGAGTTTTTTTTGGTTGAAAAATTCACCGGTCGCCCAATTTAAAATTCTAAAATTCATACATTATCTCATAGTACTTTTTTTTAGTGTGTATATAAGTCAAACATAATTTATACCGACTACTGTTGATAATTTATTGATAATTGTCACTGGATGAATAAATCTTATAAATAATTGGACAACCACTGTATACTACCGTGTTTTTTTTAATAAAAAATAATTATCCGTATAGAGGAAAACTAATTACTCCGTATATACAAAAATCATCACATTGACTTTATTAACATATGTTTTTATTTTCTCACTAACAGCTGTTTTCATAGTTGTCTTGTGGACAAAAAATTGGATAATATCGCATTGTTTTATACCTATTAAATCAATCAACAGTTACTACATGGACATATTACTACACTGCAATCTGATACGTATTGTATGTGAAAAAAATTGAGTTTATTAAACTTAAACCCCAAAACTACTAATTTATATATTCTTTAAAAAGAATATGAAAACTATAGATTTTAATTATGTGCATAAAAGCTTAATTGAAAACATAATAGTGTATTTAATATGTATTTTTTACCACAAAAATATCAAGCATGGTTTTAAAATGCAGATTAATATATTATTCTATTGAAATAAACTTTACACTTATTTTTTGTCAATTCCATAATAAGCATAGTCTTTAAATGAAAAAACCAACCCATAAACTTCTCAAAATATTCAAATTTTACACTTTCTTATATATTTATTTTCATTAATCGAATTAACCCAAGTGCTCAATTTCAGATATTTGCATTCATATGTTTTCACAAGAATGGTTTTCTTCCCTTAAAAAATGGTTTTCTTTCTTGCCACTAAAAGATGCCATTGCTATAATTACGCACTGATATCTATAATATGATATTGTACTAATATTAATCTTTTTTCCGAAAAATTAAAAAATTGTAGTAGAATTTATATTTGTATCAGATGAGGGCTTGTACATTTTACTAGAAACCCTAATTGGAAAATCTGTCCGAAACAATTTTCTTCTTCCCTTCAATAAAGTCGGAATCTTTTGACAAAAGGAAAAGAAGGGAAGAAGACCAAAACCTCCCAAATCTTCTTCCTTTGACGTGGTAAATCCCATTTATGATTAATTAATTCATACCCACAAAGTAAAAAAGTTCATACTGCGGACGGTCCCTGGTTTTGCATTCCGTGATCAAAAGAATTAATAAGCGAATTACACTGCAAAAAGTGATTGTGTTGAGATAGAGCTTGAATTAGTTTCAAAAAAGCGTCAACGATACATTTTCTGCATCATCATCCATTCATCCTTCTCATTTCTACGGATCAAAATTGGAAGAAGGAAGGCTGGGTGAAGGTGAAGGTGAAAGGTGGGTTTCTTTATTCTTTACTTTTTCCTTCGTATTTTGACAGCCCACCTCAATTTTTTTGCTAAATCCTGTCAAGGCTATTATTTTATATATAACTTGTAGAATCCCTCAAAGTTGAAGGTTGATCTTCCTATGGAAAAGGTGCAATCCCGATTTTGTTTGTTTGTTTGTGGGGTTTAAGAATTCTTAAGTATTTCTGTTTAATTGGGCTGTTTCCTGCTTTTAGGTTCGTGATGATTGTGTCCCCTGTTCTTTCGATTTTCGAATTTAATTACAAATTTTCGTCTGCAGATTTTATGCATTTAATTCCTGATTATTTAGGGGGCTTTGGGGTTTTGTGATTCTCAATTACACTGAGGCTATGAGGATTTTTGCTTGTTTGTTTGGTTTGTTTGCCTTTTTGTAGTGCTTGTGTTTCTTCTCGGTGACTGGTTGATTTTGATTAGATGCAGCCTGTTAAGTTTTCAGGGATCAAGTTTGACTTTTTTTTTGTGGGTGGGGGGTGGGTATGTGGTTATTACCACCAGAGCTTCTAATTTCAAAGGAAACTGGTTTTAAATGCCACTGGATTGTATAAAGAGTACTTTAATATTGCATATTGCGAAGTTATGTTTGCTTCTTGACTATGTTGATAGGTATCGGGTAAATGATTCGGTATATATGGTACTTGTCTTTCTATCTAGGTTCTATACCTATAGATTTCTTTAACCTGAAATTTACTCTTTCAATAAATTTTGTTGCTTGAAACGTTTGACTTCATTTCCAAATATTGAACATCTATATGCAGGAATTAGCAATCATTGAACTATAACTAAAAAATCATTTGAGTTGATCCTGCTCAATTGGCTCAGTAGACGTACACATCAGGTCCCTTGGGATGCAACTATTCTTCTAGACAGTTTCAGGTTTTCCTATGCAGATGATGATGGTGCAGTGATTTGGTGGTTCTGAAAATTACGAAAAGGATGGGTTTAAGAGTGGACCAAATCCTTTTAACCTTTCTCCTTTTAGTCATACTTAGTCAACATGGTATAGCAGCCGAGCAAGAAGTAGAAGCTTTACAAAGATCAAGAACTGCTCCACATAGGAATGCAGGGGGTGGTGTAATTGATGGATCTGGTACAGAGCATATCGTTAACTCCGTTAAAAGTGATAATGGAATGGGTGAGTTGCAGGATGGAAATAGTAGAGTCTCAGTATCAACAGTTGCAATTTTCACCATTGCAATGGCTGCAGCAACTGGTTTAGGTGCTCTGCCATTCTTTTTTATGGAGCTTGATCCTCAATGGGCTGGGATGTGCAACGGGATGGCTGCAGGAGTAATGCTTGCTGCAAGCTTTGACCTTATACAAGAAGGACAAGGTCATGGAAGTGGCAGTTGGGTTGTGTTGGGTATTTTGGCTGGTGGAATCTTCATATGGATTTGCAAGCAGGTGAAACTCCTTCACCTGTAATAAATTTATAGTTCCATATCTTGATATGCATTTGTTTTTCTGCAATGTAATCTTATACATTATTATGATGTCAGTTGGCTGTTTCTGTATCCCTATAAGTTTTTTCTTCTGGTGATTGCTTTTGCCATATTTCTCTTGTAGCTTTAAATTACAATAACTCACCTTCAATTGTGTGTATCCTATTAAAAAAATCAGATTCTTGAGCAATACGGTGAAGTGAGCATGCTGGACATAAAGGGAGCAGATGCAGCAAAAGTGATTCTTGTAGTAGGAATTATGACTCTTCATTCTTTTGGTGAGGGATCTGGTGTTGGAGTTTCGTTTGCTGGCTCCAAGGGTTTATCTCAAGGGATAATGGTAACTTTAGCCATTGCTGTGCACAATATACCGGAGGGATTGGCTGTTAGTATGGTCCTGGCCTCAAGAGGAGTGTCTCCTCAGAAGGCCATGCTATGGAGTGTAATTACATCACTGCCCCAGGTAATCAATTTTGATTATGGATGACCATGCATAACACTTTATGGTATGAACCGAGATACAATAAGATCAGTGCATAAAGGACGTCTTTATTTATTGCGCAAATATATTTGTATAGCCATATTGAAGAGCAGAGAACAGATCACCGTATATATAAAAACAAATTATGGATCCAATCTAAAATGCGTACAAAACAATAGGGTATCAGTGGATGTTGTGTCTGAGATTGGCTGCTTATTAACTTCTCCAGAATATATTTCGTGATCACTAAAAAATCACTGATGGTCCCAAACAGCAGGCTTTCGCTCTTGGGCGACTGGTGGTGTTATATTAAAATATTTACGGAGAAGGTTTTCCAATTCTTGTGTGGTGTCTTGATGATGAATTAAAAACTAACATTTTGTTTAATTTGTTGATGCAGCCTATTGTAGCAGTTCCTTCATTTATATGTGCTGATGCATTCAACAAGTTCCTCCCTTTTGCTACGGGATTTGCTGCTGGTTGCATGATTTGGATGGTTATGGCTGAGGTCCTTCCTGATGCTTTCAAGGTAACCCCTTTTGTTGGTTTTTACTTTTTATTGCTACTTTTGCATTACATACCAAATGAGTAAAAAGGAAAGAGACCTAAGTTTTATTGAGGTAGAGGCTGTCCATGGCTCCTTATATCCTGTAAGAATCATGTGTGGCATTAAGAGCTAATTTCTGTGCTTATAATGATTAAAATCACCCTTTCTGCTTCACAAAGGCAGAATCTAAATGCTGGGAAGGGGGTTGCTTCAACCTGCGTCTGCTTCTCAGTAATTGTGCCCAAATGTTTTACTTCAATCAAATCTTTACACACAACATCTATTTTTTTTTCGAATTTTGCAAATAATGCCACTTTTACTATTAAGCCATTCTTCAAGGAAATTGGTTGTCTAGAAACAGGCTTTCTTTTTTGTCCAATGCTTAGAGCTCACTTATTGAGTAAAATAATAGTTGAACACATTCGTATGACTAGAAGATAACAAATTCTCTCCACTGCCAATTCTTTATAAGGTAGAGAAAAACGCATGGGAGAAACTGCAGAAAAATGATCCAGTTACTTAACATTGTCTTTTTTGTTAAATAGCTTTATTTAACTGAGGGTACATTTTGTACATACTTTCTTTCATATTGCAGGAATCATCCCCTTCTCAGGTTGCATCGGCAGCTACACTTTCTGTGGCATTTATGGAAGCTCTTGGTGCTGTTTTTGAGCATTTCAGTCACAACTACAAGTAAGCTCTCTCTGTCTCTCTGCCATCTATGTTATGTTTCTACTTCTAATTTTTTTTACTTTTGCAGTCCAGAGGATGCTTCTGGCCTCTTCGTTTCTCTACTTTTTGGTCTAGGTCCATTACTGGGCGGTGTAGCCCTCATTGCATTTGCTCTCGCTTTCCGTCTCCAGCACGCAGTCCTCACCGGTCTGGCCTCTGGTATAGCCTTTGTTCTCGGTGCTTGGAGACCCCTTCAACTACTTATATCTTCTAAGATGGGGCTTCTCCCTCTCCTCTTTCTTCTCGCGTTGGGGTCTACCTTCGTCCACACATCCATATCCATCCTCACAAAGTCTGGAATTCGCAAGAAGACTTCAGCCAACACATTATCTTCTGTAACCGGCTTTTTGGTGAGTTCACTCACCCTTCAGTCTGTGTTATCGTGTGCGGCAATTGCCCTCCATGCCCTCACCGAGGGGCTCGCGTTAGGGGTAGCAGCACCAAAAGCCTATGGGCTAGGAAGGCACATGGTCCTACCTGTTTCTCTCCACGGGTTCCCTAGTGGGGCTGCTGTGGCTAGCTGCATCTTTGGAGCAACTGACAGCTGGCATGCTGCCCTCCTATCCGCTGCTCTTATTGGGTTTGTGGGGCCCCTTTCAGCTATTGGGGCAATCCTTGCTGGAATAGACTACAGTGGGTTGGACCATTTGATGGTGTTTGCGTGTGGGGGGCTTTTCCCATGCTTTGGAAGCATCGTGAGGAGAGCGGTGAAGTTGGATAAACGGAAGAGCGTTTTTGGGTTCGTTGTTGGTGCGGTGTTTGCTGGCGTGTGTCTAACGTTCACGAAGCTTGTGTGTTTGCATACACCTTACTGCAACTCTGCTCCCGAGGCTGTTAGGTGATGATGATTTGAATTCATGTTTATATTCAATGATATACAAATTTGAATGCACCCATTACAACAATTCTGAGCAATACGCTTGTTCATACTCTCTCTACTTACCATTTTTCAATCCCAAGTGATGGGTGCCTTATACATATTTCGCAACTATTATTAAAAAAAATTGAAGGTCAAACTCGACTTTCAACTTAATTTAGTTGGATCTTTATATCTTTTAAAAAGTTGGATTGTAAATTTGATTTATCTAGTCGATATCATTGAGCTGAATAAAGTGCTATGAGGTCCTATACTTGCCAGTTTGATTCAGCACCATTTTAAAATGAACTCTAGAAAATAGACGCTAAATTCCACTTCCAATAATTTCTCTCAATTCTTAAGTTCAAACGAAAGGTAGTAATCTCAACAATTAGTTGCCAAATAAGATCAGATGCAATTTCTTAATTACCATAACAAAATTAATCAATAAATCCGCATCGAAAAATTAGAATTCAAATCAGACATAACACAAGAAATGCAGTTACTCAGGGTTTCCACATTCAATACAACATGGTGATACCTTCAACAAGGATATTCCGATCATCAAAATCCGTATTTAGTTTGAAGTATAAGCCGGTTATGCTCCTGAGGCCAATTTTTGGGTTTTAAGGCCGAACAAGTTTTCGAATAACTTAGTGGCTGTGGGAGGAATGTCAACTGGCCGAGGTGCCATAAAATTGACAATCTTGTCATGAACATTATACCTGTAACATCAATTGAAGGATCAATGAGAATGGAGTGAGTACAATAGGAATTGAAGATCATCCTATCAAAATTTGCTAACTTACCGAATCTTCCGACTCTTTGAAGCACGACGGTCAACAATTTTTCTTTTCTTAGTTTGCAGTCTTTTCAGAGCATAGAAAGCCGTTTCTGTCAATAATAAAAATACATTTGATATCGTTCAATCATGAATTTTTTCCCGGCTAGGGATGCACTTGCACGTAAATGTATGAGAGCAAAATGTACATTGGAAAATTAAAAAAGACTGTCATTCGAATTTCTAAGTAACCAATATAGAGGAATATCTTATTTGGGTGGAAAATCTATAATAAGTGATTATGAAAATCTGTATCACAACATTAACATAATAATATAAAATTTTGGAAACCAGTTCAGTTGAATCACACCAAAAACTATATTTGGAAATCGTAGTTTGAGGATGGTAGAAAGGGCATGCTTTAGCTACAAATAGGAATATGGCATAAACACACAGGAAATGCAACATAAAAGACGCATAGAGAAGAAAATTATTGAAAGAACTCAGAGAATTGATCATACAGTAGTTTGTATTTCCATAAGAGTACAAGGCTTTTAGTAGACAGCCAAGTTCTTTCAAACATAAAAAGAATGCGACCAAAGAAAACTAAACAAGCACACAATCAAAGAACGGCTTCAAGCAGGTCATAAGAATTTTTCATGATAGGCCATCTTGGGTCACCTACTATATTGATGCAAGAAATATAAAAAAAGATATGGTTTCCCGGGTTTCATGTTTTCTTATTGGTAAAAGCATTTTATTAAGAGTACAAGAGGTACTCCACTGAAATGATAATTCTGGGTTCCACAAACCAATCCGACAAACTGTAGTTGCCGTTATTTTCCAATTTCGTGGTTTCATGTAATGACTTAGGTGTAACGTAGTTCTCATTTAATAATTAATATTAATAAATCAGGCCTAATATCATAAATTCTCGTTTAATCAAAGTTATACCAGACCTAATATTATTATCAGTCAGACTGTGATACATATGGTAGATGTTGCTGCAATTCTAAACATCTAACATTATGCCAACCCAACTAAAACTTTTCAAACAAACTAAACCACAGTCAGGTAATCAGCAGTAAATCAAAAGCATGAGAAATTTGATACCCCGTTATATTTAACACTCTGATAGTGGAAAAGAAAATTGCCTTTGCATTTCAGAAATATGGAATAGTAATGTGTATCTAGTGATGTGGCGTGTGATGCATGGAGATGTTCTGTATATCTTCTCAGCATAGATATGAACACAAAAATCTTACCGGATGATGATGGGTCAATTGTCTCAAAGAACTCTTTCAGTAATTGCTGGTAAAAATCAGAGTCATCCAGAAGTTCAGGATCACCATTTGCATCATAGGACTCCTGATCAGGCATTTTTAAACAGCTCAGATTCCAAATATGATGAGAGAACTACTCTCGGGCCAGGCTACAAGAGTTCTTCAACTAGATAAACCTAACTTCATTCTCAAACACATTGCTCACTGAATGTGCGCATCGATTAATAATTCAAAGCAGTATTTTGGCTCTTATGAATTAGATACTTACAATATTGAGTTCAAGTCAACCACATATTAATCAACCACATATTAATCAACCACACATGGGGACAGACACTAGGTTTTTTTTCTTATAAGAAATTGAAAATTTATTAAACTAGAAAGTGTAGGGGATGAGAAATGCCTTACACAAAGTACAATTGACAGTTACAATGCATAACACCAATCTCTAACTAGACATGACAATTTTTAAAACTTTTGTGACCTGTCAACCCATTCAGCAACTGTATATCTAATCCTATTTCTCTTCTAATTCAATGTTTCATTCTTTTTAGACCATTATAACCTCAGGTAAAGAAATCAGAAAAGCACCACTGATTTGACATGCTATGATGATCTTAATGCGCAATGGAAATTTATGATTGCTTATGAACTTAAGACAAACTATGCAAATTAATAAAATAAGAAAATGAGATCACTATAATTGATACCTCTTGCTTGGTATTCTCTGTATAGCCAGGAACCTGCAGAAAAGCCAATACACAGATAAACATACAAAGGCAATATGAAAAGTAACAAACGAACTTTCATCAATCGCAAGTCCTGAATTGAACCAAAATCAAGGTAAGAATTATTTGAAACCTACATTTCCAAATACAGAAACAGCTGAACTATTCTGCTGCATCCCCTTGATCATTTTACTTGGATCCCTCATATAAGCAGCCACTTGTTCACTTATGCTCTGGAAAAGTGTAAGGAGTCAATAATAGATATTTGTAGATTTCATGGTACAAGAATCTCTTGGATGACTTAAATTAGACCTGATTAAAGGCATGCAATTTGTCTTTGATAGCAGCTGCACCAGTTGTCACCTGGGTCTTCCTATGCCATTTATCAATTGACTTGTTTCTAAAAGAAACCATTCTACAATTTACAACAGCCGATGATTAGTGTCAGCCACAAAAATGACCTAATATACTAGAATATATATGTGCATTTCTCCAAACTCAACATTTGGAAATTGTTTAGTTTGAAAGAGGCTATTGCAACAAATGAAGATTAATATCAGTCACAAACGGATCATCAATATTCCAGCAAAGCATACAATGTGATATTCAGTGACCTAACTGGCAAGAGCACATGCAATATATCTTTTTAAGACAATGCATGCAACAGGATACAAACTTATGAGATACCAGAAGACCTTATTAGGGAATGCCAAATTAATTTGATTACTTGTGATCCAAAGGTAACAGACAATTATGATTAAAGGAGAAAAAAAAGCAATTTAAACTTGATTCCAGAAAGAGTGGGTTCCAAATGGCAAACAAAAAGAAATTCCACAAATCATGCAGATATTGGTGTCTTTTCCGGAAATTGTTTGGTGGCTAAAAGACTTAGTACACTGAAGATTGTAATTACCAACAATAAAGCATAGCGTTTAAAGATTGCAAGTAAAACCTGCCAGATAGAGGTAGTACCTTGATTGCATTTTAGAAATCTGTAACCACTCTTCATCAATATCCGCATTTGAGCTACCAGAAGCTTCTGATTGTGTGGAATCCTTTGTGGGAAAACCTTAATAAGTTCAACCACAGTTTCTTATTAGCATTCAATAATGAAACATAGAGTGATTATTTCTTATGATTCTTTTTATGGGGGTTGGAGAGAATGGACAAGCAAAATATTGCGCACAGGATCAATTGTGTTGTGTTCATGCAAGAAAAAATAAATTTACTGGAAGTGTGTGTTTCATTTTGCAGCTCGTTGAAATCCCATACCCAAACTTGGAGGAAAGCACGATATTAACATTTAAATATTCAAATATGAAGATAAAATGATAAATTCCTTGTGTTTCTGAATATGACAAAATGAAAAAAATGAAATGTACCATGATTTGCATACCTTCTCCAAATTGAGTAATTGATGGATTGTTTGCAGCCAATGCCTGGACCAGTTAAGTACAGCAAAAAAATAAACATCAGCATGCCTGAGCACCCTCAGATATTTCTAAGCAATTGGAATGCCGTTACAAGGGCTTTAAAGTGAAGATGAACATAGAAATATTCTTTCAACACAACACCTGCTGTAATTCGAGTATAGAATCCAAAGTCTTCTTTGAAGAAGCAACTAAATCTGAATATGCCTCACTGACATCACTATCAGCTTCACAGAATAAGGACCTAACTTGTTCCTGCAGACAATAAAAGTTCCTTCAGATATGATGATTTAGAGCATGCTGTTAAACATAAGTAAAAAGGATCAATTTTCCTAAATCACCTGGGGAAGTCTGTTAGAATTTGAGAATGGTTTCTGCAGCAAGAATCTGAATTCAAGCGTCTTGTCCCACAGAGTCTTATCAAAAGTGGAATGGAAGTGGATCAGCACAAGTACTCAATAATAGCACAACAACCGTATAAAAGTAGAAATGAGTAACGCGAAGCTAAATAAAGTGATATAAAACCAGCCACGATATTCATCATCTAACTTTAGAGAAGGAAAAGTGGTGCAAACTCGCAGGAGACCATCAAAGTGTAAACATATAAAATAGTGCATTTTGAAAATAAACTTGCTAACAGAACCAACACACACAGTTCCCCGTAAATCTGGTCATGATTGTTGATCTAACAGGAGAATTCAGAGCAACTTCAGAATTACACTCGAGGGGAACAATGATCTACGTGAGGTTCCTGTAATAGTTCATACACATCATACCCTTTGATTTTTTACAGCTTGTCCTTTTTGAATATCCTCGTCCTTGTGTTGCTTGAGATTCCTCCAAATATCTCTGGATTCAAAAATCATAGAAAATTAGCATGTGATCAATATACCAGGACAGAAATCATAGTAATTCATAAAACCACTTTTTTTAGGATAGTTAAGTTGAAACAGTGACGATTAACAACATCCTATCCATGTATAGAAGATCAAAAAAATTGCTAAGTTCATCTTTCAATATTGACTACCTATGAAACAAATTGGGTCTCAACATTAACCAGAAAAATTCCTCATGAAACCGCTGAAACACTTTTGCGGCCCAACAAGCAACAAAATGTGAGAACTGGAATTGAATAATGGTTTATGATATTATTAGCACTACCGGAGACAAGAGAGCTGAAGTCAAAGAGGATAACACATAAAAGAATTGTACAACTTAATGTGCAACAACAAATTGTTGTTGTCGTTGTTTGTTACATTTATGATGCACCAACTAAGATATCAGGACATCAAAATGTTAATTTTTCCTTAACTTCCAGAGAAGAATTTTAAAAGTTTTTAAACTAGCAGATATACCTAACCCTTTTGCAAACCATTTATCAGAAGATCAACACTATAGTGCACGAAAACCAAAAAAAGTAGCATTACAAGCAATATAGATATGCAACCCCAAAGTGACCGTAAGTTTTATTTTCTTCAGGGAGAAAACTAACTAGAGAAACATAAAACAGCGTTAAAAAGACATACTGCTCCTCATTTTTAAGTTCTTTATATTCTTTCTCCAGCTCTTCCATCTCCTCGCCTTTTTCAACATCTTCACTTGCACCTTCATCTATGTCTTCTTCCAAGCCTTCCTGCTCCTCATCATCAAGGTCATCGTCATCCGAATCATTCTGCTCATCACAAACAAAACAGATTTAGAAAATTTAAAAGAATAATATTCCGTGGATGAAATTGGATACGCAACCAACAAAGGAGTAGTCTAACATGCATAATACTGTCTTCCGTGTTGATGTCCAATCCCATATCGCTGTCACTATCTACGGTCTTCCTTGATTTCTTCTTCCCCATTACTAAATAAATACCAAAACAAAACAAAACTGAATAAGTCAAACGGTGTCAATATGAAGAATTAAAACCAATCTTTTGTATAATTACTATAACAAATCACATAAAATGCAAAACTGTGTTCTTATACTTCAACAAACTGATCCATACACAACAGTAGCTACTGACATAGAATGGGAGGTTCACCTTCCCACCGGAATTTATTTGGGAATTAGGGTTTTATTAACGGCGACAGTTGCTAAAATTGGAAGTTCATAGTTTTACGGCAGCGGTGAGCGGGCACGAGCAATGTGTGGGTTGGGCATACAAAGTATATATATTCCATCAGTTAACCGTTTCAAATGGTTCAATTCAACATTAACTTACCTTTAGTGTGGACTGCTGGAGACGACGACGGGGGTGAGGGGGCGGATTGCAGGAGACGGCGGGAACAGAGGGAAGGGGGTGAGGGGGCGGATTGCAGGAGACGGCGGGAACAGAGGGAAGGGGGTGAGTAGGCTGTAGACGTTTTTTTCTTTGGTTCTTTTCTTTCTTTCTTTCTATTTTTCCATCAGGTAGGCTTGGAGTTGGAGGGTTAAATTGTGGGCTTTTAATTGCAGATGTCGTGTTGGGCTTTGTCTTGGGCCTCTTTAAATATTACACTAGTACTCCCGGGTTTGGCTATATATCACTCCAGTTTTGTTAGATATACTCCCTCTCCCTATTTATTAATTTAATAATCATATAAAATACCTAAACTACCCATATACTAAAATAACCCTGATAAATACATTCTCCCTCCACTTTCCAATCCTAACCCTAATTGAATGAGTCGTCGCCACCGCAACACCAAAAATTTAAAAAAAAAAAAAACTTAGAATTTTATTTAAAAAAAATACATTTTTCGACATTCGTTTGTCGATCAAAAAACTCTTGTCGGCAACTTTTATCAAAAAAATCAAAATTTTCGACAACTTATGATCGAATATGCACTGTCATCGTAAAATAATTATCGACAATAATGTATATTTTCAACCAAGAGTTAATGGGAGGGTGAGGAATGAGGGGCGGAGACGATTGTCGTGGGAGTGAAGGAGGGGGAGCGGTGGTGTGGTTGGGTGAGTAGGCGAAGCTGCCGTCGGGAATAAAAATTAAAAAAAAAATTACCTGACGTCGACAACGACGAAGGAAGAGACGGCGTGGAGAAGTGGGCTTTGAGGCGGGTGCCGTGTGAGCAAAAAGAAGGAGAAAAAGAAACTACCTTCGACGGCTGCGAGGAAGGAGGCGGCGTGCAGGTGAGGCGGACGGCGGATTTGGGGGAGGAAGAAGAAAGGAGTGTGGATTGGTGGAAGGAGAAAGGAGGAAGAAGAAAATGAAAAAAATTACGGATTTTATGATTTAATAAGGAGAGTGTATCTATTAAGGGTCTAAGTCTAGCCTATGACATATTAGGGGCCTAGGGGTACGGAAATCGGGGTATATTTAACAAGGTTGGAGGGGTATATTCCGTATATAGCTAAACCCAATACTCCCACCGACCGTGCATTCGTGTTAATTTTCTGTAAAATATATTCTCACACACCTTACGAAAATCATCACCTTTTAATCATAATTTAATTATTTAAATTGTCATCCACTTTATTCATAAATAATTATTTTATTCACCATAAACCTCATTATACTCTATAATGGAGTACTTATTTTATTTATTTTTTCTTTAAAACATATGTTTTACTCAAATGAGATTAAATTTAATGGATGTAGCTAGTATTATACTAGAATGGTTATATACCCCTCATTTATTAATCATTTAAAGTTGTCAGACAATGGTTGTATTGTATGGAAGATAAATGTTCAGATATTTTTAAAGAAACAGTACATATAACATGTTTGACAAAATAACTAAATGAATTGTTTTTGCACATGGAATACTTCATAATGTAGATACATCTTTCATGATTAATACGGTCTTGCTAAAGTATTACTAGTATTTTAAATAAAAAACTGTACGAGGCGGGTAGTATACATTAGACAGATTCTCACCACTAGTAAGTTCTATGATAATTGATACATCGTGGAGTTTAATTTTGACTTTAAATAAAACGGTGTGATTGGTCTTTAGAATTAATCGGTCATAGAATACAAACCGGATACTAAAACTTTAAAATGAGATACAATAACAAGTACATCGAATATTAGGAATATCACATAGAATAGACGAAAACTCAGTCCAATAAATAAAGTGGCTGTAAAATAAGGGGACAACATCAACAATCATCTGCAATTGAAAATAATGCATTAAATTGTCCTCGTGTGAATATCTAATAGCATAGAAAACTATTTTGGCATCTATCTCCATCACCGCTTGATCCATAATTAATTCCATACCCTTCCTCCACTCTAAAATTACGGAAAAAACTAGAGTATGGCACATCACAAAATCTCCATGGACAATCTTCCCAATTCCTATCTTAATTTTTGAAGTGATAGTTTTTAAGCGAGAGATTATATATACAACAATTATTCTGGATCTTGTATTTCTTCTATTGAACGCCTTTCTTATTCAAACTTGAATGAGTAATATATACATAAAATATTTATTATAGCATAATATAAGTAGTTTATGCATGTTGAGCTCCACAAAAAACTAATCCACTTATTTCATGTCAAAATCAAATTTGAATTATGCATTAATGTTACATAATTTTTTTATATTAATAAATGTAATCAAAGCAAACATGAAAATATGAAATCATTAAAGTGTGTTCTATTAGGGTGTGTTTGTTTAGGGATTGGCCCATACGGATTTAGATGGGTCATCCCCCATCCCATCCCTCTCCATCCAAATACCCATCTCAATACCCATCCACCCCTATAATACACCTATATACCTATTTTTATACCATTACATCATCATATTTTTATATTAATTACTCATTATCTCTCCTACTTTTTCTTCCATACATTTATTCTCTCTCCTACTTTTCTTCCACACATTTATTCTCTCTACTACTTTTCTTCCTTACACTAATTACTCTACTAACTATTGATTTGACATAAAGTTCTTCATCCACATCTATTTTTCAATCTCTATCCAAACACAATTTTTATTCAATTACTATTCATGGATTACCCCATCCACATTTTTCAAATCCCCATCCCCATTTCATCCACCACAATCCCTAAACAAACAGCCGCTTAAAGAATTTGGAAAACATTTTAGGTGTCAAATACTGCACATGGGTTGATGAGAGTAATTTGCGGCATGGAGGCGGGGCCCATCCCAGAAGCGACCATTTTATCCCGCCCATCCGGCCCATCTACCCGGCCCCACCATGCTACACTTTTTCAATGATTTATTACCGCGATTCATATAAAGCAAGAATTTCATAGCATGATCAAAATTTCAATCTAAAAAAAATCTCAATTCAGGAATTAATTTTTAAATTCAATATTTATTCATTTTGTCTAAATCACGACCCAACAATTTTTTACAAGACAACAATAGGAAACGACATACAAATCTTTTTTTTTTTTCACATCTTGTATGATTTTAATTGAAAAAAAATGGACTTTGATTTGAGACAAACATGTAAATTAAATCTTGAATTAAAAAAAAAAAAAAAAACTGGAGTAAATCCTATACAAGTTTCGAAATTGAATATTTACATTAAAATTTAAAACCCAACTTAAAAATCAAGCAAATATTGAATATTTTTTATATTTTTTTGGATCAAAAGCTTAAATACAATTGCTTGTATTCCACTTAATTGATTACTAGTAATTAGGAAGTATCTTTATTGGTGAATTTATACGCATATAAATGTGCATATTTATTACAGGAAAAAAAATACAGTATATATTTATGTGTAGACTAAAACCAAGTGTGTGGACCAATAGCAGAGTTTTATGTAACTTGTGTTTGAACATAGATAGAGTTTTTCCTTCAATTGATTGTGCCGTTATTTCTGTTAGACTAGACATTTTATTCTTTGTTTTGGTTGAAAAAGAATTTACTAGCAATTATAGTTAAGGTTATGAGAGTTGCTATACTAATATACCTATATTTTCAATTTCCTTTTAAAAAATTACTCATTTTATCATTTAAATAGTTTCATTTTCGAAAAGATAAATGAAGTTATTTATATAAATACTTATAATAATTTAATACATTGAGAAAACAGTTGAAGAAACAAAGCCCTAAATGTACATTTTCTTTCTTAATGTCAAATATTTCAATGAAAATTCGGTAATGACATTTTAAACCTCTCTATAATTGCTACTACTACTAAATACGGAGTACTTTTGGAGTATTTAACAATTAGAAAGAGAGAGAAAAACTTATCCTTAAGCAATCCTGACTGTACAACCTCATTATTTGCCTGCAATTTCTTTTTAGTAGTAAGATTTAATAACAATGATTATAAGAGGTGAAGATAGCAAGTTGAAAGATAAAGCTTGTTCAAAATTCAAATCTTTAAAGTAGGAAAAGGGGACAAATTTTTAGTATTGGAATTCAGTAAAGCAAGAAATTAAGAATTAAAAAATGGATTAAACATAAGATAACCTGAATGGAATTACATAGATGTAGGAGAAAGCCGGTGCACAGTGTTTGCAAACACAATTTAAAAAAGGTGATTCTGTGTCTGCTGCTTTACTCAGCCGAGTTTGGTAGGCATATTGGTATATAATCAGATTTAAATTACAATTAATTTAAGTCAGTTTAGATATTTGATGTTTACACAATTAATTAGATTCAGATTAATTTACTAAAATTAGGTAACATAAAAGAGTCTTTCTAAAAAGTAATTCTATGCACATTTAATCACCTGTGTAACACAATTTTCCGCGTTTTCATGAGAGAGAGAGAGAGATTTTCATGTATAAATAAATGCATAGCATAGAGACCCTAAATGCATCTACCCTTGGACCTCTATTGACTCTTCTCTCTCTCTCTCTCTCTCTCCTTCGCTTACAACAATGGCGGACACTGTGAAGATATCTATCTTGCTCTCTCTCTTCTTCCTCTACACAGCTTCTTCTCTCACTCCACCACATCCTCATTTGGAAGGTATAGTCTACTTCATTTAGTTTTTTATTATAACTTCACATTACAGATCATTAGATCTTTGCTAGTTCCTCATTTTCTCACCGTTTTAGATTTTCAACTTTTCAAGTTATGGAATCAGAAAATAGGTCAAATTTGGCATTTCCAAGCTATTAAACATGTCATTTGCAGGGTTTCTACCAAACGGGAATTTCGAGGAACTCCCAAACCCCAAAGACCTGAAGAAAACAGTGCTCCTAGGCAAACACGCCCTACCCAAATGGGAAATCAACGGCTTGGTCGAGTTCATCTCCGGCGGCCCTCAGCCCGGCGGGATGTTCTTCAACGTCGCACACGGCGTCCACGCCGTTCGTCTCGGTAACGAGGCGTCCATCTCCCAAACAGTCCCTCTGAAAAAGGGGTCACTCTACGCACTCACATTCGGTGCATCAAGAACCTGTGCACAGGATGAGGTCTTAAGGGTTTCTGTACCCTCTCAGACAGGGGACCTACCCTTGCAAACCCTGTACAGCAGCTATGGCGGCGATATTTATGCTTGGGGGTTTAGGGCAGCCTCAAACTCTGTTAAGGTCACTTTCCATAACCCTGGAACGCAAGAGGACCCTACTTGTGGCCCTCTCTTGGATGCTGTTGCTATCAAACAACTTTTCCCTCAAAGGCCCTCTAGAGGTAAATCCTTGATTCACTAGGATATTAAATTTAAATGTTTGTCATCACATGTTATGTTGCTGGATCTTGCATCATAGTGTTTTTTTCATTATGTTTGGTCAAAGCACACATTTCTTGGATTCTGCACTTGGTGCACACATCACAACTAGGATCCTTTATTTTAAATCTGTGTTCAATCAAACAGTTGAAATAAGGATGAAAAATTGTGTTAAACATAGAGGTAGATCTTATGCAGGAAATTGACTCATTTGTGCTTAAACAATTCACTTCTCTTTGCAGTAAACATGTTAAGGAACGGTGGTTTTGAGGAGGGTCCTCATATGTTGATCAACGCCACACACGGTGTCCTACTTCCTCCAAAACAGGAAGATCTCACCTCCCCACTCCCTGGATGGATAATCGAATCACTGAAAGCCATAAAATTCATTGATTCAAAGAACTTCAACGTCCCATTCGGAAAAGCTGCAGTGGAACTACTTGCAGGAAGAGAGAGTGCCATTGCCCAAATCATCAGAACAATCCCAAACAAAACCTACAGTCTTACCTTCTCCGTTGGAGATGCTAAGAATGGTTGCCATGGATCCATGTTGGTCGAGGCCTTTGCTGCTAAATCAACCTTGAAAGCTCCTTTCAAATCGGAAGGCAAAGGAAAGTTCACGACTTTCAATTTCCAGTTCACAGCAGTATCGAATAGGACCAGGTTAACGTTCTACAGCTCGTTTTACCACACCAAGATTGACGACTATGGAGCACTCTGTGGTCCAGTTCTTGACGAGGTTCGCGTCATCCCTGCTGCTAAGATTTGATTGATATGTCTGCATTATTGGCTTAATATATGTAATAGAGATATAGCAATGGCGATTAGGCTCCCCTTTGAGCCATGTTTGAGAATCTGTAGTTGAACTCGGTATTAGGTTTTCAGTGGTTTTAATATGAAGTAAAGGTTTCAGAATAAATCTTGAAATGTTTAAGAGAAAATGGTAAAGAACAACAATGGAAGTTTATTTTGTTTTCAGCCATTCAGCATCATCTTCTATTGATAAAATTCATATATCCCGTTGAAATCTGTGAAGAAACGTCGTATACCAAAACATGGTTTCTTCATTTACCCTCGTCTAATAAGCCGACAAGGCATTTCTCCAATAGAAATTCTGCATTAACCCAAGCATGGTATTTATCTGAAGAAATTGTCAGGACAACAATAGTAACAGTTGGATATCATATTGTTATTACTTAGTAAAACCTGCTAAAACAATAGCGAATATGTGAAGAGGATACTGAATAATAACGTACAATCTTTTCCAACTGCCTTCATCAGGATTTCCACACCTAGCAGCAGCATATATATGAGAAAAGTTACATGATCTACAACCGATCAAATAAGCAATTCTAAAAATGTAATAGGAGTGAACCAGTTCGACTTAGTAAAACAGAACGATCCAAAGTAAGGTTTCGGAGTTTGAAAGCAAAAATTACGTCCCAAAACATCAAGGTAGAATCTATACGAAACACTAATTAGAGGCAAAAAACTTCAGATAAGACTGATTATCAAGTATGCTAATAGTTTTTAGGTGAGAATATAGACTTCAGAATAGGGAAACATTAACAGGAGCCTGCATACTATTATTTGATCGATGTTAAATCAATTAAAAGAGTTAAGAATATGCCCATATAATACCAGTTGTGGTTATATAATGGTTTTATACTGAAGCAAATTCTAGCACCTGTTTATTTAACATCACAATTGAAAGCAAACTCATATTGACTATTAAAGTGGTAATTAGCAATTTAGCATGCCTTATTTAGAGGCAACCGACAAGCTAATCATGAGGCTTAACGGAACCAAACTAGATATCTTATTTGATTGTCCCTTTTTTTGAGGCAACAGACATCACAAGGAGAAGCAAATAAAACCTAAATCAGCAACAACAATAAAAAATTATTGTTACCTCCAGGATGAAACTTCATATATGGTGCAATATCGTAGACACGGCCTTTTAGAACAGTCCACATGGAGCCTTCAGACTGATGTTCTTTAACTTCACTCAATGATATAAATCTCGTATTTGATTGTCCTTTCAATCCTAAGGCAGAAACAATACCAAACCTAAACCAATGAGTTATGTGCTAAGTGTGAAGTAGAAATGATATTTACTGAACTTGCTTTGCAATTAAACATGCCATTAGGTGCTGGAATGCTATTTAAGCTGAACTGCACCAATGCACACAAACAAGTTCCAGAATGAGACATGTTACTTTGTGACATTAGGCATGCATAAAGATCAGATTTTGACTAATCTTGATCTGCTGTTGGTATTACAAAGCACAATAACATATGTATGGTTGAAAGTAGAAGTTACATAATGGTATCTTTGTCACTGATGAAAATAGTTGAAATATCCCGCACGTGAAAACTTGTAATTAGAACAAGCTATATGAAATAGGCATCAGGTGATTAAAAAAGATAACCTATTTAAGGAGTATATTCTGAAAGAAAGGAGAAAGAGAAGAAGCCTAACGATATTCTTTAAACACTGTGAAGTGTACATTTGGAGGCAGGAAAATGGTGATCCGTATATTGTCCCAGATACAAATAGATCAATTTAGTCGCGTCCTTGGTTTAGTTCCCCACCTTAAATTACAAAAAGAGAATATTTTTTTTCATGGTTGAAGGTTCACAACAACAACTAAAAAGCTCAGTTTCTTATGTGCTTTGTGAGAATTAACCCAACGACTACCTATGTTTTCTAAAAGTCTCTTAACCTGAACATCCTTACACAACGTCAATAAAGAAATTGGCATACCATCATAGTCATACAGACATTAGAAACAATCCAATAGGCAATTATATATTGCTTTTTTTTCCTTTCTTTTCCTGTCTTAAAATAATACATCGGAACGAATGGTTGAACTGATCAGTGATTAAGATATAACTGTTCAGGAAGTAATGAAATGGTCTGAACTCCTAGAAAACAGTCACTATACATAGAACACTTATTACTTAGTCTTCCCAGCATAAAGTGCTCTATTAGATATTCAAGGATCAACTGCCAAGAATATCCAAAAAGCTCGATTCGTAAATATTGACTCCCCTAATTTTCTTTATGCAAATAACTAAATAAGCACCTTAAGAAAAAAAAAAGCAGAAAAAGATAGGAATATTCAAGAAAACATAAAATTAATTGAATCTGCAGAACAGTAACAACCTGCCAGGTCAGGGTGCGTTCTGGTGAGCTTAAGCCAGTCCATCTGACTATATCCCTTCTCAAAAGGAACCTTTGCACGGGGCTTAGGCTTCCTGAATGGAGTCTTCTCTTCTGATGAAGCCTTAGCTGAACTTCCACCACTCTCTTGTTTGGGCCGTTGATCAAGAGACGAGGCATCAATCACATTAAACGACAGGGATCCATACCATTCCCGCTTCTGTGAGGAACCACTATCTTTCCATATGCTATCACTATTCTGGCCATTACTCTTATCAGCAGCATTCCCATTTGCACCATCTGTATGAATCCTACTAAAAACATCAGCATCTTTCTGAGCTTCAGCACCATTAATACGTGGCCCTACCTAATAGCAAATTCAGACATTTAAATTCTTAGAAACAAGAATCAAAGGTCAGAGAGAGCATGGTTTATAGGGGAGAACACAACTCTATGCTTGTTCAGGGAAAATGCTGAAAATATAGAGTTCGAAGTTTGGATCAAGAACTTACTGGACAAAAGGTGAAATCATCTTCATCAGCCATTGTCCCTAGATTTTTGTAGAGAAATTCAAAAATTAGGTTCCATTTCCTCACAAAGACAACTATCCTGAACCTATGCACTGGAAATTCTTAGACACCAATTCTGCCAACTCCCTAAAATTGATGAACTATTTAATACTACAGCAAGCAAAACTCTTGAACCTTTGTTCCATAATGATCATTTCAGATTCCTTTTATGTTAATATCCAAGTAAGATCTTATTGAATCTATACAGTGAAGAATTTCAAATATCTAATTCTGCAAACTACAAACATTCAACTACATAAAGCAAAAATCTTGAGCCCTTATTCCTTCTGACCATTTATTTTAGTTTCGAATACTTTTGCCATCAATAAAGATGTGAATTATGTTCTTAATTGAATCCCTTATTCCAGACCATTAGATCAACCATTTACTTGTATTCAAGATTCTTTTATGTCAATAGCCATGTGAAACAGTGAAATTCTTCTAAACAGCTCATATAAACATATCACATGATCAATAAATAGCCTTCTTGGACACAGCATTAATGCTCAAGTATGATACTTTATCATTCTAAAATCTTCAACCCCTTTTTTCCTAACCCATCAATTTTTTTGGGGTGGGGGAGGGTGGTTAATAGTCATATGGAATTCTCTTAATTTCTTGGGTTTGGCAACAAATATAAATACTGATTGGTACAGAAAAACGCACAGAAACAGAAAATATTGGTAGGCAGAGGAAAGAAAGGGAGGGAGGGATACGTACTCTTGACGCGCAGTCGGTGGATTTTCTTCTTCTAGATGGACGAAACTCTCTATTTTTTTATGGATCAAAATTCAACAATAATTTATTTACTCCTTTATTACTAAAAGGGTTGAGGTATAAACCCCTCCAGCTTTGTTTAATGCACTCCCCCCTTTCATTTATTAATTCAAAAATATATATGAAATACCATATTTGCCCTTTAATAAGATGTATAGATACATACACCCCATTAACCCTATTTTCATCTTCTTCCCCAATCTCTCTACCGCCTCTCTCGATCTTCTCCTCCCCCTTTTTTTTTCGTTTTCTACAGAGCCCCTCGCCGGCGCTCTCCACCTCCCCCCTCGCCGTCGCACTCCCCCCTCCCCATCGCCGCCGCTCTGCTCTTTTTTTTAAAATTTTCTGTAACAAGCGGCGGCGCCGCCCCTCTCGCCTAGCGACGCCGCCGCCCTCCTTCGCCTCTAGCCGTCGCGGCCCGACGGCGCTCGCCCCCAGCAGTCGCGGCCCGCCAGCGCTCGCCCCAAGCCGTCGCCGGCGAAGAACAGGTTTGTTTGTTTGTTTGTTTGTTTTTTTTTACCGACCATTATTGGTTGCTCAAGAACACTCTCGTCGACGATAGGTCGTCGATGAGAGTGTTTTTGAGCAATCAATAATAGTCGAAAATTTCAATTTTTAATTTTTTTTTTTTAATTTCTTTCGAAATTTGGCCGACAAACCAGGGTCGACCGTAGTGTTTTTGGGCGACAAACCAGTGTCGATCGGAGTGTTTTTGGTCGACTCTGGTTTGTTAAAAATACTAAGATTTTTTTTTTAATTTTATTTGAGGTGGTGGTTATGGTGTCGATTGGAGTGTTATTGCTATTTTATTTTATCAAATATGTTCATTTGGCGGCAACAGTGGTGGTGGCAAAATTCTAGGGTTAGGGTATTTAGGGTGCAGTGCAATGGAGATGGGGAGTGCTGAAAACGGAAAAAAAGGGGAGGAGAAGATCGAGAGGCGGTAGAGAGGTTGGGGAAGAAGATGAAATTAGAGTTAGGGGTGTGTATGTATCTCTAACATTTATTAAAGGGGTAAATATGGTATTTCATATATATTTTTGAATTAATAAATGGAAGGGGGAGTGTATTAAACAAAGCTGGAGGGGTATATACCCCAACCCTTACTAAAAAAGAACTCAACGGAATACTTATTCTGGGCCGGATTTATTATTGTTTGGCGCGGCTAAAGGCACCCAAGGATCCTATGAGGACACCCACAAAATGGATGAGGACACCCACGTAAAAATACTAAAATAACCTTCATCCTATTAAAACCCTAAATCCTCTCCATTCTCAAAATTAAAAGAGTACACCCACCTTGACTACCATTTCCTCCGCCTCCTTCACTCTCTTGAATTGAAGACGACGACGGCGCCGCCCGCGCCCACGCCACCGCCGCTCGCACAGTGTCGCCACCGCCTTTGCCTCGCTGCGCCGCGCACGCCTCCCTCTCCACTTCGCGGCCGTTCGCGGCCGCAGTCCCTTCCCCTCCCCTTCGCGGCCGTTCGCGGCCGCACCTCTTCCCTCTCCCCTTCGCGGCCGTTCGCGGCCGCAACCCCTCCCACTCCCCTTCATCGCACCCAGCTACCTACGCCGCCTCCGTTCGAAGGTAAGTTTTTTTTTTTACAATTTTTAAAGTTTTTAAAAAAATTAGGGTTTTGAAAATTTAGGAAAATTAGGGTTTTTAGTAGTTTGGGAATTATTTTCGAACATATTGTGTTTGTTTTGAAAAAAAATTCGAACAACTTGAGTTTGTTTTGGAAAAAATTTGGAACAAGATGTTCGATTTTTTTTTCGAACAATTCTAAGTTGTTTTGAAATTTTTTTCGAAAATATTGGGTTTGTTTGGGTAAAATTTTCGAATATGTGAAAATTTTATTTTTGTTGTTGAAATTTTGAATTTTTAGGATTTTTTATGTTTTGGTGTTGATGGTGGGAATCCGAAATGATTCGCATGCGAAATGATGAATCGCGTGTGAATCGGAATAGATGGGTGTACTCATCCGATTTAAAAAAAATACAGGAGGAGTAAAAACGTCTTTTCGCACTACCCCTGGAACAAAAAAAAATTCTCCGTGGGTGTACTCATAGGAAATCCGGGTGCCTTTAGCCGCGCCCATTATTGTTCCACAGTTTTGTTACACAAGGTTTGGGCTTGTTATCTCTTCGGCCCAATATGTTGTGCTGGTTGATTTTTCTTTTGCTTGCTTTTGACTTTAATAAAACCTTGAACTCGAATTGTTTAACCAGAAGATAGAGTTTTTATAGCAAGAAAACAAAATTCATAATCTCTACCTGGAGGAACAAATGTAAAGCAAAACAGTTAACTAAAATGAGTTGATGCATATATAAAAATATTATTTAATTGTACAGTGTTTAATTTCAATAAACTTGTAGGACTTGAATTTTAAAAATGTAGTATAGACAAATAAAGTGTAAACCAGATCTAAATTAGATTTATGTCATCAACTTACCACTAGTCTAGCTTGATTTTTCCCCATCTAACTAGCTAATTATAATGGCTTATATACATCTAATATATACAGTGTGTATAACCATCGTTGAACTTGATCTCATTGAGTTTTAACACAAAAGGCCTAGTCACATGTTGTCCTAATATTTTTGAGGCAACCTCACATGTGAACATTGTTCAATGACTCGGTCTTCTCCTTCTCCTTCTCTTTCCCCTTTGTGACGTGCTATCGAGAGAGTAAGGGTTTGAGAGACAAGTGTGTTGTGAGTGCTATTAGATCAGATGTTATTTATCCGAAGTGGCCCTCCATCCACTATGGGAGACCCAACAATCATCACAAGATTTCTAAAGCAAATATATTTCATTAAATAACTGAAATTTATCAGTAATGAATGGCAAATCGAAGTCATGAGTCGACCTCCATCAACTTTATGTAATCCCAGTAACAAAGATCTCAACATCAACTTCACCAAATAATGCAAGATTCTGAGCTGCCAATAAAAGATTCGCAAAATCAAATCATATTTAAATACGTTTTACCTGCCAAATAAAAAAGGGGAAATTTAAGTTATTTTTATAATTATCTCTAAACTTCCTTTTTTTTTTAACTTTACATTTTGTAAGTTTTACATTTTCTTTTTTGGTATATTATGACCTTCAATCAATTAACAACTATTCCTATTTTTACTTAAAATTCCTATAAAAAAAAACAAAACTTTTAAATAAAATTAGGTCAATTGTCAATCAATTTTTCTTTATATCTTCACCATTTACTTTTCTTACACCTTTTTTTTCCAACAACTTTACATTAAATACCACTATATCACAGTTGTAATCTTCATAGATACGTGCAAATTTACTGTTGGGCAGCCTAATAAGGGGCCCAAAATATGAAGAGTTCTAAGTCCAGCCCTCAAATGGCCCATAACGTGCAAAACCCTAATAAGGTGTCCATAACGTACCAAATCCGCCGCTTAGGCGTGTTAGCTGTCACGCGGAGATATCATCAAATTAATTAAAGTAATTAATACAGACAAATAAAATATTCAAAAAATAAATAAAAATACTCCATCATCGTTTTATTTTGTTTTGCAAACACTGAATTGAATTGTGTTGCAAAACAAAAATTTCCTGTTCTATCTCCATTGTTTAGCGTTAAAATTAAAGAAAATACATACATATTGCAATATATTTTTGAAGCCATAAAATTGAAATATTAAACCCGAAGAACATCAATATAAGGTAAAATCAAAACCATAGATTCAGAGTCTTTAATAATAATTAACCAATAAATCGAATTACAACATTGCCGAAACTTTTCAGGCAATAGTATAAAGAATGAATTCAGTAGTATCGATTTGGGTGACACTTTTGGACCCGTGATGCCCAACCATAGCCGCCGCATTCCAGGTGCCGCCGCCGCATGAATCAGCGTCATTTTGGTGGCGGTGGTGGCCGGCAGTAGCATCATCATGTCCGGCCGGAGGGTGGTAGTACAATCGGGCTGTTTGGGGACAGTGAGAGTAAGATCTGCAAGCCATCCGCACACCTACGTCCAAAAGCTCCATATATTTTCCCATTTTTCTAAAATTGATGAGAAAATTTCACCCAAGAACAAAATTGGAACAAAAAAGGGAAAATTTTCAGAGAGGGATTAGGATTCGAAAACGTCCCAACCCATATAATGAAACAAGTGCTTTGAAAAAATGGGAGATGGAATTGTGGTTATATAGTGGTTGAGTGAGGTCTTTCGGTGCGCTTTCCATTAACATAGAGCGAGAATTCATTCAGTCAATGAATTTGCTCCTGGGTCCCTCTAGTTTGCATTATTTTACTTTGGCAACAATTTAATTATATTAAATTTGTGATTATGACCCTGCACCTTCTAATTTTTTATTTTATTTTGTATCCTAGGTCCATCTTGTTAGGCACTTTTAGGTTTAGAAAAGTGTGCCAACCACCAAGTTGGATATTTTAACCCCTTTTTTAAAATTTACAATAAATGAGTCTTAGCTTCTTTTTTAATTTTACCTCTTTTTAATTTTTAATTTATGTTTATGGTAAACTAAATTCATTCAAATATTCAATAATGAAGGTATTATAGAAAAGAGGAGTATTTGAAATTTTGGTGCGGTTTTATTGGAATGGTAACTTTTTAAAAGATTTAGAATTATTTATTGTTGAGATCTTTGTTTTAATTTTATTGACAATTAATATACGCGTCTTAATCTTTCTTTTATGGATTATATATTTCACTAATCACTATAGTTCTTATCAAATCAAAGAAAAATAATTGGAAGATTTTGTTTGAATATTATTCAACTCATTAATTATATTTCTCTCAAATTGTCCAGGAACGTAAAGTTATAACCATATCCCAAAAGTTATTATTAAATTGATAACTTTAGTTCTTATTAAAGAAAAATACTTTGAAAAAAAATGTTTGACTATTATACTCACTAACTATATTTTTCTCAAATTGTCCAGTGGGGTAAAGTTATTAAATTGATAATGAGCCCAGAGTAGTGTAAATTAATCCTTAATTAAATATTTTGGCATCCAAACAAGTGTAATACATTTACAATCCACAGGTTATTTTTGAAAGTGATATGTTTTAAAAGTAATTAGCATATGACGTTCTTTTCGCGTGGTCTAGAATATAGAATAGTATGCTCAAAAAAAAATAAAAATAGAATAGTATAATGGGACACTATTGGAAATACATAAAAATATAAGGGCTCTCCTGCAATTCCGGGAATCTTCCTATGTGGTAGGAGAACTTTCTTTTTTTTAGTGAACTTATTCAGTGAATGCGTACCTAAAACCGCGTCATGTTTCCGCAAGATGCCAATTATCAAGAGTAATATAAAAAAAAAATTACTCCTTGAAAAAATTACAATTTCTCCAAAAAAAAAAAAAAAAAAAAAAAACATAATTTCCTCAATTAATTAATGGTGTAATAAATTTATCATTCATTACCATTGACTTTCGACTCCTTTGGCAGGTCATTATTGGTAAATAATTCATGGGTTAATTGCAAAAAAAATCACCACCTTTTGAGAGTTTATCAATTACAACATATTCTTTTTTTCTTTGCAATTTGATGCACCATCTTTTTAAATTTTGCAATTTCATGCACAATTTTTTTAAGTTTTACAATTTGATGCACCGATATATTTTTCGGTCATTTTAATTTGATATGGCGGTCTAAAATTATGAATTTGCCATGTTGTGTGCGATTAGAAAAAAAAAATACAACATAACATACGAAAAAACTATTTTATGTGATTAAGAAAAAAATAAAATAACATAAAGGAAAATAAATAAGACAATAGAGGAATAAATATGATTCTGATTAATGCACGACTTGAGTGATTATAATTTTTTTTTTTTTTTTTTTTTTTTTGCAAAACACATTAATGAACCTCAAAGGAATAAATATAATTATATGAATTGTTTTGCATAACTTCTTGATTGATTTTTTTTTTTTCAATAAAATTATATAGATATTACATTTGTATGGAGGATAAGAGTTTGAGATAAAAATACCAAATCAATACCTATAATATCAAAGCGTAATGATGGAGAATTTTATCGAAAATCAAAGAAAATATATATTGATGGATTAGTGTGCAATTTATATAAAAATATTTTTAAAAATGTGTGTCATTCATTAAAAAAAATTATTAGATGATAGTCTATGTGTCGACAACGTGGTTAGTTAGCTATTTTCGACGCCAAGTTAAATCAAAATTGATCAAAAAATATATTGGTGCATCAAATTGTAAAATATAAAAAGGTGGTGTATCAAATTGCAAAGAAAAAAAGAATATGTTGTAATTGATAAATACACTAAAGGTCGTGATTTTTTTTGCAATTAACCCATAATTCATCTATAAAAGGTTTGTTTTTAGCTCTTGAAGAAACGTAGTAATAAATTTATCATTTATCACAACTGAATTTCAACTCCTTTGGCAGGCCATTTCACTCTTTTCTAACTTTATTGTTAGAATTTTTTTTTTAGCACCGCAACCGCGCACCCACATTTTTATTTAAAATACATCTTCATTCGATATTTTATGAAATTCTATTAATAGTATTTAATATAAAATATATTATATTCATTTCACAATTGTTACATATTTGTCTTATTCGAATTCAATACTACCTTTATACTTTCTTGTTCTAAGAGAATTTGTATCATTGAGATTTATGTAAAAAAAAATGTAATGAGTAATATTTTATGAGGTAGTTTTATAAATTTTTATTAATAAAGTAAATAAAAAGGTATTGCGTGTGAAAAGTAATGTTATGTGTATATTATGAAGGTGGGGTTATAAGATGTTTAGTTTTTTTAGAGTCTACAAATTGGTATAGACATCAAAATATGACAAATTGGTATGGACCATTACATAGTCATTTGGTCCAACTAAATAAATCCCTAGTCTCATCTCTCTATTCTCTTCTCTTTCAAAATTACAATGGAGTATTGCCCAAGTTTTGATGTCAATCTCAATCTTTGACTTTCCTTGATTGTCGATTCTTTCTCTTAATTTATGATTGTGATTTTCTTTTTATGATTATAAATTAAGGTGTTGAGTATCTTTATTTGGCGTGGGTTCAAAACATCTTTGTGTGAGTTATCTTTGTGAGAATCCCGTCACCGTCGCCCGAAAAGGAGACCTGAGCCCGTATACAACCCAATCAATGGTGGAGAAGACGGCCCCAAAACCTAACAATATACAATCAATCCTCTTAAGATACATTTTATTACTCTACTAAGTACAAGGACAATTATTTTTTTACTAGCTATTTTACATAAGTGATTTAAAAATCTCCAATCAATCATTAATTTGATCTTTTAGTGAGTGTTATCCAAGACCAAATACGTACCTTCACCACCTCAATTTTCCTACTAAAATCGGATGTCATCCCTTTAAACAGAAGATTATAACTCATTTTCCAAATTTCTATCAAACAAATTCAAATTGCAGCAAGTTCAACCACCTATTGCACTCATTTCACATTTCACAGATTGACTTACATTGCAAAAGAAGGTAGTTTGTAGTCTCTTCCACTTCATTAAACGTGTAAGTCCGGCCTCTCGTAACATCATTAAAATTAATTTTAAATAAATTTAATTCTATTTGTGACAAGTTTTCTCCTTCTAACTCTACTCCAACACCCGAATTCGCTCTATCCAATGCCCCATTTGGACTCTCCTTCACCGCTCAAATGTCTATCTTTCTAAAGTTCTGTCATAGTAGTATTGAATCCTACAAAATCTACCATTTTAAACCAATACTAAATTCAAATACATAAAATTTAACTATTCGCAAAATTCATCTACTAAATCTGAAATTATCTACCCAATCCACCAACAAACACTCTTATCTAGAAAATTCATAGTTTTTTTTAATCGGGCAACAGTTAATACTTTTATTAAAATCTGAAATCTGGAACATAAGATATGCCCCCAGAAAGAAAATTCATAATAATAATAATATTATATACATGGACAATTATTAACATGTGGTTTCAGTATAAAATTGACTATCTTTGTAAATTCACGGGATATTATATGACTATTATCATTTATCACACATTAAATAAATGTAAGAACTACTCCATTATTTGCTTGCTTTCCTTCTAAATTTTAGATGTCTTTCTTTTCCCCTTATTTGTTTACGTTAGTAAGAAATTTGAGTACATATTTTACTTTTGATGTATGAATTCATTTTTACTTTTTAAAAAGGTATGCCGATGGACTCATTCTTTTGCTTTTCCAATTGATTTAAGTACAAGGAGGAAGTTGAGTTTTCTCGATCTAAACTTTGACTACGCTCCCCTCCTCACCAAGTTGACTAATTAACTACCATGAAACAGCATGTTTTATTTCATCTTCTACTTCTACGGAGTATTATATACTGTACTGACTTAATCAAACCTAACCATTTTTCAGGGTTACAATTGACAATTTTCATTGCTTCAAAATAAAAATGACAATTTTCAAAAACTTCAACGTAATCAATCTGCTCGGACTTTGTCAAATTAAATTAGTTTTGTAATTCGAAAATTGGCGTGAACTTAGGTTGTTTGTTTGTGGCGTGCTATATAAAAATATATAGATTTTCAAAACACATAGTTAAAATTATTTCAATTTTAATTAAAAAAATAAATAAGATCAAATCTAATCAATTGTTTGAATTTAGAAGTTTAAAATCTGAATATCAATTTTGTTTTAATTTAAATCTTTTTAGCATGGCTTCAAATTTCGAAGCGCAGTTGTCAATTACTATACTATAAATTACTTCATCAAACAATAATAATGATTAGGAACATAAACAATTGTAAAATTAAATTCTGATTTCGATAAAGATCCAAAAAATATCAAGTTACAATTCTGTATTGTTGATAACCATCAGGCTACACCGCTACAGTATAAAGAATGAAGTCAGTAGTATCTATTGGGGTACCATTTTTGGTACCATAACGCGCCGCCGCATCCCTGGTTGCTCCGCCGCCGCATGAAACACCCCCCTGTTGTTGGTGGTGGTCGGAAGGGGCTTCATCATGAGCCGCCGGAGGGTGGTAGTACAATCGGGCTGTTTGGGGACAGTGAGAATGAAATCTGCAAGCCATTCTCACACCCAAATCCAAAAGCTCCACACATTTCACCATCTCTCACAATTTTATGAGAAAAAATTAACAGATCTGTTGAGATGAAATGGGAAAGGGACGAAAAAGAATAAGGAATTTCAAAGGAAGGATTTATGATTAGAAAACGTCCCAGCCCATATAATGTTGCGAAAATGTTTGCTTGGGAAAAGTGTGAGGCGGAACTGTGATTTATAAAGCGGGTTTGTTGAGGAGGGTTTTCTGTGCGCTTTCCTTTCACATGGAATCAGAATTCATGGTCAAGAAATTTGCTACCGTGCCCCTCTCAATCCTACTATTTGCAACTTTTCCTTTTTCCTTCTTTGCAACAAACTAGAAAAGTCAAATGTGACGTTTTGGGGTTAGTGAACTTTTATTCATGACCCCTGTATTTCAAGTAATTCTCATTTTGTACCCTTTTTTTTGTCCAATTTTTTTTAACCTTTTAAAAATAATAGTACTCCTTCAACTATTACCAATTTATTCATATTGTAATTAATTTTATTTACAAGTGAGTCTCAAATACCTCATCATACATTTAATATATCTATTTTATTCAATAATTATTAATTAAAAAATGAGCATGATGATTTGAAGGGATTAAATTTTTTTTTTTCCTTTTTATTTTGATAAAAGAATATGTGGTTGCTTCTTCATTTGTATGAACTAGCCAGTTGCTTGCAAGCCATGTAAAAACATAGCTATATTAAATAAATGACGTGTGACGAGTTCGACCGATTAATTGTTATATTCACCTTGCTTTCTATTTGGATATCAATAATAAAAAAAATCTTTTGAATTATTGTATATTAGTGCAGAATTATTTTGTGTTTACATTCATCAAGAGTTACCTTTCGAACATATGTTTGAATTTTCACTTTTTGTATTCTTGGTTTTGTTTTTTTAAACTCATTTCAAAATCAATACGGAGTAATTTAATTTTTTTTTTATTTTTTTGGACGGATTACAAATTAGTACAAAGTAACACTTATCTCTTCTCAAATGTTAAAGCATTATGCATAAATTGTATTTTGAGACGGTCTCATACAAAACCCCATAACAAAAACCACACCCTCGTAATTTTCACCTAAACAAACTTAATTAGCATTTGATTTCTTTTAAAGGAGATAAATTACATTCTAAGAATTTTTTTTTACAAACCTAATTCTAAGAAGTTGATTATAGAAGCATTAACTAGCCCACCTAATATTAAAATCTTTGTGACTTATAATAAAACTTATTGACTTATATTCGCATTTAATCTTTACATAAATATAGCAAATATATATCCCAAACTTAAGGAAAGGGTTGATTTTGAATCCCCTCATTCCCAATTTCTACCCAAAAAAGAATTTAAATGTCAATGAGATCTTAGCCTAGTAACAAGCATATATTCCAATACAGTCGAGTGTTAATACTTAATTTATTATATATTGATCCAACACTATATAACCCGTTCAAAATATTATTCACAACTTGTGTATGGTATATATTTTTTAGTAGTATTATTTAACAATTGAGTGTCAAAGTCTAAAAATATCTAATTAAATTGACGTTTTACAAGTTGTTTTTTAATAATATCTATTTCAGAGAACAAAATTTAAAGTGAACGGACAGATTCCCACAACTAGTTGGAATCATTGATTAATATTAAGCCATGAATATAACCAAAATGTTGTTCTAACAAAGTTAAAAATAATTAGAGGGCTAATTTTGAAATAACACACATATAAAAGGGCTCTCATGCAATATTATCGAAAAATATTCGTCTGTGGTAGAACTGTAGAAGAATATGTCCAACTTGCATACCAAAATAAAGGCCGCGTCAAGTTTCCGCAAGATTCTAAGCGTAACATATTAGCCCTGTGATTTGGAATAAACTTACAACTATACCCTTAATTTTCTACAAATTTACAAGTTTAATTTCTCATTAAAAACATTAAATACGCCGTCAATGGCACAATTAATTCGATTTAATTTTTCATCATTTTAGCTGTTTTTTAAGGAAATTGTTGTAGTTGATAAATGATAATTCATCTTGTAACGTGCTATGATTGATGTAGGCTACAATTATTTTCATTTTTAAAAAAAATATTTCCATGTATTATGGAAAATCTAAAATTCATAATTTGTTTATACACATTTATAAAAAATGTGTATGTATTTATATCAGTAAATATTTGAATGAAAAAAAAACATATATTTTATTTAATGTAGTTAATAAAGATCAAAAAACATATATAAAAAATATTTCTCTACCGGGCATTTTATGATGTTAGATGTAGAAGAGAGGTATATAAATTAATGTTGTATTAGTAGAGAATTAATAGTAGTAATTTTTACGCATGTGAAAATCTGAAATATAATGATCGCAATTAGGGCATTCTTGAGGGTAATTATGCTCCACCGAAGTTGGGCCTGTAATGGCTATACATTTTAGTTTGATTCACCATTCATGGATCTATTCCAAATTTGACGATTGGTATAATTTATGGAATGGAATCATCATTCCTCGTGGAATGGTGATTCCCAAATATATGGAATTCTCATTCCTTCCCACCCCCATGGGTTTAAGGAAGGAATCTTAATAAATCCTGCAATAAAAATTAATAATGATATTATTATTTAATAATAAAAAAATTATAATATTTAATAAAAATAAAAATATTAATATAATATATAATCTAAAAATAAAAATATAATAAATTTAAAAAATATAAATAATAATATATTAATTTTAACAATAATATTATTTATTTCAATAATATTAAATTATAAATATAATAACATAAAAAATCATTTAATTTTTTTTTAAAATATAAATAATACAGAGTACAATATAGTATATACAATATATTATTTTCAATAATATAAAATAATAGTATAATAATTTTTTATAATATAAATAATAATAATATTTTTTAAATTTATTTAATATTAAAAATAATGATAATATTATTATTTTAAAAATAAAAATATTATTTTTATATAAAATATACATTTATTATAAATAATAAAATCAGAAAAATATATATATATTAATAATAATAATAGAGAGCCAATAATGATTATTAAAATATTAAAAATAAAAATAATATATTTTTAATAATAATATTAATTTTTAAAAATACTATATTTCATTCCCACATTCATTCCAATGGTATACCAATTATAGGAATGATCATTCTTATGTCATTCCATTCCCACCTCCATTCCATTCTTGAGTTCATTCCCCTCAAATTCATTCCATCATACCAATCATGCCCTTAGAGGTGATCGTGCTTTATTTTGTAGGTGAGTTACACTGGATTATTTTACTAATATGAATTGAGCATAACCATCTCTTTCTAACTAGTATTTACAAGATCTTCAGTTTTCACAAATACAACGATACATGACTTGTAACCTTGAAGAGAATTCAACTTTTAACTTTAAGTCTTTAATTATTAAAAAAAAAAAAAGTGATTTTGTTTTATTCTTTTAATATGTCATAGTGTAAATTTTCCCCAAAAAAAAATTTGACGTAATTTTGCACTATATAAAAATGTCTACTATTAACCCACCCCTATGAGGTTTTAAAATATGAAACTATTTGAGAATAAATGGACTTATTCTTCTGCTTCTTCCACTTGATTCGGAGACCAGTAAACGCGCAATACGACTTAATCAATTACTCCCTCCATATTTTAATAAGTGTCATTTTAGTTTTTTTTTAACAAATTAAGATTATAAATTGTGGTCGATATTACCCTTCATTAATTCTAACTAATTTTAATATATAAATTTTATTTGATAAAATATGTAATTAAGAATGTAGCTAGTATTCATAAATCAAATTAATTTTGGTATAAACATTTTTTTGGTGGAATTTATTAACGAAAAATATTTATGGTAAATGAATAAGGATAAAATAGTCAAAATTAAAGAAAAAATCATAGAATGACACTTATTTTAAAATTAGTTAAAAAGTTAAAGTGACACTTATTAAAAAATGGAGGGAGTAAAAAAGTCGCAATATGATTTTTGTTGTGTAAAATAGAAAGTTGACTTAGCTTTCTAAACCATGAAAGGTCGTGTTTTCTTTCGTCATACTATATTTCTATTGAGTTTGACTTGTCCATATTTTATTTACTCCATTACAGTATTAAGCTACTGTATTTCTTTACTAAAATCGGACATGTTTCAAGTCGAGGGGTGCACCCATTCGTTCTGCCTCATCTGCATACGCAAACACGTCGAATACAAGCTTCAAGACAACATTATTATCATTTCTTGCCCTGATCAAGATTGTATGAACTTAATACAACCTCAATCTTTAAGGTCTATAGTTGGAGCACAAGTGATTGATCGTTGGGAGGAGGCGATTGCTGAGTCGACTATTGTTGCTTCGCAGAAGATTCAATGTCCGTTTGAGAGTTGCTCGGAGATTATGGTGAATGATGGCGATGATGATGATGGTGTTCTTACGGAATGTGAGTGCCCGTGGTGCCATCGCTTGTTTTGCGCTAAGTGCAAAGTGCCTTGGCACCACGGACTTGATTGCAAAGAGTTTCAAAATCTTTTAAGAACGAGAGTGAAAGACACTCAAAGGCCTAGAGGCCGAGGAGCTCCAAAGAGCCCTCACCATACTTAAGACCCAAAAGGGTTAATCAATGAAATGAGAAAATTTTATGAATCAAAATCTTTTAAGAATAAGAGTGAGAAACACTCGGAGGCCTAGAGGCCGAGGAGCTCCAGAGAGCCCTCACCATATCAATGAGAAGATTTTATGAATCAAAATCTTTTAAGAATGAGAGTGAGAAACACTCAGAGGCCTAGAGGCCGAGGAGCTCCAGAGAGCCCTCACCACATCAATGAGAAGATTTTACGAATCAAAATCTTTTAAGAATAAGAGTGAGAAACACTCAGAGGCCTAGAGGCCGGGGAGCTCCAGAGAGCCCTCACCATATCAATGAGAAGATTTTATGAATCAAAATCTTTTAAGAATGAGAGTGAGAAACACTCAGAGGCCTAGAGGCCGAGGAGCTCCAGAGAGCCCTCACCATATCAATGAGAAGATTTTATGAATCAAAATCTTTTAAGAACGAGAGTGAGAGACACTCAGAGACCTAGAGGCTGAGGAGCTCTGGAGAGCCCTCACCATACTTAAAACCCAAAAGGGTTACTCAATGAAGACAAAGATTTTTTGAATCAAAATCTTTTAAACGAGAATGAGAGACAAGTAGAGGCTTAAGGTCCAAGGAGAACTAGGGAGCATCTCCCCATAACCAAGACCCAAGATGAGTACTTAGAAAACAAAAATGAGTGTTAGTCGAAGAAAACCTCCCCAGGCCATCTGAAACCAGAGGCAATCCCTTGAAAGGGGGAGAGGTTCCTCAAATTTCTTGAGAAAATACTTTGAAGGTTATGAAACCAAGAGACGATTATGGTGCAACCTACAAAATCAATAGAGGGGGGAGAAGAGCACACCTCCAACATATCCTTTACTGGTCTTATAGGTAGCCCACGTAAGCATAAAAGGAAAAGACAACATGCCAACAAGCAAGCGATATGAAGCTAACACAACTACTACAAAAAGCCCCCACATATCCAGGAGTGTGGGGTCCCCTATAGAGTATAAAAGAGCAAGTAAAGCAAGTACCATGAGCGGAAAACTAAAAGAGTGTAGCAAAGCAAAAGAAAGGTAAAATGTTTGTTATGACCATGGAAATATGAATTTTAAACTGCTTTTTCATCAGCAGTCCCTTCAGCAACAGCTCCCTCGACTACAGCTCCTTCGATGGCAGCCTCCTCCACAACAGCATGGCTGCTGGATCCTCCGCCCTCCTCTGGGCCCTCTTCATCTCCTAAGGCAGCCTCAACCCCCTTTTCTCCATCTGCTCCGGTTACCGTCTTGGGAGCAGAGACATAAGGATAAACCAACTGCCCCAGAGGCTTTAGCTCAGCCATATCCACCTTGGCCGCCTGTAATTTGGCGATGGCCTGACCCATTCCGGGTAGCCACCAAGGACTATCGGGACTCTCCTTAGGATCCCCCAAGAATTTAGGAGGAGTAGCGAGCTGGTCCAGACGGAAAGCACGAGAGTAGGTCCCATCAATTCCTGGGGCTGAGTGCTCGGCCACGGCATTGCTGAAGCCATGGTCGATGAAATGAGTAATATGTGGCCCCATGGCGCATAGGAAGCTCGAACTTTTTAGAAAACTGGACAACCATTGAGTATGAAGAGTCCCCAATAATTCTTGACCCAAGGAAGAGTTAAACAGGGATTTGATGCAGGCTTGCACTCCAATATCTGGTAGTTCACGCTCCATCCTTTTCATCTCTGCTCCCATCCTTTCCACCTCCTCTTCTAGATGCTTAACCCTAGCTGCATCCTGCTTGCCCTGGGCCCGTAGAAGAGGCAATTCCTCAGCCAGAGCTTAAGCTCGTTTGTGAGCTTTGTCCTTCTCCGCGGTGACACCCTTGAGAGTTGACTGAAAAGAGGACGCCTCAGCTCGAAGGAGTTCAATCTCAGCAAGCATCTCAACACCTTGGTCAAATATCTTAGTGTAGACAAGGCCAAACTACATGAAGAAAAAGAACAATGTTTAAGATATAAAGAAGGAAGAGGCCATGAAGATGATGGAAAATACCTCTGAAAAAAGATGAGCACCACGAAGCAGTTGATCTTCAGGGAGGGGCTTGTCGGAGAACTCAATGTTGGAAGGAGGAGGACATTGGCTGATAAGGCGCTGAAGAGGTTCGTACGAGGCAGAAAGGGGAACTTCTTTCTCAGCAAGAGCTCGAGCAGTTTTTCCCTTCTTCTTCTTAGAAGTGCCGCAGTCAGAGAAGAAGGCATTAGTAGCTGAGCGAGTCCTCCTGGCAACAGAACCCGGGACTTGGGTAGAAGAGTTTGGGAGAGAAAATCTTTGAAGGACTCTCTGGAGACGGGGTCTTTATTGAGCTTTCTAAAGCAGGAGACTGAGGAGCTTTTGGAAGATCTTTAGGAGCAGCCAACGCAGGGGCCTTCACTATTCCGAGAGCAGGGGCATCCCGCGAGATATGAGTTAACCAACTCATTGCTGCAAATAACCAAGAAGATTTTCAGAACTCAGAAAAATAACCACATGCCAGAAACGAAATGCAAAAACAAGAGATTTTTTACCATCTCGAGGTTCTAAAGGGAAATCTTGAGGATAGAAGCCAAAGTGGGAGAGGATGCGGAGATTTTTGCAGATACCAAGAACATCAAAGTAATCGTGTTGACGGACATGGGCATTGAGATTAGTCATAACAGTGTGGTTTGGAACAGAGTAAGCTTTCAGAGAAGGAGGAAGTATTCCTGGACTATGGAATATCCAATTTTCATGCGGAAATGGCCAATCGGTGGGGCTAGTAACGAAAAAATAGTAGTCCCTCCAAGATGATTCTTCTTCATGGAGTTTTTTCATGAACTTGCAAACACGAGACCTCCTCCCACAAACATACAAGAAGCCGTCGTTCAATTTTCAAGAATGTTGGCTCAGAAATAGTTCAGCAGAAGGCTCACCGCCATTCCCCTTCACCAAAATGAAAAATCCTATCATAGTACGGATAGCATTCGGAGTGAATTGATTGAGAGGAATCTGCATGCGGGTAGATATGGAGGCCAAGTAGGGGTGAACCGGAAATCGAAGACCTGCCCTAATTTGAGCTTCGAAAAAAGCCAGAGTTCGGGGTTCGGGGAGATCGGAGCGTTCATCTGAGCGAGGAATTCGAAAAGTATACTCCGGCGGAAAAACGTGGGCTTGAATAAGGCTGGCCAGGTGAGTATTATCGATTAAGGAAGAGGTGGAAATCCTATTTTCGGGGCTCCCCATCGGAATCGGGGTGGACTCAGAAGGATTTTGACCGGGAGACTTAGGTGGAGAAGAAGGGCGAGACATTGACTAAATAGTGTTAATAAAAAGAAAAAAGAAGATAACTGGGTTACCTTGTCGGGAGGATTACGAAGTCAGACGAGGCGACCGGTGACGGTGAGATTCAGGAAGGAAGACGCTTGAGAGGAGAAGTGGAGGAATTTTCGAGAAAGTGAAATTCAAAAAAGAGAAAAGGAAAGGAAAAGGTTGTGTGAAGTAAATGAGAAAAGGAGGAATCGAGATTTTTCCTTGGGAAGCTAGCAGGAGAGAGAAAAGGGCGACTGTGTGGGGCTAGGCGCAGAAGTCGAAATATCCCCAGAACTGAGGGCGGGAAAAATTTCTGGAGAATAACATTTTTGAAATTTCTCTCCGAAGCAAGAATAATACACGTCTCTCCAGGGACGCCTTTGTGCTAGAATCACTTGAATTTTCTACTCTCATAAAAGATATATTCCTTTTACGAGAGTAGGGGGAGTAGATGATGCGGCCTAAAAATGTCATCCAATAGGAAGTCGACACGTGTATAGAGGATAAGATAAAAGAGAAGATATTGGATTATGGAATACTCTCTGGGTAAAGAATCCCTTCTGGAAGTCCCTCCGGAGGGAGCTCCTCCCGGAGAGAAACATCTGGAAGACTTGATCTTGATATGAATTGGTAGAACGAGAATATAGGAGAGTCCCGCACGAATCAAACTGAGACTGGCCGAATAAAGATTCTTTCCTCCTTTATCTTAGTGGACGGGGTCCACTAGGGTGGCTCCAGTCTTTCAGGAAGTGAAAGAGTTGAGGACTTTGTCAACTCGGTAAGGCCGAGTCCAAAGGGCACTCCGAAATAAAAGGAAACCCTAACTTCCTCTTAAGAGGAAGCTCTCTATAAATAGGTAAAATCGGGTATGTTTTCAGGTTAGATTTTTCTACTTCTACGAGACTTAATATACTTCGTATTAAACACTTTTCGATATCTTTTTGAGAACCTGATTTGATAAATCAAGGATCTCGAGATCCTTGCGATATATTGAGATTCCTATACTGACTTAGGCATCGGAGTGTCCGCGCCGGACCCCCCTCCGACGTGTTCTTTGTAGGTTCTAGAGGATCGTACCGAAGGCAGTGGCATACCCGGATTATTCATAAGCGTTCAAGAATTCAGATATCCAACTCCGAGGATATCCAATCCATCCGTGCAAATTTTGGCACATAAAAAACAAACAAAAAATGTTCGAAATTTTTGCCAAAACAAACCCTAATTGTTCGAATTTTTTTCCAAAACAAACATAATATGTTCGAAAATAATTTACGAACTTCCAAAACAAACCCTAATTTTCTTAAATTTTTTTAAACCCCTAATCTTACCTGAAACGAGACGAGCGGCGGCGACGGCGTTTTCTGGGGGAGAAGGGCGACGACGTTTTCTGGGGGAGGAGGGCGACGGCGTTTCTGGGGGAAAAGGGCGACGGCGGCCGCGACGAACGAGGAAGGAGGGATGCGAGCGGCCGCGTCTCAAAGAGAAGGGCAGCGGCGACCGCGTCTGAGAGAGGAGGCGACGGCGGCCGCGTCGTCTCAGAGAGGAGGCGATGGCAGCCGCGTTTGAGAGAGTAGGCGATGGCGGCGCTGCGGCGAGGGTGGAGGGGCGGAGGGTGTGGGTGGATGGGGAAGAAGGGGAGTGAGAGAGGCGGAGGAAAAAGAGGAAAAGAGGGAGGATGGTGGGTGTACTGATTTTTTTGGAATGAAAAGTATAGAATTAGGGTTTTATGTAGGTTAAGGGTATATTGGGGATTTTCACGTGGGTGTCCTCATCCGTTTGTGGGTGTTCTCATCGCGTGGGTGTCCTCGTAGGATCCTTGGGTGCCTTTAGCCGCGCCCTTTGTCGTATGAATTGGAAAGCAAGCAGCAGATTTACATATCCAGGCCCATTACTATTGCAACAAGTCTAATCATAAGCCCATTTTATATATTTGCTGAAGGCGAAAAACAATTGGGGGGATACGCACGCAGATACAGATTGGCACACGAAACAGGGCAACTCTCCATTGGGGGAGAAACCCTCCTCTCCTCCAAACACTTCCGCTCAATAGATTAGTTTAGCTTGTTATTTCATTTCTTAGATAGATTTAATTTAGTATTTCATTTTATTGTAAGCTTTGGAAAATTTGAAGACTAGAGGTGCTTTCTTTCCTTTATTTCAATATTTAGTTGGTAATTTGATTTCAATTTTAAATGTTTTGTAGTTTAATTTCCATGAATTTTATTCTAGTTGTTAATTTAAATATGGGGTAATCTCTTATTGTTTTGGGTGTTGGAATTATAAGGGTAATTAGTGGATTTATGAATTAATTGCATATTTTAGTCTATGTCTTGAATTTTAATTGTTTCTAGTATTGTGTTTTGTATGATTCAATTGGTTAATTCACCCTATTAGCTAGCATTGTTGATTTTGTCGACTTCAACGACTGTATTGGGTTGCATGCTTAATAGTGTGTGTGTGAGCTTGAATTAATCGATTAGAATTAACATAGTAATTAGCTACACCGACCGGGGGTTGATTGCTTAGATCGACGACATTAGACACTAGTCGATTAGAGGTCGTCTATTAGATTAGTGAAAGGGCGTCTCATAAACATTAGTAACCGTGTTGAACGTGTTTATGAGACACTATCTTAGGAGCTTATGGTATTAATTAGATCCTATAATTGCTAATTAATGCACGTGTTCACCTAAGCCTCACAAGGGATTGGTCTACACATATATGTGATAGCCTTTAGCATAATTCAAGACATTAGGATTAATTATTGTGATTAGTTCGTTAATTCATTAGTGATCCCACATAAGGAAAACACCCGAAGCAATTCTTCCACTTGCACTTTTATCTTTGAGAGTTAGTTTAGTTGTTTGCATTAGTTGTTTATTTTATTAGTTGTTATTTGTTAATTCTCTCGTTTAGCTTCTATAACACCATTTCGACTTATAGTTTTGGGGCTCCACGCTCTCTCTAGGTCCTTGAAACGAAAATCTACTAGGTCGTATACTTATCATACTACTATCGAACCCATACGCTTGTGGGGATCGTATAGTTGTTGAAAAAGTGTGCAAAATACGAACCAAGTCATTGTGGTAATAGAAAGTGCACAGGTCAGATACAGAGCTTTCGAAATAGAAATAGTCTTACCCCCACTATTTCCACGTGTGCACTTTGAAATGTCACTCGGTTTCCATTTCACCGATGTCTAATATTGAATTGCCTTTGCAAACTCAATTCATAAGGTGCCAATTTTTTTACTTGTACCTTAAGATGGAGTGGATTTCAATCAAGACATCTTATTTTATCGGTAATAGCTCCATATCTCTTACGACCTTTTGATTTTATCTCTTGATAAAGATTTTGTTCACGAATTTGCTAGCATTTAATTCGTTAGAAAATACTCAAGTATGACTTTCTTCTCTTTGATCATACTTTCAATCTTTCATCATACTTTCAGTATGATTATTATATCTTCGAATTCTACTAAAGATAATACAATTTGCATAAAAATGAAATGCAAAGTGGCCCTCGTCGCCACCCTTAACTCTTAAATGAAATTCCTCAATGAATTATACGAGTTAATATCTCTTGGATGAATTTCAAATCACAATTTGCACTATCAAGCAAATGTGCATCATCATTATCATTTTTGGTCCTAATCAAACTTCATTTGATATGCACAATCAAGATTCACCATTATGGAGTAATATTTATAATATCTCACATATAATTAAATAAATTAAACTATCACATTTTTCAACTAATTTGAAGCCAGATAATTTAACGGGCATAATTTCTGGGTACATCTTCTCAAATAACCCAATTTAATAGTTATGGCCCAAACTAATTTATAAACCGTCTCAACAAAACAGAGCAACAACCGTTTCAGTCATTCTCTTCAATTTGAACGGTTCGTTCAGGCGGTATTCAAATTCTAGTTTCTTCTAATTTATTCATGTAATTAAAACAAAAGAAACTAACCTTTACAATTCTTCCTTCATCCAATTCTCCATGACCCCCCGCCCCCCCCCCCTCCTATGATCCGCCCCTTCGAACCGACTCCTACTCGTCGCGATCGCCCGGCTCCCCTCGGGCGGAAAGTCCTTGACTATTGTGAGCCGAGGATTCTGCATCTCGAGACTGCGACCGGGCATGGGTTTGGATCGGATCCCGCGCTGCGTGTTGGACACCACCACGACCTCGACCAACAGCTGCTGCCTCTCCTCCTGGTGGCCTGGGGGGAGGATCTGCAGCAACCGGGCCCGCTGCTCTAAAGGCTTCCTCCACAACAGTTGGACCAAAGAGTGCAACCATGAGGTGACTGAAGAAGAAGAGTTGAAGTCTACTACTCAAGACAGATGAATTACAAGACAAGTGCGTATACCAGACTACTCAAGACAGGTCAACTTGAAGTGAAGTTTAAGTGAAGCGCGTGTAAAGATAAGGATGAAGAAGTTAGTTATGGAATAACTGGATTGATAAGAAGATTCAGTTAAAAGTTAGTTTTCAAGAAGAGTTGGTTACAACTACCTGAGTTCTTGAAGATTGAAGTCTATAAATACTTCATGGTGTTTGTCATTTGAAGACTACTGTTACTATAACTACGCATACGGATACATACTGAAGATTACTCACAGAGTTCGTTGAAGTTCAGAAAGCAAGTCAGAAGACAAGTGAAGAAATCAGAAGACTGCTACTGAATAAGTTTTTGTTTTTGTTTTTATCAAGTTGCTAGATACTTGTTAAATTTCTAGTTAGATCGAAGACGTATCTGGTGGTATAGTCTTAGAAGATCTAAGTCTTCTTCTTGGGACTTAAAATCACAGGAAAATACACTTTGTACTCGATTGGAAGAGTTTAGTGGAAACATCACAACTGGGTTTGTGAGAGTGGATGTAGACAAGTTGTCGAACCACTATAAATTGTTTGTGTTGTTTACTGTTTTAATTGCTTAACTGTTTAATTGTTTACATACTTAACTATACTAGACTAGTTGAGTGTAGAACAGAGTTCTCGAATTTAGAAGTTGAGTATAAACTTAGATTGGGCTCATTGTTAATTTCGTTATTCCGCATATTGTATTCTGATATTTCGATAGATTTTTGAAAAGTCTATTCACCCCCCTCTAGACATTTTCACTAGCTTACTCGTTATCAACTCAACTTTGGGGACCTACAAGTGGTATCAGAGCAGTGGTTTTCGAACTGCTGTTTCTTGATAACCGACTTAAGACTTAGGGTGAAGTCTTGGTCCGTGATTGTACTTGCCTACGTGTTCTTGATCTATACTTGTTCTATCTGTTTCTTGATCATAAAACTACTTAGCACTTATTTTTTGAAATCATGTCTCTTGAGATCAGCGCTAACAAGTCCAGGTTCAAGACTACGACTACTGGAAGTTGCGAATGGAGGCTATCTTCAGCTCCACGCACGATCTAATGATCTCTGTTGTGACCGAGGGTCCGATCGTGACAATGGTTCCAAACACTGCAAATCTTGACAAAGACAAACCAATTGGCACCCTCGTCAAGAAACCAAGGTCTGATCTAACTTCAGAAGAAATGCGTCAAAATAATTTGGATAGTTTGGCGAAAAATTATATTTTACACACCCTTCCTAACGAGTATCTAGGAAAAGTGTTAAAATGTAAGACTGCCAAAGAGATGTGGGACAGATTAGCTATCATTTGTGAAGGGACATCCCTGATCAAAGAGAGCAAATTATCCACTGCTGTCCAAAGATTTGAATCATTTCGGATGAAAGCTGGCGAAACTATCGACCAGCTAGATACTCGTTTCACTAAAATCATGAATGACCTTGAAGTTCTTGGTAAAACTTATACTCCTCGTGAAATCAATCTTAGGATTCTTAAGAGCTTAGATTCTCGATGGAAAATGGTAAAGATGATAGTTAAGAATACCCAAGACATAGATGCTTGGAGTGCAGAGACCATGTTTCAAACTCTGAAGGCTCATGAGTTTGATTTAGACGAAGATGAACCACTAGCCAGTAGCGATAGAGAACATGCTGTATCTAAGAACGTTGCCTTTAAGTCTAGCTCTTCTAAGTCTTCTAAGGTAGATAGGTCTAAGTCTAAGACTAAGTCTGCCTCTGCGAAAGATGAGTTGGATACTGATCTTAGTCTGAAGGACCAGGTGAACCTCATGGTTAGAAAGTTTGATAGGCTAAATAAACGTTTCGGTAGATATAAGAAGTTCTATAGAGATCATAGAGGATCAACTTCTAAGAACTCGTCTGAGACCAGACGAGACCGAAACTCGTCCGAAAGGAGAGACGAAGTCTCGAAAGGTAATAGGCGAGATAGAGAGTCTGACGATAGGAAGATTCAGCATTCTGATAGACGTGATAAGCGTAGGGACAAATCTCCTATTAAAAAGGCTACTAATGATCTCTTGTGTTACAACTGTGAAAAGCCAGGTCATTACATTTATGAATGCCCAGACCTGAGCACTGACGATCGAGAAGAACGTAAAGCTCGAAGGAAAAGAAGATACAACCGTGGCAAGAAGGCAATGATGGCCAACGATGACTCTGACTCGGATTCAGACGAGTTGCCATCGTCCTTATCTAGTCACTCAACTGATCAAGATCCCGACGAAGCCTTTATAGTAGATGATGGCCTATGTTGTATGGCTAAAATCGACCAAGAGGTATCATCTGCTACATCTTTTCAATCTTGTGATGATTCAGAAACTGATGAAAGTGACACTGCTAGTAGTGAAGTAGGAAGTAGTCCTCAGCACTCGACTAGTGCTATTGAAGACGACCTTCTACTTGCTAACCAAGCATTCATCGAAGTCAGTGATGAAAACATTGCATTAAAACAAGAAATCATTGATCTTAAGGAAGCACAGTCTAAAGTAGATCCTAATGTAACAGTCCTAAATGAACGCTTGACTGAAGAGTTAAGACAACTCAAAGAAAAGTGTGCATTGACAGACATGTTATATCAAGACCTACTTAAGACACATGCAACTGAGAGAAATGAATTCAATGTTTTAAAGAACAAATGCAACAGACTTGAAGAACGTAATAAGTTCTTAGAGACCGAGGTTGTCACACTTGATCTCAAACTTACTGACCTGGTTAACTCTTCAAAGATTAATCTTGAATTGTCAGATAGGTATAGAGATCCAGCTGACAAGACTGGTATAGGTGCTGAGTCATCTAGCTCGTCTACTCGAGTCATTAAGAACCCTACTACTACTAAAGCAAGACTTTTGCCAAATGATAAAGGAAAAGGGCCAATGATATACGATATTGGAACTCCTTCTAAAGGTACTGTATCTAAACAAGCTCGAGTTAACATTCCAATTACCAAGGGAGGTAAAAAGAATGGTAACAACAAGCCTGTTCCACCTAGAACTAATCTTCAAAGGACCACTAATCGTGAACGACCCAACCAGGTTAGATACGAGGACTGGTATCCTGAGGAGACGAGTACTAGACAGGTACAGACTAGACGACAAGAGCCTAGACCTCCTTTCATAAGGCAGTCTCAGCTCTACTCGTCTAGACCTAGACAAGTAGCTCCAAAATATCGTACACAAGCTGTTTTATATCCTCCACCTTTATCATATGATATCATTAGTGAGGAAAGACCCAAACGCGTCTATAAACCGTATGGACCTAATACTTACAAGCCCTACTCTGACTATCATAGACCAGTGCCTGCTCAAGTAGAGATTAAGTCGAAAGGCTATCTCCAAAGAGTAGACCCGAACTCGACTGATAGGCCAGTTAAGGACAACAAGGTCTTATTTTGTAACAAATATGGGCGAAAGCTTAAAAGATCGAACTTGTTCAAGACTCCAATGTATATTTGGATTCCTCTGAACACGACTAACCCCCAAGGACCCCAATAAACAAATGGGTACCTAAATTATTGAATATCTTCATTTCAGGGTCGACTTGACTTGTATAAGAAGGGTGGCTCAGTAGGAGAAACCTGGTACATAGACAGTGGTTGTTCGCACCACATGACTGGTACCAAGGCTCTCTTATCAAGCTACCATGAGCAAGAAGGACCAAAAGTGATATTTGGTGATAGCTCCACTGCTGTCACTAAAGGATTTGGTTACATCCGGAATGGAGACGTTGAGATCCAAGATGTCTCATATGTTGAAGGTTTGAAATATAATTTACTCTCTGTTTCTCAGTTTTGTGATCGTGGTTACAAGGTGCAGTTCAAGAGCCGCAAATGCGAAATCATTGACAAAAGGACGCACACAGTCCTACTAGTCGGCGTAAGACAAGGAAGTGTGTACATAGTGAACTGGAACAGTTGTCCGAGGGACACCTGTCTACTTACTAAGAATCCTAAAGAGCTTGGGTGGCTCTGGCACAGACGCCTTTGTCATCTAAACTTTAAAGTTCTTAATAAGATAGCCAGAGATTACCTTGTTGAAGGTATTCCCAATGAAGTTTACTACAAGTCACATGTATGCACGGCTTGTCAACAGGGTAAACAGGTTAAAGGTTCTTTTAAGTCAATTCCTACTCTCTCAACTAGTAGAGTCCTAGAACTCCTACATATGGATCTTCATGGTCCAATAACTCCTCCAACCTTGAATGATAGAAGGTACACACTTGTTGTCGTAGATGACTATTCTAAGTTTACTTGGGTAGTCTTCCTACACAAGAAGAGTGATACACAAACACTTCTGCCTGATCTGTTGAAGAAGTTACAAGTTGAGAAGAACCAGTCCATTGTCAAGATTCGTACTGACAAGGGAACTGAGTACATTAATTGCTATATTAAAGATTTCTGTACTAAATGTGGTATCCAGCATCTTACTAGTGCAGCTAGGACACCACAACAAAACGGTGTAGCAGAAAGAAGGAATCGAACTCTCAAAGAAGCCTGTAGAACCATGATAGCCGAGTTCAACACGCCTCAAAAGTTTTGGGCCGAAGCTATCAATACTGCATGCCATTCACAAAACAGAAGCGCGATCAACAAGGCTCTAGGCAAGACACCTTATGAGGTTTGGAAAGGTAGAAAACCCAGAGTTTCATATTTCCATATATTTGGTTGTAAGTGTTTCATTCACAACAATGGAAAAAGCAAGTTGAATGCTTTCGATGCTAAAGCAGACGAGGGGATATTCTTAGGATACTCCTCGACTAGCAAAGCATTTAGAGTATTCAACTACTCAACTCTTTGTGTGGAAGAAACACCACATGTGGTTTTTTATGAATCTCGACAGGACTCGTCTGCCGACAAGATCAGTAAGAAGGTAACTGATCTAACGATCGAATCTGACAAACATTCAGAGGTATATGAATCCGTTCAAGCCTACAATCCATTCATGAAAGCTCTCGAATCTGATGACAAGGAGAAAGTAAGTGCTCAAGGTAAGTCTTCTAGACCAGTTGACATGCCTGCTCTAGTCGACTCATCTACTCCTGGTAAATCTGTTGATGATACAAATGATGTTGACATGCATGATGCTGTACATGATATAGATGATGATAGTATTCCTGTTAAGAATAGAAAAACATGGAAATCTGCGCATGATACTGAAAATATCATTGGTGACTCTACTATTGGTGTGAAGACTAGACGACAACTCTTTGAGTCGCAAGAACAGCCTAGTCCAACTATGTTTTGCTGGTGTTGTTTCCTCTCATCTATCGAGCCTACCACTGTTAAAGAGGCATTGGCTGATAGTAATTGGATCATCGCTATGCAAGACGAGTTGAACCAGTTTGTTCGAAACGACGTCTGGGAACTTGTCGATAGGCCGAAACATCATAATGTAGTTGGCACTCGATGGATTTTCAAGAATAATAAAGATGAGAATGATTTAGTTGTCAGGAATAAGGCTAGATTAGTTGCCCAAGGCTATTCACAAGCTGAAGGCATAGACTATGATGAAACATATGCTCCTGTTGCTAGCCTAGAAGCCATTCGATTGTTCCTTGCATATGCTGCTCACATGAAGTTTACTGTATATCAAATGGATGTCAAAAGTGCATTTCTTAATGGTATTCTTGCGGAAGAAGTGTATGTTGAACAACCTCCAGGTTTCGAAGTCAAAGGCAACCAGGTGTACAGGTTAAAGAAAGCCTTATACGGACTAAAGCAAGCTCCAAGAGCATGGTATGACACTCTCTCTCTCTTTCTATTGGAAAATGGTTTTACTAAGGGCAAGGTCGATCGAACCTTGTTCAGAAGACAAGAAGGGAAGGACATTTTACTCGTCCAAATTTACGTAGATGACATCATTTTTGGGTCACCTAACAAAAAGCTGAGTGAAAGTTTTTCAACACTCATGCAAAGTAAATTTGAGATGTCTATGATGGATGAAATGAATTACTTTCTTGGTCTTCAAGTAAAACAAACTCCAGAAGGTATTTTCATAAATCAGGCGAAGTACACTAGAAATCTTCTAGACAAGTATGGGATCAAAACTTGTAAGTCCATTGGCGTACCAATGCAACCAACTTACAGAATGGATCCAGATGAGAACGGTAAATGTGCTGACCAATCTTATTACCGTGGATTAATTGGTTCCTTACTGTATCTAACTGCTAGTAGACCAGACATTGCATTCTCTGTTGGTGTTTGTGCTCGATTCCAAGCCAATTCAAAAGAAAGTCACATGGAAACCACCAAAAGGATCTTGAAATATTTGAAAGGGACCATCAATCGTGGTATCCCTCAAATGATGATCTATCCTTAAGTGGCTATTCAGACTCAGACTTTGAAGGCTGTAGAATAGATAGGAAATCTACTTCTGGTTCTTGTCAATTTTTAGGCACAAAACTCATTTCATGGTTTTCGAAAAAGCAGACTAGTGTTGCAACTTCAACTACCGAAGCCGAGTACATGGCTGCTGGTAGCTGTTGTAGTCAACTACTCTGGCTCATGCAACAGCTTAGAGATTATAACATACATGAATCAAATGTTCCTATTTTCTGTGATAGTAATAGTGCAATTGCCATTACACAAAATCCTGTCTTGCACACACGTTGTAAACATGTTGATGTGAAGCATCATTTCATACGTGATCATGTAGAAAAGAAGGATATTCGCATGGAAAAGATTCATACTGATTTTCAAAGAGCTGACATTTTTACAAAACCATTAGCTGAGGCACGTTTTCGTGAGTTATGCATTAGTCTAGGGTTAATTGATTTAGACCCTACTTGCCTATAGCTATGTACTAACCAGACAGGTACATCAAGAAAAGGAGACAAGATCACTAGACCAGAACACTCGACTACTCACGCAACAGACAGGTATACAAGGCTAGACTAGATGACCAAACAACCCGATGAGGAAGCTGGTAAAGCTGAGGGTAATACTAAGAGAATAAACAATTAAGGGGGAATCCTTGATTTCTTAAATATCCTTATGTTGACTCTTATGTTTGTTAACAGTCATCTTGTTCAAAACCTTGACCATTGCTTTAGAGTGATATTCATCTTATTTATCTTACTCTACTTGTACCTACGATTACACATTGAAAATGATGAGATAGGTACATACAGTCGTTCGACGTTCAGAATAGACAAGCACAGGCGAAGGGGGAACTCGTCTTGTTTACTTAAGCCAACTCGTCTTGTGAAGCTTAAGTCTACTCGTCTGTTTTGGATGGACTCGAACAGACAAGCTAAGTGTTTCTTTTGATTAAAACATGCTAAGTGTTTATTCAAACGGATTAAGGGTATTATAGTAATTAGATAATGTTAAAATTTGAAAACCCTAGAATTGAATTTATACACTCCCATTTTAGTGAGGTGTATACACCCAGTTCTTACTCTACTACATTAGGTCAGAGGAGTTCACTCCCTGTCCTAACTAAGAAGAGTTGGATTTCAAAATTTACAATATCAAATCACATAATATTCTCGATTCCGTAACCGAATTTCAAGAGTCCCAGCCGTTGGATCTAATCTTTTAATCTTGGCCGTCGGATCTCATTTCTGTTCTAACAAAACTCACCTTTCACACAACTTGACTCACAATTTCATAACTCTCCTACTATAGCTCTCAATTTCTTGCAAATCAAAACCTTCCCAGTTCTTATTCTATTCACTAGATATGTCGATTGCTTCTCTTTTCGATGTAAGAACTAACATGCAAGCAAGGTTTGATCTTGGTAGATACATCACCGAAGGCAAAGTGCATGTGGAACCCTCGATGTTCTTCAAAGGGGTTCACACTGCTGATAATCAAGAAATTCTGGACAAATGCTCTAGGTGTGGACTGAAGCCTTATCTGGAGGCTTTCCCACAAGTCGTCTTGGAGGAAGAAGTTTTACTGTTCTATGCCAACGCCACAAGACGAGGAGATGTGATTGAATCCTTTATCGGAACGAGTCGTGTTGAAATCTCTCGTGAAGTGTTTTACAGACATTTGAGGTTGCCCATCGGAACGATTGATGTGGAAAATTATGCCACTGGTCAAGAGATGAGATATATGAGCATCTTCTGTGGAAAGAGGATGAGGCTCAAACTTGATGGCAAGGCCATCTGAACCAATTTTGGAATTGGACAACATGTCTACTGATGAAGCTGACGAAGCTGAAGAGATAACTTCATTTGATTTAGGCGAAGAAGATGAAGAATTTGTTGAAGCAGTCATGTTCACTGAGGATGAACTGATTGAAAAGGAAGAAGTGTTGGTCAAAGCTCAGTCGTCTAAAGCTATCCCAGCTGCTTCAATAGATGAATTGAAGGAAGAATTGAAATTTGTCATCAAGTCATCTATCGATGAATTTCTCAAGACTGATCTTAAGAAGACTCTTGTTGAACAGAACAGTGTCCTTGTGACAAGTTCAAAAGAGATGATCATAAATGAAGTCAATCAGTTGGATAATGATTTCAGGCAACAAATGTTTAATCAGATTGAAGGATTTCTCCAGAATCAAGTTGAATATTCGGAGAAGAGCTCAGTTGATTTTGCTCGTGTTTTAGCTACTGAATCCAGAAAGATGGAAAGGGTCTATAGAGCCAAAATCGAAGTTGCTGATGTTCAGAGAAAGGAAGCCTATGATCAGTTAGCACAAGCTAAAGAGTTTATCGGTGCTATGACTGAAGAGAACAAGAAGCTGCGTTTGACTGCAACACATTTTAAGAATGAGTTGAACTTATCTACTCAGAAGCTGGAGTTGGTAGCAACCAGACTAGACAAGATGAGTCAAGATGGTTCTCATCAAAGGCAAATTGAAAATGCTACAAACCTTATGAAGCAAGCAATGCTAGAAGAGATGACTCGGTTTACTTCTCTATTCTCTCTCAAGGCATCTGATGAAGCCAAAAAGGGGGAAGAGATGAGTCGAGTTGAAGTTGTTGCTGAAGATGGAAAAGACAAGTCTAGTGCTGAACCAGAGGCTAAGGAAGCTGCTGAAGCTATACAAGATCTTATAAGGCCTAAGAGAGGAAAAGACAAGTTGGTTAAAACTGCAGATCTTGAGCAAGCTAAGGCTGAAGCAGTTGAGTTGAAAAAGAAGGAGAAGGGCAAAGCAGTTGCATCGCCTGAAGCTGAGGCTCAGACAAGACTTATATAAAAAAGGAAGTCTATTGTTATAGAAGAGCCTAAAGAAGGTGAAACAACCACAAAAGTGAAGAAGCAAAAGGTTGTTAATCCAAATGATGAAGCTCACTATGCAAGCAAAAGAAGGATGGGAAATCATATTGAAAACTTGCAGAAGCTAAAGGCTGATGAAGATCTGATGGAAGACAAGTTCATTGACTACTTCATTGACAAAGAACATCGTCAAGAATGGATGAAAGTGAAGAGACAATGGGAACTTGATCATTGGATTATTCGCAAATATGGAGACTCGGAAGGTCCAAATGAGTTGTATTCTGTGTTTGATAGGTTCATGGAAGGACAACACAAAATGTTATGGCATTTGATATTAAGGATATCTGCTGGAGCAAATTTTAACATTTTGGTTCCTGTATTTCCAAGATGGAAATGTCCTATGACTAGCTCTGGAAGAAGGGTGGATATGAATCAAATCAAGAAGTTTGAAGAAGAACTACTCGAGAAGGAGAAGATTGATGATGAAGATCATATCAGTATTATTCACAGAAGACTCCTAGATGCGTTCAATGTTCCAAATCTTGAAGGAGGTACTATTTCAGATTAGTTGATTTTATGTTTTGATGTGAAGTTTTTTTTGCTCTGATACTTATTTTTTTTAAGTATGTGTAATATCTACTGTTCTTATTTTGAATGAATGAAAATATAAAGTACTATTTGATGTTAAGACAAGATAACTACTTAACTAGTCTACTATTGAGAAAACATTCAAGTAGTTTTGGATTCATCAAAAAGGGGGAAATTGTTGGGATATGAATCCTAGAACAAGTCCTACATGATGAATAAAAGATAAAAGATGGAGTTTTGATAAGCCAAAAGTAGTTTGAATAAGTTTTCTAAGTGTTGACTAATCTAGTCTAGTTGAGTTGAAGTCATCTTGAACAGACCAGTAGAGTTCACATGAAAAGAAAGTGTTGTTTTATATTAAAAGATAAGTACGGATTTATAAGTACTTCATATGTATTATTTGTATATTTGTTAGATTGTTATTGAGCTATGAATAATTGTTGTATAGAGCTCATGATTTTTTTTTAATGTAATAGATAGATTGATTGTATAGTTTATAAGTTGACTAAGCTTTATAATTCAGAAAAGCTTAAAGTAATGTAATAGTCTTGTTAGGATTAGAATAGTTTGTTATTGTAAATCGCACAAGAAGACTGAAGAAGAAGAGTTGAAGTCTACTACTCAAGACAGATGAATTACAAGACAAGTGCGTATACCAGACTACTCAAGACAGGTCAACTTGAAGTGAAGTTTAAGTGAAGCGCGTGTAAAGATAAGGATGAAGAAGTTAGTTATGGAATAACTACTTAAACAAGAAACGCGTGGATTGATAAGAAGATTCAGTTAAAAGTTAGTTTTCAAGAAGAGTTGGTTACAACTACCTGAGTTCTTGAAGATTGAAGTCTATAAATACTTCATGGTGTTTGTCATTTGAAGACTACTGTTACTATAACTACGCATACGGATACATACTGAAGATTACTCACAGAGTTCGTTGAAGTTCAGAAAGCAAGTCAGAAGACAAGTGAAGAAATCAGAAGACTGCTACTGAATAAGTTTTTGTTTTTGTTTTTATCAAGTTGCTAGATACTTGTTAAATTTCTAGTTAGATCGAAGACGTATCTGGTGGTATAGTCTTAGAAGATCTAAGTCTTCTTCTTGGGACTTAAAATCACAGGAAAATACACTTTGTACTCGATTGGAAGAGTTTAGTGGAAACATCACAACTGGGTTTGTGAGAGTGGATGTAGACAAGTTGTCGAACCACTATAAATTGTTTGTGTTGTTTACTGTTTTAATTGCTTAACTGTTTAATTGTTTACATACTTAACTATACTAGACTAGTTGAGTGTAGAACAGAGTTCTCGAATTTAGAAGTTGAGTATAAACTTAGATTGGGCTCATTGTTAATTTCGTTATTCCGCATATTGTATTCTGATATTTCGATAGATTTTTGAAAAGTCTATTCACCCCCCTCTAGACATTTTCACTAGCTTACTCGTTATCAACTCAACTTTGGGGACCTACAGTTACCATTCCTGAAACTGCCAGAAACTGCCATATTAATGTGTGACCAGCCGTTACTGCCTTAAATACCCGTCTGTTCCACACCTGGGTGACACTGCCTATAAATAGGAGTGCATGGTTTTGGGAAAAACACACTTTTGCATACAACAAATTTCACCTGAGTTTTTCCAGAAAAATTGCATACACTATTTCCAGCATTCTGCATAGCATTTTAGAGTGCGATCCGGTTCTAACGTGTATTCTGTTCGCTGGAGCTTTGTACGCTGCGGTGTTGCTCGTGCAAAGAGGAAGCCGTTTTACCTTTCGAAGCAACTCGTCAATCCGTGAACACTAGCCGGGACGTGTTTGTTTTACGGGAAAAGGTATCACCTTGACTCGACTCTTTTCCCTAACTTTCTGTTTATCTATAGTGCTGTTTTCTTCCCTTTCTGGACCTGCTATTCTAAGAAGCTGCTCAAACAAGGAAGCTGCCTCTTTTGGAAAGTTGAAGAACTTTGAAGACTTTGTAATTTCATTTATTGTCTTTATTTTTTCCGTCTAAATTCTTTGTAAGCCATTGTTGGTAATCTATAAACCAACACAACCTCCTCTTGGCAACCGCCTCAGCAGAATAGAGTTCGTAGGCAAGGTTAGAGACCTCCATCTCCGTTGGCTCCCGGAACTCAGCAATGGGAATGAACCGATGTTGCAGATCGGTGAGGGTCTGACTCTTCTCACGCTCAAGCAGGCGGATCTGTGCCTTGACGGCCTTGATCTGCTGGTCAAGGGTCTGACTGACTCTCATCTTCTCTTCAGCATAAGCCTGCTTCATATTACCGAAGCAGCGGAGCAATGCCTGGTCCTTAACGCTGACACCCTCCTCCAGCGCCTTCCTCTTCAGCTGGACAGCATACATAACACGCTGCCCCGCAGAGGACTTCAACCACCTGACCCACTCAACGAACTGAAGGGTGGTGCAACGGACAGCAGAGTTAAAGCAGCGAGCAATAACTCCCTGCGCGACGGCCTCCTCAAGGGGGGTGCCAGATGCACCGAGACCAGCAGCATATTTCACCTGCTTCATGAAGGAAGGATAGAGGACACCAATATCAGCTGCGGCCGCGGGGGCGAAGATGGCAGCAGGGAAGCCCTCACTTACCAGAGGCGCGGCGGCCTTGGTGAGAGCAACAGTCATCTCGGCGACGGTCGGCTCGGCAGTGAAAGCACGCTCATCAAGACGATCAACCTGTTCGATGTTGGCCATTTCTCTGAAGAAGGAAAGGTCGCGGACAAGAGGGTTGGTTGGTGAACGAAATCCTGGAACCTGAAAAGTTAGAAAGTGACACACAACAAAAAGCGCAATAGGTGAGGGAAAGTACTACTCCCTCCGTCCCGGAAGTGTTTGCACCACTTTGTGGGCACACTTATTAAGAAAAAGGTGTAATGAGTGGAGTGATGAGGGGTAATTTTGTAAACTTATATGAATAAAGTAAAAAGAGTAGTTGAAATAAGTGTAAAAGTAATGACATTTTGTGTAAATATGTGAATTTTGTGAGGGTGGAGTTTATGAAAAAATTTCATTTTTAGGAAGTGCAAACAATTGTGGGACGGACGAATAACGAAAGAGTGCAAACAATTGTGGGACAGAGGGAGTATATTTCTATTGAGTTTGACTTGTCCATATTTTATTAAGCTATTGTATTTCTTTACTAAAAAAATACTAGACATATATTATGTGGGTGTTTGCAAACACTAGTATGTGCTTAAAAGCACTTCTTTTTTAAAATATAATCACTTTTGGAGTGTTTGGCAACACAATTAAGTGATTAAATTAAGTTGTTAAAAGTGATTTTGGTGAAGTACCCCTCCACCTACTTTTAATAGCTTCTATGTGCTTCTCATCATTGTAGTAACCAATTTTACATTTTTGCCCTCACAATTTAAATAATATTTTATGTTTACCCATTACTTATCCAAATGTAATAAGGGTATTTTTGTAAAATTATAAAGAAGCTATTTGTTTTGCAAACATCACAATATATACAAAATTGATTAAAAGTGCTTAATTTTAAAACACTATCCACTATCAAATTTATTTCAAAAATCAATTTTAATCACTTTGAATCAATTATTATTGTTTGCAAACATACACTATATACTCCCTCCATTTCATTTTATAATTTCTATTTGTATTGGACACGGATTTTAAGGAAAACTGATTATTTATGTAAAAAGTAGAGATATTTATCGGGCTAGTCCTAGTCCTATAGGGTCAGCCTTACAGAGCTATGTACTAAACGGGTTAGAGCCTTATCCAGTTCGTTCTTGATTATTCATTGAACCAAAATTTAAATGTATGCCGATTGTATATAACAATAAATAAAAATAGACAGTAGTTCGAGCTGGCGGGCTAGCCCATTTAACATACTGGCTAATCGATCTGGATCAAAAAAGTCTGAATTTAAACATGTCTACAATCTATTAATCCTAACCCTGCATTTTTTAGAATTAATCGGATCAATCCGTTTAGCCCTATTCGAATAACGGTAGGTCTCCTGTATAAGGAATTGAGTCCATTTTAAAAAATGGGTAGGATCAACAATAACAATAAAATACGCAACAAATATCTAAGTTAGTTGATGTAGCTCAAACGGTTGGGCATTGTCTATTTTACGTTGATGTTCAGTAATGTTATGTTACACCTTTTAGTATAATAACTTACACTTTTCAAGTATATTGACATGCACTTTTTAATAATATTGAGTTGAACTTTCTAGTTATCAAGTATATTGACATGCACTTTTTAATAATATTGAGTTGCCCTTTCTAGTTATAATGACTTACACTTTTCATTAAAAGTTGTGTTGCACTTTTCAATTACAGTGACTTACACTTTTTAATAAATAAAAATGTGTTACACTTTTTAGTAATATTGTGTTACACATTTTACTAATATTGAATTACACATTTCAACACGCACATTTTCGAAAAAAAATTACCAAAAAAAAAAAATACAAAAAAGTAAAAAATAAAAATTACTATAAATTTTGGATAAAAGTAAGTGAAAATTATAAAATTAGAACACATAAAATATGTTAAAAAAATTCGCAAGTAATTTACAATAAAGTTAAAATATTATTACTATAATTTAAAATATTATCACGATAAGATCAAAATTGTATTTAAACAAATTCAACAATAATTTAGCGATTCAAAAAATTTCTATAAGTATAGTACCATTGTTTGATTTTGTAGTATCATTGTTTTAACTTTATAGTAATATAATATTTATGACATTGTAGTAACATATTTTAACTTTATAGTAATATAAATATTCTGTTTTTTTTTTTTTTTTATGGAAGTTAAATACCCATCCTTTTTTTTCCCTCCCCATGACTCGAACCCAGGACCTAAGGCTATGTAGTGGTGATCTAACCACTTGAGCTATCCCACTTTGTTGCAAAACCAATTACATATGTTACTACTACAAATTAAAAAAAAAAGGATCAAAATTTAATTGGCAAATACTTATGTGTAATCGGCTATTTACACTCTTTTTTTAATAAGTCCACACTCCCTTCTTTTAGACACTTATGTGTACAAGTTACATACATGTAACTAAATCCAATTTTTTATTATTAATTATTTACCTTATTTTTTATTAATTTCACTCCCCCCAATTTTTTAAAAATAAAAATACATATAAAATAGTATATTACCATTTTATCAATTAAATTAAAATAGAACTCGTTAAAATTATAATTATACACCGACTATCGTATCACCAATGAATCACCACGAAGTCAAATATTATTCTATTTTTTTAACTTTTAAAAAATAAATATAAAAACATAACGAATATAAAAAAAATATGAAACTCAAATATAAAATTATGAAATAAAAATTTCAGTTTTTTTTTTCAAAAAATGACCAAAGTTTAGGAAAAAAAGCGAAAAAAAAGCTAAACTAAAAAAATTCAATTTTTTTTTCTAATTTGGGTATAAATGTATGAATATGACATGCTCACTTTCTAGTTTTAATCTGATTTATAATAACTAAGATAATTTTAATATGTTTTCATTATTTCTACAATGATATATAGTTTGTTACAAGTTTTTTAAAATTGTAGATTATTTTTTAAGACTAATTAATAACATAATCTAATTGAAAAATAAAATTTATATTTAGAAACTTAAATGAGTGGAGAATTGGGAAAGAAACCAGCATAATATTGCATCAATTTTATTATTTTCTTTGTGGTCATCGCCGTGTTGATGCATTCATATGTTCATTGAGTGTGAATGTATCTATTAATTGAATCGTGTGTTCAGTGTGATTCATTCTCACTTTTGTTTTTCTTACTAGTTACTTAATATCAATATTTTAATATTGATGTATTAATTTGCATGGTATGCCTTGAAGTATGAATGTGTTAAGTTATGTATTTTTTATTAAATATAATATTAGTTTAAATACGATATAGTATTAGTACTCCTATGATATAGTACTAGTTAATATATTGTATAGTACTAGAGATTAATGTGGGTATAAAAATATTATTTAATATATGAATTAATACTATACAATATGTAAATTAATACTATACTATATTTGAACTAGTACCATAGAGTATATGAACTAATACTATACAATATGTGAACTAATACTATACTATATTTGAACTAGTACCATAGAGTATGTGAACTAATACCATACAATATGTGAACTAATACTATACTATATTTTACTAGTACCATAAAGTATGTGAACTCGAAATTTGAAAACATTAGAACTTGTATCAATATAAACTAATATTATACTGTATATGAACTAATACGTACAGTACTGCATATTAACTAATAATATACCATAATACTTATCAATTGTTATCATAACACTTATAAACTAAAAATTATTATTTATAAAAAACTAAAATAAAGTGATTAAAAAATGAAAGTTCGAATGAAAATAACGAAGTAAAATTTGTAAGGAATAGAATAAAATTTTGAAAGGATAAGATGAATATTATACACCAATTAATTAAAGTAAAATAGTACCAATAGAATTGAACACTTGCAAGCTAAAAGAGATGAGAGTTTTATTTTTTAAAACAAATTATTATTATACTATTTAATAATTAAAAAAACAATTAATATTATTTTTAAAATTTTCTTATTAGACTTTAAAATTTTAGAATAATTATTTGTGTCATAAAAAGAAAGTACGTTAAAAAAAAATCATTTGAAACACAAATGATAAATAGAAAGAAAAATAAATTTAAAAAATAATATTAAAAAGAGAAATATAAATATCAATAAAATAAAAAAAAAATGTTAAAAAAATTAATGGAGTATTATTTTTTAATTATAAAAAAAATAAAAAAATAATTGAAGTAAAATAAAGTCCCAAAAAATATATGTGATAAATTGATATAGTAAATGAGTTATGTGTTATTTGTAATGAGTTGGGTTATTGGATCCAGTTACATGTACACAAATTCAATTCCATACACATATTTATCATAATCTAAAAAAATTGTACTCATTGCTTGATATTGGTTTATGAATCGAATAATGTTGGATTTTGATTGATCCACTGTCTGTGTGTCCATATCTAATTCCTCCCTCCTTATCTTGGAACCGCCGAATATGGAGCTCAACCACCTCCTCAAGCTCCGCATCTCCTCATTCCAAGTAAAATCATTCTCCAAGAAAAACCCTAATTCTAATTCTGACGGCACTCATCAGCAACAGGCTCTCCAGTTTCGCAAAACATCCAAGAAAGAACTCTCAAAAATCCTGAGAACAGATTCTGCCATTAAGGCCATTGAGAGAAAGGCCAACTCTTCAAAGTACAATAATCTCTGGCCTAAGGCTGTTTTCGAAGCTCTCAATGATGCAATTAAGCAAAATCGTTGGGAATCTGCTCTTAAGGTTTACCCCTTCCTATATTTTTTCACTGTTTCATTGCCCTATTTGAAATATTTGAAATGTGAAGTTGCTTCAGGCGTAGGCGCTGTTGCATGTACATTAGAAGTATATGATGAGAAATTAGAAATTATTCTCTTTAATGTGTATGTTTTCTGGTGTATTGCAACTGGGATTATATGTAATGTGAAAGATAGATGCTAAAATGATTGGTTTTTGCTGTTGTGCTTTGGTGTAGATCATCAGCTGATAGTAGAGGCTCCTTCTCTGTTTACGTGTAGAGCCGCTTTCATTAGTTTAATGAAATGTACATTATCTCAATCGTTTGGTTATTAAATGTAGCTCAACTTTTCAAAGCTAAGTTAGCCCTGGTGTTTAGACATGGTGAACTGTAAAAATATCAGTGATGTTGCCTGTTTCTTTAATGAAAAATTGATTCATCCTGTTTGTAGATATTTGGCCTTCTACGTAAGCAGCATTGGTATGAGCCAAGATGCCAGACATATGCAAAGCTTTTAGTGATGCTTGGCAAATGCAAGCAGCCAAATGAGGCTAGCTTGCTTCTTGAGACGATGTTGTCTGATGGCCTTCAGCCTACCATTGATGTGTACACTGCACTCGTGGGTGCCTATGCCCTCAACAGTCAATTCAACAAAGCATTTATACTTATTCAAGATATGAAGTCTGTTATCAATTGCAAACCAGATGTTTTCACTTACTCTACCCTTATCAAATGCTGCATTAAGCAACGTCTTTTTGATGTGATTGGGCTAATTCTAAAGGAAATGTTGGAGTCAGGGGTTGAATGTAATACTGTCACTTATAATATCCTAATTGATGGATATGGAAAAGCTAAACGTTTTGAACTGATGGAGGACTCGTTGACTGACATGGTTCAAAGTGGTAACTGTTGTCCGGATAATATTACTTTCAACTCTGTTATCGGGGCCTACGGGGGATGCGGAAGGATTAAGGAAATGGAGAAGTGGTTTGATGAGTTTCAGCTGATGGGATTAAGGCCTGATGTAGTGACATATAATATCCTGATTAGGTCTTATGGGAATTCTGGCTTGTATCCCAAAATGGCATGTGTTATGGAGTTTATGGATAAAAGATTATTTTCTCCTACGACAGTTACCTATAATATAATCATTGAGGTATATGGAAAGGCTGGAGATATTGAGAAGATGGATAAAATTTTCTTGAAAATGAAACATCAAGGCGTGAAACCTAATTCAATTACTTACAGTTCTCTAGTCTCTGCATATAGCAAAGCAGGGCTTTTGGGTAAAGTTGGTTCAGTTTTAAGGCAAGTGGAGAATTCTGATGTGGTACTGGATACAACTTTTTTCAATTGTATAATCAATGCCTATGGAAAAGCTGGTGATATGGAAAAAATGATGGAGTTATTTTCAGCAATGGAGGGAAAGGGATGTAAACCAGATGATATAACATTTGCTACAATGATTCATGCCTCTCATGCACATGGGAGGATTGATATTGCTCAGAATTTGGAGAATAATTTGATTCATGTTAAAAATACTTCAGGTACCTAGAAAACTATCCTTATGCTATGCAGAAATTTATTTAACTTGGCAGTCATAAGCCTAGATTTTGAGTAAAGAATGCTAATTATATATTGTGTATATTGTTCAGGGAGGATATTGATTGGTGGGAGTTAGAGAATACCATTTGGAAGGATGGTTGTCCTTAAAACTGGCGTGAGTTTTTTCAACTCCATCTCACAGCTCTCAGTCGGTGAGTACTATATATCCTATCATGTTTCAACATTCTTTAGTTTGTATATATATTATTGATTGATGTGTGAGCAAATAAATTGCTACTTTGCTGCAAGTGACTTCCAAGTAATCTGTAGCTTCTGGTTTTTCTAAATAACCTCAATCTAAGGGTGTAAACATCACATATTTGCCAGTAGTCCTAGAAGTTTTGGACATAATTGTTCGGTTCCTATGGATGTCAAATTTATTTGAACAAGAATTTATATGCCATTAGGACTCTATCCTTAAGAAAATGTTATTCTTTAATGCTTAATGCTCTTATCCTCAGCTCCTTAAACAAAACTAGAGTACTTTGACAGCATTTTCAGTATGTCTTGATTCAGCGATAATATTAAGCTCTTAAAATATTTATAAGTTTTCTTTGGTGTTCAGAACTATATATCTGGTCTAGTAAGACTTTTATCACGTTGAGAACAATTTGAGCAACAAATGTGAAAGAAAAGCATGAAATCTCTTAAACGAGAGGAAATTTCATAAGTGACTATAGTTGGCCAATTACAACATTTACAAGTGAAATGAAAAATTGAGACTGAAACATATAGTTCTCCCTAATTTTCAGGAATGCTTAGGAATCGCGATGGGATACATACATTGCTCTATGCCAAGAAAATGAAATAGACCTGATAGATCTCAAACAAGCTTACTGGACCCTACTAATTTACACCCCTAATACCACACAAAAATAAACCCTGTCTCAAGTTTTACCCTATCCTACCGTAACCCTGGGACTCAAAGTAAAAGGAGCCTAAAGATGGTTAGATTTCTTAACAGATTTCAATTTGTTCTCTCTTTTGTTTTTCTAGTAAAAAGGGCAGTCAAACTGATATACTTAGGGTGTCAATTGGTACTCCTTAGCATTGCTACTTTTCTTATTCTGTTTCTTAATCTGGATTCAAAGAATTGAGGGTAGTTTTGAAATCCCTAATAGCAAATGTTGTTTGGATGTAAGGATTTGTAGAATGGATTTGAATTCCATTATTTACATTTTGAACTATTTTTTGAGTGATTCAGATGGATTTGAAATCCACTAACTTCAAAGGATCTTTCAAATCCTCAAATTCAAAAGCAACCTTGAAGAATACTCCAAAGTGTGAGGGTGTGGCTCCAGTTTTCCAATATCAGATTCAATGACCTGAAGCGCTGATTGAAATTACGTGTGAAAGGTATGTGTCTAAGTTGTGAATGGAATCATCTATGTTTGGAATAAACTCACATGGAAATCAGCTGAATGAGTAAAGAAGCATGAAACTTGTAATGGGGGCAGCAATAGCAATCATCATCACTCATTGCAATGTCATGAGTCATGACCCCACCTTTGTTTAAACTATGATGCCATGGAAGCCAAAAGTCAGAAATATACACCCAACACACACTCATCTAGAAATCTCACATACGGTTGTGTTTGGATTGATTAACTGTTTTAAAATGTAAATATAGTAAATTTAAATATTTCAAATCCACTCAATTTGTACTGAGATTGGTGGATTTCAAATTCATATGATAAATTAAAACCCAACGTATTGCTACCATGGTCCATGGAGGACTTCAAACCTAGTCTCAAATTCTTTGATCCAAACGGTCTCTAAAGTAAAGTAATAAAGTTAATTCTTGTACATTATTTTTAATTTATTATTTCTCGAAATATACATTTTGTTTTAGAGTAAAGTTATTTTTCTACATGGTCTAGTTATGCAAGCGACCATGACTATGTACATACTTTCACATCTGAAAGGCATCTTTTGATTAGACCATAATCAATTCAGTCCAGCTTCAATGGATTAGGGTAAAAAGGGTGATTATGGATCCTAGTTTGAAAAATGAGTTTCGTGAAGTGACGACATGATACCACTAATTTTTAATCATTATTTTACACAATTGAAAACTTGGAACACTATATATTTTTTTCGATAATAAAATTGTAAGTCGAATACACCCAAAGACATTTTTCAAAGTCCTAAGTCGGGGGCATAACTTTGCAATTATATATGAGTCACACTGGCAATTTTCATTGTGTAATTTATATTACAGGTATTAAGTGATACTATTATATTATAAATTTTAAAAAATTACATCAGTTGATTGAGTCCAACTTGTGCATACAAAAGTTTGCAAGCAATCACATATTGGTAAAGTGTGAAACAAACAAGACACTTGTCTTAAGTGTATATTCCCGTTAAAAATGTACCAAACTCTACATTCTTTTGGTTTGAGCATAATTGGTAGACAGAATAACAAAATGCATATATGTTACAGTTTGATATTAAATAAAGCATTAATTTGGTTGTTTATTGATCAATCAGTTTCAACTGGCAGTTAAATGATGTAACATGGAATTCATGAAAATTTTACCATTGGGTTTATAAAGGACAGACACATCAACATTTTTGCCCTGAAAATTTCAAATCAATTACTCACGTTACAAGCCGTGGACAGTCTTATGTTCATCTTGCAAGCTAGGGATTAGTTTTATACTGTGATATATTTAGATAAATATTCGAAATTGATTAAAAAAAAAAAAAACGAATGAATGGAAAGACAAGATCATCACCGGCCAAATGAAAAAAAAACCAAATTTTTGCATGCAGCCAAAGTGGGATGTAATAATTAACAAACAGAGTGATGATCTTAATTAAATTAGTTTCTAGTTCATTAATTATATGTGTATATTGGATAAGTTATTAAGTACTTTCACACACTGACTCGTATGAATCTGCATAATTAAAAATGTGGTGAATTTGAACTCTTTCACATGGAAAAAAAGTTGAGATTTAAAAGAAAAATTAAAGCATGGAGTAGTATTTTATAGTGCACCTGACGCGTAGGAACTTATTAGAATATTTGATTGACCAACCACTCGATGACTCGTCAAATGCATTTCATTTTCATAGGTGGGCCATATTAACTAACACACTACTTTACTTGAAATGGTAAAATAATAATAATAATAATAAATTAATAGGTTTCTGTTGTCCACGTGAAAAATATTTAGTTTAGTTGTAATAGAAAAAAGCTAACAAAAACGAAAGAAAGAGGAAGGAAAGAAGATTAGACAACAAAACTATATAAACTCACACACTAAGCTAACTAATTCATACGTACACATATTAACTTGTTTGATTATATGCATATATATTCGCATGGAAAAACCGACCCGAAGACGTTGCTCCGTTCTCATCGTCGGAGCCGGTATCTCTGGTATATATGAATACTCATGCATGCTTTCTTTCTTTCGATAATTAATTAATTAATTCCATGTTTTATAATTAAATAAATTACGTATAAAGGAATAACGGCGGCGAAGGTGGTGGCGGATAACGGAGTGGAGGACTTTGTGGTGTTGGAGGCAGCTGACAAGATAGGGGGGAGGCTTAGGAAGAAGGAATTCGCCGGAACCACCGTGGAGCTCGGCGCCGGCTGGATCGCCGGCGTAGGCGGCAACCAGATGAACCCGATTTGGGAAATGGCGACTCAATCGAATCTCCGGACCTGCTTCTCTGATTACAACAACGCTCGATACAATATATACGACACCAGGTCCACCATTAATTAAACTAATTCATTCATTATTAGTAGTACTAATCAAGGATGAAAATATCAATATCGTGAAAATATCGAGATCCTTAAATTTATGGAAATATCGATGGATATCGATATCGGTAATTTTAAAAATTGTAAAAATTTAATAACAATCCTTTAGTACATAAAATTAACAAAATAATTTGAATACATTTTATATCATTGATAAATTTATATAAAATATACTATACAATGTTATTTCGTATGACATTTATCGATATTTTTCAAAATTTATCGACATTTTCTCGATATTAGGTTCAATATTGTTATTGTCTATCGATATTTATCGATATTTTCAATTTTTTTACAAATATCGTGGAAATATCGATTTTTCCCAATATGGATATCGGTGACCCCGAAAAATGGATATATCGAGCATATATGGGGATATTTCCGAATATTTTCATCCTGGTACTAATTAATCAAGAAATTCATGAATCATATATATATAATGCAGTGGGAAAATATTTCCAAGAGAAGTAGCGGCGGCCTCGTACGACAAGGCAGTGGATTCGGCTATTCAGAAGCTGGGCACTCAACAATCTTGTGATCCTGATCATCCTCATCATCAAACGTCGTCGTAAGACCTTTTTCTCGGACTCCTATTTGACCTCTCCCTTTCTCTCATAGAATCAGGATATTTAATTGGCTTTTCTTTGTTATTCTCTCTTTAATTAAATACTTTGCATTATTATTATAAAGTAAAATAAAATTGTCTGCTTATTTTTTTTGTTTTATTAAATTGATTTGCAGATCACCCAAGGATCCGATTGACCTGGCAATTGACTTCATGCTGCATGACTTTGAAATGGCAGGTAAATTTCCTTTTACTAGCTCAGTTAAAATAAATAATTTTTTTTTACGGGGCAGTTAAAATCTTGGTTTTTGCAGAGGTGGAACCAATATCAACTTATGTTGATTATGGGGAGAAGGAATTTCTTGTTGCCGATGAAAGAGGCTACCAACATTTGCTCTATAATATGGCTCACACATTTCTTTTTACCTCCCAGGGTAAAATCTTGGACAATCGCCTCAAACTCAACAAGGTATATAGCTAGTAATTAACTAACCTACATTTTTCAATTATGTACATTAAATGTAACATATCATATACAAAAGTATTATATATGTCTCATATAAGTCTCTGTCTTCTTTTTTTCCTGATTTTTGGTTGTTTCTATGAATAGGTAGTTAAGGAATTACAACAGACGAGGAACGGGGTAACAGTAAAAACGGAGGATGGTAGCATTTACGAAGCCAATTACGTGATTTTGTCCGTTAGCATTGGCGTTCTCCAGAGCGATCTCATCTCATTCTCACCTCCTTTGCCCGTATGCCTCTTTTTATAATTAATTTAGCGCTCATAAATTTATAAGTCTAACTACAAATATACAAGATTTTTATGCAGCGACGGACCTATGTAGGGTCCAGGGGGGCCCATGGCCCCCCACTGATTTTTTTTTTTATATATATATATTTATTCCGTCTCGTGATTATTCGTATATTTTTTTATCGAGACGTCTCAATGTTTTTTGTACACTTATAATACGTAAATAATCTACAAAATTAATACTCTTACTACATTATTTTATTTTTAAAATTGTCACTCATTTTGGATCCACATTCTTTCCTACACCTCACTAAATTATCTTTTACACCTCACTAAATTATCTTTTACACCTCACTAAATCACTCAAAAATATACTCACATACATTATTTATTTTTAAAATTGTCACTCATTTTGGGTACACATTCTTCCGTACACCTCACTAGATCACATTTAAACCGCACTAAATCAACCAAAATACTTCTCATTTATTTAACCTCACTAAATTCCCTTTAAATCTCACTAAATCACTCAAAATACTCCTCATTTATTTGACCTCAAACATCACAAAAAATTTAAAAGTGAACTTGTTAAGGTTTGCAAGTCATCACGGAATAGTGGAGTATATTTTAATTTCTACATTTGTTAACTAATATCTCAAACACCTTCCACTTATTATAAGTTGAAACAGTTAAAATTAATTTTCTTTGAAACATAACAAAAATCGTTAAATTTAAATTAATAAAATGAGGTTTATTGAAAATTTTATAATAAATTTTTGTTTGTAGATAAAAAATTTTATAATATTATTTTTTATTTACAGTAATGCAAATCGGCCCCCCCAATCCAAAATTTCTGGGTCCGTCACTGTTTTTATGTATGTATGTATAAATAAATAATGTTATGTAACTAACAGGGGTGGAAAAGAGAGGCCATATCGAATATTGATATTATGGTATATACAAAGGTGTTCCTAAAGTTCCCACATAAATTTTGGCCTTGTGGACAAGATAAGGAGTTCTTCATCTACGCCCACCACAAAAGAGGCTATTACACTTTTTGGCAGGTTGGTACCAATACAATTATTATTGTTTTATTTTTTTATAATTAATATTGGTGTTAATCATGAATGAATTAGCACATGGAGAATGCTTATCCAGGATCGAATATCCTGGTAGTTACTCTGACAAATGAAGAATCAAAACGAGTGGAAGCGCAATCAGATGAAGAAACCAGAAGAGAAGCAATGGAAGTACTTAGAAACATGTTTGGGGCACACATTCCAGAAGCTTCCGACATTCTTGTACCTCGTTGGTGGAATGATCGCTTCCAACGTGGTAGCTATAGCAACTACCCTGTTTACGTTAATCATCGCCTTGTGCACGATATTAAGGTAGCTACGTGTGTTCTAATTTTCAATTTCTTTACTTTATTTAAATTAATATTAATTTCTTGTAGGCACCAGTTGGACGGATATTTTTCAGTGGCGAACATACAAGCGAAAAGTTTAATGGATACGTGCATGGTGGTTATCTTTCTGGTGAGTAACAACAATTTTTCACACTATATAATAATACACTACCATGAGTGTTTTTTTTTTTTTTTGAAAAAAATGTTTATTTATTTATTTTGCATTAATTAATCTGAGGGTGCAGGTATTGATACGAGTAAAGTTGTAGTTGAAGAAATGAGGAGTGAGATTGAAAGGAGAAAAGAAAATCAATACCCTAATCTTCTACAACCCTTATTAGCCCTGACATTGTCAAAACTTGGTGGAGTGTTTGACATCCCAAGACAGCTTCTTCGTCTTCATAGTAGTAGTAACCTCGGATTTCCAGAGCCTCTCTTATGACCAAAATGGCAAGAGGCCAGGATATATATATGAAATGCGAGATTATTGAAATACTGTACTAAAATGTAGCGTATTTATTTACTCCTAATACACTCTACTCAACAGAAATAAAATTGACTCCTAAACATTTTGCCTTCCCAATACAAACTTGAAAGGGTAGCTTCGCCAACTCTGAACTGCGTTAATATAAACTCCCTCCTATTCAAAATATAAGTCGTTTTGACCTTTCGTTTTCTTTGCAAAATATAAATCGTTTTGCACTTTTCAATGCAAATTAATTGCATTTATTTCAAATTTACCCTTAAGATCAATAACTATTTACATAAATTTTTTTTTTTTAAATGAGAATTACAAGTATTAATTAAGGATAAAATGATAAGTCAAATGTTTTCTTAATATGTGTGTGCAACTTAGGATGACATATATTTTGAATAGGAGGGAGTACTCCGTATTTAACTTAGGTAAAGATATGTAATATGATTCTAAATAAAAATTTCACAAGTAACGTCACCTTATTTGAATGTTTATATGAATCTTGATCCTATGTTTTTTTTTAAAAAAATAATTCATATCGATAGTCCCAATACCAAAGCAAGCAATAAACAATTGAAGGGGCAATTATAGCTAATCACCACTTGATGCAATAACTAGTCGGTTGACAGAGGAATTGCTATAACATTCTAAATATGATGAGTAAATATGATTGACAAACAAAGTAAGACAAACTGTATTTGGTAAAACTACAAACAAAATTAAACTGAGGCGTACATTCTGTGATCAGGATTCCAAACATTATGGTACACCATGGGGTTCAATGTTTACCATCAGAGTACAATCTCAAAGACTACCGTGATGGCTGATTCATAATGACGGGGGCTAAAACTTATAAATGTAATATTTTTTTAAAAAAAAAATTATAGCAGAATACATTCAAAAAAGAAGCCATAACTTAAGATGCTCAAAATTGTGAGTTGCTAAGAAAAGCAACCACACACCTTGTACTCTGAAACAACTTGTCTGTTTTCTGCCATACTGCAGATTGAATTTGAAGAAGCTTCTGCGCTTTTTCCTGTAAAACGTGTTGGCGCCTTATACTTTCACCATGAATCTGGTCATAACAAGAAAGAAAAAGAAGGGAGATAAATTAATAAACAAGAAAATTAGGAAGAAGAAGATATGGATTTAACTATCAAACTTAGTCTAATGACTACTTAATCATACAGAATAGAATACTACGGATCTTTATATTGAAATATAGCAAAAAGGATGAGTTCATACCTTTAAGAACAATCGGATTAGAGCCTGTATTAACTCAAAGTTGTTTCGGTATGAAATTTCTTGTATAAAATAATCCAGCAGAAGTTCAATGAAATGCAATTCAGGCCTCTTTCTTGTCCCTTCCTCGTCGTTGTCATCATCATCATCTATAATTTGAAGTATCCTAAGTTCCATATCCAAAGTCGAAGGAGATAGACCTTTAATATATTCTGTAAAAGCTGCGACTGCACAGATTCACGTAAATAAAATTCAGTTTTCTATGTTTTAAAGCATGGTGTTTTTTTTGAAAATATAATCTTCAACATAAGCAATGATGAAGAAAAAAACTTACAATTATTTTCCTCTGAACATGATTCGAGGTATTGTAAGAACTGAGATGTTGGAATGTCGGCATTCCTTGCCTTCTCCGTTACACCAGCTTCTGAATCCTTCTCACCTTCAGCAGATTCTCTAGGCTTAAACACAATGTCTCCAGAGAGAGATGGAATTGACGGCAAGAAAAAAGGAGCCTTTTCGGGTTTTTTTGGTGGCTCAATGGGTTTATTCCTGGCTTTTATAATATCCAAATTGATCAAGCTTTGCCACTGACTCTTAGGCAACAGTGAAAGGGTGACAAGATCTGGTATTTGTTGATGAACAACCGAAGGCTCAGGGGCATCCTTCACTTCTTGAGGATTTACTTTAATCTCTTCAAAATCGGATTCTAAAGAATGTACAGTTGAGACAGATGGTAAATGGGCATTCACAATCTCTTTGCCACTCCCAAAGGTACCAGCTTTACCAGGAGCAGAAAACATTGTCTGATTAACCCACAGATAAACCCCATTCTGATCCACATGAGTCGTTGCTAAAACATCCATATTTGGGGATAGAGACAGCGCAGTTACAGGCACATCAACACTTATAGCATCTATTTGCCTAGCTAAGATTACATCCCAAACTCTAAGAGTCCCATCCATGCTGGATGTTAACAGCCATTTTCCATCCTCACTAAAGCACATATCTGTTATACGATCTGAATGACCTTCAAATTTTCGAACCATCCTAAGTGCAACAGCATCAAACAAACGTATAACTAAGTCATCTGCCGCAGTAGCCAGAAGACCGTTGGAACGGTGATACACAATTTTGACCAGTGAACAACCTACTTCCCACCTCGATTTCAGCCCACGTCCCTTAAAATCCCAAACTTTTACATCTCCATTGTAACCAGCACTTATCATGACAGTATTAGTCGAATCACAAGCAATACCCACCACTTCTCCACTGTGAGCATAGGTTTTTCCTTCTGACAAATCAACATAACTGCCCCGACTAATTCCTGACTGAAGGTTGAAGCGCTCAACCCAACCACCTGCAGTCCCCACTACTGCAAAATTGCCACATGCACTGATGGCACAAGCTTTAACTGGTTTTGGATCCTCTGGGCAAGGTGATAGGATGTGTTCTCCAATCACGAAATTTTGAAGCCTCCAGACATATGCTTGAGCAGTATCCATATGACATGTGACCACATTGCACCAATCACGTTCTCTGATTTCAGCAACATCGAATGCGATAACAGGTTTTAGTTTTATTTCTGCCTCCTTCACCTTCAGTTTCTTTGCTCTTTTGGAGACATGGCGTTGAGAAAGTTCTCTGCTCTGCTGATCCTGGATGACAGAGAAAAGACGAAAGGCACGATCCTGGCCCGCAGAAAGGATGTGTCTTCCATTGGCGTAGAATCTGATACACCGGGGAGGAGCACTATGCCCGCTTCTAAAACGTAGCAGTCGAGGATCACCATCGCTAGTATCAAATATCCACATTTTAATAGAGTTGTCAGCTGATGAACTCATTAATACAGGCTCGTTTGCAAAAAAGTGAAGGGAAACTATTGAGCAATCATGGGCCTCTCCAATGACAGACTGGAGTCTCTTCTTTTCAAGATTCCATATACTTATCACACCGGATGAACCACCGGATGCTAAAAGAGGTTGACCATCAGTGCTGAAAGCTAAAGCCGTAACAGCTCCTCGAGTAGAGTTACTAAATGTAACTATTTCTTCATCATATTTAATATTGTGAACATGAATCTGACCATCGGAACAGCCAACAGCAATAACATCTAGAGCTGGTGATGAAATGCAGCAGGATATGGGCGAACTCCAGCCTTTGAATTCATAAAGTTTTGTCTTTGTGCTAATGTTCCATAGCTGCAAAGAACCTTCTTGACTTCCGATGATTACCTATTCACAATGTTATTCGTGAGACGAGGAAACTGAAACAAGTGTCAAGAATGTATTCCTGCTTGGATGTTACGTGTGTCATGTTAATGGTGAAACAAAAGGCAATACCTTATTCAGATAGGTATCAGGATGCATTATGCAACTCGGTGTAAAGTTGTTTCCTAGTGAAATATGACCAACTGGAGAACTATTCTCAGTTATCCCTTTGAACGCCCATATGAAGATGTTGCCTTTCACATCAATGCTTAATACATAGTCACCAAAAAGTAGCAAGTGATTAACCTTCGCTTTATGGCTTTCCCAAGTTGCCACCTGTAGCAAATTGCTTCAGAAGTTAAGGTTAAGCAAATCACAGTAATCACCACAAAAATAGAAGCCAAAAGTATCATGACTAATCTGAAAGATAACTTATAGTCTTATACAACATCAGCAAGTCTAGATGATTGAAATTGAACCCATATACAATGTTATACGTTTCTTTAGGTTTCAGTTACATTTTCTCCATCTTCTCTCATAGTGAACAAGAAAGTAGAATGAGCAAACACAATAGAGAACAAGAATTTGAAATTAGTAAACTGAATTTTCATTGAATTCAGTTGAGAATTTCCATTATTCAAGTGTTTGGTGTTGAAATTGTGTGTGAGAGGTGGAAAACCAATATAGCAGTCACACTTGCATAATAGTCAATACAGCAAGTAAACACAGAGAATGCCTCATTTTACTTGTGCAAGTCCAATGAATAAATCCTTATATCACACTTCTACGGCGGAAGGAACAAAATAAGTGGTTCCTTTGGACTTTCTTCTTCTACCTTACAATATTCTCAGATATATTTTATCAGAACAAATAACTTAATAATTAAAAACAGAAGCTTGGGGCATTAGCAGCCTATTGTAAGGCACACATGCAATAAACAAGTAAACAATATATAACATTCTATACTTCCAAAGTTATTGTTTATCAAGAAATACCTGATGTGCGCGCTTAAAAACAGCCACATTATTACCATATGCTGCAAATGTATAGTCACGATATGAAGCCAAAGCCCGTATCTTCTTTGGCAGTTGAGGACCTGCATTTCCACATAAATTAAAAATCTAGACATACAAAATAAAATCAATGGACTATGACAGCAAAAGCTACCAGACAACACATAACCTTATACTACTACTTTGGAGTTTGGAGAGAAATGGACTAATGAACTCACAATTAACCATGAGAACAGAAAAGGGCTTTAAATATTCGGAAAAAGAAAAAAACTACTAAAACAGTGCCATCTACTCATTTGAGCTAACATCGGAAAAAATACCGACATTTAAAGTTGAAGCCGCTATAAACTTATTTAAAATTCAAAGCCAAAACGACTACCAATATAACAAAGTGTAAATAATATGAGTAGAAAGCTTACCGACGAGCACCAAATTGAGCTTCCCGCACTGCCAGAAAGGAAATTAGCAATATTAGATTCTCCATTGAGACACAAATTCAAAACTAATAGTAGTAAAGTGGGGGATGCAAGAGAAAACTGAATACGTTGTAAATTTGAAAGGCCTTGCCGACGCTGACGGTGACAAACGTTTCGGTGCCAAGACGCTGTACGGAGAACGGCACATGAGTCGTTATATATCCAATTGCTCGAAATGGTTCGAATATGCTCATTTTCTTTATGAGGATGGCAACAAAACTGTGCACCGCCGTGGACGGAGGAGAGCGGCTGAGGAAGAATGAGAATGGGGTTTTGGTTTAGAGAGAGGAGGAGGAGTAGGGTTTTAGTTTCGTAAAGACGCAATTCCGCTTTCTAGGGCAGGAGTAATCGTGTTCCAAAATTTAATATTTAAACAATTTTGGGAAATTATTTGTAATTGATTTGAGTTTTTCTGTTAAAAAAAAAAGAGTGATTGCGAAAAATAATTTTATAATTTTTAATATATAAAATAAAAATAATAAATATTGTAGAATCATTTGAACTAGATGAAAGAATATAATAGTAGTGAATATGGATGTAAATTGAGTTAAAAAAAAAAAATAATAGAAGTTGAACTTAATTTGTTTATTTTTAATCCTAGATTGAGTTTAATTGTTGAATATTCATAAATTTTTCTAGCTTACTTGAAGCTAAACGAGCTTTAAAATATTAATTTTAAATTTAATTATTTATCATTTAATTAAAAAGTAAAATTACTACAAATTTAATTATATATAAACTAAAGTAAACTATTCGTTATAATATCTATATGAGCTATAGCTCATAATCTCACTAACTAACTTATTTTTATGAGACTTATTTTATTAAAAGAGGTCGAACAAATATTTTTCAATATGTTTGTTTTGGGATTACGTAGGATGTGGAAAATTCTGGATTGGGAAATCCTAATGAATATTAATTGTGTGTGTTTGTTTTGGATTTTTGAGTATGATGAGATTTAACTTTATGTCAAATCAAATTGTGTAAGAGTGGTTAGATAGAATGTAACAGTTGAATGTATAGGTATTTTTAGGATGGGTTAGTCTGCTATGGACTCGAGTGCATGCTGTGCACCCTAACTGAAAAGTGCAACACCATTTACCAAAAAGTGTAAGTCAGTAACTGAAAAATGCAACATGGACTAGGGTGCACAGCATGCACTCGAGTGCATACTAGACTTTACCTTTTAGGAATGATTGTAGTTGGATGGAGAAATTCGGATGTGAAATCCCGAAGTAGAACAAGGATATGGAACGTTACGTCCCACGTCCGGACGGGTGAGTCCCAAAACAAACATGTCCGAATTGTTCAAAACAACTTGGTTTGATTACATTCATACTAATTAACTACATATTTTAATTTATTTGGGGGTCTACGGCTATTTGCACTTCCATCTTGTTTACGGACACTTTCAAAGACGAAAATATACACTTTTATCGATAACAATTTATCGACAGAATATATAATTTTGATCCTGATTTGTCCGTTGAAATAAAAAAAAAATATATATGTATAAAAATTACGGTTTAGGGTGGGATGCATCTAATTTTTTTTTTGAATTACATTAAATACCCATCAATTTTCCCCTCCCCATGACTCAAACCCAGGATCTAAGGCCTAGGTAGTGGTGCTCTAACCACTTGAGCTATCCCACTTTGTCGGGGATGCATCTAATAGGGTAGTTTGTAAAAAGCACCAAACTGCTAAAAATGGTATATAGGACAATTCAAAGGAGTGCATCAAGGGGTGGCAATTTTCGACACGACACGATAGCACGATACGAAAATAGCGGGTTAGTGTTTGGTCTTATTTGGTTCGGGTCGACCCGATAACGACACGAAAGTTTCGTGTCGACCCGTTAAACACGATAAAATTAACAGGTAACTCATTAACATGTTAACAACCCATTAACTTATTATTTACCTGATATGCCACGCCACGATAATTACACGATAACTTTTTATATTTATATAAATATATTAATTTTATATATTTAAATAAAATTTTAAATTGATTTATTTTCTTATCGTGTTGTTATCGTGTTACGTATCGTGTCAAGTCGACACGAAAATTATCGTATTCGTGTCATGTTAACACATATCCTTATCGTATCGTGTTCGTGTTTAGTCTTATCGTGTCGACACGCTAGCACGAATTGACAGCCTGTGACCTAACATAATCAAATTTGGGCATCAATCGGGGAGTACCCTTTATAAAGGTGGAGGTGCAAATAGCCGGACCCTTTAATTTATTTATATATTAAACGGGTTTCCAGAATGGCCCAACATAACACCAATCTAACTTGGGCTTTAGCTTGAGGCCCGTTCATCAGAAGTATTGAAAATAAGCTTTTAGTTGAGAACAACCCCCAGCGCAAAAATTGCTTGAATTCAGATAACGCAAAACCCTACACTCCTCAATTGCGTAATGGGAATTTTATCTTGGTTCAGCAAAGGCGAGAAGAAGGAAGTAGCTCCTATCTCCAAGCCCGATCCGAAGCCCGACCCCGTTGAGGCGGTGGGCATGAATGGGGCGATGGAAGTCCGAAGACCGGAAATTCCGGCGGCAGATATTTCAATTTTCGAGTTTGGTTCAGTGGCGGCCTCCGCTGATAAGGTGACTCTCGCCGGGTTTTGTCCCGTGTCCGACGACCTTGAGCCGTGCCGGTGGGAGATTCTACCTGCAGGTGACTCCGACGCCCCTCAATTTCGAGTGGTATTTTGATTTGTAACTTGTAAGAGAGAGCTATTCTTCAATCGTTTAACTAATCTCTAAATTCTGGGGAATTTGGTTGATATTTGTCACGGGATGTTTATCCAATGAGTAATGGTTGATATTGAATAATTGCAAGTGTATGTGATCGATCATCTATGTCTTCTGGAATTAATGATATCTCCGTCCTCAACTGAGGTTTTTTGAATGATGGATGGCCATTGTGTGTTGTTGTGTTAATTACATTGATCTTCTTCGTCCTTTTTACTTTTTTAGAGTCGTGGTGAATCTTGCAACATATTCTGATGCAACTTTTATCTGACTTTTAAGTTTGATTGTATTTCGAATCGCACTTTCTATTACAATTATATAAGAATATGGAGTAGTATATGATAATTAAGGAGATTCATGTTATGTATTCATATAACTACTTGTATTTATTGGATTTAAAACTAAAACATAATCACATATGACATGGTGATGGTGATAGGCTTGCTCAATTGAACCATCGGTTTTCGATACAAGGGGAACTGGAGTAATTCAAATGAGATGATTTGGTCGTAGAACTATTGTTAGGTGATTGATCAGTTTCAGTTTGTATGCTTTTACATGATTGTTCCATCGATTTGAACATTTCAAGATGATGGTAATACTTTGCCACAAAAAATAGTACAATACTCAAATGCTAGGTGTTATACCTAGTCAAAGAAGTCAATCTTTGATAAGTCAATCCTAGTCACCAGCTTGCGTGGCGAGGACTAGTCAACCAAGTCGAGCGACGACTAGTCAACAAGATGAAGAAAATGTAATAAATGTAATGTATTTAATGTAATTAGGTGCTCGCCTAAAGATGTCGGCGAGCACGTGGTTAGCTAGCTAGAAAAGGACAAGTGTTGAAGCCTTGGGAGATAGCATGGAGCGTGGCGACCACCTTCCCCGACGACCACCATGACCCAGCTCCTCGCCTTCGCCGAGGACGACCACATAGTCGGTTTAGCATTAAATGCACTGTTCAATCACCTTTTCGGGCAGAAGTTCAGGTCCAGTGAGGGCATGCCACGTGTAAAGGGCGTAAAGGGCGGGCGGCCCCCAAAAACTTGTAACATTCAGGTAACATTTCTCACCCAACCCAAAGCAATACACTTCCCAAGCTCAAAGCTTTAGCTTCTCCAAGAAACTATTTCTTGTGTTCTTCATCATTCTTCATCAAGATCGTCATAAATTATCATATTAATCCGCATAAACACGTAATAAACCCCGATCATAAATATATGTTTGTTTAGTGTTTACAAAAGCCCATATCCAGATCAGCCGTTCTAAAGCAAGTACAACAGTAGGTCTTCTTTCATGTCTAAAGCACGTACAACAGTAGGTCTTCTTTCATGGTCAATGTATGAAGATAAAATATTTATAGAAATTTAAAAATTAAGTAAGGACAAATTTTACAAGAGAAGCTTTCACGGCTTTTGGATAGGATAATATTCGAATTAAATGTTAGTATTTGATTGAGAGATGTAAGGGCCTAATGAAATGTGAGTAGTTAATTTTTTGAAAAAATAAAACAATGAGAAGCTTTTATTGCAACATCACACCTTAATATTTGATAAAATGTTCTATCCGTTGCAATATTTTTAAATGATATAGTATTAAGGCAAAACTTGTGTGACATCGTCTCACGGACCTTAATATTTGATAAAATGTTCTATCCGTTGCAATATTTTTAAATGATATAGTATTAAGACAAAACTTGTGTGAGACGCATCATTTTTTTTAAAATTTTGAGTAGGATAACCCATATTTTTTTTTTTAGATTTTGGTTTGTAAAAAAAGTGATAATATTTTTAACAAAAGTGAAAGGCGTCTCACGGTCTCACCCAAAACTAGTCCTAGTATTAATTATTTTGTTCTATTAATTTGGTCAATATTAATTATTTTAATCGAAAAATATTATTTGCTCATCTAGTCTTACCTACAAAATTGATTTATCATCAAAATTATAGCATATGTTTATATTTTTAAAAGCAAAAGACAAGAAAGAAAACAACATATGATATTTTTGTCCGAAGAATACCATCATATTTTGCGCATAATAAGATGGTTACCGATTAGAACATAAAATAGAAATAATTTATCTTGGAGAGTTTGTGATTGTAATTGTTAAGATGGTTACCACGAGACACATTTGCACTAGTTTGACTAGTTGTATAGAATGACAAAATTAGCCGCCATGAAACCGATAGAGAATTTGAAAGGTTGGTAACAAATTCATCCATCCATCCTTGATAAAAATATCTCCATTCATTTTGTTCATCTATCTCATATCTGTACCTTCACTTCACTCCAATGGCTATGTTGTCATCTTTGGTTACAACAAACCCCTTTTCCCTACACATATCTACCAAACATATTCCCAGGAAATTTTCTCTCTCGGTAGCTGCTTCTTCTTTAAGGCCTTCTTCAGCTGAAGCTTCTACAAAAACTGAAAATATCTCCAAAGGGCCGGCTCCTGAACCGCCGGAATTTCAATACAGTTATGCTCTCGCAAATCCCAATGGAAACCCCGTCGTCCGATTTGTACAGTCTACTGAGTCCACCATTGAGAGGGTATTCTAACATCGCCTTTTATTTTTAGTTTGGTTTATAAGCTTCTAGCATGTTGCCTCCTCATATTCTAGTACTAATTAAAATAATATTTAATTGAACTTCAAGTGATTCTATGGATATGTGTCTAATTTGTCAATTGAATTTTACAAGTTCCACTGGTTAACTAGTGACATGAAATCCAAATTGGGTATCTCTGGAATAAAACATTTCTTAACACTTTTAGGTTGCTAACTTTACCAAAACCACCTTTCAGCATTAATCTCTCATTTTCTTTTAAATGTTTTGCAGGTGATATTTGATTTTCGCTTCCTGGCACTTCTGGCAGTTGGGGGTTCATTAGCTGGTTCTGTGCTCTGCTTTCTCAATGTAATTTCACTATCCACTACACTCTATGATTCCAAATTATTAGCTCACACACAAGGACAGTGATCTCAATTCATAAATTTGAACACCTTTATTTTGTGAACAATGAGTAATATTTATTGATTTTTATGGAAATGAGACACTCTTTTTCATAGTTAGTGAAGTTATACTCCTGATTGCAAATACATGACATGATTTAGCAATGAAACTAAATGAAGTTGACATCAGTGTCACAAGAGTTTTTTTCCTGGACTCTTTTTGCCGTATTCCATGAATAAAATGTCGAAGAGAAAGAGAGAGCTTGAGACCTTCCAATTGCCTTTTATAATATCATGCACTTCTGTTCAGAGCAAGTGATTTTTTTGTAGGGATGTGTCTACATATTTGATGCGTATAGAGTATACTGGACGAGCTGCGTTAAAGGGGTCCATTCTGGTCAAATGGTCCTACGATTAGTTGAAGCAATTGGTGAGTTTTATAATTAGTACAATTGTTCTTACCTTGCTGCATGGTTGCTCTCCAGTCTGTGTGATTTTCATTTTCCATTTGAATCTTCCCATATTTTGCTAATTTGCATTAAAAAAAAAAAAAAAAAAAAAAAAAAAAAAAAAAGAGAGTGCATATGTTATTCAATTTCATGAAGAACTATAATTTTCATATTAGGAATGCTCACATTTCACATTATTGTTTAAGTTATTCCAATCAGAAAACACTGACAAAACAAATATACTTTCATTTGCATACATGTATTGTCTACTTAGAAATTATACTATAAATAACCCAAGCACAATTTCATTTTGCATGAAACCAAGAAAACAATTCTACCTGAAATTGTTGGAAATGTGAAATTCAAGTGTAACCAAACGGGCTTTTGGCTTATCTCAATCAATAGTATCATACTTGCCAATTTCTGTCTTCTCTAATGGAATGTCGTTTTCTTCTTAATCCAGATGTGTACCTTGCGGGGACTGTTATGTTAATATTCGGCATGGGCTTGTATGGATTATTCATTTCAAATGTGCCTAATGATGTACCTGCGGCTGATGATCGTGCACTCAAGGGATCTTCCTTGTTTGGCATGTTTGCTTTGAAGGTAATTCCAATATGAAAATTTCAAGTTGCTAATGCCTAAAGTAGCAATAGGTGAGACTTTTATCCCATTTAACCAACCGTACACTAAAAACCAAAAGCAATTAGATATCTATATACTGCACGTTGTATGTTAAAAGAAACCACATGCTTCTCTCTGTATCATCACTCTCATAGGTATTGTGGACTTGCAGGAGAGGCCAAAGTGGATGAAGATCAGCTCACTGGATGAACTGAAGACGAAAGTGGGACATGTGATTGTGATGATTCTTCTGGTAAAGATGTTTGAAAGGAGTAAAATGGTGACAATAACGACTGGTTTGGACTTGTTAAGCTACTCCGTATGTATATTCTTGTCTTCGGCTTCCTTGTACATTCTTCACAATCTACGCAAGTCCGAATCAGATTAGCTGCTGAGGACATACAGCCCTTTATAGGCAAGAATAATCTGTATACTTGTACTTATCTTGCTCTGTATTTACCAGAAGTTTTCTCTATCGAATATCCTTTTAGTGTAAGTAGATATGACAATTCGTCGACTCACAAACATGAAGAAGATTTGGGATGGTATGAAAATTAAAAATTTCAAAGAAATGTGACTACATTCTCCTGGTCTATTGCTTGAAAGACAATTATCCTAACAGTTGGATTACTGAAAAAAAAAACGTATATGAAAAAAGAAAAAAATTGAGTTTGCGTCTGCCGGGAGTCGAACCCGGGTCTATTGCTTGGAAGGCAATTATCCTAACCGTTGGACTACAGACGCTTTTGGTTTAATTCTCAAATCTGATTTTAGATTTCAAATGAGTTTTAAAATTCAATAATTTTAAAAAAATTTAAAAGTATGCGTCTGCCGGGAGTCGAACCCGGGTCTATTGCTTGGAAGGCAATTATCCTAACCGTTGGACTACAGACGCTTATGTAAAATGCAACTCTATAAACAGAAAATAACAATTTCTTACATCAGTCGAAAAACATCATAAATTATTCTTTATTAAAATTGTATATGATGAAAATATGATAATTTATGTTAAATGTAAGCCTAGATAGAAATTAATAAAACAATAACAAAATTTTAGGTTGAAAATTATTTCATATACAGAATACTTTTTGACCATGAATGACATGACATGACATTCTACTTGGAAAAAAATTGTCATGTCATTAAGTACATAGTTGAAATTAAAATTGGCTAGAGTGAGATTTTATTTATCAAAATTTAAAAATGATAGTTATAACTGCACTTGGAGGAAAAAATATATGATTTCATGCATAATTAAACCTTATACAATTAAATTGCTAGTAGATAAATGAATTGTTACGACCTATTTAGCAAGAAGCTTTCTTTTTGCTCGATTCAATATCTCCTGATTCTCCTTATTTTGTTTACCTTAAAGAAAAATAAAATAACTGACAATCAATGATTATTAAATTATCGATCACCATTTTTCATTCCCATTCATCCCTTTATACATTCCAAAAAAAAAAAAAAAAAGTAAACCAAACACCTTAAGTTGAAATTAAAAATAAAAATTGTATGTATGTGATTTTCTCTCATATGAATTAATGAATTAACGATATAATTAAACTGAGAAGTATGCAATCGGCAATCCCAAGTTGGTTTAATAGTGTAGGTTTGAAATTTAAAAGTGTGTTCGAACCTCTCAAGTGTAAATAACCCGTGACTTAAAAAAAAAAAAAAAACATATATGTCCTAATTAGTGAGTAGAAAAAAGATTTGTAAAATTGAAAATTCATACAAGGATATTTGGAGTTTGACCAAATTATGGGCAACAAAGATTTATTAACGAATAAGTCTATAGACTATAATTTTTATATGAACTCTTGACCTTTTGATTTTTTTAAATTTTTTTTATGTTAATTAAAAATTTGTTGGACCATTTTTCGCATATTTTTTATTGTGTTATTTTTTTAAATTAAAAAAATGGATAAAAAGTGGGTTTAAATTATATACCTCAACATTAATTTTTTTTACACCCACCATTTAGATTACTAACATATTCATTAAAATATTGACTTTATTATATATATATAGTAGTATATAATATAATGAAAAAAATATGTGGACTGAATGAGATTTGAACTATTTAACTCGTAATTAAAAAATATACACATTCTCCATTTAGGTTTATTCTTTTAAGGGTAAGAATTTTATTTAGTAAAAAGTGCAACACAATATTTACTAAAAGTATAAGTCAGTATAACTAAAAATTGAAACACATTTTTTCTGAAACGTGTAAGTCATAATATTAATGAAAAATGCAAGTCAATATAACTAAAAAATGCAACACAATATTAATGAAAAATGTAAATTATTTAAAACAGAAAAATGCAACACAATATTACTAAAAAGTGCAAGTCACTATAACTGGAAAATGTATATAATTAAATAGTGCAACACAATTTTTATTAAAAAGTGCAAGTGAGTATAACTGAAAAATACAACACAATATTAGTGAAAAGTGTAAATCATTATAAATGAAAAGTGCAACACAATTAATATTATAAAAAGGTGCAAGTCAGTATAACTGAAAAATGCAACACAATTTTAATGAAAAGTGTAAGTTACTATAACTAAAAAATGTAATTATCTATAACTGAAAAATGCAACACATTTTTTATTAAAAAGTGCAAGTAATTATAACTGAAAAATGCAATACAATATTACTAAAAAGTGTAAGTTACTATAACTGAAAAGTGTAAAAAAACTACTTGTTATTAAGTATGTCAATAGATAGTAAATGAATATTTGAGTAATTTTGTATATATTGAAGGGAGTACCTTTTTTTTTTTTTTAACAGTAATTGAAGGGAGTACTATATATGACTTATGACCTATGAATTGATTGTACGATAAAACTATTTTACATAAGATTAATTTTTGTATCATTATCAATAAATTTGAATTTATAATCAAATTTAATGTTATGTCAGAATATAAATGTGTTAATAATTATAAATTTATTATATACGACACACTTTTGAGTGTTAAAAATCGCTTATCAATGTCAGAATACAGATGTGTTAATAATTATAAATTTATTATGTATGACATACTTTTGAGTGTAAAAATCGGCTATCGATGTCAGAATACAGATGTATTAATAATTATACATTTATTATATACGACACACTTTTGAGTGTAAAAATCGACTATCAAACAAATACTCACATTCAGGATATAGGGTTCATGATTGAGTTGCACTTGTGTGCATTCTATTGCAATTGCATGGTGCAATTGAGCATCAAATTTTTATTTATTTTTGGTAAAAAAATTTTTGAAAAGTGTAAGTCACTATAATTGAAAAGTGCAACATAGTTTTAATGAAAAATATAAGTTAATATAACTAAAAAGTGCAACATAATATTTATTAAAAAGTATTAGTAAGTATAATTAAAAAGTGCAACACAATATTAATGAAAACTGTAAGTTATTATAACTGAAAAGTACAATACAATATTATTAAAAAGTGTAAGTCAGTATCACATTTTTTTTAATGAAAAGTGTAAGTCAGTATAACTGAAAAGTGCAACACAATATTAATGAAAAGTGTGAGTTATCGTAACTGAAAAGTGCAACACATTATTATTAAAAAGTGCAAGTCAGTATCACAATTTTTTTAATGAAAAGTGTAAGTCAGTATAACTAAAAAGTGCAACTGTGCAACACAATATTAATGAAAATTGTAAGTTAGTATTATAATTGAAAAGTGCAACACAATATTTACTGAAAAGTCAATATCATAATTTTTAATGAAAAGTGCAAGTTATTATAACTGAAAAGTGCAACATAATATTACTAAAACGTGTGAGTCACTATAAATGAAAACATTATTGTAGAAAAGACACTACAATTGAAAAATGCAACATCATATAAATAAAAAGTGTAGTATAATATTATAAAAAATTGTAAATCACTACCGTTAAAAAGTCAATATAATTGAAAAGTGTAAGTATAATATTACCAAATAATGTAAGTCACTATAGTTAAAAGGTGAAAAAAAAAAAAAAAGACCACGGTGAACTTTGACTAATCAACTAGGGTGAGAGGGTACCACACCCCCCACCCATTCAATTCAATTGCATACAAAAATTATCCCCAAAATACAAGTTAAATTGAATAAGGGCACATTAATCATTGTGAAATTTAATTAACTCCAGTTAAATTTCAATTTACATCATGTATGTCTAAAATCTGAACAAACAACTTTAACGTAAAAAAAAAAAGTATATACTATAAAGTGATAGTTACAAATCAATTTATGAACATTTTTATAAGGTCGAATTACACCGTTTGAATCTGTCTTACATTTTATTTTACTTTTGCATTTTTTTATTTTTAATCGAACAATTTGATAAAAACGACCACATAATATTAACGACGACAATTGCTATGAATTGTAGCAACATATTTTTGTTAATTGTTAAAGTAAAAATGACTCATATTATGGATAAAAGGGATTATACCGCATATTATATCAAAGAGTATTTTATTATACTGAAGGTACTAAGTTTATTATTAATGTGAAAATAACAATTGATGGTGTATTTTACAATTAAAAGTGATTATCTTTTTCCATAATCTCTTTTTCTCTAGGATATTAACATGATGGTAATAAGAATGAATCATTAATCAAATCTGTAGCTTCAGTCTCTTTTCTTATCATTGTACTAAAAGTCTCATTGTCATTTTGCCATAATCTAATATCAACTTATAAAATTAAATGCTGAGAATCCAGGAATTCAAAAATATTAAAATTTCACTTAAAAAAATGGCATCATAATATTAATACAACATGACAATAAATAATAAATTAAAGATGAAAATTAAAAAAAGGCAATAAAAATGGATAATGAGAAATGAAAGGAATCAAAGATGGGCCAAATGTTTAGGCATTACAGTAGCCCCATCTCTATTATAATCGTAAATTTGAATCCCAGCTTTTGATAATATCCCCAGACGAAGGCATTCTTTGGTATAGAAATCTGGAAAATAGTGGGTTCTTGCTTTTACTAGAACCAGAGTGGTGAGGTTTATTGCATTCCTAAGAAAGTATTTTGCCATTAAAACTGGCATCTCCTGCACCCCTGTAAACCCCTTTATTTTCACATGTTCCAGAAATGGATAAACTATCTTGCACTCCATCAAATACCTCCTCCCAAATGAGTCCCAATGATAACTTCTCCCAAATGCATTCTTCCCAATCTGCAATGCAACACACAACACACAAATTTATTTATATACATTTTATTTAGTATAAAGAAGAAATGACAAAATTAGTACGTAACAATCGTCGTACATCGATGAAAATCCTCTCAATGTAGGGACACTTCCTTAGGAAAATGGCAACATCAGACGGATTCACGAAACTCTCCGGTGCCACAATTAAGTGAAATTCTTTTAATCTCAATAACAAGAATCCCATGTCCCTGAATTTGTTATCGCTGAACCTCTCTGAGAGCCCCTGCAACATTATAATTACCATTTATAAAATCATTTTAAAATTTATTGAGAATATACATATAATAAAATTATTTGAAAAAAAATACCTCAAGAAATGTGCTGCTAACAGTCAACGTTTCAACGCCACCGAGTTTTCTCATCATCTCGGTTCTATTAGAAAGCATCTGAAAGCTTCTGGGATGAGCGATATCGAAAACGACGTCGCTTAGGTTGGGTAAACCGCAGTGAAAATCAAAGAGGGTAATTTTACCATGGTAATGAAAGGCAGAGAGAGAAGGAGCGTTGACGACGACCGAATGGACGTCACTGCAGTCCTTCATCACCAGCCTCTGCAAAGGCGCTTTTCCAGAAACAATCAGAGAGAAAATGGAACTGCACTTTATCAGCGTCAGGGCCCGCAAACTCACACAATTCGCAAAAATCGAATTCATCAGTTCGGGCCGGGCCTTCACGTCCTGCAGCGTGATTTCGGTCACGTGGCGCAGCCCGTTTGCCTCTAACGGCAAGTGAAGCTCGCAGTTAACGAGCTTCATTGTCCTGATTGTTTCGACGTTCACGAGATCGTAACAGAGAGTGAATTTCTTACTTGACGGCGTGAAATCGAGCTCCAGTTCCGTTACTTTCAGAGCAACGGCCTTACGGATCCAGCTGGACACGAGGTTAGTTTCGGCAGATGCGTCGTAGTACAGCTTGAACGTGTCTGCCGAATCGGCTGAATTGCGATTCATGAAGAAATTATTGATGCTGCTCCTGCACTCTTCTTTCGTCAAATTTCTCCCAAAATTCGAATCGAAAGAAATATCCCGACAGAATTTCCAGCAGTAACGGAACCGCTTCGACAGAAGGGATAGCCTGGAGAGCTCCTTCAGAGAGAGATACGAGAGAATGTTCTCGATTATCTCCTCTGGTAAGCGAGGATTCACGGTTTTTTTACGGGGAGGAAAATGCGACATTGTGAAACAAAAAAATGTGTGTTTGTTTGTTTGAGTGAAAAATTGTGACAAATCCAGGTATGTTATATAGGGAGTCTTGGAAAATATTTAGGGCAATAGTATTTAGTGCAATTTTCCCATATTATATTCTGTCTAATCTATAATGAAATCATAATAGCATATTTGGTACCTACTACAATTTTTATATTTGACTAAAATATGAAATTGGGATTTCAAAATATAATCATGACTGAAATTAATAGATATTATTATTTAAATTTATGCCTTTAATTAATTATCACTCATATCATAAATTTATATTGGATTTTGTATTATCTCTTAATTTAGAGAATATTTAGCTGTAATGCAATTTGAATTCATTGGTATGGGAAGTTCTGTTTCTAACAATTTATTGCATTACTAATATCATATATCATAAAGACAAAATTTAGATAAACTTGTTTCACAGTGTAACTGATAAAATTTAATGTTATACCAGAATATAGATGTATAAATAATTACAAATTTATTATATATGGACACAATTTTGAGTGATAAATTCGGCTAGAAAAATCGACCTTCACGCCCTAACCTTTTTGGGTTGGCTAATGTATGATGAGAATGAAACTAATTAGAGTATGTAGTATTTGCTTTTTTTGGCCTTTTAAGTAATTTTTACGTATTTTAAATTTTCAATTATGAAAATCCCTTTGGTATTAAAACACTTTTCACAAATTCTTGCATTTTAAATTACCACTACTATGTTTTGGTAAAAGCCAACAAAATGAGCATGGTTTGATGGATCACATTCAAGTGGCCCATAAAAATATTTGACTACTAAAATTTTATTCATTCAAACTTATTATTGTGTTACAAAGTGATAATTGTTGAGAATTGATTGTATGATAAAACTATTTTATATTAAAACAATTTATGTATTGATCGATATTCAAAAATACGAATTTATGATAAAATTTAATGTTGTTTCAGAATACAGGCGAATGAATTATTATAAATTTATTATACACGGACACAATCTTGGATGTCAAAACCGGCTAAGCAAACCGAACTAACCTTTTTTGGGTTGACTAATGATGTATGAGAATCTAACAAATACTTTTAATTTTTTTATCAAATGTAACACAAATTTTTCTTCTTAATCCAATTATATCCATACTTTTATATTTAGAAAAATATATAAAAATAATTTTAAAAATCTCAAATTATTATTTAAAATATCTAAAAAGAATTATACTCTCTCCGTCCTAGATCAATTTTCACATTGATTTGAACATGAAATTTTTTTAAAAAAAAAGTGATAAAGTAGTAATATTGTGGTTCTTTCATTTTTATTAAAGTGATAGGTAAGGGTATTATGTAAGTGAGTTAATGTGGGATCGACAAAAAAAAAAAAAGTATTAAAACTGATTTGAGAAAGGGGGAATACAATTTATTTCAATTAATATTTAATATTATTAAAATTTTCTTTTATATTTTGTAAATCTCTTTTTTTTTTAATCAATAATTTTAGATAATTTTCAAATTTTAGATTTATAGGTTTTAAATAGATTTTTTTTTATTTAAACACATTTAAAATATTCTTTCTTATTTTTAATTATTATATATTTCACGCATTTTTTTTTTGTATTTTAAATTAATTGATTAATAGTATGTGCTAAAATTTATAAAAACATAAAAAGTATGTCCTAAATTTGATAAAAATAAATAAAAAAGTATGAGTAAAATTTGATTTAAAGGAAACTTAGGGGCAAGATTTGATTTTAAAAAATGAAAAAGTATGAGTATAATTTGATTAACTCGAAAAATATGTGTTATATTCAATAAAGAGTAAAAAAAACATAGTCTATAATTGATGATATAACCTACTATAATGAGATAATAGTTGGAATATGATAAAACTATTTTACATAAGATTAATTATTTTTATACCGATATTTAAGAAACACAAATTTATGATAAAATTTAATGTCATTCCAGAATATAGATGGATGAATAATTACAAATTTATTATACACGGAAACAATCTTGAGTGTCAAATGATGTATTAGAATGAAACTAATTAATTACACTAATTCTTTAGTATTTAACTTTTTTTATTTTTGGGCATTTAAGCACTCTTTACAAATAATGTATTTTAAAATTTCAATTATGGAGATTCTCTGGTATTGAAACACTTTCCACATATTTCGATATGAAGTTTCAATTAAAGTTAGTGTCATATTTTATTTACTTGTAATTATTTTATATAAATTAATATGGTTCAATTATATTAGTTTACATATTTAAATTAAAGTTAGTGTTATGCTTCAATTAAAAATGATGTCACGTTGCAACATGTGTCCAGCTGCACGGTGCAATTAGTGCGTATAAGACTGACTTTTTCACTATATAACTGGTCCACTTTTTGTGTGAATTTAAATAATATTAGTTGTTTTATTAAAAACGAGTTTGCTAGTATTGATTGTTTCGTTAAAAAAATATTAGTTGTTGTACTATAAAGTAATACTCTATAGATTCATGAAATTTGTTCCCGTAAGAATTGGCATAATTTTAAGAAAAATTAGATAAAATAAGAGTATTGTGAGTGCATTAAGAATGAAATAATTGTTTATGAGTAAAGTTGAATCCTAATTTAAGTAATTAAATATTAATGGTATAAGGGTAAAGATAAATTGATGATTCCTAAAAAAAGAGTATGAGAGTAAATTTTGTGGAGTGACAAATACAACAAGTGGAAACAATTTGATGATCGAATGGAGTACTATATATGACTTATGACCTATGAATTGATTGTACGATAAAACTATTTTACATAAAATCAATTTTTGTATCATTATCAATAAATTTGAATTTATAGTCAAATTTAATGTTATGTCAAAATACAAATATGTTAATAATTATAAATTTATTATATACAACACACTTTTAAGTGTAAAAAAATCGGTTATCGATATCAGAATACAGATGTGTTATTAATTATAAATTTATTATATACGATACACTTTTGAATATAAAAAATTGACTATCGAATATTCAAGATATAAGATTCATGGTTGAGTTGCACTTGTGTGAACTCAAGTGCAATTGCATGGTGCAATTGAACATCGAATTTGATTTAATTCTAATGATGAGTCAAAAAAATAATTTGACAGCTGAAATTATATTAAAATCACTTAAAACTCAATTATATGTGTATTAGTTTCAAATACACTCGAGTGTACCGTGCACGCTCGAGTTGACTGGGTCAACGTTAATCGATTGACTTTTATTTATTTATTTTTTGTATAATTTTTTTTTAAAAGTGTAAGTCACTAAGTGTAACATAGTTTTTAATTAAAAATATAAGTCAATATAACTAAAGAGTGCAACACAATATTTATTAAAAAGTACAAGCCAATATAACTAAAAAGTGCAACACAATATTAATGAAAATTGTAAGTTATTATACTTGAAAAGTGCAATACAATATTATTAAAAAGTGCAAGTCGGTATCATATTTTTTTTTAATGAAAAGTGTAAGTCAGTATAACTGAAAAGTGAAACACAATATTAATGAAAAGTGTAAGTTATCATAACTGAAAAGTGCAACACTATATTATTAAAAAGTGCAAGTCAGTATCACAATTTTTTTAATGAAAAGTGTAAGTTAGTATAACTGAAAAGTGCAATTGTGCAACACAATATTAATGGAAAGTGTAAGTTATTATAATTGAAAATTGCAACACAATATTTACTAAAAAATCAGTATCACAGTTTTTAATGAAAAGAGTAAGGTATTATAACTGAAAAGAGTAAGGTATTATAACTGAAAAGTGCAACACAATATTACTAAAAAATGTAAGTAACTATAAATGAAAATAGTATTATTGTAAAATATAAGACACTACAATTGAAAAGTGCAACATCATATAACTAAAAGGTGTAGTATGATATTATAAAAAAGTGTAAGTCACTCTAGTTGAAAAGTGAAAAAAAATAAAATTAATCGGTCAACTATCAACTAGGGTGCTAGTGTACAACAGCTCCACCCATTATATGTATACATTCAATTACATATAAAAATTATTCACAATACCAGTTAAATTGAATAAGGGCACATTAATAATTGTGAAATTTAAGGGGGGCTATCAACACCCCAAATTGTGTTGTTTCCACCCCCATATTCTTTTGAACAAAAATAGACCTAATTAAATTTATTAAGATATTCTTTTAAATCATGTATGATAAAACTATTTTTATATTAGAACAATTTATGTATTGATCGATATTCAAAAATACAAATTTATGATAAAATTCAATGTTGTTTCAAAATACAGGTGGATGAATTATTACAAATTTATTATATACAGACACAATCTTGAGTGTCAAAACCGGCTAAGCAAACCGCACTAACCTTTTTGGGTTGACTAATGATGTATGAGAATCTAACACATACTTTTCATTTTTTATCAAATGTAACACAAATTTTTCTTCTTAATCAAATTATATCCATACTTTTTTATCTAGGAAAATATATAAAAATAATTTAAAATATCTCAAAATATTATTTAAAATATCTAAAAAGAATTATACTTCCTCCGTTCTAGATCAATTTTCACATTGATTTGAGCACGTAAATTAAAAAAAGGTGATAAAGTAGTAATATTGTGGTTCTTTCATTTTTATTAGTGATAGGTAAGAGTATTATGTAAGAAAGTTAATGTGGGACCGACAAAAAAATAAAGTATTAAAACTGATTTGAGACATGGTGAATACAATTTATTTCAATTAATTTTAATATTAATCCGTATTAAAGTTTTCTTTTATATTTTGTAAATCTCTTTTTTTAAATCAATAATTTTAGATAATTTTTAAAATTTTGATTTAAAGGTTTTAAATAGATTTTTTTTTTAAAATTTAAACATGTTTAAGATATTCTTTCTTATTTTTAATTATTAGATATTTAACACTTTTTTTTTTGTATTTTAAATTAGTTGATAAATAATATGTGCTAAAATTGATAAAACATAAAAAATATGTCCTAAATTTGATAAAAATAAATAAAAAGTATGAGTAAAATTTGATTTAAAGGAAAATTAGGGGCAAAATTTAATTAAAAAATAAAAAGTATGAGTATAATTTGATTAACTTGAAAAATATGTGTTATATTCGATAAAGAGTAAAAAAACATAGTCTAAACTTGATGATATAACCTACTATAATGCGATAATAGTTGGAATCGTTTGTATGATAAAACTATTTTACATAAGACTAATTCTTGTATCGATATTAAGAAACACGAATTTATGATAAAATTTAATGTATTCCAAAATAATTATAAATTTATTATACACGGAAACAATATTGAGTGTCAAATGGTGTATTAGAATGAAACTAATTAATTACACTACTTTTTTAGTGTATATATATATTTTTTTGGCATTTAAGCACTTTTTACAAATAATGTATTTTAAATTTTCAATTATGGAGATTCTCTGGTATTGAAACACTTTCCACATATTTCAATATCAAGTTTCAATTAAAAAGTTAGTGTCATATTTTATTTACTGGTATAAATTAATATGGTTCAATTATATTAGTTTATATATTTAAATTAAAGTTAATGTCATGTTTCAATTAAAATTGAGGTCACGTTGCAACACGTGTCCAGTTACACGGTGCAACTAGTGCACATTGGATTGACTTTTTCACTATGTAACTGATTTACTTTTTGTGTGAATTTAAATAATATTAGTTGTTTTATTAAAATGAGTTTGCAAGTATTGATTGTTTCGTTAAAAAAATATTAGTTGTTGTACTATAAAGTAATACTCTACAGATTCATGAAATTTGTTCCCGTAAAAATTGGCACAATTTTAAGAAAAATTAGATAAAATAAGAGTATTGTGGGTGCATTAAGAATGAAATAATTGTTTGTGAGTAAAATTGAATTGTAATTTGAATAATTAAATAATTGTTGAAAGGTAAAGATTAAAATTGATGATTTCAAATAAATTGTTTGCATGATAAAACTATTTTACATAAGATCAATTTTTGTATCATTATCAATAAATTCGAATTTATAATCAAATTTAATGTTATGTCAGAATAAAAATGTGTCAATAATTATAAATTTATTATATACGACACTTTTGAGTGTAAAAAATTGGCTATCGATATCAGAATATAAATGTGTTATTAATTATAAATTTATTATATACGACACACTTTTTAGTGTAAAAAATCGGTTATCGATATCAGAATACAGATGTGTTATTAATTATAAGGAGGTGTTTGCAAACTTTATAAACAGCTTAAAAGCACTTCTCAAAAGTAAAAACTGTGAGAGGCAGCTTTAAAAAAAAATGATTCTGGAAGCAGTTTGTAGAGTTTGAAAACACCCCCTAAATTTATTATATACGATACACTTTTGAATGTAGAAAAGTGTAAGTCACCATAATTGAAGAGTGCAACATAGTTTTAAATGAAAAATATAAGTCAATATAACTAAAAAGTGCAACACAATATTAATAAAAATTATAAGTTATTATAACTAAAAAATGCAATACAATATTATTAAAAAGTGCAAGTCAGTGTCACATTTTTTTTAATGAAAAGTGTAAGTTGGTATAACTGAAAAGTGCAACACAATATTAATGAAAAATGTAAGTTATCATAACTGAAAAATGCAAAACAATATTATTAAAAAGTGCAAGTCAGTATCACAATTTTTTAATGAAAAGTGTAAGTCAGTATAACTGAAAAGTTCAATTGTGCAACACAATATTAATGAAAAGTGTAAGTTATTATAATTGAAAAGTGTAAGATAATATTACTAAAAAAAAATGTAAGTCACTATAAATGAAAATATTATTGTAAAATGTAAATAAAAAATATAGTATAATATTATCAAAAAGTGTAATCACTACAATTAAAAATTACAAAAAAACAATAAAAAATCAATCGATCAACGGTCAAGGTTGCGAGTGTACAATCGCCCCACCCATTATATATATACATTCAATTGCATACTAAAATTATTCAATTGCATACTAGAATTATCCATGAAGTACAAGTTAAATTGAATAAGGACACATTAATAATTGTGAAATTTAATAACTCTAATTAAATTCTGATTTACATTATGTATGTCTAAAATCTGGACAAACAACTTAAAAAAAAAAAAAAAAAAAAAAAAAAAATGGTATTCTATAAAGTGATAGTTACAAATTAATTTATGATAAATTTTTCAGGGAGGTTTACAATATCATAATCAAATAAAATACAACTTCACAGTTTAAGATATTGATTTTCAAACCAATGTGGATCACCATAGTATCGTTGTCCACTCCAATCGTGAGAAGGAGAAAAACGAGTGTTTTCTTTACCTTAATAAACGTCCAGATCTTCAACCTTTAACCGAGACAACCCAACACTAAAGTGTTTTCATGTCAAAAATAGAAAACACAATAAATAGAAAAAGTTCCTCAAATACCAGATCCAAGTAGAACTCTTGAATCTGTCACAAAGGAACCCTACCACCAAGAAAGTGTCTCACAAGTCACAACCACAACAAAGTCCCATAATAGAAAAAATGCGCAATGGAAGCAGCAAGCAGTAACTAAAAGTTATACTAGGAAAACACAATAACATTACCTAGAAAAAACAGTAAATAGATCAACGAAAAAAATATTCGAACGATCACAATAACTCCATTAGAGATAATTTATACGTTGATCTCAAACATCATACGAAGAGAAAACTACATTACAAACTGAGATATTGTGACGACCGACAGCGACTGACAAGGAAAAGAAAATAATAATTTATGATAAAGTTATTTCATATAAGATCAATTCTTGTATCAATAACAAGGAAAAAAAAATGTTATGTCAGAATATAATTTTAAATTTATTATATACAAACACACACTTTTAAGGGACAGAATCAGAATGGACCAATGTATGAGAATATAATTAACTACAATAATTCAAAGAATAAAATGAAATTGAGGCTGAATGCAATTAACTTAAGAATAAAATGGAGGTTTGAATGGATTATGGAATGAAATAAGAATGATCATTCTTATGATTGGTATCCCATGAGACTGAATGTGAGAATGAAATGTAGTATTGTACTCCCTCCGTCCATAAAATGTAGTTTCATTTGTCTCATATTCTTTGTCCACCAAATGTAGTCTCATACACTTTATGAAAATCACCACCCTTCAACTATCACTTAATTACTCAATTTGCCATCAACTTTATTCACAAACAATCACTTTATTCACAATGGACTCCACAATATCCTTACTTTATCTACATTTTCTTTAAAACTTCCTAATGGAACTACATTTGGTGGATGAAGGGAGTATAAATTTATTTTAAATTATCATGAGTGGTGTTAAAAATACAATATTATTTAAAATTAATACTCCGAATTATTATTATTGATCATTGTTAAAAATATATTATTTTTATTATTAATATTTTAATAATTATTGTTGATAGAAGAGTTGTTATTAATATTAATATATATTTGTCTGATTTTATTATTTATAATAAATTTATATTTTATATAAAAAATATTTTTATTTTTAAAATAAGAATATTATTATTTTTAATATTATATAAATTAAAAAATATTATTATTTATATTATCAAGAATTATTGTAATACTATTATTTTATATTATTGAAAATAATATATTGTATATAATATTATTTATATTTTTTTTAAAAATAATTTTTTTTTATGTTATTATATTTATAATTTAATATTATTGAGAAATAATATTACCGTTAAATTTAATATATTTTTTTTAAAAAATTTATATTATACTCCCTCCGTCCAATTTCATTATTTCCACTTTTCTTGTCGTCCAATTTTATTATGTCAATTCCCTTTTTGGAAATAATACTATTCACACTACTTTATCTCCACCCTCCAACCATCACCTATTTACTCAAATTGCCACTAACTTTATTCATAAATAATCATTTTACCTATAAATGGACATCACAACATCTCATCATACCCCCAACTTATCTACTTTATACAAAAACTAATCAATATTCATTAAAATTCGTGCTCGGAGAAATGGGCATAATAAAATTGAATGGAGGGAGTAGCATTTTTTAGATTATATATTATATTTTTATTATTAAATAATAGTAATATTATTATTATTAATCTTTATTATTTATTAAAATTATGTTTCATTCTTTAAATTCATGTGGTGGGAAGGAATTAGAATTCCGTACTTTTGAGAATGAGAAGGAATGATGATTCAATTTCATAAATCATACCAATCATAAAATAAAATTTGAAATAGATACATGAATGGTGATTCCATTCATGGGCTATTCCACCACATACCAATCATACACTTAGGGCTAGTTTGGATTGATGGATGAGAAAACATGGGATAAATTAACCCATCCTTCCCCTAGAACTATTAGTCCCACAAATGCATGATAAATAGTACAAAATTAGCGGGCCTTGCATTAAACCCGGGCCACAATCAATCAAACCAAACGTTTGATTAGTCGGGAATAAAAAGTCAATCAAGCCTAATTCAAGACTCGGTCTTCAAGACTTATCCACGTTAGTAATTTATTTATGGAGTGAGTTATATACCCCTCCAATAATGTTAGATGTACTCATCCGATACACGCACTCCCCATAAAATAGACATATTATAGATGCAGTCCCCAAATTGTCTGAACTACCTTTCTTCCTAAAAAAAACCATTTGAATAAATGCACTCCCCAAAACACAAACCTTAATTTCACCTTTCTTTCACCCTTCCACCTATCACCTACCTTCTGCCTCCACCCACCGGCGCCACACGTCGCTGGCCCCCCCAATCGATGCCTCCACCCTTTTTTTCTGTTGTGTAACCCAGCCCCGCTGCTGTGCGCATAATTGGACACCAATGCCACCGTCCTTTCGTTAGAATGTACGTTTTTCTTCTTTTTTCGACAACCGCCCCCACCTCCCGCCGCCCCTTCTACCTCCCTAACTCCTACTCATGGCCGCCCCATCCCGTCGATTTCTATTTCCCTTCCTCTTCTTCGCATGCGCATGTTTCCTTTTTTTATTTGTCGGTGAGAGTGTTTATAGTCGACCTTTATTGTCGAAATTTTCAATTTTTTACACTTTTGTTTAACAAATTTTTTCGATGGATGTATTTTTGGTCAACAAACCAAAGACGACGGAAGTGTTTTGGTCGACGAACCAGTGCCGACGGGAGTGTTTTTTGTCGACTCTGATTTTTCGAAAATCAATTTTTTTTTTTTTTAATTTCTAAGTTTTAGGTTTAGAGTTTAGGTTTGTTGTCAAGTTTTGTGGAACGAGTCACGGGAGTTTATTTCTATGTTTTGTTAAGTTAAGTTGTGTTTTGTTGTTGAATTTCTAATTTATTTATTTTGGAAATTCTTGTGGCCTCTAGAGGAGGTGGAGCGGCGGCTGGCTGCCGAGGGACGGTGACTGTTGTAGCAAAATTAGGGTTAGGGTTTTAATAGGGGGAATATATATATCTATAATATTTTATTAAAAGTGCTTAAAAGGGTAAATATGATATTTTACATACATATTTAATTAACAAATGTAAGGGGGTGTATATAGCATTTCTGGAGGTGCATATAACCCACGCCTTTATTTATTTTGACATTTAAGCACTTATGTATTTCAAATTTTCAGTTACATTTTGGTAAGAGCCAACAAAATGAGCATGGGTTCGTCGGGCACAAGAAATATGGGCTCAGACTCAATGGCCCGTCGGGCTTGGGACACCCCATTAGCCTTTTTATTTTTTTACTATATCTATGTATATATAAAGAGTAAATCATCAATTGGGTAGGAAAATACATTATATATTTGATAAATATAGAAGTTGTAGATATTAACACTTTTTTTTTATATATATATAGTTTAACTAATAAAAACATTAACTCACTTGAATATAAATGATAGTAACATTTAAAAAAATGGTTACACTTTTTTTTCCTTATATTCCTACTAGTAATTCTCCCGTGCGTTGCACGACGGATTAATTATTAATAAATTTTAATTAATTATTTATAGAATAAATTCGTGTGATTTAAAATTTTCAATGGTTGAATTTTACAGAATTTGAAGAACAATTATACTATGTGAAAACATATCATTGATTTCATCTTGTGAATGAAGCTTCAATTACATTTTTTAAAATCTATTTTCACTTATAATTATTAATGGAATATTACTCCATCCGTCTAATTATCACAGAATTTGAAAAACATTAATATAAAATGAGGTGTAGTAAAATTGATATGATTGAAGAGAGGGAATAAAATGGAGTGTAAAATAATTTAAGAGTAAAAGATGTGGAGTCACAATGTATACACAAAAATAAAATGAGAATTTTTTTTTTGAAACATCTAAATGAAAAAATGGAAGCTTCTCACAAAATAAAGTAATTAATTAAAATTCAATTTTAGAAAATATAATTTTGAAAAACAAAAGTATATGTACAAATATACATAAATTAATTATAAATATTTTTTAATAATTAAATTTTATAGGAGTATACTTAATTACAAATGTTTTTTAATAATTAATTTGTAATTGAATTGCGAATAGAATAAAAAAAAAAAAAGTTGGGTCACAACAATTTGGGCGGGAATTGACCAGCAGTCAACTATGTTGTTTTTATATATATAATAGAGAAAATTGCAGATTTGGTCTCATTAACCATGGATTGGTTGAGTTTTGGTCCCATTGTATTTGGATTTAGTCTCATACGATATAAATCTTGCAAACTTGGTCCCATACGATATAAATCTTGCAAATATGGTCTCATACGAAATAAATCTTGCAAATTTAGTCCCATATGAAATAAATCTTGCAAACTTGGTCCCAAACATTACAAAAAATGCAAAATTGGTCCCAAACATTACAAAAAATGCAAAATTAGTCTCAAACATTACCAAAAAAATGCAAAATTAGTCCAAAAAGTGAAAAAAAAAACTCATTAATTAATAATTATTATTCAAATTATATAATAATGAACTATTAATTAATATATAATAACATTTATATAATAATAAATATTAAGAAATATATAAAATCTAAATAGACTTTATAATATTTAAATTTTATAAAGAATACGAAATAGGCTTTATAATATTAATAAATATATAAAGTTTAAATAAACTTGAAAATTTATATAATAATCAATATTAATAAAATTTATATAATAAACAATATATTACTAATAACTTAACATATGAGATACATACATTTTATTTAAAATTAATTATTATTTATTTTATTTTTCTTCTCTTATGTATTCTAATAAATTTGTATTGTAAGTTTAATTTTTTTTTAATTCTACTATATGATTTTTATTTAATAAATAAAAAAAAAAGTAAGTGTTTGTAACTATTGAAAATTTTGATAAATTACTCATCGCCCTTATTTAAATATCAATAGGAAGGGCTAGAGCTATTATTAATTTATCATCACTAGCTATAATCATTTTGTCGATGTGTAATTTAATTATTAATGTAGTTATTAATTTGATATTTATTCATTGAAGAAGACATGTCTCAATTATTGTATTGACAAGTTTGATATAACTTCCATTATTATTATTATTTCTAAATTTTACATTTAAAAAAGCATACATTGATGAGAAAATTAAGTTATACTTTAATTTAATAAAATTAAAAAAAAATACAAATTTGATCCCAAAAGTGAAAAAAAAAACACATTAATTAATTATTATTCAAATTGATATAATAATTAACTATTAATAATATATAATAAAATTTATATAATAATCAATATTAATAAATATATAAAATCTAATCAATCTAAATTTTATAAAAAAGAGTATTACTTAATTTTCTCTGTATACTTTTTTAAATGTAAAATTTATAAAAAATAATAATAATAAAAGTTATATCAAACTTGTCAATACAATAATTGAGACATGTATTCCCCAATGAATACCTATCAAATTAATAACTACATTAATAATTAAATTACAACAAAGTGATTATAGCTAGTGATAATAAATTAACAATAGCTAACCCTTCCTATTGATATTTAAATAAGGGTGATGAGTAATTTATTAAAATTTTCAATAGTTACAAACACTTAATTTTATTTATTTATTAAATCAAAATCATATAGTAGAATTTAAAAAAAAAAAATTTACAATACAAATTTATTAGAATACATAAGAGAAGAAAAATAAAATAAATAATAATTAATTTTAAATAAAATGTATGTATCTCATATGTTAAGTTATTAGTAATATATTGTTTATTATATAAATTTTACTAATATTGATTATTATATAAATTTTCAAGTTTATTTAAACTTTATATATTTATTAATATTATAAAGCCTATTTCGTATTCTTTATAAAATTTAAATATTATAAAGTCTATTTAGATTTTATATATTTATTAATATTTATTATTATATAAATGTTATTATATATTAATTAATAGTTCATTATTATATAATTTGAATAATAATTATTAATTAATGAGTTTTTTTTTTTCACTTTTTGGACTAATTTTGCATTTTTTTGGTAATGTTTGAGACCAATTTTGCATTTTTTGTAATGTTTGGGACCAAGTTTGCAAGATTTATTTCATATGAGACTAAATTTGCAAGATTTATTTCGTATGGGACCATATTTGCAAGATTTATATCGTATGGGACCAAGTTTGCAAGATTTATATCGTATGGGACCAAGTTTGCAAGATTTATATCGTATGTGACCAAGTTTGCAAGATTTATATCGTATGGGACTAAATCCAAATACAATGGGACCAAAACCCAACCAACCCATGGTTAATGGGACCAAATCTGCAATTTTCTCATATATAATATATAGATAATTTTATATTCACTCACATGTAATGACTAATGAAAAGTGGAAGGTATAAGTGTGAGGATTGAAATCACCTGTCTTATTCCACTATATTATTCCACTATATGGATTATTGATACGGTCATATTAAAAAACAATCAAACATGTCATGCATGTGGGTGATGGATGTAGTGATAAAACAGGGCAGGCAGGGCATCCATATATTGCAGCAGCAGCAATTATTAGTATGATACAAGCCTATATTACAAAATTAGCCTTTATAGTGCTTTCAACTCAAAACACACCAGAAAAGATGGATGAATCTAAGATAAGAAAGGTGTGAACTGCCCAGAAATTAACATGTAATAAGTGGAAGCAATCACCTTAGTATCATTTGTCACTGGGTAGTTACACTTTTTGCAAGATTTCTAGGTTGATCAACATTGTGTCCCCGCAGTACAGTTAAGTGGTATGCCAGAAGCTGCAGTCATGGAGGGAGAAAGCATACTGATAAATACGAGTCTTGCAACTGGAGTAATATGTATTATACATAGACTAAGAAGGACTACAATACCTGCAAAGGAACTATGTTAATTACAGGCTGTAGACAGTCCTCCACCCGAGGAACTTCAATTATACGGCAAGATCCACCCACACATACAGATGCAGCATCTCCTTTAGTGCACATCACTACAAGTCGACCTTTCCGAGCATGAAGCTGCTGAATCACCGACTGCTGTTTGCTGTATATTAGATGGGAAGAAATCTCAGACTACTTACTGTATTAAGTATGATGCACTTGTTTACTAGGAAAAAAGACTAGTACCTGAAGCAAGCATCACGCGTAGCAATAACAACAATAGGGAGAGTTTCATCAACTAATGCCAACGGGCCATGTTTCATTTCACCAGCAAGTATTCCTTCGCTGTGCATAAGCGCCACTTCTTTTACCTTCAATGCACCTTCCAAAGCTGTTGCATAGTTGTATCCTCTTCCAAAAACTAACAGTGATTGTTCTGCTATCAGTAATTTCGCCAGATCTTTCATTTCCTCATCAAGCTTCAGAACTTCCTTCACTTTACCTTAAAAACCACAAAAATGAGAGTTCAAAATTCAAAAGAGTTCCTATTGTTGGACATATAGGGCAAGCGACCAAACAACACATACCTGGCAAGCCAAATAGACCATCGATTATTGCTTCCCTTCTTGCTTGACTAGATATTGTGTCACTTCCAATTGCAAGAGCCAACATAGCCATCACTACGATCTGGCTAGTGTACGCCTGTTCATGAACATAGCTAGAATCATCTAGAAGCCAATGAAACCAACATGTGTGTGTAAATGCAATCATGTACCTTTGTACTAGCAACCCCTATCTCACAGCCAGCATTTAAATGAGCACCGCAGTGAGTATTCCTGGCAATCGCACTGCTTACAGTATTGGTGATACCAACACATAATGCTCCGTTTTCTAATGCATATTCCAAAGCCTGTAAGGTATCAGCAGTTTCTCCGGATTGACTAACAAAAACAGCTGTATCATCTCTATATATGGGCCCCTGCCTATCCAGTAGATCGCTAGCAATTTCCATTGTTACAGGGATACCTGTAAACAAGCATTACTTTAGGGTACAATCAGCTCAGCAGAACAAGTCTCACCAATTAACACTAACCCGAAAGTTCTTCTAAAATGGGTCTGGCAGCTAAGGCTGCATTATAGCTAGTCCCACACCCGATGAAAACAATCCTCCTGCTTCTTCTTATGGTTCTGAGATGATCCTTTAACCCTCCTAAAAGCACACTCTTGGATTTGCATGACCCTCCAATTATAAGCCTTCCACGCATCGTTGTTGTAAGAGATTCTGGTTGTTCATGGATTTCTTTTTGCATGTAGTGCTCATACTTCCCTTTATTAATTTGTTCAACCTCCATTTCCAGAACTGACAGTGCACGTTGGACAGAAGCGGGCCTTGCAAGAGTTCCACCATGTTCACTTTTAGCATGGTCGAATTTGAAAATGGATGCACGTCCATCCTGGAGCCAGCAAAATCAAGAAAACGAAGCTCAAGTGAGAAGAAGGGAAAGGAATCCAGCTTTTATTCAAGTGTACATGCTATGAATTAATGTGCGTGTCTCTATATTATGTACATATATCAGCCTTGCATCTGTAGCAAACATGGGATCCATGAAATTAACTATTATGCTAAACACTGCAAGTGCAGATAGGGCTGGCAAATCGTGCTATCGTGTCGTGTTTCGTGTCGACACGATAGTGACACGACACGATAAGGCCAAACACGAACACGACACGATAAGGATCTGTGTCGACACGACACGAACACAATAATTTTCGTGTCGACACGACACAACACGATAACGACACGATAATTTTCGTGTCGACGTGACACGACACGATAACGACACGTAACACGATAACAACACGATAACGACACGATAAGAAAATAAATCAATTTAAAATTGTATTAAATATATAAAAAATAATATATTTATATAAATATAAACAATTATCGTGTCATTATCGTGTCGTGTCATATCAGGTAAATAACAGGTTAACGGGTTGTTAACAGGTTAATGTGTTACCTGTTAATTTTATCGTGCTTAACGGGTTGACACGAACCCGACACGAACCCGATAAGGCCAAACACTAACCCGCAATTTTCGTGTCGGATTCGTATCGTGCTATCGTGTCGTGTCGAAAATTGCCACCCCTAAGTGCAGATGTCCTAATGTTCCTTTCCGTAAGGAATTTCTTTGTTTTTAAAATTATAATACGTATTTCATTTGCATAGACTACATTTTCATTAAATTAAAGACAAAAGACAAAAGACCTTGCATTTCTTCTTAATAAATGGAGTATAAGTAATAGCAGAGACTTTATACATCTAACTGACAGTACATACACTGCAAACATTCATAAAAACCCCATGTCGTAATTAGTCATCAAAGAATCACCCTTATGGCTTGATAACATATCCAGGCTTCATCTATTTGGTGATAGCTATCAATACATAATCCAAGTACCATACACGTAACAGAACATAAACAGTACCTTCAGATGAACAACTTCATTATCTTCAATAACTAAGACCTTTTTTGTGTGCTCCACCAGAGCACTCGCGTCACTTGACAGAAAGAGTTCTTTTGGTTGCTCATTGCTTGAAAGAAATCTAATGTCATTAAAAGATGGTCCATCGTTTGCCTCTTCATTTAGCTCCTTCAATAACAAAGATGTTTCTTTCACAAAATATATACTTAATAGAAGAACGAGCTTTAATCAAATTCCTTTCACAAATTTTGGGAGTTGTTACTATGTTCTGTAGAGTAGTCAAAAAGTACCCAATTTTAAAATACATCACAAAAAGGTAAATACAACCATTTAAATATTTAGAGCTTATTTTTCAACAAACATATGAAAGATGACTACGGGAAAGCCCTAATTTTCAAAACATATAAGATTAATTTTCAGAAGTTGCGACAGTATTAAAAGATTTTGACAGCAAAGAAGTAAATGTTTAGCAACAAGAAAGGGTCACATACAACTTACTTTCACGCCAAGGAGCAATGGACTACCACGTTTGCACGCAATCAATTCATTAGGAAAATGGCGACTTTTAAATATTAGAGCATATGCTCCTTCAAGATGCCTCATAACTTCAAGCACAAGTTGACTAAACGTCACACTATTGTCACCTACAGAAAAAAGCTAAAAAATCACACTCCATGATCAATTGATAATAAAAAAATGTGCAGGACAAAATAAAAGAAAAGATAGTGACTAGCAAGCAAGTTCTTAATCTAATTAGTAACCATTGCTACAGTAACTTTGTCGTTATTAATTTAAAACATTTACCACTTTTGCTACCACATGGCCTTTTATTTCGCTGATAACAACATTTATGCTCAACTTGCTATGGGAATTGCTTTTACATGATTACATCATGCTATGCACAGAGCTTAATAAACTACATGAAATTTGCACTCTCTAGATCTATGAGTGATGCGCCTCACCATGCACTTTTCCCATTTACAACTATGAAGTTTAAGGACCAAACAGAAAGAAAAAATTAAAGCAATAAATGGAGCCTTTACAGGCACAGGAGCAATATCTGTACCTTCTTCTTTTGTATTATCAAAGATGAACTTTGCAAGCTTTGGAATGACTTCTGTATCAGTTTCAGAATCAAAAGTAAAACCATGTCGAACTAGTGTCTCTTTTAGCACCTAAAACATCATACAGTGCAGCATTAGCACATGAATGAGAAAGAGACCACCTAAAAATCATAAACATGAAAATTATCTTAGCAGAGCGAAAATATAATCGGTATCTGACTTTTAATTCAGCTCTTAAGAATTTAAAGAGAGTGCACATATAATGGAAACAGGAAATAGACTGATAAGGACACAATATACAAACTTGTGGAATACAATATCCTTAAGGAAATCCTCTGAATGGGAAACTAGCAATTTCTTTTTATGAGGAAAGGAAACAAACAATTATAAATATGTCATTTAAAGAATATAACCACGCATATTAACAGGAAATAAACAATTAAAGAGATTTCATTCAAATCCAGAAAACAGTCAGCTATGATATTAAAACGAAGCAACTTCTTGAAAAAATACTTTGAATCCAACAACTTGAAAAGAAAACAAAGATCTAGGTTTATCTCTCCTTTTCATATTACCATGCGCTGTTATCATGATAATAAAGTCATACAGAAAGTATATTACTAGCAAGGAACCAATATTCAATGACCTTTAAAACTCACAAAGGTGAGTAAGTGGCTTCAATCAAGCAACAATAGCATTTTTATCAAACACCAGACGCAGCAGCAACCACCACATTTAAGCAACAAAATACAAGATCTGATTATCAGATCATGTTGGAAATAAAGAATTTAGCAAGAGCAGAAATGAAAAAACCAACCTCATAATTTGTTATGACCCCATTATGAACAACCACAAAATCATTTCCTGGATCAGATGTCTGAGGATGACTATTCCTTGGAGAGGGTTCCCCATGTGTTGCCCAGCGAGTATGTGCTATTCCAGCGTGCATTAAGAAGGACTCTTCCAGATTTAAGTTCGTCACAGCAACCTCTGACAATATGACAGTGACCACAGATAATTACAACCATGCAGGAAAGGCAAAAATTATCATAAATCTCACATTTTAATCAAAGGTACTGCAAAAAATATAAAAGCTCTTAGATAAAACAGTCACAAAGATCTCGAATGATTTATTAACTGTATTGTGTATTCATACTATGCCACCCATCTTAACTGCAGCATCTACATGTCGTAAGATCTGGCAAAACTTCTCTTTGTTCACAAACATGCACCATATCAAACATTCTCAAGCCTATAATGTGCCTGTACACGTGATCTACTTACAGCAGAATTTTGTAACAAGAAATCTCCCATGTGCTAGAAAACAAAACAAAATGGAATTGCAACAATTCTGTTATCTTAAAAGGACAAATACTTGCTTTTCGAAAAAAAATATGACAAATACTTGAAGTCTAGTTGCTGACTCCCAAGTGAAGAAGATAAACCAATTAATATACATAGCACAGCACAGTAACTTAATATGCAGAGCTCAAAGCATTATCATTAAATACCATGACCAAAACGAAAGCTGCCAGGGTTCAACCATGAAAAAACTAAATGGATGTCCTAAACCAGATTATAAGTATACGCCAAAGGAGAGAAATAAGTATTAAAAACTACAAAATTCACATTATAATTAAAAATTGCAAAATTAGTTAAAGAATAAACGACCTAAAAGCCCAATTTATGTTACACTTTACCTAACCTTGTTTGAATTCCCTCCAGAATCATTATAAAATCAATTTTTTCAAAAGTATTGCACGCAGAAAATCGAAACATTCAGACTTTCGCGGGTGTATTAAATAAGAACCTTGATAGACAGATTTGACAAGTGATTCGATGTTGCCTTCTTGGCGGAATACGAGAGGCGGAGGGGGGACACCGGAATCCACGTTGAGAGCTGAATCAACAGAAATTCCGGCGGAATCATAGCCCCGGTACTCCAAACGGCGGAGGCCATTGAAAAGCAGTTCCAAAATGTAACGTCTCTCCCTGTTAACATTGTAATTCAGATACGCGAAAATCCCACACATATTTGTTTCCTTCCCCTCCCTATCTGTTTGGTGATTTTTGTCACTTGGCCAACAGTTGTGAGATCTTCTGAGTTGAAATTTTGTTCGGACTTAACATGGCAGTTTCTGTGTTCCCATTGTTGCAATCTTCATCGAAATCACTTCACAACATTCTTTTCTAACCCCGACTATAAGTTCTAGTGTAAAACAATTTAAATTAATTTAGTTACGCAATTAACTACTCCTATTGTATAATGCATAAAATTGGATTTTAAGTTATTTTTATTTTTCACAAATGACGTTTTACACCCTATGTTTATACACAATAAAATTGTATTTAAGCATTTTTGCATGATTTCACCCAATTTTACTTTTTCTTTTTTAAATTTAAAAATACTCATAATTTCTAATCACCATTTATTAGTTTATAGAGATTTGGAAAATATTTTTTTTGTGAATTTTTAATTAAGAATTTTTTTTTTAATACATAACCTTCTTAAATTGTTCACGTAATTTTAAACTTTATGTGCATATCAAACAGAAAGAAGGCAACAAAAGAGAAGAATAATTAAATTGCAGAAGATAGTTACTCCCTCCGTCCCACAACTGTTTGCACACTTACCTTATTTGTCCGTCCCACAATTGTTTGCACACCCATAAAAGGAAACTCTCTCATAAACTCCACCCTCACAATATTCACATATTTACACAAAATGCCATTACTTTTACTCTCTTTCCAATCACCTTTTTACTTTATCCATATAACTTTACAAAATTACCCCTCAACACTCCACTCATTACACTTTTTTCTTAAAAAGTGTGCCCATCTTGTGGTGCAAACACTTGTGGGACGGAGGGAGTATAAATTATCACTTCGAATATGATTTTTTTTTTTTAAAATTATTTTAGAAACAACTTCGAATATGAATTTGAAATGAAATGTTTTGGTGCAAATTTTTCAAAGAGGAAGAAAGGGGTGCTTTTTTGTTGCATTAAGATTAGATGCTTTGTTTGTTTGGCAGAAGAGGTGATTGATATGAGTTCATATTAAGAATAGTCAAATTGCTAAAGATAGTTATTAAATATCACTTAGAATATAATCTACTTCTAGCATTAGCATTAATAAATTAAAATCAACCGAGACTTTAATTCAAAATAATTAAGATTGAATATCACTCAGAATATAATCCACTTCTAGCATTAGCAACTAAATTCAACCGAGACTTTAATTCAAAATAATTAAGTTTGACTACATGGATCAATTATCAAATCACGGTAAGTTGCATATATATATATATATATATATTTAAATTAGTACTAAATTAGTCTTCTCTACATATTTCTCTCTTGAAGTAAATTTTCATGTAATCTCTTAGTAGGCAAATATATAAGTACACTTCAAGTCACGTCTTCTGTGACCATCTTCATGTTTTTTTAAATGAACTCGAGTTTATTGACTCCACTCGTTGTAGAAATGCATTTATAGGCATGCGTTTAACATGCTCAAGCAACTGTAAACACCATTTTTACATCTTCTTTTCAATAACCACAAAACACCTAACCTATATATAATTCTTTTTGTTTCTCACCCTGCCTCTCCTAGTTTTACCACACGTCCACTGCACCATGCATATCTCTACGACGCTCATTCTTTTGTATGCAAATTCTCTTATATGCTAACATTATATCTCATATAATAAGGTTGAGCACTTGAGCTTATGGTTGTCCGGTATAGCTTCCCTTTTAATTACGGTGGCATGTTACTGTCACATAACACTTATGTGACGTTTCTTCATTTTATTCAATCAATTTGAGTTATGTTATTAATATCACTATATATTTCCTTGTCCTTATGTATAAGCAACTTCGAATATTTAAATTGACTATTGGATGGTATCTAATGTCCGTCCAGTAAAATAATAAGAGTCACAATGTTGACGACTATTGCCCACTGTATATCCCGGACTAACTCTAATTCTTTTGATTAGAGTGTCCCTCTATAACTTTAACTTAACAAGTTACCATTAACACTAACATTAGCCTTGGGTTAAGAATAATTAAATTGCTGAAGATAGTTATAACAATCACTTGGAATATAATCCATTCCTAGCATTCACTTGGAATATAATCCAGAATTAAATTGTAGGACGGACTGAAAAAGTTTAAAATAAATACATTATAAAAAACTAATTTTTTTTCAAAAGCTGTATCATGCTATTTTTTATTCGATATCAATAATAAAATCAGGATCAATATTTTCAAACAATTTTCTTTCAATATAGACAAACAATCATAGTATGTGATAGATAATTACTCTTTGAAAATGCTTGTTCAGTCATCCGGTAGTAAGAGAAAGTGTCAAATACAAAATTAATAAAATGACTTAAATAATTGACAGTAATAATTATTCATTATCTATTACTCACTCCGTTCACATAAAGTGTATATTTTTTTTAGTTGTATATTTTTTTTTTTGAGTTAATTGCAAATTAAATCACCACCTTTTACTGGATTGCAATTTAATCTAAACTTTTAAATAATTGCAAATAAAATCACCACCTTTAAATATTGTTGCAATTTAGACATTTAGGCAATCTCATTTGTGCCCGAATTTGACGTTTCGAGATTAGATCGAAATAAAAAACAATGTTGTTTCATTAAGAAGGTGTCACATCAGCCAACCACGTTAGATTTGAGCACAAATGAGACTATTAAGAAGTTTAAATTGCAATCCAATGAAAGGTGGTGATTTAATTTGCAATTAACCATTTTTTTTAGTTGTTTACATAAGCTGTATTTATTTTTTATTTTAAAAAATATACTCCATTATACTTACTTTATTTATTTTATAATTTACTTTTATTTATAAATAAATAATATTATTTTAAACTTGTACACAAAGAAATAAATATATAATACGTGATTAGAAGGAATGCAAAATTAAATATAAAATATATAAATTAATTAGTATAATATTGAAATGGATTAAATAAAGAAATGGAGCCGTAAAAGGAGGAAAGCAGTTGACACCTTGATGGAATCACATAAATGAATTAAATAAATAAAAATATTTTTTTTAATTTTTTTTTTAATAAAAGCTGGGTGGGCTACAGCCCACCCCAGCCATGCAGAATGTCCGCCCTTGGTCCACTGCATCATGCATATCTCTACGACGCTCATTCTTTTGTATGCAAATTCTCTTATATTCTAACATTATATCTCATATAATAAGGTTGAGCACTTGAGCTTATAGTTGTCCGGTATAGCTTCCCTTTTAATTACGGTGGCATGTTACTGTCACATAACACTTATGTGACGTTTCTTCATTTTATTCAATCAATTTGAGTTCTGTTATTAATATCACTATATATTTCCTTGTCCTTATGTATAAGCAACTTCAAATATTTAAATTGATTATTGGATAGTATCTAATGTCCGTCCAGTAAAATAATAAGAGTCATAATGTTGACGACTATTGCCCACCGTATATCCCGGACTAACTCTAATTCTTTTGATTAGAGTGTCCCTCCATAACTTAACTTAACAAGTTACCATTAACACTAACATTAGCCTTGGGTTAAGAATAATTAAATTGCTAAGATAGTTATAACAATCACTTGGAATATAATCCATTCCTAGCATTCGCATTAGGTTGAGAATAATTAAACGGCTAGTAAATTATAAATTATTCCTGAGAAACATGGAATAATTTCTTTTAATAAAATATATATATTAAAGATATTTATCACAGGTTCAGTAATACTCATATACTCCGTAGTATATATACGTGATCAATTATGATCTCAATAATTCATCTATAACAATTAATCAGGTAACCAATTTGAAATTAAAATAAACAGTTTACCCCCTCTTACAGTCTTACTAGCTTACTGCCGAAAATAACACTCATGCTTTTATACAATATACTAATAAACCAAACTCATCAGAAAAAATAAATTATGAAAGTTAATTTGAATATAAAATTCTATCTCTAAATTCTCAATATTAATTTGAGTATTGTCATTTGTAAAATGGTATATATATAATATATATATATATATTATATTTTATTTTATATACATATTTATTCCCTCAATTTTTCAACAATAAATTTTATTTTTAATTTTCTCCCAATTTTAAAATTTTGGTTTTATGTGTTGAATTAAAAATGGTATATATATATATTTAATTTATTAAATTTTATATCATAAATTTTAGTATACGGATGAGTTTAATGTATAATAATTATTCTATCACAATTCATGTCACATTAAAATTTAAGGTTGCAATTACTGAAGAAACTCGAACAATTCTAATCAGGTTGAGAAACTCGGACCGGTAGCTCAACAAAACCCTAGGCCGGCTATTTTGTGCTGGTTCGCTCTCTCTCACGACAGTCACCTCAATTTAACCTTGTGCGGCTGTGCCTCCCTGGTTGTAGAGAGAGAGAGAGAGAGAGAGAGAGAGAGAGAGATAAACCCTAAATTCTGAATTCGGCACCCGAAGAAGAGAGAATTAGAAATGACGCAGAAGGGAAGTTTATTCAAAGGCAAGCAGAAAAAGGCAATTCCCGCCAATCGACATGGGAAAATCACGTTCACTCGAAAGGGTAATTCACATCGTAAAGCACAATATTTTAAATACTTGCAAATTAAAGTCTAATTTTGATCTTTTTTTGGCTCCTGAAGGGAGGAGAGCTGTGAAGCCATCGAATACGACCAAAGAGATGGACGCTGATAAGGTATGCTTTCCAATTTCGTTTTATTTATTTATTCATGTATTTTAAATGGTGATCCAGTGTTATGCTGTGAAAATTGCTCAATGGTAACTGTTATATGGCTAATTTATACTTATTCTGGTTGCTGTCATCTTGACTGATAATTTAGATGATTAGCAGCTGCATTGCTGATAGGATTCAAATTTGAAAAGGTTAATATTCTATAGAATGTGAAGGGGTCGGGAAAACAAAGAATTTTATGATGAGATTAGGAGATTTTTATGAATTAAAGAGTTTGCTTTGGTGAAGGATTTCAAATAATTCTATTGGCAAAGTGTAATGTCAGATTGCATCTGCCTGCTGCCATCAGAACGTTGTATTTCTGCGTTTGTTAAGTCTCATGATAATGTAATTTCCCCTAAGAAAGTGCTGGTTCTCTTGTGCAAGAGGCGGGGCTGCCAACACTCCCTGTTCTTGGCTTAAAAGCCTTAAATTGAGGGTCATTGGTGTTTGTGCTTTATCAACCTAATTGTGCTCGACTAGAATGTATGTTGAATAATTGTTTAAACCCAACCAACGCTTTACCCAGGTTATCATTTTGAGTAGCACAAATTGTTTTTTGATTATTTTAGAGGATGTACGCTGTTTAGTAATTGCATAACCTTTCAAATACCTCCAACACTGTTGGTAATAATTATCACCCCCTTCCCCCAAAAAAGAGAAAAACAGAAAAGATAACAATAATCCCAGTGTTTGACTTTAAGATGTGAATAATCTCTCATGAGTCAATATTCTTCATGATGAAGGATCTACTGGTGGAGAGAATGAGTTGAACCAAAATACTACTGGCAAAACCCATCTAACTACATTATTCCTCTTGGAACTTTTGAGTTAAACATTTTCCTTGCTTAGGAGAATGAAATATTAAATGATATCTGAAGATAGATCTATTAGCTCATGCAACATCAGAACATTATGTTTAAGATATTGTGCTCCTTTCAGGTTTGTGTGTATGTTGATTTCACCCTTCGCTTTTAGGTTGATGCATCCTCATTCTTAGGGATCACTCTGTCTGTTATATGTTGTCTTTTTTTTTAAATGAAAATAAGTGAATCAAAAGTAGAGAAAAGGTATGAAAGTCCATTATATATACTCAATAAATTGAAAAATGTCTTCAATAATAAATTTTGAGATTATGCTCCTACTCCTCCTAGTAGTTTTTCATTCAGAAAGACATGAAAATGGATTGTAGATAGTGTACAAATTGGAAAAAACTCAGTCTTCAAGTTGGGAATCTGCCATTCTTGTATTGCGTTTGGTTTCATTATTGAAATAATGGTTGCTGACATATTATCAAGTGAGAGCACACGTATCTATATGTGTGCCCCAATTTACTGAACCTACAAAAGATTTGGGCACTACCATACACACTCTCACCAATCTAGGCCACTCTGTCATCAACCTGAGACCATTGGAGTTGGAGATATATATATATGTGATGTATATGTCTAAACTCTTAGTTTCAGGCAACCAAATTGATTTTGTAATATTGATCTTCTTCTTAAATGAATGTTTATGCTAATGGCTTTTTATTTTGGGGGTTTCAGGAGCTGACCAAGTTTATAAACCGCTGCAATGAGGTAAAAGCCGCAACAGGTGCTAACAAAGATGGTGGTCATTTACATATTGTCAAAAATCCGAAAGAATCCTCAAGTGGTGCCAAGAAGTAGATGGAAACTGCATGCATAATGCTAATTTTGTTAGTTGAAGCACAATATTGAGATTCAACTGTACAAGAATAGTAAGTTTGGTAAATTGTGACATGTCTTTATTCTGATTGGTTTGATTAGTTTTCGACTGGATGTGTGTGTATATGTCTTTATTTCGTACATTGAACTGATTTTGGAGATTTAGCATGCCCGACAAGGATGAAGATGAGACATATTCGTTTAGATATGATTTTTGTTGTATCTTATTGCTCCCATCACTTCAACACATAATTCCTCCTAGTCACTGTACGGATAATTTCTGATTAAAATGCAATGAACGAACTTTAGACTATTTCCAAAATAGACGAATAAAAAGTTTAGGATGGGACATAAAGAGTACATAATATAATAAATATAATGTATTTCAACAGTTATCACATTTATTACTCCCTCCTCCAAATGATAAAGTTATTCTCCTTTTAAAAATGGATAATTTAATAAAGTGATCTTTATTGAAATGGTCTAGTTAAAAGACCATTCCTTTTTAATTTTTTTTATTTAAATGACCATTTTTTTAAATAAATCGAAGTAAAAGAGGGACAAAGGGGTAGTAATATATGTAGCATATAACATAAATATACTTCTAGGCAGATTAATTAATCTAGATTAAATTAATCTAGATTAACTGCATCTCATTTTTTTTTTTTGTAGATTGTTGATAACTTAAATTAAGAGTTCTCATTTCTGGTAGATTGTTTGATAACTTAAATTAAGAGTAGATTATATTTAAAATTTATAAAGTTTAGATATCATCATAATCTAATAAGATCTAATAATCTTAGTATAATCAGTATTTGATAGTTTATTTACTTTTTTTCTTCTGTCCAAACAACACAACATACTTCTAATGTTTAATTATTTTTTTCTTTTGTCCAACACTTTCATAAATTAAAATATTTATTTTAGTATTTCCCCAATAAATCAATACACTTTTTACTATAGCCATTTATTTTATAGATAATCAATATTTTTTAAAACTTATATTAAATAAATCATATTCCCTTTGTCTACTAAAAGTGGTAGATACTTAATCTTGTTAGTAAAGTAGAAAAAATATTTAAAAATGAATTATTTAAATAGAATAACATATTTTTTTTGAATCCAAAAAAAAAAAAAAAAACACACTTTTGATGAACGGAGTGAATACCATTTATTAACTTTTTAAAACTTATATTAAATAAATCATACTAGTACAACTTATTAACTTTGATTGGAGGGAGGATTATTTTTACAATAATAATTTTTTAAAATTTACAATAGATCAGCCAGACCTGCTCCATGCCCCACAGCTGTCAGCTGGTCATCCCAAGTCCGGGTACCTCAGTACCCGCACGGACCATTGACATCCCTAGTCTAGCCAGCAGAAAGCATATGTCCCCAAATAGTAATGACCAAGGATGTGAAAACAAATTATACCGACTTAAAATAATAAAGAATGTACTGTATTAGCATAACCTTCATTCAAAGCACAACACTTGAAGAATTCCTTTTTAGCTTTGCCACAAAATAAGTGATGGTAAGTAAGAGAGCTAATGCCTTAATACATCAAGGACAAAACTTATGCACATACTTCAAATAACAAATTATGTTATGGGAACCCACACTTATGGTATCCCACCTAAGTCTCTGCTTCCTTTTCTAAATTGAAAAAAAGAAGCATAGCCAACAATTCTTTTGACAAACACTTTCATCCGCAGCCATTAAAAATATATATATATCGTAAAAATGGAAAAAGATAAATTAACGTACGTTCATCGTGATGCTCCAGAAAAGGCTTCTTTCAGTACATTGATAGTACATCCAGACCACCAAATGGACCATACGTTGTCACAGGAGTATCTGCTGATTATCAATTCCAACTGAATGAGGGTATTTTAACAAAATCTTGACCACTGGATTAATGCTAATTACTCTGTTTTATTCTCCACTGCTCCACGCTTCTCAGCTGACTTTGAGTCTGCAGAACAACACCCACCACCGTGGTGGTGGTGGTGATGCTTCCTACCCTTCAATTGCTTTCTCATATCATAAGCATCCTCTCCATCAGCGTAATATTTGGCTTCAACATCATGAATCTTGTACCCTAAGGTTTCAGTGTACAAATTGAAGGCAGCCCTATTACCTTTTCTAACATGCAGTGACACATACTCAGCCCCATACACCTGTTTAAGAAAGAAAAACGCACACACACACAAAATCAAACAGATCAAGGCTTACAGATGATAACACAAGCTGCTCTATGCCTAGCTATCACAAATTACACCATCCTCGATTTGTTCCAAATTGCCTAGTTTGGGTCAAAACAAACAAGAGAGTTTCAAGCGGAACAATGCCCCACTCAAAAAAATAGCCAACCTTTTCCAATCACAACCTCCTATGAAAAATAAGACACTAAAGAGTCAAGACCCTCCTGCATGTAAAGGTCAACAACCAAAAGTACCTCTTCAGGCAATTATATTCTGCCACATGCGTAAAAGTTAAGGGTATGTTTGTTTTGGGATTATGTAGGATGGGGGAAATCCTGGATGGGGAAATTTTGGATGGGGAAATCCTGATGAATAGTAATTGTGTGTGTTTGTTTTGGGATTTTGAATAGGATGAGATGTAACTTTATGTCAAATCAAATTGTGTAAGAGTGGTTGGATGAGATGTAATAATAAGATGTAATAGTAGGATGTATAGGTATTTTTAGGAATGCGTGTAGTTGGATGGGGAAATCCGGATGTGAAATCCCGAAGTAGAACAAGGACGTGGGACGTTACACGTCCGGACGGGTGAGTCCCAAAACAAACATGCCCTAAAGACTTTCTAAGAGCCATTTCGCAGTTTTGTACATTTTCAGTTTCAGTGAGAAAACACAAACGACACTATCTTGCATATTTGTTAAAAGAGAAAACTTGAATGACATATCAGATGACAATGTTATTCTGAGAAAAATCCTATATTTTCATTCTACAGCATTTTTTTTTTCCATTTCCAACTTCTAGGTATAAAATATTAAATCAAAATGAGTCTAAAGGTCACCCACCACATACTGTGAAATGACCAAATTGTTTATGTGTCATGAAACTGAAACACTAACGGGAGACACCTAAACTTGAAACTTAAGATTCAAATTCTCATATAGCCTGCCAAATATTTTTTTATTTAAAAAAAAAAAAAAAAGACCCCACCACAATAGAAATTGGAAAGAAATGAAAATGAACAACTGGCCTGTTCCATGGCATTTTGAGCGGCAGTCATGAGCTTGGTGGCGAGTCCGAGTTTCCGGTGAGTACGGAGGACGGCGAGGGAGGTGATATGTCCGTGGCACTCGGTGGTTTCCTCCTCCATCTTGGCCAAAACATATCCGACGATTCTTCCGTTGTAATCCTCGGCGACGTAGAGGAGGTGCGGCCACGAGAGAATGTGGTAGAAATAGTACTTCATCTGATAATTCTCTGGGAGGCAGAACAAATTGCACGCCTGCATCGCCAACAAATCGTCCACTGTCGCCTTCCTGATGCACACCATTGTTTGATTGAGCCTTTCGATTTGGTGGCAAAGGATTAGGGTTTTGATCTTAATTTGGGGGAATTGACAGCAAAACTGGAAATGGCTTGAATCAGTGGTTGTGTACTGTTCTTAGGATAAAATAATTTATTTTTCTTTTAAATTTTGTTAACAACTGGTTTTAATCTTAAATCTTGGAGTACTCTTATTTATTTATTTTTTGAAAACTGGAGTACTCTTATTTTGAAATTAATTTTATAATTATAAAATTTTAAAATTTTGTCCTTCGGTTTTAATATTTTTCAACTTTTGTTTAGCTTTAATTAAGTTTTGAAGTTTTTTTTTTTTTGAACAGTAAACAACAAGTTGTATTGATAATTGAGTACAAGGGGTACTCAACCCATACATGTTACACGGGACAATTGGTCTAAATAGATAACAGTAAAACTTTGGACAATTTTTTTATTTTATTTTTAAATGACTTTTTAATTTAATTATTTTTTAAGATTTGATTGATTTTTATAATATTTTTCATATATTATTATCTAGTTTTAATTGATTATTAGTATTTTTTTTTACCGAATTTTCTAATTTAATTATTTTTAAAAATATTTTCAGATTTCTTCCCAATTTTTTAAATTTTATTTAGAAAAAACGGGTTCACCTATCAAACTTATACCTATTTAGTTAGTTTCAAATTGGTTGGGCACATTGTCATTAGTACTCACCCCATCACTATTTTGTTCTGGGGGTTAGCAGAACGTTTAATACATCATTCATCAACTTGTGTGCTTTGTAAAGATCAAAAGAAAGCTTGTCAACCAATGCTGGTGGTCTTTTAATGAAATGGAGTATTTGTTTCTGTCAAAATAAAGCTTCACCGAGGGCTGCTGCTTATATATATTTTGAACAAATATACTGTAGATGATTTCTTTAAAACTCAACAGTGCACTTTGAATACCCAATGCTCACTGTAGTGTTTACACCTCTATTGACAACACTTTAATATTTATCCTGAGAAATTCTTAACAAAAGTAAAGTCATGATAAACACATATGTTCTGGGTTTATAGGGCGTTTCCACTTTCCAATAATAAAGTTGAAGAGATTAATACAAAGTCATCAAGCTCAATGGAGATTTGTTACCCCTTTGGTAAGAAAAAAATTTAGATGAAACCACCGAAAATTAAATGCGCAGTCATTTATTACTTACTTCCAAACTTCCAGACTCTGATGTATCTATCATTGTGTACAGTAACAATTTTCTGCATTCCTACACCCAAGCAAAATATTGGAGCCCGGTTTGGCATGAGATCAATGCGGTCATCTTCAGCAAGCTTAGTTGCCTTCTTTTTCTCATAGACGACACTGTTGACTGTTGATCGATTTAATGATGAGTTGCTATTCTGCTGTGTGATCCATCTGGACAATACTTCCCCACTATCCTGATCCACGATTCTCAACACACCGTCTATTCCACCAACAGCCAATGTTGATTTATCATTACACAGGTGATGCATAGAGTAAACCACGTTTGGACTCACTCTCGTTTCCCATACTCTTCTCAATTTTCTGCACCAAACCAAACTACATTAGCCACTCCATTTTGATCAACTTTCAATCAACACAAACCTCTCTCCTCTCCTCTCTATATAAAATGTGTATTTTCATGATTAATTTAACTCAGTATAGCCTTAAGTGAACAGCAAGGAGAAGGGGGAAAGGAACCGTTAGCACTTAGCAGGCATATATATACCTGAGGTCCCAACAAGATACATGGCCTGTACTTGATCCAGCAAATAGTGAATATGAGCTTGGGTTCAGACACAAAGCCTTTATGCTAGCTGCAAAAACATATATAAATAAATAAAACATTAATACTAACACTCTGACACATTACCTTATTTTCTATAGGATCCCTTCCATTACACTAATGCCCCAGTGGAGTTGTCTCAAATTATAATGTTGAACTTGCCATTAATCATGAACATGAAAGAATCCTACGCTCATAAATACGCAGCATCAAGGAAATTGTAATACATGCCCGGTCAAACTTTTTTGAGTTTCATGTAAGTGAAATATGCACCATGTTGAGGTAGGGTGCGCATTAGGGAGCTGACCGGTCAAACATATGTATAATTCAATATATCAAAGGGAATTTTCCAGCAGAATTGAAATTAAGCTTAAGACTTTCTAACGCACCAAATCTGATATACTCCGTATGATTTTCAGAGATGATGATATAACATAAAAGGTGGAAACACAGATGTTAGTTAAGAGGAAACAAGAAAACTCCATAGGGCATGGGAATTACCTAACCTGCCAAAATTATGGAACTAGGTGTGGAAACAGTTCTCCAGCCACCTTGGCAATTAGAAGCTAATTGAAAAGATACAATTATTGCTAGTTTTTTTTCCAAGAGAGAAGGTTGTGTTGGATAGCTTAACACCACATTGTCAAGGCTGTGTTGGATAGCTTCTCTCTAATTTTTATAAATAACACAAGTTTCCCAAGGTCTCAAGGTACGCCTCACACCAACTTTAATTCAAGACTTACTCTAACTCTCGTCAACTTAAAACTTGTTGATTCCCTTAAAAAGAGGTTGATGCAAGTTTTTTCTTCACTTGGCAAAGTACCATTCATGGGCACAAAGAAAAAGATGAATTAATATATTGTTCTCACAGTCTAGCATTTACTAATATATCTCAGAAGACATTTACTTCAAGAAAGACAAGAAGTCAATTTGCCACAGAGTCCGACTTAAAAGGTTCATGGAATACTCTAAAGATGGATTGATTATCAGTTTTCAACACTGGTGCAGACAGTTCAAGGGGTGTGGGTCGTAATATAGATAGCATACACAAAATCAAAACGAGCATCAGAATTGACAAGTTTTATCACAAAAACCTGCATAATTAGCAGTGCCCAAGATAACCACCCGCTGATCTGATGAAAGGTCAGATATTGAAATACTACCAAGAGAAGAACCACTGACAATCAATTGCTCGTCACTGAAAGATAAGCACGATACCGCCCCAGGGTGCATCCTGCATAATTGAAAGAACAAAACCAATATATTCCTCCTTCGTAAATATGAAGATGCATCCATAACTGCGAAACATCCTATATCACTGTAATAAATGATAAAACCACACTTTGAGATTTACATAATACATTTTGGTGCTTGGAATACAATCAGTGGTTGCTCAAAAACTATAAAAAGATAAAAATTGGCAGGCCCATGCAATATGGAAAATAACAAAACCAAGGTATGGACAACAGCACACACAGAGGGAAAAGATATGTGCCAGGCAAAGCTAACTTTCAGAAATAATTAAAAAAATATATGAAAGGAACTCAAAGGAAACACGTACTTAATTAAATGTGAAGTCTTTCTGCTGTACATGTCAAAGACACGGACTTTCCCATCCTCACAGCCAACCACCGCCTGTGGATCTACGTAACTGCAAGCAAGGAACATACACATAGTCATTTCAGAAGGAACTATTTTAGACATGTTTATTAATCAAAGTGATAAAGGAAAGTTCCACTAAAATAGTGGCTCCAGCTCAACTAAGTCTCGCTGCCCCCCATAAAAAGGATAAATGACTTGGATTCAAGTTTCTGGAAGGAGAAACAAGTGCCAGTGTGCCACTTAAGGAATTCTTAGCCCAAGGATAAGTGTGTGGATCCAGTGCATATATTAGTACTATTCCTAACAGAACTCAAGAAATATTGTTGTGAATCAATTATATAATAAGTTAAAAATTGTATTTTAGGTGTTCAGACATAAAGAATAAATATCACCCACCTCATACACAATCCATTGGGAAACAAGCCTTCACGTGAGGAAAATAGACTTCTTGTCCCAGTACGCCTCCATATGCATATACGAGTCCCAACAAGACCAACAACCTAAAGGTCAATAACACAAGACAGCCCAAAGTTAAGCAGCCAGTGTACAGCGTAGAATAAAAGTAAACCCAACATTTAGAGTTGACTCAGAATAAAACTTGCTCATCAAATTAAAATTCAAAGGTAAGTCACTATTTTCCTATTTAACCAAGGTGCAGGCAAAAGATTCTAAGTTTACATTCCCATTCCAGTCTTTACAAATTCAAGCTTGTAAACTGCATCACTTTAGTAAGCCATGTGATTTAAACTTACCTAATCTTCTAAAGCCAGGTGTAGTTACATGAAACCATAGTTTATCGTGTCATGAAATTATGGTCATAAAAAGCATCAAGAAAACATGCATTAGTTTATCCTTTTCACAAATCACCTAAGTCCAGTCCCTGAATACATTTTAAAGAATCGAGTGTATCAGAGGGCAAAATTCACCTAACCATTTCCTTCTCTTTTGTGGGGATGGAAAGACACAATGCAAGGTCGTATACAAAAAACACTTCCAAACATACAGGAAAATATTGGAAGTATCAAGTAGTTCATCATTACCTTCCCCTCATCAAAATCAAAATCAATTAGCGGAGCCCTATCAGGTAGAAGATATTCATCCAATCCTCTGCAGCTCTCTGCAGACCAGAGACGCATCACCTATCATTATATGGAGTAAAAAGGATTATCTGAAATATGCATTACGATTCACACAGCCAAACAGCATGACACATAGATAAGTATAATCATGCATTCACATGGAAATGGCTCATTTCTGACAGATACGCACTGCAACCATCAAAATTTGATCCACCACACATCTACTCAAGATAACCCAAAAACACAGGACAAGAAAAATCTATCTGTGAGACTGTGACTCGAAAAAATTCAGGAAGTTCCAACCCTAACATAAATATTAGAAAGTAAATATGATGGCAACTATTTACACTACAAGAGAAGATGTTTTTTTAAGGGGGGAGGAGGGGAACTGTTCTGAGATGTCTCTTTGGGAATGCACAGGCATGACTAGTGGAACCAGTACCTTGCACAATCTGATGTCTTTTTTGGTTGAAACACCAGTATGCTAAATAAATGTAGTTGTCTTTATAAGACAAACAGAAAATGTAAAAGATCGGAAGAGCCTACTTCACATACTTATTCTTGTTTAACCAGCTCAGGTGGATCTCATAGAAAAATATCAAACAATATACTCCTAATTACTTCTACGCCACAATAACATTTCTCAATATGTTTAAATTTTGTTTTGCAACTACATGCAAATATGATACTAAATTTAACAGGAGGAGAAAGCAAAGAAATTCATAAAAATTAAATGCTCACTACCTTATCTCCAACACCAGTAAGAATCAAGCCCATCTTCATTCTGCATTTTCTAAACCTAAAAGAAAACCAGGGTAAAAAAAGTTATGCATTCAACCACAACTTGAGCCTCAAAAGAGAACAAACAAAATCAACAGATTTCACAAATAATAAAAAGGGAGTCAAAAAAGGAAAGGTTAAAACTGTTACTTTGATCATATTCTATGAATTTAAGGGAAAACAAAATGTATATAGTGTTCATGGGCAATATATTACAAGTCCAAGAGATATTCTAGGAGGTGGTTTATCACGACAATTTCAGAAGATGAAAAAAAAAAGGTCGACTTTAAATAGAAAAGCAATTAAATATTAAATATCACATATTGAAATTCCAAACTTCAAAACCATGTGGGGAGTTATCATAGAATTGTTGGAAATACACAGAAGACAGAAAGCCTGATTTTCAACATAATGTCATCATGTTAAAAGTTTATGTTAATAAGATAATTCAGGGAAAAGATACACCACTGCAGAATCTAAGTACAGTACCCTGTTCTCAAATACTTTATTAAAAAGGAAATCCTGGTTAAGAACTAGACCAAAAGTCATCTTAGAGAGCATGGAAAATATTGTCCTCTATACCCGGGGAACTTGAGTAAAGCTTCAATGCATCCAAGTAACAGTTGTATATGCAAGCAAAGCTGCTGATTTCTGATTTGGAACTATATTTAACTGCACTAATGGGTTGTTCTTCAAATTCTGAACAGTTTACCAGTGGGCTAAGCACCCTTTCCAAGTTTTTTTCAAAGATTTGTTCCTTTGATTCGGATATGGAAGGTATTGGGCAAATCAAATTGAAGAATTTCAACCAGAATATGGTTGAAACAATGACAAAAAAGAACATACGATTAGCTGCTACCTATGTAGCTGAACTCAATGCAAGTTAAGTTCTTAAAGTTTTCAAATCATCTTAAAACAATAAAAAGTGGAAAAGTTGAACATATTTACCCTACCGCGTGAGCTTTCCACTGGGAGATATCAACAGGACCGTCTTGTAAAGACAATCTTTGCCGATACATAGCTACCTTCTCCATCTGTACATTAATTAATATTTCTGAATAATTAGACAAATCAGGCACACCAGCAGAACCAGGTTGGTGTTGCTTGTGATATTGTATTTGGAGTAACTTCAGTCTATTAATCACCGTTCCCCTACACCGATAGAAGAGAAAGGTTCAGAGATCTGTGTGGTAATCCAAGGGTTTATCTAAAGTGTCGCAGCAGGTTCTATAGCTTTTTTACTGGGGCTCTCATGTCTATCCAAATGAATCATCCAAATATAAATGATCATTTTACCGCATAAACATAATATTTCGCAATGCATCCAAAATAAAATGAATTTCAAGTATTGTGGAGTAGCTACATAATATCCATGTCGAGGACCTTCTAACTGTTTTCCTACCCATCCATAATTGAATTAAGCTTTGTTAAAATACTTTTTGCATCGAAACGAACATATTCACCATATAACCATTGTTGTTAAAAAAAAAACTTAAAATGAAACCCCAAACAATAATGCCAGTGGTATAACTCAATCGGATAACACACCGAAAAGTTTTAAATAATAAGTAAAATTCATTCACTTCTTAATAATTATCACAATAAGAGACTACAATTTAGAGACGAGAGAAGTACCAGGATTTGCAGACGGCGGAGCAGCGAATGAGATGAACAATGTCGAGAAAAGCGAAAATCATGCTCATAGCATCGTTTCCCAGAGATTCTATGGAGGTCAGGCAGGCCCGCCGCCGATTTTTCGCTGGCGGCGGTAGGAGGCCGGCTGAAGACGTACGCTCCATGATTTTTGCCGGCAGAAAATTGCAGCTTCTTTGCGTGTTGTGTTGTGGCAGTTGTGCGGATAGAAACGGTGTATTTCCGGACGGAAAGGAGAGCTAATAATTGTTGGGCCTATAGAAGAACTATAGGCCCATTTGATTTTGGGCTTTAATATCCTCTCATATATGGGCCTCCAAATTTAACCCATCAATCAACCATTAAGTGAGGTTTTAATTTCTGAGAGGGTTGAATATGCGATCTTAATTTTGGCAATGGACAAATTAAATTTAATTGAAAATTAAAACATATGGTAAAATTGAATATATCTAAGGTCGAAGACCATGGCTATCAAGTTTTTGAAAAGAGGAATGACAGTTGATGGACTATCTTTCCATGTCCTTATCACTTCGCTGCACTTACCACACAAATAACATTCATCTACTTACATAATTACTATATGTGCAACCTAATTTTTTATTATATCCGAAATATATATATAATGATTGTGTGTCACAATCTCACAAACTTATGTTAGGACAAAAGTGAATTGTTTTGGTTGGTCAGATTATTTAATTTGTTGCGCACATTGACGCTTCATTTTAGAGAGATATTCATTTGCATGAAGATAAGAGTTAATTAGTTAATTAACCCTTTATCATTGCATATATTCTAGGAGAAATGTGTGAGATTAGTTGAACTTAAAACAGGTTTATGACAAAACCATGTGAACTTAATTAAATAATGAAAAAGATCAATTAAAACCTGCATCCTTCCCGGTCCTAAGGAATTTTGGATAAATTTGCATGTAGGGCCTCTTGGACATCTGGCCTGTTTAGCTATTCATGGACATAATCGTCAATTCAAGGATCAACACTCATTGTCTGCATCATGATTTTTTTTACATGTGTATATTCTCTCATGTCACACATTTGTAAGTTTTTTCTTGTCAGATAAATTGGCCAAGATTGAAATTGACAACTGAACGGTCTGTGACAATTTTTTTTTTTTTTTTTTTTAAAGAAGTCCCATATACAAATATACACGGTGTAAATAATTTTAAAATAGACAAATTAAAAAATAAAATGTAACCTATTTCTAATAGGACCATAAAGAAGAACCGTTGAATTGAGTGAGTGATAGTTGACTTGCACGGAATTTAAATCGTTCCAATTTTGCACAAATGTCAAAATAATTTATCAAACATATGATTCAGCATGCTATGTTCGGAGCGACAGCGAAACACTGAATCGAAATCAATTTTCATGGAGGTGTTTAATCTTTGTTTTATTGAATTTTTAACATTTCATATTATAATAAATTAAATTTGTGAATCAATTGTATATTGTAATTGAGTACACAATTAGAAAATAAATTTCTAAACTAATCCCTTGGTTTCGATACGAGAATCCTCTTAAGTTGCAAAGGAATTATTTTTTAAAACTAGTAATTTAGCACGGTCAATATATAACGCACGGTCAATATATACTTTATATAATACTCCGTATTAAATATTAATTATGTGTTATAAAAGTTATTATTGTTTCATTAAAAGAATAAGTTAAAATAAAAAAGACAATGATATATTAATTAGTTATTATTGTTTCATTAAAAGAATAATTTAAAATAAAAAAGACAGTGATATATTAATTAGACAATTAAGTTGGACCGATTTCATGATTAATACAACAAATTATATAATTAATCGTATACTACAATCTTGATTTAAAAAAATGTATACACTATTAACATTGCATAAAAAGAAACCATTTAATTCAATATCTGTAAAACCATAACCGGTTAAATCAAGCTAGTGTAATTTAGTTTGACTATCATATTTTGCTTTAAAAAAAATTGCAATCTGCGGTTTTTTAAAATAAATTTTATATTAAAATTAACTTTAATATTTAACTATAAATATCGATCATTTGAATTATTTTATTAAAAATAATAGTTATAATACAATGAATAATATTTATTTTAATTATTTTATTAAAGATAATAGTTATAATACAACGAATAATGTTTATTTTAACAAAGTCATATAGCCCAATTAAGTGTCCAACATCTTACAATTGTCTCAATATTACTTTAAATAACACATACATAACTTAAAATATAGGAGAGAAGAACAATGAAATTGTATTAAAGATTACAACGATTAATATTTTTTTAACAAAACATTATAGCCCAAGTGCCAAACATCTTACAATTATCTCAATATTAATTTAAACAATACAAAATTGTTTGGTTTATACAATCATACATAGAACTTAGAACAGAGAAGAGAAGAAATAAATAGTGAAGTTGTGTTGATGCATTTAGTAGAGGCTCCAAAGACATCATATGTGTCACAATGAACTTATTATGGCTTAAAACTTAGATGCGTGTGCAGCGAAGCACACATGCGATGAGGGAAGCCTCCCCCTATCTATATCTATGGAGCTTGCTTAGAACCTTATTCTATAAACAAATAATATTACATTTTCGGGGATAAAATGAGAATAGTAACTTTTTGAACTAACAATTTAAGGACAATAACTTTTAAAAATTACAAATTGAGGTCAAAGCAGTCCGAATCAAACTAATTTTAGTAAAATGATATAAAGTTATGGGAGGAGAAAATAATCGAGGAAATGAATTAAAAAAATATTTATGTGGTATAATTTGAGAGAGATATGGAGGAGAATTTAAAAAACCTTCCAATAAAATATTAATAACTATTTGCAACTTTGAATTTGAATAGTTTGCTTCCTGAGCTAGAAAGTCTAATCGTTTGCTAACTGTCCATTAATTGTGCTTTGTACCATGATTCATTAATTAATAAAATAATATTAACCGTTTCATTTTATGATTAACAATTTTTTTTAAAAATACCAACATTAAAATGCAAATTAACAAACATTAAATAAAGAATTTTTTTCGATCCAAGCCCTGAAAAATGGATCAACCATCGTTGCCTAAAAGAAAATTTCTATCGATATAAGACTCGATTTATATAAAACTATCAATTGAAGGCTTAGATTTTAACAATTTTATTTTATTTTTTGATACGAGATCAAAAATAATTTCCTTATGCATCTAGTTATGAAAAAACTTGTATGAAAGATAACAAATTTACTTACATGGACGCTAGTGTTGTATAACTAACTGTTAACGGTGTTAAAATCTAAGCCTTCAATTAATAGTTTTATATAAATTATAAATAGAGTCTTATATCACATAAATTTTCTTTTAGGCCTTAAATAGTTAGTTGACCCATCTTTCTGGTCTTGAATAAAAAAAAATCCTTAAATAAAATACCAAAATAGATCATTAAAAAAATATAGACAACAACTACATTAAAAAAGATATTTAAATTTTCAATTAACATTGTTGAAAAAATCAACAATTTTCGGAAATGTATTTCAAAAATAGTAATAAATCTCGAAAAACAAATCGACAAAATACAATAATTTCGAACAAAACTTTTGAAAACAACAACAATCCGAAAAAAGAAAAATATTTTTTAAAAAAAATGTTTGGTTATAGAAAATGTTCTTCTGAATCTTCAACCAAACAGATAAAAATTACAGAAATCTATAGATCTGTTTTTTAAATTACAAAAATTATAGAATACCTACAAAAAAAATTTACATAAAATTTCAAAATTGATAGGAGAAGATAGGAGGGCACGACGGATGCGGAGGGGCGGAGGCGACGGTAGCGTAATGGCTGCAGGCGGGAGCTGGGGGGCTAGGTGTGAGAAGGGGCCGGCGGCGTGCGTGGCTTGAGAGGGGAAGAGATGGCACTGCGTGGCTGCGAAGGGGCGGCGCGACACCAGGATGTCGGGAGAAGGGCGGCGCAGAGAAGAGAATGGATGAGTGCGTGCTGCGACGAAAATGAGAGTGAGATGGAGGCAAAGAGGTAGATTTTTCGCGATAACACTCATTACTGGACCTAAAATTGCCTAGGACTAATTCTATATATACAGCCCAAAAAAATTCCTAATTAATAAAATAAAACAAAAAACCTAATTCATTTCTGAATTCTCATTAGCCGCACACATACAACCAAAGAACTAATTATGTCGCTTCCGTCAGCCCATCGTCGTTGCAGTGTTCCAGTTGCAGCAGCCGTCTGTCTCCCGTGTCTGCGAGCAGCAACAAACATCAGATTGAGTGAGATTTTATTTTTTTTGCCCTTTCTTAGCACCTCCAATATCAGCGATTAGGCAGAATAGGATCCCCTAGGCGGCGTCTAGGCCCGTCTAATGCCACAGCCGACTAACGTTGCCGACTTGGAGAAAATCGGATTATTGCAACGGAACGCAATAAAGAAGATGATTTTATATTTTCAACGGGGAAATGAAAGGGCTGATTGGATTTAAAAGAATGAGAAGAGGAAGAGTGCTATCAAAAACCCTGGACTGAATAGGAGGGAGCCCAAAGGACAGAGAGAATAGTGAGATGAAAATTTTGAAATGAGATAGCTGAATAAGTAAATAAAACTAATTCTTACTGGTGGGCCACATGAAAATAATATTTTAATGTTTTAGCATTTGGGCGAGAACTTGCCGGAGAAGACACACTATTGTGTTATTATATATATATAGATTTTTTTTTACATGGCAACAAGTTTTTATTTTTGAGGGGCAGATCCAAAGCATATTTTATCATCGGCCCAACAGCACTAGTCTAGGTTTGGAGCCCATGGTTCATGACCAAAGCCCAGAAGGGCGTGCAATAGCAAGAGGAGTCCCTAAACTTGACATTAAAATTCATAAGATATTTTATTCATTGAAATTACATAATAATAAGAAAATGTATTATTTAATTGGTTTCAAAGTCTTATTAAAAACCTGTTGACAATGAACAAAAATAACTAATACTAGTGTCTACTAGTACTACTATCTTGAAGAATTAGGGAGTTCCGTGCCGTTAAGAAAATGCATAATTAGAGAAAGAGCTCTGGCTGGTTGGTAAGTTGGCACTTGATGCCCTGCCCCTCTCACTGTTGCAAACGTTAGGTTCCCTTCATACACTTGTGTGTACCCACCAACCTACATTTAATTTATTTATACACTCAAAACTAATTAATCAATTATTAAATGAAATGCAATATTTTTAATATATATTGTCATTTTATATGTATAAACTTTTATGAGATATTGACTACTAACTAACTAACTAACCTCTCCGTTGAGGAACCAAGGGTGCCATCGAGTTTTAATGGGAAGTTTCAATAGTTTGATGGATCGCTTCGTTGATGTAACTGGTACAACTCCATCTGTATCCCCACTGCCATCACATGTACATATCCATATTTAATTAATTAGAAGAGTTGACAAAGTGGGATAGCTCAAGTGGTTAGAGCACCACTACCTAGGCTTTAGGTCCTGGGTTCGAGTCATGGGGAGGAAAAAAGGGATGGGTATTTAACTTGTAATAAAAAAATAAAAAAATTAATATTTAATTAATTAAATGAATTACCTAAATATCCAAACACGAAGACCATTGGCCAAAAGCTCTTTGAGGAGATGAATGACCGTTGATGGGCTATCATTCCATTTCCCTAGCACATCGCTGCAATTTCATTCATTCCAAACTAATTACCTAATTATTATTTTTATGTAATTAGATAAATTAATCATAAACTTATTAATTTAGTTACCTGCAGCCCAGCCAATTGTAAGGGATTTTGGCGGTGACATTAGCATGGAGGGCTTTCTGCACTTGTGGGTTATTCAGATATGCCTTCACATAATTATAACTGCACGGATCGTCACTACTCGTTTCCTTTTTCTTCTTCTTCTTCTGATCTGGTAGTCCTGAATCGGAGGTGCACACGGGAGCATAAATATTATATGCATCTATACGCTCAATCATAGAATCAGCTTCATCAACTGCTGCACTGCATTCATCAGACAGGTTCTTAAATTTGTTAAAATCGCAGTATTTCATTATTTGTGCTGTCGTTTCCTCTGACACCAGCGCATGGCTCTCCAAATACTCGTACACCCCTTTTGTGTCCTCGTCGTCGTTCAACACTGCATTTCCGATCTGCACCACATCGATCATCATCATCATCATATATATATATGCAATTGTACTGTTTAATTACAAATTAATTTTTAATTAAGAGATCGACTTACAATGATGCCTTTGAGATTGATGATTGTGTTGTTAGCCTTGCGATTGTGATACAGAATTGTGTGTGCCAACTGAGGTACGTAATGACCCGCGTAACTCTCTCCAGCAATGTAGAAATCCCTTTTTTTGTATTCTGGAAATCTCTCCAGCCAGTTCACTAAGAAGGCGTAGTTATCAATTGCGGTTCCTTTATCTCCATTGCTCTTCGAATCCGACGTCGTATTGGAATACGAAAACCCAACGCCGGATGGAGATTCCACAAAGAGTACATTTGCAGCTGATGATGAGATATTCATGCATAGATAGAGATTCACAATTAATTATTACCTAATCAATTAGTAGTAACACTTAATTACTCCATCATAAAAAAATGATTTTATTTAATGACAGAATCTTGTCATTAAAAATTGATTTTTTACTTTTAAAAGCATTATTAAAATAACATTATTTGTGTGTACGGACCATAATTCCATGCAAATTTATTGGTGTAGAGTGTTTTTCCATCACTGTGGACGTGGAACGGTCCAAGTTCGTCCATTGCTCCGTACCCAAGGGATGAACAACCTGGCCCTGCAACCAATTCAACAACACCAAATTCACTTTACAATTGGATCAAAAACATTTCAATATAAACATTGAAAGTGGATTAATTCTCCCTTAAAAAAAGGAAATTAAATGCAAAATTAATTAATTAATTAATAAACACCTCCATTAAGCCAGAGAAGAAGAGGGAAGGAGTTAGGATCGGAATTGTGAGCCTCAGCAAAATAATAATAAAAAGCGCGGCCTGCGGTGCGGTTGACAGTAATATATCCGCCGTAGTGGTGGAAGCGAACCGGCGGTTGACCCGGCAATCGGGCAATCCTATCATTCTGTTTCAAGCTGGAAGAATCTGCTGCAGATTGATCATGTGGATGATGAATGTGAAGTTGATGGGTTGCAATATTGAAATGGCTTGTGTCAATGCCTGCTGCCTTCTTTTGCTTGTAAATATGGGAAAGAGCTTCTGTTTGCTTCTTATTAGCATTTATATGTGAAACAAAACATGATAATACTACAAGACTAGTGGTTAAAATAATCAGGGCTGCTCTTTTACTCTCCATTTTCCAAGAGAGAGATAATAATTTGGGTTAACTCTGATAATTACATGTGTGTGTGCGCGCGTATATATAGTTATATAATGGCCTCCATCGATTAGAGATGCCATGCGCTAGATTTTTGGATGGACGAAAATACCATTATACGGCCACATCTAAAATTACCAAGTGAATACTGAGCAAAGGAGAGGATGGTCATTTCCGGTGTAAGATGCATGGTAAGTTTGATTCTTCCACATATATCTGATTCTTCCGGAGTAATTGACATCACTTTTTATGGATGTGGTACCAATCATTTTAATAATTACTCCATGATACTCCATACGTTTTGGAGAAATTCTACATTTTTATGGAAATTGTTTTAATCACATTTGATATGATATTCATGCTTTCTGTTGACTTTGTAGCCTGATCATATTTAATACCGAATCATTGATATTGATACTCCTGTCTACTACATTTATGGAATTAATCATTGATCATTATTTTTTTTTTAAAAATCATCGAGAAAGATCATGCTTAATAATTGAACTAAAATATTCTACTCCCTCCATCCATGAAAAGTAGGGACATGGGGATGGGGCACAAGTTTTAAGAAAATGGTAGATAAAGTAGATAAAGTAAGGGTATTATAGGGTATTGTGGGGTCCATTGTGAATAAAGTGATTGTTTAGGAATAAAGTTGATGGCAAATTGAGTAATTAAGTGATAGTTGAAGGGTGATAGTTTCCATAAAGTGCATGGGACTACATTTGGTGGACAAAGAATATGTGTCAAATGGGACTACTTTTCGTGGACGGAGGGAGTACTATTTTTACTTATAAAAAAAAAAAATGGTTCATCGGTCCAAAAAATGTTTGCACCGCTTTATTGGACATTGGCAAACAATGGTAAGACATAGGGAGTACTATACTATTTCTATTAAAAAACTCCGTACATATATTCTGAATACTTTGTGCATTCAAATGCGTGTGGCATCCCCCTAAAAATAAGGCTTGTAACATGAATACCATTTTAGGTCAATCAAAATTATTACTATTAATTTTGGTAGATTAATAATTAGTGTGAGTCCAATTTTTTTTTTTCACATAGTGCAATGTCGAAAGTTTTTTTTTTTTTTTTTTATATAATTATATCTTAAACCCTCTTTTTTCCTCCCCATAACTCGAACAGTACCTTAGGTCTAAGTAGTGATCTAACCGGATATCCCCATCATGTCTATCCCACTCCATCATGTCCAAAGTCTTTTCTAACTCCCTCAATTATAACTTTCTAATTTTATTTGTTATAATATACTGTCTTAACTTTTGTGGAATTTGTACTATACATATTTTGTTGAAAAAGGTGAAACTAATTAAAAAAAAATTCTATTATTGATTTGAAGTGTTATGAATATATACAATATGTTTGTTTAAATACCAATCAAACATCTCGTAAAAAAAAAAACCAATCAAATCATAACCGTCTGGTTAGCTCAACTATCAAGTAGTTACTTAATTGATCAATCCTAACCACTTAATGAACCTAGAATATATTGTGTGTCACATACACTTGACACAGTGAATCTGTACACCATGCATGTGAAAGAGTGCAATACATCAATACACCCCCAAGAAAGTGGACCTCCCAAGGAGCCAAGGCCAAGTAGAGGGCACATCGATGCGAAACGAGTAGGAGCAGTAGGCTTGGTTAGAATATCCGGCACTCCGTCGGAACATACCGAACATCAAGTTATTGCGACTAAACCTTTTTTTCGGAGAAAATGCACATTAACCTCTATATGTTTTATGTGTGAGTGGAAGGCCGGACTAAATGCTAATGTAATCGCACTCTAGTTGTCACACCACAAATAAGAAGGTGATTACAGCGGAAGGTTTAATTCTCGAAACAACGTGGCGATTACAGCGGAAGGCGACTACTTCCTCGAGTTTCCCGTAGAATTATTCCTCATCCGCATCATAGTTTTTTCCCTTAATACAAACCCCACTATTTGATGTTGCTCTAGATGCACCATAAGCCATAGTGTGAAACTTGTAACCGTTCACGTAATACCCTGAGTACATAAGAACTTGACCAGACGGACCGACAGAAAGATCGCATAAAAACCTGTTCTCGACGCGATTCATCTTCACCTATATATATAAGCCGAATTAATGTGAGAATTTCTATAACATAACACTCTACATAGATCGTTATTTTAAGATAACTTACAATTTGTTCAAACCACAACATAAATTCATTTTGTAGCCTAAAGTCTGATTCAGCGGCCGAGAGATTTGGTAGAACAACCTGAAGTTGCTGCATGAATAGCCTACGTACGATATATGATTAATAAGTAATGTCAAAACTAAGTATTGGATTAATGATACACGTGTTATGCAACACTAAATAAACAACCGCAAGTGTACGGCGTCTATCGTAGCGTGATAAGCACGAGGTCGATCCCACGAGGAGGTTAAGCGTAAAAGGGTAGTTTGCTAGTCGAATTCTAAGTAGACGTGATCGATAATTTGAAGGTTGACTTACTCCTAAGATTGTCTAACAATGTGTCACAAATAAACAACAAAAGAGTAAATATGAAATCGATCAACTATCATGCAATTCAATAAAACAAAAGTGAAATAGATGAAAACTCAAAGAAGAAAAGGGTGGGTTCCAAGGCGATTGTAGTACTTAGATGTCCGTTTATGAATGTTATCTCGTTTAGATGGCCATTAAGGTTATCTCATATAGGGTGATCACAAAAGAAGAACTAATCGATCTCTCGATACAAATTAATCCAAAGAACGCATGCAACATAAGTTCGTATCTCTACATCACAAACATTGCACCGCCTAAAATATCCCCTAAGATCATTCAATTCCCTCTCCGATAATTAATCCTCTCTCGAGATCATAATAATACCGGGTTGCATGTTTGCATACGATTAAATGGAATACATCTCTCGACACTACCCCAATTAACAATGGATCAAGCAAATCATCATGGCCACTAACAATATGCTTTACAATGTATAATTAAACATGCAAATAAGAAATAAACACCAATTAAAGCAAGAAATTACTCATAAACTTCAATCCAAGTCTCTACAATGCCTTAGAACCACAAATTGTTTAGCTAACTACTAACATAATCAAATTATAAATACCAAATGAAATAATGCAATAAAAAGAAAGAGAAAGAGAAAGCTTAGTCTAGGATGTGGTAGGGAATGGAATTTGGGAGCTATTGCATCCTTTCTTCCTTGATTTGATGAAGAATTGAGAGAGAAATGGCCAAAACACCTCCAAGTATGTGTAATTATGTGTGGATTTGGGGGAGAATGCTTGAATTTCAAGAAAGGGGATTTAAATAGTGTTTGGGTAGGGTTTGGATGACAAAATTGCAAGTTGGTCCCTAAAAAATGGCCAAAATGTGGAAAAAGCACCGAAAATGGGGTTGGCACGGTCGTGCACGGAGCACGGCCGTGCAAAATGGCATTGGGGGCGAGCAGGTGCTCGGCCGAGCTGGGAGCTCGGCCGTGCTTCGTGGAGGTATGAAATGGAGGGTGCTCGACCGTGCAGCGATCTCGGCCGAGGCGCGCGGAACAGGGGCGACGGGATGCTCGGCCGAGCAAGCAGCTCGGCCGTGCCCTTGCTGTGGCCTAAATATCTCGGTCTCGAGCATGCCTTCGTCGTGAGGGGTGCTCGGCCATGCCCATGAATTTTTGTCTTGGCAGCAGCTCGGCCGAGCAGGGTGCTCAGCCGTGCCCTCTCTTGGCCAAAAATCCTCTGCTTCGACATGCGTTTCTTCGAGCGTGGTGCACGTCCGTGGCCTGAAAATGGCTCGGCCGAGCCATGAGCTCGGCCGTGCTCCCTCTTGATTTCCACCTCTTCCTCGTTTCGTGCATATCTTTCGCCTCGGGTGTCGGATTGACTCGATTCCTTTGGCTAATCCACTCCGTTTTTCGAGACGAATCCAACCGTGCACTCCTCTTCCGGATCCAGTAAAGTATGGTTGGTGTTTTGCTCCAATTTCCATCGTATTTCCTACAAAATCGACAAAACACAACCTTTCTCTAATTTCGGCTTAAACAATCATATTCAATGCATAATTCAATGAAATCCACATCAAAATACGCTTCACATGTGCATCTAAAACGCGTAAATTCCACCCGAATCAAACTCCCCCAAACTTAAAATGTTGTTTGTCCTCAAACAACTAAGCACTTAAAGCAATGAGGGTGGAATGATCACAATGGAATGTTCAATGTAATTCACACATGCAAAGTAAGATGTAATGATATCTCTTTCTCAAAGTGCATCTCTCAATGAAGGTCATAGGCTCATTATTGCAATTCACACTCATGGATCAAAGATTGCATAAACACACAACACATTGTGAATGGGAAACATAATCCAAATGCTCAAGTCCTCTACTCACATGACAAAGTGTTTCTCTCAAACACACAAACAAATTGAGGATATTAATGCACTCATCAACCAAGTTATGTTATGCAATCACCATATGCTTGCCCAACTTCTACTTTTCACAACACTCACATGCTTAACAATGTGATCAATAGGACTTAATCAAGGATGTAACATTGGCTCTTTGGACAAGGTAGGATGAATTTGGGAATTGTGACTCTTCTAGTGGAGGACAAAGCTTGTTGTTTTACAATGTGTGCTTTCACTTTCAAATTTTTACAAACTCCATCCTCACTTCTCATTTTCTTTTCTTTTTCAAGCATTCATCACCTCATCTTTTGAACCAAAATTTTCTTCTTTTCAAGCTTTTGGGGCTCTTTGTCCCTCTTTTCTTTTCCTTGATTTTCTTTTCATCTTTCTCTTTTTCTTCTTTCAACTTTTCCAACTCTTCTTTTCACCAAAGATATTCATTTAAGCACATGTTTTCCACTTTGTCTTTTATCCCCCACTAGACGTAGGTATCAAAAGGCTCAAAAAGGCTAAGTGGTTAACATTGTAGTTTGCCAAGAGAATGAGGATTTAAGCTCAAGGGGCTAACTACGGAAAATTACTTCGGTTTTGGGAAATTTTGGCTAAGTGACTCTTTTAGAACAAGATGGCCTATATCACATCACAAAGTTTCACACAATCATGCTTTCAAACAAGAACTTAGGCAAGTTCTAGAATTACTAGCAATAACATAGTCCACTCTCAAATGAACTAAACCGGATTACATGCTCGATTTAAGGCTCAATTCTCACCGGTTTATTCAATAAGACTCTCACATTCATCAAATGTTCCCAAGCAACAACACATCATGCATCCATGCTATCAAAGATCACAAATATGAACACAATCATGATACTATATCCAACATCAATCATGCTTACATTCAAAGCAAATAGACATCACCACACATACTCAACAATGGATTCCAATGACTATTCATGCTCACATTTCACCAAAAATCCACTACCCAACATATGATCAAAACCAACTTAACCAATATAATCATGTGAAAGCCAAGTGTGCGCCGGTGCAAAATGTGACACAAGTAGAATGACGAATCGGTGCAAGGGTAACAACTAGTAGAAAAAGAAAAGAAAAAAAAAAAACTCCCCCAAACTTAGAATTTTACTATGTATAAATTCTAAGTTTGGGGCTACAAGTTGTTACCTCCCTCCTTGCACATCCAATGCTTCTTCAAAGATCACCATTGCAACACTTGCTTCCCCTCTCCAAAGTTGGTTTTGCTTCCTTCTCCATTCTTCAAGATATGATGTCCATAGTATTCTTCATCCATACCTACAAAATAAATCAAGCTATCAACACTACTAAAGCAATAAAAACACAAAGCAATTAAAACCTTGGGTTGCCTCCCAAGAAGCGCTATTTTTAACGTCCTATGCCGGACGGTTCTTTCTTGAGGGGGATATCAAGTCACCCCATCATCCTCCTTGTTTTTGACCTTCTTGGTCCATGCAACCTTCTTGAAACCATTAAAGCATCCAAAAGCCACTCTGTTGGTCCTAGGTGGAGTATAACACAAGTGTATGGGGGGGGGGAATGCACTTGTGTATGCAAATTCTTTTCTTTTTGACAAATCTGGTCTTATCAGGCAGGTTGTCTCACAACTGACCTGAGTGAACTTTGATAGATACTTGTCCTACTGATTACTATAGAGTGATTAGTTGGCTAAATATCTAAAAGAGTTGCTAAGTGCGGAATGTGGTTGGCCTTTGACTTAAAGAAATACTCCAAGTAAATTTCTGAAAAGATACAATTATCAGGGACTTTGTCCAAAACAATTTTTCCTTAAACTTACAAGTTTTACTCTTTGAAATATGTTTGAATATGAATGCAATAAAGAGTGCAGTAAGTAAAAGACACACAAGCTTATAGTGGTTCAGAGACTCAAGCTCCTACATCCACTTTGCCTGATTGAACAGGATAATTCCTTCACAGTGGAATTAGCTTGTTTTATAGTGCCAAGGTGCACTGATCAACAACACTCTCTTAGTGTTTTGATCCCTAGGATAATCTGAGTCCTAGTGCTCAATCTCTCTAAGTTAAGACTGTGTTTCACTCTAACAGTCCTTAACTCCTCACTTCTACAACAAACACTCTCTTCACTAAATGAGATAAGGTTTGAGGTTTGGTTCCAACTAATAGAGATATCCTTTACAATGAGAACAGATGTAAAGGCTTAGGATATCTCAATGCTAAGCTAGGATGTTTACAAAGATTGGCTTAGCTGACTTGAAGTGATTCAGGAAACTTGGAATACTTGAGAATAGCTTGGTTTCCTTTGAAAGCTTTATATGAGTTTGATAGCTTATTGTTGGATGCAGAATCCCTTTGATCACTTCTGTTTATATAGTCATGTTTGAGCAACTATCCGTTGGAGAGATAGCATTTCAAACATTTCTATTTGCAGCTACATTGAAACGGCTAAGTAGCTTGACTTCCTTTTATCCACTGTGTAAAAGGGGTCTTCAATGGTTGCTTGAATGAATGTGTTGACTTCTGAAAAATGCGGCTGAGATGACTTGTGACAGTTTCCAAATAAGCACACTTTCCAAGGTTGATTTGTGGCAGAATCTACACTCAACCAACGGTCAGATGGGACAAGCTCCCTGAACATTCTTGCTGCAGTTTTAGAATGTTCCAACATTCATTCAATGCTTCACTCTTTAATGCTCTAAGTCTTCAATGCTTGGTTCAGGCATGATTGGCAATAAATGCTTCATTGAATGTGTCTTCTGTAAGCTTTTGACAGTTAATTCTCTTGATCATTTGCACTTCAACTGTCTAGATCTTTTGCATTTAAGAGCACAGCTTCAGTGTTCTTGATCTCTTCAGCCTGGTTGTCCACTTGTTCAGTTGTCCTGATGCTTCAGCAACTTTGGCCTTAAGACTTAATACCTATCAAGCTTTCTAACATGTAGCTTTGGACAACTATCCTGAATTCTAAAATCTCACAACATTTCTGAGATTTTTAACTTAAGCATTCTACATACTCAAGTGTTCTGGGACAACTTGCCTGAACAATAACTTGAGCATATCTCAACTAATTTGTACATCATCATTCAGGGGTTTTGGTATTTAGATCAAAATCATTTTATTCCCAACACACTCCATCCGGCTCTTCAATCATGTCATAGGGGGTTGATGCCTCATCCATCCCCAAGCTTGCACAAGTAGCTTTTCTTGATTTGGGGGAGTTTTTGGAAAAAACTCCCCCAAACTTGGCCTTCTTGCCCATCTTCAACTCCTTGTCTTCCACCTTGGGGTTCTCCTCCACAATATTCATCTTGGGCTCTTCTTCCACCTCCTTTCTCATGGGTATTGGAGGATACTCTCCCTTGGGAAATCCATACTCTCCATTCTCATCATTTCGGAGTTTGATAGTTCTAAACATGTCAATAGTAACTATCTCTTGATTCATTCGAAGCTCCAACTCTCCATTCCTCATATCAATTTTGGCCCCTCCGGTTGCCAAAAATGGCCTTCCCAATATCAATGGCATGCTTTTGTCTTCCTCCATATCCAAAACCACAAAGTCTACCGGAAAGAGAAATTTGTCGATTTTGACCAATACATCCTCCGCTATACCCAAAGGGTATGTCATAGACCTATCCGCCAATTGGAGGATCATTGTGCTTGGTGTGAGCTCTCCTAAACCAAGTGATTTGAAGAGTGACAATGACATGAGGTTGATGCTTGCTCCCGAATCACATAGGGCTCTTAATGTACCTCCATCTCCAATAGTGCATGGTAAAGTGAAGGATCCGGGATCCCTAAGCTTAGGAGGTAGCTTAGCTTGAATTATGGAGCTACAATGTTCGGCTAAGTGCACCGTCTCATATGCCTCCATTTCCCTCTTATGTGACATTATCTCCTTCAAAAATTTGAAGTAGTGCGGTATTTGTTCAAGAGCTTCGGCGAAAGGGATGTTGATATGGAGTTTCTTGAACATCTCCGCAAACTTGACAAACTTGCTATCCAAGTTCTTCTTCTTCATCCTTTGAGGATATGGGAGGGGCATTACATTTTTACTAAACAAAGGAGGGATTGCCTCCCCACTCTTCTTCTCCCCTTCTTTCTCTTTCACTAAGCCATCATCTTTGTCAACACCCTCGGGTGCCATTACCACTTCCTCCTCTAACGGCATCTTGGGCCCTTCGTAGCTTGTCCCACTTCTTAGCCTTATGGCGTTGCATTGCTCCTTAGGATTTAGCTCCGTGTTAGAGGGGAATTGCCCCGGAATGTGTTGCTTTCCAATGATGGTGGCAAGTTGGCCCATTTGCTTTTCCATAGCTTTCATGTGAGTGGTCACATCTTTGATCATCTCACCATGCTCATCAAGTTTTTGCCATATCTTTGCTACATTTTGCTTAGTCTCTTTCATGAAATTCTTCGTTTCTCCCATGAATGCACCAAACATCTCTTCCAAGGACAACTTTGATGGAGATTCCACAATTTCACCTTCTCTTACGTTGAAATTCGGAGGTGGTATGATGGTGTTCCTTGTGTTGGCATAAGAGAAGTTTTCATGGTTTCTCAAGCCGGGATGGTATTGGTTCGGATTAGAGGAGTGATAGTTCCCATGGGTTTGTCTTTCTCCCCAACCTCTCTCTCGAAAATGATGATCCCGTTGGTTGTTCATGAAATGGGCCTCCTCATATTGATCATTATTGGGCTCCACTAGTGCTTTAGCCGTCATCAAAGAGATTAACTTATCCACTTTGTTGGATAAGTTGACACTTTCTTCCGAATTTTGAGTGGAAGCTACTCTTCGATTTTGCCTTCGTTCGGATGGCCATTGATTGCCATTCTTAGCCATTTCCTCCAATAGCACATAGCCTTCTTCCGTTGTCTTTCCCAACAAAGAACCTCCACCGGCCGAGGCATCTACCATCCCTCTCGTACGGTGATCCATTCCGTTGTAGAAGTAACAAATCAATTGGTCTCTTGAGAACCCATGTTGAGTACAACTCCTTATCAAATCCTTAAAACGCTCCCAAGCCTCGGCTAACGACTCATCGTCATCTTGCATAAATGAAGAAATCTCTCCTCTTATCTTGATGGTCTTGCTTGGAGGAAAGTACTTCAAAAGGAAGGCATCAACAAGGTCGGCCCAATTCTCAATCGTCCTTAAATCAAGAGACATGTACCATTACTTTGCACGATCACGGAGGGAGAATGGGAACAATTGGAGACGGATGTAATCTTGAGGGACACGATTGATCTTAACCGTTCCACTTATCTCTAAGAATTGAGATAAATGGAGGTTAGGATCCTCCTTCGACAACCCTCCAAATTGGTTGTTTTGGACCATCATGATTAACGCCGGTTTGAGCTCAAAATTATGAGCATCAACGGGTTCCCTACCCGCTTCTCCATAGGGCCTTGGGATAGGGCGGAAGTGGTCTCTCAAAACTCGTTGTGGTCCCTCGTCCTCCCTTCGTCTACCATCTCTATCCATACCAATATTCTCTTCAACTCTCCGACGAAAATTGTCCCTTAGCACTCCTTGAGGTCGGTTACCTCCATTCCCGTTAGGTTCCTCAACTCCTTCGACCCCGTGATTCTCAAGTTCCTCCTCTTCTTCAACCGGATTTTCCTTTCGGTTCATTCTTTCCAACTCTATTCTTCTCCTTTCGGCGTTTCTTCTTCGACTATTAGCTTCAATCTCCGAATCTAAGGGTAACACGTCTTGTTGGTTCCTCCTAGATCGTGTGATCATAAACCATGTCTATCAAAAGAACAAACGAGAGTGAGATATACAAATAAGCTCAAGGTAACAAACACAAATATTTTTTTGATTTTTTGCAAATAAAGAAAGCAAATAAATTGTCTAAACTAAAACTCTCATATCCTACACTCTAGAGCTTATAAAAACCTCCCCGGCAGCGGCGCCATAAACTTGATACACGTGTTATGCAACACTAAATAAACAACCGCAAGTGTACGACGTCTATCGTAGCGTGATAAGCACGAGGTCGATCCCACAAGGAGGTTAAGCGTAAAAGGGTAGTTTGCTAGTCGAATTCTAAGTAGACGTGATCGATAATTTGAAGGTTGACTTACTCCTAAGATTGTCTAACAATGTGTCACAAATAAACAACGAAAGAGTAAATATGAAATCGATCAACTATCATGTAATTCAATAAAACAAAAGTGAAATAGATGAAAACTCAAAGAAGAAAAGGGTGGGTTCCAAGGCGATTGTAGTACTTAGATGTCCGATTATGAATGTTATCTCGTTTAGATGGCCATTAAGGTTATCTCATATAGGGTGATCACAAAAGAAGAACTAATCGATCTCTCGATACAAATTAATCCAAAGAACGCATGCAACATAAGTTCGTATCTCTACATCACAAACATTGCACCGCCTAAAATAGCCCCCTAAGATCATTCAATTCCCTCTCCGATAATTAATCCTCTCTCGAGATCATAATAATACCGGGTTGCATGTTTGCATACGATTAAATGGAATACATCTCTCGACACTACCCCAATTAACAATGGATCAAGCAAATCATCATGGCCACTAACAATATGCTTTACAATGTATAATTAAACATGAAAATAAGAAATAAACACCAATTAAAGCAAGAAATTACTCATAAACTTCAATCCAAGTCTCTACAATGCCTTAGAACCACAAATTGTTTAGCTAACTACTAACATAATCAAATTACAAATACCAAATGAAATAATGCAATAAAAAGAAAGAGAAAGAGAAATCTTAGTGTAGAATGTGGTAGGGAATGGAATTTGGGAGCTATTGCATCCTTTCTTCCTTGATTTGATGAAGAATTGAGAGAGAAATGGCCAAAACACCTCCAAGTATGTGTAATTATGTGTGGATTTGGGGGAGAATGCTTGGATTTCAAGAAAGGGGATTTAAATAGTGTTTGGGTAGGGTTTGGATGGCAAATTTGCAAGTTGGTCCCTAAAAAATGGCCAAAATGTGGAAAAAGCACCGAAAATGGGGTTGACACGGTCGTGCACGGAGCACTATCGTGCAAAATGGCATTGGGGGCGAGCAGGTGCTCGGCCGAGCTGGGAGCTCGGCCGTGCTTCGTGGAGGCATGAAATGGAGGGTGCTCGACCGTGCAGCGATCTCGGCCGAGGCGCGCGGAACAGGGGCGACGGGATGCTCGGCCGAGCAAGCAGCTCGGTCGTGCCCTTGTTGTGGCCTAAATATCTCGGTCTCGAGCATGCCTTCGTCGTGAGGGGTGCTCGGCCGTGCCCATGAATTTTTGTCTTGGCAGCAGCTCGGCCGAGCAGGGTGCTCGGCCGTGCCCTCTCTTGGCCAAAAATCCTCTGCTTCGACATGCATTTCTTCGAGCGTGGTGCACGTCCGTGGCCTGAAAATGGCTCGGCCGAGCCATGAGCTCGGCCGTGCTCCCTCTTGATTTCCACCTCTTCCTCGTTTCGTGCATATCTTTCGCCTCGGGTGTCGGATTGACTCGATTCCTTTTGGCTAATCCACTCCGTTTTTCGAGACGAATCCAACCGTGCTCTCCTCTTCCAGATCCAGTAAAGTATGGTTGGTGTTTTGCTCCAATTTCCATCGTATTTCCTACAAAATCGACAAAACACAACCCTTCTCTCATTTCGGCTTAAACAATCATATTCAATGCATAATTCAATGAAATCCACATCAAAATACGCTTCACATGTGCGTCTAAAACGCGTAAATTCCACCCGAATCAATTAAAAAAAATATTTTGGTCAGATTGACTTACTGAACATACGACTGCACCTCATCACAATTCAACAACATGTACGTATGAGCAATTTGTTTCTCCTCGTCTAAAATCCATCTCTTCTTAGACTTTCCAAATCGTTTGTCAAGCGCCTTAAATATGGAAAAAGTACCCTCAACATACTGTTGTACTTCGCCACGACCATCGTAATTACGAGGTACATTGTGTATCCTTGTCGTAACATGGTCCTCAAAATAATGAGAACAAAATATTGACGCCTCTTTAGTTAAATATGCATTTGCAATCGAAACTTCAACACATACTTTGTTACCCACACTTAATTTTAAGGTGCGAAGATACCTGATTTAATTTTAAGAATCGTAAGTTCAGATAATAAAGAAATTGAAGATGTTCCTAACGTATATATATGAGAAATTAATTAAATTACCTCTCGTATGGATATATCCATCTGTATTGAACTGGTGATTCGGTTGTAAATTGCATAAGATTTCATGTGTTTTAGTGATAAACTTTGAGGGATTTTCATGCATTTTCACACTAATATGCTTGATTTGATTGAGAAAGGTGTTTGAGCTCGTTTTGTAGGAATACGATGTGAATTAGGCATTAAAATCGTAAAAATGAGTGTCCAATCATCATTTTCACTCACTGGACTGAAGAGAGGATTGCACCATTGGATTCGTCTCGAAAAATGGAGTGGAATGGAAAAAAGAATCAAGTCAATCGGAGGTCGGAAGCTCGAGATATGAAGGGATGAAGACGGAGGATGAAGTTGGGCCGAAGTATCCGCCCGACCGGGCCGACCCGACCCGCCCGACCGGGCCACAGTATCTGCACCCAACTCTTTGTTAAGTTCACCCACTGCGCATATTTTTGCAAATTTAAACTTACGAAAGTTCCGCCCGGCCGGGCCACCTGTTCCAGCCCATTTCACGCACCCAACTGGTCCGCCCTGCCACGCCACTTACCCACCCGGCCGGGTGGACCCATTTTCAGAGTTTTTGGCCCATTTTCTCCATATTTCAAGGGCCTAATTGCAAAATTAATTCAAGACTTCTACCCCAACTATAAATAGATCAAATTTGAGTTTTAAAAGGGAGACTTCCTCCTTTTCCAAGAATTTCCTCACACACAAACACATAGTTAGTAGTGTTCTTCATTTTTAGTTTAATTTCTTCATTAGATTAGATAGAATAGTGGTTTTTACTTTAAATCAAGCTACGATTATCATCGGGCATCGTCTATTACATCGTTTTGTAGCTACATTTTCATGATCAAGGTGATATTACTATATTTTGCAATTCAATTTGGTATTTTCTTAATTTCTCATTTCTCTTGCTATTTTACTATGAGTTTGATGTTATTTGTTGTTTTAGCCATGGATTTCTATCTTAGAACCATGGGCTAAGTTCTAATTGCCTAGGGTGTGGAAGTTTTGGTGGTTAAGTGGTGTAATTATGGATTGATTGCATGATTAGCTTAGGAATTGGGTGTATATGTTTCTAGTGTTGTAATTTTCATGATTCAATTGATTAATTCACCCTATTAGCTAGCATTGTTAGTTTTGTCGACTTCAACGACCGTATTGGGTTGCATGATTAAGAGTGTGTGTATGAGCTTGAATTAATCGATTAGAATTAACATAGTAATTAGCTACACCGACCGGGGGTTGATTGCTTAGATCGACGACACTAGACACTAGTCGATTAGAGGTCGTCTATTAGATTAGTGAGAGGGCGTCTCATAAACATTAGTAACCGTGTTGAACGTGTTTATGAGACACTATCCTAAGAGCTTATGGTATTGATTAGACTATATAATTGCTAATTGATTCACGTGTTCACCTAAGCCTCACAAGGGATTGGTCGACACACACGAGTGATAGCCTTTAATTTGTGTAATTTAGTCCATTAATTCACCACACAACCTACAAAATGGATACACCTGAGGCAATACTCTCTCACTTTGCACTTTCGAAAGGAAGTTAGATATCTTTGTTATAGCATTTGTTCATTTCTTCTTGTTTAGTTCATCTAGTTTCATACTTGTTTTTAAATTCCCGAAAATCCAAACAAACAAGCTTAGTTACTACAATAGCATGATAACTTGCAACTTTAGGGATTCATTGGCACTTAATTAAGTCCTTGGAACGAAAATATACTTGGGACACTTATCCAAAAATACGAACAAGTCAACTGGACCAGCAACTTTTGCTTCATATGCAAGGTGCACAGGTAGATGTTCCATAGAGTTGAAGAAGTTGGGTGGAAATATATGTTCCAACTTGCACAAGATTACTGGAATATTTGTTTCCAGTCGAGTCATGTTGTCAACTGTGATGGTCGTAAAAGTCAAGTCCTTAAAAAATAGACTAAGTTCAGTGATTGCTTTCCACACATTGAGTGGTAGAATATTGTGAAAAGCAATCAGTAGTAGTCTCTGCATAAACACATGAAATTCATAACTCTTCATCCCATACAATTTCAATTTTGACCAATCAATGCAACGGGACATATTAGACACATAGTCATCTGAAAACTTTAACTCACTTATCCACTTACAAATAACATCTTTTTGCTTCTTATCAAGCGAATAAGAAGCCTTAGGATACTTTCCTGTACGTGGACATTTCTTGAGGGAGGGACGTCGACAATATTCATTTAGCTCATCTCTTAATTTAGATGTGCTCAAGCCCAACCTAACATTCCTAATTTCAGATGCAAAATTAGGATACGAACGGTCCAAATGTTTTCAAGCCAACGAGTCTGTAGGGTGATGCATAATACCAGAGTCATTAGAAGTGCACGAGGCATGCCATGTCATATCTTTCACAGTGGCCTTGGACATGTACAATCTTTGCAAATGAGGAATTATCGAAAAGTAGAACATCTCCTTAACCGGGCGTTTATTTTTCAACCGACCATCTGCATCAACCCTACTCAGCTTATACCGTGATCCACCACAAACCTTACAAGAATCTAGTTCGCTGTCTGCACCCTAGTATAACATGCAAAATTCTGTGCACAACAATCAATCATTTCTACCGGAAGACCCATCCCACTCATCAATTGTTTGGTGTCATTAAATTTCTTGGGAACCTTATTTTCGGGAGGACAAATCTCACGAATCAACTCAACGACCTGATTGTATCCCCTTTCAGACAATTTGTTTCCGTTTTAATGTTCAACAATTTGGAATTGAATGACAACTGCGAATGAGATTCACAACCAGGATACAAGTCTTGGTCCGCTGCACGAAGCATGCTGTAAAACTGTGCCGCATTCTCGTTAGGGGGTTCTTCATTATGTGCCACCTCTTCCACGTTTATTCCAAAATCAATGTTTGGGCCACTCATTAAGTCTTCTACCATAGTGTGGTACGAACTAGGTCCCGCTGGATCAGCTTCGTTTGAAGTTGACGCAAATTCATTAGTGTTTTGAAATGGACGTGGACCCCAACTCTTTTCCCCATTATAATAATTCAGTGTAAAACAATTTCGATATAAATGAGATTTCACTTCATTAGGATCTCTATAAGTTTGATTTCGACATCTAACTTTCTAATAATGACACCTAATTTTTTCTTCCCAAATCGAATTCGGATTACTAGTGGTAGCTTCAATAAATCCATTTACTCCACTAATAAATTCGGGGTTCATAATCCCATTGACCAATCTTGGACTATACATCCAACTACGACTTGAATAATTTATGTCAATCGATTTGTTTCAAATTGATTTTGAAATTTAAACATTGATTAATATTAGAAGTTTAAATAATATATATATTTTCTAAAAATTTCGACGGAGTTTCATCTTAATAATCTATCGTATTTCTAAATATTTAAATTTCTAATGCATCCATTTCTAACTCGATTAAAATTAATCAAGTCGAAATGCACAATCTACACCACACAAACAACCAACGTCTCATCCCTTCAAATCCATCAATATCATTTCGGGAAAATTGCACGTTTGGTCCTGTAAGAATAAGACCAGATCACTTTTGATCCTTTTGTATACACTTTTAGTCCCACAATATTTTTTCCGTCAGTTTTAACGGATCAAGCATAGTGACTTTCACGCGCCGTTAATTTCACCCCAAAAATCGCACCCAGAATCGTGGATCCAAAATCACGACTGAAACTCCTAAAAGAACACTCATCTTCCAACAAAAAACGAACCTTGAAATCGCGAACCTAGAAATTGAAGCCTGAAATCGCTGACTCACAAATGGCGAACCTATAAATCCAAAATGAAACCTACAAATCGCGACTGAAACTTCCAAAATCGCGGTCTGTGAAATGTTGCGAACAAGGAAAGCTAGGGTTGTGATTAGTGTGAAAATTGCTCGAAATTCATGTATTTAATTTACATAATTTTATAGGATTTTGTGCATTATTTACACTAAATTAACTAATTGCACTTGATTTGGAGAAAGGTTGTGGTTTGCTATTTTTATAGGGAAATGAGGATTTTTGGAGCAAAACACATCTTAATTATTCTATGAAGTCAATTGAAGGAGTGAGACGAGATCAGAGTCGAAACATGAAAAGATGTAAAATTAATATTATTTGGGTTTTGCAATTAATTTTTGCGGCCCATTTAATTAAATTATTTGGAAAAAGGAGGGAGGCCCATCACAAAGAAGGCCCATGAGAAATCAATTTTTTTAATTCCTATAATCACAGGCCCGTGAGAATGAGTGAGAATGAGGGGAGCATATTGGGCCTAAAGAAGAAGAATAAAAAAGGCCCATCAGCCATTTGATACAGAAGGTTTTCGGCCAATTCAGGGTAACGCAGAGCATTCGGCAGAGAGATGGGCAACACGCATCACTCATTGGGGAAACCTCCACCCCCTTCCACCTCAATCAATACACTTAATTTAGTTTATTAGCTAGTTTTAAATGTAATATTTTATTTTCTTGCAAGCAAACACAAGACTTGAGGTGATACCTTTCTTTAATTTAAAGCTTTGTTATTTATGTTTTATGAGTTTAATTTCATTTGTTAATTTAGTTATTGGCTAGGTTTGTTGGTGTTTGGGTGTTTGGATTTATGATGGAATTTAGTTTTTAGCTTAATTTTGATTGTTTAATTTAATTGAAAGGTGTATTGATTAGGTTAATGGGTTATGATAGATCATTTGCTTGAATTCAATTATTAGATTATATTTTGACGCATGATTAGTGCAACGAGAGTTGGTTAGTTTTGACGATAGTGTAATCGAGGGTTGAGAGTCGAGTAGATTGAGTTAATATTGGGTTATCGCAACGAGAGTTGGGTGATTTTCATTAGAACCCCATTAATTTACACTAATTATTTAAATGAGAGTTTGAGTGATTAGTGAGGAGAATATAGGAGTTTGGTTTCTAGTATTCAAGTGGAAAAGCATGATTAGAGATTAGATTAGATTAGATTAATTTAGATAGAGTAGAACCCCTAATTGTGTGATTACCCGGGTAATAACGACTCTATCCTTCCTCTCGATCTTAGATGCTTTACACGATATATACCTTAGTGATTGCTCTTATCATACACCCACCAATGAATTAAACGTCAAAGTTAAGCTTTAATCGATTTCCACATAATGAAGAACACTCGAACACTACTTCTTTATTTGATATTTGATCATCATTTTACTTGCTTTTCCTAGTTAGTTTTTATAGCTCACCCACATGCTCTTTCACTATAATTACGCGATGACACACAACACTAAGGCTACGCTAGCAAACTAGTCCCGTGGTTCGATAATTTAACCGGGCACTTACTTTTATTACATACGATCCCTCTTATACTTGAGGGAAACCTACAAATCGCGACTGAAACTTCCAAAATCGCGGTCTGTGAAATGTTGCGAACAGGGAAAGCTAGGGGGCGACTTGAGCGATTTATGTTCGAAAGTGGGCGATTTATGTTTATTGTGTATTCTGAAACAACCCCTGTTTTCTCACTCCTCTCATTTTCTGAAATTGCGCTCTCACTTCTTTTACAGTGAAAATCTAAAGTTTGGGGTTTTATTGTGAAACAAAAAAGAAACATTTCACATTGATTCTGAAAATAGTGATTTTTTTTTTCTGGAATAGAAACTATCGATTTTTCTGGAACTCAACAACCCCCTCCCTTTTCTTCATCCGCCCCTATTTTTTTTCTTCATCTGCCCCTGTTTTTTTTTTCTTTTCTTCATCAGTCCCTTTATGTCTATGGTGATGCTGGTGTGAAAATTGAAAGTTTATGTTTAAGGTTTTTTACTGAAAATTGTAACACTTATGTTGTGCTGCTAATTCAACATATGACATGGAACCCACAACTTTATTCTTCTTTCTTTCTTGTTTGCTATTAATCTATCATCTCAAATCCACCGTTTTCCTAGGTTGTTTAGCATAGAGTCTGATCAGTTTAGTGTCAAATTGAATTAATTGGGAAGGGGGGATTTGTAGTTTTGTGTGGAAATGGCACAAGATTTATTCGTTTGGAAGGAAAGTTTGATTAATGATTTATGTAATCCTGTTGGCAGGTGCATTAAACGATTTGAGGAGGAAGACTCTTGGTCCTGGACTCCAAACGGGATATATTCGGTTAGTTCAGTGTACATAATTATCCAGGATCCTATTTCTTGTGAGACTGATCAAATGGAAATGGACGGTGTTCAAGTCAAGACACTAGGATAAAGACGGTTTCCCTCAAGGTCTCCTTGTTTTCCTTGGAGGATGATCCAGAATATAGATCATTTTATGTGTTTGTAATTTATGTTGTAGCTCTTTGTGTTTTATTGTTAGTTTTTCTGAAGTTGTATGCAAGGGAGTATTTGGGGCACTGATTTTTATTTTATTTTTTGTCAAACGTTGAGTTATAAAAGCTCTAAAAAAAATCCCTGCTTTCCCACCCTTAAACTCCCTTCAATTTCAGCAATTAACGGATTCCGTTAACTTTTTAACGGACATGACCATTTATGCAATAAAAAGGATTGTTTCTGAATTACAGGACTAAAAATTATTTGACTTCATTCTTACAGGACCAGAAGTGCAATTTTCCCATATCATTTCATTTCAACAATTAATATTATAAAAATAATTAAAGTACTAAAAATAATTAATACAATTCTAAGTATATTCTAACAATTCAAACCCCCTAACAAATAAATTCTAACACTTAAAACATACATGCATACCACAATTAACAATAAAATTCTAAAAATTAACACATGCATGCATAAAAATTAACATTTAATTTCAAACAATTCTAGAAATAAAATTATATATACATATATATATATATATATATATTTCAATAATCTTATATATACATACAACATATATGCATATATATACATATATATACTAGAACCAGATATAATTTCAAATTTAACCAACGAAAACGAATAAAATTACCATAGAAATGATCTCATCGACGTGTATAACACAAATGGTAAAAAAATGAGCTCGATCTGCAACGGCGGCGACGGCAACCACGACGGCGACAGAAAACTCGAGAGGTGGGGGCGCCGATTGTTTCTGTTCTGGAGGAAGAAGGAGGGTTGAATTTATATTCAATTAGGGCGACAGATTAGGCGAGGGGCCCACCGCGGTCGCCTTTACGTGAGTGGGGTCTCGTCGTCATTTTGCGAGGGGTCCACCCCGGTCGCCTTTAGGCAAGTGCATCTCACATCGTCGCCTTTCTCGTCGTCAATTGGCGAGTGTAATGAAATACACTCGCAATTACGCGAGTGCAAGAACATCTGTCGCCTTTTTACTCGGTAAATGGGACAGTCGTCAAGACAAATAAGGTGCAAGTGTATGTTCTGATTACGAAACTGATTCACCTTATTTTGACACCTCTTGTTACTATTACCATGATCGAACAAACATTTTCAAAAGTATTCTTCAAAACAAGGTGAATAGCTATAAAATTTTCAAATAGTGCAATGTCGAAAGTATTTTGTCTTCATAACCATAAAATTAAATTCATGATCATATTGAATAATTTAATCAATTAAATCCCCATAATTTTAGATTCTAACGGTATGATGACATAGTTGAATTCTCAGATTGAATTTTAAAATTTGGAGATGAGGATACTTGCTCTAAGACATAAAGAAATTGAAAGCATCAATGAGGCAGTGTTGACGATGATACTTGGTGATATAAGAAAATATTTGAGTTCAGACAATGTTTGTCCATTTAAGTTTAGACCTGGTAAAATGGAACATGTGTTTCAGTTGACTTTCTCAGCTCTCTTAAGTGCTTTGGTCTATCAAATCATTTATTCATTCTCAAAATAGGTGTCCATATAATGCTGCTCAGGAACATTGACCTACAGTTCGGTTTGTGTAATGAAATTAGACTGATTGTTAAATGACTTGAAAATCATATTATTGAAGCACAAATTCGTTCTAGAAGGATTTATTGGTAGTAAAGTTTTTATCCCGCGAATGACATTGAGTGTTTCAGATGACACGACTCCTGAAAAGTTTCGAAGAAGGCAATTTCCTGTTCTATTTACTTTTTCCATGACGATAAATAAAAATCAATGTCAGTTTCTTTCCATGGTAGGTGTGTACCTTCCGAAACCCGTATTCACAAGGACAGTTGTATGTTGTAAGCTCGCAGCCTCTAGAGTGTGAATTGAAAATTATTTACCTAGATTCTTTGTCTACAAGGAAGTTTTTCGCAATTTGTAATTTCGTATATTGATTCGGTTTATAAATAAAATTATAATTATATATTCTATTATATTTTTTATATATATGTGATGTACAATAATATATATATTACTCCAACATTTCATTTTTTTTATAAAATAATAAATTCACAAATATGTACATATTTTAAAGATTATCTTTTTTAAATAAATAAATTAAAATATACTCCCTCCATTTTTTAATAAGTGTCATTTTGACTTTTTAATTAATTTTAAAATAAGTATCATTCTGGGTTTTTTTCTTTAATTTTGACTACTTTACCCTTATTCATTTATCATATATATTGTTCATAAATAAATTTCATAAATATTGTTTATACCATAATTAATTTAGTTTATGAATACTAGCTAAATTCTTGACCACATTCTTTATAAAACAAAATTTATATATAAAAATTAGTTATAATTAATGAAGGGTAATATAGACCACAATTTATAATCTTAATTTGTTGAAAAAAGTTAAAGTGACACTTATTAAAAAGTGGAGGGAGTATAAATTTACACTATTGAATAATAATTACTAATGCAACTTTTACAATTTAATGACAAATTGATCAATAATAGTGTTTTGGTTGTGAAATTTTTATTTCTAATTTTAACAGCTGATTCTGTAATTATATATGGAATGATAGAGATTATATCCACTAATTAATATATTAAATTTTATTTTAAAATACAAATGGATGAATACACTAGAATTAATGTCTCTTATTAACAATACGTTTACACAAGATTACACTAGAATGAAAAAGAAAAAAATCATGTAAGAAAAAGAAAAAACGGCAGGCACGCAATTAAAGGATATCAGTACGTAATAAATGGAAATTAATCATATTTCTTATTCAATTCGGGATATAGCTAATTAATTTCCTACCATTAAACTCAAAAAAATTATTTTCAACCATATATGTAAGCAATTATGAATTATATATAAATGGGGTTCTGTGAATGGCTTCTCCCCACATTTCTATAGAATCATATATATCACAATGGCCAAGCTTGCCTATTCTTTTTTGTTAGTCCTAGTTTTTGCATGCCTTACCTCAGGTATACCTCATGTTTAAGTTATATACATTATACTTATATAATGAATTTTTTGTCCATTCAAAACAGGGAAAATATTGATAAAATCAACTTCAGTTCGATATTATTTTTCAGAATTTGCTTTTGAATTAAAAAAATATCTTTAAGTTAAGTTAATTGCAATTTGAGTGCAATTTTATTGTGGTGAAATTAGAGTTCTTTTTTTTTTTTTTTGTAAGAGTTTGTTTAATTCGGTATTAAGCTTTTTGATGTGTTTTAATAGGCACATCATGATTTTCACGAAACAGATGGATATTTACTATGGGATTAAAAGTGATATGACTTCATTCTTAACGAATCAAAAGTGAAAATTTTAAAGCGCGCATATTTTATCCGTTAAAAATGAACCATACGTATATATTTGACATCGTTTTCTGTGTATATCAAATATAATATTATATATATATATATATATATATATTAAGGTTGTTATTTTTGTTATGCAGAATTTATGGTGTTTGGAAGAGCAGTTTGCAAGAAAGAGGTACAAGTACTTTCATCATGCAGAGGTTTAACATCATGTCGTGGGAGTTGCATAAACTCGATTCCAATCCCAAGGAATTATATCAATAGCAAATGTATTGGTAAAATTTGCTATTGTGATTATTACTGTTTCTGATTAATTCTCAATTACATAATATGAATAATGTATTGCCAGTTTAATTGCCACCTCATCAGCTGAGGCATGCATCAAAGCAATCCACGAGTAATATATACTCCATTATAAACTTATTTCTCTTTGATTTTACGTATAATATTATCTGTGTCATTTTTATATTTTCTAATTTGCATACGTACGTAATATTACCTATACCAAAAACAATTGGCGACATAACTACATAAGTTAGTGAAATATATAATACAAAAGGAATAAACGAATGCTCTTATATAAATATATTAAAACCCTATCCCCAAAAACACAACTCGAATTATGTTTAGGTTGAGATCATATAGAGACATATATGAATTAACACTTTACATAATTTATAAGTTCAATTAAATTATAACTTCTAAAAGTTTTTAGAATTTATAAACTACAGTATTTTTTTAGAGGGATTTTATAAAGATCAATACAAATAATTATACATCTTTACGCTCATGATCTTCAACCCAAAATGGATCACTCTGTGTTGATATGCCTTGAATCACACACTTCGCTGAGTTGTTCGGGGGTCTCGCTGTTTTATCTCTGTGCTTGGGCTTTAGGCCCAATATCGGTGTTTTATCTCTGTGCTATATATATGGTCTTTGAGATCTGTAATCTGAAACCCTAATCAGTAATAAAATCCGTTCTCCTCTCTGCCCGTGGACGTAGCCAATTCATTGGTGAACCACGTAAATCACTTGTCTTCTTTACGTTTCTTGTTCATGTGCTATAACCCTATTCTGTCACAACACTCTGGAATCGTTGTCCCTTCCAATTGTGAGAAAGAAAAAAAAAACGAGTGTACCCTTTGACCACCATGACAACCATGTCACCATTCTCAAATCGAGCCAACCTCACACTAAGGTGATCTCATATAAACAAAAAAGGGACAAAAAAGCACAAAGATCCACCAAATTTCAAGATCCTACGAACTGACAAAATCCACCCAAAAAAACAGATCCAACAACGGGGCCAAGATAGATCCCACAACGGGGCCAAGAAGCAAAAGCAAAAATTAGGAAAGTATGATATATATTTAGAGCATGTCCAATGCCAGAAATGAATTTGCCACATGTGTGCCACCTCAAAAATTTCATACCCCCTTCCTTTAAAATACTCTTTCCTCACCAATGCTTCATTCCACAAAAATAATTATGGTCCCACCATCAAATTATATTTATTTTCATATCTTTATTCATCATTTATTTAATTTATAATTTTACTTTTTTAATTAAATATTACATTTCAATATTAAATATAATATTTAAATTATGCAAAAATAAATATTGTTAAAATATTTGACATTTTTTATTAAATTTTTATTGAAAATATAATAAGGAGTAAAATATAAAATAATACAAAGAATTAGAAACAAAATTTATTTACTACATCCTTATAAAAAAAAAACAGTAAATTAAAATGGCAAATTTTTTAATTAGCAAAAAAAAAGAGATAAAAATTGGAGGATGGCAACGGCCATATTGTATTTGAGATAGTGGAGGGACCCACAACTGGAATAATGGCAACAGCCAATTCATTCCTCCACGCGCGATTGACGTCCACTCCCATCTTCTCTTTGTATTTTTCTCCGGTTTAAAACTAACACCCAAAATTTCTACTCACTTTCATCCTCTCTTTTTTCTCCGTCCCATGAAGCAACAAGCCTTCTCATTTTTTCATTCCTACGCCACATCATACACCGCACAATGCCCATTCCGTGTTTGCAAACCATATTGATTGATTCATTTAAAATGATTAAAATTAATTTTTACAATAAAATTGAAAGTTGATAGTGTTTTTAAAATTAATCACTTTAAATTAATTGTGTATTTGTTGTGGTGTTTATAAAATAAACTACTTTTTTTTTATATAAATTTACAAAAAAACAAAAATGAAATATTATTTAAATTGTGAAGACAAAATTGTAAAATTGATTATTATAATGATGAGAAGGAAGCTATTATAAAAGTAGGTGGAGGGGTGCTTCACCAAAATCACTTTTAACAGATTAACTTAATTTGTGTTTGCAAACACTCTAAAAGTGATTCTATTTGAAAAAAAAAAAAAAATTTAAGCACTTTCTAGTGTTTGCAAACACTCACTTATTGGGTAGGGGAAGCACTCCACATGGGATTCCTTCCTCCACAAATTAGAATTAGAATTAGAATTAGAATTAGCCTTTAATTGGTGTGATATATGTATTAAACAATGAACTCCACAAATTTCGTACTGAAATTATTTCAATAAATAAATGATATCAATATATCCAAATATCTTTGTACTGTTTTCGGATCAATAGAGGTTTACCAAATTGATTTTACACAATCTATATTAGTCAACCCACATTTAGAGTGTCCACAACGGTTGGTTATTAGCAGAGGCGGTCCTGAGATTTTGTAGGCCTGGAGCGAACAAGAAAAATGGGCCCCTTCTCTCTGAACAACATCAAATAAAATAAGTGAAATATGTATGCACATATTAAAAATGAATGAACGTTTAAAAATAAATCATTTAAAATGACTTCTTCTAGCATTTTGAGAAACAAATTCATCAATAATATCTTCAAAGTTAATTTGTTCTAGCATATCTTTTTCAATGGGAAAATTGCACTTTTGGTCCTGTAAGAATGAGTTCAAATCACTTTCAGTCCTTTTTCATGCACTTTTGGTCCTGTAAGAATGAGTTCAAATCACTTTCAGTCTTTTTTCATGCACTTTTGGTCCTGTAGTTTATTTCCGTTAGTTTTAACGGATGAAAATTGCACAAACCGTTAAATATTGCACTTTTGATCCTATAAGAATACGATTAAATCACTTTCGGTCATTTTTCATACACTTTTAGTCTCATAATAAATTTATGTTTGTTTTAACGGAAGAAAATTGCGTGAAAGACATACATCATATCCCTTAAAACACAACCAAAAGCTTAATATGAGATTAAAATCTTGGTAATATCACTAAAATTATAAAACTACCAAATGTATTATAACAATTTATTTAAATAATTATTTAAAATTGATAAATTTACTTAAAATAATTTTATGATCTAAAAATTCAATCAATTATATATAAAATGAAAATTAAATCTAAAAATGATCTCAAATCAAAGCAAAAAAATAAAAAGTATTTGACTTAATTTTGATTTTTGTATTTTCAAATTATATCCAAATTATATGGGGTTAAAAATTAATTTAAATTTGAAGATTTTATTTGAATATACAATGTATTTTTTTAATTAATTTTATATTTTTGTATATTCAAATTATTTTTTAAAATTTACTTTTTTTTTTTTTTTTTTTTTGTATATTTCAGTTTTAATACAAGAAATTAAAGTTATTTAAATTTAAATTACATTATTTTTTTTTAGTAATTTTTAATTATATTCAAATTCTTGAATTAAAAAAATATATCTAGATTCTATAAAAAAAAATTCAATTTATATAACTCAGTGAGATTTAGTCATTTATAGTAAAAATATTAATATTCTAAATTCTATTGATTTTATTTATATTTTAATTCTATAAGTATAATTTATTATTAGTTTTAATAATATTTTTGTATTTTTTTTAATTATAATTACTTTTTTAGGATTATTTTTTGGTCAACTAACTGTTTTTATCCAAAAACTAACGGTTTCAATCCATAAAACAATCTTACATGACCAAATCTGCAATAAACAGGACCATTTACAAACTTCAGGACCAAAAGTGATTTTGAAAAATTCCTACAGGACTAAAAGTGCAATTTTCCCCTTTTTCAATACATAAAGTTGTTAATCCATTTAATCTTTCTTGTGACATAGTGGATCGTAAATATGTTTTTAACAATTTTAATTTAGAAAAACTTCTTTCAGCTGATGCCACGGTCACATGAATAGTCAATAATATTCTATAAGCAATTAAGGTCAAATTTAGAAATCAACTCGTTCTGAATTTTATGACTAAGATAATGATATTGTATTTCATTATCCTTAATACGTCGAATATGTTCTTGCATCACTAAGTCAAATTCTGCAATCATTTCAACTAAACCTAAGAAATTGCCACTGTTTTCTTCATAAACTCTCTCTTTTTTTCCACGAAAAGCCAAATTATTCTTAGCAAGACATTTTACTATAGCAATTATTCTCCGAAGAACTTGTTTCCAATGCATTTTTTCTTTAGAGATTTGTCCTTGTAAATTTTTGTCAATGGTTTCATTTTTCCTTAATCTAATTTGCAACTCAATCCAAGTATTCATATTAGTGATGTGTTCAATATTGTTTTCGTGCGTTTTAAGTCTCTCACTAAGATGCTTCCAATCGTTATATCCTTCATTTGCTAAAGCGCTTTTAAAAGCTCGTGATTTAAATAACTTGCAACAAAAACAATATACTTTATCCACACTTTTTGAATAAACTAACCATATCCTATCTTGATTCTCCCTATTTGGTAATATTCGAGTATAATGAATTTGTGAAAAATGTCTAAAGTTACTATCTCGTAGTAAGTTAAGACAATTTTCTCTTTTTGGACCTTTCTCAATTAATATATCTCTTGATTTATCATCAAGACTATCCCAAATTGGAGGATCATAAATATCAGTTTCTACCATCGGAGTTGGATACTCTTCATCAACAATATTAGATTCATTAATTTCATTTTCATTCATATCCTCATTTAAATTATTTATATCTACATCTACTGTAAGACTAGTTTGTCCATTCAAATCATTTAAATCTATAAAACTAGCTGTTCAGATCTCTTTCTTTTTTTTCTTTTCTCACTACCAGATTCATGCTTTTTAGAAAACATATTTATATTTGATGTGCTAAAATTTGCACAAGAGGATTGCGTATCCTCGAGATTAAATGTCCTACTCTTCGAACACGTATAATTGCTTCGAATGCGCTGCCTTCACTCGAAATCTTCAAGAACCTGCAAAGAACACGCCGGAGGGGGTCCGGCGTGGACACTCCGATGCCTAAGTCAGTATAGGGCTTATCAATATCTCATAAGGATCTCAAGATCCTTAACGTATCAGATCAGTGCTCAAAGAATATTGGAAGTGTATTTCGTTTAAAGTATATCAAGTTTTTGTAAAGTAAGAATGTATAACCTGAAGATATCTTCGAATTTACCTATTTATAGGGATACTTTCCGGAGAGGAAGTCAAGCCTTCCTCTTATTTCGGAGCTGCCCGTGAGACTCGGCCCTGCTGAGTGGACCAAATCCTCCCTTCTCTCCACTCCCTGAAGACTAGGCAACCCTCCAGCTCAATGGACCTCATTCCCTAAAATAAAGGAAGACAAGGTCTTTCTTTTATCAAGTCTGGACCTGAAATCGCGGGAGTCTCCTATATTTACGGCCCACGACTTCATGTTAAAACTACTTCTTTCTGATACTCCTCTCTAGACAGAGCTCCCTCCAGAGAGACCTCTAGAGAGGATTCTTTATTCAGAGAACACTAGATGACTCAATCCTTTCCTCTCCAATCCCGTCATTCATACACGTGTCGACTCCTTATTAGGTGACATTTTTAGGCCGCATCATCTACTCCCCCCTACTCTCGTAAAAGGGAGACATCTTTTATGAGAGTAGAAAAATTTCCTAGAACTTAGTACAAAGGTCTTTCTGGAGAGACGTGTATTGTTCCTGCTTCGGAGAGGAAGTTTCAAAACAGGTCCTTCTCCAAAGGCTTTTCCCGCCTCCAATTCTGGGAGACTTTTCGGCTTCCGCGCGTGGGCTCCACGCGATCACTTTTCTCTCTCCTTTGTTATCCTCCCGAGGAAAACCCTCGATTCTTCCCCCTATCTCTCCTCATTTACTTCACGCAACCACCCCCTTTTCCTCTCTTCACTTTTCAAATTTCATTCTTCCCAAAAATTTCTCATCGTCTTCCTCCTTCTTCTCCGGTGTTCTTCATCCCAAGTTTCCGCCGTCGCCAGCCGCCTCGTCTGATTCCATAGCCCTTCCACTCAAGGTAACCTAGCTATCCTTCTTTTCTTCTTTTATTAACACTGTAAATCGATGTCAAATCCTCTCTCTCCGCCGGAAGCCGCTAGCCAAAACTCCTCTGAAATGACTCCCTCTCTGATGGAGAGTCCAGAGAATAGGATTTCCCTCGCTTCCCAAATCGACCATACTCACCTAGTTAACCTTGCTCATGCCTATGGTTTTCCGTCGGAGTACGCCTTTCGCGCTCCTCGCTCAAATGAACGCCCAGATATCTCCCAGCCTCGAACTCTTGCTTTTTTCGAAGCACATCTTAGGGCAGGACTACGATTTCCGATTCATCCCTATTTGGCTGCCATATCCACCCGCATGCAGATCCCTCATAACCAGTTTACTCCGAATGCTATCCGTACCATGATAGGTTTTTTCATCTTGGTGAAGGGGAATGGGGGTGACCCGTCTGCCGAACTATTTCTGAGCCAACATTCTTGTAAGGCGAATGATGGTTTTTTCTATGTTAGTGGGCGAAGGTCCCGTGTTTGTAAATTCCTGAAAAAACTCCATGAAGAAGACTCATCTTGGCGAGATTATTATTTCTTTGCTACCAGCCCCACTAATTGGCCATTTCCTCACGGGGACTGGTTATTTTACAATCCAGGAGTAATTCCTCCTCCTCTGAAAGCTTACTCTGTTTCCAATCACACTATTATGAGCAATCTCAATACTCATATCCGTTTGCACGACTATTTCGATATTATTGGCATTTGCAAAAATCCTCGCATCCTCTCTCACTTCGGCTTTTGTCCTCAAGATTTTCCTTTAGATTCTCGAGATGGTAAAAAATCTTCTATTGCTGTATTTTATATCTTGCGCGTGGCTGTTTTCTGAGTTCTGAAAATTTTCTTGATTATTTGTAGCAATGAGTTGGTTAACTCATATCTCCCGAGATGCCCCTGCTCTCAGCATAGTGAAGACCCCTGTGCTATCTGCTCCAGAAGATCCTCCAAAGGCTCCTCCGTCTCCCGCTCTCGAGAGCGCTGCCAAGACTCCGGCTCCAGAGGGTTCTTCAAAAATTTCTCCTCTCCCTAGTTCTTCTACTCAGGTCCCGGGTTCAGTTGCCAAAAGAACCCGTTCCGCTGCCAATGCTTTCTTTTCTGACTGTGGCACCTCTAAGAAGAAGAAGGGGAAAGCTACCCGTGCTGATAGGGGAACTCCTCCTTCTACTGTATACGAGCCTTTCCATCGCCTTATTGACCGATGTCCTGCTCCTCCAGAGGCTGAGTTATCCGACACGCCCCTTCCTGAGGATCGACTGATCCATGGCGCTCATCTTCTTTCTGAGGTATTTTCTGGTATTTTCCATTTTTATAATCTTTGCCTTCTTTATATCTTCAAGCGTTATTTCCTTTTCCTTTGTAGTTTGGTCTTACCTATGCTAAGATACTCGACCAAGGCGTTGAGATGGTAGTTGAGCTTGAAATTCTCCGGGCTGAAGCGTCCTCTTTCCAGTCAACCCTCAAGGGTATCACCACGGAGAAAGATAAAGCCCATAAGCGAGCTCAAGCTCTATCTGAGGAGTTGTCTCTCTTACAGACTCAGAGCAAGCAGGATGCAGCCAGGATTAAGTACCTGGTGCAGGAGGTGGAGCGGATGGAGCGCGAGCTGCCGGATGTCGGAGTGCAGGCTTGCATTAAGTCCCTGTTCACTTCCTCTTTGGGTCAAGAGTTCTTAGAAACTCTTCATACTCAGTGGCTGTCCAGCTTCTTAAAGAGCTCGAGCTTCCTCTGTGCCATGGGGCCGCATATCCCTCACTTCATCGACCACGACTTCAGTAATGCCGTAGCCGAGCACTCAGCCCCGGGGTTTAATGGAACTTACTCTCGTGAATTCCACTTGGATCGACTCGCTACTCCTCCAAAATTCTTGGGGGATCCTAAGGAGAGCCCTGATAGTCCTTGGTGGCTACCCGGAATGAGTCAGGCTATCACCAAGATGCAGGCTGTCAAGATAGGTATGGCTGAGCTAAAGCCTCTGGAGCGTCTGATTTATCCTTATGACTCCGCTCTAGCCGTGGCAACCGCAGTAGATGGAGGAACTGGCGTTGCAGACACCATGGGAGGTACTACGGGTCCAGAGGAGGGCGGAGGATCTAGCAACCATGTTGCTGAGGAGGATGGCATTGTTGGAGGAGTTGAGGTCGATGGGACTGTTGCTGAGGAAGCTGCTGTTGAGAAAGCAGTTTAAGTTTCACATTTCTATGATCACATCAAACAATTTATTTTTCTGTTGTTTTGCTACACTCTTTATTTTCTGCTCATAATACTTGCTCTCCATACTTTATAGGGGACCCCACACTCCTGGATATGTGGGGGCTTTTTGTAGTAATCGTATTAGCTTGATGTTGGATGTTTTGTTGTCTTTCTCTTTCATGCATGAGTAACTTACAAGACCAGCAAAGAATGTGTTGGAGGTGTAGCTCTCTTCCTCCCCCCTTTTTGTTGGTCTTGTGGGCTACGTTGAAATCACTTCTTGGCTGTACAGTTTTTGTTTTTAATTTCGGGTGACTTGGTTGTGGGAGGTCATCCTCCCTCTTCTCTTGACTCCTGGATCATAAAACCTGTCTTCTTCATAATCTAGTCTTTGTAATTCTCAAGCATGGTTAGGGCTTTCTGGAGCACCCTGGCCTCTAGGCCTCTGAGTGTTTCTCACTCTTATTCTTAAAAGATTTTTAATTCATAAAATCCTCTTATTTCAGTAACCCACTTGGGTCTCAAGTAAAGTGAGGGCTCTCTGGAGCACCTCGGCCTCTAGGCCTGTGAGTGTTTCTCACTCTTATTCTTAAAAGATTTTAATTCATAAAATCCTCTCATTTCAGTAACCCACTTGGGTCTCAAGTAAAGTGAGGGCTCTCTGGAGCACCTCGGCCTCTAGGCCTTTGAGTGTCTCTCACTCTTATTCTTAAAAGATTTTAATTCATAAAATCCTCTCATTTCAGTAACCCACTTGGGTATCAAGTAAAGTGAGGGCTCTCTGGAGCACCTCGGCCTCTAGGCCTTTTAGTGTCTCTCACTCTTATTCTTAAAAGATTTTAATTCATAAAATCCTCTAATTTTAGTAACCCACTTGGGTCTCAAGTAAAGTGAGGGCTCTCTGGAGCACCTCGGCCTCTAGGCCTTTGAGTGTCTCTCACTCTTATTCTTAAAAGATTTTAATTCATAAAATCCTCTCATTTCAGTAACCCACTTGGGTCTCAAGTAAAGTGAGGGCTCTCTGAGCACCTCGGCCTCTAGGCCTTTGAGTGTCTCTCACTCTTATTCTTAAAAGATTTTAATTCATAAAATCCTCTTATTTCAGTAATCCACTTGGGTCTCAAGTAAAGTGAGGGCTCTCTGGAGCACCTCGGCCTCTAGGCCTTTGAGCGTTTCTCGCACTCGTTATTGTTATATTCATACATCGCATGTTCAAATATGAGAAAGATAATCAAGACACAATAATTCTGAATAATTCTTTCTTCAAAAAGGGATAAGGCTTCATTGCTTTATTGTCAATTTTCAACATAGGCCATAGATAACCTATGCCGGTCTCATTAAAAACCTCTTTACGGAAAAACCCCAAAGGGGAAACCCGTAGAGAGGGAAAAAGAGCTTCGGTGAAGCCACAAAATACATCAAGCAAAATATGAATCAATGCAAAAAATCACAAAACAAAAGTTATAGATGGTCTCAAGACCTTACACTGTCTTCAAATAAAGAATCTCTTCAAATGGCAAACGTTCCATGGTCTAGCTATGTCGACCCCTTCCATACTCTGCAGTCTATATGCTCCTCCTTTCAGCACCTGTGTGATTTTATAAGGTCCCTCCCAGTTGGGCTCCAGCTTTCCCGTATTTTTCAGGGCGTCCGCTCTTCTTAGCACCAGGTCTCCCGCTCTAAAGGACCTCGGGATCACCCTTCGGTCATATGCAGCTTTAATTCTGCTTTTATATCTTTCAGCACGTACCCTGACCATCTCTCTTTCTTCTTCCATCAAATCTAGAGCCTCTCTCATCAATCTTTCATTCTGATACTCTTCAAATTGGGCAACTCGGTGCGATCGTAACACGGCCTCTGGAGGTATCACCGTCGTAGCTCCGTAGACCAGCTGAAATGGGGACTCTCCAGTTGCTGTCTTCGGACTAGTTCTATACGACCATAATACATTATCTAGCTCGTTTACCCATCCTCCTCCTATCTTTGTCAACCTTGTTCGAATCCCATCTACTATTGTTCGATTAGTAACCTCCACTTGTCCGTTAGCTTGAGGATGAGCTACAGAGGTGAATCTCTGTATTATGTTCAGTCTTGCGCACCATCCTCGCACGTTTTCGCCGTTAAACTGTGTTCCATTATCAGAGACCAATATTCTGGGTACTCCGAACCTACAACAGATTTGTTTTTTCAAGAATTTAATCACATTTTCTTCATCTATCGTAGCCAGAGGAGCAGCTTCCACCCATTTGCTAAAATAGTCTACTGCTACTATCAGAAATTTTCTCCCTCCGGAGGCTGGAGGGAAGAGTCCTACCAAGTCGATTCCCCACTTAGCAAAGGGACAGGGAGAGTGCATCGCTCCCATCTCTTCCGCAGGGGTCCTTATCAATGGACCATTTTTCTGACACTTGACACATTTTTTCACAAATTCTCTAGCGTCTTTTGTCATGGAGGGCCAATATAATCCAGCCCTTAAAAATTTTTTCACCACCGCTTTGTATCCTTCATGACTGACTGCATCACCTTCATGGATCTCTTTGAGTGTGTACATAACTTCTCTAGTTGATATACACCTCAAATATGGGTGTGTGAATGATTTCTTGTATAAGTGCCCTCCGATAATGCAATATTTGATCTGAAGGGCTCGGGTCTCTCTGGTGGTAGGGGCATCTGCTCCCTTGGTGAGTTCTATCCATATAGCTCTTCTCCAATAATCTTCCTCTTCAATGGAGCCAATGGGGTTCTCCAGAGTCTCTCTTTCTGCAACCACTAGAGTTACTGTTCCTTGTCCATCAAACTCTGTGGAGCTAGCGAGTTTGGAGAGGCTATCCGCCTGCATGTTCTTCTCTCGGGGTATCTGGACCACCTCGCACTCTTGGAATTTGCCCATCACTACTTTGGCTCGTTCCAAATAGGCGGCCATCCTGCTATCTTTGGCTACATATTCACCATTCACCTGTTGAACAACTAATTGGGAGTCTGAGTACAGAGTTACCTTTGGAGCTCCCAATTCTAATGCCATCTCCATCCCTCTGATCAAAGCTTCGTACTCTGCTCCATTATTTGAGGTCACGAATTGAAACCTCACTGCGAATTGTAGGTCCTCTCCTCGAGGGCCTGTCAGCACAATCCCTGCTCCACATCCGCTCAGGGTCACTGAGCCATCTACATACACCTTCCATCCCTCGACTTCTTCTGGTTTGGTCGACTCTTGAATGAAATCTGACAAAGCTTGGGCTTTTATAGCCTTCCGTGGCTCGAAATCCACGTCATATTCTTGGAGCTCGATCGCCCACTTCACCATCCTTCCAGAGAGGTCTGCTCGCCCTATAACCTGTTTCAACAAGTAATTAGTGCGGACCAGTATTTTGTAAGAAAGGAAATATGGGCGCAGCCTCCGCGCTGTAACTACCACAGCCAGGACAGCCTTCTCAATTTCTGAGTATCGATTTTCGGCCCCCTGAATGACCTTACTGACATAATAAATAGGGTGCTGCAGAGATCCCTCTTCTTTGACTAAGGCGGTGCTTAGTGAGAATTCCCCTACGGAGAGATACAAAATGAGGGTATCTCCTGGGGAAGGCTTCGTCAGCTTTGGCAACTGAGACAAATGATGCTTCAGGTCTTCAAAGGCCTTTTGGCATGTTTCGCTCCATTCAAACTTGGTCCCTTTCTTAAGAATTTTAAAGAAGGGATGGCTCTTTTCAGCGGACCTGGCTATGAATCGGCTCAATGCTGTAATCCTCCCATTGAGTGTCTGGAGCTCCTTTATATTTCTTGGTGGCCGCATGTCCATTACAGCCTTCACCTTGGCTGGATTCACTTCTATACCTCTTTGAGTGACCATATATCCGAGGAACTTCCCTGATTTTACTCCAAAAGAGCATTTGGCTGGGTTCAACTTGATGCCGTTCTCTCGAATTACTTGGAAAATTTCTTCCAGATCCTCTATATGTTGATCTGCTTTCACACTCTTAGCCAACATATCATCTACATATATCTCCATGTTCCTTCCTAGCTGCCTTCGAAAGACAGCATCGACCATCCTCTGGTATGTTGCTCAGGCATTGACTAATCCAAATGGCATCCGAACATATCCAAACGTCCGCAGGCTGCTATAAAGCACACTTTGGGGACATCTGCAGGGTTCAGTTGGATTTGGTGGTACCCTTGGTATGCTTCCATCATGCTTAGCAGCTCGAAACCTGAAGTTGCATCTACTAGCTGGTCTATCCTTGGTAGCGGATAGTGGTCTTTGGGGCATGCCTTGTTGAGGTCCCTGAAATCGATGCACATTCTCCACTTTCCTCCCCCTTTAGGCACTAGCACGGCATTGGAGAGCCATTCTGGGAATTGGACTTCCACCACATGCCCTGCTTTCAATAGCTTCTCGACTTCTTCTTTCACAATGTTATTCTTCTCAATCCCAAAATTTCATAGTTTCTGTTTCACGGGCCTTGCCTTTGGATCAACATTAAGGCAATGTATTGCTATCTCCGGAGGGACTCCTGTCATGTCAGCTGGAGAAAATGCAAATATATCGGAATTTCGACGTAATGTAAATATTACCTTCTCTGTGAGTTCAGGCCCCAGTTGGGTACCTATCTTAGTAACAAAGCCGAGTTTCCCTGGGAAGAGCTCCACACTCATCAGTTCCTCGTCTGTTTTAACATTCACCTGTTCAGGTGTCGCTCCCTCTACTTTCTTCCTCTTGACCTCAGGGTCATCTCCTCTCGTCCGCTCCAGTCCCTTAGTTAGGGCTCTGTCCGCCATCTTCACGGACTCTGCATAGCACTTCCGTGCTTGGTACTGGTCTCCTCTTACTTCTCCCACCCCTGCGGCTGTAGGGAATTTCATTTTCATATGAAATGTAGAGATGATTGCCTGAAAGAGGTTCAGGCTAGGTCGTCCCATCACAACATTGTATGATGAGGGGATGTCTACAATAAGGAATTCCACTAAGTGGACCTTCCGGGCTGGAGCGTCCCCCAATCCGACCTGTAACATTACCGATCCCAAAGGTTGGATAGCACCTCCGGAGAAACCATACAGAGAGGTATCTACAGGGCGCAACTTCACACTCAGCTCCATTCTCTTGAAACATTCGAGAAACATAATGTCGGCCGAACTTCCCGTATCTACGAAGATTCGAGCAACATCGAATCCAGCTATGTCGGTAGTGATCACCAGAGCATCGTTGTGATCTTCCTTAACTCCCTTCACATCCTCCGGCCTAAATCGAATATTGGGCGTCTCCGTCATACGCCCCACTTCTCTTAACTGGCTTCCTTGCTCTGCTTTTAGAGCCCGGACATTCTGCTTTCTCTTCCGGAAGGAATCTCCATCTGCTGGCCCTCCCACAATCATGTGGATTACTCCTCTCTTTGGTGGGGGAGGGGGCATATCCTCAGCTGCCTCTCTGGTTTCCTTCTCTTCTGGTTTTCTTTCATGCTCCTTCCGCTTATGCCCTCGAGGGCCCTGCCTATCTCTAAATATAAATTCTTTTAGATGGCCCGCTTGGATCATCCTCTCAATCTCGTCCTTCAAGTGGTAACACTGATTTGTATCATGCCCATATTCATTGTGGAATCGGCAAAATCGATCAGACTTGGGTTTCTGAGGTCCTCGACTTCTGGAATATGGGAATTTCAAGTCTGGATGATCTCCTGCTACCTCCAGAACCTCGGCAGGTTCAATTCTCAAGGGTGTGTATTTCTCAAACCTCCCGCGAGGACCAGACCGGGGACCTCCGGAGGGGTTGCTATCTCTTGCTGACCCAGAGGTCCGGGGGACCTCTGGACTAAATCGTCTGGAGGGGCCTTCCCTTTCCCTTCTCCTCTCTCGATCTTGTGGCCTAACCTCCAATCTCTTTGCTTTTCGGACCTCCTCCAGAGTGAGGTACTTTTATGCCCTATGCAGCAATTCATCAAAGTTCTTAACTGGCTTTTTAACTAAGGAGGAGAAGAAGTCTCCATCACGCAATCCGTTAGTAAGAGCGTTGATTTTCACCTCTGGAGAGGCTGTAGGGACCTCCAGAGCTGCTTGGTTAAACCTCCGGAGAAAAGCTCTTAAACTCTCGCCCTCTCCCTGTCTCAAATTAAAGAGGGTCAAAGTGGCCCTCGGTTGTCTCCGGGCACTGGCAAATTGATGAAGAAAGAGCTCACTAAATTCTTCCCAGGATCGGATTGTGTTGGGTTCCAACTGAGTGAACCATTGTTGTGTGGCCTTTGCTAGGGTAGTTAGGAAAACTCTACACTTTATTCCCTCTCCATAGCGGTGTAGTAATGCAGCATTTTAGAACCTTACTAGGTGTTCGTACGGGTCTGTCGTACCGTCATACTCAAAATTAAGGGGCTTGAAATTGAATGGTAGTTCATCCTGTAATATGTTAGGGGAGAACTGGCATCCAGAGGCGTGAGCGGATCTACTGGTTCGGTTGCTCATTTGCTTCCTCATATCTCTCATCTCTTTCTGTAGGGCCAGTAATTGGTCGCTGACCGGCCCTCCGTAGGTATCATCCGTGCTTTCTTCTGTCTCAAGGGGTTCTGTCCCTCGGGGTGCTGGATCTGCATTCCTTCTAGTACTCCGAAGGGGAATGCTTCTTTCCGCACGCGAGGGCACCTTATCGTCTTCCTCCACTCGTATCCCCATCTCCTTGGACAACACTTGGGAGGCTCCAGGTGCTTCATCCTGGGGTCTAGGGGCCGGTACCTCCGGATTCCCCGGTGCAGCCCTGGGAATCCGGTCCCTTTGATCTGCAAAGGCTTTCTCTACAGCTTGCTTGATGAGGGCGTTCAATTGATCGGGAGAGATCAGGAGTGGCCCTGAGTCTGGAATATCCTCTCGCTGAGGATCTGCGGTCTGGAACTCTGGGGTTTCAAGGTTCCCTGTTATTCCCTCCTCGACCGGTAGGGGATGATTTTCGTCACCCAAACCTGGAGTGGGTGCCAATGGCTGATTTGATCCAGAAGGAGTGTGGACTGGGTTTTTCCCCCGGCCTCCCCTTGGTGGGGGATCAGTTGGCAAAGGGGAATTTTCCACTGGAAGGTTCTTCTTTCCAGAAGTAGATGTTTTGTCTCTGCCACCCATTTGCTCGGACAGGTAGAAACTCGTGAGAAAATCTTTCAATTCTTTCCCACAGACGGCGCCAGTTGATGTGCTAAAATTTACACAAGAGGATTGCGTATCCTCGAGATTAAATGTCCTACTCTTCGAACACGTATAATTGCTTCGAATGCGCTGCCTTCACTCGAAATCTTCAAGAACCTGCAAAGAACACGCCGGAGGGGGTCCGGCGTGGACACTCTGATGCCTAAGTCAGTATAGGGCTTATCAATATCTCATAAGGATCTCAAGATCCTTAACGTATCAGATCAGTGCTCAAAGAATATTGGAAGTGTATTTCGTTTAAAGTATATCAAGTTTATGTAAAGTAAGAATGTCTAACCTAGAGATATCTTCGAATTTACCTATTTATAGGGATACTTTCCGGAGAGGAAGTCAAGCCTTCCTCTTATTTCGTAGCTGCCCGTGAGACTCGGCCCTGCTGAGTGGACCAAATCCTCCCTTCTCTCCACTCCCTGAAGACTAGGCAACCCTCCAGCTCAATGGACCTCATTCCCTAAAATAAAGGAAGACAAGGTCTTTCTTTTATCAAGTTTGGACCTGAAATCGCGGGAGTCTCCTATATTTACGGCCCACGACTTCATGTTAAAACTACTTCTTTCTGATACTCCTCTCTAGACGGAGCTCCCTCCAGAGAGCCCTCTAGAGAGGATTCTTTATTCAGAGAACACTAGATGACTCAATCCTTTCCTCTCCAATCCCGTCATTCATACACGTGTCGACTCCTTATTAGGTGACATTTTTAGGCCGCATCAATATTAAAAAAAGGTAAAAATTGATAACTAAATAACAATAAACAATAAAACAATAAAGTAAATATAGAGAATCAGAGATAAAAGAAACTAAGATAATAAAAATTAAATAAATGAATTATATAACCGTAATTGTGGATCGTGAAAAACTGAGAGGGAAAGCCGGATGTAGATTGCCAAACGTGATCATCGATCCAATGTCTTGATGAGATATAGCCTCTTGAATGCAACAAAGTATATTGGAAATTTGGAATGGAAATTAGAAATATGGAATACAAAATTTGAAAGCACTCTGGATAATTTATAGGCACAACTCACGCCTGTTGTTGTGGTATTTAATTGGCCTTGGGATAATTTCCATTTGATAATAGCATGTCTATATATACAAGTGAATTTCTTAATTTATGATAAATCAAATCTTTCTAAAATATTCTAAAGATTTTGATGCGTCGAAAAAGAACGCCTTCGGATATCGATCGTTCTCTTGCGAGCACTATTAATCACGAGCTAAATCACTCGTTCAATCCTTGGCAATCTTCAAGTAAATCTCCTTGGGAATCCGAAAATAACCTGCAAAAGTACGCCGGAGGGGAGCTCCGGCGTAGAAGCTCCGACGCTCAAGTCAGATTCGATCTTAGGAGAAATCAAAGAGGAATTCCCCTGTATATCTAGGGAAATTCCGGCAAATACAGTGGTGTTTCTTCTCAATTCAGTGTATGTTTAGTAAAAATGTATGTATATGTCAAAAAACGTAAGTAAGAATATGGAAATAATCTGTTTAAATACCTGGCCTCCCTATCCGGAGAGGGAAAGACTTATTCTCCCTATATTCTCGGCTCCTTCCCGTAAATCCGGACTCAATTCCCTAAAGAATCGGTCTCACTCTCCCTGGAGACTTGGTTCTTCAGCATATCCGCCCCTATCTTCGTGGGCTGATCCACTTATTTGACTTGGCTAGGAAAGATTGACTAGTCTTCCCCTACTTGAGCCGGATCCTTTCAGGCCCAAGGGCCAGTAGTCTCTTCAAATATGGGCCAAAGGCCCAATCACCCTGATCTCTCTAATTTCCCTGCTTAAGCCTGAGGGTGTATTAATTCTGTTTCTTCGGTGTATTGACTTAATCACAACTATCATATTTTATCCCGTTTCCACGTGTCGACTTCTCCGGGAGCGACATATTTATCTACATCAGATTTATTTTTATTTTATTGAGAGAAGACTCTGAAAAAAGTCAATGATGATGGGAAAGATTTGAGAAAATATAATCTTAATAGATTAAATCTGACAAAAATTAATGGTAATGGAAATATTTGAAAAAAGATTTAAGAATTTATAAACATTAGTTAACTAATAATAATCATTATTAGTTAACTAAATGAGTTAGTATTAAATATTTATTTCAATTTGTAAAATATATTAATTGATACCCTAAAAAAATTCGACTAAATAATTTTAATATATTCATATATTAATTTTTTTCACATATATTAAATTTTAATATATTCATATATTAATTTTTTTACATAACTTTAATAAAAAATTAAAAAGAAATGTAATGAATAGTGGGTCCCTCAAATGTAAGTTATAACTTTGGAATGGTTGTGAGAGTTATTGGGGGTTGAGTTATTTATGTAAAAATGATGAGGTGGAGGAGAGAGGGGAGTTATAACTCCCTAACCATTATCGGGGGTTGAGTTATTTATGTAAAAATAGAATTACTCCTTAATTGACCATTACATTTAATTCTGGATTTCACATTTAATGTTCAGTTTAAATTTTCTTTTAAGTAATCAAGAACTTTGTGTATGTAACAACTAAAATTTAGCAATCTCTATATAAAAAATTGACATGATTTCTTAAAATTTAAAATTCAAGTTAAGGATATTTTAAAAAAAAAAAATTATTTTCACAAATTTAAACAATTACTTGTGCTATTATTTTTTTTCCTATAAATAGGAATTCGGTTAAAATTTACATAAATGCGTCTGCACTAAAAAAGCACAATTAAAATCTCATTTAATATAAAATATTATATATTGCTTACAAATGATGGTTCATGTATCATTCAATTTGCATTTAACATGTTTTCAAGGTTTATTATAATTATTGTGGTTTTACATTTAATGTTTGGGAGGAGAGATATTGTCTTAGACAAATGAAACTGCGACCCGTGTCACTCAAAAGTTTGGAAATATATATAATAAAAATTATGATTTAATAATAATAAATACATACAATTTTGTAATGTTATTGATTACCTCCACTAGTTATGAATTTTATAACAAGATTGGTATCATGAGGAAATATGTCATCTCAATAGTAAAAAAAATTCAACTTACTTTTGAATTTTTAATTTTTTTAATCTAATTAATGCTCACTATTCATTATTTTATACAAATAATCTCTGTATTATTATTTTGTCTTCATAACGATAGAATAAAATTCATGATCATATTGCATAATTTAATCAATTACATTCCCATAATTTTAGATTCTAACGGTAGGATGAAATAGTTGAATTCTCAGATTGAATTTTAAAAATTGGAGATGAGGATATTTGCTCCAAGACATAAAAGCATCAATGAGGCAGTGTTGACGATGATACTTGGTGATATAAGGAAATATTTGAGTTTAGACCCGGTGGAATGGGACATATGTTTTCAGTTGACTTTCTCAGCTCTCTTAAGTGCTCTGGTCTACCAAATCATTTATTCATTCTCAAAATAGGTGTCCATATAATGCTGCTTAGGAACATTGACCTGAGGTTCGGTTTGTGCAATGAAATTAGACTAATTGTTAAATGACTTGGAAATTACATTATTGAAGCACAAATTCGTTCTAGGTGGGTGTGTACCTTCCGAAAAGTTTCGAAGAAGACAATTTCCTGTTGTATTTACTTTTCCATGACGATAAATAAAAATCAATGTCAGTTTCTTTCCAAGGTAGGTGTGTACCTTCCGAAACCCGTATTCTCAAGGACAGATGTATATTGCAAGCTCGCAGCCTCTAGAGTCAAGAGCAAGAGTGAATTGAAAATTATTTGTCTAGATTCTTTGTTTACAAGGAAGTTTTTCGCAATTTGTAATTTTGTATATTGATTCGTTTTATAAATAAAATTATAATTATATATTATATTATATTTTTTATATATATGTGATGTACAATAATATATATTACTCCAACATTTCACTTTTTTTATAAAATAATAAATTTACAAATATATACATATTTTAAAGATTATGTTTTTTAATAAATAAATTAAAATATATAAATTTACACTATTGAATATGAATAATAATTACTAATACATGTTCAACTTTTACAATTTAGTGACAAATTCAATAATAGTGTTTTGGTTGTGAAATTTTTATTTCTAATTTTAGCAGCTAGATTCTGTAATTATATATGGAATGATAAAGATTATATCCACTAATTAATATACTATTAAATTTTATTTTAAAATACAAATTGGAGAATACACTAGAATTAATGTCTCTTATTAACAATACGGTTACACAAGATTACACTAGAATGAAAAAAAAAATCATGTAAGAAAAAGAAAAAATGGCAGGCACGCAATTAAAGGATATTAGTACGTAATAAATGCAAATTAATCACATTAATCATATTTCTTATTCAATTCGGGATATAGCTAATTAATTTCCTACCATAAAACTCAAAAAAATTATTTTCAACCATATATGTAAGCAATTATGAATTATATATAAATGGGGTTCTGTGAATGGCTTCTCCCCACATTTCTATAGAATCATATATATCACAATGGCCAAGCTTGCCTATTCTTTTTTGTTAGTCCTAGTTTTTGCATGCCTTACCTCAGGTATGCCTCATGTTTAAGTTATATACATTATACTTATATAATGAATTTTATTTTCCATTCAAAACAGGGAAAATAATTAAATAACAAATATTGATAAAATCAACTTCAGTTCGATATTATATTTCAGAATTTGCTTTTGAATTAAAAAAATATTTTTAAGTTAAGTTAGTTGTACTGAGTTCATTTGAGTGCAATTTTATTGGGGTGAAATTAGAGTTTTTTTTTTTTAAAGAGTTTGTTTAATTCGGTATTAGGGCTTTTTGATGTGTTTTTCACGCAATTTTCATTTGCTAAAGCAGATGGATATTGTAAGAATGAAGTGAAAATTTTAAAGCACGCATATTTCATCAGTTAAAAATGAACAATACATATATATTTGACATAGTTTTCTGTGTATATCATATATATATATATATAAATTAAGGTTGTTATTTTTGTTATGCAGAATTTATGGTGTTTGGAAGAGCAGTTTGCAAGAAAGAGGTACAAGTTTCATCATGCTTTCGTACACCATCATGTCGTGGGAGTTGCATAAACAAGATTCCAATCCCAAGGAATTATATCAATAGCAAATGTATTGGTACAATTTGCTATTGTGATTATTACTGTTTCTGATTAATTCTCTTTTTTTTTTTGACAATAGTTTCTGATTAATTCTCAATTACATAATATGAATAATGTATTGCCAGTTTAATTGCCACCTCATCAGCTGAGGCATGCATCAAAGCAATCCACGAGTAATATATATTATAATATTATCTGTGTCATTTTTATATTTTCTTTGCATACGTAATATAAATATTACTTATACCAAAAACAATTGGCGACATAAACTTCATAAGTTAGTGAAATATATAATACAAAAGGAATAAACGAATGCTCTTATATATATATAAATACTAGTGCACGACCCGTGTACTACGCGGGAATTAAAAATAATTACTCTCGTTTTTTTTAAATAATGATTATTTATATATAAAGTAAGTACAACTACAAAATGCAGAAGCACATGTGATTCAATTATGTACATGATGTAGAAAGATTATAAAAAGAGGAAAAATATGAGACATAAAATGAGTTGTAAATTTAAATAATTAAAAATAACAACTATGATATGAATATTGAGTGTTGGATTCACATGACATATGAGATTTATAAGTTAATGTGGAAAAAAAGTTATAGAACCTTACAAAAGTCTATAAAATTAATGAGTAAATAAAATGAATTTGTAAACAAAGACATTGTATAAGTAGCAAAGTCATTTAAGTTTAAAAGATCAAGTCATTTCTCTTAAAAAATATAATATATTTTTTTAGAATTGATTTGATACTAAATGAATATTATTTGTAACAAATATTTAATTGTCACACAACTTCAATCATTTAAAAAAAAAATCCATAGAAGATGGGCAAAGCATTTTGTGTTGTTTATCCACTTGAGTGCTTCGGGGTCAATTTTTGCTGGTTCGCGTTGAATAAAGGAAGTGCTCTTCTTCATCTATTAAATCTCTGACTAATTATAATTATGAAGCATATATTAATACCTCAACGCACGTTTTCATTCAAAAAACTATCTCAATTTGTGACACGTTTTGAAAATAAAAGCAAATTACAATTTCTTTTATTTTGTAAAATTACTTATTCAAAAAAATTCTTGTAAAAATAATATTTGAGTTAATGAAACAAAAAGGATGAAATACGGTAAACATGTTTTTTTATCCCATAAAGTGTACACAATCCAAATTATACACAAAATTACCCTATCTAAGAAAATTACTGAAGATAAAGGAACATAAAATTACCTTATTGTTCCTTAATTTTAAAAATGCAATATTATTGTTGTTTGTCAAATTCAATATATGAAATTTCGATAGTGTAAAATAGAAATTGCGTGAGGAGAAAGCAAGGTTACTTAATAGAGAATAAGAAAGAAGTAAACTGTTCATAATTATTAAAAAAAATCGTACTCGTGGTATAATTTTTTTTAATGATTTAAAGAGTTCAAAATTTTGAAACAATAATATGTTATCATAATTGTGAAATATATGAGAAATCAATACAATTTAGAATTGGTAGGAGTTGGAAATATTCATTGGGCCTATGTATTTTGAATTAACAGTTCTAAAAAAAATCCTACCAGAAACGTAAGAAAATTAGGGGAAAAAAAAAGTAAAAATGTTCTTTAACACAAAATGTGTATAAGAATGCAAAAAAAAAAAAAAATTACAGGATACAAAGAAGCAAAAAATACAAAAAAAAAAAAAAAAAAGTACACTATCTTAAAAAAATTACAGGATACAAAGAAACATAAAATTACCTTTGCTTAAAAAAATTGAATTGTTCGCTCCAATCTGAATTTTTCGTAAAAAAACGAAATTCTCCAAAATCTATTCCGTCAACAATTGAATCCGAACAGCAGGGAATAGAAGCGGAATTTATATATCGGATTATGAAGAACTTCATCAAGTGAGAAAATCCAATCAGAACAGAAGAGGCCTAATATAAAAAAATACAAATGAAATATAAAATGAAAAAAAAAATGCTATTGTTGCAGCAATTTATCGAATCCAATCGCAATCTGAAATTTCTATAACATGCAAAGTCAAGGCTACAATGCAGAATAGACGCTGCTGCCGAATAGAAAATAAGAATAAGAACAGTTTTTATCCAAATTTGATAAGATAAAATTTCATAACCACTGTGAAATATAGAAATTAAAGATACATAAATATGAAGCATATAAACATTATGGGTGTCACCTCCTCTTCTCTTTTGAACTGTTTAAATCAACACGTTAATATCTTCCATTAGAGATTGGTGAGCATCGGAAAAAAAAAAACCAAAAAAAAATATAAATAAATAGGGACACCATGCATTAATTATTTTATATTTTCATTGGGTTGGTTAAGATTTGAATAGAAAGTTAGATCGGCCAAATTGAGAAAGAAAAATACGAATGAAAAAATTAAAAATTCAAGACAAAAATCAAAAGAAAACAGAAAACATAGGGGAAGGAAGCTTTATGAATTCTCTTAGTAATACCGTAAAAGAAAAAAAAATGAAAATATAAAATTAAAACTAAGAATCATACCAACTGAGGAAAATGAAAATCTACAACGAAATTAGTGAGATAATCGATTGCGGCAAGACGGGTAGAGGAAAAGAAAGATAAGCACAATGAATATTTTAAAAAATATAAAGACGAAATAACACAGTGAAAATATTTAAAAAAAAACTGTAAAAGAAACTGTAAAAATTAACCGTCTCACCACAATTCAGAATTTTAAAATAGAAAACAGAGAGGAAGCCACGTAGGCAAAATAGAAACTGTCAAATATATGAATTAAAGATATTAAAACCCTATCCCAAAAACACAACTCGAATTATGTTTAGGTTGAGATCATATAGAGACATATATGAATTAACACTTTACCTAATTTATAATTTCAATTAAATTATAACTTCTAAAAGTTTTTAGATTATAAGATCAATACAAATAATCATACATCTTTACGCTCATGATCTTCAACCCAAAATGATTTCACTATGAAATCGTTGTCCTTTCCAATCGTGGGAAAGAAAAAAAAATGGGTGTACCCTTTGACCACAATGACAACAAGGTCACCACTCTCAAATCGAGCCAACCTCACACTAAGGTGATCTAATATTAAAAAAAAAAAAGGGACAAAAAAAAGACAGATCCACTAAATTTCAAGATCCTACTAACTGACAAAACTCACCCAAAAAAACAGATACAGATCCAACAACGGGGCCAAGGAACAAAAGAAAAAAAAAAGTAGGGAAGCTAAACCTACAACAACCAGAAAAAAGCAGACTAAAGTAAAAAAATAGAAAAATAAACGGGATCAACGGGTCGCTCACCCGATCAGCCACCATAGAGCCGTTGGGGAGGAAAGACCCGTCGATCCCAACCAAGAATGAGAAATTAAACTATTAAAAATCCGATCATCTCTAACGACAAACATGTTAATTTTTTGTCTAGAAATTGGCGATCCCGTAGATCCGACAGCAAGAACGTGGCAAAGGAGCGGCGACAATTGACGAAAGAGGGAGCGGAGGGAGTATTTATTAATTGACGACATTTACAATAAATAGGAGGGAGTATTTATTAATTTACATATCTTGCAATAATAAAAAATTTAAAAAATTATTAATGAAAAAAACGTTTTTAAAAATTCTAAATATTGATCAAAAGTTGGCGTCTTTTATGAAAATTGTCGAAGGATAGATGCACCCCCTCCAATTGTCTTAAATACCTATTTTTGTCTTAAAAAATATTTACTAAATACACTCTATTCCAAAAATCCTAATTTCTCATCTTTTTTTCTTAGCTTCCTCTTCCTCTTCCTCTTCCTCTTCCTTTTCTCCTTCCCCTTCCTTCCCCATCTGTTGTCGCCCACCCATCACCCCCCCTACCCACCCACTCGTTGTCCCACCTCGATCCAAGACGCCGGCCGCCGCCTCCACCCACAACTTTCGTCCCCCTCCCCCATCCACTCGTAGTCGTCGGCGTCCCATCCTGATCCAAGGCGACCTACCATTGGTTTGAATTTTAGGTTTAGGGTTTTTTTGCTTTTTATTCTTTATTTTTTCTCAGTATTTTTTTTTAATTTTCGACAATTTGTGGTCGACCATATACACTCTCGTCGAGAACAATTTTTTCGACGATAGTGTATATGGTCGATTTTTTTTCCACACACTAGGGTCGAACATATACACTCTCGTCGACAAATGGTTGTCGACGAGAGTGTATATGTTTGACCATGGTGTGTCGAAAATTATTAAAAAAAAAATAAATTAGTTTTTGAGTTTTTTTTATTGGGTTGGATGTCGTAAGTGGTGCGGCGGTGGCCAAAAATAGTGGTGGTGGTTGGCAAAAAAAATCGGTCACTTTCTGCAGAAAGTGGGGGAGTGGAGTGCGCTCAGTAGGGAGGGTACATTGAGTATGATACTCCCTCCGTCCCGCAATTACTTTCACACTTTTCTTTTTTAGATGTCCCACAATAACTTTCACACCTTTAAAATAGAAAACTCTTTATAAACTTCACCCCTACAATATCTTCAATTTTCAAAGATAGCCACATATTGTTTTTTTCTTAATTTATTGATTTTTCTTAATTTGTGTGAAAGGTCAAATGTGGTTATTTTTGTGGAACGGATGGAGTACAAAAATGTCATTACTTTTTCTCTACACATACACAAAAGTCAACTCATTTATTTACTTTATACATAAAGTTTTACAAAATTACCCCTTAAAACTTCACTCATTATTACACTTTTTTAATATGCGTGCCCATCTACCTATGAAAATATTTCTGAAAGGGAGGGAATACCTTTTACTGAAAGAGTATTTTTAAGTTTTCACATAATTATTATATTATTAAAGGGTGTCCTAAAACTGAATGGAGGTGCATATAGTCAGAGCCTTTGTTTATTAGAAAAAGTCAAGCCCCAATAACTACAATCCCATGTGTTTAATAGAGGCCCATTAGAAAATGAGTCAGCTTCATTTTACTGCTGGCCACGGATAAATGCCCCACAATTACTATGTTTTCACCCCAAGATGAATTCATCCCCAAATTTTGTGATCGTCCCCTCGTAAGATACCAAAAATATCATTTCCACTTTCCAACCCTCTCATAACTATTTACAAAAATCTTTTGACTTCACCACTTCTTCTTCTTCTTCTTCTTCTTCTTCTTCTTCTTCTTCTTCTTCTTCTTCTTCTTCTCCTTCCTTCCTCCATTAATCCCAATTTGAAAAAAATGTGCCGCCAAACACGCCCCGCCGCCATGCCGCCCCTCACAATCAATGGACGAGGGTAAGTCTTGATGTTTTAAGTTTTTTGTTTTTTTATTTGAATGTTTTAGTTTTAAAGTTTTGATTTTTAGAAACGGTTAAAAAAATAAAACTGGGTTTTGAAGTTTAAAACTATTAAGAATCGCCTAGCAGTAGATGATACACTCAAACATTGCAAAAAAAAAAAGGGGTTTTGATGTTTGAAACTGGTTCTCCGAGTACGAGGATAAAACTTCCGAGTTCTTCATATTAAGTAGGCGCAAATTTCTGAGTTTTTGTCTAAAAACTCCGAGAAAATTACCGGGTTTGTAACAAAAACTCAGAATCGAGTTTTGGACAAAATCTCAGAAATAATTTTCGAGTTTTCTACCAAAACTCAGAAATAATTTTCGAGTTTTGGACAAAAACTCAGAAATAATTTTCGAGTTTTTTACAAAAAAAATCTCAGAAAATTCGAGGCGCTGAGATTCTTGATATATCAGCGGACTTACTTTCTGAAGACTTGGGTATTTTGAATTAATTAATCAAGCCATTAATTTTATTTTACTGGTTATGCTTCTTAAAATGGTGACTTGTAAGTTTGACGTATGCACCTCCATTCCATTGGACTAATACCTTTTCTTTTTAAGAAGTTATTTTGAAAATTGTGCATTACTAATTATATATCTTCTTCGATCAATGTTTTGCATTATAGAGCTGGCCGGTTTCTTAATTGTTCTCTTGGTATTCTAGTTTCATGTTGTGTAAGGGTTGTTTTTGTGTTTGTAGATTTGGGGGTGAACTCATCACTATAGTATTTTTATCTTATACTTTAAAAAATAAATTGAGGTTTGGGTGAAAACATAATAGTTGGGGGCATTCCTTTACTGTTATATATTTTCAGGGTTTAGAATTAAATCGGCTTTGATCAATTAAGTTTACAATTTTAAGCTCATATTTATATAATACGGAGTATATGAATAGAAATTTAGAGTATTTAAAAAATAATAGTACCTAGCTCGAGTGATTATAAGATGGTTAACAAATAAAACATACTAGCATTTGTAATCAGTATATACATATGGGAAGCAATGAAAGGAAGATTAATGCCTTGAAGAATTAGGGAGTTCCGTGCCGTTAAGAAAATGCATAATAAGAGAAAGAGCTCTGGCAGGTTGGTAACTTGGGACTTGATGCCCTGCCCCTCTCACTGTCGCAAACGTTAGGTTCCCTTCATACACTTGTGTGTACCCACCAACCTACATTGCATTTCCAATAACAACAAATTCAGCTTAATTATATTATATATACTATGTGTAATATTAAATTACTGATATATACAGTACAGTACGTACCTCTCCACCAAGATACCAAGGATGCCACTGAGTTTTGATTGCAAGTTTCAACATTTTGATGGACTCCTTTGTCGATGTCACTGGGATCCTTCCATCTGTGTCCCCACTGCGCATTATCATTATATAATTATCAAGTTATTAATAATTAATTCAATCGATCAGAAATTAATTAAGAGTAAATATTAAAATTAATTACCTAAATATCCAAACACGAAGACCGTTGGCTATAAACTCTTGAAGAAGAGGAAGGACGGTGGATGGGCTATCCTGCCACTTCTTCAGCAACTCACTGTAATTTTCCAACACCAAATATTTATATAATATGACTACATATATGTGATTATAATTAATAAAATATAATAATTCATATACCTGCATGGCTCCCAATCATAAGGGATGTTGGTGACATTAGCATGGAGAGCCTTCTGTACCTCTGCTGTATTCAAATACGCGTACACATAATAGTCACTGCATGGATCCATATTTATTATCTGCATCATCGATCATACAATTAATTAATTATAATATTAAATAAAAAGTAAAAATGTTTTATATATCTGAGCAACCAACTACTTACAGAAGCCTTCTTAGGCTTGAGAGTGAGGCTAGAATTGGAACACAGGAGAACATAAATGTTGTAAATGTCGATAGGATGAATGAGTTGATTAACTTGTGTCGTAGCTTCGTCACATTTTTCTGATTTTGTAGTGACGTTGGGCGAGAAATCACAATATTTCATGACTGTTTCAGTAATTTCATCTGAAACAAGAGCATGACTTGCAAAATATTGATACATCCCTTTCTCATCCGTCTCATCGTTTATCACTGCATTTCCGATTTGCAGTTTTTATTTTATTCATATAAATTAAATCTACTTATAGGTACTAATCAAATATTGAAATTAAGAAAAAGTGTTCTAAAATACAAACACAAGGGTAGGACCCAAATAGTACTATTATAGAAAGATGGAGAATATAATTTCTTTCATTAATTAACAATGGGATGGGTTGTACAAGGACTCAAGGAGTATATATCTTAGTGGGCTTATAATGTGGTCCATAAGCAACATTTGATGGGCCTACATATATGTAGGGAGTAATATATACGAGTAGATTAAATATAGACAAGACAATATTTACAATATATTCCTAATAACTGTTACTATTACTAAGTGATGCCATCATCATATATGCTTGTAATCCAAATCAAATGATTTCTCCACGTTCACACAAAATGGGAAATTTTAATGAAGTAGAAAAACATAATGAAACTTACAATGATGCCTTTGAGATTGATAATGGTCTTGTTAGCCTTGTGATTATGGTAGAGAATAGTATGGGCCAATTGGGGCACGTAATGGCCTGCGTAGCTCTCCCCAGAAATATAGAAATCTCTGCTTCTATACTCTGGAAATCTCTCCAACCAATTTACTATGAAAACATAGTTATCCATGGCTGTTCCGGCATCTCCACCGCTCACGAAATCGGACGTCGTATTTGAGTACGAAAACCCAACCCCAGCTGGAGACTCCAAAAACAGCACATTTGCAGCTGATATATCGATCAAAAAACATCCACAATTTTTAATTAAAATTAAAATTAAAATGAAATTGAAATTGAACAAGATTTATTTATATGTATACCATAGTTCCATGAAAAATGATTTTGGTAGAGTGTTTTGCCATCACTATGGACACGGAAGGGTCCGAGTTCTTGCATTGCTCCATATGCAAGAGATGAACATCCTGGCCCTGTTCATCATATCAACAAAATTCTCCCACTATTAAATTAATAGAACATAGAATTGTTTATTTATCACTTTATAAACTTAGGTAACCTGTCTAAATCAACCAATTAAATTATTGCTTGTCTAGAAGGAAATGTGCTTTGATTTAAGTGTCTGGAAGTGAAACAGGGCAGGGATAATGGTCGACTAATTGGGTTTCCCACAAAATAAAGCACTAAAATAATATTTTTTTAAAAAAAATTTAAGTCTTATCCTCCTCTATAAGGAAATTTAAAAAGGCTCATTTTTTTTAGAGTACTAAAAAGGCTCATTTTACACAGCTAAAAATGCTGAAAATTTTAGTATTAAAAAGAATAAAAGAAATCACTTACCACTTATAAAAATGAAGAAATAAAAAAATAAAAGAAAATGTTACCTCCATTGAGCCAGAGAAGAAGAGGCAATGAGTTGGGAGAGTGGTGAGCCTCTGCAAAGTAATAATAAAAAGCCCGACCGGCGGTCCGGTTGACGGTAACGTATCCACCGTACTGGTTGAATTGAACCGGCGGTTGACCGGGCAATCTGTCAATCCTATCCTTGTCTTTCATCCCAGCTTGTTGTGGATTAATTTGCACCTCATGGGGATGATGGTGGCTTGCATTGTTAATTCTTGAATTGTTCTTCATCTTTTCTTTATACATACGGGAAAGAGCTTCAATTTGCTTCGTTGCAGTGATATGTGGAACTAAACATGATAAAAATAACAGAATGAGGGTTGTTCTGCTCTCCATTGTAGAGAAAGAGAGAGGAGGATGAGAGAGAATGGAGATGGGAATTTGATGAAATAGTTTGTGAGTAGTATGGAGTATATATCAATGGTATAGAAGTGAGAGTGGGTTTAATTCGTTTGCATGTGTGAAGTCTTAACAATCTTGGAAACTTTTGGTTTGACAGAAGATGAAAATGCAATTGTTGAACTGTTGGCCAATGAGGTGGAGCCACGTCACCGTGGTAGGGAGAAAAGGGTCATTTTAGTTGTGAGATGTACACATGAGACACGTGTGTGTGTGTTTGTACGTGTGAGGGTATGATTTTTGTTGGCACAAGCCGCACAAGTACATACTATAACATGACCGGATTGATGAGTTTTTGGATTTATTTTAGAGTTAAATACACTGCCACTCACATGTCCCACATTAAAGATTGGCAGCATGTTATACTATGTAAAATAACAAACAAATTCAAATCCCTTATTTTTGCCTTCTCTCTCTATAATATATACTCCCTCCGTCCCAGGATTGTTTACACCATTTTATGGACACGCAAACTTAGAAAAAAGTGTAATAAGTGGAGTGTTGATGGGTAATTTTGTAACTTTTATTAATAAAGTAAAGTGAATGATTGGATCAAGGGTAAAAGTAATGGCATTTTGTGTAAATGTGTGGATATTGTGAGGGTGAGATTTATGAAAAAGTTTTCTTTTTGGATAGTGCAAACAATTGTGGGACGAACGAATAAGGAAAGAGTGCAAACAATTGTGGTAAGGAGGGAGTACTATAAATTTTGATTATTAATATTGATAGACTAACTTTTCATGTCAAGTCAAAGTATACATCATCTTCAACAAATTAATCATTGAGTTATATACCCTAATTTAGGTAGCAATTGAAAGTTATTGCTTATGTCATAAATGAATTAATGGGCTTAAAAATTAGGAATCGTGCAATTGATGGAGGAAATTATGCACACGAATTCATATGGCACAACTGAGGGGTGCCATGGTAATTGCAATATCAAGTCAACCACATCATGTGTATTAGAGCATCCACAGTGTGGGTGATGATTTTTGGGTTTTAAGTTTATCACATGTGTGTCATCTCACAAATTTCTTACTTCTACCTCCCCTAATGCATTCTATTCAAAAAAAAAAAAAAAATTGGGATCACATTAAAGTCCACTCTCCCAAGTGAGTTACACTCTTCAAATTGTTCTCATTTTTTTTTCATGTGTGTTACACTCTCCCTCTATCTCACTCTCTCCTTTTCCCACTTTTTTACTTCTACTTGGTAGGAGTTCTTCTACCTCATTCCTCCTCTCTCCTCCACATCATCTTTCCCCCAATCCCTTTATGCCCTTCATTTGAGCTAGGAGTAGAAATCCACATGAAACTTCTACCCCTATTGTGGATGCTCTTATTGGCTTAAGGGACTGAATGTACCTTATCTAAAATCAGTGACGGGGCCAAAAAAAATTTATAGGGGGCCCGATTAACATTACTATAAAGATAAAATAATTCGCACTCATTATATTCATCAAAAATTCACATGATAAATTTTTTAAATTGATCGAACAAGTTGATTTTCGTTATGTTTTGGTAGAAGTTAATACTCCCTCCGTATTTTGAGTGATTTTAAGAAAAGTGAATTTAGTAGTGTGAGATCAAATAAATGAGGGGTATTTTGAGTGATTTTGTGAGGTGTAAGAAGATTTTTTTTTTTTTTTTTTGAATTACATTAAATACCATCCCTTTTTTCCCCTACCCATGACTCGAACCCAGGATCTAAGGCCTAGGTAGTGGTGCTCTAACCACTTGAGCTATCCCACTTTGTCGGTGTAAGAAGAATTTAGTAAGATATAAAATGAATTTAGTGAGATGTAGGATAAAATGTAGTCCCAAAATGAGTGGCGATTTTTAAAATAAAATGATTGTGAGTTATTTTAATATTAGAAGTGTGTAAATAATCATGGAACGAAGTATTAATCTTAATATGTGTGAAATTATTAAAACACAAATTTTATTTTAGGTTGTGTTTGGATGGAGGGATTTAGGTAGTAGAGTATGGATGTTTTGTTTACAATTTTATTTTTTATTTGTACTTACCATTGAACACATGTAGGCGTGAGTGAGCCTTATGACTTTGATACCATCATCTGAAAATTCAAACTTGTAGAAAGATTGTGAATTAATTCTTGTATATTAATTCCTGAGATTAACCATTTAGAACTATTCACTATCACCCATACAGTTATTTCCAGTACAGTTATTTGCTTAATATATTTGTGGTACACTCAGAACATGTTTGGTTTCCTTACTCCCCGTGATTAATGCATTATCAAACTCGGCATATATGCAAATAGTACAATAATTTTGAAGGAATGAATATTTTTATCTAATTTATCCTGTGTTTTGTTCATGTGAAATTGATCCGGTAAAATAATTATATTTGTCTCATTAATGAGGAATATTTTGTCACTTGAAAATGGATTGGACTAGTTGCCCCATCAATTAATGAGGGAGTATCTATATCCTATCAATCAAAATAAATGAACCCTTAGTTTTATGAATAAAGTGCTGCATTTATATGTATATTCAACATATATATATATATTTTTTTAAATAGTAAAATTGTATTGCCTTGAGTACATGGGTACTCAACTCATAGATGTACACATGTTACATCTATATATTACAATGGTATTTTTATGCCCTCACCCTCCTTCAACTGATACTCTATTATACAAAGGAACGGATCACAAAATCATGCCGAAACTGATGACAAAGGTTGCACTAAATTCTTTCCGCCTACCCAAACCCACATTTTTGTTTTTATATTCTCCATAGTCTTTTTCACCTCCTGGACTTCATTCTTAAACCGTTTTGCGGCATATTAAGGAATAAGTCAAACATTCCCTTTATACATAATTGTATTTAACTTTTGTACTTATCTTTTTTTAAATTCATGTAATTAGGTTACAATGTAATTATCTTTATAAATACAATTATCTTCACACTCACCAATTCAACGGTGATCATATATATATTCACACGACATTTTTCAGATTTCTCCAATTATACAAACCCAAAGAGTTGACATGAATGCCCTTCTTGTTTTTCCATGTCCCAGTGCATCAATGTGATGCAGCCTGCAGGTAATGAGAGCCAATGACTATGTGGGGGAACCATACACACCTGCAACCACTTATAACATTCATTTCAAATTGAAAAGGCAAAATTACATTCCAGTGGGTGTTGTTTTCTGCTGCACTTTCACATGCATTTTCGTGTGCATAATTAACATAAAAACGATATTTGTAATTTTTGGTTTCCCAAAAAAAAATACTAATTGCAGCCAATAAAATTGACAAATACTCACATATGATAGGATCAATGAAAATTTGAATTAAATGAATACTACACAATCTATGAGAGTTTAATTTGAAAATAAATGAATAATTGAGTGGCATTATTAATAATGGAATGAATTATGATATATTATGGTACAATAGAGGGGTGGTCCCTTGTAACCGAAAAAGGTGGCAAAATAAATAACTGTAATTTTTGGTTTCCCAAAAAAAATACTAATTGCAGCCAATAAAATTGATAAATATTCACGTATGATAGGATCAATGAAAGTTTGAATTAAATGAATACTACACAATCTATAAGAGTTTGAAAATAAATGAATAATTGACGGGACACCAGCAAGTAGGCGGTGGGATTGGTCCTTCGAAATTAGTCGACCCTTGTACCGAATACCCGAGATTTAAAAAAAAAATGGAATCAATTATGATATATTATTGGACAATAGAGGGGTGGTCCCTTGTAACCGAAAAAGGTGGCAACAAACAATAGAATACTAGGAGGAGCCTTCTCACTTGTCTCAATAATTATTTTTTATTAAAAGTTAATTTAATTAAAGGATGGGAGAAACAAAAGGGCCTTGTCTTTTAAGGTTGTTCTCTTCTTCAAAGGGTATATCTGGGTTTTTAAATATTTATCTTTTAAGTTGTTTTGATTCTTTAGAGATTTGTTTGCAGTTTTTTCAATGGAGTTTGTAAATTTTCCCTACTTGAAGTATAATGTCTAAATCGAGTTCTATTTTATTATATAATGCATCATATGTGTACAGTTATAAGTTGTACTCCAACATTTATTACTGTGTAGGTATTGAAATACTCCGTAAAAGTTATAAGTTGTACTGACATTTATTACTGTGTAGGCGTTGAAATAAAACCCAGTAGGCCGGCTGGTCATTGAATAGTTTATAATGCCAAATTCGTAGTTTTATTTTATATAGTTTAACAAAGTGATATCGTGTCGTGTTTCGGAAGAAGTAGAATTGTTAATGAGCTAGTGTATATGGCATGGACAAGATGGATAAATTGCAGCTTTGGTTCCATGAGAATTTTTATTAAACAATTTTGGTCCCATTTTTTGTAAAAAAATCCCAACATTAAGTTTTCAAAATTTATTGTAAAAAAAAATTAATTATAAAGGGTTGGTCTGCTCTGGACTCGAGTGCATGTTGTGCACCCTAGTCCATGTTGCACTTTTCAGTTTTAATAACTTACACTTTTTAGTAATGGTGTTGCACTTTTCAATTATTAAACTGTATAATAATATTTTTAGTCATAGTGATTTACACTTTTTAGGTCATAGTGACTTACACTTTTTAGTAATATTGTGTTGTACTTTTCAGTTTAATAACACACTTTTCTTTAGACTAGGGTGCACAACATGCACTCGAGTGCATACTAGACTTTACCAATTATAAAATATTATACAGAATTTCAATATAATTAAAAAATATACAAAAGTTAATTTTTCACACTTATAGTACTAGTTTTATGTAAAATCCAAAAAATTTAAAATTAGAAAAAGTAATTTGAAAATAAAAAATTATGGAGCAATAATTTATGTGGATTTGAAAATTAAAATATATATATATATATATATATTCAAAATACAAAATAAAACTTTTAGATATATAAAATCGTAAAAAAAAATAACAAATAGATTAAAAAAATATTAGTAATAGTTTTTTTTTAATGTAAATTTTGAAGAATTTATATTAAAAATTACAAATTCCATAAATTTTAAAATTAAAGATAATAATAATAATAATAAAATATGTATATCAGTCTTTTACCTCTCCCTCCCCTATTCATCTCATTGTCGTCCCCCGTTGTCATCGCCGCCTTCATGTCACCCGAAAAAAATCGAAAATCAATCCCTCATCATCTCACAAATTAAGGCCTCAAAAAAAAATAAGTCCTTTCAAAATCGAATCTCTGAATCTGATTTAAATAAATCTTCTTGAGTCTTATCTCGAAATTGCTGATTCCGGTTCGATCAACCAAAACCACACTAGGCATCCATGATGGTCACCGATGCCACCCCACGCCACTAGCCCCAACAGATGACAAAGCAGAACAAATCAATAGCAGCCTTGGAGCCCAAGATCTTCTTTCCCAACTGAAAAATCGTGAAAACACCACTACGGTCACCGCCTCAACAATGCACCCCACTAGCCCCGCCCAAAATACAAACACCAAATTTCACACTTAAAAATTGTAAAAAACCTTTCTAAATTTTTTTGCAAAGAATCCGTTGTCGAAATATGAAATTGATAAGGGGGTTTGTTTCCTAGTACTTAGACGAGGCTAGGGTGGTATGGAGGGAGGAGGTGGTGGTGATGTGCGAAGATGACAAATCTGCGCAAATGCAGTTTTTTGTTTTAATTTTTTTTTTTTTTTTAATTTTAGATTTGCACTTGTCAATCACTTCTTTCATTCGTTCAAATTGAATGGAAAAATAACATGGGACCAAAATTGCTTAAAAAAGGACCAAATTCGTGGAAGGTAACTCTGGACAAGATAAAGTCCCGAGATATTAGAGGATGCTTCAAACATAATTTTGACCTCTAAATTCCTAGTGAATATATGGGGTATTTTTTGAGAAATTATAATTACTTAGAATTGCTTAAATAATTAATGAATGACTACAATGTTTTGGTATTTGGTCCAAGAACCGATTAATTCTACTATTCACTCTAGTTTTTACAATTTAAAATTTTCATTATTAGATTATGGACCGACTAATTTGAAAGACTAAGCCTACTGACTAATGTCCACGCTAAAATCTACAAATCTAAAAGTCTCGATACCCAGTTCAAATATCGATTAATTTGAGGGACCAACACAACTAAATCTACCGTCCATTCTAAAAGGTTTCGAACTAAAAAATTAGAGTGAAACATAAGTTCCAATGCTACCCCACTATTATAAATTCTCACTTGACATTTTACTCTATTTAAATATAAATTCTCACTTAACATTTTACTCTATTTAAATATTTTACCACACTCAACGAGTCAACGTCCACTTTTTATAAATTTTGCAAACACCACCCACTTTTACTATTAAACAATTTTTTTCTCACAATCATTCATTAAATTAAATCACTTTCACAAAAAACACATTTTTTTGCTAACACCCCTATATTAATATATTCGTACCTTCTCAAAAACTAAAATGGATGTGAAAAGCATCTTTCTCGAACTTATAAATTAAATCAAACGTGTAGGTTAAGGTCCAATTTTGATACATGAGCTACAAATATAGTAGGTTTTATTTGTCTCGTAGTTAATCGGCGTGTGGGCCAATTTTTTGTTATTTTTCAAAGAGGAAAGAAAAGACCACAAGGACAAGTCGTTGGAAACTGTGATATCCAGCTGCAAAAGCTACCGGTGGGAGTGACTAGTATTCATTGTGAGTTGTTTAACATGTTTGAAGATTTTTTTTTAAATTGAAAAGTTTTTATGTGTAGGATTTTTTAGGATTATGTTAGTGTTTGTACTTTTTTTTTTTCAATATTATAACTTTATAATGGTATCTGGTTTAAATAGTACTCTCTCCGTTTTTTAATAAGTGTCACTTTGGCTTTTTAACTAATTTTAAAATAAGTGTCATTCTGAGTTTTTTTCTTTAATTTTGACTATTTTGCCCTTATTCATTTACCATATATATTGTTCATAAATAAATTTCATAAACATTGTTTATACCAAAATTAATTTGGTTTATGAATAATAGCTACATTCTTGACCACATTCTTTATCAAACAAAACTTCTATATCAAAATTAGCTATAATTAATTAAGGGTAATATGAACCACACTTTATAATCTTAATTTGTTGAAAAATGTCAAAGTGACACTTATTAAAAGATGGAGGGAGTATTCATTTAGTACATACATTTTGACAATATGAATGACATTTGGTTGTTTTCCAAAAAATTCGATTTTTGCGACTGGTTACATGAAGAACGCGACCAATTTCGAGTTTTTTTTCCGGACAAAACATCATTGTCCAAAAAAGAAACATGGACAAATAGTTAATGTTCATACTCCCTCCGTCCCGGAATAACTTTGAGTGGAGTTTTGAGGGGTAGTTTTGTAAAACTTTATGTATAAAGTAAAGAATGAGTTGACTTTTGTGTATGTGTGGAGAAAAAGTAATGACATTTGTGTAAAATTGAGGATATTGTGAGAGTGGAGTTTATAAATGATTTTCTATTTTAAGGGTGTGAAAGTTATTGTGGGACGTCTCGAAAAGGAAAGTGTGAAAGTTATTATGAGACAAATGGAGTATTTAATTTTCATGTCAAGTCAAGTATACATCATCTTCAACAAATTAATCATTGAGTTATATACCCTAATTTAGGTAGCAATTGAAAGTTATTGCTTATGTCATAAATGAATTAATGGGCTTAAAAATTAGGAATCGTGCAATTGATGGAGGAAATTATGCACACGAATTCATATGGCACAACTGAGGGGTGCCATGGTAATTGCAATATCAAGTCAACCGCATCATGTGTATTAGAGCATCCACAGTGTGGGTGATGATTTTTGAGTTTTAAGTTTGTCACACATGTGTGTCACCTTACAAATTTCTTACTTCTACCTCCCCAATGCATTATATTCAAAAAAAAAAAAAAAAGTTGGGATCACATTAAAGTCCACTCTCGCAAGTGAGTTACACTCTCCAAATTGTTCTCCTTTTTTTCTCATGTGTGTTACACTCTCCCTCTATCTCACTCTCTCCTTTTCCCACTTTTTTACTTCTACTTGGTAGGAGTTCTTCTACCCCATTCCTCCTCTCTCCTCCACATCATCTTTCCCCCAACCCCTTATGCCCTTCATTTGAGCTAGGAGTAGAAATCCACATGAAACTTCTACCCCTATTGTGGATGCTCTTATTGGCTTAAGGGACTGAATGTACCGTATCTAAAATCAGTGACGGAGCCAAAAAAAAATTATAGGGGGCCCGATTAACATTACTATAAAGATAAAATAATTCGCACTCATTATATTCATCAAAAATTCACATGATAAAATTTTTAAATTGATCGAACAAGTTGATTTTCGTTATGTTTTGGTAGAAGTTAATACTCCCTCTGTCCCATGATAATTTGCACATTTTGATCGACTCACTTTTTAAGAAAAGTGAATTTAGTAGTGTGAGATCAAACAAATGAGGGGTATTTTGAGTGATTTTGTGAGGTGTAAGAAGAATTTAGTAAGATATAAAATGAATTTAGTGAGATGTAGGATAAAATGTAGACCCAAAATGAGTGACGATTTTTAAAATAAAATGATGTTGGGATAAATATTAATTTTGTGAGTTATTTTAATATTAAAAGTGTGTAAATAATCAACGATATCATATCTCATTGTTCACACTACATTTTCAGATTTCTCCAATTATACAAACCCAAAGAGTTGACATGAATGCCCTTCTTGTTTTTCCATGTCCCAGTGACTATGTGGGGGGACCATACACACCTGCAACCACTTATAACATTCATTTCAAATTGAAAGGGCAAAATTACATCCAAGGAGCAGGTGGGTGTTGTTTTCTGCTGCACTTTCACATGCATTTTTGTGTGCATAATTAACATAAAAACGATATTTGTAATTTTTTGTTTCCCAAAAAAAAAAATACTAAATGCAGCCAATAAAATTGACAAATACTCACATATGATAGGATCAATGAAAGTTTGAATTAAATGTATGAGAGTTTGAAAATAAATGAATAATTGAGTGGCATTATTAATAATGGAATGAATTACTGGAGTATTATGGTACAATAGAGGGGTGGTCCCTTGTAACCGAAAAAGGTGGCAAAACAAACAACTGTAATTTTTGGTTTTCCAAAAAAAATACTAATTGCAGCCAATAAAATTGATAAATACTCACGTATGATAACATCAATGAAAGTTTGAATTAAATGAATACTACACAATCTATGAGAGTTTGAAAATAAATGAATAATTGACGGGACCCCCGCAAGTAGGCGGTGGGATTGGTCCTTCAAAATTAGTCGACCCTGAACCGGATACCGGAGATTTAAAAAAAAAATGGAATGAATTATGATATATGATGGGACAATAGAGGGGTGGTCTCTTGTAACCGAAAAAGGTGGCAAAACAAACAACTGTAATTTTTGGTTTTCCAAAAAAAAATACTAATTGCAGTCAATAAAATTGATAAATACTTACGTATGATAGGATCAATGAAAGTTTGAATTAAATGAATACTACACAATCTATGAGAGTTTGAAAATAAATGAATAATTGACGGGACCCCCGCAAGTAGGCGGTGAGATTGGTCCTTCGGAATTAGTCGGCTCTTGGACCAGATACACGAGATTAAAAAAAAATGGAATGAATTATGCTATATTATGGGACAATAGAGGGGTGGTCCCTTGTAACCGAAAAAGGTGGCAAAACAAACAACCGTAATTTTTTGTTTCCCAAAAAAATACTAATTGCAGCCAATAAAATTGATAAATACTCACGCATGATAGGATCAATGAAAGTTTGAATTAAATGAATACTACACAATCTATGAGAGTTTGAAAATAAATGAATAGTTGACGGGACCCCGCAAGTAGGCGGTGGAATTGGTCCTTCGGAATTAGTCGACCCTTGCACCGGATACCCGAAATTTAAAAAAAAAAATGGAATGAATTATGATATATTATGGGACAATAGAGGGTGGTCCCTCCTAACCGAAAAGGTGGCAAAACAAACAATAGAATACTAGAAGGAGCCTTCTCACTTGTCTCAATAATTACTCCCTCCGTCCCACAAAGATAGCTACATTTGACTTTATACACATATTAAGAAAAATTAATAAATGTAGTTAAATTTGACTAATGTGTCAATTTTGCCCTTGAAATCACATTCTCCAAAATTTGTTAAGCCTTAATTACTCTTATTAATTAGGGGTAAAATTGACAATAAAGCATTTAATATTAATACTAAAGTAAAAAAAGGAAATGAAACTATAATTTGGGACATCCAAAAAAAAAAGGAATATGTAGCTATTTTTATAGGACGGATGGAGTATTATTTTTAGGGAAGTTAATTTTATTAAACAATGGGAGAAGCAATTTAAAAGGGTGTTGTCTTTTAAGGTTGTTCTCTTCTTGAAAGGGTATCTGGGTTTTTAAATATTTATCTTTTAAGTTGTTTTGATTCTTTAGAGATTTGTTTGCAGTTTTTTCAATGGAGTTTGTAAATTTTCCCTACTTGAAGTATAATGTCTAAATCGAGTTCTATTTTGTTATATAATGCATCATATGTGTACAGTTATAAGTTGTAGGAGTAACATTTATTACTGTGTAGATATTGAAATAAAACCCAGTAGGCCGGCTGGTCATTGAATAGTTTATAATGCCAAATTCGTAGTTTTATTTTATACTCCCTCCACTTTTAAATAAGTGTCATTTTAACAATTTTCAACATATTAAGATATATAATCATGGACCATTTTACCCTTCATTAATGATAACTAATTTTAATACTCCCTCCATTTTTTAATAAGTGTCACTTTGGTTTTTTAACTAATTTTAAAATAAGTGTCATTCTAGGATTTTTTCTTTAATTTTGACAATTTTAACCTTATTCATTTACCATAAATATTTTTCATTAATAAATTCCACAAAAATTGTTTATACCAAAATTAATTTGATTTATGAATACTAGCTACATTCTTAACTACATTCTTTATCAAACAAAATTTCTATATTAAAATTATTTATAATTAATGAAGGGTAATATCGACCACAATTTATAATCTTAATTTGTTGAAAAAAGCTAAAATTACACTTATTAAAAGATGGAGGGAGTATTGAATTTATGTTTAGTAATGAATGTGGTCAATATTGTAGATGATATTCATGTATATAATAATTAAGGTTTATGCATGATTTATGTTATAGTACTATATTCAAAAGGGAAAAAATTTAAATCAAGGTAAAGAAAATGGAGGGAGTACAATGTACAAGGGTAAAATTGTCAAACTTGAAGAAAAAAAGTGTAGAATGACACTTATTTAAAAAATATTGAAAAAAGGCAAAGTGACATTTAATAAAAAACAGAGGGAGTATTGGTTTGACAAATCGTGATATCGTATCGTGTTTTGGAAGAAGTGTTTCAGAAGAAGTAGAATTGTTAATGAGCTAGTGTATTTGGCATGGACAAGATGGATAAATTGCAGCTTTGGTTCCATCAGAATTTTTATTAAACAATTTTGGTCCCATTTTTTGTAAAAAAGATCCCAACATTAAGTTTTCAAAATTTATTGTAAAAAAAAAATTAATTATAAAATATTATACAGAATTTCAATATAATTAAAAAAAAATACAAAAGTTAATTTTTCACACTTATAGTACTAGTTTTATGTAAAATCCAAAAAAATTAAAATTAGAAAAAGTAATTTTTTTCCAAATCAAATACTAATAATTTGTGTAGAATTTGAAAATAAAAAATTATGGAGCAATAATTTATGTGGATTTGAAGAATTATACGAAAAATATAAAATGCTACTACAATTTTTTTCATCCAAACGCCAAGTAGGCAAAAAAATGTCTTTCTCGTTTGTTGGAGAAATATACCCTCCAACAAAAACTAGAAGCCTGTCATCGAAATTTTAACAAGTCATCAGAATCTCAAGCACTCGGCTGCATTAACAGCTACTACCACATGAAATAAAACGTCTAGCACAAATGGAATAGAAAAATCACGATGGTTCTGGAGATGAAACCCCCATTAAAATATTATTCAAAATTGCAATACTTGATTTTATTGGTCGTCATAATCATGAGTCTTGTTAACGATGATATGAAATCACCATTGCTTAAGCTCCACCAGATCCATACTTCTTTCCAAAGACAATTAACTGCAGCTTATCATAGCCAGCAAGCACACCAGCACCAGCAACGGCCCTGAGAATGTTTGCGCCAGCACCCTTAAACAGAGACTTGGCACCCTCATTCTTCAAGATCTGAGAGAATGCATCGAAAGAACTTTTGTATTTCACAGCTTCACCAGATGTCATCATCATCCTTCTACGAACAGTATCAATTGGATATGATGCAAGACCAGCACCGTTTGTGATCACCCAACCCAGAGCAAAACTAGCAAAGAAGCTATCCTGAAAATCAAAACACCAATGTGAGACAAGTGTGTAACTCGAGAAAATTGTGAAACGAGGTATAAGCTTCGAAAGAACAAGAAAAATCAAGCCAACAAAAAGAGTCAAGAGTTTGAAGACACATAGTAAATGCAAGGGGATTAATTACTTTGTGGATCTGATGTATGTTGGATTGTTAGGTTGATGAAATGTTTAATATGACAAAACTAACCAATGTATTCAACATACATACTTTGTATGATTGAGCAGATCAAATAGAGCTGATTAATTGAAGAATGCAATGGAATTTCACTGAAGTATACTCACTATTTAAAACATTATACTACCCAATTCCAAAGCCACTTTACACTAATTACTCAAACAATCAACCATATACTCATTTGCAGAACTGAAGCACAGTGCCTGGTCATATGTAAACAACTAACATAATTTTGGCTATTATGGAGACATCCTTGCTAAAGAAATGAAGTCATAAAGATTAAAGAAGATGAATGAAGGGAAGGAAAAGAGCGACAAATGGACAGAGAAAAGGGTGAATGTAAACACAGAAGAGTTGAACTTGAAGCATAACTTTTGACAAATTTATTAGGATGATGAAGATATTAGAATTAAAGCATTGCAAGTTTTTATTATGCTGAAAACCCTCTTTCCATGTAATAAAGATCATTTCCTTAAACAATTCAGAAACTTGGTATTAGGAAGATGGTTGATTATGTTTGAAATGGCAGAGCAGCAATGATCATTTCGGGGAGGAAGAATATAGAATATATATTCGTGTCAGATGAATATACCAAATTATGTGCCGGGTTACTTTCAAATTTTGACAATCACAAAAGAATTTAAGGAGATTGAAATTTAGTAATGACCAACTGGGACAGATCAACGATAAAATAACCTGGAGGATGGGAGGTTTGATACAGATGATGAACTTTATCACTCAAATTCCCAAAAAAGGGTATTAGGTTATCTCACCATGTGTCAACACACAAAGTAAACTTAGGATTGGGTGGAATAAACTTGGTTAATCCAACTATTTCATGCAAAGTAAAGGAACACTATAGAATGATGTAAATCAATACAAGCAAAAGTATCATAGTTACCTGCAAATTTCCAGTGAGAAGCACTGGCTTCAAGGAATCGTACATTCCAAAGTAGAGACCACGGTACACAATGATGCCAACACAAGATATGTTGAATCCACGATACAATCCAGCAATCCCATCTGATGCTAAAGTCTTCTTGTAGACATCAATCAAGCCATTGAATTGCCTACCTCCTCCTCCTCCAGCTCCCTTCTTTGCAGCTTTGGCATCATTGGCCAATCTAGTACGAGCGTAGTCCAAAGAATAAACAAAAAAGAGGGAAGAAGCACCAGCAGCACCTCCTGAAGCCAAGTTCCCAGCAAACCATTTCCAGTAGCCATCTCTATCTTTTTTGAAGTTGAAAAGCCTCTTGAAATAATCTTTGAATGCAAAATTCAAAGCCTGCAATAATTTTATAGATTGTCATATATGTTTTAGCATGTATGCATTGAAAAAAGAAAATGTAATAATCCCAGAAAAACCATTTTCAATAGCCATCTCTACCTTTCTTAAAGTTAAAAAAGTAAATAATTTAATAGATTTTCTTTGCATGTATGGAAAAATGAAATACATTAAAAGAACGAGAAAGCCCAAAAAAGTAAGATTCGTATGACTTGCCTGGGTGGGGAAGTAACGAATCACATTAGCGGTGTTCCCTCTCCACAGGGAACCAAATCCTTCATCTTTAATTGTTCTCTTGAAACAATCACTAATGCCTCTGTATGGTTCAGACAGCCTACCAGCCTTGATCATTTCATCTTGATTTTGTATCAAGAGTTTTACACGCTCAATTGGAGCAGCAGCTGTTTTAGACACGGCAGCAGAGACTCCACCCATGAGAAAATCAATAGCAAAGCTAGTAAATCCTTTCTCAGATGGGGCTTGCACAAATACAGGAGATAATGGGGATGTGACCATGGAAAGGTCGGATGTTGCTCGAGATGGATAAGTGTGGAATGCGGCATTGGTGTAGTTCCCATATTTGAATGTTGATTGATAAAGCGATGGGCGAGGAAGGCCAACTTCAAAACCTTGAGTTGGGGATGATCTGAAGAGCTGACCAGCCACCTTCTGAGCAGCGGTGGGGTAGCGTGGCTGATCCATGGTCATTGTTATCTGTGCAAACAAGAAAGTCACTGTCAAATGTAAAGCAAGTATCATAATAGGCAATTAGGGATTATAGTTGTGCTAATTTTGAACAGATAAAAGCAATTTGCAGCTCATCCGCTTAAGCATTGGAAAATTTTAGTGCATAATTAAATCTGAGAAAAGGCCACAATAAGTCAAATATAATTTGGTATCCGATATTTGGTTTGGGAAACTAAGTTGCTTAGGGATCAAATGAGTTGCATTAAAAAAAAAAAAAAATTATACCAAGGAACCGAAATCTAAGTTTTGAAACACAGACATGTAAGATATCAAGACTATCACCAAATCGGTTGAAAAACTTGAAATCTAGCCTCATTGTGGAAGAAGGAATATGTCAAATTGGTGCCGTATATTAATATTTATAAAACACCAATAACTGTTGTGATTCATCTTCAACGACATTAACAAACAAACACTCATCCTTGGATGTCGGAGATCAATCACCATTCGCGGCCGATCTGGCAATCCCTTCCCACCCACCCCCAATCCATACAGATCTCTAGTCATGGCTAACTATTGGGAGTTAAATAAACATACAACGGCTTCATGAATATATATTTTGCACTATGCACTATATCACACGACAGAACAATTACTAGTATTGAAAACTAAAACCACTGATTAAATCCAAAAATACTCAAGCATACACATCGAACGCGAAACTGAGCTGAAAAACAACCTGAATCAAAGGTATAAACAAATCGACTTTAAACAAAAAGGTAGAAATAGCGACACAGAGAGATCGACTGAATCTGAACACACAGCATCCATATTCATCAGATCTACTGTTTACTGAACACACAGACATGTAAGATATCAAGACTATCACCAAATCGGTTGAAAAACTTGAAATCTAGCCTCATTGTGGAAGAAGGAATATGTCAAATTGGTGCCGTATATTAATATTTATAAAACACCAATAACTGTTGTGATTCATCTTCAACGACATTAACAAACAAACACTCATCCTTGGATGTCGGAGATCAATCACCATTCGCGGCCGATCTGGCAATCCCTTCCCACCCACCCCCAATCCATACAGATCTCTAGTCATGGCTAACTATTGGGAGTTAAATAAACATACAACGGCTTCATGAATATATATTTTGCACTATGCACTATATCACACGACAGAACAATTACTAGTATTGAAAACTAAAACCACTGATTAAATCCAAAAATACTCAAGCATACACATCGAACGCGAAACTGAGCTGAAAAACAACCTGAATCAAAGGTATAAACAAATCGACTTTAAACAAAAAGGTAGAAATAGCGACACAGAGAGATCGACTGAATCTGAACACACAGCATCCATATTCATCAGATCTACTGTTTACTTTTAAGTATCCCAAGAGGCCAAAATCCGATATAAAAAATAGGTCAACAGTACAATCAGTTGCGCAGAAATTGAAATAAAATGCAGATCTATAGAGAAATGAACGGGATTTAAAAGCAATCTACCTACAGGTACACACAAAAAGCAGATCGATATAGAAATGATCGAGTTTCCAGCAGGCAATCAAAGTGAAGAGACGAACGACGAAATAGAGAGAAGGGAGAATACCTTGCAGAGGTGTGAAAGCGTGCTGTCCGCCTTAACCTTACGCTAGTGAGAGTGGATCGCAGCACAGCAGAGGGGGTGAGCGAATCGAGGGATGGTTAGGTTTATTTATACTACTAGTATCTAAATAAACAAATAAACGGCCACAATTGGAGAATGGATATTATACGCTGCGATTAGGTGCAATGCAGCAATGGCATTTGATTGGTGAGCTTACAGTTGAATTACGTGATTTGATTTGGTCAGGAGAGGAAAAGGGGAGAAGGATTTTTCTCTCTTAAAAAAAGGAGTGAAAGATTCAAGAAAAATTAATACTCCGGTGTATAAGTTTTCCATTTTTTTTTTTTGGTGAGTATGAAATGAAGTATGATAAAATAATAGATAAAGAGTAAATGATGTGATTGAAAAAGAGAAAATAATTTGTCAAAAATAGAATGAGAAACTTATAGTGGAACGGAATAGAAATGTATATCTGATATCGATAGCACACAACTTTTAATTCATTTTGATGTTTTATCTCGTGTTTTAATGCTATTATTACATAAAATTATTCATTGATGGTGTTGTCATATGATATTAAAGATAAGGAAATATTCCCTAAAAAAAAAAGATAAGGAAATATTAAAGTGGAATAGATAAACTGGTTGATTATATCTATTCATTCTATTTGTGTATTTTATTAGTGTTTTTTTTTAATACAAATCAGGTGTAATAAATGACATCAAAATTTATTGCTAATCACACTTGTCATGTATTGATGATAATAAAACACAAGATAGAGATGATTTTTATTAATTACTCCCTTCAATTCAAAATGTATAGCGTTTTGCATTTTTTTTTATGTAAATTAATTATATTTTTTTCTAAATTATCTTCAAACCAATTAATATATAATGTAGAATTCTAGAGTTTAAGGTGACATACATTTAAAATAGAAGGAGGAAGTAACACTCATCTTCTAGTATTTCATTATATGTTTTATTGCTTGTTTTACACTTTTAATATAGGACAAGTGTCTTACAATAAATGAATTTGCAGGATAAATTATCTCTATTTATAAAATTACATTCCATATATTAAATACTTCATCCATTCACTCTTAATACACACATTTTTATTAATGAAAATATTTATTTTTCTCATACATTTACATACTTTTTTTTATACAACCACATCACTTTTCTTTCACATACTAATCATTTCTCTTACTTTTCTTTTATCCACTTATTCTCCCTCTTATTTTTATACAAATATATAAAAATTATCAAACTAATATATATAATTATATAGGAGTATATACTATTTTGTTCCCTTATTTACAATTACAATTTAAATATAAATTTAAATATAAATGTGAACAATAAATTCATTTTTATTTGTATATTAAATTTATAAAGTACATGAATATTAAAAATATGCGTAAAAGGCAAACGAACCAAAGTAAGCCCAACGCGGTCCAGAGGACGGGGCATGTCGGCCGCACATACATTTTAAAAGTCGTTATTTAAAAAATAAAGATAGATATAAATGAAATTTTATTTTGTTTTATAAGTTGAGAAAAAATAAAAAGGTGCGCCTCCTAGTGGCTGTGAGCAGTTGCATGACCTCGGAGGCGTTGACCGTGAATGACCCCCACCCCCAAAATGAAAATTCATTTGGCTTCGAATGTTAGATTAATTGCAAAAATATGGTCACAATACCCTTCAAACTCATCATTTTAAATAAACAATTAGTAATATTTTTTAAAACTATTGCAAATGATATACATACAAAATATAGATTGAGAGAGTAATAATTATACTCGGCCTTCGCATGCAAGGAGGTGCAAATTTTAGCCCAAGATGATATTTGAATTTTTTTTTTTAATGAATGTTGAAATTGTGTGTGAACACTTTTGAGAGTGAAGTGTGTAATTTGTTTTAAGAAAATTATGTGCGACACGAGCTTCGATTCCACAATTTTCTAAATATGCAGTCATCTAGGGTGCAAGTATCTCACATCAATAACATGTGACAGGTCACAGTAGCTCGTGTGAAAAGGTTAAGCTCATCAATCAAATTCATCTTTGTTTGTGGTGCTTTTATTTTGCCACAATTTTTTTTAATCTGTTCTACAATTTAAAGGTTTAAGATGAATTTTAAATTACAATCACAGTTTTTAAAGGCGCAAGGCGCGCCTCTTGTACATTTTTCCTAAACACTATTAATATTTATAATCCTGTAAACACATTTCACACATATTCTACCACATAAATCCACATAATACTACTGGAGGGGCATAAATAAACATTAAAACATAATGCAAACATGAAATTAATGCTAAAAAGTCTAGAATAGTGAAAATATACTTCACTCACACACAAAAAAGTTAAAAAACATAAAAAACAGCAATTAAAAAACACACAATATTCAGAAACTATTCCTCATTCTCATCAAATAAGGGTTTTGAAAATAAGGGGTAAGAGGAAGGGGATGGAGGAGAGAGCGCAAATAAAGGTTTTGAAAAACCCTAGTTTTTTTTTCCAAATACTAAAATGTTTTCTAATTTTTAATTCCTTTCTTATATTAAAAAGGAAAAAAGTGTTCAGCAATATTAAAAAGAAGAAAACTTTTTTTCAAAATGAACTAAAAGTGCTACTTTTTAAAGATGAAAATAAAATGTACAAGAGGCAACCAAAGGCGTGCCTGGAAAACAGCGCCCTAAAAAAATGTACAAAAGCGTTTTACCTATAGCCTCGACCGAGAGGCGCGCCTTTCAAAACTATGATTACAATTATCTTATTTTTCAATTAATTGTTGATTCTTTGTAGCGTAAAAGGTAATGAAACACAACAATTTGTTGTCATGACAAACTGTTCAAGTTAAATGCGATTGAATTAGTTAAATCAACAGCTAAATTGAGAGGTGTTGGTGAAAATCAATGTCGATCTTACGTAATAAAAATGCATCTGACAACCTTGATTCAGTTGATAAAATAAATGTTATACTTGCAATAAATTTAATTGGGTTGCCACGAGATACATAGTAATTAATCTATATGTCTCACTATACGTTTATTATTATATTATTTTTATTTCAATTATAACTTGTATACAATTAGGATTGAAATCACATTTTCATTTTTTTTTATGTTCAACGTCTATTCTATTATATGGATGATTGACATGTGTCACATTAAAAAATAATCAACGTTCCATAATATTAGAGGCAACACATGTTAAAAATCCGGTAGAATGAAACATGAAAAGTTGAATAGAGAAATCCAACCACTACATTTATTATTTTATTATACTTTAACTCATACTCATTAACTCCGTATCCTTTTTCTTCTCTCAATTACATCAATTATACTACATATATTATTTTATTATATTTTTCAATCAAACAAAAAGCAAATGGAATGATATAGTTGGATAGAGAGGGAGCATGTAATGTGACGTTGTAGTAGTTTTCAAATAATCGAACCGAATAAAACATTGCGCAGTCCAAGGGACGGGCAATGTTGGCCGCTGCATACATTTTAAAAGTCAGTATCTTAAAAATAAAAATAGATGTAAATAGGTTTTTTTTTTTTATATAATAAGTTGAGAAAAAGTAAAAAAGGCGTGCCTCCTAGGGCTGTCTCTAAGCCGTTGACCGTGAATCACCCCACCACCAAATGAAATTCCATTTGGTTTTGAATATTAGATTAATTACAAAAATAATACTAACATATAGTACATATGGTATTCATGAAGTGTCAATAGCATACGACGGTAGCTCGTGTGAAATGATCACGCTCATTAACCAAATTTATCACTGTCCCTAGTGCTTTTATTTCGCCAAAATAATGGTTTTTGTTCTACAATTTAAAGGGTTGGTTGAATTGTTTGTTACAATTATATTGCCTTTTCAATTGATTGTTGATTACTCTGTAGTGTACGTTAATGGAATAATATACTATTTTTTAATTTAAAGCAAAGATTACTGAGAATCAAACAACTTTTTTGTTTGTAATAATCTATTTTTCTCTGGTGTTTTTAATAGGTTATAACAGGTAGATTCAATAAGAAGATACAGTATTTTGTAAGAATAAGTAACATATTGGAATTTTATTGCTTCACTCTCAAAAATTAAAGTATAATAAATCTGGTAATTAATAGCGTTTCAGCAACAAAAACAACTAGCTAGATCAACAACTACAAATCCGTACAATGCATAAAAAAGTAGTACTCCGTACAATGTTTCTAAGAGACAAATATTTATTTGAAACTTTCAAAATCCATCATCTAATGATAAAATTATGTCCCTTCTTGGATCAAATTTTATTTTGGAGGAGGAGTAACTGAAGCTTATCATAGCCAGAAAGCACAGCAGCACCAGCAACAGCACGAATAATGTTTGCACCAGCACCCTTAAATAGAGACTTCGCACCCTCGTTCTTCAATATCTGCGAAAACGCATCTATCGAGCTTTTGTATTTCACAGCTTCACCCGAAGTCATCATCATCCTTCTACTAACAGTATCAATTGGATACGACGCAAGACCAGCCCCATTCGTCACAGCCCAACCAAGTGCAAAACTAGCCAAAAAAACTATCCTGAAAAGTCATCCATATTAGGAGAGTAACACTTCGACACACCAGTTGTACAATGTGATTGAATTTACCTGAAATTTCCCTGTAAGAAGCACTGGTTTCAAAGAATCATACATCCCAAAATAATTCCACCACATGATAAATTAAATCCACGGTACAGTCCAGCAATTCCATCAGATGCTAAAGTCATCAATCAAGCCATTGAACTGTTTGGCTCCCCCCGTTTTGGCAGCTCTAGCGTCGTTGGTCAACCGCGTACGTGCATAATCCAACGAGTAAACGAAGAGGAGGGAAGTCGCGCCAGCTGCACCAGGTTTCCAGTATCCACCTCTATCTTTCTTGAAGTTAAATAGGGCCTTGAAATAACGCAAAATTTAAGGCCTGAGTTGGTGTTGTTACCTCGCCACAGAGAAACAAATCCTTCATCTTTTATAGTTCGTTTGAAACAATCACTGATTCCTTTGTAGGGTTCGGTCAGCCTGCCGGACTTGATCATTTCATCCTGGTTTTGTACCAAGAGTTTGACACGCTCAATTGGAGCAGTGGCGGTTTTAGAGACGGCGCCGCCCATGAGAAAATCAATTGCAAAGCTGGAAAATCCTTTCTCAGAGGGACTTTGCACGAATACAGGGGACTTGATTGCAACATATTGAGATTGATAAAGAGATGGACGGAGGAGATGATCAGCCACCTTAGAAGTAGTGTGGAGTTGATCCATAGTCATTACTCTGCATGTGTAAAAAGTAGGAGTAAATGATCATACATGGAGCAATTTTAGGCCTATTTTTTTTAAAGAATCTGATATATATTTACTATTTAGTGTTGTACAACTCTTTTTTTCTTCACATTTTATGTTTGTCAAAATGTGGTTTAATGTATTTTTTTGTCCAACTTTATAATCACTTTTATTAAAAATATTAGTATTATTTTTTATCAAAGTTGCAAAAGTCAAAAATCGGTAGTCTGATAGATTGACGTCGTCTATTCAACCATCTAGAATGTTTTTTTTTTAATACTTTATTCGTGGAATTTGTCAAGTAATAAATATGAAACTCTAATTTAACAAACATAAACTGTAAAAAAAGGTCCCTGAAGAAATTAAAATTTGCAGAAAGAATGCCGAAAATATAAAAGTCCAATTTTCACCCTTTACTCTTTAGACGATAGAATTTTGTCAAAAAATGTTATACATCATGGCAAAGCCACGTGTTTTGCTTGAAGCGTTGATTCCACCTGAAAAAGTATGTTTGATCGCTCGAATTGGACTTTGACGTCGGAAAGTCAAAAAAATTAAAGGCACTTATTCGGAAATCATTAGGCGGGTTGTAGACCAGCAACTAGCGCCTAGGCGCCGACTTTTGCAACAAAACTTCTTATTTAGACATTATCACTTTTTACATCAGGTTAAGAGAGACCCGTGGAGACGAGCAACCCAAATGAAAGTAAACTAAATGTAGGAGTATATTCTTCCAAGACAATTTATGTACCGAAAAATAAAGACACGTAAATTGAAGAAATAACTAAGACGTATAGTAAAGAATTAAGTATAGCATATAAATGAACCTTGAGACTTGCGAGTCGAGATATGTGAGTAAGATGAGATGATTTCTTCCGCCTTGGCCTTATGCAAGTTATTCGTTAATGGTGGCCAACCCGAGTTTATATATTGGTGGTTGGATTATTGACTTGAAATGTCTGCAGCACAAATTCAAAGAATTGACTAATTAATAATCGTGACTTATAAGGTTTACTACCCAACACAGAAATTATTAATGTTGTAAGTTAATACAAAATGAATGGTAAAATATGTGTTCTTTATTGAATTTTATGAAAATAGTTCTAAATTTATCATCCCAAACCAAAATGGCTGCTTGACCAGTTTATCGCTATAATATTGGATGAGAGTTGTGTCGCAATTCGCAAACTGATAGTTTCCATCTTCTAGAAGGATAGATGGTTGACCGAAAGCGCCTCTCACGACCACTCGTATGATATCACTAACATACTTTTTTTATTGCACGTGGAATCATTTGATTAGCATCAAATGTAGGTGCATATCATATTCATATGTTGTATTACATATTATACCAACTTTGGTACCAAATTTAATGTTGTACGAAATGTATCCCAAAAGAAACGCACCATAAACTTCATATTATTACTCTATTATAACACAATTTTTTTTAACAAATACAACATGGAGTGGAAACTCCAGACCAATACTGTTACAGAATACATGGCTGGGAATTCAGCTATCCAAAAATCTCTCTCAAAAGATGGTCAACAATTACAACTATAATCAAACTACAAAATGTTTTGTATTTACATGAAGCACATATAGCGCAGCAACCAATGCAACTATCGTACCAAAATGAGTAAAATTCCTCAAACTTCCAGATGATGGACCAACGGGTCCAAGATCTGGGGGTGGGAATAGTCCACCTGAGCTCGAATTCAAACTGCATTCAGAGTTTAAAGAACATGTTAGAGATCAGATAAAGAAAAGGATAAATTCTGAGTATTTTTTTGTCAAATTTCTTCTTTTTCTACAGGTATATATAGTTGGTTAATGACGCTGGGATAAATGTTAAGTATTACCTTCCTGTAAATGTACACGATCCATAACCTGTTAACAGAGATACAGAGAATTTATTATCACAATCTACGAATAGAGCTCTGTGTCAAATATGGTGTACAAACGCATAAATGTAAAAATGCATTGATCAAAGTCGAACCATGTTATCTGAATCTTCGTATATATTAAGAAAACCAAAATAACTATCTTCAAGCAAATCTTAGTTGTAGCACACAAGTCCAATGTTGTCTAGAATCAGTTCAATTTTCCCACTTAACAGAATGCAATTTTTAATGTCACTTACAATCATATATTACTTCACATAGGATCTTACTAAAGGCAGGTAGTTTGTCCTTATAAATTATGATCAGTAGCTTACAGACATAATGGTCAAAGGCGATCACAATAAGATTATCAAATACAAAACATCGTAGAATAAGCAAAATAGTTTGAACAAATAATGCTTTTAAGGGATTAAAAGGAAATATTATACTCCCTCCGTCCACATAAAGTGTGTTTGTTTCATTTTTTGAAAAAATATATTCCACCACACTTACTTTATCTCTTCTCTACTTTATCTATTTTACTCTCTGCTTATTCATAAACAAATAATATTCCTTAAAACCCGTGCAAAAAGAAACAAACCCACTATACTTGGACGGAAGGAGTAGTTTTTTTCACACCTTAAGCCTTTTCAAAATCTTTAAAGCTTACATTGTCTACAGATATAACAAACCAGGCAAAGTTCATACCATAAACCCAAAAATTAAAAGTATTTTAACAGCAAGCATTGTATGTCAACATTATTAGCTCATTTTCCTGGTAATGGATTAAGTGCAAATAATAGAAACCTAATAATCACAGGCAATTTAGCTTGGAGTGCAATTCCTTACATGTTCAACTACATACCATAATAAAAATAAGGCATCAGAAAGGCAATCACTGAGATAATTAACTAAAGGAAGTAGAAATGATTATAACAGTCTTTTGGTTAAAAAAAATATATGAATTGCATTTGAAACTTACTAGGATCAACACTCGTAATTGTCGCTGTGCCATCAAAGTCACATGTCCCACCAGAGCTTCGCCTTTTCTGATAGTAATCATTGTAAGCATAAGAAGCATGATTCTGATATGTATTCGGGATATAGCAAGGCTGCCCTTGCTGAGTTGCGGTGCAGTTAGCTTGGCCGGGCCCACAAGCCCAATTAAGCCCATTTTGCAGCGAGCGGTCATCTGCCCCCGGTTTTGCTACACAAAAAACAGTTGAAGAGTTTGCATCAAGACTTCCAGTACTAAGCTCTAAGTCATAGACAGCAGTGCCATTAGTGAACAGAACACCCCAATTTCTCTCTGAAACAGACCTTGGTCTCTTGTCTTCGTTAAACAATTCATAAATGTATGAAGTAATTGAAATGGTAGGCTGACTAGGTGGGCCAGAATTATTTAACACACGCTTAATCAAGTTATTGTTATATGTTTCAGCATTGGATACAGAAGCATCAAGCTCGTTGGCACCTCCTAGCCATGGCCATCCTGTTTCAGTAACAATAATCGGGATTCCTGAGAAGTTGAGATCAGCTATAGAGTTATAGGCTGCATCCACTAAGGCATCAAACATACTGTTATAGTGAAACAGTGTGTTTGGGTCAACGATTTGTTTGACCGAGGATAAGGGTTCGAAAAGAGCATACTCAAGAGGAAATATGCCATTGCTTTTAACATATTCGTTATAAGGATAGGCATTTAACATGTAAACGGAATTCGTGTTTTTCAAGAACTGAAGGATCTGGTAAATAGTAGAGTTCCATGAGGAGTTAAAAGTGGCAGTAGAAGGAGGAAAGGGGTTAGGAATCAAGCCCATCGAATGTGGGGTCGAGACTTTGACCAGATAATTTAGATTCGAAGCAACTAAAGCTTTGTATAGGTAATTCATAGCAGGAACTAAAACGGGAGCATTGTTTGGAATAGATGTAAGAACTTCAGTGCCAACAGCAAGTGCTGTAATATTGGTTGTGGGCACAAAAGCAGCAATATTTTTATTAATCCAAGCAGCAGCTGCTGATGGTGATTTTCCTATCTCTAGGAGTTCCTCGTTTGTAACACCAACCATGACCTCAATGCCCGTATTTGAGAGAGCACTCAGCATGTGGGCATTGGCGTCGAATAGGCGGACATGAGTTATTTGTTGTGCTTTAAGAATTGCAACGATTTCAACAGCCGAAGGTAGGTTAGAAATGTCGGTTCCAATATTTATCCCCACAAATGAACCTGTACAATCAAGAATACAAATTATAAGAAATTTAAATGCATAAGTTAGCCAATATAAATGAATACCATATTTGGTATTACTACTATTAGTTTGTTGCAGCATTGAAATATAAAGTCATGACAAGAAAGTATTTCTAACAGTAAAATCAACTTGAAGTTTATCCTTATATGTAACCTTCATGAAACAGTCCAAAAATAAAAGAAAGTTAAGGAGTCTAAGAGCTCAATATAGTTAAATCTAAGCCTGTAATATTAATCACGGTAAGATTAGAGGATTGACCTAGTGCACAGAAGAAAACTCCGCCAAAGAGCAGGATTGCTTGAAGATATATTGCAGCCTTCATCGGCTACAGAAGTGACTGAATGAAAGTCTCATGCACGAAGTGATTAATCCTATGAAATGATCTGTAGTAAACCAGAAACTGTATAGCAACACAAATTCAAACAACGATTATTAAACCATCTTTAGAAAAAACTACTCTCAAAGTATTTCTTTCTACTAGTGTTAAAATTTTCAATTCACCTCATATAATTAAGAAACTAACTCGACCAAGTTTGCGATTAAATCAACTACATTAACTAAAAAGAAAAATGCAACTTAGTAAAATGTCAAAGATCTATTAAAGGAAGTCATTATGCCCATTCCCCATTGGGAATCTTCGCAGTGAAACCAATGCAAAGTGAAAGGAAAGCATACAGCACACTAAAGACAACCATATTTTGTTTCAATATAAGCCATGTTACAAGATTAAACAGTTCATATCACAAAATTTTCACCAGACTTCAAAACCCAAAAACCTCCTTAACTAAACCATTCTCATAATAATCAGGAAATTAAATAACCTCTTTTTTTTTTCCCCTAAACTCCCACTAAAATCACATCCAAAATGCAAGCGGGTGGGAGGATAATATGATAAAACAAGTAACTGGAAGCCAATATCAAGAAAAATTATCCCTGAACTTGCAAATTAAGACTGCAAAATTGTGGTCATTCACATGCAATGAAAACCCCTTCAGTACAGAGAAGAATCTGAAAATAAAATCTAAAACAGAACTCAAAGGGAAAAAAGGGTGCACGAAACATAACATGAACATCAGTAACTAATTAATTTTCTTCAATTCTGTTGCTTAAGAAACTAAAATTGAGCTATCCAATAGTCCATTTTGTATCCCATGGGCCCTGAGTTAACATCCACGAGTTGAGAAACTACATCAGCGAAGCACATTCAAGAAAATTGCAAGATGAAACTGAATGCATAACACCCAAGCAAAATTTGTAACAAGAATTAAACGAGCAAATTAGCAGTGTTTGAGCAAAAAAAAAAAACTCACGGAGCAGCAAAGAAATTGTACAGAGAGATAGTTCAGTGTCAACGCTGGTTGCCGGAATACAGGAACAAATTATCAGAGCAGCGAATGAATGGAGGTGAGGAGCAGAGAGTGTGTTATTATTGGAGAGAGTAATGAGTGACGATGGAATAGTAAGAGACTCAGATAGAATCATATAAAATTCAATTTAAATTTAAATTTAAAATTAAATAACTTTTTCTAAATGAGAAAAAAGTAACTTTTTTTTTTTAATATCTTAAAATTATAACAAGTGTAATTACTTTTTGTGTTTTAATCTGTCCAAATTTTTTATGAGACACAAATTTTAAAAAAATATTGATTGAGAATACTCCAATAGATTGGAGAATTAGGATAAATGAATACTATTATTTTTAAAATGAAAATAGTGAAATTGAACAATTAAAAAAAAAAAAAAAATTGATTTTTTTTTTTTTGTATTATCCTACCACTCACCAAAAAAATTATTTTAGAAAGTGAAAGAGGTGTCGAAAGTATTAATGGAATAATTATTATAAGAATGGTGTAGAAGGTAGGAAGATTCAAATAAAATTCAAAAGGTGCACAAGAGAAAGTAGCCCTTTCCCAACAAAAGAAAGCATCGTTTTCTCCGCCTTTTAACTTCTTATAGTGTAACGCCGTAAGGCTGCCGGTCCCGCCTAGTGCCTACCGTTCAAATCCAAGACAAACATTTTGTATAAAGGAAATTTGTTTAATGTTATTATTGAGTTGACCGTGCACGCTCATTTACATTTTGTAGATCGATCAATCAATATATATATATATACACTAGTGCAAAATCCCACGTATTACGCTAAGAAAAATTTATATATTATTTTTATAATGTGTTAAATTTAAGGTAAAAATTGATATATTTATTAAAAAAAATTAGTAGAAAAGGAGAAGAAGAAAAAAAAAAAAAGGAGAAAATAGAATTTAAAATTAGATAAAAGAAAGAATGAGATAAAATTAAAAGAGAGAAGTTAGGAAACTAAACTAAACCGCTTAATTAAAAAATGCATAAATTTAAGAAAAATCGAAAATTGAAAAGGAGAGAATATGGAACGTAGGAGAGAATAGATTCAGAATTAGTATGTAAGGACCTTCTATATGTAGTCAGGGTGTCGTACCGTGTCGTAATGACTACCGTAGTCAGTTAATCTAAGTCATTAAAAATCTAATCTAAAGGTTTAGATTTGATGACCTGTTACCTTTTGTAAATTTTACGATATGTATTGTCGTAATGTGTCATAACTTTGTATTTTCTATTAAATTAAATTAATTAAAATATATTATTGTAAATTTACATTTTTATCCTTATACAATAAAACAATTTATTACAACAATTATCTACACCCGCTAATTTTATGAGTTCACCCCAAATCATTTTTTACCATAGTTATCTGCACCCATTCATTTTATGAGTTCACCTTCAAATCATTTTTTTTTACAACGGTTATCTACACCCGCTCATTTTATGAGTTCACCCCCAAATTATATTTTTACCAAAGTTATCTGCACCCGCTCATTTTATGAGTTCACCCCAAATTATTTTTATACCACAATTATATGCACCCGCTCATTTTATGAGTTCACCCCAAAATATATTTTTTTAAATAATTACATTTAAAATACTATATTATTTTTTTATTAATTAACACAAAATATAATAAAATCAACCCTAATTTATACATTTACAATCTACAACCGAGTCATTGCCGAGTTATCGTCGATTCACCACCAAATCACTCATATTTTTAGAAAAAAAAATCTTAAAAACATAATTAAAAAAAAACTATCGAGATTAGGCACAAATTTCAATTTTTTTTCTTTTTAATTTTTCTTCCCATTTTCAATTTTTATTTCTTCGTTTTTTTTTTTTTTCCTACTTTTTTTTCATTAGTATATTTTTTAGTTTTAATACAAAATAATATTATATGTATGATTTTATTATAATCCCTCCGTCCCAGTGAAAGCTCCTCATGAGCTTCGGACATAGAGGTTAAAAAATATGATATAATAAGTGGATGTATGAGAGGTGATGTGATTGAGAAAGAGAAGAATATAATGAAATGTGAGAGGGAATAGTTTGGCAAAAAAGGAATGAGTAACTTTCATTGGGACAAACGAATAAGGAAAGTTGGGTAGCTTTCAATAGGAAGGAGGGAGTAGTCGGTAATACAACAAGTAATAACCAGTAATACCATAAACAGTAATCAGTAATACCATTAACAATAATTAGTGATACCACGAACATTAATCAGTAATACCATTAATATTAATCAGTAAAATTTTATATAATAACAAATAATTTCACACATCTAATTATATTCAATAATACAAAAAATAATTATCAGTAATACCATGAACAGTAATTAGTAATATCATGAACATTGAATAGTAATATCTCATACAATAACAAATAATTCCACAAATCTAATTATATTCAATAATACCAAAAACAATTATCAGTAATACCATAAACAATAATATGTAATACCATAAAAATAATAATAATCAGTAATAAATAATTTCACATAATCAATAATCATTAATACTAATTCAATAGTGTATTAATAGTAATACCGCAATCAATAACTAGTAATATCAGTATCAATAATACCAATAACAATAATACCATAAAAAAAAATGGAGAGAGTGCAGATCGAGGTGTACTAAAGAAAATAGAGGGTGCACATTACCAAGCCCAATTGAAGGAAACCCTAGCCCAATGGGAGGGCACCCTAGGTCAGTAGTTGTCGCTTGAGATTTCATCAGCAAGGTCACCGGCTCCGAGTGTCGTCCGGTCAGAGATCCATCAGCAACATACTCACAGTCCTCCGTCGGGTCGTCGTCAGCCGGAGGAAGAGGCTGCGCAGGAGTAGGGTGAAGAAGACGGATGAAGCAATGTAGCTTCGATTTGGACAAAGATGAACGACGAGAGAGAGGCAGCGTCGATCCGAGTGTTGCAGGCGAGCGTCGTTGATGTAGGAGAAGCTCCTGGATCGCGAACGCAAGGGAGATTGATCGAAGCAGTCGCGTCGGTGGTCGAAATGAGGAGAGGATTTCGGCCGCCATGGATCGTGGCCGAGATGGAAGATTATGTCGATTGTTATGGAAGTGAAGAATCGCGATTGCGATTCGAGAAGGGGTCTCGGGCTTCAGCGGCCGAGACCGAAGCACCGCCGTCGTCGTCGAGGGGGTGGTCGGGCATGGTGGTGGCTGGGTCACCCGCCGACATGCATGGATTTCCGGCAGGTCCTTTACTCATCAAATTAAAATTAAAATTTAGGTGCACCGCCGATCGACTTTAATAAAATTATACCTATAATATTATTTTGTATTAAAATTTAAAAAATACACATGCAAAAAAATGGAAAAGAAAGACAGGAAAATTTAAAAAGGAAAAGAAAAAAAAAACAAGGAAATAAAAAATTTGAAAAAAAAATTGAAAATGGGAAGAAAAAAGAAAAGATGAGGGGGAAGAAAAATTAAAAAGAAAAAAATTGAGATTTGTGGCTAATTTCGATAGTTTTTTATTAATTATATTTTTACGCTTTTTTTTTTTAAATATGGGTGATTTGGTGGTGAATTGATTTTTTAGAGTTTATTTTATTATATTTTGTGTAAAATAATAAAAGGATAATATAGTCTTTTAAATGTGATTATTTTTAAAAAAATATTTTGGGGTGCACTCATAAAATGTGCGAGTGCAGATAACCATGGTAAAACAATAATTTGCGGGTGAACTCATAAAATGAGCGAGTGCAGATAATTGTGGTAAAAAAAATTGGGGGTGAACTCATAGAATGATCGGGTGTAGATAACTGTTGTAAAAAAGAAATGATTTGGGGGTGAACTCATTAAATGAGCGGGTGCAGATAATTGTTGTAAAAATATGATTAGGGGGTGAATTCATTAAATTAGCGGGTGCAGATAATCGTAGTAAAAATATGATTAGGAGGTGCACTCATTAAATTAGTGGGTGCAGGTAAAATATAAATAAAATTTAAAAAGAAGGGTAATATAGTAAATAACAAAATATAATTTAAATAATGCTAAAAATAACTGAAACCTGTATGACAGGTAGCAGGTCGTTTTTACGGTTACGACGCCACATGACGCGATTCGACAAAGTGACTGCGTAGTCACTTTGTAAAATGTGACTACCGTAAGAATTGCCCTAGCATGTAAGGGTAGATGTCAAAGCGAAATCTTCATCAAAGCTACCTGCAGCGGTTACCACTGATTTTTTGATAAAAAAATTACCATTTTTCAATAATAAAATTATCACTTTTTGAAAAATGGATTTATTAAAAAGTTTATTTATATATGTAAAACTACATTTGTGGATAAAGGTATTGGTTGGTACGAAAATGATATAGAGTCCACCAATTGTGCCCATCAGATTTGCCCACCGCCTATGTGGCATTACCACGTCAATAAATCCTTATTTATATTTAATTTAAACTTAATCTAATATCAATATTTTATTTTTTTTATCCATATCAATATTTTAAAAAATCTTTTTTTATATTTAATTTAATATCATCGATATTTTCTCAAATCTTTCCATCACCATTAATTTTTCTCCACAAAAAAAATTAAAGAAAATAAAAAATAATCTCATTGCCATAACAAAAATTAACTAAATGTCAACCAATGAAAAAAATATAAAAAATCAGCAACATGCAAAAGAAACACAAATAATAAAAAAACTCACGAAACATAAAAAATTGATGGTAACGTGTAAGATGCTCCCGTAAAAGTTGATACTTGTTCATTTCTTCTACTTGTGACCTATTAACAATCATGAAATAGTCGTGCTTTAAAAAAAAAAAAGTTAAAAAAAAAGCGTACGATCTAGAGTGAGACAGGTTCGTTTATCATGGCCGCTTCGACTGCAAACACTGCATGTCCTACTGCTTTGTGCCATTGATATCTCCTTTGATGCAGTGTCCTACTGCTTTGTGTCATTGATATCTCCTTTGATGATTTAAGTTGTTTGTCACATCCTTTAGTACGAACAACAGGAAGTGGGTCTTGAACACCATGTGAAAACTCAATGCTCACATTTATTTCTCTATTATTTTTTCCATCCTCATCAATTTCTGCTATCTTTTTCTTCAGATTTTGTAGTTCTTCAATTAAAAAATCGGTGTGAGTCTCTGTTAAAGAACATTCATCAACTAAATGCATTGCAACTTGGGCCAATGACCTACGTCTTGAAATGAAAGATTGATCTTCTATAGAGGCTGGTGTTAACCCATCGACTATAAAAAAATGAGTTGTACTCTTGTGTACCAGTTACATGTATGTAACTACTATATCCAATCCAATATATGTAACTATTATATCCAATAACTCATTACAAATAACACATGACCCATTTACTATATCCAATCCAATAACACATGACCCATTTACTATATCAATTTAACACATACATTTTTTCATGGGTCTTTATTTTACTTCAATTAATTTTTTTTAAAAATTTTATCATTAAAAAATAATACTCCATTAATTTTTTAAAATTTTATTTTTTTATTTTACTCAATTGATTTTTATAAATCTTTTTAATATTATTTTTTAAATTTATTTTTCTTCCTGTTTATCATTTGTGTTTCAAATGATAATTTTTTTAACGTACTTTCTTTTTATGTCATAAATAATTATTCTAAAATTTTAAAGTCTAATAAGAAAAATTTAAAAATAATATTAATTGTTTTTTTTAAGTATTAAATAGTATAATAATAATTTTTTAAAAAAAATAAAATTCTCACCTCTCTTACGCAAGTGTTCAATTTTATTGGTACTATTTTACTTTAATTAATTGGTGTATAATTTTCACTTTATCCTTTTAAAATTTTACTTCATTCCTTACAAATTTCACTTCGTTTTACATTGTTTAATTATTTTTTTCATTTGAACTTTCATTTTTTAATCACTTTATTTTAATTTTTTATGAATATAATTTTTAGTTTATAAGTGTTATGATAACAGTTGATAAGTATTATGATATATTATTAGTTAATATGCAGTACTGTACATATTAGTTCATATACAGTATAATATTAGTTTATATTGGTACATGTTTTAATTTTTTCGAGTTTTAAGTTCACATACTTTATGGTAATAGTTCAAATATAGTATAGTATTAGTTCAGATATTGCATAGTATTAATTCACATACTCTATGGTACTAGTTCAAATATAGTATAATATAAATTCAAATATTGTATAGTATTAGTTCATATATTAAATACTCCATAATATTTTTATACCCACATTAATCTCTAGTACTATACAATATATTAACTAGTACTATATCATAGGCGTACTAATACTATATCGTATTTAAACTAATATTTATATTTAACAAAAAATACATAACTTAACACATTTATAATTCCAGGCATACCATGCAAATTAATACATCAATATTAAAAAAATGATACTCCGTATTAACTAACTAGTAAGAAGAACAAAAGTGAGAATGAATCACACTAAACACACAATTCAATTAATAGATACAATCACACTCAATAAACATATGAATGCATCAACATGACGATGACCCAAAAAATAATAATAAATCTGATGCAATATTGTGCTGGTTTCTTCTCCAATTCTCAACTCATTTAAGTTTCTAAATATACATTTTATTTTTCAATTAGATTATATTATTAATTAGTTTTAAAAAATAATCTACACCCTTAAAAAACTTGTAACAAATCAAATATCATTTTAGAAATAATGAAGACATAACAAAATAATCTTAGTTATTATAAATCAGATTAAAGCTAGAAAGTGAGCACGTCATATTCATACATTTATACCCAAATTAGAAAAAAATTGAATTTTTTTAGTTTAGTTTTTTTTTTCAATTTTTTTGTATTTATTTCCTAAATTTCGGTCATTTTTTGAAAAAAAAACTGGAAATTTTATTTCATAATTTTATTTTTGAGTTTCATATTTTTTTAATATTCGTTATGTTTTTATATTTATTTTTTAAAAGTAAAAAAAATAGAATAATATTTGACTTCGTGGTGATTAATTGGTGAATCGATAGTCGGTGTATAATTATAATTTTAATGAGTTGTATTTTAATTTAATTGATAAAATGGTAATATAGTATTTTACATGTATTTTTATTTAAAAAAAATTGGGGGTGAAATTAATAAAAAAAAAGTAAATAACTAATAACCCATGTAAAAAATTGAATTTAGTTACATGTATGTAACTTGTACACGTAAGTGCCTAAAAGAAAGGAGGAGTGTGGATTTATTAAAAAAGGAGGGTAAATAGCCAGTTACATACATGTAACTGGTACACATAAGCAATTGCCTAAAAAAATTTGCCTTCTTAGTCCATCTATGCACAATATACTTATCTGACAACATCATTACTTGAGTAACCCGCATCTAACAAAGCAAATGATATAGAAGAACAATGTACGCAAGGGAACTAATGAACAAGTATCAACTTTTACGGGAGCATCTTACACATTACCATCAATTTTTTATGTTTCGTGAGTTTTTTTATTATTTGTGTTTCTTTTGCATGTTGTTGAAATTTATATTTATTTAATTGGTTGACATTTAGTTAATTTTTGTTATGGCAATGAGATTATTGTTGATGTTGTGTCAATGTTGTGAAGAATGTCACAACATATCTGACAACATCATTAATAATTCGTCCTTTCTTTCACAATCAACACTGATGGTGACAGTCAAGAAACAGAAGCCGTACAAGAAAGTGATAAGGCAGTAGCTGAAGATGCACAAGATGTTGATGTCATTAAGACCGTGCATGGAGATTTATGAAAGCATGCAAACTGGAGAAGTTATAAAGTATGGGAGAGTTTGTCCAGATCCATGAAGATGTAGCTGAAGTGTTATTCAGCCCAATCCTCTCCTTTACTTATTTACATAATTTTTCTTTATTTGTTTGTCATGATTGTTTGATTTATATTTCTGTTATTTCCTTTATTATTTAGGATTTACTTTATGTACGAGTTTATTTAAATCTAAACAAGTTATTTGGTTTAGATGTTGTTTTATTAATTTGATCTAATACAATTGCTAATTCAATTTCTGTTGAAATATCAATTGTGTTAAATTCTTAGTCAATATATCTGTTGTGCGAACTTCAGTTGTGTTGATGTAGAAAGGTCAAATTGAGGGAGATTGTTGATGTTGAAATAAGTGTTTTGTTTAATGATCCAACACTAACAACCGAGTGTTGTGTTTAATGTTCCCAACACTTATGACAACATCAGAATTTGCCCTTCCTTTTCTCACTAACTCTTATCTTACGCTTGTTGTCTAATGATGTCCCCAGAGCAGTTAGAAGACGTGGGCAACACCAAGTCATGCCATTGCGTGGGAGTGAGAAGTTATTAGACATGGTATAACAAGTCCCTATATTCTAGGAGTAGTGGAGAGAAGTTCCTAACCGCATGATCTCAAGGTTGAGGCGATCATGGGAGTTGATGGCAGTTCGTGCATGAAGCCTATAAATACCGCAGCTGCCTCAACACAAGATACACAAGAAGAAAAGCTAAATTAGATTACTACACTATTGAACGCTATATACGCTTCTAGTTAGGAAAAATTTTGTTTCTTCTTGTAGTTCTTCACATTATTGTAAACCCGAATAATAGTGTGTTAGAACATAGTCTTATTTACTAGGTTGTGTGATTAGATCTATGAGGGAGATAGTTTCATAGAACTTAGTAAATTATTATACACTTTCGTAGTGTAATTATACACCTCAAAGAGGTTGTACTCGTTTCACATATTTTTATATAGTGAACAACATAGATTATTTTATAATCTATGCAAATTTTGAATACTTTTATTTTCACTACGTGCAATTTAATTTCCGCTGCATAGTGTTGTCTAGATTGTGCCAACACAACAGACAACATCTCTGATTTCGCACGCACACACACTTTCAATTATTTTTTATTTTCTTTAATTTTTTTTGTGGAGAAATATTAATGGTGATGGAAAGATTTGAGAAAAGATTGATGGCGTTAGTTAGCATAATTTGATAGACATAATAAAAAAAAATTAAAATATTGATATGGATAAAAAAATAAAATATTAATATTAGATTAAGTTTAAATTAAATATAAATATAAATAAGGATTTATTGACGTGGTAATGCCACATAGCGGTGGGCAAATCTGGTGGGCACAATTGGTGGGCTCTATATCATTTCCGTTGGTTGGTATGGCATAACACATCACATATATTGATTAGGATTGGATTTGTCAAGAAAGATTAGTTCATGATAAATACATATACATGCTTACCATAAAATTTATAATCAATATGCAACAATACAAACGATTTTGTATATATTAAATAATTGAAAAGACACAATTGTTTACAATTTTTTTTAGTCAATTGAAATATTTAGACCTAAACATAAATATTTTAAAATACATCTTATCGAGTGGGCCTAAAAGAATCAAATGATATTCATAGTTACTCAAAAATGGATTTTACTATGGTGTGATTGGTATTTGCCCTAGCTTGAATATAATTTAATATAAAATTTTCATATTATTTTCATATAGTTATGGCTTCCTTCACGGATTTGGGGATGGGAATTATCATCCACAACCAGAGGGTCATGTGTTCAGTTGCACGCATGTGATGCATCTCGAGATGTTATACGTATGAGGAAGGTGAAGTTATATTGGATAAAGAGTTTGGGACTTGAACAAGTGATAGTTGAGACGGATGCAAAGAGGACTGTAGATGCACTTCATGGCTCAATGAGGATGAATTCTGTGTTTGGGGATATTGTTGAGGGGGTGTAAGAGACAGTTGAGAGCTTTACCAAATTGTTCGATAAAGTGGGTGAATCGAGATGTTGGTATTATGATTCATAAATTAGCAAGTAGCTCTAGGTCTTTTCATAGTTCTTATTATTGGGTCGAGCGTCCGTCTATTGTGGATAGCCTTCCTAGTATTTCCTGTTCTTGTCATTAATAAAAATTGGGTTGATCTAAAAAAAAAAATGTTACAATTTTTTTTTTTTTTTTAAATCTTATGAACCTATATGGTATAAAGTGAAGTTACATATCATACATTAACTTTTCTATTTATCTGTAACACAATTACACATTATTATAAATGAGAATTTGACTTATAAACTTATAAGGAAAAGATGGAAACGAGCCTGGGTTTGATAATTAGAGATGTCGATGGAGAATTCATTGCATGTAAATCTGTCACGCAACCTGGTTTGATGGACGTTGATGAAGGCGAGGCACGAGGAGTAGTTGAGACGTTGAAATGGTCGACAGACATGACATGAGTTTCGAGGAGGCAGTGATCGAGATGGACACTAAGCGTGTGTATGATGCGATTAAGGGGCCAAACAACAACTGTTCAACTTTTGGTGATTACATTGACATAGCCAAGGAAAATTTGCAACAAAATCCCGTTTCGAGATTAATGTGATTAAACGTACTGCCAAAGTTATGATACATACTATTGTTAGAAACTCTCTTTATTATGAGAGCCCTCACTATTGGTATGATCATCCGGATAGTGTGGAGGATCTCCTCAATGTAATTTGTAATTCTTGTTCAATAAGTTGAAAGAGGCTGCTGTTTTATTAAACAACAAAAAAAAAAAACTTATACTCCGTATTATATTTGCAACATATTTCTAGGGATTTTCTTAGGATAGTTTTTGTATCGCCTGGACTATTAATAGTTCGGATGTCAAATTGCATCGCTCTGTGTCGCCCTCTGTGTCGCCTTAACTTGATACCTGTTGCCTTTTTTTAATATTTTAAAATAATTATTTAAATTTTATTTTATTATTTACTATTTTATCCTTTATTAAAATTAATAATAATATTATTTAAATTAAACAATACGAACGTAAAATTAGATTTTTTTAATAGAATTAAATTATTATTTTATTTATATTTTATCTACACCTGCTCATTTAATTAGTTCACTCTCAAATTATTTTTTTACTACGGTTATCTCTGCACCCGCTCATTTTATGAGATCACCCCAAATCATTTTTTATAAGTTCACCCAAAATTATTTTTTACTGCTCATTTTATAAGTTCACCTCAGAAGATTTTTTTTAAATGGAGTAATTACATTTAAAGTACTATATTATCATTTTATTAATTTACACAAAATATAATAAAATCAACCCTAATTTGTAGGGTGATACTCGAGTACATGCAAGATACCGGTACACACCAATTTTAATTTTTTATTTATATTTTATCTACACCCACCTATTTAATGAGTTCACCCAAAAATCATTTTTTTACTACGGTTATTTGCACCCGTTCATTTTATGAGTTCACCCCCAAATCATTTTTTTATCACGTTTATGTGCACCCGCTCATTTTATGAGTTCACCCCTAAATTATCTACACCCCTCATTTTATGAGTTCACCCCAAATTTTTTTTACTACGGTTATCTGCACCCATTCATTTTAGGAGTTCACCCCCAAATCATTTTTTATCACGGTTATGTGCACCCGCTCATTTTATGAGTTCACCCCTAAATTATTATTTTTACCACGTTTATCTACACCCCTCATTTTATGAGTTCACCCCAAAAATATTTTTAAAGAAGTAATTACATTTAAAATACTATATTATCCTTTTATTAATTTACACAAAATATAATAAAATCAACCTTAATTTGTATATTTACAATCTGTAGTCAAGTCATTACCGAGTTACCGTCGATTCACCATCAAGTCATCCATATTTTTAGAAAAAAATCGTAAAACATAATTTTAAAAAAAAACTATCGAAATTAGGCAAAAATCTTGATTTTTTTTCTTTCTAAGTTTTCTTCCCTTTCCTCTTTTTCTCCCATTTTCAGTTTTTATTCCAAACTTTTAATTTCTTCGTTTTTTTTTCCTTTTACTTTTTTTTTATTTTCCATTTTTTCATGTGTATTTTTTTTTAATTTTAATACAAAATAATATTATATGTATGATATTATTATAGTCGTTAATACAATAAGTAATAACGAGTAATACCATAAATTGTAATCAGTAATACCATTAACAGTAATTAGTACGAATAAATACTTATCTTATTAAAAGTGAGATGGTCTCATGGCGACACTGTTCATAAATTAGTAGAAATAAACACTTTATTTTTTTCAAAGTGTTAAAACGTCATTCTCAAACTATGTTTTGGAAAGCAGAATTTTGGTGAAATCAGAATAAAAAAACTTTAGAAAATGCGAATGGAACTATAGGAAAACGTCATGATCAGACCATCGATTAGTTCTAAAAATTATGTGTCCATATAATGTTGCTTACGAACATTGACCTAATGTCCGATTTGTATAATGTAACTAGATTGATTGTTACCAGACTTGAAAATTACATTATTGAGGACACATTTTTATTTTGGAAGGAATGTTGGTAGTAAAGTTTTTATTTTGAGAATAATATTGAGTGTTTCGATGACACGGCTCCCATAAAGTTTCGAATAAGATAATTTCTTATTCTATTGTCTTTTGCAATGACGATAAATAAAAGTTAAAGGTCAGTCTCTTTTCATGGTAGGTGTGTAGTGTGTACCTTCTGAAACATGTTCATGCATAGACAATTATATGTTGCAGCCCTCTAGAGTTAAGAGTGTATTGAAAAATATTTACCTAGATTCAAATGAATAACAAATTTACAAATTTATACTATGGAGTACATGTTTCAAATATTTTTTTAATTGACAAATTAAACTTAAAATATATTATAAATTTATTTGAATTCTTTACGGGCACTAACAGTCCTACGTTGCCCATTGTGACATTGTCCCTCCTTTACGTCAAAAAAAAAATAAAAAATATTGTGATCGAGAGCAAACCGAGTAAGTGCAGACTTTTTGGGCCAACAATGTTATCCCATTTAATTAAAAGTGGAGAATGTTTTGGGCTAGCATTTAATTAAAAGTGGCCAGCCCAATTGTTTTATCAAAGAAAATAACCAAATTGAACAGCCAATTTCTTGAATTGTGCGTGAGTAATAACAAATGTTAAAAAAAAAAATAACAGAATGTTCTTTCAACAATTACAACGAAAAAATACATCAGTTTTCAAAATAATCTCATCTTCATGTTGAGCCCCCTAAAATATTATAAAACATGCTGAAATTTTATAATATTATAAAACATGCTGAAATTTTATAATGAATGAACAAAAAATTCCTCAAAATTAATCCACACAATTGATGTCTTTTGTCTTTTCTTTTTAATGACAAAATCATTATCTTATGTATTATTAGATGAAGTTGTATCATCATTCTCATGTTGAGAAGACATATATCTGCAAAATATACATTAAAAATAAAATTAATAAATGTCAGAATCTAATTATATTCATAAATAAAATTCATAAATTTCAAATAAATCTCATAAATCAATAACCATATACTCATGTTAGAGAAGATATATCTGCAAAATATACATTAAAAATAAAATTAATAAATGTCAGAATCTTATTATATTCATAAATTTCAAATAAATCTCATAAATCAATAACCATAGAGAAATCATACAAATTTTATATGAATAACAATTGAGATTTGAGAATACTGCGTTAATGTGATTGTGCAGAAAAAACAAAGTATTAACACAGAAAAAAAATCAAAAGTTCAATCAGAGGAATGCTCAATATCACATAAAAAAACTAGAAGTAATTATCAACAATTTGAGAATACCTCTTTTTACTCATGATTCGACTAAAAATGAAAAAAATAAATAAATATAAATTACATAATGTTAACTGGATCGAGCAGCGGATGTGCAGAGAGTTTTTTTTGGAACGTGTTTGGGATCGGGAATGGAATTTTGTAGGTTTTCTCCTGATTTTAAAAAATCCAAACGAATCTCTTTCTGTTAGATTATATAAAGTATCTTCTGCTAATTTTCTGATCATAAACATATCAATTACTCCATGATCATAAATTGTAACAACTAGTTTTCTGAATTTTGAATAGACGACAATCAATAGCACATACAAAATAGCCGCGTCCAATTTTGTGATCTCGAAACAGAAATTTGTATAAAAAATTCAACTAAATTAATAATTTAACCTAAAATTCAATTCATTCAAATAAAAAAAGATAATTTATTGTTTATTATGATTATTAATGATATGAGAATTAAAATAAAGATTATATATTATCAATTAATTTTTTTATTAATCATGTGAGGATAAATTTGTAATTTTATAATTATATATTTAAAATGATTAAATTTAATTTAAAAGTGTAATAGGGCGACAAAAAACGATAATAAGTGCAATGCAAGGCGATGGATTCTGCGACGCCAAATGCAACAGGTAGCAGGTCATCAAATATAAGCCATTAGATTTCAGATCTGATGGCTCAGATTACTGGACTGTCGATAGTCCAGGCGACATTGGACTATCCTTAGAAGGCCCCATATTTCTATTACACATGTATAGATTTTTTTATATAGTTATATTATTTTTAATTTTTTATTAAAGAATTTATGGTCATGATACGTTTTTACATTTAAAAACTTTTATTTAATTTATAGAGTTATGAAGTTATGAACATGTTTCTTTATTTTTATTTTAAAGTGTTTTTTTCAAAATAAAATAAAATTACGAGCTCATTTGCTTTACTAACGAGCCATTTGCGAGTCCAACTCCATTTAAATTTGTAAGTTTTTTGAGTTGAGTTGAATTAGATCTGTTTACATTGTTAATAAGTTGTATGAAAGTCAAGTTCAAATTATTCATGAACTTAATAATTTACCATCGAATTCAAACTCTATTATTATTTAAGTTTGAATTTAGCTCAAACTGAACGTGAGCCTAATATTTTTTTCTAACGAGCCAAACTAGAGCCTAATTGTATTGTCACGATTAAAAAATAGAATTAACAATTTGTATTGAGTTTGATTAAAATATGTTCAACTTCAAACTAGAAATTGATACAAATTGTGGATTTCTTGTCTAAATGCCACAATAATCAATCCTATAGATGCAATTGAATTTGAAACAAAATTCTCATTTATTCAATTCGACTTGTGAATTTATTTGCAGTCCTGATTAAAAGGAAAAAAAAAAAAAAAAACTGCAAAAACACCCCAATCACATGTAAAAAAAACTTCAAAATGAAGGGCTTCCACATAATAAAGTCAAAGTTGAAGGATCATATTTGCAAGCATCTTACCTAACATGCCAACCGCCAAAAAGCCCTAAATCCACTCCGGATTGTCCGTATTTTATTCATTGATTGAAATCTCTCTTCGTTGTCATCGGAGCTGTGCTAGGTTATCTTAGGGATTTTCGGCAACATGTCTAAACGGTGAGCAAAATTTGAAAACATAACCTTCATCTGCCGTTATTTTCAGATGATCTCGAATTCGTTCTTTAGCTTGTCTCGCGGTTGAAATCTTCATGAATCCAATTTATGCTGATTATTGAAAATCTATTTGAATTTATTATTCTGGTTTGATATCTTGATTCTGTATCATGTTCATCTCAATTGGGTTTACGTTGGGGGTGGGGGGATGGAATAATAGGACCTGAGCAATCAATTGACTTGCCAATCCCCGAAGGGGCAAAAGTAATTATACCAGGTTACTTTTTTGAATTATTGTATATGCGGTGATATCTTAATCAAACAGTTCTATTTTTTTTTTTTTTGTGTGTGCCCTTACAATCACAATAAGCATTTCTGTTAAAAGCTCAATTGGTCTTGGATGTTAATTTGAGGTATAAAATAGGGTGAAGATGGCCAACAGGTTGTTTTCATTTGCTCATTATCTATTACACATTATGTGCGAAAACATTAATTGATTGTTAACTGAACCTAGCTGGTACAAGCAAGCAAAACTTTTTTCTCGTATATATCTCTAAGTTGTTAAAGCTGGAGCCTTGATTCAATTCTCAAATAAATTTTATTCGGCTTCTTTGCATATAGTATACGAATAACTTAGGTTTTTGCCTGCCTAGGATTTGGTTGGGAAAATTTTCTCTACTTATAATGTCAATCTCAAGATTATGTCTGTTGTGTTATGAATATCACAGTCTAGGTTGTTACATTTTTTTCCTTTCATCTTCGTCTGAGCATGAAACAAGAATAACACAAACACTCAGCTTTACTTGAATTACGTAACAACATGCATTGTTATCTTGCTTAACATTTGAATTACAATAATTTTGAATGAGCATCAAGCAATTCTGCTAAAAAAATTTATTCTTAGTAACCTACTAACCTTCAGTAGTGGGACTTGCATGGCTCGTTCGACTGTTTCACACATTTTCAGAGAACTCTCCTCATCAGTGAAAAAGTATATGTTACTAAGTGATCTGTAGTTTTGTAACTTGAAGTTTTTTGTTGAACTGATTCATACATTTTTTTCAAAAGAGCATAGATTATTTCTTAGTACCTTTCACCACTCTTATTAAGATACAAGATCAAATTAAGATTCTGAGATGTATTGATATCTTATGAATGCTGCTTTAGTAGATGAACTTTACTGACACAACATAAAAGATAACAAATATATCTTTTTTGATGAGAAAAGATCTTGTGATGGAGCTCATGAGCTTTAGGTCCAGACGCTCTCACTGACAGGGAAATGTTGTTTGCATCAGTTGACATGTTAGAACCCTTGATAAACTGATATTTGATGATTTATTTTCCTACAGGGTTCTTTGCAAATTCTTTGCTCATGGTGCATGTCTAAAAGGGGAACACTGTGAGTATTCTCATGATTGGAAGGCCCCACCTAATAATGTAAGTCCTTGGTAATCTGCTTGGGATAGTAGCTGTATTTTAATGTTATCTCATCTCCCCCCGCCCATTTTCTCTGTGCCCGTGTTATTGCAGATATGTACGTATTACCAAAAAGGAGTTTGCGCTTATGGATCTCGTTGTAGATATGATCATGTCAAAGTTTCTCAGTCACAACCTCCAGTTTTATCTTCATCAACAGATATTTCTTCCGCCAAGGAACTCTCTTCTCGAACTGCAACGTTTGTTGAAAATGTTGCCCCTGCTGTTAGTGCTGAGCATTCAGCTTCTAGCAGACCAGTATGGGGAGAGAATTCTGGGCATCACGATACACTACAAGGAGACGATGATTTTGCAGACATTAGGTGTGAAGATCCTGCTGACAGACCAATATGCTCCTTTGCTGCTGCTGGGGAATGTCTACAAGGCCACAGTTGCCCTCACATTCATGGGGATCTTTGTCCTACCTGCAGGAAACATTGCTTGCATCCTTTTAGACCTCAAGAAAGAGAAGAACACTTGAAAATATGCGAGACAAGGCAAAAACACTTAGAAGCATTGACACACAGTCAAGAAATTGAATGCAGTGTTTGCCTTGAAAGGGTCCTCTCGAAGCCTGCAGTAGGAGAGCGAAAATTCGGAATACTGTCAGAATGTGATCATCCATTCTGTATATCCTGTATCAGGAATTGGCGTGGTAGTATGCGATCGGGCATGGATGCTAATTCTGCTTTGAGATCCTGCCCTATATGTCGAAAGCTTTCATATTTCGTGATTCCTAGTGTCATTTGGTATTCCTCAAAAGAAGATAAGCAGGAGATTGTCGAGAGCTACATGGCCAAACTGAGGTACAATTATACCTTTCTCTCTCACTTTGTCCTATTTCCTTCTATTCTTCACTTTGATGAGCAGGTAATTATCTTTTAGATCTATTGATTGCAAGCACTTTGACTTTGGGAATGGGACCTGCCCATTTGGAACCAGTTGTTTTTACAAGGTATATATTTATTTCATTTTTTTTTTCTGTCCATTTGACAGGTTTGTGCAATTTATACTGTATTGCTGTGTTGAAAGTGTTTCTGTAAACTAAGTTTATGTTATGGTTGTTTGGAAAAGACAGCCTATATAAACAGATCAGTTCAACTGTCTTAACTCCAATCCAGTTACTTGTTAGATTGTTTGTGTATTTTCTGTTGGTCGAGTTAAAATTGATAAGACAGGGTATAACTTGTCATATAGAAAAGAAACCTATGCGGGTACACTTATCTTTCTGAAGAAGGCATGCCACTAGCCCTTCTGCACTATTTCTACTTTATATTGAAAATTTGTTGCTTTTACTGAGACTGGAAAATTTATTGTGGGTAGCTCGTGTCGTAACAGATCTGTCTCAGAGAATAATTTTATCAGTTCTAATTGTATGTCCTGGTAGGTGCAGTAAGATATTTAAATTGTAAATATCTGGCTCTCAGGTCAACTCCTGTAGAGGAAAAAGAAGTACTACCACACAGACACAGTAATTGTTGAGAAAGATATCTTGGTTTTGGAGCTCTTGCCACTATTTATATAAAACTTGCTAAATCATCTTTTTAGTTATTTGTGTTTTAATCATGGGCACGTATTAGTTCAGAAATGCATACTTTGCTATAGTTTCTTGTTCCACAATTCAGGAGTAGCACTCTGAATATTTGTGAGCTTTGAAGCTTCTGATGAGAAATTCTGCAATCCCCACATTCCAAATTGAGAGTCTAGGTCTTCATAATGATATTAATGACGAGTTAGAGAATATAATGACAGAGATGACTGTGTTGTTACCTATGCTACTGGATGATGATGCAATATGCAAGTGATTCAAATAGTGATAATATTGATAATCCCTGAGCTGTTGTAATTTATCAATCCGAGGAATTTGTGATATAAATATTGGAATTCCGCAAAGAGTTTAGTATGTGCCATCTTGTCTCATCAGGAGTATGAGTTAGGTCTTAGGATTATTGATGTTGATGTCCTGATGTTGATAAAGCGATTCTGAGGTCCTGATGTTCAAAGAGTTATGTGCGCTCTAAATTCAGTTTGCTGGTCAGTTATGTTGTAGGACAATAAAGTAGTTCAGGTCTGAATGCAAGGGATCTTCATATTTTGGTGTATAATATACTATATTATATCAAAGAGTACTTTAATTGTTATGAGTACTTGACATATCAAATGGGTGCTTCAGAAAAACAACTCGGGTATATTACCATTTGCAATTTTATGGATGTGATGTAGATGTTTTATCCACTCCATTTATATAATGTTGTGAATTATAACATCGGGCTTGCTGCTTCTTTTGCACACACTTGAGTTTATACAATGAACCAGTTGCAGAAAGATATATTTGTTGTTAATAGGGTTCTCGTTTACAGCATGCATATCGTGATGGTCGTCTTGAGGAAGTGGTTCTTCGCCATCTTGGGGCTGAAGATGGAAATACAGTCATTGCCAAAGATATTAGGTAGCCTTTTCTATTTCTCTCTGATTATTTTTCTTCACATCAGTATGCTATGTTTTCTTAATATTTTTCATCATTTCACCTGTTCATTCACATTTTGTGTGCCACTGCTCATACTTTCAGGCTCTCCGACTTTCTTAGTAATATGCAGATAATGTGACAAAAGCATTAAGAGATCTCAAGTGCTCAAGTAATCCTTCTTCCCCAAAGTGTGCTTGTATTTTTGGACTTTGTGCTGTTCAATGTTTCATGATGGTTTAATTACTGCTATTTGAGAATAATTATATTATATATACTATTAATAAATGAACGTGTGTTGCACATCATTTGTACGTTACTTGAGAATTTTAAATGCGTATGTTATTTGTCTTTGTATTGATCACATATTATTTTGAATAGTCGCTTAAAATACTTACCAAAAGCTCATATTTACTGTTCAATATATTATAGGTATCCATATTTTAATGTAAATAGAGAAGTTATTATCAAGAAAAAGAATTTTATAGATAGTTTTTGTGGCCTTCTCTTCCATACAGCCTCCCCCAGAGAAAAGATTTTAAATTAAGATCCTCTAAAAATAATTTAGAGAAATTATTGAACAAATTAATTAACAGAGAAATTTGAAAGCCGAAATATTTCTACCCTAAACATTGAGGTTTGGATTTCTCAACAAATCAATACCACTAATAGTGAGAAAATAAATAAAACTAAATGGGCAAACAAACCTACCCAATATAAACACTACTATAATAGACCAACTCCTATGGATGTTCTTCTTGAAGAACAAGAGTACATCATATCCAATAGTTATAGTGGTAAAAGTATTTATGAATGGAATATTGATGGATTTACTGATAATACTGATAAATATTTTGCATAAATGATTATAGCAGGATTTACTGGACCACTTAAAGTTTGGTGGGATAACTATTTATCTCCTTCTCAAAAAGATGAAATTGATTTTTTTTTTGTCAAGGCAAAAAAAGATGAAATTGATAACAATCAAAATTGAGAATAGTAACCAAATAGAAAATGTTGTCTACTCTTTAGTTATGACAATCATTGAACATTTTACTCCTAAACTTACCGATAAGGGTTTATGTGCACCCTTCTAAGTAATTTAAGATGTAGAACTCTTAACAAATTTCCCTGGTATAAAGATACTTGCCACAAATTTTGAACTACGTGGCTGGCAAAAAGATAGCCAAAATGAAGGGAAAAAGAATGACAAGTCACATTATTTGCAATAAATGCAAAAAGAAAGGTGTCATGAATTACAAAATATATTTCTCTTTTTATAATTTGTAACTATATTGCAACGAAACTGCAAATTAATTAAGAGAATGTGCAAATGCAACATGAAATGAAATGATGAATTGACAGAGTTTTATAACATTAAAACTGAATTTCAAGTTAAATGCAATTATCGAAATTTGACATTTAATGAATATTCTGAAACGAAGAAGAATGGATAAATATATATCTATCTAAATAACATAATAATCATTGTAAGTTCAGTTTTTAATTAATTATTGTGAGTTATGAATACGGATATTATTGTAGATGAATGCATATCTCCCTAACTTTAAAATTTTGAAGTATAAACTTTTAAAGAAATTGTAGATTTTACGTAGGGGTGTAAATTCGGATGACATGCAATTGTTCATAATCTAAGTAATCAATTTATTTGTAACTTTCAAGATGATTGAAGGGTCAAGATTAATATCTTTTTAATGTTCATCTAAATAAAGTTTATTGATTATCGTAGATTCAAATTATTAATTAAATTATTTATTGTAAGTTGTATGAACGGATATAATACTAGATAATAAAATATAGAAAGGATGAAAGAGTCCAAAGAAATGTTTCTCCAGGCTTGAGACTTTTATATGTATTATAGATTAGTGACTATGGAGATTGGCTCGAGGCTGAGATTTATCTATTCCCTTTTTTTAAATCAGAAAATCGTATGATGTGATTTTATGCGCCCAAAGATTTATAGTCTTTAACTTGACCCAGTTTAAAAATAATTTTGCTTTTCTCAGGTTATTCTTTTATTAAGCTCAATTAGTTCATGCTGTAGTGAACAACTTTTTTCCAATGCCAAATGGTTGCTCAATCGTCAATAGCGACTTATAATTTGATTTCCATATTCAGTACTTGTATTTTGAAATGTGTATCGTGTAAACTGCAGGCTCTTTTTTTATGTAATTCATGAACTTATATGAGCCAAGCTTTTGGTAGCATACTGGCGTACATCCAGCTAAATAATTCAAAAAATGATTGATCAACAGCATTTTTATATATGGTGAGTAGATCTTTTTATATCCGTAGCATTGTATTATATTTTTACCTGATTTGTATGGCTAATTCGGTTTTTGTAGAATGTATTCTGATTATGGTATTGGAATAGAAAATGAAATACGTTTGGATATTTGTTGGGTTTTGGGGAATATTCTTAACTGTGGATGTCTCATCATATTTATTTTTCGGGATACTATTGTGTAGACACTTAAAATTGTAGATGTCCTGTGTGTTTGTCATTGTTAATGGGATTATAATACTAGCATAAATGATTGATATTGTGGGAGAATTAAAATTCCATTCCTGAAACAGATTTTTCTGTAGAAAGAAAACGGGATAGTGGAAATGAAACCAAGCATAGCAGTTTTTTATTAAGATTGTACTACTTGATATCTCATCTGATAAAGAAAAATTTACTATTCTAAGATGCTGCAAATGGTGACCTGCATATAACACAAATGTTTCAATTCCGTGCACTTGATTGTCTTAGTTTGATTTGAGAAGATACTAAAAATTCTTGTTATAAAGTTCAGGGGTGGGGTGTTATTACTGAAGCTCATGATGATGAAATGAGTTTATGATGTGTTTTGATTCTTTTGAAGAATGCGGAGAGTGAATATAAGTAACACTGAACTGAAGAAAGAAGTTAGAAAGACATTTAATTATGTAAAGTTTGGAGGAAGAAAAATTGATAGCTAAAATAGGGCCCAATATCAGATGCAGGGTATTTCTTCCAATATGTATTGGGAGTTGAAAGTTCCTACTAGCTATGGAGTTGAGCTATTTGGATTTTGATAGATTGACAAGAAAGAAAACTAATTTGTTTCCCTTGTAATGATTGAATGAGGAAAGAGGGGGATACTACCATTCTTTTATATGGCCAATTAAATAGCAAAACCACTAAGGCAATGCTAAAAACGTTTTCTGTTTTGTTGATGAAATATAATTCTACTTATTCTGGAAATTGAATGCTTTAATTACAAATTTGTGAAGATATCTTCTAAGTAACAGAACCAACTCTCTGATGAACGGCTAATTTTCGCCTTTTCTGATTCTGAACGCACTTATCTTACCTTGTTGACAATTTCAGATACAATAATTCTGCCCCTGAATGCAACACCGGGTTTCATTGTTCAAGAACAAGTCGTCCATTTAGCAGAGTTCGAATGTATCTGAGACTTGAACATGTGGATTTTACATCCTTGTTTTGTGATATTAATGTCATTGATGAATTTCAGGGGAGCAGCTACACGTATTGCCAATTATAGTTGATGGTTGATAATAAAATTTGTGGATATGAGCTGGTGTGTGTGTTTGTGCTTATTTGAAAATTGTATTGTACATGATCCTCAATCTCACAGGTATATGTTTGTCCTTTTTTTTGCTTGTGGGTTTTCAAGGGTTTAAAACCCGAATGAAGCTAATGTACTTACATCTGGTGAGATACATATGAAATATGCTGGACATATATAGTTTGCACTTGTTTTTTGGTGATATATAGTGGATATTTAATTTAAGCTGCTTACATCCCAGTCAGATATGCTGGACATACCTATTCGTTTTGATATGGAACCAAATAGTGAGTTTTTTATGGCGATCTACTGTTCATACATACATATCAACATTAGTAGATACTATGTTGAGTGTATTTCGCTATTGGTTTGTTACCACATTGAATACCAAAATATGGTAATTGCTGATTTTTATAAAAATATTTTCAGGTAAGTTTTTTTAAAAAATTGTAATTAATGAAAAAGAATAATTTGAACATGCAAAATTTGACTCTACAATCAAAACTCATAACTTTTGACTAAAAATTACAGTAACATTTTCAAAATAAATAATTTATGATTACTTTTCTTTATTTTTATTTCAATATGATAAAAGCAATCTAAAATTAAAAATTAGTACTACAAGTCTACAATAGAATCTTTGGAGACTGTCAAGTTTGTTTCATACAAAGACTATTTCATCTTTGAAATATTCCTTGTAATCCTCCAGTCCACTCAAATTGTTAAGGTTTTAGTTGAATGTATAGTTGGTGATATAAAAGTTGAGAATTTCTTATTAACAGAGTATTAAAAACTGGTTACAGTAATGATGAATTGTGATAATATATTTCCATCTTAGAAATGAATTTTTATTTTATACTCAAGGTGAGATATGTATTCCAGTCATAAGATAAGATAGACGGAAAAACAAAATAAACTGTGATTGTAGCATATAGTAAACAGAATATCCCTCATTCATATAATCTCAGCAATAACAGCATACAAATAAATGAATGGCAATCAATCTAGTTGCTGAGAGCCAAGAGAGACAGAGCCAGGGAGGAAGCAACCACCGCCACCGAGACCGGGAAGGAGTAAACGGCGGCGCCTCTCTCAGGAGACGGCGCTGGAGCCGGAGACAGGTCGAAATCCGCCTGAGCAAATGCAACTGTCGTCATAACCACAACCATAACAACAACAGCCTTCAAACTAATTGCCATCTCTGATAAATGCAAATTAAGATAAGAAATTTTGATGAATTAGGGACTGAATGTGGGGGGATATATATAGTATTAGTGGGTACTATGAAGGAGGAGTGAAGAAAGAACGAGTCCGATTACGTACCAATTAAATTGGGATTACACATTCATTTCCATTTTCCATATTTCAAATTAGTAATCAATATGGGATAATAATTTATTTATTTTCATCTCATCACCTTGTAAATATAAATTGCAAATGAGAATATAAGTGCACCATACATTTTGAGCACAATTTTACTTCCGAGTAATATGAGAATGTTAAAATTAATCCCAAAAACTTGTATGTGAAATATTGCCACGTTTAGTAAATGAGCTCAACATAAAATTGGGCTGTTAAATTAGGTCAATATGTTAGTATTAAATTTTAATATGTTCTATTAATTTTATCCGCCGTGTCCTAATTTATAGATTTCGATTTGATTTATTAATTTCACTTCATTGATTTTTAAATTTAGTGATAATTTTTTTGATATGTAGTATTATACATTTTTCATGTAGTAATATTTTTTTTATTTAATGAAGTAACATTTTTTTTACATGTAGTAATATGTTTTTATTTATGTATTTTTTTAAAATTTGTTGTCATATTATTATTTTTTCTATTCATGTAGTAGTAATTAATATTGTTTATACATGTAATAGTTTAATTCTGTCATTTTAGTAAAATAGTTTTTTAAATGTAGTGATAAGTTTTTTGATATGTAGTATCATACATTTTTCATTTCATGTAGTAATATTTTTTATTTAATAAAGTAACATTTTTTGTACATGTAGTAATATATTTTTGTTCATGTATTTTTTAAATCCGTTGTCATATTATCATTTTTTCTATTCATGTAGTAGTAGTTAATATTGTTTATACATATAGTAGTACATTTTTTTTTTTAATGTAGTGACAATTTTTTTGATATGTAGTAGTATTATACATTTTTCATGTATTAATATTTTTTATTTAATGAAATATGTAGTAATATGTTTTTTTTTTTTTAATCTGTTGTTATATTAAGAAAAAATATTTCTGTAATTTAATATATTATATTTTAATTAAATAAATTTATTTACATTATTTAATATATTGTACATATTTTATTATATTATTATGTACATGTATATTTGTTGAGAATCCACATAATTAGCTTAAAATTTTTAATTTTTTATTAAATGGGTCAAGATTTTTGCCTTTTGACTAAATTGGTAAAATGTATACATGAAATATTTCATGCAAGACTAACCCAAAATTAATATAAATAAATGGACACTCAAATTTATCATATATTATTCTCGTGTTAATATACTTCCTCCATCTATAAAGAACTTTTTTTCTCAAATTATAGTCTCTACCATTTTAAAAAAAAAAAACTTTATTACAACATCGAATTTGGCAAATAATCAAAACTTTCTTCAACGATAACTTTTTTCCAACAAATAAAACATGAAACTTACCAAACTAAAATAAAGTCTGGAATATAAAATATATCAGTTACTTTATATAATTGCATATATAGAAGCCATTGTAATTATTACATGATCTGAAAAATCAAACTAATATTACAATTTATTTATGAAAAATAAATTTTATTAGTGAATGATAAGCAGTTTTATGCATGGAGTTATCATACGTCCATAGGCTCCTTGGTATGCAGTATATACTGGTGAACAAAGTATAGAAACATGAAAAATATTTGTTCAATTGTGGTTCTATCTGCATTTTTTTAAAAGTAAAGAAAGTCTATTACCAGCAACAAAAATATTGTAGCTGCAAAAAATGAGAGGTGGTTCTTATTCTCAAAGAAATTAAATATATGGGTTAAACTGTAATTAGTAAGATATCAGATGGAGAATTATTTACTTTTCAAAAATAGTAGTATGAACATAATTTGTTGTCCAAAAATGTAAAATTCCTTGAGATTTGGTCTACCTATTTACAAAGACTATCCCTTTCAAATTTTAAATTACAAATACTATTTCCGCATTTGCTCTGTTTATAATTGGAAGAATTCATTATTCATATATATAGGGTTTTCAATTTTTATTGAGTCCCAATTTATGTTTTTTTTGGTCTCATTTTAAGACTTTATTTTTATTATAATACTTAGCCTGAAAGTCCTAAATTAATAAAGACTTAAAAGTCTTAACAATATACTATACTCCATTTCGCATACTAGTACAGTAGTACTAGTAGAAACTGTGTCACAATAAATTGTGGAGTATTAATGACTAATTGTATGATTAATACGGAGTAATAAAAGGTTTGGATTGATGGATAGGATATTGTTGGATAAATTAACTCACCCCTCTCCTGTGATTAATAATCCCACATATGCATGAAAAGTAGTATAAAATTGTCGGGCCTTGCATTAATCTCGGACCATAATCAATCAAATCAAACGTTTAATTCGATGAGAATAAAAAATCAATCAAGCCTAATCCAACCTAATCAAGCAAACCAAATTAGACCTTAAAGAATTGTAAATTATATACTCCGTATATACAATACGCGGGACTACAAAAGAAAATTTTGAATATTATTATTTTAAAGTAATATTTAAAAAAAACCGCTTATCATTTTTTTTATATTTTTTAAAATGTGTATATATATATATATATTAAATTTACGGTAAAAATTGACAATTAATTAAGAGAATTGATAGAAAGAGGGAAAGAAATAGAGGAGAAAAAATAATTTAGAATTAAATTAAATAGAGAAAATAAAGAATAATAAAATGCAAAATTCATATAAAATGACAAACAGTAAACAAAATAAATTTGGAGTGTCACATAAAAGAGAGAATGATTTAGAAATATATATGTTGAGTTCCGTCTTCTATGTGGCGCAATCGAGAGAACGAGCGGTGTGAGTGACGTGTATTATGGGGGTTAACTAGAAGTTAGTTAGTTCCTATACTCTACACCATTCAATCCAACTATCAAGTAATCTGAACTCGTTATAGTGGCTCAAGTGATAGACGAAGACATTGAAATATAGGAGTATATAAAAAATTATATAGACATGCACACATGGTTTATCCATATACCAAATTCAAACTTAAATAAAAATAACAATATTTTGACAGATCAAATATGATCTAATAAATAAACATTTTTCACGTTAAAAAAAAACATAACCAAAATCAAAAGCACAAACAAATAAAAGATGGAGGGAGTATTAATTTAAAATAATAATAGTAAATTTTTCTTCACTACTGCATAGTAGATAAGACTTGTACGATTTTGTCTATGTTGTATGGTAATGCATTACACAATATTTATTTTTAAATCACATATACGTGTAGTCACCACTTTCTTTTTTACTTATATATATATATATTTTTTTTAAAACAATCAATAAAATAAAAATAATTAACATGGACGACTAGTAGATGTATTATGTAGAGCCTAGTATTTTGATTGGAGGATATTGTTTTTTTTTTTTTTTTTGTTGTTGTGCGAAATTTTTAGATAGGTGTTTAATTTTGTGTTAGGCCCAGTTTGATACGATTATTATAAATTTATGGCTTATATAGTGTAAAAGAGCTTTTAACTCAGTAACTCGTTTTCGGGGATTTCTTTTTACTAAAACTCAGTAACTATCTCTTCCTTACTCAGTAGTAGTGCAGTGAGTCAGTTTTCTGTAAACCCTAGAAATAATATTCCTAAATCTCATTTCAAAATTCAAGCCTTTCACACAGTGGAGCTGTGTAGGAATCCAACCCAATCGAGGCAGGGGGCAGGGAGCCTATTTATTTCGACCGTGTGGCTTCTACGGCTAATCTGAAATTGTATTCATGATGATTTCTCAAGATCTATATCCCACAGAAGAAGATTTCCTCTACGAGGAAGAAGTTCTTAGGAATCCCAATAATCTGAAGCTGTGGTGGCGATATTTAATTGCCCGGAGCGATGCTCCATTCAAAAAACGCTCAATTATCTACGAGCGCTCCCTCAAAGCCTTGCCTGGGAGCTACAAGCTGTGGCACGCCTATTTGCGTGAACGTCTCGAGATTGTCAGGAATTTGCCGATTACCCACTCCCAATACCAAACACTAAACAACACTTTCGAACGAGCCCTAGCCACGATGCACAAGATGCCGCGGATTTGGATTATGTACCTGCAGTCATTGACTCATCAGAAGCTCGTTACCAAGACGCGCCACACTTTTGATCGTGCATTGTGCGCTCTCCCGGTTACCCAGCATGATCGAATTTGGGAATATTATTTGGTTTTTGTGTCTCAGAAGGGGGTTCCGATTGAGACCTCGCTGAGAGTGTACAGGAGGTACTTGAAGTATGATCCTAGTCATATTGAGGATTTTATTGAGTTCTTGGTTAATTCGGAGTTGTGGCAGGAATCCGCTGAGAGGCTGGCAGGGGTTTTAAATGACGATAGGTTTTACTCTATCAAGGGGAAGACTAAACACAGGTTGTGGTTGGAACTGTGTGATTTGTTGACCCAACATGCTAGTGAGATTTCAGGATTGAATGTTGATGCCATAATTAGAGGTGGGATTCGGAAGTTCACAGATGAGGTTGGGAGGCTCTGGACATCTTTGGCTGATTATTACATAAGGAGAGGTCTGCTTGAAAAAGCCAGGGATGTTTTTGAGGAAGGTATGACAACAGTAGTTACAGTGAGGGATTTCAGTGTTATATTTGATGCATATTCTCAGTTTGAGGAGAGTATGCTGTCTATCAAAATGGAAAGTATGGATGATAGTGATGAAGAGGATGAAGAGGGAAACGAAGAGGAGCTGGAGGAGGAAGAAGAAGAGGTGGATGATAGGTTGGATATTGAGAAACTGAGGAAGAGGATTGAAAAGTTTTGGCTGAAGGATGACAAGGATGTTGATTTGAGGTTGGCAAGGTTGGAGTATTTGATGGATAGGAGGCCAGAGTTGGCTAACAGCGTGCTTTTGAGACAGAATCCTCACAATGTAGAGCAGTGGCATCGGAGAGTTAAGCTTTTTGAAGGGAATCCCACAAAACAAATTTTGACTTACACAGAAGCTGTGAGGACAGTGGATCCTATGAAGGCTGTGGGGAAACCACATACTTTGTGGGTTGCATATGCTAAGTTATATGAGAGCCACAAGGATGTGTCAAATGCGCGGGTGATATTTGATAAAGCAGTGCAGGTGAACTATAAGATTTTGGACCATCTGGCTAGTGTTTGGTGTGAATGGGCAGAGATGGAGCTCAGGCACAAGAATTTCAAGGGTGCATTGGAACTGATGTGTCGTGCTACTGCAGAACCGTCAGCTGAGGTCAAGAGGAGAGGTATTTTTCATCACTTGAAGTATCTGTTGTTTCCTTTTGCTCAATATCATATAGATTTGAATATTTTCATTCTAATGGTAAAAAATATTTATCTGGATAAGTCGAGAATGGGAAATAGAACACTGGCCATGCCACCGACTAATGATGGAAGTAGAATACTTACTTGCATACCATGATTAAGTAGGCCTTGTGTATTAATTGGCACGCGTCTTTTGCGATGAATATCTACATTGATGACTTTTCACATGAAGACATGGCAAATATTGATGTCCCAACATTTTTTTTAAGAGAGCATTTGATTGTTTAAATTAATCATGGTTTGGTCTGTATGTCTTGCCTGCTGAAAGTTTTCATCATCAGCACTAGTGTTTGATTGTTTGAATTATCTTTTATACCAATGTGCTTATGTTCTTGTCCTGTCTCGATGTTCCACTTTTAGTGAGTTTTGCGTATCATGAAAATTGATACTGGTTGTTTACTCTAGAAAGATGGTAACCAATGAATTCTTTTGTTCAATGTAAATGATTTGAGTAAGTAGTTTCAAGTTAATCTTTTAGAAAAACAAGATAATGCTAGGATTCTAGCATATATAAAAGTGTGTCATAAGCACTACACAGAAAACCTCTCTCTAATGCGTAGCCAGAGACTTTTTTAGCAAGTTCATTCAACTTGAAGCCAATATTAACCAGTGAGAATTCTTGTTTTTAATATGCTTGCTATTAGTTCATATGTTGTGGGAGCAAAGTTGATATATTTGGCATGTTTGAACTTTGAACTTTGACACTGACTTCTTATCCTGCTGTAGTGGCTGCTGATGGTAATGAACCGGTGCAAATGAAGCTTCATAAATCCCTTAGGCTTTGGACGTTTTATGTTGATCTGGAGGAAAGCCTGGGTACCCTGGAATCGACCCGAGCAGTTTATGAAAGAATATTGGATTTGCGAATAGCCACTCCCCAAATCATAATAAACTATGCTATGCTTTTGGAAGTAAGTAGGATGTTTCCTCTCTCTTACCCTTGTTTCTCCATACTTGGCTAGACTGAATTAATTTTCTTGATCCATTCGTCCAGGATAACAAGTACTTTGAAGATTCATTTAGAGTTTATGAGAGAGGCGTGAAGATATTCAAATACCCACACGTGAAGGATATCTGGGTCTCCTATCTTTCCAAGTTTGTTAAGAGATATGGGAAGTCAAAGCTGGAACGAGCTCGAGAATTATTTGAAAATGCTGTTAAAGCGGTATGTTAGTTTTTTATGCTATTTTCTTGAATTATAATTGTATCTGTAGCTTTGAGACCTATAGGTTTTTTTTTTCTACTCTTATGCAATTTGTTTGATTATCAGTTATTATAACCAGCAAGGCTTGAGTAAGGATCCAAATATTCAATGTAGGGGCTCTTATGTTTAAGTCAGACTGTCCGCAAACTTGAAGAGTTTCTCTATTACCTTATAGTTTGGGAAAGAAATCTTAATTGAAAAATGGTTGTGATTCAATCATAAGCTGACACTACAATTTTGCCTCTAAAAGGTTACAAAATTCTTATGTTGACTTGTCATTCAATAGACTTGGGGCGCAATGTTATTGTCCTTCTTGCTCTTATTGTTTTGTGTATCTTTGTTATGACCCTAGCATATGTTATCTGGAGCAGAAACTTAAATTGCATGCACAGTGATGTTTTGTCCAGTCTCGTTATTTATATGCTGGAACCATAAGATTAATTGTTGCATATCAGACCTTCAATAAGCCACCCTTACATTCCCTAGTGGTAAGTTATATTTTTCAAGATGCTTACTTAATATGTTGTTGCTCCCTTTGATTAGGCTCCTGCAGAAGCTGTGAAACCTATCTTTCTTCAATATGCTAAGCTAGAGGAAGACTATGGCCTGGCAAAAAGAGCAATGGAGGTATATGATCAGGCAACAAAGGCCCTCCCACCCAATGAGAAGTTGGGCATGTACGAAATATACATTGCCCGGGCAGCTGAGATATTTGGTGTACCAAAGACTAGACAGATTTACGAGAACGCTATTGAGTCGGGTCTTCCAGATAAGGATGTGAAGACCATGTGCTTGAAGTATGCAGAACTTGAGAAGAGTCTTGGTGAAATCGATCGTAGTCGTGCATTGTATAAGCATGCTTCGCAGTTTGCTGATCCGCGATCTGATCCCGATTTCTGGGAGAAGTGGCATGAGTTCGAGGTGAAGCATGGAAATGAAGATACCTTCAGAGAGATGCTTCGTATAAAAAGAAGCGTTACTGCTAGTTATAGCCAGGTAATTATATACTCCCTGCGTTCCTAATTATCTGTCTGGTTCTAGGTACGGAGTGAGTACTTCTTACAAGTTTCTCCCCGAAACTAGTTTTTAGTTTACCTCTCTATTCCTCTCTTGGTTAAGAATATACCTAACCAATACCCTTTTTTTCTTATTCGTATTATCTCCAGACGCACTTCATATTACCGGAGTACTTGATGCAAAAGGATCAGTTGCAGACTCTTGAAGAAGCTAAGGATGTTCTCAAGAAAGCTGGTGTGGCTGACGATGAAATGGCTGTTCTAGAAAGGCAATTACTCCCCCCTGCCAACGACCCCTCAACGAAAGATACAGGCAGACGATTAGGATTTGTGAGCGCTGGGTTGCAGCAGAATGGAGGAGAGACAACAGCAAATAGGGAGGATATCGAACTTCCAGAAGATAGTGAATCTGAAGATGAGGACAAGGTTGAGATAGCACAGAAAGAAGTCCCAGCAGCTGTATTTGGAGGTTTGGTACGAAAACGAGATGAAGAGGCTGGTGAAGAAGATGTGGAAGGTAATGAAACGAATGCTAAAGAAAGCACAGAGGATGATGGCCCTTTAGGTGCCCGGGAGAGATTCAAAAAGAGGCGAGGGGCGTAGACAAACAGCAATTTTGCTGCTCATTAAACGTATTAGGTTTTTTTGTATATGGCTGAGATGCGTGGCTAATTCTGTCTTTTCCATGAAAGAAATGGATTTTTGACTAAATAGATTGTACTTGTACTTTTCATCGGAAGGTTGTTTTTGTATTTTAAATGTTATATCATTGTATTCAGATTAATCTAGTTGAGTTGGAGACCAAGTTCTCAAGTTCATTTGGATTACACCAATCAATCTCGTGTCTTTATTTATTCATGTGCTTTTGTTTCTTTTATGATGTTTCTTCATTTCTTGCTACGGTAGGTAGCAGCGGCACATCAATAATACGACTCCTCATAATTTTGAAAAAAAATAAAAATGGATTCACGGTTCTTTTAAGCCCATAGTACACATTCTGAAAACTTGGGTGTATATTGAAGAATCAAAGAATTGAATAATTGCGTGTATAAGGTTTGCCCAAGCCCCAAGTAAACAATGAAAACCATTTTTTCTAATGATATAAAGTTTATATTCTTGTACTGTATTTCATTTCTCAGATCAGAGTCACAACAACGATAGTCGTGCTCTTCGATGGCCTCAAGAATTTATCGCAAGTTTTCCTGTAATTCTCTCCTCTCAAAACCATCTTTCCATCAGCAAAGATCACTAGCTTCCTCCAATTTCACCTCCCATCAAAATTTGTCATCTCTTAATCCCCCTTTCGCCCAAATTTTGATCAAATCTTACTCGCAAAACCCCACTGCCACACGCCACAACAATCAAGCCGATCCAAAAAGCCACCGCGTGTCTGATTATACCCATCCTTTTGTCAATGGACGATCCAAATCACTCACTCATTCACACTCGCTGCTAAACCCTCGGAATATCCAAGACCCATATTCAATTAAGGCTAGATTTCTATCCACCTCGAATCCAAATCAATCGTCATCCGAGAGCGAAACCCCAGTTAAAAATCAAGAATTCAAGCACCAAGAAATCACAGGGCCAACTGTGGACCGAGATTTATCAGCATTAGCCAATGAGACACGGCAAGTTTTGGAGACGATGATGAAGACTGTGTATAGTTTAAGCAAGGTTTTAGCTGGTTTAGGGCTATTGCATCTTGGTTTGGGAGCTTGGATATCATACACTACAAGAAATTCGCCTATTCCTGAGGTGTCAATTCAGGGCTTACTGGCTTTTGGGCTTCCATTCTCGTTGGCTTTCATGATGAGAAGAGCATTGAAGCCAATGTACTTCTTCAAGAAAATGGAGGAGCAAGGGAGGTTGCAGATCATGACCCTCACTCTTCAGGTTACCAAGAATTTGAATACGTTATTCGTGCGTGTTCGTGGAGTTTCGTATTTATGCATTGCTGGTGCATCAGTTGGTTTGATATACACTGTGGTATCTAGATGATCTAGATGATTTTACTGTGGTGTTTATTAGTTAGATTTGAGAAGCTTTATTTTGCTCAAGGCTTTCGTTGGGAACTTATATGTTTAGTATTGATTATGGATTTTGAAAGAGATAATTTGCGATTTGTGCACCTGGATGCCAATTTTTATCATATTCTGAGTTATATTAGTGCTTATTTCAATCTTTTATTTGATCATAAAGAGGATTTTCTTGAAGCATGAATTTTTAAGTGCATATATAGGTAGGATGTTTTCTAACCAAGATGAGTGTGTTCCTATTCAATCAACTATGACACACGATGCTTATGCAGAAGTTATCATTGATCCTGAAATTGAGTTTGCTGCTTTATGAGTTGTGAAAGAGGTTTATGCTTTTAGTGGATTAGTGAGATATATCCTCTGAAGAATGTAAATTTGATATGAAATAATCTGCACAAAATAGGTATTGAAAGAAAATATTAAACTGATCATTAGTGCCTTGTCAATGAGATTAAAAGGTAAGCCATGTGAAATTTGATAGTGCATTTTCATAGGCCTTGTTCTTTGTGGATAACAAACACTATGGTTGAGCCTACTGCCAATAACCTAGGTTTTGTTCTTGATGTTTCTAAGATTTTGATTTTTCATAATGTTGTTAATGAGGAAAAAAACATAACTTTATAGTCCGTTGCTCTTCAGGGAATGAATGAATGGAATGGTTGTGAGAATCTGGACACATTAAACAACAATAGAGATTTCACTTGTTTGTAGTAATTCCAATTTTTCACGAAAATATTTATGTTTCCCATTAAAGGGTGTTTAAAAGAAGCTTTTAATTTTTTTAAGAGAGGTAAAATGTTTATCTATTTTTTAATAAACTGTAATAAGAGTGTACTAATTATAACGTTCAATTTTATCTAATATTTTTGTTTCCATCAACACCTCTAATATATACCAACAGTCCAACACTCTTCTTCTTGTAATTATAACGGATATGCTTATTAACACCATTAAGTAGTTAATAAAGGGTGGAAATAGTCTTTTGATATCCTAATTAATGAAAAAATTGATTTGTTTGAATAGATAAAATTTGTACAGATAATTAGGGATATATTATGATCATAAATAATGCATTAATAGCTTCACGTCTGTGCATTGATCCTAGTATTTACTTTATATTACGATCGCTTTCAATCATCTTATTCTTCTACTACACACACATCTAGTTTTTAAAAGGGAAATTGGTAGAATATACATCTAAGCAATTTTCCCACTGAAACCACAATAATAATTTAAGATTACATTTTCTCAGTTAACATACAAAATGGAATCTTAGAGGCACACCAAACCACAATTATAATTGGTATTTTTTTATAAAGATAAGATTCAATTTTCTTTTCTTTCGAAACGTGGATAGAAACACTAAACTGAAGAAAAAAGAATTGTAGCCATTGTCTAGGCCCATATGGTCCCTTTCACCACAATATTCACAAAAAAGATCCCTGATTCAAACTACCCAACAGCAAGTAAAAGCAGCAAAACAAGGGATTTATCCTTTTAACTTGTGCACGTCCTCCCTCCGCTGATTATATCCAACCAAAAACAATATCCTGATTAAAATGGATATGTAGCTAGCTCATCATAGGGATTACACCCTAGGATCAAAAAAAATCCCCGCATAAAAAATAACTTGGCCAACTACGCAGGGCCAGAACTTCCATTTGTCTTGGGTTCTGCTCTAACATAAGTGAGACTACGGGCAGTTGGTGAAGAAACGACATTCGAAGGCTGGGTGAATGTGTCAGCCCCTCGCTTCCACTGTAAACTTCTTCCCCCATTTTTAATAGGTGCACGAGCCCCCCTGTATAAAGAACCAGAGTAAGGTGGTCTGCTGTATCTTGAAACAGGAGAAAATGGAGATGCTCTAGCTATACGCGGAGGCCATGTCATCACAGATGCACCAACATCTGGTTGAGCTGAGCTTTTCTTTACAATCTGCACACATCACCTCAACTGTTAATAAACATCAATCTACTTTTAGTCTTTTACCACTTCAAAATTTAACTTCAATTGACACTTGAACATCAAAGTCACAATATACAGTTCCCTAAAAATTGAGACCGCGCTGGAATGTTGGAGAGCCTCACAATATGTATTATGAGTAAAATTAAATACTTATACTACTTATTGTGTACACACTCAGAGATGCATAAGTAAATTTTTTACTAATCTTATTTGTATATTTTTTTATGACTGACAATTATATAATACTCCCTCCAATTCTTATTAGATGATGTTTTGGTAGCCATTTTCAATTGCAAAATATATGTCAGTGCTCAGTTTTCAATGGTAATTAATTAAATCTCTTCCTAATTTATCCTTAAACCAATTAAAATACTTAGATGATGAGCCACTTTCCCACAAAGCATTCGAAGCCTTATGGAGTTCCAAAGCAATTAATTAAGTAGAAAGTCAATAACTTTCTTAACATGTGTGCATTGACCCAAAATGACATTTTGACCCGGAGGGAGTAGTAAATAAATAGATCATAATTTATGATGGAAGTTATAGAACTGCACACATATTAATATGATTTACTCCGTATTTTACTTACAATATACATATATTTTACAGGAAAAAGTTAATTATATACTAATCTAAATATATGTACATTAGTATACTTAATATACTCATATTTTTAATTTTCTCTTTTTGCGTGTTATTGATTATCGATATTTAATACATACAGAAAAATATGCTTCTGTTGATACTTTAATTTTAAATAAAGACTGTACAACCATATATTATCTATATATATAAAGCATTTATATTTTAAAATATTTTAATAAAATGCCAACACAACAATATAATTATAAGGGGTAAACCTGGGTTGGGGCATTCCTACACAGTACACACCAAGGAGTGATATTCAAACCAAGGAGTGATCCATTCCAAGGATGAGCAGAAAATGGATATCTGACCTTATATTTTTCATGGACATAATATTTTTTCAAGCAAACAGTAGACTAAACTTGTATGGTTACACACTGTGGAATCATGATGCCAACATAATTTTTTTTCCAGATAATGTAGCAATAGCAAACAGAATATTGGATGTTAGGCTCCATGTAATGATGGAGTTCATGGTTCATTGTGCGAAATGTGCAAATTATCTCTTAAAAGGAATGTGCATTCAAAAGAATTTAGACAGGTATTCATCTAAACCGTTATCAAATTTGCATACCTTGAGCATGCGAGACATAAAGGAGCTGCCATCCAAAGATAAAGCAAGCTCAGCAGCTTCCTTTCTTATAAATTCTATGTATGCTGACCTGAATAAGCAATGCATTTCAGAATAATATTAACAATAGCAGCAAAAACAGAAATAAAGCTTTTGAAACATCATACCCTTTCGGTAGCCCAGTAGCCGGATCAGTTAAAATAATAACTTTGAGGACTTCTCCAAACTTATTGAAATGTCGCAAAAGGCTATCCTTAGTAGCAGCAAAATGAACCTAGCTCGTGTAACAAATATATCAGCAACCAGAGAGAGAGAGAGAGAGAAGCAAAAGCAAAGAAAAAACAGTTGAAATCAACCAATAGGAAATTTTGTGCTCAAGATAAAAGAAGTTACATTGCTAACAAAGATGGTCCGAGAATCAGCATCTTCAGTTGGTAGAACAGTATTATGAACACCTGCATTGCATGCCTCAAGTGTTTAGATAAAGAATTAACTCTAAAAGCATGCAAGAGATGCAATATTTTTCATGTTTGTCAATGATCAACATTAACAGCATGAGAGGGATGCTAACATTTTAGAATTGGTTTAAGTATTCAGAAGAGAATTAAGTCCACAACTGACGGCAATAATACAAAGAGAGAATAAAATACCAACATAACAAGACAAAAGAACACAAATATTTCATAAGATGTCAAGATGCACTAATAGGAAAGAATAGCTCACCAGTTGGTGTCGGAGTCTTTTCAGATTGATGATGAATACTGTCAGGCTTTACCTATGAGAAAGCAAGCCGGAAGAAATGGGTAAATAAGGTGAATATGATACATAAAAAGGACATGTATGGTCAAGTATGAATGACTTCAGTTAAATTTCTTACATTTTTGTTCGAAGCTACTATAGGATTGATGTTCTCCTTCACAAACCACTCTTCAGACTTGGTTGATAAATTATCACCACCTAGCATTATTTTGTGATTACCCATCACAGCTTCCTCTATCTCCTCCTCATATTGAGGTTTCCTGGTATTCATGCTTACGGACGAAGCAAGTCTGAAGGATGTATTATGCACAGTTCCAGGGTAAAAAATATCATTATGTGGTCTGTGCAGTGTTTCATCAACATCATCAGCAACAGCATATTGTAACTCTTGGGAGCTCTCTACCCAGTTTTCACAAGCTGTGCCTAACATTGAAATATCTACAACTTCCTGTCCCCTTACATCAAGGTCGTCATAAGCTTGCCCATCATCATATCCCAAGTCAGCATCCATGGGTGCGTCAAGAAAAGATGAGATGTTCCCTTCTTGCAGGCTGCTGCTATCAATTCGTGGGTGGTAAGGTGAGTGAAAATTCTCCATTTCAACGCTAAAATCTCCATCACCAATATCTTCAGCAGCACCTCCATATTCTTGAAGATTGGTAGTGTTTGAAACATTTGTAGTATGACCAAGCCTATCAAACACATTGCGTGAGGGTCTAATTTTAGTCACATCCTTAACCGCTTCTGCCATAGCTTTAATAGCAGCAGACATGGAAGCACGTTGGATCCTCAGAGGGCGTTCTTCCATAGTTGAATCCACTGGTGTGGCAACAACAGACCGCAGTCGTTTGTGTGAAGGTTCTGATGTTGCATTGGATGGCCTAGAAGTGGCAACAGCATCACGTACTGCAAACTGCAGCAGCCTCCTTGGTGCACTCACAGTCAACTGAGGCACTTCCCTCTGCCAAATTTAAAAGAGAAAATAATAGATAAATGAAAAGAATTACAGGGATTTCAATCTTTTGAAAATGGATCAGATAACAATGTGAATGTCAATATGTTACAGCACGACTATTCAGCTACTTCATAATATTGTCTTTACAGATGAAAGAAGCCCATCAGCTTTCCAAAGAAAATCTTGCAATATAAATCTTCCCAAGGGAATTTCTCTCAGACCAGTGAAAAGTTCAGAATTAATTAGAAATGATAGGCAGACAATAGCACATTATAGTTGCCATAAATAATGAGAAAAAAATAATAATAACATATGAAAGTCTTCATGGCATCTACAAGAGAGAAACCAAGGAAATGTTTGTTAGTGAGTTATTCATACTCAATTCTTTCCCCCAAAAATAAAGCGCACACAATCACATTACCCACACATTTTCTATTTAACACATCATAAATCTAGGGCTGTCAATTCGTGCTATCGGGTCGTGTTTCGTGTCGACACGATAGTGACACGACACGATAAGGCCAAACACGAACACAACACGATAAGGATATGTGTCGACACGAACACGATAATTTTCGTGTCGACACGACACGATAACAACACGATAATTTTCGTGTCGACCTGACACGACACGATAAGGAAATAAATCAATTTAAAATTGCATTTAAATATATAAAATTAATATATTTATAGAAATATAAAAAGTTATCATGTCATTATCGTGTTATTATCGGATACGTGTCATTATCGTGTCGTGTCATATCAGGTAAATAATAGGTTAACGGGTTGTTAACAGGTTAATGGGTTACCTGTTAATTTTATCGTGCTTAACGGGTCGACACGAACCCGACACGGACCCAATAAGGCCAAACACTAACCCGCTATTTTCGTGTCGGATTCGTATCGTGCTATCGTGTCGTGTTGAAAATTGTCACCCCTACATAAATCCCAATAAATCTTTCCCAAAACTAACAATTCACATCCAAACATTAACCAAGGTATACAGAGTGCAAACCAAAACCAAATTAAAGTGCCTATATTCAAACATTATTCTCTTCATTCGAAGGGCTTCGTTTCATCCGGATGGTGATGAGACACCACCAAAACCATACAAATAGTATTACGTATTTTGGACTACCGGAAGAAAGTGAGTTCAGATTAGCACATGGTAATAGCTAGATGGTAAAAGCATGATGAAGATAACCGTCCAAATTAGTGGGAGAAATGTGGAAACTGCAGACTGGGGAACATAATCACTATTAGGTTGCAAAACAATTGAGAAAAAGAAATGCATGAATGTTCAATCTTTTAGAAGAATGTTTATGCGTGTTTTGTTTCCAACTGAATTTAGTTTCAAGTAGTTTTATATTTCTTTTAGCTATCAAACACGAGCTTCAGCATAGCTTTAGATTTCTCAAACGAAAAAATATACTCCCTCCGTCCCTTCGAAAGTTACCCATTTTGCCATTTTGGGTGTCCCATCGAAAGTTACCCATTTCCTTTCTTGGTAAAATCCACCATCTCTCTCTACCTTTTCTCTTTCCTACCTCTCTCTACCTTTTCTTTTTCCTATCTCTCTCTACCTCAACAACCCACTACACATATAATACAATATTCCTTAATTAATGTGCAAAAAGAAAATGGACAACTTTTAGAGGGACGGAGGGAGTATCAAACTTGTTTGTTATATTTATAGCACTACGTATTCTGCTAAGCTAGCTATATGTAGTGTGTTGTCGGCAGTTTCAACATAAGGCTTTGGTTTGACTTACAGCCTGAATCAATATGTCTAAAGCCACAGATGACTAACCTCAACAAAGAAGTGAGTTAAAATAAAATCAAAATCAAAATCAAAATCAAAATCAAAGGAGTGAGCAATATTGGGTCAACAGACTCAACAGTCAACACTTCCGAAACAAAATCTAACACACCAATAAATTTGTTGTGTTAGATCCACATCTCAAATATAAAGGCACAAAAGGTTTGGCCATGCAAGACAAATAGTAGGTAAGAGTTCATTCCAAAAATGTAAAGAGAGCGGGAAGCAATCACCTGTCTCGGCTGCTGATCCTCATGTCGCCTTCTTTTCTTTTGAAATGTTGACCTAGGAGAGCGAGATGAATGGATTTTTGAATCTCTACGCCGAGGTGTATCCCTGGGCTTCACATTGTCAGCCACAGGCTTCTGAGGAAGGGGGGCTTCATTCTCACCCTCTTCCCTCGGTAACCCTTTGTTTTCCCGATTATTATGGGGCCCATGTGTTTTAATAAAATTTCCTCTCCGTGCATCAGATTCAATTGGATGAGACTCAGTTTTTCCACCTTGATCCTCTGCTGCAGGCTTTGTTTTTGTGAATCCATCTGGATGAACTTCAAGTGGTTGCACGTATAGACTCAGGTTAGATCCTAGATGATCCCACAGCCTATGCACAATAGTTGTAATGATTAGAGTGTGTGACTTAATGTTAAGCTTCAAAGCATGTTATATTACAAGGCTGATTGAAATAAACTCACCAAGATATGAAAGAGTCACTGTCATCTCCCAGAAAGACATCCAACTCACTCTTGGCTTCATCCTTGCTCCTACCATTTTTTAGCAAGACTATCACATATTCCTGGAAGCAAATTACATCAGATCAAAAAAAATTGCCCTACCGGAAAGCAAGATTTATTAAATTCAATAAGATGCGAAACTTCAACTTCACAGCTTAAATCACCAAGGGAAAAGACGAAATAGAAAAGAAGAAAACCCACTGGACAAGAAAATAATCTGTACATCCAAGGAGATTTCGATAAATTTTAAATCAATTTGGTATACTATACCCTAACAGAAATCTATCCTGAAGGAGGGATTAAACTGCATTGTAATTGCACTAGAAACCATATGCAATGGGGAAATCGGAGGGGAAACACCAAGAATAGGACAATTCAAGAGATATTAACATCAGCAAGGAAACTGTATTCAATACAGATATGACCTTGAGAAATACTCAAATGCATGGCACTCAAAGCCATCTCATTCTTCGTCTGTAGCACCCATCAACCCACAACTTGCACAGAAACAGGTCAAGTGCCTAGTAAAACAAACCTCCGATGTCGGTAGGTGAGGTGTTCAAAGACAACAAAGCTTCTCTGCACTAGTAAATATTTCTCCAAATTATATCTTCTACCGAGCACAAGCCATTTACTCGTAGAGATTTGTTTCATTCACATCATTTATAATTCAAAGGCCAAGCATGTGAGGGAGAATTGCGCTGAGTATTGAAGAAAGTAGCTGTAAATGGCTAATGGTGCATCTTTGTTAATGCTATCTATAGGCAACCCATTAAACCATGGTGATCAAGCCAAAGCTGAAAGAGGAACTAAGCTTCACAAACCACTCCACTAAAAATCACATTAATATACAATTCCAGTCTCAAATTTACCAGTACGACCAACAGATTGAAAAATCACGGTTTCGCCAAGTTAAAAGCACCAATTGTTGATCTTCCAATAACTCCTACCCGCCAAATGTGCCGTTCATTCAAATTGGCCATTATTAAATGATCCAGAAGACTGATCAGTGATCCAATTTATAATCAACTGTAAGAGAATACTCTAAAAGAAAACAAATAGATGTATGATTCATGTGCAGGGAAGCAAACCTGGATGTATGATTCATATCCATAATCCCAATAGACAAATAATTTTGCACAAGAATCAGTTTCAACAGAAATGCAATTAAAATTTTGGATATCATACCACGAGAGTATCGTCCGTGTAATCACCCATGAACTCTTTGAGCTTCTCCTCGATGGCCTCGCGAAGCCTCGAAACTCCTTCAGTCGAGAAATTAACCTTAAATGTCCGATCGTCTCCCTCCATCTCCGCAAATCAGTAACCGTTTGCCTCTAAAACCCTAACTCAATTTAGCCGATACTCTTCTACAAATCGCTATCAGGTCTTCCAAACAGTATCGAAATCAGATATGGGAAACCCCTAATTCACCTATTTCCTACTGATCGTATTATTTGAAGAAGTTTAGCAATATACGAACATTATAGAACTTTTTGAGTATCAGTGCAGATATATATTCGACGATATTGATTAGGAAACAAATTCAGAAGAAGATGATGATGGATTTAACCAGTTACTAATTAGATTAAATATTGACTTATAAAGAGATTGATGATTTGGCAGTGGAGTGATGAGCTTTTCCGGTAAAGGAAGAGCGGCTCTGGTTATGGAGAAAAAGACCTCAAACCCTATTTATTGGGTGTTTGGGACCGCGGGACTCATCAGGGTAAAATGGGAAATTCGCCAGCTGGAATTTTTTTTAGCAGCAATTTTGGGTGAAATTATTACACCCCGTAATGTTGTTAAATTAACCGAGTTGTTTGTGAGTTCGGCTCGACTCATTTGTTACCTCAGTTGAGTTTAAACTTGAACTTGTTAGATACTCGATTTACTAACGAGTCGGTTCGAGCTCGTTAGGCTCGATATTTATTTTTTATTTTTTTTAAACATTAGGCTCGTTAACGAGTCAAATCGAATTTGTTTTTTAACTCGTCAATGTTATCGACTCGATCCAATAAGAGTTCGAACTTCAAGTACTCAGTTCGACTGGAATAACAACTCCGTTCCCATTATATATTCCAAATTAAATTAATAATCGGTATTTTACTTAGTTTATTACTCTACTTTATTACTCAAAACACTTGATTTAAAAGATATTGTCTCTTTCCCTTTTTTAACATTGATATTACAGTCTATCAATATCTTCTATAATCTTGTACTGTCTGTACTACTATATTTATAGTGATAATGTATTATGATAGTGTATTTTGAACAATAATATAAAATGTACATAATATGATAATACATCCTCTTGTTCAAATTGAATCGGAACATGTTACTATATATTCTCTTTTATTTTATGGATTACCGTGGGATTTGTAATTTGATGAATAGGAATTATATTTGGATATTAATATTACCTTATTTGATATCATAGGAGAAAGTCCAAATAGGAAATTATGAGTTGTGAATATCTCTAGGAAGGTATTTATGGAAAGAGATACTAATTATGAGATTGTGATTTCATAATTATTCATTCATAAATCTCTATATATACTGATCAACTTAGGGTTGTGCAAACATAAACTGCACGGTAAGAAAAATTCGGAAAAGGCTTAAGGTTGAAGAAAAATACAAAGTGAGGAGGAGAAGAAGATAAAAGAAGAAGGAAGAAGGTTAGAGCGTTTAAACTCTGAAGCAGTAATACAAAAAAACTTCATAGGTAATTCCCAACTATCTTGTACATAATTTTATTTTTATTTTTTGACAAGTTGTCTTGTACATAATTAATTAATCTTACTGAATACTGTATGATTTATCTTATTTTTTCCAATCGTTTTTTTTTCCTTTTGAGAATAAGTACTTTTATTTGATACTCTTTTCGTTTACATAAAATGTTTCTATTTTTCTTTTAAAGTTATTCATATAAGTGTTTATGTTTTTTTGTATGAGAAATATACTTTATCAAACTTAATTTATTTACTACTTTATTCTCAATTTTATCAAACTTTATATCTAAATAAATAATATTCTTTAAAATTGGTGTAAAAACAAACGCAAATATTTTACAACGAAAGGGTATTTACATTAATCTCTTCTTTTTTTATAAGAATTTTTTTTTTGCTAAAAATACAAAAATAATTACAGAAAGTTAGGAGAGCAGCCAATTATTTAAAAAGGGGTTCATTTAAAAAAAATTAAAAAGAAAGACTTTTTTAAACGAGATTTTATGTTATTAGGCCCTTTAAATAAAGATTCCTAGAGAAAATTTACAACAATTAAATGGTGTGGCTATCGGAGCTATCATGCGGTGCCCGTAGATGCCATGATGGATTAACAATTTATTTTATTAACTTTCACTATATTTTAAACTAAAAATATTAATGTAAAATTTTGCATACTGTTTTTATTTAAAAAAATATTTTGAAAATTATTATTATTATTTTTTAATATTCATTAGTCACTTCATCTACATTAACATCATTTAAGTTTTGCTCAAAAAGATGTAAATGCTTGGAATTGTAAAAAAAAAAAATATATATGTAATTAATAAACTTGACGATTTTTGTTCTTTCAATTAATCCAAAAAAAAGATTGATAGCATGAGTGGATTTTAAATTGAATTATTTGATCTTATATTCCCCTCGTCCGATTCCTTAAATTGATTTTCCAATTAATCTCTCGTGCACTACGCCTGCAAGGAATTCAATAGTCTAAAGTTAGGATTAACATAATTACAGTAATTAGAGCTTATTTATATTATACTTAAAAAAATTATTTGACTTCAAAGAAAAAAAAATATTATTTTTACGAAATTCATCATTTTTGCAAATGTTTTTAGGTAAGAAGATTATATAATTATTACTAAGTATTATTTAAATAAAAGATGCAGATTGCCGTCACTTTCCTAAGTAAAAAATTAGAGCATAATCACTCAACCCGTGCCACGTATCGCGTGAATCCACCCACTCATTCAAATATATTTTTAAAAATAACCAGTCATATTAATCCACTGCTTCTTGTCCACGACGGTATCTATGCACCGCCTTTCTAATTGGCTGAAAAACGTAAATGTTTTGCAATGCACCAATAACAACGCGAAACGTAGCTAAAGAACAGCTACACCGATAGTACATGACCAACTCAATTTTTGCATTCTCCACAGTCTTGAACCTTCTCCCTTCCGACTATTTTAAATCTCTCTTTCCTCTTTCTACTTTTCATAACATCATTTCCTGTTCGCTTCTAGGGTTAGTTGATTTCGATTTTTCTATCTTGCGCGCAATAGAAATGTTTATGTATACGCCTGTTGATGTGTTTCTGGTTTATTGTTTTTGATTATTTGTTCTATCGTGGATTAACAGGGGAATCGGAGGCGGAAACTCTGACGAGGTATTCTCTCTTGTCTCCTACGCGAACAGGTGAATATGTAGTATCAAGATACATGTTTATGTTATCATTTTTCATGTTATAACGAATGCTACGTATTTCGTTGGAAATTGTTGAAATTTGATTAGACGACGTTTAATTGGGGACAAAGTTATTTGAGCGATTAGAGGGCAATTTTGTTTGTTGTTGGTATCATCTGATCCGATTCTACAGATGAATGAAACTGGTCAAAGGATTTTTTTTTTCTTTCTGTGTTTCCCGTGTTATCAATTACCAACAATTGAATATAGTTAGGGGTGGGTCATTTTTTGGATAACGCAATCCCAAAGGTGGTTACATGCTAAAAAAATTTGATTCGGATCTTATTTTTGTTTTGTCCCCCAGCAAAACTCTACCTTAACAAGTCTGAAATTGGTGGAATTCTATTTCCAGGACTGTTCTATTTCATTCCTAAATATAGGGATAGCAGGAGAAGGGTGGTTCAGTGGTTGTATACAGTTTGTCTAATGTTTAAGCTTAATATGCTTTTGTACTACTGAGTCTACTGTCTCTATGGATGTGATAAGTATCAATTTTGTGGCTGAGGGTTCAATAAATGAAGGGAAAGGTCCAACTTCTAGACATTTTATTATAAATATTTACTATAAAAATATGCAAACAAATATGATAGCGTGCCCTTCCATAACATGTTTTAGTGGATTACAAAGTGATTAAGGCCACTTTGTTGTCTAAGCACTCGATGGTGAAATAATTCACCAAGTGTGTGAGTGTGACCGCGTGATATATTTGATATGAATTGTGAATACTCATCTGTTAGACTGTTACCATCCAGTGACTCGTCTTCTTTGCATCTAAATGCACCTTCAAAAAGATGTGTTTAGGAAGTATCTTAGTTGTGGAAATTTGTCATAATCAATGCTTAAAGCTGGTCTTTCAGTCTCTGGAAAGTTTCTCAGTCTGTTGCTGTAAATTTTAAGTTGGCTTGCCTTTATTGTTAATTGTGGCATCTATGAGAATTGTATTTTTTCCAGACAATTGAGTTTTACTTTTCCTGGAGGACGGGATTTTTCCTGGCTTCATATTTCATATTAACTATGATCAATTGGTTCATCATATATATGAAAAGCTTTATTCAATGGAGTTAATTAGATTTCAATGTCAACTTTTAACTTATTGAGTCAATTGATTTTATTTTCACGCATAATGTTTTCTTACTTCAACTTGTATCCTGCCAGTGATTGCAATAGAAGGCCAATAATTACTACTGGTACTTGATTGCTTTGGGAGTCAGTGCGATAAGCTTTTTCTTATTGCTGGCTTGTAGCACCATCTAAAGAGATCTTTTGGCAAATATGAATAACAAGTGTTATTGCATAAGTTGATGCTGAAATCTGTTACTTGTTGTGTTGTTTATGCATGCGATCTTGAAATGTTGTGTATTTATTGACATTCGACATGTTACAAAATATTGGATATTCAAGGATAGTTTGCTTTATGATTTCTCATTCTTGAATAGCTAACGGGATGGAAGAACACTTGCAAAGTTGAGCATTGTTTGTTAAAGTGGTCTCTTCGATTCACTGAAATTCATCAGTTTGTTAATATTGAGTGTTTACCCTTGAAAATGGTTCCCATGTTCTTTAGATGTGTAGTAATTGTTGGGTGAGGCATGCACACTATGATATTAATGTGCTCAATAGATTTTTCTGTGTTGTAATTGTTGCTGTGCTCCCGTTGCAGGAAAGATTTAAGAATGGAACAAAATGATATGGAATGCCAAACCCAAACTCCTCAAGGCCCAGTTCTGTGTGTAAACAATTGTGGATTCTTTGGCACAGCAGCAACCATGAATATGTGCTCCAAGTGTTACAAAGACTTTGTCCTGAAACAAGAACAAGACAGGCTCGCTGTATCATCCTTTGACAGCATTGTGAACGGGAGCACCAGCAGTGAAGATATTGTTGTTGCTCTTGAGACAAAGGCTGTGTCACCAGAGGTCCCAGTGGTTTCATCACAGACATCTTCTGAATCATCTGCAATCGAGGGAATTGAACAAGTTAAGGAAGGCCCGAAAAGGTGTGGAACGTGCAGAAAGCGCGTTGGTTTGACAGGATTCAATTGCCGCTGTGGTAGTATGTTCTGTTCTACTCATCGTTACTCTGACAAACACGACTGCCCGTTTGATTATCGTGCTGCGGGGCAGGAAGCCATTGCCAAAGCAAACCCAGTTGTTAAGGCAGAGAAGCTCGACAAGATATAGAACTTGAAGTTTGTGCTGTTACTCTACTACGTTGTTTCGTCTATAAAAGTTGTGGGTTAATTGGTTATTGTATGCTGTTTAGAGGTGTATTAGGTTGTGAGTTATGTTTGGGGGCTTCTTCCAAACCAAACCTCATTATTCTTGTTTAAAACGAGAGTATTCATCTTATGAGCCCTCTTTTCTGTGCTGCTTGTTTGCGTTATGATTATTATCAAGTGTCTGATTTGTACCTCTTTTTTTAATGCTTCGTGTTAGATCTTGTTATTATAGTATCTCCCTGCTTTGCATCAGATGGTTCTAGAAATATTCTTTGGAAGATTATTATTAATCATCCAATACGCTAATAAAGTTTGTTTATTTTTTTGTATATATTACTCTTTTGCACACGATTTCCACTAAGACCATGTTTGTTAGGATTATGTAGGACTGGAAATCTAATAGTGATTTGAAATTTTGAATGATAGTTGTATTATTATTAATTATTTGATTGATTTGGGCCTAATGCCTTAATGGTAGAGATGTGCCTAATAATAATATTGGCCATTTTGGCTTTCTGGGCCTCACAATAATCATACTGTTCATTTTGGCTTTGCTGGGCCATTTGAAATTACTGCTCTTTCCTTCATTTCAAAGTTTTAAGTTGTCTAACACATGATGCATAATTTTCTCAATCGAAATCGAGAAAATTAATATACTGCGTAAACGACTAGAAACCTAGACTACAAAATTATAGCTTGATGCCAAAAAAAATTAAGCATAGAGGGAGAGGGGGGGTTTCAGCAGGGCATTCCCCCCAATTAATTATATTCAATATTTGTACAGAAAAATGCTTATTTATAGCCATATAGGCCATGCCAATGTTTTTGTATGTAATGAGCCGAATTTAAGAGCCTTTTATTACTGCATTTTAAAAACTAATTTAATCATTTTTATCAATAAATTATAGTATATTTTGGGACTACTTTGTGGGATGAAGTTGAAAATTATATTCATAATTTAACCCTCGTGTGCTTAGTAATTAATTACACTATCACTTAAAATCTAGCCAAAGTAAACCCATACTTAAACTTGTCAATGCCTAAATTCCAACATTTTGTAGTTGTTGTTGTTGCAATATGTAAATATATATTATGCATATAAGATATTGTAATATTTTATGATATCAACCTAAAAAAACAGCGCAAAAATTAGAATTAAAATTGCAGACTTGTTTTGTTTCATAGTATGAAATAATGGAAGCAAGTGAGTAGCATGTTAGGCATGCCCATAACATGTAAATCTGTCGCTCTTCATTGCCAACTACTACTAAGCTTTTATTCTGTATTTACATGAATTATTGTAGTAAGTAATAAATATAAATATTATAGTTTCATTTCGTATCGAAACTTGTGGAAAGCAATTGTCCCACATCACTTGTCCATTTAATTAAATATGTATTTAATCTTGGCCCAACATATGAACTGGGGTTCTGTAGTACGCAGAAAAAAAGGTATATTGAGTTCTACTCTATCGACCTGGCTCATTATTTATTTTTATTATATTACTTATTATTATGTTTGAAATTTATGATATTGTTGATTGTCAATTTATCGTGACTGATTAAGTGTCATCCAAAGTTTAATTTTCAATTAACTAAATACTTTCTCCGTCGATTCGTGTACAAAATTTTATATTATTTTTGCTTTTTATACTTATACTTCTCTTAATTATGTGATTTTATAAAATTGAATTGAAATAAATAATGTAAAGAATGCTAAAACGTCTTTTAATTATGTATAAGAAAAAAAAGGGTTAAAATTCATACTATCTTATAAAACAGAGATAGTATTTGACTACTATTTGTGATGGGATCCGCCTGTCGCAGTGGATCATAACTCCGTGGTCCCAACCCATTGTTTGGCGCCGACGTCTTCCCAGTGGGACCAATCGCAGGTTTTCAGCTGTGCATCTGTATGCTACTCTGTAAAATTTTGCTCAGATCAAAAAATGTGTTTACAAAATATATGTTTATTCTATTTAAATAGTTAACTTTTTAATATTTTTTTTTACTTTATTAAGAAGATTGAGTATGTACCATCAATATTCTTTACTTGAAATTCCACATATATTTTTTATAATTAAAATATAATTTTTTAAAAAACATGTATAAAAAGAAGTGAACAAAATTTTACTGGACAGAAATACTTAAAATATTTAATGGAGTATTTCATAAAATACTTAAAATATTTAATGGATATTCCGAAATAATTTAATCTATTTATGCAGTTTAATAAAGAAAGAAAATTTGTGAAGGAGTCAGAAAAAAAACTCAAAATTAATTTATATTTTAAAGAGTAATAAATATGCACCATCTTCCAATACTGATCCATATAATTATTGAAATTAGAGACAAATAAACAAAATTAATATGAACATTTTATAATGTTTTTTTAAATAAAAATTATGAAAAATATTGTAGAATATAAATTAAAATTGAGGAATATAATATTATGTGTATTTCAACATTAATTCTGTAGTCGCTTGTGCATGCGACATGCCGGAGCATTAGAATGGAGAACCAAATTTCTAATTCTTTTGAATGTCCACATCAGTATAAAAGATGCCCCTAAAATATTAAACAGATATTATAAAATATCAAGCTTCTTGAATATTTGAAACATAAAATAATTATATATAAAAATGTAAACCAAACCAAACCAAACGTCATGCCTTATGCCCTTATCGTTATCCGAACAGATAAATTATCCTGTCACCGCATTACAGAAAGTAGATAACAATCAAAACAAACTAAATTTTTTTAAATATAAAAACAAAAAAATGTGATAGGAGTACAAATTATAAAATTAATTAGATGCAAAAAGATAGACAAGTAGCAGAACAGCCGAACGGTGGCCGCCCCATGATATTATTATTAGTTGGCAATAAGCGGAATAATGAAATTAAAATGGAAGCATTTGAAACTCAATTTTGGTATATTAATTTCTCACTTCTATTTTGGTATAATTGTGAAACATTAATAATGTTTTAAAGAAAGTGAGACATGTTAATAAATTAAAAAGTAAAATATACAGAAAATAATTATTAAGTGAATGATCAAATTAATCATTGGACAAGATTTGAAAAAAAAAAAAAAAGCATCCAAATTGAAAATTTATTTTTAGAGGGGGCCTGATGAAGGCTTTTTTAATAAAATATTGTTATTTTAAATTTGAATTAATATAATGTAGGTGTTTGAAGTAGTGTTAATAAAATACACTAGAGCGCCCTATGAATGGGCGCCCAAGGGAAATCATGTCAGAAGTGTGGCAGGAAAATTCAGATCGAGAGAGTGGCGCCTATAGCATGGGCGCCTATGTAATATTTGTTTGTGGGTGGGTGGGTGGGTGGGTGGGGTGGGGTGGGGTGCGAGTGCAGGTGGGGGTTGTTTGATTATATTAAATAATACTGTATTTACTTTTTCCCTAATTTTTATTATTATGGAGTATTTTTTTTAGGTGATTTCAAATTTCAATATATATTACTTTCTCTATACACTAAAAAAGTGTGCTTACTTTTTTTTATACATGTTTTTAAAAAAAATCATATTTTAATTATAAAAAATATATTTAGAATAATGAGTAAAATATATACTTCCTCCGTCTAATTTCATTATTTTCATTTTCCTTTTTTTATTATCCAATTTTATTATGCCAATTCCCTTTTTAGAAATAATACTATTCACACTACTTTATATCCACCCTCCAACAATCACTTATTTACTCAAATTGTCACTAACTTTATTCATAAACAACCACTTTACCTATAAATGGACTCCACAACATCTCATCATACCCCCAACTTATTTACTTTATACATAAACTAATCAATATTTATTAAAACCCGTGCCCGAAGAAGTGATATAATAAAATTGGACGGATGGAGTATTTGGTAGATACCCAGTCTTGTTAGTAAAGTAGAAAAAATATTAAAAAGTGAAATATTTAAATAGAATAAGCATATTTTTTGTGAGCCCAAATATTGCATACATACATTCTATTCCAATTAAGTCAAAACCCTAAATCCATTTAGCCCAAAAGTCAAATTAAGACAATTTTAAAAAAAATCGTGGGTCAGAAGCCCGGATTCGGGTTGCCAAAAAATATTTATCACTACAAGATCAAAAGTGTATTACTACATGTCCAAAAATATTATGGACACTTAATTTTTTGGGTGAATTTATCAGAATGTTTTGACACGTAGTATTAAATTTTTGGCCTTGTAGTGGTAATATTTTGATCATATAGTAAACCACCTATTTGCGTGAATTTTTTGGATAACCCGGATCCGGGCTTCTGATTCGCGATTTTTTTAAAATTGTCTTAATTTAACTTTTGAGATAAATGAATTTAGGGTTTTAATTTGTCTAATTAAATAAAATGCATGTATACAATATTTCACTTAAAATTAGCCAGAAAATTTTATAGAATAATAAAAGTAGTCTAGAAACGTATTAAAAAATTAGAAACATATTTTTTAAAAGGTAAAATAGGTAAAATAAGTAATATATATTGAAATTTGAAACCACCTAAAAAAATAATAATAAAAATTAGGAAAAAATAAATATTATTTAATATAAAAAAATAAAAAATACTCCCAACCCCCACGCCCCACTTTCACCTCCACCCCCTCCACAAAGATTTCATGGGCGCCCATACTATAGGCGCCACCCTCTCCATCTGAATATCCCTGTCAATCTTCTGACATGATTTCCCTTGAGCGCCCATTCATACGGCGCTTTAATGTATATTATTAAAACATTTTTAAACACCTACATTCTATTAATTTAAATTTAAAATAATAATATTTTATTAAAAAAGCCGCCTGATGAAGGGCCCGCAACCAGGCTGGCAAATGAAATACTAACAGCTCCTCCTAAATACGTCGTGGCCCGAGCAGTGTACGCGGGCTATTTGCAGTCAATGCCATTTGATCCATATCCATTAGATTTGTTTAGATTAGATGCCAACAGTCACATTTAAATTTCAATACCAATACAATAACCAATTTATGTTTCATTGTCAATTTTAAATAAAATTTCACATCAAATAAAAATGAATGAATGGATCATGGAGAATATAAGGATTGACAAGTATTTCAATTAAGTAGGATAAACAATATCATATTAATGTCGAGACTGAGATCCTTTTCGAAATTAAAAACTGATGCTTTATGTGGAAATTAAAGTCATGGTCCCGATAAAACGATGCGAAGAAGTTTTCGTCATCAAACCGGAAAAGGGCTGGTCATTTAAAGGGAGGCTAGTTGGTCTATGTGGAATTGTGGACTGGGTGGATACTAGGTCCTTCCTCAAGGGTCGACTAGTTCAAAATGTAATTTGGATTTTGGACTCATAGTGAAAGATAAGTTTCAAATAAAATAAAATAAATAATAGAATGCAAATATATTAATGTATTTGAAAAATAAAATAAGAAATTACGTTCGTGAGAGTCATATTCATCCTTATTCTATTCTATTTAAAAATTCATATCAAGTGTAGACTTGATAAGAATGAGTGGTACTATAAAATAATTTTTAAATATGTTTATTCTAAATGTAATATGAACAACTTTTTATTATGTTCTAGTAATGCATTAGTCTTTGTTTTCATATTTTTTTTCTTTCTAATTACTCATTCCGTACAAAATTAACAAGCATAATTAATTTGATATAGATTTCGAGGAGTATTGTAAATGCTAGTGAATGTATATTAAAAGGATAAATATTTCAATTTATAAAAAGCACTTAGATAAAAAAAAAAAAATTAGACATATTAAATTTAAGTTAGAATGTATTAATTTGGTTAATAAGCATAAAACAACCAAAGTAGATATAGGATAGGATAGATAATTTAATGTGAGCCTAATCCGTGTTTAATATAGGGTAGGGTGGGTAGTCAGAGTTGACGGCTCACTCAACCAGCCCAAACCTGCCTGCGTCTTTCCATTTTCATTTTTATTATTATCCTCCCTCAACTCCCGATTTTGCCCCACCATGTGCCTGCTGACATGGACACAGGAGGATCAACTGTTTTCTTTTGGTTTTTGTACTAAATTTATAGATTTATAAAGAATTGTCGAATTAATTAATTTATACAATGTTCTCATATTTTTTTACATAAAAAAATGTTAGTGAAATTAAAAAAAAAAAAAAAAAAACACATTTTTATAGACAAACAAATAAGAAAAATAAATACAATTAACCCTCTTATATACCTTATCATTCTTGATTTTTAAATTTTCTCTTTATTCTCAAATGAAGAAAAACTAAAACTCAAAATATACCTTATATTAAATGAAAAATATTATTCGATCTGTATTTAAGAATCCACCAACCAAGAATTATTTAAATACCCGGCCGAAGTTAAACAAATGAAAAGGCTTACTCCCTCCGTCCCGGAGGAACTTGCACCCTTTGACCGGCACACATTTTAAGAAATGTGTAAGAAAAGGTGTAATGATTGATGTTTTGAGGGGTAGTTTTGTAAACTTTTATGAATAAAGTAAAGTAAAAAGTAGATTGAGTGTGGAAAAGTAATGACATATGGGTAAATATGAGTATATTTTAAGGGTGATGGTTGTGAAGATATTTCCTTTTATGGAGTGTGCAAATTGGTATGGGACATCCATATATGGAAAGTGTGCAAATTCCTGTGGGACGGAGGGAGTATTATTTATTCATGCAAAGCATCCTTAAAGGCTAAATAATAGACAACGCCCTTTCAACCTAATTAATATTATATTAATATAAATACCTATCCTTTTTTGTGCGGGGAGCATAAATTTTACTCATAATTTACTAATTTTGTCATCATTATCGAGCATAGTTGCTAATTAAATAAAAATCACGCTTATTGTCTAATTAACAATCATCAATGTGATAATATAGCGTGGTAATGACGTTTAAGCATGTAAGACCACGTCAGAGTGATCTAGAAACACGCCACTATTGAAAATTCCATAAAATGACGAGGGTATATCCGTCCGTGCGTAAAATGCAAATTGCAATATACGCGTCCCTATGTGGTCATTATTCTTCACCATGACCGACCTTGCGCCCTTCAAATTCAAGCTCCCAGCCTCCTCACCCTCCTGACCCCTTCTCTCTCTTCTCCCTTTCTTTCTCTAAATTTCCTTCTCTCTCTCTACGGATTGTATAATCTTTTTCATTCGGATTCTGTTTTTCAATAGTTTGACGTTCAATGGCGCAGAAAACAGAAAACGAAGAAACGGAGTTAAAGGTCGTACCTGCAGAGAACATCTCGCTGTGCGTCAAATGCGTTGCAGCTAATTCCGCCATGAATAATTTGTGTCAGAATTGTTTCAACGCCTCCGCGGAGGCTTGCACCTCCGCATCCGCGGCCTCAACAGGCGGACCAAAGCCCAAAGTCCATGTATTTGGTGAGAAACCGTTCAGATCTGCGTCGTCAAGGAGATCGTCTCCGGAAAGGAGCTTGAATCTTCCTGAGACGAGTGGAGATCTGAAGAAGGAACCTATGGCGGTTGAGGCTGCGCCGCCGGCGAAGAGAGAAGTCAACCGGTGCTCCGGTTGCCGGATAAAGGTAGGATTGACCGGATTTAGATGCCGGTGCGGTGAGCTATTCTGCGCCAATCATCGGTACTCCGATCGTCACGATTGTAGCTACGATTACAAAACCGCCGGCCGGGAGACGATCGCGAGGGAGAATCCGGTGGTCAAAGCTGCCAAAATAGTCAAAATTTGAAAGGGAACAGAAGACGAAGGAACACGACATATAAATTCAATCAACAAACTAAATTCTTCGTATGCCGGCGAAGAAATTGAAGATTTACGAAACGAAAATTAGATGATCGCTGCTTTGTCTTTGTATTATAGCCGCAATTCTCTCCTCGCGGAGACGACGTCGACGAAAACTTTAAAAGAGAGAGAGTGGCGAGGCTATAAGCGATGTTTCTTCCTTCATTTTTTTCTCTTTTTACCTCTTTTCATTTATTTTTCCTTTTTTCTTCAATTATTATTATAAAATTAAAAAAATATGATAATTATTGTGTCGAAATTATGAGATTTTTATAGCCTTTGTGTGATTAGTATCAAATTTTTAATATCAGAACATTAGTATCAAAGTTTGTTCATCTGATGAGTTTGGTATTGAATATACGTGTTTTCTGGGTTTAATCTTTTTTCGTGGTTTTCTGAAACGAAAAGAAAGGAGGCGTAAGGTATTGGACTTATTGGGTAACCAATAATGATGATGGGAAAGGAGGAGGGTGGATTGGTCATTGCATATTTGAGTAATTTGACAACCTTTGGGCAACTGCATTTTATCGTATTTCGTTTGGGTTATCGCGATAAATTGATAAAATGGGAGAAATTGTTGGTCATTTCATTTGGGAATGATTATTTACTTTGAAGCCGGAAAGTAATCTATGAAATAAAAATAGTAATTCATCGTTGGAATAACTTTTACCAACTACATGTAAATTTAAAAAATGTAATAAAAAGTATTTTCAGTAAAATTTTGTTCACTTATTTTTATAAATGTTTTTTAAAAAAATTAATTATAAAAAATATATGTGGAATAAAGAGTAAATAACTCAATTTTATTAATAAAGTAGAAAAAATACTCAAAAGTTAACTTTTAAATAGAATAAACGTATATTTTATGGACCAAAAAATCTGTTTGAGCAAAATTTTACAGGACGGAGGGAGTAGAATTTTGAGAAGTAATTGTGTAAATTTTCATGTATAATGTAAAACGAAAAAATTGATTTGTATGTATATGTGAATTAAAAGTAATGATTTTTTTTTTTTTTTTTTGTGTAAAATTAAAAAATTGTGAGAATAAGTTTATAAATAATTTTCTATAAAGGTGGAAAAGCTATTGTGTTGCGAGCAATTTTTTGGAGTATGAATTTGTAAGTAATTTAAATATATTTTTATTGTTTAATTAAATTTTTAATTTATCGTATTCATCACAAAAAAGGGCGTATATCAATGAAATTTTCAACGGAATATCGAAGATTGAAGACATCTTCGTTGGTAATATAATTGTATCATGTAATTAAGTGAATAAAAATGTGTTTTTTTTTTTGTGCTCGAACTCCACATGATACTAAACAAGCTACGGAGTATTTTTTTTCTTTGTACTCAACTTAACTAACTCAGTTTTCTAAGAACAGGTGATGCTCTATTGTGTCGTGTCCATTCTCCGGTTTTTTTTTTTTTTATTATTATTATTATTTAATTTGAACTGGTACGTTAGGAAAAAAAAAAAATTCTTCGGGCACATAAACAATTGGGAAAGGATATGTATCACATGTTATTCCCTAGGAGATAATGTAATGCTTTTTTTGAATAAAAATCGACAAATGCAAGTGACAATTGTTTACATTAAGTGCGATAGACATAGTTAGTGGATTCATAAATTAATTGGTTGGGTATGAATTTATAGATACGTGCTATGGTAAAAGAGTAATTAACGTCTTATAATATGTAATTGATATGTGTTAAAAATTCAGTAAAATGAAACAAAAGACCGATTTAGATTGATTCAACCCCACTAAACCCCACCCCGTTTAAAACTTTAACAAATTGAGAAAGAAACAAAATATCAAAAAAAGAGACATAGAAAGCATGCACATAATATGATACATAAAAAGGCAACTCAACATGATTGAATTATCATCTCTCTTGAAAAAGTCTTAACGAGAAATTTAAAAGAAAAATTGACAACTTCAAAGACGAGTGTCTCATCTCTAATTTACCACTGACGCATATGGATAGGCACAACGTTGCTATCCTATCATGCCCAACATTTTCCTATTTGTATCACTCCCTTTTCTTTTTCTAAAACTTACATCATTAAAAAAAAAAAAAAAAAAAACTTGCTTCGCGACAAACAAGAATAATTCATTATCCATAATTGCATTAAACTCACAATATCAAAACTTGTGTGTTATCGAATCCGATATATATTTAAAAAATCCAAATTTTGTCGACCTATGTCGTCATCATAAACTTTAACTTTGATTTACAGAGCAAAAGGCTTTACAAAATTGGTACAAAAAAAATAGTAGTAATAAATTTGACGTTTATGCCGTGGATCTTATTTAAAGCAAAAATATGGAATAAAGAAATGCAATCACTTTGTAACCAACGCCGCATATATGATACATGAACTATTCAAAGCTGTACAGCTACAATGTGGTAAAATCTTTGACATATCTATACAGTAGTATTTGGGAGTACCAATCTTAATAATACAAGTATGCAACGTTTTAAGATCATTAATTAAATAAAACTAAATTTTCAGTATTTCAAAACCATTAACATTTTATGTTGTCACATTCAGACCTGATATACTGGAGTAACATTCAGGGGTTACTTGGTGCAGGGACTTGGATTGAGAATAGGTAGAATGAGGTGTTTGGTTGGAAGGAATGATTTCATGAGTAGTAAGTAATTTGATATTAAAATATAAAAATAGGGACTCAAATTCATAAATTGATTCAGCATGGAAGGGTTGTAACTTTTAAAATAAACAAATCAAAAGTGAAAACATGAAAACATTTGCAGAAATTTTCTATTTTTTTTTAAAATCAAGAATGCAAGAGTAAAGGAAGAAACTACATTATTCACCTAATATTCAAACCCAGCATAACCGCTGCATTTTCCTTATTGAAGTTCAAAAGATGTATTTAAACGGAAAAAAAGATTGAAAGGTACCAGAAAGACACTGGCTGAATGCTTGAAGACTGAGATCAATGGGTTGCTAAAATAAAAAATGTGTAGCTCATTATTATTCACAAGTGCATCGCAGATCATCAGGAAAGGCACTCCCAATTTCCAGTCACAGTAATAAATAGCCAATTCCTAAAGCCAAAGCTTACATTAAAATCAAACAGTTTTACAAAAATAGAAGTCCAGTGACAGCATAGAATAATAGGTCATAAAATCAAGCTAAGGATAATTGCAGTGCCCCGAAACCTAGTGCACACATCAACACTCCAAAATCATTCAAATCTGAGAAAGTTTAAACTGCAGACTGCCATAACTGAATTGTTTCACAGGTAAGAGCCATTTATAGACGGCATACTTGTAACTAATGATTGCCCACATCTTTGAAGTTTCCCACTGAAGAGGAATTGCTTATGCACCATCAGGCTGGACGAATGGATTGGGAATTTCATCTGTTCCATCTGTTGGCGAAACAAGCATTACAGCAGTTCCTCGACAAACCTGATGCAACAGCCCAAGAATATTTACTTAAGGAACGATGGGTAAACTTTAGTCCAAGTTATGTGGCATTCAGAGTCACAGCATAGACCAAAATAAAGATAAAGTGACTAAATGATTGGAGTAGGTCGCAACCTTCAATGCAAAAAGTGTATAATCTGAAAAACGAGTACAATTTTTTTGGAAATGATCTAAACTTTAGCAAAAAACCAACAAAGAAAAGTTATGGTCAAGGACCTAGTAATAGTTGTTAAATATAAAATAAGTGTGTGTGTTTATACACAAAAAATGCGCCTCATGTTTCAGTAGCACAAATCGGGCACCAGAAGCTCCTCTGCAACTCAGCGCGCTTCCAGTAATTTTTAAAAAAAGTAAAGTTGGAACGCTTCTGATTAGGGATCCAATGATGGTATAAATTCTGAAGAAATCTTAAAAAAAAATATTGTGAATAAAAAAAGCCTACAGATTCAAAATCTAAATGCATTGAAATTAGATACTGCATTTTTTTATAAAAAAGATTAGCTTCCATGAGGACTGTACCATCTTCCAATATATTTAGGAAGTTTTCAGCTGATGCACAAACTTTAACTGAATCAAAGTGGTGTATAAGGGCTCAAGTGCCATCACATTTCTGAAACAAAATTGCACATAGAAAATGACCATTATTATCATGCATATTGACAAAACATACTATTAAGCCAAGGCGACGTGTTTGATCAGTTGTCTTCAGTGGATCTTCTGCATCTGCACACACAGTGAATTAGTTTATGTGAATTATCAACTGTTTTTATGTGCAAGAACTCCCTAGAGAGCAAAGAAGAGGATGATGAAGTTGCAACATTAATTAATCCAAAATTAAAATCCACAGGTCGCTGCATACATGATTAGACCATTTGCTCAGAGTAAATACAATGTGAAACCACTAGGCATGGTCAATACACATAAAAAGGGAAACCCACACACACAACACATATATAAACACTCCCTGTAAAAGACCCATGTGGGAAAGAGTTAAATCAAGTTTTTATCTATTGGTTAAATCAAAGAGTTAAAACCAGTCGGTTATTAAATACCACTAACCAAATATATATGGAGTTACATGATACTGCTAGATTTGGGACTATTGAAAAAGTTAATTTAGGCATTTCTCAAGAGGAATTTGGGATAGACACATTTGAATCTCACAAGTTAAGGGCATTGATACTCGAGAGACCCTTGTTTCCAAATGGTGCTATAAAACCATGATATATAAAGGATTTATATGAATGACTACTCAGAGCACAGAAATATGGGCCGATAAGACATTATTCAATTTGCAGAATTACCGAGTATCTTTGCTGAAATTACCAAGGATAGATGAGTTACCTCGAAGGAATTCTACCGCTTCATCCAGAACAAGGTTCAGTAATTGGTCGTACCCTTTTAGTGTTCCAGTCACTGAAAGAATGATCAATTATTAATATTTAAACATAAGTTTTACATATAGCATTTAACCAAATATCATCTGGCACAGAGTCTTGAGGTTATATCATACAGCACAGAGTGAAAGATATTGAGAATACATGGCTCCAAAACATAAGCTGCCTAGGCTATAAGATGAATTCATTAGTGCTGAACCAAGGCATTAATAACTAGAAAATTTAACAATCAAACCAAAATTCAGCAATTTGAGTTTTTCCTAAGATCAGTATTACCAATTCATGAAGCAGAAGCAAGTGCCAAAAAGAAGCAAAATGAAAGGATAAAACACAATGACACTGATACATAGATGCACACATCTAACGGATTTATAAAAAAAACTAAGGTTCTGTTTAGCTATTGCAAAAATATTACTGTACTTATTACTGATAGACATCCAATTTCAAAATACCAAATGCACAACTGCACAAGCACAAAACTAAATCCACATCAAAACCTTGTGTGTTGTGCAGAAGGTTATTCTCATTAAAAAGTAATAACCATGAAATAGGAGGAAAAATAGAAGCCTCTAAATCCTGAACAAAAATATGAACATAGAATAACAAAAATGGTGATGACCTCTCAGCAATAAATATGCAAAAGCAGAGGAAAATTCATTTTAACAGCGAAGTACAGCAATATACGTGATGCCACAACCACTATGAAATACCTTACAGCAGAACAACATAAAGATCATAACTCAAATCAGTTTAAAATCAAATGTTATACAGTCCTAAGAATCTTCAAGTAAGAAGTTACTATTTGTGTAAATCGATAATAAAATCTAGACCACAACAATATTATCCACATGTTGTTTTCCTTAGTTCTAGAGATATTCAGGCCAAAAAAAAAAAAGTGGCTCTACAAGGGTGGAAGACGGAAGAACATTACAATTTTAGCATAAAATATTTGAAGAGAGCCCTTCCTAAATCCCAAATCAAGGAAATAAAAACCAGCATTAAGTTTGTCATACTTCTTTATTATCAATAAGATAATTGAATATAATAGTACATCACAAATATGCAGCCTCGACAAAAATGATAACAAAAAGACTTCAGAAAATAAAATCTCGCAACCTAATGGACAATTGGGAAATAATAATATCCAAAAGTTAAAAAAATAAATAGAGACCGCATACCTTGTCTTCCTCCAGTTAGTTTAACTTGGACGCCCTTGTCGACGAATTTCGCTAAATCCAAAACGGTTTCTTTTCTACCCGACTGAAACAAAGGATAAACTAAGGAATGCAAATTTGATGCCACCGAAACCCAAAACTAGTTGAAATTACACATAAAAACACGCACCATTTTTTCGCTTCGATTCACAGTAGAGTAGCTAAACGATTAGTAGCTTCGTTCTGCGAAGAGATTAAACCCAAAATCGTCGAAAGAGTAACGGAACCAAAAGACAAAGATAGAAATTAATGTGATTTATGCTTAGTTAAAGGATAATTCGAAGAGAGGAAAGTGAACTTACGATCTTGTGAAATTGGAGGAAGCACCGAATTGTGCCCTAGTTTTGCTCTTCCCGCCTTTGATTTATTTCCAGTTTAGAGTGAATAAAATATCCGATCCAACTATCACACTATTAAACTCGGTATTCAATTTGGTCATTTTACAAGTGAAAATTGAAGTATAATCGAATCGTTTACATGTTTGGTTTTGAACCGTTTGTTCTGCCGATTTGAGGAATTTTCTTTTTTTAATTTTGTAGCTATTTTTTTTTCATCGTTTTCTCTCTTTTTATTTTAGAAAATAAACTAATACTTCATTCGTCTTGAGATGATTGGCACGATTTGATCGACATATTTAAAAAAAAAAAAAAAAAAGAATTCAGTGGGTGAATTTAGTTGGTTGGTGTGTAAGATAAATGAGAGATATTTTAGGTGATTTTGTGAGAGTGTAAGGTGAATTTGGTGAGAGTGTATAATAAAATGTACTAGTAAAAAAAGAGTGATAATTTTAAAAATATAATAAAATTGAGAAGGTATTAATTTTGTGGGATATTTTAAAGTGTACAATTAATTTTAAAACGTTTTAATAAAAAAATTGTGAAAAAATGAAACAATTTTTTATAATTATTTTCTAAGAGCAAAGAACATTTTTTTAAATAATATCGTTGGCCCATTAAATAAGCGTTTTTGGGCCAAAGCCCATTAAGATCCAGGGCTTCATTCATTAGGTGACTTGACAAAGCATATATAAACCTCGCGTGAACTTTCTAGGGTTTCGATCGTCTTGTGCCACAAATCTACAGAGAAGTAGGAGGGCTTGCATCTCGTACAGCTAAAAATGGTTGAGAAGGGAAGCAAGGCGAGGAAGGAGGAGGTTGTTACCCGTGAATTTACAATAAATCTTCATAAGCGGCTCCATGGATGGTACTTCTCTCTCTATGATCATATACATATATGTGTTTGAAAAAAAATATATGTGTATCGTTCTGTTACTTTCTTGTTTAATATACTAGAGGTTGATTCCTTAGGTTTTATGAACCTAAACTTCTTTTGTATCATGTTGATTCGTTTTATCATTCGGGAAGTACATTGTTGGAATATATTCGAAATTCGACTTTTGTTGATAACTGTTCCAGTTTCCTAAACAGCTTAATGATTGTACTTCGAGGATGAACTTTTACTGTAAATCTGCTTGTTCAAATACGATGGTTGTTATCCTGATTTCCTTGGTTTGAGTCTATTACTTATTGATTCGTTTTTTATTTTTCCACATTTCCCCCATTTTTACAGTATTATAACATGTAGACAATGAACAGAATGCATAGCACTAATTTTGGCTTGGTTTTAATTTGATGCTTAGACCTGTGCCAATGTAGTTCTTCAGTGTTCCTAATATTTGCTTTGAAGTTTTGTTAATTTTCTGTTTTGAACTTTGTAGTTTTGTTGATTGATAATGAATCAATTGACCCTCAGTCCTTCATAGTATTTGACCATTCTATTAGAAAGTCTGCTTACGCTTGGTGGTCTGTTTGGTTCTTATCTTTAGATCGTACTAGTATTTTAAAATTTAATGCCTCTTTGTCATACATTAGCATCGAACATTTCTAGTGAATATTCAATTGTACCAACATGCTAGTATTCTACTATTGCTATCTTATGTCTCACTCTTTTAATTGGTTAGTGCTTCAAATAAGTATTTGCATGTTTAAACAATTGTCTTGATATTATACTTGGTTAGTGTTTGAAATAATATATCAAGGTTAATTGTGATATGTATCTGTATGCAGTACCTTCAAGAAGAAGGCACCAAATGCCATCAAGGAAATTAGAAAATTTGCCAAGAAGGCCATGGGAACTTCTGATGTTAGAGTTGATGTGAAATTGAACAAACATATCTGGAGCCGTGGGATCCGAAGTGTGCCGAGAAGAATCCGTGTTCGTATTGCTCGTAAGAGAAATGATGATGAAGATGCCAAGGAGGAACTTTACTCTTTGGTAACTGTTGCCGAAATTCCAGAAGGAGGATTGAAGGGTTTGGGAACCCAAGTCATTGAGGAGGAAGAATAAACTTTTCTGTTTTAGGTATTTATTAAGTTCGGTTTTGCTGTTTTTGTTGACTATATTAAGTTTTGGATTCGCTGGATTTTATAGATCTTTGTCAATTGCAATGTTTTTCCTACATGTTTGCTTTGTTGGAGATGTGTAATTTTACCGTATTATCTTGTCTGCTGCTTTTGAAATTCCTGAATTGACTAGCCGAACTATTAATTTTAATCTTTCTCACAAAATATGCACTTCCACACTCTCTTTATTGGTTTGTTCCATAGAAAGGTCTCTTGGACTTAAGAAACTACACGACTCTTATTCTTCACACTTTCTTCGTCTGCCTGTTTTAATGAATATTGGTATTTTATATAAATATCTGTATTTATAGAAGTATGCATATTCAATTTGTACAATTTTAAAAAATGCATATGTAAGTTTGTACAGTGGGAGTATTTGTTTTTAGCAGCTGTAGACTAACGAACGCTTTTTCCTGTTTTCTTACTCCAAAATACTGTATTCATTTTATGGCCATCAATACCTTTTTGAATATTTTAGTGTTGGGAGGACTTTTGTTTACTTGAATATTTGAACTGTGTTAGCAACGCACAACTCAAGTATGTTCTTCTAAGCAGTTGAAGAGAAATTATATTGATATTGAAAAGAGACAAAGTCGGCTTGAATTCCAATAAGAAAATATATAGATGAAATTTCAATTACTGCTTTCATTACTTAACTTGATATGCATTTAGAAAGCAATATGCTGGATATTGCATTAAAACAAAAACATATTGTAAACAACATACCATAGATTACACTGAATACAACAATATTTTGATTTGGATATAGCTTGAGAGATGGAGACGTTTAACATGCTTGCAACGGTGCTCCGCATAAACAGTCGTTGTTGGCAAAGGACGACTCACTAAGGTGATCAAACGGTGAACCCTTCGGGATTGGCCCGCAGAAATGATTATGACTTAAATCTAAATGACCTATATATTGTGTCATCGTTAATGATTTTGGAATCGAACCACTTAAATTATTGTACGACACATCAAGTGTTGTAAAATAACTTCTGGGGCCAAAGACATCGGGCATGTTGCCTTGCAATGAGTTTCTGCTCAAATTCAAAATGCTTATCGAGCTCTTGTTTCCAAGTAAAGTATCCGGTATCCCACCCCATAAGAGATTACCATCCAAATTTAGGGTCGAGAGAACCGGCATAAACCCGATCTGAACCGGGATTGAACCGGTAATTCGGTTCATTGATAAATCCAAATCTGCAAGCCTGTATATGTTGGCTAGTGATCTCGGGATAGAACCGATGAGCTGGTTCCGACTCAGTAATGCACGGCTCATCACAGACAACTTCCCAATATCTGATGGGATTTCTCCGCAGAGTTTGTTATTGCTGAGGTCTAAATGCATTAAACTTTTGAGATTAACAATGGACGCTGGAATCGAACCGGAGATTTCATTATCCGCTAGGTTCAACACCGTGAGCCGCTTCAGTCTGCCAATGTCGGCTGGAATCAAACCGGATATTTTGTTGCCGACGAGGTCGAGAACTCTTAAACGCCGGAGAGATGCGAGGCACGTCGGGATTCCACCGGAGATGCCTTTCCAGTCGGCGATGATGAGGGTGGTGAGCCGACCGAGTTGGCAGAGAGAAGAGGTGATGGAACCGGTCATGTAACCGGGTTTTGGGAAAATAGGGTCCTCGGAGTCGGCCCGGAGTATGATATCAGCGACCTGTTTAGTTTTCGGGTTGCAAGTAACTCCGTACCAGTTGGTGCAGCAGTCGACGCCTGCCCATGTATGGAAGATGCCTAAGTGTGATTCGTTAAGGCCTGCCCTGAATGCGAGCAATGCTGCCCGCTCGGACGGTAGGCAGCCGCTCACTGTTAAAGTAACAGCCAGCAGCAGTGTTAGTGTGCTGACAAAGACATTTCTGATCAGCCTCATCTCTCTGTAAGTACTTAGTGAGTTGAGTGTTATTTGTTCAGGTGCACTGTTAGTCTGGGAGTGTAGCACATTATATAAGAGGTATTGCATTGCGTTCATGCAATGAAAGATTACTGATTACGTAACACACTGGAATAAAAAAATGTTAGAAGATGAATTCCAGGGGAAGGAAAGGATAAACATTGCAGAATTTCTGGTTCAAAGTTGACACAATTTGCAGAAATTCTGGTTCAAAATTGACAATTTTTTCAACTATCTTCAACAAGAAGCATACGATGACACATTGTATTCCTATTTTACTTGCCATGTTTCTGGGACCTCCAAATTTGCTAAATGCTTATGCCACACTTAATAACTAAAAATGGATTTATAATAAAGGCTTCATAACGGCCACAAACTTACATGGCAATCCTAAAACAATAAGCTGTAACTCCAGAGTATTGATATAATAAATGAAAGAAAAATAGACCTAGCTAGCAGTTACAACATTTGATGTACAGCTTAAGCAAATAGGTCCTCAGTTAAAAATGGTGCATCGCTGCTCATACACGGTTCAGATGAAATTTGAAGCTGCTCGTAGTTTAGCTGCCTAGAAGCTTCATATAAAGCAATGCCAACACTCACCGATAAGTTTAGACATCTAACATATGTTTCAACCATAGGAATACGAATAGTACCACCACCCAACAATTCACTCTTACAATCGGCCAGGGCTTCAGCTGGCAATCCACTCGTTTCTGATCCAAACACAAGCCAATCCCCCTTCCTGTACTTAAATTCCTTCACGACCACAACTAATGGTCAGTCAACGTGAACGAGGAAAGAAACAAATACCTTTCTATTTCTCAAAATGGTTAATGAATTTGCAATATTTCAAATGAAAAGCCTGAAACAGATTAGGTGTATAATGTGTTAAAAAAACTTACTGAGTGGGTGTTCGTCCCTCGCTTTGTAAATGCTAGTAACCTGTTTTCCTCACCCTATATGATCCACAAGGCATTTTATGATTTCAATAACACATTCTATTATTAGCTAATATTGAGATAAGAAAGAAGTGGTGTGGAACCTGCTGCTCAAAGTACCCCCGAAACTCTGACCATGAATTATGCACCTTTACGACAACATATCTAATGCAAGGAGTTAGGTAACTAACTGATTTGATCATCAACTTCAATATTTGGAGAAAACGTCCGAGTTACTGGATTTAACAACACACAGTCATGCATAAAAATCTTAACTATTGAGGAAGAAAACTTGCATTTAAGGAAGTCGTTATCTTAAAAAGTTGTAAAACATCAAAAGAAGTTGGTAAAGGATACGGCCAGTAATCAAGTCCTGCACGCTTTAACTTTGCATCATCAATCTGGAATCCCAGTGGCTGATACAAGAGGCAAAATTAGCAAGCTCAAAAGGAAAATGCAAGCACATTGTGAGAGATAAAAATGAAAGTATCCTTTTTTCACTCTTAATATGTACACCTACGTGATTCAAGGTTGAACTAGTCTGAAGTAATTACCTCAATTAAGTGCAACTTGACAGCTGATGCAGCACAAGTTCGAGCAATGCATCCTGTATTTCCAGGAATCTGTCAAGGACGACACGAGTTCAAGTAGAGAGCCTTGAGATTTTAGTATTTCTACCAGGAACTGGTATGAAAAATAAGAATTACTGCATGGGCTAAAAGAGGAAAGACCTGTGTAAACTTCAACTATTAAGAATTACATCCCTACCCCCAAGCCAAATTACAAGATATGAACTTAAGAAATCAGAAGGGTTGTAGCTGACTGCAGCAAAGGTTTGAGCAAGTTATAAATGTTATCACATGTTTCATGTAAGATATGCTCCACTACTGGATAATTTTCTTTTCTTATCTACTTCGTCTAGCAATGCAAGCATTCAAACACCCTTGTAAAGTTGTATACAATTTCTTAAAAGCTAGTATTTGATTGTTGATCTACTTAATTTCTCTCTTCTGTTAATATCCAATAATCACCACAGAGAAAGAGCATTATTCCATTTGATATCCCCTCCCCCATGCCGTTCACACCCAACTCCAACCGTCAATTTGGCCAAGATAAAGATTTGACCTTCATCAACAAAATTAACTACTTAAACTGACTTTAGCTTTCTTTCTACTCAATAATTCCTGTCAATCAGTTACCTACATTAATTTGGATGTGAACTAGAAAAAAAAATGCTCATTAAATCCTGAAAACCAATCAATTGAAGACATATTTAACAACAAAAAATTCCTAGAGCTTACTAATAGCACAAACGCGCAGCATACCTGCGGTGACACTAGCACCACGTGAAGAAACTCTTTGCTCGAAGGAACTTCTCCTGCCGCCCCACCAAACCCATTTGGCAATGCATCAGCTCGCCACCTTTTAGCTGAAAAATCCCATAAAATTCAATTCAGAGAAAAAAAATCGTCATTTTAGTCGGAAAAAAAAAGCGAATAGGAAATGGAATTACACGAGGAGCAAAGCGGGGAAAAGCGTGGAGAGGATAGAAAATAGGGGAAGTTGAAGGAATTGGGTTTGCAATGAAGTGAAAGAAAAGGGCGGCAGAGAAGAGGAGCTCTGGAGCGGGAGTGGAGGAGCAGCAAAGACGATGAGGTTATGGCATTAAGGGCTCTCAAGCCCGTTGCCTCCATTTTCCAGAAAAATGGAGCAGCCCGTGGCCCGATATCGTTTATCTGAATCTCAATTAGTTGATTTCTTGTTATTTCAGAGGAGTCCCTGTAGTTTTTATGGAGTGCGATTACACCCCTTACTTTCTTCTCAATGTTTTATACTAGTTACAATTGGCATCCCAATTCCCAGATATATATGACTAGATTAACCCCGTTATTACGCGGAGCTTAAATAATTCAAAGAGTAACATTTATATTTTCTACTCTCCGTCTTATTATAATTTTCTTTTTATGGCGTTCCTAAAATATTTTATTTTTTTTATAAGCAATCCTCATAATATTTATAATTTTATATAAAATACTATTATTTTAAATTTCTTTACTTTATAGATTACAAAATATTTTTTTTGTCAAAAGTGCAGATGATAGCAAAGTAAGTCAAATATAAATTAATAATTAAGTGATAATATTATAGGGTTCATTTATGATAAATTAATTTTTAGTAGTAAGTTGAGTGTCAATATAAATAATTAAAAAGTTGAAGATAAAATGATGTTTTTATAAAAAAGAATGTGCAAGTGAACAAAAAGTGAACATACTTGTGTTTATGTTTTTATAAGTAAGCTAAAATTTGAAATAATTATGGGTATATTAAATTTGTACAAACTAAAAATAAATAGTTGTATACAAAAATTGTACATGAGAGTATTATTATTAAAATATTATCAAAATAAATACTAATAAAACACAAGTGAAAAAAGTTTTAAGATAATATAAAAACATTAAATAATTTTTTAAAAAAGAAATTGTATAGTAATTGCGCGACCTATGTGAATTATAAAGAAGGTCGGACGTGCAGAACTCCTGGAGTATTTTCACCGCGCGGCCGACCGATAGCACGCCCCTTTTTGTGCGCCTCACAAACACTAATTTGTTAATCTCCGATTCCCGATTAGGGTTTCTATTGTTCGGTTCATTTTGATATTGTTCAGGTAAAAAATTGTTATCGAATAATTATTAATTCAGTTGGTTTGTTTTGGAAATTTTGGCTCTTCTTGTACGATTCTGGGGTCGCGATCGGCACATCGATTTAATTTTCAATTTTACTTTAGGGGATTTTTAATTAATTGACTATTATTTCTTGATCTAAGCTCCTTGTTTTTCCTCCGAGTTAATTTTTGGCTAATGTTTATGCTTTACTGTGACTATTTAAGGGGTTTCTCGTATAACTCGATTAATAATTACAGTATTGTTTATCCTTGGACTATATCTGCTGTTGTATGTGCATGTCTAAGGTATCAGGTATGTACACAAAGTTGCATGCGATCCATCAGAATATCAGATGGAATCCCGTTTATGTACGAGGACTTGTGGAGACTATTACCTGTTTTTACTATAGTTTACCCAACATTTTATTGTGGTGAAGATTCTTTTTGTTTGTTATTCTTATATGGAAGAATTTATTGCAAGATACAATTCAAACGTGGGTTGTTTCTTTTAATTGGCATCTTGCGAGGCACAGATAGTTCTTTACCTCTTTTGTGGTGGTAAAATCTCATTTATCTGATTTTTTATGCTCAAAATGTAGGATATCCGTGCCATAGTGCAGAAGAAGCAAGTACGTCTTGATTGAGATGTTGTGTTTGATTGTTTTGTTGTTAGCAAATACTGTAACAATTAGGGGTGGGGAAGGTACAAAACATCTTTAGGTTAGTTACTGGCATTTGCTAACATTTACTTCTCTTGGATAGTTATATAGTTTTTGTGACTATTAAGGATTGCACTCTACCTAAAAAATGACCCGTGTATGCATAGTCGAATATCCATAGCTACAAGTCAGAAAGAGGTTGCTAGATAGGTTTATGTTAGTTTGAACCAGAGCAACATTATGGAGGAGATGCTCCTTAATCTGCCCTACAATGAATGCCAATTGTATCCAGATGGGATGTATGATGATTAGTTGGGTATTGATGCAGTTTTTTATGTTTCTTGAACTACTTGCCTGCTATTTGTACAAATAAGAATGATTTGGACTCCCTCGCAATATTTTAAATCTAGTTTTGTTTTAATGATTGGTGATTAATATAAAGTCGGTTCTATGAGTAATTTTGTTGTGAGATTGCATGTCAAGCAGTGACCATAATTGGTGATAGCAACAGCTATGGATAAACGCAAAGCAACAGATCCTGGATTATTTGTTAATGATGGATCTTTCATGGAGAGGTTCAAACAACTTCAGCAAGAGAAGGAGAAGAAGGGTGAATTGTCACAGAAATCTAAGTCAGGCTCCAGCACGTATGTGACTCCGACTCCAAAGACTGTCATTAGTAAAACAACCATCGATTTTAAGGCTAATGGCCCACGCAAAACAATCCAATCCCATTCAAGTGGAAAACTTGCATTCAGCTTGAAACAAAAGTCAAAACTTATTGCACCCCCAGTTAATTTTGGTGAAGATGAAGATGAAGTGGATGCTGGAAACTCCTCAGACGGTAGCTCAGTAAAGCGGAAAAAGTTGGCCCCATCTGATGCCTCGGATCAATCATTGAAACAAGTTGATATTGGTAAATACTTCTTTTGTCAATCTATTCACCAATTACATGTGAATTTAAGTAGCATCATATATATCTACACTGGATGAGTTTGCATGGTTATGCTTAATTTGATCATTTGCCTTTGGTGCGACACCTCAATTAAAATGCTTTTCCCTTGTCTAATATATATGATGATAGAGCACAGTTTTGGGTTTTACATTTTCTATTTACAAGAACAGGGTTCTCTCTCAATGTAAGTTATAACCTTCTTTTAGGCTTGGAGTGGTCTAACTTTTTGTAGATAGACAAATCATTCTAAACCTGTTGATGACCTTGATATTTTATCCGCTAATTCATTAATCCCTTGCATCAAATTTATTAATCTGTCATGTGAGGACCATGGTCTATTAATCTTGCACTGTAATTCTCTCACTTCACATTAATGACAGTCTTTTGTTGCATTTACTTTTTTCTCTTTAATACTTTGATTAGAGCTTCATAGAAGCCATGGTTTTTTCGAGCTCGTTAGTTAAATTGAAACTTGCTAAAGAAAATCTACAACCCCTCTCAAAAATGCACATTGCTGTATTTTGTCCATATTAGTCAAGACACTGTAAAGCCTAAATGGCATATGAGTAGAGCAAAATCTTCTTGAATTACTTTTGTCTGGTGAATTGCAGCTTATATTTATGTCCATATCAACATTGGTGGAAAGAGACGTTCAGTGAATCATTCGGAATATATGGCACGCCTGCTAGAAGAGTAATTTAAATTCACCTCTATTAACCAGTTCTTTAAGTAACATGCAGCACCACCTTCTCCAAGTGATCCTACAGTGAAGAAGGTTGCTGACAAGTTAGCAAGTTTTGTGGCTAAGAATGGAAGACAGTTTGAGCATGTTACAAGACAAAAGAACCCTGGAGATACTCCCTTCAAGTATGTAGATTTCATTTCTGGTTGTTCATTATCTGTTTGGATGCCATTTACTTCCCTTACCTTCATTCTGTATTTTGCGAATCGCCGTGTCCCTCTAAATTACATTTGTCGTTTGTGTGGGTACACATTTACCTTTTATATTTTTCCAGATTTTCCTCATTATGTTCTAATGCTTTTTGGTTTTTTGGATTAATTTTCTGAGAATCAGTTCAACTCTGTTGGGACAGAAAATATGGTTCTTTTTCGGTTTTTGAACTTTTGGTTTTCTTAATGTGAACAATATTCCTTAATGTTGTTTGATATTTGATTTTTCTAGACAGAGACAATTTTCCTTGGGTTCAAATTGGAAATTTTAATGGGCGATTTGAAGTACTTTCTGAGTTTGATGTAATTGTAACACAATTGATATTGCTTCCCCTCATTGTTGAAGCAGTTGTCTAGTATATATATTTGTGCTTTTTCTTTTCTTTTTTCGGCCTTTAAGTTTACTGCCTGCTATGAAACTTCTATGGTTGGGTTCCATATTTTGATACGTGGGGTCATTATGTAGTGTGATGATAAAGTGATTTACCTAGCAAGTATTGTGGTCTCTATTGTGACATCGGCAGTTCTATAAGTAGTTTGACTACTTCTGGTCACACAAGAAGTTGTAATTGACCATGGCATGTCCTTCCTTTTGTGGTTTTATTGTTTGTTCTATGTTTCTGTTGCCTATGTGAGAAAAAACTACAATGCTACATGTGCTTATAGTCTTAACTTTCAATGAACTGTTTGTAATTTTGTTTTACATTATTTCCCAAGATTTTAATTGATTTCATTTGCAGATTTTTATTTGATGAAAGTTGTTCAGATTACAAATATTATGAATATCGACTTAGTGAAGAGCAGAAGGCTTTGCCCCAAACTGGAGATTCTCAGCCGTCACATAGTGGTTTGTATTTTAAGTACAGCTAATCTTCTCCAAATTATGCATTGAAGTTCTTTTAAGTGGTGAAGTGTCCACCTAGTATTAAACCTGCTATATAGTGCATATGGTAATGAATTTCTGATGCATGCTTTCAAGAAACCATTTGCTCTGTGCATTATATAATTGGGTTGTGATGCATTATTCTAAATACTGCTAGCTCAAATTTAATACAGTAATAGAATTTGAGTTGAAACCATAACTTCTTTGTCTTAGTTTCAGTACTAGACAAATAGTTTGTGTTCTCTCATACTCCTTTGCCCCCACATGGCTGTTTTTCATGTTAAAAATGTGAGGTCTTGTAATCTGTTGCACAACTAATCTCCCATGAAATATGTTCTGCATTTATAACTATTTTTTCCTAATTGGTTGACCTCTAATATGGGTCAGTAGGATCGATTGGAGGTGTAGGCAATGCAACTCCGAATTCAGTGGCCGGTTCTGAGATATCACAGCACCAGCACTTGAAGTATCAAACTTCTGCCTCAGCTTTATATGGAGCCACAGAGGATTTAGTACCCCATACATCGTCACAAACAACAATCAGAAAATATGGTACTTTTTTTGTCTCCAATCCCCTGAGCTTGCATTATCTATGATCAAGTCATTGCATTTAGTTGTATATTTACTCATGCCATCACAGCAACACAGAAAGTTAAATGTAAAAATATCCTCGTTTGGTAGAGGGACCTACTGAAAATAGGATTGTAGAATATTTTCTGATTGGCCCATTTAAGACTTTTTTACTCCTCACCTATGAAAAATAAGTATTGCATACCGACATGCTTACACAATGATCTTATACTGGTAGGTGAATCAAGCGCTCCACCTGATTCAGACCCCATAGCTATGATGGAATACTACATGAAGAAGGCTGCTCAAGAAGAGAAGCGGAGGCCTCCTAAACGTTCAAAAGACGAGATGCCCCCACCTGCTTCCCTCCAAGGTTAAGTTTCGAGCCAACCTTTCTTTTATAGATACTAGTTTTTTATTCACTCCCACATACACAATATATGAATGGTTTTCTTACATAATGATTATACCAGGTCCTAGTAAAAAAGGGCATCATATGGGCGATTATATTCCTCTTGAGGAGCTTGAGAAATTCATGTCTACCTGCAATGATGTATCTGCCCAGAAAGTTGCACAGGAGGTTGCAGAGAAGACTAAAATCCAGGCTGATAATGTTGGTCACAGGCTTCTATCTAAAATGGGTTGGAAGGAAGGTAAGGACGAACCAACACATAACTAATAAAGTTTTCTTTTCCTTTTCACTTTTAATATTGTTTTTGTTCATTTTGCAGGTGAGGGCCTGGGGAGCTCAAGAAGTGGAATTGCAGCTCCAATAATGGCAGGAGATGTTAAAAAGGATAACTTGGGTGTTGGTGCACAAGCACCAGGTGAGGTTACTCCTGAGGATGACATTTACGAGCAGTATAAAAAGCGCATGATGCTTGGGTATCGACACAGACCAAATCCTTTGGTATGGTTTTCATGCTTCTTCTCATTGCCTACCAGATTTGTTTCATATATATATATTCTCAACAATCATCTAATGCCTGCTGTTTTTTTCAAAACTCTTTCAGAACAACCCACGCAAAGCATATTACTGAAACCTTCAGAGTAACTAGAGCTCCTTATAGTGGAAGTGTTTTTGCTATCTTGTTGAATTACTACCAGTATCCTCGTAAGATTATTTCTAATTTATCTTCTCTCTTTCTGCTTTTGAATAACGTGGAGATAGATAGCTCTTCGTTTGTAAGATATTTCTATTTACTGTTAAAATAGTGTGAAAATGTCAAACTCTGTCAAACCAAATGAAACTGAGTTTCTTTTTTCTTTTCTTTTTTTGACGTAAAGAAACTGAGTTAATCGCTCATATAAGCAATGTGTTGACCAAATATAAACATCATACAAGGAATCACATATCGCGAGGATTTACTCAGATATTTTTATATATGTATTTTGTATTAGCTTTTCTGTTTTTTTTTTTCGTTTTCTTTTTTATAATAATAATAATTATTACTCCGTATAATTTTGCGTCTGTGATTCTGTGATTTGTTCGGCCAATCAACTTTTAGCAATTTTGGATTTAAAAAAAAAAATTAATTGAAGAGTTTTTACAAAATAATCTAATGTCAAAATTTTTGATTTTATTATTTTGTTTTGGATGTATGTATCATTGTTGTACGTATAAAGTGTCATTTATTTATATGAACTATATCAAACATTTTTTAATTGATGATGCTTTGTATGTATAGTAGTAATACTTAAAAAAAGGAAAATTCACAACAATTCGAATTCACATAAGTCTTGTTTTAAACTAAAATATCTTGGGGTTTATTAGTTTGTGGCAGTTGAAAAGCCCGTCCATTTGGTTCAAACGTTTTGTAGGAAAGTTGGAAACCATAGCAGCAGCTGATTCATTGGTTTGGTGCATTCTTTTTACGTCGAAATCAAATATATGTAAAATTGTGAACTAACTGGATTTCATTACAGTAGAGGGAGGGTGAATCTTATAGTCTTGTAACCAAACACCCTTACCCAAAGTCTAATCACTTGATAAGGAGTACCAGATTCCTCTACAACAAAATACTCATCTCAAATTTTAATTAACCCCTCATAGGAATAATGAACAATTTTATTTATTTATTGTAATTGCAGAGTTTGTTGCCTCGTAATTTTAATTTTTAAATGTGGCCCCAAAAAATTTAAACAATTTCATACTACGAGAAAGTTGTGACCTATTCCAAGTCAAATGCAAAGCTGTCGAGGCTAATTAATACAGCTTAGGGACCACTTATCTTTTTATTGGTGAACAAGGCATCAATCAAATTAGAGGAAGAACCCAAGATTAGAACTACTGTAGCAATTTTAATTTGACCCAAGTATTATGAATATCGTCGTGTATTATTCACTACATGTATTTTGAATATACTTCCTGCCTGTATACATATTTATGTGTGTATGATAGTACTAGTATATATGTGTGTATATTTTATATATCAATTTGAGTTAAAAAAAAACAGTCTCCCTTTCACGTTGTAACTAAAAAGAAATACTAATGTATAGTGCACATTTTGGGTTTTTTCATATATTATTATCACCAATCTCGCAAGTGGCAATAAAATGACGAAACAGAGTTAGTTGACATTTGGAGGTTGACTTTGTTATGTAAGTAAGACGTTGATACATAAAAAAAAAATAAAAAAAAAACCCTTTTTTTGGGGAGATATTTGACTATGCAATTTTAAATATTTAGTACTGCTAATATGTTGTTTCCTACCAAATGATAAACTTAGGGTTGATCCATATTGTCTCGGATTGCCAGGCATAATAAATTTTATGAATTCGAAAACAAGTGGCATAAAGACTAATGTATATAGTTTCCTTTTGTTATTCTATTCATTTTATTTTCTCTTGTTTTTGGCAGACATCAGTCACCCAGCTAGTGTGTGTGTGTTTAGTTCTTAATTATGGTATATTTTCATAAAAACAAATCTTGTTCTTTAATTTGCAGCAACATGTTATCATGTATATTTAATTCGAAATCATTTCACAATTCATCTTACTATTGCCGTCATATCATTTTAGTATATCAAACATCTTATCCATTAATAAAATATATTTATTGTTTTAATTTGTCTTCACCATTTTGAATTTCTATTAGAGTGTCTTCAAATTTCACTAAAAGTTTTGATAGATACAGTAATGCTGATTTTAATTTTAGTGATTCAAAATTCAACACAAATTATTGTGAAATAATACAAATAATCAGTACATATAAAAGTCAAAAGGTAGATCTTATATTTCTTATTCCATAATATTAGGGGAACAATAATTTGATAAGGGTTTTGCTATCTTGATTTGAATGTCCGTACCAAACAAAATACATGATTAGTTTAAGATATTGATAAGGTGATAGGACATGAATTTAATCAAGGGCTACACCTATGACATAATATATATTTTTTTAAGTTACCAATTTAATTTTTTTTATCGTAACGTAACTAATTTTCATTTTTGTCAACACCCACTATATTTTAGTCAACAAATCACCACAAATTTAATATTATACATATGTCAAAAAGTAAATTGAAAACTTTCTAGGAGGATAGGGTATAAAATAATACTCCTAGTAATTTAAAAACTTCATAGTACATTAAATATGTGAATACTAGTAATGAATTGTTGAACATATCATTTTCAGGTGAGACGTTGAATACATGCATCTTGCACATATATATCCCCACCAACTTGGTCTCTCTTATCAATAAAGTGAAAGATGATGAAGGATATAATTAAGTACTCCATAGTAAAAAATTAGCGACTAATTAATTAATTAAGGGTTTTCCCATTTGCCTCTTCTCAGTTCCCACTAGTCAATAGTACCCCACCCCTCATAATTGGAAAGATCAAGATACATATTAATTATATGACTTTCTTAATTATCTCACAACCAAGTTTTATTAGTAATTTGTTGCTTCAAAGGGTTTGATAACCGGTGTTCAAAGCCACCCCCACACATTTCCTCGTAATTTAGTAATTGATAATGTTTTCCGACAAAGACTTTAAAACCCTAACCCCAAATCAAATCATTTTCTTTTAAAACTCTTCTTTTTAATTATATTTAATTTAAATGGGTCGTTTTAACGTAGTTTTATTGTTTTATTAATTATACAATACATATATATATATATTATCAATAATACGATTAACATAATTTAGAATTTTTAGCTAAAAATTAATGTGCATTGAGTACAATTTTCCATGCTTCAAATTAATGTTTTAATTATACTGTTGTCGATTTATTCTACTCTTGCTTTGTTCCTAATTTTTCTGTTTTGTGTGATTGATTTAATCACTACACCTATAATTAGGATCAATATGACTGGCTCAAGCCAATGTTACATTAATGGCATGCAAGAATTGTTGTAGGGTAGGAAATATTAATGGATGTTCATACTCATTGCTAAATTAGCTAATTTTAATTTACATAATTTATCCCGGTGGACAAAACATTAGATTAATTATGGCAATTTTCATCCAATTTTATGGAGACCTTGACTCGGCCCGACCTAACCTAAACAAGAGGCTTAAACTGACCGTTCACTAAACGCTATTAGTTATTTTTATTTAAATATAGAGTGTTACTATTCAGGGTCTTTCTATCGTCAGGAAGTCTTCGCACTTCCTGACAACAGGAAATTCATTTAATACCGTTGGATCATTGATCCAACATATATAATTGTTTATGTATGATTGCACTTTGCAATAATGCATTTGCTCTATGCAATATGCAATCGCACTGCTTCGTCCATAAATAAATTAAATTAATAAATATAAAATGACAAAAATACCCTTTAAACTAAAAATTATAAAATAAATTAATTAAATATTAACAATATAATAATATATTTTTTTATTAAAATTTAAATTATTGATTCTTATCTTCAATCAAAATCAAAGTGCCCTAAGAAAAGAAAAGCAGATGTTCATCATCGATCTTTCAATTCATTGAGAGGATAGGAGTGCCAAGATGAATGTAAATTCTTTCATTTTATTTTGAGATCGAAGGTAGAAATCTCAGATTCGCACAGATAGTTCCCGATTCCGGCTTTACTTCGATTTCCCAGATTTTGGGCATTTTTCCCTCCTCTCGAGTTCTACGCCCGATTCAGTTCTTGTTTCGACTTCCAGATTTTGGGGCTTTTTTTTTCAAGAATTGTGTTTAGTCTTTTTTTTCAAGAATTGTTTCCTCTTCCAGTGATTGACTTCCGGCAAATGAAGTCGGAAGACGTGAGCAAGGTATGCCGGGAATGGGGCATGTTCAGGCTGTCTCACCACGGCGTTCCGACGGAGCTGCTGCGGCGAATTCATGAAGAGGCTAACTGGCTTTTCGGGTAGAACACTAACTACAGAGATATAATGAGAAGAAAATTTCAAAATTTGCAGAATCAGTAAAAAAATGACTTCGACAAAGAGAGTCGGAGAGATCGTGAAATTTTGAGCGTTAAAATACTTGAAAACAAAATAACTCCAATGAAAATTGTGGAAACATATGATCAGTAAAATTACTGAAACCCTCTCTATAAATCTTGGCAACCGTCGTCGATCGGCTTAGGCTTAGGTTGGAGATTGTGATTTAGGGTTAAGAGACTCCAATTGAAAAGCAAAATATTTACTGGTTTTAATTTTGATTTTGATTTTAATTTGAATTGAAACCATTAATAATAAAAATAAAAATGGAAAAAAACATTTTGAAATTTGAGTTTTCTTTTTTTAAAATTATAGGGATATTTTGGTAATTTAAATATATTATTTAGATAACTAATTATTTCATTTTATGACGAAGGTAGATCGCGCAATGACGAAGAAAAAACGAGGTGTCAACTTCTAATTGGTTTCCTGTTATCAGGAAGGGCGAACCCCTTCCTGACCATAAAAAACCCCTACTATTCACACTTTAAAATCTTTTACACACACCTCAAATCTTAATGTAACCACTTTGACCAAACTGATTATTTAATTGTATAGCCACTTTTACATAACAAAATGCTTAGTATATAGTTAAAATAGCCAACGATCTATAATTAAAACTTAAAAGGGATATTATTATCATTTCAAACATGTCTAGTTTTATGTTAGAATTTATAAAATTTACTCTTAAATATATGAATTTTTATATACCAAGTCGAGGGCATAAAGCTAAAGGGGACAACGTTAGTGTCTATATCAATATATGTAGTGCGTGAACCGAGAATGTTCATACCAGCTTTGTGCATATATGGTATGGGTCCCTTTTGTTTTAGACTATTTGCTAAAATGGGCCCCTGTAATGAGATTATTATTATCCCGTCCATCAAAAGTGTTGTTTTTATCTCACAATAATTTTATAATATTTCTACTGTATCTATTTTTTTTAAACCTGTGTGAATCACTACAAAAACGCTCGTTTTTGCCGACGGACGTATACCGACGGATTACCTTTTCGACGGCTGTACCGACGGAATTCAAAGTCAGAAGACTCTGCCGACGGAATTCAATTTCCGTCGGCTTTCCGGACGGAATGCCGACGGATATGCCGACGGACACTCAGAACTCTCTACACGGTGTCGTTTTTGGGTCACCGGCCGACGGATTTTTCAGTCGGTATTGTAAATTTCCGTCGGTAACCGCGCCATATTATTGGGCCCTCACGTGATAATTTTAAACGGGCGCGGATATATTTGAATTAGCCCTTACCGACGGAAATTGCCGTCGGTAACCGACCCGCATTAACTAACCGCCTCTTGATCGACTCCCAAAATTAAATCTGGTCATTACCGACGGAAATTTCCGTCGGTAAAGGCAATTTTTTTTTGTATATAAAGTGAAGAAAGAAAGTCGATCCCCCCTGCCTCCTCCCTCCTCGATCCCTCCTCCCTGTTTCTATCTCCCGTCTTCATCGCGCGAAGAAGAGGCTCTGCCGAGGTGTTCTCTCAACTCGATTAGAAAATCTATACGGTACGCTTTCTTAATTTGTTAGTAATTAATTTTTAAGTTATATTGTATTACCTATAATTATGAATTAAATTGCATGTGTTAATTTAATTTGTTATATAGATTAATATGAAATTGTTTGTAGTTGATGTATATAGTTAATTATTTTGAATGTATGTAGTTGATATATCTAATTAATTAGTTGATATTGTAAGTGTATAATTGCTTATATATAGCTAGTTGATGTATATAGTTATTTATAATAAATTGATGTGATTTGTTAAGATCGATATTGCATGTTTTGCATAATTGATGTTATATATATAGTTGATATTATTGTTTAATTTGCATATACGTTGGAGTGGAGTTAATTACATAATTAAATTATGATATTGTACGTTATAATTAGCTAGGTTAATATTGTTGATTTACTAATTATTAAATTATTGATTAAATTAGGGGCTTTGTTAATTATATTAGGAAATTGTTATTTTAAAGTTAGAAAAAATTGTTACTAAATTTATTAGGTTATAGATTGTTAATTAAAATAGAAAATTGTTAATTAAAATTGGAAATTATTGAATAAATTAGTTATTGTTGAATAAAATAGGAAATTAGTTATTGTTGAATAAAATAGGAAATTATTTATTAAAATAAGTTATTATTGATTAAATTAGGTATTGTTGATTGAATAAAAAATTATTTATTAAAATAGGTTATTATTGATTAAAATATGTTATTATTTAGGGATTAAAATTTAATTTATTAGATTATTGTTTTTTATTAAATTAAGAAATTTATTATTAATTAATTAGTATTATATATATAATTTATTAATTTAAATGTTTAAATTAAATAGATGACTGGAAATGGTGCTGGTGCCTCTGGTGGCTCGGGATCTCACGGGGCCTCCGGGTCACGTAGCCGATCGAGGAAGAGTCGATCGAAACTTAGACCCGAGGCGCCGGCGCCTACACTGCCACAAACACCATTATCGTCGCCTCCGCCACCCATTCCACACCCGTCGCCTGATCAGCCGTCGTCTCATTCGTCTGTCCGGGACCATCCTGTTGTTCCTGCTCGGGATGGCCGGGAGCGCATTTGGGTTACAGGTGGAGGTGTGTAAGTAATTAAATACTTTTATTGTTTAATAATTAATAATTAATTAATTTCGCATTCGTTTTAATTTATAATGTGTTTTGTTTGTTAATTAATGTCACAAATTGTTACCTGGTAACGAGGTCTCCAGGGCATGCACGATTGCTTTTGGCTCTTTACCAATCTCTGCGGGTGCAATTACCTGGTCGAAGGTCCCAAAACAAAAAAAGTTAGCGTACTTCGAGGAATTTCAGGTAATAATTAATTACTTAATTATTTAATTAATGTTTGTTAATTTGTTCAATAATAAACAATTTATTATATGTGCAGAAACAAACCACTTGGGATCGGAATATGTACTCAGACCAGGCTATGTTCAAGTATTTCTGTAAATCGGCGCAAGAGCGGTATAAGGATTTAATGTACGAATGGAGAATGGCATGGCGGAGCGATGGGACGACGCAGAGAATCAATGGTGGAGGTCCCCCAAAAGGAAAACAACGATGAAGATGAACCTCCGTTTCAAATGGAACAAATAGAGAATCAAACTGAAGTGTTTGCGGGAGATTTTAATCTTTCGGTAGACTTGACGGCTGCAAATCCACAATTGATTGTTATTGAAAACGATAGTGGACATGAGGAGGAGGATGAACATGACGAGAGGGAGGATGAAGAAGATGAGGATGAAGAAGATGAGGAGGAAGATGTGGCAAATAATGAAAATGAAGACGAAGATGAAGATGAATATTAAATTAATGTAACCTAACTATTTTATTTTGTACAATTTATAAGATTTCATTATTTATCATTTGGTTATAACTTATAATTTAATTATTTATCATTTGGTAATAAAAATCCAATGGCGACGGAACGAATCCGTCGCCATTTCCGTCGGTAAAGGCACCGACCCAAAGCCGACTGAACGAATTCGTCGCCATTTCCGTCGCTAACAGCACCGACCCCAAAGCCGACCTACATATTCGTCGCCATTTCCGTCTCTAACGGCACCGACCCAAAGCCGACCGACATATCCGTCGCCATTTCCGTCGCTAACGGCAACGAGCCAAAGCCGACCGACATATCCGTCGCCATTTCCATCGGCATTTCTGAATATAATTGTAACTTTCTCTCATTTCACGCGTATTTTCCTCCCTCCCTCTCTCTATGTCTCTCCCTCTTCCCCACTCCACCTCCTTTCCGAATATAAAGCCAACCGTCTCCGGCCACCTCCTTTCCGAATATAAATGCCCCTTGCCCACGTTCGCAGTGGCACCACCTCCTTCTCAGGCCGTTCGTGCTCCTTCTCGCTGCGACCGTTCGCACACCCTCCTCCATACCAGCAGTTTCCGCCCATCCCCTTCTTGCCGTGGCCGCGGCCGCCGCCCATCCTCCCTACCTGCAGTCGTCGCCCATCATCTCTCCAAGAAAGTCGTCGCCCACCGCCTCCTCTGCCGTCGCCGTCTTCGTTTGAAAGGTACGTTTTTTTTTTTTTTGTTAAATTTGGTCTGAATTGTTGAGGAGTGTTTTCTCATCATAAAGAATAACAGCAGTTGATTTGGATGTATTTAATTAAATAAATCTTTACTCGCAACAATTTTAAATGTTCTTGAATGGATTGATGTAGTAATTTAGAAAATGGATGTGGATGTGCAGTTCGATTTTTCCTATTTTAGAGTTGTTTGTGATGACATAAATGCTTGGGAGTGTAGAAAAAAAACTCAATTCACAACTTAGAAGCACTCCCTCTCAGAAGCTAAAACTGTGAGGGTGTGTTTTCAATTACTACTATCAAACAATTATAATCACTTTTGAAAAGAAAAAGCTTTGAGGGAACGACTTAAAAAAAAAAATTATTCTATCCCTTGCAAACACAAATTAAAAAGAAAAGTCTTAACAAATTTGAATTATTGATTTATTTATTGTACTCTAAATCTCTTATCTTTGAACTACCAGCATGACCGAAACTATGCGAGCCTAATGAAGTTACTTGATCTCTGTTGAGGTATGTTCAATTTTTATGATAATTTAATTTATGTTTAAATATATAAAATGACAATTGAATCTTGATTCTTTGGAATTGATTTTGAAATGGCAGGGATGGAGTCGAGTCAGCGAAGGACAATTTAATATACTCCACGGTACGTATTAATATACTCACATTCTTGTTAAATTATTTCTCATATAAGTTTTTCTTCATCAGGCAATTCTGCAGCAAAATTCTTCAATTCAGTCACCTCAGACACTACTTCTATTTGCTTCTTACTTGATCGATCCTCTGCCAAAGGATGGAGAGAAAGAAAATGACTTTTTTTAAAGACTGGCAGTATTTTTTTTTTTTGAAACAGGCTGGCATGTAATATTAAACTATTCATAAGGCAAAAGCAAAATGAAACTAATGAAACTACATCAAGTTTTTGCTGTTTGCTCAAGCAAAGGACGACGATTTTGTTTATTCTGTTGGATCTAATGTAGATTTGTGTATTGAATTATTTAAGCAATTTTGATCGGGTCGGATCCCGATCGCAAATAAATTTTTTTTTAAAATTTTTGGTACTTACCGACGGACTATTCCGTCGGTTTAGCGTCGGTAATACCGACGGGCGAGCCGACGGAATATCATTTTTTTTAAAAAAAAATTGATACTTACCGACGGAAAATTCCGTCGGTAAATTAAAATAATAAAATTTAAGTCCAAAATATACCGACGGATCTACCGACGAAAACTTGATTTGGGATCCGTCAGTACAGGCGACCCGGTTTGAAAACTTGGTTTGAAAACGGGTTGGCTTGACTGCCGACGGAATTGAATCCGTCGGTATAGGCGACCCGGTTTGAAAACGGGTTGGTTTGAATCCGTCGGGAATCCGTCGGCATATACCGACGGATGCATATTTTCCGTCGGTAACCACTACCGACCAATTCATTGACGAAAATCCGTCGGTAAGAGCCAATACCGACTGAATATCCGTCGGCATAACCGTCGGTAAAACACCTCTTTTTTGTAGTGAATATACTTTTGGTTGATGTAAAGAATTGGTCTTATATAGAATCAATTTCTTATAAAAAATTGAGTTGACAACTTAAATCTTAAATATTCAAGAATATTGTGAACTCTAAGGAGGGTGTGTTCAATTGAGATTTTGTTGGATTTTTTTGGACTTTAAAAAGTCAGTGAATTTAGAAAATCCATAGACTCTATGCAGAGTTTGACTGACTTTTTTATTGATTTATATGGATTTTCATAGATTTGACTGGATTCTAAAATACACATTTTTTTATTAATTTACATGAATTTCCATAAACTACGCCCCTAAAACTATATCGAACACATTTGTATATAAAAAAAAATTATCTAAATTATTTAGAAAAAATACCAAAAATATATTAGTTCAAAAAAAAATATATTATTCATCGTTATTATTCTCATCTTCATTTCCACGATTATACCTCGACTTCAGTTCTGTGTTGTAATTGGCTTTGAGAAAGCAATTCTAAATTTTCTCTTCCATGTCGAGGAGATAGGGTGAATCTTGATCTTCTTCATATTCGATTGTAAATTCATGACATTCTTTTCGAAGAAAGTTATGTAATCCAGTCAATACTAACTCTGCTTGTGTTTGAAATGGGAACAGAGGTGGATTTTGAAAATTGTGAATGACGATTTGAAAATACCAAAATATCTCTGGCGAAGATTGAATAACTCAATTGCATTTTTGGGTAACGACCTTGACCACCAAAATCTTTTAGCTGATATCGAACACCACGTCCTAATTTAAGATCGTGAATAAATGTTCTTGAGATCTTAACGATATACTATAATTTTTAAAAAGAGATCATAATTTTAAAATAGAGAGATGTAATCTTTTTCACGATAATAATGATGGTCTGTGATTCTTATTGAAGAACATAGTTACGTTTCTTGATATTATTTCGTTTGAAGAAGAGGGCTGTGTAGGATTTTGTGGTTCTAATTACAGCAAGAATGTCTATATGTGCTTTCGAATGAGACTTTGAAATTTTGTTAGAAGAACAACAAAGTTTTTTTTTTCTTCTCTTTCAGGGCCTTCTGAGAGAATCCGCTGAAATCTCTAGTTTTTAGAAGAGATTTTGAATAGTGAAATTTATTTATATTTTTGAAGGAGAATCCAACGAAATCCATAGAGTATTAAAATCCATAGATTGTTGAATATCTAAAAATTTCTAAAGACTTTTTAAAATCCGTATTGAATACCTCAAAATTTTGAAAGACTTTTAAAAATCCGGATTGAATACCCCCAGATTTTAAAAGTCCAAAAAAATCCAACAGAATCTCAATTGAATACACCCCCCTAAATATTCAAGATTATTGTGAATAAAATTTTTGACTTGGTTAATTTTTTTATTATTATTATTTTATTTTTTTTGTAATTATTTTTTATTGATAATTTTTTTTCGAAATTGTCTGTGTTGAAAAGTGTAAGTTAATATTACTAAAAAGTGTAACACAATATTACTAAAAAGTGTAACACATTTTTTTATTAAAAAGTGTAAGTCACTATAATTGAAAAGTGCAACACAGCTTTTAATGAAAAGTATAAGTCATTATAACTAGAAAATGCAAGCTAGTATAACTAGAAAGTGCAACACAATATTATTAAAAAGTGCATGTCAATATACTTGAAATGTGCAACACAATATTTTAATGAAAAGTGTAAGTTATTATAACTGAAAAGTGTAACAAAATACGAGTAAAAAGTGTAACATAACATTACTAAGAAGTGTAAGTCACTATAACTGAACATATTGTTGAAAATTGTCAGTCACTACAACTGAAAAGTGCAACAAAATATGACTAAAAGGTGTAGCATAACATTACTAAAAAGTGTAAGTCAATATAGTTAAAAAATATTGTTGAAAATAGTAAGTCACTACAACTGAAAAGTGCAACAAAATATGTGTAACATAACATCACTGACAAGTGTATGTGAAAATTGTTAGATGTAAGAGTTGAACACTAGACCTCAACATAAAAAAGACTATTCTCAACTGTTTAACTACGTAAATTATCATAAATGTTTTTCGCGTATTTTATTTTTATTATCAATCCTACCAATTTTTTAAAACCTAACTTATGTAAAATATTAGAAATGGTGGTTATATTTATTCGAATAAAGAAACTGTAGAATAAAATATGATAGGGAGTAAAATAATGTGAGGCTCATATACGGAGCCGCCACGGTAGGGACGGATATTCAGGTATTCTATACCCTTAAATTTATACTGAATTCATTCTATTTTCTCTTTTTTTTCTTTTTGATTGTCTTTACATATATAGGTTTTATGATTTATCATGTCATGTATCATCAAATTACTGGTACAGAAATGAAAAAATATTAAGAATTTTGGCCTAACTTCTGTATACTTATTTTCATATTTAATAAATAAATGAATTTAAATACACATTTAATTTTTGCACTAACATACTTCACAAATACAAGCACATTTTTACTGTTCGTGTTAATCAATAGGTATAGTCGATTTTTACATTATTCTCTGCCTAAGCGGGTTGCTTAATTACTCCCTCCGTCCCATACTTGAAGCAACATTTTACCATTTTGGGCGTCCCATACTTGAAGCAACATTAACTAAAATAGTAAAAGTACTTTTAAACACTCTCTTTAAAACATCACAATATTACAACAAATGTCACTACTTTATTACATTAAAAAGTAACTTTATTACTATTTATAAAGTTGAAAAGTCTTTATTACTCCCACTTTATCTTACACAATACTAATAAACAACTCATTTTTTAAAATCCGTGCCAATTTGGTTTGTAGCTTCAAGTATGGGACGGAGGGAGTATTATTTTTATTGTGTGAAAATGGCGTCGTTGTTTTAATTATTAATAAAAAAAATTAAAATTTAAAATACTTAAATTTAAATCTTTCATTTTGGACATTGGTAGTTAGTTGGACTATTTGCATTAGAAGTTGGAATTATGTTAACTTACTGCGTATTGGAAGAAAGTGGAGTATAAGCTATGTCACATATCATTTGAAAAAAATTCTCTAATTTTGTCATTTTCAGAGTTATTCAAGAAATATTGAGTTTCTTTCAACACTTTATGTAATAAATTATTCTTAATATTTACATTTTCAGGTGTGGACCCAATTTACATTTGTTCATAAATGGATACAAGAACTTGTAGTTCCAGTTATAGTTAGTTAATTATAAGAAAATTATTATTTCCCCTAAAAAAAATACTGTAGGTAATTTTCACTTCATTTATTGCTTAACTAATCATTAGATGACGTGGGCCCAGTGACGTGGCAGTGGATATGTAATTCTTAAAAAAAAAAAAAAAAGTGGATATGTAATAGTTTAATGTTAAAAAAGGAATCATTGCATTGCATTGCATTGCACATTAGATCAGATTCAGCGCACCAATTTAGGAATTTCACGTGTTGAAATGGATAAAACCAAGAAAATTGTGGTCAATAAATATACACAGGATAGGAAACCTCACTTCACATTTGCAAATTTCCTGTTTGCTTCCACCTCCATAAATCATCTCTCTAGATTTTCTCCTTTTGTGGTGCACAAAAAGTCTGCTCTCTCTAGATTAAATTTCCTTTTTTCAAGAAAAGCCTTAAATCCAAGATCCCATCACTTTTTCTTCTGAAAACTACCAACTCTTTGGAGTTTTGATCTGCAGATGGTTAGTTACCACTTGCTATTAGTCTAATACACCCAAAAAGATCTGTTTTTTATTATTAACAAAATGAGCAGAAGCAGCAGCTTTCTTGTTTCCAATCAGGACAGTTTCAAGCAAATTTCAGGTGCTGATGGAGAATTCTTGAAGAGTAAAGAATTTGGGGGGTCTGATTATTATCAGAATCAAAATCAACATACCTCTGGTTTGGCTAGATACCGATCTGCTCCAAGCTCGTTTCTTGCAGCCCTTTTAGATTCCCCAACAGATAACAGCAGCAGTGGTGATGAAGCTGAAGCTTTTTTCTCGTCCTTGATAGATGGCCCCAAGAACAGTGATAATCAGATGCAGTATCCTTTGAAGCAAGAAGCTGTGGTTGAAGTGGGGCCCCGACCCGGCCTTCAAGACGGGTATGAGGGTGTGGTCAATGGAGGTGGGGGCTCTGTTGTCGGATCTTATTCTGTGGGAATGGAGAATCACTTGAGTAATGGGAATGGGAACAGGAATGCCTCCAATCTTATTAGGCAGAGCAGCTCTCCTGCTGGATTTTTCAATGGTATATTTTGCTTCATTTTGTTATGAAATTTGGGTGTTTTCTTTTAGCTTGATTAAGTTTTTTTGTGGTTAGATTTGGTGTTGCTTTGGGTTTGATGGATAGAGTTGACTTGGAGCTTTTTTTGGATCCTGAAAATTGGGAAAAGATAGAGTGCAAGTTTAACCAATCGACAAGAATGAAAAAATGTTTGGATTAGAAGATCTCATTCATTTTTAATTTAGCTCTACATTCATTATAACCTTGAAAATTCATGGAAGCAGAACAAAACTAGTTGAAAGAATTACTATTTCAGTTTTAAGTTTAGCTTTTTTCATGCGCTGCCTTGTTTCTTGTGAGTTTTCAAGTATTATTGAGAATAGATGTAAGTTAGATTTAACTTGTACAACTTTTGAACCTCAGGATATGGTGTAATTGGAGAGGTAGGAAACTACAGAGTGCAGAATCATGCAGAAGTGAGTTCTTCTACATCGAGATTCATGCCTAGCATACCCGAAAATGGGAACGATGGCATCGCCCCTGGGAACAATCAAGTGAGAAACGGTGACAGTGCTAACGGCCAGGAATACGATGCTGCCTACCCCCATGAATCTTGGAATGAAACTTCCTTCAACACCTTGAAAAGAAACCACAATGGTGATTCGAAGATGTTTTCCGATTTCAATGGACTGGAGAATCAAGTAAGCATTTTTCCCCTTCATAGTTTTCTTGATATATGATAAGATTAATTAGTATTACTATTACTGATCCATCTAACTTGACTTGTAAATAGAATGGAGAAGCTAGAAAAAGAACTTCTGGTTTGGTTTCACATATGAGCTTGCCCAAAACTTCTGCTGAAATGGCTGTGGTAGAAAATTATCTTCAATTCCAACAAGAAACGACGGTTCCTTGCCAAGTTCGAGCTAAAAGAGGTTTTGCTACTCATCCTCGCAGTATTGCAGAAAGGGTACTACAAGTTTACAAGTTCTTCGTCGGCTTTTCTTTGTTGTTTTTCATTCACTTGGAACTTATGATTGAGAATAACTGATTTGCAGATGAGAAGGACGAGGATTAGTAAGAACATTAAGAAGCTACAAGATCTTTTCCCGGATATGGATAAGGTATAATTTGTAGTCCCATTGGTAGACCTTGTATTGTTGTTTTCTTACTGTGGGGTTTTTGTTTCTAACATCTTTTTCCTTCATGTCATTTATTGGCAGCAAACGAACACAGCTGATATGTTGGACTTGGCAGTTGGTTACATCAAAGACCTGCAGACACAAGTACAGGTAATGAGAAAAGATACATGTCTTTTCAATTGTAATTGGTTTTCGCAGGAGGGAAACCTCTCACCAATCTCATCTTCCCTAATTGTAGGCGCTCGAGGACACGAAAGCAAAGTGTGTTTGTTCAAGTAAATCTCAACATAAAAGCCCTACCATATAGTTGCTTCTAGAAAGACGAAAGTGAGTGTACCGCCAGGATTCTTGTTCCAAAACGTAAAGCTCAGTAGATAAGTTTTGAAATTTTCTTGAAGAAAAGATTGAAGACCTATTCTGTTAAAAGCAGGAATCCATGTTGTATTATCTAGATTGATAGTGTTTTTTGAGAAATTCTTGTATAGAATACTCGTAAATTTTGTGCCTTATTTCAGTATCTTTACCACGCTACTGTTGAACGCGTTCATTGATAGCAAGTAAGCAATTCTCTGTCAGTCTGTCACAGTAGTTGAGCCAAATGTCACAAGACCTACATATTTGTATGTGATTGTGTGTTTGAAAATAATGGATCCCACTTTATAAATGATTATCTTGCAGTCTCAGGATGTTTAGTTTTGAGATGGCATTCACAATTTAGATCTTGTATCGTGGGCGTAGTTAAATTAAATTGATGTTGTTCTTCTAGGACTCGATCCTTTGCAAATTGTACGACAGTAAAACATGAAAATGTTGGACAATGATCGTAGTAGCTTGCATAATCTGTTTGCTGCTTTCAAACTTAACTGATAAAAATTTGGCAGCAGGAATGAGAAAAGAAGACAAGAATCATTAGAAAATTCCCAACATAACTTATACACTTATTTCACCACATTATATTTGCTAGTTGCAGATGCTACATCCACACTTATTTATCTATGCTGCCCTTGTCCTTGCTTCCTAAACTTGTCATTTTGGAATTTCACCTGCACAAGAAACGACGAGCCCCCATTCTTAGTTTCTTAAACAAAAAAATGTGATGTACTGAATTTAAGAGAGTAATGTACATGGTTCAAAATCGGTAGTGCACTTCTCTGGAAGCTGCATTGCCATGCTTCGATCCACTCCAGAAATTGGGGGCCCGTTAACGAGCACACAGAGACATGGCTGACCGAGAGCTTTGATGGAAGCACAGCAGGCCTCTGATGGAGGCAGGGGGCTGAACGGAGCTACTGCAGATCTGCAAGGTATCATCTGAACGAGGGCTGAGAAGAAAGTGCTTGTACAAGGATGTCCGTTGCTCTGCCCAGCAACCATAACCAAAACGAGCATTACTACAAGCAAGGCTTTTGATTCTGAGAGCTTCATATTTGTTTTCATACACTTTCTTGTGCCTTGATCACTCGTATATATAAGGACGCGGGGGGGAGGGTGTTTTTTCGTGCTTCTGTCCTAACTCCATGTCACACTTGATTCATGTTACTTCTGAAACTAACAATTACTCCATTTCATTGAATCTGAAAGAATTCATTCAATTTCTGGTTTAGAGAATAATAATTAATCTGCCTCCCATCATCCCTTGCAGGAAATTGGTTAGAGTTCCATAATCCACCAAACTAATTCAAACAAAATTGAATTAAACATGTAATTATGAATTCAATATTTTAAATCTTTTTTCTGAAACAAGGGCCTCCCGTGCCAGGACATGATCCTTAAAAAAAATTGTTGTTACTTGTAAAGGCACTGCAGCATTGTTGCATCCAATTTTGACAAAAATATGTATAGGGTAATCTAATTAGAATCACTCAACTTTAATCTCTCTTTTTTAATCCTTATTTTTAATTTGTAACACGAAACAACATAATAAAAGCATTTTGTAAAATGCAACAGATTAATCAAGGAGATTGATTGTCCTGTTGATGCTTGCTCATTTATAAATCAGACTAGATATTTAATTGCAACCGAAATAATTGATTGGATTTGTCCCACTGATTCAGACCAAATTCTAATTGATTCCATCAATAACATAACAATTTTTTTGAGGAACAAATAAAAATCCATCTGATAAGCTCTAGGTTTCTAGAAAACAAGAAAAATTGTACTAAATCGAATTTCATTGAAACTTCAAAGTTCATAAAGGAACTACATCAGATGTGACAAAAGCTGATAACCCTAGACAGCACAAATTTACAATAATACCCTAAAGGAAACCGAACAGAGGATACCGCCACAGACCCAAAACACAGATTATTCTAGCATAACCTAAGCACGCTCACCCCTAATCCTTCTGGCAAGCTGAATATCCTTGGGCATAATAGTCACCCTCTTTGCGTGAATAGCGCAGAGGTTAGTGTCCTCGAACAATCCAACCAAGTAAGCCTCGGCCGCCTCCTGAAGCGCTGCCACGGCGGAGCTCTGGAACCTCAGATCCGTCTTGAAATCCTGAGCAATCTCACGAACCAGCCTCTGGAAGGGGAGCTTGCGGATCAGGAGCTCAGTGGATTTCTGGTATTTCCTGATCTCACGAAGGGCGACGGTCCCGGGACGGAAACGGTGAGGCTTCTTCACTCCGCCGGTAGCGGGAGCAGATTTCCTGGCGGCCTTGGTTGCAAGTTGCTTCCTGGGTGCCTTTCCTCCGGTGGACTTGCGGGCGGTTTGCTTGGTACGAGCCATTGGAACAGATCAAGTGTTGCACGGAGATTTAGAGACAAATTTCTGTATGTATCGATTGATGTGTGTTGTGTTTGATGAATATGAGAGAATCGTGGTGGATTATAAATAAGGGGGTGCGAGCGGGAGGGATGAAATTTTTGGGGGTGATTTAAATTTTTGGGGTTTGGAAGAATTTAAGGCCGTTGATCAATGGGTAGAATATACGGTGCAGATTGGAAGTTAGGATGGGAATCCGCGTCTTAGGGTTATTAGCCAATGAATATTTGCCACGTCGGATGAGTTGGATTTAGGAGCTTTTCATCGGAACCTTTTTGGCTCTCTAATTCCCGCTTGGATTCGAAAAATTGGGGAATTAGAAATACGATTATGATCTGAAAGCGGATAAAAGTGTAATTTGACTAATTTCATGTTAAAATTTCAACTTTGAGCTCAATGTTACTTGATAAATTAATTTTCAAAAAAAAAAAAAAAATGCTAAGCAGTTCTTAACTCAAGAAATAATCCTAGTGTATAGATTGATTACACGTAGATTTGACTAGTTTTTTCAACAAAGAAATAATACGAGTCAATTATACATTTATACGTCCCCTATTTGATGACCCATTTTATTATTCCATTTTATTATTCTGAGTGTCTCTTATTTGATGACACATTATCTAAAAGAACAAAATCACTTTTAAATTATCTCTTTAAAACACCACAATATTACAATAAAAGTCATTATTTTATTACACTAAAAAGTACTCTCTCGTAAAATTTTGCTCACTTTTTTTTATACATATTTTTAAAAAAATCATATTTTAATTATAAAAAATATATGTGGGATAACCAGTAAAGAATAATGTTGGTACTCAATCTTGTTAATAAAGTAAAAAAAAAAAAATCACAAGTTAACTATTTAAATAAAATAAACATATATTTGTGAACCTAAAAATTAGGTTGAGCAAAATTTTACAGAACGGAAAGAGTCATTTTATTATTATTTATAAAGTTGAAAAGTTTTTACTACCTTCGTTTTATTTTTCATAATACTAATAAATAATTTATTCGTTAAAATTTGTGTTCAATAATTTTGTGTCAGTAAGGGATGGAGTGAGTACTAAAAATTGGGTAATGAATATTACGTTTTGATGCAAAACAATTTGTAGTTTTATTGATAAATCAATGGAGTTCATAATTATAAACATCACACTTAAACAAATCGTGAGTAGTAAACACGAAGTGGGTGTTTGTTTTGGTACTCACACGTCCGGATGGAGGACGTAACGTCTCCCGTCATGTTTTAGTTCGGGATTTCACATCTAAATTTCATCATCCAACTTCATTCACCTCTAATAATATATAGGAGTATTATATTATATTATTATAATAATACAACATCATACATTTTTACACAATTGATTTGACATAAAGTTACATTATATAATATTAATACAACATTATTCACTCTTACACAGTATCAATTTACAACATACTACTAGTATTAAGAATGATGCGATGTCACATCTCATAAGAAACTTTAGAGATCCGTCTCTTATCACATCCACTAAAAATGATAGAATATCAAGACTCAAGAGACTTATTAAGCTCAGGACAATCGTCCATAACAGGGACGGATATAAAATTTATAAGGTTAAATGATAGATTTCTAAGACCTTCTGTCACCTAACTTACACAAATGACTTTCGTAAGGAATATTTTTCATCTCTCCTCTAAAGTTCTAGAGAAACACTACAAGAAAACTGCAATTTAGCTGCAAAAAAATTTGTCGCTAATTCTAATATTTTCGTCGCTAACGTGAGTTAGCGATGAAATAATTTTGTCGCAAGATTTGTTGCTATACGCCCGTCGCTAACGTGTTTGCGACAAAAAAAAATTAATTTTGTCGCAAATGTTTGCGATGAAAATTTGAGTTTCATCGCAAAATATTAGCGACGAAAATTTGAGTTTCATCGCAAAATATTAGCGACAAAAATATAAGTTTCATCGCAAAATGTTAGCGACGAAAATATGAGTTTCATCACAAAATGTTTGCGAGGAAAATCAAACATTTGTCGCAAACACGTTAGCGACGGGTGTATAGCAACAAATCCCGCGACAAAATTATTTCATCGCTAACTCACATTAGAGACAAAAATATTAGAATTTTTGTTGCTAATATTTGGCTATGATATCCGATTTACGAATCATTCTCTAAACCCACTTCCGTACTCGACCAACCCAACCCGCCCCAACCCACACCCGCCCCACCCCAACCCAACCGAACCAATTCAATCGTTCTCTAAACCCACTTCTGCACTCGACCCGCCCCAACACTCGCCCCGCCCCGCCCCGCCCCAACCCGTACCCAACCCACACCCGCCCCAACCCATACCCAACCCACACCCGCCCCGCACCCGCCCCGCACCCACATACCCCCTTCCCCATTTTATTTAATTAAATATTTTATTTGGTCTTAGTGGGAATTGATCCCGGGTGGATGGGCGCCCATAGCTGGGCGCCTACCATTCGGGCAGACAGCTCTTTGGTTCAGTTTTTAATATTAATTATATATGTATTCAATTGTTACTAATTTAGTTATTTTTACTCATTTAATAATTTATTTCACATTTATTAATTGATTAATTTTTAACTTGTAACAACTATATATGTATATATACATGTGTATACGTAATTTTTAAAACAATTCCAATTGTAAAAAATCAATGTTACTTTAACAATTTAAAAAAAAAAATATTAGAGCCAATCTTCATTCTCCCATCTTTAATTATGTCCATCTTCATTTGCATCATCATATTTATAAATATTTTTATAAACATTCATACTGATTTGTAAGACATAAAATTTGGACAATTATTAAACATTTAATTATATAAATCAATTTTCTTGATTTAATAAGCATAGTTGATTTAATATTAGCCACGAAATATAATTATCATTGTTGTTCTTATTATTAACAACAAAATAAAATAATTTGATAAAAGTGTAGCGATAAAATATTTTAATTTTGTTGCAAATATTAATTCCAAGAAATTAACCACAAAAAATATATTTCATCGCAAAATAATAGCGACTAAATATAATTTTCATTGTTGCCCTAATTATTAACAACAAAATAAAAGAATTTGTACGTTGCTATTTTAGCGATGAAATATTTTTATTTCATCGCAAAAAGTAATTTCAATAAATTAGCAACAAAAAATTATATTTCATCGCAAAATATAATTTTCATTGTTGTTCTGATTATTAACAACAAAATGCAGCAATACGTTGCTAGTATAGCGATGAAATATTTTAATTTCATCGCAAACATTAATTTCAATAAATTAGCCACAAAAATTTCTATTTCATCGTAAAATATTAGTGATGAAATATAATTTTCATTGTTGTTCTGATTATTAACAACAAAATGAAGCAATTTGTTGTTAATATAGCAATGAAATATATAAATTTTGTTGCAAAAATTAATTTCAAAAAATTAGCCACAAAATTTTCAATTTCATCGCAAAATATTAGCAAGAAAATATAATTGTCATTGTTGCTCTAATTATTAACAACAAAATGATGCAGTTTGTTGCTAATAAAGTGATGAAATATATAAATTTTGTTGCAAAAATTAATTTCAAGAAATTAGCCACAAAAATTTCTATTTCATCGCAAAATATTAGCAACGAAATATAATTTTCATTTTTGTTCTGATTATTAACAACAAAATGAAGCAATTTGCTGCTAATATAGCGATGAAATATATAAATTTTGTTGCAAAAATTAATTTCAAAAATTTAGCCACGAAAATTTCTATTTCATCGCAAAATATTAGCAACGAAATATAATTTTCATAGTTTTTCTGATTATTAACAACAAAATGAAGCAAATTGTTGCTAATATAGCGATGAAATATATAAATTTTGTTGTAAAAAATAATTTCAAGAAATTAGCCACGAAAATTTCTATTTCATCGCAAAATATTAGCGACGAAATATAATTTTCATTGTTGTTTTGATTATTAACAACAAAATGAAACAATTTGTTGCTAATATAGCGATAAAATATATATATTTTGTTGCAAATATTAAATCTAACAATTTAGCAACGAAAATTTATATTTCGTTGCTAAAAATTGATTTTAGCGATGAAATTTAGATTTGTCGCAAAATTTTCGTCGCTATTCCCCCCATTTCTTGTAGTGAAAGGACCATTGATGACTAAACATTCATAATGGTATCTCACCTTAAAGAAGATTGTAGCTTGAAACTCGTATGTGATTATAACTACTTGAATTCTAATATATGAGAAGGTCCTCATAAATTAGCTAAGATTAGAGATGTGGAATATTACGAGTCTAGAGGAGGACCTTCCCAACCTCCTTCACCCTGATCTGAGCTGGTAATTTTTGCAGAGATAATTCTTCATTTATCCTCTGAACGTGCCAGAGAAGAGACTATGGATGATTGAGCATATATATGGAGTAACTGTATAATAACATCTTATATTAGAAAGGATGTTGACCTGAAATTCATCAACATAACATAATTACTTAACTCTTAATTAAAGAGAAAAATCTCCACAAGATCACTCCTGACCAGAGAAGAATAGCAAATTTACGGGTTTAGAGGAGGAACCTAGCCAACCTCCTCTGCCCTGACCTGAATTGGGAAAATTTTACGAGGATAAGTTTTCATCTATCCTCTGATATGTCGGAGGAGAGATGACGACGTATGAATTCATGCTCTCCTCTAAGAAGTTCGTTAGTAATTAAGAGAAAGCGATTACACAATCTCGATGTGTTAGAAAATCTCTGTAAAACGCGTGTACTATATGAAGCATTTATTAAATGTCAAAGCCGTACAATAACGTGGCACAATTGGGTAACAAATCTTAATTTATAAAATGACTATTCTACCCTTAAAGGAGTAAGATATATAAGTCCATCCCTTCATTTTTCAAAGGCTAAGTGCATTCATTACTATTCTCTCTCTAGAAAAATTATTGTTCATCGTGTTCTTCACCAATTCAATTGACTTGAGCGTCGGAGGGCCGTCACCGAAACTCCTTTCGACTCAATTTTATTGTAGTTCAACCAGTTCCAAGGTCGTATGTACTCTTTTGCTCACATCAAGGAATTTCTCAAGAAATTAAAATAGGTATTCAAATCATTCTTGGTGCAATACTTTGCATATTTCATCTATGGATTTGATCATGTTTCATCAACACGAATCAATGTAATTGTAAATCATTTTCAGTTTAATAGACATGATCACTTTTTTATTTGTTGTGTTATGTTGCAAAGTTTTCGTAGTCAGCCTTCCAATTTATTTTTAAATGGTTATGTTGTGTTGGGACTTACCACATAACTTGATCGTCCATTATTAAAAGTTACAATCACGTAACTATATAAAATAAATAATGTAATTTGATATTTTTATCTTAAAATGATCAAAGTAAATGTCATTTTGCTCCCCTAACAGTGAACATGCATTTCCAAACTAAAAAATGCTAATGTGCGTCTTCTTAGTTTTATAGTATTAGTCTTTATATTTTGGTTCTTTATTTTAGTAATGTGAGAATTATTTGACTATCTATATTACTATTAAGTTAATATTATTTCATTTCCATTGCAATGTTGACTATAGAATGTCTAGAATTTGCCCTAGTTTTAAAATATGTCACCTAATAGTTTTCTTTCTATTGAGGGTAATGTGGATATATTTTTCTTTGTAAAAGCACATCACTTTGTGGTGTTCATTTTAAAGTCCATTGATGTTTAATTGTAGTTGATTTCGCTCTTCATCTACATTTATTTCAAGGTAAACATGTTAAATGTTACTACCTCCGTCCCTGAAAAGTTTTCATAGTTACTTTCACGATATACACGTATTTACCCTTCATATAATATCTTTTGGGGTCTATCATACACTCAATCAAAACTACGTTATTTACTTTATATATAAAAGTTTACAAAATTACCTTCAAAGCTCTAATTATTATACTTTTTTCTTAAACTTCGTTCCATCAAATGAAAGCTTTTCAGGGACGGAGGGAGTAATTCATTTAAGCAAGCCAGATTTTTGTCACGGTTGAGTTCAATGTTTTCATTTTTTCTCACCACACAATTGCATATTGAATTAAAGGAACGAGCGAAGAACAAAAAATAGATGTCTCGTGTAGCACATGAAAGAATAGACAATTTCGCCAAATTAAGAGTTGAGGTTGAGAAGGTTGCGGGAACTATCACCCCCATGACCAATCTCCTACAATAAAAAAGGAATGGTAGTGGGGACTGTCGATTCCACTGCGGTTCTGTTTAAATGTGTATATTCAACTCAAAGTATACAATGTGTGGAGAACTCCATTATATAGAGAACTCACTATTCTAGAGTGTTCTATCTAACAACTCTAACAAACTATTAGTTTAAATATAACTAAGCTCTTGTATGTTTATGTGTATGCATGTTTTTACATTAGTTTATACATTGCATGCATGCATGTGTGTGTGTTTCATGCAGGGCATGCATAAACATGCATGGATTACGCTGTATATACTCCAACATGCCCCCGAAGAAACGAAACCACCACCTCACGTGAGCTTGAACCATGACAGAAGGTGTGCAAAGCGAGTTGGGGCGAGCGGCTTAGTAAGTAGATCAGCAGGTTGATCATCCGACGGGATAAATCGAACGTCAAGAACACCATTTTGGACTTTTTTCCGAAGAAAGTGTACATCTACCTCAATATGTTTGGTGCGCGAGTGAAAAGCGGGGCTAAAGGCTAAGGTGATGGCCCCTTGATTGTCACACCAAAGCAAACTGGGATTAAACACTGGAATGTGAAGTTCTTTGCATAGGCTTGCAATCCATAACATGTCTGTTGTGGCAAGTGCAAGAGCCCTGTACTCGGCCTCTGTGCTACTGCGAGCGACTACAAATTGTTTCCTTGAGCTCCATGAAATTAGATTGTGACCTAGAGTTATACAAAAACCAGACGTGCTACGCCTATCATCCAAGCTTGAAGCATAGTCGGCATCTACAAAACCCTGCAACCTGAAATCAGAAATAGGAGAAAAGGAAATACCATGAGAAAGAGAGTCTTTGATATATCTAAGAACTCTCTTGCAAGCTCTCCAATGATTTTGGGTTGGATTTTGCAAGAATTGGAATAACTTGTTGACACTGAAGGCAATATCTGGTCTTGTTAAGGTAAGATATTGGAGGGCTCCAACAATGCTGCGATAGAGGGTAGGTTTGTCAAAGGGAGGGCTATTAGATAGAGAGAGTTTGGAAGAAGGACATAAGGGAGTAGAGCAAGTTTGGAATCAGTGAGGTGAGCTTTGGATATGATGTCACTGGCATACTTGGATTGAGTGAGTTTGATGAGAGATTGTGTAGATTGAGCTTCAATGCCCAAGAAGTAGTTCACCTCCCCCAAATGTTTGAGGGAGAACTGAGAATGGAGTGCCTCAATAAGCAGTTTCACAAGAGCAGGATCATCTCCAGTGAGTAAGATATCATCCACATAAACCAATAAAATAGTGATCTTTCCATCTACAAGTCTGTGAAATAAACAGTGATCAGAAGTGGAGTGTGTGAACCCATGCTGGAGCAGAAAGGTCTCGAGTGTATCATACCAGGCCTTTGGTGCCTGTTTCAATCCATAGAGAGCCTTGCGAAGTTTGCACACATAGGTTGGATGAGAGTTATCCACAAAACCCTCAGGCTGAGTTATGTAAACAGTTTCATGTAACAAACCCTTAAGAAAGGCATTGTTAATATCCACTTGTTGTATTGGCCATCCTCTAGAAACAGCAAGAGTGAACACAATTCTTAGAGTAACAGGCTTGATCACAGGGCTAAAGGTGCTAAAATAGTCAATGCCAGCCTGATGTTGAAAGCCTATAGCCACCAACCTAGCTTTGTATCTCTCAACTGAGCCATCTTTGTTGTACTTGACCCTAAATATCCATTTGGTTGTGATTGGGTGAATATCAGATGAGGGAGGGACAAGAATCCAAGTATCATTCTTCAGTAAAACATCATATTCAAGCTGCATTGCTTGTTTCCATTCTGGGCTCTTAACAACTTCAGTGACAGAAGTAGGTTCAGAGATAGGAGTAGTAGATGAGTGCCCTTGATTTATACATACTAGACTTAGAACGAGTTTGCATAGGATGTAAAGTGACAGGAATGACAGGGAGAGTGGGAGGGGTAAGTAGAACAAATGTTGGAGGAAGAATGTATCTGGAAGAGCTGGATGAGGAGTGTGAGTAGTTATTAGAAGAGCAGTGGAGTGGGGAGGATATTGATGGAGGGGAAAAAGAGAGAGGAGAAGTGGGTGGAGGAGGAGGAGTGGAAAGAACAATAGGAATCTATGCTGAGAATAGATGAGTATTTGGGGTGGAGGGAGCTTTAGTAGTAATGAAGGATGAAAATTCATGTTCATTGAATTGAACAGAATCAGAAATGAAGATCTTGCCAGTGCCAGATTCATGAAGGCATTTATAGCCTTTGTGAGTGGAGCTATATCTAAGGAAAATGCATTTGGAGCTCCTGAACTGTAGTTTAGAAGAATTGTATGGCCTTAGAAAAGGAAAACAAGCACATCCAAACACTCTAAGTGCCAGATAATCTGGTGATCTGTGAAATAGTAGTTCAAATGGAGAAATATGTTGAGTGATAGGAGAAGGGAGTAAGTTTATGATGTGCGCAGCAGTGGAGAAGGCATGCCACCAAAAGGCCATTGACAATTTAGATCTAGCAAGCATAACCAAGCCAAACTCAGTAATGTGCTGATGTTTCCTCTCAACTAAACCATTTTGAGGAGGAGTGTATGCACAAGATAGTCGAATTTGAATGCCAAGAGGCCTAACTAATCTTGCAACTGGAAGAAATTTTGTCCCCATATCATGTTGAATAACTTTTATCAGTAAACCAAAAGACCTCTCAACAGTATGCATGAACTGAGTAAAAACTGAAACAACATCAGACTTGGTCATAAGGGGAAATATCCATACATATCTTGTACAATCATCAACAATAGACAAGTAGTATATGTATCCCTCAATAGAAGTACAACTAACAGGTCCCCATACATCCATGTGTAACAATTCAAAAGGAGACGTGGAATGATGAACAACTGAGTTAAAGTGCTTCAAGTGCATCTTGCCCATTTTACATTCATCACAAAAATCAGCAAGAGATTGCTTACAAGAAATATTCATATTTCTCAAAACAATAGACAAAACTGAATCACTAGGGTGCCCCAACCTACAATGCCATAATTTCCACTTATTCTCATGCACATAAGCATTATTCACACTAGCACTAGACTGAGATGTGTTCACAAAGTGAGTAGAACAACTTTATTTATTTCCAGAACTTGAAGCTTTACCCAGGGCCGGTCCTAGGAATATCTGGGCCTGAATCGAACTTTTAAAAAAAGGCCCCGTCCTTCATATTTTTTATTCTATACGAACTTAGAAAACATAATGTAAAATCATTTTTAAATGACTAACAATATAGATTTTTTTTACACATTTTAGAATTTCTAATTTTTAATTAATAGATTTTTTAAAATTTTAAATTATTTAATTTTAAGAGATTTTTTAGATTTTTAATGTGATTATTACAAATTTTAGAAAAATTAATGAGATTTTTAGAATTTTTTATTTAGACAATTTTAGATTTTTTGAATTTTTTTATTTTTTATACAAGTAACTTTTAATGAGATTTTTAGAAATTTTTAATATTTCAATTTTTCGAAGAAAATGATATAAATTGAATAAAAAATGGCCTAAATTGGACACTCTAAAACGTAATTGAAAAAGTGAAAACTTTAAAGATATAAACTGAATTAGACCTTAGTTGAGACTTTTTTTCTCCTAATTTTTCCTTCCCTTCTTTGCTAATTATTTTTAGTTATATTAATATTATATATATATATATATATATATATAAAAAAAAGATATCTAAAAAAATGGGCCCCTAAAAAAGTGAAATATTTCTGGGCCTGAATCGATCGCCTCGTTGGCTTAACATTAGGACCGGGTCTGGCTTTACCAAACTTTAGGCATCCAAAATCCAGCATATACATGCCTTCCTTAAGCACCCCTCTCAAGAGTATCTTGTGTGACTTCAGATCCTTAACAAGACAGCAATCAACATAAAATTCAATGACAACATCATTATCTTTCAGAAATTGAGAAATGCTCATGAGATTTTTGGTAATGGCAGGTACATGCAGCACATTATTCATGACAACTGGACCAGATCCATCATGTAAAGTAGTAGAGAAAGAGTCAGTATGCAGTATAGGAGTGGAAGCACCATTACCAACAAGGAGAGAATCCATACCTTGATATGGAGTGTGAATCTGAAGATTAGCAAGCTGAGAGGTAACATGATGTGTAGCCCCACTATCAACACACCAAGGATAAGAATTATTGGAAGTGGAAGCTCCATGATCCATGTGACCAGTAAGAGCAAGAGATGGAGAGTTTACATGAAAGTTTGAGTGAGGAGACTGAAAGTTTGAGGAAGAGGAGTAATTCTATGAATTAGAAGGCTGATAATGTGAGTGAGGAGATTGATATTGAGTGAAGTGAGCTTGAAATGGAGCAGAGAAAGGTGGACGATGAGGAGATGGAATCAAAGGACCTGATCTAACATTCTCAAGACCATTGAAAGAGTTATCAAAACGTTTGTAGCACTTAGCAGCTACATGAAATTTTCTACCACATAGCTGGCACACAACCTTAGGTTTAGAATAATACACCTTTCCCTTGCCATTGTTTCTACCACCATCTCTAGAAACAATATTTGCAGAAGGAGATAAAGCAGTAGAAATAGTACCTCCTGGAAGTTGAATGGAGTGAGCACTATGATTGTGTAAACGCACCTTATAAGCCTGGAGGATTGATTGTAGCTCTGGAATAGTAGGAATAGTGCCTCGAGTAGTAAGGGAGACCACTACAGCATCAAATTCAGCACTCAAGCCACCAAGGATGTACAACACTAATTCTTCATCTTTAATAGGCTGTCCAGCATGGTGTAAACCATCAACAATAGACCTCATTCTCATAATAAAAGAATCAATGCTTAAACCACCATTTTTTAGGGTTTGAAGCTGCAGGCGAAGGATCATAGCCTTGACACTCGACTGAGATTGAAAAAACAACTCAAATATCATCCATAATTGGAATGAATGCTCACAACGACTAACATGACCGAGTATCGATTCTAAAACAGAGCTTAACAACCAGCTTAGGAGAAATTGATCTTTCCTTTGCCATGAAAGAGAATCCGACGAAGAATCAGTAGGATTCGCCGGAACTGCAGTGCATAATAGAACATCTTCAAAGCAGTGTGCACGAACTGAGACAAGGACTTGATTTCTCCAAAAAGGATAGTTCTCAGTATCAAGACGGATCGATAGAGTAATGAATCGAGGAAGAGTGGAAGAGGAGATGACTGGATTAGCCATGAAAGCAGAGTAGAGTTCGAGCGGAAGTGATAGAAGAATTGGATCGAGGAGTTGAACAGATAGAGCGGTTACAGCTCTTGAAGATGTGAAGAAATGGTATGAAGATATGAACACAGAAGTTAGTTACGCGAAGAACAGAGCGGTTACAACTCTTGAAGATGTGAAGCAGGGTTGAAGATTCGAAAAAAAAAACAGGAAGAGAAGGAGAATTTGCAAAATACAAACCAAAATCAAAAGAAAAGATTGGACCTCGTGATACCATGTTTAAATGTGTATATTCAACTCAAAGTATACAATGTGTGGAGAACTCCATTATATAGAGAACTCACTATTTTAGAGTGTTCTATGTAACAACTCTAACAAACTATTAGTTTAAATATAACTAACCTCTTGTATGTATACGTGTATGCATACTTTTACATTAGTTTATACATTGCATGCATGTGTGTGTTTCATGCAGGGCATACATAAGCATGCATGGATTACGCTGTATATACTCCAACAGGTTCAAACTCAAGACAACCATAGTCTTGACTAAGGAGAGAACAACTAAATTCCTGACCAAGTAGAATTACCAACTCTCTGACCGAACGAATGAGAGATCAACAAACTCTCAACAAGAGAACACCGAGAAACTTGGTATGAAAAAAAACACCACTACCGATGATTTTAAAATTTTCGTCGACTACAGTATTTAAAGAATGTCAATTTTTGTCATTAATTATAGTGAACGCATCGCAAAATCTATTAATGATATTTTCATAAGTATTATTGACATATAACACATATGTGTGTGTGGGGTTATATATGTTCATAAAATAAAATTTTGAAAGCTGTAAATACAAATTTAAAATGTGATACACGTAATAGATGACATTATAGAATTTAAACTCAACATATGAAAATACGAATGAGTAACCTTAGAAAGGCCTAAGCCCAATTCTACTAATTCCATGGGTCTAAGTTTTTTATTACAGTCGGCCCCTTTTTATGTTTTTTTATTTTTTTATTACAAGTTAAATACCCCATCCCTTTTTTCCCCTCCCCATGACTCGAACCCAGGACCTGTGGCCTAGGTAGTGTAAACATTTATGTTGATATAAGAAAAAAGCAGTAGTATAAACATAAATAGAAATAACGAATACCTAAATTTAAGTGCCAATTATAAAAAAGAAAAAAAAGAAAAAAAAGAAAAAAAGAAAAAACTGAGACGAGGCAGAGTAGTATAAAGGCGTTGTAATCCGCAGTCCCTCAGTCACACGCGCCTTACACACGCTCTGTTTGCTTCTCCTCAGCCACCAAAACCCCAAAACCCTGTGTCAGGATTTCACTGTTCATACTCTCTAGGTTCGTAATTTAATCAAACACCTGGGCTGCGATTCCCATATCTCCTCAATTGGTAATCCGTACATACAGTGAATAAATTTTATACTTCTCTGATACCTGAGTAACCTGACAATGGATTTTGATATATGGGTTGCTGTAAATTTCTGCTTTTGTGTTTATTCATGTGTTATCTGAAGCACTAAATCCTTCTGAAGGCCACTGGGATTTTCGGTTAGCCGCCGTCTCGTTTTTTTTTTAGTTAGATGTTATACCGCTTATGATTTTTTATTCTTCAGTATCATCGTTTGTATTCATGTATAAGTCTTTTAATAATTCGTTTGGAAATGGTTCTATCGGTTGTTTGTTACATTTGGAGCTGGTATGAACATGATTGAAGAGATTAAATAATGCTTATGGAAATGTGAAATTAGTATCAACTATCAAAACATTCTCAATTCATTGTGGATTTCTTTGAATGGGGAAACCAGTCGATAAGAATATTGGAATTTAATGGATAAAGTTTGTGAAGTGTTTCGTCTTCTTTGCACTTGTTGTCCTACATATAATATGTTTGTGGGTTATTATGGTTTATCCTTACCTCTTAACTCTGTGTTTGTTTTTAATAAATTTATGTATTTCTTTTCTTGATGTCAGGGAGAAAGATGGGCGGGAAGTCGAATAGGGGAAAGAATCGTAAGGGGTTGCAGGAAAGTGCTGTGAAATCTTCAGAGCCACCTGTCACTTCTGATGCTCCCTTACGTGATAGTTCAAGTGTTTCACATGCTAATGGAGATGAAAGCTTGAGTAAACTGACTGACACAAAGTCAGATGTGAAGGAGCAGAATAATGATTCAGAGAATCATCCAGTAAAGGAGCAGGATAATGATTCAGAGAGTCATCCCGTGTCGGAGCAGGATAATTCTTCAGAGGATCATTCAGTGAAGCAAGGTGGTGATAATTGTGGTTTATTTGTTTGTCCTTATTTGTTTCACTTCTTTTAATCAATGACTACATCATAACAAATAAATATATTGGAAAATTTATTCCAGCCATCTTTTGAAGCTCTAGTAATTATTTCATTATTGTTCTGTTGTTGGAAATTGAAGTCAACCCAAGCATTTCCATGATACTCGGCTGCATGTGTAGATAAATTTGCAATACAATCACCATCCAAACATTTCTTGGATAGTGTCACTAAATATCATGGGGAAATTATTCTAGCCATCTTATGAAGCTTTAGTTATTATTTTAATATTGTTAAGTGTTTGGGACTTGGATTTATAATCTATAAGCATTTCTATGATGCTTGGTTGCATGGGTAAATAAATATGCGTCACAATCAGGATCTTTTCCCTGCTTAATTTTGCCCCAAATTCATTTGTTATGTGCAAAGGTTACTCTGATCCTAGCCATTCACATCGTTTGTGGCAGTAATATTGAACCTATGCATTTTACTCTCTGTTTGCCTCATTACAATCGTCTGCTGGAATTGATTGCTTTTCACACTATTCCTCTTTTCTCATTAGGATCAAACAATCTGATTATGCATTTCATACGCACAAACACAAAGAAATGAATGCACACTGATATCTTCTCTTAATGGCAGCTGAAGTTCATCTTTATCCAGTTTCCGTGAAAACACAAGGAGGAGAGAAGCTTGAGCTACAAGTAAGCTGTGTTAATTGATAATTCAAAGCAAAACATGTGAATCTCATTTATACATGCTCACCCTTGTTTGCAGCAGAATTGAAATCTACTGCTTTCTTCTGTTTCTTACCTATTAATCATCTTTTCTGGAAGTTTGAGGATGACTCTTTCTGTTAAGTTATGGACTGATGCTTTCAACATCTTGTAATTCTCTTTGAATGCCTGTTTTATTGCTTCAAGTAAACTGAATTTTGCAGTTGAGCCCTGGAGATTCCGTAATGGATGTAAGACAATTTCTTCTTGATGCCCCAGAAACATGTTTTGTTACTTGCTATGAGTTGTTACTGCACACAAAGAATGGTTCGACCCATCATCTAGAAGATTACAATGAGATTTCAGAAGTGGCTGATATTGCTTCTGGGGGTTGTTCCTTGGAAATGGTTGCTGGTATGCTTAATATACTCTTATAGGTTCATGCTAGCAAAAATACTCAATTGACTCACCTTCACGTTGCAACTTATTTTTAATCACAATTGCCTTTTGGTATATGACAGCAATGAGATTGTTGTCTATCAATATTTTTTTATATTTACTTGTGCATTTTACGTACATCACGATGTCCAGAAAATATACTTCTGTGAAAGGGACTATACTCTGGCAATATATATGTGTTCACGGTTCACCTCACATTTTTTAACTTAAGGCTATCCCATTGCAGCATTATATGATGATCGATCCATTAGAGCTCACGTTCATCGAACAAGAGAGTTGCTTTCTCTTTCTACGCTACATTCTTCTTTGTCCACGATGCTTGCCCTTCAACATGAAACAGGCCAAAGTGCAGCTAATAATAAAGGAGGTTTGTGATTTGTCTCTTCGGGATCATTCATATATAATCTCTTTGTTTTATGGATATCTAATTAACTATGCAATTTTCTCACTTATATGTTGCTTCTGGATAGATTTATAACTTCTATTGCCTATGCCTGTGTGTAGATGCTGTGAAAGTTGAAGTTCCAGAACTCAATACTCTCAGTTTTATGGAAAACGTTACTAGTTCACTTGGTAGTTTGTTGCCGTCACCTTCCAAAGAGATTAAATTTGTTGAAAGTATTGTTTTTTCTTCATTTAATCCACCTCCAAGCTATAGAAGGTTGTATTAAATCTTAAAAGTTTCATACATTTAACTATTGTATTTTGTCTTTGTTCTCTTGATTCTAGTTCTTATGTTTGTTGATTGAAGCTTTTTGCTAACTTACCAAATATATTTCTGATTACATCAGACTCTCCGGAGATTTAATTTATCTCGACATTGTAACACTGGAAGGAAACAAGTTTTGTGTTACGGGAACAACAAAGTCGTTCTATGTTAATTCCAGTGCTGGGAATATTCTTGATCCAAGGGCTAATATAAATGTTTCAGAAGCAACAACCCTTGTAGGACTTTTGCAAAAGATAAGTTCTAAGTTCAAGAAAGGTAACAAATATTTGGCTATTTTATACCATCCTAATATTTGCTTCTCAAGTCATAACTATCTCACTTATTTTTGTTGTTTGTTTTTGAAGCTTTCCGTGAAATTTTGGAGCGCAAGGCTTCTGCACATCCTTTTGAAAATGTTCAGTCTCTATTGCCACCAAATACGTGGCTTGGTTTGTTCCCTACAGGTAAGTCTAGATGTTACTGCCATATATGGATCAAATAGCTCTTGAGTAGTAGGATTTTTTTTCTTAAGCTAGTAGAGCAACTTTTTTTCTATATAGTCTTATTGGAATCCTAATGCAAACTTCTTGAATGAGATGTTGTGTTTTCTTATTCTTTTGACTGATTGTTCTTTGACTGTCTCCAGTCACCATTAGATATTTTAATAGTTGAATTCATGAAGTTAAAAAAAAATTCAATATTTAATAATTTTTTTTTTTACTTTTGATCAAATTTTAGAAATCAATATCTCATTCTCTTTGACTATAAAAATTCTTAAATATTTAGGAGCAAGATTGTTCTGAAATTCTTGCTTATTTTACTTATAATCCTTATCTAAAGTCTTGTTTGGCAGAGATCTGTAAACTCTATATTTCGTTGAACTAAAGATGAATTCATTAATAATTTTTACCACAAATTTAGTATGGTTCTGTTGAGATAATCTTTGTATTTAGACCAGTTACCTAATTAGTGTTATGAAAAAGAATCCAGCTGAGGTAAAGACACTTTGGTTCCACAAGTGTTTAAACTCCACCCGCTTTCTAGTCATCCTATTTTTCTTGATGTGAAATGACATATATATGAGTTTTTGCGTCAAGAACTGAAATATGCTAATACCCTATTGTTATTTAGCTGTAACCATATTACTAAAATAGCATTGAACTAATCCGCCTGTCTTAAAATCTTTTATTTTCCTTCTTGTATGATTAGCTCATGTTTTCTCTTTTCCTTGCATCTTTCTTTCACTTTTATAATTTCTCTCTTATATGATAAGTGTCTAATGGATGCTTGTGATTTCAGACCACAAACGTGATGCAGCTAGAGCAGAAAATTCGTTGACGCTTTCTTTTGGAAGTGAACTGATTGGAATGCAGAGAGATTGGAATGAAGAATTGCAGGCTTGTCGGGAGTTCCCACATGATTCGCATCAAGAAAGGTGTACCTTTTGATATCTTTATATATCGTTTCCCTGATAGAACACATTTTCTGTAAGGTCATCATATCTTATAACTTACTGCTTTTGCTTATTTTGCAGGATCTTGAGAGATAGAGCACTTTACAAAGTAACTACTGATTTTGTTGAAGCTGCAACTAGTGGTGCTATTGGAGTTATTGGTAGATGCATTCCACCTATTAATCCAACTGATCCAGAGTGCTTTCATATGTGAGTAAACTTAGCAAAGTAACAAGTATTTCTGATTTTCAATCTATGATAATTACTCTGTTAATTAGTTTATTTAGTATCATCAATCTGATATTTGTTTCTTATTTATTCCAGGTATGTCCATAACAACATATTCTTTAGTTTTGCTGTTGATACGGACATTGAGCAATTGCCCCGAAGGAAGGCATCTGATGAGCTCCCTAAAGTTGAGGCCAATGCCTCACTGCAGAATTCTTCTGAGGCTAAAGAGGAAACTCTGTCACAAGAAGCTTCCGAAGTTCATAATGCAGATGGATCTTCTGTTCCAGATACAGGAAATACTAATGGCATTGAGGCATCTTCCACTGATTTGCCTGCCGAAGCTCAGTTGGCTGAAAGTGAGCAAGCCACATATGCAAGTGCTAACAACGACTTAAAAGGCACCAAGGCTTACCAGGAAGCTGATGTTCCTGGATTATACAATCTTGCCATGGCCATAATTGATTACAGAGGTCATAGAGTGGTAGCACAGGTGCATATCTGTTCCAAACTACTTTTAACAGAATGCATCACCTCTTTATAATTTTAGATATTGCACTGACCCAAGTTGAGTTCCAGCTAGATTCTTGTGGAAAATTTAAATGTTTTGAGCGTATTAAAGCTTTCTACTGACAATGCTTCAAAAAAAAAAAAAGTTTCTGCTGACAGGTCAATTTTTACATTAAGTTTACTTTTTTTGTATCTTTGATATGCATCGTCTGTGTTTAGCCTCATCAATCTGGCTTCTGTTTGTGCCCTTCTGAATGACCAGATACTTCATGCTACATATTAGTTAAAAATGGCAGTTAGCATGATGGGAGCAAGAAGATTCCATTAGATATTTTTGGCTCATTGAATTTAATTTCACTGTTTTTGCTAGAGCGTCTTGCCTGGAATTCTTCAAGGTGATAAATCAGACTCTCTTCTATATGGTTCTGTTGACAATGGCAAGAAAATTTGCTGGAGTGAAGATTTTCATTCCAAGGTAAAATTGTATATTATACTTACATCACTTTTATTAGATTGCATTTTTCATCCAGGAATTTCTGAATATATCTTTATCTCCTTCCTAAGAAACTTCTATTAGTTTACTCAACTGTAAGAAATTTTGGCATTCATTCCTCTTGCATTCTCGTATGCCTGTTCAGCATTGATAATTACTTCCAGGGTAATCTAGTTTGCTCTCTTTATTTTAGACTACCCAGATTTACATGCGTACATGTTATCTGTTATGTACATATTTGTTTCCTTTCACATCTTCAATCTGTCAGGTTTAAAAAGTATTTATGAAATGGAAAATCTATGTGCTAATTTTTCTGACTTGTAAAATGGCTGCTATCATTTCCTTGTTACGGTCACTGTAAATATTAAATTAGACTAGGTTTCCTATCAACTTAAATTTGTGTTGTTGGAAAGCTGATAGTGGCAACTCATAATTATCCCAGTGGTGATCCTTGATTTTTGACTATCTTCAGGTACTAGAAGCTGCCAAACGCCTTCATCTGAAGGAGCATTCTGTGCTCGATGGATCTGGTAATGTTGTCAAGCTAGCTGCACCAGTTGAGTGCAAGGGCATTGTTGGTAGCGATGACAGGTACAATTTGGATTTTAGTTTGTTTAGTACTTCTTCTCATTAGTCGAATGAAATATCTTCTTTTCTTTGGTGGATTGTTGGCTATGCATGCTGCTAGAAAATATTTTATGCCTAATAATGGATGTTTCACCAATCAGGTATTTGGTTATACATCATTTTGCTTCTTTTTGGTTGGATTGCAGTCTAAATTGGCAAAAGGAAAATCTCTGACTGCCTTATTGCTTAATGCTTGTTCCTTCGTAATACATGTCAATTCCATGTAATATTAGAGAAAAAACTCTGGCAAGATTAATCATTATGTACCATAGTCTCTTGTCATCTTGTGCACTGTGTTGACTTAGACTTTAATTTTGAAGTGTGTTAATACATGTTTATGTATGTATGTATGAGTGTGCATTGTGTTGACTTAGACTTGAATTTTTAAGTGTGTGAATGTATGTATATGTGTGTGTGTGCACATATGCACAATTAAATTCTTCTTTATAGGTTATTTTACCCAACAATAACATTGGAGATGCAACTTTATACCTTTTTTCTGCACAAGCTTTTAATGCTGTCTTTCATTTTGCGCTGTTTACATTGACTTTGCCCAGGCATTATCTTTTGGACCTGATGAGGGTCACCCCTCGTGATGAAAACTATACTGGACAAGGTTCCAGATTCTGTATTTTGAGGCCTGAACTTATAACTGCCTTCTGCCATGTAAGAGTTGGTTCTCATTTTAGCGTGACTTCTAAGTTCAATAGTTTGAATAGTTTTATGATCTTTCTTTCCTCCTTTATGCATAAAAAGGTTGAGTCAGGTGAGAAGTCAAGCTGTGGGTGTGAATCAGAAGAGAATCATGTTGCTCCCGATTCTTTGGACGCCAATAATGTTGAAGAACTTGTGAGATCTGAGGAAAATGCAGCATCAGCAACAAGCGAAACCGACACACAGTTAAAGGTAATCCTTTTGTGAATAACTTCTTGACCTGAAAATAGCTTTTACAAGAATGGATTCTGTTGAAAACTATACTGGACAAGGTTTCAGATTTTGTATTTTGAGGCCTGAACTTATAACTGCCTTCTGCCGTGTAACATTTGGCTCTAACTTTACCGCTTTAGTGCGACTTCTAAGTTCAATAGTTTGAATAGTTTTATGATCTCTCTTCCCCCTTTATGCATAAAAGGTTGAGTCAGGTGAGAAATCGAGCTCTGGATGTGAATCAGAAGAAAATCATGTTGCTTCTGATTCTTTGGACGCCAATAATGCTGAAGAACTTGTGAGATCTGAGGAAACTGCAGCATCAGCAACAAGCAACTCACAGTTACAGGTAAACCTTTTGAGAATAACTTCTTGACCTGAAAATAGCCTTTACAAGAATGGATTCTGTTGAGAAAATGGACTCAGACTTAGTCAAACTTCCGTACATTCACTCCCTATGGACGTTTGCAATAGCATCTCAGCTGTTCTTTCATTGCTGCTGAATAATCTCCTTATCGATCAAGTTGGCATTGTGTACTGGCGCTATTATGTGCATATGTCATAGTATAACAAGATAAGCTGCAGAGTTTCCACCCTAGGGTTCTTGTGTACCCGCAGCTATATGTGTAAATCAGGCTTGCGATCCTGTGTTGCATGCTCTTGTTGCTTCACTTTAGAAAGAAGAGTTACTGCTATCAAAACTGTTATTGAACAACATAAAAAAATTGCATGTTGAGAGCTTACTTCTTAATTTTCTCAGCTCATTCTAGTTGATGTTGCACAAAGTATTATCTTTTCTTTGGATTAAGTTGACTCAGATGCGCAAGAATGTTAGTGGCCCTAAGATTTTACATATGAACCAATGGAAAAGAAAAAACTTACTTTTACATGTATTTTTCTGCGGAATCTAATCTGCTATTGGAGCCTGCCACTTGGCTTGCTTAACAGTGGAGTTTATTCTTCATAACTTACTTTGATATGATAACTTTTAATTGTGTAGGCCATATGATGCTATGATCTCCTATTGCTATTTTTTTATTTTTTACACGTTGATAATAAATTTACTGTTCTTTTCCACACGTTTATCCCCTTTAATATATCAGCTCAAATCCTGATGGTCATCATCAGTGCTTGTGATGTTTGGGAGGGTGCATAAACACTTGACCATGTCTTGATCAACTCATGTAAACTGGCTTGTGTATCCAGCATTTACTCGCTGAGAATCCAGTCTTTGAATTGAATAATTGCAGTACGAACAAGAGTAAAAAACTTCTTTCAAATGAACCATCAAATAATTTGCTTTTGCCTGCCTATATGTTAGAAATCTACACTCAATCAACTTAAAACTTACAAGATTTGATGAAGGCGCTGGTTTTTTGTTGGATTTAGTGCCTGCGATGTTTGCTTGGTTCATGTAGTTTTTGGTATAACCATAAATGGGTTTCAACAGGATACTGTAGAAGGTGAAAAACAGAAGATTCAAGAATCTGGTTCTTGCACTAAGGCTAAAGATGCTAACAAAGAGATCCTCTTCAACCCTAACGTTTTTACTGAGTTTAAGCTGGCTGGAAATCCGGAGGTAGCTTATATAATCTTCCATGATTTGCTGTTAGCATGTTGCTCTTGGAAGTTTTGTTAAAATTTCATCTTTCCAGGAGATAGCTGCAGATGAGGAAAATGTGCGTAAAGCAAGTCGATATCTCAAAGATGTTGCACTGCCTAAATTCATAAATGACCTTTGCACCCTTGAAGTGTCACCAATGGACGGACAAACTTTAACTGAAGCACTCCATGCACATGGTATCAATGTTCGTTATATTGGAAAGGTAACAAGCAAGCGCTTGATTTGTCATCGTTTTTCTCATATCCTCTTACATTCTCTGTAGGTTAAATTCAAAACTCAAGTTTTGTGAGTGAGGGACTTGAAAGGCGGATTTGACAAAAGCTTGTGTTATCTATTCAGTGTGCTCATCTGTCATTATTGGTTTTTCAGGTAGCCGAAGGGACTAGAAACATGCCTCATTTATGGGATCTTTGTTCCAATGAAATTGTTGTCAGATCTGCCAAGCATATTATCAAGGTGATTAACAAATTTTCCAGCACTTCAGCATTATTTTAAATAATGTTATAAATTTGTTGATTACTCTTTGATTATCCAATCAACGAAAGTCAGTCTTAGATGTATACTGAATAGGGTTTGAATGCTAATTCTTGGTTGAACACTTGTACTGATGATAATCTCTTGCAGTTCCACGATTTTCTGTTTCTTAAAAGACTTGCTTTTAGGGAATATAAACTAGCTTAAGATACAATGGAACTCGTGAATTCGAATTCTTGGATCCTCAATGGTGGAGATTTTACTCTGCGATATCCTTTGTCATGTCTAAGATTTTGTTATATGCTCCCCCCAATTATTAACTCTATTTATGAAACGGGAGCACTTTAAGCGTAGACTTTAAGTTTGACCTTTATTCTTCTTTGGAAGGAGTACTAATGGGTCTCAGTTGACTGGATTGAATTAGGTAAATATTCAGTTATTTTGCTTGTATTAGCCAAAAAAATGGGAATCCCAATGCAAATGGGACTTTTATTTTACTTCTATTTTTTGGCTCTACATTTCGACTCTATTCTGATCTTACAATCAAGACTGTGATTTGGAATTCTAGTTAACATGTGCTGCAAAAGTTATTTTTACTTCTTATAAAGTTACTTGTATTATTTGTACCATTGCCTTTAAATTTATTACAAAGGCTCCACATGGTTCCATCTTTTGTTGCAGTCGGACTATATATTATTTAGCTTAATACACGAAGTTGCCTCTTTGACATGCAGGATGCCTTGAGAGATACAGAGGATCATGATCTCGGGAGTGCAATTTCACATTTATTCAACTGTTTTGTAGGAAAAGTTCAGACTGCTTCTGTTAAAGGTGCTGCAAACAGCACTCAGTCCAAAAATCAAAAAAAGGTATTTAAATATGATTCATATATCTTTCCAAGGGCAATCTGATATTCTATGTTAACATTCTGCTCTCTTGATCTTTGATGTTATTTAGCTGCATGGAGTAAAATTCCCTGAAAAGATTTTATTTGCAGCTTTTAGTGGAAACTAAACAGGGGATAGGATAATATATATATATATATTTTATTTTACTTCCTATTTTTTCCAATGAAATTCTCAGTGAAACACTTATCTTTCTTGGTGTGTATGTCATTACTTCTCAGTAAGAAAAAATATTGTTTCACTATCATTGATACTAAAGAGTGTAGTTGCATTTCTGAAGGTTCCATTTGAATGACGTAAGTATACCTATGCACAGTTCATCCTAATTGTCAAACGATTGCCTAATTGCTATGAATGAATTCTGATGCATGTTGAGTTTGTATTTTGCCATTACAATACGAAAAAATGGATGAGCCTGATTAGTTCAATTTTTTGAAAGTAGAATGTTAGCAAAGAAGATAGGATAGATGCTAACAAGAAACAAGAATGATTGAATTACTCAGAATGAGTCCTCAGAGAATAACTCTGCCCAAGCTTAACAGCCGAATGATAACAATGATATTCAACATCCTCTTCTAAACACAAGGACTAGCTATTTATAGACTATTCCCTCAGTAAAGTAAAGAACATAACTGCTACTAAACCAATTAACTAAACTGCTAACTACTACTAAACTGCTAAGTATTAACCAGCCCTAACTAGCTGGCCTTTTCCTCCTTTTATACGTAACAATTCCACCCCCTTGAAAATCGCCTTGTCCCCAAGGCGGTCATGAGAGGCTCGAACAGCAGCTTCTTCGTACGAAGAAGTAGGTTGCACTATCGGAGGTGGAAACTCTACCCGATCAGACTTCAGTTATTGTAAACAGCATAAAACTGTGGAAACCTTCCCCTAGGACCCCTAAAAGCTTCTGGCCATGCTCCGCTCAGCAATAGAATCCTCTCCCTCATGTTTAAATCAGGCTTCTTCTATATTTTAGGCCTTTTATTCCCCAGTTTTTTCTTGATTATCTTCAACGCATCCTTTGTTTGCCCATACGCTGAGGATCCGATGCGACGATATGACCTGAATTCCCGAACCACTCGGTCTCCCTCTTTGAACACGACGCCTCGGCGATGCCCATTTGCTGCTGGAGTCATCCGTTGGGCCCGTTTGAGGGAAAAACAGAAAATAGTGTCCCGTTCCTGGAGTTTCTCGGCAACAGCCTTGACTTGGATTTCGGCTGGGAGGAGTTGTGTTATAACGGACGGTGGACGGCCATTGACTGCGACCGTTGATGGAGAAGAGGACTCCACCATGGCGATTGAATCAGATAGGGCTGGAACCGTGGCCAAACGCGTAATGAAAGAATCAATGTAAGCATCCACTGAATCGGTTTGACGAGTTAAGGCGAGGGCTTCATACGGATTAGCCTGAGGGTCGTCCCCGTAACGTTTGAGCAATTGGTAAACTGGGACCAAGACAATTGAGGGAAACGCGTAATGAAAGAATCAATGTAAGCATCCACTGAATCGGTTTGACGAGTTAAGGCGAGGGCTTCATACGGATTAGCCTGAGGGTCGTCCCCGTAACGTTTGAGCAATTCCTGGGTAAACTGGGACCAAGACAATTGAGGGAAACGGCCCATAATCCATTGCAGCCAATGGAGAGCATGGCTTTCCTTCGCTATTAAAGCCAAATTCATACGGGAGTCCAAGGGAACGTTGTGAATGGTAAAGAATGATCTGCCCTCGCTAACCAAGCCGTCGGATCGTCACCGGAAAAAATTGGAAGATCAAATTTCAGGGTAGGCCGCACAAAGGGAGTCAATGGCGCGGGCGGTGAAGGGGAACTGATGGAAGTAGGGTCCAGTGCAGAACTGCTGGTGGACGGGCCATACGTGCGGAGAACAGTCTGTTCCAGGGAGGTAATAGAGGCCTGGACCGCGTCCAATTTAGAGTCGGTGGCGTCGATGCAGGCCATCACTGAATCGTGGCTCTTGGATAACACCGTAACCATCGCCTCCAAGGCATCTATACGGGCGTCGTTCGTCGTCATGATTATCCGGCAGAATCGGACCAATTGTTAGCAAAGAAGATAGGATAGATGCTAACAAGAAACAAGAATGATTGAATTACTCAGAATGAGTCCTCAGAGAATAACTCTGCCCAAGCTTAACAGCCGAATGATAACAATGATATTCAACATCCTCTTCTAAACACAAGGACCAGCTATTTATAGAATATTCCCTCAGTAAACTAAAGAACATAACTGCTACTAAACCAATTAACTAAACTGCTAACTACTACTAAACTGCTAAGTATTAACCAGCCCTAACTAGCTGGCCTTTTCCTCCTTTTATACGTAACATAGAAGATAATGCTCGATAAGCTCAGATCTCTTGAACAGTGTCATATATTCACGTTTTTTTCTTTAGTTTTTCAATTTCCTATTAGTTTTCTGAACATTTTATAAGATTGACAACTCTGAAAACAGTTTTCTGCTGTGTGTAAAATCTTTGTAAACAAATAAGTGAGGTATTGAAAACATAGTTCTCAAAATTTCATGTGAAGTTGAACCTGGAAAAACTTAACTGAATCTTGACTTTGTTACTAAGAGTTGGTGCCTTATTTCCTTGTATTTTGGCATGTGATAAAATATTCATTAATCCTGACATTTTTTACAGGTTCATTCAGGACATCATGCTTCAGGGAAGTCTTCCAAAGGACAAACTAAGCTAAGAAACGGAGGATATGTGAGCAAGAAGCAGTCCTCGTATTTGAGCATTACCTCTGAAAGTTTGTGGACTGACATTCAGGAATTTGCAAAAATCAAGTACCAGGTGACTTGTGTTTGAATTTACTTTATTATTCCATCCATCTGATATAGTAGAATTGCGTGTTTATTTTTCTTAAGTATCTCCTCTGCAGTTTGAGTTGCCAGAAGATGCAAGAGATCGGGTGAAGAAAATTTCAGTTATACGAAATCTGTGCCAAAAGGTAACTGTTTGTTTAAAAAAAGTGAATAAAAAAACTGTCGCCAAATTTTTTGATACTGAATTATCTTTCGTCATACTTGGATAGAAGAAAGAATTATGTCTGGCTTCCTTGTAGTGCTCAAGTTCGTCCTAACAATGGATTATATGCATAATAGGTTGGAATCAGCATTGCTGCTCACAAGTATGATTTTGATGCTGTGGCACCTTTCCAAGTTTCAGATATAATGAATCTCCAACCAGTTGTAAAACACTCTATTCCAGTCTGCTCTGAAGCAAAGGATTTGGTTGAAACTGGAAAAGTTCAATTAGCAGAGGTATGCTATCTGGGTTTGTTATGAGGACATGTGAATTTTACTCATCTCCTTTTGCTGTGCCTGCTTCATATATGTATATATATATATATATATATATATATATATATATTGATTTTCGTTGTTGAGGTTTAGATGAGTGTTGGCTGCATAAAGAAACTCCTGAGTATAAATTTATTGGTTTATATATTTACTCTATGCTAGTATAATGCCCTTCACTTTGTCACTGTCTTGCATACTATTATGAACAACTACACATTCTGTACGACGGGCAAGAAAATAACATTCCGGCCATTTCTATGTAAATATTACAAAATTCATAGTACAGCTTTGTGATCATTTGCTTTTGTTCATTATTTAATGATAAATATTGTGATAATCTTCAATTGCTTCCTCAGGGAATGCTTAGCGAGGCATACATGCTATTTTCTGAAGCTTTCACAATCCTCCAGCAGGTGTGATAATTACTGTTTAATCTTTATATGATCTCTTGGTATTCATTGTTTTTATGACGGGTAACCAAATATCAAATTAAAAAATTGCAGGTCACTGGTCCATTGCATCGAGAGGTTGCAAATTGTTGCCGGTACTTCTTGTCGAACCTCATATGTTGATTTCATAATTACTCTTTTTATCTTTTCTGAGTATTTTTGCATGATGCTGGGGAACATATTTGAGATAATATCATGGATCGTCCTGTAATATTGGTCATGTACAATTTTATTCCTGCATGTTTTAACCTTTTCAAATTTTGTCCTTTTGGTGTCCGTCAATTTTGGTCCTTTTTGTGTTCAATTTTAGTCCTACATGTTTATAATTTCTTCAATTTTCATCTTTTTTTTTCCAAAATTTGACACCAAAAGGATCAGAATTGAAAAAGTAAAAACACACAGGGTTGGACACGGCCAAATGTACTGATGATTTGGTACTCATTAAGTTATTTTTTGCTGGCTACGAAACACCTTTGGTTACAGTTACTTGGCTATGGTTTTATATCATGCTGGAGATATAGCTGGAGCAATAATGCAACAACACAAGGAACTTATAATAAACGAACGCTGCCTTGGGCTGGACCACCCTGATACTGCTCACAGGCATAAATTTACCCTTTCCCCTGTTACCTTTCAAAAAATTTAAAAAAATGCTAAAGTGTGGAATTTCCTGCAGTTATGGGAATATGGCTCTCTTCTACCATGGACTTAGCCAGACGGAGCTTGCTTTGCATCACATGTCACGAGCTTTGCTTTTGTTAAGTTTCTCGTCGGGCCCAGATCACCCCGATGTAGCTGCTACGTTAATAAATGTTGCTATGATGTATCAAGACATCGGGAAGATGGATACTGCCCTTAGATATTTACAAGAAGCATTGAAGAAAAATGAAAGACTGCTAGGAAAAGAACACATCCAAACTGCTGTGTGCTATCATGCTCTGGCAATCGCATTTAACTGTATGGGAGCCTTTAAGCTTTCCCACCAGGTGCGTACCAACTGCTAAGATTGATATCTATATTACCTTATCGTGTGCAATATAAACATATCTTTTTATGATAATTGAGCTTTGGTATGGCAGCATGAAAAGAAAACATATGATATTCTTGTGAAACAACTCGGTGAGGATGACTCTAGGACGAAGGATTCTCAGAACTGGATAAACACGTTTAAGATGAGGGAGATGCAAGTAATTTTCTAGCCTTGGCATTTCAATTCATTTTCCGAAATCTGATTTATTGGTCAATTGATACTGACTTTTCTGGAGAGTGGATAAATAAAGTTTTTTTTTTTTATGTCGACAGATGAATGCACAAAAGCAGAAAGGACAGGCTTTGAATGCTGCTTCTGCTCAGAAGGCTATCAATATGTTAAAGGTATTTACTGCATGCCCTCTTCTGCTGCTTGTTTTCATATATTTGCTGGTATTTGGTACAAGAGAAAATGTTTTAAGCAGAGCCTTCTATTACGTATCTCCTAGCATGTACTAAAATATTTTTGAAGAAATCTGAAATTCTAATATCTATGATAGAATGTTAGCATAAATAGAGGTTATTTGTAATCATTAAGTAACCAAAAGGTTCCAAAAATTTGTTTCCCTGCCCTTTCTTCAATAAAATCATTTTTTTGTTTCGTAATTTTTTCAAATAAATATCTACAATTTTTTTTATAAATAATATAAATATTAATAATCCAAGGCACTTTACTAGTTTACAAAAATCTAACTAAATCCAATTATTCTTCATATATTTTAGCATGCACATATTACGAAAAAGTGCCCTATGTGCTCTTAAAAGTACTTAAGTTGATGACCTCTTGGTTATGATAAACTTGATTGGTTGATTCAAGTCAATTATTTTAAGAACATGTTTTAGTTGCCTCAAATATTTATATTCTTCGTGATTATACTGAATCCAATTTTCATGTCAGGCTCGTCCAGAGCTTATACAAGCATTTCAAGCAGCTACTGTAAATAATGGATCCGGTAATTCTGGTGCATCCTCAAATAAATTGTTCAACGGTGGTGTCAATGGGAGGGGTGTCGATGAAAGAGCTGTTAAAGCTGCTGCTGAAGTGAGGAAAAAAGCAGCAGCAAGGGGTCTCTTGTTACGCCCACAAAATGGTCCTATGCAAGATTCACCGCCACTCACTCAGCTCCTTAACATCATAAATTCAAATGAGGCGAATGGAGGGAAGAAAGAATTGGGCGGTCAAGATTCAAACGGAGTGCAAGGTCCTGAAGGAAAATCTGGGGAACAAGATCAAGCCCCTGTTGGATTAGGGTCGGGTTTGGCTTCTTTGGATGCCAAGAAGCAAAAAACGAAATCGAAAGGAGTATAGTGATATTCAAGTTTTCTTTTCTATGTTTTAACTAAGCTGTTTTGGTTCTTCAATTTTTTTAAGGTGTAGTTTCTCAATTTGAATGAAATTTTTCAACAGCAATAAGTTATGCATTCTTTCGAGACATAAATAGTTCATAGAGACATCAAACTCGATGAAGAGTACTCATTTCAGAAGTGTGCGGGATAATGATTGGTGGAATTTCTGCATAATTTTGGAATCTCTTTTTGTTGTCATGTCTATTATTCAGAAATAAAAATCCTGAGTATTTCTTGTGCAGGAGATCATGAAGAGTATGTTTTAGATTATAGTCCCATTGGAAAGTGTGTAGGAAAAGTAGTGTTTTTCTATTCTATAGAAAATTAAAATGTCATATTTATGAGTTTTTGTCAAGGTACTTAACGAAAACGTTTTTAGCCGTTATTGTTTTGTGGACATTTAAATTGTTGCCGTTAGTGGAATTTGTTAATAATACGTCTGCAAAAGAAAGTCTTTTATCTTTTTAATCAATGATTTGAACGTATAATATTTTACAGAATCAAATTCTCGTTTAATACTTTTAAATATCTAATTATTGTTTAAATTTATATAAGTACATTTAATCCTTAAAATTATATGAGCATTATGAAATTTAATTTAAACTATATTCACTCGTAGAAAGTTGGTAGATGCTCCAAATCATCTCAAGCCTACAAGTACAAAATGCATTTTCACACCCATCGTTTCACAATTTATTTTGATTTGAATGTCAATTCACTTAATTTTTTAATGTTCATAAGCCATTAAAATTTTATTTCTCACGTTGAACATTATCAACAATGGCGTATATTTAAAATAATTTCACTGTGGCTCATCATTATACCTAGAAAATTTTGGTTACAAGAAAAAAAAAAAAAAGAAAAAAAAAAAGAGAGAATTCATAAATTTAACAAAATAAAAACTCTATGTTTGTGCACAAATTTAAACTGCATCTTGCACAACAGAATTGTGCTAAATATTTTCCAACTTTTCTGCATATCAAGAAAATCGAATAATCATTTATAATACTTGCATTATTGAATCAGTTTAAGGAGACTACATTGGCTGTCTATAAAAATCTTAGTGGATGCATTTTCTTGCAAACTAAGGTTTGTATGTACAATATAGATAACTTCTCAGAAGCCATAATTAATAACCAATCCATAAATGTATTACCTATCTCAACTCAGTCGAACTTCAAAAATTGTGTTCAGAGAATAATTATACTGTTTATTCTCTACCTCGGTAACACAAACTGCTACTCAGTTCAACCCGATGCACTTGCAGCTGCCCCTTTATCATCATCTTCTCCTTGCTCTTCTTTACCGAACTCCTCAATCAATTGGCGCTGCCTTGGCGTCAAGGTTCTGATACGATGAAATAAGAAATCAGTTGTGTAACTTTTATAGTGCAATCTCTAATTAACCCAGATAATATAATCAGGAAGCTGTGAGAAGTAAACATCCACAACTTACGTTGGGATGCTGACGTTGAAGTGAACGTATTCATCTCCAAATGAAAACGAGTTTCTGACTTTGATGCCTGCACATACAAGATTTACAAGTATTACAGCACATCTAAAATATTTATCAATGTAATGGGGGATAAAGGGGGCATGTGGCAGGTAGGAATATATCATAAGGAAAAATCTGAAACTATTTCTTGTAAAACAAGCATAATTCGACATATAACTTTACCTTTTTTCTTCAAAACAACTTTTTGGCCAGGTTGAGCACCAGGTCGTACCTACAGACAATAACCAAACAGGAATTATCTTACATGGCCATTGGAGAATTTAAAACAAAAGGTCCTACCACTATGTTTATGCTTTCCTTACTGATAATTTAATTAACAAGAAAACAAATGCCCGAGAAAATTCAGACAAACCTTAACAACGACATTCCCACTCAGAGTGGGGACCTGGATTGTTCCCCCCAAAATTGCCTGCACAAAGAATATAGAGCTCATTAACTATACCCAGTTACAGAGGAATAACTTATTGACATCCACACAAACATCAGTTAAAAGAGTTTTACACGAGTATTAACTGCTGCAATAACTCTTCTACCAACCCAGATTTAATTCTGTGCCCATTCATAAAACATCAAGACTACCCTAAATCTTAAGACTTTTTGTTCCCATATCCGTGAAATACCAGACCATTTGCTTGAATTACCTGAGAGATGCTCAATACTGCATCCACGTGGATATCAGCCCCTTCTCTACGGAACACCGGGTCTTCTCTGACCTGCAAAATATATCCAGCACAACCTCCAGCATATAACTATCAACAACATTCAAACAATACTACAATCTTATATGTATGATAGTATGTATGTGTGTGTGTATATATATATAATCAGGCAACCTTGATCATAACAAAGAGATCACCAGGCTGGTGTCCATCAGGATCTGCTCCACCACTTCTGGGAATCTTAATAGTGTCATTGTTGTCCACCCCTGTACATGCAAAATCAAGATAACGTACTAATTATGAGCCTTACATTAAAGTCGAATAATATAAATATGGAGAACTATGTCACTTCAAAACCAGGTTTCATTTATTGCTAGTTGCTACCACTCCTTTATCCTTAAAACCATACAGAAACCTGAAAGCAATCCAAGACTCGACCATTTCAGGGGTAATCACGAATTATTGTCTACATGAATTAAGTTTCAAACATAAAAGTGGCTTCGCTATGGGATAGCCAGCATATCCATGGATTACTGAACAGCACAGGAAAAGGGATAAGAGTTTAGTGAATCGGGAAGCTGCAACAAAATATCATCTGCAATCTAAAACATGAAGCTCAAGACACTGTAATTTCATCCAATTTTTCATTTTAACATTAAGGGTATGCTTGTTGGGCTTTAGTGGAATTTGTAATGCCATGAACAGTTAAAGGTGCATTTGAATTTTGTGTATGATTGGGAGTCCGGATTTTTAAGGATTTGGTAGAGTAGGATTTTGAAAAAAACAGGTGATAGTCGGATTAATTCATTGTAAAAAGTAGATGATTAATTGTGCATGGGTAATGGTGCTAGAAATAAGTGAAATGGGTGTATTATAGGTATTGTAGGGTCGAATTTTATAGGATCTGAAATACTACACAAAAATCCAGTTTTGGCAACCGATGATTTGTATAATACCAAAGCAAACATACCCTAAGATTGCCAAACAATTTAGGTCAAGGTTCAGAAACTGCTGAAGTGAATTTTTGACACAATGAAACAAAGTCAGCTTACACAAAGGATATAATATTAAATTACCTGCCATGATATTCAATTTCACCGTTTTCGAGCCTCTCATTACCCGTTTACCCTTGCAAGACTTGCAGAAACTCTGTTGCCAACAAGATATAAGTTATTTAAATACCCAATTTCATAACCAATTCACTGGCAAACTAAGCATACACTAATTATACAGATCATATCTCGCCATAGAGTACGGTTGGACCACATGTTCTCATTTAATTAACCAATATATGAAATTTATTTTGAAACACCAATTAAAAAGCAGACTTTTACGGAAATCATGTGCATAACTCCAAGTCTCCAACCCACAAAGTACATCAAGGCCAGTATTCTGAAAGAACTTATCCTCTTTATTAAATTAAGAAAAAAATTATACTTCAACCATTAACAATGTTCATCAGCTATAACTTAAAATATACTCTGTAATTAAGTTTTTTCAGTGACTTAATAATCAAAGTAAATTCATATTCAAACTTTGACATGCCAGAGGCAGGACTTAACACATGGAGTTGGTAGTTCAGCTTGAAGAATACGCACTCAACCATTTTTTTCCCTTCTATACCCTCCATTGATCAAGAATTTCAATTTTCGGGAAGTATCATGCACACCCAATATGAAGGGTTTCCATTTTTTCAAATGAACAATTCAAAGTTCTATTGATTCTAACAACTGATTGCAGAGTTAATCATTTCATCGATTTAGACCTTTCAATTCATAAATATAGATCTCGGACCTATGAATGGGGATATTCCTGAAAATCACACAAGAAAAAGGGCGAACATCACATGCACAATAGCAAATATAAATAAATGTGCAGATAATTGCACTGGGACAACTCAAAAAAATTCTAGGGGGAGGTTTCACACTGGAAACCATTATATATTACACTAGCAAGGCAAACAAAGCACAGTTTTCATTCAATTATCAATCAGATTCATGGAAGATATATGGCAACTATACACTGGTTGGTTTATTCACCATCCCTGTTCAAGATAATCTTGTACATAAGAGCATATATTGGAATATGCAACATACCTTAACAATCTTTCCAGCTCCTCCACAAATTGGACAAGTAGATTGAAGTGTGAATGGTCCATTTTGTGATACAGTCTGCCAAAGAAAACCGAGATACCAGTATTAATTCATCAATATGACAAGGGAGTCGCACTACTTATCAGCCAAAACTGCTTAAAAGATATATAAAGGTACTCACCATGCCAGAACCTTTACAGCGTTTACAGGTCTCAGGCCTGGTTCCAGGAGGAACGCCAGATCCACCTAAAAAAATGAACCACAAGTTAGAAAAATTATATGAGTAAATAAACTGAGCATTCCCTCCATGTATAAATACTAAATCAACTAACATATACAATCTGAAGATAATAATATGATGAATTCACCAGGGCCCTAAAAACTTTGGTTGATGTTATAACAAAAGAAACAGATATTGCAATACCGCAAGTATCGCATGCCAAATCAGTTAGAATTGATAATGTTTTGGCACATCCCTGGACAGCTTCCATAAAAGAAAGTTCAACTGAAACCTGCAACCAATGTATGAAATTGTGAGAACTCGTTAACATTAACCAACTTCACAACTTTTTCATAGAAGGGAATCTTCACCTTCACATCTTCGCCCCCAACGTCCCTGTTGAAGATGTTTCTGAAAGCCTGATCCCCAAAATAGGGTATGCAACAATGCGAACGAAAAGGGTAAATTAGATATCTTCAAATATGTGTAAGTTATATACAATAGTCAGAGAATGACAACAAATGCACTGGTACACAGCTGATACTAATTAATATGTTAAAGAGCAGTAAGCCAGTCGACTGCCAAAGGTGACTACTTACCAAATTAATGTCCATATCTGCATATATGTTTTCCCACTACTCACAGAAATCTAGGTCATTACCATATAATTAAATAAAACTCATGAAGTAAAGTCCAGTTTTTGGTGGACCACACAACTGATATAAGATTGGACGAATTTAATGTCACATTCTTCCACTTTATCGAGAATATATCTCCATTTAACCAAATCTGTAGTGCCTCTGAATCTTTAATACCACTTTATAACAGCCACTTTAAGATTATTGCATGGGATCGTGAAAATTAAATAAAATAAACCCACCAAGAGTAAGAAAAAGTTATGTCAATTTCATTTCCTGTATAAAACAGCGCAAATGAATCGATTTCATTGCACACATACCTCACTACTGATCATAAGGACCTAGAAGGGTACTCATTCAACCATACAATCAATACTCAATCAATCAATCTCATCATACTATCAGCATTAACAGAGAACAAGGTAATGAGAAAAAGAATTGAAACCCTAAATGGAGAAAAAATAGAAGATATAACCTCATCGAATACTTACATCAGAATTTTTAAATATGTCATCAAAAGGGTTAAATCCAGGACCTCCGAATGGATCAAACCCAGGACTTTCAAAAGCTTCATGTCCAACCTGTCAACGAAGAAAATTCAACAGTTAGACCTACAAAAAAGAAAGCTATGATGTCTACACAGAAGGAAACGAGTATAACAAAAACAATTTTCCAAATATGCCCTTTAGACTTTAGCCTGTACAAACCATACACCGCTAATTTCCCTTCAAAATGCCAATGGACCCTAGACACTTCTTGATTTTTTAGTTCATATTTATTTCCACCAAAATTGAGATTAATGCTTTGATGTTGCAGTATCCTGCCATTTTGAAATTGGCAATTCAAAACAAAACATTAAGTCAGATCGTTATAAACCAAATACATGACCCAAAAACACAAATGCGCCAAACGCTTGTAATCCATTTTTGGAACTATATTTCAAATTTATTAGTGTTAAGCAGTATATAGTTAGACTGTATGAGCTCGAGACCTGGTCGTATTGCTGTCTCTTCTCATCATCTTTCAAGACCTACAAAGATTGGGACCAATAAGACAATATAAGAAAGATAACAAATGCAAAATAGTATCTGCAAGTTCAACTATGAAAAAAACCACTTTACCTCATATGCCTTTGAAACTTCTTGGAATTTTTTTTCGGCTTCTGGGTCTTCCTTATTTGTATCTGGATGTAATTTCTTTGCAAGCTGTGGAATCAAGGAAATCATATAACGAGTGAAAATGAATTGGGAAGTACTTAGTTATATTAAGTATTAACAAGCTTTCGAGAAAAGTGATGAGACAATACCCCATAATAAGCTTTCTTAATTTCTGATGCAGTTGCATTGTTACTGACACCCAGAATATCATAATAATCTTTAGACAATTGAGCTGGAAGGCCAAAAAGAGGGAAGGATTAGTACCAGTTAAGCCAGTATAAAACATTTTGACTGAGAACAAAAGCAGACAGAACTACCACAAATACTTTCCTTTCCAACCAATAGTTATGACTTAAATAAAGATTTGCGATACTTGTTTGCTATATATGCCATCACGGTCATTCATTTTTGACTAGTGGTGTAAATCATAGAGATTCATCATGTTTCTTGCAATAATTATGTACAAAGACAGTCGAAGAGCCAAGAACAGAGGAAATAATTACCAGTGCTGTGAATTGACCTCGCGGCACCCAAGTTTTTATTGATCGGTCCTAGCTTCAACCAATATTTATCATTACCCGTTGTATCTGTTTAAAAAAATTAAATAAAAAACATCAGGTCCACATAATTCAAGCTAACAAGACTGGAACTTTCCACCTTTATATCTCAGAGACATTACCTGAATTGGAATTAAAAAGAAACTTAGATTGATAGCACGGTGCGGTGCTCAAGCTCCTACAGCCCTTATTCAACAACGAATCACATAGCTGAAACCATTACAATAATACGATGATAGTTCATTACTGTAACGGCTAATCTAGATAAAGCGGAGCGCGCGGAGAGAGGGGGAGAGAGACAGTGTACGTACAGGTGAAGCGAAGTTGCGGGAAAGAGATGAAGAGATAGAGCGGCAGGCGAGCCGGAGGCCGTGAGACCGCACCATTGGTTGATTTAGCAGCTTCAGTAACTGGAAATTGATCGCCTACTAAACCCTAGAAAAACCCTAAATATTACTCACAAACAAAAAGATGAACGAGGTAGAAGGAGCCCGCGATTCTTGGAAGGTGACAGTGGAGGGTTTATTTTAGTAAAAATGTAAAATTTAGGGATCCGACCCGTTTGGATTTGGCACACTATTTTTGTGAAGTGTACCACTTTTGGTGTTTTGTTACCGGACAATTTATCAAGTAATATGTTACGGAGTAAAATATAATTAATGTTTTATAAAATAAAACATGTTAAAAATTAATGTTTTGTTACTGGACAATTTATGAATATGTGACACGTTAAAATATAATTAATGTTTTATAAAATAAAACATGTTAAAAATTAAGCATAAATTGAAATACAAAAAGTGGCGCAAGTGAATTCATTTAGGTTATGTTTATATTTGAAATGTATTCGAAATGAGACTATATGAAGTTAGAACTTATGAACTCTATAGTATGAATAAATTTAATTTGACTCGTGTATAAAAGTATAAGACTGTTGTAACCAGGTTTTGGATTTTAAGATCCAAATTCCGTTTTATTTCGAGATTTAAAAATCGGTTTTCAAAATCCACTCAAAACCACCCCTATCAAACATATTGATTTGACATAAAGTTATATCTATATAATATTATTCCAATCATTATATTCTTTATCAACAATAATATAATAATACAATAATATAATACATTTAATCATTACATAATCAACTAATCATTATAATTTCATCAAATAATAATATAATAATACAAACTCATTCAATCTTACAACTTCGATTTAACATAAAGTTAAATCCTCCACTATTCCAAAACCTAAAAGAAACACTCATATTACTATTTATCAGGATTTAAAAAACCTGAATTTCAAAAATCCAGTTTTTAAAACCACCCAAAGCCCAAAGTAAACACCCCCTTAGTGATATTACGTATTATAACAAAATAGTACATTGTCTCCGCCAATTATGATATTAGAGATATTCATTACATTATAAAATTCATCAAGACATGAAATTCAATAATTTAAAGACCACTAATTATGTTTAGTTAACATGTAGTACTCCCTCCGTCCCATATTAATTTTCATAGGTAGATGGGCACGCAAATTAAGAAAGTGTAATAATGAGTGAAGTTTTGAGAGGTAATTTTATAAAACTTTATGCATAAAGTAAAGAAATTAGTTGACTTTTGTGTATGTGTGAAGATAAAGTAATGACATTTGTGTAAAATTGAGGTTATTGTGAGGGTGGAGTTTATAAAAGATTTTCCATTTTAAGAATGTGAAAGTTATTGTGAGACGTCTCGAAAAGGAAAGTGTGAAAGTTATTGTGGAATGGAGAGGAGAGAGTAGTTCATTTTATAAACCCAAACTCAAACAAATTATACGGTTTCCAAAAATAAAAATCTAAAATGATCTTGGGACTTGGAAAGAGATTAAGGAATAAAGTACAAGTGCAGAAGAAAGGCATACTTGTTACTTTTGCTTTCTTTCAACCGCTGCATGTATACCTCCCTATCTAATTACCTAATCATTCATATTGCTTTTACTTACATATTTAGCATTGCTGCATTTAGAAGAATAGAATGTTTATTCAAAAAGGACCATAGTAAATAATTACTACTCCCTCCATCCATGAAAAGTAGGGACATGGGGATGGGGCACAAGTTTTAAGAAAATGGTAGATAAAGTAAGAGTATTATAGGGTATTGTGGGGTCCATTGTGAATAAAGTGATTGTTTAGGAATAAAGTTGATGGCAAATTGAGTAATTAAGTTATAGTTGAAGGGTGATAGTTTCCATAAAGTGTATGGGACTACATTCGGTGGACAAAGAATATGTGTCAAATGGGACTACTTTTCGTGGACGGAGGGAGTATTTCTTTCACTTAAAATGAGTATAAATCCAAAATCACATGAGAATGGCCTCTTTTTGAAACAAAGTTTTATACCTTCTCTCCATTCTGTCCCAAGAAGTGTAATGTAAACAGCAACTCATTTTCTGCTGCAGGCAGCTTCCTCAACAAAACAAACCGTATACATATTCTTTCCCTCCATCAATCCACTTGGTAATAACTTGAGAAGGGAGAAAAAGTAGCAGGATGAAGCTGGTGGTAGAAGTCATTGATGCTCATGATCTAATGCCTAAAGATGGTGCAGGATCAGCAAGTCCATATGTAGAAGTCGATTTCCACAATCAGTTGTGTCGAACCAAAACCATCCCCAAAAACCTCAATCCCACTTGGAACCAAAAACTCCTCTTTGATTTTGATAATACCATAAACACTCACCACCATTGTATTGAGGTCTCTGTGTACCATGAGAGGAGACCAGTTCCTGGTACAAATTTCCTCGGTAGAGTAAGGATTTCTAGCTCCAACGTCGTTAAAAAAGGCGACCAAGTTTATCAGAGTTTCCAGCTCGAAAACAAGTCCTTTCTTTCATGTGTGAAAGGTGAAATTGGCCTCAAAATCTATCTTGAGCCGCAGCCTGGTTTAACTAGTCCTACACGCGTCGTTTCTGAGCCTTCAAACCTTAAAAACAAGCTTCCTACTCCCACTCCTCTTTCTAAAGCCCCCATTGCTGATGATTCTGAACATCACTTAACTGAACCTGTTCCAATTCAAGAATCTAAAGAGTTGGTTGAAGAAATCATAACAGAAACTACTGCTCATCAGATTCACAAGCACCAGCAATCAGCAGACGGTGTGCATACAACAATGCAGCAGCAGCAGCAGCAGAATCAACCCAACTTACAAGTTCACCCCAACCATGATGAAGATCAAGATTACGAGGTCAAGGAGGCGAATCTCCAGCTTGGCGAGCAATGGCCTAATGGAGGCTCAAGAGGGTGGATGAGTGGTGAAAGAATGCTAGACCTCGTGGAGCAGATGTTCTATCTCTACGTTCGAGTAGTCAAGGCGAAGGATCTTTCGCCTAACTGTGATCCTTATGTGGAAGTGAAGCTCGGGAACTATAAAGGACGAACGAGACATTTTGAAAGGAAGACGAGTCCTGAATGGAACCAAGTGTTCGCCTTCTCCAAAGAACGAATCCAATCATCCATTCTTGAAGTTTTTGTCAAGGACAAAGAGGTGGTGGGGAGAGATGGAAATCTTGGAAGAGTGATGTTCGATTTGAATGAGGTCCCGACTAGAGTTCCACCCGACAGCCCTCTTGCCCCACAGTGGTACAGGCTGGAGGAGAGACGAGGCGAGATAATGGTGGCCGTTTGGATGGGAACACAAGCAGATGAAGCATTCACAGAAGCATGGCATTCAGATGCTGCTTCTGTTTATGGAGATGGAGTTTTAAACATAAGGTCTAAAGTGTATGTCTCCCCAAAGCTGTGGTACTTGAGAGTGAATGTGATCGAAGCTCAAGACATCGTTTCAAACGAGCGAAGCAGGTTGCCAGAAGCTGTATCAGTGAAAGTTCAGGTGGGCAATCAGGTTCTCAGGACAGGGATTTGTCCAAACAGGACAGCAAATCCAATGTGGAATGAAGATCTAGTGTTTGTAGCAGCTGAGCCATTTGAAGAACACCTTGTCCTCACTGTTGAGGACCAAATCCACCAGACGAAAGACGATGTTTTGGGACGAATAAGCCTCCCTCTCACTGCATTCGACAAGAGGCTCGACCACAGGCCAGTGCTTTCGCAGTGGTTTGATCTAGAAAAGCTCGCCATTGAAGGCGATAGGAGGAAGTTCTCAAGTAGGATACACTTGAGAGTGTGCCTTGAAGGAGGGTACCATGTTCTTGATGAGTCCACAATGTACATAAGCGATCAACGCCCCACTGCAAAGCAGCTATGGAAGCCACCAGTTGGGGTGCTAGAAGTTGGAATACTAGGAGCACAAGGGCTGCTACCAATGAAGATGAAGGATGGCCGAGGGAGCACAGACGCTTACTGTGTAGCCAAATACGGGCAAAAATGGGTGCGAACGAGGACGATTCTTGACAACTTTGCGCCCAAATGGAACGAGCAGTACACGTGGGAAGTTTACGATCCATGCACCGTGATCACACTTGGAGTATTCGACAACTGCCACTTAGGTGGAACCACCGCAGCTAGAGATTCGAGAATCGGGAAGGTACGCGTACGATTATCGAGCCTAGAAGCTCATAGAACCTACACACACTCGTACCCCCTTCTTGCTTTACATCCATCAGGTGTGAAAAAAATGGGAGAGGTTCAAATAGCAGTTAGATTCACCACCATTTCTTTAGCTCACATGCTTTACATCTACGGCAACCCTTTACTCCCAAAGATGCACTATTTGCAGCCTTTTAGTGTGAACCAAGTAGAGAACTTAAGGTACCAAGCTATGAACATTGTGGCTACAAGGCTAGGGAGGGCAGAGCCCCCCTTGAGAAAAGAGGTGGTTGAGTACATGCTAGATGTGGATTCACACATGTGGAGTATGAGAAGAAGTAAGGCTAATTTCTTCAGAATCATGTCTCTACTATCTGGCCTAATGTCCATGAACAAATGGTTTGAAGACATTTGCAACTGGAAGAATGCAGTGACTTCTGTATTAGTCCACATTCTGTTTCTGATACTAATCTGGTATCCGGAGCTGATCCTGCCGACTATGTTCCTCTACGCGTTTCTGATCGGCCTATGGAACTACAGGCTCCGACCAAGGCACCCACCCCACATGGACATCAAGCTTTCATGGGCAGAAGCAGTGCATCCAGACGAGCTGGACGAGGAGTTCGACACGTTTCCTAGCTCTAAACAGCATGATGTGGTGAGAATGAGGTACGACAGGCTGAGGAGCGTGGCGGGGAGGATTCAGACGGTGGTTGGCGACGTGGCGACGCAGGGGGAGAGGTTTCATGCTTTGCTGAGCTGGAGGGATCCAAGGGCTACTAGCTTGTTTGTTGTGTTCTGTCTTTGTGCTGCCGTGGTTATGTATGTGACTCCGGTGAGGGTGGTGGTTCTTGTGGGCGGTTTGTACGTGATGAGACATCCTAAGTTTAGGAGCAAAATGCCAAGTGTTCCGAGTAACTTCTTTAGGAGACTCACTGCTAGAACTGATAGCATGCTTTGATGTTTTTTCTTTTAGTTTGTAATCTTGAAGCTTCTTGTGTTGATTTCTTGATGTATGCATTGTAATACTAATAAACAGGATCAAGTGTTCTTGATTCCCTATTTCTTCTGTCTTATTGTAATCACTCAATCTGGGAATCAATTTATATAATGTTACTGTTTATTATCTTTAGATTTTCTCTCTCTAGCTCTCTCGATTTGGTTTCAACTGCATAAACATTTGTAAGTGAATATTCAATCAATCTACCACTTTTCAACCATTTTTTTCTCTCCCCTCCCCTCCCCTCCATATTTATTTCTATTAGAACCTTCTGGAATTATCACATTATATTTTCTCTCGATTTGGTTTCAACTGCATAAACGTTTGTAAGTGAATATTCAATCAATCTCCTTTTTTTTTTTTGTAAAAGTTGTGCAATGAATTGATATGAATTTGGTTTGGTAGGTGAGAAGCTGTATCGTGGCTCCGCCGCCTGTGGATTGGAGTGGTGGAGGCGAATCGGCGGCCGCCGACACGCCGAGGTTACTTCCGACGCCGTTTTTTACGAAAACGTTTCAGCTTGTCGATGACCTCTCTCAGTGGCGTTTGAGGCGAATTGCCTGCGCTTTGAATCGAAATCTAGAGATTGCGAAATAGAAAAGGAAGGGAAAAGAGGAGAAAAATGGGAGAAAAATTTGTAGAAAAAAGCGGAGAAAAATTGTGTGTACCTGCACACGGTGCATATGAGAATTTCTCTTTAGTTAATTATTTTAATATTAATACGGAAAATAGAAGAGAAATAAAAAAAGGAAAAAGAAACAAAATAGTCTCCAAAACGGATAAAATCCATAGATAACCATCCAACACTGCATTTTTGCTCTCAACCCCTAAACCTCCATATCCGAAATATGGCTACATTTTCTTCTTCATCGTCATTTCTAATTTCTCCTAGATTCCTGCAAGAATCCACAAAACCCTCCAAAACCCATATTCCAAAACTTGGTTTTCAGTCCACCAAACAATTTGTTCCTCTTAAATTCACCCACAGAAGATTCAAAGTAGTTGCAGAGGATACATCTGTAGCAACGGCGGACCCTACGTCTGTGACCGCAAGAAGATTATACGTGGGGAACATTCCGCGTACTGTCACCAACGAAGAGCTTCAAAAAATCGTTGAAGAACACGGGGCTGTCGACAAGGCCGAGGTTCTTTTTTGGTTTTTGCCTTTTAATATTCATGGTAGTGTTCGAATAAATTGAACCTTTAATCTTGTTGGTTATGCTGTAGTTTTTTTTTACTTTGTGTGAGTTGAATTTTGTTTTAGTTTTAGCTGGTTAAGAAAAGTTAATATGTTATTTTTTAAGGAAATTAACCAATTTATTATGAAAGAGTTGAAAATGTGGACATCTGAGGTGCTTAATGAGCTGTTTAAATGTTAAAATTGGAAGAACATAGGAGTATTTGATAGTTTAGATGACATGTTAATTTCCAAGATGAAATGCTTTCCCTAGGGGTGTATAAGTGTATTGCTTGAAGGAAAAGTAGTTCAATTGCTTTCTTTTTCATACATATTTCCAAGATTATTTATGTTATAGATATGGTCACTGGTGAGGTGCAGATGCTCCTTAACCGGATGGGGTCGTGTTCATTTAGGTGTTACCCCTGTTATCATGTTCAATTATATGTTTTTCGTTCTGAGTTGGATCAGTGCCACTCTCTTGATTGTTTGATAATGATTGATTGAAGCGAAATTATACTTCGCCAATGCCTAGGGTGTTGAATTAAGGCCAGTGCATCTAAAGGGTGTGATATCCAATTCATTTCATTACAGATATCTTCTCAAACAATTTGCATAAACCACTTAGCAAACAAACAATCCAAAACTCTCTCTAGTCTCCTGTTTTGTGACTTTGTGAAGTTGGTGATGCTGCACTTGGAGTAGATTCTTTATAGTTTAAGACAATATAAAATTGTTTGTGCTGTGTTGATAGGTAATGTACGATAAATATTCTGGGAGGAGCAGGAGGTTTGCGTTCGTAACAATGAAGTCTGTCGAGGATGCAACTGCTGCTGCTGAAAAGCTAAACGGCACAGTAAGTTTTAAGATCTTGAGGTGGATGATTGTTCGTGCTAAACTTTGATTGGCCGATTATTGATGTCTTGTAATTTTATATTTTTAATAGCAAGTGGGAGGACGTGAAATTAAAGTAAATATAACGGAGAAACCACTGCTGACATTGGATACGTCACTTGTGCAAGCCGAAGAATCTCAATTCACAGACAGTCCCCACAAGGTTTATGTGGGCAATCTTTCAAAGACCGTTACAACGGACTCACTTAAATCCTTCTTTGCTGAGAAGGGTAAAGTTGTCAGTGCAAAAGTAAGCAGAGTTCCAGGGACATCAAAATCAAGTGGCTATGGCTTTGTTACATTTTCTGCAGAAGAGGATGTGGAAGCTGCCATATCTTCTCTTAATAATGCGGTATGTTTGCCAACAATCTTTTCAATTTTCTGAGCACATGTCCCATGCCATCCTTAGTGTGGAGACTGAAACTAGATGTATATATTTCAATTTAAATTTTGACCAGTTCATTAAAGTAAACATTTAGTTCTCATAATAGAAAATAGTCCAGTACCCAGTATGATTAGGGGATGAACTTTTTATCCATTTTTCACGTGCAAAGACCAAGATACCCTTACAGAAGGGGTTGGTGGGACGCACAACACCACTGGTATTGTGTACACGGTGGAGGGTGGGGATGGGCAGTGTGGGGGTGTTTTGGTAAGAATTTTTGGAAGATGGAGAAAATTTGGTATGAATATATTTGTTATGGTGGATTGAAAAGGTTGCTTATGTGAGAGGGGTAGAATGTTGTATACATGAATATTAAATCGGTCTCGTTTTCTTGATCGTTGCAGGTCCTTGAAGGACAGAAAATCCGTGTTAATAAGGCGGCGTAGAATAGAAACAACACTGTTCAACGAAATGAGCTGGAGGACTAGTTTGGTTTTGTAAGTTAACTTGCTTCTTTCTTCTTCATGTAATTTCACTCGCTTTAATTGTGCATGGAAGTTTAGATTAATGTCGATTTGATTGTCTTCATTTGAAAAATCAATCCGACTGCTTATCTTAATTCATCTCTTACCATGCGCACCAATATGGGGGATACTCTTGAAATTTGATTGACTTGTAGTATTGCCTTTATATATTAAATGTAACAATTTAATTTGAAAATTAATTTTGAGAAAATATTTTTTGAAGGAAAACTCAAATTTTACAAAAAATCGGGATTTTGAAATTTAAGATCTTTGTGGAAAACCTTTGAACGTGATGTAAGGAAATATGAGAGTTTTAAATTCGAGATCTAAAGGAGAAGAGTTAGAGTTTTAATCCAAATTGAATTTTTAATTTTTTTTAAGTGGATACTAAGGGAGAAAAGAATTTGGGGAGAAGGTTAGGTTTTTAGAGTCTGAAATTGAGAGAACAAATATTTTTTGAAGGAAAAGATGAATTTTAAAGAAAATCGAGATTTTGAAATTTGAGTTCTTTGTGGAAAACGTTTAAAGGGGACGAAGGTAAATATGAGAGTTTTCGCAAAATTAGACTTTTAATCTAAATTGGATTTTTCAAAAATTTTAAAGTGCTAAGGGAGAAAAGAATTTGGGAAGAAAGTTAGGTTTTTAGAGTTTGAGATCGCGAGTACCAGCCCCGCGAGCTTTGGATCAGGTCGGTTGGATTAGGGATAGTCTCCTTATCGGGTTCGGTTCAGTTTTCGGGGAAAATCGAAAAATATTAAATCGGGGACGGTATTTATATAAACCGTCCCGCGCCCGCCCCAATATACATTATATACATATTTTTTTATATTTATGCATGCACATATATCTATATATATTTAAATATTATTTATGTTTTTTCTTTTAAATTATTTTTTAATAAATAGTTTTATAACATAATTAATTTTTAATAATATAATAATTTTTTTAGGGAGGTATAATAATTATTAAAATAAAAAAAATAATAATTAAATAAACAATTTGGTTTTCGGGTCGGATTCGGGGAAACCCGATACCGATCGGGGCGGGGATGGGGTTTAAAAAAATTTCCCCGTCGGGGTTGGGGCCGGAGGAGGCATAAACCGGCCCCGCCCCGTTGCCACTCCTAGGTTGGATCAGGTCGGATCCGTTCAGTATTGAGAACGGACCGGGTATGGGTCTTATGTCCAACCTACGAGTATTCGATCTGACCCGAATTATTATATAAATTTTATATAATATATATATATATTTATTTTTTATTGGTAAAATAAAATACTTTATATATATATATTATTGTGAATTGTTTCAATGTATATATGCATGAAAAATATTGTTTTCAATTGTGAGAAACAACTTAAATAAATTGAACATGATATGAAAAGTGGGACGGGGCACGAGACAACTATCTAGGACCCGGGTTCGGGGCATATACATTTGCATCAATAGTTCCAGCGCCAGAGTTTATGAAAATCTATGTAAATTAATAAAAAAAAAGTACTCCATATTTCACAATCTTGTCAAGTTTATGAAAATTCATATAAATCAATAAAAAAAGTCAGTTAAACTCTGCATGGACTCTATGAATTTTTTAAATCACCAAATTTTGAAGTCCAATAGAATTTCAATTGAATACACCCTTATAGTTTTAATCTAAATCGAATTCATTTGTTTTTTAAATTGGAGACTAAAGGTGAAAATAATCTTTGTTTGAAAACGTTTGAAGGGGGCGGAGGGAAACATGAGAGTTTTAAATTTGATATCTAAAGATGAAAAAAAATTGTGAAGAAAGTTGGAGTTTTAATCTATATCGGATTTTCCGAAATTATAAGATTTGAGACCTAAAGGATAAAAGAATTTGGGACGAATGTTAGGACTTAAATCTAAATCGGAGATTCGGTTCAATTCACAAGGAATAACGTCATTTATTACTAAAAACATGCACACATATATAAGCTTGTGATAAAATGAAACATGCCTATATGATATGAGGTGTGAGATGATTTGGCAGCAAGAGCAGCTACAAATTTGTTTATGAACTGAGACTATTCCAGACGACCACCCTTAAACTTCAATCATAAAAACACGAGTTCACTTTCTGACCAACCACAAATGGTTTTTTATCCCACCAGAGTCACCCAGCAACAAGTTGCATATATCATATATATTTAAAGAAATAAAGTAGTAGAAATTAATTTGACTTAAGTTATCTTAGCTCTTGATCAGTTGAATCTATATATATATAATAACAGAATAGTCTCTCTTTATAGTAATTCTTATTTTCCCGCTCATTTTCATCTTCTAATTATAGAAACCTTTTTTTTAATCTTTAACCTGCTTTTTCTATGTTGCAGATTTTTGCATACTTCAAAGCATGTTGTATGTTCACCAAAATCAATGTATGTAAGATATTTCAAATATTTTTATGGAGTAGGCATGTCAAACAATAATGATTACCTCTGCAACCATCATTTATTAGATCTAAAACCCCAGAAAATGGTAATTTCAGATTTTTAAATACAATATAAAATGCACGAAAAACTAAATCAATATAAAATACTATTTTCTCTATAGCATTGCTCATTACAAAATATTTTTCTACTGACTTTTCGTATTCATCTAAATTGGTTAATACTGCTTCGAGTTTATATCAATTAATAGTGTGAAATCGAAAGAGCATCATTATCTACTCCCTCCGTCCCAGGATTTTATGCACATATTTTTTAACGGGTGTTTCAACATTTTTTGCACACTCAAAAAAGGAAACAATAATATCAATAATACCCCTCCTTTATTTTACATTTAATCAAATCTCTTTCACTTTAATCAATGAATTATCAATAATACCCCTCTTTTATTTACTTTACACAACACTTTATTCTATTTTCTTAATCTCCGTGCCGATCAAAGTGTGCATAAAATCCTGGGACGGAGGGAGTACTATATATGGTTTGTTTAATTTATTGTGGGCTTTAGAAATGGAGTTTATGTTTGCCCTTTCTAAAATGTATTAATAAAATTCTTGGATTGTTGTATGATGAATGCTACAACTTCTTTACTACATGTTACTTTTAGTTTGGACTTATACTACCTACTATTCATGCCATTAGATCTGACAAAAAAAAAAAAAAAATTGGAGAATTAAGCCGATGCTAATTTGTCTACATAAAATCCAACACTTGAAATTTATGGTTTGGGGTTGAAGCTTTGTGTATTGAGTTGGAAATCAAAACACGGAAGAGTTTTCTCATATCAGTGACAGATTTTGCAAATCAATTTTAGAGGTCTACGGAGTTTAGAAATCAATATTGAAGATGGGAAAAGCAAAGAAATCTCCTTAATTTTCGGTTACGATCTTCAGTTCCGTATATGAATTTTCTTACAGGAATTTCTCTATTTTATTCCGATCGAAAATGGGATACAACAATGTCTAACCCCAAATAATGTTTGCATTTTAACCAGATTCGTAACATAATATTTTCGACCTGCTTTTGGTTTCCAAATTGTAGAGTCGTGTTTCCAGGTTTTGGATTTTTTTATTTCTATATTCTGGCGACTTCTACTTTACACATTGTTGTCGAGTTTGCCTTACCGTTAGCCCATTTTTTTACTGTAATATTTTTAAAAAAGTAGTATTATGAAGTAGAATAATTTATATAGCTTCTCAACTTTTCAGTTTACAGATGTAACTTGGGGGTGCTGATCTTGAGCATTGCAATAGTCATATTGTTTGTGTACATGTGAGTCAATTGAAACATTAGCCATGCTATTTTTTTATTTTAAGGTTATGCTATTTAAATTTTGAACTTAAAAGAGAAATCTTCTACTCGACGAGTCAATTAATATTTTTTTCCTCTACCCTTAAAATTCGTGGAGGCTCTTTGAAAAATTCAAAATGTACTTCCCAATGAAGGTAATCAAAATTTTCCTCTACCCTTTTAATTTTTTTCAAATACTTTCTTGGTTTTTCGAGTTTTTGTTTCTTAATATGTGCATCTTCTATGTCCTAATTTATGTGTTTATCTTGGTCAAGCAGGTTTTACGGTCAGAATTCATACTCCAATGGTGTATGGTAGGCTCAAGATTCTTGATAGATGAATTTTTTATTTTGAATCGTTTTAAATCGTTTTTATACGACATACTTCTACGTACGTTTTTTTTTTTAGACAAAACATACATTGTTGTTGTTCAATAAGAAGTTGGGCTTTCATGTTTTATTCAGCTGTTCCGATTTAAGAACCTAGGCGTGTGGATTACATATTCATGATCTGTGGATTTGATTGTTGTTGATCGATGGTATTTGTCTATGCATTCAATCTCGACGATTGTATTGGTATAGTTGAGAATTAATTTCTCAATTTGCTGATAAAGTTACTCCAATACTCCCCATTTTGATTGTAGGCTTGTGATATTTGCAACAGTAAGAGTCTTCTGCAGTTGAATTCTATCGTTTGAGTAGCTCCAGTTTACTGCATTATGGTACAAGAATATGGTTTGTTTCAGTCAGTTTTTCGGATGCGCTTTCAAGTTTACATTTATTCTTTTCAAGATTTCTAAATTAAGATTTTAAATGCAATTTCAGAAGATTAACGCTTTGTTTTCGTTGCAGTACATTTTTATCATTAGTTTCGATCACTTTCTTTGTTCTTATGAGCATTTCCTGATACGGTGTTTTCTATCTTTCCCATCAGATTCGGGGTTACTAGCTACTATATCTTCATTTTTTGTCAAGATGGGCTATCACTTTTGTTTTAATACTTTTTTAGGCTTCTCGCTGCATTGATTTTTTTTTTTTTCCAGCAATTAAACTTCAAATATATATATTTTTTTTGGCCGCATAAAAGGAAAAGCCAAATCGAATTTGGGTTCACTGTTATGATATGTGATTGAAGACAATATACGTATACTTACAAAAAAAGAATTTTGCAACAATGAGTATAGATATTAAAACTTAAGAATGAAGAACATGATAATGGTTGTTACTGTACAAGTATGTATTGATAATAACAAAGAACAGTCTCCTATTTATAGTAATTTTTTTGTTTTCTGAATTTTCTTCTGTCAATAGCTTACTCCATTCAAAATAGGAATTAATTTACCAACTTCATTCAGAAGTGTGTTGATAATGATAAAAATTGGAGTATTTTTTAAAATTTGTATATGATTAAAATAATATAACATAAAATAAATACTTAAGCACCTAAATAATGATTATTATTCATATTTTAATTAGTTGTGAGTTGAAAAAATCTCTAATTCATCTTTAATAATTAAAAGAAAAGATATTTTGCTTAATAATACTCAGAGTTATAATAAGATTTATTCATATTCCTTACATCATGTGGTAATTTTAACATGTCTTATTTCGATGTCTTTCAATAATTTATACACTTTAAAATAGTAAATTCGAAATAAATTTTATTCTTACTGTATTCAAAATATATTAAATTGAGTCAATTTCTTTAATTTATATTATAAAAATAAGATTTAACATCAATATTTTTTTAGTAACAATAATAATAGTATCATAATACTATTAATTATTCATTACTCGATAGTAATATTCATAACCGTGCATCGCACGGGTGAAATACTAGTAGCAATAAGAAGTCAATACTTCACTACGACAAACATATATGCATATTTTCTTGTCATCACTTTCGAGTACCCATACTTCACTACAACAAACATATATCCATCTTAGTTGTTAATCAGATGAATAGACATAATTGAAGAAAATGAGGAACCAAGAAGTTGGTCTAGTGGTATAGACTTGAAACTTAGAAGTATGCTCCTCTCTAGGTCGTTCCTGGCTTTAAACGGAAAGGTTATTACTGATTTATCATCACCATAATATTTGTATTGACGTGTCAATTAATAATTAATGTAGTTATACATGTAGTCACTCGATTGAGTTTTAAATTAATTTTATGGGTAATTAACATGATCTGTATTTATTGAGAAAAAACGTGTGTCAAGAAAATTGTATTGACAAGTTTGATATTTTAAAATTTTGATACAACTTACATGTTTTTTTATTTTTTTATTACAGATTTCACATTTAAAAAAGTATACACGATGAGAAAATTAAGCATAACAAAATAAAACTATATATATCATGTCTCACTTTATTAAAAAATATTAATTTAATAAATCATTGATAATAGTTATTTATATAATTTTTTTATGAATTACGAAGAAATGATTTAAAAAAACAATATTACTATAAAATACGGAGTATAATATTACATAAAATATAAATAACGTATCCCCAGTTAATAATATATATATATATAATTAATATTATTTAAAATATAGTAATGTCTATATTTATAGATATATTAAGTGGAAGAATCAACTTGCTTCCTATTGAAGAGGAAGAAGTCGATCAAAAGGTGGAGAAGGGGAAGACAAATAGAGTTGTTCTTCATCTTTGTTGATTAATTCTTGGAGTTCGATTGAGTAGTGAAAATTGCAGGGGTTGGACTTGTTTTTCTGAAGAGTTGAATGTAGAAGAAGCTTGGAGTGATATTGATATATATAGAAGAAGGCATAAGTGTTTATTGGCCGACTCAAATGGTTAAAGGGTGATGTGGATCAAAAGTGACCACATGATACTTGTGGTTGAAAAATTAAAGTTGTAGATATTTATTTACCACGGTATTCGTTAGTACTCGATATTTACTACAAAGTCGTTACTTATTTTTGTGTTAGTTTTTCGCGGAAAATTACATGAGAGCTATAAATATTTATTTAGGATTTATGACGATAAAATCGTCGCACTTTGAGATAAAAATTATTTAATTATAAATTCGACTTACGACTACTTATATTATTTTAGTTTTAAATTCCAATATTAACTTAATAGAGAATTTATCAGAAAGAGTCCTAATATAAAATAAAATCAGATAAGACAAACATTATATCACAAAGACACGAAAAGCATGGCAGCCAAGTAAATGAAATTTTCATAATTATAAATTTTCAATGTATCAAATATTATATCAATGATCAAGCAAGTAAATGAATCAGACCTCTATATTTTATATTAAGATTGAAATGGCGAGGCAATTACTATTTATTAAAATGCATATTACACCTCGTTAAGTTGTTTATCACATAAGCTTTTGATAAAATGATTTGTAAGGGTATTAATTAGATTTATTTCATTTCGACACTTATTAAATATTCATCAAACCTTATACTTCTTTTATTTCTTTATTAAGTGCTAGGAGTGTTGCCCGACCAGAATGCTCGTCCGTCTTCCTGAAAATCAAATCTTTTGGAAACAAATAACGACGTTAATATAGTTGAAAACTCTTAAATAATTTATTCCTTTATTTCATATTAATTTTGGGACGGGGTGTTACATCCTTACCCCCTTAACAGAATTTCGTCCCCGAAATTTCGCCTACTCAATTCTCTTAGTTACTACGAGCATTTCACTACGATTTCATTTCCTGTTACCAAAGTAGTTCTTTCATATTTCCCATATCTACTCCAATAAACTAACCAAATGTATTTCGTGATTTCTTAACATACGAGTCTTCATTCCCAAGTTTGTTATAGGCACATCCCCATAAGTCAAATCACGTCTTATATCTAAGCCTTGAAACTGATAATATTATCTAAGTTACCCAAGTATTTTTCCTCATCTTAAGAATGTAAAGGTTGATATTATTTATCGTTCATCCAATTCTAGCTTCGCTCATTCTATAGGTTTTTTGGTTCTCATATATTTCTGGACTGTGCATTCTTTGTAATAATCTCTTCCTCAATACTTCTTATTCCCAAATTTCCACAAACATTTAAACACAAGAGAGTGGGTGCTAATGTCTTTAAGAAATACATAAGCAGGTGGTTGGTGGTGATACTAGCAGTATACCTATAACGACGTCAATTTCCATCAATATTTTTTTTTCCTCAAGTATTTTCATCCTCCTAGACTTCTTATTTCTCAAGTATTTCCATCAATATATGTTTTCCTCAAGTATTCCGATACTAGACCATTCCTAATTTCTCGAGGATTTAAAAAGTAGTAGTTCTTGCTTGGCAGAAGTCGTAAACACATAAATTGTTCGATGACCTCTATAGTTCTAGACAAAGGTAGAGGCACTGGCACAATTGGGGGCAGGAATTAATATGTATGAGGTTATGTAGGGTATGAGAATTCCTTAACCATTCAACTCTAGGAGTTACATTATGAGGTTTCTTGTCCTATTGTTTCTTCATAAGGGTTATGGGCCTCTATCATGTAGTGTTTCTGTTGATGTAATCTAAAGGTATGAAAGAAAAGAATATTATATTACTATTTCATATATAGGTATGATAAAACTTTAAAAACAAAACCCAAAAATCGTAACAACAAGGTACTAGCACCAGATCTACACTAGGAGTACACAATACATTGGAACACATTGTGGCCACAATGGCACAATGACGGCACTCGAAATTTGTATGTTAGGAACCATTGATCGCATGTCATTAAAGCGATAGTTAGGTAAAAGTAACAGATAGAATAATACAATCTCACTTGAAGTAAGTTGCATAACATTATATATATACTGATTAAAACATGAAGTGACCTTCCCCATTGAAAAAGAACAACAGTCCTGATAAGATAAAACAAGATCATAAGCATCTAGAGTTTTCTAGCCTATACAGTGAGATAGGGACTGAAGTCAAAGTAAAATATGACTTTTAGGTCCGCCCTTTTTATTTTCACAAAGCAAAGAGGTCTAACTGTCTACAATAAATGCGGGGGAATAGTATCATAAGTATCGTGATCACACGCAAAATATTTTTATAAACTTCCACTTGTACTATAGAAAGCAAGTAAATCATTTCATAACATTCCTCTTTCATTTAATAGACATGTCGGAGCAATGCATATCTTATCATTTCTCTCTTTAGTAACTTCTGTAAATTATGCAACTCAAAGTCCTCAAAATCTTTATTCAATTTTACTTGAAAACCATTAAAATAATTACATACCTCGAGGTGCTTCAGCTGCGGCAGGAGACACATTTTCTCCTTAGTAACATTATATAAGTACCCTTCATAGATCTTAGTTCAAGGTTTTAATAATCATGTTGTATTATTCAAGTGTTTATTTTAATAATATATTTTTAAGAATATTTTTTACAATCTTTTATATTTCATATATGGTGTATTAATTTTAAAAATATCAATTATATTTATTAAAATCAATAATATTGTTACTGTTGAATGAGATGGTTAAATTAATTGAGTGATAAAACACTCTCAATTTTTTTTTTTTTTTTGTTTGTTATTAGGGCCGAGGTCATCTTGAGAAGTAAATAGAAATCTGAACAAAATAGTCAATTATAAAATTTGAAAAAACAAAGCAAAAATTAAATGCACTGAATAAATTAAAAAAAGAGAAATTCATTCGATAATATATACCGTATATATTTTAAAATTGATAATAGATACTCCACTTTTTATTAATTGGAGAAGGAATGAGGCAGGCTCTACTATAATAATATTTTAATATCTAAGAAATTTAAACGAAAACTTATTTAGAAAGCCTGTTGCGTTATTATATAGTATATGAATATAGATATAGATATAGATTATCTTCAATATAATGACAAGTTTATCTAAGAAAAATATAATTAAACTTTTTGAAAAATTGTTTAAGAAAAGCAGGTGGATGCGCAAGAGAATGGCCACGTGTGCACGTCGCCAGCGTGCAACGTTGCAAGAGTAAACGTACGTGGGAAGCTGCAGAATTAGTGGCAGTCCCGTAATTTTCGAAATGAAGAGATGTAATTATAATTAGGGAAAATAATCAAGTCATTTTTGTTTTTTCTATTTTCGCGCCTCTCTTTCCCTTCCCGCTCCCCACTCCGCCCCCCATCCACCAAACCCTTCTTTCTTTTTTTCACACACACAAAAATCGATTGAAGTCAATAATAGTTTAGAGGAAAGAAGAGATGTTCTACTCGCATACATTCTTGGCAAGAAAGGGGCCGTTGGGCACTGTTTGGTGCGCCGCTCACTTGCAGCACAAACTCAAGAAGTCTCACTACATCTCCACCAACGTCGAGAAAACCGTCAGTGAGTAACATCTCTCTCTCTTCTTTTTTATGATTGTTATTGAGATGTGAAGCTTGACTGGGTTCTTTAATTTGATGCCAGAAAAGATTTTTGTTCATGGGTTTTATGCTTATTCTTGATTTGCAGGTGAAAAATTAATTCTTGATTGACCCATGTCTATAAAAACTGAATCTTGGTTGTTAGTTTTTTGGTCGGACATTAAAATAAAAAACCAGTTACATAAGCATAAGATTAACCAGAAAATAAACAGGCCTAGCAACATGAATCAAAACTAACACTAAACTCATTTTCTTGGTTTGTAGTGTTGATTATATATGCTTCATTATTGGGAATGCTTGATTCTTTTTGGGAACATATACCCAATGCAATACTTTATTTTATTTTATTAGCTGTGTGTTCTTTCTTCTTTCTGTATTTGTTCCTAATTTCCACAACCATGTATTCTAATGATTATTTTGGATGTTTTCTTGAAAGTTAATAATCATTGTCAAACATTGGATACAGAGCTGATCATGTGTCCTGAAGTTCCTATTGCTCTGAGAATGTCTGGACATCTCCTGCTTGGGGTTGTGCGAATATATTCGAAACAAGTAGACTATCTTTATGAAGCTTGCAACGAAACACGTATTACTATAAACAGGGTTTTCACAACCGTGAGTGTCAATCTTCCCAATGATGCCACTCATGCCCCAGTTCATTCCATCACACTGCCTGAAAAATTCAATCTTGATGCCATGGAGTTGGATGATTTTGACTGGTAACTGTCAGTTCTTAATTCTTTAGTACAAGCTATATGTTCACAGATGAATTCATGTATTTCTAATTTCAGGGATGGGGATTCTCATTTGAAGAACAATGATGACATAACATTGACAGGTACTTTATCTCTAATATGATACCTTAATTTTTAATTATGTTGTTTAGCAACTTCTAAGTTGTTCCCTTGATAAATGCAGAGCAAATCCCAACTGGCAACGATCCATATATTGTCTTCAGTTTTGATGAGGTGCCACCATTTTCCACATTCTCTCTGGACATATATTATTTTTCATATTCAATTAAGACCTTTTCTTCAACTGCAGCATGATTTGACGGCTTCACAAACGGTAGAAGATGATTCAGGATCGGGGGCCATGCTAATGGAGGAAGAGTATGTCTTGCATAACTTTAACATTATTTTATTATCTCTTTTTATAAGTTATGAATTGAATTACACTTTCATTGCAGCGCCCCTCCAATTGGGTCAGAAACAGCTGGGCCTGATGTTGAATATCCCTCTCCTAGTAATAAAAAATTCCCCAGTGATACAAAAGCTGGATATAGCACCCCTCAAAGTCGTGATTTCCAACGTCATGTTGAACTTGGTTTTGATTTCAACAATTCACCATTATTGTCTACTCGTGCTCCCCCTGATGAAACCCTGGCAAAGCAAATACAGAAAGATAATGCTCCTATTCGAGAAGGAGCAGAAGAAGAAGTGTCACCTGGTGGACTTCATCATTCCTTGCCAGATAATCATCTAGAAAAACCTTCAGCTGGGCACATGGATTTTGGTGAGTACAAGGGTGTGATTCTCAAATATATATATGTTGCAGCAATACATTACTCCCTCCTTTCTTGTGTGCAGGTGGCCAATCAATTGAAATGGAAGATGTAATCGGATCACCTCCTGTTGAGGTTCACCAGTCAATTGAAATGGAAGATGTAATCAGACCATCTCCTGCTGAGGTTCACCAATCACATGAACAGGAAATCCAACCAATTCCTCCTGCTGGACAGGAAAGAGTTAGTAGGAACAGAAAACGCAAGCTTGTTGACAAGTCTATTGTTCTAACCAACATGTATGGTTTCCCATATGATTTATGCTGCCTCTTTCAAATATCTATCTGCCCTACTAATATTAAAAGGTAATGATTTAGATTCATGAACGATGCATTGAATGACACCAGCGATATTCGTAGAGTTAAGAGGAACTGCCCTTTATCTTCTCTTGCCATCTGGAAACAAAACAACAGGGTACGGTTAAGAAAGGAAGGTCTCTTTGTCGAACCCTTTATATCTGGTAAGTTGTGCTTCTAATGCAGCAGTTGTTACTTAAATAATGATTTGGTCTCTTAATCAATCAGGGTCTATTCTTCTTCTGCAGGAATTTCAGCTGATCTGCAGGGTATATACACGGAAGACTCTGCTAAACATCATATAGTTTCTAACGAAGCACCACAACAAGAGACAAACGTAGTTCAATCCCCTTTACCTGGGGATGGTGGTGATAATGTGTTTGAAATTCGGAGGGATAATGAGTGTGCTTCACCAATTTTTGGGCCCCCCACATCTGGGCCTTCTCTGAGTGGAGGATGCTATTTCACTCCTGGAGATTCCATAGACCATCAATCTGGACATCTGGAAATGACTGGAAATGAAATATCTCCCCCAGTACAGAGACCATCAAGGAATCTTGATTCAGAAATAAAAATCCCAGATAACTTCTATGGAATTAACACGCAGGCTGAGGACATGGCCTCTGAGCTGGTGGCTTCTCCGGGGGTATGTTCAATATGCTTGCTCATGATTATATCCTTTCTTTTCCTTTTTTGGTCTTGGCTATTTATTTGTTGTGGGGTATATCATAATTTGATTCAATCCTTTGAGTGCAAAATTATCGACCAGAGATTTGTGGTGTTGGCTTTTATATGTTATGTTTGTATATGGCCAAGGAAAGTGAATGAAAGTCAGGATAGTAAAATGTCAAGGGTGACAAGGATTTTAGCTGTTTTTGAAGATTTGTGAGCTTCCTCTAATGAGATTTTGGTGTATGAAAATATAATATTATATGACCTACGGTATTGAATTTATCTGAGATACCTTTTTGTGGAACTTTCCAACGAGTTTGTTTGCAATGGAACATTTAAACCACATGTATTAAGTTACTTTCCTCTGCAGGAAAAAGCAGATAAATATTTTTCAGTGAAAGGGTATTCATTCATTCCCTTGATCACCAAGTTTTCTCGTTGCCTCTTAAAACAAGACACGTTTGTTTGCTAGAGAATTATTTCTTGTGAACAAGTTTGTCGGTAATTCATTGTTTGACTTCTTGGGTATTGCATTTGACATGGTGCTCTCTCTTCTCTGGCAGGAGCTTAGGTTTCTAGAACAAGACGATAATACTCCAGATAGTAAGTTTGCACACTCATTAAGTTACTTTTTTTTTTCCAGTCATTATTTGTGTTCAGTGTATCAAGGGATATTGTGTTACATAAAGCCTGAGGCTATGACTGGATAATTAAGATTGCTTACTTGTAGTTGTAGGGTCCCAAGGAACACCAGCAACTGGTGATTTCTCAAAGACTAATCGAACCATGGAGATATCTTCAAGAACGAGGTACATCCTTAGCTGCAACTTGAATTTTATCACACAAACTCTCTATATGGCCAGTGAGGATATAAATTATATAATTTGTTGGTGGCATGTTGAAATTGCAGGGCTGTGGCTCAGTTCTTGGAAAGGCAGTCGTCGGTAACCCCCATTCTAGGCAACTCAGAAGGAGGACCGCCTGAAGACCTCAGTTTGGAGAAGATTCTACAAGGCAAAACCAGAAAAGTGTGCGCGCGCATGTTTTACGAGACTTTGGTAAGTGCTAAACTATCTTCAAAATGGTAGTAAAAGCAAAGACTCAGCACAATCTTGAGTTCATATAATATAATACAATATTTGAGTTTGCATTTAGATTGAGGAATTTGAGTTTTAAGGATTTGAATCATTCAAAAAATTATAGTACGAAATGAGAATGTTCATTTAAATCCAAACGACCAACGAATTGTTACTGCAATACTTTGCAGGTTCTAAAGAGTCATGAACTAGTAGATGTCCAACAAGAACGACCGTATGGTGATATCACTTTGAAGGTGACTCCTAAGCTGTCTAAGGGAAAATTCTCAGCCTGAAAATGGCAGGGCATTATCCATCTCGTGTAAATGGGTAAGCATACCAATTTGTTCTTGTTGTAGGAAGAATGGTTGCTAGGCTGTTGAGTGTTTGATTTGTCTTAAACTCTTAACCTTAGTGATAATGCAGGTACGTGGTTTTGTATACAATGGAGCTCTCTCTCCCCAGGAGGATTCAGAAAATTTTGCTTAAATTATTGTTAGAAATACTCTACTATGTAGATTGTAGGCTAGAATTCTCTCTGCGGTGGGAAACTGAAGATTTATTTTGCTTAAATATTTTAGAAGTATATATGTTCATATGAAGTGAGGAACTGTGAGTTTATTTTGCTAAATTATTGTTAGAAGTCTTGCTTAAATTAATTTAGAAATATATGCATTCATAATGGTAAATTAGATTGTTAATGGAGTACTTTAAAATCTTCATTTTACTGAATTTAATTTACAACATTAAAAGCCTATTAGAAAGCATGGAAGTCAGGTCGGTTTGACTAGTGCTTTGCTCAATGACTTATTTTATTGAAATGAATTAAAAATCCCCTAAAGGCAAATAATTGTCATCTCTACCGATAAGGTTAATGACATGAGTCTAAATATGGTGTTTTTAAACACATCCAAAGCTCCACATTTAATAAGAATTACTACTATTCTAAAAAATAAACATGTTCTCTATTATTTGTTTTTGTAGTTGAAAGTCATATCCACTTTTGGGGAACTTTTAATTGGAAAATTCCTTAAAGGAGATAATTTGGTTTGATAATGTTAGGGAATGAATTAGGGTTAGGAAATTTGGTTCTAAAATGTTGGGAAAATGGAGATAATTTGTTTTGAAAAAAAAATGTTAGGGAATGAATTAGAGAGAAACAGATGTGTAAATTACAAGATAGATAATAGGGTCGAAGTTGTATTAGGAACTTGAAAGTATTTGTGGCACATGAGAGTAATGGTCATTTATTCATGCATTTTCTTCAACCACATAACAACACTAACTACTAATTCCCAGAAAGAAGCTTCTCAATCTTGGCCTCAACATGAGCTTCATCATCTTCAAGACGACCCTTTATCGCATCATCTTCCCAACGGATCAGTGTGGGAACCCCATGAAGCTTGAACCTCGGGTCAACCCTCCATGGGTGCTGCGGGTTCCTCCATGTAGGCCTATCTCCAACGTACGCCTTCAACAGAGCCACATTATCGGACGAAGCCTCCAGCTTCTTGTATATAACTGGTTCAGCTCTCACACAATCTATTATATTATATAAAACCATGTAGATAAATTACCAAGGCAAGGAGAAGAAAATCAAAAGAAAAAAATAACATGACATTTTCATTCAAGAACACTATCTTTTTCAGTCGATAAAGACCATCCCATACTAATATTAAATATATTGAAAGAGAGAGAGATTATGGTAACAAAATCACAAAACATACTACACAGTACAAAGTGTGGATCTTATTATATGAAGATTTGAATAAAATAATGTTCCCATTCTACAGAAATTTAAAATGTTTTTCACTCAAGTGTTATACCAAGAAATATTAGGTATAAAATTGTGCATAATATCTTCCAACACAATAGGTTTTCGCCGCAATAAACAGGTGTCTATTATTATGTATTGGAGTTTTCACAAAAAGGGGTTTACGTTCCACATCGTATTTCAATAAAGAATTTGGCCAGCAGAGTTGTTATGAATTTAATTTTCCCTACAGATTATGACAGGATCATTCACAACAATGATCAAGTATTGATTTGGTAGCAATAAGAGGCAATAGTATAAATTACTACTCCAAATCTCTGTGAAATCAAATACTAATACAAAGAAAGAGTAACACATAGGTAAAAAGGGATAATATTGATAGCGAGATATGTACCAGGGCACCAACTACGATTGGTGGAAGGGTCATTGTCGGCCAAGAAAAGGATGAAATTAGCTTTGCTGTTTGCTGCTTCATTTGTGAATTTCTCGAAAACCTGTCCAAATGTTGACACCGTTGCTTCCGACGCCTTCATCGGCATTTCTTCTCTCACTCTCACTGGTGAGTTTTCCAATCTAATTGGTTTTCACACTTTTAAGGGTATAGATTCTTTTGGTTTTTGGAGAGTGGGCTTTTGGATATTTTTCGGCCCATTTAAGGGTAAATTATTTTGGCTTTTAAAGAATGGGCCTGTTTGTTATTGAGAAGTGAGGTAATTCTTGATTTGCTGTTTTGTATGAAAAACTGATTATTTTGGGAATGTTTAGTTAAAGTGAAAAATTCAATCTTGGAGTTGGATGAATTTTAGTGGTATGTGTGTTAGTTAAACAGATGCATCACAAACATGAAAAAAAATATCGCCGTTGCCGGGGATCGAACCCGGGTCACCCGCGTGACAGGCGGGAATACTTACCACTATACTACAACGACCTTGTTGTTCATAAGACTGAACTATTATCATCTTACAATAGAGGATTTTGCTGTCCTGGCAATTTATCTAACTCAAGTACTTAACAGATCAGATGTAAAGTAAACATAGTACTACTATCTCGTCATCACTGAATGAATTGGAAGGCTTTTTCCTATCACTATACTTTTTTCTTTTTTTAGGCCTTTTGGGGTAAACAACTTATTCTCCAAACTCAAATTACAACTTAGAACCAAGAACGTTCTATATTATTGATTCTGCGACCAATATTTTTATACTATAATTCCAACTGGGGAAACCTTTCATAAATTATAAGGAGGCACCCCAATGACCCTATAAATTCGCCCCTCCGGCAGAATGATAGTCCTTAATTGTAATCATCCATTATAATAATTGGATATTTTAATTACCTAATCATAGACGTGAACATGCTCTGGAGTGGAATCAAGAAAAGATATGGGTTGGTTTAGTATGGACTCGAGTGCATGTTATGCACCTTTGTTCATGTCGTACTTTTCAGTTTTACTGACTTAAACTTTTTGGTAAATGGTGTTGCACTTTTCAATTATTAAACTATATAATAATATTTTTAGTAATAATTGAAAAGTGCAACACCATTTACCAAAAAGTATAAGTCAGTAAAACTGAAAAGTGCAACATGGACTAGGGTGCATACTAGACTTTACCAAAAAATATATTATTATTATTTACTCCCTCCTTCCTACAATAACTTTAATATTCTTAAAATGATTTTTTTTATATATTTATATGTGAAAATACTCTTAAAATGATTTTTTTTTTTTTTTTAATATATTTATATGTGGGTGTGTGTTTGGGGATTCTATTGGGTTAAGGGTCAAGGAAAGACGGTGGGCGTCCTTGTCGTCTTGTAAAAAGCTACCAAATTTTGGCTTCTCACAACCTCCTAAAGCTAGAAAAAAAAGCGTTCAGGAATCGAATCCAAACTGCCCTTTTCTACCTCTCTATTTTCCCCTCATCACACTCGCATACTAAAATGCATATAAACCCACAATCTCTATGTCTCGAATATGATTTTTCTTGGTTTAGAAACCTAGCCATAGAATAAAAATTCCAACTTTGGCGAATTTCAATGGCCCTTGTGAGCAAACTCCCATCTTCTTCATCAACCCCAATTCAATCTACAAAACCCAACTCATTTTTCCTTAAAACCCCTGCTCTTACCATCCGTTGTGCATCGAATTCACAAAAGGCATCGCCTTTCACTGAAAAGCATTCAATTGAGAGGTACCACAGAGACAACTGGGTGTACAAGAATCAGCTGCAGCAGCCCTCGTGTTCATGTCCACTCCCATCTGGTGATGAATTTGTTAGAGACTATGATATAGCTTTGCAGCTTCCAGAATTGAAGAAATTGCTTCAAGTTTTGAGAGAGAAGAGGGAGAATGAGAGCGGATGTGAGAGAAAGGGGCCTGGGAATGTGTTCTTGGTGGGTACAGGGCCAGGGGATCCGGATTTGTTGACTGTTAAAGCATTGAGAGTGATCGAGAGTGCTGATTTGTTGTTGTATGATAGATTGGTTTCAAACGACGTGTTGAATTTGGTGGGCCCTAATGCTAAGCTTCTGTATGTTGGCAAAACTGCTGGCTACCATAGCAGAACTCAGGTTGGTTCATCGGTTTTCAGCTTATTTTATGTCTGTTTTTTTATGATTTTGGATTGTAAAGTTTTTTATGTTGTATGGTTTGTGTTTGAAAATGTGTTAATTGCTACTTTTGAGAATATGAGTTACAATCTGAAGAAGTAGATTTGCAAAAATTGGGGATGAATGATTTGCTGATTCTTGTTGTGTGTTTGGATTGTGCAATTGATTTTGAAAATGGAGTTTTGTCACTTGACTTGAAATTCATTTTCTTTTGTCCTACCAAAGTGTAGTCAAATTATGAGTTTCTTGTAATTATGCTGCTTGAAATGAAAGGTATACTAAACCATGGAAAAAGATTATGAGTGGCATTAGATATCTTTATTTTGTTTCGTGAAGTACATTTTCACATGCTGGTGTAGTTTGTAAGGTTCCAAATTCTCGTTTTTTCTCACTTGAAAATGTATGTGATTGATCGCATTGTTGGAGAAAAGATACTTACTGTTGATGGTTTTAGCAGGAGGAAATTCATGAACTGCTTTTGAGTTTTGCCGAAGCTGGGGCAAGTGTTGTAAGGCTTAAAGGTGGGGATCCATTGGTAAGTTCCCTGAAACATGTGCTTATTTTGATATTCATGAAAGGAATTACTTTTGCTTTTCACCTTGAAGTTTTAAGAACTGGATGATGATTACTGTAATATTTGGTTTCAGGTATTTGGGAGGGGTGGAGAGGAGATGGACTTTCTACAACAACAAGGAATTGAAGTGAAAGTCATTCCAGGTATGGCGATTTAGCAAACAAAAACAACTTTTATTGTCCATTTTCTTTCTGTTTTGTTAAAGAGCACCCAAGTCGTTCTTTATGTGAAGTTTGTACTTCAATCAATAGAATGTGTGATGACTTCATTACGAGGTCTTTCGGTCAATCCATTAAAAGTGGTTTGAATTTTTCTTGGAAGCTTTTATAAATGGCCACCAACTGTATCTGGTTTACACTAGAGAATAGTCTTTGAACTAGGAATACTCGTCTATTACCTATTGCGGATCAATTGTGTGCATGCTTCTATGTGCATCGTTGGTGTGATTGGTGATGAAAAATTCTAAAGAATGCACACCAAATTAGTAAAACTTAAACCTTTCCGTGTATGTCCTACTATATTAAAGAATATTAATGGAAGGAGTTGAAACCCATTTTGGCCCCATAACTTTTGCCTTTTCTGCAAAGGGTCCCAAAAGGTTAAGTATTTCAATTTAATCCCGTAACTCCGTAATTGGCAATTTTGGTTGTTTTGGGGCACATTTTTGGCACACGAGGGATAAAATTGGTCCCATAACTTTCGTCTTTTCTGCAAAAGGTCCAAAAGCGTGCCGCAAAACAACATTCTATTTCAAGTTCCGATGATTGTGGGACCAAAAGCGTGCCCGCAAAACAACAGCAAAAGGTAAAAGCGTGCCGCAAAACAACATTCTATTTCAAGTTTCGATGATTGTGGGACCAAAATCAGATCAATTAAGGATTTATCAGTTACGGGACTAAACTGAAAAAGTTAACTTTTTTGGGACCTTTTGCGGAGAAGGCAAAAGGTATGGGACCAAAATGAATTTTAACTTGTAATTGGACGTCTAGGCTGACCAAGAAAGTGGCTATCATATCAAGTTAATTTTGTAAACGGAACTGGATATTAAGTATTTGCATATGAATTCTTTGTAATGGATATATAAATTGATTGCAATTGACAGGCATAACTGCTGCTTCTGGAATAGCTGCTGAATTGGGGATCCCATTGACACATCGTGGGATTGCAACTAGTGTTAGATTTTTAACGGGCCACTCCAGAAACGGAGGAACGGATCCTCTGTTTGTGGCCAAGAATGCAGCCGATCCTGATTCTACACTTGTCGTCTATATGGGGTTGTCGACTCTCCCTTCTCTGGCCTCCAAACTAATGATTTATGGTTTGCCAGATGACACACCAGCTGCAGCCATTGAGCGAGGAACTACTCCTCAACAGCGCATTGTAAGCAACTTTTTCAATTAAACATTATGATTATGTCTGCTTCGTATATTTTTTACTTTTAGAATGCCACTAAAAGATAAAGAAATAGTGATTTCGATTATAACAATGTTTCACTTATCCTGTCTTGTCTTCCCTTTTGTTCCAATCAGGTGTTTGCTGAACTGAAGGACCTTGCTGATGAAATCGCAACAAACAAGCTTGAATCACCTACTTTAATCATAATCGGGAAAGTTGTTGCTCTTTCACCATTATGGCCGCATACCACGAAAGAAACATCCTCCACATTGATTGAATCCAGATAGCAATTGGATGGAAGGGAAAGGAAGAGACGAGAGACGAGCTCTGTTAGCTGAAAGCTTGCTTTTGCTGGTTGTGGTGTGGATACGGGCCGGGCCTACTCTGCGTCCCTAGATCAAGACGTTGACCATGAATACCCACAAAGCCTATGCTGCTTCTGTTTCTGATTGAACTGCGGATATAGAATCATTAGATTATGTACTTGAGACTTCCTTTTCTAGGCGTAGATGAAGGATTTTGTTCAAGTTTTTCTGGTTATTTATTGATCAAGATTTTCAAGCACATTTCACAATTCAGTGCTTACCCAATCTCGTGGAATGTTTTGAATTTATTTGATCAATTTCAGGGCAGGCACATTCTGAATTTCCTTTTTATAGATAGTTGAAACTTGGAAACTTTTAAACACGACCAAAGTAAAACAGACCAAAGTAAAACAAAAAGGTGCAAAGAGATGATAAAAAATGTTTTTATCACTAACAAATTTTAACAAAATGAATTTTGGTATATGTAATGTACAGGCGCCATAGATTGCAATAAAGAATAAATAAAATAAAAGAATGTGTATGATACATTTTGTACACCACATCTCCCCACCCCAACTATGATCACCAGTAACATAACTAGCAGAATCTATGAGGCAGGTAAATATTGTCTCTTCGAAAACTTGTGCATTTGCAGCTTAACCAGCAAAGATGTCGATACGGGCAAGACTATTATTGCATTTGTCGACTTAATCTTGGTCAGAAACTTCCCAAGATCATGCTCCCATCAAACTGTGATTGGATTACAATCATGCGAAAAAGTTAAGACGGATGAATGCCTTGTTGTAGTGTTGCACATGCACTCCGGGACAGGGTACTTAGTAACGTCCCTCCCTTCTCCGCCTTTGCCACTCCTAAGCTTTGGCTGTCCCAAGGAATCGCGGTGCAAGTCCCATATGATCTTATTAAACTCTGCCTCACCAAGAGAAGAGTTCATAAAGTATGGCAACATCTGTCTTTTGTTTGGGATGATAGTCTTCTTGTGCCCTCCATACGCCCTGTGCCCCTGTTTCACAAAACAAAATAAAAAATCTCCAAAATTTCAAAAACAATAGGCCTAATAATCAAGAAATCCAAAGCTATGCAACATTTCAGGAATAATATCATTTTTGGTACCCAAACATAACCCAAAAATGATATTGACCCCAACATTTTACTACTGGAAATTCTTTTTTTAAGTTGTCAATTTAGCAATCAAGTGACAATTTATACCTGAATGGCATGACCCATATTCCCACCATGAGATGCCATGAATACATCACTCTGTTCAGAAACTATATAGTCAATAGCAGCCAAAAGAGACGCCTTCTTTTCGAATGGTTCAAGTTCTCCAGGCAATGCCAGGTCTTCCTTGTTAAAGAAATGAGGAAATTCTCTCATCAATGGAATCAAGGCTTCTTTTCCACCCAACGGCACGCCTCCTGCCCAATAAATTCTCGCACTCTTCGGAGCTCCCAAAGCTTTAAGCAACCTAAACATGCAACAATGAAAATAGCTTTAGAAAAATCATCACTACAACCCCATGTAATGAAACTTAACTATAGCATTTTCAGAAACATACCTAACGACTTCCAAGGCGTTTAAGGGGCAGAGGCCGGCGAGTTTTCTATCATGATAAGACATGTTATATCTTGAAGTCAAGAGCTCGGGACGCGCCTTTCTTTCATTGGTGATCATCTCATCATAATCATGGCTTAGGCCAGGATGGCATCCTGTCCTAACCCATACATCCTTTTCCATTCTCAAATGAAGAGCAAGATAATGTCCCTTGCTTCTCATTCTCTCTGTAAGCTTGTTACCAAGTTCTTGGATACGTGGGGCGAACCGCAAAGCATCAAAGGCCACCTACATTTATATCAATTACGATTAAAAGACACATAATTTTAAACATATTGTTTTGTTGCAAAAGACTGTGAAAACATGGAGATAAGGTGATTGAGATACCTTGCATCGAAGCTTTTGGAGATCAGAAGGAAGATCGTTCGAAAGCCTCGAATCCAAACCACGTAATAGTAATACACCATCCCTCCTAAGCTGCAGGAAACAGAAAATCAATGCATGTTTGATGTTTCCTTATCTAAATATTTTCCTAAAATATTATTTACCATATAGAGGAACTGTAATCTTGAACACTTTTGAAGGTATATAATCTTGAACACATCTATCACTAGTCTCCAAAAATTTCTACATATACAATATTTTCCAAAAGGGCATCTTTATAATCTTTGCATAGATACTATTAGTAATATCAAGAACATGAATCCCATGGAAACACAGAAGTGCAATGAATTCACTCACCTTTCTAAGATAACGAGAGCGAATCCACTGAGGCGAGGCGTGAAGGGGGGTTCTCTTCTCCTCCACCGGCCTTGTCATTAAATGTGTAGACGGAAGAGATGAAACAATTCTCACATCATTTGCCAGAACATTCTTGAAATGATCCAAATCAAATATATCAGCAAATTCACTGCAATAGCCATACACATTACTATCAGAAACCATAATTTCAATCTAAGTAGGCTACATAGACTAATCAAGCTCAAATAGGTCAAGAATTGGTACCTTTCATCACCCCAAATAACATTGACTTGTAAATTGGGTACAACTAAAGAGGCACCAAGAATTCTTGCAATAGCCACAGCATCAACAATCTGATTCCTCTGCTGATTCATCCCCCCTGCAACTACAACCATCAAATATTTCGTCCTGTCCTTCAAAATTTCTAAACTTTCCTTTTTATACTTTTCACTGAAATCCAAACAGGGCCGAAACCCCATTCCATCAGGTTGCTTCCAAAACTCATCGATTTTCAGCTGAGAAGTCAAGATCCCAGATGAAATTAGTGTCTTATTTTGAGAAATAACACATGGGTTCCGTGAAAAGGGGTTTGTTAAATCAAGATTGAAGGACATTTTCAACATCCAAAGAAACCCAACTAGAAAAACGAAGGAAATGAAGAATCTTGAACTTTTGAGGAAAAGTCTGAGCTTTGAGAAGGAAGAGTGCTTTTTCTTGGGCGATTGAAGGAGAGAATCTAGCGACGACTGGGAGATTGAGTTGATGATTTGCGACGGAACGGATATGTAGCTCCGATGCTTCTTCTTGCACGAGGCCATTTAGCACACGGAAACAGAAAGTGGTTTTAGAAAGAAAGAAAGGAAAGAGGAGTGTTTTTGTAGGGGTTTTATGTGTTGAAAATGTTGTTTAAAGGGCGGCGGGAACGCTAACACCTGTTAATACGCGTTTGGCTCTTGTTTCTATTCACTAATATTCAATAAATTAAATAATGAACAGGGCTGTCTGCGTCAGTCAGAATATTATACCGTGTTTGAAATCTCTCTCTCTCTCTCTCTCTGGGTTAAGGTTTGATAATTGGTGGTTTAGTTTCGATTGTTTTACAGATTTGCCACAATTGTTTGCTGCCTCGCTATTTGCTAATCAGTCCTTTCTCTTTTAGTGGAATGCCAATCCACCTATTTCATATTTCCAATTTTTGCCTACTGCTTTAGATACAAAAATAAAGGCAAGGGTAATTTCAGAAATCACGAAGGTAACTAAAATTGGACGCGGACACTAAAATTTAGAATAATATTTTTTCAAATAAAAATTGATTAATTATTTTCAAAACAAAAAAATCAATTTAAATTTACCAATGTGTGTTCGATATGATGCGATATTATTTAATACTCTCCGTCCCAGAATTTTGTGCATGGTTTTGATCGGCACGAAAATTAAGAAAATGAAATATACTGATGTGTATGATGGAATAAAAAATGAGTATTATTGATAATTTATTGACTAAAGTGAATGAAATTTGACTAAACTGAAGGGAGATATTAAACTGTGGGCCCAAATAGAGTGACATTTTTTAAATTAGATGAATGTTGTAAGGATAACATTTTTTAAATTAGATGAATGTTGTAAGGATAAAAATTATGTGAGTTATTTCCTTTTTTTGCACACTCACAATATACACATATTTACCTTTCATAACATTATTTTTTTAGGTCCATCATACATTAAATTCAACTACTTTATTTAATTTATACTATAAAAAATTATAAAATTACCTCTAAACTTTAATCATTACACTTTTTTCTTAAACTTTGTACTACAAAATACTCCCTCCGTCCGCCTATAAGCTTCCCATTTTACCATTTTGGTTCGTCCGCCTATAAGCTTCTCATACCTTTTTTAGTAAGTACTTTTTCTTACACTTCACTTTATATCTTACTTTTTCTCTCTATCTCTCTCCTCTCTCAATCACATCACTTGTACTATATATATTATTTAATCACTTTTCTTAATCTCTGTGCCAAAAAGTAACGTAACACTTATAGGTGGACGGAGGGAGTACATTTTTTTTTTTGGTTTAGAGACGCAGGGAGGCAGTACTATTTAATTATCTTGAGGTAACAATGATAGTACATTCTACACTTAAACGAGTATCTTAAAAAGTTACTCCCTCCGTCCCGTGATTACTTGCACACCCTTTTTATTGTGACGTCCTAAAATTACTTGCACACTCTTAATATGGAAATACCCCACAAAATTAATAACCTCACAACATCATTTTATTTTCAAAATTGTTACTTATTTTTTCCATACATTTCACTTTACACATCATCAAATTCATTTTACACATTATCAAATTACCTAAAATACCCCTCATTTATCTTACATCATTAATCACTAAATCTACTTTTCTTAAATAACGTGCCAATCAAACTATGCAAGTTATTGCGGGACGGAGGAAGTACATTTTACACCAACATAATTGTTAAGAACATGTATACATCTCATATGAGATTTACCCATTTATTAAAATGGTCATCTCATACAAGATTACTCTCATATTGTAAATAATCATAAAATTATAACATTTCTTTTAACTCACACTCTTTAAACATTTTTTATTCACCACACGTGCTATTACTTTATTAGAGTATTAAATTTTATTATTTATAATATTTTATTAATATACTTAAATACTTAATTCATCAATTCTATAATTATTTTCACACTTTATTTATTTAACAGATGTTCCAACATTATTTGCACCCTTCAAAAAATGAAATATGTATCATTTTATCTTACACATCACTGTATTTCATTATAAAAAAATCGACGATGGTTAAACCATGAAGAAAAAAAAAATTGTTGGAAGGAATAGTATATTTGTATTGATAAGGAGACGTGCGTGCCTAGTAGTGAGTTGACTAGTGACTAAGCCAACTGTCTATTTTATAATAAAATAAAATAATAATGTGCCGCGCGCGCTATGTTCTTATTTTAATTGACAGCTCATGCTCTTTTGCAGTATTCTATTGTTTTGCTTTCTTGCTTCACCAAAACTCCATTTGTATAGCATTCCCTTCGTTCCACATGAATTTGCACACTTTTCATGTATGAATGGTCTCATATCAATTTGTACACTTTATAAAAGAAAATATCTTCACAACCCTCATTCTTGAAATATACTCATATTTATCAATATACTATTACTTTCCCTCAATCTACTTTTTACTTTACTTTATTCATAAAAGTTTACAAAATAAAATGTGGGCTGGTTAAAGGGTGTAAGTTCCTCCGGGACGGAGGGAGTATAATTAATAACTCATACTTACACTCATTTAGACATTTCTTATTACGATTTGACTTGGTTATACGTCACCATTATTATATTGAAATGGTTAAGTTTAATTACACACGTTATTAGTTACTCAAATTATTTATCAATTATAACCATTACATTGTATGCCATATACAATTTCGAATGACTCTATTCAATTGTTTACCATCAATTTTTTACTTTTTATTTTGAAATCCAAAAGACAATTTTATCAGCATCGATCTCTTATGACGTCTGATCACAATTTTATTGAAACAACCAGATTAATTATGCTTCAACTGTTTTCCCGCGTATGGAAGGCGAAGGTGCAAATAATATTTTATTTTAAATGAATTGAAATCTCTACTGTTAAATAGATTAATTACAGGTTACATATATATAACATTAGCAATATTTTAATTGCATTTTCATTTATGAAAGTTCGGTGTACCAAATATTAGTAATTAGTAGGTAATGAAGGAGACTGAAAATGAAATAAGTAGTAAGTATTAACTGGCTTTAGCCTGCGTAGTTATGCAGTCACCAAAATAAAGGAACATGAACAAGACGTGACATAATTATCATCTTAATACTCTATATTTGTGAGAATATAATGGGACACGTGTCACAATTCTATCCCTCTACACAATCTCTCTTCACCAAATTCGTCTATTTCAAAATCTCTGCATTCTCAGCAATTCTAATTAAAAAATGGGAAAATATCAATTTTGGTCACCCACTTTTACCTCTTTTCATATTTGGTCACCCACATTTAGTCACTATCAAAATTGGTCACCCAGTTATTATATTCTATCAAAATTGATCACTCTGTTAGTCAATCTGTCATTAACTAACGGAAAAAGAGTTTTGAGCCGTCAAATTTCTCAAAACCTAAGGATGAAAAATTCTCATGTATCTTCTAGAAGAACTAATGAAACAAACGCAGAAGTAAGAATGAAATATGTGCAAAAATTACCAATATTTACATTATATTTATAACAGGTCAGAAGGAAATATGATGCATCTTCTAGAACTATAACGTGATTCAATCAATCATGTTGTTGGTTTACTTTTTATTTTATAGATAATGAGAATTCTTTCTCATGCATCGAACGTGAAAAATTTCAGTAAGTTTTTAATAATTTTTTTTTTTAACAATTGTACTCTGTTTTCCAATTCTTGGTTTCATATTAATTTGTATAATAATTGGAGATATAAACTTATTTCAATTCATTTCCCTATTTATAATTATTGGAGCATAATTTGTGGTGAAAATTAATTGTAAAGAATTTTCTAAAATTATGGATTCAAGAAAATTTCATAAATTTATTTTTCATTCTAAATATTTTTCTATTAAGATCATTATTGCAGATTTCTTTAAATGTTAGTCAATGCATTTGAAATTAATTGAAATAAATTTCTATCTCCTGAGTTTCTCATTTCCTAATTATCTATAAAATAAAAAGTAAACCAACGAATCACTTTCTACACGATGCATCAGAATTTCTTCTGACCTATTATATCAGGTTCTACAAGATGCATCAGAATTCTGACGTATTATAAATATAATGTAAATATTGATAATTTTTGCACATGTTTCATTCTTGCTTCTGCGTTTGTTTCATTAGTTCTAGAGGATGCATGAAATTTTTTTAACCTTTTTGAGAAATTTGACGGCTCAAAACTCTTTCTCCTTTAGTCAATGATCAATTTTGATAGAATATAATAACTGGGTGACCAATTTTGATAGTGACTAAATGTGGGTGACCAAATATGAAAAGAGGTAAAATTGGGTGACCAAAATTGATATTTTCCCTTAAAAAAAATTCATTTTTTCTATTTTAATCTCAAAATTATAATTCAAAATTTTAAATTATAATTATTATTTTTAATCTCTCCCCTTCAAAATCCCAATATTGTCAAACATTCTTATTAAAAAAAATTAATTCTTCTAATTTGTCAAATTCTTCCATTTCAAATTTTTTGTATTAGATTATTGAGAATTTTTATAAAAAGGATCATTGTATTAGATTATTGAGAATTTTTATAAAAAAGGATCATTCTAGAGACACTTTTTTTTTAATTAAGAACAAAAATTATACGGAGTAATAATTTTAAATATTTATTTACAATATTAATTTTTATAATTTATAACATTTATAAATTTTTCAATAACAATTTTATCTCTTTTAATTATTTTAAATTTTAAATTTAAATAATCACATGATTTTCTCAACTAAGTTAAAAATCTAATCTTTTTATACGCTACTCATTATCTGGATCACAGAAAAACAACATCTCGATCACTCATAAAAATCTCGATCACTCATAAAAGTAACTTTTTTTTTCCTCTTTCATTCAATTTAAATTTTCTGTAATTTTTTTTTTTTGGAGGTTAATGATTTTTACTTTTTCTTAGTTCTTATGTGTCTTCCTGCAATTTCATTTCATAGAGAAAAGGAGGTTTTCATTATCTATCTCTTTATTATTATGTTTTTTGTTTTACTTCCATTTTTTTCGTAATTTTTTCTCATTCTTTTTCTATTTAATAATTTTTTGTTTTCATTTTTTTTTTTTCAATTTTATCTCAGAGAAAATAGAATGAGAATTGGCAATTTATTCAATTTTCTCATTCTCTATCTTCTTATTATGTTTTTTTGTTTAACTTTCATTTTTTTTCATGTAATTTTTTCTCATTCTTTTCCTATTTAATAATTTTTTACTTTCATTTTTTCTTTCAATTTTATTATGTTTTTTTGTTTTACTTTCATTTTTTTTTCCTTAATTTTTTTGCTTTTTTTCTTTCATTTTTTTTTCAATTCATAATTTATTTTATTTTATTCAAGATACCGATCAAAGTTATTGACGATCTACATCTTACATACAATTTTTTGCTGTAATTTTTTCTTCAGTTTTTTCAATTTTATCCCATAGTAAAATTCACAATGTGGAATTATGAATTGTGGTTTATTTTATTTTATTCAAGATACCGTATTCTCAATCGACTTATTGACGCAATTTATTGACGGTCTTAGAATGATTTTAAAAATAGGTCGACTTATCTGCGATCTTTTTTTAAGTGTGATTTTAAAAAAAAGTACCGACTCCAACTAATTCGACTAAACACAGTTCTTCCGGCTCCACTAATTCGACGATAATATAATAGGTCCTTTTAAAGATATATGACATTAGGAGATCTCATTTCTCAGTTGACTTATCATTGACTATTTTTTTTAGAGATAAATAATTTAAATTAGGGTTGGTCTGCTATGGACTCGAGTGCATGTTGTGCACCCTAGTCCATGTTGCACTTTTCAGTTACTGACTTACACTTTTTGGTAAATGGTGTTGCACTTTTCAATTATTAAACTGTATAAGTAATAATTGAAAAGTGCAACACCATTTACCAAAAAGTGTAAGTCAGTAAACTGAAAAGTGCACATGGACTAGAGTGCATGCTAGTGCACATGGACTAGAGTGCACAGCATGCACTCGAGTGCATACTAGACTTTACAGTGCATACTAGACTTTACCTTTAAATTATGTATGGATTATTTTATTTTATATTATTTCATAATAAATTTAATTATAACTTTTGATCCCTTCAAATTTGAATCTATTTTATGTATGTATAGTTTTCTTATATATATAGTATGAAAATTAAGAACAAAAATTATAATAATTTTAAATATTTATTTACAATATTAATTTTTATAATTTATAACATTTATAAATTTTTCAATAACAATTTTATCTCTTTTAATTATTGATGCGTCGAAAAAGAACGCCTTCGGATATCGATCGTTCCTTTGCGAGCACTATTAATCACGAGTTTTAATCGTCTATTTATCCTTGGCAATCTCCTCGTAAATCTCCCAAGAATCCAAGAATAACCTGCAAAAGTACGCCGGAGGGGGCTCCGGCGTAGAAGCTCCGACGCTCAAGTCAGAATCGATCGTAAGCGAAATCAAAGAGGAATTCCCCTGTATATTTAGGGAAATTCCGGCGAATACATTAATATTTCTTCTCAATTCAGTGTGTAGTTCTTGTGAAAGTATGTATAATATGTAAAACGTAAGTAAGAATATGGAATCAACCTGTTTAAATACCTGGCCTCCCTATCCGGAGAGGGAAAGGCTCGTTCTCCCTATATTCTCGGCCCATCCCTAAGAATCCGGCTCCCAAGCCCCTGAGGAATCGGGCTATCCCTTGAAGACTTGGTTCTTCAGCATATCATTCCCTATATTTTCGTGGATTTGACCATTCGCTTGACTTAGTTAAGAAAGATTGACTAGTCGTCCCCCACTTGGACCGAATCCTTTCAGGCCCAAGGCTATTGATCTCTCCAAGTTTGGGCCAAAGGCCCAATCACCCTGACTTCTCTAATTTGCCTGTTTAAGCCTGGGGGTGTATTAATCTTGTTTATTCGGTGTATTGACCTAATCACAACTATCATAATTTTATCCTGTTTCCACGTGTCGACTTCTCAGAGAGCGACATATTTATCTACATCAATTATTTTTAATTTTTTTTCAACATCTCGATCACTCTCTTGGTGCATAAAAGTAATTTTTTGTCCTCTTTCATTTCATTTAAAGTTTCTGTAATTTTTCTTTGAGGTTAATGATTTTTACTTTTTCTCTATCTGAATTCATTTGAGTCTCAATTTCAATTGAAGAAGTTTCTGTTTGCTAATTTTTTTTTTCAATTTTATCTTAATTCTTATGTGTCTTCCTTGCAATTTCATTTCATAGAGAAAAAGAGGTTCTCATTCTCTATTTCCTTATTATTATGTTTTTGGTTTTACTTCCATTTTTTTAGTAATTTTTTCTCATTCTTTTTCTATTTAATAATTTTTTGCTTTCATTTTTTTTTTTCAATTTTATTTCAGAGAAAGTAGAATGAGGATTGGCAATTTATTCAATTTTCTCATTCTCTATCTCCGTATTATGTTTTTTGTTTAACTTTCATTTTTTTTCATGTAATTTTTTCTCATTCTTTTCCTATTTAATAATTTTTTGCTTTCATTTTTTCTTTCAATTTTATTATGTTTTATGTTTTACTTCCATTTTTTTTCCTTAATTTTTTGCTTTTTTTTTTCTTTAGTTTTTGTTTTTCAATTCATAATTTATTTTATTTTATTCAAGATACCGATCGAGTTATTGACGATCTACATCTTACATACAATTTTTTGCTGTAATTTTTCTTTCATTTTTTTCAATTTTATCCCATAGTAAAATTCACAATGTGGAATTATGGTTTATTTTATTTTATTCAAGATACCGTATTCTCAATCGACTTATTGACGCGAATTATTGACGATCTTAAAATGATTTTAAAAATAGGTCGACTTATTGCGATCTTTTCGAAGTGTGATTTAAAAAAAAAAGTATCGACTCCAACTAATTCAACTAAACAGTTCTTCGATCTTTCAGTGAATGAATTTAAAAATAGGTACCGGCTCCAACTAATTCGACGATAATATAATAGGTCCTTTTTAAGATATATGACATTAGAAGATCTCATTTCTTAGTTGACTTATCATTGACTATTTTTTTTAGAGATAAATAATTTAAATTATGTATGAATTATTTTATTTTATATTATTTCATAATAAATTTAATTATAATTTTTTAACCCTTCAAATTTGAATCTATTCTATGTATGTATAGTTTTCTTATATATAGAGTGTAAATGTATTCTAAAATAATTAAACTGATATATAATTGTCAATAAATGTATTATAGAATAATTTAAGAAACTTTAGAAATTTTTTTTTTTTAGTAATTGTTAATAAAAAAAATATAAAATCTTCCAACAAAGTTTGATTATGATTAGTTAATGAAAGCGTAGAATAAATATAAAAAGTGATCAATCTAAAAAAGGGAAAACAATTAGAGATGTACACGGACTTAGTTGAGAAGATTATGCAATTATTTGTTATAATCATATGGGAAAAAATTGACGGGAAATTTAAAGACTATATTGTGCCATGAAAATAGGTTACTAGAAAGATGTCACAATTTTTTAAGGGGAAGTTTGTTTTGGAATGAAAAATTTCGTCCATGTTCTACTTTAAAATTTAGATATATAATTTTAAAATCTTACCCTACAAATAAAAAGTTAAATCATACAAAATCGTCAAAATCCCAAAACAAACATCTCTTAGTTTTGTAGAAGACGGTTTCCTATTTTATTGTATTTTATCAATTTTATATACTTTTTATTAATAAAATTATTTTATAATACTTTTACCTATTAAAAATATTTTCTTAATTTTACAATTAAAATCATAATTTTGTTAATGCACATGTTATTAATATAGTAAAAAATATTATAATATATAAAAATATAAATACAATAATATAAATTTAAATTTGTAGAAATGTATATGTTATAAATATATTGGAATAAAAAAAAGTTTAATCTCACCATTCTAATAATGAAAAAGATATAAAATTAATATAATATTTAAAATTATTATTTTAATAAATGAACTCTAATATAATAATTAATGTTATTATTTTAATAAATCGACCCGCGTAAAACGCGGGTATAGAACTAGTAAAACGCGGGTATAGAACTAGTTTGTAGATAATTAAATGATCACTTATCCATTTAAGCCTACATTAATGGTGTATGGTTAATTAAGATAATGTTTTTTATAAATATTATAATTTGAGGGTATACTTTTGATTAAAAAAAATATATATATGCATCGTGCTTTCTACAAATGTTTGAACGAAAAATCGTGACCATAGAAAAAACATCATGCTTTCTCAGAAATAATTGAGCGAAAATTCGTAATCATAGTCATATTTTTTCACTTTTAAATGAAAAAGAAAAGAAAGACAATAAACTTTAATAATGATTGGTGAATACGTCGTCCTTCCTTACCCACGTTTTGATTATAAATAAAATAAAAAAGTTTGCGGTACAATTATATTCGGACCTAATTTAGAATGTTGTGAAAAAGTGAAGTCCCACATGAGATCACATCATACACCCTTTTTATCCAGCCAGCTGGCAACATGTTTGTCAGATTTCCTGACGTGGCAGATGATGACCTGCCGGTTTCACCTACTACCTCGGTACCCTAAAACCAGGCTTTAAAGTCCCATATTGCGGGCTTCCCTATACTATATGCTCTGCAATTTTTATTTTTTTATTTTAATTACCTTTATGTTCCTACCTGCACTTCAAAACAGTAAATTAACAAAAACAGTTTGAATATTTTTTGTTTCACTTCGTATTATACTTTCTAAACCATTAACACATGTTAGTGTGAAATATATAATTCATTAATTTTTTTTACCATCCATATGTCGTATATTTTTTTAAGTATGAAACACAAAACCAATACATATGATTATTTCATTCAGTCCAGTTGGGGGTTAAAGTGATGGGAATAGAAGAGTTGGAGAGAAAATAAAAGAAGATAAAATTAAACACAATTAATTTAATATCTCGAGATAATTAACTAAAGCTAACTTTTTTTTTTATATAAATAATAATTTAAAAAAAATATTTAAAGCTAACTGTTGAAGTGAGTACTTGTTTAAGTAATATTTAAGGGTTCATCTGATTATTCGGTTTAATGTCGTTTTTAGAGTTGAGAATAATTCATTTTCAAATATGCGGGTGGTGTCGTTTTCAATATTCATTTGTCATTTATGTGTACAAGTACAACACATTTTCTTCAAACATTAAATTAATTAAGTTGAGGGCCCTAGCATGGATTCGAACAAGTCAAGTAATTAATTAATAATTAAACTAGTTTTAGATTTTTAAAAGTTTATTTAATTAATTATACAGGATGGTTTAGACATTTTAGAATTTTTTTTAGTTCAACAAGCTGATTTACTTAAGTTTTTATATATATATATATACACTTATATTATTCAGTATAAAATATTTTATATTCGATAATTATTTTTAATTTTTATAATTAATATGAAATAGTGTATATTTAAATAAAATAACTCAACCATCATTTCCATATCTTTAAAAATAGAAAAAAATAAGCAAAACTTTAAAATTACCACATTAATTTAATTACTTTTAAATTTATAGTGAAATATTTTTTTCCTTTTTACATAGCCTTCAAGCCGGGCTCGTCAATTAATTAAAAAACCCAAATTAGGACCTATTATTAAGTCTGTTTACAAATAACATTTTAAATTCGATCGAGTCTAACAATAGTATATACTAGCTAGACCTAGCCCCGCCCGCGTTAATAAGAAGTTTGATTTGACTATTCTCATGCCGATAGTAATACTAGAGATAATTTTGTGTAAATCTCATGTATGAAATGAATTTTCAATTTTACATCGACCGAATTTTAGTTTAAAATATAATTTGACACGAGTGTCATAATTCCACAAAACATAGAAATATAATAAACACACTCCATTTCGTTTCATGTATATACGAAATACGACTGCCATTTCATACAAGTTTTACTTTATATACGTACGAAGACATCATTTCCTTAGACATTTGGTTTACGTAACATTAAATGCATGACATATTTTGACGGGTGAATGATTATTGCTTCAAGTGTGCACTAATTAAAAATGAAGAAAATAAAAAGTTTATTATGTAGCATATATAATTGAATCACAAAATAGTTTATTTTCAATTTTTGAGTTAAATAGACGAGTCTGCTAAGCTGAAAAGTCCTATAAAGCTCAAGTCTAATATTTTACGTAAATGGACTTCATTTTTTTTTTTGACTAATTTATTAAACACGTGGAGGTATACCCACCTTACATTAACACTTCTACTCTAATTTTAATGAAAAAAAAACAAATCTCAATCACAAGAATACTACTCCAACAAATAAAGGTAATTAATAATAATATTAAAAGAAAAGTCAATCACAGCCAAATAGAGAGCGTATGCACAACGTCATTTTATACAGTTAATAATAATACTCCATTCCACACGACACTCCACTTCCACGTAATTATTTCGGCTCCTTCATTCATTTATAATCACGTTATTTTTCTTAGTTTTTCTATTTATTTCTACATCTACTAATATTTGACCTATTTACATTTTCTTTAGAACCTCTTTAAAAAGAAAAAAATAAAAAATTCAGAGCAGTGACAGTGGTGGCAGAAAACTTGCTAGGCAAAAATCTAAGACTACAAATTAGAATCTATTCTGATAAAGAGAAAATATTTATATCAAAATTTAAATTCTAGTTTTACTTATATTGATAGTTTGATGATGTATGACAAATCTTAAACTTCACGAGAAAAAAAAAAAAAAAAAGAATAAATTCAAACCTATGGCTATGGTGGTGTAATAGGAAAAAATAGAGAAAAACAAATAAGAAGAGTTTGAGATTAATCCAGCATACAAATGTTTTAAGTTTTAACAAGTAAATTTTTTGTTTTTTCTCAATTTAGACAAGGCATATATAGTTTGGGCTGTGTTCCTATAACTTGAAATAAACTAAATCAGGTAGACATTATTTGAAACACAATACAATTTTAAGAAGGAATTAAATAATTTTCTTAAACAATAAAAAGGTAAAAATCATAGAAGTAATTAAATTTCGATTGTTTTTTGAATCAGCTCAATTTGACACTTGTCGTGTTTGCATATCTAAATTTTAATACTCCTTAAATTTTCATTTATCAATAGTTTCTAAATTCAGGATTAGTTTTAAGGTTAATTGGCGCGGCTAAAGGCACCCAAGGCATAGGACACCCACTAAATGGATGAGGACACCCACGAGAAAAATACAAAAATAACCTTCATCCTATTAAAACTCTAAATCCTCCCCATTCTCAAAATTAAAATAGTACACCCACACTCATTTTCTCCCCTTCCTCCACCCTCTTGAAGACGACGGCGCCGCCCACGCCACCGCCTCCTTCCACGCGGCCGCTCGCACAGTGCCGCCGCCCGTTCGCGTTGGCTTGTTCACCCCCTCCCCGTTCCATTCTGTAACAAAAAGGCCGTCGCCTTGCCTCGCGCACGCCACCCCTCCGTCTCCACTTCGCGGCCGTTCGCGGCCGCAACCCTTCCCCCTCCCCTTCGCGGCCGTTCGCGGCCGCAACCCCTCCCCCTTCCCTTCATCGCACCCAGCAGCCGAAAGGTAAGTTTTTTTTTTTTTTACAATTTTTACAGAAATTAGGGTTTAGAAATTTTAGGAAAATTAGGGTTTTGAGTAGTTCTGGAATTATTTTCGAACATATTGTGTTAGTTTTGGAAACAATTTCGAACAACTTGAGTTTGTTTTGGAAAAATTTGAGTTGTTTTGGAATTTTTTTCGAACATATTGAGTTTGTTTTGGAAATTTTTTTGAATTTCTTTTGGAAAAATTTCGAACAAGATGTTCGATCTTTTTTCCCGGACAAATTTGAGTTGTTTTGGATTTTTTTTTCGAACATATTGTGTTTATTTTGGAAAAAATTTCGAACATATTGAGTTTGTTTTGGAAAAAATTTCGAACATGTTTGTTTTGGAATTTTTTTCGAACAGTAGTTGTTTTAGATTTATTTTGTTTCAATTTTGAAGTTTTTTTTGATGAATGTTGTTTGTTTTGGTTGTGGAGGAGATAATTATGTGAAATAGAATGGTGGGTGTATTCATCTTCGTTTTTTTCATAAATTTTACCCTAGGGGTAGGGGTATATGGGACATTTCACATGTCCTAAAAGATTAAAAAAATGTTTGGTGGGTGGTGGGTGTACTCATATGAAATTCGGGTGCCTTTAGCCGCGCCCTAGTTTTAATTATTTATTCGGAAATCGGAATACACGATTTTTTTCAATTATTGAGATTATATAGAATCCAAAACCAAAATGAAGATAAAGTAAATTGGGCCTAAAGGAACAAAGGGCGGAAATAAAAACGGGCCCTCTATATATTAGGGGACACTTAATGGGCTTTTCACATTACTTGGGCCATTGCAGTTAAATTTAGAAGGGGTATTTATGTGATTTGATGGTAAAGTAAAATGTACCTAAAAAATGGTGAAAGAATATTAGTTTGGTGGTATGCATATCGTTTTGGGATGTGAATCATGGGACAGAGGGAAGGGAGTAATAAATTATCGCTAATGCTTGTTAATCAATCGGAGTTCACAAATTGCGAGATAATTACGAGATTTGCGGTTCACAGCAGCTGGATTTCTATGACTCGATCGCATGTTGTATCTCCTTCGCCGACGAGATGAAGATTTTGTGCATTAAATTCTAGGGTTTATCCAAATGATGCTGCGATCCCTTGCAGATTTTCGTACGGAAAAAAATTGACATTGTTTCCGCTTCTTCTGTTCGTTGCTTAGACCAACATTTCGGTACAGAACACTTGCTTGTTACAATGCCAAAATCGTGAATGCTCAATGCAAAATCATCTAATTGACATTGGGTAGTTCCAACTTTCAATTAGAGGGAGTGGATGATCTGGATCGTGATTGGGTAAAAAGATTCTGGATGAAGAAATAGGAGGTCGATTGGAAAAGGATATTTGTGTTGGTACATCCATTGGCATTGCTTTTGATTCCTCTAGGATATTCCGCTCAAGGAACAGAGCCTTCTCCAGTTGTTGTTTTCTGATGAATCGTGTATGCCTTGCTGCTGTGCTGTGTGAGACACGAAAATACTAGCGCGGTGCTGTGCAGGTGATTTGATTCGGTTTTTAACTCCTTAATTCATAAGATTACTCACAATTTGTGACTTGATAGCTAATACTCCAATTTCTGCAGAGGTTGGCACACTATTCAGAGTCGTTACCACAAGCGCAATATGAATTGCAGGTACGAAAGCTTGCGCTGAAACATTATATTAGTTCATCTTCAAATCAGCCTTCTCTTATTATGATGCATGTATAAATATTTTTTCTTCGTTTACCATCGTTGTTATCCAATTAGACAGTTAATTAGGATTCAGGAAGAAGGTAAACACGAATTTATTTAAAAGATATCAAAGGTAGACAATGATAATCTTATCACAATTACACAACCTCAGAGAGTAGATTATGATTACTAGGCTCTCTTTTACGTGAATCAAATTAAGGCCAGCTTAATGATTTTACTTCTTAGCGAGGCATTTCTTGAACCAAATAGCTGATCTTTTCGGAATCCTTTTAAGTTTATTCTTGTAATCCACCAAGCACAGCCCGAAACGAAGGGTATAGCCCGAACCCCATTCAAAATTGTCTAAAAACGACCATGCGATGAAACCTTTCACCTTCACACCCTCTCTGTCATACCACATAACAATATCGTGAGAAATTAAAGAATTAGGCGTGTGTTAGTAGTAGTATATAAGATCATAATAAGCTCTTAATTTCTCTCTTTTAGTTTGCTTATGAGAGGAAAGTATCAAATTACTTACGCAATTGCTAATTGAATAGCATGGAGATGATGGTTGTAGAAATCAATTCTCTGTGGGTCATTAATACTTTGTTTCACGGTGCCTTCACTGCTATCACCCATACCTATCATAACAAAAATAGGTAAATGTAAATTTGAAATGTAAATAAATATTTAAAAATAAAAATAAAATCTATTACCATTTTCTGTAATGTAAATGATAGGATCATTGTAATATTTCTTGGTGTGGACTAGAAGATCAACAAGTCCTTTGGGATAGTTAAAAAAGATGGGCACTCCTGTCTGAAAATCATCAGTTCAAAATATTAATTAATACTCTTAGTTATGAAAATGTTGAATTTCTTCTTGATTATAAACAAGCTTGCACTTACTGGATTTCCAATGGGTACACCGTTGATATCAGCTGCAATAAACATTAGGAAACAATAAGATATTATTTAGTAGTAATAGGTAATTATATCTATGTTCCATTGAAATATTTAATAAAGATAGATAAATAAAACATTATGGAGTATATCTTACTTGTAAGATTGCACATTTGATCTGATGTACTGCTCACAGGTCCATTACGAGCTGATAGATGTGCTGCGTAATTTCCAGTGTAGTAATTGAGCCCCAAAAAATCATACGACCCCTTCAACATTGCACTTTGCTCGTCAGTGAATTTTGGCAGTCGCTTGCCCACAAAAGATTGCATGGTTTTTGGATATTCTCCATAAACAACAGGATGAATAAACCTTAAAAAAAATCAATCCAGAAAAGTCAGAAGATTCTCATGACATTGAATTGAATAATATTCATCCAAATTTACAATTGTACTTACCATCCATAAACAAAATCAAGAGCTCGGTTAGCTGCTACATGATCAGCATGGGTGTTTGAACGTGGTACAAACCAATGAGTCACTATTGTTATTCCTATTTCCCCCTTTTGAGTTGCCTACAATGTTACATATATATATGGTGAATGATACATAAACTCATCATGCATGCTATAATAAAGAGTAAGATAGAATTAGTAATTATATATCACCTTATACTTGTCATTGTATAGTTTTACACTTGCAGCATGAGAAAGGAGTAGATGATGACCAGCAATATAAGGTTCAGTTGCGGCGTTGCCTTGTGGGCATTTTCCCCAAGCAGAGCACCTCCCGGGCGCTAGGGTTCCAAGAAAACCTCCGTCATAACCACCGTTTATGAAGGTAAATGGTTCGTTAAATGTAATCCAATATTTAATACGATCACCAAATTCCTTAAAGCAGAGGTCCGCAAAATCTAGAAAATCGTCTCTGCAACCAAATTATGCACCATTTATACCATTAATTCTATTTATATGACTTAAAAAAATAAAATTTTGTAATTTCACTTACACAATGAGAGGACTCAGAAAGCCTCTATACTCATCTTCTAGTGCTTGTGGAAGGTCCCAATGAAATAGGGTCACAAATGGGGTTATACCTGTAATTTATTCCATCAAACATGCACAAAACAATTTAAAAAAAAAGACATTAATATATATAATTGCAAAGTATGAAATTTCTAATAATTTTAAATCACCTTTTGCAAGGAGCTCATTGAAGACATTGTTGTAAAAGGCAATCCCTTCTTTGTTCACTCCACCACTTAGTTTACCATCTGCATGTGTAATGCATATATATAGATGTTTAACAGTTTGAAAAAAACATATAATTGTTTAATAATTTGAGTACTTTCTGAGCAGGTTAAACTATATGGTATTTGATTTGGATTTCTATTAGTATATACAGTACTTGTTACAGATGGAAAAATAAACTTAATATTATGCTTTCTGCTCGTATTGTTGTATTTAAAGTAACAGTCTTACGAGGCAGTATCCTTGACCAAGAAATCGACAACCTGAAAGCATCCAATCCTAGATATTTCAGTAATTTCACATCCTCCTGCCACAATTAAAAAAAAAAAAAAATCACATAGATTTAATAATTTCTGAGTTGTTTTTAAATTAAAATATCTATGTATAAAAGTGACTTGAGGGTTATAAACATTTTTGGACCACCCTATTATTTAATGTTTTTCCATGATCGACTTTATTACTTGATTTTTTTACTAATGGTCTGTTATTAATCAATACAAAAAGTAGCTTTTAAAAAATCTGACTTACTCAAAAAGGAGCAGGTGTGTGACACAAAATGAGTGGCATTGAGAGCTTTTTTACAACTTCAAATTTATTTCTTTGAAATGTGAAGTCATTTTCTCTAAAGTAGTAACTAGTAGTACTCGTATATTTAAATATAAACTATGAGAGAGTACCTTATATAGATGATAAAAGTCGTTGGCCACGTCGCCGTTGCTCTTATCTGTTATTTTCTCTGCAAATTTGTTACATTCCCATCAGTTAACTTAAACGTATAATAAAGTTCAAAATTGAACGCAAATTAGTGTAAAAAATACAGTATATAATTACTAAGATAGCATAATAATGTGTGTTTAAAAAATATCTGAATGAAATTAATATATTTTTTTTATGGTGTATTATTGTAAAATTGGAGCATAATAATGTGTGTTTAAAAAATATCTGAATGAATTTTTTTTTTTTTTTTTTTTTTATGGTGTATTATTGTAAAATTGGACATAATAATATGTGTTTAAAAAACATCTGAATGAAATTTCCCGTTATGCACTCTTACAGTAACTTAAAAACTTATTGATATTAAAGCATATACTGTATCATTTTGCAGTCTTTCATAGTTGTAAAGCTTTAGAACATTTGTGGTGAAGTTGGACTCCGAATAAAAAAGAACAGGATTTTAATGCATTCATAAATAAGGAGATATTAATAGAGTATTTAATTGGACAACTATTGTCGATAGATAACAATCATAAAATATTTTTGAACTACTTTTTTTTTTTTTGAAGCTAGGAATACTTAATTTTTGTTATTGCATTGACAAGGCAAATTAGGTAGCCCACCAACCACAAAAGTCGTTAGATCAATAAAAGTAAAATATTTTTGAACTACCTTTTTTAGAGAATATTTTTTTGTTCATAAAATATTCATGATTCTTTTTGTACACGTTAAAATTATATAAAAATCTAGTAAATAAAATAGTATATAGTAAATAAAGTAAAAAGAGATAAAGTAAGTACGGTGAGGAGTATAATATTTTCATAATTTTTACAATAAAATGATATAGTAGTAATATTTTCATAATTTTTAAAATAAAATGATATTTTAAAGATATTGTTTTCATATTAGGATATTAGGATTTAGGAGTTTACTACTTTAGTACTTTTTTTTTTTTTTGCACGGACAATAGTACGTCAATATTTACTAATTAAGGAAGGTTTAAAGAAAGATTAGAAAATAAATATACCCTTAAGTGGATAAAATTTCCACACCAATATTTGTTATTTTAGGATCCGTTTTTACATTGATCTAAACACAAAAAGTAAGAAAAAAATAGGAGGGAAATTATATAGTAAGTGTTTGCTTCATGGGTTTAAGGGGTTTAATGATGAGTTTGATATGTAAATCAATCTTCTCTCATGTCTCATGTTTAGTTTCTCATAACTTTAAACATTTTGATCCGGGTTTATAATTTGATCTGATTTTTATAACTAGATTTCATGAATTTAGACAACTTAGCCTCCCTTAAATTTATGAAACCAATGTTTACACATCTTATCCCAACCCATCCCATGAAGCAAACATGGCCTAAGTGAAAACAAAATATCATTGTTTAACAACAAATGAACAAAGAGCTTCTACTACAACTACAGAAAAAGAAAGGAGGAGGAAAAGTGAAAGGAACCTGGAAATTTGTGAGTGAAAGTATCCCAGATACTTGGTCCTCTCCCACCCTCAGATGCAGCACCTTCATACTACCAATTACCAAATTAAAACACTTAAAATGCAACCAACAATGTAATTAATTAAGTAATTGCTAAAACTACTAATTAAGTGCAAAATAGTTACTTGATAGGCAGAAGAAGCAGCCCCAAAAACAAAGCCTGGTGGAAAGCCACTTCGGTTGAATTCGGCTAAGTCGTAAACATATCCCAAACCTGTGGTTGCAAATATTGATAAACAAATTACAACTAAAACCACTAATGTCGCCATTTTTCCTGTTATGAAACCTTCTTCACCTCCTTGCTTTAAATACACAACATATCATCTGTGAACTTACTATTTTGCACAATCAGTCACGTGCACACCAGTGCACTTCAATTCCGTCATTTTTTTTTTTGTATTCCATTTCATGTTTCTTCCTATTATATCTTTAATACACGTCTTTTTTTTTTTATCGGACAAAGAATGTTTTTATTGCTTAACTTTTGTGGCACAAGGTATGCCACATATCGTTTTCATTAATACGAGATTTTAATTATTTTTTAAATTGACGTATATAAATAATTTAAATAATAAAATATATTGTAATACACAAAAAAAAAAATAAAAAATAATGAAACAAGTAATCACATGGGACACATTGGTGGCCCCCTCGTGGTAACTTAATTTCTCACACTTTTCAGATGCTGTCTCTTTTATTTTTGATTAATTTTGGGGATAAGTGTAAAATTAGATTATTTCTGCACATGTGTAGAAATAATGGGTTTTGTACGTATTTAAAGTTTTTACCTTTTTTTTTTTAATTATATACTGTAATTATATAATATATAGCCCCTTAAAACCATATCAATCGCAATGAAATTTTGAGTTTAAACCATAAATTGGTCAAAATATATTGCATCTAATATCGTGTTTAGATTCATAATTCAAAAAATAATAATAAAATAAAATCATATTTTTGTTTAATTTTTAATAATAACAAGAATCTTAAAAAGTACTCCCTCCGTCCTATTGAAAGCTACCAACTTTCTTTTTTCGTCCGTTCCAATGAAAGCTACTTATTCTTTTTTTTTGGTAACTATTCCCCTCACATTTAATTATATTCTCCCCTCTTTCAATCACATCACCTCTAATACATCTACTTATTATATTAGTATTTCTTAACCTTTGTGCCCGAAACTCATGGGAAGCTTTCCACGGGACGGAGGGTGTACTAAGTATTAATCATTTTACTATTTTTTTTCAATTACAACTTTGATTACATTCTGATATTTAATTGGACCACATCCGATCCGACCCCACCATTATATATGTTCATTGACGTGGATGTTTTATATCCACCTTCATTAATTAATATTTAAAAGGCCAAACAAATAAAAATACAAAAATACAACAGTATTGGGACTGTTCATTGATGAACGTGATACTTTTTATAATAATTTTAAAATTTAAATAATTCAAAAACTATATAAAAACATGACGGGATCTACGATTCCCTGCTGGCCAAGTACCCATGCTAAATGAGAACGAACGTTGAAACTTGAAACCATTGTATGATTCGTATCATATAAATATCGACATCTTAAATCGATTTATATATCGAATATCAATATGATATAGATAAATTTTAAAATTACAAAATTTAATAAAATAATTTTAATATATTTTATACCTGTAATAAATTTGTAATATGTATAAAATATAATACTCCAAAATCGAGCATTTATCGATATTTTTATTTTTTTATAAATTAAATATTAAAAAAATATCATTATTAATAATATATTGAGATATTTTCCAACAACTTAAAACGGCGCTGTTCATCCCTTTATTTAAAGAAAATCTATCAATATAGATTTTATTTTTGGTTGTGGTTTAATTGTTCCTTTTATTTAGTTGTATCATAGTCTCCTACGCTTTTTTAGTCTAGTTTCATCATTTCATTGGTAGACACTTTAATGATTGTAATATACTGTATCCAGTAACCAACGTTGCTATAAAAATAAAATAAATATATTGACTTTTCTTTATATTGTAAATGTAATTAATTTTAAGTTTTAAGTTACATGTAACAATTTAAAGTATTTCGTATTCTTATGTTTTTTTTTTTTTATGGAAGTTAAATATCCATCCCTTTTTCCCCTCCCCATGACTCGAACCCAGGACCTAAGGCCTAGGTAGTGGTGCTCTAACCACTTGAGCCATCCCACTTTGTCGTATTCTTATGTTTATTGTTGATCTTCTATTTAACTATTTCAAATATTTTTATTGTTGAGAACAATGTGAAATTTATTTTGGTTGGTCTGCTATGCACTCGAGTGCATGTTATGCACCTAGTCCATGTTGCACTTTTTGATAAATGGTGTTGCACTTTTCAACTATTAAACTGTATAATAATATTTTTAGTAATAATTGAAAAGTGCAACACCATTTACCAAAAAGTGTAAGTCAGTAAAACTGAAAAGTGCAACATGACTAGGGTACATAACATGCACTCGAGTGCATACTAGACTTTACCAATTTATTTATTTTTTAAAAATATTATGTTGAAATAAAAAAAATTAATGGATAAATAAGTAAAACAAAATACTGTGATGGAATAAATATTTTTAGCTACAAAACACGTTAAAAGTATTATTTAAAATAAAATGAAGAGTGATTATATAGTAAAAAGAATTGTTTTAAAATATAATTATATTATTGATTAATTCCATTGAATAAAAATGACAGACTGCAATTTATGCAAACAATTTATTTATATAAAATTTTAATCCTCAGAGTACTCCTATAAAATTTCCTCGAACGGAAAGTCATTGTATGACGACAGTTGTTGTCATTAATTAGTTGACCCCACACGCACATGCACGTAATTAATGGGCAATTAAATACCAGTCACCGTCATCATTTACAACGTGCATCTACTACCTCCGTCCCACAAAAAATACCTACGTTTGACTTTACACATAAATTAAAAAAAATTAATAAATGTAGTCAAGTTTAGAAAAGAGAAAATGCAGCTATAATTTGAAACATCAAAGGAAGTATATTTTTTTGTTTTGTGAATTTTTTTTTTTTTTTTTAAGTACTCCATTACTTAACCTTATCTATAACGCCTTGGGAGATGTACACCGACGCTTTGGAGGTGGTAAAATTGTAAAAACATGTTGAGTGATCAGGAGCTTACATATTATGGCATGCAACAACAATTTATGGAATATATGTTTGACTTGCTAAATTAGAACACCTTAATGGGAGGTGCATGTTCAGTACTTAGTCTAAAAATAATATATTGTCTCATTTATCTTATATATTCTCCGTTCATAAAATGTACGTAGTCTCATTCATGCATTTTATTTCAACCAGCATTTTATCATCACCCTTCAACCATCACTTAATACACAAATTGACATCAACTTTATTCACAATAAACTGCACAATACCCTACAATATCCTCACTTTATCTACCATTGGTTGGATATTAACACTTTATGTAAATTTTAAATTGAGAAAATAAAATTGTGATATTTAGTTAAGTTTTACATGAATATGGTGTGCTTATTTATAGTCAATTTAGATGATAACTGCCGCCTAACTAGTCAATTGCAGTTACCATCAATTGCTCTAATTTCCTAATTAATTTACATATTCAGATAACAAACTCTAACTGATCTTCAACTACATCTGCTTATTTTATGTTGTGTATGTTAACACAATTTTTTTAAAATATGTGTCAATTAATAGAACTACTTACGATATGATTGGTATGACTGAATGGAATTGGGGCTGAATGAAATTAACTTATGAATGAAATGAAGGGTTGAATGAAATGACATAGGAATAATCATTCTTATGATTGGTATGAATTAGGAATAAAATATGAGTATTATAAATCTATATTAGTTATATTATTAATTATTAAAAATATAATTGACGGTTGAAATTATAATATATCGAAAATGATATAGAGTCCACCAATTGTGCCCATCAGATTTGCCCACCGCCTATGTGGCATTACCACGTCAATAAATCCTTATTTATATTTAATTTAAACTTAATCTAATATCAATATTTTATTTTTTTTATCCATATCAATATTTTAAAAAATCTTTTTTTATATTTAATTTAATATCATCGATATTTTCTCAAATCTTTCCATCACCATTAATTTTTCTCCACAAAAAAAATTAAAGAAAATAAAAAATAATCTCATTGCCATAACAAAAATTAACTAAATGTCAACCAATGAAAAAAATATAAAAAATCAGCAACATGCAAAAGAAACACAAATAATAAAAAAACTCACGAAACATAAAAAATTGATGGTAATGTGTAAGATGCTCCCGTAAAAGTTGATACTTGTTCATTTCTTCTACTTGTGACCTATTAACAATCATGAAATAGTCGTGCTTTAAAAAAAAAAAAGTTAAAAAAAAAGCGTACGATCTAGAGTGAGACAGGTTCGTTTATCATGGCCGCTTCGACTGCAAACACTGCATGTCCTACTGCTTTGTGCCATTGATATCTCCTTTGATGCAGTGTCCTACTGCTTTGTGTCATTGATATCTCCTTTGATGATTTAAGTTGTTTGTCACATCCTTTAGTACGAACAACAGGAAGTGGGTCTTGAACACCATGTGAAAACTCAATGCTCACATTTATTTCTCTATTATTTTTTCCATCCTCATCAATTTCTGCTATCTTTTTCTTCAGATTTTGTAGTTCTTCAATTAAAAAATCAGTGTGAGTCTCTGTTAAAGAACATTCATCAACTAAATGCATTGCAACTTGGGCCAATGACCTACGTCTTGAAATGAAAGATTGATCTTCTATAGAGGCTGGTGTTAACCCATCGACTATAAAAAAATGAGTTGTACTCTTGTGTACCAGTTACATGTATGTAACTACTATATCCAATCCAATATATGTAACTATTATATCCAATAACTCATTACAAATAACACATGACCCATTTACTATATCCAATCCAATAACACATGACCCATTTACTATATCAATTTAACACATACATTTTTTCATGGGTCTTTATTTTACTTCAATTAATTTTTTTTAAAAATTTTATCATTAAAAAATAATACTCCATTAATTTTTTAAAATTTTATTTTTTTATTTTACTCAATTGATTTTTATAAATCTTTTTAATATTATTTTTTAAATTTATTTTTCTTCCTGTTTATCATTTGTGTTTCAAATGATAATTTTTTTAACGTACTTTCTTTTTATGTCATAAATAATTATTCTAAAATTTTAAAATCTAATAAGAAAATTTTAAAAATAATATTAATTATTTTTTTTAAGTATTAAATAGTATAATAATAATTTTTTAAAAAAAATAAAATTCTCACCTCTCTTACGCAAGTGTTCAATTTTATTGGTACTATTTTACTTTAATTAATTGGTGTATAATTTTCACTTTATCCTTTTAAAATTTTACTTCATTCCTTACAAATTTCACTTCGTTTTACATTGTTTAATTATTTTTTTCATTTGAACTTTCATTTTTTAATCACTTTATTTTAATTTTTTATGAATATAATTTTTAGTTTATAAGTGTTATGATAACAGTTGATAAGTATTATGATATATTATTAGTTAATATGCAGTACTGTACATATTAGTTCATATACAGTATAATATTAGTTTATATTGGTACATGTTTTAATTTTTTCGAGTTTTAAGTTCACATACTTTATGGTAATAGTTCAAATATAGTATAGTATTAGTTCAGATATTGCATAGTATTAATTCACATACTCTATGGTACTAGTTCAAATATAGTATAATATAAATTCAAATATTGTATAGTATTAATTCATATATTAAATACTCCGTAATATTTTTATACCCACATTAATCTCTAGTACTATACAATATATTAACTAGTACTATATCATAGGCGTACTAATACTATATCGTATTTAAACTAATATTTATATTTAACAAAAAATACATAACTTAACACATTTATAATTCCAGGCATACCATGCAAATTAATACATCAATATTAAAAAAATGATACTCCGTATTAACTAACTAGTAAGAAGAACAAAAGTGAGAATGAATCACACTAAACACACAATTCAATTAATAGATACAATCACACTCAATAAACATATGAATGCATCAACATGACGATGACCCAAAAAATAATAATAAATCTGATGCAATATTGTGCTGGTTTCTTCTCCAATTCTCAACTCATTTAAGTTTCTAAATATACATTTTATTTTTCAATTAGATTATATTATTAATTAGTTTTAAAAAATAATCTACACCCTTAAAAAACTTGTAACAAATCAAATATCATTTTAGAAATAATGAAGACATAACAAAATAATCTTAGTTATTATAAATCAGATTAAAGCTAGAAAGTGAGCACGTCATATTCATACATTTATACCCAAATTAGAAAAAAATTGAATTTTTTTAGTTTAGTTTTTTTTTTCAATTTTTTTGTATTTATTTCCTAAATTTCGGTCATTTTTTGAAAAAAAAACTAGAAATTTTATTTCATAATTTTATTTTTGAGTTTCATATTTTTTTAATATTCGTTATGTTTTTATATTTATTTTTTAAAAGTAAAAAAAATAGAATAATATTTGACTTCGTGGTGATTAATTGGTGAATCGATAGTCGGTGTATAATTATAATTTTAATGAGTTGTATTTTAATTTAATTGATAAAATGGTAATATAGTATTTTACATGTATTTTTATTTAAAAAAAATTGGGGGTGAAATTAATAAAAAAAAAGTAAATAACTAATAACCCATGTAAAAAATTGAATTTAGTTACATGTATGTAACTTGTACACGTAAGTGCCTAAAAGAAAGGAGGAGTGTGGATTTATTAAAAAAGGAGGGTAAATAGCCAGTTACATACATGTAACTGGTACACATAAGCAATTGCCTAAAAAAATTTGCCTTCTTAGTCCATCTATGCACAATATACTTATCTGACAACATCATTACTTGAGTAACCCGCATCTAACAAAGCAAATGATATAGAAGAACAATGTACGCAAGGGAACTAATGAACAAGTATCAACTTTTACGGGAGCATCTTACACATTACCATCAATTTTTTATGTTTCGTGAGTTTTTTTATTATTTGTGTTTCTTTTGCATGTTGTTGAAATTTATATTTATTTAATTGGTTGACATTTAGTTAATTTTTGTTATGGCAATGAGATTATTGTTGATGTTGTGTCAATGTTGTGAAGAATGTCACAACATATCTAACAACATCATTAATAATTCGTCCTTTCTTTCACAATCAACACTGATGGTGACAGTCAAGAAACAGAAGCCGTACAAGAAAGTGATAAGGCAGTAGCTGAAGATGCACAAGATGTTGATGTCATTAAGACCGTGCATGGAGATTTATGAAAGCATGCAAACTGGAGAAGTTATAAAGTATGGGAGAGTTTGTCCAGATCCATGAAGATGTAGCTGAAGTGTTATTCAGCCCAATCCTCTCCTTTACTTATTTACATAATTTTTCTTTATTTGTTTGTCATGATTGTTTGATTTATATTTCTGTTATTTCCTTTATTATTTAGGATTTACTTTATGTACGAGTTTATTTAAATCTAAACAAGTTATTTGGTTTAGATGTTGTTTTATTAATTTGATCTAATACAATTGCTAATTCAATTTCTGTTGAAATATCAATTGTGTTAAATTCTTAGTCAATATATCTGTTGTGCGAACTTCAGTTGTGTTGATGTAGAAAGGTCAAATTGAGGGAGATTGTTGATGTTGAAATAAGTGTTTTGTTTAATGATCCAACACTAACAACCGAGTGTTGTGTTTAATGTTCCCAACACTTATGACAACATCAGAATTTGCCCTTCCTTTTCTCACTAACTCTTATCTTACGCTTGTTGTCTAATGATGTCCCCAGAGCAGTTAGAAGACGTGGGCAACACCAAGTCATGCCATTGCGTGGGAGTGAGAAGTTATTAGACATGGTATAACAAGTCCCTATATTCTAGGAGTAGTGGAGAGAAGTTCCTAACCGCATGATCTCAAGGTTGAGGCGATCGTGGGAGTTGATGGCAGTTCGTGCATGAAGCCTATAAATACCGCAGCTGCCTCAACACAAGATACACAAGAAGAAAAGCTAAATTAGATTACTACACTATTGAACGCTATATACGCTTCTAGTTAGGAAAAACTTTGTTTCTTCTTGTAGTTCTTCACATTATTGTAAACCCGAATAATAGTGTGTTAGAACATAGTCTTATTTACTAGGTTGTGTGATTAGATCTATGAGGGAGATAGTTTCATAGAACTTAGTAAATTATTATACACTTTCGTAGTGTAATTATACACCTCAAAGAGGTTGTACTCGTTTCACATATTTTTATATAGTGAACAACATAGATTATTTTATAATCTATGCAAATTTTGAATACTTCTATTTTCACTACGTGCAATTTAATTTCCGCTGCATAGTGTTGTCTAGATTGTGCCAACACAACAGACAACATCTCTGATTTCGCACGCACACACACTTTCAATTATTTTTTATTTTCTTTAATTTTTTTTGTGGAGAAATATTAATGGTGATGGAAAGATTTGAGAAAAGATTGATGGCGTTAGTTAGCATAATTTGATAGACATAATAAAAAAAATTAAAATATTGATATGGATAAAAAAATAAAATATTAATATTAGATTAAGTTTAAATTAAATATAAATATAAATAAGGATTTATTGACGTGGTAATGCCACATAGCTGTGGGCAAATCTGGTGGGCACAATTGGTGGGCTCTATATCATTTCCGTATAATATATATATATATATATATATATATATATATTAAACAATAATATTATTAATTTTAATTATTAGGTTTTTAATACTTATATATATTTTTAGTATTTTATTTAATAATAATATTTATTACTTTTACATATTATTTTTTTATATTTCTATTTAATAATAATATTATTATTAATAGTATTCATTATTTTTATAAAAAAATTATTATTTATTTTTTATAGTTAAATGATAAAATATTTTTATTAAATAATAATTTTTTTTTATAATTATTTAAAAAAATTAATATTATAATAAATTATTATTATTTCTATTTTTACTAATATGTTGTGAATTATTATTATATTATTTATATTATTAAAATATTGTATTATTTTGATTATTAGAATTTATTATTTCATTTTTAAATAATTAATGTTATTATTATTTTAACCATTATAATTATTGTTGTAATGATATAATTATTGTTGTTATTTTTGGAAAGTATAAAATAATATTGTTAAAATTAAAAAAATAAGTTATGATATTATTGTAAAGTAATTTAAAAAAATAATTCATTCCTAAAAGTGTGGGAATGGATAACACCATTCCTTAATTTTGGAGAATGATCATTCAAATGGAATTACCTTTCCTATCATAAAAACATACCAATCAAGACATTTGGAATAGAATCAGGAATGATCATTCCATTTCCACCTCATTCCCGTGTACCAATCATGTCGTTATTGTGAACATAAGGAGTAATACGATGGCGCATAAGATTACCAAAGCAGCGCAAGACTACTAGCTTTCACCCTCACCCTCACGATTGGGTATAATTAGTAGGAATTTTGAGCGAATGATTTGTGATTCAATTGCATGATGTAATTAATATAATTAAGTTACAATTTTGATTTGATTCTATATTGTGGGTTAAATGTTTAATTAGACAATTGAAAATATTTTCAAGTCATTTAAAATTCAATTTCATACAAGATTTTGTAGCAATTTCGTACACAAGTGTGATTTAAAAAAAAAAGGAAAACGCACACGAATACATATCTACGCGGTGTTTATTGTGAGTTTTGAAAATAGGTTTTGATATTTACATATTCAAATATACTTCTCCATATGTCGACAAAAGGCGTCGCTATTTGAGATGATTCTCTCAAAGTCGTCTCTAATTATTAAGGACAAAAAAAATAGAAACAAACCAAAATCCTTCTCTAAATTTGTCTCTAAACCGATTAGAGATAGTATTTTCATCTTGGTAAAGTTTAGTATGCACTCGAGTGCATGTTATGCACCCTAGTCCATGTTGCACTTTTCAGTTTTACTGACTTACACTTTTTGGTAAATGGTATTGCACTTTTCAATTATTACTAAAAATATTATTATACAGTTTAATAATTGAAAAGTGCAACACCATTTAGCAAAAAATGTAAGTCAGTAAAACTGAAAAGTGCAACATGGACTAGGGTGCATAACATGCACTTGAGTGCACAGCAGACCAACCCTTTCATCTTTAATCCTGCCTCTAATTAGTGTATTTTTGTAATGGGTTTCGTACGTCAACCCTTTTTACTCAATGTCGAAGATCAACTAGTGGATTCTAGTAGCCACACATAGCCTGAAAATTTTCCCTGTGTTCCAAGGATTTTTTGTGTAATCATAATTGTGTCGTCTTGCCTATTTTAAATTATAAAATTCAATCTCAAAATTTTAAAACCCATAACAAAGGTCACCAAATGGTACAATCTAATCTACTCTCGTGGCATAATTAAATATATAAATCCCAAGAAAATAAAAGGTTGAAGCTAGCATGTCAATTGACTTGAAATAGATTATAAAATAAGATCCATTTTTATTAAGTAGCCAAAATATAGTGCGCAAACACGATACACTCAACAACATTCATAACTCTCGATCATATCATATCCTTCACGGCAACCAAAGCACTAATTATAGGGTGGCTAACGATTATTAGATTTATTATTATTCATAATTTCATTATTATAAAACAATAGTATGTTTTATTTTACTTTTTGTTGAGGAAATTCTTGAACCAAATAGCTGAACGTTTGGGGATTCTTTTAAGTGATCCATTCTTCCACTCCACATAAACAAGCCCAAATCGAAGAGTGTAACCTGAATTCCACTCGAAAACATCCGCAAATGACCACGCAATAAAACCCTTTAAATTCACACCTTCCCTGCATCACAAAATTATTAACATTTTTAATTATATTTATTTATTTATACTACACCAGCCAACGTGATGAAAATTGTTGAATGCATGCGTGTAATTAATATATAAATTAATTATATTAATAATTTAGAAATGGCATATATATTCCATATATATATGCATGATCCAATGAAATTAGATGTATATATACTTACAGTATTGCTTTTCGTGCAGCTTGAAGATGACCAATGTAGAAACTGATTCTCTGCGGGTCTGAAATACTTTGTTTGGTAGTACTGTTATTTTGGTCACCAAGCCCTATATATATATATATATAAATTATTAGTAGTAATTAATAAAATACACAACTTATAAATATTTTTTTAAATAAAAAAATTTACAAGGAGATTAAAATTAATACCGTTTTCTGTAATGTATATCTTAGGATTTTTGTATTTGTCCTTGGTGTAGATTAAAAGATCATGAAGTCCTTGGGGATAGTCGTAAAAAGAGCTCACTCCTGTCTGTAAATATATACTCCCCATTATAAAAGAATCATATATAATTCACACATAATTATTAAACAAAAAAAATATTAATATTGTATTTGCAGATAACAACTTACTGGTGCACCAATGGATACACCATTTCTGACACCTGAAGAAAAAAAACCCATAAATATAAGATTGCATGCATGTAACACAAATTGAATAATTCTTGAATTAATTAAAATAAAAGTAGTAGTAGTAGTACTTACTGAACAAATCGCCCCTCCTATCATCAGAATTGCTAATAATTGCACCGTTAGATACAACATTGCGAACATAGAAAGCAGTATAATAATTAATTCCCAGAAAATCAAAGGATCCCTTCACCATTTCAGCTTCTTCCTTTGTGAATTTTGGCAATCGATCACCCACTATGGATCGTATGCTTTTTGGATAATCTCCGTAAACTATTGGTTCGATAAACCTAATAATTAATTAATATGAGAATATATATATATTTTGTAATCGAAGTTTTGAAAAAGAGAAAGAAAATGGAGGCCAGGAGACGGACCATCCATAAAGAAAATCGAGAGATCGTTGTGATGCTTCAACATCGAGTTTAGTATTTGAATATGGTAGAAACCAATGAGTGACTAGCGTTATCCCTATTTCTCCCTTTTGAGCACCCTATAATATATATATATATATATATAGTAATTAACACAATTAATAGTAATATTTATGATGAGTATAATTAATTAGGTAAAGTCTAGTATGCGGCATGTTATGCACCCTAGTCAATGTTGCACTTTTCAGTTTTACTGACTTACACTTTTTGGTAATAATTGAAAAGTGCAACACCATTTTACCAAAAAGTATAAGTCAGTAAAACTGAAAAGTGCAACATTGACTAGGGTGCATAACATGCACTCGAGTCCATAGCAGACCAACCCAATTAATTATAATTATAATTCAAATTACTAATTTAGAAAAATAGAAGTACCTGATACTTGTGCTTGTATAGTTTGACAGCGGCAGCGTGAGAAAGAATGAGATGATGTGCAACAATATAAGGTTCAGTGGCAGAATTGCCCTTGGGACAAATAGAGCGATTAGAACACCTCCCCGGTGCAAAGTTTCCGGCGAGGCCTCCATCGTAACCAGTGTTGGCGTAACTCAATGGTTCATTTATCGTAATCCAGTGTTTCACACGATCCCCAAATTCTTTGAAGCAAACATCCACAAAATCTTTAAAATCATCTCTGCATTAATATCACGATCAAATATACTATGTAATGACAAAGTGGGATAGCTCAAGTGGTTAGAGCACCAGCCTAGGTCCTGGGTTCGAGTCATGGGAGGGGAAAAAGGGGTGGGTATTTAACTTTGATCAATATATATATATATATACTATGTAATAATTGTGACTTAATTATAGGATTATAAGATTATAATAACTTACATAATACGTGGACTTAGAAACCCTTCATACTCATCCTCCAGTGCTTGAGGAGTGTCCCAATGGAATAGCGTCACAAATGGGGTTATACCTATTATTTCCAACGTACATTTTATATGTATATATTTTTGATCTTATTAATAAAATAATTAAATTAATTAATTAATTAGAGCTAGTTAGTAACCATTTGCAAGGAGCTCGTTGAAGACATTGTTGTAAAAGGCAACTCCTTGTTTGTTCACCCCATCGCGTAGCTTTCCACCTGTGAATTGAAGAAGTATTTCATTTTCAGTAGTCTAGACTACTTTTTTACTACTCACCGTGTCTTTAATCTATAAAGGTTTTTTTTTCTTTTACAGTTAAATAAATAAATTATTTGTGTTAATAAAATGACCATGTGATAATTTTAACATGTAATTAGAAAAAATAAAATGTATAATTCTTGGGGGCTAGTCTTGGGTGAGAACAGATAGTGTTTAAGTAAAAAATGGTAGTTACTTTTGTTAAAAATATTATCACTTTTTTTACAAATCAAAATCTGGAAAAAAATATGGGTTATCATACCCAAAATTTTGAAATATGAGTTAAAAGAGATCCGTCTCACACAAGTTTTTGCCATTCCTTGGAGTTCTAAAATAATTTCTTACTGGGCAATATTCTTGGCCAAGAAATGGACATTCGGTAAGCATCCATTCCTACGTACTTTAATAATTTCACGTCTTCCTGCACCAAAATTTAATTAAAATTAAATGAAAACTAATCAATATATATTGGTTAATTACGACACTAAACATTAATTACCAGAACTCGTTTAAACTTTTTATTTAATTAAATTTGGAACTGAAACTACTATACTGTACACGTACCTTGTACCGATGATAAAAGTCATTGGCCACGTCCCCGTTGCTCCCATCAATTATTCTTTCTGCAAATATTCACATCATTTATTAATTTTGACCATCCCAACCTTTGAAAGTCTTAAATATAACCCACTAAAATAATTTGACATTTAAAACTTAATATTTTCTATATATATATATAAAGTTGTGACATATTTTGAATAATAATACTATATCTAATTCCTATCTAGTTGATTTTAAAGCTAAAATATGTCTATGTGACGTGAGCTCGTAACCAACAATTATTCGAACACATATATACTTGTGTAAGTGACGCGCCTACAATAAATTAACATATAATGTAATGGAAACAAAACAAAAAATAAAAAGTAAATTACCTGGACGTTTATGGGTGTAAGTGTCCCATACACTTGGTCCTTTCCCACCTTCAAATGCAGCACCCTCATTCTATACATACATACATATAGCAAAACAAGGGATTATGTATAATTATATATTTGTAAACCCAACAGCTCCAACTAATTAAAAAAAAAAAAAAAAACTATCTCGGTACGGTTTACAATTTACATAAATTTTTGACATAGAAATTAAAAAATTAATACTATAGTATTAAATGCATAGTAGGTAGAGAGGATCGGGTGGTCGAGAGAGATGGCAAGAAGAAAATGTATAGAAAAAAGATAGTAGATTTTACAAAATATAAATCCTTTTTAAAGGTTAGAGAGACAAAGGAAGATATATACTTGATAGGCAGCAGAAGCAGCTCCAAAAACAAAATTGGGTGGAAAGCTGCTGCGATTGAAAACCGTTACGGGGTGAAGAGGTTCAGCGGTTGAGAAAGAACAAAGCTGCTGCAGGATTAATAATACTAAGGAGAGAATAGTAATAACACTACTTTCCATGGCTAGCTCTTGTGGATTATTCTATTCACTTTCACCTTCTTTAAATACACAACTAATATAATTGCTATACTTTTGTTCCTAGTGCACGTGTTTCCTGTACAAACACTATGGCCCAACTCCATCCAAAATCACGTCTTTTCGATCTTCAAGATAACTTTATACGATAATTTATTTGTTATATAAAATATGTGGTGGCATATAATCATAGTAATAATGAGTATATATGTGTGAATAATTAATTGAACAAAAAACTTATGAGAAAAATTAACTAATCTTACAAGTATATTGTGTCAATAGATTGGGCAATTGAGTTGTGGTGCCTTACTGAGAATTAATTTTCTTTATGGCCTAATTAAGAAATATTCACCAACAAACTATTTCCACTCACCATTTACCCAAAGTGTTGTTAAACAAATCTAGTTGTCTATGAGCTTGATCGATTCATTAAGACTCGAACTCAGCTGGATTTGTGTGAATCATTAAACGAGTCGGCTAGAACTCAACTCGTATAGACTCGATATCTAAATTATTTATTTTAATTTCATTACCTTGTTTATGAGTTAAGTTGAGCTCGTCTTTTTGCTAGTCAATGTAATCTGCTTGAATTACAGTTCTACTCACAAATGTCGTCGCTAAAATACTTTTAGAACATTAATTAACTCAATAATTATATTTGAGGGCGACTTTCTGGGTTCAAATTCACGATCTCCCAATGAGTTTTTTCTTTTTCAGAAGTTATCGACACACAATTGGCTAACTACGTAGGCACTTTCTTGTAATATGATATGAGCAATAAATCGACTGCGTGGATGAACTATATGCGAGTTCAAGTGGAAATTGATATCACCAGCCCTCTAAAGTGGGGCAAAAAAATTAAACAGGTAGATGGGGGAAGTTTCAAAGTCAAATTTCGCTATGAACGTTTGAATCATTTCTGTTTTTTTTTTTTTGTGGTCGGCTTGGCCATGTGGATAAATTTTGTGATGTGCTGTTTCAGGCTAAGAAGGGTGAAGTGGTGGTTCGGAATTGAGGGTCGTCGCTTAGGGCAGTTGATCGCCGATCTTCCAAGGTGGACGGAGGACACTAGCAACGGGAGGGAGAATCTGACGGGGTTTCTTGTGATTCAAACTCATCCAAAGCTTATTTTGGTAGAAATGTGCGTGATTCTAGGAACTTTTCTAATTTTAGTGGTCAACTCTCTACTATGATAATTACCAACCCTATTTTTCACAATGAGGAGAGGAAACGGAAGAGGGGCAAGTTGACTATACATGAGGCTATTCAGGATGACTGTGTTGCGGATGATGAAGGATGTAAACAGAATTATAGATCACTTATAAAAACAACCAATGAACCCTTTTGTTTTAAGCAATCTTGGTTCATTCGGTTCTAGCCCTTCTAAATTCATAAAAGTGTCCTTTCATAAACGTTGGACGAATATGTTAGATGACACAAAATGATGGTGTTAACATTGATCATATGTAGTTTGATTTACTTGTATTTTTGGTTTATTTTAGGTTTTACTTTGTTGTATAGGAAAATGTATATTTCCTTGACATACCTTTTAATTTATTTTTTTTTCTTTCTCATATATTTATACAAGATATATTTTATTGTCAGTAATTATATTTGATTTTAACTTTAAGTACAGTTTATCAAATATCGTATAAATAATTAGTGTGAAGTATAAGAAAAACTAGATAAAATTGAAAAGGAAAAACTAAAAAAAATCATTACGTAATTATTTTTACACTTTTTTTTTTAAGACGTCTCATAATTAATTTTACACACTTAAAATGAAAAACCATTTATATACTCCATTCTCACAATTCATTACAAGAAAACTGACTTTTAGTGACAACATCCTCTCATTATTGTTTCTCTAACTAAAAGTCTTTAGTGATAGATTTTTTTTTTTTTTTGAGAGTTTTACAAGATCAATACAAAGTAGAATTACAAATTCTTCATGCCCAAACTCTTGATCTTCAAACTAGACAGATTCATATGGTATCGCTGCCCCTCCAATCTCGAGGAAGAGAGAACGAGTGTACCCTTTGCCTCTCAATGATTACCGGATCTCTCCTATCAATACAAAAAACAACCCCACACTAAGGTGTTTTTCTATCAAAAGAAAGAGACTAAAAAATAGAGACAAAGCTCCACCAAGTACCTATATCTAAGGCCCACAGGCCTACTAAAAAAAACCATTTCAAGCACACAAAGCTCCACAAAGGGATACAAGGCTCCACAGAGGGATACAAGACTCCAAAAAACATAACAATAAAAAAGAAAACCTAAGAACTGGAAAAAACTGAAGAAACTAAACGAAATAAACGGGAAACAACGGGGCACTCATTCTTAATGGTCACCGTAGCTCCATTAGGATAACCGTCCATTGACCCCAACTAAGGCCAATAAAAACCTACATAAAACAGGTGGCGATAGATCTGCAAAGGGGCAGTTTACTGCAGCACCGGCGGCGGCGGATCTGGAACGGGCAGCGGCGAATTTGGATCGAGCGGCGGGGAGTGAAGAGAACACCAACTGATGTGAATAACGGTGAGCGGCGAACGACGATCTACATAGCTTTTACATCATTTCTAGATAGAAGGGGAGAGGGGGAGGAGGGGGAAGCAATGTGGAGGTGGGCGGCTGAGTGTTTTTGGAGGAGAGAAGGGAGATATTTCTTAGTGATAGAAATTTAAGAACTAATTAATGACATGACCTCTCACTAAAAGTCAATTATCGTCACTGAAAACTTTTAGCTTGAGAATATGTAATGATATAAATTTTGTCACTAAAAGTTACTCCAGTATTTTTTTTTATAGTGCAATATTAATTCTCAAATTTACACATATATCATTACTTTTTCTTCACACATACACAAAAGTCAATTTATTTCTTTATTTTATATATAAAAATTTATAAAATTACTCTTTAAAATCTCCACCAAATTTAATTTTCAATCTTATTCCGCGTATCATTTCACATGTAAAAATAATCATTAGACGGGAAGTATTAAAATGACTTCGATCTGATACACTATTTCATCCAAGAAAATATATGGAGTAGATATAATTATTTTGCATTATCTTAGTGAATCTTCATTGATACGATGTGTTACCAACCATATATCTACATTTAATTATAATTAGATGCGCCAGATCATTTTAATATAAACTTGATATTAATTAATTTATAATATCGTATGTTTGATCTAAAATGAAATTTGTTTTACACAACAAAATAAATTTAATTGTGTATATATCAAATGATTGAAATACACATTATATACAACTGGCATGGTCTCAAATAGACTTGAGTTGATCGAACAATTTTTTTTCCTGAAACGTGTATGTTGAAAAGTGTAAATTACTATAATTGAAAAATGCAACATAATATTATTAAAAAGTGCAAGTTAGTATAACTGAAAAATGCAACACAATATTTAATGAAAAATGTAAGTTATTATAACTGGAAAGTGCAACACAAAATTTCTAAAAAATGCAAGTCAATGTAATTAAAAGGTACAATATAACATGATTAAAGGTGTACGTAAATTTAATTGAAAATATTATTAAGAAGTGTAAGTCACAAAAAAAAAAAAATTGATCAACCATTGACCGTTCACACATGCACAAAAGTTCAACAAAACCAACTATTTACAATTTAATTTTGGATAGTTGAAATATCCGATCATAGACTTACCAATATATTTATCAAATTAATGAGGCTTAAATATATTATATTAATGCGATTCTGTAAATATAATTGTACGTAAAATTAATATTTTTTACGAATTAATTTCACAAATCATTAGATAAGGAGTACTATTGTTTTATAAGAATTAGTATTATACTCCGTACTAGGTATTAAATCTTATAAAATGTTAATATTAAAACCATACACAAGCTTTCTTTTCATTATTATCCTTTCAAATTATAGTTCAATTTTTTTTTATTATCAATACTAACCATTGTTAGTGAACCAAAATGTTCGTATTTAAGACATTAAGTTCGTTAAAAACAAAATTACTTCCTCATTTATAAGCTTTTTAATTTGTAAACTTTTTATAAACTTTTTATACTCCTTGGAGTATAAGTTTTCTACTTTTTTTTTTTTTTTTTAATGTCTTACAATAACTTTTTCATTGGCAAATAATTTTCTCTCTCCCAATCACATCACTTATATTTTACTCCTTCCGTCCAATTTTATTATGCCCACTTCTTCGGGCACGAGTTTTAATGAATATTGATTAGTTTATTCATAAAGTAGATAAGTTGAGGATATGATGAGGTATTGTGGGGTCCATTTATAAATAAATGATTGTTTATGAATAAAGTGAATGGTAAAGTGGGTAAATAAGTGATGATAGGAGGGTGAAGATAAAATAGTATGAATAGTTTTATTTTCAAAAAGGGTATGAGCATAATAAAATTGGACAACCAAAAAAGGAAAGTTGGAATAATGAAATTGGACGGAAGGAGTATCATATTACATTTCATACTAATCTATTACTATTTTCTCTTGTACTACATCTATTATTTTATCATATTCCTTAATTTAAACATCCAAAAGAAGTGGGGAATTTATTTCGGGACGGAGGGAGTACTTTTTTTAACAAATATTTTTTATTTTTATACTCCGTACTTCATTTTATATTTTACTTTTTTTTTCTCTATCTCACACTTCCTCTCAATCACATCATTATTTGTACTATATTTATCATTTAGTCAATTTTCTTAATTAATTCATGTGTCTAAAAATAACGAAAAACTTAATGGACATATGAAGTATAATGCTACTTCCCCTATTACATACATATTTTCACATGTAGCCCAAAATTAATGATAATTTTAAAATAAAATAATCTTTAGATGGTATTAATTGTGTGTTATTTCTACATTGTATATGAGTATTTAAATAATTTTAGAAAAAACAAAGAAGTGTGAAAATAGTAGTACCATTTTATTCCATGTGAAGATAAAGTGTGAAAAATAGTACCATATGTACAAAAAAGTTATTCAAGTAATTTTAATACTCTCCCCGTTTTCAAAACGTTGTCTACTTAAAGTGTGCATATTTATTTTTTGTTTAAAAAAAATATATATACTCTACTACGTTTACTTTATTTCCTCTTTATTTTATGTACTTTATTAGAGTAGTGATCATGTATTACACAGATTTTTCGATAATACATTATGTAAAATTATTTTTATAAATAACATACTAGATAATTATTTTAAAATTTTAATCTAAATTACAATAATATTTAAAAATGATAATTTTATTTGTAATTATTCAAAAGTTCAGATTAAATTACAATTAAGTGAAAAGGGGTAATTTTATTTGCAATTAACCCTTCAAAATACAAAAAGATTTATGGATTGATTAATTAGTTGGTATTTGGTAAGATGACACATACTTCATCAGTGTTGGTGAAAACTACTTAACTTTCTTTTTTTGTCCGTTTCAATGACTTTTTTTTTTTTGTCAAACTACTTCTCTCATATTTTATTATTTCTTCCGTCCAACAATTACTTTCACACTTTTTTTTTGGACGTTCTACAATAACTTTCATACACTTAGAATGGAAAATCCTTTATAATTTTCACTCTCACAATATCCTAAATTTTACTCAAATGTCATTACATGCATTTTCTCCACATATACATAAATTCACGTATGAAAGAAATCCCAGAGAGAGTATATTTTTATCTCTTTCATTCACATCACCTCTTATACGTTTATTTATTCTATTATATTTTTATCCTTCATACCTAAAGTTTATTGGTAACTTTCACCGAAACAAATGGACTAGAGAGCACTAACAACCAAATACAAATCAATAGAAAATTAACCCATACTCCATTATTTTATGAGAATTCAACATATCATTAAAATTAATTTTTTTCAAATCGACGAAACATCCTATTAAATTTCCCATTATTATATTATATTATATATATATATATATATATATATATTTTTTTTTTTTTTAACTTTAGGTTGACTTAAAAGATACTTACTCTCTGTGTAAGTTATTTAACTTTTTTTTCTTCATTCTCAATGATGAAAGTTACTCTCTATGTAATGGTTGTAGTATATTGGTCAAGACTGTATCAAATCTATATGAGTTCAAAGGTTCAATTCCTATTTTAGCAAATTATTTATATATTTTACTCCCTCCACTATTCACACTACTTTATCTTCACCCGAAGGGAGTATTATTTTTTTTATTTTAATTAAACCACTTCTAATATATCTATTTTATTATATTTTTTTAATTTCAATTTTTAAAGTTCACGGGTAGATTTTTACCCGGAATGATGGGAGTAGTACTGACAGTGACGCCAGTAGCAGCAGTGGGGGCTTGTTGGGCTGGACTGATAGCAGTCACTGAAGAGTGAAGACACATGGTGACATGGTGTGATATGTGGCGCCCATAAAGTATCTGTCATCCATTATTTTTTATTTTAAACGTTATCTTTAATAATTAAAATGATCACATGTAAACAATGTCTCAAAGTTATTTTATAAAGTTTTACATAAACTATTTACTTGACGCGGATATAAACAAATGTAGTTACTCTCTATTTGCCTTAAATATATAGTGGTTAGTTGAGAAAGAGATAATAGATGGAAAGAATAAAAGGTAAAATGAAGTATGAAAAATAAAATTAAGTAAAGGGAAATGGTAAATTTTGTTAAATAAAAAAAAATGTAAACTTTAAATTGAGTTGAATCAAAAAGTAAAATGTAAACTGTAGAGGATGACGGAGATAATATTTCTGTAAATCCATTGTTGAAACATCACATTAACTTAAAAAAATATGTTCCATTCAATCCATTTTAAGGGACGTTTTAGAACTTTTAAGAATTTATAAATTAAATGACGTTTTGAGCATTAATTTAAATTTATCCCTAATATACCCTTTTACTTCATTAACTCTCAAGTTGAATAATTAATTAATAGAATAAATTATTCATCTTTTCAATAAAAGTATACATGCACTCAATGAAATCAAACTTCAATAATTTAATAATTTAATTAAAACTTACGCATGAACACAAACACCACAATTTCCCTATAAATATATAAACAACATGATCCTTTTAAAAAGGGAAAATATCAATTTTGGTCACTCAATTTTACCTCTTTTCATATTTGGTCACCCACGTTTAGTCACTATCAAAATTGGTCACTCAGTTATTATATTCTATCAAAATTGATCACTGTTAGCCCATCTGTCATTGACTAACGGAGAAAGAGCTTTGAGCGTGAAATTTCTCAAAATCTAAGGTTAAAAAATTCTCATTCATCTTCCCTAAAGGACCAAAACTAATGAAACAAACGCAGAAGCAAAAATGAAACATGTGCAAAAATTACCAATATTTACATTATATTTATAATAGGTGAAGGAATTCTAATGCATCTTCTAGAACGTGATTCAATCAACCATGTTGTTGGTTTACTTTTTATTTTATAGATAATGAGAATTCTTTCTCATGCATCTTCTATAACGTGATTTAATCAATTAGTTGGGTAGTAAAAAAAATTCAGTAAGTTTCTAATAATTATTTAACTTAATTATGGGTTGGTTTACTTTTTATTTTACAGGAAATGAGAAACTCAAAAGATAGAAAGAAACTTTGTACTCTGGTTTTTTATTTTTAACAATTGTACTATGTTTTTCAATTCTTGGTTTCATATTAAATTTGTATAATAATTGGAGATATAAACTTATTTCAATTCATTTCCCTATTTATAATTATTGGAGCATAATTTGTGGTGAAAATCAATTGTAAAAATTTTCTAAAATTATCCATTCAAGAAAATTGGGCATTTGAAATTAATTGAAATAAATTTATATTTCGTGAGTTTCTCATTTCCTCATTATCTATAAAATAAAAAAGTAAACCAGCAATTGATTGAATCACGTTCTAGAGATGCATCTGAATTCCTTCTGACCTATTATAAATATAAGGTAAATATTGGTAATTTTTGCACATATTTCATTCTTGCTTCTGCGTTTGTTTCATTAGTTCGGTAAGATGAATGATATTTTTTTAACCTTAGGTTTTGAGAAATTTCACGGCTCAAAACTCTTTCTCCGTTAGTCAATGACAGATTGACTAACAGAGTGATCAATTTTGATAGAATATAATAACTGGGTGACCAATTTTGATAGTGACTAAATGTGAGTGACCAAATATGAAAAGAGGTAAAATTGGGTGACAAAATTGATATTTTCCCTTTTAAAAATTATGTGTAATGTTTTCAAAAAAAAAAAAAAAAAAGAATTATTTGTAATTTGTTGTGAACTAAATATTTTGATTTGACTCTCATTATTTTTGTTTTTAGGATTTGAAGCTAAATTTGCAGACTTTCTCATTTCTATCATCTAAATCATGCATAGGGAGTAGTATTATTAATTTAAAGGGATTATATTTTTTTTAGTCCATTAAGTTACCACAATTTTGAATTTAGTCCATCAGGTTACCACTTTTTGAATTTAGTTCATTAAGTTTCGATTTATTTTGATTTTGGTCCAGTTACCTGCTACAGCAGGTTTAACAGGTCATTTTTTAAAACACACCCCATAAAATGTTATAAATACCCCAAATGTTAAACACACCACACTAAAATTTAAAAATCATTTTTTATTACTATACACACCCCCAACTATTTCATATTTAATAAATTGCCAAAAATAATTAAATTAAAAAATAAGAATTTAAATTAATATAAAAAATATAAATAAAACCTATAAAAAAATCGCATAAATCTTCAAAAATTAAACAAAGCTAAAAAAAAAAATTAATTAATTTAACTAGTTTTAAAAATTTAGTTGATTTTCTACTATTTTTAAATTTTATTTAACCTTATTTTCGACGTTTTTTATAGAATTTAAAAAGCAAATAAAACATTAATAAATCAATTGAGTTTTAATTTTTTTTTTAAATATTTCTTTTATATTACCTAAATCTACTAACCCCCATAAATTTTATATACACTCAAAACGTTAAACATAAAAATTCAAAAATCAAATATAGTTAAATAAAATCATAAACATATTTAATAAATTGTCAAAAACAATTTAATTAAAAAAAGTAAAAATTCAAATTAATATGAAAAATATGAATAAAACCTATAAAAAATACATAAATCTTTAAAATTTTAATAAAGCTAAAAAATTAATTAATTTAATTAGTTTTAAAATTTTAGTTGATTTTTTTAATACTTTTAAAGATTTTTTTATTTAATTTAATGATTTTTTTAAGTTAATTTTTTTTAATTTATTAAAAATCTTCAAAAATAGTAAAAACAATTAAATTTTCAAAACTAATTAAATTAATTAATGTTTTTAACTTTGTTTAATTTTTGAAGATTTTAGTGATTTTTTATAGGTTTAATTTATATTTTTTATATTAATTTGAATTCTTACTTTTTTTTAATTTAATTATTTTTAACAATTTATTAAATATGTTTATGATTTTATTTAATTATATTTGATTTTTGAATTTTTGTGTTTAACGTTTGGAGTGTATATAAAATTTATGGGTTGTTAGTAGGTTCATGTAATATAAAAGAAATATTTAAAAAAAAAATTAAAACTCTATTATTTTATTAATGTTTTATTTGCGTTCTAACTTTTATAAAAAATGTTGAAAATAAGGTTAAATAAAATTTAAAAATAGTATAAAATCAACTAAATCTTCAAAACTAATTAAATTAATTATTTTAGCTTTGTTTAATTTTTAGAGATTTATGGATTTTTTATAGGTTTTATTTATATTTTTCATATTAATTTGAATTCTTATTTTTTTTAATTTAATTATTTTTGACAATTTATTAAATATTGTAGAAAATAGTTGGGGGGTGTGTATAGTAATAAAAAATGATTTTTAAATTTTAGTGTGGTGTGTTTAATATTTGGGGTGTGTATAACATTTTATGGGGTGTATTTTAAAAAATGACCTATTAAACCTGTTGTAGCAGGTAACTGGATCTAAATCAAAATAAATCGAAACTTAGTGGACTAAATTCAAAAAGTGGTAACTTGATGGACTAAATTCAAAATTGTGGTAACTTAATGGTCTAAAAAAAATATAATCCCTAATTTAAATCGTGTGGCATGTGGAAGTAATGAGTGGTTTTGTGTATTTGTTTTGGTCAATTATAATTTAAATAAGCATTAAATAGATATAATTGTATGTTGAATAATTAATTTGAAACGTTAAGTATTTTGTTGATTAATGAAAAAAACTTTTACTTAAATAAAGACATATTAGGAAAGTTGTATAATATTTGTGAGGAGTTACTTAAAACGAATTGGAGGGAGTATACTAGATCAATTTTGAAAAGGCAGTCCTGGCTCATTTTAAATTTGTTTAGAACTGATATTTTAGTAAAATAAAAATTATTTAGCATACAATTACAATTTTTAAAATTTTGACCAAAAACTCTTTATTTTCAAACATTTTCCACTTTTAATTTACCTACATAAATTTATTGAAGTCACTTCCTAAATGCACAATTATTTGATATCTTCAATTGTAAAATATTGATGTATCCACTCCATTGTCATGTTATCTTACAATATCTTGGCTCCAATAATGTCCACAATAATATTAGTATTCTTTTATAACAACTTTATATATTTAAAAAAAGGGGGAAATTTGGATTGGGATAGATAGAGACATTGATGGAAAAACATCCGGATTAATGAGTTAAATGTTGGAGTATAATAAGAGCACGTATTTAAAAGCTATAATATATTCATTCTGAATTTTTTGTTAAATCTGTAACAAATTGTACCCATTTACTTATAAAATTAATCATAATGATGTATTAATATTTCTACATTTAAAATGTAGTACTCCGTAGATAATATGCGGAGAAAAACTTGCATCAAGGTCACGATTTTAGCTGATGTGCAAAGATACAAAATTATTCAAGCATGATCAAAGATCACATGCTTTTGTTTTTGTTTTTTAATTTTTTTGTTTTTTGATAACGACATATATTACAAATGAAACAATATAAAAATATAAATAATTCAAAGCGACAAAAAGCTGTGGATCTTAGTTTTGTATTCAAAAAAATTGGCATCGCTATATACTGAGTAGTCCCCGCCGGCCCCGCAAATTCTAAAATTGATGGTCCAAAGTCCAAACTGCCAATAATGTTACTTTCACAATTTCATTTTAAATTTATTTTATATATTCGAGTTAAAGAAAGTAATTTAATTCAAAATAATATATGTATAAATGATCTCAAGATTCCCATTATACTTTTATTTATACATTCATAATTATTTTAGAGGTTACATTTCGTAATTATTTGACAGCCCTTTACCATTTCATTTCGATATTTAAAATTAGAATTTCAAAATTCAGTTAACATTCACATTTAAATTACTCTGTTAAATTTGTGTACATTCAACTTGATTGACAATGTGTGTTTATGTACACTATATATAGAGGAGACTCTCATTCTAGAGTCTTCCAACTAACAACTTATGGTTAGAGTAACTACTCTTCTTCTAGAAACTACTCTAGTGAACATGTAAATGGCATGTGTTGTATGTGTGTGTTTTACATATGCATTTCATGCACTAATGATACTGTTAGATTCGTTAGGGTTTGCATGCATTGTTTTCATGAGCTGCATGCCTCATTATGCTTTTCTTCAACATGCCTCGGAAGAATTTGGACCACCCTTGTTAAGATAGAGCAAACCAGCTGCAGAGATGAGAGAATCGAGCTGGGGCAAGTGGTTTTGTTAATAGGTCAGCTGGTTGATCATCAGAAGAAATGAAGCGAATGTCAAGAAATCCAGCTTGCACCTTTTCCCTTAGAAAACGCACATCAACTTCAATATGCTTCGTGCGAGAGTGAAATGCTGGGCTGAATGCAAGAGTGATAGCCCCTTGGTTGTCACACCACAACAAGCCAGGAGTGGAGATGGGAATGTGTAGTTCTTTGCATAGACTAGCAATCCACATGATGTCCGTAGTGGCAAGAGCTAGAGCTCGATATTCAGCCTTAGTGCTGCTGCGTGCAACCACGAATTGTTTTCTAGAACTCCAAGAGATCAAGTTCTTGCCAAGTGTGATGCAAAATCCTGAAGTACTCCGTCGATCATCAATGCTAGAAGCATAATCCGCATCCACGAACCCCTGCAACCTGTAATCTAAAACTGGAAAAAAAGAGATACCATGAGTAAGTGAGCCTTTAAGATATCTAAGTACTCTCTTACAAGCTTTCCATTGGTTTTGTGTAGGATTTTGCAAAAACTGAGACAACTTGTTCACACTGAAGGAGATATCAGGTCTTGTAAGTGTTAGATACTGTAGAGCTCCAACAATGCTTCTGTATAAGGTGGGATTATCAAAAGGAGGGCTGTCAGATGAAGAGAGTTTGGAGGAAGGACATATAGGAGAAGGACAGGGCTTGGAATCAGAAAGATTGGCTTTAGAGATGATGTCATTGGCATATTTAGATTGAGTGAGTTTGATATGTGAGGAGGTGGAATGAGCTTCAATGCCCAAGAAGTAGTTTATTTCCCCCAAATGTTTGAGAGAGAACTGAGAGTGAAGATCATTGATGAGTGATTGAACTAGAGCTGAGTCATCTCCAGTGATAAGTATGTCATCTACATATACAAGTAAAAGAGTAATCTTGCCATGTAGGAATCTGTGGAACAAACAATGATCAGATGAGGAATGTGTGAAGCCCTGCTGCATCAAGAAGGCACTGAGAGTGTCATACCAAGCCTTTGGTGCTTGTTTGAGGCCATACAATGCTTTTTGAAGTTTACAAACATAGTGAGGATTCTGTGAGTCAGTAAAACCTTCAGGTTGAGCAATGTAGACTGTTTCATGAAGAACACCTTTGAGGAAAGCATTGTTAATGTCAACTTGTTGAATAGCCCACCCTTTGGAGACAGCAAGAGTGAAGACAATTCGAAGTGTTACAGGTTTTATCATTGGACTGAATGTGCTAAAGTAGTCTACACCAGCTTGTTGTTGAAATCCTCTAGCCACCAACCTAGCTTTGAATCTCTCAACATAAGCATCTTTATTGTATTTTACCCTGAAAAGCCACTTTGTAGTGATGGGATGAATGTCAGCAGATGGAGGTACTAGAGTCCAGGTACCATTCTGAATCAAGGCATCATACTCCAACTGCATAGCAGATTTCCATTTGGGTCTTTGAATAGCTTCTGAGACACTGTTTGGTTCAGGAATAGGCATTGTAGAGATGAGAGCTTTTAGTTTGTAAATCCCAGATTTTGACCTTGTTTGCATAGGATGAGATGAAGGGTGGGGTGGAGGAATGTATGTTGGAAAAATGACAGCTGGAGTGGGAGAGTAAGAGATATTAGATGGTGGAGGAAGCATGTATCTGGAAGAACTTGAAGAAGAAGTGACAAGATCATGAGGAGATATGTGGTTGTTGTGAACAGGAGTGGATTGATAAGAGGTGTTATGAAGAGAATCTGATATAGAAGGTGTGATATTATGAGAAGATGAGTCATGATCATGAAGTGAAGGCTGAGAAGGAGTGGGGGTGTGAGCTGTATGAGGAATGTGAGAGAGATTGGGTGGTATGTGAGCTGAAAATTGTGAGGGGGAACTGCATGGTGAGTGTGCAGTAGAAGATGAGGAGAAGCAAGGAAACTCCTCTTCATTAAATTGAACAGAAGCTGAGATGAATATTTTCCCAGACTCATGAAGACATTTGTAGCCTTTGTGGGAGGAGCTGTACCCCAGAAAGATGCACTTAGAACTTCTGAATTGGAGTTCTGATGAGTTGTATGGTGTGAGAAAAAAGGAAAGCATGCACATCCAAACACCCTTAGAGAATGATAATCAGGTTTTCTGCTGTAGAGTGCTTCAAAAGGGGAGGTATCATGTAGAACTGATGATGGAAGCATGTTAATCACATGTGCTGCTGTGGAGAAAGCATGCCACCAAAATGCCATGGACAACTTAGATCTAGCAAGCATTCCCAACCCAAACTCAGTAATATGCTGGTGTTTTCTCTCAATCAAACCATTTTGAGGATGAGTATATGCACAAGATAAACGAACTTGTATTCCCATAGGCTTAACCAGTTTGTCCACAGGGAGGAATTCAGTTCCCATATCATGATGAAGTGCTTTAATTGATACCCCAAAAACCCTTTCTACAGTATTCATAAACTGTGTAAAAACAGTGATCACCTCAGACTTTGCCTTTAGAGGAAATATCCAAACAAATCTTGTATAGTCATCAACCAAAGACAGATAGTATCTAAACCCCTCAACAGATAAACAAGAAGCAGGCCCCCAAACATCCATGAGAAGTATCTCAAAAGCATGAGAAGTATGATGCTGAATAGAAGGGAAATGTTTCATATGTAGTTTACCAAGCTTACACTCATCACAGAAAGTAACATGAGACTCCTTACAATGAATATTCAAGCTCTTCAATACATGAGAAAGAGTTGAATTACCAGGATGTCCCAACCTACAGTGCCATAACTTCCAAATGGACTTATTCTTACTATCAACAACAGAATTACATTTATTGACAGTAGCAGCTGATATAGTGTCTTTATTCCAAGGAGAGCTTGAAGCTTTATGTGAGTTCAGACATCCAAAGTCCAGAGTGTATAAGCCATCTTTAAGCACCCCTCTCAACAGTATCTTGTTGGACTTGAGATCCTTAACAAGACAGCAATCAGCATAAAAGACAATAATAACATCAGTATCCTTAAGAAACTTTGAAATGCTCATAAGGTTTCTAGTAATTGCAGGCACATGTAAGACATTATTCATGACCAAAGAAGAGGATGCACCATGTACAGGTATGGATAGAGAACCAGTATGAAGAATGGGAGTAGATTCACCATTGCCTACAATAAGAGAACTCATACCTTGATATGGAGAGTTGAGTTGCAGATTGGCTAATTGAGATGTCACATGGTGAGTAGCACCACTATCAACACACCAAGTAGAGTTCTGAGGAAAGTGAGCAATGTTGGAAGAGGAAGCACCATGATCCATATGATTGGTGAGAGCAACTGGAGTATATGGAGTGTAAGGTGAAGGAGCAGTGTGATAGGAAGGAGAGGAGTTATATGGAGTGGAGGAGTTGATCTGAGTGAGATGAGCTTGAACTGGTGGAGAAGGACGAGGATTAGATGAGTGAGATCTGGATTGAGAGTTTTCAAGTCCATTGAAGGATTGGTCAAAACGTTTGTAGCATTTAGCTGCTACATGATACTTTCTCCCACACAATTGACAGACAATTCGAGGTTTTGAATATGTCTTGCCTTTGAATGATTGTCTAGAGTTGGATCCATTATCTCGAGAGGCAATATGAGCTGATGGATTAGATATGTTACCTCCAGATAACTGAATAGAATGAGAGCTGTGATTGTGCAATCGCACCTCATACGCCTGCAAAATTGACTGCACCTCTGGTAATGAAGGAATGATGCCCCTAGTAGTGAGATTTACCACCACTGCATCATACTCAACACCTAAGCCACCAAGTATATACAAGACCAGCTCCTCATCCGTAATCATGTGGCCAGCATGATGAAGACCATCGGTTATGGATCGCATCTTCAATATGTAAGCATCAATGCTGAGATCTCCTTTCTGTAGAGTCTGTAATTGCAGCCGAAGAATCATAGCCTTAGCACCAGATTGCGATTGGAACAAAGATTCAAACACCAACCACAGCTGAAACGAATGCTCACACCTACTTACATGACCAAGCATCGTTTCAGAAATCGAACTTAACAACCAGCTAAGAAGAAACTGATCCTTGCGCTGCCAGGATATGGAATCTGATGTCGATTCACTTGAATCAACTGGAACAGTCTTGCAAAGGAGTACATCCTCAAAACAATGGGCACGAACAGAGGCGATAACTTGATTTCGCCAAAACGGATAGTTATCATTATCCAATTTGATGGACAGAGTGATGAATCGAGGAAGAGTAGGAGCTGAATTGGATGAGTTATCCATGAAGTGATGAAGAATCAGAGCAGAGTAGAGCGGAAGAATAGGATCGAAAGCTGAATATGAATGAAAGTATAGCAGTTGAGCGAAGAACAGAACGGTTACAACATGAAGGTTTGAAGATGTGAATGAATTGCAGATGAAGATAGGCAGAGATGAAGCAGATGTGTGAAGAAGAGTAGAATTTGCAAAATGCTAAACAAAAACAAAGGAAGAGGCCTCATGATACCATGTTAAATTTGTGTATATTCAACTTGATTCACAATGTGTGTTATGTACACTATATATAGAGGAGACTCTCATTCTAGAGTCTTCCAACTAAAAACTTATGGTTAGAGTAACTACTCTTCTTCTAGAAATACTCTAGTGAACATGTAAATGGCATGTGTTGTATGTGTGTGTTTTACATATGCATTTCATGCACTAATGCTACTGTTAGATTCGTTAGGGTTTGCATGCATTGTTTTCATGAGCTGTATGCCTCATTATGCTTTTCTTCAACATACTCACTTATTTTTATACAATTAATTTTACACAAAATTTTACTAATAATAATTCTACATCATCACTAAAAAAAAATGTACACTTGATCTTACATAATTAAAATCTCTCTAAAACAATACTCTTTTGATACACTAATTAATGAAAATTTGAAATTTTGTGAATGGAGTATAACAATATCACATGATAATATATTACTACATATTAACCCATGCACTTCATGTAATTATAAGCTTATTAATATAACCAATATGAATAAATAAGGTGCAGATATAAATATAAAATATAATTGGAATAGAAGGGATGGAACGAAACCCATCTGATACAAATTCTTTGAATAGAACAATAATATTCGTGTCCATATATAACGAATGGATCATGACACCAATACAAACAAACAAACACAAATAAATGGAAATTAAATCCGCAGATCGAAGACGATTATGGTTTCGATTTGTTGAGGAATTTCTTGAACCAAATAGCGGAACGTTTGGGAATACGTTTAAGTTTATGCTTGTAATCCACGTAATTAAGTCCAAAGCGAAGAGTGTAACCAGAATTCCATTCAAACACGTCCAAAAACGCCCATGCCATGAATCCCTTTACATTTACACCTTCCCTGCACTCATGCATCACAAAATTAAATTAATAAATTATATATTAATTGAAAATTAATATATCAAAATTCAATTACTCTACTAATTAATTACCTCATTGCTTTTCGAATAGCTTGAAGATGACGACGGTAGAAATCAATTCTTTGTGGGTCTGTTATACCTTGTTTGACCGTCCCATTATTTTGGTCTCCAATACCTATATATACAAATAATATACACAATTAGGCATATATATACTTTATAAGCAAATATTAATATTAATGTAGCATACCATTTTCTGTAATGTAAATGGTAGGATTGTTGTATTTCTCCTTGGTGTACACTAGAAGCTCATAAAGTCCTTCGGGATATACATAAAAGGCACCCACTCCGGTCTGAAAATTATTAATTTCACATCATTTTATTATTATACAAAAAAACAAAAGCCTCCTAGCTTATTATTAATATAAATTGCTTTTCTTGATGACTTACTGGATCACCGATTGGCACGCCATTTCTAGTAGCTGCCAAAAAAAAAAAAAGTTACTCCACTAACTATGTAATTGTTTCATAAAATATAGAGTTCTTGAAATAAAAAATGTGATGTAGTTGAAATTGAGAAAGCTTACTACTGAGACGGGCCAGGCTGTCTGTTGTACTAGTGATATTTGGACCACGAGTTAAAACGTGGGCCGCATAATTTGCAGTATAATAATTTACTCCCAGAAAATCATAAGATCCTTTCAATAATGCTGATTGCTCTTTAGTAAATTTTGGTAGCCGATCGCCTACAATGGATCGCATGCTTCTTGGATATTTTCCATAAACAACTGGGTCAATAAACCTAATTACAACATTATGAAATAAGATTATCATTTAACTTCAAAATGATCAACAAAAATAAATACGGAGTACTAATTTTAACTTTTTACTCACCATCCATAAATAAAATCAATAGCACGTTGTGCTGCTTTAGCATCAAGTGTGCTATTTGAGAATGGTACGAACCAGTGAGATACTAGCACTATCCCTATTTTCCCCTTTTGAACTCTCTACAACATAACAGATATATTCAAGGGTCAGATTTTTCTTTTTAATTTTAAAAATAAAATAAAATAATATTGTACCCTGTATACAATTGAAAAAGAAAAATAAAATTACCTGGTATTTCTGCCTATATAACTTGACTATTTTTGCATGACTAAGAAGCAAGTGATGGGCGACAATATAAGGTTCAGTTGACGAATTTCCTTTAGCGCAAATGGCCCTATTGGAGCATCTCCCCGGTGCAAAAGTGCCGACAATACCCCCATCATACCCGCCATTAGTGTAACTAATTGGTTCATTAATTGTGACCCAATGTATAATACGATCACCGAATTCTTTAAAACAAAGATCAGCAAAATCTCTAAAGTCATTTCTGCAATTATCACAACATATAAAAGGTTACATAATTAACAATTAATGTGTTTTTGGTGTATGGGTTAAAAATAATATTTTGTAAATTTCGCTTACATGACAAGAGGGCTTAAAAACCCTCCATACTCATCCTCTAGTGCTTGTGGAAGGTCCCAGTGAAATAACGTAACAAATGGGATAATACCTGAACATTTATCACAACATTAAAATACAATTTTTTTTTAATTAATTAAAAAGATACTACTGTAATTTTTTTAATTTATTCACCATTTGCAAGGAGCTCATTGAAGACATTGTTGTAGAAGGCAATTCCTTGTTTGTTCACCCCACCACTTAGCTTTCCACCTGTGTAGTCAAAATGTATTTTCAATAATTTTGACCAATTCGCAAAGATATATATCTATATTTAAAATTAAAATTAATTAAGGGAACTAATTTACGGCTTAATTTATTTACACTTAATGTAGTTATATATTCATATAAAATCTACTCTTCATTTTTCAAAAAAAAAACTACTGTTCAAAATTAGGGAGATTTGTGGGATATAGTAGGTGTAAAAGAGGAAAAAATAGTAAGAAAATAGTCTAGAACATCAGTTAATTAAAAACTAAAACTTCAGTTATAATTAGGCACTCGTATATAATAGCAATAACGTCACATTTAAGTGTAACATTAATGATTCTACATTGGAGTATAGTAGATGGACAATTAAAACTTACGTGGTAATATTCGAGACCAAGAAATGGACATCCTAAAAGTATCCAATCCTATAAATTTCATCAATTTCACATCCTCCTGCCAAGTTAAAATTGCACCAAATTAAACAGTTAATATACAGATACATTCAAATAAATAAAAAAAATATAACTTTATTTTCCTTTATTTTAATTCAAGTTGAGCTAGAGATGCATGCACCTATTTGTGAACCTGGCTAAAATTTTCTAATTTTGATATATGTACGTATTTTTTTTTAAATGGATTAACCATGCATAAAGTCAGAGATAGTATAATATATTTGCTACTTCAAAAAATATTGATATTATATAAGAAAATTAATCTTAACTCCTCAAAATAAAAAATAATCATCTCAAATTATCAAAATACCTTATATCGATGGTAAAAGTCGTCAGCCACGTCCCCATTGCTCTTGTCAGCAATTTTTTCTGAAATTTACAGTATAAAATCGAAATGAGTTCTCAAAATATATATATTATGGTTCATTCATAAGAACGTTACCTTAAAGAAATCATAAGAACATTAAATTCATGGTATTTTTTAATCAAAAGTCATAAATAGAAGAGTCAATTCAATTGGACATGCCTAACGGTTCGAACGGCCGGTTCCCCGGTTCCAGTAACATGAAACCGGAATCGTACCAATGTAAATAGGCTAGCTGGTTTTGAAACCGTGGTTTGGCCATTTCTAATTTTATTTATTTATAATACAAAAAATTGAATTTAAAAATTGTGGAAACCAGGCAAACCGTCTGTTCTGATTTTTGACATAGTGGAATCGAAATCTAACACGCGGATTTGGTCCCCGGTTATATGGGGGTTCAGTTCCGAACCAGAGCTGAGATCGAACAGCCGGTTGAACTGGTTCGGAACCGGACACATACAAATATCCATGCATATATTATATATTAATAATTAATAAAGCTTATAAAAGCTAGATTTTAATTAAAGACCTGGAAATTTGTGGGTGAAAGTGTCCCATATACTTGGGCCTCTCCCTCCCTTAGTGGCACCACCCTCAATCTGCCAATATAATCAAATTAGTTAAATTAGCCACACAAATATTGTCAAGAAATTAATTAAATAAATGAAAGAATTAAAACCAAAAAAATATATATATATTAAGAAAATACTTGATAGGCAGCTGAAGCAGCTCCAAAAATAAAACCAGGCGGGAAGCTACTCCGATTGAATGTGGAGGAACGAACTGCAGAAAGTGATATTAATGAATAAATCACAAGCACAACAGCTAAATTAGTAGCCATGGCCATGGCTAGCTAGTTTAGTTTAGTTAATGGATATGCAGCTTCACTACATTTCATGCTCCAATATATAGATATATATATGGGAATTAATTAACTGAATTTCGAATTAAAAAAATCGAATGCCAAATCACCCGATAATTAATAACGTGTTTGTTCGACCACGCATTATCAAATTATAATAATGCAAGTAGTTGCTTGTTAACCGCGTATCAACTTACATTTTTTTTTTATTTTTTTTGGAGAACCTAGCTACATATATCATTTCTAAAATAAAAGTGCAGTGGAATATTAATGTATGAGCCATGAGATGATTTATTTACTTTTTCATTAATTTAATTTTATTTATTAAGTAATTGGATAATTTAAATATATTAGACATAACTGAAGCAGCTTTTTTTTTGGTACTTGCAAATTAATTTCTTTAATTATTTATTTTAAGTTCACTAGTATCAGCCATTTCAAATTGTTCCACCAATCCTCTTCTTAAATAGAATCTTCTTTAAAGAAAAATCGAAAAACGAAGGTGATAAGTATGGGCCAAAATATGTTGTTGGGCTAGTAGTAAATTAAATTAAATTTACATCTGTCATAAAACACGATTAATAGGATTAATATCAAAAAATCTAATACCACGTTGATCTGCAACCCAATAATATACATAGATTATATGCAATTTAAAAAATAAGAATATTCTATAATTACAAAATTTTACTATAATTTTTTCCATTTCAAATCTAATTTTAATACATAACAAGTCTCATGTGCAAATTTACACCATACAAAGCACACTTCAATGATTATTGTGTATAAGACAAATTTTAAATGATAGTATTTTTTTTTTTGGGTATGAACCTAGTTCATCAATTTGAGATCGATCCATGAACTATATTCATCTTATTGAAAAATTGAAATCTTAAATGGATACATACATTTTCGCTTGATTAAATTTGTAAATGATTAAAAATAAATTACTCCATCGAATCTGATTTCATTGAAATTGTGACAAGTACATTTCATTGAAATCATCGACATAGGAGTTTGTGATATTCACAATTATATGGAATCTGATTCGTATCAATTAAGTTATATAATTAATGTGGATGCAAGTCAACGAAAAAGTATGTGATGTGAGGAGCACCAAGGGTTGATTGATCGAGCTGCTGCCAGTAACCTAATTAATTAGTTGTAATCTTTTGTTTGTCCTCTAAATTACTCCATTAATATCCCACTAATTAATGTATCGTGCCATTGACCCGTTTAATACGTGATTAGAGCTTACTTAGTGCCGGGTTGTAAACTAATTATAAATCGCTAATTTTTTATTTTATTTTTAAATATATTGTGTTACGATTGTCAATGATAATTCACTTTGACTAGACGTCTCCAATCACAAGCAAACTAATCGGCCAATATTCAATCCAACGAAAGGATGGCAATTCACAAATATAAATGAAAACGAAAAACAGAGCACAAGAAGATTTAAGTGGTTCGATCAACGTGATCTACATCCACTGGACACACGACTTCAATTTGATTAAGTATAAGAGATGTTTACACACTCATCACTCGGAAAGGGATTTATCCTCACTTCACTCGTGAACTCTCAACTCTTAAAACGAATGCTCGTACGCGTCAAAGAATTACAATTACAAGTATAGGGGTATTTATAGGTTGTCAAGGTGATTGCAGCGTGTGTTGAAAGCGTGCTCTGTTGCCACGTGGATTCTGTTACAACCGTGTAACAAACTCACACCTTCAGCGTGACCCAATCTGAATTGACCTACTTGCCCTTCACTTGTCTTCGCAAGACAAGACGACTCCATACTTAGCCAAAAATTAACCCTGCTAACAGAACTCAACTAGTCTGGTCAGACCTCTACTTGTCTGGTCTTCCCAACTCGTCTTGTCCTTCGCAACACCCATCTCATCTGTTTGGACTCATCCAACTCATCTGATCTGGTCTGAGTTAACTTGTCTGACTCCACCAGCTGATACGCCCAACAGCTGAGTTCTTCAGAAGACTTCTATCGACTAAGTACCTCGACTGATCTGCCCAACAGACGAGTACAGTAGTAGAGTAGAATCTACCTGATCTCCACAAGACGAGTAGCACTCGTCTAGTCTAGGAGGATTTGAGATAAACCTCACAATTCTCCACCTTTAGCTCAAAATCTCCACCTTGAACTAACAGCTCCGATCTATCCTTCTCAAAGGACAAATTCTACTACTAATCTGCCTCCACCAGACTAGTAGCCTTCTCCGCAGAGGTCACTAATGCAAACCAACTGACCTAAGACATAAACCAAACTTCTCTTTTGGTAACGCCTTAGTAAATGCATCAGCAGGGTTCTCCTCAGTAGCTATCTTAACCACCTGGACGCTCCCCTTCTCCACAATATCTCTCACAAAGTACAGCTTCACATCAATGTGTTTGGTTCTCTCGTGATACCCCTGATGCTTTGCGAGATGTATTGCGCTTTGATTATCACAGAAGACAGTCACACTGTTCTGAGATAAACCAAATTCCTTAAGAATCCCTTTCAGCCACATGCTTTCCTTAACTGCCTCAGTCAAGGCCACGTACTCCGCTTCAGTAGTAGACAATGCAACTACGGATTGATGAATAGACCTCCACGACACTGCCGTACCAAATAGAGTGAACACATATCCTGTTAAGGATTTCCGAGTGTCAACATTGGCTGCGTAATCTGCATCCACGTATCCCACAAGTGCATCCCCCTCACTTGGCATCTTCTGAAATTTCAGACCCGTCTGTGCTGATCCCAGAACATATCTCATAACCCACTTAACCGTTTCCCAATGGCTTAAGCCTGGATCACTCATATATCTGCTGATCACACTCATAGCATGAGTCAAGTCTGGTCTACAACACACCATAGCATACATTAGACTCCCTACAGCACTGACATAAGGTATCTTGCTCATCTGAGTTCGCTCTTGGCTGTTCCTGGGACTCATCTGATTGGACAAACGATGATGTTGGCCAATAGGAGTAGAGACAGTCTTTGCCTTATGCATTCTGAACCTCTCTAACACCTTCTGAAGATAAGTAGGTTGACTCAGCAGAATAGACCCGTCTAGTCTACTGATCTCCATCCCAAGACGACCTTCTTTAATAGACAGACCTTGTCTTCCCCTTCTTCTATGTCCAACCCTTCTGGTAACTTCATGTAGATCCTCTCGTCTAGAGATCCATGTAAGAAAGCTGTGGTCACATCCATCTGATGTAGCTCCAATTCATATTGAGAAACCATAGCTAACAAGATTCTGATGCTACAATGCTTCACAACAGGTGAGAAGATTTCATTGAAATCGATACCTTCTTTCTGTGTAAATCCCTTAGCTACAAGCCTCGCCTTGTATCTAAGTCTGCCACCCCTCTGAGCCTCCACCTTCTTTTTATAGATCCACTTGCACCCAACCAACTTCTTGTTCTTGGGCCTCTGAACAATCTCCCATGTCTGGTTCTTGTTCAGAGAAAGCAGCTCCTCCTCCATAGCAACTATCCACTTCTCCTTGTCGTGGCAGCTAATGGCTTCTGTATAAGACTTTGGCTCCAGAGACTCCACCTCAAGAGCTGCGCATAATGCAAATGAGACTATGTCAGCTTGACCATACCTCTGAGGTGGGTGGACTTCTCGTCTGGTTCTGTCCCGTGCCAGCTGATAATGTTGAAGATCATTCTCACTTTGAGGATCGCCCTCCTCATCTGGATCAATATCATCTCCAACTGGTCTTGTGGAGTCAACTTGCTCCACCTCGACTTGTGTCTCGTCTGGTTGATTATCAGCTGCACTAGTACTCGTACTAGTCTGTTCTGATAGAGGCATCCGACTCTCATCAAACGTAACATCTCTACTGATTATGCACTTTTGCATCCCAGCTTCGAGGCACCATAACCTGTATCCTTTCACGCCTGAAGGATACCCAACAAACACGCATCGCAATGCTCGAGGCTCAAGCTTGTCTTGCTTGACATGAGCATAAGCTTGACATCCAAATACCTTCAAATGATTGTAATCGGCTGCACGTCCAGACCATAACTCCTCTGGGGTTTTGTACTGCACAGCCGAGGACGGACTTCTGTTTATCAAGTAGGCTGCAGTAGACACTGCCTCTCCCCAAAACACCTTTGGCAGACAAGACGAGTTCAACATACACCTGACTCTCTCAAGTAGTGTCTGGTTCATCCTCTCAGCAACACCGTTTTGCTGAGGGGTCCCTGGCACAGTCCTATGCCGTACTATTCCTTTCGATTTGCAGAACGCATTGAACTCGTCTGATAGGTACTCCAGACCATTATCAGTTCTCAAATGTTTGAGAGTCTTGCCTGTGACATTTTCACATTCGATGAGCCATTCCTTGAATTTCTCAAATGCTTCTGACTTCGTCTTGAGAATAGACACCCACACCTTTCTTGAGTAGTCGTCTATGATAGACAGGAAGTATTTACCACCAGACCTCGTCTGATTCCTCGCTGGCCCCCATAGATCAGAATGGACATAGTCCATGATCCCATTGGTAGAGTGAACACCCTTACCAAACTTAAGTCTCTTGGACTTACCAAGAATACAAGACTCACACAAGTCGAGTTGAGTGATCTTGTCTTTGCCAAGCAGACCTTGTTTAGACAACTCCACTAGGCCCTTCTCGCCTACGTGAGCTAGTCTTTTGTGCCACAACATCGAGTTGTCTTGCACCTCCGCTACATCTGATCTACCAGCTACTGTTTCTCCCTTAAGAAAGTAGAGATCACTCCTTCTCTCGCCTTTCAGGACAGTCAGCTCCCCTTTTGACACACTGAGCTCTCCATCAGCCGACTGGAATTTATAGCCCATAGAATCCAGCATCCCAAGTGAGATCAAATTCCTCTTGAGTTCAGGTACGTACCTAACACTCTTGAGTATTCTTACTACCCCATCGTACATCTTCAGGTGAACACTACCTTCTCCAACAACTTTGCAAGTGTGATCATTCCCAAGTAGAACAGAACCGCCCTTCTGTTGCTTGAAGTCATGAAACCAATCTCGTCTTGGAGTCATATGGAAAGAACACCCTGAATCAAGGATCCATGCTTGCTGTTCTGTAGAGGATGTGATGGTTAGCGCTTGAGCAGACTCGTAGCCTTCTTGCTCCTTCTCAACTTGAGTCTGATTAGCTTGATTCTTGTCATTAGAGGTATTGGCACCAGATTTCCTCAAGAACTGCTTGTATTTATGACAAGCATTCTTATAGTGCCCAGGTTTGTTGCAATGGTAGCACACTGCCTCACCTTGATTGGACACAGCTGATTTTCCCTTATCAGCTCCTTTGGGTTGACTAGACCCCTTCTTGGCACCAGATCGCTTCTGGCCACCTCTGATTGCCAATCCTTCTCCGCTACTGACCTTATCTACTTGAGACGTTTTGTTGTGCAGCAGCTTGGACTTGACAGCCAGCATTACATCCTCCAATGTAATACTTTCCTTCCTACCATACAAGATGGTGTCCTTTAAGATTTCAAAGGACTTAGGGAGAGCACTCAATAGAATCAGAGCCTTATCCTCTTCCTCTAACTTGACATCTAAATTCTCTAGATCATCAAGAATTCTATTGAACTCATCAAGCTGATCCGGAATGGGTTTGTCATCCACCATTCTGAAGGCATACAGCTTCTGTTTCGAATAGAGACGGTTAGCTAAGGTTTTAACCATGTAGAGTTTACCTAGCTTGTCCCAGACCTCTTTCGCGGTTTTCTCTTTAGCCACCTCTCTCAGAACCTTATCACCAAGGCAGAGTAGAATAGTGCTTCGAGCTTTCCTGAGCATCTTGCTCCTTTCAGCAGCAACGGAGGCAGATTCCTCAGATGGGGCTGTAGACTCTTCGAGCACGTCGAACAAGCCTTGCTGTTCTAGGAGAGCCTGCATCTTGACTCTCCACAGCCCAAAGTCACCCGTGCCTGAGAACTTCTCAATATTATACTTGGTCGAATTCTCCATCTTCGAACTGGCAGTTGATTAATGGCTGACAATCGATTCCTCTCGATCCCGATCGTTCCCACAGACGGCGCCAATTGTTACGATTGTCAATGATAATTCACTTTGACTAGACGTCTCCAATCACAAGCAAACTAATCGGCCAATATTCAATCCAACGAAAGGATGGCAATTCACAAATATAAATGAAAACGAAAAACAGAGCACAAGAAGATTTAAGTGGTTCGATCAACGTGATCTACATCCACTTGACACACGACTTCAATTTGATTAAGTATAAGAGATGTTTACACACTCATCACTCGGAAATGGATTTATCCTCACTTCACTCGTGAACTCTCAACTCTCAAAACGAATGCTCGTACGCGTCAAAGAATTACAATTACAAGTATAGGGGTATTTATAGGTTGTCAAGGTGATTGCAGCGTGTGTTGAAAGCGTGCTCTGTTGCCACGTGGATTCTGTTACAACCGTGTAACAAACTCACACCTTCAGCGTGACCCAATCTGAATTGACCTACTTGCCCTTCACTTGTCTTCGCAAGACAAGACGACTCCATACTTAGCCAAAAATTAACCCTGCTAACAGAACTCAACTAGTCTGGTCAGACCTCTACTTGTCTGGTCTTCCCAACTCGTCTTGTCCTTCGCAACACCCATCTCATCTGTTTGGACTCATCCAACTCATCTGATCTGGTCTGAGTTAACTTGTCTGACTCCACCAGCTGATACGCCCAACAGCTGAGTTCTTCAGAAGACTTCTATCGACTAAGTACCTCGACTGATCTGCCCAACAGACGAGTACAGTAGTAGAGTAGAATCTACCTGATCTCCACAAGACGAGTAGCACTCGTCTAGTCTAGGAGGATTTGAGATAAACCTCACATATTGTATACATTAATTTATGATTATGAGGTGAATACGGACACACCAATCAAACTGGGCTGGGGCTTATCCTTCAACTCACAGGGGATAGTCATGCGTTGGAAGACTAAGGTACATCGAGGCTGCATGGAAGTGCGACTAGGCGAGGCAATGGGGGTTTCTTTGAAGCATTATCGTGGTTGAAAAATCTTGGATTAATGGATAATTGCATTGTGGAAGGAGATGCTAAACAAGTCGTAGACGCAATTATTTCAATGGAGGTATATGACAACACTTATGGAGTTTTTATTATCGCACGTAGAACCTTGTTGGTTCATGTCATGAAAGTCACGTTACTTTCCCTAGGAGACCCACCAGTCACCTAATTCTAATTCTAATTCTTGTTGGGTAGACCCACCAGTCACCTACTCTAATTTACATTTACAATAATGAAAACTAAGCACCTAGCTGGTTTTAAAAAAAAATTGATTATGAGGTGAATTGAATTCATCCTTAGGGTTATATGTTGTCACATAATGTAGCTACGATTTCAAGTATAATTCAAATTAAACTAAGTGACAATAAAAAGACAATAAGTTAAATCAAACACAATTAAAAGTTAACCAGTGATTTAACTACTTAAACAAGAAAATAACAATGAATTGAAGAACAAATATCACAAACTAGTAAGTAAATTTAACTACAAATCAAGAAATGACAATTAAAAACAAATAACAATTGTGAACTAAATTTAGAGAAGTGCAAGATTGAGTGAATGCTTCAAATATTCTCTACCTAATAAAATCAAGTGAGGTTGTTTATACAGTGTTTATACTGCAATTCGAATTTGATAAGGGCATCAAGCAAGGTGGATCTTCTGCAACGTAGGCTAAGGTGGGCTGTAGTAGATTAAAAAGAAAACTATTTGATTTATTTCCGTTGATAACTCCTTCCCTCTTTCCACAATTCATTTTCTTTATTTAATCCATTTCAATATTATATTTAAATCATTTTATTTATTTTATGTTAATTTTGCACTCCTTCCATCCAGTATTATATATTTAAAGTGATATTGTTTATTCATGAATAGAGTAAATAATAAAATATATAAAGTAGAGATGAGATAAAGTAGGTATGGTGAAGTATATTTTTCAAAATAGAAAATAAACACATTTTATGTAAACAACTAAAAAAAAATTATACACTTTATGTGAACGGAGTGAGTAATAGGAAATGGATAATTATGTGTTGTTAATTATTTAATTAAGTCATTTTATTAATTTTGTATTTGATGCTTATATTAACTATGTATTTGACACTTTCTCTTATTACCGTCATGACTGAGCAAGCATTTTCAAATATCAAACACGTAAAGAGTGTTTTTCAAAATAAAATAGAGAGTGGGACCTAGAGAGGAACATACTTCCAAGTCCCAAGCCTATTGTTAATGACAAGTGGGTGAACTGGATGATGGAATGTGTTAAAACATGCAGTACAACTTTTGTGTGAATGGCGAAGTGGTTGGACCAATTGCGCCAGGGAGGGGGCTAAGGCAAGTGATTAGTGTGAAAATTGCTCGAAATTCATGTATTTAATTTGTATAATTTTATAGGATTTTGTGCATTATTTACACTAATTTGACTCATTGCTCTTGATTTGGAGAAAGGTATATGTTTTGCTATTTTTATAGAAAAAATGAGGATATTTGGAGCATAACATGTCTCGATTATATTGTGAAGTCAACTGAAGGGGTGAGACGAGAATAGAGTCGAAAGGAGAGAGAATGGCAGCCGTGAGCTGAGTCCAATAGCATATACAAAGCAAGCAGCTGCTGGAAATTAAATTCAGCCCAACATTGGTGGCCCATTTGGATGGAAAATCAGCTGTTTGCAATTAAATGCAAGCCCATTTTGAATCTCATTCATAATCCCACGTGAGCATTGCAGCATAGAAGAAAAGGAAATGGACCCATTTTATTAAGGGTTGGGGTATATACCCGTCCAGGTTTGTTTAATGCACTCCCCCTCTATTTTTTTTAATTCAATATTTATGGAGAATACCTATTTTGCCCTTCAAATAAAATACAAGATACATACACTCCCCCAAATACTAACCCTAACCCTAAATCTAATTTTCTTCTTCTTCTTCCTCAAACTTCTTCTCTTTCTTCCCCAAATTTCTTCTTCTTCCTCATTCACTTTTTTTTCTTCCCCCGACAATCATGATAGTTGTGCCCACCGCCGCCCACTGCACGCCACCCCCTGTCCGCCGCCCCCGACCACCTGCCAGCTGCTGGTCTCGCCTCTCGCCTCCAGTTTTTTTTTTCTTTTTTTTTTTCTGCCTCCTCCTCCTCCCGTCGCCACCCCCTCCCTTCGGCGGCGTCGCTCCGTCGCCCCTTTTTTTTCCGTCTCTACAACAGGCGGCGCAGCTAGGATCTTCCTCCCCCAGCCAGCCACGCTCCCGCCGCCTCCCTCTCACTTCTGTCGCCGGCCGCCGCTTCCGTCAGTCACTCCAGGTTTTTTTTTGTTTTTTTTTATTTTAATTTTCGATAATATTGAGTCGACCAAAAATAATCCGGTCGAGTCTGATTTGTCGACTAGATTGTTTTTTGTCGACTCAATATTATCGAAAATTTTAATTTTTTTTTAAAAAAAATTTGGTCGATAAACCTGAGTCGACCGAATTATTTTTGGTCGACAAACCATTGTCGACGGGAGAATTTTTGGTCGACTCTGGTTTATCGAAAATAAGTTTTTTTTTTGGTTGAATTTTTAAGTTTTTGGTTTAGACCGCCGGAGGTGATGGTGGTTGCCGGAGGAGCGACAGCGGCCGGAGGCTGAACTGCAAAATTATGGTTAATGCATTAGGATTAGGGTTTTAGAGGGGAGTGTATGTATTTAACATGATTTAGTATAAGGACAAAATTGGTATTTTGCATAAATATTGAATTATTTAAAATTAAGGGGAGTGTATTAAACAAAGCTGGAGGGGTATATACACCAACCCTTTTATTAATTGAGGTGGGTTGTATAAGAAAGAGTGGGCTGCAATTTTATTCTATTCATCAAGCCCACATGAAATAAAAAAAAAGGCAGCTGCCTGAAGTTATGGGTCCATTAGTAAGAAAATGGCAATTCAATTAAAAAAGGGGCCCATCTCATTGTTAATTGAAAAAAAAAAAAAAAAAAAAGACACGCAGAAAGGAGAACACACGGGAAGAAACAGAGGGCACTGCTCATTGGGGGAGAAATCATTTTCTCCTTCCCGACCACTTCACTCATTAAATTAGTGTAGTTTGTTATTTCATTTCTTAGATAGGTTAAATTTAGCATTTCATTTTGTTTATGACTTTGGAAGATTTGAAGACCTAAAGGTGATATATTTTCTTTATTTCAATATTGTTTGGTAATTTCAATTTTTAATGTTTTGTAGTTTAATTTTTATGAGTTTTATTCTAGTTGTTAATTTAGATATAGGGTAATTTCTTATTGCTTTGGGTGTTGGAATAATATGGGTAATTAGTAGATTTATGAATTAATTGTATATTTTAGTCTATGTCTTGAATTTTAATTGTTTCTAGTGTTGTGATTTGTTAGATTCAATTAGTTGATCAATTCTATTAGCTAGCATTTTCGATTATGTTAATTGCAACGAGAGTTGGGTTTGCATGATTGGGGTGTGAGTGTGAGTCTTGATTAATTAATTGAAGTTAAGTAGTAATTAGCTTAACCGAGAGAGGGTTAATTGCTAGACCGACAACTTTAGACACTAAACGAGTAGAGGTCGTCTAGGAGTTTGGTGAGAGGGTGTTTCATAAGCATTAGTAACCGTGTTGAAAGTGCTTATGAAACACTATCTTAGGAGTTTATGGTATTTGGTTAGATCCTATAATTGCTAATCAATGCACGTTGTTAGCCTATGCCTTTCGAGGGGGTTTGCACACATATGTGATAGCCTTTAGCATAATTCAAGACATTAGGCTTAATTATTGTGATTAGTTCGTTAATTCATTAGTGATCTCACGTAAGGAAGACACCCGAAGCAATTCTTCCAATTGCACTTTCATCTTTTTTAGAGTTAGTTTAGTTGTTTGCATTAGTTGTTTGTTTTCTTAATTGGTATTTGCTTTATCCTCTCGTTTAGCTTCTATAACACCATTTCGACTTATAGTTTTAGGGCTCCACGCTCTCTCTAGGTCCTTGGAACGAAAATCTACTAGGCCGTATACTTCTCATACTACTATCGAACCCATACGCTTGTGGGGATCGTATAGTTGTTTAAAAAGTGCAAAAATATGAACCAAGTCAGCAAGGGGATCCTCTGTTCCCTTACTTGTTTATCTTATGCGCAGAAGGGCTCTCGGCGCTGCTCAGACGAGCAAATCAAATGGGAAACCTGCATGGAGTTAGGGTTTGCAGAAGAAGCCCAATCATATCCCATCTGATATTTGCGGATGACTCACTTCTTTCTGTCGAGCTAGTGCACAGGAATCCAATACGTTGAAGCAGGTTCTCAACACATACGAAAGAATATCGGGGCAGGCTATCAATTATGGAAAATCCGGAATTCACTTCAGTACAAATGTCGTCCAACAGACCATAGGGGAGATCGAGAGCATTCTGGGTGTCACTCAAGCCCTCAACACGGGGCGCTATTTAGGATTGCCTTCGCTGATCGGGCGGAAAAAGAAGGAAGTGTTCAGGTACATCCGCGAGAGATTATGGCAGAAACTACACAATTGGAGAGAGAAGAAAATATCGAAGGCGGGTCGGGAAGTCCTCATTAAAAGTGCAGCACAATCAATACCAACTTATTGTATGAGTGTTTTCATGTTACCGTCAACACTACTTGATGATTTACATCGCATGCTCAACTCATTTTGGTGGGGTAATGAAGCGGACCCTAGGAAGGGCATTAAGTGGACGAAGTGGGAGGAATTGTGCAAGTCGAAACCGGAAGGGGGAACGGGGTTTAGAAATATGCAACTATTCAATGCGGCATTACTTGGAAAGATGGGGTGGAGGTTAGTTAATGATTCAGACAGTCTCGTCTGCCGGTTGTTAAAGGCGAGATACTTCCCGGATAAGAGTTTTCTTGATGCGGCAGAGGGAAGAAACCCGAGTTACACATGGAGAAGTATATGGTCGTCAAGAGAATTGATTAGATGTGGTGTACGTTGGAAAATTGGGACGGGTGAGAACATAAACGTCTGGAACCAACCTTGGATTAATGACGACAAGAATTTCTTTGTTACGACACCTATGGATCCCGAGATTCAGGTATTACAGTCGTTGACCTCCTAATTCCGGGAACGAGGAAATGGGATGTGGAGTGCTTGAAAATGATTTTCAACGGGGAGGACGTTAAAAGGATTCTTCAAACAGTTGTAGTGCCGATGGGGTTTCATGACACCCTACGGTGGCATGCATCAAAGGATGGGACTTGAAAGAATTTCGTCTCATCTAAAAGTCCGAACTTGTAGAGAGGGTGAAAATTAATTCTTGTATATTAATTTCTAACACTCCCCCTCACTCGTGGGCCGGATTAACACCTCTTACCCTTTTTTTGGGGAGGAGGCCCATCGAGTGGACAATTTAAATGGATGGAGTGCTTTCAACAGGAATTGAACCCAGGTCGTTTTGCCCTGTTAGCTCTGATACCATGAAAGAATTCTGTCTCATCTAAAAGTTCGAACTATTAGAGAGGGTGGGAATTAATTCTTGTATATTAATTCCTAACAGGACTTATACTGTCCAGTCGGCTTACAACTTGGCTAATCGGATGACTCAGGAGCAGGGAGTAAACAATGAAGAGAATTGGAAGAAAATATGAAAGATCATAGCCCCTCCTAAAATATTAAACTTTGTGTGGAGATTGGGAAGCTGTTATTTGCTAGTTAAATGGGAGCTATATAGAAGGCACATAACATATAATACATCTTGCATTCTATGCAACGATGGGATGGAGACAGAGTGGCTTCTGTTTGTTGAATGTAGCTATGCGTGAAGGGTATGGAGGACGGCAGGTCTGGGGGATATGGTAGAAGAGATTACCTCCAAAGTGGACGGTTTTAAGGAATGGCTATGGAAGTTTGCGGAAACGATCCAAGGGGATAAGATTGGTTGGGCTGTTGGCCTACTGTGGAGAATCTGGGGGGACAGAAATGAACGGTTGTGGAAAGGATCTCTTGGATATGCAAGATGGGTTCCGACAAAGGTGATGGCGTACCTGGGGGAATGGGAAAACGCCAGAAATCGAGTGGCCAGCAGCAACCCAGCTCAGCAATGCTAAGCATGGCACAAACCACCGGCGAGATTTGTGAAATTGAACACGGATGCGGGATTTTTCAATGATCCGCTGTCGACGGAGTGCAGAATGGTGGTTCACGATGAGGATGGAAGCTTTGTGTGTGGGCGAACACTGCTGGTTCCGGGAAGATATGATGTGGACGAGGGGGAGGCGATGAGCCTCTACGAGGCGCTTACTTGGATAAAAGAGCTTGGGTTTATCAGAGTCAAAATTGAAGTGGATGCTCTACTGGTGCATAGGGCCATTAAGGAGAGGAGGAGGGATGATACTGTTTTTGGAAATTTCATACAGCTTTGTGTTAGCATCTTAGTTGAGATGCCTTTATTTTCTATTGATCATGTTAGTCGTAGAGCTAATGTAGTATCTCACCGTCTTGCCAGAGCGGCTAGAACCTTCCCTAGCCCGTCCAGTTGGGTCGAACCTCCAAGCATTGTGGACGGTCTTCCAAATGATGATTGCTCTTGCCAATAAATGAAACACTGATGGAGATTCGTCCCCTTTGGCCTTTTTCCGACAAGTTTGACGAAATCAAGAAGAGATTGTGGCAAGAAATCGACTGATTGAAAAATTAATTGTTATTTCCTTTCTGCTCTAAATCCTATCAATTATGCATATCTTAATTTTAGTATGATTGCAAGGAAATTAATTAGTGAATTAATCCACCTTATTATAAAAGGATTGAGAATAAAGTTGTAGAGGGGAGTTGATTGAATAGAAAATATTGGGTTTTATCCCTTTTGACGTGTTTTATTTGTGTTCTTCCAGTATTCATTTTGAATCAATGGATTATCACTTTTAATCTCGTTTACGTATCTTCCGGGTATTCGTAGAATCAACGGATTTACGTGTGTATCGTGCTTCCGCCTGCATCAGTTGGTAATCAGAGCCATAACGATTCTGTGGGGTTTATCGTTTATCAACGATGAAGCAAAATTACGATACGGAGGAGAAATTTAATTTTCTCTGGTCTCAATTGACTGCCACCGTCGATGGAATTTTCGACAGCTACAGCCAACGAGACGAACTTGCCGCATTGGAAACGCCAGCGCCACCACCATCTCCAGTTTTGGCAGCCCTTGTCGCCGCCGCCACAGTGACGCCCCATGTTCCAGAAACTCATTCCACCAGTTTCACATCTCTACACAACCAACGGATTCAGTCAACGACTTTCATCGACAACGGCCACCACCATCCGACAACACATCCCAATAATAATATTTATTTTTTTATTACTAATGATAGTTATTTTGGCACTTCTCTTAAGCCAACATTTGCTTATAGTCTCAAGACCTTGGGCAACGTACGAACTGCATATGTTTTTTACGTCAAATTTCCTGAGGCGTTAATTAATTTTGCTTTCTCTGAAGATGATCCCGTAGTGGTTTTTTTTATACTGCTAGAGATAAGATTCATGCAGATTCGAGGACGAATCTTTTCGAAGAGGGAGAGAATGATGGAGATTCGTCCCCTTTGGCCTTTTTCCGACAAGTTTGACGAAATCAAGAAGAGATTGTGGCAAGAAATCGACTGATTGAAAAATTAATTGTTATTTCCTTTCTGCTCTAAATCCTATCAATTATGCATATCTTAATTTTAGTATGATTGCAAGGAAATTAATTAGTGAATTAATCCACCTTATTATAAAAGGATTGAGAATAAAGTTGTAGAGGGGAGTTGATTGAATAGAAAATATTGGGTTTTATCCCTTTTGACGTGTTTTATTTGTGTTCTTCCAGTATTCATTTTGAATCAATGGATTATCACTTTTAATCTCGTTTACGTATCTTCCGGGTATTCGTAGAATCAACGGATTTACGTGTGTATCGTGCTTCCGCCTGCATCAGTTGGTAATCAGAGCCATAACGATTCCGTGGGGTTTATCGTTTATCAACGATGAAGCAAAATTACGATACGGAGGAGAAATTTAATTTTCTCTGGTCTCAATTGACTGCCACCGTCGATGGAATTTTCGACAGCTACAGCCAACGAGACGAACTTGCCGCATTGGAAACGCCAGCGCCACCACCATCTCCAGTTTTGGCAGCCCTTGTCGCCGCCGCCACAGTGACGCCCCCTGTTCCAGAAACTCATTCCACCAGTTTCACATCTCTACACAACCAACGGATTCAGTCAACGACTTTCATCGACAACGGCCACCACCATCCGACAACACATCCCAATAATAATATTTATTTTTTTATTACTAATGATAGTTATTTTGGCACTTCTCTTAAGCCAACATTTGCTTATAGTCTCAAGACCTTGGGCAACGTACGAACTACATATGTTTTTTACGTCAAATTTCCTGAGGCGTTAATTAATTTTGCTTTCTCTGAAGATGATCCCGTAGTGGTTTTTTTTATACTGCTAGAGATAAGATTCATGCAGATTCGAGGACGAATCTTTTCGAAGAGGGAGAGAATGATGGAGATTCGTCCCCTTTGGCCTTTTTCCGACAAGTTTGACGAAATCAAGAAGAGATTGTGGCAAGAAATCGACTGATTGAAAAATTAATTGTTATTTCCTTTCTGCTCTAAATCCTATCAATTATGCATATCTTAATTTTAGTATGATTGCAAGGAAATTAATTAGTGAATTAATCCACCTTATTATAAAAGGATTGAGAATAAAGTTGTAGAGGGGAGTTGATTGAATAGAAAATATTGGGTTTTATCCCTTTTGACGTGTTTTATTTGTGTTCTTCCAGTATTCATTTTGAATCAATGGATTATCACTTTTAATCTCGTTTACGTATCTTCCGGGTATTCGTAGAATCAACGGATTTACGTGTGTATCGTGCTTCCGCCTGCATCAGTTGGTAATCAGAGCCATAACGATTCTGTGGGGTTTATCGTTTATCAACGATGAAGCAAAATTACGATACGGAGGAGAAATTTAATTTTCTCTGGTCTCAATTGACTGCCACCGTCGATGGAATTTTCGACAGCTACAGCCAACGAGACGAACTTGCCGCATTGGAAACGCCAGCGCCACCACCATCTCCAGTTTTGGCAGCCCTTGTCGCCGCCGCCACAGTGACGCCCCATGTTCCAGAAACTCATTCCACCAGTTTCACATCTCTACACAACCAACGGATTCAGTCAACGACTTTCATCGACAACGGCCACCACCATCCGACAACACATCCCAATAATAATATTTATTTTTTTATTACTAATGATAGTTATTTTGGCACTTCTCTTAAGCCAACATTTGCTTATAGTCTCAAGACCTTGGGCAACGTACGAATTGCATATGTTTTTTACGTCAAATTTCCTGAGGCGTTAATTAATTTTGCTTTCTCTGAAGATGATCCCGTAGTGGTTTTTTTTATACTGCTAGAGATAAGATTCATGCAGATTCGAGGACGAATCTTTTCGAAGAGGGAGAGAATGATGGAGATTCGTCCCCTTTGGCCTTTTTCCGACAAGTTTGACGAAATCAAGAAGAGATTGTGGCAAGAAATCGACTGATTGAAAAATTAATTGTTATTTCCTTTCTGCTCTAAATCCTATCAATTATGCATATCTTAATTTTAGTATGATTGCAAGGAAATTAATTAGTGAATTAATCCACCTTATTATAAAAGGATTGAGAATAAAGTTGTAGAGGGGAGTTGATTGAATAGAAAATATTGGGTTTTATCCCTTTTGACGTGTTTTATTTGTGTTCTTCCAGTATTCATTTTGAATCAATGGATTATCACTTTTAATCTCGTTTACGTATCTTCCGGGTATTCGTAGAATCAACGGATTTACGTGTGTATCGTGCTTCCGCCTGCATCAGTTGGTAATCAGAGCCATAACGATTCCGTGGGGTTTATCGTTTATCAACGATGAAGCAAAATTACGATACGGAGGAGAAATTTAATTTTCTCTGGTCTCAATTGACTGCCACCGTCGATGGAATTTTCGACAGCTACAGCCAACGAGACGAACTTGCCGCATTGGAAACGCCAGCGCCACCACCATCTCCAGTTTTGGCAGCCCTTGTCGCCGCCGCCACAGTGACGCCCCCTGTTCCAGAAACTCATTCCACCAGTTTCACATCTCTACACAACCAACGGATTCAGTCAACGACTTTCATCGACAACGGCCACCACCATCCGACAACACATCCCAATAATAATATTTATTTTTTTATTACTAATGATAGTTATTTTGGCACTTCTCTTAAGCCAACATTTGCTTATAGTCTCAAGACCTTGGGCAACGTACGAACTGCATATGTTTTTTACGTCAAATTTCCTGAGGCGTTAATTAATTTTGCTTTCTCTGAAGATGATCCCGTAGTGGTTTTTTTTATACTGCTAGAGATAAGATTCATGCAGATTCGAGGACGAATCTTTTCGAAGAGGGAGAGAATGATGGAGATTCGTCCCCTTTGGCCTTTTTCCGACAAGTTTGACGAAATCAAGAAGAGATTGTGGCAAGAAATCGACTGATTGAAAAATTAATTGTTATTTCCTTTCTGCTCTAAATCCTATCAATTATGCATATCTTAATTTTAGTATGATTGCAAGGAAATTAATTAGTGAATTAATCCACCTTATTATAAAAGGATGGAGAATAAAGTTGTAGAGGGGAGTTGATTGAATAGAAAATATTGGGTTTTATCCCTTTTGACGTGTTTTATTTGTGTTTTTCCAGTATTGATTTTGAATCAATGGATTATCACTTTTAATCTCGTTTACGTATCTTCCGGGTATTCGTAGAATCAACGGATTTACGTGTGTATTGTGCTTCAGCCTGCATCAAACACCCTTTTGTTTCAAAGAAAAAAAAAATAGAGAGTATGATTGTCTATATTGAGAGAAAAAATTGTTTAAAATTTTGATTATGATATTATTATTGATGAATTTTATCGAATAAAAAATAGCATTGTGCAACTTCTGCAAAAAAAAAAAAAAAAAAAAATTAAATTTTTTATACTGTATTTATTTTAAACTTGCAGTCCGCTCTAAAATTTAATCCTAGCTCCGCCTTTAGCATCAAGATCGATACTATGATGAGTAACTGTTTCTATTCAGGTAGTATAGCCCCACGTCTAGTGTGTTTCAATTTTTTTTTTTTTTTTTTTTTTTTGAGGGATTTACAATATCAATGTCAAAACACATTTGTAATATGATCATATTTATATCCCTCAACAACTGCCCAAATAGAAATAGTGAAATAACCCTTCAAATAATTATTAATATCTCAAAATGGAATTTTAATACCATTAACTCTCACTCCATTAAAAAATATAATTAACACATTTAATTTGTACACCAACCATTCACACAGTAGATATTGGGTGTAGTTAAGGAGTAAATAACATTATCAATGTATCATCGCAAGCTTATGAATATTACGAACCAAATATACACATAAATAAATCACACAAATATTTTTATTTCTAGTGTAGTGAATGCCATTACCAAGATCTCGATATATCCTTTACTTACTATATATTGAGTAAATTTTGAAACCAAATAGCAGATTGTTTGGGGATTCGTTTAAGCCCTGCATTCTGACGTCGATCAATATAGTAAAGCCCAAATCCAAAAGTGTAGCCAGAATTCCATTCAAACACATCCCAAAGTGACCATGCAATGTAACCCTTCACATTTACATTTTTCCTGCAGCCATCACCAATATTAATATTTATTAATCTAAAAATGAGTACTATCTGTCTCGTTTCATTTCTGCAGGTGAATTTATAATGAAAATATAGAGTAGGAATTTTTTGGAAACGTACGCAATTGCTTTTCGAACAGCTTGGAAATGACGACTATAAAAATCAATTCTTTGTGGATCTTTAATATTTTGTTCGATGCTACCATTAATGCTGTTTGGCGTACCTAAAATTAAAATTAAAAGGAAATTAATAAAACTTATAAAATTTGATCGAAATAAATAATATTGTAATTAGCATTATAAGCATACCATTTTCTGTAATGTAAATTTTAGGACTGTTGTATTTGTTCTTGGTATAAATTAGGAGGTCATAAAGCCCTTGGGGATACACATAAAAGATGCTCCCAACTGACTGCAGCATGAATATATATACCCAATTAGCTTATAAATATAAAAATTATGAATTTGTTGATGACAATTAACTTACTGGTTCACCGATTGGTACACCATTTCTAGTACCTGCCAAATAGAATATTATAAAATGATCAATCGAGGTAAATACAACTATGATTGAATCAAATAAATTCTTCATGAGATTGAGTAAAATTAAATAAAAAAATCATAGTATAGTACATACTTGAAAGACGAGCCATGTTGTCTGTGGAGCTTGTCTTATTAGTTTGAGTAGTAGATAAAACTTGATGAGCAGCATAAAGTCCAGTATAATAATTTAATCCCACAAAATCATATGAACCCTTCACCATTACACTCTGCTCTTTAGTAAACTTTGGAAGTCGATTTCCCACAAGCGAATGCATTATTTTTGGATATTTTCCATAAACTACAGGACCCATAAACCTGATCGATGATCAACACATATCATGAGTAAATTAATGATGTTAGGGCTAATTAATTAATTAAGTAGACATTATTATAAATTAGGAAATATAAAGGACTTACCATCCATACATGAAATCAAGAGCCCGTTGTGCTGCTTTAGCATCAAGTCTAGTGTTTGAATATGGTACAAACCAATGACTTATTAATGTTATGCCTATTTCTCCCTTCTGAACACCCTATAACATCATATATACATATATAGCAAATTAAAGATGTTTTTGATTAATCCAACTAGCTAGTACATGAAATATGCAGATTTGATTGAAAATTAATTAATACTATTATTTGGAGAAATTAAATTTGTAATATATAACTAGCTATAACCTGATATTTTAGTTTGTAGAGTTGAACAGCCGCGGCATGAGCAAGAAGTAGATTATGAGTAACAATATAAGGCTCATTGGCAGAGTTCCCCCCTTGTGAGCAAAAGGAGGTATTAGAGCATCTCCCCGGCGGATTTCGACCCGAATCATATCCATTGATAGTGTACATGCTTGGCTCATTAAGTGTAATCCAATGCTTAACACGATCACCAAATTCATCGAAACATACATTTGCAAAATCTTTAAAATCATCTCTGCAAATTATATACTTAATTAATACTGGTATCTTATAATTTGTATTTGTGTTGGATGTTAATTTGTTTACTCACATAATGCGAGGACTTAGAAAACCTCCATAATCATCCTCTAGTGCTTGGGGAAGGTCCCAATGAAACAGTGTCACAAATGGTTTTATGCCTGCACTTTTATTTATTAATTAATTTGATATAATCACATCAATTCAAATGATCCGACATTCATTTTATGAAATAAATTAATTTGGGTACGTACCATTTGCAAGGAGTTCATTGAAGACATTGTTGTAAAATGCAATCCCCTCTTTGTTCACCCCGCCACTTAGCTTTCCATCTGCAGATCGATATATATTAATTCTAATATTGCTTCTTCAAAAGTTACTAATTAATACTACTAAACTTGTTTATAGTCTTTCACTCACATATTTAATTGACATTTAAAAAAGAAAATCTTACTGGGTAATATTCGGGACCAAGATATGGACATTCTGAAAGTATCAACTCCTATATACTTCAATAACTTCACATCATCCTACAAAAAATAAATTAAACTAAGCATATATGCATACTAATTAAGAAGACAAAAACTTGTATACGTCGTGTGTTACCCAACTAAGATAAGTAATTGAAAAAAATGGAGATTTAAAATAAGTCTGAAATTGTGATAAAGTCTATATATTTAGCATTCGTATTTTAATACTTATTAGTTTAAATAGAATTTTAATTGAGATGAATATCACTTTTAAGCTATATTGTACGGTGTACGATCATTTAAAAAAAATGTAGATAAGGAGTACTCCATGTTAAATTTATTAAAAGTGATATATGGAGTATACACTTTAGTACTTTACTTAAGTATCAAAAAATACAAAATTTTGAAAAATCACACACTTTACATAAAAAATTGATAACAAATTTTCTAAAAAATAATATTGGTCTGTCAATCTCACACAAATTTTTTTATCATACAAAATATATACTCTGTATATCTTTAAAAAACCAAATATATATCATTAAAAAACCTTATATTGATGATAGAAGTCGTTTGCCACATCCCCGTTGCTCCTATCCGCAATTATTTCTGATAAAAGTTAAAAGAAAATTTTCATAATTAAACAGTTAAGCAGTGCATGGAAAGAATTTATTTTACTCTACACTGCACTACTAGCTATATTAATATAATCATAAACAATATACAGTATGACAAGATGATTAAAACTGATCAAATCAATCATGTATATATTCTCTATTAATTTCGAATTTCTTATTTTTATTTCTCCAGCATAATTCATGCATATGTTAGTATGTTACACATAGCTTGCAAAGAAACAAATTAAACTTAATATAAAACACAAACTTCATGCATATTTGGTAAATTAAATCATGAATATATAAGATATATATTTCCAAATTCTAAAACCAGGGAGAGACCTGGAAAACGATGGGTAAAATTGTCCCATACACTTGGTCCTTTTCCACCTTCGAACGCAGCACCCTCACACTTAAGTATAATATACAACAAAAATCACATTAAATAAATTCACGAAGCTTAAATAATTAATTAAGATAGGAAAAATAATATATAGGTTAGTTTTAATAATGAATATATTTTATAGATACTCCTACTTGATAGGCCGCAGAGGCAGCTCCAAATAAGAATCCCGGCGGGAAGCTACTTCGATTAAATTCCGACGAAGCTGCACTTGCTAAAATTGATGATGAAAAAATCACAACAAATATAATTATAGTGGTTTGTTTATTATAATAACTAGTTTCCATTGTTGTTTAATTATACTATATGACTTGAATTAGAATACTTCATTTCATTTTCTTGCTCCTTTAAATAGAGACGAGTAGAGGTCATAACAAGGCATTACGTACACATTGCACGATTTCATCTTAACCACGTTTTTTCTTTTTTCTTTTTTTTCAAGAGTATATAACTTTTCAATATATGATCATATCTTAATTAATATAATTAACCACTTGCGTATACGCTAATCTCGTTAATTAATTTAACTATCACTTTATTGTTTGATAAGTTCTAACGTATTTAATTATTATTTAATCTAATAACTTGTAAAATTAAACAACACTAGCACTTTAAAACATAATTAGACATTTAATTATGACTTGAATACTTCATCTCATTTTCTTGCTCCTTTAAATAGAGAGTAGTAGTAGTCTAGCTAGTAGATATCATAACGCCACATTGTACAATTTGATATTGTTTGGTATGTCAGGTCTTAATCTTATAAATTAACCCAATTTTATAAATAAAAACTTTCTTTATGATAATCTTAACCACACTACAAGAAAAATGACTTTTAGTGACATGGGATTTTCTTAGGATAGTTTTTGTATCGCCTGGACTATTAATAGTTCGGATGTCAAATTGCATCGCTCTGTGTCGCCCTCTGTGTCGCCCTAACTTGATACCTGTTGCCTTTTTTTAATATTTTAAAATAATTATTTAAATTTTATTTTATTATTTACTATTTTATCCTTTATTAAAATTAATAATAATATTATTTAAATTAAACAATACGAATGTAAAATTAGATTTTTTTAATAGAATTAAATTATTATTTTATTTATATTTTATCTACACCTGCTCATTTATTTAGTTCACCCTCAAATTTTTTTTTTACTACGGTTATCTGCACCCGCTCATTTTATGAGTTCACCCCAAATCATTTTTTAACCATGGTTATCTGCAATCGCTCATTTTATAAGTTCACCCAAAATTATTTTTTACCACGGTTATCTGTACCTGCTCATTTTATAAGTTCACCTCATAAGATTTTTTTTTTAAATGGAATAATTACATTTAAAGGACTATATTATCCTTTTATTAATTTACACAAAATATAATAAAATCAACCCTAATTTGTAGGGTGATACTCGAGTACATGCAAGATACCGGTACACACCAATTTTAATTTTTTATTTATATTTTATCTACACCCACTCATTTAATGAATTCACCCAAAAATCATTTTTTTACTACGGTTATCTGCACCCGTTCATTTTATGAGTTCACCCCCAAATCATTTTTTTTATCACGGTTATGTGCACCCGCTCATTTTATGAGTTCACCCCTAAATTATCTACACCCCTCATTTTATGAGTTCACCCCAAATCTTTTTTTACTACGGTTACCTGCACCCGTTCATTTTAGGAGTTCACCCCCAAATCATTTTTTATCACGGTTATGTGCACCCGCTCATTTTATGAGTTCACCCCTAAATTATTATTTTTTACCACGTTTATCTACACCACTCATTTTATGAGTTCACCCCAAAAATATTTTTAAAAAAGTAATTACATTTAAAATACTATATTATCCTTTTATTAATTTACACAAAATATAATAAAATCAACCTTAATTTGTATATTTACAATATGTAGTCAAGTCATTACCGAGTTACCGTCGATTCACCATCAAGTCATCCATATTTTTAGAAAAAAATCGTAAAACATAATTTAAAAAAAAAACTATCGAAATTAGGCAAAAATCTTGATTTTTTTTCTTTCTAAGTTTTCTTCCCTCTCCTCTTTTTCTCCCATTTTCAGTTTTTATTCCAAACTTTTAATTTCTTCGTTTTTTTTCCTTTTACTTTTTTTTTTATTTTCCATTTTTTCATGTGTATTTTTTTTTAAATTTTAATACAAAATAATATTATATGTATGATTTTATTATAGTCGTTAATACAATAAGTAATAACGAGTAATACCATAAATTGTAATCAGTAATACCATTAACAGTAATTAGTACGAATAAACACTTATCTTATTCAAAGTGAGATGGTCTCATGGCGACACTGTTCATAAATTAGTAGAAATAAACACTTTATTTTTTCCAAAGTGTTAAAACGTCATTCTCAAACTATGTTTTGGAAAGCAAAATTTTGGTGAAATCAGAATAAAAAAACTTTAGAAAATGTGAATGGAACTATAGGAAAACGTCATGATCAGACCATCGATTAGTTCTAAAAATTATGTGTCCATATAATGTTGCTTACGAATATTGACCTAATGTCCGATTTGTATAATGTAACTAGATTGATTGTTACCAGACTTGAAATTTACATTATTGAGGACACATTTTTATTTTGGAAGGAATGTTGGTAGTAAAGTTTTTATTTTGAGAATAATATTGAGTGTTTCGATGACACGGCTCCCATAGAGTTTCGAATAAGATAATTTCTTATTCTATTGTCTTTTGCAATGACGACAAATAAAAGTTAAAGGTCAGTCTCTTTTCATGGTAGGTGTGTAGTGTGTACCTTCTGAAACATGTTCATGCATAGACAATTATATGTTGCAGCCCTCTAGAGTTAAGAGTGTATTGAAAAATATTTACCTAGATTCAAATGAATAACAAATTTACAAATTTATACTATGGAGTACATGTTTCAAATATTTTTTTAATTGACAAATTAAACTTAAAATATATTATAAATTTGTTTGAATTCTTTAAGGGCACTAACAGTCCTACGTTGCCCATTGTGACATTGTCCCTCCTTTACGTTAAAAAAAAAAAAAGAAATTGTGATCGAGAGCAAACCGAGTAAGTGGAGACTTTTTGGGCCAACAATGTTAGCCCATTTAATTAAAAGTGGAGAATGTTTTGGGCTAGCATTTAATTAAAAGTGGGCAGCCCAATTGTTTTATCAAAGAAAATAACCAAATTGAACAACCAATTTCTTGAATTGTGCGTGAGTAATAACAAATGTTCAAAAAAAAAAAATAACATAATGTTCTTTCAACAATTACAACGAAAAAATACATCAGTTTTTCAAAATAATCTCATCTTCATGTTGAGCCCCCTAAAATATTATAAAACATGCTGAAATTTTATAATATTATAAAACATGCTGAAATTTTATAATAAATGAACAAAAAATTCCTCAAAATTAATCCACACAATTGATGTCTTTTGTCTTTTCTTTTTAATGACAAAATCATTATCTTAGGTATTATTAGATGAAGTTGTGTCATCATTCTCATGTTGAGAAGACAAATCTACAAAATATACATTAAAAATAAAATTAATAAATGTCAGAATCTTATCATATTCATAAATTTCAAACAAATCTCATAAATCAATAACCATATATAGAAATCATACAAATTTTATATGAATAACAAATCAATAACCATATAGAAATCATACAAATTTTATATGAATAACAATTGAGATTTGAGAATACTGCGTTAATTTGAGTGTGCAGAAAAAACAGAGTATTAACACATAAAAAAATCAAAAGTTCAATCAGAGGCTCAATATCATATAAAAAAAACTAGCAGTAATTATCAACAATTTGAGAATACTTCTTTTTAGACATACTAATAATACTCATAATTCGACTAAAAATGAACAAAAAAATAAAAAATATAAATATAAATTACGAGCAGCGGATGTGCAGAGAGTTTTTTTGAACGTGTTTGGGATCGGAATGAAATTTTGTAGGTTTTCTCCAAATTTTAAAAAACCCAGAATCTCTGTTTGTTAGATTATATAAAGTATCTTCGCTAATTTTCTGATCATAAACATATCAATTACTCCATGATCATAAATTGTAACAACTGGTTTTCTGAATTCTGAATAGACGACCGACCAATAGCACATACAATAGCCACGTCCAATTTTGTGATCTCGAAACAGAAATTTGTATAAAAAATTCAACTAAATTAATAATTTAACCTAAAATTCAATTCTTTCAAATAAAAAAAGATAATTTATTGTTTATTATGATTATTAATGATATGAGAATTAAAATAAAGATTATATATTATCAATTAATTTTTTTATTAATCATGTGAGGATAAATTTGTAATTTTATAATTATATATTTAAAATTATTAAATTTAATTTAAAAGTGTAATAGGGCGACAAAAAACGATAATAAGTGCAATGCAAGGCGATGGATTCTGCGACGCCAAATGCAACAGGTAGCAGGTCATCAAATATAAGCCATTAGATTTCAGATCTGATGGCTCAGATTACTGGACTGTTGATAGTCCAGGCGACATTGGACTGTCCTTAGAAGGCCCCTAGTGACATTATTACTTCTCTAGCTAAATGTTTTTAATGATAGAAATTGACTTTTAGTGTCAATTTCCCATCACTAAAGACTTTTAGTTAGAGAAGCAATAATGAAATGATTTTGTTACTAAAAATCAGTTTTCTTGTAGTGCCACTTACGCCCCTTTGGTAGAGATATTGAAATATACATGGCCGATTCAAATTGAATTAATCTTCAATGCTGTTTTTCGATCTCATTTGGTATGCACACAATCAAATGTGTTAAGTATAAATTTTATTTTAGGTCTGAACAAGCTCCCACTTAGACTAATCTACCCTACCTGCAAACTGGCTTACGTGATTCAGAAATCGATGGAGTGGTTATAGTTAGAAAATTTAGTTTTTTTTTATTTATTTATTAAGAATAATAATAGTAACAATACCGAAGTACTATTCATACTGAAATAACTTTTTTCTTTTCTACAAAACACCTATATAAATTATATTATAAAATTATTAATTTATGGAAAAATATCAATTTTGGTCACTGAACTTTACCACTTTTCACATTTGGTCATCCACATTTCATCACTATCAAAATTGGTCACTCACTTATTCTTTTCTATCAATTTTGATGCTGCTGTTAGAGAATCCGTCATTTACTAACGGAGAAAAGGTTTTGAGCGTCAACTTTTATTTTCCCTCTATTAATTCCTTATCCCTAAACTCCCAAACCACAATAGAGTGATTTTGATTTTGATAATCAGTATGATTGGACTTTCATGAGTGACAAGTAAAAAGGGTTGATCCCAGCATTTGAGAGTCTATTTCCTGACGCAGATAACAGATTTTGTGTACAACACCTTCACACACCTTCACACAGTAACATGAACAAAGTTGGTTTTTTAGGACTTGCAATTAAGAAGGCATTGTGGGCATAGAGCAACTAGATGAAAAAAGCATATGACTGGCTTGCAAAGAGAAATCATTCCCAGTGGTCCAGAGCATACTTCAATGCTTTTCCAAAGTGTGATATCTTGACCAATAACAATATGTGTGAGAGCTTCAACTCACTCATTCTTCATGCAAGAGACAAACCAATCATCACCATGCTTGAAACAATCAGAAACAAAGACTGCAAAAATATGAAGAAAGCAGCTTAATGCATTCCTATGAAATCAGATGATTGACATTTTCAAATTATGGGACCATTCGACCAACACACTGTAGACATATCACAAAAATCATGCAGTTGTAGAAGATGAGATTTAAAATCATGCAGTTGTATAAGATGGGATTTAACAGGGATCCCTGTAAACATGTTATTTCAGCCATCGGGTGTAGAGATGAGCAACCAGAGTTTTACGTACACCCTTTTTACAGTGTAGGGGCATTTAAGGAAGCATAAAAGAGAAAAAATAAAAGTTGGCGCTCAAAACTTTTTTCTCCGTTAGTAAATGACGAATTCTCTAACAACATCAAATTGATAGAAGAGAATAAGTGAGTGACCAATTTTGATAGTGATGAAATGTGGGTGACCAAATGTGAAAAGTGGTAAAGTTCCGTGACCAAAAGTGATATTTTCCCTTAATTTATTATAGATTTTGATAAGTATATGTCAATACATGCCGCCGTGCATTTACGGTTCATACCAAATACCATTTTTTTCAACATTTTAAAATAGTTGAATTATTATTGTATATCTATTTTTCATATTGTTATCTTACTAAAAAAAAATTTAGTACAATACTAATTTCTATATAGCAAAAAAATTCAATAGACAATCACGGTATCCTAAAATTAGGATAATTCGGCATAAGAATTAAGAGATTGTTGAGTTTGGTTTAAGTAATTCCGTGTGGCACTCATCTTCGAGGCCGCGAGGGTAGGTGAGGTGAGTGGGAGGCCCAAATGAGGTTGCATGATACATAATTAATGACTAATGAGGTTGGATATATATAAAGACAATATATTTTCCCACTAAAAGAAATTTTCAAAAACTGAATTATACTCCAATTTTTTTAATTTAGGATATCTTTTTCATTGCACAACGAGTAATTTAATTGTATAAATTTACACTAGTGCAAATCACTGAATTAGATAAATTAAAACTTGTTGAACAACTCATTTCTAAATGAATCCAAATAAATTGAGGTAAATTGGATGTTGACTGGTTTGTCTGAACTTTAAATTCTAAACATTTTCTAATTGAATTGTTAGTAATAATAAAATTAATATAAAAAATTCATTATCTAAACAATTCATTAATTAACAACTTTATCTCAACAAATTAATTTAACGTTGGACTAGAAAATTTGGGTTGAAATTAATTTCTTTTCTTATTATTAATAAATATAAAATGTTTTTTTTACGTTAAAATGGGGTACAATTTTTTTTACCATGCCATATTAGTAGAAAATTTTCAGTTTGTCTGATTGACATTTGTCACATTAGAAAATAATCACCGTTTTATAATATTGAGCGCGATACGTGTTAATGATACAACAGATGAAACATCGAGCAAAATGCAAAAAGTAAAATAGAAGAATCAATCCGCTATAAATTAATTACCCCTCGAGTTCATTCTTCCCAGCTCGTATTGTTCTAATGCCGCCGCTCTTAAATTTAGGTGCTAGGGCTCAAAGTTGTTGATTCAATTCGAGGGCTAGTCTTGGGTGAGACCGTCTCACATAATGAGATCCGTGAGACGACTTTTATATATAAAAAGTGATAATGTTTGAGCATAAAGTAATAGTGTTTGAGTAAAAAGTGATAGTCACTTTTGTTAAAAATATTATCATTTTTTACTTAAACATTATCACTTTTTTTACAAACCAAAATCTGAAAAAAGAAAATATGGATTATCCTACCAAAAATTTTGAAATATGGGTTAAAAGGATTCGTCTCAAAGAAAAAGATCCGTGAGACGGTCTCACACAAGTTTTTGCCAATTCGAAAATAGAGTTACTGATTCAATTAAAAAAATAGATTTTTTTAAAAATAATATTAATGTAAATTTGATTAGTTTCCAAATTCTTGATTTAATTGGATTTCAACATCAGCCCTCGATTTCTAAAATACTATGCACATGGTAATTAATTTATTTCTATTTTGAGTTGATTTTGATATGCCCAGCATTTCCCATTTGTAAATTTATTTTGGCACTTGCACTACTCAGCCATTAGCGTCTTTTAATTAAAATATAAACTCACAATCATTATATTTACCTGACAATATTACTCCAACCAAGTTGACCCAATTGTATGTTAACAACGGGGGTATATAAGACTTATTCTTAAAATATTTACGATCATTTTTCATTTAAAATATCATTTTCAACGTATAATTGAATCCGCTGATACAAAATTCTTAATATAAAAACCATTCAACTATATATATATATAATAAAATTTGCAAACCTACAAATTGAAGTGTTACAAATTCTGAGTATTTATAATCATTATTTATTGTATACTAGTACATCATAAACTAAAATAACTTAGGAACATTACAAACCAAATATACATATAAATCACACAATTTTTATTTTTATTTTCAAGTGTAGTGAATGCCAAGATCTACTTTACTTACTATTGAAGTATTGAGTAAATTTTTATACCAAATAGCAGATTGCTTGGGGATTCGTTTAAGCCCTGCATTCTGACGTCGATCAATATAGTAAAGCCCAAATCCAAGAGTGTAGCCAGAATTCCATTCAAACACATCCCAAAATGACCATGCAATGTAACCCTTTATATTTACATTTTCCCTGTTATCACCAATAACATATAGTGAATTATTAAAAATATAAAAGAGATTTATGGAAATAAATAGAATATACATACTTAATTGCTTTTAGAACAGATTGGAGATGGCGACTATAGAAAGCAATCCTTTGTGGGTCTTCAATACTTTGTTCGACGGTACCATTATTACGCCTAGCCATACCTGAAAATAGTATTGAAAATTTATATATACACACACACACGCAATAAATAAATTGTATTGAAAATTAATTAATTGGCATTAGCATTAGCATACCATTTTCTGTAATGTAAATGTTAGGACTGTTGTATTTGTTCTTGGTGTACACTAGAAGCTCATAAAGTCCTTGAGGATACACATAATTGTCGCTGGATCCAGTCTGAATTAAATGTGGAGTAGTATATATTATAGGCTTAAAAAAAAAAAATTAAATGTATGTACCCAATTATAGCTTAAATATTTTCTTAATATAAAAGTTATGAATAATTTGTTGATGACATTAATTATATAACTTACTGGTTCACCGATTGGTACACCATTTCTAGTACCTGCAGTCAAAGAGATCATATTATAAAATGATCATGGATCATTTATAAATTTAATTATTGAAATTGTCCTAAAATATATAGTACTCCATGCATGTCTTGCATGTTCATAATAATAAAGTGTTAAAATATGAATCATGCATACTTGAAAGGCAAGCCATGTTGTCTGTGGAGCTGCGCTTATTATTATAATTAGTTTGGGAATTAGATGGAATTAGTTGTTGAGCATAAAGTCCAGTATAATAATTTAATCCCACAAAATCAAAGGATCCCTTCAGCATTGCACTCTGCTCTTTACTAAAAATTGGGAGTCGATTCCCCACAAGTGATTGCATTATATTAGGATAATTTCCATAAACTACAGGATCCATAAACCTGCAGATGATCATGAAATTAAACATATGATCAGAGTAAATTAATGAAGTTAGGGCTAATTAATTAATTAAGTAGACATTATTATAAATTAGGAAATAAAAAGGACTTACGTACCATCCATACATGAAATCAAGGGCCCGTTGTGCTGCTTTAACATCAAGTGTACTGGTGTTTGAATATGGTACAAACCAATGACTTATTAATGTTATGCCTATTTCTCCCTTCTGAACACCCTATTATATGGAGTATCATACAAGTACTGTTTGATTAATTAAATTATATTGTGTGATTTAAGTAGCTAGAATATATAATACTATTATAATTAATTTATAACCTGATATTTTAGTTTGTAGAGTTTAACGGCGGTGGCGTGGCTAAGAAGAAGATGATGAGCAACAATATAAGGCTCAGTGGCGGAGTTTCCGTTAGGACATGAATTAGAGGTGCTGCTGCATCTTCCAGGCGCTAAAATACCTTCGTCGTATCCAAAACTTGTGAAGGTGTAGGGTTCATTAAGCGTAATCCAATGCTTAACACGATCACCAAATTCCTCGAAACATACGTCTACGAAATCTCTAAAATCATCTCTGCATTGATTAGTTGCAAAAACAATATCAATTAATTATATTGCTCCTCATAAACTACTATATATATTTAATTCTTAATTTACTCACATTATGAGAGGGCTTAGAAAGCCTCCATATTCATCCTCCAGGCCTTGGGGAAGGTCCCAATGAAAAAGTGTCACAAATGGAATTATACCTAAACAAAATGTATATATATGTATAATATAATTAAACAAGAGTGAAAAAATAATTAATTAATTTGTATGGGTACCATTTGCAAGGAGTTGATTGAAGACATTGTTGTAAAAGGCAATCCCTTCTTTGTTCACCCCACCACTTAGCTTTCCATCTGCACATCCATCCATATATATTAATTTTAATATTTTTAACTTATTTATAGTCTTTCACTGATCACATATTTAATTGATATTTAAAAGAAGAAAAGAAAATCTTACTGGGTAATATTCGTGACCAAGATATGGACATTCTGAAAATATCAACTCCTATATACTTCAATAACTTAACATCATCCTGCACGCCCAATTAAATTAATTAAACTAAACATCATGGAAAGTACCTCTCTACAAGTTCGAACTTTTAAATGAGACGAAATTATTTCATGGTATCAGAGCCATAAAGCTGACGGCACACGAGTGACGAGAGTAATAGGAATTATATTAATATACAAGAATTAATTCTCAACCTCTCTAGAAGTTCGGACTTTTAGATGAGACGGAATTATTTCAATTTGGAACTATATATATGAAACTGATCATGTGTATTTTTAACTAATTTACAAAGTGTGAAAATGTAGTACTACTATACTGTATTTTATAGAACGGTGCACTTAGTAATGACAATCAATTATATATTCACTATATAAATATAAAAAAAAAAAACCTTATATCGATGATAGAAGTCGTCTGCCACATCCCCGTTGCTCCTATCCTCAATTTTTTCTGAAACATAAAATTCAAATTAATTTCCCAGTTCGATCGAGGCAGTGGAAAGAAATTGTGTGTTTAATTTACTCTACAATACATAATATAAACATAAAAAATAGCATGACTGGATAATTAGAAAAAAAATTGATATTAAATCTCTATTAATTTCTAATATCGATCTTATTTTTTATTTCCCATCGTACATATATCTCACACAAAATAAAATTAAAACAAAAATTAACTTAGTGGGCAAAATTAATCATGAGTGAGACCTGGAAAACGATGGGTAAAATTGTCCCATATACTTGGTCCTCTTCCACCTTCGAACGCAGCACCCTCATACTAATTGTACCAAAACATCACATATATATATATATAAAAAAAACATGCACGTTAAATTAAGAAGCGTAAATTTCAGGAGTTATATTAAGATAAAAGAAATTAAAATAAAAGGTGTTAATTGTAAGATAAAAATGTGATGCATATGTATACTTGATAGGCAGCAGAGGCAGATCCAAATAAGAATCCCGGCGGGAAGCTACTCCGATTAAATTCCGATGACGAAGCTAAAATTGATGATGAAAAAATGACAACAAATATTATAGTGGTTTGTTTATTAGTTTCCATGACTAATGTTTAGTTAATTAATAGTACAATTCATGCTACCTAGCTAGCTAGCTAGCTCCTTTAAATAGAGATCGATCGAGCATATATATATATAATTAGTTAATTACACGGCATTGAACATTATTAATTAATTAATTCTCTACCAAATCATATCACTAAAAAGGGTTTGTAAGGTTAATTAAGTTTAATGGTCGATCGATCGGTCGGCAAGAACGGGTTTAATCTTAACCGTTCACTGACATACTAATCACTCGATCATTTGATGAATATATTAAACACTATATATTTTAGGCTACATTTACTTTGGCTTTTCGTCTAAATTTTGATAAACGTATTTATCATCGCTAGGGAGACAGGCAGCCAACAATTAATTAGTTTTGAGTGCCTTTCCAAAAAAAGGGTTTTGAGCTAGTGAGCTGAGGTTCGATCGATAAACATATTAATTTAAAAAATTAGGCAGCTACTACATAACATACCCACCGGGCCAGTTTGTAGTTAAACGTACGTCGAATAACGTGGTAGCTACACGGATTATTCCACGTTAATAACAGCTACCTAAGAACGTGATGTAGCGTGCGTGAATCAAAAAAACGAACAAACAAGAATAGTTGATTCAACGAATACCCAAATCTTGAGAAAATGAAGAACTCGTCTTCAATAATATTAAAATCTTCAAAATTGTCTCCACAATGTTTAGAAAGTGAATAAAAACAAAAATTGTGTGTTTGACTCGTAACATCGTTTTCACCCGAAAAAGTGTACTCGCTTGTCAAAAACGAGTTTCGGCTCCCAAAACTTCAAGAATTCTTCGAATATTCTCGTTTCTTAAAAATTGCACCGCAACTCATACAACATCATAACAATACTACATCAGAACAATATTGTTTTCATTAGTAATTTGTCTATTTTTTTTTATTAATGTAATATATAATCAGGTAAAGCAATTATTACCTTTTGAAAATATTGAACATAAATTGTATCGTGTATGTATTATATGCTGAAGGGAACAAATATATATACAAAAGTATGCTAGGGTCTATGCTAGGGTCTGACTATTTACACCTCCATTTCGGTTTAAAACATACTTTCCATAAGTTTAATAATATAATAATTATGTAAAAAATAAAAAATACTCTTTAAATCACATATTACACTACTAAATGCACCTCTCCTTCAACCTTTAAACCCTAAACCTAATTTTTACCTGCCGTCGCCATCACCAAACAACAAACTACAAAATTTCAGATTAGAACTTAGAAAAATCCCAAAAAAAAAAAAAAAAATCGACAAACCAGTGTAATTGTTGTCGACGAGAGTGAATATGGTCAACGTAAGAAGTGATTTGTCGTGAGATTGTTCGAATTTGTGGATGAATTGTGCTTCGAATATCAAGTTATGCTTGCAAGAATCATGTGATTGTGGTTTAATTCTCGAAATTTTGATACGCAATCATTCTTGCTTGATTTCTAGGTAAAACAAGGAGTTTTGAAGCAAATCACGAAGAATAAAGCCGTTGGATCAACCCAATGAGTCAACCACATGAAATGTATCGAAGAGAGGGTCAAAATGAGACAAGAATCGAGTCGATCGGAGCTCCGGAGCAAAATATATGCACAAAATAAAAGATGGTGGAGGAGGGGCACGCCCGAGCACGAGGCTCGAGCAAGGCGTGCTCGTTACAGCGACTTTTGGAAAATTGAGGAGCACGGCCGAGCTCGATTCGGACAAGAAGGTGGAGTGCACGGCCGAGCTCCTGACAGTGCAAAATCGCGAGCACGATTTATCATAGGGAGTACGGCCGAGCCCGAGCGATTTTTTTGTCTTCCTCCCTATTTGACCTAGGGACACGTGCAAGACCTTTTGGGAAGAGTATATAAGCTCCAATTTTCGTTTTTGAAAGAGAAGACAGCCATTGGAGACCACCCAAGCTCCCCAAATCCAAATTTCATCATTTCTCACTCATTTTAGATAGTTTAATCCATAGTTTAGAGGTTATTTCCATACAATATAGTTGTAATTTCATTTCCAAGCAAGAGATTGAAGATTTTATGGAGGATTTCAAGGTTTATTTCATATTTGCAATTAAAGAGGTGATACATTTACTTTTATTCAAGCATTTAGTGTTATTAACCATGGGTATGTTGATTCTATTTCTTTTCTTTCTTAATTTCATTAAATTAGCCATGGTCTAAGCATTCTTGTGTTTGGGTGTTATAGAATTGTGATGGAATTAATGTTATTATCTTGATTTTGATTGTGTAATTCATTTGAATAGTATATTGGTTAGGTTTATGGGTTTTGATTGATCATTTGTTAGAATTCAATTAGTAGATTGTATTAGAAGCTTGATAAATGCAACGAGAATTGGTTAATCGTGGTAGATAGTATAATCGAGGGTTGGGAATCGAGTGAATTGAGTAAATATTGGGTTATCACAACGAGAGTTGGGTAATTTTCATTAGAACCTCATTTATCTACATTGATTGCTTGAATGAAAATTTGAGTGATTAGTGAGAAGACCATAGGATCTTGGTTGTTAGTATTCAAGTGGAAAAACACAAAGAGGGATTAGTTTAGTTAATTAGATAGAGTAGAACCTCCTAGTTGTGTGATTACCCGGGTAAGAACGCCTCTATTCATCCTCATGATCCTAGGTGATTTAGTAGACAAATGCATTAGTGATTACTTCTACCAAGTTCCATCTAATGAATTACACATAGAAGTCGACTTTTAACATCGATTCCACACAAGGACGAACACCCGAACACTCTCTATCATCACTTGATTTACATCATCATCACTTTAGTTCTTGTTTATCATTAGTTATTTCTAAATAGTTTAATTTACAGTTTTATGTACAAACCATGATTTCTCAATATATTCAAAGAGCAATACATAACACTAAGACTACTTGATCAATCTAGTCTAGTGGATCGATAATTTATCCGGGCACTACTTTTATTACTACGACCCTCTTATAATTGAGAGGATTGTAATCGTAAAATTACGTGTCAAGAAGGTCAAATTTATTTTTAAAAAAAACTTAATAAAATCGACAATGTAATGTCGACCATATAAATTCTCGTCGACACAACATGTTGTCGACGAGAGTGAATATGGTCGACCTAAAAAGGTCGATTTAAAAAAAAAAAAACTTAAAAAAATCGACAATGTAATGTCGACGAGAGGTTATATGGTCGACATTACATTGTCGAAAATTATAAAAAAAATAGAGGTTTCTGGAGAATTTATGTAGAAAAACCTAAAAAAATTGTCGTTGATCGCATCTTTACCAAGCGGTGGCGGCTGATGCACTTACACGGGGTGGGGGTGGCCGGCATCTTCGACCAGGAGGCGGGGCGGCGAGGTCGATCGGGAGCGGCGGCGGGTTGAACAAAAAAGAACTTGCAGCTATCAAAGAGGGAGCTAGGGGGAGGTCGTCGCGGCTGAGGGAGGGGGAGGATGTCGCGTCAGTGAAGAGACGGAGAGGAAGGGGGCGGCAAGGGCGGCTGCTGCGAGGGGTGGTGTGCGGCGGCGGCGACAAGGTGGAGATCGAAAAATGAGGAGAGAATTAGAATTTGGAGGAGGGTGTGGTTAGTAAATGTGTATTATATAGATAAAAGGGAGAAAGGAGTATTTAGAACAATTTCAGGAGAGTGCATCTATCCTGACAAATTTTTTGGGGGTGCATCACTAGGGGTGTGTTCTAAACCGAAATGGAATGGAGGTGTAAATAGTCCGGCTCTATGCAGAATTACTAGGCCCATCATACTATACAAATAATAAATGGGCTCAGATTACATTGGCCATGATGAATAATAAATCTATTAATTCTCAATACCTTTGAAAACCAAAATGAATGTAGTAGCAGGTCTGATCAATTAATCTAATTAATAAAGTTTGACGTTTTTTTAGAAAATGAATTTTATTTGCCAAAATCTGATCGTTCTCATTTTAACCAAATTTACCATGAAACCAACAAACAAACTACCTCAATTAGCAAAAGTCCAATTCACCAATTAATTAGATCGATTCCAGCACTGGGCACACTACTTTATTATATAATTGATTTTTTGTGCTAAAATAGATGTCATTCTAATGGACTTTTTTTTATATATATGTTGCAATAATTTATTAAACAAAAAAATGTAAATTAAATTATTTTTTATATTTTTTTTAATAAAAGTTCATTTTGGCTTTAATTTAAAAATCAATCAAATTAGAAAACCGCGTAAAGTTGAATGAAGTTCATGCAAATTAAAATTGACATTTCATCACAATAATACAACATAAGTATAAATTATATTACGATAGGTACTAATTATATTAATTAGAATATTCTTCTCACAAAAATAAAAATTACTACACAATAATAAGAGGAAGAAATCATATCCCCTAATTCCTAACCTAATAAGAAAAAACAAATCATAATATAACATTAACAAAAAAATAAGGAAAGAAAAAAGGCGTGAGGCTTGAGCTATATATAATCATACAATTCTTGAAAATAGTACAGCACCAAAATTCATCTACTGGAGCATGGTTATGTTGTAATTTTCTAAAATAATCCAATTCCCCAATTAATTGGTAGATCTACTATATTAATGGTCACACTAAGAAAATGAAATTTATATAAATAGTAACAGACAATTGGAGCTTATATTTACCAGGCCAGAAGATTTTCCGCAATTTTTTTACATTTTATCAAAATTTAGAATACATCAAAATAGGGAAGGAAACAAGAGCCACTAAAATGGAAGAAGATTCTAAAAGTTGAAAATTGGAAAACAAAATAGAACTCATTCTTCATTTCAGCATAAGTTGACTCTAGTAGTCTGTAGTAGCAAGAATTACCTACTTATGCTATCTCGCCTTCCTCTAGTTCTTCCTCCATCAGGTATTCACTGCCCTCCGGAACCTTCCCTAACCCTTCGAACAATATCCCATCAAAATCGAAAAAGTCATCAGGGTTCGAGCACTCAGTAATGTCTGGATACCTGTCCATTAAATCTGGCTCCAAATCAAATTCCAGATCACCAATTTCAGCCAACTCCTCAATGCAAGTCTTTTGGCATGTAGCATTATCTTGACTGTGGAAAGATGGTCCTGCCCTCTTTTCCGCGTTGGAATTTTGTGGGCTCTGCTCCAATTTCGGATCATTTTCAGTCGCGTTCTTCTCAGAGGCATTTTTCAAGAGATCCGATACATGTGGATCTAAGCAACCCTCGTCTTCAATTTCTTCCTCTCTAAATGTCACACCTTTAGGACTTGGGCATTCTTGATGAGCAGGCTCCTTAATCTCCACTTTATGTTGATTGACATTTTTTATGACAACGAAATCGCAGCTGTGAGAGGGTAAGAAGACATGTATAACTGGGTACTCCAGTATACCGATGTCTGCCAACTGTTCACGGATTGGTGCATTTATGTTTAGCTGACGATAAGGCGATTTGGGTCCCTGCATAGAGTAGAGTAGTGATGGATTCAAATCAACAAAAGCTAGACATATTTTTTTATATCTCAACTTAGATGAGTAAAGCCAAGTATAGGTAAAATTCAGTCTCTTCTCTAAAGTTAAAATGTTGAATCAAGATGTAGATTAAATTAACAAACAGAAAAAATTGGTCAAAGCAAACCTGCGGAATTTTGCGGATGAAAAATTTGAGAGAATCCAGGTTTAAATCACAGAATTCTTTTAAAGGATGGTTCCATGGGCCAGGTTTGAGGTGATTTTCAATCACAGAGGACAGAGTTGAATTCTCATTAATTCTGCAACAAGTGAATTCGTATGAGTAATAATTAAGAGCCTTCCAAATAAATGACGATGAGAAAGAGTTTGTCCGTGCTCACCCATTATCAAGCAACACAACATCAGTTGAATAAAATCGCCACTCGATGGTCCAAGATATGATTTCTTCCCTGGAAATAAATGACAACATTATTGATTGTTTATTAATCTTACTCAAGTAAAGTTCCTACATAAAAAGGTTTAATTCATCTGAACCAATACACAGAAAAAGGTTCAGGCATTACCTGTCGTCATAATAAGTCTTGTTATTTACTCTCTTGGACATTCCATTAGAAAGAAACTGAAGTTTTGTCCCACGACTCGAAGCAACTTTCCGAAGACGGTTGAGGTGGGAGGGAGGCGTAGATTGAGAAACCCCACATAACTGAAGTCTTGTTCTCCGAGCGGAATCAGCTATTCGTTTCACATCCTCAAGCAAGCCGTAATCTAACAAATATACAATCAAGTCATTTAACTAATGCGTACCACTAAAAGGCGACAAGGCCATCCTGAAGCAAGTCAGTTAAGCAAAATCCTCAAGCTTTTGAAGATCTAAATATTCTATTGTAACTTAAAATCGAGTCATATGCGTAGTTCTGACAGAATGAAATATCAACCACCAAGATATACATACACTCCATGAATGGTAGGGCAAAATTAAAATATTATCTATCACAACAATAAATGTGGGAAAAATATACAATGAGCACAAACAAATAGCCAAACATTACTGATCATTCAAAAATACGAGCAAGAAGCAAGAAATCACAGGGCTTCAAGAACCAACATTCCATCAAATTCACAAGAGACAAACTCAATCTTTTGACCAGAAAAATTAAGAACAAGAACATTAGTCCTTGTTCTGCGCACAAGGACTGCTAAAATAATGTAGAACAAAATACAGAATTCACCTCATATAATCGGGTTATTACCTGAAATAAGCTGATTATCAGTGAACTTAGAAATGGGAACGAAGTTCGTGACGGGTTTTTTTCCGGTGCAGGAGGTGCGTTGCTTGTGGGAATTGACGCAGGGAAGGCTACACGTGCGAATATAACAACCAGGGCACTTGTACTTTGACGGATTAATCTTGCACTCTTCGCATATAAAGGGAGCCGGTTTGTTGTTTGAAGGTGAGAGTTCAGTTTTCTCGTCCATCGCCATTTCGATTTCAAGAAAGAGGTTTAGCGCCACAGACGAAGGTCAAGGTTTAAGGGGTCCTAGGGTTTTCAAATATGGCAATTAAACGACGTCGTAAGCTACTCCTCATATAAGGTGTTGCTCTCGTTTCTAATATTAGCAAATTAAATGGTTTTTTTAATTAAATATTAGTGTTTAAAAGTTACAGTAAATTAATAGAGTATGCTGGTTTAGAAGAGCGCCCAATCGTTTGGCGTCAGGTGGACAAATTCTGATAAATGGCAAATTGCATTTGGAAGATTGACGTCTATGAAATGCTGTTATTGAGGGTTATTGAGGGCGGCTGGGTGGGTGGGTGGGGACCGGGGACAACTGTTTTTTAAATAAAATACTTCTTTTATTTCATGCGATTTTAAGGGTTAATTTTATAAAATTTTATGTATAAAGTAAAAAAAATGAATTGAATTTTATGTATAAGAATAAAGTTTATTTTCGCGGAAGGAGTGGATAATATTTTTTTTTTCTCTATTTCGCTATATATTACCCAATTTTTTATTTTAAATTGTTTCACTATATATTACTCCCTCCATCCCATACTTGAAGACACATTTTACCATTTTGGGCGTCCCATACTTGAAGGCACATTACCTAAATAAAATAGCAAAAACAATTTTAAACAATCTCCTTAAAACATCACAATATTACAACAAATGTCACTACTTTATTACACTAAAAAGTAATTTTATTACTATTTATAAAGTTGAAGAGTTTTTACTACCCCTACTTTATCTTACACAATACTAATAAACAATTCACTCATTAAAACTCGTGTTCAATTCATTTGTGCCTTCAAGTGTGGAACGGAGGGAGTAGTACTCATTTTTTTCATTTTGAGTGGTTCAACAGTATATTATAACTCACTAGTATTTCTCCCGTGCGATGCACGGTTTATAAATTAATAAATTTATATAAACAGAGTGATGTTAATAAATAATTTTTTATATACATACAATAGTATAAAATTTTTTGTAGGACCATTAATTTTAATATTTTATTTAAAAAATAAACGTCACAATAATATAATTAAGATTTAATAGATATGAAGATTTGATTAAATATACTAAAAAGATATATATGAATGATAGAGAATAATGAAGAAATCTAAAAAAGAAAAATTGACCAGCATTGAGAGGAGAGAGAAAATGAAAATAAAGGAATAGAGAAAAAATGAATTTTAAAAGATGATATTTTATTGGTGGGCCCACAACATTTTAGGCGGGAACTTGTTAGGAAAGCACTATTATATATATATATATAGATTCTATGCTTGGAAAACACGTCCTTTATTAAATATATATATATATATATATATATATATTTTGATGTAACACATTAAACAATGACACACCAATCAATGGATATGATAAAATAATACATTTAACAACAAAATCTTTGAAAAAGTAGTGAGATGTGAGAGCTTCTCTCTCTATCTTTCTTAGCTTACTTTGTAAGCTTATCCCTTCTTTTTCGCCGTCCACAAGACTTAAAAAAATTCCGACCATCTCCCCCTCTTCCTAAGGTAAATCATTTCCAAGTTCACGTGTGGTGCTATCGTCGTCGAAAGAAAGCTGTCGCGCCGTCTTGCCGCCTGTATCACCGCTGGTAGCGTCGCCGCTATGTTCAGATTTTTCAGTGGGTGAAGGAGTCTTTTCAGGGGTTTTGTTGGGATCAATGGGTGATTCTCCCCGTCGGAGCCACGGTGGCCGACCGGGTGAGTCATCTGTTTGATCCTTTTTTATTTTCGTTTTTATGCTTTTTGCATGTTAGTTTAGTTTGTTTCCTAGTTTAGATCTCGTGTTTTCCTACGTTGTTATTTTTCGGTTATTGTATTTTAGTTTTCCCCTGTTCCTGTTGTTATGGTTTCCTCCCTGATAAGATGGGTTTTCTTCCCGTTTATGGGTTTTCCCATGGTGGCGCTATGTTGTGCCTGTTGAAGCTGGTAGCCCTTGGGTTCGTACGTACGGAGTATAAGATTTGGGAGGTATATTGTATGAGTCGTTGTGTGCGACAATCTGTTCCTTCTTTGGAGCCGGTTTACTATCTCATTAGATCGCGGAATTTCAAGGAATGTTGACTTAATCATGATCCTTCCACTCTCTCACGATTGAGTTTGGAATATGTGGTCTTTTGGTAGAACTTTACTTTAAGGATAGGTGAGGGCGTTGAAATGTAATTTTTTCCTATCTGTAATTCTACCTATTGTCAAAAAAAAAAAAAAAAAAAAAAAAAAATACATTTAACATAAATGTATAAGTGATGTTATAGGGGAAGATAAAATATTTGAGGAAAAACATGTGGATAAACAAGTAATTAACAAAAAAGTTGAAAAAATCAAGTCATTTATTTAAAAAAATGGAGGGAATAAATAGAGTATCATTATAAGAGATATTTAGGCATTAATTGTATTCCTAGAATTATGTCGTCAGTTAGCCCTTTCCGCATAGTTGACAATCTGTATATATTATTGTAAATCACACTATGAATGCAAATAAATTGGAATACATTACTCTATATGGTATCAGTATCCTCACTCTAACGAGACAATCAATCCTCACCTTTCGCTGCACTCCCACTTGCGTTTTATTTTTCATCACCACCGATCACCATGTCTACAAACTCCTCAACCACACCCACTCAAGATGCCAACGCAGCCACTACCCCTACTCCATCGCCGTCCTCTGTCGTCACCATCACGGCGCATCATCACATTCCCGTGAAACTAACTCACCCGACATACACCTCATGGCGTGCAAACCTTCTTGCCGTCCTAAACGGCTTCGACCTCGTCAGCCATACTGATGGCAGCAAACCGTCCCCTCCAACCACAGATCCATCTTACCGCTCGTGGTTCCGTCAAGATCAGTTGATCCTAGCCGCAATGTTGGTTCGGTGGCCATCGATGTTCTTCCAATGATCACTACTGCAACTACGGTTGCTTCCGCTTGGCTCATTCTTGAGCGCATGTATGCATGTAAATCAAGGTCACGTGTATTCCAAATTAAATCTGACCTTGCGGATGTATCTCTCGGGGACAAATCGATCTCAACCTATTTCCAAAGCTGATGAACTCAGTTTAATTGATGAACCTGTCTTCGATGATGATTTAACTTTATTCGCCATTAAGGGACTCGGCCACAACTACAGGGAAATTGTTGGAGCAATTCGCTCTCGTGAAACACCATTTAAATTTGAGGAGCTTCATGACCTTTGGTGGCACATGAACAATATTTACGTACCTTGGAATCAAGCAATGCATCTCTTGTTGCAACTGTTAATAGTGTGCGAAAAGGTCCATCCAATCACCGTGGTTCGTTGATCAACCGTCGCGCTCCAACCCACTATGATACCGGTCGTGGACAGTGGATAAGCAATCGTGGTGCTCACCGATCGGCCAACGCACAAAACACTCGTGGCAACTCTGGCCGTGAGCGCGGTCCGAGTGAATCTGCCGATTATTCTCATGTTATTTGCCAGTTGTGTGGATATAAGGGTCACATAGCATCCACTTGTCGTCGGTTGAATGCTTCCGCAAATATGGCCAGGTCGCCGGCCAGACTCTCGTCTCCCGGAGGTGGTTGGTTGATTCTGGCGCATCTCACAGCTTAACAAATGATTTATCTCAAATGTCCATCCACTCCGAATACGACGGTACTGATGAAATCCAGATTGCGGATGGGACGGGTCTCCCTATTTCTCACACCGGTACATCTAATTTACAGTTTCCCTCTCGTAATTTTGTTCTAAATAATGTATTTTGTGTGCCTGAGGCGAAGTGACTTGAACGAATTTTAGTCCATATATTTTGACTAACTACTTCCCCTCAAGCATAAGGGTTCGTAGTAGTATACACGTACGTATTTCGACCAAGTAGTATCGAACCACGAGAGGTGGGCTAGTGCAATGGATCCCTAGAGTTGTACGTCGTCATAACTAATGTAGCTACGGTTTCGGGAGCATTTTGAACTAAAGCTAAGAGGCAATCAAAGGAATTAAATTAAACTAAACACAATCCTAATAAATAAATTAACTACTAACCAAGAAAACAAGGAAATGACAATTAAAAGCAAATAACAACTACGAATGAAATTCGAAGAAGTGCAAGTGTGTGAATGCTTCGGGTGTTCTCTACCTAGTGAAATCGAGTGGGATTGCTTATACCGTTTTTATGCTTCAATTTGGATTTGCTAAGAGCATCAAGATGCTAGGATGAAAATCGTTTCCCTTCGGGTACTATAGCCTTATGTCTAAGGTGTTCCCAAACCCGGTAATAAGACATCTTCCTAATCCTCACCAACTACCCAAATAACCATTCAAGTAATTAATGTCTCTTAATGGGGTTCTAATACAATTAACTCTCTCTCGACGAATTAAAAGTATAATAAACGCATTTGTATACCAACAACTCACACCATAAATTTAAACATGCTCATGTAACTCTCGTCTACGCTAAACATGCCTCAAAATACGGATTAGTAGAAGCTAATACACAAAGCACCAATAAAACCCAATAAGAGAAGCAATAATCAAAATATCAACAATAATCAAAGCATAAACATAAACAATACACACATTCAATATTCACATGGTTTCAAACACCCAAAGCATAAAAAGCTTAGCCCATGATGTTTGAGAAAACACCCATGGCTAAAACAACAAAAGAAATATAAATAAACAAGAAATTTACCATACAAAGCTTAAATAAAAGAAAAATATCACTTTGAGAGTCTTGAAATTCTTCCATTCTTACATGAAAATGAAATGCTCAAATGATTCTAAGCTAAGAAAGCATAAAACTAACTAATGGTGTTTGAGGAGAAAAGCTCCTCAAACCCTAAGCTATCCACTCTTTTCTTTATCCCATGTTGAATGTGAAAATATGAGTTCTTGGTTGTGTGGGGAATGAATTCTAGGGCTCCAAAATCTGATTGTGGGTGCTTTTTATAGCTTGGAGGAGTGTTTGAGACGAATTTTGCACTTAGGCCCTTGAAATCCTTTAAAATTCTCGAATTTTCGCGCATCAGCAAGTTGACTCGGTCAACCGAGTGGTTTGACTCGGCCAACCGAGTGAGTTGGAAGTCCAGAAACTGACCTGGAAGCAGATTTCACTCGGTCAACCGAGTGGGTTGACTCGGCTGCCCGAGTGGAATCTGTTTCAGTTTCACACTTTCTTGTTTCGTTCATATCTTGAGCTTCCGACCTCCGATTGACTTGATTCTTTTTTCCATTTCACTCATTTTTTCGAGACGCATCCAATGGTGCAATTATCTTCTTAACTTCATGAATGTTCAGACACGTATTTTGCTTCCAAATAAGTTCAATTTACCTAAAAAATAGCAAAACACATACCTTTCTCATTTCAAGTGCAATTAGTCAATTTAGTGTGAATAATGCAACAAAATCCTCAAAATTATGCAAAATAAACACATGAATTTCAAGCAATTTTCACACTAATCAACCCCCCCAAACTTAAAGTGTTGCTCGTCCCCGAGCAATGAAAAAAATATAGAACAAGGGGGAGGATTGCGAAGAAATTCCATCAAAATTGAATGAGTGATTGTCAACTTTCCTCAATCTAGTCAAGCCAAGAGGTACAAAAATCCGCAAACAAGTTCACAAGTTATGCTCAAATCAATGCAAGATTAAGTGCTCAATTCACAATTTCCTCACAAGTAAATGTATATCTCATCACTCAAGGTGTATATCAAGGAAATGTATGCTCTCAAAATCAAATCACACAAATGCACCACCATATGCTTGCCAAATGTCTAAGTTCTCCACCACATGAAAGTGTTCAATCAATGAATCAATAAGGACTTCACATTTGGTTGTAATGTAAGCTCTTTGGTTAAGGTAGAGAAGATTTGGATAAAGTGACTCATAAACTAATGGAGCAAGAAGGAAAGTTGCAATTGATCAAGTTGCAACTCAAAGTTCTCTATCTCACATAATTTACTTACTTCTTTTCTTTTTAAGAACATTCTTCACCACCAACCAACCAACACTTTTGAATTGAAGCTCTACCAAATTTTTGTGCACAAGAGAGTTTTCTTTTTCGATTTTTCTTTTCTCATCAACTCAATCTTTTTTTTTTTTTTTTTGCACAACTCACAATTCATCTTTTTCTCTTTTTTTTTTTTTTTCAATCTTTTCACTTTTCAACCAAACAAATCCACCAAATTCACATTTCACCTCAATTCAACCACATTTGTCAACATTCAAGCTCTACTAGTTCATAGGAAAATTAGGCTCATAAAAGATAGACAATGGGCTAAATATGTAGATTGCCAAAGAATATAAGTCAATAGGCTCAAAGTGGCTAACTACGGAAAAATTGCATTCGGTATGGAAAATTTGGCCAAGTGACTATTCAAAACAAAGATGGCCTTATATCACTTTCAAAAATCTCACACAAAAAGTAGCCTCAAACAAGACAATTGGCAATGTCTAGAGTACACAAGCATGAATGATACTCACATGAAGGAAAATAGACCATAAGATATGAAAGTCTAAAGGCTCTAAAGCTCACAAGCTTGTCTAATCATGAATTGAGAGCACCAAATCAAGCACAATCTTCACATAATCAAGTGAACAAGCAAGCATCAATCAATACCACAAAACTCAACCAAACTTCAAAAGCCAACAATCACCATCAATTACGCCTCAAATACCAACAATCCACAAGATAATCAATCACCAAAACTAGGAACATCGGTGCAATATAAATGAAGGAAACACATGAAACCCCCCCAAACTTAAATGAAACTCTAGTTGAATGCAAAGTTTGGGAATGAGTGTGTTACCTTAGAATTTTACCACCAACGAAACTCACCAAAGAAGCAAGCTACCGCCACCAATTGTCCCTTGAACCTTTAGCACCAAATCACCACTACCCTTGAGCTCCACCATGCATATCTCCCATCCTTGACCACCAACACAACACTCAACCTACAAAACAAAAACTAAACAAAAGATCAAACAAACTACAAATCTAAAAATAAAAGAAAGCAATAAAGAATGGGTTGCCTCCCATTTAGCGCTAAGTTTAACGTCTTCAAGCCGGACGGAAATAAAAGAACTCATCGGAAAGGCCATGGATATCGGTCCTCCTTCCCATTGTATTTCAACCTTTGAGCTTCAAACTCAAGAAGGCTCTTATGAATGGAAGACCAGTCATTCACATGTTTCTTCCATACTTTTATCGATGAATGTTCATCTTGCTCCTTCCACATTGCCTTCTTCCATTGCTCTCCCTTTTTCCCAAGGATGCCCAAGCTCTTCTCAACTTCTTTCTTAAGATCAAAGCGATTAAGAGGAAAAATGAAATCAATAGAAGCATCAATATCAAGTAAAGTGCAAATTGAAGAGTTTAAAGGTTTAAAAATGCTCATTTTTCTCTCCAACTCATCTTGGGATGCTTATTGATCTTCTTGTTCTTTGTTGCTCGTGTCCATTAAAGGACATTCCTCTTTATCTCTTTTGACAATCACCATTAAGCTCATTCCCGTGCTCATGTCTTCAAGTGGATATCTCTTTGCATCCATTCTCTCATTCATGTGTGCAATGAAGAGCTTTTCGATAGTAGTCCTACCCTGTGGCCAAAACTCATTGCTTTCCCACTCTTGATAATGTACTTGATGAAGCTCTTCCATAAGTGGAGGAGGAGGTGGACGATACACCTCTTGAGGTGGTGGGGGAGGATATGGATATGGGTGATATGGGTGTTGAGGAGGAGAGTATTGATGTGGAGGATGAGATGGGTAATATGCTTGTGGTTGAGGTGGGTAAGGATAAGGATAATATCCTTGAAGAGGAGGTGGTGCTTCTTCATTCCTCCAATCTTGATAATAGGAGGGAACTTGTTGCATTTGATAATGATGATCAAAGTTCCTCCAATCATCGTAGCTCACATCTCCATGTTGTGGAGGATAAATCATACCATGTTGATCATAGCAATAATTCAATGGGTATTGATTATATCCATCCATCTCAATGAAGTGCACACCTACAAAGAACCAAAGTATCAAATTTCTCAAAATAAAAAGAAAATAAAATAAAGCAAGTAATGTAGCTAACACTAGTACTCAACTAACTCTAAGTCCCACTTATAACACTACGTCACCTCCCTGGCAGCGGCGCCATTGACTTGAACGAATTTTAGTCCATATATTTTGACTAACTACTTCCCCTCAAGCATAAGGGTTCGTAGTAGTATACACGTACGTATTTCGACCAAGTAGTATCGAACCACGAGAGGTGGGCTAGTGCAATGGATCCCTAGAGTTGTACGTCGTCATAACTAATGTAGCTACGGTTTCGGGAGCATTTTGAACTAAAGCTAAGAGGCAATCAAAGGAATTAAATTAAACTAAACACAATCCTAATAAATAAATTAACTACTAACCAAGAAAACAAGGAAATGACAATTAAAAGCAAATAACAACTACGAATGAAATTCGAAGAAGTGCAAGTGTGTGAATGCTTCGGGTGTTCTCTACCTAGTGAAATCGAGTGGGATTGCTTATACCGTTTTTATGCTTCAATTTGGATTTGCTAAGAGCATCAAGATGCTAGGATGAAAATCGTTTCCCTTCGGGTACTATAGCCTTACGTCTAAGGTGTTCCCAAACCCGGTAATAAGACATCTTCCTAATCCTCACCAACTACCCAAATAACCATTCAAGTAATTAATGTCTCTTAATGGGGTTCTAATACAATTAACTCTCTCTCGACGAATTAAAAGTATAATAAACGCATTTGTATACCAACAACTCACACCATAAATTTAAACATGCTCATGTAACTCTCGTCTACGCTAAACATGCCTCAAAATACGGATTAGTAGAAGCTAATACACAAAGCACCAATAAAACCCAATAAGAGAAGCAATAATCAAAATATCAACAATAATCAAAGCATAAACATAAACAATACACACATTCAATATTCACATGGTTTCAAACACCCAAAGCATAAAAAGCTTAGCCCATGATGTTTGAGAAAACACCCATGGCTAAAACAACAAAAGAAATATAAATAAACAAGAAATTTACCATACAAAGCTTAAATAAAAGAAAAATATCACCTTGAGAGTCTTGAAATTCTTCCATTCTTACATGAAAATGAAATGCTCAAATGATTCTAAGCTAAGAAAGCATAAAACTAACTAATGATGTTTGAGGAGAAAAGCTCCTCAAACCCTAAGCTATCCACTCTTTTCTTTATCCCATGTTGAATGTGAAAATATGAGTTCTTGGTTGTGTGGGGAATGAATTCTAGGGCTCCAAAATCTGATTGTGGGTGCTTTTTATAGCTTGGAGGAGTGTTTGAGACGAATTTTGCACTTAGGCCCTTGAAATCCTTTAAAATTCTCGAATTTTCGCGCATCAGCAAGTTGACTCGGTCAACCGAGTGGTTTGACTCGGCCAACCGAGTGAGTTGGAAGTCCAGAAACTGACCTGGAAGCAGATTTCACTCGGTCAACCGAGTGGGTTGACTCGGCTGCCCGAGTGGAATCTGTTTCAGTTTCACACTTTCTTGTTTCGTTCATATCTTGAGCTTCCGACCTCCGATTGACTTGATTCTTTTTTCCATTTCACTCATTTTTTCGAGACGCATCCAATGGTGCAATTATCTTCTTAACTTCATGAATGTTCAGACACGTATTTTGCTTCCAAATAAGTTCAATTTACCTAAAAAATAGCAAAACACATACCTTTCTCATTTCAAGTGCAATTAGTCAATTTAGTGTGAATAATGCAACAAAATCCTCAAAATTATGCAAAATAAACACATGAATTTCAAGCAATTTTCACACTAATCACGAAGCATAATCTATTATATGTGCACCAATTCACTAAAGCTAATGATGTCTCCATGAAATTTTTTCCGTATCATTTTGTTATTAAGGATCGTTCCACGGGGGATCCTCTAGCTCGGGGAAAATGTGAAGATGGAGTCTATCACATTAAACCACCCTCATACTATCTCCAGTCACCGTCTCATTTTGCTGCTCTTGGTGTTCGGACTTCAAGTGATAATTGGCATGCTCGTTTAGGCCATCTGTCCCACACTCGTTGTTCAAATATTATTAAAGAGTTTAATTTACCTATTTTGAGAACATCTGCTACTTTACATTTGAATTGTGTGTCTTGCGATGTGTGCAAGTCTCACAGAATGCCTTTTAATGAATCTACTTTTGTTGCTAATTGTCTGTTGGACCATGTTTATGCTGATGTTTGGGGCCCTGCATCTTGTGTAGCCCATGATGGGAGTCGTTATTTTCTATTATTGGTAGATCTGTTTAGTCGTTACTGCTGGATTTTTCCTCTTGCAGCCAAGTCACAGGTTCAATCTGTTGTACATCAGTTTAAATTAATGGACGAAAAACAATTTAATACGCCCATACGCCACTTTTATTCGGATAATGGAGGAGAATTTTTGGCACTTCGGTCTTACTTTGCATCACATGGTATCTCTTGGCTCACAACGGCACCGCATACCCCACAACAAAATGGCATTTCTGAACGACGCAACAGGCACATTCTTGAGGTAACTCGGGCCCTACTTCATCATGCTGGTCTCCCATTTCAATTTTGGTCCTTTGCAGTGCAGACATCAGTTTATTTAATTAACCACATTCCGACACCGCTTCTTAAATCCAAGAGTCCATTTTACTGTCTTTTTAGGAAAACTCCGAATTATATCAAGCTACGTACGTTTGGTTGTGTGTGTTTTCCATGGCTCCATCCTTATTTTTCGGGAAAATTATCCTATCCTTCAAAGCCGTGCATCTTCGTTGGATATTCTACGTCACAAAGTGCTTATCGATGCTTTGATCCTTCTTCAGGACGCTTATACTTATCTCGACATGTTAAGTTTGATGAGACGAGGTTCTGGGCTTCTCTTCCACAAAACTTACAAGACACTGATACCCCGGGTCGCCTATTTATTGCTCCAGTCGATCACTCTCCTGGTCCTATTACCATCACTCCATCTGATGCTCCTGTTCCCGCTCCTCTGGAGGAAGCTCAACCTGCCCCACCACCCACTCGCACTCATGCCATGCGCACGAGAAGTCAAAACAATATATTTCGCCCTAAGCAACTTCACTTTGCCACTAAGCATCCACTTCTTGCAAACATAGAACCTACTACGGTGTCCGCCGCCCTTGCGAATCCCCGTTGGCGAGCAGCCATGTCTGATGAGTTTACGGCTCTTCAGCGTCATGGTACTTGGGATCTTGTTACTCCTCCTTCTCAAGCCAACATTATTGGTTGTAAGTGGGTCTTCCGGATAAAACGAAAACCTGATGGCACTATCGACAAGTTTAAGTCTCGCCTTGTTGCAAAAGGCTTTCACCAGCGACCCGGTGTTGACTATCATGACACATTTAGCCCTGTGGTTAAACCGGTCACTATCCGAACTGTTCTGACCCTTGCTCTTTCTCGTCAATGGCCTCTTCGTCAACTAGATGTAAGCAACGCGTTTCTTCATGGAACTCTCTCAACTCCAGTTTACATGAAGCAACCACCTGGATTTACGGATCCACTCCATCCCTCTCGTGTCTGCCTTCTGAAGAAGTCGCTCTATGGCCTCCGTCAAGCGCCTCTTGCTTGGTATCATGCACTAAGCTCGGCACTTCTTGCCTTCGGTTTCTCTCAATCGGGTGCTGATCATTCTTTATTCACTTACACCAAAGGCACCATTCAGTTGATTGTGCTTGTTTATGTTGACGATCTTATCATTACGGGCTCCGACTCGTCCCTCATTCGCTCTCTCACAGCTCATCTGGAGTCATCCTTTGCTGTTAAGGATCTTGGTGACTTATCCTTCTTTTTGGGCATTGAAGTTGCATGTTGCAAACAGGGGTTGTTTCTGTCTCAACATAAGTATATTGTCGATCTTCTCCATCGATTCCAGATGGATGGTGCAAAGCCACTATTGACTCCTTCGTCAGACAGACAGGGTTCTTCAACTGGCTCAGTTGATCCTACAACGTATCGAAGTGCTATTTGAGGCCTTCAATATCTCTCTTTCACTCGTCCAGACATTGCATTTACTGTAAACCGGCTTGCTCAAGCCATGTCCTCTCCAACTCCTAATGATTGGGGTGCGGTGAAACGACTCTTCCGCTACTTGAAGGGGACTTTGCATCATGGTCTTCTCCTCCGACCGATCACTGATCTATCTCTCACTGCCTATTCTGATTCCGACTACGGGGGCAACTCTCGAGATGGCAAATCCACCTCTACCTATATATTATTCCTTGGTAGCAGCCCGATCTCTTGGCGATCACGTAAACAAACAGGTGTCGCTCGGTCTTCAACTGAAGCGGAATACCGTGCCCTTGCTTTGGTTGCTTCAGAGGTTTGTTGGGTCATGCAATTGTTTAAGGATCTACATCTCTCTCTTCGACAACGACCTCGACTTCTCTGTGACAATATTAGTGCAACTCGTCTAGCTCTCCATCCGATTCAGCACTCCAGACTAAAGCACATTGCCATTGACATACACTTCGTTCGGGATCTATCATCTAAGGGGCTTCTGTCTGTCTCTTACGTCAACACCCTTGACCAACTTGCGGATATCCTCACTAAGTCACTCCCTAGACTTCGCTTCGAGACTCTACGATCCAAAATCTCCGTCGCCGACGGGACGTCAATTTTGCGGGGGCGTATAAGAGATATTTAGGCATTAATTGTATTAATTGTATTCCTAGAATTATGCTATCAGTTAGCCCTTTCCTTTCTTGTGCATAGTTGACAATCTGTATATATTATTGTAAATCACACTATGAATGCAAATAAATTGGAATACATTACTCTATAAATCATAAAATGAAGATGATGTGTTTGACAAAAATAGAATGCGTAATATTCTGTTGAACAACTCAAAATGTAAAATTGAGTAATATATAGTAAGATAATCTAAAATAAAAAATTGAGTATTCCCCCGTCATCAAAAAATGGGAACTCAAATGATTCACGTATTATGCAACACCAAAATACACAACCGCAAGTATACGGCGTATATTGTAGCGTGATAAGTGCGAGGTCGATCCCACGGAGAGGTGTAGTTTAAAACTGGGGTTTGTCGATTGAATTTTAAATAGACGGCGATTGACAAGTTTGTAGTATGAAATTACTCCTAATTATCTACCCAAACGTCACAAATAGACAATTAAACAAGTAATATAGAAATCGATCAACAAGTGTTCATGCAAATCACAAAACGAGAAAAATACGGTTAAAACTCAATTAAGAGAAGGTAGGTTCTAAAGCACATGCAATACTAGTGAATCCATCTATGATTAACTATCTACTCAAGTGGTGTTTATGTTTTATCTATAAGATTGATCACACAATAGTGAATTAAAAGTCCTTTCAATCCAAATAATCCAAGAGAAGTATCACACAACTTAGTATATCTACCTAAATTTCATCATAAAACTCAATCAAGCTCCTAAGATCATCACGTATCTTCATAATCATTGATCATCTTTCAATCTCACAATAAAATTAGGTCAAATGCTTGCAATCCAATTTCAATTAACTAAGATTAACATATCACTATTGTACACTAATGACATGTTTTTCAATGGAAATCAAGCATTCAAATAGAATTAAGCCACACAAACACCAAATAAGCAAAACATTAATTCATAGACTTCAACAAAAGTATTTACAAGGCTCTAGAACCAAAAGTGTCCTAGCCAAGAACTAACATAATCTAATCAACAAAACCAAATGAAATAACTAAATAAAAAGAGAGAGAAATAGAAATCTTAATCTAAAGTATGGTGTGGAATGAAATTCCAAAGCTAATGGTGCCTCCCTTGCTTGAATTGATGAAGAATTGAAGAAGTTATGGCCAAATCACCTCCAAATGTGTGTTTGTATGTGTGGAATTTTAGGAATTGGGGGAAGGTACCATTGAATTTAAGAATGGGGGCTTATATAGTGTTGGGGTAGGGTTTGGGTGCAAGAATTGCAAGTTAGTCCTTGAAAAATGACAAAAATACAAGAATGGCACCGAAAATGGGGTGGCACGGCCGTGCATGGAGCTCGGCCGTGCAAAGTGAGATGTTGGCCGCCCAGGTGCTCGGCCGAGCAGGTGCCTCAGCCGTGTCATGCGAAATGAAATTTTAGATGGGCTCGGCCGTGCCGTGTCGTAGCCTCAAAGTTGTTGTATCGAGGGTGGCGTGCTCGAGAGGGTGGCTCGGCCGTGGCGCGCAAATGGGATGCTGGGGGCAGCTCGACCGTGCTAAGGCCTCGGCCGTGCTTGCTTGGCCCCCAAAACAACCTGTATCGATGGCGGCTATCTCAAGCGCTCGTCTCGGGCGTGGCATGATTTTTGGCTTGGAGGACAGCTCGGCCGTGCTCTCGGTCGACCTCAAACTTTCTTGTTTTGTGCATATCTTTTGCCTCGGGTGTCCGATCGACTCAATTCTTTTTGCTATTCCACTCCGTTTTTCGAGAAAAACCCAATAGTGCACTCCTCCTTTTGATCCAGTGAAGTATGGTAGGTGTTTTGCTCCAAATTCCATCGTTTTTCCTACAAAATCGACAAAACATAATCTTTCCCTCATTTTGGCTCAAATCATCATATTCAATCCATAAATTAATGAAATCAACATCAAAATGAGCTTTAAATATGCATCTAAAGTGTGTAAATTCCACCTGATTCACAAAACTAAGAAAAAAGTGTAATGAATAGAGTGTTGGAGGATTATTTTGTAAAATAATGATTGGATTGAGTGTAAAAGTAATGACATTTTGTGTAAATATGTGAATATTACAAGGGTGTGGTTTATTGTAGACGTTGTTAACTCTTAAATGCTTTAACATTATTAACAACATCTTAATTTGACCTTCCGTTATTTATTCTAAATCTTTTCTGAAATGTTACATTAAATGTTGATCTAAATGTTGTCACATTTATGACGAATTTAGAAGCTTCTACAAGGGACTGGAACCTGCAAGATTCCAGAACATTAGAAGATGGGCTAGAACTAGAAGGACCTAGAACATTGTAGATCGAATTGGAACTTTGAAGAAAGATCTAGAGAGATCACGTGAGTTAAGATCCTAAAAAGTAGGATCTTACATGGAAGACTCTATAACTCGTTGTTTTATCTATAGATACCGAAGGAGGCTTTCATTATTAATCATGTACTATTCGATTAACATCGTAGTCTGAGCGTTCATTCCTGTTTGGAGTTATGACCAATAGCTACATCTTTTAGACTATGCCGAAGTATACCAACTTCCAGTGTAGCTCGAAACTACTCTTTTGATCTATAGAGAGTGTAATCATATATATGATTAGTATTTGGACAGTGTTTTACACTTAAGTCTTTTTCCAGATTCAGGCACCTGCCTCGATTGTAGTTTCGGTTTGTGAAAGTTATTGCTGTAACATTTCACACGACATTTTGTACTTACAAGTTAAGTGTTTCACCGTAAGGCTAACATAGATTTTGTTATTAATAAAATTTATGTTAAAAAATATTTTCATTGTGTTCTTCTTATTTTAGTGTTTTAGTCTTCCGCTGGGTGTCTTTACATTTCTTATATTCCGTTAGAGTCAGTGTTACACTATTTGTCACAACATTCAGTGTAATATTATTTTATCTTTACTTAAACACTAAATACCACACACTTTCATTTATGAAAAAAAAATTCTTTTTTAGAAAGTAAAATCAAATTTGAAACGAACGAATAAAGAAATAGTGCAAATAATTATAGAACGGATGGAGTAATATACAATGAAAAAGAGGAACGAACAAACAAATACTAGTATTACTTTGATGGAGTAATATACAATGAAAAAGAGGAACGAACAAACAAATACTAGTATTACTTTATTAAACCTCATACCCCAACCCACCCACCTAAATTGGCGCCCTTGCCTCCTCCAATTTAAAATTTTGTTCCCATAGATCATATTTATCCATGATCGGATCATTAAATATAAAATTTATTTTTCACTCCTCCATTTACACATGTTATACCACAATTCAAACTCATATTTTTTCACACTTTATCCATAACCACGGCAACCAACATTTAATAAATGATTTCTTTTATAATATAATAATTATATCTATTATTGTTTTTTATAATATTTACACAATATTTAGAAAATATATACAATTATTTAATAGAAAAAAATTCAAAATATAAAAAGGTTAATTAACACAATTTAGAAGAGAAAATTGAGTGTATGAAAAAAGTCTCTATTTATAGAGAATTTAATTTTATGAATTTTGGTATTTTTTATTTTTATTTTTTTAAAGTAGATAAGTGAAAATCGAAAATTATCTAAATAAAATATAACTGGCGAGTAAAAACTGGACACGTGACATGCTTAGAATTTTTGGAATAAAAAAAATAGGGGACCCAATGCTTTGGTCATCACCAACTCTACTCTATAAGTAGAGTTTAATTTTAAAGATAGTGTTTTGCTCCCTCCTAAAATAGATTTGAAAATTTGAAATAGAGTTTTGTATAGTAAACTTCATTTATGAAGTTCACTATTCAAAACTCTATATTTTATATATATTATTTTATTAATATTTACAATTCTATATTACAATTTTATATTAATAATTTATTAAATATAATTACAATTTTATTGTTATACTAATTTATAATACTATAATTTAATTTTAATTGTGTATTCAAAACGTTATTATGTGTTTCATAATTTTATATTTAAATAAAAGTAATATTTGAAAACTACAAGTTTATTTACATTTTATGATTTTGATAAAATTAATAATATTTAATTTATAATTTAATTTACTAATTGAATATTTAATTGAATAAAATAATTTAAATATGAAGATAAATATATTATTTAATGATATAATATATTGAAAATGAATAAAATAATAAATAGAGTAAGATAGTTTCATGATTGGAGAATATTTTTTAAATAGAAAATAAAAAAAAGTGTATTTTGGAGTTTAGAGATCTTTATTTTAGAGTTTGTGACTGAAGATGAAGATGGCCTAAGCGCCAAACGATTGGGCGCTCTTCTTTAGTTTTTTATAACAACATCAAACAAACATACTCTATTAATTCAACTTTTGAACACTAATTAATATTTTATTAAAAACCCCAAATTAAATAATTTGCCTAATTTCAAAAGAAAAGAAATAAAAAATGTTCTTGTTTGGTTTTTCAAAAGGTATCAGATTAGAGAATTTTGATAGTAGTAATGGAGTGTGCTAAAATATTTTGATTGTTTGATTTGTAAATGAGAATGACTCAACATTACACCAATTACATTTAAAAATTTATAAATAAAAATTACAGTTTTTTTTTTGTTTGTAATGAAAATATTGGAATATAAAATAATAAAATTCTTAAATATAACATAATATAATTAAAATTATTAGTTTTAAGGTTAAAAACAAAAATAATATAAACTTGAATGATATCATTCCTCTCAAAATACTAAAGTGTCAATCTATACCTTTTGTTCCTAAGTTTTCGAATATACAAACGTTTATCTCCTTCAATCAAAACACATTAATTTCATTTCATACTCAATTCTCTTATTTCAAAACCACCAACCACCACCACTCCTAATATAAATATATCTTTATAGAACAAAGATAAATTTATCACCGGTTCTTCAAGCCTCTTACCGTTTAAAGCTTCCTTTTAAAAATAACTATTGTCATGACAGTTTTAATACTCCACAGTACTGAGCCAAATAATGATTTAGCATTATAAGCATCACCATAATTACTTAATTAAATTCATACAAATTGTTGATTTTGAAATTAGGGTCTTACTATATATTTAAAAGTTTTAAAACACATAATTATAAGATCTCACCTGCCTTTACATGGCTTGTTTTACAATTTACTTTTCAGTTAGTAAATAAGTTGGAAAATAAAGTTCATAAAACATAGGAGTACAAAATTTTCAATGTATATTGTATTCATTAATAGAAATAAGTAAGAAATAAAAATATGAGAGCAGAATAAACTTGAAAGTATTGGGAAAAATATATATATTCTCGAATGAATAATCATATTATGTCTTGTTCCAAATTTGTACATTGAAGGTATATTATATACTCATTACTCAATATCCCCCTATATACTAATAGGGAGTTTAAGTGTCAAGTGTCAAAATATGGTTAATTTTGATGATGTGTCTTATCTATATATATATATATATATATAAAAAAAAAGAGAATAGTGATTTCCGTCTAAATATCTAAAATAATAAAATATTACAATAATAGGCCATCCATTGTAAATTTCTTTCGGTTAATGGGCCATCCATTGTAAAATAATTTATTTTTCAATAAAATATTGCAATAATGGGCCATCCATTGTAAATTTCTTTCTTTTGAAAAGCCCATGTAAAAATATTACTCCACTGCAGTCTGCAAACTATACTTCCCTTGCGCCTTTTGAAGTTAACGAGGAAAGAGGAAAGAGGAAAGTAAGCAAATTCACATATCTTTCATCACATTGGCATTCGTTTTCTTCAAATCACATTTTTCATGTCTTCGTGTTCCTCACTGAATCGCCGTCGTTACATCGCACGGGGGCACAAAAAAACTTGGTCGCCACCTCCCCTTCCACTCTCTGGTCGCGCGCACCTGACGAGGAATTTAGGGATTTGTCACAAAGGAGACTGATTCAGCCACCGTGCAGGCCGCTGCCCCCGCCGCAGCCACTATCCCGAGAGTGTTCACCTTCGCCGCCCGCAATCCCGACTCCTCTGTGAGTTTGCAGTTTTCAATTTTGCAATTGTGAATTTGTAGGTTTTGTGACTAATTTTAATTTTAAAGGGCAGATTTGTGGCTTCAATTTTAATTTTGATTATTTAGAATTTTATGAATTTCCATTGCTTGGTATTGTTAGTTAATGTTCACCTTCGCTTTGCTCCTAATTAAATTTTAAAATTGATTTTAGTACCTTTTTTGACATTGAGTCCTAATACTTCTGTTGTAGGTTTTAATTAATTTTTCAATTTTATTTTGCTTGAAGGCTTAATTAGCTGGCCCTCATCTTGCTATCGTATATTGTTAGTTATATTTTTTATAATTTCAGTTCGAACTATCGTATCATCAATTGTATGCTTTTCATGTTCTTCCTTCATTTTTGTGGTGTGAATAATTGTTCCATTCTCAAAATTTCCTTTGAATTTTGTATGTTTTAGGTGACTTCTTCCATATTTTTCATTTAAATTATTGTTTCTCTGTGTGTTCTCTTGCTACCATTGTCAATGATGCTCCACAACTTGCAACTTGCAACTTGCAACTTGCATACATATCTCATAATTTGATTAACAATGTTCTCTTTTGCAGATTTTGACACAAATTATTTCCAAAGCTTTCTTGGAAGCTGTGCTGAAAAAAGGCCTAAGCAGTCTATGGAAGATTTCCACATTGCATAAGTAACTTGCCTAGATATTTAGTTGAAATTGATGGAGTTCTTCCCTTAGAGCTTTTTATGGAGTAAGTTTTTACCAAATTTTTATTGCACCTAAGTACGTAACCCCTATTAATAGTTAGCTTCATTTGAAGGTTTTGAAATAGATCATATTTTATGTCTAAATTTGCGTTGATAACATAAAAAGTTAATATTGATACATACACCATTTGGTGTGATTTGTCTGTAGATGATGGCTACAATCGGATCAGCCTCATTTGTGTGTGTGTGTGTATTTTAGTGGGGGATGGTGACTATCCTTATTTATACCTTGAGTTGATATTTAAGTACCTACCACACGTGAAGTTCTCTTGTGAAACCTCTGAAGTTCGGTTTATATGAGCGTACTCTTAGTTTTCTCCAATTATTGTGTCTCACTCAGCGTACATAGGTTTTTGATGGTCATGGTGGTATAGATGCAACATCATTCATGAGGGATAACATTTTGAAGTTTATAGTCGAAGACTCTTTCTTCCCGATTTGTTTAGAATTAGCAATCAAGAGTGAATTTGGCCATGGCTCCATTTCGAGTCAGCATCAGGTGCCCCTTTTCGATGGAAACCAGATTGCCGCTTGGAGCCTAAATGGATCTATCATTTTGGAAGATCCACCAGACCTTAATTGTCTGTTATTTTGTGATCGTGTACCATAGATAATTCGACTATCTAACCGTTTTATTTCTAATGATTAGTGTTAATATACCACCACTTCTGTAGGTTTTTTTAATGAAAAAAATGTAATGACAATGATGTCAAGAAAGAAAAAGGTGATTCTTGAGAGAGGTAATTTAGATCGTTGACAATTTCTATTTATTTATTGTTCCTCCCATAAAATTCTTCACCTATTTAGTTTTTAGAACTAAGTAAGAGTCTTCGGTTTATTACTATAGTTGTAAGAGGATCTCTGTTTTCAGAATTGGTGAAGAGGTCAAGAATTTCAATATGTGAGAAAATCTGAGATTAATGCCTGTATGTATATGTTCAGATGAAGTCTTCTGATTTCTTTACTGTGTGTTAGATTTTAATTTTGATACAATTAGTATTTATGTTTCGACAACATATACATGAGCGTACTCTTAGTTTTCTCCAATTATTGTGTCTCACTCAGCGTACATAGGTTTTTGATGGTCATGGTGGTATAGATGCAACATCATTCATGAGGGATAACATTTTGAAGTTTATAGTCGAAGACTCTTTCTTCCCGATATGTTTCGACAACATATACAAAAACAATTTAATTTTAGGATATTTATTGTGATATACAAAAATATATTTGAATTTATATTTGTTAACAGCTTAAGCTCATGAAAGTCATCATTGTAGCATTGTTCATTTGGTCTTGCAACATACATAAAATGTAGTACAATTTAGAAAATGTACTTGAGCTACTTTGTTAATTGATATATTTTGTCAATGTACAATTTAGAAAATGTTATTTTTTTTATCTTAATCTCGAGTACAATTAAAATGTGTAGATGTATTATTATTTTTAAGTCATGCTTTATGTATTTATAAAACCACTTACTGGCACTTTTTTTTTTTTTTTTTGAATTCCACTTACTGGATGTTGATTTTTTATTTACGTTAATTAAATTACATTAGATTGATTAATTATGATTTTGCAGCATAATGAATTAAATGATTTCTTTTACACAATATTAATAGGTTATACGTTTTTTAAAATTAATATTATAGATTTATAGTATTAGAATTGCAACGCACGGGTGAATCACTAGTGAAGAATAATTGTATTACATGTGTCATAATTAGCTTAAGTTAATATTTTTAGAACTAGTGTAAGACCAGCGTTTTACGCGGAGTTGAAATAAATTTATAATATATTAATTAAAAAATAATCTTTAAAACATGTATATATTTTGATTTTTTTTTTATTCTATTAAAAGATAAGAAAATAAAATATTGTAGCAATATAAATTATATCATATAATTATAATGTTATTGATAATTCTAGATATCCATGATTAGTTACTGGGTACAAAAGTAATGATATTATCGTGTAAAATTGAAAATATTGTGAAAGTGAAATTTATAAAGAGCTAGAAGTTGTTGTGAAAGTTATCACTTCATCTTAAAATAAGACTTAATTAGTGTTGTTCATGAAATATAATTATAAATTTAATAGGGTATGTAGGCGATTTAGCTAATTAAAAATAAAAAAAGAAAAAGAAAAAACTGATTGTTACACATATATCATTCTTTTTATTTTAAGATATTAAAAAAGTAAAACATAGTGACAATCAAATAAATATTTTCTTTATCCATAATTATATAAATTAGTAACATAAATAATGGTTGACAATTATTATGTAACGTACACAAATAATCAATAACTAAAGTCATATTAATTTTGATGATGTGTCTTAGGAAGAATAATTGTATTACATGTGTCATAATTAGCTTAAGTTAATATTTTTAGAATTTTGATGTGTATATTTATTATTGGTTAGAAAACATATGAGTCATTGATATCAACATGGAAATTTATGTCTGAAATTAAATTAAAATCATTATGTTATTTTAACTGCACTTTCTTTATATTGTTTTTATTTAAAAATATATTTAAACATTTTTAAAGTATATTAATTTAATTAATCAATATTTTTTAAAATTATTTATAGGACTAGCTAATTCAAATAAAAAAAAAAACAATTTAATCAGTATATTTTTTTATCGAAAACTATAATTTAATAAAATATTTAAAATAATTAATTATATAATAAAATTTAAAATTATAGAAAATAGATATTGTTATATGAAGTATTAAATTTTATTAATATATTGCTAAAAATATGAGAACTATCTAGTAATAAAATAAAATAAGGTGGTGCATACCGACGAGCTCGTTTTGTCCTTCGTCGGATTTGGAATGGGGTGACGGCTTTGAGTTCTTTGTTTTTGGTGATAATATTGTTGTTTAGGTTCCTCTTGTTTTTGTGTTTTTTTGTTGTATCCTCACTTTTTTTGTTTTAGTTTCCTTCTTGTTTTTGTGTTATTTTGTAGTATGTTCACATTTTTTTGTTTTAGTTTCCTATTTGTTTGTTTTTGAGGCAGGTTGTTGAGGGCTAGTTTTGTTTGGAGCTTTGTTTAAATTCTGTTGATTAAAAATATTTATTTATGGATTGGACAAAACAATTCATAAAACTATATTTTCTTCTCTAAAAGAGGGTGCTTTCATGCTTTGGCATTCAAGGTAGTAGGATACAAAATGATATACTCCCTCCGTTCACAATAAATAGTTATACTGAGAGAATGAACACATGTTTTAAGAAAATTGTAGATAAAATAAGAATATTCTAGGATATTATGGGGTCTATTTTGAATAAAACGATTGTTTGTGAATAAAATTGATGACAATTTGAATAATTAAGTGATGATGATTGAAGGGTGATGATACAGTAATGATTGAAATAAAGTGCATATGACTACATTATGTGGACGGAAAATATAAGACAAATGAGACTACATTTGATGGACGCACAACGCATAACGGATGGAGTATATTAGTATCTTGTTAGCAAAAAAGAAATGCATAATTTAGAAAAAGTCCTTTCAGAATCCCAAGGGCCAACTAACTTATAGTTACCAACTAGGTTGCTTTCTTATTTGACCTCTTGTGCCTGAAACAAAATTCATCTTTCAAGATTGTTAAATTTATGTACAACCAAACAAGACCTTGTTTCTATCACATCTTTAAACAAAACAAAAACCCAGAAAAATGTCCAAAATCCAACTTTGGAAATAAACCATGGAAGAATCAGAATGTCGTTTTTAGCACTATGTAAGTTCCTCGAGACATTGTGGCAACACTTTGTTTTGGAATAATATTACTGCAAATGACTTTTCTAAAGCATGTTGCACTATTCTAATTGTTATTATTTTTCTGAAAATAAACTTAGTCTACCTGATAATTGCCACGTGTATATGTTGTTATCCTGATTATGTAATTGATGGCTTGTTTGTGTATCTGATATGTTTTTTCTGTCTATGTGCATTTCTTATTAACAATTGAGACAGAATAAAATGTCATGAAAATGTGGACATTCATGTGATGTTCTCATTGGTCCAATCTCCTTTTTCTTGGACTTCAATCTGTCCTTTTCCACCAACTCTTTTATCATATTGTTGCATATTTACTTGATTAAAGTTTTTGACAAAATATGAACAGTCTGCACAGTTTTTATTCCAGGAATTTGTCATCACAGAAAGATTGCATTCATCCTCATGAGCCATTCAGGATGTCACAAGGAGAAGAAACTAGAAATCGAAATTCGGGCTTTGGTAAAATAATTATCAAGAACTCATTTTTTTCTTCTTGTTTTAATTTGGTTCACTAGATTATACTATGTGCCTTGTACAGATTTGGCTGATAAAAACGGTGAAAGTGTGCAATCAAGGGACACTTTACAGTCACTTGTACAATCTTGTTGTTGTGGCAATCGGGGCGAAGATAGGTACTCGATCCAATCGCCTGTGGCAGAGTGCAAGAATCAGCAGATGATATCTTATCAGAAATTGAGAAATGACTACAATGGCAATGTGATGAGTTTGGAGAAAAAATTTAGTGTTACATCTCATAATTGTTCTTCAGCCATGTAAGTATTGTTCCAAATAATTTTGTGACTATAAATATGCACATTTTTTGTTGAAGATTGCACTTTTGATTGCATGCAGCAAATTTCAGCAGATTGTTTCAGACAAAAAGGCACGGCGCATTAGATGGACCGAGGATCTTCACAAGAGATTTATCGAGAGCGTAGACCGCCTAGGCGGCCCTAAAAGTAAGGATAAAAGATACTGATGAAATGGAACAATATTGTGATTTACAGCACTTATTTTCTTGTATAAATGCAGAGGCCACACCAAAAGCAATCCTCAAGCTAATGAACTGTAATGGATTAACCATTTTTCACATTAAAAGCCATTTACAGGTTAAATAAACACTACCATAACTTGTACAGTAATTTTGATCTGCTCTATTATCTCATGTCTCATAATTTTCTGCTACTTTTCTCAGAAACATCGACTAATTCCAGGCGCGACAGAAGGTACTAATTGTCCAAATACGCAAACTCTTTTCAACATAGCTTAGTGCATGAAATATTCCTTGTATAATAATTTTTGTGGTGTGATGCAGGGGATGCTGAGCAGATTGAGTCTAAAACGTAAGCGTGCAATGTAGTTTCGCGTATTGAATATACGAATTTTATTGACACGAGATTTGTGGATCAACAGGGGGGTGCAGATTGTGGAAGCTCTAAGGCTACAGATAGATGTTCAGAGATGTTTATATGAACAATTGGAGGTTCTTGATTTAGCTTGTTTCTTTCATTGATTATTATTGTTATTATATACTATATAAATAAATCTATTGTGTGTTTGATTGTGTTTAGAGTCAAAAGAAGTTGCAGATGAGGATAGAAGAACAAGCCAAACAGCTTCAGATCATGCTTCAATCCCAGTTGAATACTACTACTAAATAATTAGGCCTGCAGTGCCTATCTGTTGTGTTCATCATCAATTAATGTATAATTTATTACATTCTTTCACAAATACTAATATGTATGATTTTGCAGAATAATTATTTTTTCCACTTATTTTTATGCATGTTAAACAATCCTGAGGCAATTTTTGTAGGTTAATATTCAACTCAACTTATTGATCAATATTATCGCACAATTAGTATGATCTTTCTTTTAAGTGCAGTACAAATAAAGTGACTGAGTTCTACAAAATAAGAGCATGTTTTCTATTCACGAGAAGTAGGAGCATGAACTTTACAAATAAAGTGCAAACTTTATATTTTATTGTAATAAATGGCCAGTAAAAATCAGCTGATTTTTTTATTTTAGATGACCTCTTTTGAAAATAAGATACAGGGAAAATATCAATTTTGGTCACTCAGTTTTACCTCTTTTCATATTTGGTCACCCACATTTAATCACTATCAAAATCGGTCACTCACTTATTATATTCTATCAAAATTGATCATTCCGTTAGTCAATTGTCATTGACTAACGGAGAAAGAGTTTTGAGCTCAAAATTTTCAAAATGTTAAAAACTTCTGATGCATCTTCGAGAACTAATGAAACAAGTAGCAAAAATGAAACATGTGGAAGAGCGTGAAAAAATACTCATGGAAGAATCTTAGTCAATCACAAAAATTATACAGTACATTATTTTTTATTTCAATTTAAGTTTTAAGTTTTTTTTATGACAAAATTATTTTATTATATTTATCTTATAGATCAGAAAAGGAAATCTCATTATATTTCAAATGGAATTCTCATGCATCTTTTAGAAGGAATTTTCATTATATTTATCCTTGATCAAAAAGAATTCTCATGCATCTTCTAACTCAATTATGAATTCATTTGTTGTTGGTTTACTTTCTAGAACGTGATTCAATCAACTGGTAGTCAAAAAAGTTTCTAATAATTATTTAACTCAATTATATATTCATTTGTTGTTGGTTTACTTTTTATTTTACAGGAAATGAGAAACTCATAGAATGAAACTTTGTACTCTGTTTTTTTTTTTTAACAATTGTACTCTGTTTTTCAATTTTTTGTTTCATATTGAATTTGTATGAACGTGATTCAATCAACTTGTTGTGTAGTCAAAAAATCAAAAAAATTCAGTAAATTTTTAATAATTATTTAACTCAATTATGAATTCATTTGTTGTTGGTTTACTTTCTAGAACGTGATTCAATCAACTTGCTGGTAGTCAAAAAATTTCAGTAAGTTTTTAATAATTATTTAACTCAATTATGTATTTATTTGTTGTTGGTTTACTTTTTATTTTACCGGAAATGAGAAACTCAAGAGATAGAATGAAACTTTGTACTCTGTTTTTTTTTTGAACAATTGTACTCTGTTTTTCAATTCTTGGTTTCATATTGAATTTGTATAATAAGTGAGTGACCAATTTTGAGCTCAAAACTCTTTCTCCGTTAGTCAATGACAGATTGACTAACAGAATGATCAATTTTGATAGAATATAATAAGTTTTTGATAGAATATAATAAGTGGGTGACCGATTTTGATAGTGACTAAATGTGGGTGACCAAATATGAAAAGAGGTAAAACTGGGTGATAAAAATTAATATTTACCCTAAGATTCATATAGAAAACATGATAGAAAAAAAATACTGTATAACATAACAGTGTATATACACAGAAACACATAGGAGTAAATATATGAAGAAAATAAAAAACACTAAAAACATAACAATATGAAAAATAACATAAAAGTATACATACAAACCATATAAAAGTACTTACATAAATAGTAACAATTACAATGAAATATAACAATATTATTTGTAAAAACAAGAAATCATATAGAACACTATTTTTATATATAATCCGAATTTTTTTTTTGGAATGGGTAATTTGGGTAAGTGTAGTAGGTAATTGAATCAAGAGTGGTAAATGAGTATTTTCATGGTGACAATACAATAACCGATTTTAAAGTGTTTGCAAATTTATTTATTTTTTGTTTCTAAAGTCGAAAGTTTATAGTACTCCGTATTACATTTTGCAAAACAAAAAAAAAAAAAATTATGCCTCAAATTTAACTATTGAGAAAATATTATCTATTTGTAATTTAATTATGGAAATATATGTAATTTAATTTAATTTAATTATGGAAATATATGTAATTTAATTTTATCATCTCTTAAAAAAAACACCTTTCAATTCACACGTGTGGAATCTGTTCTGGAGCGAGGCAAAAACACACTTTCGAACAAGAAACAACAAATCTCAAAGGCGGAACTCAAACCCTTGCATCCCTAACCCAATTCGATACACGCATTTCACGTCCGCACGCCGCTGCACGCACGCAGTGCAAATCAAACAGACTAAAATCGTAGTTACTCGTTTATGCTGCTCTAACTCGAAAGCTCAAATAATTTCAAGGTTTTCAGCAACGGTCGTGCGATTTTGGGAATTACATTACTTTTAGGGTTTTCCTTGTTTTGAGCTGCGATAAATTGCTGGCTATGGACTACGACGCGTACGACAGTAGTGGTGAGTTATTTTCTTTAGCTTGAAAGACCTAAAGATTCGATTGTTGCCGAGTAATATTAGTTTCGCAGTAATTTTGTTTAGTTTATTGGGGTTAGGGTTTGTATCTTACATGCATTGTCGTGTCAGAGACATTTTGGTAGCTGCGATTATAGGGACCACGCAAACAGAGTTTGGATTAATAAATCTTGATTTCCCCCCAAATAGTGATTTCACTGATTTTGCTTTTTCAGTTTGTCAATTTGTATGCAGTCTTTCAAGTATTTTAGTCATTTTTTCTGGAGGGAAGTATATTAGGAGAACTTTCTTGGTTGAATTTAGCTAATTTTTTATGCAGTCTTCCAAGTATTGAAATTTAGCTAATTTTTCGATGGTCTCAACCTCTGTTTTAGTTCTTGGTTCATAGTAGTTTTGGTTGCTTAGAGTGCACCGGCTTGGTATTTTCAGTTCCATATTGGATCAATGTTATGTTTCTACATTGGTATAATGTGGCTTGAGGAACTTGATGGTCCACTTTTAAGAGATATAGAATTCAGAAGTTTAATTGATATAAACTTTCACCTTGTAAACTTTTGAGAGAACAAGTATGTTTGCAAGGTAGACATTTTGTTCTTTTCTGAAAAAAGAAGTAGGATGTATTTGATTAATGTTGTGGTTGGGCTGGTACCATGGGACATTGGTATGTGGTTATGCTTTGTGGTAAATCTCAATTAATTTTGGATCTGGGTTATATATTATTATTGTTAATTGGACACGTAACCGGAACCCACTCTTACTGAATCACTACCAATGGGTTTAAAAATAAATATATGTGCTTAAATAAATGCAATTTGTCTTGTTTACGTTTTTCTTCTTTCATCTCTGATTTTGCATTAATGTAGGTTAAATGACATTGTGCACAGATCTTTATTAACTCGTCTAATGATCAAGCAATTGGCTCATAAGTGCTGAAATCTAGCTTCGTGATGAAAAATAGATTTGTCCTGATCAAAATGTACTCTCACTATTTATTAACTTGTTGGATAATATTTATATTTGTTTCATTTGTATGGCCTTATTGTGAAATCTTAATTTTCATAATTTACGGGTTTCTTACTGCCTGATTAATTTTGCTTGTTATATTATGGGCTTTATTTGTGTCATATATTAATTTTCTCCCTTGTTTTCAATTGATGCTGTTGCAGGAACTGATGATGATTTTCCTCCACCACATCAAAATAGAATGTCAAGAGGTGGCCGCATTTCTGGTAATGGTAGGCCCGCTGCCTTGGGTGCTCACCCATATCCCAGGATGTATGAGGAGACCGACATGGAAGCTAAAATTCACCAGCTTGAGCAAGAAGCTTACAGTTCAGTTCTAAGGGCCTTTAAAGCTCAAGCTGATTCCCTTACTTGGGTACTGTTTGTATAACGATCACATGAATCTAATGTGGCATACTTGTTTGATCAGGTTTATATGTCTAATCAATGAAATGTTTTTTTCTTCAGGAAAAGGAAGGACTAATAACTGAGCTTAGGAAAGAGTTAAGATTATCAAATGAGGAGCACAGAGATCTTCTCAGCAGGGTTAATGCAGATGAGACAATCAGAAGAATAAGGTCTTTTTACGTAAAACAAGATCTGTTAGAAAATCATTTCCAAGTTCCTTTTTTTTTTTGTAAATAACCCTATTTTGGTTACAAAAAAAATATGTAAAAAACTCAGGGAGTGGAGACAACCGGGTGGAGTTCAACCAGGCATGCATGGAGCCAATCAAGCAGTACATGATGTAGTGCCCAGTCCTTCCGTCTCAGCTTCTCGTAAAAAGCAGAAGATAGCCTCGTCATTACCTTCCCAATCTTTTGGTGGACCCTCTCCTTTCCACCCACAGGCAATGGCTGCAACAAACCAGCCTTCCTCGTCGGCCGCTAAGCGTGGACCACCCACAACTGGGCCTAAAAGCAAAAAACATAAATCTGTGAGTTAGAAATTTTGTCATTAATTTTTGCTCAGTTATACATCTGCTGGTGCTTATTTTCCGTATGGTATCTTGCTGATCAGATACCACCTAGTTCGTCTTCAATGAAAATGCAATATCCCCCTGGGTTGGTCGGAAGAGGTCAATTTGCTAGCCGCCATAGTGAACCAGTTGAAGGTGGTTCATTTGATTCTTTAATTGGAAGGAAAGTCAGGACCAAGTGGCCTGATGATAATAATTTCTATGAAGCTGTTATCACTGATTACAATCCAGTTGAGGTATATCTAACTTCTGGTATTTGTGGACTTTCCTTTTGTTCATTTAATTCTTAAGTCGACTCTGTGTGGTTTTTCAGGGTCGACATTGTCTTGTGTACGATATAGGTACTCAACATGAAACAGTTGAATGGATCAACCTATCAGAGGTAGATGCTTTATTCTCCACTGTAGAATCAGATGGATTAATATTTTTGGATGTTTCCATTTCATGATTTCTATATTAAAGCGTGATATAATGAAATTAGCATTAAATTCTCATGCTCTACTGATTGGAATATTCTTTTATCTGTTGGATTCTAGACTGGTTATACTACAGTGTTGTAGTTGATGCCCCAACATCCTTCTCCCCCTCACCATTTCCCTGGGGGAATTGCCAATTTCAACTGGAATCCTTGGTGAAAAATAATGCAAAATTTTCATTTTTAGTTTTTCTCGGTGGTTAAATGGCTTACACTTGTTTTGCCCTTCGATAACATTACTAGGTTACAAAATCATTTATGCCTCATTAGATTGTACTCACGATTAAGGCTTGCTTACAGTATCTAGTATTTGCCTTAGTACCAAAGTTGAACCTATTGGCTTCAGTAATGCTGTTAAACTCTCCCGTAGTGGATGTTTCGGTGCAAGGAAAATCTTGTTTTCTGTGTACAATATACTTCTTACGGGCAAAGTAAACCTAAATTGCAATTGGCTTGTAAGAAAAGAAAGTAAAATTCTCATTGGAGCTCTGACATGTTCCCTCTGTCCAATTTCATTATTCCCACATTCCTTTTTTGGTTGTCCAATTTCATTATTTTCATTCTCTTTTGGGAAATAATACTATTCACACTACTTTATCTTCACCCTCCAACCATCACATATTTACTCAAATTGTCATTCACTTTATTCATAAACAATCAGTTTATTTATAAGTGGACCCCATCATACCCTCAACCTATCTACTTAACACATAAACTAATCAATATTCATTAAAACCCGTCCCTGAATTAATGAGCATAATGAATTTGGATGGAGGGAGTATTACTTTACGAAGTGTTTTGTACCAAGTGGCATATGCTCCTTGGGACAATAATAGCGAAAAATCTTCAAGGCTGAAGAAACTAGAAGTTGATAGATGTAAAACTATAATGGCCTCTATTAAGTCCTGACCTGCCCGATGCTTTGCATTTTGTCTGTAGATTTCTCCAGAGGATATTAAATGGGAAGGTGAAGACCCGGGAATTTCTCGTCATGGAGTTTATGGTGGAGCAGGGCGTGGAATGAGTCGACCACCTGGGCGGGACCATGGTCCAGGTTCTGGAAGAGGAAGGGGGTTGGCCAAAAGTCAATCGAGGAAAGACTTGCCACCATCACAGAATGGTATTGGGAAGAAGGGACCTGATGATATTCAGTTGCTTCATACTGATACCCTAATTAAGGAGGTATGCAAAATGCAATGGTGGTTTAATTCATGTTAGCTACTCGTTATATGAATCTCAATCCTGATCTGGGCAGGTGGAGAGGGTGTTTAGTGCTGCTCATCCGGATCCAGTGGAGATTGAGAGGGCGAAAAAAGTTCTCAAGGTTAGCACCACTTTCTCTAATGTTTGATCTCATTTATGATCTCTACTTTCAGATGAGTTGAATATATTCATTTCTGGTGAAACAGGAGCATGAACTAGCTCTCAGTGATGCCATTGCGAGGCTTGCAGATTTATCCGACGGTGAAAGTGGTACGCATTGCATTTTCTAGTTCTATTCTATGCACATTGTGTTTTTTTAATTCACATAAAATCTTCACTGAGGTCGTTGTGATTCCTTATGTGACAGAAGGGGGTGGTCGTTTCTTACATGGGCAAGCATTGGACAGAGAATAACGAGAGGGTGATATATTTTTGGACATTAATCAAGGGCCAGGTTGTTTTGATAGTGTTGTATTATGCCATATTCAGTTGACATTCTGGTGGGAGCATTTTGATGTTCTTGTTGAGTAATTTAGCATAGGGCTAAACCACAGTAGGTGGGTGGGTTTTTTGTTCTATTATAGTGTCTGTAAAATATTAGTTTCAAGTAATGTGCCGTGTAAAAAAGTTTTGCTCATGTTGATATATTTAGTTTCATTTTATTTTATTTTATTCTATATTGTTTTTCTCATTTCTTTTAAGTTTATTTTGAATTTTTGCTCAATTGCGCTTGCATGTACAAACATATAAAGCTGTGGAGTGGACGTAGTGATAGTTGTTTGAAGAGGCTCCACCAACCAATCCAATACTGATAAGTGATAAACACATGGGTTGGGGTATATACCCCTCCAGCTTTGTTTAATACACGCCCCCGATTTACACACACCCCTCAAAACATATCTGAGATAGATGCACTCCCCTCAAATTATCTATTATACCCCTTTCTCCTAAAAATCTAAGATAAATACACCCCCCATTCTATCATCTTCATTTCAAACCCTAACACTTCTTCCCCCAACACCAGCCGCCGCCGTCGTCTATACTCCCCCTCCCTCTCGCCGCCGCCGTCTGCACTCCCCCTCCCTCTCGCCGCCGTCTGCACTCCCCTTCCCTCTCGCCGCCGCACTCCCCCTCCCTCCTCCTCCTCTCGCCGTCGCACTCCCCCTCCCTCCTCCTCCTCTCGCTTTCGCACTCCCCCTCGCACCGCCTGTGCCCTCCGCCGCCCAGCACTCACCCTCCATACCCCTCTTCTTTGTTTTTTTTTTTAATTTCTGTACTGTAAATTTGAATCCGGCCATGGAGGTCGGCCATCCCCAGCCCAGCGCCGCCGCCTCCTCTCCTCCACCGCCATGCCCCAACCTTTTCCCTCGACGGATCCTCCTTCCTCCCCGACGTACGGTCCTTCGCGCGAAACAGAGGTAGGTTTTTTTTGTTTTTTTTTTTCCATTTTTAACGAGACAATGGGAAATTGTCGACCATAAACCTTATGATCGACAAATTGTTGTCGACCATAATGTTTAGGGTCGACAATTTCTTGTCGAAAATTCTATTTTTTTTTTAAATTTCAATCGGTAAAATGTTGTCGACGAGAATGTTTTTCGTCGACAAATTATAGTCGATTAGATGCTCTATGATCGACAAACCAGTGTCGATCGACACTGATTTGTCGAAAAAAATGAAAATTTTATTTTTTTAAAGATTTTTAAGTTTTTTTTACGCTGGTGGCGTCTGACGGAGGTGGTGGAGGTGTTGACGGCCGGCTGCCGGAGAAAAGGGGAGTGTATGTATCTTTAATATTTTATTAAAATGGTAAATGTGGTATTTTACATGAATATTTAATTAATAAAAGTGGGAGGGAAGTGTATCTAACAAAGCTGGAGGGGTATATACCCCCAACCCTAAACACATTTTAGTTTCACCTGCAAATGAAAAACGGGCCATGTGTCGGGCCAGTGAGCCCGATCCAATCCAGTCCGACCTATTTGACAATTCTAAATATTTATGTCATTTTATAATTTTATTTATTTTAAATTAAAAAGATATATTAGTAATTGTTTATTTATTAATTTAATTTATTAGTATGGTGATGTAGTGTGATTGCATTTTGCATAAGACAAACGAGCATTGTTTGTTATAAGGCGGGACGAAATCTGTCTTACCATAAAAAGACTCACAATATTATTATTAAGTGATAGTTATAAACTAATTGTATTGTAATCGTTTTATATAGAAATATAAAATATGTGCACGTACATGTGTATATTATCTCAATACTCGTTTACACTTAATAGACGGAGCGCACTAGGTGCAATTTTCGTGAACAAAATAAAAAATGATCTTCACAGATTGCCTCCACTGCAATAGATCTAAAGATTGGCCTCCTCATGCACTAGATTGGCACCACCACCGCTGCACAAGTCGCCTCACCACTCTTTCATTTCCGATTATATTTGTGTTTATATAGTATTTTAAAATAGTATAGTTGAGATCAACGGGTAGGACCTCCTCGACGGCACTATGGTGGCCGATCGAGTGAGTTTTATTTGTTGAACCATTTTTAGTTCTTTAGTTTGTTTTCTTTCTGTTTGGTTTTTATTTTCCTACATCTTTTGTGCGTCTCTTGTGTGACCCTTTTCCCTGTTATGAGACTCTCTTGCTTGTGTTGACATAAGGACACCTTAGTGTGAAATTGTCTTAGTTCGATGGTACACTCCACATTCATTGTGGGCAAATGATACACTCGTTTCTCCTCTTCTCACGATTGGAGGGGACATCGATGTCGTGGTGATTCGTGATAGTTTGAAGATCTAGATCCTGAGCTTGAAATTATACTGAAAACTTATATTTGATCTTGTAAATCTTTATAAAACAAAACTCATTTACACTTTAATTATAACGAAATCAATATAAATTTTACATTATCTTGTCTCTCTAGTAAATTAACTTAATCTTTCCTTTATGTTGATTCAAAAATTAACACTTGGGCGCATTAGTGGTACCATACAAACTGACAATATCAATATTTTTTAATAAACTAATAGGTTAAATAAAATTATACACTAGTTGTCCAGTGTAATTGATGTACACAAATATTTGTCTAGTTGGAGTAGTTATTCCAATTTAAAATTCAAAAAATATAGTATTGCATCAATTATCGATCCAGAAAAAACATCACGATTTAAAGCTTACAAATGATTTAAACCAAAAAATATACTGTTAATTGGAGGTAAAATTCACGCATACAGTATTTCAAAATGACGAATAACCGAACCGGGCGCATAAATAGAACCGGTAACGTGAACCGAGTTCATTACTGCGGTAAAACCTTATCATTTTGGAGGTAAAATATGCAAATGTTGGTGTACAATATATCTTCAAAATATTCAAAATCACACAACTCCCAAAACACATTCAAAACGTGAACCCGCGCCACCTTCACTCATGGCGCCCTCCACCTCTCCTCCACCGGACACTTCTACCGCCGCCGCCGCCGCAACAACGAGGCCGCTCTTCCAAAATCCCTCACGACCCCCAAACCCTCACCCCTTTTATTCCCCGCCCCCATCTAGACTACCTTCAAATCCCAACCCTAATTACCCTCAATTAGCACCCCGTCCCCCCCACCCCCACCCTCCGGATCCCTCGCAGCTTCTCTACCCTGTCGCCTCCTCCGGCCGTGGATTCCTCTCCAGGCCTGTATCACTCCCCCCTGCCCGCCCCGCCCTGCGGCCCCCATTTATGTTTCCTTATATGGATCAGAGTCAGGGCAACCCCGTTTTTGTCAGGCCCAACCATGTCCCCCACTTGCTCATTGGGTCTGGTCCGGGCTCTCTCGGAAATGCTTCGAGTGCGGGAGTAATGCCTGGTATGGTTAAGGCAATTCCTGTTCCCCCTTCGCATCACCCTAAGGTACTTAATTTTTTCCCCTTTTCGTCTTACTGCTAATTTTATAGCTGAATTTAGCTTTGAATCAATTTATTTGTCTTCAATCGTGCTAGGCTGATCTGTTAGAACGATGGCACAAATAATTTTTGATGTTGTTGGTTTGAATTTGAATTATTGCTTTGCAATGAACATTCTACAAAAATTATATATATATAAAAAAAAAATGTTTGCATTAATTTTGGCTTTTGCCCCTGTCTTTGCTTTCTACTCTTTCTCCAATGTCCATGTCCATGTACATTTATTTTCGACTTTTGCATTTTTTCATAATTAATTAGTTATCTGAGAGATTGTTTAATGCAAGCTAACAATGAAATTCATGTAGGTATTGAACATCACCAAACATGCATCTTTTATCCTCTGATGAATTCTTCTAAAAGGAATTTCCTGACTGTTCTTTCTTGGCTTTTTACAGGTTGGTACCCATTCTGTTTCAGTCTCTGATAACAACAGCTACAAAGATTTAAGGTAAAGCTTGTTTCGCATCTATACTCTTCTCACGTGCTCTCTCACTCTCACTCTTATCAGGCGTCACCTCTCTTCTTCTTACAGTGCTAATTTTCTATGTTGGAAATTCTCAATACTGCACTTTTTTTTGTTTGCAGGGATGGAAATAAGGATGCTGCTCTTGCAACTGTCAGAGATAGGAAGGTATGTTATGGTTTTTAAAGTTTTAGTCTTGTTAGATGAAATGACAAGTCTTTATGAGAAATAAGTAAACCTGTACTATCAAAAGAACTTTATATGAAGCATTGATAAATCTAGTTTTATTACAGTTTTTTTATATTTTCTTTTCTCATTATATTTAATATTTGTGTTGGCAAGAATTTATTGTTTCGGCTGTTGCAGGTCCGGATAGACAAGACCTCTCTTTATGCGCTATGTCGATCATGGCTGAGGAATGGTTTTCCTGAAGGAATTCAGGTATTCTTGAAAGTTTTTTTAATGCATTTGCAAATAGTTGTTCTTCTGATTGCCTGTTTATATCAGTTATTAGTATACAATATAGGCCCATCTTTTGAAGAGACCACAAGGATCCAACTCTGGTTATGCGGCAATTTTTTTTGTCTCTCTGGTAGAGTGTAAATTTAAGTTTGGTTAGTTACTTTCGGGTTGAAATGCACTCATTAGTTAATTCCTTGTCTTTATGAGTCTTCTCTATATCAAGCAAGTGTTGTTTCATATGCAATGTCTAGTGGTTAGCATTCTAGATTTTGGTGGAATCAAGCTTTACAATTGGCTAGTGAGAATATTGTCCAAAACACGATTATTGTTAGTTCTTCATAGATGTTAGGAGAAGGGATGTGCATATGTTGTGTTAGTTCTTCATATTTTCTTTTGCTTTTTGTGGAAGTATTCATGTTGTATGTGCTCATTATAATCTCCATAAGAATCCAATTGGACTTCTAATATTTTTTAGCTGTTGCCTGATAGTTTATTTATCTGACGTTCCATGTCTTTAGACGCCACAGTACGTGGATTCCACCAAATCTCTTCCCAGGCCTTTGCCTGTAGCTGCACAAGTTGAAAATTCTCAAGATAAAATGGAGAAAGACAAAGAAGAGGAAGATGAGGTTTGTTCTTCAAACTGATGTCACTGGAAGCTGAAATTAATGTTCCGTTTCAGTTTATCTTTTCCAATATCAAGGACAGGGACATAACAGTAAATAGTTGCATTTGTTCAAATCTGGAATTATATGGTATTATTATTATAATTTTCGTGAAGGTCTCTTAAGATGAATAAATATCAAATTGATGAAACTACAAATGTACTGAGAATTAATGCAGATCGGTAATAATATACACTTGGCATCTATATAGTTGGTTCCAGTTGCATATTGTGGTCTGGATGCCCTTAGTTCTGCATGTCAACACTACTGAGAAACATCACAATTTTCAAGATTTCCTGTTGTGTCTAATATCAAGTTAACTTAAAACAGTTGGTACTAATAACAGCGTCTCAGATCAGGACAGAAGAGTAAGCTGAATTTATCAAATCTTTTAATGGTAGTTACCTTATAATCCACAGAAACAGCCATCTCTATGAACCCCGCACCTTATAAAAAAGTTTAAAATTGAAATTTACATTTTTCAAAAGTTTCAATTCATGGGTTTTTCATTGACAAATTTATTATCATCACCATATGATATTATTGAGGGATTATGCTTCTCTGCCTATTGTGCTCCCATAACATCTATGGTTGAAATTTTTGAGAAATTGAGTTCTATAGAATTTAAATCCTCAAGAATTGATTTTTTAAACCTGCATGGTCCTGATTTATCTGGTTCTCACTTAAAAGCTGATCGTAGCAGGAAATTAACTAGCCCAGTATCATAAACTATACTCATTTGGAATGTGATTTATATCAAGTTCTCTTAGGTTGCCTTTGGATTGAATGATTTGAGGATGGATTTGAAATCCATATTAGCAAGTCTATTAATGAATTTTTGGATTGATATGGAATTAAAACCCATCACTCTCATTTTCAACTATTTATTAGCAATCTGGGTGCATGGACTTGAAATCCATTCATTTCAAATCCTTGCATTTGAGATTCTTCAATCCAAAGTCAACCTTAGTTTCTTTTGCAAAGGACTGTAATTTGTTTATCTGTGAATCAAAGGAGTAAGCACATTGACCTATATCTAATTTCAGGATAATGATTCTTATGAGCATATGTCAGAGAAAGAGCTTTTGCAAAGACATATCAAGCGTGCGAAGAGGGTTCGATCACGGTAAAATACTTCCTCCTTAGTCCTTACTGACATGTTGTGTCTAGAGGTGCCTTCTGATTTTTCATATTTTTTTCTATTTTGGTGCCTAATGGTCCATTTTACTTACTAGTAATTCTCCCATGCAATGCACAAATAAAACATTATAAACTTTAACGTGAGATTGTGTGGTGTGAGGTGAATTGAAATAAAAATTGCTCACTTGTTCCAATAAAGATGCCATAATCTCTCTCCCCACTTCTATTTTTTAGTTACATATATAGATTACTATTGTTGATATTGCTTGTCCATGTGTATGTCCATGCGCATTGGTTTCCTAGTTCCTATATGACACATTGCTTTTGATTATTTTTGTGGGATATGGTCCTTGCTTCAGACACTCTCATGGCAGTTTCCTACTGTTGAAACATTTCTCTTTCTGGAGTTCATTTGTGCAACACCGTTAATTCACGTTGAATGTGAATTTGAAGAATAATGTTGAGATGCTTTGTCAATGGGTAGTCATCGTAGGTAAACCAACACATTTTTACCCAACAAAAATTGTTGAATGCCTTTTGTGGTGGCATTTTTACAAATGCTGATTTGGTCTCTTGGATTGACAAATCATGGTCTAGCTGTGTAGTTCGCTTGGGTTTGTGAAGAAATTCTAATTATGTTTTCAAATGATGTATAACAAAATTACCCTAAGAATTGCTAAATTGCATTCCAGAATGATAATAGGCGAAGTTCACAGAATTTGGGTTGTAACCTTGATATGAAAATTTCTTGTTGAACTTACAAAATTCAAGTGTGTATTTGCAACTGATGCTAATGCCATCCTGACATCTGTAATTATATGCAATTAGATGCCTTAATGATTCCTGTTAAGTTATTACACACACATAAGAGTGATGTAGTGTGCAGGGTAACTGCCCTCTAAATATTAGTAACATATTTTTCTTTATATGTTTCCATTAGGAGAACTATTAGCGTGTAGGGGCGTGTTTGGAAACCCTATTAACAGCTTCCAAAATCACTTAATTAAAAAAAAAAAAAACCATTCTGCTTTGCTTTGTCTATTACCACCTATGTCATTTCTGATGCAAGATGTTGATATTGATGCACTGTTGCAGGTTACGAGATCAACGACTTCAACGAATTTCAAGATACAAAACGAGACTGGCTCTTCTCCTGCCACCTATGGTAGATCAACACTTCAAAAACGAATCTGCTCCTGCCAACTGACAAAACCCTAACAGTCTTTCTTCGTTTTGGTCAGTATTAAGATGTAGGAAGCTGATTGCCTGGTCATAATTGACATACTTTGCTGCGTTTAAGAGTATATACGAGCATTGTTGTCTCAGTTTGTTTTTCGTTAGTTCCTATTTGTTGCCCTCGTGCATCATCTTTCATCATATTGCAAAGTATTGTAGAATAAAAAGTGTCATATCTGTTAGACATAGGGAAATATTTATAGGGTCCGACTCTGGGTTTAAAATTGGCAGCATACCTGTAATAAACCCATTTCACTTGTCGGTTAAGATTGGCTTTGTAGTTGCTACTTATATGGTTTTGTATGAAAGTATAATTCACGCTACACACTATAGATTTTAATTATTTTTAGGAAATTTGATCTTGGCACTTTTAAATCATATATGTTCTGTGTTGTGTGATTATATGTCCTTGTTATCTTACACTAACTTATTATATTACGTATACAAATAATAATTCATATCCTTTTAATCAGTGAGTTGGATTATTGATGGAATCATCAGTCTGATCGATTTAATCAGATTTTTACTGACGGGTTTAATGAATACTTTATTTACTTAGATTTGCACACTATTTATAGATTTATTTTTTCTTCAGCTGATATATTAATAGATTAAAAATGTGAAAGCCCATAAATAGTTTGAATTATTATCAAGTTTTACAAATTGCATTTGGTTTTGTTGGATGATTAGTTGAATTGAGTTTGACTGAACTTAAATTGAGTTGGAGTAGATTGGTATTTTTTAACATATACTCTATAATCCGTTGCACATTAATTGAATAATACTGCTCCAATCAATTTGTTAAAAGTTAATTTGATGATTTTCGATATTTAAATGATCGGTTACAATTTATATGCTTTAATCAATTATTGATTTATACTTTTTAAAAAGTATATAGAAAATATGAAAATCAAAGCAATTAGTTGGGCCCTCAGCAGACAGTTTTGTTTGATGCTTCCTTTTTGCCCTTCAATTTTGCAAACTGATTTGATTCTTGAGCATTAATTCTAAAATAGGTGAGTGGAAACAACCTAGTATCCCAATCTTCAAAATCTAACTGTAACTGATATATTATGTTTGTGCTTGCTTTATGGTTCTTTTAAGAACGAATATGATTCAACATCAACTTTTGAAATCAAAATTATGATACAATTAATTTCATCCGATGAGAAATTAATTTGATAACCAGCAGCCTGAGCAATCAGTGTTTTAGGAGCCGATTAAATAAACGAGTGATTGATGATCAGTATGATAATTTTTTTATTTCACTTTATATAACAATCAAAAAGTCACTACAACTTTAATCTTCAATTGATGAAATTAAAATATAGAGAAAATTGCGTTTTTGGTCCCACCAACCATGGGTTGGTTGGGATTTGACCTATGGATTTCAGAATTGGTCCCGTTAGATTTTTTTTATGCATTTTTGGTCCCGCCGTTAATTTAGCCGTCCAAACTAACAGCCGTTGCACTTTTGGTCCCACACGACTGTTAGTTTGGACGACAAAATTAACGGTGGGATCAAAATTGCATAAAAAAAAATCTAACGGGACCAATTTCGAAACCCATAGGTCAAATCCCAACCAACCCATGGTTGGTGGGACCAAAAACTCAATTTTCTCTTAAAATATATATGGACTGTTTATTGTCAACATATGAACATTCATAGTTTGGCGTAAAATATTAAAGTTATCATGACCAATAATTTGGCTTTCAAGAACTTATTGATGTAACACCAACCTTATCCTCAATTGAATGGCCATCATCAAGTTTTCATTTTCTAAAAAAAAGTTGTGATTTGATAGAATGTTACCTAGTTTATCATCAAGTGTCCACACATTTAGAAATAAATAAACACTAAGTATGAGAATCGCATAAATAATTACATAATTACAGGAAAGAGAAAAATATTTTAAAAAGTAAATTAAAATTACAGAATTTAAGAGATTGTGAAAGGAGGCTTTCTGAGAAGCCAGAGATTCAGAATTGGTATATAGGGGAGATATAGAAATTAACCGACATTTTTTTTTTTTTTGGTGAAATTAATATATAATCAAAATAATCTGGAAGGAACCAATCCCCTGATTTGAGATACAAATAGACCGAAAAGAATTAAGTAGAAAACGTCATTAATTGTAGGGTTAATTGCAAAAAAAATTACAACTAGTATTTATCAATTATAACATATTCTTTTTTTTTTTTTGCAATATAATACATCACCTTTTTAAATTTTGCAATTCGATGTATGTGTTTATTTTTCGGCAACACATGAATGATGTATATACCGAAACCGCATTAAAATTCTATACAAATGCTCACGTAAATGTCACGACGGATTAATAAAACATTATTTATTTATTTTAAAAAAGTTTTTAAATAAAAATAATATGCAAAATTTCACATTATTTTTTGTGGACTGTGATTTGGAGAACACAATCCTATTCTTTTGAGTTTTGTGAGAAATGATAATAATTAAATTGGTTTATTATTTATTTTTAAAAACAATTTTTTTAGTATTGTTTTTAGTTTAAAACGATTTTTTTAGTTTTCTTTTTAGTTAAAAAAGTTTTAAAAATTAAAAAGATAAATTATTCATCATTCGTGACATTTATGTGGCACCTCGGCAGCTCTGACAATCGCATCGTGATTTAATTGTTGCCAGAAAATTGATAAATGCATTGAATTGCAAAACTTAAAAAGGTGGTGTATCAAATTGTAAAAAAAAAAAAAAAATGTTGTAATTGATAAAAACGGTAAAGTTCGTAATTTTTTTTTACAATTAACCCTTAATTTTATTAATTTGGAGAAAATAGGTTCCACAATAAAGCTTTGAGATAATGGAATTAATTATTGTGATTTCAAATATAAGAATCGTTATTAGAAGAAGCACTTATAAATATGAAGTGGCCACCACTGCTTTTCCGTGGATTAATTCTATATATTCTATGCTAAAAGAGTCAGGTCAACTTGTATGGATTGATATATGGATTCCCTCCCGCAACGAAAATTTTATTTATTATTGGCTTCTCTCTTTTTTTTTTTTTAAATTATAAATGACGTATTTTTATGATTGAGTATTATTTATACAGCGGAAATAGAATTTGAATTGAGTGGGCCCATAATTTTCTAGATGGCAATATACATATTATGTGGGTAAATTGCAATTTTGATCCCAAGAGAATTTTTAAAAACAATTTTAGTCCCATGTTCTTTTTTGGTCCCTTTTTTTGCAAAAACAGTCCCAATCTGTTAAGTATCTAACGGTTCCGTTAGTTTTCAATATTTATCGTTAAAATAAATTAATTATATAATCAAATGAATTCACAAATTACAACCTAATTAAAAATTATATATAAAGTTTAAATATAATTAAAAATTAATTCCTGTGGATCCTAATGGATCCTAAAAAGTAATGATTGGTAAATATGTGTATATATCATTGTGAAGGTGGAGATTGGAATGATTATTTCTATTTTGAGTATGCAAAAAAAATATTATCTGATAATAATTTAAAAATACGAAAACAAAATCAAATCAAATAGTATTTAATGTATAATTTGAAAATTAACAAAAACAATAAAATTAAAATTCAAACCTAATACTGTAATATTTTATGTAAAATCTTAAAATTGAAAAATTGTATACGGAATAAAATTTGAAGATACAGAATATTTTTATATATAAAGTCATAAAAAAAAAACCAGTTCTTATTTTTAAAATGTGAATTTGACGAAATTCAAATTAAATATACAAATTTCCATAAATTCTAAAATTAAACTAAAAATAATAATAAAAGGATATACGTATATATATCAGTTTTATCTCCTCTTCTCGGGTCTGCTCTGCATTTCTGCCCGTAATCACCACCTCGGTTCCACCCTCGTCGCTACCTTGCTACCATCCGTCAAAATCGAAATCACCCTCTCACAAATTATGTCCTCTCAAACAAAAAAGAACCAGACTGCTGGCTAAAAAAATGATTTCTGTTAGTTTTGAATTCATAAACAATCAGTGAAATCTGGCTATTAAATCTGAATTCGTCCACAAAATTTTTCAAGGCTACCCTCTCTAGCTCCATTTCAGCGCTATAAATCAAAGCCCTTTGTCAATTTCAAATTTCATTCTCTCCTCCATTTTTAATTTGCGACTGTTCTTAACTGTGTTTTTTCAGATTTGTTATGTTTGTGTTTTTATTTGGGAGTGCGGTTGGTGGAGTGGGGTGACATGGGATGGTGCTGGTGTGGTGGGGTGGCCGTGAGATTTTGATGTGGGTTTTGGAGGAAAAATCATGGTTTGTGAATAAAAAATTTTCAGAGCTCGGGAAATTATCGGCAAATGAAGTAGGGAAAATGACAGGCTTGGAACATCGGTCAAGAATCAGAACTTTGTAGAGGAGGGGAGGTGGTTGGTCGGTAATTCGCCGAAAATTTATGCCCGTAAGGAGGCTCGCCAGCAAATGTTTGAGGTGGATGGTGGATGAATTTTTAATATTTAATTTTTATATTATAATTATTATTTTCTAAATTGGGTATTAAAATAATAATAATAAAAAAAAAGACAGTTAACTCTGCGTGAAGCTAACGCGCCCTATTCTGTTAGATCTGACGGAGTTTTTTTCATGGGACCAAAATTGATGAAAATGGGACTAAAATCGTGAGAGCATATTCTCACGGGACTAAAATTGCAATTTACCCCATATTATGTGTGTATCCTTAATTTTTAGGAAATAACAATTTAAAATGTTATTGCTTTATATATTCAATAAGGTTCATCATATATACCAGAATAATTGTAATATTTACATCCTCTATTACGTATTATTAATTAAAATATGTGCCTTTGTTAATGAACTTTTTCATGACATTATCAAATATTCAACAATATTGTTACTTGTAAATTACTCGACCCATTCACCAAAAGTAGTTTCATTGGGGAGTGGCACAAGTTTTAAGAAAAATGTAGATAAAATAAGGGTATTATAGGGTATTGTGGGGTTCATTGTAAATAAAGTGATTGTTTGTGAATAAAGTTGATGGCAAATTGAGTAATTAAGTGATGAGTTGAAGGGTGATAGTTTTCATAAAGTGTATGAGATTATATTTGGTGAACAAAAAATATGAGGCAAATGGGACTACATTTCGTGGACGGAGGGAGTACTATATTTTACTCATGAGTATATATGCAGATAGCATTAATAAAACCATGAGATGTTGTTTATGAGGATATTGTTGAGTAAAAGTTGTTAAACGATTCAAAACGAAACTAGTACTAGTAATTAACTTGACTAATGAGGAATATAAATATCAATATGTGTATGGTTGAAAATTAATTAAATGAATAGTCTTTATCATAAGTGATGGATGTCTGATTTGATTTGATTAACAATTAATCTAATTGATTGTCATGATATTATTTAGTTTCATAGATATATCTATGTGCAGTTTGGTCGAAATATATAAGCATGGATAGATATTATTCATTTGTACATATAATAATGCACTACTATGTGTTAATAAACGTGAAATTTTATTACTAGTATATTATTATAAGATAATCCAAATTCCATTAATTACTCATGAATTGGTAAAAGTATTGGTGAAGGAAGCTTGAAGAATATACAAATCAAACACAACCAAGTTTGAGAATGATTAATTAATCTGATTGGTTTGACAGACAGGAGGGGCACATGGTGAGAGTGGTGGCGGGAACTTGCTGCATGTAGTATGGAATAATAATATTCCTCCTCAATTGTTGCAACTCTTTTTGTAATTTTCGGTTTTGTTCCCTTAGCGTCTCGCAATAGGTCTTCAAGTAATCGCACTCAAACTCCGTTTGCTTCAACTTACTCCTTGCCCTTCTGTTTTGAAACCAAACTTCAACCTGTCGTGGTCGCAGATTTACCTCTTTCGCCAGACCAACCTTTTCTTTCTGCATCCCCCAATCATATCACATTCATTCAAATTATAAACATGCAACTTCATTTATTAATTTGGATATATAATAATATAGTATATAGTAGTGACTCACAGGATTGAGAGAGTTGTTTTGTTTGAAGCTTTGTTCCAGACAAGCCGACTGTTGTTTCGATAGCCTCAGTTTTTTCCCATTATTTTTATCGTTTCCCGACGTTGACGCTTCCGCCGCCGCCACCTTCTCATTTTCCCAACTCCCTGCATGATTTAAAAGTACAATTTTGTAGCTGTGAATTGTCAAATTAAAATACAGTATGTACAATATCCTTCCTTGCATATACTCATCATTCATTCTGTGATGTAAAGGGAATAATGAATGATTTCAGACTCATCAAAATCAACACCATACTGTATATAACTAAAGAATCAAATATTATATATCATATGCCTTCATGCCCAAAATCAAATTAAAAGTACAGACAAGTACCATTATGATGAGAAGACCAAGGGGAAATCCTCCGGATGGGAAAAAGATTTAGGTGAAGGGCAGTTTGGTCATCGTGATCTTCTTGTAATTTATCTCTCCTCTTGTTCTTGTTTGATGATGCAGCATCTCCTAAACTCAAACTCAGCTCCATCTGTACGTAATTGAACAAGAACAAAATATTTTGGGTTGAAAGTGAAGTGAAATGAGTTTTGTACTAATAATTAAGAAACAGATGACAATAACTAGACATGTACCTTAATAACTCTACCTTTTTATCTCACTTGTTTTTTTTTAATAAATAAATATATAAAATATTTTCTCACCTTTTTAAGGTAATCTTTTGGTTTAGTTGTGATGATTATCAATTAGTAGTAGTATAATGAGGGTTTCACCGACATATATAGTCATGCTGGATTATACTCACACCTATTGAAAGGTGGGATGGGAGTACACGCGCCGGATTAAGGCGATTCTTTGGATGTAGGGGCGAATTACACTTTTGAGAGGTGCGAATTCCCAGAAAAAAGTTTTTCTTCAGAAAGCTTCTTTACACTTTGGTTGAGTATTCAGATATATTCAATCATTGCAATAAATCTTCCCCCTCTATCCAAAATATTGATAGCGTCTGCATTTATACATGCCTGAACCAATAGATGAAGGAATTTGTTTTTCCCCAAATGTCTAGAACATAAACCCTAGTTACTTTTCGGCGATAGTGGCATCTCCTGAGGTGTCGTTTCTTCTCCCCCGATCTCTCTGGTCGATTTTCTTGGATTCTGAGAATTGCCTTGCACGCTCTGTTATGGCATTGGCCATTGATGCGGCCGACGGGCCTATAAATTCGATTGAGTTTTGGTTTTTCACCACAACTCTCTTTTCTCTCATTTTCTATACAAAGCTTTGAATGCCTTTAATGGCAGACCACCTAAATGAGCCTCTTAGGAAGGTGAAACTCACTGATATGGAGGAAACTCCCCTAAAAGTATCGGATGAGGAGTTGATCTTCCCCTGAAATGCCCTCCTTGGGCGTTTTACGATTCGAAAACCTACTAGCATGAAGGAGATCCTGGCAACTCTGAAAAAAATCTTGAGAGTTGAGGGTATGGTTCGCATCTCTCCGATGGGAGAGGGATACTTTATGTTTGAGTTCGAAAAGGAGGTGGAGTGCAGTAAGGTGTTTTATCGGCAACCGTGGTTCGGGGGGGGGGGGGGGGCAATGCTTGTTCTATCCAGACTGCAGGGAGATGAACAACCTAAGGATTTGGTCATCAACAATATCCCTCTATGGATTCAGATACATGGGCTTCCAATTTATGCTATGACACGTCAAATTGCTTTCCGTCTGGGAGCAAAATTTGGGGATGTGATTGAGCTCGATTGCCCGGATGGGGCTATTGCGTGGGGACGATGCTTGAGGGTTCGTGTCCTGCTGGATATTCACAAGCCACTGCACAGAAACACCCACATTCTGATCAAGGATGAGCTTATCACTCTGCCATTAAGGTATGAAAAACTTGGTGATTTTTGCTATTTTTGTGGGGTTGTCACTCATGTTGAAAAAGATTGCCCTGAGAAATATGTGGAATATGGTGTGGAATTGAATGATGTGAAACGTTACCCCTTATGGTTGAGGGCTGAGGGACAAAAAGGGCTAGAACCAGAGTTGTACGAGTTCCTCAAAGCAAATCCGTAGAGCCCACCACAACCGCAAGATATGCAAGCTGCGTCGCATATGGGAGCCTCATCTTCAGCACTGGCCATCGTTCAAAATCCAACAATTGGGGGTCTAGAACTTACTGGATACCAACAAGGACAGGATGAGGAGACTAACGTTTTTGTGGAATCTATACTTAGAAATGAAGAACGGCAAAAGGAGGATAATATGAGTGACTGCTGGAGAATTATGGAAGACCATGAGAATGAGTACTACTTGAAGAAATTTGGGGGTCATGGTAATGGCCAGATAAAAAAATTCAGGGAAGGAATGGGGGCTGGAAAAGGGCCAATGGTGGAGTTAAAACTGAAGGGCAAAGCTGGGGTACAAAGTGAAAGGGAGAATGTGGAGTCTGATGTGTATACACAAGCTAGGATGGGGACAACGGAAGCGGGGGCGCCCGAGTTCAAATGTCCTAAAAATTTCTGATGTTGGGGAGGAAGAGAACAATGCTGCTGGAATGAAGGGTAGGAAGAAAAGATCCAAGAGTGATGAAGACGCAACAAGCTCGACTATGGCGGCTTCTGGGGACTCCCAGATCCGCGACTCTATATGAAGGTGCTATCATGGAATGCACGAGGTTTGAAGGGACCGAATGCATTCCATAAAATTAGACGCGTAGTCGCTTTAAATAAACCTTCGTTGTTTTTTGTACTAGAATCGAAAGTCCCGACTAGAATAGTGAAATCTTGGAGGACTTTATTATGTTTTCAATCCAGTTTTGTTGTGGATGCAATTGGAATGAAGGGTGGATTGATACTTTTTGCTACTAGTGATGTCAAGTTTTTTGTCCAATCTTTTTCGTGCGATCATATTGATGTTTGTGTTGAGTGGAATGAGCTTTTGTGGCAGTTTACGAGTTTTCAAGGAAACCCTAATGGATACCTTCGTAGAAACTCTTTCGAGCTTCTTAAACGAATTCGAGGAACACATGAAATTGGAAAACCTTGGTTGATTGGTGGTGACTTTAATCAATTCCTCTCTTATAATGAGAAAAAAGGGGGGGTTATTAATAGCTCAATTAGGAGAAATATGGTTAAATTTCGGGAAACTCTTTGTGAATTGGGTTTAAATGATTTGGGATACAAAGGACCTTTGTTCACCTGGACTAATAAAAGAAGACACCCATTTAATATTAAGGAGAGATTAGATAGATTTGTGGCAACAAAGGAATGGACTAGCATGTTTGAATCTATTTCGGTTGAACATTTGCAATTCTTTGGATCGGACCATAGGGTGATTTCCCTTCAAATGACTACAAAAGCCTTAAGGTGGGAAAGATGTAGTCCACCCATTTTTCGGTTTGAAAACGCGTGGATGCATGAAGCATCGCTTAAGCCCGAAGTTCAGCGGGTATGGGAGGCGATGGATAATGCCTTGGGTTTACCACGGCGACTGGATATATTGGGGAGTGCTCTTCGTCGATGGGCAGCTACGACAGTAGGCCAAATTGATAATAAAATCAAAGAAATATCGAGGGAACTGTTGTTGTTCGAAAAAAATGAGAATGAGGCCGAGTGCATTAGATTGGAAAACCAGATGGAAAAATTATTCACACAACAAGAAGATGTATGGCATCAACGATCGAGAGTTAACTGGATGCGTTGTGGAGATCGAAACACAGCATATTTTCACAAACGAGCAACTGAGAGACGGAGCCGAAACGCAATATTGGTATTGTGTGATGAAAATGGATCGCAATATACGAGCTGTGATGGAATAACAAGGGTGCTTACCTCGACTTTTGGGTCACTATTTCAATCTACAAACCCCTTGTTGGATCAGATTGAGAGTATTACTAAATACACACAACCAATAGTGAATAATGATCTGAAAAGAGTTTTGAGTGGCGCTTTTCCGGAGATGAAAGTGAAAGAGGCTATTTTCGGAATGAGCCCAAATAAGGCCCCTGGCCCGGATGGATTCAATGCTAGATTTTTCCAGAACATGTGGGAGGTAGTGGGCCAAGATGTTACTAGACAAGTCCTGGGAATACTAAATGAGGAAAAAGACATTGGAGAGTGGAATCAGACCGTTATTACTTTGATCCCAAAAAAGAAGAAAGATGTAACGGTGAGTGATTATAGACCCATTAGTCTTAGTAATGTGTGTTATCGTATTGTGGCAAAGGTTATAGCTGGGAGACTTAAATGTGCTTTTCCACATATTATTGATGAGAACCAAAGTGCTTTTGTCAAGAATAGGCTGATTACTGATAATATTGTGCTTAGTTATGATGTATGCATTGGCTTCGCCACAATAAAAGCAAGGGTGGTTATGCTGTAGCGAAACTGGATATGAGTAAGGCTTACGATAGAATTGAACAGAGCTTTCTTCAAGCACAAATGGAGAACATGAATTTTCCGGTCAAGATGATAAACCTTATCATGAGATGTGTAACAATTGTTAAGTTTGCTTTTTATGTTAATGAGAAGGTTATGGGAAGTGTTACCCCCTCGAGAGGGATTAGGCAAGGGGATCCTCTTTCTCCCTTTCTCTTCGTCCTATGTGCACAAGGCTTCTCGTCTTGTTTAACAAGGAGAGCTGAGCAAGGGGGTTTGGAAGGAATACGAATTGCTAGAAATGCCCCAATGATCACACATCTTTTCTTTGCTGACGATAGTGTGGTTTTCTTCAAAGCAAAAAAAGAGTGTGGACAATCTTTACATGATGCACTAAAAGAATACGAGACAGTGTCGGGACAACGGGTAAATTTTGATAAGTCTTCGATTCTTTTTAGTCCATGTACTATGGAGCAGAATAAGAGGGATATTCAAGAAATTCTGAATATCAAATCATCTCAAGGGCATCAGATCTATTTGGGCTTACCTACCCTGTCTGTCAGGGGAAAAAGAATGCAATTCTCGTACTTGGTTGACCGTATGAGAAAAAGAATCGATGACTGGAAAAACAGAGATTTCTCGGAAGGGGGAAAAAAACACTGATAAAATCCATTCTGCAGGCTATACCAACTTATGCAATGGCATGCTTCAAACTGCTAATTCAGACGTGTAAAGAAATGGAATCTCTGATTGCTAATTTTTGGTGGGGACAATCTGAAGGACATAATCGTATCCATTGGATGAAATGGGATACCCTTTGTAAAGACAAAGCGGAAGGAGGAATGGGTTTTAGAAAAATGTCACACTTTAATGAAGCCCTTCTAGCCAAACAGGTATGGAGAATCATTGAAAATCCAGATTCCCTTTTAGCTAGGGTGTTGAAAGCTAGATATTTCAAACATCAGGATATTATTGATGCAGAAATTGGATCAAATCCATCATTTATCTGGAGATCTATTTGCTCTAGTCGGGATATTGTCAGAAGTGGTACAAGATGGATTATTGGGAAGGGCGACAAGATTGCAATGCATAGGCACGCTTGGGTCCTTGGACTTCAGGAAGGATTTATTCGTTCACAAATAATCTCTGGATATAAAGTGACTGATCTATTAGATGAGAAGAGAGAATGGAAGGAAGATTTAGTAAGAAATGCCTTTCTACCATTTGAGGCTGAAGGAATTTTACGTACGATGGTCGGAAGAAAAGATGATGAAGATACACGCTTTTGGATTTATGATGCAAAAGGGCAATATACAGTCAAGTCTGGATACTGAGTCAGTAGAGAGAGCCGAAGCGATAAGAGGGATGGGGCATCTGGATCGGATGAGGAAAAATGGACAAGATGGTGGAAAATTTGTTGGAAGCTAAAACTCCCCCCTAAAATTCGTATCTTTGGCTGGAAGATGTGTTGGGATTACATTGCATCAGAAGGTAATTTAGCGAGGAGATTTGAGGTAACAAGACCAAATTGTGATCTGTGTGGAGCATATATGCCGAATACGATGCATGCTGCCTTTACATGTGTGGGGGTTAAACATATTTGGAAAGGATTGGGATGGTGGGAACTAATCGCAAAGGGTAAGTTTCTAACCACTATCCAATTTCTGAACCGAGTTTATGAAGAAAGAAAGATGGAAGGGTTAGAAGAATTGATCATGATAGCTTGGGGAGTATGGCGAGAAAGATGTAAAATTATTCATGATGACGACAAGGACAGGCGCAGATGCAAAAAATCAGTAGGTGAGAGTGTCCTTATGTATTTAAATAATTTTCGTCATATGTTTTCAAGTACAAGCGGAAGCCCAACAGAAAAGGAGGAACAAGGTGAGAACACAAATGATATGGCAATTATTGAGGTTGATGGCGCCTTCAATGGGGAGCTACGAAAGTATGGTATTGGGAGAGTTGGGTTTAATGAAGTAGGAGAGAAGACTTTCTCTTTCTCTAACAAAATAGCTCCTCAAAGAGGACCATTGGGAGTGGAATTACACGCCATTGAAAAGGCCTTAGTTGAGGCAAAAAGATTAAATTGGAGAAAATGTGTAATCCGCTCTGATTCCCAACAAGCAATTGGCCTTTGCTCAAAGTATTGCTCGGGAGCAGGTCCGGAAAGAAGCTGTGCGAATAGGATACAACAATTGTCAAAAGAATTTATAGTGTGCAGATTCACTTATATTCCTAGGAGCAGGAACAGACGAGCACATAGACTGGCTCAAATAGCGGTCAACTCTACCATCCCTCGTGATTGAGATGGAGCAGTTTCTCTTTTAGATTCATAGGATTCTCTCTGCTTTTGGTTTCATCGATTTTTCCTATGTAATCCTAAAAAAAAAAAAAAAAAAAAAAAAGACATATATAGTCATGCTCATTAAAAACATCGCACACGTGAGACTGTGAATGCTCTCTATCTATTTTTTCTTTCTTTTATCTTTCAACATTTTTGCCCCACTACCACTCGATCTTTAAATAACTATGTATTTTAATATTACTACAGTAGTAAATTCCACTATTTACTTGTATTACAAATATAATTAAACTCAGATGGATTACATATGATGATGATATGAAAATTGATGCAACTGACTCGTCGAACAAAGGATATATAAAACATTCAATCTATGGATCATTTATAACTTGTATGAATAATTTTATGGTCCTTATAAGATATTTTAAATACAATAGTTTAGTTCAATCATATATCTATGGGAATTGGATATAATTGGTTGTAATATTTCTGTTGATTATGTATATCTTTCTTACTACATTTTAAAGATTTAATTTGTCAGCCAATTCAACGACTTTATTTGATTGCATACACTTACAAATTTGAAGTTACAACTGATGCATATTAAAGGGTTGGTCTGCTATGGACTCGAGTGCATGTTGTGCACCCTAATCCATGTTGCACTTTTCAGTTTACTGACTTACACTTTTTGATAGAATGGTGTTGCTTTTTTCAATTATTAAACTGTATAATAATATTTTTAGTTATAGTGACTTACACTTTTTAGTAATATTGTGTTGTACTTTTCAATTTAATAACTTACACTTTTCTTTAGACTAGGGTGCACAACATGCACTCGAGTCCATACTAGACAAAACCCATATTAAATGATGCAACTTAACATGTGTGGGTGCATAAATTCATTGTGTGTGTCTTTAAGTCACGGTCTCCAGCCCCTAACTAGGGCATGTTTGGAATTAAAACATTTGCATTTTATTTTTATTTATTTATTGACATTACTCAACGAAACTCGGATATAATTTATAAGCTTCTTATTTTCTTAAATGAGAAAATGTACTATCCATTTATCTTTTTTCCTTCTCATTCTTTCTACATTTTCTATATTTTTTTTCTTTATATCTTTCACTACTTGCGAAATCATCATCATGTATCGTATAGAGAAGGGGACAACTCTCCAACATTTGCAAAAGATATATGTGTAAAATTGAAATCAATAAATGAATAAAATTTTATCTGCTATAAATGGCGTTGCACATGAAACAACAATATGATGATGTGCCATTCTTTCTTCTTCACCTAATATAAACCTCATCCTCATTACGACTTTTTATCGATCCCCAGCCAGGCCCGATACCATCAGCTAGAGTAAGATCGGCCCCTTTCCTGGTTTCATCAGCTAGAGTAAGATCGGCCCCTTTCCTGGTTTCATATTTTCAAAACGTTTTCCTACATAACACCCTCACTTGTTGAACATATTGTACTCTAATTCAAAATCATTTTATAGTATAAAATAATATCTTGATCAATATTGTTTTAAACGGAATAATGTGGTTGGTTGGATGTGAAAAAATAAAATTAATAATGCCCTACAGTACAGGACGACGTATAGTGTCATTTGGGCCACACACAAAAAAAAAAGTGATTGTGAATTTGCAAACACCACCAAAGACGAGTAAAACAATTTTCAACAAAGTGATGTTTGGATAGAGAAAGAACAGCAGTTTGGGCATAAGGCAAACAGCATGGTCCAGTTTAAAGACTTCACTGAATCACTGCAGTTGCAATGAAATAAAACTTTGATTTAAACTTGACAAAGGATGAAAAGGGAATACAAAGCAACCAGAATTCTTATAAAACAGCAGGCAGCAAATATACGTACGTATACATACGAATACAAATACGTCAAGGCAAAGTTAGGGTCACATCAATTAGGCTGAAGAGAGGCTCGTATCATATCCATAGGGTTCACTACTTACTTTATCATTCATAGGCCCATCTCCAACAACCATTTCATGTTATTTTAGTTAGCTACATGTCCAAATTCATCTTAACACAAAATATTTGCTTTGAAATATCCATTTCATTCATTATTCCCCAGTCCAGATACCTTAAAAACTGACCTGATATCCTTGAATCTCCCTTTCATCATCTCTCTCACCTTAACTAACAAAATACAACTTCTCTTTCAACACTAAAGCTTCACTATCAACCAAGAAACTATCTGCAAACACCTTACCTCTAAACTCGGATAATATGCCTTTTATGCTTATTATCTACTTATCTTAATCTTCTACCAAGCTACAAACCAATCATTTAATGGCATGCCAAAACAGGATACATACGTTAAATTCACAAAGCATTAGAATACCAAACACGGAGAAATATTGCCACGTGGATTTCTGATTGAATGTGGAAAAGGTAAGAAAACCTCTTAAGGATCATTAAATAATTGTGCTAATAAATAGAAAAAGGAGTCTGAAACAAACAACGTGGCAACAAAGAATGCATTCGCAAAGAATTAGAACAGGATTGCCACATGGATTTTGAGGAAGCTGATACGGAAAACACTGAATGTGGACAGAGAAAATGCATATAAGGAAGTAACATCTTTAACTATTTGTGATAAGACAAAGAGCAGTCAGAAATGAACAACGTGGCAACAAAGAATGCAAACATCATATCCCCAAAGCACTTACAACAGAAAATACGGAGAAAAATTGCCACGTGGATTTCTGAGGAAGATGATAGGGAAGACAATGAATGTGGACAAAGAAAAAACACCTAAAAGGATGCAAGATCATTAAATATGCTAATACAAAAAGAAGACAGAAATGAACAGCATAAACCACTTGCGTCGAAGAAGAATCGTACGTATACCACATCATCTGTGATTAATGTATGAAGTAAGTGCGACATCTACAGGCCAGTGTTGCAACGTCGCGATGCACATAAATTCAAAAGCTTCTATTCTGAAATAACAATGCAATGTAAAATAAATCGATTTGATAACATAACATTTAAAGTATCCATTTGTAACATACAACAAACTGTAGTTCACTTAACCAGTAGGATTCTACTTCAGCAAGATAAATTATAAACCTTCTGTTCTGAAATAACAGTGCATGTAAGATAAACTGAAAATAACAACATAATGTCTACAGTATCCATTTGTAATAGACAACAAACAAGAGTTCAATTAACCAGCAGGATTCTACTTTAGTAAGATAGAAGTTACCGTCTTTTCCTGAAAGCAGTCAGTTCAATCTTCTTCTTCTCATTTCCCGGGGATCACGACCATCTACATCCAAATTCCTTGTCATTCTTCTTCGGAGAGAAGAAGGTGAAGAAGACGAAGAAGAAGGAGGAGCCACAGGCAAACTGACATCACTAGAAGCCCCCATTGACAGGAGACGGACAGAACCAGACGCATCAGTTGATTGGGAAGAAGATGCATTGTGCAAGGCATCAGTGATATTTGCAGCTGCATTAGTAGGCTGATTATTACGTCGCATGGCAGCAGAAGACCTAGTAAAAAGATTCCCAACATCAAGTGACAAAGCACGTGCATCATTTCGTAGTAGTATCCTGTTGTTGATAACTGTTTCCAGGTCTTCAACGAGTCTCTCCGCATTACTCAAAGCGGAGGAGAGAGAAGAAAGAGAAGCAGCACTTTCAGATAAAACCCTTGAAACCTGATGGATCCTTATGCGGGGAACGCCAACTGGTTCAGAATTTTGCCCTGCCTGAGAGTTATCCAAATAGAGAACACTACCACCACCCTCCTGTGGTTGATTTCCCATTGCACCAATACTGATCCTGATTCGCCTAAGTGCTTCTGCAACAGGAACATGGGAGAGACCTTGGCTCACACGCATTTGCCTAACACTTTCAACCCTACGAGCTCCGGGCCTTGGGGGTATCTTCAAGCCCAATTCTGTCTCAGACACACGCTCACTATCTCCATTACCATAAATGGGAATCAAGGTGCTCTCTGATACCTCACCCTTACAAACTGGGCATTCTTTTGAAGTTGAATCGATATCCGCCACCTGATAAAAGCATGGCCAACAAAACAAGTGACCACAACATGTCAAGACAGGCTCTTTTGCCAAATCCAAGCATATGTTACAATCATAAAAGCTCCCACTCTCTTTATCAGCCTTCTTAATCTCCTCAGAACTCATCTCTAAGGCCCTTGCTACCAAATGGGAACTATCCCTTTTACAACCCCTCTCACTAGCCCTTTCGACAACAGGCACGTTATTATTTTCACTAAGGATTACTCTCTGACTCACATCTATCATCCCTTCAGTGGGAGAAGGAACAATTTCAGTAGGAGTTCTGGGGTGGCGCCACCTCTGGCGCTGCCTTGCACGAGCAGTAACAGCCTCCAGCTGACGAATCCTTTCCTCTATCCTATCATGAGCAGTTTCCAACTCATTCAACAAGGACCCATATCTAGCAACCCTATGCAAAGAGGGTTGGTCCGTTGGTGCTTGGTTCAAATCAAGATCCGTTAAATCCACATCCATCAAGTGTTCATCGTCCATCGCTTACAAAACTACCAAATCTCAGAATTCCGGAAACCCAATTCAGTTTATAGCACAAATTAACCACGATAACAAGAAATTGAGGGAAAAAAAATACAAAATCGATAGCTGGGTTCAGTGACCAAGAATAAAAACTGAACCTTGAATCGGCAAAATTAGGGATTTATGAATCGAAAAACCAAAAGAAGTAGTATTCTATGTATGCGGACATTCGAAAATCAAAACAAAACAATACATCAAACAAATTCACCTTGGCATGAATGGGTGCGAAGAAAAAATTGGAACACTAGGTTGTGAACCTGGGCAGAGCAATTTAATATTTTTCTGGGAGATGGTGATTCTCCATTGTGTTTAGGTAGCCGATTTGAAGCATGGGATCCCTAATTCAGCATCATGCGTATATCTAGAGAGAGAGAGAAACAGTCTTGGAATTTTGGATAATTCTTGAGAGAGAGAGAGAAGTGTGTGGGGGCGCCAGAGGGTATTCTACCATACCACACTTGGCGCACTTTCAGAATAGGTGCTCTCTTTCGGAACGTAACCTGTTTACACGTCGTCGTTTTACGTAATATTTATGAGGGAAAAATAAAATCCTAAAGTGAAAAGGATGAAATACATGAGTTTGGGCCCAAAAAAAAGGTACACGAGTTTGAATTCTATATATTTTTTTATATATTTTTTAAATGGTATGTTAAACTTTTTTTTTTTTAAATAATATTTTCTCCGTCTCAATTTAACTTTCATACCTACTTTTTACTTTTTAGGTCTTTTAAAAACTTTGTCCATAATATTATTAAATTTTTACTTTTTAGATCCTTTAAAAACTTTATCCATAATATTATATTTAATGTTATTAATTTTATGATACATTCATACAAACAAGTCAACTCACTTATTTATTTTTTTATAAAATTATATCTTAAAATTTTATTTATTATAATATTTTTTAAAAAGAAAGTGAACCGTAAATATGAAAGTTAAATTAGAAGGAGGGAGTATCGGTTTAAGATCACATATTCTTATAACTTTATTTTAGTTAAAAATAGGTTACAAGTGAAGTGATCATATATCATCATAGAATAATAAATTATTACTCCTAATTCATATTACAGGATCAAGTTTTTTTTTTTTTTGGGAACGAGTATCCCATGTGACATAATTTAATCTCCTGATTCATCATTATCTGTAATATATGATCATTTTTCTTAGGTGCTCGTTTGTATCAAAGTACGTGAATTTTCGAGTGCAGTAACATTCATGAAGAAAATACTACCTCCTATTCAAAATATATGTCATCCTAAACTCATGCACATATATTAAGAAAATAAATTATTTTTCATATTACCCTTAATTAATAATTATACATCTCATAAAAAAAAAAACACATTTATATAAATATTTAATAATACTAAAGTTAAATTTAAAAGAAATACAATTAATTTACATTGAAAAGTGTAAAACGACATATAATTTGCAAATAAAACGAAAGGTCAAAATTACTTATAAAAAGAATTGGAGGGGGTACCTTTTAGTTTTTACACTATTCTTATCATTTATATGCTTTTAAAAGTTGTTTTTGTTCCTAACCCTATTTTCCTCATTTTTCATATTTTCTTCGGCTTTATCGAAAAATATTCTCTCATAACTAATTAATAACGAGTAATAAATTAGGTTTCCATCTCAATTTCTTTCATTTTTTTTACTAAAGATGGAGGATAATATGTTACTTAAATAGTGAACATATAATAAATAAAAGAATAATCAAGATATGTGCCCTACAATTTCTCGGTTATAATATACTCCAGTATTTAATGGTTTATCTGGTTTTCAATAATAGAAGACCAGAAATGATCTAGTTTTCAATGAAACTGAATGCACGGCTAATAAGATATCCGATGACATTAAATTTAGCTCTTAAAAATAGTTAAAGGTACATTATTCGACTGATTCTGGTTACTCTTTACCCATTGAAAATACTTCCCTATGATTTATTTTATAGATAAATTATAGCCTTCATGATTAGATGAGTCCTCACTAAAACTACAATTGTAATATTTGGAATTTGAATACCCGACTCGTAGATATGTAATTCACATTCATCTTTTAAAAAAATTGTCTTTAATGAGTTAATGTGTGAGAGGCTTAGAAAACTAATGTATATTTTTTGTGTTGTCTTAACTTTTTAATTGATTAAATAATTATTGTTAGGTTGAGTATGAAAAACTTGTTTACGATGGATTATTTTACAATTCATTTACTATGATGCACTACCCTTTTTAATTTAATAATATAATAATTATTTAAAAAAATATATCATACACTAAAATATATCATACTAGATGCATTTTTCTTACCGAACGCATCTCTTATTGTCATTCATTTCACTTTTCCCCTAAACCACTACTTTCGACCGCCGCCGACAACATTTTCGAATACCACCACACCAAAAATAAATCAGAAATTTCAAAAAACACTTAGAAAAAAAATAAATAAATAAATTCGACTAACCAGTGTCGATCATATATACTCCCGTCGACAATAATTTGTCGACGAAAGTGTATATGGTCAACACTGATTGGTCGAAAAAAAAAACAAAAAAAATACGACCAAATACACCCTCGTCGACAAATTGTTGTCGACGAGGGTGTATTTGGTCGACATTACATGGTCGAGACGAGGGTGTATTTGGTCGACAGTAAGATGTCGAAAATATTAAAAAAAAAAAAAAGAGTTTATGTACAAAATCCTAACAAAAAAAAAGGGTCGGCCGCACAAACCTGGGCTGGGGTGGCCGACGACGAGGTCGGTCGGGAGCGGTAGTAGGAGGGGAGGTTGCGCGGTCGACGGGAGAGGGAGGCCACGTCGACGCAAAAAAATGGAGGGGGGTTCGCCGCAATCGAGGGAGAGGGCAGTGACTGGGGCCACGGTGGTGGGGGCGACCGAACGGGGGTGGGAGAACAAATATACAGAGAATTAAATTAAGTTTTGGGGTGAGAAATTAGGTTTTGGGGAAGGATGTGGGTAGTAATAGGAATTTTATGAGAAAAGAGCATTTATGACAATTAAAAAGGATGCATCTATCTTATCAGTTTTAAGAGGGTGTATCAACCGGGGGAGTGCAGCCATTTGAAATGGAGGTGTAAATAGTCAAACCCTTTGAAAATTTGACAAAAATATGTTATTCTCAAGCAGGCTTCGTTTGTTCCATGCACAAAGCACAGCCCATCTAAAAAGGCCCTGGCTATATACCCCTCCAACTCTGTTAAGCATACTCCCCCGATTTGTATACTCTCCTCAATGTGAAAAAGGTTAGATGTACTCCACCTCAACTTATCCTAAATACCTAGAATAGCGTTTAATCCTTATGAGGCAGAATGCATCCTCACTACACAGGTGGGGAACAAAGAAGATGAGGATAGGAGATTCTGGATGGATGATCCAATGGGGGAATACTCAGTGGCCTCTGGCTATAGGAGAGGGGTCAATGAAGACAAAGGACATCAGGACATGGTGGGAACGTCTTCTAATGAAGGATCGGAGAGGTGGTGGAGAATGGTTTGGAAAATGGGATTACCTCCAAAAGTCAAGATCTTCTGCTGGAAAATGTGTCGAGATTTTATACAAACAGAAGGGAACCTGGCTAGAAGGCATGTTCCTATCGACCCTAGGTGCGGGCTGTGTGGAGGAATGTGTCCTTCCACTATTCATGCGCTTTTCCAATGCGAGAATGTGAAAAGGATATGGAAGAAAATTGGTTTTGGACAAATTTATAAAAAAGGTATGGATATGAGAACATTAGATTTTCTGGAAAATACCCTTTTGGAATTTGGAAAAGGGGATTTTGAGAAAATCATTATGGTAGCCTGGGGAATTTGGAAAGAAAGATGCAAAGTTATTCATGATACCCAGAACAGGAATACGAAGTTGGATGTTAGAACCGGGGAGAAGGTTCTGAACTACTTGGAAGCGTTTCGACATCAGAATCAAAACGTAAAGAATTGTATCCGACAGGATCTGAAAATGAGCTATTACGAGGATACGGAAGAGAGAGAAAAATTCGTTTTGGAAGTGGATGGGGCCTACAAAAAGGAGGAGGGAAGATTTGGTGTAGGAGGCATACTCTTTCGAGAAAATAGGGATAAGTTAGCGGCCTTCTCTGAGAAAACGAGACCCATGAGAGGAGCGTTGGGGGCGGAACTTATGGCTATTCTAACGGGCTTGAGAGTAGTCAAACAGTGGGGCTCAGGATACCTTGAGATCCGGACGGACTCCCAACAAGCGATCTCCCTGTGCAGACAAGCCAAAAAAATAACAGGTCCCGAGGAATGTGTGGTTCGAGAAATCCTGGACCTATCTTACGAATTTGTAGTGTGCAAATTCAATTACAGGCCAAGATCTGAGCTAAAAGAGGCACATTGTCTTGCTCAAAGAGGAGCTGACTCTACCAGTTCACATGATTGAAGTGGAGTAGTCGTTGATGAACTAGGAGCAAACTTTCATGTTTCTTTTCCCTTCTCCTGGTTCCGTGTCAACAAACCCCCTCCCCCCCCCCCAAAAAAAAAACTTATCCTAAATACCCTCCTTCCTTCTTTTTCTTCTTCTCTTCCTTCTTTCTCCATTTTTTAAAAAGCCTAAAACTAAATCTCTCCTCCTCCCACCTCACTAAACCGCCGCTCATGACCGGCGCCACCCCCACCTTCTGCGCGCGGCCACAGCCTTCTTCTCACCCCTCCTTCTCCCAGCGCAATTTTTATTCTCGCCCCTCTGCAATTTTTTTTTCTTAAATTTTTGCGGCGGCCGCCCCTCCTTCTCCCACCGCCGCTGCCGCGCTCCTCATCTCCTGCCGCCCCATACACTCTTCCTCATCCCCGCGCTCCTCGTCCCAGCGCTGCCCCCACGCTTCTCATCCTGAAAAAATGGCAGCCTGAGGTAAGTTTTTTTTTTTTTTTTTGCTTTATTCTGCCATGGAGATCACCGGCACGGCCCCCACCTACACGCGGCCCTCCTCACTGGCCAAACTGCATTTTTTTTTTAATTTCGGTAATAATCAATTGCCCAAAAACACTCTCGTCGACACTGGTTTGTGGACGGGAGTCTTTTTGTCGAAAATTTCAAATTTTTTTTGTTTTTTTTTTAATTTTCTTTCGACTAGATCTTACCAACGAAAGTGTGTTTGGTCGACAAACCAGTGTAGATGGGAGTCTTTTTGGTCGATCCATCTTTGTCGAAAATTTCAAATTTTTTTACTTTTTTTAAAAAAAAATTCTTTCATCTAGATCTTACCGACGAAAGTGTGTTTGGTTGACAAATCAGTGTCGACGGAAGTGTTTTTGGTCGACTCTGGTTTGTCTATTTTTTTATTTTTAAGGTTTTTTTTTAATTTTTTAATTTATTTGAGGGGGACGGCCGGAGGGGGTGGCTGACGGCGACGACGGTCGGAGGGGAGGCTGACGGCGACATAATTGAGAGTAGGAGGCTGCATTTTTAGGGTTAGGGTTCGAGGGTGTATTTATTTTTGATATATTTACTAAAAGGATAAATTTGGTATTTTACACTAATATTAAATTAATAAATGAAGAGGGGGAGTATACTTAACAGAGCTGGAGGGGTGTATAGCCAACGCCTCTAAAAATGATGTACCCCTCTCTCACCATTGTCAAGGCCCGATTTAAAAATTGGGCGCGGCTAAAGGCACCCTGGATTCCTATGTGTACACCCAGGAGATGAGGACACCCACAAAACAGATGAGGGCACCCACCTGGAAAATCCAAAAATGTCCTCTATTCAATTAAAACCTTCCTCCATCTTTCTCCAACAATTTAGACACCCACATATTCTTGCGCTGCTTCACCGGCACGGCGGCACCCACTCCGCCAACGCCACCCTCCCCGTCGCGCCTGCAACCATCGCGCCGCCCTCCCCGTCGCGCCTGCAACCATCGCGCTGCTCACCCCTTCTCGCCTGCAACCATCGCGCCGCCCTCCCCGCTCGATATCGCGCCTGCAACCACTGCCCCTCGTTCGCGGCCGCCCTCCCTCCTCCCCACAGTCGCGGCCGCGGCCGCCGCCCTCCCTTCTCCCCACAGACGCGGCCGCCGCCCACCCCCTCCTCCCCTTCGCCCTAGTGCTCCTCCTCTCGCCGCCGCCGCCGCTAATAGGTAAGTTTAGGTCTGAAAAATTAGAAAAAATTAGGGTTTCTGATTTTTTTTAAAGTTTTGGAATTATTTTCGAACATAGGGCGTTTGTTTTGGAAAAAATTTCGAACAACTTTTGTTTGTTTTGGAAAAAAATTCGAACAAGATGTTCGATTTTTTTTTCGAACAAATTTAAGTTGTTTTGGAATTATTTTCGAACATAGGGCGTTTGTTTTGGAAAAAATTTCGAACAACTTTTGTTTGTTTTGGAAAAAAATTCGAACAAGATGTTCGATTTTTTTTTTCGAACAAATTTAAGTTGTTTTGGAATTATTTTCGAACATAGGGCGTTTGTTTTGGAAAAAATTTCGAACAACTTTTGTTTGTTTTGGAAAAAAATTCGAACAAGATGTTCGATTTTTTTTTTCGAACAAATTTAAGTTGTTTTGAATTTTTTTTCGAACATATTGTGTTTGTTTTGGAAACAATTTCGAACAACTTGAGTTTGTTTTGGAAAAAAATTCGAACATGAAGTTCGATCTTTTTTTTCGAACAAATTTGAGTTGTTTTGGAATTTTTTTCGAACATATTGAGTTTGTTTTGAAACAAATTTCGAACATGTTGAGTTTGTTTTGGAAAAAAATTTGAACATGTTTGTTTTGGAAATTTTTTCGAACATTTGTTGTTTTGGATTAATTTTTGTTGTTGTTATTGGTGGTGGTAGTGGTGGTTGAGGAGAGGTGGAGGAGGTGGTGGTGAAATAGAATGAGTGGGTGTACTCATTCTTATTTTTTTCATAAATTTTAACCTAGGGGTATATTGGATATTTCACAGGTTCTGAAAGATTAAAAAAATGTTTGGTGGGTGTACTCATAGGAAATCTGGGTGCCTTTAGCCGCGCCCTTAAAAATTACCAGCTACTTTAATTCAAACCCACAGCCAGGCCCAACAAAACATATTTAATTTAATTTATTTAATTTAATTAAAGAAAGTCTTATAATACTAATTGTAGACAAGTTGCAAGTCAATGATTATGGTAGAGGGTTGACATATTCAACTCCCACCTGTCAAACAACTTGCCAACCCATTCACATTATTAAAACTTCAACTTGACAAAATTCACAATATATATATAGTGTATAATGTACCATTATTCTTTCTTCATTATCAAACACAATCCAATTCACAAAATGGAATTCAAGCATTTCAGCCACATCCATGGCCTTGTTTTCCACCAAACACCACAAGGATCCCAAACCCATTGCTCCGGTTGCAAGTCTCCGTGTGCTGCAGGCAACGTCTACGCGTGTTGGAAGTGCAACTACTTCTTGGACGAACAATGTTTTCGTGCTACTCGATCTCTCAACCACCCCGCTCATTCTATCCACCCTCTTACTCTCGTCCCATATCCTACTTATCCATCTACTCAATTTTTTTGCAATTCTTGCACCCAAATTGGAAATGGATTTTGCTATTGTTGTTCTGAATGTGAGTTTGATGTCCATGTCCATTGTGCTCATATGGCTGCTCCTCCACATTTGTCACACTCAACTAGTGTCCCTCTCCCAAATTCCTCAAACAATTTTAATCAAAATCATCTTTATCCTCCTATTCAAAACAATCCATTTCCCAATTACGTACCCTCGTCATAAAACAAGACTCGTCTCATGTCAAATGCTACTTCGATTTCGTTGATGTATGATCTAATATTTTTCACTTTGTCCTTTTGTACTCATGTTTCAGTTCTTGTTTAATGCTTAATTTGCCATTTATTCAACATGGCTCAAAGTCAGAAGAAAGACAGACAAGTTTAGTTTTTCTAAGATATCATTGTATTAAATATTTTTATTTTTAACAAATTTGTTTATGAGACTTGCTTGTACAAATTTTAATTGCAGCTTGTATTTTTGAGGATATTACATTGTATAAAAGGAGAATATCAAGATATATTAACATGCTATTAAAAATGGGAATTACAAGGAAGCACTAGAAAGGGTCTAATCTTTGACTTTGTGGATCAGAAAATCAGGGCAAGAGCTAGTTGTCACTTGAATAGTATATATACCTTAATTATCAAGATTCATTTTTCAAGTTGACCATTATGCTAATAAAATAAATAAATATAAATATATGCTACTTATGAGTTTCAACTATTTAAGTGAAAAATGGAATCTAAAATACATTCCCCTGTTTGATTTAATGACATCAGAATTCTTCATAATTTGAAAGGGGAAAAGAATCAACCCAACCACCATTTGTATAACAAATCTTCCTCCACAATGGTTTAGTCTTTTTTTTCTTTTCTTTTTTTATACTATAATTTAGTGTATTCAATAAATATAATGCCATATAACAAAAAAATATTCTAATACTATTAAAGTATTAAAAAAATAAAAACAATTGAGAGGCCAGAGAGGGTATTGGTAAATTTTAAAAAATACCCATAAATATCATACTCCTATAATTAACTTTGTAATATTATATTTATGAAAATTATATTTTGAACCTTGATAGCGATTTATGAATCGTGCGTCGTGCGTTTTTGGAAAAGCGTGGTAAGACTGTGTCCTCCTGCCTGCCTCAAGACTCGAGAGATAGTTTCGAATTAGACCGCGTTTGGTTCCCGCAAATCAGAATCGTAAGAAAAAAATGGCGGAAAAAGGAAAAGCGCAACCACCGCCGGCAGCCGCTGATGCGCAGCTTTTTGGCTTACTCTCTAATCTCCTCCAGCAGGTCCACCACTCTAAACTGTGTAACAATGTGTTTTATACAGTATAATTTATATTACATATGCCAGATTATTATATGGATGATTAACGATCTTAAAATTGATATTTTGATTTGGATTTTTCTTTCCTTGATTTTGAGACGTGGGATCTGTAATTTGTCAATTGTTTAGCTGTGCCATAATTACTAGAAAGATCATGTATTTTTTTATTGGGTTGGAGGGACTCTGATTGGTAAAATTAAATTCACCTCACATTATTTTGATTTTTAGATGCATATTTTCTCGGATATTCTGGTAATTTGTTGGCTCATGTAATTCTTGAAGATGTATATATTTTCATTTCCTAGTGTATCTTTCTCTGTGATCTTTGCCATTCTTCCCAGGTTATTGTTATTCATTCTTACTGATTTTTATCTGTTATTGTTGAATTTTTAGATCTTTGTGATTTTTAGTTGCATATATATATATATGTGTGTGTGTACTACTTGTACCTTTGCAGCACCAATCAAATAATGATGAACTTTCTTTTGGTAATTTATCCACCAAAAGAAAAAGGAAATTGAATCAGTTGTGATGCTGTGTGATCTAATTGTTTGATTCAGTTACGTTGTAGCATTAAAAATTGGAGTTGTATCAAGCTTTCAATCATTGGATCGACGACTTGCTTACTTTGTCAGCTGAAGGATCATAACTTATACAACTGTTTATGTAACTGGCTGGTATCTAAGCATGTGTAACCCAGGTTGAGTGAAAGTTGGTTGAATTTGAATCACAAATCATTCATACTACAGCAGATGAGTCCTAACAATTAATTCACAGTCCTAACAATTGATTCACAGTTACAAGAAAGTTGTATTTGTCCTGCTGATAATGCAGTTTTACCTTTGATTGTTTTCTAGAAGTTGGATAGCAGTTTTAAGAATTAGTATCACATAAAAGTTTACGATGCCATAGAAGTTGAGTTGAGTAGGTGTAAGGAAAGACCCAACTACTTTTGCTTAAAATATTCTTCTGATGTTTATAGAATATGTAGCAAGCTGTAATGACTTCCCTTTTTCGAATACTCATGTATTCTGGTTTTCGCAGTTTGTAATCCCGTCATCTCATACCGTTGTTTTCCAGGTAGAATCATTAACAAATCAAGAAGAAGTGGAATTACGTGCCAAGATTGAAGCCCTGGGAATGGAAGTCAGAAAACTTCCTTCCAAATCTGCTCAGCATCTGAATGAGGTAAACATCTTCTTCATTTTTCACGTTCTTTTATCATGCCATTTCATTTTATTGATCTGTTTTCGTTTTAAATTAGACGGAGATAGCAAAGGAGTTGGACAAATTATCTGCAAAGCTTGACAACGTTGATGAGATGATATCCTCAACAATGGCTGAAGACCCACAGGTGAGGACTCTGTTAAGTTCTACAGCTGATGTGTGGATGCCAGTTATTACAGCATCTTCCGATGAAAGACGCAATTTTACCTCCACGGACAGCCTTGAAGTAAAAGGGAAGAGCGCGGAGTAGCACTAGTTTTAGAAATATACTTGTAACTTTAATGTCTTCTTTTCAGCATATGCACCAGATTAAACTATATGTCTCTGCAATTCATGTGGCAATTGTTGGAATAAAACCAATCTGTGACAAGTTTGATGCATTAACATTGCACTTATTTATTTATAAATAGATTGCAAATCGATCTACACTTAATCCAGCTTCGACTTCGCATATTTTTAATTTGTTTATTTTTGTTGATATGCCTTGAATCACACACTTCGCTGAGTTAGTCGTTATCTCAGAGGTACGTCTGATGTTGGTCTCATTTATGGAGGTGATGCTCACGTTTCTGTGACTGGTTATTCTGATTCTGACTATGCTGGAGATGTTGATAGTAGAAGATCTATGACTGGTTATGTTTTCACTCTTTGTGGTTCTGTTGTTAGTTGGAAGGCAACTCTGCAGGCTACAGTCACTTTGTCTACAACTGAAGCAGAGTATATGGCACTGACAGAAGCTGCTAAAGAGGGAGTTTGGTTGAAAGGGCTTGTAGGTGATCTTGGTCTACATCATGATCAAGTTATTGTATTCTGTGAAAGTCTGAGTGCAATCTGTTTGACCAAGGATCAGGTCCATCATGAGAGGACCAAGCATATTGATGTGAGGTATCATTTTCTGAGGAATGAGCAGAGAATCAAGGTGATGAAAGTAGGTACTGCTGATAATCCTGCTGACATGTTCACCAAGCCGGTCCCACATAGCAAGTTTCGACATTGTTTGAACTTGTTAAATGTTACAAGCTGTTAGTTGCCCAAGGAGGGCAAATCTGAGGCAGAAAGGAGGAGTCTGTTCATCTGGCATTGTAATGATGCATCTGCAAGGAAGATTCAAGTCAAGGTGGAGATTTGTTGATATGCCTTGAATCACACACTTCGTTGATATGCCAACGGTATGCAGTATTGGGCTTTAAGCCCAAATTCGGTGTTTTATCTCAGTGCTATATATATGGTCTTTGAGATCTGTAATCTGTAACCCTAATTAGTAATAAAATCCGTTCTCCTCTCTGCCCGTGGACGTAGCCAATTCATTGGTGAACCACGTAAATCACTTGTCTTCTTTACGTTTCTTGTTCATGCTCTATAATCCTATTCTGTCACAACAAACTGGTATCAAGAGCCTGGTCGTTTCGATCAAGTTTTTTTTTCCGCACTGTTAGGGTTTTTTGGAGCCGATCGAGAATGTCTGCTTTCAACGTAAAGGTTGACAAATTCACCGGGAGAAATAGTTTTGGCCTATGGCAAATAAAGATGCGATCTCTGCTGAAGCAGCAGGGTTTGTGGGCGCCGCTATCAAGAAAACCTAAATCTGAGGATGTAACTGAAGAAGAGTGGAATACCCTAGAAGAAAAGGCCCACTCGACTATCATGCTATGTCTGTCTGACGATGTTATCATCGAGGTTGCGGATCAGGAAACTGCCGATGGTCTCTGGAAGAAGTTAGAGAGTCTCTACATGACAAAGTCTCTAACCAACAAATTGCTTCTGAAGCAACGTCTGTAATCTCAGTGCTATATATATGGTCTTTGAGATCTTAAATCTGTAACCCTAATTAGTAATAAAATCCGTTCTCCTCTCTGCCCGTGGACGTAGCCAATTCATTGGTGAACCACGTAAATCACTTGTCTTCTTTACGTTTCTTGTTCATGCTCTATAATCCTATTCTGTCACAACAATTTTATTGTGATTTGCAACTTAATCATAATATTGTGTATTAATTCTGTTGATGGAATCTTCCTCTTTGTTGTATGTCAGCTTCAGAGTTCAGAATATGGTTTGTTTCCATCTAGATTTTCTTTATAAAATGCAAGTTACTCATTAAATAGCAGTTGCATTACAATTGCATTTTCTGGGAATCTATATAAATTCAAGAATACCAAAACTAGTTTGAAATTACTAGTAATATCACCAGCTACTGCAAAATGCCTACTGAAGACTAAAGTGTCAAATGAAAACCCAAAGCAATAGCATTACATTATGCAATCACAGACCAAAGTCTTGGCCTCGTGGTATCAGGTTCTTGCAGGTAATATGAAAAGGGGTGGGAAATTCTTGTATTGCCTCTCATTTCTGAATGAATAAAGTGAGAGCAAAAATACTAGACAAACTTGGGCTCAATGTAATGGAGGTGGATTAAATATTAAGCAAACAAGCCAGAAGGATATGAATAGAAAGGCACAACCTAGGAACATGAAGACTACGACACCAGCCAAAAAGGTGAGGAATGGAGGCCTCGAGAAATCCTCACTGCTACTTTTTTCATTCGATCCATCTGAAGCATTTGATGATGATGATGCAAATGCAGGACTCCACCTCTTCTTTACTTGCACCGTAACTTCCCTTTTGAACCTGAAAGGAGAAAACAAAATAATAGGCTCGAGTAAACCCCGCATAAGAAAAACCTTAAGTGATTTAGAAATCTTAGACGCATAAACATCTTTACATTTCAGAATGCTTCATTTTCTACCTCGTCAGCTACCAATTCATACGATAGTTTAGGTTAAAAAGTCACCATATAATCCAAATTGAAGCAAAGTTAAGAAGTTACTCTTATGCATGTTAGGACGTCAAGTGTGCAAGTTCAGGATACAACAAAATCCCCAGAGGTCTTTGCTCTTGCAAGGATACACCAGAACAAGAATGTTACAGCCCTTTTTGGAAAGGAACATTCATATTAATCTTAATATTTCTTAATATTTCATATGATACACAGAGCGACAATGCGTTCTCTTACCAAAATTTTGAGGATCATACATTACTGCCATTCTTTTCTAACTACAAGATCATCAGCCACACGTTCAAAGTTTACAGAGGTTATATATAGTGCCATCCCTTTGTCCATTATTTTCTAAATTAAGGTGATCCATCATCGAGACAAGTAGAAAAACATTCTAAATGTTATATCAATAATAAGATAATTTTATACAACAGCTGCTCCAATAAAACAATATTTTCTTTACAACTTGGTGGAGGCTTGCAATACACCTAAGCAGGAAGATATTGCCAAATACTAATTATGACTTACGAGTAACATCAATTCAGCACCTTCTACAATGTGCCTCATTCTTTTTCTTCACTAGTTACACAATAATCATTCTTCTTCATCATATTATTTTCTTGTTAGTACTCCCTCCATTTTATATTAAGTGTAACTTTAACTTTTTAATTAATTTTAAAATAAGTGTCATTCTAGAGTTTTTTCTTTAATTTTGACTATTTTACCCTTATTCATTTACCATAAATATTTTTCATAATTAAATTCCAAAAAAAATGTTTATACCAAAATTAATTTGATTTATTAATACTAGCTACATTCTTGACCACATTCTTTATTAAACAAAATTTATATATTAAAATTAGTATAATTAATGAAGGGTAATATAGACCATAATTTATAATCTTAATTTGTTGAAAAAAAGCCAAAATGACACTTATTAAAAAATGGAAGGAGTATTAATTTAATAATCAACTGGACTGCACATGCCGATTATTTTCCCTAATATTCGTACAACCAAAACAAAATGCTAAAATATAAATGATCACATCACACAAACAAACCTCATTTGAAACAAACAACAAACACCTGAAATGTAATTGAGAACCTTAAACTCAAACTCGAATCCTAATCAGCCTTATAGCATATAAAAAATTGATTAAAAACGCACAATTATTTGGAGGAATATCAGGATGTGGGACTTTGAAACAATAGCCAAACACAGTTATTTATATTGAAAGGTCAGATAGTGGGAAAAAATACCTTAAATCAAGACGGAGCTTAGAAAATTGGCGGCGAGGAGTGATAGAGATGAGGGAAGGGGCGGCGGAGGGACGACGGAGGACTCCGATTGAGGGAGACACGAGTGCAGAAGAAGTATGGAGAGAGGCGGCCATGGTTGAAAGGAAATAAATGCAACTAACTATGGGATTATCGAATTTAAGTAGGAGTACTAACTAAAACGAGGATTTTTAGGCTGTGCCCGTTCAATTATTTTTGAGATATATACGCGATATATTTAATATTCGTCAAACTGTGAATAAATATCGATATTGATAAGATTATTTTGTTGAAAAAATATCCGAAATTATTCATCACATACAAAAATAAAATGTATATATGATTATATATTTATTTTATATATATTCATCACATGTTCATATTATTTTATCATATTTATTTATTAAAATTTTGTTATTGAATTTATTAAAATTTCATTATTTTGAAATTTATATTCGGGAAAATATCAATTTTGGTCACCGTTCCACATTTCATTTTTGCTACTGCGTTTGTTTCATTAGTTCTAGAAGATGCATCAGAAGTTTTTAACATTTTGAAAATTTTGAGCTCAAAATCAAAACTCTTTCTCCGTTAGTCAATGACAGATTGACTAACGGAATGATCAATTTTGATAGAATATAATAAGTGGGTGACCAATTTTGATAGTGAGTAAATATGGGTGACCAAATATGAAAAGAGGTAAAACTGAGTGACCAAAATTAATATTTTCCCTTTATATTCCATATTAATTTATAAATGGTTATTTTCGTAAAACTAAGATATCAATATTTCTGGTTTTGAGCCGTGAAATTTCTCAAAACTGGGTTAAAAAATTCTCATGTATCTTCCAGAAATAATGAAACAAACGGCAGAAGCAAGAATGAAACATAAAATCACCAATATTTTATTTATAATAGGTCAGAAGGAATTTTGATGCATCTTCTAGAACTTATTCGATCATGTTGTTGGTTTACTTTTTATTTTATAGATGCATGAGAAAGAACGTGATTCAATCAATTTGCTGTCAAAAAATTTCATTAAGTTTTTAATAATTATTTAACTCAATTATGAATTCTTGGTTTCATATTAAATTTGTCGGAAATATAAACTTATTTCAATTCATTTCCCTATTTATAATTATTGGAGCATAATTTGGAGATATAATTGTAAAGAATTTTCTAAAATTATTCATTCAAGAAAATTTCATAAACTTATTTTTCAATCTAAATATTTTTCTATTATTAAGATGCATCAGAATTCCTTCTGACCTATATTGGTAATTTTTGCACATGTTTCATTATTGCTTTTGCGTTTGTTTCATGAGATGCATGAGAATTTTTTTACGGTTTTGAGAAATTTCACGGCTCAAAACTCTTTCTCCGTTAAATTGACTAACAAAATTATCAATTTTGATAGAATATAATAACTAAGTGACCAATTTTGATAGTGACTGGGTGACCAAATAAGAAAAGAGGTAAAACTGGATGAACAAAATTGATATTTTCTCGTCCCTTCATTCTCTGATCATATACTTTTACAATAATTAATTTTCGTCCTGTGAAAAGAATTTTAGTGTGTGTTGATTTTAGTCCTCGGTTATATGTTGTTATCATTGTTATTTGTTACCACGTTCACGATAATATTCATATTGTGACGTCTTTAAACTTGTAACAACATAAGTGAATAAATAAGGCAATAATTGAAGCATACTTGTACAATTCATTACGTAATTCGAAGTTGTCTCATTTAAACTTGTACAACTTTGAAATGCTACTATATTTCTCCAGGACTTGCTGAGAACAAATTACACTTATATTTTGTGCTTAAATTAGATTTCACATTTCATATAAAAATTCTAAAAAAATCTCCATAAGTAAAAAAAAAAAAACCATAATGTAGTGACGCAGATATTCAAACAAATTCGGACAGTAATGTGGTTCAACCCATTTATTTACATTTTGTATCCATAAAGAGGTAAATACAAGTTGGCTAGATGTAAAAAATAACGATCCAAATAAAACTTGCAATTGAAATACTACTCAAAGGCACATCTTCACTTACTCCGCAGAAAAAAACTTAGTGTACTGGGGATAGTATTATTAAGAAAACTGTTAGTGCCCTCAAATAATCTAATCATTGGTTAAAATTCAAACCTCAAGCCTATTTCTTGCAGTGACTCTCAAGCCATTCCATTGTAACGCTCTTTGGCCTCTCAAGTGGCAACCCCAGAGCTCGGTCCCAAATGAGCTAAACAGACAGAATCATAGGAAAGTTCAGCAAAACATACATTGATAGAAAAGACAAAACTCTAGTAAAAAGACAGATGGGGAAGAGAACCTGAGCGCAAATTCCAATAGCTCTCGATACACCAAACAGAACGGTGTAGTATCTGCAAAAAAACAATGTTAGTTACTATCTCTTTCTTTTTCTTTGTTATGTTAATACGAATAACGGGACTAATTGGTATTGTGATTGTACAAGTAATATACCTTGCTTCAGTTAAACCGTAATAGTTGAGCAACACTCCACTGTGGGCGTCCACATTGGGCCAAGGGTTTTTAACCTACAAAAGCAAAAACCGGGATGCAATATAACCATGATGATATTTGCAAAATGGCAAGCTAGGGATATAGGATAATAGCAGAATAATTCATCAATTATCGCTTGATTGAAACCCAAAAAAAAAAAAGTGGCCTCATTTGCAGTATCCAAAAATAAAAACAAATTGGATATATTTTCATTGGGTCCACGGAGGCATTGCAGGAATGTTTTGGTGGCAGGAGATTGCCCAACTCCCTAAAGAGCTGCAGAAATGCCACCAAAATTTCAGATTTGCCAAAATTAATTAGAAATTATCCTCCAGTGTGATTTGTCCAGATAATCAATTAGAACTACTTTCGATATCATGTCTCTAGTTACTTTGTAAGTAAATCATTGAAGTCCTTCTAAGATCCAACATTGTCAAGATACTTCACAGTTTATTAATTCGTCATGCTTACCTTGCCCAGTTCCAACAGTATGGGTGGCACTACGTCATAAAGATTAGAAACCTGGATGGAAATTAACAAAACAACAGAAAATTAATTAGATGTATGTCAATGAACAAAGTCAAGTTTGAATACGCAAATATGTACGTTTTAAAGGCGGAGAGTACCAGTTTAAATAATGGATCATCGGGCAAGTGCTTCAGTGCAAATTCTCTCTGGCATGTATATCTTGGATCTGTCTTGCGTAGGACACCATGTCCAAATCCTGGAACAACCTGCAGTATCACACAGGGTTAATCAAACCAAATATATAAGCTCAAAGAATTCTCACCACTACTCTATTCCACCTCTCATTTTTTGAGAACCTATTTTCATGCACAGAAAGTTAAGCATAATGCCCTCCTGACATACAAGCCTGTTTAATTTTTGGGTTATAGTCATGCTAATCCTTTTAGGCTAGCAAATAAATTGCATGCACAGTATTTATTGGTATCTTACAAGTATCCGTGGATTTTTTTTTTTAATTAAAACTTATAGCAACAACTTAACACTCCACTAGTTATATATACTTATCACCTCCCTGAGTGGGGAGGGTGGAGATTCAATTAACCTTCTATATTTCTCCAAGTATTCCATATAATGAGAAAACAAAAACATTGCTTACATATTTTCTTTAAAAAAAATTAAGTTAATAAATTTTAAAAACTAAGTAAATATTATAGTATTTGATTACACCTGAGATTAACTATGTTTACAAAGGCTGTTCTCACCGGTTCAAAATTATTAAGAAACCAAATAGGATGTTCCTTCAAAATGAAAACAAATAAAAAATATTGATAAATTATGAAACAAAATTTTGCAAGGGCATAAATGTATTGAATAAAATAGTTCTATAGCCACTTAGCCAGTCACATCTGAGGTACATATGAACATGGAAATAGAACAGCATATATCTAAAGAAACGAATAGAGCTTCTTACATTGAAGTTGAGAAAGAGATAAGCTATAGAGAGGTGGCAACAGCCAATCAACTAAACAGCGATGAGATAAACACATAAGCTCAATTAACCAGTAACGAGAATCTAAATATCATTTTTTTAAGCACGAAGGAATATCAATAGTCACACTTAGAGATTTTGCAAATTCCAAAATCAATTTAACTTACCTTGCCACTGTTCAGTGTTTTCCAGACATAATCTTTCAAATTTTCTTTGCTGACATTCTCCCCACACTCTTGTACCACATTTTTAATCCATAGTAAGACTTCCTGAGGTGATGCCAAAGATGAACATTATTGGTGGATTTACACTTAAAAAGTAAACAAAGTACCAAAAACATCCAGAAATAAAATCAGCACCTGATTGGCCAATCCATGAAGAGGACCAGCTAAACCATTCAATGCAGCAGCAAATGAGAGGTAGGGGTCTGACAGCGCACTGGCAACCTGAGAAAGTACAAAATCAGGCAGAGCAACAGAAGAATAGTTAATTTTAATGTATTTATACTGCACGAGGATCCAAGTAATCCAGAATTAACTTCAATAGCTCATATAGGCAACTTGAACCAGATGCTAGCAGTAGCTTATCATTTTAATCCAAAGCCTTAAGAGAGAATCATAGAATAGTAAGGTCACTTACTAGATGACCAGTATGTGCACTAACATTGCCACCTTCATGGTCACTGCAACAAATAGGTGAAGATGTTACTTAGGTAAGCTGATTCACGAGTTTAACTGGGAAAAACTGTGATTTCTTCACTTGATGGCATATATTTGCATCAATACTAAAACACACCTGTGTATGGTGACGTAAAGCCTCATAAGTTCCAACATAGCAGGATCATCAAACCCTAGCATGTGGGCAAAATTTGCACCATAATCTAGGGAGTCATCTTGTGGTATAACTTTGCCACTTTTGTATATCCTATACAATTTCAATGAAATGTTACATCAGAATAATAATGCAACACAAAAAAATAAATTAACCAAAAGTCTTCACAAAGAAAAGGAATGCATACAATACAATGACTATTTTTATTCTACCAACTGCAGATGAAACCAATGACCAACCTGCGGTAGACATAAGCAGCCACAATTGGAAGTTGAGCAATCAAACTAAGGGAGTCCTCGTACGTTGGTTCCCAATACCTAAAAAGGACAAAATGATAAGCTATTGAACTCAAAAGAAAACTTAAAGTTTCATGAATTCTAGTAAAAACTCACTTAGATTTGTGGATTCCTTTCTCATAAGCCTTCTGGAACTCACTTTTAACCTTGAAGAGACACAATAATGTTAATTTTTAGTAGATATCCCCTTACAAAAAATGGATACTTTCACATTTTGATAGTTTGAGATGAGGAAAAACTTAATAATCAGTTTCAGGTCTCATCACAAAGAAACAATTCAATCAATGCATTCTGCAAGTGAAATTACTGAATAAAAGGCAATTCAGGGGCTTGTTACACAAGTTCATTGCATGGGAAATCACTCATCACAATCAACTATAGGAAAACAGAGATGCTTTCTACTTCAGAACCAATGCAGTGAGAAATTTATTCCACGAGAAGATGTGATTAGTACATATTCAAGCAGAAATTGGGCAAACTTAGAAAAAAATCACAGTAAAGGAAATGTTGTACAAACAAATGTGATTTAGTGATTTGCAGACATGCACACAATGACAAAGCCACATTAACGCAATGACCTGTATTTTTTCTATTACGAAGCTTATAGGCGTAGAGACTGTTAGAATCAAACTTTATAGTCTAACTTGTAAATCTAAACATTGTACTCCCACAATTCAACTCCTCACCAAAACTGGTACTTTTTCCTTTTTTTTTCACCCATTATTCTTCAAAAAGTGGAGGTTGAATGAATTTACTTATCAAGTAGTATACTTTAAAGAATGCCTTAGGAATAACGCTGCAAATTTAAATAAAATTGACAAACACAAAATCTTGAAAGCATTAAAAGATGCATAATAAGCATGACCAGTCAACTAGCATCCAGAATGGCAAGAGACATGTCAAATGGGTTGCTTAAACATGCATTCAATATGGCCAATTCTCATGCATTCAATATGACTACGTGCATAAAGACCAGGTTGTAACCTGAAGGGCCATGACACCAGTCGCAAACTGAGTCATTGGATGTGCAGTAACAGGTAACCCATCAATGGTTTTATATACATAATCTGCAATCACAAATGAAAATTCAGCAATGTGAACATTTGCCTAAAGATGATAAATGCAGGAAACTTCTGTTTGACCCTAATATTACATCATATTGCTTAACCACAGAAAGATATGGTGAAAAACTATTGTCATGATAAATGAAAACAGAAGGAATGAAGCAAAAGACCTTCTTCATACTACATGAACTGACATAAACCAAATAAATTGAAAATGGATTAGTGATTTTTTTTGGCATTTTCTATATTACAAAGGTGATGTAGTTGGCATAATGCACAGCTAAAAAATCATCAGGAGGTTTATCTTTATGCAATCATAGTTTAAGCATCTAAAATAAGTTTCTGAGCTGAGAACCTGGAACGGAAGCACGACTTCTCAATTCCTTTGATAATGCATCCACTTGCGCCTTTGATGGCACCTAAATTAAGTGAAGGAAAAAAGACAAGCCCTTCAAAATCATCAAAAAGGCAAGAGAGCTTTGAAGGAATAAATACAAATAATAAATCAAATTCATTATACGTACTAATTGTACAGATGAATGACATATTCCGACATTTTGATAACAGAGACATAAGTTATAATTGAGCTAAGAATCTGAGCTGAAAAGATGCATTGAGAAAGCAAGCAGACTACCTTTCCTGTTAAAAGAAGCCAGAGGAGACCCTCGGGCAATGGTTCTCCACCAGGCTTGGCTGCAGGCAACACCTTCTGGCATTCAGGAATAGACATACCGCGAAAGCGAATTCCCTGAGAAAAATAAGTGAACAAGTATGCATATTATTAAGGTAACAATTAAATATTGATGGAACTTCATGACAGAAACTGCTTGAATCTTATACAATGTCATAAGTTAATCAAAAGGCATGCACCTCTTCTGGATCAAGCAATGAGGTTTCCCACAATAACCCTGTCATTCCTCTCATCCCACCAAGAACCTGTTGAAAATGTTTGACGAATTAGCTAGTGCCTGAGAATTAAATTTCTAAAAGACCAACAGAAGAAATATTTATGAAGGCATAAAATCAAGAACTACCATATCAACAGTGATGTTGCCAAGCTGAACCTTTCCATGTTCTGACTTAAGTTTTTTCAGGCGCTCCTGCAACAAATAAATATGGACTCTGCAATTAATATCAGCATAGCAAAGAAACATCTACTTTCATGATATGGAACACAATCATATAGAATTATTTGTACATATCAACGTGTTTGCCTTAGCCAAGTAAAAGAGTACCTGCTGTTCTGGAATTAGTTCCTTCAGCTGAGAATGAAGGTCCTATAAATGAATCGATTGTACAATAATATCAGCAATTAAGACGTAGTTTCCAAAAGAACAAGTAACGCTAAAGAAAAAAAACAAGCAAGGGAACTACCATAACTCTATTTTTTTAACCAACCATGATACTTGATCTATTAGTAAAATATATGTATCCTGCAATCCTGGACCTTGTGTGAGCACAATGTGGAGTCATAATATATTTACTTCATTTTTTTCGACAAGAAAGTTAACTCCTACTTTTAGAGTTTGAAAAGAAGGTCCTGACAGAGCTATTTGGCTCTCAATTCCATCAATTATGATATACTTGAAATATGCTTCTTATCAACATATTAAAGCTGAAGCTTCCCCTTGATATCATTCATCTATCCGATTTAAAGAACAAGAATAGTAAAGCATAGTAGAGTTTATAAGTCATTAGCTTCTCTGCTTCTCTGACTATAACAAAGTTGAAACAGCAGTTTAGTGTTCGACCACAAAATATCTAAATATATACTTTTACAATAACATTTCCTCCATTTTATTTTTTGTTATTCTTCCATTCATCTTCTTCAGGATTGTGGAAATGAAGCCACTTAAGCTGTAGTTGCAAGTAATATCTGACAACCTACTAATTTATCAGAACAAACCACCAAAGCATTCCACTGACCAAATAGAAAGCTAAAAATACGAAACAGATAAAAGGCTTACAAGATCAGAAGTGGTCTGTACTTGAAACCAGCGGACGGAATTGCAGAGACCTGGCTGCTGAGCCTATTATAATGCCAATTATTGAAAAATCATATAAATCAAATTAAACCAATTCTTTGCAAATAAGAAATAACACAACAGCAATTGACGCATAATCGTTGATTTTCAGAAAATACTCACAGAGCGCGACCGCAGCTTGGATAACAGAGAAACGCTCCGATAGAACACCATTTCTTAGGAAAACCAGATTATTATCGCTGCACCCCATAATCATACCCAAATCCATAAACAAGTTAATTACACAAACAGATGCACAAAAAAGTGTGTGTATAAACAGAAATCAAAAGACAAATTCATCAGCAAAACACGAGAATGCTTCGAAATATAGATTAATAAAGATCTGGAGCAGATCAACAAAATGAACACGCAATAAATCAAAAATCAAACAGATTATGACAGCAAGAGGAACTGAAATTAACCACCTCTAGCGATGAATGTACAAGAAACCACGAACTAAATCGGGACAGTGAAAATGATGGAAAAGTTGCGAGACGTAGAGGAAATTGCTTACAGTGTTTGGATCAATGACTTTTAGAACAAGAAAATTATTGTGCTAATGTTTTCTTCTTTGTTTAGTAGTGTCTTTTTCCTCTGCTCCCAAAAAATTAGCTAACATGCGGTAAAAACACGATGTTTTCAAACCAACTTTTTTTTTCTTTTTTCAGATTTACATATTAGTAATATTATTTTAATATTTTCATTTTAATATTAAATTTGGTTTTTTTAGAGAGAAGACAAACGTGGTAATTGTTGATAATGTTCGATTAATTCAATTTAATCTTCTACTCAACATTTAACTCAATTAATTAAAGCTCAATTTTAATTGTATAGATAAAATTAATTGTACCCAAATATCACTATTCTTGTTGGAAAATACTCTTTCTGTCATTAAATGTAGTCTCATTTATCTTATATTTTTCATCTACAAAAAATGTAGTTTAGTACACTTTATAAAAATCATCACTTTATCATTACCCTTCATCCCTTAATGATTTAAATTGTAATCAACTATATTTATAAACAATTATTTTATTTCTAATAGACCCTATAATACCCTTACATTATTTACTTTTTTTTAAACATGTGCAATTTTCAATTCAATGGAACTACTGTGGATGGAGGGAGTATTGTTTTAACTATGTAAAATGAATTTAGGTTTGATAGAGGAGTATAAATTATCAGTAATATTTTAACAAATTTAATTCCCCTCTCTCTCTCTCTCTCTCTCTCTCTCTCTCTCTCTCTCTCTCTCTCT